>CM062935.1:21247500-23747500 GCA_031878705.1 Tapirus indicus
AAGGGTTGGAACAAAGAGACTGTGTCAGGAGAACATCTCAGTGCATATCAGGGTTTGGAAGTTGTTTCTGAAGTACTGGATGCTTTGATACAAATTGCTGTCCCCATTAGCTTCTCAGCATGCATGCCTCAGGCAGAACTCATGCCCAGGAGTAGTCGGATCTTCATTCCAATATGCCCCCCATTAGAATAACCCAGCAGTCAGCATCCAACTGGAGACTGCCCAGAAAGCTGAGGAGAAGAATAATGGACCAGGAGGATGGAGGCCTAGATTCTGGGTACTGCTGTGTAGCTGAATTATCTTGTACAAATCATGAACCTCCGGTTCCTTCATCAGTAAAATGCAGATGATATTGATCTGCCCAGTCTGTCTCTCGGGGTTATATTAGGTAGGTCATATGTAGAAAACCATAAAAAAATTCATAAGGAACAGTATTTTTAAAAATAAAAGAAGCATTTATTTATTCCACAAGTATTTACTAAGTAGATACTATGTGCCTGGTGTTGTTGGAGGTAGAGATGCAATGGTGAACAAAACAGATGAAACCCGTGTCCTCATTAAGTTATTATTTTATTGTGAGATTTAGCCAGTTGATGAATTACAACATAGTTTTAAGGGTTGAGGTAAGAAAGACCAGACCACTGATAGAGATATCAAGTCTAATTCTAGAGGAGGTTGACATGGCAGTAAATGATAGTAGGCACTTACAGGGCAAAGGAGGAGAAAGGAAACAGGAAAAGAAAAGACCTTGGGTAGAGATTTTGTGGTAAGATGTAAGAACATATTATTGTGGGAGTGATGTTTTAAAAAAACAAAAAAGACAAGAGATTTTCATGTGACTCTCAAATCAGCCAGCTAATCTGTGGGAATATGAATCAGGAAGCTGAGGAGGGAAAAGAAACACAAACTCTAGTCTGAATGACCAAAGTTTTGAAGACGAAAAGAATGAGCGCTGGGGAAGTCCACACCACTTGAAAAGATTTGCCTCACAGTATTTTGCCAAATGTGGTATCTGGAGGAGACCCTTGGCATGTACCAAAAGTGCCAGAGACCCTATTGTAAACAGGGAACTGGGTTGTGGAAGAAAGGCTCTGTCTGGAATTCCATGGAGTAGGAACCCAGCCTGGTTCCTACTGGGAAGACACAGGCTACACTAGATCTATATCAAGAAATCACGAGGACCATATTTCAAAAGCAGAGGCTTGCAGGCTCATCTCCAGGGTGGCTGGTCTCTGGATGAAGAGCTTATTTGTCCAAAAACTGAGATTCAACTACACTCTTGTGGCTCGAGCAGGAACTTTCTGCTCAACAGAAATGCAATGGGTGGCTCGCCCGAGATTTCATAAGGATTAGCAGAGTCAGGCTGTGACCAGGAACCTGTGATTCTTTGATACTCTGATAAACCCAAGAAGGAAAATCTAAATTTTGATTCTGGATATTAAAGTTTGTATTTCTTACTGCAAAGATTAGATGAAACTACTATGCTTCAGGAAGACCCAAGTAGATTCTTTTGGTCAGTGGGGGAACTTGGTTGGATTTTAGGAGACTGTCAAAACCACTGCATTTTTTTCCCCTTCATGTCATATATGCCCAGTTAACAACTGAGAAAAAGTTAGTCAGGTAATCATATATATTTGTGTTCCAGATATGTGCCCAAAACTGCAGTTGTGCATAATAGCTTAGGAGCGATGAAGCCCACATTTCTGAAGAAAATTGAGTCTACACATGCAGAGCAGAAGAATGAGTAGAGGAGAAGCTTAAATGGGGAAATCTTTCAGGAGAAAGTGAATCTTAAGATGTCTCTTCCTGTCTTGTCCCCCACCTCTCTCTGTCCTCCTCATGTCTCTTCCATGAGGGCTGAACTATGGGACCATGTTATTTGTCATCCACTTTTGAGTGTGAAAAGACGCATTGTTAACAGTCATGCCAGGGCCACAGGCATAAATCGGGACAGGCTTCATATGCTCTGTAAGGACTGTACTGATGCCACGTCACCCCCATGCATGGCATTCATCGTGCTGTGTTTCCATCACACTCTGTAAATATCTCTGATACTGTCATACCATATTGCATTTTAGATATTTGTGCCATGTTTGTCTCCCTCAGTGAACTGTGAGCTTTTTGAGGCTAAGAGTCCTATCTTAATTATCTTTGCCTGGTTTCTCTATCCTATAGTCCAAGACCTGGCACAAAGAAGGTACTCAGGAAACGTTTGATGAGGGGGAATACATTAATGAGAAATCTGAAGGGAGTTAGGTGACAGGACTGGCGGAGAAGTTATTCTGGGTAGAGAGAAAGGGAATCATATGTATAATAGCATAGAGCTGATAACAACCATCATGAGCAGAGTGTTGCAGATAAATCAGCCTTCATGGAATGGAGTGTTATGTTGAGGAATGCCAAGAAATAAGGAGGCCTGGAAGGGGGACCAGAGATGGTGGAGTCTATAGATTGTCCAAGACTATTGTTTGATGGCTGCTATCAGGAGGGGTGCTGCATAGAGAAACATGACTTCTGTTCTCTTGTCCCCTCAATGGAATAGATTGGATGCTAGGTTTGCATTTGAGTTTGGAGGAATGTGTTTGGTAAGCATTAAAACTTGAATGATAAAAAAAGAATAGCTTCTCAAAGAATTTTGATACTTCTGCTTCCAGCTGAAACCAGGAAATTCAGAGGCAGCAAAAATGAAAACAAGGAAAACATTATTGGAAATTTTGAACCTAGAAAAGGTTTGGTTTGAGTTTTGAAGGAAAGTCTGACTTGGTTAACCGCCCCCAAGTACTACTATTATGATTTGCTGGCTTTTTATTTGTTCATTATATTTCATTTATATAATATTATCATATTATGTTCTAATTCTTAGGAGTGGGTCCCCAAATTTGGCAGCTTAACCAAGGCTTCTACATTTCCTGCAATGCTGACAAAGACAAATTACCCAGAAGAGGCTTGTGCTCTAACAGTGTGGGCTGCTTTGCCTCAAATCAGCAGTTCTCTTTGGGAGGGTCTTGCAAAGTATTCTACAAAGAGTTTTCTCTGTAACTTGCATAGACTGGTCATACTGTAATTAAAGCAACATGTATACATAATTTAATAAGTGATTGCTAGGACTGATTTTTCTCCAGTAGAAATAATAGTAAAAATTTCTTGATTATCACTTAGGGAATGTGAATTGCCTAAGCCTCGATCTCTAAATATTTTGGTCTGTAGGATCCCAATTTCCAAGAATCTATGGAAGTTCTGACATTAGCCTATCCAAAATGGGAAGATAAGCTCCAGGCATTTATTGTGGGCGTGGAATGAGGTTTTGCGTACTAAACTCCCATGGTTTCTTCCTAAAAGAATAAGATTTCAGACCTTTTTTTTTTTTTTTTTTCTAAGAGGAGAGCTTTCTCTTGAGGGTCTGAATCTACATTCTGGGGTCCTAACTGAGTTCTCTGGTAACTGATGAGCTCCCCTCTTATGTATTTAAAGGACCCTCTTGAATGCCCACTTATTTTATCTATACATGTTCCTTTAAGTTCTTTCCTAAAGAGTTTTCCTCCATGTGACAAAGCTGCTTACTTTAAATGCTCATTACTACTCACTTTTTATGCTAAAATAATGCATATTTGAGTTGCAGTTTGCAAATAATAATCAAAGAGTGCCTTCCTCTTAATTAAATCATTGGTTAATTTGATGAGCCTTTTCAAGGGTCAAATGAATTAATTCTACAAAAATCCTTCCTGTTGACTTCCCATTGAGTTGGATCATTTCAAAATTTACTACATATTGCTTCCTTCCTATACAAAGATTAGAATTCTTTACAACTAACAAAAGCATTAAAATAAATGTGGCATTGTATTACATTATAGCTTTGATAACTGTAAGCCTTGACCCATGCTAAGGTGATCAAATAAACCACAATACTGTTAGGAAAACTAACTTGATTAAATTAAGGAGAAGGAGCTACATTATTAATAAGTAAGCAACCAAATTGTGGACAACTTGACTCTCTTCCAATATTTCTTTAACCTTTAATATAAAGTTTAATATGTGTTTAACACAGTTAATTTTTTCTTTTCTAGAGAGACACCTCCTCTATGGACGGCCTGCAGTGCTTTATCGGACTAGATATGATATCTTATATCACACTGACTTTGAAAGTGGTTATAGTGAAATATTCCTAATGCCACTCTGGACATCATATACTGTTTCCAAACAGGTCACTGAGAAAAACTGGGTTTTATATTCTTCATGTGATTACATTCCCTGCCCTAATATAATGATTGTTTGCTGAACAGAATTTTGTCTTAGAAAAGATTTTAATTTTTCCTGATGAAAGAAATCCTCTGCTGGATCTATTGCATGATATTTTGAACTAGACTTTATTCCAGGTACTAATGTCATGGTAATATGTTAAATATCAAAGGGAGCGTACTAATTCTTTTAGTTTCTTTTACTCTGCTTGTCATTGCCAATAGTTACAGAAGCCACCAAGATTTGGCTGTTTGTTTTAATAGACTTTATTTTTTAGAGCAGTTTTAGGTTCACAGTAAAACTGAATGGAAAGGACAGAGAGTTCCCATACACCCATGGCCCCACACATGCACACCCTCCCCCAATAACATCCTGTTTTTTAATAAAGATTTTATGTTGGGGTTTCAGTTTTGGTGAAGATGAAATTGGCAAGTTTATATCAGGAATTAGAAAAATTTATTTGGCAGTTGTTTTTAATTTCTGAATACAAATGACTACTTCCACTGCCCCAGACACAGCTTCATGTTAATTTGTACTGTGTGCACATACGTATGATCAGGCACATACAATATACATACAGTCATTCTTTTTATAGAGGATATGTCCAAATTATTTTTCAGACTGTTATTTTTTAAGCTGTCTTCTGTGGAGTCCTATTTATTGTTTCAACAGGGGGATTTCTTCTTTATATATTGTTTTACTTAAGACTTTGATAAGAGAGTTCTGTTGCTAACAAAATAAGAGTTTGAAAACTACTGGCTTACTATATTTAAAACTGAGATCTTTTTTTTTTTAAAGAATCAGAATATCAAAATATGAGCTATAGTGACAGCTAGAGGGATTTTGGTTCTGGCTGTTCATAACTGAGCAATTCTGGCTTTAGTATTGCCCTGTTGGTTTGGCGTTGTCTTTGCGCTGGCCTTACTGGATACCTCTGACTCACCACGCAGGCCGAAGTCTCTGGCATCCCTGATCACCTGACCAGTTGCATCCGGCCTGATGTCCGCATTTCTCCGAGTTTCAGTCAGAGCTGTTTGGCCTACAAAAATGACAAACAGATGTCCTATGGATTCCTCTTCCCTCCTTGTGAGTTACAGAGTATCAGGATCTGACCATTCCAGAGGGATATTAGTTTGTGGAGTCTGGAGTGTGAAACTTGGTATTTAGGATTTCAGTGGTTTGCAGGTTTTCTTCAAGAGGGGCACTCCAGAGATTGAAGAGATGAACTTCTATGGGATCCTTCCAAAATCAGCCAGAAAAGAGACTAGCTTTCACAAATCCTGTTTTCAGGAGAATTCTAAGTGCAAGAGAACATTCTGCATGCCCCCTCACGTCATTAAATGAGAAGCTGAAAGTGAAATAGTGAATCATTAAGACATTAATCTTTTAAATAATACCATAGAGATGATCTCTTAAGAATATGTGAAGCTGTTTAATTATCTATCATTACCTTGATGACACTTTTTTTAAAGTCTAAATTATGCTTGTGAAATCAAGGAATTATTTTACATAATATGTGGTAGACCCAAGACTAGGTAGGAAGAAAAAGCATTGTAAAAATTTTTGAGAGTGAACTACAGAGTGAAGAAAAGAGACTGAGTGGGAGAGAATGTTGGAAATGCTATATAAAGGAGGGAATGAGTAGGAATAAAAGAGTAGATCCATTCACTTCATGCTGTTTGGACCATTTTGGAAGATTACTTTTTAATGGATGTAGACTTTGATAAGTAATGAACTCTATCTGTTTTCCTAATGTTTAGATCTGAGCTCTTCACCAGAAGCTAAATATGATACATTCCTAGTAACCAATATGGTTCCAATGTATCCTGCTTTCAAACGTAAGTCCAATATTTATCTAGTAAATTATTATTTGTGAAAAGAAATATTTCTAAATATACCACTTACCTTTTCTACCTCTATATTAATTTTAATAATAAGAATGCCTTTCATGTGTTTAGCCTATATAATTTTTGAAGACCTTTAGGTAAATTCTCTACTGTTAATCCAAAATATGAATCTCTGAGGGAGGTTGGCAGATTGTTTATCCCTTGTTTATAATTAAGAAATTGAAGTCACAAGAAGTGACTCACGTCATGAATGGTAGAAGCTGAACTAAACTAAGTTTGTGTTTTCCTTCTAATCTGCTGTTCTTTCTATTTCAAAGCTCATTCTATTGGTGATTAAAAAAGGTCTTCTCTGTATTTTGGAGGCCACTTGACATTTAACAGCATCTGTATTTATTTATTGAATGTTACAGTAAAAGCTACCAGCAACTCTCTCCTTTAGAGTGATGGTGATGATGTATTCTGAATGTTGACCCTGAAATCCAGCGAAAGCCTAATTGTCTTCCGAATCATCAGAGTATTAAATTCAGATGGTTTTAGGGCTGTGCAAATTATCTTAGTTTCTTTGAACACTCATAATTTCTGTGCACATGCCAAATATTTGTGGATGATAGTGGTGCTATCAATGGTCTAGGCACAATAAGCCCTGGCCCAAAACTGAGTTCCAGTCCCTGGAGTGGGATCATTAGCTGTGTGATCATAGAAATTGCCATTTAACCTCTCACTTGTGAAAATACAAGATTTGATTGAATGACCTCTATGGCTTATATGGATTTATGACATAATTGTTCAATGGCCAAAACAGTCATTTTCTAATAACAAAGAATTCATTCATTCACCCATCCATCCTTCCTTCCATCCATCCAACGATAGAAAAAGCATTCTGGAGTAGCTTTTACCTCTTTTTAGTTCATTTTCAGTGAGCAGACCCATATGCTTATAGGAAAGGTAGGAAGGGGAATCACCTCTACCCAACTCCACTTGGTAAAGGAGCATTGGGCTGTGTTACAGGACTCTCAGGGCTGAAATTACAGCAGAACTCCCCAACTTGACATTGGTGAAATGGCCAACAAGGTTTAGAGAAAAAAAAGTGTTTATTTGATGTCGTAGGTAGTAAATGAAGGTTTATTCAGAGGTAGAATCCATTGCTTATTAGTGAAAAATTCAAGTATGCTTTTGAAAGGAGGTTTTCTGGTTTGCTCTCAGGCCCAACTGAGAAATGTTTCAGAAACCCACATAGATACATTTGTCATACTATTACACGGAATGCAGCTTCATTTAATTTCTGCAAATCAGGGTTTCCTGGGTTTCTTTATTCTTTACTGATGCCTTTTTGACCGAGCAGTAATAAAAGAAACACATGGTACCACCCTGAGGCTGACGTGGCAAAGGGCCTCTCACAGAGGGCTCGCTGTTCTTCACTACGGGAATGCTCTTTCACATGCCACATTTCTGCGGGTTTGGCCTTTTGACTGTTCTCATTGTTATTTCTTTTTCCTCTGCCTCTCCAATTTTTATGCTTAAGTTAACATTTGAACTCTCCCACTGTCCTCCTTTTTTTTTTTTTTTATTACAAACAATTATCTACAGTATTTTGGCTCTGGTGGGATGCTCTGTCGTTTTTATTCAGAGTGGAGTATCAGAAGGTATAAACAGCAGTTGAAGCAATATGAGAAAAATGGTCAATAACTTCTTTATAAGGGAGGTAGGAGGTGATAACAGCCTGAACCTCACAACCCCCACATAGAATAGTGCGTGGTAAGTTAAATCTAACATTTTGGAACCTACTCATTGTGTGCCTTTCCTGTCCTCTTCTGTCATTCCTTTCTTTTGCCTTTCCTCTTTTCCTTTCTGCTCTTCTCATGCCCCGCTCATTGGCCATAATGTAAATTGGAGCTAGGGTGGACAAAGAAGTCTTCTCCAGAGGGTGACCTTGAAAGTGAGACATGAATAATGGAGGAGAAACCAGACATGCACAGATCAGGGAATGAGTTTTCCAGGGAAAAGGAAGAGCAAATGCAAAATCTTAGTCTGAAATAAGTTTGGCAAGGTTGGGGACAGGTAGAAAACCATGTACCTGAGGGGGAAAGAGGTAGGAAGTAAAGTCATAGAGGTAGGCAGGGGCACCACAGTGGAAAGTCGGGATTTTATTCTAATTACAGTGAGAAATCATCTGGGGTGCTAGAAATGGGTGTTGGGGGGAGGGTGATACAATCTGATTTATGGTGTAAAAAGAATCCATTTGGTTACTATGTAGGGAATGGGCTACAGGGAAGTAAAAGTTGCTTACAAGGAGCCCAGAAAGTAGTCTTTTGTAGTAGTTCATCGCAGAGAGGATAATAATCTAGACCAGGGTGGATACAGTGAAAATGGTGAAGAGTGGTCAGATTTGGATGACTGGGATGTATTTTGGAGCTGGTATTGACAGGACTTGTTTACATGTGTATAAAGTAAGGAGAGAAGCCAGGGATGACTCCTAGGATTTTGACTTGAACATCTGGGCAAGTGCAAGTGCCGTTAACTATGGTGGAGAAACCAAGAATGGGAGCAGGATTGGGAAGGAAAATCAAGAATTGTGTTTGGATAATTTTTTGCTCTGTGTGATTATTAGGTATTCAAGTGGACCATGAGATGGGTGGTTAGATAACATGTCTGGAGCTCCGTGGAGAGGTCACGGCTAGAAACATAAACTTGGGAACTAACATATCTGTGAGATCATAAAGGAAGAGAAAGTAGATTAAGGCCTTTTTTCAATTTCTCACAAACACCATACTTCCTCTTTTGTACATATTGTTCCCCCTGCCTGGAATGTTCTGTCTCTACCTCTTTGCCTAGGGAACGTGCACTTATCCTTCAGATCTCAGCTCGGTAACCACTTCATCAGCAAATCCTTCCCTGACTTATTGGGCTAGGTTAAAGTCCCCTGCCAATGTCTCCACATCTTTCTCTCTGCTGACTCATAACTGACACACACACAGCTAATGCTTTAGGATGGATTCTTCTCAAGAATCACAACAGCTCTGTTGTCTCCTGGCTTGTGACATTTGGCTTTTAGAATGCATCCCAGAGAGAATTTGGCCAAAGCAAGGAGTTTTTTTCATGAAAGAACTGATTTTGTCTTTGCACAGGAGTCTGGAATTATTTCCAAAGGGTGTTGGTGAAGAAATATGCTTCAGAAAGGAATGGAGTTAATGTGATAAGTGGACCAATTTTTGACTATGACTACGATGGCTTACATGACACACAGGACAAGATCAAACAGTAAGCTTTTCAGTTCACTCAGTGTGTGTTTTTAAATCCCAAGGTCTCACTTAAGGCTATCTTTCAAATATTCACATACTAGCGAAGAGCTGATACTCCTTAAATCTTTTGCTCTTTGAATCTCTTTGTGATTTCTTCAGTTCTTTTGGACCTTTGAATAAACGTAGCATTGGTGGCTAGAATGGAACTGGGTTTTGTGCAAATAAATACACTTTTCCATTCCATGAAAGAAAATATATCAAAAGATGAAATTTTTTTTTGTTTATTCTTCAACAACTCTTCAGTGGGAAGATGATAAGTTTCACTTATCTTCATTATTTGGGGGGACTTTTGGAATCCCTTCGATTTTCTGAGTCAGTATATCTCAATAGGAAATTGCATATAGACTTTGGTCATATCTAGTTTCTATCTATCTGTGGTGCTACTGGGGATATGAAAGGATAAGACATATTCTGTTCACAAGGAACTTACAGTCTGGCGGAGAAGGCAAGAAAATACAGAACAAATTCATAACAAGTCATCATTTAATTTTGTACATGCATGAAACAATTAGAGCAGCACAAAATATGAGGGTTTAATTATGATTTAAAGGTAATTAGAGAACAAAATGCTAATTTTTTCATATAGATAACTAATAAAATAGAAGTTATCTTACTCCCTTTCCAGTCATTCAGAAGAGAAATTTCATCTTAATTGTACATTTATTTTGTTGTTGATCATTATAGTTTTTAGCTCAAATTACATTATTAGTTCAATCATAATTTCAGTATTTTGAAAATGATGAAAATTAAGATAATAGAAAATCAGGTAAGGAATTGCAATTTCTATACTTCACTCTACTGGAAAAGATTTTTTATATCTCTAAGGTCGTCACTAGCACTCAGTCCTTAGTATTTCCTTTAGTAAGTGAGTTCTCTGTACCCAGTACAGGATCTCATTGTGGCTTAAAAGGGCTATTATTCTCCTAGTTCCAGGGTCTCCTGTCTCTGGTCCATTTTATACAACTCTGTGAAAGTTATCTCCCTGAAACATGGATCTCATAGTGACACTCTCTAGCACAGAAACCTTCAATGGAGTGTTACTGCCTAAACAATAATGCCCAAACTCCACAGTGTGGCCCTCAGAACCCTCCCTAATTTGGCTTTTATTGACTCTTCCAGCCTTCCATTTCTACTACACTGATACATTCATCATATCCAGCATCCAAGTCTTGGTTCAAGCTGTTTTCTTTGCCTAGAATATCTTTTTCACTCTGCCAGGTTGAGAGAAAAAGGAGGATTCCAGGGAGCAAAGACATTAGGTTCAAAGATAGAGAAGTGAGCTAGTGCTTAGAAGTGAAAATGATACAATTGACTGGGAATTAATTTCAGTGACTTAGGCAATATTCGTTGGTCACCATTTAAAAAAGAAAGCTACTACATTAGTTGGGATTTTATTTTACCTTCCTGTTTCAGGTATGTGGAAGGCAGTTCCATTCCTGTTCCGACTCACTACTACAGCATCATCACCAGCTGCTTGGATTTCACTCAGCCTGCTGACAAGTGTGATGGCCCCCTCTCTGTCTCCTCATTCATCCTTCCTCACAGACCGGACAATGATGAGACCTGCAATGTGAGTTCAAAGACAGAGTCCTTTAGGATTTGCTTACATAATTCATTTTGTTTCTTAACGCACTTATCAAACATTTGGGCTATACAACCAAGTGGAAAGAAGAAAGGACCCAAACAAAACTTTGCTTAATGCTTGGGAACTTTGTGTACTAATGGCATTTTATTTTTCAGTGTAAGGATGTGGGAGAGGGTGTGGGTGTGCATTTAACATAATTGTGTTTATGTGTTCAATTGTGACAAATGATAAAAGTGCCCAAGTGTTTTTAGTTTTGCAAAAGACATATATTTTGTACAAAGAAAAAGGAAAGCAGCAAAATTTTGACAATTATTGAAACTAGGTGAGAGTTTATAGGGGCTCATCTTATTGTTTCTACTTTTATGGATGTTCGAAAATTTCTATAATAAAAACTTTTTAAAAAGATAACACACGGGAATATATACTTTACAAGTCAGATTTTCGTTTGCTGCTAGTTATGAGGGCAGTTGTAACAGGTAACCCTACTCTCAAGTAGCACAGATGACTCCTGATTCACTTATTCTTACATGGAGACAGGATGGCATGATGAAAAAGCCCCAGGCAGGAAGGCAGAGCCATGCTGTGTGCTCCTGGCCCTGGACTAATTCTTCACTCAGGGACAAGTCACAGAACTTCTCCAGATCTCTTTAATGTAATGGAAAGTCTGTGCTCCAAGGTTGATTTCAGAAGTGGTAGTCTCTATGATTTTGTTTTATAGACTAGAAGGCACAGGGATATAATCTACAGAAGAGGATTTTCAGTCAACAAGCGTACTCAAATTCTTAAATTGTTCAAGGTACTCTGAGAAAAACAATAGTGTGTTAAACATAATCACTACTCTAGGCAGCCTTCAGTGGGGGAGAGCACATGAAACAGGTTCAAAAATGGCTGCACTAAAAGGCAAAGGGCCACGAGAATAGCTTCAAGAGATCATCAGCTTCATGGACAAGGCAGCTTTTGGGCTATGGTTTCAATTATAGGTGAAGATTGAGGCTGTGAATATCCAAAGCAAATAAGGAATGCAGGGGAAAAAACAGACGTTTGAAATATGACCAAGAAAGCTAATTAAGTTCGGCCAGAATATTGGAAATGAGGGTAATAGTGGGAGATAAGATTTTACAAGCTGTGTGGGATCAAATTTAAAATAACAGTAGTAGTAATAATAGTCATGGCAGCAGCAGTGGTACTTGTTACCGTTTACTGAGTACACGTTACCGTCCA
The DNA here is from genome assembly GCA_031878705.1 of Tapirus indicus. Lineage (NCBI taxonomy): Eukaryota > Metazoa > Chordata > Mammalia > Perissodactyla > Tapiridae > Tapirus > Tapirus indicus. The sequence goes on from CM062935.1 coordinate 21,259,689, forward strand.
AATGCTGTGTGGGTCATCTACATATGTTATTTCTAATCATCCAATTACCCTATGAGGCAGGTATCTATGATCTCCCCCCTCCTCCCCTTTCAATAACTGTTGAGAAACCTATAACTCATACAGGAAAAGTATGCTACATAGTTACCTGGTTAGTTAGTGGGAGAGCAAAACTTGAGATTCAAGGTCTCTGACTCCAAAAGCTCATTCTCTCAAATTTACCAGATTTCAATAGTGGTATATTGGGACCTTAGGAATTTTTCTTATTGCTTAGGTGTTAGATAGCCACGAAAAATGCTTACGCTCAAGTGCAACACTTTAGGCTCTGCTTTAGGAAGATAAATTTGAATTGGAGGGGGTCAAGCATGATGCTCAAAGGGCTTTGACAAGGTTCATGGGATTGAGGAAACAGAACTTGAACTGGGGTTGTTGTCTTGGAAATTTAAAAAGAAGGGTGGAAGGTAGCAATATTATACCGGAAGGATCAATAAGATCTTATAAATTATTGGATGGGAGGTGGAGAAGCAAGGGAACTGCAAGTAAGAGATGAGCTTATTGGCTTGACCTTCTCACTTTTGACTGTTTGTAGCCATGAGAGTAGTTAATGGTGTGCCAGGGGGATGGAATGCCTCTGCATAACATGATATACTTTCTTTGAACTTCAGTTTTACTAAAAACTTGTTGTGGGAGGTAAAATTTTGCAAAAAAGTAAACACGTGTATTATGGAGTGAAATTCAAAATTGCCATGCATTTCTAAGATAAAGCAGAGACTGCAAAGAACATTTCAGATTTGAAGTAGGCCATTTAAGGTACACCTAGATTCCTAAGGAGTATATGTTCAAGTTTCTCTGTCAGGGGAATTTGATGACGGGAAAGTTTGAAAAATGTTCCAAGCTCAGTTGAAAGGCAGTTCTTTAGTGATCCCATATTTCACATGTGACAAATGAAATCCACTGATGGATTCACAGGTCTTCCTCTCTTTCCTGGTTCCTGACTCTGCACAGAGCTTAGAGATAGTTCTAGTAGAGCTCATGGGCAGCATACTTCTCATTGAAGTACCCCCTGCTATGTAGAAACTTCTTCTTGCTTTGAAGTTTACCTAAAACTGCTAGGGCTTGAATTCACAAACTCACTTGGGAGAAAGTCAGGGAGAAAAAGCAAGTGAAGAATAAATGTCCATGGCAAGAAAGACAATAAGCAAGTTCATGGATTGTGCTTTTGTTTGTATTAATGTTCTAAGTTGTTTAAAGTTTTTCCTTTCCTTTCTTCCTTGGTGCACATGACCTTTCATTTGAATTTTATTCATTTTGCATTTTGCAATAGTCTCCCTCAGCAAATACTTCTGTGGATTGCCAGCTAACATTGGGGAGAAGGCATTTTCTTCACGTGTAGCATAGCCCAATATTTCCTAATGATTAATTGGAGGCTAGATTTTAGCATGTGAGGACCAGAAGAGAACGCCTTTCAAATGAAACTGGCAAATCACTTCCCAAGGAAAGAAATTGCAAAAGATAGATTTTTCCCTGAATTCTTATAATCCCAACTGGCTATTATTTAAATTAGGAAAAACCTTTTCACCCCTTGTCCACACTTTCCAATGACTGCATTTACAAAGGAAAAATAGACTTACTGACCATTGAAAAATCAAATAAATGAGTTGAATATGAAAATTCTCCCAAAATACAGCTTCATGCTTACTCTGCTTACTCCGAGGGGGTCCTGACCCGTTTGGAGACCTCCTACTTCGTTAATTATATGGTCGCACTGAGGATTGGTCATACCGTTGTGGGTAGAGTTATATTTAGGTCTGTCCTTTCCTGTGAATCGCAGAGATCTTGGTTAGCTTGGGTTAGAAGGGTGGGGCATGGAGGGTTAAAATCCTTACTTCCCCAGCCTGCAAAGCAATTTCTTCCTATTTCTTCATTTTGCCTGGGATGGCCAGGGATCAGTTTCCTGAACCAACACTCTCATGGGACATATTTAGCACTGGCACAAGCTTCTGTCGCTCCCTGTCCAGGTCTGTGTGGGTTGGAGCTTTCCGAGAAAACCCATTGCAGGTTCTTGGACTTTGGTGGGTAGTTCATTGAGACCACTAGCAGTAAGAGAGTTGGGCGAGGGCATGCCTGAACATTCTCAGCCCTGGGACACGTAGCCACCCTTCAATTTGTAGAAAGACTTTTGGAAGCCATTGCATTTCCGGGGGCATTTGGGAATGAAATTATTTGCAAAGGCCCTCCTGCCCCATGTTTGCTAATGAAGCAAGGCATTTCCCCATCATTCTCAGGGCTCTCAGATCTCATTCTTTCTCTCAACTTCCCTCAAAAGTGAAGGAAGATCTTTTTTAAATGTAAAGGACTGCTTTGTCTGAACTACTCTTTAGTTTCAACTTAGACATGAAATAAATTGTTTGGTGTGGGATATCTGAATGTCTTTCATCTGGAATTTGTGCCAACGAGGCAGTTCTTGGCAAGTAGATAAGACAGACAGAGATTTCCTTCGTTTCTTCATGATGTTGTTTTCTTACTTTACTTCTTTCCCCTCTTGTTCTTCCCTCTCCTTCTTCCTCCTTCCCAGGGAGCTGCTGAAGTAAGCCTTATTATCCTTGTGAACCAACGAAGACACTGAGGCCTAGAGAGGTCAAGTAGCTTGACCAAGATCTCATAGCCAGGAAGTGGAAGAGCCGCAATTCCAACCCAGGCCTCTTGGGCCCCAAAGTGCCAGGTGTAGCAACTGAGCTGCTTCACGTGGAACTCATTATTCAAATATCAATTCACTGCATCTAATAGATGATGTAGTTGATGTAGTGGGTTCTTCTGAAAGACTAGGAACACACACACACAATTTTGTGCGCTGGACACAAGTTCTTCACTTTCCTTGGGAGGCAGAAGAGCATTCTAAATTATTCCTGCTCTGTGCTCAACATTGCAATTTGACAGCGGGGAAAAGAAACAAATGATTGAATTCTCCATGGCCTTTGGTTTTCCTAATTTGGATTTATGTTCTGAGAACCCATTGAGTCAAATGCCCTTTCACACCACATGTCTCATTTATTTGGTACAGCTAATTGCTGTTGAAAATGTTTACAGCCCAGGGCAGGTATCTGTGGCGCATTACCGACGGGAATGTGGTAGAGTGGTGGGGAGGCCAGGAAGGAATAACAACGCGTTGGCTCTGGGTGCAGGAGTACGTAGCGGTCATTTGTGGACCTGAGGCAAACTGACCATTTGGAGAACCTCCTCTGGAAAATTCTGACTCTGATTGTATTCTGTTTCCATTGCAGAGCTCAGAGGATGAATCGAAATGGGTAGAAGAACTCATAAAGATGCACACAGCTCGGGTGCGGGACATTGAACATCTCACCAGTCTGGATTTCTTCCGAAAGACCAGCCGCAGCTATCCAGAAATTCTGACGCTAAAGACATACCTGCATACGTATGAGAGTGAGATTTAACTTCCTGATCACCTGCACTGCAGTCTTATCAACTGGTGTATATTTTTATATTGTTTTTGTATTTATTAATTTGAAACCAGGACATTAAAAAAATGTTAGTATTTTAATCCTGTGCCAGATCTGACATATTAGGCCTGAATGACTCCACTGTTTTTCTCTAATACTTGATTTAGGTAGCCTTGTGTTCTGAGTAGAGCTTGTAATAAATACTGCAGCTTGCGTTTTAGTGGAAGCTTCTAAATGGTGCTGCATATTTTATATTTGCATTGAGGAAATATTAATTTTCCAATGCACAGTTGCCACATTTAGTTCTGTACTGTATCGAAATACTGATTTTGTAAAGTTGCATTCATTTACTGTTAATTATGACAGACATATTGGAGCCTTATAGACCAATCTTAAATATAATAAATCACACATTCAGTTTTTTTTTCTGGTTTTATTTGGCATTTACTTCACTTGTAGAGTGTTTGCTTCTGATGTTTTCATGCATGATGGTATACACTTCCTGTGTCAGCCCCTCTTTCTAGTTGACTGTAGTTCACATAGTCAAAGGGGCATCCTCGATATTCAGCTACAGTGGCCTGGATGGTTTAGGTACATATCTATGGGAAATCAGAAGGACAGAGGGAAATGGAAACCAGAGTGCCTGAATACCCTTTCTCACCTATCTCTTTAAAAATATTTTGAAGTTGAGAAGAATAGGTTCTTTTGAACAAGTTGGTTCAAAGCTCTACATATTAGGCTCAACTGAGACTGTATTAAGCATATATTCTGTCTAAGTTATCAACCTCAGAACTATGGTGGATATAAAGAGAAATAAGACAGTGGGATGAGATATAGACATAAAACTATAATTAACCAATCAAGATAGAGAATAATAAATACCAAGTGAAAAGTGTTAGTAATAATACAATATAATAGAAGGGTCTGAATGGTAGGTGGGGTGATTTTAGATGGACAGTTATGACTTTAAATAACAATGAAGCATGGAGTGAGGAAGTCATTCAAAGATTTTCAGTCCTTCTGATGGCATCATGGAGAAAGACTCACATTAGAGTTGCCTAATCTCTGACAGTTACTAATCTCTCTTTTTGAAAAAAGAAAAAAGAACAGCATATTGTTTTGTTTTTATTATGTTAATTTTTACAGTTGCTCTCTTTTATGGTCAGTGAAATGGGCGTTTAATTTCTATAAATTTTTCTTTAAAAATAAATTTGTTTAAGAAGGAAGACATTCTGTCAAATAAAAAATACAACAAAAGTAGGACAGATGGTACTGGGATATGGGGAAAATTATGAAGGTGGTATGAGAAAAACTGATGTTTGGGAAACTCAGCTATAGGAATGCATTGGAAGAAGTGAACTGGATAATACTAATGATAGCCATATTTTTCAAGCACCCACTGTGTCCAGGCACATCTCTGGCACTTCATAAGCCTTGTCTCTAAACAGTGAGAAATAAGGAGCTAAGGGAAGATTTTTATGGCAAGAGGAAGAATGAGGACGGGAATAGGGAGCAATGCTTGAATTGGGCTTGTAATTTGGGGTAGGGTGAAAGTATGGTAGAAATGAATTGGAATATGACTCATTATTCAATATTCAATCATGATTTATTGATCATCTACTACATGTTCATACCTATACTTGCTTTGGGGGATAAAACTAAATAAGATAAACGTGGTTCCTGATGTTGTAGATCTTGCACTTTAATGGGAGAAAGAGACCCCTTAAAGAACCCCAAAGTTTAATTGTGATATGTGCTGTGAAAGAATTAAACAGGCACAGAGTAACAAGGGGGTGGAAAGACAAGGCCCTTGTAGATGACATTACAGCCAAGACTTGGGGGATAAGAAGACCTGGCCTCAAAAAGAACAGGGATAAGAAGGAAGAGCATGGCCAAGGACTGGGGTGAAAAAGATCTTAGTGTGCTTGAACACAATGGCGAGATTGGTAGGAATCAGGTCAGCAGACCCTTATAGGTTCCATTGAAGCATTTGGATTCTATTCTAAATGCAATGGAAAATCATTGAGAAGTCTCAAGCAGAGGTGTGAGAGGATCTGTTTTAAAATATCAGTATATTGACATCGATATGCAATAATTACATAGTGTGCTCTAAATATAATTCCACGTAAAATATGTCTGATAAGAGAGGGTCCACCTATTAGGTGCTGTAATTCTGTCTCCCAACAGTAGCATTACAAGGGAGAAGGGTCAATTCTATTTTATTTTAGGGTTGCAAGCTCCTTGCTTAGCTAGATTTCTATATCACCTCAGATTGAACTCTTCTCAAAATAGACTATACCCAAGGCTTTTGGGGAGAGCAGTTGCAAATTTAGTTGAGTACTGTTGCTCTATTTTTATCCTTAGGTCAAATCTTTCTGTCTCATAAATAAACTCCATGCCCAGAGAGAACATCAACCACTGTGTATTTCAGGTGAGTGGCTTTGCCGATAAACACATGTCATTAATTGTGGGGTTATTTATGAAAGTCTCTGAATGGACAGGGGCTCTATTAAAATGAGGCCTGGAAGACTATTTTAAGTTGGGGTATTTGCTTTTTTTTTATATGGTTCATTCATGCTTTCATTGAGCAAGTTGGCAGCTGCTTGCTAGCATGGTGATCCGGTTCTAGAGGATGGATTCAGAAACTGCCTCTCTAAAATGAGCTCGTTGTAAATAGAGGAAACCAGGAAAGCAGCCACATGGTTTCCCAAGGGCAAAAACAGTCTGAATTGTTTTTAGGAGAGTTGACTTTTTAAAAAATTCTCTGAACAAAAGCAGTGTTTGGTGTCAATTGGGTTTGCCCACAGCTCCCAAATTCCAGAGCCCATTATTCCTTGTGGTGGTTGGGAAGAGGGTGACTGTGGAGGAAGTCTAGATGCTCTCTCCTGTTTATATTCCTCTCACTGCAACTGTCTCTCACTATCTCTTTGCTGAGTCAGGACGGGGCTGCCTTGTGGGTCGGAAGTGGTAAAGGCAATGGGAATTCTCCCATGGCTCCGGGGCAAGGGCTTGTATGGGACAGTGAGGAACAAGATTTGGATGTTTGAGTTTGTCCGCTCGGGTAAATAGAGCTGCTGGAGGCCCAACCCAGAGGGGCAGTAGTTCCTGTTTGGACTGCATTTCTAGGAAGCACATGTCCTTGACCCCTCTTGGCAGGGATGTCCAGTCTTGGCTGGAATGTAAAAGTGGAAATGATGCCTGGGCCCGATGAAATTTTGCATTCTGGCTGTTGGGAACAGGCAAAACTCCAGTGTCTGTGTGAGCTCTGGGCACCGTTCCCTCTAATTCCTTCAGGTGGTTCTCTCCCTGCCTTTAGGTAGTTTCCTTACATAGCCTCAGGTGCTGATCAGTGTCCCGCTGAACACTTGAGACCCTCTACGGCATGCTGGAAGAGGGAGACCACCAGCACTTCAGGGAAGAGGCAAGGAGACAGGCCATGTTAGGCAGTGGTTAAAAGCTGGAGACTTTTTTTGCAGTTATATGGCCTGGGGCAACTTTAAGTGTAAGTCTAAATTTTCTCATCTGTAAAATAGTGTTAATGATACCACTTCTCAGAGTTGGCATAAGAGTTATGGCAGGAGACCTTGCTGAAACATAAGTTGTTAAATTTTCCCTCCATTTTTATCTCCATTTTCCACCAAGGAAGGCATACCCTTCCTTGGCTTTGGGGCTTTTTGCAGAGTGCAGTGGGGAGCAGAAGCAGTATAAAATTAATGGATTTCTGGTCTTTTGTGAAAACCTAAACTCACTAAAGAGTTGGAAAGAAATAGCTTTGGAGTGCCAAGAGAGAAAGGGACCTTTCCTGGGATTCAGAATTGGAGAGAAGTCTGTAGATGTGAGCAGGTGGTTACACTCCAGGATGTACTGTGTGATCCTTATAGGGAGGTAAAACCCTAGGCCCTGGGGGTCCTGGCCATGGCTAGAAAACAGAAGATTGGCAAACCTGAAGGGATCTGGAGACATGCACAGCGAAGACACGCATACCTCTTGCACTTCTATCATTTTCCATTTACTAGATTCTGGTATGACCCTGGGGGAAAGATGGGAACCTCAATAAAGACTGAATTAAAACACCACGTAAGCCATGTAAGCTGGAAGCTTAGATTAGAAATGAAATTTATTTTAGGGAAATGAAGTTTTATTTCTTGTAGAGTGAAATACATACCAGCTACATTTCAAAAATGCTTAGCACCGTGCTTGGCACATGTCAGGTGTTCAATAAATATTAGCTACATTAAAATGAGCCAGGAAAAAGAAATGGAGAGAGGCAGAGAGAGAACCAGGAAAGAGTAGCCATTATGAAACCCAAGGATAGAGACACTTTCAAAATGGAGGAAGTGGTCAGTGATGTCAAATGCCAGACAAAAGTTAAGCTGGATGGGAATTTGAATGCACCCATTCAATTTTGCAATAAGGTGGTCATCTATGACCTTCCTGGAGGCACATTCAATGAATGAAGCAGTCTGAAAAAGAGCCAAATTGTACTGGGATGAGGAGAGAAGGGGAGACCACACTGAAGGCAGTGAGTGGAGACTACCCTTTGAAGAAATAGGAAATAGGAGAAATAGACAGTAACTGCAGGAGGGGGAATAGAGTTGAGAGAGGGTTTTATTCTGTTTAGGATGGGAAAAAGCTTTTATAAGCTGTTGAGAAGATTTGAGGATCCTGGAAATGCACTAATGGGTAAAGCAATTGAATTATAAGCAAATTTGAAATTGAAAGCAATTAATGAGTAGAGTCAGCTGTAATAGATTTGCCTTCAAATTAAGGAACAGTATAGGACCTCTTGGGATAAGATTTAGAGTAGGACATATGATGTACATCACACTTTGCAAAATGGTGGCCTGCAGGCTGGATACAGACCACAGATTGCTTTGTAGTGCCCATATGATATTTAAAAAAATGAATTAGATGCCACAATGTAAAAATCAGCAAGTTTCACATAAAAATCCAAATTTTTGACCTCTCTTAAAACAATAAAAGAGGTTTTTACTTAGTTATTTGTAGGCTATTGTTCCTGTCAACAATCGGCAGAAGCCTATTTGGCTGCCATTTGATAGGCCAAGCATTTTCTAGAACAGCGGTTGGCTAATGTTTTCTGTAAAAGGCTTTGCCATACAGTCTCTAATTACTCAGTTCTGCCATTGCAGTGTGAAGGCAACCATCAACACTACATAAATAGATGATCTTTGCCCCTTTGTCCCAATAAACTTTACTTGTGGACACTGAAATTTGAATTTCATATAGTTTTCATGCATCAAGAAATACTGTTGTTCCTTAGATTTTTTTCCCAACCCTTACAAAATTTAACTATTAGCTGTTGGCCAGACAGAAACGGGTGGCTGGCTGGATTTGGCCCTTAGGCCAGAGTTGATGACTGCTGCTCTGAATCACCACCTGTCCTATTGTTCTTTCCAGGATAGGCGGAGTACGAGGTGCCATTTTTATTGTGTTTGTGCTTCGTTTTTCTCATACTTACCCTATGACATGAATTTACTTTGCCTGCCTTTAAGCATTAGATGTTGACCCCCATGTGGGGTGACCAGATGCCTTGGACTGGAGGACTTTCGGTGCTAAAATCAGAAAAGTCATAGACAAACCATGAAGAGCTGGTCATGCTGTCCCTGTGTTTACATTATTTTACATTTCTCTTCGTACTTTGTCATGGAAAAAGCATTGTAATTTGATAATTTAATAATCTTTCATCTCTTTCCTCCCTTAGGGATTTGTTTGCCATCTCAGTAATAACTCCAGCCAGTGTTGTTTTTTATAACCAGTGTTTATTTAACCAGTGTTTATTTATCTCCCGCACCTCAAAATGGGAGAGCTTGTCTTGTTCATCATTGTATTTAGAGAACTTTGCATGTTGCCTCACACAGATGTGATTATCATTAAGTGATAGATGGGTGACCGATGAACCCTACTCTCTCTTCACCCTTTGAGAGAGTTAATGTCATTATGGGTGAAAAACTCCAGGCTGAGGTGAGAATAAAATGGTAATCCACAGGCCCACATGTTCTTTCTGCCTGAAATGAGAACTGTGTTTCTTCTGTGTGTTGATGGCATCCACCCTGGGCCATGAGGACACCCCAGCAGATACCTGAAGTTTTTTGTGTCCTATTTCCCTACTTGGCTAAAACTCATTTGCCCACTTGCTCAAACGAGTCTAGTCTCCTTGCTGTCCTCTTTCACATAACAGCTTGAATCTGCAACATGAGGAAAGACCCTGGGGCTTTGAAATCAGACGTGGGTTCAAGTCTGGGCTCTGCCATGTGCTAGTTCTTAGACATGTTTCTCGTATTGTGGTCAGCTCATTTGTAAAATAGGGATGGTCATATGTACCTCTTTAGATATTTGTGAAGTTAGACATAATGAATGTAGGGCACCTAGTATTATGCCTGGTTCAATGAATATTTGGTATCTCCATGGGAAAGACAGTCCAGGGTCTGGCAATGAGAATATTTATATATACTAATCATATTGATATTTTGAAAGCTTATCATGTTCCAGGCACCATGTGTCATTGTATTTAATCTTCACAAAATATAGTGTGACCCACTGTCCTGGGAATAAGGGGGTTCCTGGATTTTCAGTTCTAACACTGGGACAGTCCCAGGCACATTGGGGCAGACTGGTCACTTGAAAGCCCATAAGTTAAGTATATTAGTGGGCCCATTTTATAGATGAGGAAGCTAAAGTTTAGAGAAGTTAAGTAACTTCCCCAAGATCATGTGTCTGTGGCAGACATGGACCAAGCCACATCTGTGCAAGGTCAGATCCAGAGTTCTTGGTCTTGACCAGTGCTCTTTCTTCTCTCCTCTAGCTACACTGGACGTGGGAGAGTCAAGCTATCAATTCTCAGTAGAAAGTTCACGGAGCAGTCAGTTTCATAGTAGCCTGCGTTTTTTGGGGAGCGGGAGGGGTGCAGGGAGGGTGGTTTAAGTTCTGTCTTTATTTAGCACCAGAAGGAAAACATCGTTTTTCTAGTGGGAAAGCATTTTAAACTGGGAGTGCAGAGTGAGAGCGGAGGTGGAGTCAGATCTCTTCTTTTTTACACTCTTAGTAAAAGCACCAGATAAGCTCAGTTCTGTTAAGGTCATAGTCAACAGCTCTTTGTGCCTTGTACAAACCCACAGCATATACATCTGTTGACATAAAAGGAGTTTTCTCGCTCTAAATCTAGGTAAAGCATCCCTTTCTCTTCATTTACAAGTCAAAAGTCTTATGCAGAGAGATGTAAACAGTTCTATGGAATCTGAACATAAAATTGTCAATTTGTCTTTGACAACACGTCTACATTGCACTCACCCTCATAATCACAAAATGCAAACATTTGAGGGCAAAATGAACTCTCTTGAATTCAACAATACTTTATTCCCAAGCAATGTTTACTAGCAATAACAATAATGAAAAGGTAGCTTTCATAGGGCCATGAATGGGGATGCTCGATGGATGGATAATACTCGAAATTCTCTAATAAAAATATGCCTTTTATTCATGTGTTGTATCTGAGACAGGCCAAAGAAGAGTGACTTCAGGGACAGCTCTAAAGACCTGAAGCCTCCTGAGGAGCAGGAAATAGGTGGTATCTTTATGGCAAAGCCATCTGGGGACTGGAGTCTGAGGGTGTTGCCTGGGGTGGGGGGCACTGCGACTTATGCTTTGGTGTCAAATGAACTCTCCCATTAAAAACGGTTCTCCCTTCTGTTACATTTTCTTTACGTCTCCAAGTCTTGCTTTCGCACTGCTTCTTCTGTTGTCTTTATCAACAGTCACACCAATACATCACCTTTAACATATTATTATAAACCATGTGTGAGAATGCGCTGACAGGAAAATACTTTTCCTGTTCCAACTACCCCTCCTTTCCACAAGCTGAGCTTCTGGGCTTGGGTTAGTTTGGTTTAGGTCTTGGCTTCCACAAATTATGGGCAATAATACTCCTTACTCTCTCACCCAAGGTTTATTTCCACTTGGGGTGACTAGAATCTGATGGTTTGGGCCAGTAAGATCTTGGTAGTCAAGAAAGTATGAGGAGGACTCAAGACAGTTTTTGTTTTATAATATCTTTGCTGTAATAGTGTGTTCTACATATTAAAATAAGTCATTGCTGACCTCCCAATGGGAAGATTTCTATGTAGGGAACATAGTCAGCATTTTGTTCAATTCAAGAAGAAGGTCATCTCCAGTTTGCATTTTTTTTCCCTTCTAGTCTTCTTGAGGTCTTCTTTTGGGATTTCTCCCTGGGAAGGAGGTAGGGATTGCTCATTTCCATTATTGGTCTGATTTAGTAGAAAACAGAAGGTGCACTCAAAGGGGATGATTGAAGAGAGTTAAGGGAAGTCACAATATGCAAGGGTTAAGGCAAACCAGTAGGGGCAGTGAGGCTCTCTGGCAGTAGCAGAGGAGAATTATTGCCCTTTCGTCTGAAGAGCCATTGGAAAGGAGAGGTTATTGGAACCTGGAGAGAGAGGTGTAGCTGTGGAGATGGCTCTCCAGAAGTAGCTGTGGCCTTCAGAAGAGGGATGCAGCCATGTCAAACCATGGCCTGGAAGGGAGAGACCCAAGATACAGTGAACTTGTATCTCTCTTGCTGGTGACTCCCATTGGTCAAACTCAACTGGATGCCAGAGGACAAGGGAGCCTACTGATGAATCCACAGCCTCCTATTGAACAAAATAGAGAGAATAATGGAGAGTGGAGATATAGGGGCAAACAGAGGACATATGGAATAATTTCTGGCAATGAAGGTATGACTTTGATCTCTCTATGAAATATCATTTTGTCACATTTTCCCCTGGTTAATGTTCAAGGGAGCACCTCCTCTAAGAAGCAACTGCTGGCTGCTACTCCCTGCTCACACTCTTTTCACCTGTGGTGTGTGTATCTGATGATCTTTGTCTGGGGTACCCTCTCCTTCTAGAGCTCCTCAGGAACATGGACTGTGCTTTGTTCAACACTTCCCTACCCAGATCACAGCACAATGTTTGACCCACAGTAGATACTCAGTGCATACTAATTGAATAGTATTGGACTAAAGCAGCAAGCTGAGCCCCGGGTTAAATGATGAATTTGAAAATCAGGGTTCTAGTCTTATGCTGCCACTAATTTTTGGAGTGACTTTGCCCACTTTGTGGCCTGTTTTCTCAGGTGCAAGATGAGAGTGAGTTGGATGCTCTTTCTGGTCTAATTCAATGATTAGAATCTTGTAATTTTGAGTTTCTGAACTTTCCTTCCCACTCCACCCCCAATCTCTGAATCTTTCTGTCTACTCAATTCTAATGTAGAATTCTTCATGTAACCTTCACCAATAGTTTGTTCCAAAGTCAAGATTATTTACTCCCATCTTTGGGCTCCCATTGCAATCTATCCAAGTAAGAGATAACATTTATCTCTTCATTCTTTAGTTAGTTGTTTGCCACTGGTTCCTCTCTGGCTGGGTTATAAACTATTCGGCTCGTAATCTCTGTTATGCATTGGTGTATTCCTAGTGTCTACCAAAACTTGATAAATGTCCAAGGAACGGATGAATGCTTAAGAACAAGGAGTTTTAAATGATTTTCATGGGGAGAGAAAGAACATCAAATTACCTTACTTAACCAAATATAACATAAATTGCTTTCAGATGTATGCTGCCCAGGGCCATGGCCAATGGCCCAGCATGTCAACAGTCATCTCTCCTCACACTTGCCCCTTGCTCTCTACTCTTTTTATTTCTCCTTCCCTAGTTGACTGCTTGGAGAGACTTGAATAACCCACCAAGATGGACTTAATTCTAGACCCTAATGACATTTTGAGTTTACTGTCAAACCTTTGCTTTCATTTAACTTTGAAAGAAAATAAATTCAAGGGATTCTTAGCAATGAGCTGGGCACCACAACTGTTATATGTGATTTTAAATTATGTAGGTTCTTATAAGTATATTCCCTGTGTGACTATGGGCAAGACATTCTGTCCTTCAGAAATTTTTCCTTAATAATCTCTAAAGTGAAAACTCTAGGCCAAATTTTATGATTCTTTGAAACTTTCAAGCAGCATCTCTGGCTTAAGTCTCCCTGGTTGTGAATAGTGACTCATCCACCTACTAGCAATGAGACGTTGCAACAGTCACTTAACTTCATTGAGCCTCACTTTCCCGTCTGTGAAATGAATAAAGCACCTACCCCATAGAGTCATTGGGAGAATTATGTAAGATAATTCAGATAAAGCTGGCATAAAGATTAGTAATGTTTTTGCAGAAAAACTCACACTGTCATATAAATTAGACTATTTAATTTACTCTAGTCTATCTCCTTTAAAGCCATCAGAATATGGAGATTATCACAGAGACTCAGTAAACTATGAAGGACATTTGTGGTGTTTTTGGCTGCCGGAATTCACCCCATCTCCTTTTTGGTAGCAGCACTCCAATTTCCTTCTAAGAAACCATCTTTATTTACCCTTCTCTGAGTGACATGGATGCAGTTTGAGTGATATGGATCCACTCCAGTTTTATGGACGTGTTTCTCAGATCTGGCCAATTATAGATTTGCTTTTCCCTGGGCACAGTGAGTGGTTCTGAATGGTACATGACTTGACCAGGTGCAGTGAGACACAGTGGGCTTTTGGCTGTAATGTTCAGAAAAGAGATGTTCCTTCCCGCTAGACGTGAACCCAGGAGGATGTAAAGCCGGACCATGATATTCTTTCTTCCAGGAGGGAAGACCACTTCGGGTATGGTATATTATAGGACACAGAACAAGGTAAAGAGAGAGAATCTTGGTCCCTTGCCTAAGCTGAGCATGTAGGTAGGCCCCACCACTAACCTTTCAGTAATATGGGCCAACAAATGTCTTTTTTGCTTCAGCTGGTTTGGGTTTGAATTTGACACATAATTGGAAAAGTCTTGACTCACATAGGAGCAAGTAATTTCTTCCTTCTTCAGATTAACGTCTATAAACCAATTCAAGACCCAAAAAACAATCTTAGCCACACACACCCCTACCATCATCAGCTGCTTTGTTTTAAAGCTCTTGCTTCAACTTCTAACTTTTTGCCATACGACCACCTCCACTAATTCATTTTCTTTGTGTCCTGCCTGGTCATAAACCTACCCACCTACCTGGTCCCTGTGCTCTCCTTATTATCTCCCTCCCAGTGCCTGGCTCCCTTGTTAATGCCTAATGATCCTTGATTGATTCTAATTTGGCCACTAGCATCCCTCAAGTGCCAGGGATGAACAAATACATAACCAATACTAACCTTGCCACAGGTCCTATCTTATGAGTTTTCTCAGTTACAAGAATAAGTTCAAGTGTCCTGATCCTGGGAGGTGACCTAGTTCATTTCTTTTTTGAAAACCCACAAACCAGCTCATTCAGCTGAATTAGATGAGAAAGGAAAATAGCTCCAGAGGCCTCCACTGTTAAGCTTATAGGTTCCTCACTTGTAGAGGCTGGAGGAGAAGAGGAGGGCAAAGGAGAGAGAGTGTGTGGTTTGATTACAGTATAATTTTCCTCCCTCTGGGAGCATTTCAAGCATAGTCTACAAATGTCAGGGAACCAATGACTCATCAAACAGTTGAGTGTTGGTTTTGGAAAAGGGAGAGGAAGTCACTGCTTTGGAGCTCAGTGATGGATTTGCACTAAGGTAAGATCTCATCACACCAGTGGGACTGAAATGTTGGCAGTAATCCCTTGTTCTTTTCTAAGCCTGGGAGAGGTGCCATATTCCCCAGATCCCAGGAGCGGGGTGACGCATTTGCAGTCAGAAAACATTTAGCCTGAGCCTTCCAATGGTAACATTTTCTGTGTCTTCAAGGACCAAGGAGCTGTGACAGTGAAGTGAAGCCTCAATTCCCTTAGGACAGAGAGGAGACAAGCCTCACAGTGCTGGCAAAGGTGAGGTGGGGAGAGCGTCTGTTGCTTGGTTAGTCTGGGCAAATGTGAGCTGCAGAAGAAAAGCAGCTGTAAGAGAGAACTTTGCCAGACTTTTCCACCCTAGGCCCTTATCTCTGTTCCACTTGCTGAGTTTGGGAGGTAAGAAAGCATAATTATTGATTCAAAAGCATGAGAGAGGGGCACAAGCACAAGAGAGGGAACAACAACAGTGGATGCGGCTATTCAGCAAAACTCACAGTACCTTATGTAACACTTGCTTCATGTGAACTCATGTTACTATTTGTTACAGGCCACATGTGTGGCTGATAAAACTGATGTATTGATGGGGAGAGATACCGGGGTTGAGACACATTCTATGACTCTCCCTTTTTCCTTTCCTTGATGGTCTTGAGCAAAGGCCATAACTTTTGGACCGCTTCTGTGTCCTCCAGAAAGTCCATACCTCTCTTGTTCAGTGTTTTTTTCTTTTCTTTTTTAAAATGATGAGGAGATGTGTGTAGATGTTTGTGTAGGTTTGGGGGTAGTGATGGGCATTTTGGAATGAAATCCTGTGGTCATAGGGCCGGGTCCGCCTCTTCTTAGTAAGTCCTGATGGTAGAAGAAGGGGAAAGGGAGGGAGGCAGAAGCTTGGCCCCACCTGTTTGTTGGCAGTGAGTGTTGGATGCTCCCTTTAGAATGTGGCATGTGCGTGGCAACTTGGTCTTCAGCTTTTGGCCTTTGTTGCAAATCTGGGATGCCGGGAAAAGGGCCACTCGGTAGCCTGTAACACCAACATGTAAAGAGAGAGCTTTAGTGGCAGTCTTCAAACCTGCTCTTCTTTCCTTGCTACTTTCTTGTTTGCCTTTTTCTCACATGGATATGGTAAAATTCTGATCTTATTTCTACTTTTCCAGATTTATATCTAAGCAGCATAATGATGCTAGAGAAAGCCACACAAGAGGACATAGAGACCACAATAAATTCATGATCATACTCTCAAATGGGCCCTCCATATGGCCCACAGCTCTCTCACCCACCCTCCATAATGACCACAGTCATTCTGTCCCAACATCTGACCATGTTTCATGCCTCTTTGCTCTGAGCTTTGGACTTCTCCTCTTACTTTTAGAGGCGGCTGAAGTCAACTGATTGGAACGTCTTCAAACTCAGACTAGCAAATCTATACCTACCCCTATTGCAAAACCCATCTTTACCTCCTGTTACATTATTGGGGTGTCCCTCCTCCTAAGGTCAAACCCTCCCCCTTGTGCTTTAGATTCTACATTCTTCTGTCTTAGTAGGGACCTTACACTACCAATGAGTCCCCTCAACTGGATCTTTTCATAAATAGTTAAACACGCTTAACTCTGTTCAATCTGTGAAAAAAAAATCCCTTTATATTATACCTGTCTCTTCTTACAGCTTCTTCTAACTATTTTTCTTCCAATAGTCTTCTAGTCCTTTCCAATTTTCACAGCCAAACTTTTCAAAAAATCTGTCTACACTTGGGGCCTCCATTTCCTCTCCACCCCCGTCCAGCTTCTGCCCTTTCATTCCTCCAATGTAGCTCACGAAGATGACTAACGACTTTCATGCCACTGAATCCAATGGCCACTTTTTAGTTCACATTTTCTTGACCTTCCAGCAGTATTTGACACAAGGATGCCTGCCTTCTTCACGATTACTCTAAAATGCCACAGCTTCTTGGAGTGCCTCCTCCATCTTTGGCCAAAATGCCACACCTCTTGGATTGCTTCCTCCTTCTTTGGCTGAGTCTTCTTTCTCTTTGCAGCATCCTTCTTTTCTTACCTGCCATTAAATATTAAAGTTTCTCAGTGCTTGGTCTTGGGCCCCCTTCTCTTCCTTTTTCTTCCTCTCTCTATTTTCTCTCAGGAATCTCATTGATGTACATGGCTGCCATTACCACCCCATCAGGGATGACATCAATCTCTGACTGAGTCTGACTCAGTTTCTAGTCCAGATCTCACCTCAGAGCCTCACACTTGTGTATCCAAATTTCTATTTAATATCACCATCTGCATGTTTCAAGGTCACATCAAACTCATTATATCCAAGACAATGTAGAAACTTTCCCTAAATCTACTTTTTTGTGTGTGTTCTTTATTTCAGTGAATGGCATCACCATCCAGCCAGAAATTTAGGAGTCATTTTTGCCATTATCTTCAATTTACTCCAACATCACTAAATCTGTCAATTTTACCTCTTCTTTTTCCTTCTCACACCTTGTCTGCCTTCATCCTAGTCTAAACCACTCCTTCTCACCAGAGCTACTATAAAAGCTTCCTACTTGGTCTCCCTGCACATGTTCTGGCCCTTGTCTAATCCACTCTTCATTCTACAAGAGTGACCTTTCCAAATGCAAATCTAATTGTGGGTACCAATCATCTCCCTGCCCTTCTCCCCATCAACTACCTATGTAAAAGCCTTCAACACTCCATTGCTCTTTGCAGAAAAACAGAGTTGTTTCTCGTATTGGTCCCTGCCTTCCTCTCCAGCTCCAGCTCCCACCATTTTCTCCTGTCACACAGGCCTGTCTTGCATTTCTTGATTAGGCCAGGTTCCATGTGGTCATAGGGCTTTTGCATGTGCTATTTCCTATTCCTGAAATAAACTCCCTTTCTCTTCTGCCTAGTTAACTTGCACTTACTTTTAAGCTCTCAAGATAAACATCATGTCCTCAAGCATTTCATGACCTCACAATATAGATCAGGTTCTTTGGTTATGTGGTAGTGTAGGATCATAGCACTCATCTTTGCTTGGGATAATACATTCATTTGGGCTTAATTTCTGACTAGACTATAATGGAGAGCAGCGATTTGCTCAGTATTGTATCTCCAGTATCCAGCACAATATCTCATACTTGGTAAGCACTCAACATATATTTCTTGAATGAATGAATCAAAAGTCCTGTTAGATAAGCCCCATTGTCTTCATTGTGAGGCTTACACAATAAGTAATGGAGTCGTGTGGGCAACACAGGTGTATCTGACTCTAGAAACCAAGAAATTCCTGATATACAATAGCTTGTGCAGTTACTAGGGAAACAAAACTAGTCACAATGCTCTGTGTGTGTATGTGTTTATTGTTTTAAAATAGAAGACCAGAGTACAAAATAACTTGTTAATGACTCAAATAATCTTAATTATCCCATGGACTGTCCTTAGAAGAAAGACCGAGATGATGTAAAGCTCTTTGTTAAACAAGGCCCGTATAATTTTACAATAGCTTGGATTTTGGTAAGATTAGGATTAGATTTAGGTAGGTCGACCACATGTCCTGATTTACACTTGTTGTCTAGGTGCAATTATTAATAGTGTAATTATTAATAATGTCCCCTTTAACTCTCAGTGTTCCACATTGGGCCATACATGATTTGGGCATCCTGTTTATGGGTGAGGCAGCGGGGCCAGTGTAAAGAGATCTAGAATTAGGAGCCTTAGATGTTAGTTCTAATTCTGCCTTTAGATTTGATTGTGGTAAGTTACTTTAGTAAGTTTGAAAGACAATGTTCTTTTTGTGCCTGTGCTTTTCTGTTTTTTATGGGATCCTTAAGCTAAAACATTAAAGATAGGTAGGTTTTCTAGGCAAACATGGGTAGAAGGGTCCTCTAAGCTTAAGGGACATATGAGCGAGGCCATAGAGATATAAAAAATGCATAAATTATTTAGGAGTACAGGGAACTTGGTGAGAGCAGACAGAAATAGTTTTAAGAAGGTAAATTAGATCAGATCTTTTTACTGTCTCATTAAGAGAGAATATTTGATGAACGGAATAAGATGGTTGGATACTTTAGATAACATACTTTAGATAACTCTGGTAGGAATAGAAAATAGATCTGAGGTGTATAAGAATAGCATATGAGAGATTTATTTGAAACAGATACAATAAAAGGTGATGAAGGGCCAAAGTTGGGCAATAAAAGTAGTGAAGAAAAGGGACTTGGAGAGGAGAACCACTCAGCAGGCCGAAATGAAGGTGTTTGGTGATTGGGGAATGATTGCATTTATTCAACAAATATTTTTAACACCTCTTCTGTGCCAGATATTATGCAGGGCATTGGGGTACAAAGATGAAAAGACTTGGTCATTGATTTCAAGGAAATGTGTAAATTAATAATTATAATAAATACAACAATTTTAGAATGGAAAAGTTAAATCATAAAAAAGGAAGTCTCTTCCTGGGTGAATAAGGATAAACATCATAGAGGAGTTACTTGATCTGAGACTGAAAGAATGAACAAAGGAGGTGATTGGGATGAAAGCAGAGTATTCAATGCCAAGGCTCATGTCTTACTCATCTTTATATTCCCAGAGCCCATTATGGTATCCAGAAAATAGAAGGGCCATAAAATTCTGGGGTCTAGCAGGAGGTGGCTACAAAGGGAGGTAGAAGATGATGAAGCAATGAAGGAGAGGAAGGAAATGATGACAACTCAGAGGTTGGACTTAAAGACTGCTTTGGTATCTTCCACATCCTGAATGGTGCTATGCTAGATTGAAATTGCTGATTCTGCCTTTGAAGTTTGCTAGCCTACAATTAGAAGAGTTTAGCCATCAGGAGAATCTGACTCAACAAATAGAATTACAAATTTCTATTCTAATTACATTCAGAACTTTAAAGCATTTGATTATATTTTGGTCTAAGGGACAGGCCACAGATTTAAAGGAGTCAGAAATCTTGATATTTTCTGGAACCTTCTTGCTCATCTTTAATTGAAGGGATATTTACTTTTAAACTCAGTTTTCAGGTCAATCCAATTATGCTTCTCTGTGACACAGGCTCTCATTTCACCTTGGCAGATTGGTTTCATTAGAAATAATCCATGGTGGGGGTAATGTTAACATAATATTGCTTCTAAACTAGGCACAGTTTGATGAAAGATTTGGATGTACTTGGTGGGTTGCTGCTCCAATTTCAGACGTTTTGCTGGCATTCCCTGAGAGGCTGCCAAGAGCAGGGGATGACAGCTAAATGGGCTTTTCATACTCTGAATGTGGCAGTGGAGGTTTAGCCTGTGACTCTCTTTAAAAGCCTTGGGGAACTGATGATCGAAAGGCCCTGCACTCCTCTGAGAAGTGTTATTTCAAACGAGTACTTGCCATTTCCAAATGCACCGGTTAAAATTTGAAGATGAATTAGGTCATCTCCCACATTTATACATTGTTTAATCCAATTTGCAATGCAATGTCACACGCACTACCCCATTTGATCTTCATGGTAACTCTGGGTTGTAGTCAGGACTGGCCTTGCTTTTTCTATTTTATGGATTTTACAGATGAGGACTAGGTTTAAAGAGAGTAACTTGTTTGTCCATGTTTGCACAGTTAATTAAATGTTTATGAGGTCTGGGAATCAACTTGGTCTACTCATTCCCAGTCTAGTGCTTACTATACTTAACCATGAGGTTTTACTTCATAAAACTTTAAAATATACTCATTGAATGAATGACAATCCAGTCTTTGCAGCAGATAATGTCCATACCACAGATTTAGGCAGGCAGGCATAATGAAGATAGAAAAGGTACTAAAGACAATGGCTTTGCCCTTCAAGGCTTGAACTTTGGTGCATCTTTTAGTCAGCACCATGGTGGCCTTCCTGATCCACTAGTCCAAATGTGTGTCACCTCATCATACACGTACCAAGAATCTCCTCCCAAGACGTGTATAGAGGGCTATATAAAGAATAGAGAGTGAGTGTAAAGGAAATATTTTATGGGTAGATGTTTCTTGAGACCAAGATGATCTGCCTCACCAGCTTAATGGTGTAAACGAAACTCCTTCTTTACTTTTTTTGATACTCAGATTAATTGCATCTCAGGTTGCTTTAGCAGAATGACACTGCTGGTTCATATAACTGCACCTGCCACAGTGATTCTTGAAGAAAGAACAATCTGACCCCCATCCCCCCATTGTTATTTGAGGCCAAAAACTTGCCATTGTTAGAGCTCTTTGGTTTATTCTCGTTCAAAGACATTATTCTCAAGGTGCTCACAATGGTTGTTGGATCAGGAAGTTCAACATCAGCTGCATGATCAGCTGGAATCAGTCCTCTTCCTATGTGCAGTAGACCTTGGCTTTGAACCTAGATCTTCTGTCCAGGCTCCATCTTTCTCCATTGTGAGCCCCCTTTGAAGGTTTGGTGGACTTAAGTTGACATCATCCCTCTGTCAAAGAGGGTTTAATGTTGAATATCAGAATGGAAGTTGTTGAAGCCTCTACCAACCTAGATATCCAAAAGTTTCTTAATCTGTATGCGAACTTTCCCATCTAATCACAGTAACATCTCTGGCACAATAAAGAGTATCAGGAGGGGAAGGGATTTGGCAAATACTCCCAAATGATTCCAATTAATGTCCACTTGCCTTATCTTTACATATCTAAGTGAGGCATTTTAAATGATTCTTCCTGGAACCAAAAAGTCAAGAGGATATGTTCTCAACATTTTTTACATAGCGAAATCAAGAACAAATTAATGTTTGCCTCTCAAGACAACTTGACATAACAGTGTCCTAGACTACTGAAAAAGTTGAAAGCCTAAGTGTGACAGAAACATTTGGATAAACCTTCTGTGTGGGAACAGACCTTTGTCCTAACATTTGAATACTGAATGGACTTAAGAAAGAAGTCTAAAAAATTACATAGGAATAATGAATTTACAAACATCTGACTTGTAACCCCTACTCAAACTACATTCCACTTTATTGTCAGAGAAAGGGAGTAGAATCAACTGTCTTATGTTAGAATGCCTAATAGGGGGAGAAATGGACAAAAATAAGATGACAGGAAAGGCTATAGAGCTCTGAGTCCAAGAAGGATAAGAAGCCTGAACTACATGTTGACACTAATTCCAGGGTTGGTCTGTGGCTGATGTGAAAATGTTAGGGCCAATGAACTAGAGAAAGAACTTCCATGAAGTTAGAAGTTATTGAGACAACTGCAGTGGAGTTGAGTAGCCAATGGCAGAGAGGTTCAAGTCCTGTGGCATTAGTACCATCAATGACGGTAGTAAGTATTGATGTCATATGGCAATGACATCAGTGATAGCTGTAGTGGTATTCTCATTATGTTTTGTTTCCTTTTATTCCCTCTGGAACATCATTTTCAAGCTTTCCTGTCAATTCTGTGAGCTACCAATTTTCTTCCAACAAATTACTATTTTTGTGTAAGTTATTCAGTGTTACTTTCTGTCATTTGTAAACAAGAATCCTGACTGGTGTAGATACTGGTGCCAGGAGTATATGCAGGCATGTCTTAGGAAAATGTGAGAAACATGGGACTATCTGAATCAATTAGAATTAAAAGCAGTGGAAGTTAAGTTCAAATTCAGGGATGAGAATCTGGAAGCTCATGGCACGTAGTTGAGAGTCTGCTAATTAAGCTATCATTCCTGGTAATTTGGAATGAAATACACTTTAAAGGCAAGGATTTGGTGGACTGAATAGTTTAATGCCCTAGAATGGAATAAAGGCTGACAGGAACTTGAGAACTATGGGTTGGGATGTGTATTATTTGGGGTCTCAGCAGGAAAGAGATGGTACACTCAAATGGGTTATTTGAGGGGAGTTTAACAAAGGGCTTATTTACAATATTGTAGGCAGGACTAAGGGAAACCAACATGGGATGGTGAAGTACCTTAGAGATTTTAACTACAAGATCCCTTACTGCCCCCTGTGCCTGAAAGAGCAGGGGGAAGGAAGACTTACCAGAACCTAGAGAGAGCCGTAGCTGCTGCTGTAACTGAAGAAGAAGATTTTCCAGTAGGAACTGTAGACTTTGGTAAAAGAATCCAGCCACTGCTTACCCATGACCTGACAGGTTGGCAGCCAGGAAATAAATTCCCCCTTATCTTTCTCATTATGATTCTCCCCCCTGTGCATCCTATTGGCCTGATCCAACCTGAAGCTAGAAGGTTAAGGACACCTGGTTGGCGCAGTACATGGAGATCACTCTTCTGGGGCAAAGAGAAAAGAGAAAATGGAGTGTAGAGAGGATGTGCAAATGAGACTATCCATCACAGGGCGGCTACTTCTAATGACACCAGATAGCTTTAAAGAGATTGACCAACTCAAATTCCTACATTCTTGGCTCAAGGAACTGCCTGAAAGAGAGGTATTTTCTATGACTATGGAAAAAGAATATCTTATCTCTTAGAGGCTTAGGACTGGGGTGGCCAAAAACCAAACAAATAGTTTTGTTCTGTGGTTAGACAAATTACAATATCAGTTCAATTCAAAGTTTCACTAGACTTCTCCTAATAATGAAATAGGGTGAGACCCCATATATTGGAATGGGAAAATGTGGGAGAATTTAGTGTCTAAATTCATAACTGCAGTGAGTCTCTGTGGCCACTTGAAGCAGCTCCTCCCTTTCCAAGCCTGCTGGAAGGCTTTGTAACTAATTCTTGCAGGGGAAAGCCAATTCTCTCTTTGTCCTCTCTCCACCAACCTCATTGACACTCTGTCTATAAATAAAGTTTGCTCCTAGAACACCTGAGATGGGGACGATTAAAAAATTAAATTTGAGAGCAGAAGTCTTATGCTCCAAAAGTATTACAAGAATTTACTAATTTATGCAAGCAAAAATCTAAGATATGTGTGCAGGAATGGATTCTGAGGGTGTTGCATTAAGGATGGAAGAAGCTAGTTTTATTTCAGGCTGAATTTATTGATATTGGTCCATTTTCTGATTATTTTGGATTCACTGTACAAGATTGAACATCTGGGAACAGTTCTAATTGTTTGTTTACTTGGTTGACTGAAATCTAGACCTACATGGAATAGATGCTGATTTCATTGTAGAGATGGAATCCAAAGACTTTCAGAGATAGGAAGGTTGAAATGGATTAATTATGCATGACTCACCCACTCATTGCTTAACCATGGTCTTCCAAAGGGCCCACATTGCAGCTTGACTACTTGACTACCCTTTGTCTACTCTGCTTCTTTCCCTATCTTTCCACAGGTGTTGATCCCAAGGGTTCTCCTAAATAAATATCCTGAAAACTAAATGCCATCTCAGAGTCTACTTCCCAAAGAACCCAACCTGTTAACATCAGTTATACCCTTATCTCTGTTACAAAAGTGAGGCATGTGGCCTCAACCCGTATTTCTTTCCTTGGTGTGTGTGTGTGTGTGTCTGTGTGTGTGTGTGTGTGTGTGTGTGTGTGTGCATGCATACTTTCCTACCCTTTCTGCTCTCTCACTCTATCCCATTTTTATATGTATGTAGATATCATGTATTGTTGGTGGCTGACCTTTAGTTTAATCAAAGTGGCAGAATATCAGAAAGGAGAATGGACATCATCCCCATGGAGGGAGCAGGCTGGGAGCAGGAGGAAGCAGGACCTGGAGCAGGCTACAGTACCAGATGAAGTGTTGTTTTGCCTCCCATCAGGAGGTGGTGAGAGTTTGGTTGTCCTGGGGATAGTTTCATTGTGTTAGACAGAAGCAATGTTTTTGGAAATGATAAGAAGGAAAGAAGGATTTGGGAGGATGTTAGCCAAAGCGGTGGACTGTGATGGCTGCCCTAAATCTAAAAATGTCCTTTGTATTTTGGGGAAAGTCCTAAGAGAGGTGGGAGGTTATTCTCTCTACAGAACTGAAAAGAGTGCTCCATTCTCTTCTTAGTTCTGCCATCTAGTAGCTGGGTCATATGACCCATGTGCAGCGAATCAGATTCTCCAGCATTAAACTTTGAATGTTGGAATGATGCAAGTAGAATGGTCAGTTAACAATTGTTCCTGTAAACTGTGGCAGATTCATAAGTCCAGTCTCATCATAGCAAGAATTTGGTGGGTGAGGAACATTCCACCTAGAATGGCGGAATTCTAGGCAGACCATCTCTAGGCAGGAACTTGGCTAGGTTTCCCTTGGTTCCTGTCACATCTGGTTGTCTCATCTTCTTGCCAATTCTGTAAGGTAGCCAATATCTGTGCAGTCAATTCCGTTTCTACTTAAGTTAGCCAGAATCTCTCTCTGTAATTTGCATCCCAAGCTCTAAATAGTATACAAATACCCCAGGACACTCATAAGTCCTAGGAGTATAGACACGTGATGGGATTGAGGAATTCAGGCACTTGAACTTCAGGATAAATCAGTGCAAGGTAGATGGAGATAGAGGGGAATGAGCTCCCCTCCACTACTGAAACCCTTGGATGAAATAACTTCCCTGTTCTTTGCCCTAAGAAGCCCGAGTCTTTGCAGTGGGGGAAGTGACTCTGTGATGGCCCAGCAAATATAAGAAACAGGGACCTACTGTTCTTCTGTGGCCCCAGCTCTGTTTCTTGTAGTCTTTACTCTTTATTTTCCATATCTACCTATGACATCAGGACATTTAGTGTTGGTAGGAATACATCCCATATACCCCCACTGCCTAGAAATGAACAAAACCCCGATTTTATTTACAAGTGATTATCAGAGAATTGAGTTTCATAGACTTGGAGTGATCACTGAGTAGGGGGCCAGGGCCATCTCGAAGTCTGCATTTCCAGTTCCACAGCAGCTATAAAGCTGATAGAAACAAAGAAGTGTGTTGGATCCTCCAGCCAGGAACTTTAGAGCCATAGACTTTCTCCCCATCAGAACAGTCCCCTAATTCTTTCACTCAGATGCATTTTCAAAGCTAACTGCCAGATTTGTGAATAACATAGCAATGGCAGGAAAAGAGGTTGCTGGGCAAACCCCAGTAGGCTTTCAGGGCAACCACAAGCTGTTACATATTTCTTCTTGACTCTTACAACATTCTCATTGCAATAAGCAAGTAACAAATCTCCTCTTATTTAAATGGCAGATGTTAGAAGGCATTATGTTTGTTTGGGTAAACCTCTCAAAGAGGAAGTTAACTCACAGCATCCAGAAGATAGGGAATAGGTTAATCCTTTAGGATCCAGGAAAGGGTTGAGAAAGGAAGTCTGAGCTATAAAGACTACCCTAGGGAACAAATGAGCAGAGCAGAGCTTCTCTTATAGTCTGAAGTTGGGGCACTGTTAGCAAAATATCAACATTCTCTTTTGCTATGGACTGAATGTTTGTGTCCACCTGTTCCCCTCCCCTGCCAATTCATACACTGAAGCCCTAATCCCTAATGTGGTGGTATTTGGAGGTGGGATATTTGGGAGGTAATTAGGTCATGAGGGTAGAGTCCTCACGAATGAGATTAGTGCCCTTTAAGAAGAGACACATGAGAGCACTCTCTCTCTCTGCGACGTAGGGACACAGTCAGAAGATGGCCATCTGCAAACTAGGAAAATGGTCCTCACCAGGAATCAAATTAGTCAGCACGTGGATCTTGGACTTCTTAGCCTCTAGGACTGTAGGCTGTAGGACTGTTGATTAAGCAGCCCAGTCTACGGTATTCTGTTACAGCAGCCCGAGCAGACTAAGACTGGCTTCCATCTAGGAAGGTGGCAGGTGTCTCTTGGTGAGGTGGAGAATCATTCATGAAAGGGACATCATTATAATAATGGCTTGGATCTCATACACACCTGAACTAGAGTACTTATGCACCAGGAATCAAGAAAACATATAGTCTTAAGAGAGTTTTAGACCAAACATCCATCACATTACTTGTTAAAATTTATTGAGCACCTGCTGTATGCCAGCCACTGTGCTCGGTACTGCACATGCATTTTCTCGTTTCGTTCTTTCAGCCACGCTCTTTGGTGACTTCTATTGTGTCTATTTTACAGACTCAGAGAAGATAAAGTCTCTCATCAAAGTCTCTTTTTCTGTGTGACAGGATAAGTCAGAACCCAGTTTTGTCTGGTTCTGAAGGCCAGGCTGTTTTTACTAGGGATGGACTAAGACAGCTATAAAATGTCTGCCCACAAGATAGGCATGTTTGTCTGCTCAGGGCTCATCCTTGTCCTTTTGAGGTTAACAACCACCAGTGGTTTTTTTTTAACCACATGTCCCTGGGTACCACTGTCAGATTCAGAACCCCAGGCTGCTCTGAAATCTGATCCTACCCAGTGTGGGATCTTTCATATTCTTCTGTTCTTTGGCCTCCCGGTTTACATAAAACACAACACCAATCCGGTTTACCCTGGAACGGGTTCTAAAAGAAAGCACATTACTTTCCATGCACGGAGAAGAGAAGATAAGGGATTAGGTTTGAAACAAACTTTGTTTGTGAGAGAGCTTTGTTTTGTCACAAGGGCCTTTGTCACGTGGTACCTTAAAAGAACCCAAACAACCAAACCACCAAATCGAAAAGTGGTTTTAAAGACATACGGTTTGAATCACCCCTGTTCCACAGAGTAACAGAAATAGGAGCTGAAAACGACCTGCTTGGCCATCATGCCCTTCCGGAGTCAGTACAGAGGGCTCCCTGGAGACGAGGCTGTTTTAGACCTATCGGGTTTGACGAGCTAAGTGTTGGGGGACTCCTCATTTCCTCATTTCCCTCCTCCATGAGTCAACCACCTCACAGTTCTTCCTGCTTGGACATTTTCCTGACCCCAGGTCAAAGTTTTCCTTTGCTCTGTTTCATCTCCTTATTCCCCCTTGATACTCCTGGGCCTCTGACTCGTCCTTGTCTCTGGCAGTTTGCAGACTCTCCAAGGCTGGCAGTCTCTGGGAGCTTCCCCAGTGCCCTGGCTTCTCTGAATGCTCATCAGCACTTCACCTTCTTCCAAGACCGGGAACTTCCAGAATGAATCCCCGAGGCCGGCACACAGAGTGGGCTCAGGAGGTGGTGGGGAGCTTAACTGAGTTTTCCCTGGTCTTCTCATAACTAGTGTTTCTTAAAAGTT
Source organism: Tapirus indicus (assembly GCA_031878705.1). Lineage (NCBI taxonomy): Eukaryota > Metazoa > Chordata > Mammalia > Perissodactyla > Tapiridae > Tapirus > Tapirus indicus. Next base: position 21,287,773 of record CM062935.1, read on the forward strand.
GCTATTAATCCATCCTTAGTGAGAGAGAAGAGTGAATTCATATCTCAGAGGAATCTGCAGGTAGCCCAACGTGGCTTGAGATTTCTTTGACATCACCTATTTTGTCTTAAGTATTCATATTTTAAATGCATTCATTTGTTTCAATGAGAAAATATTTTAAACACTAACCAATTAAAACATTCAACCCCCCACCATCCCCCAACCTGCAACCCCAGCCCTGTGAAACCCTTAAGTATGGCTGTCATTATAAGAATGTGCTTTGTGCTAAGTCTGTGACCTCAAATACTCCCAGACGTATTATAATGAGAATATAAATTACAGTTTGAGAAGCATGACTTCATAAAGTTCAAAGGGCCTCCCAGAGTAAGGTGAGGAATGAAGAATCTAGAGTAAAGTAAGGAGTGAGAGAGAGGATAAGTAATAGAAAATAGGGGTGCTCTGCTTTCGGATAGACTAGAATTTGAATGCTGAATCTGTGAGACTCAGACAAGTTATTTAACGTGTCTGATATCCAGCTTCTGCCTCGGGAAAAATGAGGATAACAGACTTCTTTGTGAGGTTTTAAAAAGAGAATATTTGCGAAAACACTTAACACGGATTTAGTACAGTTGGCAGTAAATAAATGGTACTTGCCTTGTCCTTTATTTGGGGGAGGGCTCTGGAGGAGATGGAGATAAAGAGAAGAAAGCTCTTCAAGCCTCTTTCTGGATCATTATCTTCCTAGCGTTGCCCTCTCCGCCCCACTTACTTGCTGGAACAGAAAACTTGCAACTCAAAGACTCAGCCCCTACTTGGTGCCTGAGCCAGTCCTGGCCTAACGTGGCTGCATTTTACAGGTCCTCCTCTTAGCACTGAAAAGAACTGGGAGTTAGTCTTGTCGCCAATGTTGCACTGGGGGTGGGCCATGGGTATCTGCCCATTATCCGAGCTTCAGTTCTCCTCTCCAATCTCCATCTTCTGCTGGGAAGATGTTTCCTCAGTACATTTCTGTTACTCTGCTGAGACTGGAGCCTTGTGTCCACACACGTCTATCCAGCTGGGCCCAGTATCTGCATCTCTCTCATTAACCCCTTCTCACGAGTGCTGAGCCCAAGTGATGGTCAGGTCTTTAGTATTAATTTCTCTGTTTTATCAGTCCATTTTCTGTGCCCCCTTCATATGTTGGTGGGCCCTGACATCTGCCCAACTCTTATTTACCCCTTCTCATTTGGGCAGAGCCAAACTGGTGGTTAGGTCTTTATCCTTCATATATTTGTTTATTTAATTTTTTTTTTCTTTTTTTTTTTTGGTGAGGAAGACCAGCCCTGAGCTAACATCCGTTGCTAATCCTCCTCTTTTTGCTGAGGAAGACTGGCCCTGGGCTAACATCCGTGCCCATCTTCCTCTACTTTATATGGGACGCTGCCACGGCGTGGCTGACAAGCAGTGCGTCCGCGGGCGCCCGGGATCCGAACCCGCGAACCCCGGGCTGCCAAGCGCGGACTAAACCGCTGCGCCACTGGGCTGGCCCCTGTTTATTTAATTTTAATCAGTCTAGTGCCTGAACCCAATCTGATGTTTGAGGATACTCCTTTTCATAAGTCGAGGTGGGAGGTAGGACCTCACCTCCTGGTAAAGAAGCCTGAAAGGCCAGATGCTTCCTCACCCTCAGCCCTATCAGCTAGAATGTGAGCACCTGCCTACCCTCAGCCAAACAGACGTTTCTGCCTGGGTCTCTAAATTTGGAGCCAGTAATGCAGACTAGTAGAGAACAGGTCAGAATTCACGCCAGAGACAGAGGTGCTGGCACCCATTGTGCACTGGTGTCAGAAGAGGCATCCAATCCGGCTGCTCGTATGGCAGGACCTTGGTTGAGATTTTAGGCACCCACCCTCTTTTTGCTATTCCTGCTCATTTTTGAGCTTATTTCTTGGGCCTTCCCATCAATTTCCTGAGGTAATCCATGCCTCTCCATAAATCCTTTTATACTTTAGGTGACCAGAGTCCGTTTGGGTTGTTTGCATCCAAGAACCCTGACTGAACAAATTCTTTATTCCAGGCAGACTAACCCGAATCGTAATGCTGCCACCTGCTGGATTAGTTGTTTCGTGTCTACCTCAGGCAGGGCCCTGACCTCCAGGGAGCAGAAACTATATTGTTCTTCGGGGTGAGCACTGTTCCCCAAATCTCCCAACAATGAAGGACTTGTTTCCCCAGATGCTGTTAGTAGATGACCTTCAGCTGTCAGCCCCTTCAGTGACTGCCTCATCAGCAGGGAGCCACCTTGCCCAGGCCACATCCCAGCATGGTTCCCATCCAATGACTGGTGGATGTGGTCATTTCAGCTCAATTGGAAACAACACTGAAGGGCCATTCTAGCTCCAGAGCTCCCTGTGAGGTGTGCTGAGGCTGTCCCTGGACATGCACTGCAGCTTGACCCCTCCCTTTGCCCAATCCTGCTTCTATCCTCTACCTTTCTCAGGTGTTGATCTTAACAAACTCCTTCAAAAGCCTCCTGCAAGCTGATCTCCATCTTAGAGTTTGCTTTCTGGAAAACAGAATCTCTAAGAGTCTTTTTGACACTGAATTGTCGGGACCAAGCCCAATTTCTCACAAAGAGTAAGTGTGAATATGTATTTGCTGAATAACAGTGATTCCTTTTATAAAGGGAGAGGGTACCCTTCTCTTCCCTAAGACAGATCTCCACTTCTGTTCTGGATCCCACCCCTTCTCACCACCTCTTGCTTCTCTACAGACCTCTCTTTACGCTCTTCCTCAAGTTTCTTACATATCCTTGATCCCTAAATATGGGAGTCTCATGGCTTTGTCTTGGGCCATCTTCTCTAGGTAGTGTCAACCATCCTCATGGATTGTGGGCTCCAAATGTCAGTTGACAAGTCTGTTTGTTCGTTACATTCCCAATACCTATCACAGTGCTTGGCACTTAGTAGACACTCAGTAAGTACCTCTGTTATTAACTGAAAGTCCACACCCTCTATATTTTTCTGTTGGGGAAAACAAAGCGAACTTAGTAGCAGCGTGGAAGAAGTTTTGAAGAGGAGAAGGTTTATGTTAAGCCGCCTTAGTGACCTGTTTTTCACTTTCTTAGTATATTCTAACATTTTTGCTTCTTAGAGCCCTCCTCAGCCATCTCTTCCCCGCTTCCTTTCATTCTTCATTCACATTAAAGTGCAAATGATTAGTGAGGCCAAAGGGCTGTCCTCAAAGGGAAAAACTGTTTTAACATATACCGGTAATACCAATTAGAGATGTAATGAATCATAATTCTAACCATTTTAATGTTAACCATGCTTATTTGGTTTGGCTTTGCAAAGAACTACCTACACTATCTTATTGGATACATTCAGTGATAGGAGGCCATTCTTATTATTTCTGTTTTATAGTTGACGAAACTGAAACTCAGGGAATGCAACCTTCCCACCACAAATGACAGAGCTGGTAAATGGAGGATCAAAAGTCAGATTCTTGTGTGTTTAGTTCTAAGTTGCATGCTCTATTTTTCATATTATGTTGTTGAAGCTAAAACCTAGAATTTCAGGTCCCTTTGGGTTGCCAGGTACAGGAGGATTGGTTGGGTTCTAGCTTATGTCACTTCTCAGTAAGACCTGCCCTGTTTACCAAATCTGAAACCTGGTTCCTTTCTGTGATGGCTCTTGGGAAAGAAAGGACCCTCAGAACCACTGTCAATTCTCTAGCCTTTTCCAAAAGAGCTCCTGGATGAACTAGAAGTCAATCTTCATTTGGAGGGTACATCCAATTCATAGGCTTTAGGGACAATATTTGCCATGGGAATCAAAGGGTCAACTAAGGTAGATAAAGCGAAACCAATAGCACAGGGCACAGATGTGCCACCTTTACTGATTCAGATTTGAAAATTTTCTCCAACTTCTATGGGGCAAAAATGTCGTAATGAAGCTATTTCTTTAAAATGGAGGAAGGAGAGAAGAGTGAGTCCCTTTTGAGAGAAGAGTCAAGTTGCCCTCTGATAGTGAGCTGGCCCCAGGCTCAAAACCAATTTATTTCTCTCCAGAGCATGGTCTTGCCCACAGAGCCCTTCATGCTGAAATGCCAGCTGTGACTATGCTATACTTTTCATTTGGAAACAAATCTTCCTTTCCAGTTTTCCAAGCCTCTCTGTCTGACCATGTTCTTGGCACACTATTTGGTCACAGCTCAGAGATTTTTAACCTGCTTGAAAAATACTGTGGATGGATTTTCCAGGAATGCTAACCTAGACTTGAAAACAATGTTTGATCTTAAGTAATAGTCTCTTTTTTCTTTTTGCCCACTGTCATGCACAAAATATACCTCAATAAACTGCTGAATGTATGTATGTGTGTGTTTGGGGACTGGAAAAGTAATTTCAACTTACTGATGGGGGAGGGAAGTGCCTGAAAGGTTTTGCCCTGGTCTGATTGTTCACAGATGTGATAGGCAAACTCATTATTGATAATGTGGAAGAACTGGCAAAGTATTAGGCAAGAAAATGAAATAGTCAGTATAGGCTTCTTATGGGGAGGTCTGGATAATAATTCTTAAACGTCTGTGCTTCCTTCTTCTTTGTCCATCATCTGAATATCACCCTTATCCAGATTTTTAACCATTTCAGTGGCATTGTCTAGGTTGCTATTATTGTTTCTGCTTCCCTTACATCTTTATAGCTAATATATCTTGAGTGTTTACTACCTGCTAGGCTCTGTATTAAGCGATTTATGGAGATAATTTTGCCAAAGCCTTACAGCACTAAGAGGTGGGTATTAATTATCATCTCCATTTTAAAAATGAGGATGCTGAAGTATGTATGGGTTAAGAAATTCGCCCAATGTCCCAAAACTAGTAAGAAACAAAGGCTGTATTTAAACCCGGGAGTGTCTGACTCCAGAGACTGCGCTTATCACCATTAAACCAAACTGTCTCCACCTAGAGGCTGCTGAAGGTGCTTGCTTGCCTAGGAGAACTTTCCAAACTCTTTCTAGTTTCTGGCCCTCTAGTCGCGGCCTCTGTGTCTTCCGTTGGAGCTTGGTAGGTGTCTGTGTGCTTTTCAGACCAAACTAGGGGTAAAACAGTGAACTGGGGAGCCAAAGAGAAGATGAGTTTAACAAACACAGACTTTCCCTTCCTCAGAATTGTTGCTGGCTAAAGGCTGTTATGTTTATTAACAGTGGAGACAAAGATCTGCTCGGCTGAAGAGTTTTGTGACATACAAAGAACTGTGTCTGTGGTCTTTCCTACTTCTGAGAAAAGTAAATGCCAGGCGACAGGATTTGAGTGAATAAAATATAAAATCTGGTGTAGAGCGCATCCCAGTATTCTAACGCCTTCTGCTGGTGTCATCACCAAGAAATCCCATCTTGATCTTTTGATGGTCCAGGTCTTGGTTTTTCTTTGCTTCCTTCTTCAGTTCCGGTTCTGTTTCTTCTTTGCTTCCCCTGAGTGGACATTTTCATTAAAGTGCTTTAGAAAATGCTAGAGTTTTCTCAGTAACAAAACACATGGAGGGAAATACAACTTTGACATTTTTTAAAGATCGGGCGCATATAGATGGTGTGTGCGTGGGTATATTTTAGGATGTTTTTGGTTGTGTGTAGCAGGAAAATGAACTCAAATTGGTGTAATCAATAAAGAAAATATATTGATTTATATAACAGAAAAGTCCAGTGTTAGGCTACACTTCAGGCTAGGTTTGATCCAGTGGCTCAATGATGGAACCAAGTGTCAGTTTCTTTTTATTGTTCTGCTTTGTCTTCCAAGGTCTTAACATTACTATAAAGTTGCCTCATGCTTTAAGATGCCTGCTGGCAGCAATTCAGGCCAAATGTCTTCTTGTTTACATCCAGGGGAGACAGAAGGAATCTTTTCTCCACTATCAAATGAAATCTTTTGCTTAACTATGTTTTACTCAGACATGACTACATCCGTGAATCAACCACTGTTGCCATGTGAATTGGAAGAGATTGATTCCACCACCTTTACAAGTGGGTCCAGATTGGCTTAAATCAGTCAGTATAATCCCATCTCCCTTGCCATAGTAATTGGTTCAGGATTGGACATGTGGCTGGTGCCTAAGCCAAGCTGGAGAAGGCATTCTTCGGCAGGAGTGGTTATTTCATGGTGGATGGGGACAGGTCCAGTGAGTGCTGGGCACGCAACTACACCGTCCACTTCAGGAGGCAAGGCCAAAATACCAAGAAAGATTAGTCATCTAGTCACTGAGTCTAGACTATTTAATTATTCTGTCTTTTAGAGAAACATTACACACAGGAAAATTACACTATTTTAAACAAATCTAATCCTATTTGCATGCTAATTCTGCCCCTACTTTCCAAAACAGATTAGAATTTCTTAGCTCATGTTCCATGCAGCATTGAGGAAGTAATGTAATCAGGTAAAGTCACTATTTCTGGTCAAAAGATTTCAGGAGTAGCTCTAGGTTTGGAGATGCGTCTTGTAGTTCCTTTAAATTTTCCTTACTAAATTTCTCTATAAAATTACACACACACAAAGGAAACTACAAAAAATGTTTGTACCACATTCACTACATAAATGCAAAGTTACGTAAATATTAATAAATTTCTTTTTCCATCTCAATTACTCCAGAGATAATTAATGTTAACACTTTAATGTGTTTTCCACACTTTTTTTGCATAGTTATACATGAAGGGTACAAACACATGTATAGAGTTGTTTGGGCAATATCTTTTTATAAAAAAATGAGATTATATCATGCACATTACTCTACAAATATTTTTTCTCACTTAACAATACATCACTGATATACTTCTACATCAATAGCTGTAGATATAACATTTTTCAGTAGATTCCAATTATAGATGTACTACAAAAATTTACCAATTGCATTATTTTATTCTATTACTCATGGACATTCAAGGTATTTGGATTTCTTTGCTACAGAAAACAAAGCTACTTCACTTTAACTCAGCATAATAGCCTTTTCTCACTAGACTAGACTATGGTGTTTTGTTTTGGTTTTTTTTAGCCATTGAATTGTACACTTTAAATGGGTGAATTGTATGGTATGTGAATTATATTTCGATAAAGCTATTATAAAATGTGTGTGTGTGTATTCTTTATTAATGAATCCATTCTCAGACAATAAAAAGAAGCTTGTCACGTAGTATCAACTAAATAAGTATTTGTTCAATTAATTTTCCTTTGTAACATGGATTTAGAACATTAACCAAAGTAGTGAATAATTCATGAGGGGTATTCCGAGGCATTTGCAAATCTTCAAATTCTTAATATCACGTTTATCAGTCAGGTTTTGATGGGAAATAGACCCAAGAAGGTGCTTGAGGGGAGTTTAATTAATAGATTAATTATGAGGGTAAAGGCTGATTTAGGGGAAACCAACTCAGAATAGTGAATAGTCCAGAGATAGCAGGAGCCCTTACCTTACCCCTGAGCCTCAAGGTGAAGGAGTGGGAGTCGAAACTGGAATCCAGAAAAGGAGCTGCAGCTGGAGGAGAAGGCTGCTTGCCCCAGTGAAGTGACTTCATTAGAGGAAGCTAGCCCCTACCTGCCCATGGCCTGTCAAGGAGGAATTCTGGAAGGGTAAATGCCCCAACCTCATTCTTCTGTCTTTTCATCTCCTGCTGTTGCTTCCCATTGGCCAAGACCAACTGGAGAGAAAGGAAACTCAGTGGTGCTGTTGACAAAGGTCAGCCTTTTTGTCCCCTGAGCAAGATGGAAAAGAGAGAAAGCAAGAGTACCCAGCACATCACTATAGCATATAATTCACCTCTTAGAGCTCAGGAATTATGAATGAAAATATAAGTGGTACTTTTCAGGTATAATTTTATACACATGGGACTAGAGAAGTTTGCAAAGCTGTCTTCCAGCACAGGCACCAATTTCCTAACTCTTTACTTTTACCATCAACCTTTGCAATAAGAATGAATAAAAAGATTTATAAACTGTTCAGTATAGGGTCATGTCTGTGCTCCACAGTGGCTAGCACAGGGTTGACTGATTGATCTACTTCAGGAATTTCCTTCTCATTAGCATCACTTATATCCAGATGGGCTAGAAAACAAGTCATCCCAGAAAAGGACTCTATCCTGGTTTGATGAAATGATGATGAGTGGCATCATGTGATTCACTTATTATTGCAATAAAACACGTATTGAGTACTACCCTGTGACAGGGTTTGTACCAGACACTGGGAAAAATACAAACAGGAATTAGACACAGCCCTCAAGGAGCACACCATCTCCTGGAAGAGACAGATAGGTAAGCAGATGATTACAATTCAATGTGTCAATTGAGTGCTGGACATAAATGGGCAGTAGAGTGTAGGGGTTATATGCTTGTGTGTAAGATCTGGTTCCATCACCTCTCATGTGGCCTTAAGCAAATTACTTAACCTCGTATGTAAAATAATAAATGTGGCAGATTATGGTTTCCCCAAATGCCCACAACAACTCCCATCCCACATGCCACATGACCTTGTCTCCCCCTCCCTATCAAGAGTGGTATTAAGTTTTTTACCCCTTGAATCTGAGCATGTCCTAGGACTACTTGGACCAACAGAATATGGAGAGAGTAACACTGCCAGTTCTAGATATAGCCCAAGTTCATCCAGTCTGGCAAATTTCACATCTTGCCTTTTGGAATGCTAGCTCTCGGGGTGGTCCTTTTGGAAACCCAGCTGCCATGCTGTGAGCAGCCCAAGTCACAGGGAGAGGCCATGCATAGGTACTCTTTATGTTACACAATGAAAAAGTGTTCCTGACATTTTTGTCTTCCATGTTAGCAAAGATTCAAAAGCCTAAGAGCAATGGGGTCCCCTTATCCAGACTGATATGCTTCAACTATTATAATTCAAAATGATGGTTGTTTTCCAAATCCCAGAAAAGGTAAAATTAATGGATAGAATTTTCTATCTTTTAGTTTTTTCTCTCATAAAATTTTCCTAAGTGGTGGCTTCACTTATCTGTACTGAAATCTAAAAGTCAAATTCAGACTTTGCCCAGAAGGGTATAGTTCTTAATTTTAATTGTGATATATCAACACTTCTTGGAGTTCTAAAAAAAATTATCATGACAGCAGGATAAATAATCACCTGCTGTGAGAGACTGAGCGCTCCAGAGTGAGGATTAAGTTTCTTTTCTTTTTGTAAACTCTGGGCTGTTTTGCAGGACATGACACATAGAAGGCAGTTTCAACATGCTGACAGGTTAATTTGTTGGAAGAAAGACTCCTATGGAGGAGCTTGGCAAAGAACCTTTTGAAAACTGAAGAAGCAGCCATGTTATCTGCAGATTTTAGATTTTCAAGTACAGATGTAGCTTTAATGATATATTAGGGACATTTTTCTCAATATGTCGACTATGTTTCTGACACAAATGACTTTGAACAGTAAAAGATAACAGAGCATGAATTTGGGTCATGGACGTCAACTACAGAGCACAGAAGAAATGTGAACATTTTCACTATGTATGATTACTCTCGATGAATATTACTCCATTTCATAGAGTTCACGTTAACCATTTGGCTAACCTCAGTAGAGTCTAGATCTATAAAAAATCTAAGCTGGGAAAGGCTGATAAAAAAAAAGCAGAAATGTAGGAGTATAAGAACTGGAGGATTTAAGCATTTGATGGTTAGAGATAATCACTTCTGCCATACCATCTCCCAAAGAGCTAACAAACGTGCTCACTTATAATACTTTGCAGAAAATGCAAATCAGGTCTACATTTCTGCTCAGACCTTGATATAAGCAGACAATCAAGGAAGTCCTCAGGTGGTTGCAATTTCAGTGGATTTGTTTCTCCTGTTGCTAATTGACAATCCTACTATTTTTGTTTGACTTTGGACAAATCCCATAAACTCTCTGGGCTCTAATTTCTTCATTGGTAAAATTGGGATAATGTTAGCACCTACCTTATAAGACTATTGTGAGAATTAATGAAACATTGTATGTGGTGGCTTAGCATAATGCTTGGCTGATAGAAATCACTCAACAAAGATTTGTCAATTGCTGTACACTGAATGTTTGTGTTCTTCCCAAAATTCACATGTTGAAACCTAATCCCCAATGTGATGGAGGCATTTGTAGGTAGGGCCTTTGGGAGGTGGTTAGGTCATGAGGGTGGAGCCCTCATGAATGGGATGAGTACCCTCTAAAAGAGACCCCAGGGAGCTCTCTTGTCTCTTCCACCATGTGAGGACACAGCAAGAAGACGGCTGTCTACGAACCAGGAAGCAGGCTCTCACCAGACACCAAATCTGCCAATGCCCTGATCTTGGACTTCCCAGCTTCCAGAATTATGAGAAATAAAATTTCTGTTGTATTGAAGCCACCCAGTGTATGGTATTTTGTCGTAGGAGCCAGAACGGACGAAGACACTGATTGATAGTATTAATATAATTATTATTGATGGGCATTGTCAGTGCCCCCCTCTGGAGGAGTCAGGCTAATTTTGTAAACTTCTAGTTTAAAGGATTTCAGCCTTAAAATATTTGTTCAGGAGAGTTCCCACCTCTTGTTGGGAATGTGGCACTCTCATCTCATTAATGCAGGAAATTTCAGTCACCTCTGAGATACAAATTAGGATAAAATTGGCTCCTAAGGGATTGTTTCATCTTTGTCTACTCAGGCATCTGCCAATGACTGGGTTGGGACCTAAAATCTAGAGAAGAGATTGATTCTGAAACTCTCCAGAAGGTCAGATCAGCTATTCCTACTACTTAAACTATCTTAGATTATTTACCTAATCCTTGGGAGACTCAGTTTACTTATTTATAGAATGAGGATATCATAGGTTTAAGAAGATTACACAAGACCACATATGCAAAGCACCTGGCAGAAGGTGGCCAACACACATTAGGTTCTGTTCTCCTGTGTACCCAACCCCAGGTGCTGTGTCTATTCTCTGTTAACAGCTCACAGCTACCTGCCCCCTTCTCAGGCAAGAAAAGCCACCTAGCCCAGGAGGGTACACACCCCTGGAGCCAATGACTGACCAATCTGGGAGGACAAAAGACTGACCTTGGCTTTAACGTGGGATCTCTGATGTTTCAGAGGGCCTCTGGGAGTCAAACCAAGACTAGACCTTACCTCAATATTCTTTCTTGGCCCCTTTCTTCTTCGCTTGCTTCCTTACAGTTTCTTCCTAAAGAAAGAGCGCTCCTTTGATAAATCACATTTATTGGCCACTCCAATTCCTGCTTCTAGAGAACCAGACCTAAGATACTTGATAAAGGACACAGCTAAAATAATTCTTCTCAAAGTCTTTTGACAACAAGTTCTACAGAAACTGGCTAAATGCCTTTTTCTATCGTGAGTCAATTCAGAACTCCTGCATTCTGACATGGCCCCAGGGAACTTGCTTGATCGCCAGGGAATTTCACCCAAAGAAAGCCAGTCTCATGTTTGTTTAAAGGATTGACATTTGCAGGGTTGATACCTCTGTTCTCCTCCAAGAATGCCATCTTACCTCTACTCTTTCACAGTTTGTTAGGAAAGTGGAGGTTATCTAGAGCGTAGGAAGAACATTTGAGATTTCTTGATGTGGAATAGCCTAGTTTTGAAATTGGTAGACTTCGAGAAGCAAATATTTTCAGCCTAAAACCAGTTGATATATTTGCATAGACTTTTCTTTGGTTTCTTATAAAGCAAGTTCTGGAGGTTAGCAACTTGAAGGGGAATAAAGACTTCCGTGAGAAAACATTGGGTTTAAAAACTGTTCCATGCAGGGGCCGGCCCGGTGGCGCAGCGGTTTAGTCCGCGCTTGGCAGCCCGGGGTTCGCTGGTTCGGATCCCGGGTGCCCGCCGACGCACTGCCTGTCAGCCATGCCGTGGCGGCGTCCCATATAAAGTGGAGGAAGATGGGCACGGATGTTAGCCCAGGGCCAGTCTTCCTCAGCAAAAAAAAATCAAAAAAACAAAAAAAACTGTTCCATGTGGTTCAAAGTAGGTTGTAGACATTCAGTAGGAAAGTGTGGACTTAATCATAATCGTTTGATTTAGAAAAGGTTTCTGTCAGCAGAAAACTTCAGGAAGTAGCTGGAGATTGTGAGGCATAAACTTAAATGATTATATGCACAGATTGTTCTCACCAGGAGCTTCAGAGGAGACAACAGGTTGAGTAAAAGAGGGGTGACGGTGGGGGGAAAATGGCATAGGGTAGATGGGTGTGTAGAAGATTTGGAACAGTTGCTGTGGACATTTAATGAGGAATTGACCATGGATGGATACAAAGATTATCAACAAGCGGGCGGAGTCTAGTAGAGATCTGGTGGTAGGAATTTGAGTAGAGCCAAATTCATTTATTCTCTCATGTATGCATTCAACACTATTAAGTGCCTTGTATGTACTGGGTACACAAAGGCAAATAAGACCCTCTCAGGGAAGTTTCCACCTCAAAGGCCAGCTGTAAGAATGGCACCTGGCTTATTTCACTTAGCATAATGTCTTCAATATTCATCCACGTTGTTGCATATAGCAGGACTTCCTTCGTTTTTATGGCTGAATAATATTCCATTGTCTATATGTACACATTTTCTTTATCATTCATCCATCAATGGGCATTTAGGTTGTTTCCACTTGTATGAGTTATCTGAAATAGTCAAACTCATAGAAGCACTAAGGATAATGGTCGTTGCCAGGGTTGGGGGCAGGGGGAAGTGGGGAGTTTCTGTTCAACAAGTGTAAAGTTTCAGTTATGCAAGATGAGCAAGTTCTAGAGATCTGTTGTACAACATTGTGTTTATTAATAACAATACTGTACTGGACATTTAAAAATTTGTTAAGAGCATAGATCTCATGTTATGTGTTGTTATCACAATTTTTTAAAAAAAGAATGGAACTCAGGAGCATCTTTGCCTTGGATTTAACAAGAAAGAGAAATGAAACTTTGAGGGAATAGGGACTCTAGGATTCTAGGGAGAGGCTGAGTTAGGAGACCCATGAAGCCAGGAGAAGGTTAAAATATTGGGAAAATAGGAAGAGGCTGAGGGCCTATAGGTCACAGCAAGCACAGAGCAGGGAGAGGTGCCAAGATAGAAAATTAGGGACAAAAAGGGCAATTTCACAATTGTTACAATTGAATATGAATAATTAAAGTTTAGAAAGCCCCCCTTTTTGGCATATATGTCTTCTCAAAGTTTTTCTCCCTCTACCCCATAAACACAGAATTTTGTATGTGCTCATCAATTTCACTCCCTCCCCTCCCCAGTGAAGATGACTCTATCCTAGTCAATCTGATTCTTTTTTTTAAAAGCGTAGTTAGGAAACTAATAGAGGGAGACAGGGCTGGAGGGGTGGGAGGAAATGGAAAAGAGTCATTCTTCAGGCTCTCCTTTGTTGTGAAGAATCTGAAGAATAGGTAAGATAGAGAGTAAAACTCAAAAGAAAATAGCAAAATTAAAGATGTGAGAGAGACACATGAAAGAGAAAAAATCAGGCAAATGGCAGAAATAGAAAGAGAGAGAGACTCTTTTTGGAAAGTATAGGATGGGAGAATAGGAGAGAGGAAAGGGGATTTAAAAAAGTTTTGACTTGCATTATCGGCTAAATTTTCTCTAAATGATGAACATAATACATTAAATTATTTTAGTAATGATTTTTATAACTGAAATTTCTTTGATCTCAACATTTAGTTGAGACTGAGCCATACAAATGTTGGGATTTATTCAGGATACAGAACTTCTATCATTGAATATAACTTCAGATTGATCCATTGAGGATTAAATATTAATTATAATCATCCCCCAATTTGCATTTGCAAACTGAGAATTACAGCCATTAACTGATTTGCCCATGTCACAATATTCATAAGTGATAGACTCAAGGGTTGAACCCAAATTTGTCAGACTCCACAGGCTCTGAGTTTTATGCTGCCTAAAAATGGAACAGATCCAAGGGGGAATTTATTTCAAGGAATAATACCCTTGAATGTCTGTGACTACAATATAGTAGCATGCAGCTCACCAAAGTTAGAAAAAATGGACGAATGTCAAGTCTGCAGATGTGTAGATGGTGATATCTTGGCAGATAATGGGGTAATGAAGAAATCATGAGCCTGGTTTACAGAGAATTTATCCATCTCCCATCACATTGTCATCACTTGCACGAATAAATGTTTATTCCTTAATGAAAATGAGATGAAATCCTGGGCTCCTATAGATGCCCAAAAGGAAGAGGATGGTTCAGGAAGATCGCATGAATTTAACAATGGTGGAATTGTTAGGCAATGGTGGGAGAATAGCAGGACAACTGTTTTTCACTCCAGGAAACAAGATGGGTGGGGGGCAAGTGGGAGAAACTACTGTTTATTATTTTTTTATAGTACAGGACTTTAGATAATTTCTCTGAATCTTCTAAACTTCTGTAATGGTTATATTATTTTCTGACATTTAAGCTATCTTTAAAATGAAAGCATGCGGGTTCCAGAGGCTAAAGTAAATTTTAATTCTGTTATTTACTAAGTGCACGACCCTCAGCAACAGTTTCTTAACTGTTGGCAGTCTTGCTCTGTAAAATAAGACTTATGATACTATCACCCTATTAAGGTCATTATGAGGTAGTATTTATTACCTTATTTAGATAACATGGGTAAAGGACTTTGTAAACTAAAAACCATTCTATGAATGCTAGTTTTACCAATAATCAAAGAAATTTTGTGTTCATGTAGCACTGTAAATATTTTTCGTATTTCATACTTCTCATAGTTATTCTCTTTAATGCACAATATTTTATCAAAGTGACGTATAACTCATTTAGGATGTGGAGTTAAGTGATTTGACTTAGGTCACCCAGAAAGTGTTGGCACCAGGATATGAATATAGTTCTCGTTGACCTGAAAGCTTATATCATTAATACAATTGGTTAGAAATGGAAATAACTGCTGTAGTTATCCAAAATCTCCATCTCTGAACCATAGGGAAAATAAAGAATGAAAGGTTTCTGCAAGGATAGGCAATAAATCTAAAACTATCAATGTTCTCAGCTAGGGAAAGAAGAAATGTGTGTGTTTTGTGTGTGTGTGTTGGGTGTGGGAAAGAATAAGAAGTGTAAAAATAGGTTCTGCCTGGACCAGCTGATCAAGGAAAAATGGACAAGGAGTAGTCCTTATTTTGGAATCAGGGTTTCATTGCAGTTGTAGCTCAAGGTTTAGGGAGCCTCCCCTTAGACAAACAAGGGGGATGCTGGCTTGTTCATACCAGGGCTGGTCCAGGGGACCACGTGCTCATCTGGGCTGCATGGTTGGTGATGTGGAACACTTTTGAAATAACATTTGTTCCCCTTCAGCTGTTATTCTTAGGAATTCTTTTTTCTCCCAGAAAGCCACAGAGTATTACTCTTTAATAATACAGACTAACTTGGCAATGGAATAAGGCAGACTGCTGTTATAGATTCAATACAAAACAGTTATAAAAATCTTCAGCTCTTTGAGGAAACTGATCTTCAAACCTGGTCTGTTCTCCAAAGAGAAAGAAAAATGTCATCTTCTCGGAATGGGGAAAGTTAGATATATTTTCCTTCCCCAGATTGTGTTTAGAAACTGTGGGCCAACCTTTCATTCACCAGTTACCGGAGTAGGGTGCCCAGAGCTACAGTAGCAGGAAAGCGTTAGTTTGTCACCCTTCTTTACCGTTTTCTGAAACGTCTCAGCTCCACCCTCTTTCCCACTTGGCTGGCCTGTACGGAGGCCCAGGCCAGCCATTTGGTCACTTTCATGGAGTGGTGGTTGAAGGGATCAACAATGTGTGTTTAGTTAGTACCCATTGAATGCAGAGTGCTCTGTTGGGCTCACCATGGCAAGTGGGAGCAAACAAAGTGAGATTATTAAGCTACACTAAGGATAGAAAAATAAATAAAATACCATTCCTGTTCTTAGGGAGCACACAGTCTGTCGGGGTGATTACAAAGTCAAACGCCTGTATGGGGACCAGGCAGGTAAGGTCAGTGATGAACGAAGGTCATGTGGGGATTGAGGCATTTTGGAGAGCAATTCTTCTTTGTAAAGAAGCATCCACAACTCATCTCCAGAAATTGTTGCTATTCAGGAAGATAAACAGTGTGGCCTGATGTTTCAAGAGATTCTAAAAATCCAATTTTTTTTTTATTATGGAAAATCTCCAGATTTTTAATGTTGGCCACTAATTTAAGGTATCATTTTAAATATTGTTTGGGTGAAAATAAAAGACATATATGGGTTGGATATAGTCTGTGGGAAATCATTCTGTGACCTCCAAGGGGAGACGGACGAAAAGATTAGTGATCAAAAGCAATTGGCTGGGTGTTATGATAGGGGAGATCTGGGTGCTGTGTGAGCAGACGCGAGACACTGGTCTAGCTAAGGGAAGTCAGAATAAGCTTCCTGGAGAAGGTGACATGGGTGTGAACCGTGTCTGCACAGTACTGGCTAGTTAGAGGGATGTGTAGTGGAGTATGAATTCTTGGCTAAGGAGACTGCATGTCCAAAGGCGGGGATGTGCATGAAGCATGATTTGCTGGGATAACTGGAAGTGAAATGGAAATGTGGAAATGAAGCACTGCATACCAGTTAGGGAGTTTTGAAGAATGAAGCTTGAGAATTAAGTTGGTGCCAGATCCCAAAGGGCCTTGAACATCCTGCTAAAGATTTTGTATTTTACTCTACAGGCATTAGGATGTTTTTGAGTAAATTTAAGCAGAGGATTAGCATAACCGGATACGAGGTTTACAAAGACAATGCTCATGGAAAAAAGACAAAAGCAGGGTAAGTTTGGTATTTGTTTAGAGCCTCTCTCAGTGATTTAAGTGAGAGATAATGAGTGTTTGAATTATACCAGTGGCAACAGAGATACAGAAGAGAGATTCAAGAGATATTTAGGAGGTGGCCCCAGTGGGACTTGATGAGAAAGGTGAGGAAGAGTGATGAGTCCAGAAAGACTTCCAGGTTTCTGGCTTGGGGGATTGAGTTGATGGTACCCAAAAAAGAAGAAAAGGGGTGCAAGAGGAGTGGGTTTTGTGTTTGAAGCTGAAGAGTTCAGTTTTGGACGGGTTGAGTTTGAGATGAACAGGCAGAGATGCTCACTGACAGTTTTATCTAGGGAACTGGGTTTCAGAAGTGAGCTCCAGGCAAGAGATGTGGATTTGGATTTCCCAGCTGCATTTGTTGAAGGCAGGGAGCAAGTGCATGTGGTCATCCATAGGATAGAGGACTGAACCTGGTGAACACCTCAACTGGGAATGGGAGGTAAAAGTGGAGGGAACTAAACGAAGCAGCCGTAGAGGTAGCAGGAAAGCCGGGAGGAGTGATGCTCTGTTAACCGACTGCAGAGAGACTTAAGGAGGAAGTGGTACACAGAGTCAAACGCCGTGGAAAAGGCTAACATGTAGAGGTTGATAAATATTTGTCTACTGGATTTAGCAACAGGATGGTCATAGTTGATCTTGGCAATGGCAACTTTAGGAATGGTGGGGGGAGAAGTTGGCTGAAAACTAAGTGAATGGAAGTGAGTAAGTGGAAACTTTGAGTATTGAATGCCCTTTTTAAAGTAGTGTCTGTGAAGGGGGTGAGAGATAAAGAATGATAATGAAAAGACTATACATGGTAAAGGGAAGGATTTTTAACCCTGGAAGAGGCTTAGAAATGCTTGTGTGTTGACATGAAAGAGCTATTATGAATGAGGTGGCTTAGCTGCTGAAGAGAGAAGGATGACAGGTACAGTGAGTGGCCCAAGATGGGTGACCAGATGGTCCTGTAACATGTTTCATCCACAGTCTAGTGTCCCCCTAACGCTTTGGTCACCTTGCTTTGTGCTCTTCTCTCAGCTCCTGCTTCTTGCCCTCTTTGGTTCTTATGACACTTTTGCTTGCATCTTTAGACAATTTCTCTGGTTGTGGCGGTGTCTAGGAGTGGCTACAAGGACCGAAGGAGGCAGACACCACTCTTGTACTTCCATACACAGGACTGCTACTTATGAGAAAAGAACAAACAAGATCAATGTAAAGTTGATTTTTATACCCTTTAGTAAAAGAATACTAAGAATTTTCAATTTTTGCCAGAGACATAAAGTCAACAAATGCAATGGGAAGCCTGGTCCCAGGCCACTGATAACCTGGTGAGGGTAGCAGTAAATGTGCCCATTGGCTGCCATTATTTAATTAAATTGCAGATTGAAATGTAAATTTTGTGTCCCATTTTTCTAAGTGACCAGAGTTCTCCGAGGGAAGAAGAAAGTAGAGAAGCTCATGAGTTGGTCAGGGATTGAGAGTTGATTCACTGACCTCCATTCATGATTTTTCACCACTGGCATTGACATAGCTCAGGAGCTCTGTTTGGGTTGGTTTTATGCTAAAAAGTTTCAACTGTTGCAAATGCCAAAACCCCTCTCACTTCTATCTCCACCCCCATCCCCACCCCCAGCCTAACTCAGGCTGGATAACAAAAAATTAATAAAGCTTTTTATCAAAGTGTGGTTGCCAAAGGCCAAGCAAGATGAAGAGGGCATCCATGCAGAGAGGTAGTGTTGGAGTCTGAGTGAGTCAAGTAGGGTGTCCACCCACGGGGCAGAGGGCAGAATAAGAAGGGCATCCCAAGGTAGGGTGACCTATGGGAACTCAGGGGGAGACAGCCTGGTGTGGGAAGTTAGAACTCAAATGGGATGAGGAAGGTGTCGGCATGGGGGTGTGGCTTGGTGTGGAGTGTCAATGCCTGAGTGGGTGGGTGGGATGGCATCTAGATGGGGAAGGAGGTGGCTGAGAAGATGGGGGATTTGTTACATAAAGTGGAATAGATCATGTGAGTAAATATATTAAATATAATGAGGGCAAGATTTCTCTGTCAGAGGAGGGAGTTACAAATATGGAAAGGAAGAATACCTGAATTAACTTCATTATGTTGAGTTGGAATTGGAAGTATAATTGTGAGCTCATGGTTTTCAATATACAGATACATAGAAATAAAATGGTTATACGTGTGTGTATATGTGTGTGTATGTGTATATGTATACAATCACCATCTGTGTCCATTAAGAGGGCCTGGGAACAGGGACACACCTATAGCAGGAAGCATAACTAGCATCCAGATCACGGCTTCTAAATATTGTTCTCCACCAAAAAGAAGCAGGGCTCCTTGAAGAAATGGCTGATTCCAAGTCTGAGGCAGGGAAAACGCAACATGAGCCTAGAACATCTTCTGCAAGAAAGCAGAAGCAAGGACGGAGATTTGTCAGAAAGACAAAGCGGCCAGTTTGAGTGCTTCCTACTGGGAAATGGCGATGATAGAATAGGTGATAATGTACACATTTGTATAAATAGGTGGTAATGTATAAATCTGAGTAAAATAAAAAACTAGATTCTATATAAATGTAAATATATGAATAAGTTGAAAGTTTGGTGAGGAATAAGATATTTACATGATTGCAAACCACTTTTCCCCCAAACATGTATTAATTTCAAAGGAACAAAAATTACTTAACAGTAGAGAAGCCTGGAAGACACATCTCCAATAAGTGATAAAGTGAACTTCATCCGTAATGGGACAAATTGAAATCATGGGCCACTTGATAAGATAGAATGAAGAGATCTCAGCATCACATCTGTGATATTCCTGCCCAAGGTGGATAACTTGAATCTAATCATGAGGATACGTTATTAGACAGACCCAAATTGAGGGATATTATATAAAATAACTTGAGTCGAGGTCATGAAAGCCAAGAAAAAAAAAAAACAGAAAAACTGTTAAGACTGAAGGAGTCTCGGGAGACTTGATAACTAAATGCAATCTGTGATTCCTTTCAGTATAGGGGATATTATTGGGACAATTGGTGAAAGTTAAATGAGGCCTGAAGACTGATGGTAGGATTGTGTCAGTGTTTACTTCCTGATATTAACGGTTGCATTGTGGTTATGCAGGAGTTGTCCCTGTTCATAGGACACTTGGGAGGTTGGAGCATCATACTTGCAACTAAATCTTAAATGATTCATAAAAAAAGTTCTTTATAGTATATTTGCTACTTTTCTGTAATTTTGTGATTATTCCAAAATAAAAACTGTATATATTTATTAAGACTTAATTTTTTTAGAGCAGTTTAAAGTTCCCAGTAAAATTGAGGAGAAGGTACAGAGAATTCCCATATACCTCCTGCCCTCACATATGCACAATTTTCCCCATTATCAACATCCCCTACCAGAGTGGTACATTTGTCACAGTAGATGAACCTACATTGACACATCGTTATCACCCAAGGTCCATAGTTTACATCATGGTTCACCCTTGGTGTTATACATTCTATGGGTTTGGAGAAATGTATACTGTCATGTATCCATCATTATGGTATCAGACCGAGTATTTTTGCTACCCTAAAAGTCCTCTGTGCTCTGCCTATTCATCCCTTTCCCATTCCAACCCCTGGCAGTCACTAATCTTTTTCCTGTCTCCATAGTTTTGCCTTTTCCAGAGTGTCATATAGTTGGAATCATATAGTATGTAGCCTTTTCAGGTTGCCTTCTTTCACTTAGTCATATGTATTTAAGTTTCCTCCCTGTCTTTTCATGGCTTGATACCCCATTTCTTTTTAGCACTGCATAATATTCCACTTTCTGATGTACCACAGTTTAGCCATTCACCTACTGAAAGACATCCTTGTTGCTTCCAAGTTTTGGTAATCATGGATAAAACTGCTATAAACATCCACACGTAGGTTTTTGTGCAGACATAAGTTTTCAACTTCTTTGGGTAAACAACAATGGGTACGGTTGCTGGATTATATGGTAAGATATGAGTATTTTTAGTTTTGTAAAAAATCACCAGAGGCCAACCCAGTGGTGTAGTGGTTAAGTTTGCATGCTCCTCTTCAGTGACCTGGAGTTCGTGGGTTCAGATCCCAGGCGTGGACCTACGCACAGCTTATCAAGCCATGCTGTTGTAGGTGCCCCACATATAAAGTAGAGGAAGATGGGCACAGATGTTAGCCCAGAGCCAATCTTCCTCAGCAGAAAGAGGAGGATTGGCAACAGATGTTAGCTCAGGGCTAATCTTCCTCACACACACACACACAAAAATTCACCAAACTGTCTTCCAAAGTGGTTGTACCATTTTATGTTGCTACCAACAATGAGTGGGAATTCCAGTTGCTCCACGTGCTTGTCAGCATTTGGTATTGTCAGTGTTCTGGGTTTTGGCCATTCTAATGGTGTGTAGTGGTATCTTATTGTAGTTAAAACAACATATTTTTAAAAAGAACATTTCTCTGTGTTACACCTAGAGATTCTTCAGGGAGTCTGTGGGGGTTTCTAAGAAATGTCTGTTTTGATAAGTTCCTGGGAAAGTTTGATGCAAGCAAAGGTGGAGTACTAGGAAAAATGGTGGGATAAATAATGCAAACAGAAAAGGAAGGTGTCCATCAAAGATATATGTGCAGATCAAATCCATTTAAATCCAACCATTGGACTAGGAGGCAAGAGAAAACTAGCCTTTTGTTTAGATTTATCATATTTAATAGACTTCCAGGCAGGGGTATGAACATAATGTGGGTTTGCCTTATGACATGAATATGCACATTTTTTCAGATGAGAAAACTGAATCTCAGATGGTTTAAACAAGCTTCTCAAGAATGCACTTTCCGGCTGCTTGCAAGAATTCATTTAGATGCCCTCTGACACTTAAATCCAGGCTCTTTTCTCCATGGCAAATTCATCTTTCCCCCATTCTACTCTTATAATGCTAATGGCCCAAGTCAATGTTCTCAAAGTCAACTTTTTCCATGTCTTCTCTCCATTTTTTTTTTCTCAACTATATTTCCCCCATCAACGGCTCACTGGATTTGGGTGCTCCCTGAGGAATACTTGCTTGGAGCTGGAGGTGTGGGTGATGGCAACACCATGGTGTGCTTGGATTAACTCTTCGGATGTACTGCCCAGTCTCATTTTGGGACACCCCACCAGGCTTTTTGGATAACACAACAGCATTTGGCCTTAGGTGCTTCCAAGCAAAGGGAGGAAATGGCATGAACTTCAAAGTGAGCTCTCGCCTGGTAACAGTGCCATGAGTACTGATTATTTATTAGTGCTTTAATAATTGTAAATTAATCTCAAATACGCAGGGAGGCCAGAACTAGCTGGAGGTGTGGGAACAGCCTGCTTTGACCCTTGTTTCCTGGAAATTTAGAACATTTCCCAGTTCCAGTGCTCAGAAGTTCAGGGTCAGTTTGGGGGTTAGGGTTGTTTTCAAAACTTTAAACAAACCTGGGACTGTTCTTGAGTCTTTTCCTTGATCAAGTTAGTGTTAATTTATTTATGTCACATATATTTTATAAATACTTCTTTTTTATTCATTTTTCCACTCTATAATTTTTTTAAAGCAACTCTATTGAGATATAATTTACATACAACAAATGCACCTTTTAAACTGCAGTTGGATGAGATTTTACATATGTAAACATCATTAGCCCAGAAAGTTCCCTCATATCCTTTTGTAGTCAATCCCTCCCAATCCAAGGGCACTCACTGATAAAGATTTCTATCACCATTGCTTTTGCCTGTTCTTGAAGTTCATATAGATAGGATCATACAGGATGTACTCTTCGGTCTAGCTTCTTTTCCTTAGTATAATTTTTTTTGAGATTCATCCACATTTTTGCATCTGTCAGTAGTTCATTATTATTCTTTTCCTATTTTTAATATAACTTATTTAGTTGTAAGTTTACACAATTTTTTCCTTCAAATTTTTCTTTTGAAGTAATTTAGACTTACAGAAAAATGGCAAAAATATTAAAAAGAGTTCTTATAAACACTACACTCAGCCTCTCCTTATGTTAACATCTAGGAAATATATGTATTTCTACTAACCCATGTATATGCATGTATCTATATTTATTTCTATATCTGTCTATCTGTATGTACATAAATATAGGTAGATGTACACATTCTGATATAAACACGCACACTAGAATAAACGTGAGTTCACAGTATCTCTGATTCCAATCCAGCAGCATCACAGGGCTCATTCTAACATCTCCCATGTACTTATTTTAACTTCTTTCTCTGTCAGTGAGAAACCTGGCTCTAATTATCACCAATTTATTGACTAAATTGTTCAACCCTAGTATACATGTAAAGTAGTTTCAGAATGGTAATCCATATCCCTGTGAAAAACAAATTTCCCAACAAGAGTACAGTGTTTGCATATAGTTTTTGCCTTTAACCTTAAAGTATATAGTAAAAACACTTGTTTGTTTGTTTGTTTTTACAGGTGTCAAGAAATGATTCCTTTCAGCCCAAGACACTTTTTTACAAAGATATTCAGGCCAGCTCATTTTTTCCCCATCCCTTCCAGTTGAGTTATGTCTTTCATTTGTGATAAAGTTATATTTACTTGTTACAGTCTGCATGTCCTCTTGGTTTCTCCCCACCATCCTGGTTGACGTTTTCGATTTTGCACACAGTAAAATTCACTCTTGGTGAGGTATAGTTCTATGAGTTTTTTAAAATACGTAGAGTCACGTATTCACCACCACAGTAACATACAGAACAGTTCCGTCACCCTAGTAGCTCACTATTTTTCAGTAGTTTAACAGAATTTGTTAACCGTTCACTTGTTAAAGGACATCTGTGTAGTTTCCAGTTTCTGACCATTATGTATAAAGCTTCTATGAACATCTGTGTGCAGGTTTCTATTGAACATGTTTTCATTTTTCTGGGATAAATGAGGATAAGTGCAATACTGGGTTGTGTGGTTGTTACATGTTTAACTTTTAAGAGAAATTTCCACATTATTTTCCAGAGTGGCTGTACCATTTTACACTTCCACCAGCAATATACAAGTGATTGAGTTTCTCCACATCAGCTCCAGTATTTGGTGTTGTCACTACTTTTTATAAGTCATTCTGATAGGTGTATAGCAATATCCCATGGTGGTTTTAATTTAAATTTTCCTTATGGCTAATGTTAAACATCTTTTCGAGTGCTTATTTTCCAACTGTATACTCTCTTTGGTGAAATGTCTCTTCATGTCTTTTGCCTAATTTCTAATTGAATTGCTTGCTTTTAATGTTGAGTTTTTAGAGTTCTTTATATACTCTAGATAATAGTTCTTTGCCAGACATGTGGTTTTCTAATACTTTATCCCGCTCTATAGCTTGCCTTTTCATTTTCTTGTCAGGATCTTTTGCAGAGCAAATGTTTTTAATTTTGAAAAGGTCCAATTTATCCGTTTTATAGGTTGTGTTTTTAGTGTCAAGTCCAAGAACTCTTTGTCTAGCCTTAGATACTGAAGATTTTCTCCTATAGTTTTCTAGTTTTCCATTTACATCTAAGTTTGTGATCCATTTTGACTTAATTTTTGTAAAATGTATGAGGTTTAAGTCCAGATTTATCTTTTTGTCTACTGATGTCCACTTGGTCCAGCACCATTGTTAAGAAGCCTATTTTTCCTCCATTGAATTGCTTTTGCACCTTTGTAAAATATCAGTTCTATATGTCTCCTCCTCTGCCAGGACCACACAGTCTTGATTACTGTAGCTATATAATAAATAATATTCTTGCTTTACAAAATTGTTTTAGCTATTCTATTTCCTTTGCCTTCCTATACAACTTTTAGAGTAATCTTGTCTGTATCTAAAAAAAATCTTGCTAGGATTTTGATGGCAATTCCATTAAACCTTTATATCAGTTTAGGGAGAATCGATATCTTTATTACTTTGAGTCTTTCAATCCATGAACATATGTCTGTCTATTTATTTTATAATTTTCAGCCTACAGATTCTATACATGTTTCATTAGATTCACACCTTAGTATTTCTTTATTCCTCTTAGCAATTGTAAATTGCATTGTATTTTCAGTTTGGGTTTCCATGTGTTCATTGCTAGCACATAGAAATGCAATTGATTTTTGTATGTTTATGTTATACCCTATAACTTTGTTGAACTCACTAGTTCTAGGAGGTTTTTGGAATCATTGAAATTGGCATTAATTTATCTTTGAAAGTTTGGTAGAATTCCCACTGAAGCCATCTGGGCCTGGGCTTTTCTTTGTGGGTAGTTTTTTTTTTTTTTGCTTTAATTAATAATTTAATCTCTTTCCTTGTTATAAGTCTATTCAGATTTTCTATTTATTCTTGAATTAGTTTCAGTTGGTTGTATTCCCTTATATCTATTTTATATTTCATTATTTCTACTCTAATCTTTTTTCCCTTCTGCTTGATTTGGATTTTGTTTGCACTTCTTTTTCCAGCATCTTAAGGTAAAATTTGGAGTTTGGATATAAGAACTTCCTTCTTTTTTAATGTAGGCATTTACAGCTATACACTTCCCCCTAAACATTGCTTTAGTTGCATCCCATAAGTTTTGGTATGTTGTGTCTTCATTTCCATTCCAAAGTATTTACTGATTTCCCTTGTGATTTCTTCTTTGACCCATTGGATACTTCAGAGTGTGTTAATTTCCATCTACTTGTTAATATCCAAAATTTTTTGCTATGATTTCTACTTTCTCTCTACTGTGGTCAAAGAACATCTTTTATATGGTTTCAATCATTTTGAATTTACTGAGATTTGTTTTATGGCCTAGCATATGATCTATCGTGGAGAATGTTCCAGGGGAACTTGAGAAGAATATGCACTCTGCTTTTGTTGGGTGGAGTGTTTTACAGATGTCTGTTAGGTCTAGTTGGTGGTAGTGATGTTCCAGTCTTCTATTTCCTTGATGATCTTGTGCTTAGTTGTCTTATTCATTATTGAATGTGGGGTATTGAAGTCTCCAACTATTATTGTCTAGAATAGAAATGGTCTATTTCTCTCTTCAATTCTGTCAGTTTTTACTTCTTGTATTTGGGAACTCTGTTGTTAGATCCATACATGTCTATACTTATTATATGTTCCTGATGAATAGAGACTTTATCATTATAAAATATCCTTCTTTATCTCTAGTAACATATTGTTTTAAAAGTCTATTTTGTTTAATATATGTATAGCAACTGTAGCTTTCTTATGGTTGCTGTTTGTATGATGTCTTTTTCCATTTTTCACTTTTAACCTATATGTATATTTGAATCTAAACTGTGTCTCCTGTAGAGGCAATATATAGCTAGATCTTGTTTTTTTAAATCCAGTCTGAAAACCTCTGTTTTTTGGTTGGATTGTTATCCACATTTAATGTCACTATTGATATAGTTGGATTTATGCCTGCCATTTCACTTTTTGTTTTCTATATGTCTCATGTCTTTTTATACCTCTATTCCTCCTTTACTGCTTTCTTTTGTATTGAGTGAATATTTTCCAGCATTACAATTTAATTCCTTTAGTGATTTTTCACTATATATTTTTTGAGTTATATTCTTTGTGGTTGCTCTAAGGCTTACTATATACATCTTAACCTATCATCAGCTACTTCAGATTTGTACTGATTTAATTCCAATGTGATATAAAAATGTTACTCCTATATAGCTCTATTCCACCTTCTCTCTTTTTTGCTTGTTGTACATATTACTTTCATATACTACAAAACCAAAATACATTGTTATAATTACATTATATTGCTTTATATAATTTTATGTCTATTAAAGAAATGGAAAAGAGAGCAATTAGATGTTTATAGAGTTTGTTATATTAGCCTCCTTATTTACCATTTTTCTTTTCACCTGTTCCTGTGAATTCATGTTTTCATCTAGTGTTATTTCCTTCCTCCAATACAGCTTTGATTCCACCTGTCTCCTTTGTCCTATAGTTGTCAAATATATTGCATTTCTATATTTATAGGCCCAACAATGCAATTATATATATACTGTTTTATATAATTGTTTTATAAATCACTTAAGAGAAGAAATGTGCAATCACTCTATCTTTGATAATTATAATTGCTTTTATAATTACTCTGTTTTTTCATATAGGTTTGAATTACTGTCTGGGGTCATTTGCTTTTCTCCTGAAAAACTGCCTTTAATATTTCTTGGAAGGTGGGTTTACTAGCAATGAAATCTTTTAGTTTTTGTTCATCTGGGAATGTCTTTATTTTGCCTTCATTTTGAAAGAAAGTTTCACTGGATATAAAATTTTTGGAAATTCTATTTTTAAGTCTATTTTAATGGAGGCTAAAAGCTGAACGTGATACCAACAGAGGCTGGTAACTTAACAGAGACTTCAGGGAGAGAGACAGTCAAAGAGAACCCTTTTAAAACCACTGTTATTCAAGAGAGACTGACCTTCTTTTTCCCAGTATTTTATTTGAAAGCTTAGATCAATTATTTTATACATTTCTTCTTGTTCCAGTTACTAATGCTGCATAACAAACTGCCTTCAAAACTTAATGAGATAAAACATTTATTGTGCTCATGGATTCTAAGGGTAAAAAATTTAGGAAGGGCTAAACTAGGAAGCTCTAAATTGGAGTTTCTTGTGTGGTTGCAGTGAGAGATCGGCTGAGCTGAAGTTATCTGAAGGCTTGACTGGGGCAGGAAGATTCACTTCCAATGTGCTACATTTCCACAGCCAGCAAGTTAGTGCTAGCTGTTGGCAATCATTGGTTTCTCTGCATGTGTGTCTTTCTCATGGACTATTTGAGTGTCTTCCTGACCATGTGACTGGTTTCCCCAAGAGTATAAAAGCCAAAAGGCTAAAGTGGAAAGTAAATGCCTCTTATGACCTCACTTGGGAAGTCATTCAGCATCACTTCTGCTGTTTACTATTGGTCACACAGAGTCAGCTCCAATTCAGTGTTGGAGAGGATTACATAAAGACATGACTATTGAAAGCATGGATCTTGGAAGTGTTCTATACCACTTTTCTAACAGAGGTGTCTAATACCACACATTTCCCTTTAAGAAATGCTTTAGCTGTATCCCACAATTTTAATATGTTGTATTTTTATTAATATTAGGTATAAAATATTTTGTAATTTTCCTTATAATTTGTTCTTTGATCTATGTGTTATGTAGAGACTGCTAAATTTCCAAATATATTGGAATTTTCAACGTATTTATTGTTATTGATTTGAGTTCAGTTGAATAGTGATATAGTCAGAGAATATACTCTGTTAGATTTACAGTCCTTTGATATTTACTGAGACTTGTTTTATGGCCTACCATATGGGCTATCTTAATGTTCCATATACATTTGAAAGAATGTGTATTCTACAGTTATTTGGTGTAGTCATCTGTACATGTAAATTAAATTTAGTTGATAGAGTTGTTCAAATCTTCTACATCTTCACTGATTTTTAATCTACTCATTATATCAAATATAGAGAGAGGTATGTTAAAATATCCAACCGTAATTGTGAATTTGTTGATTTCTCTGTTTAATTTTTTCAATTTTTGCTTCATGTGTTCTTGAAGCTCTTGAACACACATTTTGAAAGATTATGTTTTCTTGTCGAATTAACCATGTCAATATGTCTGCTTACCAGTTTTTTCTTTGCTTAATTTTTATCCAAGCTTTAACTTATATAAATGGTTTATATCTAGCTATTTTATATTCTGGG
The DNA here is from genome assembly GCA_031878705.1 of Tapirus indicus. Taxonomy (NCBI): domain Eukaryota; kingdom Metazoa; phylum Chordata; class Mammalia; order Perissodactyla; family Tapiridae; genus Tapirus; species Tapirus indicus. Next base: position 21,316,202 of record CM062935.1, read on the forward strand.
TCTGACAGTTCCATGATCTGAAGTCTTAGGGGGTCCAAATTGTTTGTTATTCCTGGTGACTTTCACTCATGGTGGCTTATTTGTGCATTTGGTGACCTTTGATTATAAGCTCATATATAGTTGATTGTCATTTGTGGGAATTCCCAGGGTCTAAATTAAGAATGCTTTCCTCCAGATAAGATTGATATTTGCTTCTGCTTGAGGGAAGGGGTTGCTTCCAACTTGGAACAATATTATCCCTCTTTCATGGTCCTTGGTAAATGTAGGGTCTCAAGTTCATCTTCCCTACCCTCCTTCTGTTCCAAAGCTAGTTTTCTGATTTACATTGAAGCTATCCTTGAGGCAACCTCAGCTTTTACCTTTACTTACTTGTCCCTCAAGTAGTTTGAGATTATTCTTCATTTCTCTCTCTTTTTTTTTAAAGATCTTGGAGATTTCCTTTTCTTTATCCATTTAGAAAGCACATTTTTATGCAGGATTGATTTTTTTTCTGGGAAATAGACCTTCAATAGTGGAAATTCATGCCTTGTTTTTAAAAATTTCTTTGTATATTCTCTTTCTTAATTGGCTTTCCCCTCCCCTAAGCCTGGCCAGCTCTAATGAATGCAAATGTTTCCAAATCTCTTGTTTGCTGCCTCATTTGCATATATATTCTCCCTCTTATATTAGTTACCTCTTTAAAATGTAAGGAGCTATTTATCTTTTTGCCATAGGTTATGAACAGACTGAAGGTAGATATGTACCACCTCTTACTTTCTGGTACCTTTACACTCCAGTACAATGTTTTGCCTCTAATAAATCTTCCATATTTTCTATCAAAGTGGCTTGCGCATAGTTGGAAACTTGGAGATGTTTGTTTAATGAGGAATTTGCTGGAATGAGGGAAAATGAGAAGTTGAATTTTGTTCTTTGAAAATATTCCAAATATGACCATTTGTGGAAGGATATCTCAGTGGTACGAAGAATAGAGATAAGGGGTAGGGAGTTTACATGCTAATTTTCTTTGAAATATCATAAACAGCTAAACAAGTGTAGGACACAAAAGAGCTTTTTGTTTTCAAAACTGATTTTTGCCCTAAAATAAACCACTTGAAATTGTACAAAGTGTATGTAACTATGACGCTCCCTAGTGGCCATTTTCTGCCAGAGCAAAGGACAGAATTGAGGTGGTGTTCAACGAATAGATATGTTGGGTATTCTGAAATGCAGAGACTATAGTATTTTTTAAGTCAAAATTGCCTATGCAGAAATCTGAGAAAGTTTCCCTTTCCCCAGAAAGCATTCCACTCACTCATTAAAGAACATAACATTGGCTGAAGAAATAAAACCCACTTGCTTTTAAAAAAACAATTTGAACACACTGAAGTCTTTTTTTTCCCCACCAACATATTGACATTTGCTGTCTGACAGTCAGAAAGTTGAATTACTCATGACCCCTGCTCCCAAAGAGCTCAGAATATTATGAGGAATACAGACATAAATAAAAGCTATTAATCACTGGGATAAATTCAATAATATAGATTTGCACAAAATCCACAGATAGGAGAGTGGGTAGGTCAAGGATTATGTAAAAAGAAGTGATTTTTGATTTACGATTTGAAGGGTAGTTATGCATCTATTGAATAGGGCAGTAAGAGAAGGGCATTTAAGGGGGATGAAGGCATGATACAAAAGCTTGCAGGGGCAAAAGACATCATGTGCTCAGGCACTTTCTGGTAGTGGCTTGAGCATAGGCTACATGTGGGGCTTTGATGGAAAAAATCAGAAGGAGATGAGTCCAGGAGTCAGATAATACAAAGACATGTGTGTGGTACTAAGGAATTTGAGTTTGTGTGTTGGAAATAGGGGATCACAAACAGATTTTAATCTGGACAGTGATTAGATTTTGGTTTTAGTGAAAGATCTCTGGTATTATTGTGGAGGGGGCATTGGTAGTACAGGTTTATTGTAACAATCCAGGAAAGAAATCATGAGATGCCTATCCAGAATTTTGCGGTAGAGATGGAGAGAGGGAGGAAGATTCCAGAAAGACTTTGTGATACACTTGAACAGACTTGGTGACCAACTGAGTGTAGGAAGTGGGAAAAATGGGAAAGTGAAAAATATTACACGTATGCCTGGATAAAATACTATTAACCAAAAGAAAAAATATAAGGGGAGGAGCAGACTGAGGCAGGGGGATGATGATAATAAAGGTAGTGAGTTTATTTGGGGATAAGTTCAGTATGAGACATCTACAATGCACATTGAGAGAGGGTTTACTAAGCATTTGGAAATATGAGTCTGGAGCTCAAGAGAGAGAGGTCCAGAGTGGTGCTACATATGTGGGGGAATTCCCCAACCTTTGAGTGTGGTTGATTTAGTGATTCACATCTAATGAATAGAAAAGAGTGGAAGTGATGGTTTGTGACTTCAGAGACCAGGTTATAAAAGACACTATGGATTCCTGCTTGCTTTCTCTCTTGGATCACTTGTTCTGGGGGAAGCCAGCTGCCATGTTATGAGTACACTCACCTAGAAAGAGATCTACATGGCAAAGAAGTAAATCTTCTGGCCATCAGACAACAAGGAACTGAGGCCTTCTGCCAACAGTCACATTAGTGAGACTGGAAGAGGGTCTTTCAGCATCAAATCTACAGCCCTGTCCAACATCTTGACTGCAAACTCGTGAAAGACCCTGAGACAGAAATCCCGGCTACATTGCCCTTAAATTCCTGATCCATAGAAACTGTGTAATAATAAATATGTATTGTTTTAAGCCACTAGGTTTGGGGATGATTTGTTATAGCCCAATAGATAACTAACACACAAGGAGGGCTGTATCCCTGGCTAGGCAGCTGCTCCTCAGCCACATCTCTATGCTATGGAAGGGAAGAAGGGATTTGAGTAGATATTGAGTCTGGGTATCTTCTCCACCCTATGCTAATGAATTTAGATTTTGTTAAAAATACAATGGTAAGCTGCTAAATGAACTATTCACACACTTTGTTGTGAAAACATAGAGCAGGGTTAGAGAGGAAAGAGAAAGATTAGTTAGAAAGCTTTTGAAGCCGGTCAGGCAAGAGTTGCTTGTGCCACGAACCTAGAGTAGAGGCAATAGGGCAGTTTTGGAAGCAGTAAAGATAAGAGAACTAGAGAAAGGGTTCCAAATATTCACCATTCCCCAAAAGTGTCAAGGCAAAAGAAGAGGCCAAAGTATGAAACCAAACAAGACAAAGACCTTCTGAATCCAGTGTGAGAAATGACTTGAAGTGAATTCTCAAATTTACCTATAGACCTCTGAGATTGTTTTTGATCTGGTTCTTCAGTGGACACACTGGGTGTGTTTAAGGCAACCAAATGCAGCATATGTAATGCAAATTTGCATCCTCAGAGCCAAATGAAAATCTGGAACATAGGTGAGGATGAAACCTGCTATATTTTATCCAGGTTCCAACACTGCATATATTTTCTCATATAATTCTCATAGCAGCCCTATGAGGGAGGTCTATTATGATTCCTATCTTACAGAAAAGTAAACAAGCTGAGAGAGAGGAAGAGACTTGATCAAGATCACAAAACTTGTAAGTGGCAGAGTAGGATTTGAACCCAGGTATGTTTGACCCCAAAGTCTTTACTCTTGATCACTAAGCTCCACTACTGTATGCAGTAGGTGCTCAATTATTGTTGAATGAATGAATGAGTCAACAGATTACAATTGGTGCCGTTCTCTCCACCTCTGCTCAGAATCTAACACCTCTCTGACACTTCAAACTTGGCCAGCTTTGGGAGTTTCCAGAAACAACTCCCTTGAATATTCTCCTGGAAGTCTTGGGATGGGTTGTTGACAATGACAATGGAAAAGCTATCTCAAGCAATTTTATGGACAAGTATTGGCTCAGGGAAATCAGGGTTAGATAGAAAGAATATAAAGGGATTTCAGACGGTGTCAGTAGCTAACAGGCTGAATGTGAGGATACGTGAGCATTTATTTTGGAGGATTCTCAAAACGCTTGAGGGGGGGATTTGGGATATGCGTGTGAAGGATTCTGCAGATGTAGCTAGAGGTCAAGAAGAGGAACTTTGATTATGGACATAAAGGTCACTTCATTTGTATCTGCTGACAAGCAGAATCTGGTGACTTTGAGTCACAGCAGTGCTGGATCCAGGGAGTCATTTGTGTACAACTGATAAGCCATTGATCTGAATGAACCTGAGTAGAATTGCATGCAGAAGCTTCGAGTTGGAAGGGCTCTAGAGGTCATACACTTTAGCCCCTCTGGCTTAAATGTGAACACTTCTCTTGGTAGGAATGGCAGTTATTTCCCTCATACTGGCCTCAGAATAATAAAACAAAATTATATTCTACACTTACTTAAAAATGTAGCTTTCTTACAGAATGCAAATATTTTATGAACATTTATCTGACCTTAACTTAAATTTGAGGTCAAAGACTCAGCCTATAGACAGTGGCCTAATAGTTTGGAAGCATAATAACAAGGATAATACTAATAATTATCATAACTATTATAATAACATAATTTGTGAATTAATCATAATCTGATGTTATTATCATAACGTCAAATAATGACAACAGAATTAGGTGATCATTCAAATTCAAAAGGCCTTATTGAATACGGCATTTGATGTTTGTATATACACTATCTCATTCAACAATGAGGTAGATATTATGATCTGCATTTTGTGCATGAGAATACAGAAGCCCAAAAAGGTTAAGGAACTTGTTAAAAGTTGCATAAATAATAAATGGAAGAGCCAGGAAGAGAACCTATGGCTTATTAAACTTGTCTTGCCAACATTCATTCCACTTTTATCTAATATTACTTTAATTTTGGATTTTCCTTGGGAAATCAATGCTTTCCCATGTATAGTTCATGGGTTGCCTTGAATTGGGTCAACCACACCCCCAGTGATAATAGATTGTGCCTCATTCAATCTGACCAGTCTTAGTGCTGCCCACAAGTCCTATTGTGTTACCCAGGTCCACCCACTATATGTCTAGGTCCTCCTCCTTCTTATTCCCTCCTCCTCACTCTCATCAGGCTAAGAAATTTTAAGCAATGAGAGAATTTCTACAAGTTCCCACCGCACCATCTATGCACCTACCTGAATCCAGGCTTATTTTCTCTGCCTTGCCTCTATTATGAATAAAATGTCTATACGCATATCTAAAGCCAATTCTTCTGTTTGTACCTTAGATCCTGTAGCTCCAGCACTTCTCTTCCCTCCCACCCCTGATTCAGGCAATTTTTTCCCTCATTTGCCAAGATCATTCCCACACAAAAATTCTATAATGTCCTCCATATTAAAATAAAATAAAAAATCTCTTTACCCTTTATTATTCTCTTTACTTCCTTTTAATGTAAACTCCTCGAAATGTTTTCTGGAGTCATTAACTCTAATTTATCTCCACCTTTTCTATTGAACCCAATCTGTTCAGGCAATCACCCCATCACACCTATGAAACCATTCTTGTCGATATTTCCATCAGGAGGGTGACTGCATATTTCAGCTTGTACAGACAGTCCTGGCCTCTGCCTGTTCTCCGGGAATAATTTTTTACTCTCAGAGTGTCTTGATTTGGAATGATAAGTTATGTGTTCACCTTAGTTATGACCTCCACATTGACAAATCCAGCAGTTCTCAGTGCTCCTTATACTTAAGCTGCTAGCATTTAACACATCTTATCACGTCTTTCTTTCTTCACTTATCTTTCAGGAACTCACATACTGGTTCTCCTCTTGCCTTTCTAGCAGCTTCTCAGGTTCCTTAACTGGTTCCTCCTCATCTCCCATTAGTGAGGACTGCAGTGTCCTAGGGCTCAATTGTTTGAATTCTCTTCTTCTCTACCTCGTCCATACTCATTCCCTCGTTAATCTCATCTAGTCTCATGACTTTAAACACCATTTATGTAATAATTATACCCACATTTAAATCTTTATCCTAGAATTTCCCCCTGAACTCTAGACTCATATGTTCAACTACCTATTTATTTAATAGCATCCCAATCATAACATACCCAAAAAGTGAACTCTTGACATACTCCCCCACACAAAAAGTATGCTCTTCCCCCTCATAAGTACGAACTAAATCATTTGCAGGAAGCAAAAACCTTGAAATAACTTTTGACCCTCAACTTTCTCTCACATCTCGTATCCAATATGTCACCAGATCCTGTCTGTTCTAACAATAAATCGTACACTTTTCACCACTTCCACTACACCTACATGTCTCTCTCACCTGGATTATTGCAGTATCCTCATAATAGGCCTTCCTATTTCCATCTTTGCTTCCATAGGATATTCTCAATGGAGCAGCCAGAGCAATCTTTTTCACAAGTAAGTCGTAATATATGTCACTTTTCTGTTCAAAATCCTTTAATATTATATCTCACTCAGTATAGAATCCAAGTTCTATGTGGTGACCTACAGACCCGCTGTCCTCCTGCTCCATTTACCTCTCTGATATTATTGCCTCCTTTTCCTCCCATTTCCCACTCTGCCCCAGGCACAAGGGCATCCTTGATCTTTCTTGCCTCGGGGTCTTAATACTTGCTGTTTCCCCTGCGTGAATTTCTTTCATACAGTCATCTCTGTGAGTTACTCCTTCATCTTCTCACTGAAGCTTTTCCTTACCACTCTTTTTCCAACGGCAATTCCTCCTCTCCTGTATGAGTTTTAGGAGGGCTGTACGAAGTACCACAAACTGTGTGCCTTAAAACAACAGAAATTTATTCTTTCACAGTTCAGTAGGCTAGGTGTCTGAAGTCAAGTTGTCATCAGGGCCATGCTCCCTCTGAGGCTCTGGGTAGAATCCTTTCTTGCCTCTTCCTACCTCTGGTGGTAGCCAGTAATCCTTAGCAGTCCTTGGCTTGAAGCTACCTCATTCCAATCTCTTCCTCTGTCATCACTTGGGGTTCTCCCAGTGTGTCTCTGTCTTCACAAGGAAATTCCTCTTCTCATAAGGACACCAGTCATATTGGATTAGGGCTGTTGGGGCAAGGGAAAAATCCCCTCTACTCTGCTTGTGTTCTTATGGCTGGACTAATAATAAAATTGACACAAGACCAGATTAACAGGAGAAAAACCCAGTTTAATACATACATATTGGAAATCACAGAGAAATGATTCTTGGAGAGTGAACCAAGCAGGCAGTATACATATCTTTTACACAAAGAAGCAATAAAGTTGTGAGGAATGACAGGACAAAGAAACTTAGATTTGAGGTACATAATTAGTGAGGAATTTAAACAGAGTTTAGGCTTGAGGTAGTAAATTAGCTTTGTTTATGCAGGCTTCTCAGCCCTGAATTCCCTAGGTCTGGTGGTAAGGATGCAGGGGGAGCACCTTCCACATGGGAGATTTATTTCCTGCTTCAAGGGGAACAGAGACAGGAGGGTCAGAATGCTCTTTTTGCTTCTCAAATAACTTTAACTCAAAATAATCAATATGCCATTGTGGGATATTTTGGGGTGGCCTGCCGTGGGCCCCAGTAGGGCCCACACTAATGACCTCGTCTTAACTTGATTACATCTGCAAAGACTATTTGCAAATAAGGTAACATTCACAGGTACCAGGGGTTAGGACTTCAATGTATCTTTCTGGGGGACACAATTCAACCTCTAGTACTTCCTTAACTCAGTATTTACTGTCCTGATTTTCCCTGTGAAATTTTTGCATGGTACTTACTATCATTTGGCTCACAAGACATTTTATGTATATATTATACGACTGACTACAAATATAAGCTCCACAATGACAGAGATTTTTGACAGTCTTGTATCTTGTTTAGAACAGAGCCTGGAACATGGTACACACACAATAAATAGTTGTTGTACAAATGTTATTGACAGAACATTGGTGGTGTTTCTCTTTGCAGTGATTCTTCCAAATGTCTTGAAATTTGAGGGAGTTGAGGGGGCAGTTGTGTATATAGATTGAAACAGCATATAGATTCTATCTTCTTTTGCAGGGGTTGGCAAACTATTGCCTGTGGGCCAAATCTGGTCTGCTGCCTGCTTTTGTAAATAAAATTTTATAGTGTTGTAGCTATTTTCATTTGTTTACGTATAGTCTAATATTGCTTTTGGGCTATAACGGCAGAATTGAGTAGTTACAACAGAGACCATATGGCCCACAAAGCCTAAAATATTTACTGTTTGGTAAATTTACAGAATTTTGGTTTACTTTGCAGAAAATGTAAGTGTTCCAAGCCCAGTTCTTCTCTGTTTCCATAACTTTAGCTGTGGGGATTGTTAATCATGAAAGAGGATCAGATTAAAAAAATTAATAAACATTTCTCAACTGAAAATAAAATGAAGCAGATGGTTTTCAGCAGCTCAGGTAATTTAGACCACTGGGTGTCTCTCTTCCCTAAACTTTACAAGTAGTTGCTGAACCAGACATCAGCCAACTGGGGCTGCGACATACCAGACAAATATTGACAGTTGCTAAGGCAACTGGGATAAAGTATTGGCCAAAGGATAATATAGGCGCCAACTGTGCATGCCATGTTTCTCACATAGAGGATAGACAGAGAGAAAATGAATGAAAAATATATTTCCAGCTCTCTCTTCAACTGTGGCTTACGAACAACTTGCAGTTGATATTTATCTTAACTCCTCTTTCAGTTTTTCTGGAAATCAACACCTTGGGGACTTGGAGATTCTTAAGTCAGCTAAAATATGTTACAAGGGGGAAATACATTTGGGTATCAATTTTTTTTTTTTTGCAGTTATCGCTGGAATTTACTTTTCTAAATTGTGTTCTAATGGCCAACTGTAAGGCCACACGTATTTGGGGGCTTGCCTGATCTTGTCACAAAAGTGGTTTCTGCAACACCTCCTTTCAGAGATTTCTTATTAGTTAACATTGGAATAACTACCCTATCTTTTTCTTGCCTCCTGCAACACGGTATGAGGGAGTTTTTAATCTGTAGTCAAATTTGAGCTTTTGCCATTGATTAAACTTAGGCTTTTGCCATTATACTAGTGCAAGGCTTCTTAACAGTGGCATTATTGACATTTTGGGCTGGATAATTCCTCGTTGTGGGGGTTGTCCTATGCATTGTAGGATGTTTAGAAGCATCTCTGGCCTCTACCTCCTAGATGCCAGTAGCAGCCCCCTCATTGTTAGGATCCAAAATGTCTTTAGATGTTACTAAATGTCCCCTGGGGAACAAAATTATCCCTAATTGGAAACATTGTGCTAGTAAATCCTAAACCACATCATCCTTAGATTATCCTTAAAGCATCCTCAAGTAAAGCTGGAGTTTCAAATCACCAAGAGGAGAAATGGTGGAAATCTTAGATTGTCCAAATTGCAAAGGAGAACCTCAGTTTTTCAAAAAGTTAAGAAACCCAGAAATTAAAACATTGATAATAAGCCAAGAGAGATCAGTCAACAGGAATTCTTTCATTCAGTGAGATACAAGATAAGATCAGAGGAAATTTTGAGGTCCCTTTCTGCATGGAATATTCAGACGTCCTGCTATTGTAACCTCTTGGCTAGTGAGAAGTCATTCAGGATGGTCTCTGAACGTGCCCTTGCTTTGATGTCCCCAAAGCCTTTCCAGTGACTGAGTTTGGCTCTCTGAGTTAGGAGCAGCTGGGACTGATTATGGCATAGCATCTAGGAAAATTCTACATCTGACATTTGTCTTCTAGAAAACCATCAGCTTATCCACAGCTCCTGTGAATTGCCTAGTCTTTGAGTCCCTCCTTGAAGGCTGAGTAATCCCATTTTCCCCACTAGACAGGAGGGGCTGACTGAGATCATTATGACAATTTATAAGCAGCATGTTGGGCTGTAACTCCCAAAGGAGCTTGAAATATTGATTTTATGCATGTCATGCTAAAGATTGAGCATACTTTGTATATTACTTCTTGAAGATTTAAAACAAGATGGCTTTGCCACCAGCATAGCTGACATATTCTAATTAATCTTTGTGAAAGGAGTTTGACATGTTTAAATGAGCTCATCCAAATAGCATCAGTTATCCTTTTCTGATATGGAGGATAAATTGGAATGAAGCATGATTTAGAAAGAATAGAAGTCTCACTCTCATTTCCTCATTTTTCTTGGGTAGATCTGTCATCTGCAAAATAGGTTATGATTTATAAAGTCATAAGAGTATTCTGAATAAGATATTTTGGTATGTCTTGCAACACAGAGAGATAGGCATATTCTTAGTCCATGATAATGGGGATGATGTCCCCTTAATAAAGATTGTCTTCTCCAAGTTCTCTAAATGGATACTGCCTAAGAGCTTTCTACAAAAGGCTGAAAGCCACAAAACCAGCAAGATGCTTTACTATTCCTTTGGAAAAGTGAGGCAATTAAAGGCTTACGTCGTTTGTGGAAAACATGACTGATGGTTCAAATGATCTTATTATAAGTTGTTTCTTTTGAGCTTACAGATTGCATATTTTTCTCTTAAATGCCAGACTCATTAACTAAATGTGAGAGCACTAGAACTCTAAGGGATCTTAACAAGCAAAATGGGTGGAAAAATCAGTACTTCAGTGGGTAGTTACAAGCATTGAATGAGATAATGTGTGTACGAATATTTGGAGTGGAAATCAACCTAATTGGAGCTGCAGCTACCCCACTAGAAAAGAGGAGTATAAAGACCTAAGAAAGAGTCAAAGATTCCTCTCTCAATAATTCTAGGGTCATTGTTTCCACAAAGGGTGAGGTCAAGTCATGCTGAAAGGGGACATATCATTTATAATGATATCAGAGTAGACAGTGTTTTGTGGGTTTGGTTTGTTTTGATTTTGAGGAAAAATCAACCCTTGACTGGAGGTACTCTCCCTTCTTAGGTAAACTCATGAGGATATCAGCTGAACCTCTTGATGACAGAAGATGAAACTCAGAACATTCATTTTCTGCCTCACTCAGAGGACTCTGATCCAGCCTTGTCCTCACGAGTCAGACAGGACTGAGTTGAATAAAACCTCCATTAGTCTTAGGCTAATGCCTCAGGCACTTGAGTTTGTACAAGTTAAGTAGAGAGGGAGGGACTTTATTGGGAAGGTGTAGAGTTGTATGAAAGACCAGATTGGACATTGAAGTAGAGGATTTGAAAGAGGGTTGGGTGAAAAATATAAGGAAATACAGAGAACTCATTTGGAACACCCTTCTTTCAAGGATTTCCTATGCTAACAAGGTTCAAAAGAATGTGTAAGTTGGACAAAGTTAACCTCTCCTCCTGTTACCCTTGGACTGTTGTTTTGAGATATAGTCTACTTGCCCCTTTATATGCTCCCATCAGAGTCCAGTAGATATTTGGCATGAGGAAGGAAAGTAAAGTGGTTCTCAGGGAAGAGAAGGTATTGATCTCCCAGTCATCTTTTGAACTCTTGTGGTGATATAATTGAGAGAGCAAATTTCCTCTATCTTATCCCTCACTCCAATGCAGATTACCAAATGAAGCTATTAGAGGAATTGGGATGATGGCAGCAGGTCAAGGCCCAGAATCTAGTAATAGCAGCAGAGAAGTTCCTTCCAGGCTGGAGAGAAAATAAAATTGAATTCTGTGAGTCCCCTCCATAGGTTAGCAACAATTGTCTTCTGCAATAGAAAAGGAAGATTTTGCAGTATTTGAGTTTTGTAAGTGCTCAGTAAATGTTAGGTTAATTAATTCTCACATAATGAGAGATCCATGCCTTCATGGAACTAAGTCTGAGGATTCCAAACATCAAAATTATGGGGTGTTGTGCATACCATCTTCCTGAGAATAACTTTACACACAGTGGTTGCCTAGTAAATATTGTCTTGTTAAATTGAATCAGGATAGACAGAGACATTGTCCATGGAACACTTCACCTTCTTACCACTATAAAGTATACTTGTAACAGGAGCTACATTCTCAAACATTTGATATGATCTTCTGCAAAGCACAGAAATATATCCAAAACCACAATAATTGTCTTGTCTGCCAGTGGTCATTTATTCTTTTAGCTAAATGACTCGCATTGCCTGACCATTTTTGCATATGGTCAACTTTTTAAAAATCGACCTATAATATTTCCTTCTCTGCAGCACAGTTAGAGTACTTATGCTTTATAGGGAAAATGTCTAGAAAATGACAAACATTGACTTTTCCTGCTTATTGCTCCCTTAATCATCCAGAGGGTTGGGACTAGAATGCCAAGTGAGCTTTTTCAAATATCAAGCATCTGGATGATGAAAAATTTGAATTTATATTCAGATGTCTGGGAGTTGTGTAGCAGCTAATGACCCCAATAGTAATTATTTCAAATGGGGATTTAGAATTTACAAACTACTTTTACACACATCTTTCCCTTAGAGTTGAAGAGAGCACTACCTTCTTTAAGCTACTATGGCCTTAATCCTGAACAAAATTGGGGGTCTGGTGGCAAAGAAGGATCTCTAATACACAACGGTATTAGATATTCAGGCAAATACAATGGGAATCAACAATATCAATGAAACTTGTGCTAGTTTTAAGTCTAACAGCTCAAGTAAACTATCCAATTCCTACACCTTGATAGACAGGGTAGGAGAGAGTGGGCCAACCTAGGTGGCCAGGCTCACAAACATGTAAAGGGCATATTTAGGGAGAGCATGGTCGGAAGACATATGTCAGAAATTGGGCCAGATTAAGGTTAGGAACAAGAATCAGTAGAAACAATGCAAAATGAGGCATAGAACTATAAGGAGGGTTGCTGAGAACCAGGGAAGGGAGCATGGAGCAATTGGTGTGGGCAGTATGAGCTCTGGACAAATTCCTGAGATTACTGTTAATGGAACTTCCCAGACTTTTAGCATCAATTTTGCAAAGGTAAAACTGTTTTATTTAAAGGATCAGAGAATGATAGTCCTGAAGTGCCAGTTCTCATTTGTTTGTTCATCTATTCATCAGTTAATACCTTTATTCACCCATATAATCTCTCCATTTAATGATCCTTCCATCCTTTTATCAATTTATCCTTTTATTTTTTTTTACAACATTTATTGAGTACCCATTTTGTGCAGAATTTTTGTTTAACATTTGGTACAGGACTGAAGAGAGTTAAACACAGCCTATAAGGCATTGTCTATGACCTATAATAATGGCTTTGATAATTTCAGATTGAGCAAGAGGCTGCTCAATGGACTCTATCATCGATGAATAAAGGCTATGCTTTAATTGTGCTTATCTATGTTTGCTTTCCACCTCTTAAGTTTAGTGATAATCTCAAAGATGGTTTCCTAAATCTGATAAGGGCATTTTGATGGTTTATCTTAGAAAAGAGGCCATCAGTGGGCACACAGAGCAAATGTTACAACTCAATCTCATCCCAGGGGACCAATGGATTGGGGAGTGCCTGCACTTTCCAAAAATCTTTTGAAGAAAAGAAAGCAAAAAATGGAAAAGTTGGAGAGAGAGAAGAGAAGAAGGTGAAAGCTTGGAAACAAAGTAACATCCTTTTAATATTACTCTATGTGGTACCTCATGAGTTATAATGTAGCAACTACTCTTTAAAACTGAATCATGTAATTAGCAGGGGAATCTGAAATAGCCAAGAACATGTAAATATGCTTTTATTCTGTAGAATACACAAATCCTGAGTAATTTAAAATTTGTCCAAGTGCCTGTAAAAGCTCTAGATAACCAATAAAAGCACGTTTGCCTCTGGGCTTACTGCCCAGGTACAAAATGCTACACACACCTAGCTAGCCAGGGTGGGGATGAGGGCTTGTAGCAAAAATCAGGGGTTCTTGGCTGTTACTAGATTTTTCAGAGTGAGACTGTAGAGTTCAGGGAACACCCAAGTCAAATAAAGTCATTTTTCCCCTTTAGAATACAATAAAATACCTTCTCTGGACGTTTTCAAAGCTATTTATCAAAGAAGAGAAAGACACAGAACTAAAAGAGTAGTAGAAAGTCAGTGAAAAAAAAAGGTGTGTGCAACTTATGAGATTTGAGGGTCTTGTAAATCCACAGTTAATGTATATAGGATTGAAGAAATGTGTAAATCAATACGAAGTGTTGAAAGAAAAAAATGCCCACCAAAAGGCAGGGCTTTGTGCTGTTAAGGAGTCATAGAAAATAATACTTGGACTTTACTTTTGTTCCAAGTTTGAGCAATCTGTATTGCATTAACCATCCTAGTGTGGTATGAAGTCCAACTATTTTGTTGAAGAATCTGTGTCCAACATTGTAAGAATTTATCTGTGGTGACCAACCTAATGTGACAAAACGTACGTGGTCAGAACTTGGACAACCCCAAACTTTGATTTAGTGAAAATATTCACTAATTAATACCTTTTTCTTGCATATGTAGTACAGGTTGAGTTAAAAAACGTTAGTGAGGCTCTACCAAATGAATGACTTGTTTTTAATATATTGAATGGTCATTAACTAGATAGTAACTTGGGATAGAAACAAGTTGTTTGAATGAAGTGATCCATTTCAAAACGTGATCTGACCAATTCAATGAATCTGTCTATAAAGCTTTGCATTTATAGATTCACCTTTATATTTTATTTGAGCAGCCTGACAAAGCTGGTGTTCCTATAAAAAAAAGATTTTTTGATTGGTGGAATATAGTTTTAATAGCTGGTTTCCTGGTTGACTTTTTCACATCTCTACCAGTTTGGGGCATGTTGTGCAGATACAGTTTTAACTAATATTTTCATTACTGATTTTATCACCATAGTGCCTAGAGAGACCAGAATAAATCTGGAGGCTATGGTGGTTAGTTTCTATTCCCCCAAAACAGAAGCGCTTCTATTGCAGTGAGTTCCACCTCTAGAATGCTCATTATGATAAAAGAGAAAATGAGGAAGAAGGACACTACAAGCTCTTGGGGGCTGGTGGCAAGTCATGTTGCAAGGACTCTGGCCTCTACAGCCAGGTGCTCCTGGGTTTGAATCTTTGCTGGTCTCATCTATAAAATAGGACAATACTCATCTTGTACGGTTGTTGTGAGGAAAGATAAGATTATAAAGATGCTATTTATAAGTGCATGGCAGATAGTAGGTACTATATAAGTGTCAATATGGATGGGACTGCAGAAGTTGCTGAATTCAACATCCTCATTTGTGGACATAGAAGTCCAGAAGCCAAGCAACTAGGACATGGCTTGGTTTTCTGACTCCAAGTTCAGTGTTTTCCAATAAGTTCTGCTACTATGTTTTTGTCTTGATTGAAGAGGCATGGTGTAAAGGAGGATTGGGTAATAGAGGATGGGGTAAAGTCAGTGGATAGCATTTTCTGATGGGCCTTGAATGATAGACAAGATTTCAAAAGGTGAAGCGAATGGAAGGAGGACATTCCAGGTGCATAATATAGCAATGAGAAGGGAATGGACACAATAAAACTTGAGCCCTCCAAAGGGAGAAAGATCACAATATGATCCCTCTGAATAAACCATTGAACATAGGCTTGGGGGCTAGACATTTCTCTTAATGAATGAGGGTTTACAGGGAGGCCTCTGAAACCCCTACCTCTCTGTGTACTTCTGAAATTTTCCAGGTATGTGTTTAATAGGCACAAGAGACTCCCCTTTCCTGTGGTTGCTGCAGAGGGACCTCTGTAAGTAGCTGACTATCAGATGAGAAATTGGGGGACTGGCCCGGCGGCATAGCGGTTAAGTTTGTGTGCCCTGCTTTGGCGGCCCAGGGTTCACAGGTTTGGATCCCGGGTGAGGACAGATGCACCGCTTGTCAAGCCACACTGTGGTGACATCCCATATAAAGCAGAGGAAGATGGGCATGGATGTTAGCCTCAGCAAAAAAAGGAGGATTGGCAACAGACTTTAGCTCAGAGTTAATCTTCCTCACACGCACACAAAAAGATGAGAAATTGGCTTCTAAGGAGACTTCAGATGAGGAGCTGGCTTCATAAGAACAGGGATGTGAACTGCTTCAGCATCAGTTCTAGGGAGCTTACTTTCTCTGGGTCTTTTTTGGGATTTGGGGGGCACCCAGTAATGGGGCTGAGCTCTAGGGAGCCCACTCCCATAAGAATGGGAGCAGATAATGAAAGGTTAAAGAGGGTGGATAATTTAATCTGAGGAATTGAGCTCTAAGGAAAAACTCATACAACCCATCAGACTATAAGCTTCATGAGGGTAAGGGCTGTATTTGCCTTGTTCACTGCTTTATTTTCAGCTCCAACTTGGAATGTGGTAGATGATCAATACATATGTGTTGAATTGATTAATTAATTAATTAATTAATTAATAAAAGAAGGAACACTTGCCTTAATCTCAGTGGCTGGTGAAAAGCTCAAGACCACACTCCTGACAGTTCTTGGACTCAGAGTTGTTACCCAAAGTCAATGATGTTGCTTGGCAAAGAGCTGCATATGCCCCTTATGCTCCTGTTAGGGAAGTTCCATGGGTACTGGCCAGTATCCAAGGCATAAATCCTTCAGACTTTAGTAGCAGTTCATTTATCCATTTGACTTTCTTGAGAATCTACTACTTGCTTCTTCAACTGGAGTATATATAACCCAGGATGTAGACAATAAGGCAGATGGATTAAATGCAAAATTCTGGATTCAGAACATGAGGATTCAGATCCAGCCTTCATCACATAATAGATTTATGATCCTGTGCAAGCTATGTGTCTTCCCAAAGCTTTGTTTTCCTCATCTGTAATTTTGAGATATAATAATACCAACATCATAAGATTTTTACAAGGACAAAAGTAAATGAGATAATCTATGTAAAGCACCTTGCATATTGCCTGGTACCTAATAAACTTGATGAATGTTAATTCTCCTCTTCCTCCACCTCCTCCTTTTTAAATCTTCTTCCTAAATTTCATGTATTCTAAAATAAACGTTCTGCATTTCTGAAAGTGAGATGAGTCTTACAATTGATGGTGTATTCTAGGTCAATTGGCAGAATTTTTAATTTCCTTTTGATATATAAAGGAATAATACATCTTAAAATGATGGTACCTAAAATGAGATAAAATTTGGAATTATTGTTTTTATTACCGCTAATTTGACTATGTGAGGTATGCAAGGAGATACAAGATGCTTTAGTGTAAATGTCAAGAATCATTCTGAAGCATCAATTTTACCTGAAGACTTAGGTGAGAAAAGTTAAACAAACTACCCAATTAGAAATTTTAAATGCTATTTTTGTTTAAAAGAACATGGCTATATTAAAGAGAAGGCCATTACCTGAATTTTTAAGAGAAAACATGGCATGCCAGGGAAACTTGGGCCTGAAATGCTGGAGTTCTGCTGTAGGTGTTCATTATGCTCAGCTGTTTGGAGTAATGTGATGGAAAGATATGAGTAGCATGGTGTGAAACAGTGGCGAGAAAACCAGACAAGATCCCTGCCCTCATGGAGCTTAGAATCTAGTGAGAGACAGACATGAAAGCAAATAACAGAGGTCAGGTGTTTTAGCTGCTTCAATAGTAGTTGTTACAAGGAGCAGTTGGGCACAAAGGAGGGAGTGGTCAGTTCTGTTGGGGGCAGAAAGGTGCCAGTCAAGAAGTCTTCTTAGAGAAAGAGAACTTAAAGTAGAGTCTTAAACCAGGATAAGGAGTTTGGGGAGATAGAGGTGACAGAGCACACTCAACAAGATCCTTGCAGTTTTTATCCTTTTTCCTGGGGGCTGAGATGCTCTTCAAAGTATTGGGGAAGATTCTCATTGCTGAACTTTCAGAGGAACCAGAACTCACATTTACTGGGATGTCCTCTGCCAAGGTCCTCTAAGGATCTTGTGAGTGGCCTTGCTTCAGCGGGACAAATCTGGGTCAGCTTGGAGCATACTGACTCTTATTTAACCCACGCTAAGAACTTTATTACCTCTTCCAGACTTCTGAATTTATGCTACAAGCAGAGGCTGCTTCTCAGATTTTGCTACTAAAAAATAAGTCCAGGCAACATCCTCTTCTTGGATCATAGAACGTTTATTTTCAGGCTCCTTCCAGTAGACCTGGTGGGCTGTTCATTGTGTGGAACTCTGCCATTTGGATGGAACTGTATATTCTTTTGTAGAGCTTCCTGGGCTGAAATCCAGACCCTCATTTTCTTGTCCTAAGGAGAAAGATATACATCCTTCAGGAAGAATGGTACAACATTGCCATCCTTACCCTTTGCACCTCCTGATCCTTGGAACAGCTGGCTTAATGTAACAGGAATTCACAGTCCTCAGCTGGGTGGTTGCAGAGAATGCTTCATTATTCAAAGTTCAGCAAGTGCCAGCAGTGTTACTGAAGTGGTAATTGAATTTGGTGAACCCTCTGTGGTCAAGACAGCAAAGCACTCCTGCAAGGACCATGCAGTGTGGTTAAGATGAATACATTTCCAACAATAATGAATCTTTGAACTAAGCTTGATGGCACACAGCCAAAAGGACATACTGTTTTGATGATTTGACTCATGATCCCAAGCATTTTGGAGTGAAACCCGTCCGGAAGCATGACAACGTGTACCTCCAAGGAAGACACTTAGAGAGACCTTTAATAGTGCCCAGAAATCTCCATCAAAAGCTTCATTGATAATCTCATCAAGCACAGACAAGTACGTGACAAATTATTTCCTTGTGTAGGTAAACGTGTCCTTGCCGCATGGTTGAATTGAATCCTTGTGTGATAAAAGAAGAGAAAAATCCCCAAATAATTTTCAATGAAGAGTGCCTTATCACTAAATAGCAATTAAGTGCTTTCAAAGTTTCACATTCACAGAATGATTTCAACAGTCTCACTACTTTGCAATGCTGTTTCTAAAAGAGAACATTTATAGTTTGGGAAAATAGCACAAAAATGAAAACGGCTGGAATTGTTTTGGATGCTGAAAATATACTTGGCCTCAGCGGCGGCGGCACTGTAAAAAGGAAAGAGCTTTGGCTCTGAGCTCAGGCAGACCCTGAGTTTGAATCCCAGCTCCTTCATTTACTGTGTCCTTAATAGGTCATTAACTTCTTTGAGTCTCTTCGTCTTTCCCTGTAAAAATGAGGTCAATAGTGAGGTCTGGACATGACATGCATGGACTATGGTGCATTGCTTGGCTCTACTGGATACTTATATTAACAGCAGTCATCTGCAGGCCTACTATGTGCCTAGCACAGCAAGTGCTTATGAATACATATTATCTTACAACAATATGTGGTTGATGGTTAGGGTGACCAACTTGTCCCAGTTTGCCTGGGACTGTCCTGATTTTACAACTAAAAGTCCTGAGTCCCAGAGACCTTCTCAGTCCAAGACAAACTAGGGTGGTTGGTCACTCTATCAATATTATGGTGTCATCTTACAGGTGTGGAAACTGAGGCTCAGAGGTTGTGTGCAAATTGCCCAATATCCCACAGCTGGGAAAGAATAGGCCCAGTATTCAAACCTAGTCTTGAATAACTCCCAAGCCTGCACTCTTTCTGCAGCCCTAAACTCTGCTCAGTAAATGTCACTTTCCTTGATGTATTACTAGAACATTCTGGACTTAGCAAATATTTGTAGATCAGATCATATTTTTTCAACTGTCTTTATAATTTCAGGAATGCCCTCATGTGTGTATGTGTTTGTGTACGTTAAAGAGTGGAGGATTGCTCTCTAAGTGACAATGATAATGAAAATCATAGTGAAAGTGATAACGAAAATGATAGTTTAAAAACCTAACATTGATTCAAAGAACATGGTGTCTTTTGTCAATGCACAGTCCATTCATTCATTCAGTTATTCATCCATTCATTCATTCACTTGTTCATCCATTCATTCATTCATTCAACAGGTATACAGTGAGGTCCTACTGGGTACTGGGTGCCAGGTACTGGGACAGATACAAAGAAGACTAAGATGCTGGTCTCGGGATGCTTAGTGTAATGGGATTTAAAGAATCAGTTGTAAAATGGTGTGGGAACTCTGATACAGAGGCACGTCCTACATGTTCCACCTCTTGCAATCGCATCAACTTCCACTCCCCTCACGCACTGCTCCAGCCACACAGATCTTCTTTAATGAAGCTCCAATCTTCTTCCTCACACTGGGTTTTTTGCAGTAGCTGTTACCTCCGCCTGGAAGATACTTTCTCCTAATCTTGGTTATTCAGCTCTAAGATGAAATGCTCTCTCTTCAGAAAGAACTTCCTCGACCACCTCCAGGCAAATTAGCCACACAGAAATTCTCTATTAGATTACCGTGTCATAACGATCATACTAGGGTTTATCATTATTTGATATTTATCTTGTTTTCTGCTTTTGCCTGCGTTCGCCAACAAGACGTAACTTATAGGGAAAAGAGGTAACTTGTTTATTTTATTGTTGATATTTGTTTTATTCATGGCTGTATTTCCAGGACCTAAACAATGCTAGGTGCACAGAAGCAGTCAGTCAGTATTTTTTGAATGAACACAATGAATGAATGAGTCAATGTTTTGGATGCTGGAAGAAGCTGCCAACGCAGTATGAATGAGTAGAGGTGTGAGGGGAACTGCCCTTGCAGGGATAGCTGAAGTCAGCCTTGCCTTTTTTTCCCCCTGGTTATAAAGGTAGCATATTTTCAGTTAAAAAGAAACAAAGTAAAGAAATCACAAAAAACGAAAAAAATGAGACCAACTTGACATAATCACTAATATTTTGTTGCACATTCTTTCCTAGTTCTCTTTTCATTAGTATTCATGGATAATTTTGAACAAAACCAAATGACTCTTTCCATAGTTCTAGACCTTTTGGGGGGCAATTATTTGCTTACTTTTTCATTTTAAAGGTTGCTTTGTTCCTTATCATAATGGAGGTACTAGGATTTATCTATAGCCAAATCTGTATTGTTGGGCCTTTGAATGTTCCCATATTGCCATTATGGGTAATATTGGACAGAACAGCCTCGCAGATAGATAATCTTTGCATGGAAACATGTAATAGCTTACAGTAGAAGCAAAAGGACTTTGGTTTAAGTTCTAGATCCACTAATTTCTTTTATCCATTTATTTTTTAAATTTTTAAAAGTTTGCTTATCTGTAAAATGGGGCGTGTGCCTACATCATAGTGCTATTGTGCAAATTCATAATATAATGAAGGTAAAGTGCTTATCACAATGTATGTGGCAAATATCAGCTGTCCTTAATAATTTCCTTTAAATAAACTCCTAGAAGTCAAACGTGCTTTACAGTTTATCTTAAAGGACAAAGAGAAACTAGCTAAAGAGAGGCTTCAGATATGGGAAGTGATGTTGGGAATAAGAAAACTTTTTTTTTTAATTATGGAAGAACTGAGACCCACTGCATCAACCAGAAACTTTAAACCACGAAAGTTATATTAACTCTGACCCTTACACTCTCAGAAGGCAGCCGCGCTCATTGCTCTGCTGTGCATCGCCACTGGAAATACACTTTTCTGGGCACGTAGCAAGGTAGCAAGAGCAGGCTGATCAAGATAATGCTGGCAGTTGAAGCTGGGTAATTGGGAGGATAGAGAGCCCTTTAACTAGATGAAGAAGCCAGGAGGTGAGTTTTGCTTGGCCCAACAACAAGATCAATTTTTAATAGTATATAGAGGTGTCTAGTAGGTTGTCCAGGAAAAAATGTCAGGGCTTGAGGTGTTGGTTTGAGTAAACAGTGTGGAGAATATTTGAGCCCTTGGCAGTAGACATCATCTAACTCAGTAACAGCTATTTTTTATTTCCATCTGATAAGAAATTTTAAGCTCACCTAAAAATATTCACTTTGCTTTCAGTAGATGTTGTTGCTTGCTGTCTGATTTAATTTGTAAATTAAAATTTTATTTTTATTTTCAATAAACAACTTATAAGCACAAAAGTAATAGCAGAGTCACACATTGATAAGATCATGTTTATTTAGTGATGTCTGACAAGTAGAGAAAGTAAAAAGAATATTTTAAAAAATGTATAACTTATATTTATATAAATACATTAAAGGAGAAAAGCTGAACACATATGGTGACGTTAGAAGAATGTATACATTTAAGTTTGCAGCCTATCTTATAGCCCGACAAATTAGATACACACATGTATACACCTATATTTTGTTTGTGAGTTTGCATAATTATGGCCCAAGGATAAGTTTTGGGCATGTCTACAATAATTCTAGACTCCCATAAAGTTTGTGGTCTCTTGCCACCATAGTCATGTCGATTCTTGTCTTCTTTTTTAAAATTCCACTACAAGCACATTGGGAAGTCACCAAAGGTTGTCATCAGGTGCTTTGGGCCTCAGTTTACTTATCAGTAAGACGAGAGGATCTCTGCTGATATGCTCTGCTTCTTCTGAATGAAAAAACTAGTGAGCCCCAGCAGCCTCCAGCTTATACAAATGGATGAGGGCTGCTGGGGCCAGGTCACCTCTGTATTAGCGGCAGTCTTCTGTTTAGCTTCTTTCTATTGGAAAGGAGTCAATCTGTCTGAAATGCTTCTGACACCAGTCCACTCAATTAACAAACTCCATTACTGAAGATACCTCTTGTTTCCTAATGAATAACTAAACATAAAGCTAATACTCTCTGGATTTCAAGTTAAAGAGCTATATGTTTCCTCAGATGTTGGACTTGGAAGTTCAGAGTTGAGCTCCTCAAAAAGAGAGCTCAACAGAGAATCCTCAAGTCAAACATCGGTATTTGGTGAAGTATCTGCATGATGACCTCTTCAGTATGATCCTGGACTTCACCATGTCATTCATTACAGTGTCATTTTCTTGAAATTGCACTAGTGTATAACAAGATAAGATGAGTGTAATGTGATACAGTCTACACAGTAAAACATATATCTGATTTCTTAAATTTGTAGAGATTTTCTTTTGTAGTAAACACCACAGAAAAGTCAGCCATCCCTAAGCGCTATCCTGAGCTTACCTTGATTCCAAGGTTACAGTTAATCGTATCTTTCAGTAAAGAAGCCAGATATAACTGACCTCACATGACCACAGAAAATACACAGGACTCAGGGGTGAAATAATAACTCTTCATCATTCTTCTTATATTCATTTGATGGTGGGTAACTACAGTTTGCCTCTGTGGGTGTGCTTCTCGAGGGACACGTTACATTTTCCCTCTGCTCGTGCTTGGCTTTAACTCCTGGAGGAAGGCTTCATTGTTATGAGGACAGTTGTTGTGACAGGTGCAGGTCCCAATGACCATCACTGGTTTCTTGATGATTTGCCCTGGGGAGCACTGGAACTCCACCTGGATGGTTTTGGTGTTGTGGGGGGTGCAGCACCGGCCATCGCTGCAGACCCCACAGAACCTGGGCTTGTAGGTATGCAGGCTCGTGCAGTTCTTGAACTGCAGGTGGATGGCTTTGAGTGACTTCGTGGTGCGGAGACACTTTTTTCCTTTCTAAAAAAGAAGAAAAGGAGTGATGCATGGAATGGTACCATTCCTCCGAGGGACCATTTTCGGGGTATGGAATAACTTGCTAGTTGCTCACTCAGTATCCATTGCTCTTTCTTCTTTGCTACCAGAACATTAACTTTGTTTGGGCAATGTGGTCAGCTAAAAGTATTTGCTTCCCCAGAATATCTGGGAGCTTGGATGGCCTTGTGACAAAGTTCTGGCCAATGACATATAAATCAAGGGATTCTGGGAAATCCTTTGCCCTTCAAGATAGGTACAGTTCTTTGTTGCTTCCTACATCCATTTTCCTTCCTGCCTAGAATGTGGAAATCATACCTAGTCATGCACAACCATCTTTTGACCTTGTGGCATTAAGCATGAGGGTGAAAGCATATGTATTACAAAGAAACCTATTTTTCAAGCCACTATATCAGGCTTTGGTATTATTTTGAGCCAAATACATTCTTAAGTGTTATAAAGAGAAAGGGAATAAATTTATCATCATTGCAAGCCTACGAACATTTCAAATATTTTTCAGACATTAACTTACTTAACCTTATTAATAACATTCACTCATACAAGGAACAATTATTAACATCAGGAACAACTGTCCAAGTTTTACAGATGAGTATGTAGAGGCTCCAAGGACTAAAATAATCAGAAAACATCTAGTAACTGAATTTGTCTGATGCAAAGCCCATCCCCTCTGTTATTCTATAACCTCAGGAAAGTCTAAGACAATGGGATTTAAGGTTCTTTTCCATGAAGGCAAAGTAAGTGGAGAATTTATTTAATATTCCATTAGTAATGGTTGATGAGGAACCTAAATATTGATAATTCAGCAAGGAATTGACCATATTTCTATTTCCCACTTAGATTTCTTCACCTACAAATTTGCCACAATTCTCCACTGCTTTTCACCTTCCTAGGCACAGCCCACAGCTTGTGGAGTGATGAGACTTGGAATTCTCTTAAATCAGTGGCTCTCAAACTTTAGTGTGCACCAGAATCATCTAGAAAGTTTGGTAAAACACAGATGGCTGGGCCTTACACCAAGAGTTTCTGATTCAGTAGGTCTGACATGGGCCCCAGTAATTTGTCTTAGATGCTGCTGCTGGTCTGGGGACCACCCTTTGAGAAGCACTGTCTCATATTTAAGACTCTCTTGGTGATAAGGAAGTAATAACTATTATGCTAGTATTTCCCTAGATTCCAAACAAATTTCTAGAATCTTTATGAAATATATTTATACTATAAATATATTTATAAATAATTACCTTAAATATGATATTCCCCAATATTAAACTGTGTGCAAGTTACAAGAAAAAATACAAATCTTGGTAAAACAAATAATAGAGAAAGCAAAATTTTAGAGGCATGCCATGGAAAAGCCTTATTTAATAAAGGAGCTTCAGTATCCTTGACAATATTTAAGGGATTCTTGTTTCTTCCCTTTTCATATTAATGTTTAGCATATATTCTTGCCAACATCCACAAAAAGATACAAGGTCATCAATGTCTCCCTGTATGTGTATATGTATGTATGTGTGTGTGTATATGCGTGTGTGCCAGAGAGAGAGAGAGAGACTGCTTTGTGAGTGAATCTGCATGACTGTTACATGTATGTTAGAATTTCCCTAAGTAGGGGAAGGTATGGCTTCTAGCATATAATTTTAGGGATAAGGTGTTTCTAGGTGTTCTTTCTAAATTGGTGGAAGAAACATAAAATTAGGATGGACCTCAAAAAGTCATATAGCTAAGCTGCCATATAACTAATGCAATCACTAGACTCTTTTATTTTACCAATAAACAGAAATGATGCCTAAGGTTAAGTAACGATGCCTAATGTTAACAGAGTAATCTATGTCCAGCATTTTGCAAATTCATTCTATTTAATCCTCATGACAACGTTGAGGTAGGTGCTGTCAATGGCCCCATTTTATGGGGGAATGAACTGAGGCTTAGATGTTAAGAAAATTGCCCAAGATCCCACAGCTAGTTCACGTGGGAAGTCAGGAATTTACAGCCAGGCTGTCTGGCTCCAGAGTTGTGTCCTTAAGCATTAAATGATATTGCCTCAGTGTGGAGATATGTAAATCTTTCACTGCTAGGGACTGTTTTATTTTGGCCTTAGGTTTGTAGAGGGTTCCATATAACAGTTCAACTTGGGTACTGCCTTTAACTGATCTAGGGCTCTGTTAGCAAGGCCTGTGATGTCATCAGGAACCAATCAGAGCTTCCGATTTGCATGCCTTATAACCCACATTAACACACTGAGTTGACATAATTCCAGCAAAAAAGGAAAGAAATGTGCTATTTTATTTGGCACATATTGCTGTATGCTGGCAAATGCACTATTCCCACTAGGCTTTTAAAAATACTGAAGATAATTCCCAGACATCCATTCATTTATTCATCAACAATTGTTTATCAGGCACAAAGTATGTACCAGGTAGGATGTTAGGGACTGAGGGGGGAATAAGGCAGATACGGTCCCTACTCTGTTGCTTCCTACAGATTGAAGGGGTAAAGGAAGCTGAGATCAGAAATGACCTCTCTGAAAGTAGCCAGTTTTCTCCAGGAATAGAATGGGATTTGCCAGACCATTCTCAACTGGGGACTTTATTATAGCTGACTCGCCCCTCCCTCTTTACCTGTGGACCTGCTGTAAGCTGCTTGGAATATTTCAACACATTAAAGAGAAAAAAAGGAAGGTGACCTCACTCACTTCAGGAACTTCTCTGCCTTTGCTCTGGGGTTAACTCCCAGCTAGAGCTGACCTCTGAGTCAACTAGAGTCACAGTGACTTTCCAAAGCCCAGGCCCCAGTGAGGCAAGGCCTCCTCCTCTGTGATGCGAGGCTACCTCCAGGCTCCTACCTTCTCCGTTGGTTGCTTGTGCTCTTGTTCACAGGGTCGCACCATGCAGAGCCGAGTCTGCTTCACCATCTCACACTGTGGGTTCCTGTTGGTGACCCGGGTGGAAAAACCCATGCCACAGCTCTTGGAACACGCACTCCACTCTGTGGTCTGTTCAATGCAGTTGACGCTGGAGTCAGAGACTGCAACTCCTACAGTGGCTTCTGTCCTGTAGGCTAGGGGATGTATAAACAAAGACAGCTATATTGAGTAAAACGTGGGGACTGCAAAGCCATCCTTTCAACCATTGTTACAAAGAGGGTCTCACTGAATTCTGTACCTATTAAACTCACGTGCTCTCAGGGGACAGAATTGGATCTTTGTATTCACAAACCCCTAACAGGTACCACAATGCCTGGCATATTGTAGGCCTTCAATTAATCTTTGTGGAATGACTGTCCAAATTGTCAAGAAGCTCAGCAGTTTTAAGAATATAGGACAGTAGAGCATCAACAACCATTCCATAAACTGTAGAGTTTTCAACACGTGATTTTTGTACAGAAAAAGGATCCTGATAAAATTTTAATTGGATGAGTAAGTAGAACAACCCAAAATAGTGATGAAAACACTCCTCTGCCTGAGGGAGGTGGAAGTCGTTGTTTGGGTTAAGACGCTTGGACTTTGGTTACAGAAGGTTCTGTCTCAACATGTAATATGCATGGCCTGGGGAACATCCCCTCAGCTACATGGCAGTTTCCCTATCTGTAAGGCAGGGTTGATAATTTCTGACCTCAGAAAAACTGTAAAGCTCTGCATACTGCCAGTATAAATAATCTGGCTGATTAAGGGCTTCTAAAATATTCTCCACTGGCTCTTGAGGTTTTTTTTTTTTAATTTCCTTTATAAGATAAAACAAAAAGAAAAGCAAAACAAAGATCCTGAAGTGTCACTTGACCCTTCCTATAGCATCTGAAAAGGTGACATTTCTCTGTGACACCTGTCCTGGGACGAGGAGCATTCTTTAGGAAGGCTGGTCTTGAGAACTCATAGGTAGTGTACAGAACCCAGGGAAGAAAGAGTGATTTTTCACTTTTATTTTTGTAATGTTAATAAGGGTCAAGGGGGATGGACTAAAATATAAACAGTAGTCATGCAATAAGACAAAATCAGTCCCATTGCTCAAAAGATCCACTGAATTTGGCAGCTTCTCTTTAGGAGAAACTGTGTAAAAATCTGGCTAGGATTCCAACACGTGATGTGTTTGATCTCAGTGGGCAATCTAGAAACCACAACTGAATGGCCAGAAACTGAGGCCAGCTTCTCATTTTGCAAATCCAAAAGAGCACACGGGCTTCCTGCCTGCATTTATCCTGTGCTGTGATCACCTTCAGGTACCCTGAGTTTCTCACCTGGAAGGGCAAGGAGGTCCCCTAAGTCCCCCTTCTCGGTTGAGTCACAGACCCACTTTTCACAGCACTCTCCAGGCACTTCAACTTTTCTTGGAGCTGGGCAGTCAGGCTGGGGCAGTAGCAGGTCCTCTTCACAGCGGGGTATACAGCCAATCTGCCCATCTCTGCAGGTGCACTGGTATTTGCAGCTGGGCTGGAAGGTCTCTCCACTTTGGTAAATGACCCCATCGAACACACAGTTGTCTCCTTCTACCGCTAGAATATCGGGGGGGAAGCAGGGCAGAGAGGGAAGGGGAGACAAAAACAAGAACACAATACATTGGAGAAGCTATATAGGATTCACAGCATATGTTCCAAACCCCAAATCCTTCCTTTTCTGGTTGGGGCGATCTGGTTTCTTATCCATCTCCAGTAGGGAGATGTCCTCACAGAGTCCTCCCAGAGCCAGAAGAAACCTTTGAGACTATCCAGCTCTGCCACTCATTTTATGGATGAGAAAAGAGGTGCAGAACTGAGAAGTGACTCTCCCAAGGCCCCACAGTTGTTGTGCCCAACGATAAACTCCTTTTGCAAGAACCTCCTTAGATTCTCCTACTGCAGCAGCTTAGAATTAAAAAGAAAAAAGCACACTTCATCTCCTACAAATAGGTTAACTGGTCAAACTGGGAAGGGTGTTAGGATTCCTTGGCATTCCAGCATAATAAATCATCACGAGCTTAAAGAAAGTAAAGGCTATTCCAAGCCCTGTCATCCAGGGAGGCAGGGACAGCCTCCAACTAAACGGTGCACCATGTGGAAAACTGATCCCTATTGATTAAGTTTCACCAGCTTGGATTGGCTGGCTGCCTGCATTTTATTTTACTCACAGCCCAGACAGGGCTTCCCCAGTGGTCCCAGGAGGCTAGGGGCAGCTTTGGCTCAAATAGGACAATTACAGGTGTCAAAACAAACCCGATGGGCTGCAGTTGGGGGAACTGTGAGCATGTGAGTAAGCCCAAGCTTCCATCACCCCCAAACGTCCCCCTGGAAACGTGCAAAGGAAATGACTTCACTTTGCTCTGCTCCCCGTCTATCTAGATTCTTCTCTAGGGAGGCAAATGATGAATGGTTCTCACCTCCGCGGGCAGGTTTCCTCTCTAGCTTGTGGCGCTCCCCAAAGCCCCAAGCGCCCCTAGACCGTGCCTGGCACACAGTAAGCGCTCCATAAACATCACCTACTGCATCCTCACTATTATTATTTGCGCATCACACTCTGGGAAGGGGGAGGAAGAGGAGAGGAAAGGAAGCAGTTCCAGCCTGCCGCGGGAGGAGAGGTAAGCGGCGGAGGGGGCAGGATTACCCATGCAGATGCCAGTTTGGGCGCTGGGGTCCGCTCTGCGGTCGCAGAAGAGGCCGTTGCTCTCCTCGCACGGCTCCATCTCGGAGCAGCTCTCGCCGCGCTGGCGGGCACACACCAGACAGCAGGAGCAGTCGTCCAGCACCGCTCTCACCCCGGGGGCGCAGGTCGGCGGCGTCTTGGAGCACTGGGCAGGACACGGGGTAGGGCAGCGCTGAGTCGCAGCGACCTGGGGGCGGGCGAGACACGAAGGAGAAACCTCTCAGCAGAGACAGTCGAGGCAGAGCGACCCGGGGACCGAGCAGGGGCCGCCCCGGAGGGCAGAGTAAGCAGGGGCACCTTAGGGGTGCACCACTCACCTGTCCCAGGAGATGCAGGAGTAGGAAAGCCAGGCAAAGGCACTGCTTCGGCAGACGGAGACTCATGCTCTGCGCGCTCTGCATGCTCAGGCTTTTTCCTCCCGCTTTCACAAAACGAGACTTGCTCCGCTGTAGTTTAGCTCTGCTCGCCTCGTTCCAGGTCCGGCGCTCGCCTGTCTTCCCCAGCGCCACGGGCGCAGGTTTTATAGCGCGCTCCAGGGACGCTCACAAGCCGGTTGGCTGCAGCGCAGGGAGGAGGGGGGATGGGCTGGGTGGGGAATGGAACGAACCCCGGGGTTGTCATGGCAATTGGCCGTGGGTGCTGCTCTCCTTAGGGCGTGGCCCCGGGGCCTGCGTGTGCCTGTGTGTGGCGACTGGCTTTTCCCACAGCACAGGGAGGGGCTGGGTGGAGTCCCGGGGCCAGGACCCAGGGCTCGCTAGAGCGCGTGGGAAGGAAACGCCCGTTTCCTCCTGGAAGCTGCTTTGCTTTCCCCCAGGACTAAGACGTCGCCACTCCCCACCACGCTTCTCCGCCCTGGCCGTTCCAAGCAGGGCTGCAAATGTGGGGCTCTCTTAAAGGGATGTCTGAAGTTTGGGGCCATCTGCGGGGGGGTTGGAGAGAGGCCCAGGGGTTTAGTCATAAGGGAAGCACATGCAACTTTGTCACCGGTTAGGGCGCTCTTTGAATGTGTAGAGACAGTTGGAGAGCAGGGAGGGAGGAAAAGAGAAACAAGAGAGAAAGTGGAGGGAAGAAACTCAGAAAAGAATCGCAGTGTTAGGATGGGGGTTGCTATTGGCCAAATGGCAAAGTTCTTTTGAGTGATCATTCCAAGCTCCACTGATTCTTAAACCCCCAGTTCTGCCGGTTTGGTAGAAATAAGAGTAAAACATAAAATAAAAATGCAAGAGCCTGAGGTAAATAAAAACATTCTTCCTGGTTGAGAAAGGCCTTGAAACACCTGTTGTGTCGTGCCTAATGTAAAACACATCTCAACATCCAAGAGCCTTTGAGATTTTAAGGCAGTTTCGGAGCAGCCTCTGTCAGAACCTCAGTGAGTTAGGGATGGCGTGAGGCAGGTGTTTGCTTTACTGGTCTGATCCTTCAGCAAATCACACCCCTCTCCCACCTGCCTTTCACTTTCAAAAATGGCTGCTGTGAAGCACTTGTCATCTCTCATGAGAACCAGAGCAGTTTTACTGCTCTAAGTGACGTTGTCTGATGGATTTAAAGAAAAATTTCTCCCCTGTACTTCAACTTTGCGGCTGCCTCTGGGACAACTGTGCCCAGCTCCTTTGAGGATAGCCGTGTTGGAAAGACACTTTATAAGAAAAAATATACAAGCTTGTGAGGTAACTCTAGACTGAAAAGAAACAAATTTCCTCTACATCATCCATCTCCAGCATAAATCAAAGGCAGCTTGTGTAAGGGGCCAGGCCTGCCCAAGCAACGCTTGCCCCCTGATGATGAAGTCATCTCAAGCCCCTTCAAATAGTTCTCTGAGTGCTTGGAACTGCTATTATGTATTTTAAAGTCTCTAATAATTCTGCTCTCTTTGAGATAAACGAGACTAAGCAGTACTCAAAGCTTGACAAGAGACCGAACAGTTAATTTGTGCCATGTCTAGGATGCTCATACCCTCTTCAAGGTGATGGGCTTCATGGGTCATCTGGCTAGTGATGCTTCCACGTGGCTGCACATCAGCATAAACTAGGGTGTATTTTTTAAAAATATAGATTCTTGGACCCCACACTTGGACCTCCCACCCCACTCAGTTGGATTCTCTGGTGAGGGCTCTTGGTAGACAGCATGTTAATATACTTTGAGATAGGAGCTGGCTTTGGGAAACCTAGATATGGAACAACCAGAAGCACAGCTAACAGGGAGGCAAGAACATTGGCCAAGTTTTCAAAGTATGAATAGACAGAACAAGGAGAAATTGGCAATACTGAGGTTGGGTTGACTTTTCTTGGAAAGGGGAAGGATGAGAGGAGAAATGTAATTTCAAGATAAGGATGAAAATGTCAAGAAGTCACTGCTAATGTAAGCTGCTATTCAGGCCTCTTGATTGCGAATGATAAAAACCAAACTGGAACTAGTTTCGGGGAGAAGACTTTATTGGAAGGATGCTGTGGTATTTCACATAGTGATGGAATGGGAATGGTGCTGCCTCAGAGGCAACTAGGATCAGGGCCTTGGAACTATCAGAACTCCATCTCGCTATCTATCTTCATTGCTTTGTGTGTCGGCTTTAGTCTGTCCCACCACAGAGCAGCTTCTTCCATATAAGGGAAGTGTCATTCTTGAATTCTCCCTCAACTCTTACTTTATGGCCTTATCACCACAAAAGGAATGTCCCTCTCCCTTAGGTTCAATTTGGAAAATTCCAGGAAAGAAGTTGGATGAGCTCACCCTGGGCCAATTGAAGGAGACAAGAAAGGTGAGGTATGAGGATTAGCTAACACGACATAGTTGGAGTGAGGAGGAAGAATCATTCTCTAGGAAAGACAGGATTTTTCCCTAAGAAGGAAGCAAGCTTGACAAACAAAATATCCACTCTATCATCTTCTCTAAATGCTTCTGGTTAAGGATCTCCACGTGAAACAATTGGAAATTGACAGTGAAACCATCTGATGATAACCATGTCAGGTCATGCTTTGCCACCTCCAGGGCATCTTCTCCCGAATCCTCCATTCTGGGATAGATTTCATCCTCTCTGTAGGCCTGGCAATCCTTGGTTTTCTCTTACATCTCTTAACCCACTGAATAATAATGATGTGTCTGTTTCTGTGTCTGTCTCCCTCTCCTGCCTGGGAGCCCTTGAGGACAGGGGGCATGTCATATTCACCATAATACCCCCAACACCTACTTCAGGGATGGACAAGTGGTCCCTTGTTCTTGAACCTTTTGAGATACTGCAAACCTCACTCTGTTTTATCATTGTCACTGCTCTGCATAGGGTGAGGTAAGAAAGAACTAGATGCTGTTCGTTCCTCAGCATTCCTCGGCAGCAGTAGAGGCTAGATCGGTCCTATCAGCCATCACCCATCTGCCTCTGACATGCACCTTCTCTCAGTCTTTCCTGGCACTAAGAGTCTAGAGGATAGCAAATAGGCTGATGACCTTCTCCTGTTTGAAATAAACCATGTGTCAATTGAGGTCTCTGGGGAAGTCAGGGGATACCATATTGGAGACTTTCATGAGATGCTGTTCTTGGCTGCCAACCAAGATGGCAACTCCACTGGGTTAAGAGGTGGAAGTATTTTGGTTGATTCACTTTTTCCCTTTCATTTCTTCCTCTTCTCCCTTTCCCTTACCCCAGATGTGGCACCAGAGACTCATTTCTCCCTCTCTGTCTCAGATAGGCTGTTAATTGATTTGTGTTCTTATTAGTTTTCAGTCAATACTCCTACCCAGAACACATTTAGAGAACTTCCTACATTTTATAAAGGTAAAATCTTATAAAGATTTCCATCATTGTTTTATCTTTTTCATTATTATACAATATTTTAAAAATATATTGGCACTGACTTCTATAGCAAGAGAAATATAAAGCACAGAGCCCTATATTAAAAATAAAACACAGTGACTATGATGCTATCACTTCCAGGATAACTCCATCCCTCTCCTTTCTTCAGTGATTACGTTCTCTGTAAACTCATAGACATTCGTTGCGTATTTATTCAATCATTGTTTAGCCAAACCACATGTAGTTAGTTCTCATAATGTGCCTCATAAATCAACCTCACAGCTCCTTAATGATTTTGTTGCTCTTTTCTGAATTTCCTTCATACGTCCTTTTTTGGGGGCCTCAGGGAGTTGGTAGAACACAAGGTAATTCCCATTATATGTTAGACAGGCCAGCCCTACATGGTGTCCAGTTATATGGCTAATTTCAACCACACCCTCTTGCTTTTCTGACAGATCTCTTCACTTTTTGCTTTTCCAGAAACAGTGAGGGAGGGAGAAGAAGGGGTGATGGAAGGTGAAACATTAAATTCATAATGTTTAGTGTTATCTCCTTTGGAAACATCTTCCTACTGCCCACATTTTTAAAATTTACTTTTTAGTGCATTTCTTAAAGAAAACAAAAATCCAAGAGATTAAGTAAAAGGAAATTCAAGCTAGAAATATGAGAAATAGGTTAATTTTCTCCCACTGTTAAATGACCTCCTTATAGAGAAATGGGATCTTTGGGAATCGAGTAATTTTTAAAGAGTTTTTTGAAGTGGAATGGAGTCTGTCAAACTTGTATTCATGCGACGTTCTCAGCCCCCAAGTACCAGCACTGCCCATCCCCATGCCCCACTGGAGAAAGTGGCCCTAAGTAATTCCTTCTATGTGACTTCTCTATGGCTTGTAACAGCTGGGTGGAGTGAAATCAGTTCTGCTCCCTGGATCTTTAGAGCATGAACTGATATCAGAGACAAAAGCACATGCATATGGACTGGGCATTAGGTTAGCCAATAGCCCCTCAGGAGTGCTCCATATTGGATGATGGTGGACCCAACTCATAAATGCTGGTGGCCAAGCGAACAAAGAGAAGGGAAGTGGTGTCACTTGAGTACAGGCAAGGTCCTGAATAACTTCAAATGACTGTTCCTAGAGAATGAAAACAATTAGATTCTTCTTTGGGGGAGTCTCTCCTCACAAATGATATGAGAGCCTAAAAAAGCTTATACATCCTCTCCCACCCAATTTCTAAATTCTCAGCAAAAATTAATGTAGGCTTTTAGGAGAGGCATGACAAAGTACTGTGCTGTGCTTGACAACGTGAATGTTCATAACTTCCAATTCATTTATTGATAATTATACTTCATGGCATGATTCAAAGATGTGTAAGATATTTTGTGTTTTCAAGGATTTTATAACCTAATAGGAAAATGAAGTAAAAATTATCTACTACATAAGGCAGAATGTGATAATTCCTGTAAATAAACATAGGCAAAGTAACAGAAGAGCATTTAGGAGGATGAAATTAATTTCTTTGCTGTGAGAATGTGGGTGTAGTGGAGGCTGGGGAGGGAGTGTTGGGAAAACTAGAATTCCGTGTTCATTGTTTGTCTTTTCACTCAACCACATAGCCTTGAAGATTAAATGACATTGAGTTGGATAAAGCATGGATAGGATTTTGAAACCAGGAAATGTGGGTTGAACAGAGAGAGTGGAACAAAGGCATAAGGATGGGAAAATTCAGGACTTGTTCAGGAAATGAAGAGTAGTTTAAATTGTCTGGAACAGAGAAAGGTAATGGGAAATAAGACTGGAAAAGTGGACTGCAGCCACTGACTCTTGGAAGAGTCTAAATGCCAAACTGTAGAGTTAAGTTTTTTTTTTTTTTAAATACCATTTATATCTATCTATCTATCTATCTATCTATCTATCTATCTATCTATCTATCTATCTATCTATCTATCATCTATCTATCTATCCATCATCCACCTACCTATCTACCTACCTACCTACCTGCCTATCAGCAAGGAACTGCATGATCAGGGCTATATTTAGGAACATTATTCTTCAAGAATTTGTGCTTGATTACAGGAGGAGGTGACCGGAGGTAAGTATTGCAAATAAAATGTTTTTGCAGCAATTCACGTAGAGATATGAGGACTCAGACTAGCAGAGTGGCAATGGGAATGGAAAGAAGAGGTTAGAGGTAAGAGATGATTTGCCTTTGATGGAGCACTGGCTGGCTGTGGAAGGCCGGGGTAGTGAAGATATAAGTACAATGCCAGGTTGTGACCCTAGATAATTAAGTGGCTTCTGACAGCATTTTGGTGGGAGCCAAATAGCTTCTGTGATGAAACACCTCTATCAACAGACTGCCTGGGTTCAAATCCTTAGATCTTAGACTGTTTACCTGGCCAGTCTGTGCCTCAGTTTCTTTCTCTGTCTGTAAGGTTGCAATGATAATAATGTGTTCTTTCTTTGTAGGGTTCTTGTTAGGGTAATATGATGATATGTGGAAAGCCCTGAAGCCCTTATCAATGGGATTCTGCGAGAGAATTAAGCCCTAACACCCTGAGGCATCCATTTTGATTAATTAACTTTTCTCCATCTTGAATGGTACTAGCATGTGACATCATGGGGAACCATGGGGAATCTCAGAAAGAAGATGTTAGGAGAGGCTTATTATAAGATTTGGGCTTGGGTTAGGTGATTCTGAGGACAATTCAAGGAAGTTGGGTTCTGTTCTGGATTGGGTGCTGATGGGAAGCAGAGGCAATTTCATGATTGGTTATCTTAATAATCTTTATTGAAGAGGTGGGATGAACAAAGCATAGATAGAATTGTTTTTGGAGAAGAAATGATAGTTGCTCATGTTAGCTGAGTCGGGAAGCTTGATCATTTTTGTGGTTGCAGTGTCTATTTTTATTTCTGTCACACGTGATTATAAATGGTCTTGTCATGGAGAGTCATCATTAGATGCTGATATTCTGTGAAATTCACAGCAGAGGAAACTTACAGCCTAGCTGGTAGCAGCAGATATCAGTAGTCAGGGCTGCTTTTTTCTTTTTGCTACTTTCTGTGAATAGCTTTGATTCTTTCTTTGACATTAGTGGAAATAGAATTATCAAAGTAAAGGTTTGACTAATTTATGGGTTTGGACCCAAATTACCAATTTGGTTTCTAGGAGTGTGTATCAGTTTACTCTTCTGCTAGCAGTGTCTGATAGTGGGATAAATGTTGGGCAATTTCCAGAAAGCCAGTACCTTCCATTGTTGGGGTGATTTGTTAGAGAGTGACCCAAACCTTCGATGCTTTTAGTGGTTCTGCCTGTGCGGTTCTCTTTCATTAGGTTTTACTGCTGCACGGTCATATGAGGAGGGGTCGTTCATATTCTTCCCTTCCCACACACTCTTCCCTTCTTCCCCCAGTAGAAGGCATCCTTCCTTCTCGTTGACTGGGATCAATAACTCCAGCCAACACTGGCACCCACTATTTTTCTTGTTACCCAGTCCTGGCTATTTTATCCTCCTGATGTCACTAATCGTAAATTGGTATAGTTCCTTCTTTCAAGTCATCTTTCCCCCGGGTTAAATGGACAACAAGATGTCACTAATCAAACTTATTCTCTTTTCCGTTGTCTTTCAGGACTCTCCAGTGTGGAGCTGAACTTTCAGAAGAATCTCTTTTTGCTGGTGCCAGCCTGTGTGTATCAGGTCACCTGTAGACCAACTAGAATAGTGGATCTCAAATATTTTTGACCATGACACTCAGTAAGAAATTTTGAAAGTTTACATCATGAACAAATATGTGTAAACGCATGTTCATACATACACACATATCAGCCCCTACATCTATGTGAATACATATCATGCGCATATAACTGTATAATCAGAACAAAAGTTTCACAAAACAAACATGTCTTTACTACATGCCTTGTGTTTAGATATTTGCTGTTCTAGTCTCTTTCATTTTAAAAATGCTTTTCATGACCCCCTAAGTTAATGTTTTAACTTTTTAGTGATAGAAGAGTGTCCCCTTGGATAGGAGTGGGTGCTAACATAGGATAAGTTCATTCCTGCATTCCTGTTTTTTCCATCTTAGAATTTTTTCCTTTTTCTTGTACCAAGAAATTTCAACTTGTTTGGTACAACCCAGCCCTGAATCCGGATGTTCATTACTCACTCAAGACTGCCTAAACTGGAACTCTGAATTTAGAATCTCTGGTAAATTTAACTATAAACATAAATTCAGTCTGATGTAAAATACTGCTTCCTTCTTAATTGGATACTGTCAGCATCCATTCTCATAAATAGGATTCCGTAATTTTTGCCCAAAGCTTAGTAATTATTTTACTAATTGTAAATCTATAACTTCTTCTTCTGTATTTGGCCTCTCATCCCAAATATGCTGGGATTTGACTCTGAGGAAGGGAGGGTTAAGGCAGAAAGTGAACCGGACATGCTGGGTTAGAATCCCATGTAAAAGAGGAAGCCTGCTTTTAAGCAAGAGAAAAAACGTTCTTGTTAGATAAGGAAGGAGGAGATCTTTAGTTGGTAAAGTGTTCTCAGAGACGTTTGTAGCCCCTGAGCTCCCGAGTCTTCTCATTTCCAATTCCACTCATCAGCATCCAGCACTTTGCTTATCTCTAAGATACAGCTAAGGCTCTGATATCGACTCCACTGATGCTTCTCCTCTGAGAAAAAAATAGGGTTTTGTTTTGGTTGTCTCAGTCTTGCAGCTGAAAGAGGTGAGATTCTTTTAGCTCTGTTAAGAGATCACCCCCTTCATCTTCTGCTATCCCTTCAGTACTACCCAAAATGGAAAATTTCCCCCAAAATAGATAGAAAGGTTCACTATTGAATAGATAAATACCTATTGTCTATACGCTATGAATAATTTTCTAGTTTGTCATTTACCTTTAAATTTCATGATGGTGATTTTTGGTATACAGAGTTTTTAAATTTCATAGATATTCCCTTTTTTTTTTTATTCCGGTAGTTATTTTAATTATTTTTTTAAAATGCAAATCTTTCAACTGAAAATTTTATGGCTTTTTAAAGTTAATTTTTATGAAGTAAAATTTTACTTAGTCTAGAAATGTCGACAAGTGCTATATAATTGTAAGGAAAAATAGTTTTATGCCCTATGCCTCCCCAACATTAATTTTCATTCTTTATACTCAAACATTTAAAAATCTCTTAGCTATATTTATCTTTAAATATTTGCCCATGTGTCTTTCAATATCATAGCTTCATATGCAGCTTATATTGCTACTTTTTGCTTTTTTAAGTTTGCACACTATCCGTTGACTTTCTTCTTTGGAAGATGAGGGTTTAGCTTTCTTACATCACAACGACACATACTCCTATGCCTTTCTATCCCCCACAGACTTTCTCTTTTCTCATTTTTCTAATTGCCATCACAATTTCTGTTTAAACAAATGCTATTTACATTATTTGACTATGTTAATATGAGTTACAGTTGACAATGTACTATAACTACATTTCCTTTCTTGTAAAACTGTTTTTACCTGGAGTTACTAACTGCTTCATCTTTTTATTTTTCTTTGTACTCACTAGTAATTAAGCTTCAAGTTTAATGATCAAATTGCAACATTCCTCAAAAAAATGACCAAGAACTTCAGATAAACTACCAATTTCCTTCTTTGTTCTTGGCTACATCTTACCTGGGGCCCTGCAACCTCTTATTCCAAATTGGAATGGTACTTTCCAAGTCTGCTTATTAGCTGTTGTACTGAGACTTCCCTATATCTGGGATCTCCCTTTGCTACGCTGCTGTGTCAGATCTTCTATGTTGTAAATCTCAGGTATTACTTTTTCTTAGTTTACTCCATATAGTTTTGCCTTTTCCAGAATATCTCCTGAAGCACGTGTCTTATAAAGGATGCATACAAAGTAAACTTTTTGAGACCACGGATATCTTAAGATATCCTTATTTTATTCTTATTGTTCATTGGTAATTTGGCTGCGCATATGATGCTATATTGGAAATTATTTACCCTCTGCATTTTGGAAGGCAGCTATGCTCACCATTATATCACTAACGCTGCCCTCTGCATTTTGAAGCCATTTCTCTATTATCTTCCAGCTTCCAGTATTGCTCTTGAGAAATTCAGTGACATTTTGATTCCCAATTTTTTTTTGTATGTGATATGTTATCTTTCCTCTCTGAAAGTTTTTAGAAACTTGTCTTAAACCTTAGGTTGCTACAATTTCCTGAA
Organism: Tapirus indicus; assembly: GCA_031878705.1. Lineage (NCBI taxonomy): Eukaryota > Metazoa > Chordata > Mammalia > Perissodactyla > Tapiridae > Tapirus > Tapirus indicus. The sequence continues at coordinate 21,355,108 of CM062935.1, forward strand.
GCCATGGTTTGCTTGGTCTGTTTGTCTCTGTCTGTCTGTCTATCTACCTACCCACCTAACTACCCTGTTCCATTTGTTGTACTTTGGGCATTTAGTATACCTTCAATTTAGGGATATTTTCTTGTATTATTTGATGATTTTCTTTCCTTCATCTTCTCCTAGACTAGTGATCAAAATTTTAAAATACTTTCCAGTCTATTTTCCATCTTAGTATTTTTATTCTACTTTCTAGAAAGACTATACCTTGATTTCACATATCAAACCTTTGCAGAACTTTTAAAAAACAGGTTTACTGAGGTAAAATTTATATACAGTATAAGTTGCTCTTTTTAGTGCACAATTCCATACCTTTTGACAAAAGTTATGTGATCATTACTATAATCAAGATGTAGAGTAGTTCCATCACACTCAAAAATTCTTTTATGCTACTTTATAGTCAACGTCTTCTTCCACTCTCAGCCTCTGAAAACCAACCTATGATGTCTCAACCTCTGATCTGTTTTATGTCCCTGTAGTTTTGTCTTTTCCAGAATATCATATAAATGGTTTACTTTTCAGAATCTTAATTAAGGTAGCTGCTTTTTGTATTCTGTACAAAATTTTTAGTTGCAGTCAGTGGGAGAGAGAGGCTGATAGGCTTTCTCTATATTGGCTAACTTTTTCCCACATTTATTGAAATGATCATATAATTTTTCTTCTTTCATCTGTTGATAGGGTAAGTTATATGATTGATTTTCAAATGTTGACTTAGCCTTGCATTTGGAGATAAACCCCAACTGATCATGATGTATTATAATTTGGTGCATTCAATTTGTCAGTTTCTGTTGAGGATTTTCACAGGTATATTCATGAGAAATAATGGTCTGTGTTTTTCTTATTTCTAGTTTAATTCTTTTTATGGTTTTGGGATCAGGATAATGCTGACCTCAGAAAATGAGTTGGGAAGTATTCTCTCCTCCTCTATTTTCTGGAAAAGTGTAGAATTGTTATTTCTTCCATAAGTTTTTGGTAGAATTCACCAGTGAAGCCACCTGGGCTTGGAGTTTTCTTTGTGGGAAGATTTTAAATTACAAATTCAATTTTTTATTAGATGTAAGAATATTTAGGTTATTTATTTCTTCAGTGAAATTTAGTAGTTTCTGTCTTTTAAGGAATTTGTTCTCTTCAAGTAAGTTGTTGAATTTGTGGGCATAATGTTGTTTATAATGTTCTCTTACTATCCTTTTAACATCCCTAGGATCTGTAGTGATGCCTCCTTTTTCATTTCTGATATAGGCAGTTTGCTTCTTCTCCATTTATTGATCATTCTGGCTAGAAGTTTATAAATTTTATTAGTGTTTTCAAAGAACTAGCTTTTGGATTCATTATTTTCTCTATTTTTTTCTGTTTTCAATTTCATTGATTTCCGTTCTTTATTATTCTTTCTGTCTGCTTGCTTTGGGTTTAATTTGCTCTTCAATTTCTAGTTTCTTAAGAAGACATAAATTTTTTATTTGAGACCTATCTTGTTTTCTAACATAAGCATTTAATGCTATGTATTTTCCTCTATGCATTTGTTTAGCTGAATCCCACAGATTTTGATAGGTTGTGTTTTCATTTTTATTCAATTCAAAATATCTTCTAAATTCTCTTTTGACTCCTGCTTTGACCTATGAGTTACTTAGAAGCATGCTGTTTAATTTTGAAATGTTTAGGGATCTTCCAGATAGCTTTCTGTTATTTATTTGCCGTTTAATTCTGTTATGGTCATAGAATATACTTTGTATAATTTCAATTCCTTCAAAATTGGTGAGGTTTGTTTAATGGCTCAAAATATGATCTAGTTTGGTGAGTGTTTTGTGTGCACTTGAAAAAAAAGTTTACTCATTTTCAAAACAGAAGTAATTATTGAACTGCCTCAAGGAATTTTTATGAGGATTAAATGAGATACTACTTATAAGTGTTTAGGAGAGTCTGGCTTATGACTTTTATTGTTGTTGTTTTTTCTCCACCCAAGAACACAATGCTATTTTAATTTCTTTTTTTTTAAAGTCCCTTTGTAAGGTTAACATTTTCCTCATGTAAATACTTCTTTTTGCTTGGTAAATTTGTTCTAAAGTATTTTGTTGTTTTGGCAGTATTGTCTAAAACATTATTTGTTATATATTTGACATATGATTATTTTACTGAAATTTATCATCAGTTCTAATTTCTTTCATACATTTAATTATCTTGCAGTTTTAGACAATCATAATAGCTAGAAATACTAATCATTTGTATCTGATAGTTTTTAGACATTTTCTTTCTATTTTTCTTTCTTGTTTTATTGCATTGCTCCAAACTTCCAAAACAATGTTAATTATTGGGATAGTAGCAGATGTCTTTGTCATCCTCCTGACTTTCATGATAATTCCTCTAGCATTTTACCAATAAGTGTCCTGTTAATTATTTGTTTGAAGAAAACTTTTAAAATCAATAATGTTTAGTGAATTTTACCAAATAAATTTTTGGCATTCTGTTATGTAGCAATGTAGAGGTTGTGTAGCTTTCTTTCATTAAGCTTTTTATATTGTATCTTATATGAATAGATTTCTTAATATTAAATCATCCTTGTGTTGTCAGAAAATGCTGAATTGGTTATGGTGTATATTGCTAAGTTAACTTATTAGTTTTTATTTTATTTAGGATTTGTGTGTTCATTTTCATAAATGAAGTGAGTTTATAATTTTTTTCTTTTTAATCTTTGTTAGGATTTGATGTTAGTTCATAAAAATGAATTAGAAAGCTCTCCTGATTTCACTTGTATTGCAAGAGTTTATTTTGCCTGGGGATCATTTGTTTTTCCAAAGTTTAAAGAAGTCACTGTAGGGGGCCGCCCGGTGGCGCAGCGGTTTAGTCCGCACTTGGCAGCCCAGGGTTTGCAGGTTCGGATCCCGGGTGCCCGCCGACGCACTGCTCGTCAGCCACGCCGTGGCAGCATCCCATACAAAGTGGAGGAAGATGGGCACGATGTTAGCCCAGGGCCAGTCTCCCTCAGCAAAAAGAGGAGGATTGGCGACGGATGTTAGCTCAGGGCTGGTCTTCCTCACAAAAAAAAAAAAAAAAAGAAGTCACTGTAATTTGAGTAAATGTTTCATAGATTTTGAAAAAGTTTATTTTCTATGGTTATAATATTGTATACATGGATATGTATTTGATTAACATTATTATTTATATTACTACACTCTTCTAGATCAATAATTTTTCACATATTCAATTTATTTGTGACAAAGGATCATGTTGATATTTTTCATGAAATTCATTTACAGTCACATGCTGCATAATGATGTTTCAGTCAAAGACAGACTGCATATACGATGGTGGTCCCATAAGATTGGTACCATATAGCCTAGGTGTGTAGTAGGCTATACCGTCTAGGTTTGTGTAAGTACACTCTATAATATTTGCACAGTGACAAAACCGCCTAATGACACATTTCTCAGAACATATCCCTGTTGTTAAGTGATGCATGGCCGTATTTGTATTCTTTGTGTTTTTATGACCATTTTTAATATATTGAAAGTATAGAGTACATGAATTCTTTTTTCATAATAAATTATAAAATTTTTTCTATGTAAATATTTCCTTGTATCCTTAAGTAATTTTCTTTTTGATTCTGTTTTCTCTGATATAAATATTTCAACTCCCACTTTATTTTTTTTATTTGTTTTTCTGATGTATCCTTGATGATTCATTGATTTTTACACTTCCTATGTTTTGTTTTATGTGTGTATATCGCTATATTTCAACAGCACACAATAATGGTATTATAGTTTAATTATTTTTGTTGACTCATTCATAGACTCAATATTTTAATAGTTGAGATTCATACATTTATGTTTATTGTCAGAACTGACAAGATTTTTCTTGCCTCTCATCTTGTCTTATGCTAATATTTGTGATATTTTTCTTTCTTCTTTTCCTTGTTTTTGCTTTCTCTAAACAAGGATTTTGTTTGTTTTTAATGTCGTGCCTTTCCTCAAGTGATTTAGAGGGTAAATAACCCATTTTTATTTTATTAGTCATTATCTTTAAGTGAAAATGTCTATTTTATGTTATTTAGCTAAAGAGTGAATATTATTTGTTTTTTCCTTAATGAGATTGGGAATATACCTTTTTTACTAGTCCTAAGTGTTCTTTATTTAAATTTTTATAATATGTATATTTTTATTATAAAAGTAAACTTTCACATTTGCATTAAGCTATAATAATATTTAAAATAAGTATTTACACAACATTGTCTTTGATGATAGTGTCAATGATGATTTCCAATACCTTTACGCCTCGACTTCCCTCTTTTTGCATTCTTCACTTGGATTCATTTCTTAGTTTTTCAGGAAGGATAGGTGAGTTGTATACTCGCTGAGGGGTCTTAGCATGTGAAAAAGTCCTTCACAGCTGAAGACCAACTTAGCTGGACACAGAATTCTTGGATAACAAAATTTTCATTTTAGATAATAATATATGTAGGTAGAGCTGTTGCGAGCACTAACCATATGTTAACTCACTTAATTCTTCTGTGAAATAGCTCTTATCATTATCCCCATTTTGAAGATGGTACAACTGAAGTACAGAAAGCTGAAGTAACTTGTCAAAGGTGAAACAACTGGTAAGTGGAATCAGAATTTGAACCCAGGAAGTTTTGTTTCAAAGCCTCTACTCATAACCACTACACCAAATAGTCTATTAGATAGTCATCTGTAGATTATTGTCTCTTAGATATTTATAGATGTTAATTTATTGTCTTTTAGAGAAGATACTGTTGAGATAAGTCGTATTTTTCTTCATTGGAAGGTAAATTGTTTTTATCTTCTCTCTGCCTGGATGTAATATCAAACTAGAGGTCTCTGTGCCTTGTATTTTTAAACAACATTTATGTCTGTGAAGACTTACTTCATCTCTGAAAAGTTTTCCTTTAGTATTTTACTGCTTCTGCAGTATTGTCTCCTTTGGAGGTTCCCATGTCTGTAGGTAGCATAATCTGGATCTGTACTTCATTCATAACTTAAGAAATACTTATTGATTTTCTGCCATGTGCCAGGCACAGTGAATACAATGATAATGAAAACATAGCCACTAACCTATTAATCTTACAGTCTAACTAGGGGGAGGCAGATCTTAAAAAAACTAAAGGAACACCATTGTAATTATAAATGTCATTTAATGCAAAATCTGAAGGGTAAGTAGACTTAGCCAGTTGAAAGAGTGGAAGGGTATGTAGGGTAGAGGGTGCAGAATGAATAAAGGCTCTAAGCTGGGTAGACTTGGTGAGTTCTAGGGTCTGCTAAAGGACAATGAGCAATGGGGAGACTTGTAAAATGAGGCTGTCTATGTAGTTAGGAGCTAGATCATGTGGGTCTGTGCAGTCTGTGTTAAGCTTTTGCTTCTTCTTCTTCTTCTTCTTTTTTTTTTTGCTAAGGAAGATTGGCCCTGAGCTAACATCCATTGCCAATCTTCCTCTTTTTGTATGTGAGCTGCCACCACTGACAGACGAGTGGTGTAGGTCCATGCCCAGGAACTGAACCTGGGCCGCCGAAGTGGAGTGTGCTGAACTTAACAACTAGGCCACTGGGGCTGGCCCTAAGCTTTTGCTTCTTAACAAAGAGAAACCATTAAAAGCTTTTAAGAAGTGGAGTTGAATGACCTACAAATAACCCAGCCTGAAAGTTGACTGGATGGAATAAGAGGGCATGTAGGGAGGCCAGTTAGAAGGCTATTGCAGTTTTCCAGCTAAGAGATGATGATGGCTTAGACCAGAATCTAGCAGTGAGCCAAGGAAAAGAGAAAAAATGTCAGAAACAGTTACAAAGTAAATACTTTGTATTTATGATTTTTAGTAAAAGTGACAGAAACCAACCAAAACTAGCAGAATAAGCCTAATCATAAGATTACAAGGATGCTTCCAAGGAGATGAAAGCATATAGCTGAGACTAAGAAAATGCCTGGAACCAAGAAATGGGAAGTCTTAGGAAACTCATGCAGTAACTTGTTTTTATCTCTCATCTCTGTTTCTAAATTTTCACTGCCTTCTTTTCTACCTATGCATGCTGGCTTAATCTATTCCATGTACGTAGGGTGGAAGATGGCCGTAGCACATCGCCCACATTTTTACATCTCCTCCATTCAAAAGAAAGCATGCAAAACTGAATTTTTAATTTTTTAGTTTCAATTCTAATTTCTCAAGATCGTGAGGAAGGTTGGTCCAATTCAAGTCTTTTCAAGTAGATTCAGTGGGAAGCTTTATGGTAAAAATAAGATTCTGAGGACCTACCACATTGTATGGAGCTAGGGTTAGGGTTAGGATTATGGTTGAGAAAGTTCCTGTCTAGTAATTTTATTTTCTCATGAAGAAGTAGATGAGATAGATTGCTGAGAGTAAGAGAAAGTGGTAGAGTCAAAGATTTGAGGAGACTGGTAAAAGTTTGAACTTTCAACTGCAGAAAGAGAGAAACTGAGTAGAGAGATTTAGTATGATCTTAGGTAGAACTGAGAGCCCAGCTGGGACTAACAACCTTGAATTTATAGTGGTACTAGCCTGCAAATTGACAGAGGGACCAAGAGTTTAGGTATTAGATGATGACAATGATGCATATTAAGGATGAGGAGATATGTGAAGAGAGGAGTCAGGGGTAGAGAGAAAGTAGAAAGAGTAGCATGTATAAAGGCCCTGAGGCAGGAGAGGTTTGGTGGGTTTGAGGAACAGTGAGAAGGCTAGATTGGGAACACTGCTTGTAGGCTGGAGTCACAAGCTGGCTTTTCTTCAACTCAGCACCCAGAACAGTGCCTCCAGTGCCCAACCCAATATCTACACATAGTAAGTGCTCAGTAAATATTTGCTGAATGAATCTAGTCTTGTCTGTGTTGTATCTCCAATTTTCCTTCAAAGTTTCTGTCCTCTAGAGGGCACCCTTCCATAGTTTACAGAGATGATGCAGGCTTTCATCCTTTTTTATACTAGAAAAATTACTTAAATATCCTGGGTCTCAATTTCCTCATCTATAAAGTATAAGTATAATAATAACACCTACCTCGTAGGTAGTCGTGAGATTTAAATTGAGTAAAACATGTAAAGTGCTCAGCTTTTGACTTAATAATTAATCAATACCTATTGTCTAATATGATTATTAATTTTATTGTTGTTATGGGTGCTATTTCAGCCTGTGAGATTACTTGTGTTCATGTCATTGTCTTGTCTAGAAATATTTTAATTTGTACTGGACGTTTGTAATTTGGAAGACACCAAACATCCTTTTCCCATCCAGCTCCCATAATTGTATCCTGAGTTCTCCTTTGAGAAACTAGCCCTTTCCAATCCTGAGTCCAAGGGTTTTGAGTAGGATGTCTCCTCCCAGTTACAGGGTGGCAATCCTGCAGGCTTATGTCAATACCTGTGTTTCATCCCCCCATCATAGTGGGTCAGGGAGTCCAACCAGAGCTAATGAAATGTGCAACAATTTGGGGGTTTTGTTTCTCTTCTGTGAAAACCATGAGAAGAAACCATCACTTTTCCCCGCAATAATAGGAGGTGAGGTCGTGAGGTCTGTGTCTAGGGGAGCCATTGCTGCTACAAGGAGAGCTGAGAAGGCCTTCAAGGGGAGCCTGAGAGTCAAGCAGACAACAGAGCAGAGAGAGGCTTAAGAATAAGGTTCTGGGTGATATTTTTTGAGCCCCTGGATCCAATTCTCCCTGAAACTAATTATATTTCTGATCTTTTCATCATGTGAGCTAACACATTTTATTTATTGTTTAAACTAGTTTAAGATGGGATTTTGTTACTTGCAATATACAGTCTTAACTATACACAATTTTCATTGAGAATGCACTTTGTCCACCTTGTGTTAAATATATATTGACAGAAGTAAAATTATTCTTTCAATAATCTTGTGTAGAAACTCCATTAGTGAATAATCAATGGATGCTATGCCATTAAGTAGTACATATATTCATTTTTTTCCAGTATAAATCAAACTCTAGGACAACATGGTTGTTTGGAAGATTAGTGACACTTTTAATTATTATGCTGTCATTCTCATGGGCTATCACTGAGTAAGTGATATCTTTATGAATTAGGTTTTTTTCTATGACTTGTCCTACATTTTAATGTAAGGCAAGAACATTACAGAAATCTCCTATTATTATCCACTTATTATAAAGCTGAGTTCAACTTTTTGCTATTTAACATTTATTATTTTATTTCTACATTTCTATTATATCCACATTTTGAGAAACCACTGTTTTTATTACTCACAGAGGGAAAATTTGAAGTGGAAGGAATTTTGGAATCAGACAGAACTGGGTTCCAGTCTCAGCTCTGCTCCTTGCTAGCTCAGTGAACTTGGACTAGTTATTTAATTCTGAGCCTCAGTTTGTTTTTTTCAAATTGGGAGTGATAATAGAACCTTCTGGAGAGAGAGATGTAGTGAGGAATTCTCAGACAGCATATGTGAAACTCCTAGTGTACACTAAGATGCTTAAAGTCTCATAGCAAATATGATTCCCTGTTTTCTAATTAGTACATTTAGATTTATCTTCAGAAAGGTTTAGTGTGAAGGCGTGCCAAGCAGATGTATTATTCTTTGAAGTAAAAATATTAAATATTTTTCTTTATTTACTAATTTCTAAACACTCAGTGAGAAGAAGCTAATGTGTGTTTAGATTAGATCTTGTTCAATGCTAATTTGGTGTCAGGTTTATGAATTACTTGAAGTAGTATGTCTATGGATGATTCCAGGAATACCCATATTTCTTAGCACACTGCACATTTAGAATTATGGGGAGCTTAGAAAGCCATTGAATCCCTCTCCTTACTATAATGTCTGTACATCAATTTATCTGTATGTTTTTCCAGCTCCACTGGAGAATTTTGGCTTCACGTATTTTCATTTATTTTTTAACTTTATATTATTTTGTGTTGCTAACTGTGCAGCTCATAATAAGGAAATTGAAAAAATATGTGTGCAATCATGCTGCAAACTGTGACCCATCCATTTAATATGAGCTGAGAGAGAAGTAGCTCCCCCTTTGTTTTATTTTTATTATTGAAGCATTCTCGACATTTGGTCCCAAGTCTGAAGGAAGAGCTTTGTTCTTCACAAGGTTTCTTGTATAAATGTCTTGAAAGGATTTCATATGAAATCATTTGCTTTGCCCCTGCATCTCAGTTCTAACTTTGACAATCAGAAACCATTTTAAAATCTCCCAATTACATACCCTGCTCAGTGGCCTGATGACCACAACATTTTCGTGCCAGTTGGATCCTTCCTCAGTTCCCAGTTGGATAGTGAGCTGGAGGAGCTAAGGAACCTTCTTAAACAGAGGGACAAACATACTCAAGTTTGAATTTGTCTGAATACTGGTATAATTTTACAAATGACTTAGCTATCCTTTTTTATTGTTCAAGTCGAACTCAGGAAGGAGAAAAAAAGCTCCTGAAAGTTAGTGAAGACAAAAGTAGAAGAACAAGACACCATTGTCTGAGATGTCTCTTGATATGTAATGATAGTTACAGTTTATGACTAAGAGGCAAGATTGCACAATGGTTAGAAGTATGGACTGTGGTGCTGCCTGGGTTTGAACCCAGATCTGCCGCTTACTAAGTCCATGATATTGGGAAGGGAGACTCTATGTGTGTTTCTATGAAATGGGGATAAAAACCAGGACCTACCTCACGGATTCTTGTGAGGCCAGGTAAAGATAAATAAAATAAATGCACTTAGAATGGTGCCTGGCATATTGTAAGTGCTCAAAAAATGTTAGTTGGGGTTATTATTATCGTGTTTCTGGATATTTAACAATACTCTGAATGAAAATTTCATGTAAATAAATAAATTCAGGGGCCGGCCCTATAGCATAGCGGTTAAGTTCACATGCTCCATTTCTGGCCACCCGGGGTTCACAGGTTCAGATCCTGGGCACGGACCAACACACCACTTGTCAAGCCATGCTGTGGCGGCATCCCATATAAAGTAGAGGAAAGACGGGCACAGATGTTAGCCCAGGGCCAGTCTTCCTCAGCAAAAAGAGGAGGATTGGCAACGGATGTTAGCTCAGGGCTGATCTTCCTCACCAAAAAAATAAATAAATAACTTCAAAATGTACTGACTAAATACAAGGTAAACATAATTTTAGGATTCCAGTAAATTCAGTCATGTGAAAATCAGTGAAAAGATATTTAATATTAACTTACATTAATTGAAATCATGATAGTTGGGTCTCACGTAAATTTTACAAAAATCTTTACTTCGGAACCACTTTACATGCAGGGGCTAAAGGGAAAAAAGCATCTGACCTCCAAGCAGTGCTTCTGTTATTCCCCTGTAAACTGAATCGTCTGCCCTGTTCAAGCTATTCCAGTTCTCTCCTTGCCTTCTTTCTCAACCAAGATTCTTGCAAGAATCGTCTCTACTTGAGGTTAAATTTATCACCTGCAGTTTTCTCCTGGCCCCACTGTAACCTCATTTCACTGCTCCTCTGCAGCTGACCTTGGGGAAGCCATTGGAAAAACTGACAAATCTTTCCCGGTCTTTCCTGATGGATGCTTCAAAGCATCAGGCAGTGTTTGCTTTTCTTTCCTTCTTGAAACTCTTCTCCCTTGGCTTCCTTATTTCTATGTTTTTTTCCGCTACATCTCTATGCACTTCTTAATCTTCTCAGGTATCTCTTTTTGCAGCAATTTTGTCAATTATTGTATTCTTTAGGATTTGTATCTCAGACATCTCACTGTTAGTTAGTGGATTTGATCCAAGCCAATAATTTCAGGTACCAACTAAATTGTCCCAATTTATGTTTCTCAATTTATGTCTCAGTTTATATTTCTGTTTCTTAGATACCATGCTGCCCCGTAAATATCTCAGGGTCAGTGTGACCTCAACTAAAACTCATTATTTTTCTTCCTGCTCCAAAGTCGCTTCTACATTAATCCTTATTTGGATGAATGATTCTACCATCAACATGCTCAGCTAAGTTAGAAATCTTGAAAGCATACTAGACTGTTTCTCCCACATCTCCCAATATTTTCCTCTGGTTCTCAAGGCCAATTGAATCTAACTTTTAAATTACTTGACTCTATCCTTTTCTTTATATTTACTGTCCTACTGCTTAGTTTCGATTATCCTCATCTTTTGCTGACCTTATTACAACAACACCTTCATTGTAGGGCAAGGGAAGACCATAAAAATAACTGAAGAACATAGAGTTCTCAGGGAAAAAGAAACCTAGGTAAGTAGAACCTTTAATGTGAAGTGCTAAAAAGGTGTGGCAAGTTGGCATCTGATTGAGAAATTTTGCAATAAGGTGAAATCTTGAAATGCTATCACCGAAATGTGTTATCCCAAAGGTCAGATAATAATTTAAAGGTGTTAGTGGTCTCTGAATACTCCTCAGGGATTGCCTGCTCTATTGTACAGCCATGTCACTCAATTTAATTAATTTCAAAAGTATATTTGTCAATTGCATACTAAAAGTTTGGCAGGCACAAACACAGAGGTAAACCTATTATCTTCTTCCCAAACCATCCTTTTTTCTGTTTTCCCTCTCTTGGTAAGTGGTACCCACAGGTGGTCATTCTCCCAGTCTAGAAACCTCAGTATTTCCTGCTCTCCCATCTCAGAATGCTCACCTTGATTCTCCACTATCCACACCTTATTTCAAAGCTTACCATTCATTTTGAGAGAAGTAGTTATATTTTTGTTAATGTTGAATCTTTAGCATTCTACTGGATATTTACTATTTTTAAATAAATGTTTGTTGATTTGCACTTCATAATTCTAGATACTGTCATCTATGATCTGGACTATTCTGATAACTTCTAACTTGACTTTCTACCACTAGCATTTTTTCCCAGTTCAACTTATCCTCCATGTTACCAGCACAGTTACCCACCTAAAAACTAAATTAAGTCAATCCTTTCTTCTACTGGCTTTCAAGGCTTAATATCCTTCACCTGCCATCCCAGGCCATTTTACAGGCTGGCTCCATTTTCCCCTCCCAGTCACATTCCTTGCTACTTCACTTTCTACATCCTCTACCCCAGTTACTTCTTGTTATTTCTCAAATAAGCTAGGCCTTCCTTCCTGTGTTTTTGCACATGTTCCCTTTGGAAGGAAGCCCATCTCCCTTTGTCCACCTGGCAAATTTACTTGAATTCACAAGTAACCTAGGCCTTTCCTCCCCCATCCTCACAACCCTCACAATTGTCTTTTATAGCTTTTGTGATTTTAATAACTCATTCCTGTCTATTTGCCCCACACTTTGTGAGCACCTGGAAGGCATGAATTTTGATTCAGGTACCTCAGAATTCTCAGAACTTCTTATACAGTGAGTGTGTCATTGTCCCTAGTAAAGATTTATTAAATGAATAATCGAATTCTAAGATGACATTCTATTTTCAATTATGTACATATTTTAATATCTTACACATCATGAACACGTGCATTTTTAAAGTTTTGTTCTTGTCTTTGATCAGAGAGATATTTTTATGTATGTTCTACAGAGGAAATAGAGAAACATTGCAATTGTACAAGATTTCATTTGAGGTATTTAGTGGCTTTCCAGTGGAAGGAAGGAAGGCAAGGAGGGAGGGAGGAGAGTTAAAGAGAAAAGAAGAAAGAAAGAGAGAGAGAGAGAGAAAGGAAGAAAGAAAGGGAGAAAGAGAAAGACAGAAAGATGAAATACAAATGGTAGAAAAACGATAGACTAGCCTGGGCCTAAATATGACCTGACCCCAGTAAATGAAACCTTTTATCATGAAAGTTCTGAGTTGTTATCTCCCTGGCAGTCATTCCACAGTGGCCCAACCCACTTTTTCATCCATACCTTCAACTTTCTCCAGCCAACATGATTAATTCATTACTAAGAATATGTCTTGGGTTCCTAGTCTAGCTTTTACTCCACTGTTTCCTTTGTCAGAATGCCTTTAACCCTCTATTCATTCTCACTTATCAAGATCCTACCTAGCACTCAAGAGTCTTCCAGATGTCACCTCCTTCAAGAAGACTTTCCTGATCCTTCTGCTGAATGAAAATTTCTTCCTTCTTAACTTCTCGCTTTGTACCCCTTGTATGGCACTTATCACAACCTGCTGTATACTATGATTATTTGTGTACTTGGCTCATATTACCTATTAGACTTTAAACTTCTTAAGGTCAAGAAGATTTTCTTATTTTTATCCCTCCCCCAAGCAATGCTTGGTAGAATTTTGGAATTCAATAAATATTTGCATCATAAAATTGAAATGGGTTATGGGCCTGAATTTTGCCATTGATAAGTTTCTTGGGGCCTGAAGTATTAGATCCATACATGTCTATGCCTTAATCTATGCTAAATTGTATGGAATGTCTCTGTCTTCTTTCTATTATGTACTGGAAGTCTCTATTTTTAAAGCTATTAAACAACAGATTGTTAACAATAAGAATAATTGTGAAGATCTTTAAAGTAGCAGTCTCTAAACTTCTTAGCTCTGAAACATCACTCTGTTGAGAGAGGCAATAAGGTGTATTGTCAGGAGCACAGAGACTGGATCTAGAGCTGCTCAGGTCTGATTCCAGGCTCTGCCACTTATAAGCTGTGCAGCTTGAGTAAGCTACTTAACCCATCTGTGCCTCATTTATAGTATCTATTAAACAGGTGTCATAACAGTACATGTCTCATGGGGTTGGCATGAGAATTAAATGAGTTTATATATGTAAGGTGCTTAGAATAGTATCTGGCACATGGTTAGTGCTCAATTGGTTTTAGCTATTACCATGTTGTTATTATTATTATTAAGTGCATTCAATTGTGTATGTCTGCCCCCTTCTTCAAAGCATGAGCTTCTAAATAGTTAATACTGTGTTTTCTTGGTCTTTGTATTTCAAGTGAGCAGCACAATGCCTGATACAGAGTAAACACTGAAAGAGAAGAACCTGGAAGAAAATTCCTCCTTGCCCTAGAGGTGACCTGAACTTGCTTGTTCCTTGTCACGGGTATCCAGAGAACTTTCTTTCCCTGCTCTCGTCAACCTCATATTTAACCCTGCTGGTTTTCATTTATTTTATAATTCAATCATAATGAATTTTAAAATCCATTCTAACTTCTAAGGATCTCTGGAGACTTGTTTCATCAGTCTGACATCACGTTCATTTACATTTCTTATTTTTTCATTTCCTTGTATGAGGTCTAAGGATTGTTCCAATAAAACACTTTTCAGATTGCATTACACATACTGCGTGCTATTTATTCCTGGCTACATGTTCAAACTAACAAGCAAGAAATTGCTTATGCCCTGATCAACTATTATAAACTGTAATGCTATATCTGTTGTAATTGAAAAAAAATTGGACCTGGACTATTCTTTTGTAACCATCTAAGCTAATAGTTTAAATGGAAAATATTTATACAAAAAACGTAGCCAATTCAAGTTCGGGGAGATGTTAGAGACCATTCAGCTTGACCATTCTCTCAAGATGGTAAGTTCTTTGGTAGCCCCCATGATAAATAATTGTTTGTCTTTTGCCTGGATTGTTCCAGGAAGAGGGGACACATTAATTCCAAAGTTATCTTCTTCCTTTGATGGGCAATTCTAATTGGTGGGAAATTATTTCTCATACTGAATGTAACTCATTGCTCTCAAAAACAACATAGGTTAGAGCAGATTACCATGTTCCATGATGGCCTTCAAATATTTGGAAACAGGTGTTTTATTTCCTAATATGTTATAAATCAACAGATTGTACTGATGGAGCTCAAGAATTTTTAGATCTGGAAGGCACATAAATATAATTTAATTCTATTATTTTACAGATAAATAAATTAAAAGTAAGAGAGGTTGAGTAACATGCCCAACATTACACATTTGTTCATTCAGTCATTGTGTACTCAGCCACCAGCTTAATACATTTACAATTTTATCGTCTATTATAATGTACATAATTTTATAATTTAGTATAACATACAAAATTTTACAATTTACTATAACAAATTAATTATGAAGAAATTTGTAATTTATTACATAAAGAACATTGAAGACATTGCTGAAATACAGCCAATCCATTCACCTCCCTCTCTCCCCAGAGACTACCACCTGTATTTGTTTAACCTTCAAACATATTGTATCAGTTAGTGTTCCAGCAGAGAAACAGAACCACTATGAATGATATGGAATTAAGGGATTTATGATGGGGATTTGATTTTACATGGTTGTAGACACCATCAAAGAAGTGGAAGCCTATTGCCTCTGCATCTGGGCCTGAAGTCTTGTAGGTTAGTAGATCTGACAGTCAAGAACACAAGCTAGACGTGAAGTGGGGCAGAATGGGGACAAACCAGAACATAAATCAGTCCCTCACTGCCTCCAACCTTGATGATGCTGGTGAAATAGGAGCTGGTGCCCTTTGCCATGGAGCTGCACGCATGCCCGGTCTTGGACCCAGAGTAAGTGAAGGAGGACTGCAGGCCTGGAAGAGCTGCAGGGCTGGCCGCTGCTCCATGTCAACAAGGTAAGCAACGGTCAGGCACAACACATGCAATCTGTAGTGGCTCCTGGACACTACAGAATTCATACTGACCTTCAAAGCAAAATAGCTGCCCCACTGAGCACTGCCAATTCTCTGGATGCTGTGTAGTTGTCTAGGGTCCAGCATTTAACCTCTGCGAGTTATTCAGACCTGGGGCTCAGCAGCAGAGATGGCCTACAGATCTCTCCCTTCACCCTATTTACTCTAAAAAATTTCTCTCTGTGGCTAAGTTTTATATTTTCTGCAGGACTACTGGTTTGGACTAAAAATGGCATCATGCCTGTGAATTTCAACATCTGAAACATTTTCTCCTTTAATCACTCTTAAATGGAGAGTGGGAGGTGAAAAATGAGAGTCAACGTAGTGCGTACATTGTCCTGAGCGTGAACTGAGATGATTATGAAGTACTTAGTTCAGTGAGAGGCATACATTAAGTGCTCAATAAATAGTTGTAAATATAAATATTAATATTATTATTGCACCTAAAATCTCTTGCTGCTTCTCCCTGTGTGCCTCATCATTAAACTATACACTTCTTGAATTTAGCATCTGTGGCCAATTCAGTCCTGTATCCTCAGAAGCCTAACCTAGAGCCTGACCTATTAGAGTGTTCAATACCTGGAGATTGTATTGAAAATGAGTTTTTAAGACCCTTTCCCGGAAGCAGTTTTTAGTAGGAGGGGATAGATGTATGAGGATACTGGGCACATGAGAACGAACGGGCGCCACCAGTGGGGGGAAAAATACTCAAATGTCAATCATACTGTTTGCGTGAATTCTATGATGTTAGATCTCAAGATGTTCTTAGCTTATTCTGTAAATGGTGTTGGTACAATTGGCTAACACTTTAGAAAAAATCGAGTGATATCCCTGTCTAACACCATATGGTAAAATGAATTCCATGTGGATTAAACATTTAAATGGAAAAATTAAAGCCATCAAATTTTGGAGGAAAATAGGGAGGGATGAATATGTGACCTTGGAGCAACATTTTCTAAGCATGTCGCCAAAGAAGGATTTGATAAAATATTTAGTCATATAAAAATAAGAACAAAAATCTGTATTTAAAAATCTTAGTGAAAGAAAGAGGAAAAGAACAAATTATACTGACATTTGCAAAATATATGACTAAGTGTTAATATTC
Organism: Tapirus indicus; assembly: GCA_031878705.1. NCBI lineage: Eukaryota > Metazoa > Chordata > Mammalia > Perissodactyla > Tapiridae > Tapirus > Tapirus indicus. The sequence continues at coordinate 21,371,761 of CM062935.1, forward strand.
TTAATGTGTGAGAGACTCTAATAAACTAGTATAAAAATATAAACAAATCAATAGAAAAATGGACAAAGAGCATGAAGAATCATTTCAAAAAAGAAGAGAAGTTACTAATAAAAATATGAAAAAAATAGTCAATAGTTAAAAAATTGCAAATTAAAACAAAGAAATATAATTATTTACTTTTTAAGCTGGCAAATGCTCAAAAATAATCACCAGTGTTGATAAAAGTTTGGGGAAATAGGCACTTCTTTATACTGCAGGTGGAATCATATCTGGTAACAAAGATGGGTACCATCTTTCTGGAAAGCAATTTTGCAATATGCATCAAATGCCTTAAATACACACTTATACTTTATCCCAGGAATTTCAATTCAAGGAATTTATAATATTATACCCAAAGATTTAACTGTAAGAACATTTATCAAAGTGTTATTTGTAGGCAGAATTACAATTCTATTTCCCAAATGACTACGGTGGCCTTGCTGACATTTGCATTTAATTCTCTGGGTGTTACATTGGTCACAGTGAATCATTGCATGATATTTGATTTTAAACATCGGCATCATGAGCTTGGTTAATGTGAGTCTTTCCCTGAGATCTATTTGGGTATATGAAGGAAAACACGTTTTTGATCCTACAAGGTTGAGAAATCAGATGCTGGAATATGGCAAATTCTCCAGGGTAATAGATTCCACTCAGAGAGCCAGACTCCCCTAGATGATCGATTCCTCTGCCTCTCCATCTGGGCAGCAAGGATAAAATTTTCCTTTATTGGAAGATCTCAATATATATCAGTTTTCTATTGCTGCCATAACAAATTACTACAAACTTAGCAGCTTCAAACACTCACTTATTAGCTCATAGTTCTGTAGTTGGAAACCCAGGGAGCTCAACTGGGTTCTCTGCTTAGGGCAGAAATCAAAGTGTTAACCGGGTTGGGTTCTTATCTGGAGGCCGTGCGGAAGGATCCATTTCCAAGGTCATTCAGGCTGTTGGCAGAGTCCAGTTCCTTGAAGCTGTAGGACTGTGGTGCCTATTCTTTGCTGACTTTCAGCCAAGGTCACTCTCGGCTCCGCAGGGCTGCTCTCTGGTCCTTGCATGTGCCCCTCCATCTTCAAAGCCGATAACAGCACTTCAAATCCTTCTCCTGTTCCAAATCTTTTCACTTTCCCTTCTGCTACCAGCCAGAGAAAAACTCTCTGGTTTTAAGATTCATGAGACTAGATTGGGCCTCTGGGATAATTTACCTTTTGACTAACTCAAAGTCAACTGATTGGTAACCTCTAATTACATCTGAATATCCCTTTTGCCACATAATCTTAGGCATAATCTCTCAACACATTCATGGTCCTGGGAACTAGGGTGGAAAATCTTAGGGAGCCATTTTGGAATTCTGCCCACTACAACATAGTTCCTCCACGTGAGTTGCATTACCTTATGATCACTGACTGTTGATACAAACTAATGATAAAATTATAGAATATAGGAACTAATTAAATTCCTACAATTTGGAATCATAGAGTGAGAACAGGCAGCCAAATTGTGTGAGGCCTGTGGCAATCTGGAAACTACACACCCCACTTGAGGGGCAGTGTGGAGATTTAGCATTGGCATTATTGCCATGAGCTTATATGGCTCAGTTTTGCCAGATCTTTCACATTTCCAAATGATGCTGGGTTTTTAAAATATTAAATATCTTGATTTAAAAAATTTTTGGCTAGTTTATGCTTTTAAATATTTTGCAAGAAAACACACCCAATAGGCCAAATCCAAATTATAGACCACCAGTTTTCAAGCTCTGCTTTGATCTCTCCCCCTTCCATCCCACCATTATATTTCTGAGAAAACCCAAATATGGAGAGATTAGATGACCTATTCAAGGTCCCATGGCTAATTGCTAACAAAGCTGGAACTAAAAGACAAGTGTATTGACTTTCAATAAAGATTTTGTCCTGAGGTGTACTAGTTTCCTATTGGTGCTGAAAGAAATCACCACAAACTCAGTTGTTTAAAACAATACAAATTTATTCTCTTACAGTTCTGCAGGCCAGAAGTTTGAAGGATTATGGGGTTAAAATCAAGATGACAGCTGGGCTGGCTGGTTTTAAGGGTTCTAGGGAGAATCCATTCCTTGCTTCTTTCAGCTTCCAGAGGCTGCCAGCATTTCTTGGCTTGTGGCTACATCACTCCAATCTCTGCTTGATCCTTCTGCCTCCTTCTTACAAGGACCATTGTGATTATACTGGGCCAGTGGGATAATCCAAAATAATCTCCCCATCTCAAGATTCTTAATTTAAAAACATCTCCAAAGTCCCTTTGTTATATAAAATAACATGTTTGCAGGTTCTGGGGATCACAATGTAGACACTTTTGGGGGGCTGTTACTGAATCTACCACAGTATGTTAGAAATCATTGACTATCATCTAGATTTCTCATACTCCTCTGTTCTGGATGAGAGCACCAATACCCAAAGCAGTCAAAAAGCATACTAGAGAGCAACTTGTGTCAGTTTGCCTAACATTTGAGTAGCTTGGGTATGGCCACATCACCCCAGCCTTTTCAACTTATTTTCTGTAACTTAAACAGAAGTCGGTCTTCCAAAATGTTGGTTCTGAACTTTTTAAAACATCTAGTAAGTAACCATAAATATTAATCATTTTTGCTTCCTCCTGTCCCATCCCTCATTTTTATGGTGTGTTGAATATTATTTTATACCCAAAACCATTTTCTTTTTTTTTTTTTTGTAAGTATTAAATTTGAAGATTGAAATAAAGGAAAACACCTCATCAAGGAGTAATGGGTTTACCTTGCAGTCAGGGTAAAAAAATTCTCTCTGATCCAGACTTGCAGTAGTCTCCATCCTTCTTAATCGATTTTACACTTGTACTTCACTCGCAGACACAAAACTACTTGATCACAAAGCAGAAATGAGGAATCACAATGGCTTGACTTCGAGTCTTTGAGTGAATCAGCATAAAGTTGTTCCACGGATGTTTCAGTCATTTTTAATAGGCAATGAAATTAAGTGGAAAAAGCTCAGTCAAATCACTACTGCATTCTGCCTCATGTTTGCCATCTGTCAGTCAAGAAGAACTCTATTTCCCCTTATTTCACTATGCATTTTTAAAATTTGAAATGTATAGGTGAATGGGCCTTGATAACATTAGGTTACACCCATGTATTTGTTTTGCATGTGCTGAGGGTTGAGAGTTCAATTTAAGTACACACGTCAGAGTTTTGTGGTTGTGTTCTTCTCTTTATGCTCAGCAGTGGGCCAGTCTCTCACTCAAATCACTGAGTATCTGGCAAGCATCTAGTTCTTCAATAAATATTCGGTAAAATGTTTGCCTTGTGCTCCAAAAGGGCAAACTAGAACTTCCTATGCAACAGAATTATAAAATTTAGACAAGTGCATAAAAATCTTGAATGTGGAACAAACTGTAAGCATAAATGCCAAAGAATGAGCTTGGGAGAGTAGTGTAAATGAATTGGCAGGATGGAAAAGCTGCAAGGAGTCTAAGATCTTCAGTGGATCATTTTGTATTGACTCCACTGTCTTTGATACAATAAGCGAATACCAATTGCAGGAAGCCATTTCAAATTATTTGTATTATATTTATGTTCAAATGGACAAAAATATTCAAACATAAAATTAATTCAGTTAACCTAAGCCAAACTTTCCTAATAATATGCATATTATACACACACACACATATGTGTGTATATACATATATGTGTGTGTGTGTGTGTGTAATATGCGTGTGTGTGTGTGTGTATGTGTATATATATATATGGTTTTTGGGTAGGAGTAAAAGGCCTCAGTACCTGAAGCTCTAGATGGATGACTGTGATGATTCATTAACACTCATGTAGGTGTAAATGTACTTTGCTTCTCTCTCCAGTGGCTGGCAAGATTGACAATCTAGATAGAACCAAGAACAAGAGATATGGTGATTTTGAGGTCCAGAGCTCATCCAGAGGTTAAACCTTCAAGTGTTAGGAGAGTGTAAGGAGAACATGGACCACTGTAGTGGGAGCCAGTGCCATTGATTATGAGAGCTTAGAGTTCTTATCTTTTATCATGGGGAACTCCATTTCTGTGATTTGTTGCACGAGGGTTGTTGCTATTCATTTCTTTCTTAAAAGAGGCTGCATACAAGCTAGCTAAACTCATGTGTTGATCTAGATCGGATTAGGGTACGTGTTGACTCTGATATCCCCACCTATCTAGCTGTCTAAATTTATCAGTATTCAAATTAAGCAACCCTCACATGTTGGTTCAGAGAAGATGTTGCGATCAGAAATGGAACTTGCTAATTATAATTCACCTAGCCACACACTCTATGGAGGGCTTTCTAGGCAGTTGGGAAGATGGGATGAAAGACAGAACTGAGATGATGAGCTCAGTAGAACTTCCCAAAAGAACAGCCAGCTCACTGGAACAGAGCAAGAGATGAAGTTTGAGATGAAATAATTGGATGACACACTTAGATTTGATCCATTTACTCTGTCTCATCTAAACCCTTTCTTCTAAGAGCAGGGGAGAGTAAATTCATACCCAGAGGAGGGAGCTGCTGAAGGCTAGGATAGGAAAAGCTCAAAGTGGCCCACGGTAAGACTACAACATATTTGAAATCTCATATTTCATCATTATAATTCATCCGAAGTTTTTGTTCTGTTCCTTTAAAAAAATCCAATTTTATTTTAACATAACCATAATGTTTCAAATTACTTACTATTCATAGTAATTGATACCTCAGGAATGTCTTTTAAAAACCTTTGAGGCAATCTAGCTTAGTAGGTAAAGAAGCCAGCAATGACCAGATGGGCTTCTAGTTAAAATCTCAGTATTACTGCTTACTAGCTGTGTGGCATTAGCCAAATTATTTAACCTCTCTTTATGCCTCAGTTTCCCTATCTGTAAAGTGAGGATGATTATGTTAGTACCTGCCTCATAGAGGTGTTGGGAGGATTAAAGGAGAAGAGACACCGAAAGAACTAAAAGCCATGATTTGCACCTAGCAAATGCTCAATAAATGTTAATTATGTTGCTATTATCGTTATCCCAAGGCTTAACGTACTTCTGTACTAAGTTAAAGAATGAAGGCAAAGCATTATATGAATGAAAGAAATGAAGAATGAAGGAAAGCATTATAAACTAAAATACAACATCTACAAAACTAGAGCAAAAACAGCCTCCTTTTCCAAATTACCTACAGAGATGATAATTTTACACAAACTCTCAATGGTGCCATGTCTACTGGCAGGAAGGAAGACCTGGCATGGCTCCCCATCTCCGGCTTCTGCTGAGAGCTGAACCAGCAAGCTAAAGAACTCCTCTGGATTTGTAGGGAATTTTCACTATGGAAAAGCATGAATCTACTCCTGTAGAAATGCAAGAGGTGGGATGAGAAGAGCAGGTGCTAGCCTTTAAGCAAAGCTCTGCTGTATGGCTCTCACAAAACCTGGATAGAATTTGTGCCTTTGGCCTGAGACTTTAAAATGAGACTTTGGGGTCTTCAAATCCATCCAAATGTGGCTAACTTCTTCAAAGACTTCCAGTACCATAAGGAGGAAATCATCACTCTGCCACCTTCCCATCTCGGATCCTTCTTGAAATTCTCACGAAGCACATGACTGGACTGTCTTTTATAGGCTTTAAGTACTGAAAATACTGTGATGCCATCCAGAGCCACTGACCCCCAATACATCATTCAAAATAGCCATGAAGTCTGTAAAAGAAAATTGTAGCAGTTATTACCTTGAACTTAGTTGTGTGTTTACTTCTCCAGCATTTCCAGGAGACCAAGTTTTCTGAGGGCACTGAATAGTGCTTTATCCATTTCTAGGTCCCCAGGACATAACACAATGCCTGGCACATAGTAATTGCGGAAAAAACATTTGTTAAATATGTAAATGAATGAAAGAATGAATGACTTCATTTTATGGCAGCCTGTCTATAGAGTGGCCTTTGGCATAGATAAGGTTGATCATTATGTAATTTTAGTTTCCTCAATTTAAGCAGGGAGTGGAATCCTTTAGGAAAAAGTGTTCACTCTTCTTGGATGATTGAGTATATATCTGACTGCCATCGGCAGTGAAGAACAGACTTCAGGTGTCCAGAAATGTTTCTTAGGCATTTTTCAGAAATATTCAGAAGTTGTAATCCCTGGAGAGAAAGGTTGACCTCAGCAGTGCCTGGAGCATGTGCTGAGGCTGCCTGCTGAGTAGTCAATTCCCATGACGCATCAAGCATTTTCTTGCTTAAGGCATCACTTGGAGGCGGCTGGAACAGAACAGTGAAAAGGAATTGAGTATTCTTAAGAGTGATTTGGATTTTGAGAAGAGATTCCTTAAGATTAGAATATTAGAATTCTAAGATTCTAAGGATTCCTAAGATTTTCAGGAATCCTAAGATTCCTTAAGGGGGTAATATTATAACAGAAGAAAACAAGTGAGATATAAATGGTAGAGAAAGAGAGGCAGATGAGATGAATTAATCTTACAGTGCAAACTTTTATTTTATAATATAATGATGTCCCCCCTGAAATTTATATAATGTTATAAACCAATGTTACTGCAATAAAACAATAAATAAATCTTAAAAAAAAAAAGAAATGCACATAGAAAACTACACATAGAAGGTTAGAGCTGGTTGGAAACTTTGGGAAGATTTGATTCTGAATTCTTCATTCCACAAATCAGGAAATCATGGCCAGGGTGTTTAAGCAAATTGTCCAGAGTGACACAGGGAAGTAGCAGCAGAGCCAGGATTGTAAAGTGGGGCGCCCGATTTCTAACCTCTGCTCTTTCCACCCTCTGAGCTGGCTGCCTAAGCCTAGTGCAGAAGGAGAAACCACTCCTGGGGTTATTTGGAAGAGCATTTGTCATCTGGCTGCCACACTCATGGGAGAGCCAGACCACTTGATGGTGGAAAAAGAGGATGGAAATGCAAAATGCGAAGATGGAACTGCAGATTTTATATGGAAAACATGAACCAACTATGGTTTGAAATATTGAAAATAGGTTAAATTCAATTTAAATTCTATTGGACACCGACTTTAGGACTATAAACAAAATGTCTGGAAAAACTTATGAACCTATCTGCCTTTTTGCTTTATTAGGCAAATTAAAAGGACTGTCCTCATCCTCTAGAATGTTATTTAAAAGGTTGAAAACATTAACCTTAATTTTTAAAAAAGGGAATGAAACATGGAACAAAGGTTACTCCCATGGTCTCTTGGCCTTGCCCTCTGTGAGGCAGAACCAACCACCCTGGGCTGGAAATGAAAGAACTGGATTCTAGTCTTGTTTAAGCTATGACTTTATTCAATTCACCAACAACACTCTGGGGTTTAGTTTATTTATCTGTAAGATGAGGGGATTAGATTAGATGGAAGGTCTCTAACAGTTTTTGTCAAATTTAACATTATAAGTCTTACATTTTTTTTAAATGAGCCCACAAGTTCATTTATTGACTGCCTACTATGCATCAGATATTGTGCAAGGTGTTGTGTTGTGTATACAATGGCAAACAAGACCTATATGATCCCTGACCTCATAGAACTTAAAGAGACAAGAAGTAAACAAGAAACGATAAGTAGATAACTTGTGGAGCTTAATCTATAATAAGTAGATAATATAACTCATAATAGGAGCTCAGCTGAGTTAGAGAGTAATTGTCAGGGGTGGAAGGATCCTTGGGGTCAGGTCCATGATGGCCTCAAACCTCAAGACAAACATTTATGTAGCCATAGGAAGAATGACCCTAGCAGAGAAGGCAGCATATGCAAAGGCCCTGAGCTCAGAAAGAGCTTGCTATACTTGAGGACCTGACAGAAGGTGACTGTGGCTGAGAGATAGTGATCAAGGGGAAAGGAGGCATGACATGAGGACAGAACAGCTCTTGTAAGATTTTAAAGACCATGGGAGGCTATTTGGATTTTACCCCAAGGGCAATGGGAAGCCATAGGAAGCTTTAAAGCCACTGAGTGACATGATTTAATTCATGCATCAAAAAGACTAGTTTCAATTCTGTGTAGAGGGAAAGCAGAGGGGCAAGGGTGTAGAAGGGAAACTGGGAAGAGGTAAATGCACCAATTTAGTTAAGCAAGGTGATGGCTTGGATGAGAGTTACACAGTGGAAATGAAAAAGTGGGAGTAGATTTAAGACATATTTTAGAGGTTGAATTGACAGAACTTATTGATTATTAGCATGTGGTAGGTAAGGGGAAAAGAAAAATCAAGGTCAAAAATGAGTTGAGTATCTAAGTAGATGGTGGTGCCATTTACTGGGGAAGGCTGGAGGAAAAATAGGATTTCAGAGGGGACAGAAATCAGTAATTCTGTTTGGCCTTGTCAACTTTGAGATGCCTCTTAGACATGTGCAGGGACATACCAAGTAGATAATTCGTTACATGAGTCTGGAGATCAGAGGAATGGTCTGGGCAGAAGAGGCATACATTTTTGGAATTGTCAGAATATAGATTATAGCTAAGGCTATGAGAACACTCAGAGAAAATGAAGATAAGGTAGAATGCCCAGAAATTGTGTCATAAGTGGAGAAGTCTGCTGCAGTGGCTGAGAAAGAATGACCAATGAGGTAGATGGACTAAATGTCACATAAGCGAGAAGAAAATGTTTCAAGGAGGGAGTAGTCAGCTGTGTTGAAAACTGCTGAGAAGTTTAATAAAATGTAGACTGAAAAGTGTCATTAGATTTGGAAACATAGAGATAATTGATGACCTTTATAAGAGAAGACTTTTTTATAAGTAGAATGAAAACTACATTAGAACGATATGAAAAATACTTAAAAGTTGAATATGTGAGATAAGTGTGTAGAAAATTTTTGAGAAGTTTTGCTGTGAAGATTGACAGAGAAATAATACAGTAGCTCGAAAGACTTGAAGAATCAAGAGAAGATAAATTTTTTTTAAGATGTAAAGCACTGGAGTATACAAAATAACTGTCAATAGTCTGTGAAGTAGTGAGAGATGAATGATGTAGAGCAGAGATTGGCAAACTATGGTTGTGGGCCAAATCTGGCCTATTGCCTATTTTTGTAGATTACTGATGGCCCATGAGCTAAGAATAGTTTTTACATTTGCAAATAGTTAAAAAAATTTTTTTAGAAGAATAATATTTAGTGACTTGTGGAAATTATACAAAATTCAAATTTTAGTGTTCATAAATAAAGTTTGATTGGAGCACAGCCACACCTGTTAGTTTATGCGTCGTCTATAGCCACTTTCATGGTCCGATGGCAGAGTGCTGAGGTCACAACAGAGACTATATGGCCAGCAAAGCCTAAACTATTTAACAACTGGGCTTTAAGGGAAAAATTTTGTTGACCCCTGATGCAGAAGAAAAAAGAATTACTTGGTGAGAAGACCTTGAGAAGGGAATGAGGCTGGGTCCCAGAGGATGAGGGGCTGGCCTCTCATCAAATCGGGGACACTCACCCAGTAGAGCCTGAAGAAAGACATTAAGCACGCCAGCAGAGGAACGACCCATCTTGAGTTTGGTGACTGTGGGACAATATCATTCTTCTTTGATGCTTGTTTTCTCAATGACAAGGAAGTGACCTGATACAGGCACGGAGTTACTCTGGAAGTTTGACTGAAGACTTCTTTTCCTCAAGAAAGAAATGTCACAATGAAACAGAGATCAGGTATAAAATTCATGACTTTCAAGTTTCAGGAGTGAATTATGTACTAATATCTTTGAGCTTGAAACAATTCTCTGAGCCAGAGAAGGAAAGAGAGACTCTGAGAAGAAGAAAATTAGTTTTGATGATGATGGTTCTCAGAGGGGCTCTGCCCTTCCTTTCCCTTGGGGTTAGTCCTAAAGAGGGGGAAGACAGACCTCTCAAGTAATTTGGGGCATCTTCAAATAAGGGACAATGCCTTTATTTTCCCCTTTGAACCCTGGGAACGAGTAGCCTTTTTCCATTATGACACAAAAACTGTAGAGGAGACGTGACTGCATATGGAGCAGATGAAGTAGTCCTGCCGAGTCCTCTGTAGCTATAGAATATTGTGGTAGAAAATCCAGCTGTGCCACAAGGCTATTGCAGTCATGACAGCAGCCATGGAGGGACACATGGAAGTGGATGGAAGCAGTCAATGAAAGACACGGATCAAGCCTAAGTGACAGCAATGAGAACAATGGACAGCCAAGGAAGTCTAAGCAAAACGCTGACTCAAACGGGACTCTATAAACCTCACTGGAAGTTAGTAGGGCCAGCTGACAACCAAGAACCAGGTGTCTTACTCTGGATGCTAAGTTTGAATTTCCCTTGAAATTGCAAAATCCAGTTTCTGCTCTAGGTGCCATAGGAGTTTTGGACAGAAACTAGGAAAAATACATTTTTTGCATACTTGAGTTTTGTGGTTTGAAAATTTAAAAAATCTTAACAGGAGTTGAAAAAGAGAGGGGAGAGTTTGAAAATGTCAGTTATTTTCTCTGGAAGGGGAAAAATGCTTTTACCACATAAATAATTTCTTTTTCACAATACACTAAGTTTACCTCTTTACTCATAATTGTCACATACAAGGATTTATATGCAGAACATGATGTAAAACACTTTATGTGCATATTTCATTCAATTCTCACATTATTCTATGAGGTATAAGGAATTATGATCATTGTATTGATGAAAAAACAAAGGTTAAATACTTTGCCAAATGTCACAAAGCAGAATCCACTTGATCCCAAAGACTTTCTTTCTATTCTCTCTAGCTTCCATTTCACCCAGTCAACAAATACTGGTAATAACTTCCATTTAGTAAGACTGCTTTTTGACAGGTACTGAGCTAATTGCCTTAAATATTCAATTTCCTTTAGTCCTTACAAAAAACCCATACCTTATTATTATTCGCATTTTACAGATGAATGAACTGAACCTTAGGGATGTTAAATAATTTATCTTAAATCACTCAACTAGCAAGCATCGGAGCCAAGATTTAAACTTAAATCTGTCTCAAAAGTCCACATTCTTAATTTTTCTATCACCCTTCTGCCACTCAGACACCTGACAGTCTACAGCTCTTGGGAAATCTTTTCTAACCAAGTGCAAGAGTGGTGAAGAATCCTTTTCTTTCTCTGTTCACTTAGAGGACATATACTGGCCACCCAGAAAAAGCCATGCACCCTCCTTCTTGGGCACTTAGAGCCTCCTTTGCAGTTGGGAGTGGCCTCATATAATATGAGTGGAAATGATATGCACCGCTTCCCGGCTTGGTCTGTTAGTCTTCCCATACTGTCTACCATGCTCTTTCTCCTTGATCTGGCTGGATGCAGATATGGAGTGGACCCTAGAAGATGGCAGAGCCACAGATGGAAGCAGCTGGGGTCCCTGACTGGCAACTTGGAGCAGAATCATCCTTAGAGAGTTGATACCTACCTAGGACTGTTATGGAATGGGGATGTGGGAAGGAAGAGGTTTTATTGTATTGAACTATTATATTTTGGTCTATTTGATATTTTCTCCAGTATCTTAGCTTATTCTAAAAGACACAGATGGGAAAGGACATAACAGGAAAAATGTAACCAAAAGAAAGTAGGGGAGCTATAATAAAATCAGACAGAAAGCATTATTGTGAGATTACAATAGGTACACCGCAACTATTTACATTTTAGAGAGAGCATTCTGGCTCTAGTGTGGTTTGGATGGGAGCAAGCCCAGAACAACATTGGGTGTTAGTCATTTAAGAAGATTTAGCAGCAACCCAGGAAATAAACGATAGTGGACTGACCTGGAATGGTAGAAGAGGAGTGAACAGATTTAAGCAGTTTTAAGATTGTAAAATCAATAGGACCTGTGGTTGATTATATGTGGATTGAGACGAGGGGAGGACTCAAGAATGATACCTATGTTTCTGGCTAGATATGGTGGTGCCATTCACAGATGTACATAACATAGGAGAAAGGGGAGGTTGGTGGGGTGGAGTAAAGATGATGAGTTTGGCTTTTGGTGTGTTACCTAAAGGGACTTGGGGAAGGGTTGAACATACAGATCTGGAGGTCAGGAGAGAGAAACAGACTGGAGGTCTAGCTTTAGAATCAACTGGCCTTTAATTGGTGATTAATACCAAGGGATTAGATGAGATTTTCCCCATATTTCACATAATGAAAGAGATGTTGTAATCCCTTCCCACCCACCCCAACACACACACCCTTACTATGGACTCACCAGAAAGTGAAATGAAAGCATCTTATTTTCCACACTTATTTCTTCCAGGAAAATTCAGCATGTCTGAGTTCTATTTATTCCTAACGGCCAGTGAATTCCGTGCAAACCTGGGCTTGTGCACGCACAAGGCTTTCAATATGATGAGGCTGCATTGTCAGAGACAAAATGGAGATGCAGGCTACGGTTGTCCTGGGTTGAAACAAAGCCAGGTCTAAACCATGTAGGTAGTTTCACTAGATTGTAAATGTGGACTAAGGGTAAAGAATTGGAGGATTCCTGCTCACATTGATGCTATGAAGGTAGGAAGGTCTTTGATGGAGGGGAGGGGATTGTGCCCATCCCAGGAAAAATGAGGCACCAAGCTGCAGGCCCTTGCGAGTCGAAGTGAAGACCTCTTTATCTGAAGGCGGCATGAAGCACACGATACTGCCAACAAAGCTGCATTCGTTCGAATGGATGACAGTCTTAGGAAAGAAGCCGTCACAGGGGTTACCACTTTGGACTGAAGATCAGAGGCCTCTGTTACATTTTTCCTGGATTATGTAAGTGTGGGTTCTGGTATTGACAGAAAGTGAGGTGCAGAACTTCCAAAAATGATTCTGAAGCTTTTGCTAACCTTGGTGAATGAATACTTAAACTGGATTTAATTTGACCTAAGGGAGGAGAATACAGTGACATTTCTTCCACCAATATTTTTAATAGAACATATGTTACATATAGATAAGGAATTTAGCCATGAAGAGGTTTAATATCTTTTCCAATGTCACACCAGCCATCTTTCTGCCTTCTAAACCCAGGTTCTTTCAACCAAAGTTGAAAGAAAATTCAGAGTTTCTAATCCCTGGGACCCCTTCTCTTTCCTCTGTTCTACATTGCTCTCTCACAAAAGTTGAGTTCCCTTTGACTTTAACAGGTGTGGTCACTGGAGAGTTTAGGAGAGCTATGTACAACTATGACATTTCCATGGCCAGAAGAAATTCTCATGAGGATTCCCATTGAATGAAATATGATTCCTTTCTATAGGATTATATTTCTGATCTACAATACTGAAGTTGGCCAAAAGTAGCTTCCTCTCACTCTTGTTACCTTTAATGCCTAGTGTATTTCAGCTCAACACCCAGTATCTGTACCAATCTGAATGATTCATGAAGCATAGCAGAATTCAGAGGTGTCCCGGGTGACCTGCATTTCACAGGCTGCTACATCAGAGCTGAGCACGGTTCCCCGGCTTTCTGTGATGCTCTCATCTGCCAGACACTGATTGGAATGTGCAGTCGCTCACGGTGGAAGGGAAACATGTTTCTCATTCAGCAAGAATGTGGTTCCATCCACAGAGTTTACAGCACGGTTACATCTGAAGTTCAGCCCTAGAACTTTGTGGCAGTAAAAATGGTCGTGATTTATAGGAAAATGTCACTCGGCTGTCTCCTCTATAAAAGCCTTTTACAACTCTCATTGAATATAAATCAGAATGTATGCAGCCAACAAAATGATGGTTTTGGCATAACGTTTTTCAAGACGAAAAGAAATGGACTAGAATTGTCTTGGCTTTTTACTGAGGACAGATATTACAGGAATTTATTGCTGGTCCAAAATCAATATTCTTGTCTTTAAAAATAGGTATGAGTAAATTTATGTCTTGGTGAAATTCCAAATTAATTAAAGCCGTCATTATAGAGTTTATCCAAAGATACTGAGAATGCCATGCTTTTGTAGTTTGCAATTTAGTTGAAATTGTTTTTCTTTTAATTTTTGTCTTGCTAAACCATATCCTTAGATACATAACTCAAGCTTTAAGCTGTGTTTCATTCTGTTCGGGAGAAAAAGGATGGGGCTCCAAAGGATGATTTGCTAAATTCATCTTGGAGATGCATAAGAAGCCTCACGTTACACTTTTCTCTAAGTCTCAAAAAGATGTTAAAAGCGAATGATCAAACAATTAAAATCTGTGTTTGCAATGGCAGTCTGAATTTTCTCAAGTATTTTTGTATCATAGAGCACTCAAAGTAGAGATCAGGATAAAGAATTGAGGGATTGAGGGAACTCGTGATTCTGTGAGAATCTGGGAAGAACATCCAACTTTGTGGCAGGGGAGAGGAAGGAGGTTAAAAGGTCTTCATGTGACTGCTTTGGGGGTGGAAAAAGAATGTTGAGAATGCATCTGGAAGAATGATATTATGAAAGACTATCAGAAGGTTCTGAGAAAGCAAGTCAGGCAAATGGTGGAAAAATTTGGCTTCTCTTCCTGTCAACTACCCTCACCCTCCTCTCCCCAACACCTACCTTGGCCAGACTCCACCGGAAATATAGCCTTCTGAGTACCACATACTGAGGGGGGTGGCAATCAATTAAAAGAAGTTAATAAAATACATTATTTTAGGAACTATTGAAGGAATCAGAAAAGCTCATCCTAGACAAGGGAAGTTCTCACAGAACATGGTACCTGCTGTGTGGAAGAGGAAATACACCTGTCGTGTGAAGTCTCAGTGGTTTGATGTAATATGAATAGGAAGGTCTTATATTTATTCACTCCACAAAATGTTTATTGCTATGTGCTAGGTAGAGTTTAGGCACTGGAAATGCAGTGAGAAAGAGTCTTGGTTTAACATAAAGAATATCATTCTTCCTCTTCCGTAATCAACACCATTGATTCTAAATAAAATTCTTAAAAATCATTTCACATATGGTTCCTCTGCTCCTTTCATTGGTCCCCTTTCTCTCTTACTCTTTGTTCATATGGACATATAATCTCTATGGGGGTCAAAAGGAAGAGACACAATCCTAGACTTTACTTTCTAAATTTAACAGCAGACCATAGCTTTCTAAGAGTACGAGGTATGAGCTTTTCAGTGATGGGCTGCTGACTTAAAATCTATGTTTCCTATCATGGGGTCTTTTAAGCAGAATCTAGATGATTAATCAGAAGGAATACTGTGGAAGTTATTCTAATGTTTATGACAGAGAGGTGGAGATTCTTTCGAGATGATATGAAAAGAAGCATAGTGTGGTGAAAAGAGGCCTAGTGACCCCGAGTCCTGGTATTAGTGTTTATAAAGAGGTCAATATCAAAGCAGTATCAGAAGCAAACTCAGAGAAGCTCATATTTTTGTCTTCTCCCACTGTCTAATACTGTCTCCTCGTTCATGTTTCAGTATTTTTGGATAATAATGTTTTCTATTTTTCCTGGTTATTTTCTTAACAGTACTAGGGCTTTTCCTTCCTAAGATCCCTCGGGTAAGGAGCAACTCTTCCCAAATAGAAAATTCAGTTAACTAGGGATCTTCCAAACACACTACCATACTTATGATATCGGACTGAGGATCTCCACGGAAGAGACAAATTTCATGGATAAAATAGTGCTTGGTTCCTATTTCTCTGCCCTTTTGCTAAGTAAGTGATCATGGTAAATAAGAGGGCAAAATTGAGCATAGAATCTGCTATATATTATACTAATAAGACATAAAAAAATCTTTATAAAAATTTCTTTCTCCGAGTTGTTCTTGAGCCCCGTGACTTCTATGACATGGTTGAAACCATGACTCTAAAAATAATATTGTATTAAATTTGCAAAATTCTACTAGCTCCACAATCTTTGACTCTTTTATGTTATCCCAAAATTACAAAGTATTATGACATGGGTCCTGGTGTCCACAATATTATCAAATGGGATGTATTGTCAAATAAGTTATGTTAAACTTTTCAAATGGGCAAAAACTGTATATAAGGAAACAAGGTTAAGGACATCAGAAAGAAATCAGTTTGAATAACAAGGCAATGGCAACCTCAGTATGATTTGAGTTTGATATAATATTATGAAAAGATAAAGTCATCTTAGTCTGCTTTATCAAAGGACCAGTTTGCAGAAGAGGGACAGAAATGTACCATTGAATTTTGCTCAGTTAAGAACACATCTGGAGCATAGGTTTCCTTTCTGCACATCACACATTTACAAAGAACATTGGCAAATGGAATGTACCTAGAGTGGTTCCTGGTATGGCAAAACATCTGGAAATGATTGAAAGAACTGAGGATATTTAGTATGGCTTAAGTAGTGACATGAGAGTTGTCATCAAATAATTGGAAAGCGGACAGATGGAAGAATACCATCTATGCTGTTCCAGATGCCTGAACTAATCTAGGACCACAAGTAGAATTTAGGCTCAGTATAGGGAAATATTTTCTAATGGTTCATATTATCCAAAGATAGAAAGGATTTCTTCTTGAAATGTCCTTGTCGTTGGATGTGTTCGAGAGGATGAATTACAACCCTACTGGGGCTATTGGAGAAAGAATTCTTGGAATCTTTGGAAGATCAAACCAGATATTTCTGTTTTCTTCATATTTATTATTGTTGTTACAATAGGGATTCTATAAGCTTGGTAACCAGAAGTCCTTACAGTGTTTCATGGCCTCTAGGAGAAGAAATACTATGCAGAGGGTATCCTGCAAGGCTACCTGGCAGAAGGAGTGGTTTAGATGGCTCTTTGCAAAAGGGCTGTAACTTATGCAAACTGGTAGTACTTTTGACGGTAGACAGCATAGCAATTGACTAAACTCCAAATTTCCTAGACCATGGATCTCCAGCTTTTTATCCAAGGAGATTCTCTCAATTTCCTTATGATTCGTTGGGAGTAAAAGGATATAGGAGAGCAGATAGCGACATCAATTGGAATAGTTGATGTGTGGGAAAGAAATTTTGCTAGTATTTTCCAATCATGACAGTGTGTCAGAAGCAGTTGAAAGGGCATGATGTCAATAACTTCCTAGACGTTTCCTTTACTAACACAGCCCTGGTGGGCTGAGGGGACTGATATCAAGACAACAGGATCTAGCTGATCAAGTATAACTCAGGTGTGTGATTTCCTTGACATTTATGTAAACTAACTCATTCCCTCTTCCATATCCATATTATGCACAGTGGCCTCCCTACAGTCACATGGACATCTTTACTTCAAATTTCCTCTACTTTATAAACTCTGTCTTATTCATCTCTCACCACCCTTTTCTTTCTTTTTTTTGTTTTTTTGTGAGGAAGACCAGCCCTGAGCTAACATCTGTCGCCAATCCTCCTCTTTTTGCTGAGGAAGACTGGCCCTGGGCTAACATCTGTGCCCGTCTTTCCTCTACTTTATATGGGACGCCGCCACGGCATGGCTGACAGGCAGTGCATCGGCAGGTACCTGGGATCTGAACCTGCGAACCCCGGGCTGCCAAGCGTGGACTAAACCGCTGAGCCACCAGGCGGCCCCCTCTCACCACCGTTTCCTGATACAGATGTGGAGTAACATCCCTTTTTCTTTTCAGATACTTCTCATACAAGAGTTGTGAGTGGAGTAGATTTTACCAAAAATTTGGGAAGATAAAGGATACTCCTATAGAGATACAGAAGAAATAACTTAAACACTGAATTTCGGCCATCCTTTGTTATGAAAAATCTTCTGGACAATTTGCCACTGGAGATTTCTCACAGTCGGCATTTCTTTACAGGCTACGGACTTACAGACCACTGCAATGCTGTCTGGCTCCCTCTCTCCTCTTTGTTCTTCTCTTTCCATTTTCATTATTTATTTCAAATCCAAATTCCTGTTTTCTTCTTAAGCAGAACAGTCAAGTTTCTACTCCTTTCCCTCAAACCATCATGTTCTCACCTTCCTCAGCTAAAGTGGCAAGTCACAGTACCTTTCTAACAAAGAAAATTCTTTCCCCGAGTGGATTCAAGGTGCCAATTGCTAAAACAATTTTTTCTACCAGTTTCTCTTTTTGGTTGTCTGAATGGGGACCTCTGATCACTATATCATTGAATCTGGATTATTGATCATCGAGGGTAGACAGTTAGGTGGAAGGAATGTGAGATTTGAAGTAAAAAGGCCTGTGTTTTGAATACCTGCTTTGCCATTTAATGGCTATATAACCTTGGACAGTTGACACAGTCTCTTTGAGTTCCTTTTGTCCTTATAAAAGGGGGATGACTTCCAACTTAGAGAATAATTATGAGGATTATTTGAGCATATGTAAACAAATCATCCAATTAATTACTTGCTGTATGTTAACCTCTCAAAAAATGTTTATTTCTATTATCTTGGAATCCATTTCTGTTCCTTTCAGCTTTTTTTCAATGTCTTATAACCATGTTCTTATCTGTAGCTTAGAATATTGAGGAATATTTGTGCTATTGAACAAGCAGACATAGATGAAAAAACAAGTACGGTTTATAGACAATTTCTAGCCTTTTCTCTATATATTCCAAAACCAAACTCCTACATTATTGTATACCCAAACAGTGAAGGTGAGGAACTAGATTCTAATAAAGCTGGAGGCTGAATAACCATCGACAGAGAATTTACTTGGGGGGACCCTGCAAGGTTTTAAATGTTGGGATTGTATGGAAATATTCCATATACTGTTATTAATATGTTTCCTTAATTTGTGGCAGCTGATGTAATATATTTTCTTGCAGGGGGGTAAAGCATACGCTCAGAGAATGATGTCAAGCAGGGTGAATGGTTGGAATCTAAGCTGGACACAGATCTGGCCTTCGGCAGCTCTTTGGAAATTCTAATGACAATCTGATAATGGAAAAAGAGTGCTGTTTACAGCTAAATCTCAAAAATTATGTCCATCTCCCCTTTGGCAATTTTTATCTTTAACAGATCTTTTCTGTATCCCACTCATGGAGTGGTTGGATATCAACATCTGATCAACTTGGATTTTCAAGGAAATAAAATAGACCAACTTAATGGGATGTGAAAGAGCTGGCTTCAGAATAATTCTTTGTTGAAAGGCACTTGAATTACATTTGAAATGGAAGTGAAACAAAGTTGAATTTGACGGCATTGGCTTACAGACATTATCTTGCACTGTTTACAGATTGACCCAAAAAAGTAGAGAAGACCAGAGTCAACAAATCCCACTATACACATTTCAATTGTTTGATAATTTAGGTTGCTTCCGCTTTTTAATAGATGTGTTTTTATTTTTATTTACGTATTTTTCCAATAAGAATTTCTTTCCTCAAAATACTAACATGAGTTAGCATTTAAACATAGAACTGAGTTTAAATATAGAACTGTGTTGGAATAAATACAATATAAAATTTAAATACAATATAAATACAACATAAAATGTATAAAATTTCCAAATCATTACTATCTTGTTTCATTTAATTTGTAGAGCTCGTTGCAGTTTTCAGATCTGTCTTCTGAAATCTCATTTGCCTCAATTGTCAATCCATACTGATAAGGCATTATTCCTAAACTGCAGTTGTAACTGTAAGATACCGTAACTCAGAGAGGTGAAGAGATTCACTTAATCCATTTACTGAAAAGCAAATAGCCACTTTCTTCTAAATCTGATTTCCTGGCTGACCTGGTTTTGGTGGTAGTAAATAAACACATCTGGTTTTCGTACTGGAGCGTAGATTTTAATCCATGGTAAACTGTATTCTCTCGCCAAGACTCCAAACCTCACTATCACCTCCATGCTGCTGTCAGAGGTACCCTAACGGGCGTGGTTTCCTCTTCCTTCTTACAATAGCCCCCAGGTCTTTGTATTTTCATGTTGACTATTGTTGATAAAGTCATGGGAAATTTCATCCTGTTTTGTTTAGACTAGATTTTGTAAAGGGGCCTCATGTATGAAGGGGAGATTGTACTTTCTCTCCACTAGTGGAGCATGCAGAAAATTAATGCCTCTAGGGTTCCAGTTCTTATGACTATATAATACCGTTAAGAAAAGAGTATCACAGAATAGGGCAAACTCTCAGAGACTATCATGCTCGGTTAACTCTTAATTAAGCAGCTGGATTCTCTTCTCTTCTTTCCTTCACCCTCATGAGGATATGGGCAGGAGGGGCCTAGTTTAACTTTTGAAGGAGATTTTGGAGCGTAGGAAAAGGATTTCTCTGTCACCAAAAATAGCTACTCTGGTATTGTGTTTAGCTGCAGTAACTACGGAGAACCCTCAGCACCCAGCTCTCAAAGAGATGTTGGGCTTTGAATATGTAGAAATTACACACTATTTAACATATGAATTATCTTTTGCTGTATAACAAACAATTTTAAAGTTGGTAATTTTCTTACTCACAGGGCTGCAAGTTGACTATGGTTTGCTGACTCAGAGGAGCACTAAGAAAACTCAGACAAGAAAGGGAAGAATCTTAAGTGCAGGATGCTACTTGGTAACTTCCCTCTGGGCCCAAGGAATATGGAGCTCCTAGGACAGTGCATAGCACATCCAGAAAGAGGTATACATCTTTTCAAAACAGAATCTTGGACCTCATGGGTGCTGCTTATCTCTCTCTGGATACCAGAATACTGGTTCTAAATATCAGTAAAGTTTAGAATTATATACATAGCAATACCTCAACAAGTTTCTAGCTAAGATGTTATGAAGAGGACATATTTGTTGACGTGCCTGACCCAACACTCAGTAAAGACAGCAGTACACTATTTACACACGTATACATAAGAAACTATAAAGGACTCGTACGAAGTAAGAAATTTAGCCTCACATTCCTCTTCACTTAGAAGCTAAGGCCCATGGGGATAACTTAAGTGACCACCTCCCTAGATAACCAATTACGTTGATGTCAAGTTCTGAGGTTTATAAATCTACCAAAGGAATGTTTTCTGTTCTGGTCTGCATTCTTTGACTTTCAAGTCCTGAGGCTTCTCTGGTGGGTCCCATACCATTGTGGGAGGAGGTGACTTTTTATTGTTGTATTTCACTGATGTTGATATTCATTGTGTGTAGTTTTATTTCAGTCCCAGCCTGATTTCCTTTTATTTCGAAACTAATGCCAGCTGTGTGTCTAGTGGTGCGTGCAGTCAAATAAAATCAGCAAATCACACTTATTTTTCATCCTTTTCCAGTATTTTTTGTTTGTTTCTGTAGCAACAGTGGACACCAATTCTTCCTGTATATTGCCTTTTTGTTGGAAAATGTTGTCTGTCGATAAAATTTTCTATAAAAATTATAAAACAAAACCAAAAATGCTCCAGAGCTTCATAGAGCTGGAAAGAGCTCTGTAAAGATGAAAGGTGTAACTTCATTCAACAGCCTCCAAAGCAGCATCTTACTGCTTAATCACCTCATCTCCAGTGGTCCGTGGTCGCCGAATGCATGTGCATGTGCACAAACATGTAACACACACATCATGGAACCCTGTAACCTCCATGTTTGAAGGGACTCCAAAGAGACGTGTAGTCCAGAAAGCCTTACCCAGTAATAGATCCCCTTCATACCATTTCTAACCCTTCATAACATCCGATTCTGTCAAAAAGGTGCACACGAATAGGAGCCTAACTATATCCAGTGGTTGCAAATTTCATTTTTTTGTCCATTCCAGTTGTTAAGGATTTTTTGTTTTCATCATTTTGAGCAGGTTTTCATCTCCCCACACACTCCTTTCTGGGGTCCTAATTAAATTATTGGATTAAAATCTGCTGTAAAACTCAGTTTTTGTAGCTATCTACACACCACACTGTGGATTCTTGGGACAAAACATGTGTTCATGGACTCTATGCTTTAACTTACCTGTCTATCCTTTTACTTCTCTCCTTAACTAAACTGGAAACACCAATAGGCCTCCAGGGTAGAATATGGAGCCCAAAACAATTAACAGATGCTGAGGGTTATAGGAACACTGAGACTTGCTATGATTGGTGTTTGGGGAGTCATAGCCAGGGCTCGTAGCCCGGAGACAGATGATTTTGATTTCCCACCTCTCTTTGATGTCCTTGCTGACAGATGATGTGAAACTAGCTCCCCTGAGCCTAGTTTGTCTGAATTTACTGGATTTGCAGGTGTTTGGCTTCATCCCATTAATGGAAATGATATAAATGGTCTCTCAAGGTTTACTCAGTGCAGAAGGATTTCACGTATCATAGAAAACCAGAACGTTAGAGTGAAAAGTAACTTTAAAGATAATCTAAGCTTCCCCCGATTTTATTTGTTTTTTATTTAAATTTTTTTCCTTCTTCTAGACCTAAAGTATATAAATATGAGTTACTCCTATTTCCTAGTAGTTCAATGCTGTCATTAGTTGTAATGCTCTACTCTTATTTTATTTCCTTTTAGTATTTTCTCCTTGATCAATGATCTCTCTCCATTCTCCTCTTCCCAGCATGGGCACTCATTCTAACGTCCTTAAAGATGTATGGTTCTTTGAAAAATGAATGTTATTATTCTGTATATATATGCGTTTTAAATTTGCATAATTACAAGGTCCTTTATATGTTACGATTCTTGTTCTTTTTGCATCAACATTTGTTTTGTATGTTTGTATTCTGTGTTGCTTCTGACAGTTACCTACTAAACCATTGAACACACTCACTACTTTCTACTTACCTATCCATCCCTTGACACATACCTGGCTTGTCATCAGTTCCTCGCTTCCATACACAATGCTGAGATGATTATACTTAGATATGCCTCTTTATGGACCTGTGGACAATTCTCTTTGGGATATACATTAACGAGGGGTTCCTAGGGTTTACTAATATTTAATTTCATTAAATACTTCAAATTCTTCTCCAGGTGACTGCATTAGCCTACAATTCCACCTGCAGGTGTGTTTTCTTTTTCCCACATTCATGTAAAATGTGGCATTACCCTTGTTTCTGTCAGTTTCAGCCTATCTATAGTGACGCTATCTGCTAGGAATGCCTGGGGGCACTCACCTGGGCCTGTACTACTTGGGAGTGTGGCAAGCCCCCACAGACATTTCCCTGACCAGAGCCCCTGTTGGGGCTGGTCTGGCTCTTGTGGTTCTTATTATGATTACAAGATGCACCTCAGCAACAATTATCAGGGAATTGTAGAAAATAAGGTTTATTACTCACAAGGCCTGGAGGGTCCATGGCACACCCAGCTGGGAGAGTGAGAGAGAAAGACGGAGACAGAGAGGGAGGGAGGGAGGGAGGGAGGGAGAGAGACAGAGGGAGTCTAGAGTTTCTCAGTTCACTCTTTATTAGTGAATTTAAAACATAAGAGCAGGAATTAGGGCACAGGAAGGAAAATAGGGTCACTCAAGAGGTCAGTTATCTAGGTCACCCAGGGCTTTCAAACAGGGGAACTTCTTGGGTGGGGAGATTGAGATGGATGTCTTTGAAATGGATACCCCAGCAATCAAAAAGCTTTACACCAGGCACTGACATTACAATCATGAAAGCTAATTGTCAGGCATTTACACTACAACCTTTTTCCTAATTTTTGCCAAATTAGTGGGTATAAACTAGTTAAATGTTATTCTGAGTTACATTTCTCTGATTGCTTGTATTTTAAGCATCTCATTATATACTTAGCTTTTCAGGTTTCATTGTTAATTGTCTATTTATGATCTTTGCATTTTTCAGCTTAGCTCACCAGTTTTCAATGTACATTTGTAAGAATTCTTAGAATATTCCAGACATTAACCCCATGTTAGTTTTTCACATTGTAGGTATCTATCCCAATAAGGCTGCACGGGTTAATTTTGTCAGTGATGTCTTTTATTTAATAGACATCCATAATTCTCATATAATTTTTTCACCTTATGATTTGTGTTTTGGGGACTTTACTGAAGAAGTTCTTCCCCATTCCAAAGTCATAAGAATGTTCCTATACATTTTCTTTTATTAACTTTACAGTTTTCTCTTTCAGGATTAGATTAAATTCATATGTGCTTTTATGTATGGTGCGAGGTAGAAATCAGACAACTTTTTTTCATATAATGAGTCATTTTGTAACTGCGGGCCCTCCAGGACCAGTTCAGCTGACCCCATATCATCTATAGAGTAATTAAGAGATTGTCTTTCAGAAATTTTGCAAAGTCACATAGCCAGAGCATGTGCACAAGAAATCTTGACCTGAAATGACCGTGGAACCAAAGATTCCCTTCCCCACAGAACCAAAGGATTGGGACAAGACCGGAATTTAAAAGTCAGACTCTTACCAGAAGTGAGAAGTCCATCATTCAGGAAGATCTTGTGTTAAAATTCCTTCCCTCCCTTACCATAAATATTTAGAAACTCAAATGTTTAGAACCTTACCATAAATGCTTGAAGCCCACGAATCATAACCTATTCTGCCAGCATTTCCGCATGCCAGCCTGTTCTCCCTAGCCTCTTAAGTTTTGCCCCAAATCCTGAATTGGGGAGACAGATCTGAGGGCGTATGCCCCCTGTCTCCCTGCAGATCTATCTTGCAGAATAAAACTGATTTCTCTCCCAAAAGCCAATGCTGTAACTGTCTTGTTTATGCACATTGGGTAGGAGGACCCAATTTTTGTGCAGTAACAATTTTATCCAACCCAATCTATTCAACAATTCAACTTTTTTCATTGGCTAGTGAGTGCTGCTTCAGTGATAAATCAGTTTCCCATATTTACATAGATCTGGTTTTGGCTCTGTATTGTGTTTTATTGGTTTATTTACTTATTCTCTTGTACCATATTCTATGGCTTTATTATAAGTCTTATAATAGACCAGGTGAGCTTCTCTCTTCCCTCTTCATTTTAAAACCTGACAGCTAGTGATATATCTTTATAGTTTCATCTGAGTTTTGAAATGAGTTTGTATGGAATTTCGATTGGAATAGCATTAGATTTATAAATTAATTGGGGAAAAAGTAACACGTTTATTATGCTAATTAGTCTCATTTATGACCATGGAATATTGCTATATTTTGTAAATTTTTACATATTTTAATAGAGTTTAAAATATTTCTCCATGAAGTCTTGACCAATTTTTATAAAGTTGACAGGATTTGTTGCTAGTTATATTTTAATTTCTTTTATATTTTCTAATTGGTTGCTCCTGGTAGAGGAAACAGTATTGATTTTTTTTTTGTATTAAATTTGTTGATTTCTTTAGATACAATTGATATCTTTAAATATTAAATCCTGAACATAAGATACATCTCAATTTATTCCAATCTTTCTTTATGTCTTTAACGAAGTTTTAAAATTGTTTCCATAAAAATCATGCACATTTTTGTTCAGTTAGTGCCTAGACAGTGTACAGATTTTTCAATTTGCTGTTATAAATCACACATTGATTTCTATAATATTTTCTTATTGTTATTTTTGTCATAGAGGAACACTGTTGGTTTCATAAGTTGATGTCAGATCCAACAACCATGCTTATCTCTGATTTTTCCAATATTTTTGCTGTTGATTGTTTTTAGGTTTTCTATGTTAATTATATCATCTGCAGATAATGGCAGTTTTGTCTCATTCTTTTACAACTTATTTGTCTTTTTTCTTTTTTAAGTTTTATTAGAGCACTCCTCAGCTCAAAACCCTACAATGCCTGCCCATCTTACTTAGATCAAAGTCAATATCCTTGCAATGCCTAGGAGGCCTTACAGTGCCTCTTCTTCCACCTCTGACCTCAGCAAACTGCTTTCCACATTCACGTTGAATGCCTTACTATTCCTGAAACTTGCCAGGTAGTTTGCCTCAGGCCTTCCTGGGATCTACTGTGTTTGCGTGAGCTGTGCATTTCTTAAATTTTGCAACCTAGGCAACGTGGCCTCCCTCCAGTCCAAGCCGAGCTTTACACTTAATTTTATGTCTGCCTAGAAGCTCTTATCCCAAGTATCTGGATGGCTTACTCTCTCACTTCTTTCAAGTCTTTGCTTAGATGTCCCCTTCTTAGGACATTTACATCGGACACTGCGTACCTATACAAGCACTTTCTATCCATCTTTCTTGCTTTATTTTTCTCTGCAGCATTTATAACTACTTAACACAGTCTGTGACATGCATCAATTTGTTATTTGTTTACTTCTCTCTTTCCCTACTAGAATATAATGTCTACAAAGGCAGACATTTTTGTCTATTTTGCTCAATTTGTCTATTATTTGCTCAATTCATATAACTGTGACTGGCATATAGAAGGGGCCCTATAACTATTTGTTGAAAAGTTAACAAATGAATGAATAAGTGAATGAAAATTATTGATGTTCTTGTATTATTCTAGATAAAATAGAGAATTCATCTGACATTTGTCCAAGTATAGGAGGTTCACAGTAGGTTTTGTTATTTAGCCTTTATCAAATTAAAGGAGTTATATCTGATGTATCCAATATTATTTCTTCAGATAAATAATTGAAAATAAATTTTAGTTAAAAAAAAACCTCTACAGCATTCAAAAAAGGATACTAATATCTAAGTAAAAAAATGTGTCAAAAACATTAGAATGAATTGCAAAGAAAATAACAGTGGCTGTCTCTGGTTTGTGGCATTATAATTTTTATCATATTTACAATTTTGTATATTAAAAAATAATAAATGTGATTCAAATAAAAAGAAAATAACCTCATTGCTAGTCAATTAAATTATTTATGAGTTTCCAAGAACATTAAGTTCCATTTTATTCTATTTATTTCCATTAACCAATCCTTTATTGAGCAAAACAGTGTGCCAGATACTAGGAAAGATACAAAGATGAATAAAACACAAGCTGTGTCCTTAAAAGAGTTTATAATCTGATGTGGACCAGTAAAGCAAGGTAGCAAAGTGCTGAGTGTGCACCAACTATGGAACTCCTGACCCTCTGGGTTCCAAATTGGAATGTTGGCATTACATTTGAGCCTTTGAAATTTCCATCCCAGGAGTACACTTGACGTTATTCTTCCCTGGACCAAACCAGAGCTACTGTCTAGGAGGAAGACTTAAGAAAGAACTTCAAATACCAGAAGAGGCATGGAAAGTTTTTTGAAATGGAAGAAAGAGAAGAGAATAAGGTAGATTGATCAGAAGGTGACTCGACCAGATGGACCGATTGATGGCAGAGGAGGACAGAGTGATGGTGGCAGAGGAAAGCATGAGTCAGTGATGTTGCCCATTCACTTCCAAGAGCATTCTGTCCATGGAGAGGACAGACAGTAAGGGTGAGGATGAGGTGGGAGGGGTGGGGAAACGTTTAGGACTGGGCAACTTCAGCAACTGTTAAATGACAAAATCTTTGAAACTCTGTATTAAAAGAGACTACAGGAGGTCATTTTGTCATTCTCTTGCCTGCAGGCAGAACCACAAACTGTCCTCAGGATGGGAATAATCACAACCAAATTTATACAGTGTTCACTATATGGTGGGCAACCAACTACGTGTTTTAATATGCTTGAATATGTTTATTATCACAATGACCCTTTGAAACAGGTACTGTTATAATTTCCATTTTGTAGAGAAGTAGGGTGAGGAACCAAGAGGCTAAGTAACTTGCCCAGTGTCACAGGCTACTAAGGAAGAGAGATAAGATTAAACTCAAACATTCTGGCTTCTGAGTCCATGCTTTTAACTGCTGTGCTCTCCTATCTCTCCTAAAGATGTCCAATTTATATAACATGACAAAGAAGGAACATCTATAACTCCCTCACCAATAGATAAATTATTTATTTTGCCAGGGTCAAATTCCTCTTTTTTTTCCTCATTGATATTCATGCCATTCTTGAAGATTGTTATGAAGTCAGCCACCAGTATTATCATTTTTACATATTGTTATTGTCTTAACTTAGAAGTTTAATTATAGGACATTCCAATTATGGGTGTGTATAAACGCCAGGTTGACAAGGGATGGGCCATGCTCAAGTGTCTGTTGTTAACTTGGCCTCATTGCCACCTCCTTCTAAGGTCTCCTCTACATCACAGAAGAGAAGATGGGAATTATATTTCCTTCCACGCTTGGTTCCTGGTTAGAGTTTTCCAATGACGGACATTCATATGAAATTTGGAAATAGGAAGAGAAATAGAAGCCACTATTCTCATGAGGCAGATGCAGCCAGAGGTATAAATATGAGATTCACAGTGGTCCATTATAGTCATCTTGCCACCAAGTGGCTGGTCAGTCTCCTCAACAGTGCCATACTGGGGACACACTTTTGGGCCCTGTTGCTAAAAGTTAGACTTTGAGAGGCATTGGTAAGGGGGAGTCCATGGATTGTCTTCATCTCTGCTGCTGTAGCCACTCAATGCGTGGAACCATCATGCCAGTTAAGGGTGGCTGATGACAAATACTGGCTCACACCAACTGGCTGAGCCAATTTTTCTGCTTGGGAATTCAGTGTCTTTTCAATGGTGGGTGCTTTCTGGAAGCAATAGCTACAAATATCTCTAGACATGGTACTCACTTCCATATGTACATCCTTGTGCTTTTATGCTGAAATTGTGTCTCCGATCTTTCAGTCTTTTTTCTTTAGGCTCCTGACCAGCTTGCCAGACCATATGCCACAGCTGTTGATTCCATATATATTCTCACCTTAGGCCACTTATCTTTCCATTAAAAGTGGATAAACCAGTTGTACTATTTAAGATTCTCTGCATTAGAAAGATTTTTCCTCTCCACCGTCTTTCAAGATAATTTCTGAGTGTGGCTGTAATGCAGCCACCATCTAATTTTGGCTTGCATCCATATACTGAGGTATTCATAAGCTAAGTTCAGGCTGTTTCTTCTTTCTCTGTTTCTTCTATTGTTTTATAGACACCCCCCTCCCTCCCCCAATAGGTCTATTTGTGTGAGCTGACGGAGTGGCATGCAACCATTAAGGTGACATGGGTGCCTGGGATGGTTGATCATGCAGCTGACTTGTGCCCTCTGATCATGCTAGTGCTTAACCCTGGATGTACCTACCATTTTTATCTTAGCATGGATTGCTGCTGGGCCTATTTGATTTCATGACTTGATGGTTCCAGTACAACTCAGCTCTTGAGGAGAAGTTCTGGCATAGTTACTTGGAGTCCCATGGTCAAATATTCCATCTCTATCAGGGCCCAGTGACTCCCTAGGAGCTTCCCTTAAAAGGCAAATAACTGTCCCCTGCATATGGCATGGCCTTGTTGTCGAACCTCAGGAGCCTGCCTTGTAGTACTCCCAATGGTCCTTGCCATAAACGCCACACTGCATCTTTTGTCCACTACTGATGCCTCCAATAATATAGAGTCTGCTATAATGCATGATCCAAGTGGTGGGGCTGCTTGTACCACAGCCTGGACCTGCTGTAGAGCCCTTCCATGCTCTAGGTCGCCCTCAAAGCTGGCTCCTTTTCATGTCAACCAGTGTGTAGGTGAGAGAATTATTCCTAGGTGTAGAATGTTTTTTTTTCTAGAGCCCAGAGGTTCCTTCTTTGTTATAGAAGATGCACATTGCAACAATTTGTCTTTTACTTCACAGAAGATGTCCTGGCAAAGCTCTGACACTGGTATTGGCAGCTAGGTGGTGAGGGATTCAGTCCTCAAATCCAATTCTTAGACCATTCTGAGTATCAACTCTTGTAGTCCTGGTCTTTCAGGAAGCAGATGCTGAGATGAAGTTAGCAGTGCAAGATGTTCCTAGTGAGAAATGTCTGAAAGATAAAAGGGGAAGAAACAAGATTAGGTAGGGGAAGCCTTCAGACCACAATCCAGATCTGGCATCTGTGAAATGAAAGGGGATGGAAGCAGGATTCAGTAGGGAGAATTTCAGACATAGCAAGAGGAAACTCAGGAGCAAAGATTTCTTACTAAAGGAGTCCCATATTGGGGAGAAATGGACAGAGCCTGGTAGCTTCTTAACAGTCCATCATTAGCTGAGGGCTATGTAGGAAGCCAGTCTTACCTTGAAAGCTAAGACAGATCCAAAGCCTCTGAAGTTGAAGGCTATCATCCAACTGCCTTCCTTGTAGCTGAACAGCAAGTTTTTCTTGAAGGGAAGTCTCAGTGGAGTAATGACCTTGGGTCAACAAGAATGTAAAGATCGAACACAAACACACAAGGGCTGGCCTTGCATAAAAGCATGGACAGCTTATCTATAGTAACACAAAGGGAGCCAGGGTTTATACGTACAGACACTAAGGGGTACCTAGCTGTGGTGGTGAGAGTTTGTGTACGTTCTCTTGTGATGGCCTCAATTTTCTGAGTGACATAGAAAGCAAAGATATTTGCTGAGTATGAGGATGGGAGAGAGGGCATGAGAGGTTTGAGAAAAGAGAAAGTAGGTGTGGTATCAAAGGAGAGTGACATTCCGAACAGAAGAACCAATATATTTGTATGGATTGTTTGAGCAAGTAGCTTTGTGTGGTTTAGAGTATAATTGGAGGAGGTTAAGATGAGGCCGGTTGAGATCAGGTTAAGAGTGGCTTTGATGGAATGTTAATGATTTAGAATTTTTTTCATAAGTTGTGGGGACTTTTAGAGAGGGAAATTAATTTATTAGAATAGCATTTATGTTGGAAACATAAGTCTTTTGGCAGCACAGAGAGTAGATTGGAGAGAGAAGTACAGGTATCCCTCACTATATGAATGCTCACTATCCAAATATTCACTATAACTGCTTGTAAAATATTTACCCAAAACTTACTACTTTAATTGAAATCCATGCTAATGAGTCTGCATACATGAGCTAGCAAAAATCATTTAGGTTGGAATCTGGACTAGAGGATTCAGAGGGTACTGCTCCCATATCTTCTCTGTTCTTATGGGGTGGTGTCTCAGACTCCTGTTTTTAAACCATTTTGTCTATCCTTGTTATCATCTGTCCCACATTATTAAGTAAAAATGGTTTTAAAGAGAATTAGAAAAGAAAAATTGTGAAGAAAAGAATTGTCTAGAAAAGCTCATATACTTAAAAGAAATGCTGGAGGTGATAACGTGTATTGAGTAAAGTGAATCCATTAAATACATAAAGCTTGGCCATACATATGTCTCTGTCTGTTGTGCATAAGATAAGAAAATAAATACTGTGAAAGTGTTGTTGATGCTAGAAAGCTTCATTGTGTGACTTGAGTACAGTGTAATATTTTTTAATAACTGGACGAATGCCTTACGGAATGGATTAAGAGCCACACTCAGCGTAGGATGTCATTTAGCACCATGTTGAGATAGCAGGAGGCACTCGACATCTCTAAAGATCAGCAGAAGGCAATGGAGAAAGTGAGTGATTAGATGGTGGAGCTGAGTTTCAAAGCAAGTCCGAAATGCTTTAAGAAATTTGAGAAACTGTAAGATTTCATAATTTGAGGATCAGTGGCAGGCCCACCCCAAACACTTACAGAGCCTGGGGTAAAGTAAAATGGAGGGCCCAACCCACAGCCCACCCAAACTTGCCGTGACCAGCTCCATCGCACACTCTGAGGGGCCTCTGACACGTGAGTGTGGCTACTCCAGCCCGTATGTCAAAGCTCCACCCATTGACCCTCTCCCAAGCCCAGGCTCAACAAGGAGCTATGGCATGGCCACTCCTCACGTGACATTCAGCTTTTGCAGGATCAATCTAGAAAAAGGACTGCGCAGGCCCTGGAACTGGGCTTGTGTCCATTATGACAAGGAATTCCAGGCTCTTAGGCACCTTGATTTTGGTGTACAAGAGGGGCAGAAACACTAAGTGTCCCATCCTCTTGGTATCTAGGGCTATTTGCTCTGTGAGGAGGAGTCTGGCGGGAGGAGGGTCAGAGATAAGCCCAGGGGAAGTTTGCTGAGATCTAAGGGCAATGTTGGTTATGATTAAAGCAATTTCTGGTAATAGTAGGCTGAATCAATTTTTCTCAGTGAAATACTTGGAAACATTGATGAAAAAGAAGACCCATGAATAGTAGATGACAAACCTTTAAAAGAAATTTTAGATGATGCAGACAAAACTATTGCTGTTGCTTATGAATGTGATCGTGACCTGAATAGCAACATCACATTTCAAAAGGTGATGACATGCATCACCCCAAACTATCAGGAGCTGTATAATTGCAACCAAAGGACTTCAGCGAGATTACTAATGAGCATTCCATCCCAATGCCTTGTCTGTGGTTTCAGACGGTCATCTGTTTTTGAAGTACTGAGTGCCAATAAGTGAAGTCTGTACACCTCAGACATTTACTTTTTTCACTCATTTTTTTTCACCAGCTCACTCTAGCTAATCTTCACTCACCACCAAATGGCACCAGTAACTATAAACCCCATCTTTCTCTTTGTAACACTGAAATTCACTCAAGCAACACTTTAATTAGTATTAGGCAGTGTAAATTGTCTTTTGTTTTCATTTGTTAACTGTTATTTGCTTTCATTATGTACCCCAAACATATTACCATACTTTATTGTTTATTTACATTATAGTTCATATTCACTGAAGTATGAAAGGAAAACATAATTTGTATAAAATTCTTATAGTTTCATTGTGTACTGCAGCCAAACATATCGCTCTGTCCATTAAATGTTAGATAATTAGGAATTCTTGAAGGATTATGTACAGATATTGACAACAGTGCTTCTAAAGCCAGCTGAGGAGAAAGGCCCACTATTTTTTTAAATTCCCAATCCCACACAGGCCAATATTACAGAAAATATAATAAAAATAAATTACAAGCATATCGGGTCTGGTTAAATTGACTGAATGCAGGGAGCACAGTTTGATGGTAGCAGTCCCCACTGTCATTCCTGTGCCATAGAGAGGAGCCATCATAGAGCTTTTCAAGGATGCCAGAGCTCCCTCCTGAATTTATTTCTCACAACCTTGGTGAAAGGAGTGTACTCTGAACCCTCTAGACAAAGATGGTTAGGAGTTAGGTGAGCAGTTTTGCTTGAAAAATCCACTCTTGCACTCCAAAGGCATTCTAAATCTCGAGATACCTTATTCTACAATATACAAGAATATTCTGGCATTTAAGTTTTACTTAGTGTAATGCTACCTTTGGGTCCAGGTTTGAGTCAACCACCCAAGCAAAGTGATACAGCTAGTCCATGAACTTTGAGATAGTGCACTGGATCCAGATTCTACTTAGTGCATCCATATCAATGAATGATATCAATATACTGCTTTCACCCCAGTTCAACACCCTAAGATCCATTCCCACACATATTCCCTTGGTCTGACAATTTTCAGCATTGACACAAATGTGGATCAGTAGGAAATGCATACATTGCTATGATAGCCAGTTTTATGTGTCAATTCAGCTAGGTTATAGTCCCCAGTTATTCATTCAAACACTAATTCAGGTGTTGCTGTGGAGATATTTTGTAGATGTGATTAACATTCATAATCGGTTGACTTTAAGTAAAGGAGATTATCCTGGATAATCTGGGTGGGCCTGATTCAATCAGTTGACAGTTCTTAAGAACGGAACTGAGTTTTCTCTGGAAAAAAGAATTCTGCCTGTCTACTACAGCTTTAGCTTATGCCCAAGGGTTCAGTTTTCCCTTCTTGATGGCTACTCTGTGGATTTTGGACTTGCCTAGCCGGGCCCCACAGTAGCAGAAGCCAATTCCTTGCAACAAATCCCTTAATATATATCTTCTACTGGTTCTGTGCCTCTTGTTGAATCCTGACTGATACTGCTCAGGATGCAAATTGGTATATAACATCTTTACAGGCAATTTGAGATATTTAGAAAGTTGAAAGTGTGCTTACCCTAAATCCCAGCTTAGTTTAAATGTTTAAACATTTAAAACCGTAGGGAAACTTTCTTTCATATGTGCAAAGAATATATATATTTAAGAATTTTTATTGCAATATTATTTACAATGTGACTATCTGGAAAATGTCTATCAACTGGAGAATAGATAAATAAATAAAATATCTCATAAGAACAGAAAGTAACAAACTAGAACTCCCTTTATCAATATAAATAAGTATAATATAATACATAAGAGGAAAGGTCATGTCAGGAGAGTAGTTTTCAAATCTCCTTGAATTAAATCAAAACAAAACAAGCAACCACCACACACACACAAAAAAAACCCCCAGAAAATATCTTCAACCAAATTTGGTAACAAAATAGTCTCATGAATTCCAAAATATAAGTGAGGAGGGCCAAACTACCAAAACCAAAAAGACCCCATGTGATATGAAAAAAAAAAGTGGGAAATAAAACAAAGAACATCTGAGGGCCCTTGACCGGGATCACCCAGAAATCACTACAGGTACTCATTCCCAAAGGCAGGGTCTCCCTGGGGGCTCGGTGTGCCTATTAGAAAAGAGTGGCTAAAACTGGAAAGAGGCTTCACAGGCTCCCACTCCTGGGGAAATGTAAGAGGACCACAGAGAGGTCAGATGGTGATGGAGCAGTCTGGGCCTTATAAAGTCCTGAAATTAATCAGGATATGCCCTTTTCCAGGGCAAAGACCTGCACTGAGGAGAAACTCAAATTAAGCAGGAGAGAGTCACTGTGGGCACCATTCTCGGGGGTGATCACTCAGCTACCTGGGGGCAGGTTGATTATTCTGGGCCACTACCATCCTGGGAGCCACAGCTCTTTGTTCTTACTGGAAGAGTCACTTACTCTGGATTTGGATTCGTCATTCCTGCATGCAATGCTTCTGCCAAAACTACCATCCATGGCCTTACAGAATACTTTACCATTGTCATAGTATTCTGGACACTCTCTCCTTTGTCACTGCTGTCCACTATCCTCAAGGTTCTCTCCCAGTTATGCTTTCTCATTTCTTGCTGGTTAATATTAGCCAAGTTCTGTTGTCTCTTTTGGTGAATAATCTCTTCCCTACCTTAGCAAGACAGCACTAACTCCAGTTATGCAACGCTGACTCTTGAACATAGTTATTGGTCTAGTGGCCAGTAGGGGAGGTGGAGGCAGACCTTGAAAGGCACATGCATTAGTTGAGGTCTTTGCACAGCCTTCAGGCAGTAAGGTTGCAGTGGGTGGGGGAGCTGAGTGCTATCGTCTCACAAGGGGAAATAAGGCAGTTATCGTTCAGGGGAAAGTGGAGATTCATTACTCTCGGTGCATCTACCCTGTTGCCCCTGTCCTAAGTCTTTGGGTCTGAATCTTTTCTGAGCAGGCCTCTGACTTTGGTTAGGAGCTTGTTGAGGCTGCTAATTCAGGCTTCTGAGAAGTTTTGTTTCTCTTAAATGCTATTAAAGACGCCTTTTAGGGGGGACTTGGCCCAGCCCGGTGGCATAATGGTTAAGTTTGCACTCACTGCTTTGGCGGCCCCAGGGTTCGCAGGTTCCTATCCTGGGGGCAGACCTACGCACCGCTTATCAAGCCATGCTGTGGCAGGCATCCCACATATAAATTAGAAGAAGCTGGGCACAGATGTTAGCCCAGGGCTAATCTTCATCAACAAAAAGAGGATGATTGGCAACAGATGTTAGCTCAGGGCTAATCTTCCTCACCAAAAAAAAAAAAAAAGAAAAGACAAGAGGCCTTCTGACTTTCACACCATCCTTTAAGTTGTTAATAATTGGCTGATCTGAGACCATTATTTTGTTCTTTCTTCAAACAATGGTGCTCAAAATATGACGCCAATCTGAGTATCAAAGTGAATAATATTTACAATTGATGGAAGCACCAAATATGTTATAATTCATGAGTTTATAAAAGTATTTTTAAAAATTCCATTGGTCACCTTTGGAGGTTGCAAGGGAATAAACTAATTATTCTGAAAACTGATAAATAAATGAAAAGAATCAAGCACACACATATATAAAAGATTTTCCAAAATTTAAAAATAGAGAAAATGTAATAGAAAGTATAAAAATATTTGAAAGATATGTATGGTAAGATGCTTTTTGTATAACATGCAAAAGAAATAATGTATATTATTTATAGATATGGACATATGTAGCAAAATTTACAATGTGTACAGTGATAGCATTTCAGGATAGTAATTATCTCAGGGAAGGAAGAGAAAAGAATGAGATCAGGAAGTTTTACGTGGAAAACTTTATTGTATCTATAATGTATTTCTTTGAAAAAAATTTTAAAAATATCTGAAGTGAATATTGCAAAATATTATCTGACAAATTTGGGAGGTGGTTGGTACACAGTGTTTCTTAATTATTCCCTCATTACAAATACGCTTGAAAATTTTCATTATACGTATTTAAAATAAATAACAAAAAGCAGACTTTATGACTTACCTGTTTCCGGTCTGAGTACTGAGTGATGGTGATATCATTCAGTGATGTCGAAGAGTAACTGGTTTCTAAGCAAGGAGAAGGGACCAAGCTTTGGATATATCAGTGTAGACAAGCCTAAGGTGTATTTCCACCCCATAAAGGGCAAGCTATCCTCATGGATTTCTTTTCTTTTCTCTTTATTTGTTAATGAGTTTTCTAGACTAGTCTGGCATATCGTGAAAATGAATGGCCTTGACAGAGTACGTCTAGATTTTGATAAAAAGTGTAATGAAGCTTTCCATGTTCCTCACAGATCTGGTGGAGAAATGCGGACTAAATGGAAGTCCACTTGGCTGTGCTCAAGGTTTTGCACATAACTATAGGAGTTATAGTTGTGCTCTGAATGGATTAACACCAAACTCAAAGACGTCTCTAACACTTAAAATGTATTTTGTTAGAGTTGTTGTATTGCAAGTGGTAAGAATGGGTTAATGAACTAATCTTCACAGCAAATATTAGTAGCTAACATTTATGTAGTGCACTCTGAGTGCTAGGCTGTCATAAACACTTTGTGTGCATTACCTCATTTTAATCATTGCAAGAGCTCTTTGAAATAAGTATTGTTACTATGTCAATTTCACAATAAAGGGAACTTGGACTCAGAGAGGTTAAGTAACTTGTCAAGGTCATTCAGTAGCTCACACTCTTACGGCCTTACCTGAAATTTCCTAGGGGCCGGGGTAAGAGGCAAAATAGCAAGATGGTTATGAGCGTTGAGTGTGGGAATCAGGCCAGACCTAAATTTGAGTTTCAGTTTGCCATTCACTAACTCTGCGGCCTTGGTCAATTCTTAATCTCTCTAATTTCCTACTAAAAATGGCATAGGGTTTTTGTGAACAGAAATGAGATGATACATAGAAAGCTCTTCTTATATGCACAAGACCTTGAGTCATTGAATGTTAGCTAAGAGGGACTTGAGGATAATACAGAGGAATGACTAATATGAATGAGAAGCTATTGGGAAGATATTTTTGCCTGATACTTTCAAATCGTCCAGTTGGCTCCTATGTATAGACCAGTTCCAGGTTAATCCACACTATGAATAATATGCATGTGGATCATTTTAGAATGAGTTCTTTTCTACAATGATGACAAAGCAGAGAACTGACTTCTTGGACTTCTTTTGTTCACAGTCCAGTAGGCTGGAGTCCAAGTTCATTTCTACTTCGAGAGATGAGAAAGAGTAACCTTGCTGATGGGTGAGGTTATCACGTATTTTTAAGTTTTGGACAAGCAGTTAACTCACGGTGGATGTACTGTCAGTGCTAAGCAGGATATGGTGGAGCAGCTTCAGATGATAACTCGGTGATAAATGCTTCTCTCAGTCAAGCTCGCCAAGCTCACTCAGATCCAACAGGAACTGTTAACAAGGAGCCAAGGGGAACAGCTCAAAGCTTTTAAAAGTTTTTTAATGTAACTTTTCTCATTACAAATGTAAAATAATGTTTGTTGTAGAAAATTGGAAAATAGAGATTTTCTATGTATATTATAAAAGTAAGGACATTTTCCAGTAATGGATGGTCCTAGTTGCAATCATGTCCTCTTCTAGATATTCCTTGAAATTTGCGGTTTCATGAAAAATATGGGTTATTTTGAGAGACAATTTCACAGATATTTGTCATGGCTGCTGTGTATTTCAGGCTCTGTTGAAAAGGCTTCTTTCTGTGTCACACGATGAAATTTAAGTCAACGTGACATAATTTTTTTTTCTTAGAAAAGTAGGTTCACCTCTCTGGATGCAGTAATTGACTAATTTAAACCTCAAAGAGAGGCCTTATGGTGGTTGCCTTTCATCTGAGGTTTCATTCCAGGGGGTGGTATTTCACACACTAATCGTAAAATATGAGCTGAACTGAGCCCTCCAAACACAAAAGCACAGCTCTTCAGAGGAACAATTGCTTTGCTTTGTCTTCTCCTTAGCTTCTTGCATTAAGACAGGAGATCAATCTCCAGGTGCAGAGTTCAGGATAGTACAAGTATTATTTTTTATAGCATTCAGGGGGCTTTTCTCATAGTATGTTTAAAAAAACTGTATTTTCCAAAACACTCATGTGCTGCATAACAACGTTTCAGTCAACAATGGACTGCGTATACGATGGTGGTCCCATAAGATTAGTACCACATAGCCTAGGTGTGTAGTAGGCTATACCATCTAGGTTTGTGTAAGTACATGTTGTGATGTTCGCACAGCAATCAAATTGCCAAACGATGCATTTGTCAGAACATATCCCGGTTGTTAAGTGACACACGACTGTAATTCTTTTGTAGTGGCTCAGAAAAATTTGGGGAAGCTAGAAATTGTCATCTTTGTCTTTCAGATGAAAGTCTTAATTTCCTATTGAGTAACTGGCTATTTGCCCTCTTCCAGAGGCCATGCCTTCCTTTCTGAACAACTGACAGATCTATTCAGAATCACTTGTCAGGTGCCGTGGAGAACAGGGTGCTTTTAGACTTGGTGATGCCTGTAGATTGTGTTTATGCAAATCCAAGAATCTCTATTTTACCCTGCAGCAAAAAACCCTGAGGCAAATAAGTCAATGTAAAAATTACACAGGGAAATGTTAAACTCTTAGAGATTTTTGGGAAACAGAAAGAATAAATTATTTAATGAAAAAATTCTCCTTCATCTTAGTGGCTCTTTTAAAGCCTCATTTTACCTGGAAATAATTACTTTCAGGTGGATTCACAGATGTGTGGGATCTAAAGCGAAGGCGATAGCGACTAGGAAGTTTAGCTGCTATGAAGATTATTCCTTAAATCTGCTGAAGTCTGAGTCTCAGTCTGCTTCTTGAAAAGATTCTCTGAACCCAAGACTCTCAATGAAGGAGGATGAAGATGGGGGGTGGTGCCATTTATCCCCCATGGGGTATTTAAAACTATACATAGTCCCAGATCAGAATCTTTGGATGTGTGTATGTGGAGAGAAATTTATGTAATGGGGAAAAAATACAGTTCAACTTCCACAAACTGACTAGTTGTTTCCAATCAAACCTCTCTGAGAACAACCAAAATACTTAAAAAAAGAAAAAGAAAGAAAAAAACAAAATGATTGAGGACATCAAAGAGTGACTAAGGCAGTCAGGATTTGTGGACCCAAGATCCAAGAGAGAAAAGAAGGGCAGACAGCATCACATTAGACATCACCCTTCTTTCAAGGCATTTGTAAATTTGAAAGCAGCAGAGAAGATGAGGAGCTGAGCAGAGACTGGAAGGACAATAATGGGAATTTGGAGCCTTTCAAGGCTATGCCCTAGAAGTGAGGGTGAACTGGAAACAGACCAATTCTCAAAAGACAGAAACCCAGCTTCAAATTTATTCAATCTCAAAATGGAAACAAAACAAAAGAAGATAAAAGACGGCTATCCCATCTTTCCATCCTACCAATAAGCAGGAGGAGGTGAACTCTCTCTTATCCAAGGCCAACACCTCCTCCAGGCCCTCTAATAGCTCTTCTCCTTCCATCTGTCTCCATTAGTTCTCTTCACTGTCTTTCCTGTACCTATAGCCACTCCATATTGCCTTTTCATAATCCAATATTCTTTATTCCTTTGGCACGCACTGTGCCATGAATTCAGAGGAAATTATTTCTTGCTACTGGACTTCACGAAAGTGCTTCTCTGAGTAGAATGGACTGGCACTTCAGGGCTTTCTCTGGGCTTCCTTTGTTTCTTCCCCAGATGATTAAGTCTTTACATCCCTCAATACCTAGCATGGAGTCTGGCACATAATAAAAAATCAACAACTATTATTGAATGAAAGAATTAAATTTGATAGATAGAAAAGGTAAGAAGACATATTTCAGGCCAATATAAGGATTTGGGGAAGAAATTTGTGTTGTTTTAAAGCTAATTACAGTTTGAATTGGTTATCTTAGGAACCAAGGAAAGAGTTAATCTAAGTGAGAAAATACAAAAAACATCCTGTAATACAATTTTATTACACTAATATAATCTCCCATCCCAAACTACTCCAGGTGGGAGAAGCTAGATAGAGAGTGAATTGCTGTCCATAATAAAGTGAGACAGAATTGAGTGTTTTTAGATGGCATCCTTGGACATTCCAGGTTGGATGAGAGAGAGAGAGAGAGGAAAAAGGGTCTGACAGAGTGGATGAGAGAGAGAGTGGTAGACCAGAGACTAAGGAGAAGAATGGCAGTGAGAAATTAAATCCTGGTGTTGAAGATGACCAAGTATCTTAATAACTGTGATATCTAATCATTGTTCTTCTTCTGTGATCCCATCAATTTGCAATAAAAAGTTTCATAAACACCTTTTAGTAGTTGGTGCTTTGGGAAATGAAATATGGGCAGGACCATCAGCACCTTGGGCACAAAGATGTGACAACTGAACAGCTGCCTCTGGAAATAAAATAAAAGAACCTGGATGAGGCATTCAATGTGAACAGGAATCCAGAACAATAG
Source organism: Tapirus indicus (assembly GCA_031878705.1). Classification (NCBI taxonomy): domain Eukaryota; kingdom Metazoa; phylum Chordata; class Mammalia; order Perissodactyla; family Tapiridae; genus Tapirus; species Tapirus indicus. The sequence goes on from CM062935.1 coordinate 21,412,233, forward strand.
GGGTCCAGGAGACCGCTGGATCCACAAAGCACCCCCTGGAATATTGGAAGAAAACTAAACTTTCCAAGTATATAAGATAGAGGCTTGAGTCATTTTGCTTTGCATTAATGAACATTGATATCCAGAGAATTTTATATTAGAGCCACTTGAATTATACAAGTAAGAGCTTTTTAACAGCCTGAAGTGTCTTTAGATGAAAAAGCTATGAGTGTTTTGGCACTATAAGCATATAAACATGATCTAGAAGACAGCTTGGCAGAGATGTTGTGTAGGGAATTCGTGCTTTTGATTTTTGGATATCTACCATCGGTGATGCTGTATGGTACAATGATTCTAAGGTTCACTGTGACACAATGTAACTTTCTGATCTTTCTGGTTAGAGTTTTTATATAGGTCAACTCTATAAACAGGTAACTTGTGGCGAATGGCTTAAAAAATTAGTAAGTTCTGTCCTTCCATCTATTTAAACAAGATGTGAGTTTCTATCTCACATGGGGCCCTAGGTTGTGTTCTGCTTATGGAGTGTCCACTGTTACTGCATTTCCCATTTTCCCTCTGGAGTCTTCAGTGGGTTTGGGTTCCACAGGCATGGAAGCCTGTAGCTATTCCTCTCCACCCTGGCCACCGTTCTCTATGAGCTTGCTGTAAAAGAGATTCAGTGTTCTACAAATTCTGACTGGTATTCAAAGCAGATTTGAAATAAAGCTCCAGATGGAGACACCTACGTGAATCTACAGGAAGAATGACTCAAGAAAACAAGTAAATGTCACCATCACCTTATATGTTAAAATCAGAACAGAAGATGTAAACATGCCAAGAAAAGTTGAGTCTCTCCACATTGATGATTCTCTGCCCACCAGAGCCTCTTTGATTATTGCGGAAAGTCTACGCTATAGAGACTTATCAAAGAATCTTAGCAATGTAAGCAGGGTGGGCAATCTCCCTCCAGATGTAGGCCCAGTCTTTCGTTTTTATTTGGAATTAAACTAGATTGGATTTTCCTTGTTACACTCTGATATTAGTTGACTGACTATCTAAATCAAATATAACCTCCAAGAGGGCAGGACATTGATCACTGCTGTATTCTGGTGCCCAGAAAAATATCAGTAAGAACTTAGAAAATATCTGTAGAATTGATAAATAGTGCTTATATTCCATACATAAGGAAATGGTTTCTCAGAAATGAACTAATTGAAAACTGTGATTAACCAGACTAAGAAGGAAACACAAGGAATAAAGTGAGAGTGTATTTAGGGTGACTGGAGGGAGTGACATCTGAGGGAGATCTAAACCAAGTGCAAAAGCAGAGAAAGAACATCACAGGCAGGGAACAAATTCCAGAAACCCAGAGGAAGGAAAGGACTTTAGGTGTTCTAGGAATTTAAAAGAGGGGTGGTGTGGTTGGAGCAGAGTGAGTGAGAGGAAGAACCACATAAATTTAAAGAAGCAGACAGGAGCCAGATTGTTTGGGGTCTTGAAGGCTGGGGTAAGGAATTTTGAATTATTCTAGGTGCAGTAGAATATTGTTGAAGGGTGTGAAGCAGGGTGTGCCATGATCTGATTTAGGTTTTTAAACGTTTATTCTGGCTGGTATATAAAGAAAACATTAGAGGTGGTCAAGAGTACTGGGAGGTCAGGTGAGGGGTGATTATTACTTAGATTAGGGTGGTGGCAGTTGAAATGGAGAAAAGTGGGTGGCTTTGCAATGCACTTTGGAGATAAAATGGAACCAATTTGTGTATAAATTGGAATCAGAGGAGGGCGGGGTGAAGGAAAGAGAACAACGAAGAACGACTTGTCTTCCCTTAGCTTGAACAGATAGTGGTGCTTTCTTCAAATAACTTGTTTATCTTGGGTTGTGGGAAATGAAGAGCTTTGTTTGAAGTATCTAGTAGATGCAGATGATAAACGCATAGTTGGATATGAGTTGGAGTTCAGCAGGTTATGGGTTGGAGGTACAATTTGGAAACCACCAGCCTATGGATGATACTTTAAACCATGGTCCTAGATGAGATCACTGAAGGATAGCTTTGTATAGGGAAGAAAAGATAAGCTAGGAATGAGTCCTGAGTCACTCTCTCTAGGAACACATCCTGTGAGAAGTCTGGGCCACACCGCCTGGAGAAGTAAATCAATTAGGGTCTAGTCAGGAGAGAGAAACAGTGATCTGAACAGGAAAATGTAATATAAATAATTGTTATCTAGAAGAGGTGGTTAACTAATGAAAGGGGGAAAAGTGGGTTTTAAGAGGTTCAGAAGTAGCAGGTGCATACTACTACCTGTAGGCTAAGAGAAGGAATTTAGGACTAGGAGAGAGTCCCTCCCCTCAATGCTGAGACCTGGACCTTTCTGAAGAGGTTGTGACTACCACAGGAAAATACAGCCTGCAAGTTGTGAAAAGGTGAGGGAAGAGGGTTGGGGAGGGGGTTGGAGCTGATCTGAAGAGGCCCTGGTAGGGAGTGTGTAGCCTCAGGGCACAGTCAGATCTACCACAGAAGCTGTCTGCTCCAAGTACACAAATCATTGCCTGTCGCAGAGCGTGGTCTGAGTGTGCAGCTGGAGCTTGCCCACAAGGACCATAAGGCTCCCACACTGAAAGATAACAATGGAAGGTCACAACCCTGAAAGGAAATATCTTGCTGCTGCTATCACCCCAGATACCAGTGTCACCCCAGTGCCATCTATGAAAAACCTAACATTTCACCAGCTGGCAATGGAGAACTATTTACCGGTTTCAGTTGCAGTATCCCAAAACAGGGCAGACAAGGGTAGATTTGGAGCAGAGAGTCAACAAATTGATACCTGGCACAAGAAGCCATGTGTAGATGCTCCAGTAGATAGCCCAGATGAACTCCCAGCTGACAGACTGCATAAACCACCAACCATGTAAATGATCCATCTTGTTTGTTCACCCCAGTTAAGCCTTCAGATGATTGCAGCCCCAGCAGACATCTGACTGTGTCTGCATGAGAGACTGAAAGCAAGAAACATCCAGCCAGTCCAGTCAAGCCAGAATACAAGAGACAATAAGTTGTTGTTTTAAGTCAGTAAGTTTTGGGATAGTTTGTTATACGGCAGTACATAACTGGAACTGAAGGAGTTGCTGGCTTTATAAAAGCCTGCTGAAAGGCCATTTTAAATGAAGACTGACCAGAAGTGTCAATTCAGTTTTGCAACATGACATAAAGAAATGGAGAGACAGAAGTAGACCAGTGGGAAAAGAATAGTGGCAACAGAAACTACATTGGTGGGAGAGAAAAGTGAAACACTCCCTTCCTTATGACATCACCTTCTCTGGTTCTTATTCCTACCTCTCTAACGCTCCTTCTCATTCTTCTTTGCTACTCATCTTCCTCTGTCTAACATTTCCAGGAGACCCTCCCCCAGGCATAGGTCACTGGCCTCTTCTTCTCAACCTACACTCTTGTGATAGGCAACCCCACCTCTCCTGTGGTTTGAAACAGCACCAATATGTTTATAACTTCAAAATTCACATCTTCAGCATCAGCTTTTTCCTGAGCTGCAGACACATATATCCAACTCCCTGTTTAACAGTTACACTTGCTTCTTTTCAAATTATGTCCAAAATTAAAGTCATGAGCTTTCCTCACAAAATTCCTCCTCTACTCGCTCTATCTCATGGTGTACTCACTTGTCCAAGCCAGATTCCCGGGAATGATCTTTTACACATCTGTCTCTCTCATTGTTCATATCCAGTTACTAAGTCCAGATTTATTCTCTCTCTTAGCATCTCCCATGTCTCTCCTCTATTCTCCATTTTTATTATCCTTACTCAACTCTAAAATACTTTTATATTTCGCTTGTGCTGCCTCAATAATCTCCTAGATGGTCTTTTCACATTCTCTATTGCCCAGTTGTAACCCAGTCTGCACGCATCCTGCCAGTGTAGTCTTTAGAAATTATGAATACAAATATGTTGCACCCCTGTAAAGTCCTGAAATGACTTTCTGTTGCTCATCTGGTCAATATTAACAGTTTTAACATGTCCCAGTCGCCTGCAAGATTTTCCCCTTCATGATTTCTTCAGTCTCATGATTTCTCAATTCCTCACACCCTTTTCCCCTGAGACAACCTTGTAGATCAGACTGGTTACCCAATCCAGACTAGGTTAGGTACCGTTATGCATCTGCGGAGTCTTCCATTCCTCTCCATTTATGAACTCATTGCAATTTCAGTTAATTATATTATCATTTGCCTTCTCTGCTAGACTGAAAATTCCATGAGGGCTGTGACCGTGTCTGTATTAATCTTTACAGTATCTCTAGTGCTTAGTATAGTACCTAACACTGAACACAGACTTCAAGATTGCTGAATTTTTTAATAAACAAGGACCTAAAATTATGAGAATTTAAATTTTATCATCAAGTAGCTATTTCAAACTGTGTGGTATGTGCCCATTTAAATTTCATTTGTCTCCTCAATGGGCATGATGAATTCTATTTATACCAAGTATTAGGAGAGTTTGAATACACCATTTTTGGTGAAAAGAACACATAAGAATGTGAAGCTTCTTCCTGTGGGGCTAGAATAAGGCTCTTGCTATCAAGTGCAAGCTCTTTGTCTCAGAAAGTCATGTCATTAAGCTTCACTGAAATAATAAACTCTTCCTTAGAGTTTAATACCAACTTTTTAATGTAGAAGGAATGAGGGAAATAGAAAAAATTATCATTAGGCAAAAATGGCAGCAATATTTTTGCAGATAAGAACCGCTGGTAAAATTAGTGGGCAAAATATATGATAAAAAGGATATTTGTATGAAAGATGCTCCACATCATATGTTATCAAGAAAATGAAAATTAAAACAACAATGAGATCCAATTACACACCTATCATGATGCTCCAAATCTGGAACACTGACAACACCAAATGCTGATGAGGATGTGAAGCAATAGGAACTCTCATTCATTGTTGGTAGGAATACAAAAATGTACAGCCACTTTGGAAGACAGTTTGGCAATTTTTTCTTTCTTTTTTTTTGCTGAGGAAGATTCACCCTGAGCTAACGTCCATTGCCAATTTTCCTCTTTTTGAATGTGAGCTGCTGCCAAAGCATGGCACCTGACAGATGAGTGGCATATGTTCACGCCCGGGAACCGAACCCAGACCGCTGAAGCAGATAACGCCAAACGTAAACACTAGGCCACCAGGGCTGGATCAGTTTGGCAATTTCTTACAAAAGTAAACATATTTTCACCATATGATCCAGCAATCATGCTCCTTGGTATTTACCCAAAGGAGTTGAGAGCTTATGTCCACACAAAAACCTGCACACAGATGTTTATAGCAGCTTTATTCACAATTTCCAAAACTTGGAAGCCACCAAGATGTTTTTCAGTAGGTGAATGGATAAATAAACCATGGCACATCTATACAATGGAATATTATTTAGTACTAAAACAAAATGAGCTATCAAGCCATGAAAACATGTGGCGGAACATTAAATGCATACTACTAAGCAAAAGATGCCAATCTGAAAAGGCTACATACTGTATGACTCCAACTATATGACTTTCTGAAAAATGCAAAACTGTGGAGACAGTAAAAAGACCAGTGGTTGCCAGGGGTTGGAGGAGGATGAATAGGTGGAGCGTAGAGGATTTTTAGGGCAGTGAAAATACTCCGTATGATACTATAATTATAAACGCATATCGTATATTTGTTGAAACCCATGGAATGTTCAACACCAAGCGTGAACCCTAATGTAAACTACGGACTTGGGGTGATAATGATGTGTCGATGTAGGTTCATTGATTGTACCAAATGTACCACTCTGGTGGAAAATGTTGACAATGGGGAGGCTATGCATGTGTGGGGACAGGGATATATGGGAAACCTCTATACCTTCTCAATTTTGCTGTGACCCTAAAACTTCTCTAAAAACATAAAGTTTTTTTTTTTTTTAAAGATAAGGATATTTGTGTTATCTTACAGTCTTTCTTCATAATCTACTCATTAATTACAATGGGGAAAGGTGTAACTTTACAGTGAAGAACCCTGACAGACACCTTATTAACCAAGTCATCAAAGTTTACATCACCGGTAATCAGACATATGAACACAATGTGCCCCTGATCTGATGTGCTGAGAAGGGCACAGCATCACCTCTGTGATATCCTTGTCCAAAATGAACACTCTCAATCTCTCAGGTCTAACACAAGGAAGCATCAGTCAAATTCAAATTGAAGGATATTCTACAAAATAAATGATGAGTACTCTTTGAAAGTGACAAGATAAGAAAGAAAAGAAAGACTCAAGAACTGTCACAGACTGGAGGAGACTAAGGAGCCGTCACAATGAAATTCATTGTAGGATCCTAAATTGGATCCTGCAGCAGAAAAAGGACACACTGGGAAAACCAGGAAAATTTGAATAAAGTCTATAGGTTAGTTAATAGTATTGCATCAATGTTAATTTCTTGGTTTCAATAATTGTGCTATTGTTATGTAAGATGTTAACATTAGCGGAAGCTGGGTGAAAGGTATATGGGAACTTGTTCTATTATTTTTGCAACTATTTCGTAAATCTAAAATTATTTCAAAATAAAAAGTTAAAAAATACATGCTTAATAAATCTTTTTAATTGGACTGATAAGATCTTTTTGCCTGATGTCTTCAAATACCTATAATCTCTTTCAGATTCTCTACATCAGAGTTTTTCCCTTTCCTGGTCTAGATTTTCCACTTAAATATGCTCATTTTCTTTTTCTAACTTTCACCCATGCTTCTTCCTCCTCTGATGTACAGCTACTCATTTTTCAATTGCCTTCTCATTTATACTCTACGGAGAGGCCCTCCTGATTTATATACAACCAATTTCCTGCTACATGGAGGTTCAATGCCTGTCTTTATCCTCATTCAGGATACACTCAAGTGCCTATGGGCGCAATCACCAAAGCCTTAGATGGTTATTTATCTATCTTTAGCCTTGTATGAAAGGTTTTTAAAAATAATAATGTCAAAATTTTAATCTCAAGAACAAAACAAATCCAGGCTGGTATCTTGACCTTTTATATGGCAGCTTTCACTGAGGAATGCAAAGCATTTTATGGCATTGAATTGTGGTAATTAGGCCTGGCATGTTGGGCAAGTACTGTAAGGCTTATTTTTATGAAGGGATAAAATACTGAGCCCAGGACTTGAGTGTTTCATCCAACACTTACAACAAACTGGCAGCAGGAGAGGTGGTGGAGTCTGTCTTTTGACCTTCATTTTCCTGCCTTCACTTTGAGTTCCAAGCACTCTCCCTTTTTTGAGATTTCTTATCTGCAGATTGATAGACAAGAGGCTAATGATTCTGAGAAATCAGCAGAGAAGTCTTTGACCCACCTTGTCTCCCAGCTGTAGTTGGATAAGCTGTGGAAGTAGGTTATGGATTTGCTAATCACTCACTTCTGAACTGCTCCATTCCTCTACTCAGAAAGTAGGCTTTCTTTCTTTCTTTTTCTTTTTTTAGAGGTAACGTTGATTTATAACATCATATAAATTTCAGATGTTTGTCATTATATTTCAAATTCTGTATACATTACATTGTGTTCACCACCAAAAGTCTAGTTGCCATCCATCATCATACACATGTGCCCATTTACCCCTTTCACCCTCCTCTGTCCCCCCAAAAGTAGGCTTTCAACTCATGTTTGCAAGTCGTTTGTTCTTGTTCTCAAGGAGACAGGCTATTTTTCTTTTCTCTTCTTTGGTGAAGTGCACTATATTATAGGCACTACTTCAAAGGGAATAGTTGGATCAGACTACACTGAAAAATCCCTAGTAACCTGTCATAAATTTAAAACTTTTCAGTACAGTCAATATTTTTCAAATGCTAAAGATAGGAAATGTGGCAATTTAAAAAAATTCAGCAAATGTATTCCCCAAGGAGGACTCTCGACTTCTTCCCACTCCTAGCCGCTGGCTTATTCTAAGGAATCTTTCTTATCTTAAAAAATGTTGGCCATAGGAGTGAGCCAGTAGGAGCTAGCTCCAGATTGGAGAGATGGATATCCAGAGTGGGAACTCTAGGATACATATCTGAATAGACCTACCTTTGTTCATTTCATATCACCTGGGTATACCAAACTCTTCTCAGAAAACTACATTAGTGTACCAAGGATTCTGAGACTACAGATATTGTACCCTAATAACTCCAAAGCAAATACCTTCTAATTTTCAAATAGAGGGTTAGCATTTCTCTCCACCAGAACAAAGTGTATAGGAATGAAGAAAATCTATAAAGATGATTATTGAAGAGATATAGTTTCTTAAATCCAAACCAAGTGGACTAGGGTTGCATAAGAATCACTCAGCAGTCTTGCTAAAAGTACAGATTCTTTAGCCCCAATATCTGATGTCCCAATTCAGTGATTCAGATGCATAGCCAGGTTAGGAAATCATTACCTTGAAGCATACAAAGACTGAATTGTACTAGTGGTTTAAAAGCATGGAAAATAACTTTTATTTATTTATCCTTTCATTTATCCATCCACAGTCTGTCCATTCAATATATGTTTATTAAGTCTCTCTATATAAATGCCTGCTATATGTTAAGAATGGAACTATGTGCTAGGTGTACAATTACAGTAATATAAACATGGCCTAAAGGGGCATCCAACCAGAGGGGCAGATGTACAAGAAAATAGGCAATGATGGTGTGGTCTATTAAATGTAATGCTAGAGGCATGCACATGGTGAAATGGAACCAATAAAAACAGCACTGAATCCAGCCTTAAGGGATTGGGGAAGATTTCTCAGAGGAAGTAAACTCTGATCTGTGTTTTAAAGGACAGTAGGAATTAGCTGGGTGAAGAAAAACCGGTGAAGAGGGATGAGATGATGAGAAAGTGTGTGCCAAGACCCCACAAGTGAAAATAACATAATTTGGATGTGATTTCCAGTAGCTTAGAACAGCAAAAATACAAGAAGGCCTCAGGGAAATTGGTGAAGGGTGAGATTGCAGAGTTATGAACAGGTCATGAAAGACTCTACAGTAGAGTGCTTTCATGTCCCTATTTAAATGGGGCCATCCTAGTTCATGCCTGTTGTCCCAGATTAATTTTAATGGCCTCTCCTTTCACTCTCAAAAGATGATATATTTTATGGTTAGATGATATATTGTATGGTTGGTCCACTTATAGCCAACGCTAAGGAGTCTGGCCTTTTGGTCATAGGAAGACATATTGTCTTGGAAGGGTTTCAGCTGGAGAGTGAATGATCTGATTTCTGGTTTGACAATCTCATTCTGGCTGCAGTATAGGGGACAGATTGTAGGTGGATGGGATTGGAGTCAGGGATATGGTTTGGTGGGCAGTTGTAGAAATCCTGGCAAGAGCTGGTAGTGGATTGAAGAAGATGAAGGCAATGGGGGTGAGCAAAAAGAGTGGATTCCTCAAATACTAAGAAACAGACTGGACTTATCACTTAACATGTGATCTTGGGCAAGTTACTTAATGTTTTTTCCTTTATTTGTAAAATAGGGGTTATAAAAATTTTTCATTGAGTTCTTCTAAGGATAGAAGAGCAAATTGTTTAGAGTACCCAGTACCTATCCTACGAGTCTCTCAATGATTGTTTTCCCTTTCCTGCCAACCAAGCCCCTCATCTCCACAGCACATTTCCCCAGTCCACTTTCTATGGTCAGTTCTCTATTCTCCTAAATTAGGTGGCATTAATCCTGTTCCCAATTTCCTGGTGCCTCTACTCCCACTTCTCATTCCCTTAATGCCCAGATACCAGGTGGACGTCTCCAAGAATAGGCTAAGTTATTGAAGATGTGCTTAAGATTTATAATTGCTTGAAGGTACATGTATCCATTAAAACAACAAAAGTGACAAAAACTCCACCAGGCTTTAACCTAAAAACACATGCCTTGAAGGCTACACACGCAAGCAGTGTGATCTACGGACCTGGTAGCTATGCACCCAGGATTTCCTAAAACAATTCAGTCATCTGTCCTGGTGTTTTGGTTTAAAAAATATGGTGCCTTTGAAGAAAGATGGCCAGTTTTTTGAATCAGCTTCACTCTCCACCATGAACACCTCTTCCCTTTCTTCCTTATATTTTCTCTACCCCTTCTTCTTCCTTCATTTCTTGTCAATGTCTTTTCCTTTTTCCTTCTTTCCTTTCCTCGGCTGTATACACATTTGCCTCTAATGACACCTCCATGAACTTCAACCTCTGTAGTTTGGCTTCAAAGTCCTTTGTAACCTGGTTCCTCTCCACCAAGGTAGACCCTTTGCCCAAATCTGTTCCTTTCCTGAAACAGGGCATAATTTCTCCTTTGTCACTGTGTTTGTTTATGCGGAAACTTTACCCTTCAAACCTTTGTGTCTGAGTTGATTCTGCTGAAGTGAATTTCCATCTTCTCCAAGGGGCAACTTCATTTTATATTCTACCCTGGAGTTGATGATCTCCTCGCCCACCACTCCCCAATTCCTTTAGCACCAATGATCTGAATCTCTTTCTACAGGAAGCATATATGCTCTGTACTGTTAGGCACCTTTTTTACGTCTGCATGCCTGATCTCACCAACTAGATTGACAACTCCTAGTCAGGAGATTTTTGTCTTACATACTCTTATGTCACCCACCAAACCTGGCATAAACTTTACACGTAATAAGTTACTGGTTTATATACTTTTAATTGTATTAGAAATATAAAGAAAAGCCCCTTATTATCCATTTCTACTAGGCTTTTCTTTTCACTTGGCTTCCCGATTCCATTAGTGTTCTAGTTTCTGAGTAGCTACTCCTTTGTAGTCTTATCAAAATTCCTGGTTTGGGACTTTGAGGATATGAAATACCTATTATGCTTGTCCTCTGAGTTGTCATCAAGTCAAATGAAATAATGTATTATGGTTTATGTTGAACTTATTATGTGAGAACACATAGATGTAAGGTCAGTTAATATGTTTTTTAAAATAATTGACCTCACCATGGACAATATCCAGCCTGATATCTTTCCTGGTTTCCATCATTATGGAGTCACTTCTCCTCTGGGCTATTGATGTTTGTCCTTCAGCTTAGGGATAACCTGTCCTCCTTATTCATCTCCAGGGGGAGAAAATCCAGGGGGAAAATCATAGAACTCATTCTAGTAGCCTAGAATTCTGGAGATTTGATTTTTTTTCTAATTTGTAGAGATAAGTAAACAGTATACAGTCATTGGTGGAACAATTCACTACAATGTATTCATCTTTTTAGATTAGGCTACAGATAATGAAGTCATGTTGCACACTGCTTTTTTTGTGTGTGTGAGGAAGACCAGCCCTGAGCTAACATCTGTTGCTAATCTTCCTCTTTTTGCTGAGGAAGACTGGCCCTGGGCTAACATCCATGCCCGTCTTCCTCTACTTTACATGGGACGCCGCCACGGCATGGCTGACAAGCAGTGCGTCGGCAGGTGCCCAGGATCCGAACTGGCGAACCCCCGGCTGCGAAGCGCCAACTAAACCACTGCGCCACTGGGCCTGCCCCGCATACTGCTTTTCTTAATGGAAACTAATTGAAGCTAAACAAATAAAGAAAAGCCCTAGTTGGGATAGCTAATATTTAAGTATATTAACCTTCCCTCTCTATAAATAATCTTTTAGATGAAGGGGAAATCTTGGTGGAAAAGGAGCAAATGAGTGCAATTTCATCTTTCATTGCTTCACCCTCTCATTCATTCCACAAATATTTATTGTTTGTACACTATGTGGCAGGCACTATTCAAGGCTTTGCAGATGCAGCAGTGAACAAAAAAGAAAATTATCCCTGCACTCTATGGGTCTAAGGGAGAAACAGACAAAAAAATAAATAAATAAACAAGATACGTAGGGGCCGCCCGGTGGCGCAGCGGTTTAGTTCGTGCTTGGCAGCCCACGGTTCAGGTTCAGATCCCGTGTGCCCTCCAATGCACTGCTTGTCAGTCATGCTGTGACAGCGTCCCACATAAAGTAGAGGAAGATGGGCACGGATGTTATCCCAGGGCCAGTCTTTCTCAGCAAAAAGAGGAGGATTAGCAACAGATGTTAGCTCAGGGCTAGTCTTCCTCACACACACACAAAAAAGATATGTACAATCGTTTTAACAGCTATGTAGAGAGTTAACAGGGTGATATGAGAGACAATAATGGGGTGTGGGCTACGTGAGATAGGATGAGTAGAGAAGCCAGTCTGAGAATATCATGTGGACTAATTTCCAGAGCCATGGAAAGAGTCTTTTAGGTGGAGGGAATGACTGGTGCAAAGCCTTGAGGTACAAAAGAGCTTGACAAGTTCAAGATATAGAAAGAGGTATGATATCTAGCTAGATGGGAGTAAGAAAGAGGAGAGTGACATGGATGAAAGTTGGAGAAGCAGGGGCCCAAAACCAGGAATGAGAACAGAAATGAGCAGGCAGGTGATCTGGAAACTAAATATAAAGGCAATAAAATCTCCTTTCAAAAGAAGAGGGACACAATCAATTACTGTTGTCCTTTCTTCCTAAACCTGAAACTGCCTTGTCACCTTTGGTTGTCTCATCTGAACAGTGGTGCATGAGTTGTCTTCTCCAACTCAGACCTTCCTCCGTTGATTTTTTTTCAAATTGAGGTCACACTGGTTTATAACATTGTGCTTCCTCCACTGATTTTACTCAGGAAAACCCTCTGTTTGGAAGGCCATGGGAAGATGCTTTCCATATGCAAATAAGATACTTATTCAATAAAGATGGCCGGATTTAGGGTAGACAAACATGTAAAATATTATCCATTCTCCCATGGGGGGTTTTAGAAATCAAAAAGTTTCCCTTTGGTTTATAAACTTGTGTGAATTTGAAAGCAAATTTAATCTGGAAGCTTCTGATTCATTTGCATTTAGCTCATTACCATGTCATTCTTTTATAGTGGTTTGCAGTTAAGAAGTCTCTTGAGACTTATTTATTTAAAAAATAACTATTTAAATTTAAAAAACCCTTATAATTGTTTTTGTTCTTAAGAACAGAAAATTATGATTTTATAAACACAAATAAACGGAAAAACCTGGTGCTAGAGTTCAGTTTGCAACATAAAAAGTTATGATGCTTGTATACATTTCAAATTAGGCAAATAGATTCACACATCCATGATATAAAGAGAAAATCACACTTTGGTAAAATGAGCAAAGGTCTCTTTTATGTAGAGTAGAAAACTATAGCATATTATTGAGATACAACAGTTTCATTCTGTGTGTTTCCTCACTTCACCTTAATACAGCAAGTTATTGAACTTCAGAGATTCCAGAAATAACAGACCTTTAGGAAAAAATTATCAAATCATAAACTGACAGCGTTTGAAGAGACTTTATAAAAGATCATTTTATTGGCTAAGGCACTTTTGGTTGCAAGTGACAGATAATCCACCCAGAGTGGGCTTAAACAAAAGAAGAAATTAATTGGTTTGTGTGACTGAAAAAGTCAAAGGTAAAGGCGGTTTCAGAGATGATAGAGACTCAAAACGATGTCATCAGAATGCTGTGTCCTCTAAGCTTTGGCTTCCTCTCTTGGCTTCATGTGACAGCAAGATGGCTTTAAGTCACTTGAAGCCAAGTGCTCCCAGGTTCCATTGAAGCCCAGTGGAGGATTAAAGGGACGTGCACATGTCCCGGTCTCAGTAATTGTACCCAAACTCCCCAGATCTCAGACTGGGTCGGGAGTTCATTTCTGTGCTTGAAGGGCATGATTCTCTGACTGGCCTGGCTCCAGTTATGTGCTACCCATGAAACGGGGGATTTGATTGAATTTTGCTTGAACCACAGGGATAGAGATGAGGAAGTGATATTCCAGAGGAAAATTGAAGAGTAAAACCAACATTCCAAAAAACAAAGCCAAACAAAAATGTCCACTATATAATCTACTGCACCCATTCATCTGATGTTTGAATCCCTTGAGTTGGGAAAGTGAAAGAGCAGCCTGGATCGAAGTGCTAGCTTTGTCATAAATTACCTAGGTGATGTGGCCAAGTCCCTTCACTTCTCTGTGCCTCAGGATCCTCATTTCTGAAAGGAGGGGACTGAACTCAAGGTTCTCTCCAAGTTTTCTTCCAGCTCTGAAATGGTAATGATCCCAAGCTTGCCAAATGAGAATGGGAAGATTCTTTTGGCCTAAGATTTTGTGGAAAAGAAAACGGAAGCAGGCCCAGGTGCAGGGCAGAAAAGGGAGCCAGCAGACCCTGGGCCATAGAGCGAAGGAAGCAAAGAGAATGCTCAGGAGAGCAAGGTCAACTCCAGGACAGGACATCTCTCTGCAAGCTGAGGCGCACCGTCCACTCTCTGCTGAGTACTCTGTGAACGAGTGCACTGGAGCAGTGGTGATAGTTGCCATAGAGAGGGATAAATAGACTGTTGTTTGGTGCAATAACTTCGTTTCTGCCAGAAAGTTTCACACTCAAAATAAATGTTATATATGGCTCCCATCAGCGGTGCCTAATCTGGAAAGAAAAAAATAATGTGTATTTTTGAGGTATTTTTTTAAAAAGTGCTATAATTCTAGATGTCCATATATCTCATCTAAAATCCCTGAAGTCATATGTGTTTTCGAATTCAACTTTTTTTTAAAAAGCAAATACAGAACGTGTACCATATATAATATTACCAAAAGTGGGGTACAGGGCAGCACCCTGTAATCATCTATATCAATATTTCTGCAATAAAACATATGAATGTTCACATTGAGAGATAAATAAAGACTGAAAATAGTCTCCTATTAGTTCAGGTCAGATTTTTGAAAAAAACTCAGTTTTCAGAGCTTTTTGGAGTTTAGAATTGTGGATAAAGAACTATGGATCTGTATGTACCAGCAGATTGAGATCATTTTGGAGAAGATGAAGAAAAGAGTTGGAATCTGGAATGCCAATGGATAAATTGAGTCATTTTTCTTTGTTAATGTCAAGGGACATAGGATTTACCTCCTTGTCTTTTTCCTCTGTGCCTAGTTTCCAGTAGATGTTCAATAACTAATCTCTCTATCCATTTTGGGCTCATTCGCTGTGTTTTCATCATTGTCTCAAACTTTCTACTAAATCAAGCATATGGCCTATATCAAGTTGATGCCTCTACAACATTGGACGGGTCGAGCACTCTCCCTGGGTCTCTCACTGACTTGTGTCAAAGCCGCGTTGTATCTAAATCTCTGGATGGTCCTCCTTGATTTCTTTCTTGGGCTATTTTCCCTCCACCTACCCTTACACGCTGGTGCTCCTCTTCCCTTTTCCCTCTGCACATTTCCCAGTGGTGAGCTAATATAGATCACTGACCGGGCATCACCTACCACTCGTGTGCTCACATCTCTAAAGCTGTATCTCTCTCTGGCTCATTTGGCTCTTCTGAGATAAGGACCTGTAGTTGACAAGGCATTTCCAAATTCAAATGCGCTAATGAGTTTCGAATAGAATTTATTACTCCCCCCACCCCAACCTCCCATAGCTTACTTTAGGTGAAAGTTACCACCAGCTATTCGGGTACTCAAGACAGAATCTTGAGAGTTCTGTCAATTATACCTAGTTTATATCTTCCCTATGCATTTCTTTTTCTCCACCATTTACTCTGCCACTATCTTAATTCTGAACTTCATTATGTACTGCCTGGATTACTCAGTGGCCTCTTAACTCACTTCTCTGTTTCCAGTTACCACTCTCTATAATCCATTCTTTCCATCAGTATTAGAGAAATCTTTCTCAAGCAAAAATCTGATCAACTCATGACTCTGCTTCAAATCTGGTGGCTTTCCTCACCCCCAGGATCAACACCAGACTTCTTTATATGGACACTACACTCCAGGTGACCTAGCCTCTAATTTCTAGACTCACTCTGGCTCCCGTGCTGCGCCCCAATCGTAGGAATAATTATAGTTCTCCCAACATGCTCAAGCCATTTTGCCTTCTTTCTTTGCACATGGTATCCTCACTTTCTAAAACTGCTCATCCCCTCAAATGCCTAATTAACTTACATTGGTGATTTAGACTCAGCTTAGACAGCTTCTCCTCCAGGAAGTTGTTCTGATCGTGCCGAGCTGGGATGAGTCTTCTCCTCGGCACACCTATAGCACTCTGTGTATAATTGTGTTGTAACGTACTTTATGAGGTCTATTTTCTTTCATAGGATTGTTAGCTCTTTGTGTGCAGAGGCCAAGAAATTCACATCCTCATTGCCTAAAAACATGCCTGACGCATAATATCCCTCAATAAATTTTTGTTGAATGAACACACACACACCCCACATATTAAGGCTCCTATAAAGCATTTAATATGTTCTTTTACTTTCCTAAGATGTTAAATATTGGCCCATTAAATCTAGGGAATGCTTTTTTGATTTTTGTGACTCGAACGACTAGTATGTAATTCAGGATAGGTGAGGTTATCCTGTAGTAACAAACAATCCTGAATCTCAGAGGTCACATGGCCTCAACTTATCACATGGGCCCCAAGCAATGCAAGCCTACCATGTGCCCAGAATCATGGAACACCCACAATATTTGAGGGCCAGCAGCATTTTAGATATGAAGACTTTTGGTTTGTTTTTCCACATTTAGAACTTCACATTTATGAGTAAAAGCACACAGTTTAACATCACGGTTTCATTTTTAAAAAGTGACTTCTAGATCAATGTGAATTTATTTAATTCATCTTCTCGTTCTACATCAGCATCTGAATCCCTGATTCTCTCAGCCTCTAAATCTTGAACACCTCCCTGACCACTGTATACCTCATCATCAAGGGAATCCTTCCTTCCTCTCCTTACTCCTATTATTACTCTGACCATCATCTCTTCATGTCTGGATTATAGCACTAGCTTGCTGGCTATCCCCAGTCTCTCCTCCTTCAATGTGTCCTGACACATTGCAGCTAGGATAATCCTATTAAACACTCCTTTGTATTTCACTGTTTCTCCAGAGTTTACAGAATAAAATATTAAACCTATAGCTTATCACCCTAAGCCTTTTATAATTTGTTCCTGACTTCCACTGTGAACTCATTTTCTCATTATCTTCCTGTGACAGCCTTTGGCTCATGCAAAGGGACCCTCTTTGAGCCTTCTCTTTCTTATCTATGCTGGTTTAATAATGACAGTCCCTATCTTATAAGGTTGTCATGAAGACTGAATGAAACAATACATGAAAAGCCCCTAGCATATCACCCTGACAGGCAGTCGGCTCTTGATATTATTGTGGAACATGGTTAAAAATACATATTACATCTTTCTGACATGCTCAGTAGCAATCCCCATAATTATCAGCGACTGTGCAGTATACCAGTGTCATCCTCACTCTTCTTAGGATTCCCTGAGAGTAAAGAGTATACTAACCAACACACAAATGCCAGTCATTCATATTGAAAAACTAGGTAAATAATTATAATTCAGTTCTTTGCAATGAATAATTCCAGTTCTTATCATCCAAGTGATGGCATGCACTTAAATAGTCCTTAGTCTGACTGAGTTTCACTGTGACTTCCAACAGTTAAGCAGCCACTCAAAGGTGTTATTTGGAAGATTGAAGAATTTGCTTTTTTCAGTTGCTAGGGATGGTGCGTTATAAATCCACCGTGCTTTGTAGTATTAAAGGTGATGGAAGGATGTTACAGCAGTCACTGGTGCACTGGCTGAAAAGCGGGGTGTTTCACTATTGATCCTTTGTAAATGTACCTTTATTGGAATTGCTTGAGATCAGGCTATAAAGACAATGCTGTACTGAAGCGAGAGAACCGGACTTGGCGTCTGAAAAATCTGTCCTCCGAGATCTGTTTAGAGCTAATGGTGTGATCCATTAGCATCAATTTTTTCTCAGCAGAATGTGAGTAATATCTGCCTTCTTAGAAGACTGTTGTAAATAACAGATTATATTTGTGAAAGTGTTTCATTTAAATTGACAGTTTGTTTCTGTATACAAGTTACACATATAGAACATAGTGTAGTATGCAAAGCATGTGAGAAAGACTTTCATTCTATTTGTGGTATTTACTGAAAACATTGTTTCTTTAAGACCAAATTAGGTTCCTTTCTAAGCGGCAACTATTACACACTCTCAGAGCCAACTACAAGTAAGTATTGAGAACGTTTTTTGCTACCATTTCTTATTTCTTTTGGTGTTGGTATTCCTGAAGGGAAAGAAGGCATACAGAAGAAACAGATTTTATATAAAAGAGGAAATTTGAGAAACATGATATTTTTGGGGGTGAATGAAAACAAAATTTGAATTTTTCTCATTAATATTGAAAACGGAGTTGTTTGATAAAAACCAGATTTATTTGGGCTAATGTCAGAGCAAAGCAAATGACCCACTACCTTTTGGAGGGAAGTCATTGGTTAGTACCTGGCTAGTTTGCTCAAAATAATAGCAACAAAAACAGCAGCAGCAGGAGCTTCTGCTTCAATTCTTACTGCTCAGTAAAATCAGAGCATTGCTTGTCTTCCAGATCGGAGAAAAAACTGACCCAGAAATTAAGAGACTGGCCCCAAATCTCACGACTGAGCCAAAATATCAAACAAGTTCCACCTGCCTCCAAACTCTGTGTTCCTTTCACAGCAGCACCACCCAACCAAGCTGGTTGTGAGGGTAATTGTGACTTCAATCAAGAAGGTAAAGACAAAAATAGAAAGTTTATTACAAGATGCAGCATTTTTTCTTTTTCTTTTGATTATTGCATGAAATGTCTGATGGCCTTAAGTGTGTGTTGTTATTAATAATTCAGTCACCACTAAGGTTTTAAGTGAAGGCTGAAAGAGCAGTGCTCAACTTCAGTAGAAGGAATGGCCAAGTTTTGCAAATGGAACCCAGTGAGTATGTTCCAAAATTGTATTTTGATTAACAGTGAAAGATATTGACATGTGCTGAAAAGATGACTTTTAATTATAATATAGTGAGTGTCTCAAGGACATGAAATGCTCTGATGTTTTTAGGTCCCCCTTTACCCCCAGTGGAAACAAGCATTCTGATTATAATTATTGCTGTCTATGCTTTTAATAATCAAGTTTTGGCTAGTGCCTTAAAAGGGGCCGTAGTGCTCAGCTCTTACTTAGAACAGTATGCTACAGATGGCCTTAAACTTTAGGTTTACATGTTACCCTGAGGAAAGGGACTCAAGAGTACATCATATTAAAATGGAAAATCTCTCTGAAGTCTCTCCCTCTTGAGCAGCTATCAAGTCTCTAAAATGTACTCAGATTGCCCTCTCCTGGTTGGATGGAAGAACAGCTAAAAGAAAAGTAAGAACATTGGTTTTAGCATAGCATGCTATTTGACTAATCTGAACTTAATAGAAATGGAGATTACCAAGTGATCAAAAGAGAAAAACAGTGGGACAGAAAAAAAATTCTCACTTGTGACTTCGCAGTGCACATATAAACCCAGACTAAACAAATTCCATAAAAAAGCATCCCAATGTTGGACCGAAGTCTTGCATTAGGGTCATTTGATCAGTAGAGCTGTCCCATAGCTATCTACTGTGAGTGATCAGAGCTCATCTGAGTTCTGGATAGGTTCATCTCAGGCCCCATAAACTGGACAGGACTCAATGGAGCCTGGGGCCCCTGATGTTGCATTTGTTTTCATTCATTTATATACTTCATAGCCTGGTGCTCTTTGTAGCACCCCAATGGCAGATTTCAGGCTGAAGTGCAAAAACAGAGATAGCTGGAGTATCCATGGAAAATGTTCTATGTTTCATTGTAAAACACTCCAGCATTTCTCCAGTGTCTCTTGACCAAATTCATGGCTATGATAAAACATAAAAAGTGTATATCTACTCAACTTCTTGCACTTGGTTCAGAATTGTGACCTTTAAGAACGTTTTAGATACCAGTACTTCCTGGCCTCTTGGACTATATTGCTTAGGTTTGAAATATGGCTAGGCTCCTACCTGCATGACCCTGCCCTAAGTCCCCAAATTTCAGTGTCTTCAGTTTCCATATCTGGAAAATTGTGATCATAGAAGTATGTCTTGGGTTATTGGGAAGATTAAATGTGATACATCTAATATTCTTAAATCAGTGACTAGCACATAGTAAATGTTCAATACATGTTAGCTGCCCATGTTATTCTACAGTCAAAAGAGGGGGAGCTTTTGTTAAAAGCTTCATTCACAGAGAAGCAATAAAATCATTCCTTGACGTTAACATTTCTAAATTCAGGAAGTAGAACTACATTGATTTCAAAACACTTCATAGATCTTTGTTGCTCCCCCAGATCTGCCTCTGTTGGAGGAGGTCACTCTCCTGTTGCCATGCAAACCAGGCTGCCCCCATTAGAGATTAGAGAAGCTGAGTACCATGTATGGACACCCTCATTGAATAGACAGTGATCGGGGGTCACATTTTAAGGGTCGTGATGTGCAAGACTAGCCACAAGTACATGACATTGAATGGAAGTTCCATCACCCCTATAACTCACAAGCAGAAGGGTTGGTAGAAAGGAAGAATGGAATATTAAAGCAGCAGATTAATTTACTAACAGGTAAAACCACCTTGGCCAGACGGACTAAAGTACTGTCCCAGGCTTTAATACATTTGAATGATCAACCAGTGGGGCCTGTCACCCCATATGCCAAACTAGGGACCCCTGCCTAGGTACCCAACACCATAAAGGTATGGAAGTCACAGGAGATAGATTCTGCCCCAACTCTCATCATGGATCAATGTGCTGTGCTGCTGAGAACACCAAGCCCCATCACACCTGGAAAAGGTATTATCTACTGGAATTTGCAGTGGGATGTCTCACCAGGATGGGAGAGTTACTTTGCACCCCTGGGTGAGGGGGAACTACTCATTCTCCACTGGGATCCTACTGCAAATTGGATCTATTAAAACCCACTATACCTGGAATGGAACACGCACCATTGAAAAAAGGGGAGAAGGAGGGGGTCCTGTCTGCCATATCCCACCCCTATTCTATCTCCTCACACCTGACAGTGCTGCCTCCCCTGGCTGACATGTATGGTATGCACAACCAGGTCTAATTCTGAAAGCTGCCAACCTCCCTGTCTTAAAGACCAGGTGGACATGTTCTGTTTCCCACTGGTATGACCATTTGGTCGCCATCTTTGTTCCCTCCATTGACCTGGAGGACATTATAGCACACATAGAAGCCCTAACTAAATTCACCCAGCAAGCCTTAAATCATGTCCAACAAAGCCTGTTCTAACTTAACACTGAAATGTCTCTAGTGAGAAAAGCTCTCCTTCAAAATAGAATGGCCATGGACATTATTACTGCCTCACGAGGAGGTACCTGTGCCATTATCCAAAGAGAATGTTGTGTGTTCATACCAAATAAGTCTGCTAATGTATCATCTTTATTAAATCACATGAGAACCCTGAGTGATCCAAATCCCAGCCTAGGGGACTTAGTAAATCAATGGTTTGGATCATGGGGATCTAGGTGGAAAAAATTATTACTTATTTTGGGAATCATTATCTTAATCTGTGTTTTCTATTGCATGTGCTTACATTGCTGCTATGTTATTTATCTCCAATGTAACCAGATAGCCACCAGATGAGCCACCTCCAAGCTAATGAAACCCTTTGCTGACTGCTCAGGGCACATTGTGGAAGAGGGAGGCTTGTAAGATTGTAAGAGCCAGTCATAAGGGGTGGAGCGTTGGAGTTGGTCATGGAGAGGGCGAGACCACTGGTTGACCGTGGGCTGGACCAAGGCAGTCAGAGGCTCCTTATCCTCTCCCCTGTCCTTAGAATGTATGTTTTACCAACCATTCCCACACTAGAAGCTGTTTCAAGAACGTAGTCATGAGAGAGTAAAGTGTTGTTGAGACCATCTGGCTGGTACATGTGACTGAATTCAGTTGAGGCCTCTATATAAAATTTTAAGATTCTGCCTGGTGGGTGAGGAGATTTACTCGTCTTGCCTAAGACAATCCTTGTATGTAAGTTCCCTTGCTTATTAAGACTGACACCTACCAATCTGGAGTGGTCTGCCTCTTTCTTTGGTCTCTCCTTGCCCTCCATAAATGGGGCCCAGTTTCAAACTTCACCTGAGGAACTCCTAAGGTCATGATCCAACAGCCTTATACAACTTTTCCCTGACTGAGACCCACACAACACGCAAATGCACGTGTTTGCTGCTGCTGTTTTGAAGCAGAGTAAATTCTTCAATAAAAATGTCTTCAGATGAGGTCGGGCGTGTTCAGGGTGGTATAGCCATGGACTGTAATTAATTTCACTCTCAATTTTTACTATAAATTCTGAACAGAGTGTTCTTTATGCCATGAGTAAATCTGTTGATTGAGTTTTACCATGGTGGTAAAATAAAATCACAACTCTTAAGTCATATAAATAGAGGAAGAAAATATTCTATGTACTATACATGAAACAAAGTTTAAAAAAATTTTAACTACATAATTAATAGAAGAGAAATAAATATTATAAATAAAAAAAGTCTTCAGGTCAAGTATCCAACAGATAGCTCAAAATGTCAGAGATGATTTGAATTGATTATAGGTTAATGAGAAATTTTGTGAAAGGCATTATATAGCTATACGTTTTAGCCTATGATGTATAGGAAGAGAAAGTTTACTATTCAGACTGAAGGAAAAACACACACTCAAAATGGCCAGGCAAATGATAAGTATCCCTCAAGGGTTTCACTCCCTACAGAGGGACAGTAAATCTGCTGCCATATTGCTTGCCTTTGATCTAGCATCAATCCAGGAGTTTTTGCTAAAGAAGATTTGGCACATGATTATACCACATGTCGGATGTGCACCTTTGCTGTTGAATCTGTAAGTAAAAATTGAAAAGGGAGTGGGACTTCTGGCCATTCTTCACTTCAGAGATAAAAAGAGATAGTTGTGGGCTATGTGGGGTTGCCATGTGAGAATACCAGGTCATAGGACACCTGGCAGCTAATCAGGAAATTATGAGAATGAGTTGGTAGAAAGAGAAAGGAAGGTGGACTTAAAAATAGGATCTGCTACCTCTGCTTGCCAGAGGATGAACACTCTATGTTCCTGAAATGAAGCACTCAAATTCTCAGACTAAAGTGGTATAGCCAAGACATTTGGACAAACTCTTCCAGGGCAACTGGAAAAATTCCAACACTCACTTGAGGCAGAAAAAAATTCTATAGGTGAAAAAGAGAAATTATGAGGAGATAGCTGGGCAGGTGCAGTTCAGTTTAGAGTGGCCTTGAGCCTCTTAGAATAAAGCTCAAACTCCTCAGCACGACACAGAAGGGCCTTCATAATAGGACCTTGCTAACAATTCCATCATCATCCCAACATTCATCATCATCTCACACTCCAAACCACAGCCACACTGAACCACTTTGCTTCCTGAACACAGCATCTCTTTTTCTGTTGGGCCTTTACACAGTGTGTCCCTCTATCTGGAATGCCCTTATTGTCTTGATATTTTCTTGATTGGCTCTAATCCATCCTTCAGAACTCATATATCACTTTCACCAAGAAGCATTCTAACATCCCTCCCCTCCATGACCAGGGTAATTAGTCTTTCCTTGTGGTTCCACAGCATCCTGTGCTTATCTCTAAAATTTGTTTTTTCTATCTTCATTGTGTGTTTATTTGTAGATGCCCCTCCTTATGGACAGTTGCTGGATCTTATTCATCATCATAGTTCCATCTCTTGTTCAATTCCTGGCCTAAAATAGGTTCTCAATATATATTTTAAATAACTGAAAAGACTCTTACTTTCCCTAGGAATAATGTAGAACTTCTACTTGAGAAGTTCCTTGCTGGTTGATTTTACCTTCGTGGTGAGGCCACCCTTTGGACATTGCTTAAGGCAATGTCAAGACTTTAAAAGCCCTGAAGTCAACAACCACGCTAGAATTCATTTTTTTATTTTTAAGAATCTCCACTAATGTATAATTTATCATTATTTCTATATAACAGCTGCCCTGAAGCAAGCTGACATTTAGCTTTAAACATAAACCAGTGATATACTAAAGCATGTTGTATTCCGAAAACACTTGTTCCAAATACATGATAGCTGAATGCAGAGCTATCTGCAATATGAGGGGCTCTGATTCATTCACCTGGTGGTTGAGACCCTCTTAGAAGGCTTTCACATTCATTGTCCTTAGACTCTCACAACAGCTCCTTACAGGTGGGGATTGTATTTTCCAGTTTATAGAGAAGGAAATTATGTTTGCTTCATAGTTTTCCCAGGCTTATTCAGTAAATAAGTGAGTACCAGAGTTGACAACCCTAAACATGTTTGAGTTGGAACTTGCATCTGAACTCCAGACTTATATATCCAACCATTTCTCAACATGGATACCTAAGGAATCTCAAACTTAAAAACAAACTTGACACGTTGGTTATGAGTTGACTTCTGTCCTCCCGAAAGTTATGTAGATGTTCTAACCACTAGTACCTGTGAATGTGATCTTATTTGGAGATAGAGTCTTTGCATATGCAATCAAGTGAAGTATTAGGGTGGGTCCTAATCCAGTTTGACTGGTGTCTTATAAGGGGAAGAGGCAGACATACACAGGGAGAATACCACATGATGACAGAGGCAGAGATTGGAGTGATGCAGCTGCAAGCTAAGGAATGCTAAGAATTGCCAGTCACAACCAAAAGCTAAGGCAAGGCGAGTAAGGGTCCTCTTAGAGTCTCAGAAAGAGCACGGTCCTGCTGACACCTTGATTTCGGACTTCTAGCCCCCAGAACTGTGAGAGAATACATTTCTGTTATTTTAAGACACGAGTTTGTGGTATTCAGTTACAGCAGCCTTAGAGAACTAATACAATGTCAAAAACATAACTTCTGATCCCCCTCCAAACTACCCCCTCCTGTAGTCTCTTGTAAAGAAGTAGATGGCAACTCCATCCTTGATCTCAGTCTTGTTTCCTCTCTTTTGCTCATACTCCATACTCAGTCCATCAACACACTCGGTTGCCTAGAGTCCAACCACTTCCACTGCTGCCACTCTGGTCTGACCGTCAGCATCTCTCACCCAGTTTATTGCAATAGCCTCTTAATGAGTGTTTCTGCTTCCACTCTTGTTTCTCTACAGCCTATTTTCAGCCCAGCAGTCAGCACTATCCTCTTAAAACTTAAGTCAGATTATGCCACACTTTTGCTCCCAACCAACACAGAAAAAGGGAATCCTTTCATTTGATTACAAGGTCGTATATGAGCTGCATCCACCAGCACAGCTTCCTACCTCATCTCACCCTACTCTTCCTCCTGCCCACTTCTCTCTGGATCCACTACCCTCCTTGCTGAGCCTTGATCGCACCAGGTGTGCTCTCACCTCAGTCCTTTGAAGGGCTTGTTAAAATCCCTCAGGGCTTTTCTCTTAAACACCCACTGATCCCTTCCCTCAGCTTCAGGATTCTGCTCATTGCCTCTAAGCCAGGCTTTCCCTATTCAATTTATTTAAGATTATAACTTTGCTTCCCCTGGCTCTCCTGCACTCTACCTTGCTTTATTTTCCCCCTTAGCACTCTTGCGTGTCTAACAATTCATATATGTACTTTGCACCTCTCTTCTTACACCAAAATTTAAGCCCTATGAGGAGAGGGTCATTGTTATCTTCACTATCTGTCTCTGTAGCATCTAGAACCATGGCTGACGCATAAATGAGTTCAAGAAATATTTGTTGAATAAGTGGATGAATGAAAGGTCTCAGATTAGTCTTCTACTTTTTTCATTTACATACATGACAAAAAAAATCCAGTGTGACATAAATGACTAAACTATGTAACTTTTAAAAAATGAATGAATGCACTTAATACACTAACAATTTATTTGCATTCCCTAAGTTAACCACCATAAAATATTTTAACAATTTATATACCCATGTCAGACTTACCTGAAATGACCAATAGATTCAAAAGTGGAAGAGGAAAAAGAAAGAAAAGCGAGAAGAAAGAGTCAGGAGGAGGGCTTTTATAATTTATCAAGATAAGAGTGCTCACTATTAAAACAAAACGAACAGATACCACAAGTAAATCGAAAACTGAATGGTTCCAGGTAACATAGAATTGTCTGAAGGAGATTTGTGCCAGTTGGGGGAAGCCCTTACATTATTTCTCTGGTCTGTTTTAGCACGTCATCTGGATTTCTTTTCTATTTGGAAACCAAATCTACTCAAATCTCTGGACTAAAAAAGATGTTATGACTAGTTATTGGAATCTTGGCAAATTAAGCAATGATACTCTAGAGTGAAACAGGGCTCTTTTGGGTAAGCGGCAAGGAAAATTATACATTTATATTAAATTTTGTAATAATGGTGGTGCTGATAAAAAGCACAAATACCGCACTGGGTAAATATAATCTCCCTAACATAGGAAAATGTCCCCGTGGAAGGGAACACTCTGGCCACCATGATGATTCAGGTCTTTGAAAACACAGAGGGAATAACACATTCAAAAGCTGGTGATGAGTTTCATTGATGCCCTACTTCAATAATGAGAAACTGAGGGTCCCTAACAAAGAGTTAAAACTAAATTTAACAGCCGGAAGGCCTATGAGGTAGCTTATAAAGGGATCGTATCTTTTGCAGTGGGAGAGCAATATAGCTAAAGAACACACTCAAGATCTGACAGGCTTACTGAACTTCAAAGAGAGTAGAAAGCTTTGCCAAGGCAAATTTGTAATGCTAACTTCAACACCTGGTGAGACAGCTTGGGACCCTGAAACATAGGGATGATGTTTGAATGGATACCCTCAAAGAATGTGGTTCTCCAAAATTCCCTGAATCCTTGGAGCTACAGAGATGGCTTATCCCTCCTTATTAAGAGATAGTACTTTCTCCATGCAGAGACCTCTCCCCCAGGAGGCAACAGAAGGTTCCCCTTAGGGCATGTCTCTACCTTTCTCCTGGATGCCAGGCTGATAACTATGGTTAAATCCCAGGATAGCCCAGGTGAAATCATGTTGGATCTAATAAAGAAGAAAGATTATACCCCAAAGCAAAAATTAACTAGCATGTATCATTAGTATTATTAGCAGGAGCCAGGGGGGTACCAATGGGATTGGATTTTAAAGATGCTTGATCAAGCAAAGAAGAACATGAGACTGGATAAGAAAGAATTTCTTAACCTCAGAGGATGGTGCAAACTCCCAGCTGAGTTGCCAAGGAACACAGCGGAAGGAATTAAAAAATCTCAGGGAAGTGAGCATGTTGGAATGATGTATTATGTGAGGGCAGAATACTTCCCAAAGATTTTACTCCATCTGAAGGCCTAGAGGACACACAGTCACCGAGGCTTGAAAAGGCACTGGAGGGAGGAACAGCAGCATCACTAAGAAGGTCAGTGATGGTGTTCCTTTAAAAGACAGAACTGAATGTAGGGGAGACATTTGCAGAGCTTGGCTCATCAAAAGAAATAAGGATGATGGAGCACTGATACAATAGAATCCAGAGGGTGATACTTAACCACCCAGATCCAGAGGGCTGCAAATTTTGGGAGAGGTAGTCACAGAGCCTTGACCCATAGGGTTTTATGCAAGTGGTTACTAGAATATGGCCATCTGTAGGGGCAAAAACAGATGGGCAACCAATGAGGGTACTGCTTACTACATACATACATATATCAAAAGAAGGAAAGGATGGATGAGCAGGAAGTTTCTGGCAATTGCTCACATTTTCTTGCTCGGTTCACAAACTTGAATCAGTTTTTAGACCTAGAACCTATTGACTGAGAGGTGGCCAGTTCCCATGAAGAAGGACCCCATTACACTAGGGCAAGTGCACACAATAATGACACTCTTGGTCCTTCTCCAAAGGGATGTATAACTACTTGCACAAGTAATTAATATTAAGTAACGGGGAATGACAAGATATTTTGAGGACTTTTGGACACAGGGACTGAGCTGACATTGAATTTGGAGATTCAAAACATGATTATCGTCCCCATTTGAGAAGGGGCATATAGGGACAGGTAATAAATAGAGTGCTGGCCAAAGTCCAGTTTACAAAGGACCTACTATGTTTGTGAACCAACCTGGTGGTCACCTCTCTGGCCCAAATGTATAATTGGTTTTACCATACTTGGTAAGTGGAGTAAACCTCACATGGGACCCTTAGTCTATAGATTAAGAGCCATCATAGTAGGGAAGGCCAAGTAGAAGCTTCTGAAACTGCACAGTCGCTCAGCCAATGCACTAAATTAAAAAAAAAAAACCAATATTACATTTCATGGGAACGGAGATGACAGATATTAGTGCCATCATTAAGAATCTTAAGGGTGGGGGAGGTGGTCTCTAATGTAACTCTATTTAATTCAATAGTCTGGCCTCTGTGGAAATTAGATGCATCCTTGAGAATGACCATAGAATACCACAAGCCCAACCAAGCAGTGGTTCTAGTTGTGGCTGCCATGCCAGATGAGGTATCCAGCACATGGTATGGGGAAGGAATTTATTCTATCTTAATCAGAAAAGGGGACCAGAACTACAATGAGATATCACCTCACACCTGTCAGAATGGCTATTGTTAAAAAGACAAGAAATAACAAGTGTTGGAGAGCTTGTGGAGAAAAGAAAACTCTCATACACTGTTGGTGGGAATGCAAACTGGTGCAGCCACTATGGAAAAGAGTATGGAGGCTTCTCAAAAGTTACAAACAGAAATACCATATGATCCACCCATTCCATTTCTGGGTATTTATCCTATGAACATGAAAACACTAATTCAAAAAGATCTATGCACCCCTATGTTCATTGCAGCATTATTCACAATACCCAAGACTTGGAAGTAACCCAAGTGCCCATCAATGGATGAATGGATAAAGATGTGGTGCATATATATATATATATGTGCATACATATATATACACACACACATATATATCCATGTATATATATATATATTAAGTAAAGGGGAATATAT
Source organism: Tapirus indicus (assembly GCA_031878705.1). Taxonomy (NCBI): domain Eukaryota; kingdom Metazoa; phylum Chordata; class Mammalia; order Perissodactyla; family Tapiridae; genus Tapirus; species Tapirus indicus. Next base: position 21,441,047 of record CM062935.1, read on the forward strand.
ATATATATATATATATATATATACACACACAGATATATATAATGGAATACTACTCAGCCACACAAAAAGACAAAATTGTGCCATTTGTGACAACACGGATGGACCTTGAGGGTATTATGCTAAGCGATATAAGCCAGACAGAGAAAGACAAATACCTTATGATTTCACTCATATGTGGAAGATAAACACATAGACAAGGAGAACTGATTGGTGGTTACCAGAGGGGAATGGGGTGGGGGCAAGGGTGAAAGGGGTAAAGGGGCACATATGTATGGTGAAGGATGGAAAACAGACTTTTTTGGTGAACACAATGCAGTCTATACAGAAGCTGAAATATAATAATGTACACCTGAAATTTACAGAAAGTTATAAACCAATGTGACCTAAGTAAAATGAGAAAATAAGAAAAAAAAAAGGAGATCAGAAACAGTTTGCTTTCACATGGATCAGGCAGTAATATACATTACAGATTTGTCTCAGAATTAGAATAACTCTTCTGGTATGTGTCATAATATAGTCTGCAGAGATCTGGACTGTCTGGACTTAAGCATAAAACATGATATTGATCCGTTTAGGATGAGCAAGAGCAGCTAAAGACCTCCAGAAAGCATGAGAAAAAACCTACAAAGATTCAGAGAACTGCATTTTCTTGTAAAACCTGCAGGTATCTAGCTGTCAGGGGCATGTTGAGACATCCCCTCCAAAGAAGTCAAATTGCAGCATCTTGCTTTCTTAACCACAAAGATGGAAGTACCATGGTTTGTAGGCTTCTCTGGGTTTTCTTTCTTTCTGTTTTTGTTTTGTGAGGAAAACCAGTCTTGAGCTAACATCTGCTGCCAATCCTCCTCTTTTTGCTAAGGAAGACTGGCCCTGGGCTAACATCCGTGCTCACCTTCCTCTACCTTATACGGGATGCCACCATGGCATGGCTGACAAGCAGTGGGTCGGCGGGCGCCCGGGGTCCAAACGCATGAACCCCAGGCTGCCAAAGCGCAAACTAAACTGCTGCACCACTGGGCGGGCCCTCTGGGTTTTCTGAAGGCAATACATTCCATGTGTAGGAATGTTGTTCTGAACCACATGCTGGTTGACATAAAGGAACCTCCTCTGAGTGAGACTCAGAGCAGGAAAGCACTCTGCAGCAGACCGGGGCTCTGGCATAGCACCTGTCTTAGTCATCTCAGGCTGCTGTAACACAATGCCGCAGAGTGGGTGGCTGAAAACTGCGGAAATTTATTCTTATGATTCTGGAGGCTAGAAGTCCCAGATCATAGTCCGGCAGGGTCAGTTTCTGATGAGGACTCTCTCTTGGCTTGCAGACATCCCACCTTCTCACTGTCTCCTCACAGTATGGTTGGGGGTTGGGGTGGAGGGTGGGGGGGAAAGAAAGAGAGAAATGTCCCCAATCTCCCCTCCTTTTAGCCTCTGGCAACCACCAATTTGTTTTCTGTCTCTGTAGATTTACCTGTTCTGTATATTTCATATAAATGGAGTCATACAATATATAATCTTTTGTGTCTGTCTTCTTTCACTTAGCATAATGTTTCCTAGGTTCATCTACTTTTAGCATTGTCAGTACTTCAATCCTTTTTTATGGCTGAATAATATTCCATTATATGGATAGACCACATTTGTTTTTCCATTCGTCCATTGACGGCCATTGGGGCTGTCTCCACATTTTGACTACTTTAAATAGTGTTACAATGACCATTCATGTATAAGCATTTAAATATCTGTTTCAATTCTTTTGGGTATATACCTAGGAGTAGAATTGTTGGGTCATATGATAACTCTATGTGTATCAGCTAAAATGTTTTGAGGAACTGCCAAATTGTTTTCTACAGTGACTGTACTATTCTACATTCTTACCGGCAATATATGCATGTTCCAATTTAGTTATTTTCCTTTTTTAAAAAATTACAGCCATGCCAGTGTGAGGTGGTATCTCATTGTGGTTTTGATTTGCATCTCCCTGGTGGCTAATAATGTTTAGCATCTTCTTATGTGCTTGTTGGCTATTTGTGTATCTTCTTTGGAGAAATGTCCATTCAAGTCCTTTGCCCATTTTTAAATTTGGTTGCTTGTCTTTTCATTGTTGAGTTATAAGAGTTCTTCTTATATTCTGATACTAGATTCTTATGAGATCTATGATTTGCAAATAATTTTTCTATTCTGTAAGTTGTCTTTTCACTTTCTTGATAGTGTCTTTTGATGCACAAGAGGTTTTGAATTTTGATGAAGTTCAATTTATCTATTTATTCTTTTGTTGCTGTGCTTTTGGTGTCATATCTGCAAATCCATTTTGAATTCATGGTCATAAGGACTTATCCCTATGTTTTCTTATGACTTTTATCTCATGCACCGTTTGTGGAAGGAAAAGTGTCTGGAGGTGAGAATATGTACAGATTCACGCACAATGAGATTATGGTGTGCTTGATCCACAAGTATGGAATCCCATTCAACATAGCATCTAACCAGGGAGATAGCCCTATGAGTGTGGTCACTGATCATATCATGTAAGGCACCATGCAGACGCAGCTGCCCTCAGAGAGTGTTGGAATGGCCTGTTGAAAGCACAGTTGAAGCACCAGTAGAGAGGCAGTATTCTGTGAGGGTGGGGAGCCATCTTCCTGGATGCCAAATACACACCGAGTCTGAGAATTCTATAGGGCATTGTGTCCTCAAAAGAACTCATGGGGCCGGGAAAAAAGAGATGGAAACAGTAGCCCCATGTACCATCACTCCCCATGCCTCACTGTGGACTTGGTGCTGCCTGTTCTTGCGACTTTGGGTTCTGCATGGCTACCATTCTGATCCCCAAAGAAGCCTCATTCTTATCAGGTGACAGAGCAAGGGTCTCATTGAACTACAAACTGTGGCTTCTGCTGAGGCATGTTGGACTCTTTATAAAGCAGCAGGCAGGAAGGATTCACCATCTTGGCAGGGGTATTTGATTCTGCTCAGGAAGCAGTAGGGTTGATACTACACAATGGAGACAGGGAGGAATGAGTATGGAACTCAGGTGACCCACTTGGGTACCTTTTGGGTATTTCCTTGCCCAACTGTTACTGTGAATGGACAAGTGCAGTGACCCCCACCTGAAAAAGGTATTGTTGCCAGGGATTTAGATTACTCAGGGATGAGGGTTTGGGTCCACACCACCAAATAAGTGACCAAGACCTGGAGAGGTAGGTGGTAGCTGCTGGGGGAATTCAGAATGGATAATCGCAGAGAGGTTATGAGAACTAGTTATGGCTCCAAGACCAACTGCAGTGATAGGGCAAGTAGTTTGTCTCACTAACTTCCTGTTCTAATTCTTCCCTAGGGCAAGAGGGCCACTGGAACCCTGGAGAAGTGGCTCCCAGGACATGTATGGAGAAGAGGATTTATTTGGCACAAGGGGCAGAAAGCGGTAGTAACCAAGTATGCTGTTCAGATCTCCCACAGAGCACCAACAGAGAGCGAGCTGTCTGACACTCGCCAGTTGCAGGTGTCTTTGGGATTGTCCTTAGCTTTTAAGCCAACAAGCTGAGGTCATACTCTTTCTGGGCGATCCACAGCTAATGACTGAGCATGGTGTTGGTACAAGGGCTCATCTTTTCCGGCTAGTGTGGGACTCCTCTATGGACAATCTTGGTGCTGGAGCTCCCTGGTAAGTTGGTTGAGACTTTCTCAGACTAGAACACAGTCTGAAGCTCTTTCTACCTAATCTCACTTACTTCTCCATCTCCTCTTTATGTTTCATAGGCATTTCCTCCAATTAATCGCTTGTACTTCTAACTCCATCTTGGGTTCTTCTTTCCAAAGGATGTGCTGTCACAGGTTTGTAAATATGATCACCATATTTACATGATGAGACTATAGGCTTGGATAAAGTGATTCACCTCAAGTCATACAGCTCTTAATGGGATATTTTTTCCACTTAAATGTTTATTTAGTTTCATGCTGAATAATATTCATGAAACCATGCCTTTGAGGTGCAAGTCATACTTTCCTAATCCACTTTGGAAGGGTAACTATTAAAAAAACTGTCTGAGGCAACACTTACTCATCTCACATTGGGAAAGAGCATAGTATCAGAAGCATTTGCTGAGAATTTATTTGTTTTATAAAAGTTTATTTGGCCAAGAGTTAATTTTTGAGATTTAGGCCACTCTTCCACTTGAAAGAAATGGAGTAGCTATCGTCTCACTGGGAAACTAAAGCAAAGGTATTGATAAAAGTCAGTCCCCATGGCTGCCAGACTCTATATTAGACACTTCTCCTTACTGTCTTATTTAACACTTCTAGCAAAGCAGCAAAGGACATAAATCAGTTTCCTGACCTCCAGATCAATGATTCATACCTGTGGCCTCCAAAAGGAGTATATGCACGTTAAGAAATACTCAAGACCATTTATTACACAGAGTGACAAAAAATGTATTTCACCTATGTCTGATTTAAAATTAAAATGCTTTACTAATAGCTAAAATAGGTTGACCTTAGTTCATATATTTCATATACATAAATAGGGTATGTATGTTAAAAAATTGAGACAACTCAATTAAAACAAACTGTCTAAAAGTAACAAATTTTTAGTTAACTACTGTTAAATATTTTATATACTTACATATATAAATAAATGAGTTTATTCATATCCCCCAAAATTTCTACACAAAAGTTTGTGAATTCAGTAATACAGCATATTTAACAATCAATAACATTCACAATTTCATGAAAAGGCAGTGTGGTTAGTATACTGATGCATCAGAAATTCATTGCTTCAGCTAAACTGCACATTGACTCAGAACATCAGGCATTCTTAGAACGATACATTAAACGACAGACAGGGAATTCAACAATATCCTTCATCTAGAATACCTCTCAAACATATCCAAGGATAAAGCTTGGAGATGCGAGACATGAAAAATCAAAATGCCACATTATATATATAGATACCTCCACCTCTTGTTAGGTTTAGAACAGTAACAATCAGAATTTCTGCCCCAAACTACTACTAGCCATAACCCTCCTCTCTCATTATATTAAAATGACAGCCTTCGACCATTAGTTTTTAGTTACGATGATGCTTTGAGGATTATCTAAGTCCGTTGAGTCTATAGTGATATCTTTTTGTGTGTGTATGAGCAAGATTAGCCCTGGGCTAACATCTGTGCCCATCTTCCTCTACTTTGCATGTGGAATGCCTGCCACAGCATGACTTGATAAGTGGTGTGTAGGTCTGTGCCCAGGATCCAAACCTGCGAACACCAGGCCGCTGAAGTGAAGTGTGCAAACTTAACCACTATGCCACCAGGCCGGCCCTACAGTGATATCTTTAATCATAAAAAAAAGTTAGACTAAAGATCTGATGAGCTTATATGGGATGCCTACTTTTTATATGCACAGCTCCTCTGCTATAGAAGACTGATTATATAATGTTTTTATGATACACATATATTTAATTACTAGAGAACTTGTAAGGTTAGAATTCACTCTAAATACAGCCAGAGCTAGATGAAAAGCATCTGGCCATTTTATACCAGAAGTTTTCAAGTGCTAACAAGATCAATTTTTATAAAATACATTGATTGGAACACGAGAGTAAGGTATTGCCATTAATATTCATCCATTCACTAATTCAATGTAGTTACTGAGTACCTGCTATTTGCTCTATTCCAGGCACTGGGGATAGAGCTGTAAACAAAGCAGATGATTCCTCTCCACAAGCCATATATTCTAGGGGAGAAGAGGATAAATAAAATATGTGCGATATATGCTATATTAAAATATATCATAAGTGCCATGGAGAAAATGCAGGAAAGGAGAACAGGGAGCACTTGTGAGAGATTCAAGTTTAAACACGGTTCTCAAGGAGGGCTTCACTGCAAAAGCAACAACTGAGCAAAGACCCAAAGAAGGCAAGGGACTGAGCCATGTAAGTACTGGACTTGAGAGAAGATGCTCCAGAGAGGAACTAGTATTGACCTACTACCCAGGGCACAGCCTGTGTTCTCTCTAAAAAGGTGAACTTTCAAAACATTAAAAAATATATATGTTCGAAAGATGATTGTCTTCCCCTAAACCCTGGATCCCTCCCCCATGAAGACGCTAAGTTGCCCTCTGAGATGCTGGCTCACTTAGCAACAAACTTGAAGCATGATGTCAAGGCCATAACCTTGCTGACAATGACTTAGAATTCCAGATTCTGGCATATTCAGAGGCGGAAATTCATAGTTAATGTATAAAGATCGAATGGTGTATCTCAGAAGAGAGAGCCCTTTTGATGTCAGTTGCAGGGGTGACCAGGAAGCCAGGCTAGTCCAGGAAAGGGCTGACTCATGTAAGGCAATGGAGCAGACTGAAGCCCCATAGTCCATATCAGAATTAATGGACCAGAGAAATCTTCAGGCAGCCAAGCACTCCTGGGGAACTTTTCAGACCAAAGCTACCTAACTTTTTCCCAGCATGCAGGTTTGGCTTAAATTCTTATAGCTGAACTCATGAGTTCTTGGTTATGACAAAAAGTTCTAAAAGATGACATCTACCATAAACAATAACACTATTAAGCATTCTGCTAAAATCTTCTTCAGGGGAAAAAAGGGTTACATTTTTGGATATACAAACTACGTAAAATCTGGGAGAACTGAGGGATACACAGCCATTTAGAGCTCAGACTTGGGAGCCAGACTTCTGGGGTTTAAATCCCACCTTTCCCACCTGCCATGTACATGATCCTGGGGATTTCTGAAGGTCTATGTTTTAGTTCCCTCATCTTTAAAATGAGATGCTAGTATCTACCCCATGGAGTTCTTATGCTGAGCTAATATTTGAAAAAAAAATGCTCAGAACACTGCCTGGCATATATTAAGCACTATACAAATACTTTTTAAATAAAATAGAGTATAATTTAAACTTCCTTTATAATATTACTTTCAAAGACTTACCTCTTTGACCTTCATCAAAGAAAAAAGATTTACTGACATTTCCCAAGAGACTATCTTTTATGAAGAAATGTTTAAAGAACTCTTTTATATATTATGAGTCTAGAAGTTCCAAATCTGTCAAGTTTATATCAAACCTTTAACTGAATTTCAAAGTGAATTGTATAAAAAAATAGATGACCAAAAAAGATTATCAAATGAATACTTTATTAAGAGTCATAACACTTATAAAATAAATTTCTTTTCATCATGGAGTTACCAGATTTTAAAACCAACCAACCACTTTCTCATTTTTACAGCTAAGATACATAAAGAAATCCTCAAATGCCGTAATTTTTGTTCAAGTGCTTTGTCACTCAACTCACAAATCTAGAGCATGATTAATCTATGGATCTAAGTATTCACAGTTAGATGAGTTTAGGCTTGGTTCTTAATGATCTAGAAGTAATCCATTTACAAAAGTGCCACCAAAGCAGTTTCATGAAAACATTTAATTTAATGCCACCAAGCATGGGCCTGTTATCCCTTGGAAACAAAAATAAAATCTCAAAACTAAATCTAGCTGACTAACTTCAAACGATTCCAACTAAAACGGACTATATATCCTTATGGCACATTTATGACTTTGTAATATACAATTCATAATACAGGTTTAAGTGTGTGGTATGGAGCTAGAAAAACCAAGGAAGTTGGACATTATAGAAAAGATATGATGTGAGTATAAAATTGTAAGACTGATTTCCTCTTGCCACATATTGAAACATGTCTTTTATCTTTATAATTGCATCAAAAACCAAACTCTAATAAGATTCTTCTTTCTAGGGGATTATTACATAAACACCATTTGATCACTGAGCACTGATCATGCTACTCATTCAGGATTGTCTATGTTTCATGAAATCTAACAGCCCAAATTAAACATGGTACTCTTAGGGGATGATTCAGTGAAAAAAACAAAGGACTGAAAGTATAGAACAATCGAAAGCCCTCTTTTTTCCAGAGGTCGCCCTCTTGGAGCAAGAGATAAGTATATTGCTTGGACAGTGTGGTGGGAGCTGAGGACTAACTCTAACTTGTTTTCCTATTCAAGCCATTTTGGTACCTTTCTATGACCGGGGTCTCTGCAGGTGGGTTAAAATACTTTTCTTTGCTATTCAACCAGAGGCAGTTTTTGTGATGGCTGTTGTTTTAAAACTGATTCTGTGTATCTGTCACCAATGAAAAACAACACAGATGCCAGGGCTATCATCAAAACATGTAAGAAACCACAACTTTATGTTATATCTAATACTCTATTCAAATCTAACTCAAAGTAATGTAAAATAATTAGAAGTAAAAAGTTAATTCTTCAAAGAGCTCTATTTGGTAAAGCCTCACATATCCACGCACAAGTATTCATATATTCATGCACAGGCCAAACAGCTGTATTCTGAAGCATAAATAAATCCAAAATAAGACATAAGTAGTTAGATACCAGTTCCAGTAGTGGTTAATGGTCTCCAGCAATCTCACTTTAAGGATGCCAGATGACAGTTCTGCTCCATTGTTAGGAGGCCCTTAGTTTGATTAAGCAACTAGGGTTCACTTCATAAATTACTTTTTACTGTATCCAAGACTCTGCTTGAATTAGCTTGAGAAACTACACACCCCTTCTAGGGTAAGTATTTGACCATTAACACAAAGGCAATGTGATTATTGCATAATGAGACTAAATGTTATGTGGCTTGTTTAATTAGCTTTATACTTTTCAGGATCAGTTCAATAAAATACAGAACACACAACTGAGGTTTTACATTAGAGATCAGCAAACAATAGCATGCAGCCCACAGGCCAAAGTCAGCCTGCTGCTTGTTTTTGTAAATAAAGTTTTATTGGAACACAGCTACACTCATTCATTTATGTATTGCTTATGGCTGTTTTCATATATTAACAGCTGAGCTGAGTAGTTGCAACAGAGACTGTATGGCCCACAAAGCCTAAAATATTTACCATCTGGACCTTTATAGAAAAAGGGTGCCAACCTCTGTTTTATATTAAAAGATAGAGTTCAGTGGGAAGCCTATTTGAAATGTGTTTTTTTAGGGAGTTTTAGTTACCTATTAAAATTAAAATTCAGGAGACTCAGCAACTAAACAAAAGAGATACCCCCTTTTTTATGAACAATATCTGGTATTTTATGGATATAAAGGGAAATTTTCTTTCAAAGAAAAGAAAAGAAATAAAGAGACAGATGTAAAATTAAGGGCCATTTCTCTGCTTAACATCATCATAAAATTAAAATTCCATCCATGAAATGAACCAAAGCTTGTATTTAGATTCTCTCCATATACTAAACAAGTTACTTTTGGAATGTTATATCTGCATAAAACGGTATCCAAATTGATCAGACATATAAAGTAGACAAATGAAACTAACACACAGTTTGTAAGGAGTGTTACGGTCGCCATCTTCGTAAAGCCAAACCCAAACTGCAACCATAACAAGCTGTCGTCACAAAGGCAAAAATCTAAGAAAAAAGAAACAAAAATTCACATCAGATTTATAACATCAACTTTAAAAAAACACTCATCCTTAGGAACTATCTGAAGACTGACCAACCTACCTAAAGATACTCCAACACTTATGAAAATGGCTTATATTCATCTCTTTTTTTGATGATTTGTACTGCTGTTTTATCTATCCCCTTATACCATTAGCCCTTGTAAACATTCTAGCCCCCCCAAATTTTCTCATTTGTGCACAGCCTTAGGTTGAACACTTGTTGACATACTGAATTCATATGTTAGGTATTGGTGAACCCCCCTCTTCAGGGTATTCAAAAATTCATTATGAGGTGTCTATTCATACAGTGATCTCACAGCTAAGGAAAGTGCAGTTATCAGGACTTGAGGATGTATCAAACCATTTCTGTGACAAAGAAAAGTGACTTCAGAACTGAACAAAAAAAACCGCATAGAAATGAATCATCAAGGTTGGTATGGAAGATAGTCCTCAAGTCTACACTCAGCTGTGAATTACCGTCCTTAGCATTCAACCAGCATTTCTTTAGCACCAACTATGTGTACGTTAATACATCTGGTGTATACAAACAAATGGTAGATACTGTCCCCACCCTTTTGGGGTTTATGATCCACAGAAAACCACAAGACAAAGCAATTAAATATGATAAAACATCATGATTTAGTGCAAGGATCCTTTACCAGGAAACTATAGTTCTGAGAAGGAATGTCAGATTCACCTATAGAACATTTTCACAGTATAATTACCATTCTGCTATTCTCCCCACACTTCTATTGGTTGTCTCTCTGATATATCTCTAATCTAGACCTTGTCTGCCTAATGAGAATGACCACTTTTGATACCTATTATTAGTGTAAAGGAGTTTTCCTCTCTCTAAGGTATACTGAAATAAAAAGAAAAGTGAGGGACTCAATGTAACATCACAAATGAATGGCTCACACATTTAAGTGTAATTAAAACTCAGAAATTAAAGATTTACTTCTAATGGAGTATATGGATGAAATGGGACCTAACGAGGGAACTTGAAGCACATAGAGATTTACTAAGGCAGTCTCGCTTAGGCAGAGAGAGAAAGGGAAGGATACCAGGGACAAAGTCACAGAAGAGGGACAGCCAGAACAGAATCACACTATGGAGAACATGGAAAACTGGGCTCTGAGGGCAAAGGACTGTTGACATCCACCACCGGCCATCAAGTACTTGAGCACCTGTTAGTCTTCTGAAAGTAGGATCTTAGGGCAACTATAAATAGATCAATTTGGGGCCACTTCAAGGATCCAAGGGAGGAAATGAGAATTTAGCCTGCACTATTGAAAAGGAGGGGATGGAAGAAGTAAAGGAAAATTCAATGGGAATTGAATACTAATAAGAAGGACATTTGATGGAAAAAAGTCAATTCCAAGTTGCTGAACTTTTCTCCGCTTTGTAAAACTGTTAAAACCAGTGGTTTTCCAACTGTGATCTTTGGATCTCAAGGATTCCATGAAAGTACCTCAGAGATCATGAGGTGGATAGATGAGGCTTCCTGAGAAGGCAGGATGGGCATCATGCAAGACCCTCTTCCCCTACTCCAACTAGGGCATCTATGCGTTTTCTTCTACATTTATTGGGTTTTAAGTAAGAGTTCATTAAGTACAACAGTTTCATTTTTTATAAAAGAAAGTATAAAAATCACTGATCTAAACTGTAAGCCTTTCAAAGCTAGAACCATACCTCTTTTCTGTTGCAATCCCACCTTCAGTCTAATTCATTGTAGACTCTCAATGAATTTGGACAAATCCTAACAGAGACTTGGAAAACTTATGATAGTAGGTCTTGGAATCATCGGTCTTCTACCCTTCAAAACCCAGACTCTAGACCTGTGCTGTCCAACATGATAACCACTAGTCCATGTGGCTATTTAAATTTAAACTTAATTAATTAGAAACTACCATGTTGGATAGTGCATATATAGAACATTTCTATCATTTTAGAAAGTTCTATTGGACAGCACTGCTCCAGACAGATTTTAACGGCTCTATGGGGAGTCCTGGGCTGTTTATATGCTATTTGCATAAAATTATAAAATATTAGCATCACTAACTTGTTATATAGTCATAGTAAATATCAAGACATTTCAGGGAATAATTTAAAATCTCTGACACCTTAAAAGTTATAAAAACAGAAATAATATCTCATTTATTCAAATTTCCTATGCCAAAACAAAATGACAAACTCTATGAATTAAGGAGGATAAAAAAATTCAGAAAGTTCCCCCACGAATGCATTTCATCTGCATATCACCTATTGTAATGGCTGTCATAGTTACCTCCCCCACTCACCTGGACTTTCCTCAATGGCAGGAACGTGCCTTATTCATCCCTGTCCTCAACAGCCAGCAAATTACCTGCCTCGTGGTAGGCTCTCGGTAAATATTCATTGAATTAAAATGGATTACAAATAGGTCGTGAACACTGAAGAACAAATCTCCCTTACCATGCCTGAAGTTACAAGAAGTAAAAAGCACAAGTAATTCTTTTTACAAAGTAGACTTTGTTGGGCAAGGCCAACCACTACCACGGACTGGCTATAATCTTACATGAATGTCAACCTCTCTGCGCTTCAGTTTCATCATCAACAGCACCAGGGGTAATGGTAGTACTTTGCTCATAAGGTTATTGTACAGATAAATAGCTATTATATATTTAACACTAATATCTATAACTAAAGAAAATTATTGTTGCCTGAGGAGTTTCTTGGAGACCCTGACAGTGGAGGGGAAGTGCTGGTAAACTGTATTCATCACACACTTACTGTGGCGGCTACATTTATGTTATATTGGTTGTCACTCAAGAGCGGCTGCAGAGCCATGGTTCTATTGCAGCGCAGGTCGTGCAGGGACGTGGTTGCTGCTTCCAGTAAAAAGGCTCCAAAGTAGAAGACGAACACTGTAAAATGGTAAGCAAAATCCTGAAAGAGGAGGGAAGAGAGAGACATCTGCAATTAAAAATAAGATTTTGTTGTTCATTATTTCAAATGAAGTTTACACTCAGGAAGATTAGAACATTTAATCAAACAATTTTTAACTATATTTGCCTTTTATTTTGGCTGCCTCAGCAATGTCAAATTATTAGAATCCAAACGAAAATCTACTGACCCCTCATAATGGGCACAGTGGTAAACCTTTTGATACACTGAATTTTATAATCAAATATATAATTTCAGTTTAGATTAAGGTACCAGAGACCAATATTAATTTATATAACAAAAAATAACATACACTATCCTTAAAATTCGAGTAAAACAGATTTAAATTATATCTTGTTATAGTTATTACATAACTATATTATTGTAGTAATTATATAGTTACATAATACATATACACATTTTATAATTAAGTTTTTTATTTTTTAACAATTATTGTTTTTATCCATTAGGTTGTCATCCCATACACTGAAAAATACAGAAGACCTATGAAATCATAGAATTCAATAACATATCTTCTGATATTCTAAAAAAACAAATAACATATCATAAACTTCTATAAAAAGTACAGGGACTTTTCATACAAAACTCGATTGTTATTAGGTTATTTCATATGTTGCTGGCATTAACGTGAAGCATAACTCTATTAAAATTCACACTGTCTTACCTGAATTAATATACCATCAACACATTGCTGCAGATTTTTATCAACAGCTCCCATATACCAGGTGCTTTACATTCACTATCATTAATCCTTACAACCACCATTTATCATCCCCATTTTACAAGGAAGAAATTTCTTCTTTTTTTAAGTTAAGTGACTGTCCCAAAGTCACACAAAGATGAACTTTTGAAGGGAGAACTCAAACCCACGTAGGTCTGTCTGGTTCCGATGTCCACTTTCTTTCCTCTCTACCAAACTGCCTGTTATTGACACAGCAATGTTACAAAGAAGAACATTGTACTGCCTTTGTAAATGTCCCTTCAGCAAACAAGACTGTCCATAGGAATTGTTCTTACCATGCCTAGAACAATAAGGACAAAGTTAGCTAACCAGGGGTGAGAATGACAAAGGTACAGTGCTAAAAATGCTTCCTACTTAACACCTCTAATTTATAAACTGACTCACAAATGCCTTCAAAAGATTTAAGAAAAGTGTTACATACTGGCCATGTGTCTAATTTATAGGAGAAATGCTCAAACACGTAGTTATTCAACAAATGTTAATTGATGAAGGTCAAAATACAAATGTCGTGACATTTGGGGCTTAAATGTAATAGACCTAGATTTTAATTAGTAATAAAGATTAAGAGAAAAATGTTTGAGATCATTAGGTGCTTATTTACCTTACTGACGTAGACTCTCAGAAATGGCTAATTTTATCTTAAAAAGGGACAGGAAAAGTTTGGTGATGATGCCTGCAACTCTTGGTATGATGTGACCCTGGCCTTCTTCACCAGCTTCATCTGAAGCCACCCTTGCACTTCTTTGAACATCAGCCACTTTGACCACATTTTGGTCCCTAGGAAGCACTCTATACCTCAAGGTTGATACTCTTTACACATGGTATTGTCTCTATCTGGAAAGCCTCTTCCCACAACCAATCACCAGTTGCACCTGCCCCCACCCCATACTATCTTTCTATTCCTAATTTTGTCTCCTCCATCCTTTTCAGGAGTATCAGAATAGAACCGTGGTGAAGGCTTTCCCTGTCCAATCCTGTTTGTTCCCCTTTCATCTTTCATAGGTGTCACCATCCAATAAACTTCTTGCACTCTAATTCTGTATGGCTTGGGCCATACTATCCAGCTATCCATATTATCCTTAGGGTCACATGTACCCTAAGGTGTTGGAGGAAAAGATGTAGTATGTAGTATGAAATCACTATGCAAGCTCCTGGAGTTCTAGAATCAGGTATGTAACCTGCAGAGAACTGCATGTCTTTGAAAAGCAGCTCCTGGTGTATCACTCAGCCCTTGCAGAGAAGGAACACCTGATCTTGAGACAGCAGGTGACTACGTATCTACAACTACCCATTATGAATTGAGTTCTAGCAAAGCCACCAACTCATAAAGTCAGGCAGGCCAACAGCAAGCCTTCTTAAGATGGAAATGGCACATCAGAAGGCAATCTGAGCCAGGCTGGAGGGCATGAGTCAGCTGCCTGAGCAGGTAGCCCCGGCTCCCATATCACCTACCAGAATGGAAGTGCCTCCTTCCTCAGCTCACACTTATGGCCACGTGGGGGAGGGGTTCCATTATGTTTAGCTGAAGGAGAAAGAAAAAATCTGAGCTTGTTTATGGTGGCATGATATGTGGTTGCCAGGTGAAAAGGGACAGCAGCTGCATTATATGTGCGTTATAGCCACATTCAGGGTTGGCGTCACAAGACAGTCGCTAGGGAATATTTTCCTAATAGGTGAAACTAGGAGTGGTGCAGCATTTCATGCACTTTGTTTGGAAACCAAAGCAGCCCAAGTTGAGAATATACAGAGATTCACAGTGAGCGGTAAATGGTCTGGCAGGTTGCTCAGAGCCCAGGGAGAATAAAAGACTAAAAGTTCAGAGACAAGGAAGTATGGAGCAGGGAGATGGTCATATTGGATTAGGCATGAAATGTGAAGTGTGATCTTTCTCTCCAATGGTAATGCCTACCAGAAGTATCCACCATGGAAGGCCACATAGAGAAAATGACGTGGCCAGTTAATGCGAGCCAGACTTTGCCATCAGCCACCTGATGACTGGCATTACGGGCACATGAACAGAGTGGCCATGGTTGGGAGGAGGAGGCTATGTAAAGGCCGAACAGCATGGACTCCTAATTTCCAAAGCTGATCTAGCTACTGCATCCTCTGAAAGTTGAACCTGCCAGCACCGGAGACCAACTCTGAGACCCTGAAGTGGCACTATCCTCACCTGGTAGCAAACTGATGAAACTGAGCTCCTTCTTCCCTAGAAGGCATAATGGTTCATTCTCACAAAAACAGACCCTCATTCTGAGTATGGATTTGCTTTTCCTTCCCTCAGAGCCTCAGCCACCACCATTATCCAGCGACTTACAGAATTCCTGATTCACAGGCATTCCCTCAACACAGATCTGACCACGGGACCAATTTCTCAGCAAAGGAAGAGTGGGAATGGGCCCACGACCATGAGTTGTATCATATACGGCGCCATCCAGAAGCAGCTGGCCTGACAGCATGATGGAATGGCTGGCTGAAGGTACAGCTTGGAGCACTACTCCCTGAGGATGTGCGGTCATCCTTTGGGATGCAGTAGATACAGTGAAGAAGAGTTTTCTACATCATGCTGTGTCCTCATTGGAAGAATGGGAATCAAGGGGTGGAAACAGGAGTTTCTCCACTTACCATCACTCCCAATGACCTGATGAAAGACTGTGATTGCTGTCCCTGCAACTCTGGGCTTTGCATGAGCAGAGGTCCTGGTCCTCAAAGGAGTGCACTCTTGCTGGAAGGTACAGCAAGCATCCCATTGAACTATAAGCTATGGCTGCTGCCTATGTACTTTGGATTCTTTGTGCCCAGGGACCAAAAGGCAAGAGGAGGAGTCACCATCTTGAAAAGAGTAGCTTGCCCTTATCATCAATAGAGGGTAGGGATGCTGATACACAGGAGGGCAGGAAGGAGATCACTCAGGTGATCTACCTGGGGCCCTCTTGGAACTCTCTTGCCCAACCGTGACTAAAAATGGACAACTGCAGTGATACTGGCCTAAAAAAGGATATGGTTACCAGGAATGAGGGTTTGGATTATACCACCAGGTAAGCCATTGAGACCAGTGGACAAGAGTATTGAGTGAGAGGAGTTTAAGACGGTTAGTGGGAGAGGGAGACAATAAGTACCAGTTGTGACCCTGAGACCAACTTCAGTTAGATGAGCTGTAGTTTGTCCCTCTAGGCTCTCTCTTTTAAGTCCTCCTTCAGGAAGAGAGGCACATTGGAACCCTGGAGGAGCAACTCCCCAATCATGTACGGAGAAGTGGATCTGCACAGTGGAAGCAGCAGACCGTAGCATGCATAATTGTGCACTGCACACATTTCCTTCAAGAAAGAACCTGACATTCAGCTGGAGGAGTAGAGTTAGCTGACAGCTTCGGCTTCAGTGGATTTGGGATCTACTGCCGTGTTTGAGCTAAGGCCACATTCTTCCTGGGCAGCCTCCAGCCAATGATGGCACAGTGGGCATACTGGCCACTTTTGCCCAACACAAGATTCTCAAAGGGAAGGCTGTGTTGTGGGGCTTCTCACTGATTTGGCCAATGCTTTGCCACTCTGCATCACACTCTAAGACTTTTCGTCTTTATCCTACTTCCTCCCCCATTATCTTTTACAGGTGTTATCTCCTCCCCTCCACCTCAAAAAAAATCTCTAGTGCTTCTACATCCATCTTAGAGTCTGCTTCCCAGTGGACCTGAGATGACACAAATGTTCTTCTGGTACCCTGAGCATTCTCTTCTTGACCATTAACACAATTGTAATTAATGCATCAATTGTGTAATCATTTCTTAACCGCCATTGTCTACTACAACAATCTCTTTGAGAGCAAACAGCAGGCCTGTCTTATTCACCATTGTATTTCTAGGGCTTAGCACAGGACCAGGCGCATATTAAGTGCTCACTAAATATTCCCCACCACTGGAAAGCTACATCCACATTTATATTTGGCCATCCTGGACATCTTATTCCAATTCCTGCTATGTGCAGGATGTGTGCAAAAAGGTCTTCCACAAATTTTGCTCAATGTTTTGGACAATGAATATCTAAGCCACTGGTTCAAAGGTTAGCATGAATAAGAATCACCTTGAAAGCTTGTTAACACAGACTCCTGGGCCCCATCTCCAGAGTTCCTGACTCAGCAGGTCTGGATGGAACCTGAGAATTTGCATTTCTAACAAGTTCCCAGGTGATGCTGATGCTGCTGGTCAGGAACCACCTTTTGTGAGCCACCTGTCCTAAGCCCTTGGCATTGCCCATTAGCAGATGACTCCATCCGCTTTCTGAGTCCTTCACATACTTTTGCTCTTCTGCCCATCTTCCCAATACTCACATGCCCCAGGGTGTTGCCCACTTGCCTTCACCTTTTCCTCAGGTAAACCCAGCCTCAGTGTAGCTTGATTTTTTCCAGCAACAAGTGACAATCTCCCACATTCTTATCTCCAGCCCATGTTTTGCTCCTCAGTTCAAGGTCAAACTTTCACTAACTAGTTTAAAAAAAAAAGCTATGTTTTATATAGGGGGATCCTGGTTTACACAACAGCAGCATGAAAAAGGGACAATAGTCACTGTGAGCTTTAGTTTTCTCATCTGCAAAAACGAGGATGATGATAGTTTTCCATAAAAAATTGTCACAAAGGCCAAATACGTAAATGAATGTGGGGACAGAAAGCATAGCTCAGGACATTTACAATATTAAGTGATGTCCATAACAGGCAAATGATCAAATGTGTGCCAGATACACTTTTGGGGAATAAAGGAAAATTGTGCATGACATTTTTTTTCTAGCTCTTATTTTTCTAAAATATATCTTTCCTTAACACTCCACCTCCCAAGAAAGGGAAAATAAATACGGCATCTTTTGTTTAAAGTTAGGCAAAATAGTATTAATTCCTCTCCACAAAAGAAGAAGAAAGAAAAACCATCTCAAAATAAAAATCTGCTTCTCTCCTCAAATTAGAATGGGGCAAGTTTTTAGCTTTAAATATATGTTATTACATATTATATTTTTATTTCACCATTTACACCAAAGCTAGAAGCTCAGGAAAAAATACTGAAGACTTCTACCATAAATGGTAATTTAATCTCATGATCAATACAAGCTAGAAGCTATAATTATTTTAGTTACCATCCCACAACAAATACTTCTGGAAAATAAATTCTTTATCAAAATGCACTCTTGCTTCCTTCATGCATGGTATACAGGGGACACTGCACTGTTATCATAGGAGGAAACAATTATTTTTTGAGCAATTAATGTCTAACAGTTCCAGAATGCAGCAATTAAAAACTGTTACCATCTGGTGACAACTCCATGATATGCATGGCTCAAAAATTTTCCTGGCTGAGAGTGTGCAAGATATATTACAAAACCTATCAAAAGCAACCATGCGGTCAAAAGTGACTGAGCATGGAGAAAATCACACAAGAAGAGAAAGAAAAGGAGCCCATTCTAAATATGCAAGCGTTTAAGTAAACTCCCTGGAGGCAAGAGTTGGATCTTTGAAAGTATGCCCGCCATATGACGAAGCTGTGCAGTGACAACCACTGTGCTGTGTGCTCTGTGTTCCTATCACCTTCTTTTCCCTCAGTAAAAGCAGACTGCTCCAGCTAAAAAAACCACAGGATAAACTTTGCAGGTGACCTACGGAATAGACTAGGAGGTCTTTCCAATGTCATTGGTCCCTTTCATAAAGTGGTTTAATTAAAAAAAAAAAAACAACTCTTACATTAAGTCTGAACATCAGATATAATGCTACAAATTGGGGGAAACACAAATTTAGGAAACCTAATAATGAGGACATCAACGATTGTACTCAATACCAAGGATAAGACTCAATCTAAGCAAAAGAAAAAAAAGATGGCATGGACATATGTCTAATAAAACAGGAGTGAGATTGGAAAAATATTTAAAAATTGGTAAGGCATACGCACCAACCATTTAGAAACAATGCTGGGCATTGCAGGATTCTGGAGACTCATTACTTTTCCGGGTACTAACTCTTTAGTTGCTGGGCTATTAGGAGGTCCAGGAAAGTCCCAGAGGAAGGGTCAGGGTGACAGGGAACATAGCACTTGGGAAGAGGTAGTAGGTTGGGACAATGACTATGCATTAACTAGCACTGAAGTACCACTAGGGCTATATGTACCTCCTGGTTAAATACCATCTGTGGGCCTGATACTAAAAGAGCCTGGTTGCACTTACCAACCTTAGGGATTGACTGATTAATTCCTACATTATTATGGGAAAGTCAGGCACTTAGATAGGGGAGATTAACCATCCATCTGTAACTTAAATAGAGACCTCTTTATCTTCATCATTTGACCAATTATTAGGAATATTTTCTCATCATTAATGAGAAATCCAGGCAAAAATGTAGGAACACACTATAGCAGCAACCTAGGAAACAGACTTCAAAGTTTTAAACTGCAAGCCTCAGTGTGTTTAAGGAATTATGATGATTATTGATCATTTACTATAAATCAGACACAAAGCTGAGCACTTTATAGTACATTAATTTCATTACTCCATAACAGCACCTGGTGAGGTAGGTATTATTACCATTTTATAGAGGAAGGAATTGAAATTCATAGAGTTTCAATACTTTACCCAAAGTGACACAGTTATTAAGCAAACCAGACCTAACTTGAAGCCTGTGCATGACAGTAACCACTGCTGTACTTCCTCCTTAGCTTTACACTAACCCAGGCCATCTGCCCTTGAGCTGGTCTAATGGGCAGCCACATTCGCTAGGCTTCACTGGTGCTGATAACATTTGGGATGATGCTTCTCCTTATGCTCTATAAATAAGACAAGACCAAATATTTTCCTCTATCTGTCCTAAAGCTGCTGAATAAAATGCTACCATACTTGAAAGGAAGATATATAAAGCCTGACTAAAGGCCTACTTTAAGTTTCTAACCACCAAAATGTGACTGAAGCCAAATGGGGGTTCTCCATGAACTTCATTAAAGTGCTGTCCACCATGGACTGGAATTCACGCTCCCTGGGCCATGCTGAGATAGTCCTAGAGCACGAATAAGCACAAGCATGAAAGAAGCCCCCTATATTATACGGGAAAAGGGAAAGTAAAGTTGATCCAATTTAATGGTGTCAAATTTTAAAAAATTATGTTGACTGCAAATTCACTTCTTAAAACTTACCAGTTCTTATTAATTTAGGACAGGAACTGAAAATAAATACAAAATATCCCCTTTTCTAAGTATTTGGAGAGTAGAATATATAACTACTTATTTTCTGAAAAGAATATATGTACTTAATATCTGAAGCAGAATTCAATGGAAAATTTTAAGATATATGTCACAGCATTCGTCTCCGAAAGGCAACTGTTCAAGAGTTCAATAACTGTAATGCAATTCATTTGTTGAATGAAATAAAACAGTCTTTGAGTAAAGGTCATCTAACTCATAAAGGAGTAACAGAAAGATTGCTCAGCTCTGTCAGCACAGGAGTTTCACAAACTGTGACCCTGCTGTCCAGAAAGGCAGCCACATGGCAGCACAGCAGACCCTGAGGTCTGACCTTTTCTCTCCCACTAGAGGCAACAGATAGAACAGGGGATCAGGCATTTCAGGACAGAACGAGATATTTATAAGTTTTTCACATTTTCCTGAAATAGACTTAAAAATCCCTTACCAGGAAGTTCCAATTGGCATCAATCTGAGTCACCATTCCAGAGAGGAACACACCAAGGAAGACGAGGGAAAAGATAAAAGCCGTCACGGACACGAACATGACCCATCCTTGTAGCAGAGGTAGAGGAACATTGGAGGAGGCAACCAAAATCCAGACGAGTCCCCCAAACAGCTGAAGGAAAAGGGAAAGATGGTAATAGGTTTGGGCAACAGAACCGAACATTCTCCTATCACCCCTACTACTACCTTTGTTTCTCCCAGGCCCCTGCACACGTTCCTGCAACCCCACCCATCCTCTTTTCTCTCTCATTATGCCAGATGCCTTCTTCCCCCAGGTGAAGGCCAGTGCTTCTACTCGCAGGCCTGATCCAACTCCACACCTGTTTCTGGACCTGCTTTCGTGTTGGACTCTTGTCCTTAGCCCATGAAAAGGCCCAGCATTCTTTCATCATCTAAACATATCCTCCTTTGACCCCACTGCCTCTCTAACAACTGCCCTCTCTAAGCATTTTTCTTTTCGGTCAACCATTTTCACAAATTCATCTTTGCTTGGTCTCTAACTCCTCTCCGTGCTGTTACTCTTCAAACCACTGTCCAGTAGTCCCCCCTTATCCATGGGGGATATGTTCCAAGACTCCCAGTGGATCCTGAAACCACAAATAATACTGAACCCTATTTATGCTATGTTTTTTCCTATACATATACACCTATGAGAAAATTTATAAATTAGGCACAGTAAGAGTAATCACAGTAACAAAAATAACATAAAATAGAACACTTATAATAATATACTGTAATGAGAGTTATGTGAATGTAGTCTCTCTCTCAAAATATCTTATCATACTGTACTCACTCTTCTTGTGATGATGTGAGATGATACAATGACTACATAATGAGATGAAGTGAAGTGAATGGCGTAGGCATTGTGACGTAGTATTATTCTCAGATCATAGTTGACTATGGGTAGCTGAAACGACAGATAAAGGAAGACTACTGTACACTGGCTTCTACTCTCACCACTTCTCAGAGAGTTTATTAGCAAAGATCAGCCATAACTTTCTAACTTGTCCTTTTTTTGTGTGTGTGAGGGAGATAAGCTCTAAGCTAACATCCCTTGCCAATCTTCCTCTTTTTGCTGAGGAAGACTGGGCCTGGGCTAACATCCATGTTCATCTTCCTCTAATTTATATGGGATGCCGCTACAGCATGGCTCGACAAGCGGTGCATCAGTCCACGCCTGGGATCCGAACCTGCGAACCCGGGGCCACCAGCGGAGCGTGAGAACTTAACTGCTACGCCACCAGGCCGGCCCCTCTAACTTGTCACTTCTAATGGCCATGTTTCAGTCCTTATCATGACCTATTTGTAAATGTGAGATTATTGCCTATATACAGAATAATAGTTGCAGCTGTTGTACACGACAGTGAAAAATAAAATCTACCACTATTTATTGTCATTCTATGTGCTGGGCAGGGGATAGGTACTTTAGATATTCGTGGATCTAATATTCAATAAAAACCTGCTACCTCTCAGGTACTGTGCCGACTGCTAGAAGTAAAATAGCAAACAAGCTACACTTGATCTTCCCCATCACAGGGTTCACAGTCTCTTATAGAAAAGAGACAGTTAAGCGAGTGATTAAAATGCTGCTTCATACATGTCACAACTGGGCAAATACTGGGCACTGAAGGTCGCACAGTGAGGGCTCTAAATTCAGATTTGACAAGTCAGAAAACATTCCCTGGAAGCAACATCCCAAAGGACAAGGCTAGGGAGAGTAGCAGAGGGAGGAGAGGGCTGTTCCAGAGCAGGAGGTGAGTCTTGAGATGATCTGGTGGGAGCTGAGAGAAAGGGCAGAGCTGAAGGACAGAGCTCAACATGATGAGAGCAGCAGGCACCAAGCGGGGAATGGCCAGGGGTGTGAGCCGGAGACTGAGCTGAAGGGTTCTGAAGGTCAGGTCAAAGAGTTGAACTTCACCCACAGGTCACCCTGGGTAGGAACTAGCACGATCAGATTTGTATTTAGAAGTTTCTCTCTGGTTAGATTGTGACAGTGGACTGGAAAGGAAAGGATGGAGGGCTGAGGGACCACATAGGAGACTGTTACAACAACAGACTGTAATCTAGACTCAAGGCACTGAGGACAGAGAGAAATGAATGAATCAGAGAGAAATTTAGAAGTAGATGTGATGGTAGTTGGTGACTGATCAGATGTGGGACATGACAGCAGAACAGATAAGAAAAATATGCAGATTTCTGGCTTGGGCAACTAGGAGTGAGTGAGAAAACACAGGAGGAGAAATGGTTAGGGACTGAAGACAGTTTCATGAATCTAACAACCTCAGTCTCCCTCATACAACCACTAAAGCAATAAAGGCCATGCATCCTTTGTGCTGCACTCCAGGCCATTTACAATCTAACCTGCCTTTTTTATCTTTGTCTCTTGCTGCTGAGCTCCTCATATTTTACATAATAGAAAAAAAAATCCACAGTCCAAAGACAAAGCTCTTTCATACCCAAGTGGCCTGACAAATGCTGGCCCAGAAGGTCATTCCCTCCCCATGTGTATCTGAGAAACTCCCATTCATAGCTCGTCTTGAATAGCACGTCATCCACAAAGTTTTTCCTGAGTTCCACCCATGCTCAGGTACCTCTCCATCCCCTGGGCAAGCTCCCTATTGTGATACGTTACATCAATGAGAAACACTAATTGAAGGCCCCTGCACTATTAGACCTTCTTTGCAGTATGCTGCCTTACATGTCTTTGCATCCAAAGCCACTTATTAATCTACATAATAACCCTTTCCTAACTATCAGTCAGGCACTACACTTGATTTGGTAACACAAAAACCTAGGCTATACAGCTGTCCTGGAGACACCTACAGGCAAATGGGAATCAATTCCACCCCCCTCCCCCCAACACTCTCACAAACACAGACACACACATGGGTAATATCATAGAAGCACGTGCATCTGGCACTTAGACGGCTCTCAGATATTTGCTTAGTTAACAAATAAACTCCTAGTTCCCATACGAAAACAGTAGAAACTCCAAATATTAAAAACAAATAATCATGTGTATCTTGCTTCTTAAGTATCTAGATAATATCCAAACTGCACAAGTCACTAAAAGTTAAGTACAAATTTTAATTCAAGTTTCTAAAAAAAGGCCCAGTCATACAATTCATTACTACTTTGAAAAACATTTTTGAAAGCATAACAAATTATCATGTGAGCAATAACTAAAGCACCAATTAATAAATTGATATTTGTGGTGGTATATCTCAAGTCCTAATTTCAAATAAAAAATTAACAATCAAGCTAGAAAGTTTTATGAAATATATCTGTCATGCATATTAATACATATTAAAAAATTTAACCACAACCTTATTAGTAGCTTTGAAAAAAATAATGTTCCTGGGAAAAGATTCTCTACTCTTTCATACTGTTTAATATTTGAAGGTGATAAGATCTCAAATATTTCATTTTTTTTCTCAGCCTCTTCTTTCTGGTAGCCTTTTCTTACTCTCCCACTACAAATAACTTACATTACTTTAAATACTGCTTAAGAAATATACATCTTTATTAAATACCTATTAATTTAAGAGTCATTTATTAAGAACCTATGTGCAAATATAAAAGGTAAGAACAAACAATTGGCCACTGTTTACTAGCAGTAGGCAGATTCAAACAGATAAGCATAATTATATGATACAGGGATTATGATAAATTGACACCTCTGAAGAACAGAGTATATGATCCCTTGGAATTAAAAATAGCATTTAATAAATGTGGACTGGACCTCAAACTGGTCAGTCTCAAATCTACTGCCAGGCACCACAGAAGAATACTCAAGAAAAAAGAAAAAAAGGCAAGATTTCGTCTCCAGGAGCTCTAAGTAAGGGAGAAATAGACACCATTAAATCTGATTCAGGAGCAGATTGTGGTGAGTGCTATAAAAATAGCTCAACACATTGTGCTCGGAGAAGCTGGGAGCAGGGAGAAGAAACAGAATGGGAGCAATCCAGAAAGGTGGGCAGGGGAGGCAGGTAGACCAGGGTAGACCAGGGCTTCGACAGCAAATGCTAACGTGAAACAGTATAGATTAACTGTACTTGTCATACTCAAAATTACAGCCCTTCTAACACCTCAAAGGCTTGGAAAGAAAACTAAGTGCTTATATGCCAAGAAGACAGATTCGCCTCCCCATTTGTGGTGTGTGTTGCATGGGAAGGGGGAGGGCAGGGAGGAGGAATACGAATGCCTCTCTTCACATAAACACACACACTACATCCCTAGCTCAGAGATTCTGGGAAGTCCAGACTTAAGTCCTGCTCATCACAGTAGCTTGGGAAGATAGAGGCCAGAGAACATAATTAAACCCACTTTGGAGATCCACCTTCCTTACTGCAAGACTGTCACTGGTGAACGGGTCACTAGGACCTCAACACAGTTATTTCTTGTCTACTTCATGATTGCCTTTTGCCAAAAGCTCCCTTCTCTCCCGAGCTTCCCCACCTAGCTCCAACTTTAAAAATTGAGCTTTTAATAACATTACCAATGCTTAGTATAGTCACTTCATCTAATTCTGGGTGTTATTAAGCTCGGAGTATTTACCAGACATACTGTAATTATCAGCATCCTTGTTTAGTAGGGGTGACTCTGGAGGAAGCCTTGTTTTCAAAGGTGAAAAGAAGAGCATAAAAATGGTTAAAATCTGAGGGAGGCCAGTTGATCAAGTATTGTAGCAACTGCAGAGCACACAAGCTGGGAAGAAGGGTGGAATGCCACATTCACCCACGTTGTTCTCATTCTGGATCTGAATCCACATTCTGACCTCTTGTCTGTCACTGCCTTCCATTGCTCATGGTATCCTAAAAAGCCTGATAATTATAAAACTCCCAAATGCACCACATTTTGAAGTTTCTTTCAGGAACCAAGTCAGGGATCATGACTCCAAACCTCAAACTCTAACAAAAAGACAACCCGACTTCCAGATAATGCAAAAGTAAACACTTCCCAGGAGTAGATGTGTGTGTGTCCCTGTGACACAGTTACCCCTTACCATCTGAGCTCCGATTTAGAAGTATCTGGCACGCATCTCAAGTGCTCAAATATATTCTGAGTTGCAGTTATTAAACTGCTACACATTTCTAAAACCACAGATCTCCTTTGTGGCTCACCATATGTTTTTCACTTTGTTTTGGCCCCTGCAAGTCAGAAGAGTATGACTTGGCTGAAGCCCTCCCATAAGAAAACCATGGAAGTATTCATCCACACATCACACTGAACTGAACCCTCAGAGTTGGAGTTAAAACATGTTTTCACTAGAAACTGTAGACTGGCAAAAATATGTAACCCCATGGGAAAACATGGTATTGAGCAAGCAGCAACTCTTGTAATTCTGGCTGCAGGGATTACAGACTTCTCAACATGTCTCCTATTTGGATGTCTTCTTATGTCCCCAAAGGTTTCCTTTTGCAAACACCCTTTTTCTTTTCCAGTGTCACTTTTTCCCTAAAAGCTTGCTTTTAAACATGCCCTCTGACATCTTAGCTAACAATTTTCAAACAAATTTGACACCTTCATCTTGGTATACTCTTATTATTCACAAAGTAAACAGGCCAATTCCGACTCTGACCTATTTTCAGTCAATGTTTGGAATGAGAACAGAGAAAGGTAAGTGACCCTGAAGGGATAAAGGACTGGTTAGACTGCCCTTAAGGAAAAATACTTCATTATTTAAACTTTCTGTATATAACACATAACCCTATATTTCCAATTCTCCTGTTATTTCCATTTTGATCATTTCATCACTACAGCAGTGAGAATGAACTAACCAGCTAGCCTAGAGTTAAAAAAAAAGTTTCCCAGTCTGACTTACAGAGTTAGTTTGAGTAAGAGGTTGAAGCTAATGAGGAAAACAAAAGTATTAGCTAGCATTTATCGAGCTCTTATGTTCCAAGCACTGTTCTAAGGTTTTATTTGTACCAATTTAATCCTCACAAACACTAAGACAGAATTACTATAACTATTCCCATTTTACAGATAAGTTAATTGAGGTAGAGAGCCCTTAATAACTTGCCCTGAGCTACACAGTTAACAAATGTTAGACCTGGGATTTGAACTTAGCAATTGCCTTCCAGAGCTTATGCTGTTAACATGTTATTCTGCACCCCTCAAAGTTTAGTGTTCATTCTAGAGCAGGGTTTCTATCCTTTTGCCATGGAGTGGCTGGGGGGGAGTGGGTGATTTCCTGAAATCATATCAACTGGGTAGATAAGTACATACGCATTTTTCTGAAGACACAGTATATAACTTTCATCAGAATCACAAAGGGCTTTGTGACCCCCACCCCCACAAAGTTCAGAAAACCTTATCTCCTTGATAACCCCTCCTATTTTAATGGATGCTGACTTATTGGGTACCTGCAAATGAAACTACATGGCTGAAGAATGTTTAACATGTTCAGACTATTTATCATCTAGTGAATAGACTACCTACACTTAACGCCATTTTATACATAACTTGTATTTCAAAAGATTTTTTTAACCGGGAACATAGTCAACAGATACAATAACTGACAGATGTGTTTATAAGGTACCATAAAAGCATGAATTCATTCACGAGACTGCAGGCCAGTGGTACCAGTACCAGAGAACACTGCTTCATGCCTCTCCAAGCTCATTCCCTCCCACCCTATCTTTGCACTCCAGCCTCTGTCCCTCATCCCCTGCACACACAGAGTCCATTACACTGGCCCGTGCTTCTACCTAGCATGCTGCCATCAAAACTTTTGCTGGTTAAACTCCGGTACTACGTCTTCGAGAAATTTGCCCGGCTGGATGCCATCCCTTGGTCCTTCCATGGTTACCGATGCACGTATCCTTCATAGTGCTTACAAAAACTGGTTTGAAATCATGGGTTCACATGCCTGTTCTGCCCACTGGACTGTGAGGTCAGAGTCTGCGGCATTGCCTTAAACATCTCTGTGTGCTCAGTAACCAGGACAGTGCTTTCTACAGAAGATTTCCAATTACATTCTCCTTGAAATGAACAGAAACCAGCCAGTGTTTATAATGAATGGTTCTAGAAGAAAATGCTTCAGAAGTGCAGCTTGGGATGCTAGGAACACACTGCTGTCTGGAGCCCAGTTCATTCCCTGGTACATGGTGGGTGTTCAAAAATAGGCATGAAGATTAGTGAAGCAGGAACATGTACTTCTCAGTTTTCAAGTTATTATTGGCAATGCCTACCATCTAGCACAAGATCTCAGGAGGCTGGGGTGAAAAGTTACGAGGAAGTTGGCGCCTTTTGCCAGTCTAGCTCAAGACATCCCATTTTCAATTTTCTTCGGGCCCTAAATTTGCTCAATTTACCTCTTCTATTGCAATTGCCACTGGAACTTTTGACCAGGGTAGTGTTTATCTTGTGCCTTATCCCACCCCCTCCTGCTCTCCTCCATCAATCCCCATCTGTCCTCTCACCATGCTGACTTCCATCCAAACTGGTCCTGGACTAGTCCTGGTACAGTTCTGAATTAGAGGCACAAGTTGGCAAGGTGTTTTGTTTTTTTTTAAATCGAGGAAGAGAAAACAAAACACGTTCTGAGAAGCAATGAGAGATGACACATTAGAAGAGGCCTATGTACAACACATAGTAATGCAAAAGAAGTTTTGCTTTTTAGATTTACATTTTAAATCTAAAATTTGAAAGCTTTAAAAATGTGACCATCTGACCCAAACTGCCATTTCAGTTTCTTAAATAGCTGATGATAACTCTAAAATGGAAAGCACATATTACAGGGAAGAAATATGTTCTGGTCTCTTTTCATATTTATTTATAATTTCCCTTGATTTTTAAAATCATCTTTTCATGTTTATAGGTAACTAGTTATTACCTAGTTAAAAATGTTCATGCATGCCAATGCCTTGGCATCATCAAGAACTCTACAACTCATTGCCTCTTTTCTTTCTTTTTACCTCCCTCCTTTCGAAAACTATTACACAAAAGTTAAGAATGTCACATATGGTGATGGTGAAAGGACATGGCCTTTTCATATAAAATAGGACAAGGAACTTCAGGTCAAACTGTAAATGAGAAGAATCATGACATTTTAAGAGTTGGGCAAGACCTACGAGGACATCTATTCCAAAGCTGCCCTTCTCACCTCAGCCAGTTTCTCTAAAATATTCTCACACACTGTTTGTTTGTCCTACAGAACAATCCAACAGCATCTGTTAAGTACTGCACGTGCATGATACTGGGTATGCCAGACCGGTTCCTGTCCTCTGTCATTACACAGTCTTTTCTAATCAGACATATCAATGCAGATATGCCACGTTCACAGCTTCTACTACCAGATACAACATTTCTAGAGGGCTCCATAAAACAAATCTCCTCTCCCTGACCTTTTCCTTTGGAGGCCAAGGTGTACAGGAACTTGACTTAAAGTTTTCCGAGTTTCAGTTCTTCATATTTCTTACAGGGCTGCCAGTCAGGGAAAATGACTGCTGAAAATCAGTGGCAGGGGCAGTGGTTTATTTTCTCTTAAGAAGTTTTAAAGTCTTTTCACATGGGTGGAGATTTTTAACCCAGAGGCAAAGGAAAAATCTTACTTATAGAATTAAAATCCTTTTAGAGAGGGAAACATAGCCACAGATAACCCCTCTTCAGCACTGCAAACACACAACTTCACTTTGCAACCAAAATCTATTTTCTGGGCAAGAAAACTCTATATATCTGAACATTGATGCATTAGTCCATCTAAAGTCAAAACTTTGGGTTGAAAATAACCTGAAATCCCTTGCATAAATTTATCTGCAAGACTGCACATGCCTGCTCCACAGCCCCTCCCTCCCCATCATCCTTTCCTCAACATCTGTTTTTCTGGCATAATTCCTCTGAGTTACATCTTATATTTAAGTTTGGTCTAGTATCATTTCAGGACACATCAAATATCAGATCTGTCTTTCCTCTCTGCTTCTTTCCTTTGTCCAAGTTCAGGTTCTCATCATCCCTCATCCAAACTACTGCCATACACCCCTTAACTGATGTCCCTGCTTCCAATCTCTCTAATTTATAACCAAATTTTGCTGCTCAAAGATTTCTAAAACACAAGTCTGATCAAGTTTATCCCTGTCCTTCGGCAGCTCCCCATCACAGACAGAATAAATTCTATGCCTTGGCCTATCATTTCTCAGCAAATCACAACTTGAACCTTACCTGCTCTTTCTCCTTCTTCTGCCACCTTCCCACAACTCATGTAAAAAAAAAGAAAAAACCTAACAACTGCCAGAATCTTCTTCATGCCATGTTCTTTCTCATCTTTGAAGTTTGCACATGTCCTTGTTTCTACCTGGAATTCTCTTTCCCACTTTTTCTGTCTGTTGAATGTCTACTCATCATTTAAGGCTAAACTCAAATGTCACCATCCCATTAAAGCTGCCCGTCCTGGCCTCCTCAGCGGCCAGATGTATTCTACCCTGGTTTTCAATAGTACTTTTCATAAACCAATTTTATCACTTCAAACACAGCATTGTAATTCTTTCTTGACTTTACACTTCACTGTGCAGGACTTTCTTTTAAGGGCGGGAGTTCTGTGAATTATCTTGCTCCCAGGGCATAAAAAAAGACCTCATGCATAGCAGGTTCTTAATTATTTCTTGAATAAATGAAAATTATTGTGGCACCCAAAATGCCATAGTTAGAAGTATGAAAATGAGTCCTAGAATATCTCCCATAAAGAGAAATGTGGATGAATACCTTGGGGAATGTAGACAGTTTTCTAAACAGTGAAACTGTGAAACACACTGAATTCAATAATGACCTTTATTCTTGCCATGTTTAATACTGTTACGTTCATTCTTGTGCATTATACAAGATAAGCTCATTGAGAATAGGGACCCGAAATATCTTGTTCTGACCAATAGTACAGGTGCTCCAATGTTATTTTCTTATAGACAGACTTGCCTGGAAAATGCTTTCGCTGTGGTTCACTTTCCATACCATGTTTTTTTCCCCTAAATTGTAGCTATTTTTGTGCATATCCTGTCAACTAGCTTATATGCTCTTTCAAGTGAGGAAGGGTCTAAACGTCTTTGTTCCCAGCAGAGTGCCTTGAACACAGAAGGGATTCAATAAATACCTGAATGACCTAGAAAGCATTAATTCAGGAGATATTATGAGATTTTGACAATGATAACTTTTGAAGGTGATGTTTTCCATCCTAAACTAAAACCCTTCACTTTGCAAAACTAACTTAGTATTAAACTCTTCACGGCAAGCATGCATTGGTAAATCTAGCTGAGTCCAAAACCCGAGGTGCTGACAACTTAGGTATCTGGGAATGGAATGCACCTATCTTAAGAAACCACATCACACACGTGAGGTTGCAACATTCTCCACCCATGAAGCCAGTGCTATCAACTGCTTTACCTGGTGCTGTTAGACTGGCACTATTTGTATCTTTTGAATTATCTCCCCAACAAATGGCTTACACCTGAGACATTGAGAATGGGGTACAGTAAGGGGGACTAGGTTCAAATTCTTTGGGCAAAGTCACTGGTTAATATGAGAACTGAACTCCAAGATCTTGGTCTCATCAGCTCAGTCAACTATTGATAGCCCAGTCCATCTTCGCCAGATGCAGTTTTCAGGTGTTAAGTTTTAGACTGCAACAGGACATAAACACAGAAACCATGAAGACAAACGGATTTGGATAAGAGGTCAAAATTAAGAAGGAGTTTGGGGATATCCAGAAACACTGGCAAAGGCGAATATAATGGGTCCCAAAAAAGGAGATCACCTAGAGTTTAGAACTGCTCTTGGCGAATTCTCACATTTAATTTATAGGGGGAGAAACTTCTGAAAAGGAGCCATGGGAGACCAAATACTTTAAAGGAATCAGGAAATTAGAGGGAAATTAAGAAAGGTGGGACCAATGGTGCGTCAAGTGTTTACTTAGCTCCTATCTGTATGTCTGCTCAGTATGGGCCTACTAGACAGAGGGGGACCGAAGCTGTCTTGATCTCTGCTCTCTTAAAGCATATAATCCAATATCTCTAAGCAGTCTGGAAGGAGGGGAGCCAAGAAGGAGCTATAGTTTGGCTCCAGTGTGGTCTCTTGTTTCTCTAAGGTCACCAGTTTTATTGGAATATTTTGATCCTTTTATTTTGGGGAGGAGGGAGGTTGATATTCAAGTAAAAGAGGCAATGGAGGACTAAGATTTACACCTATCAAGATGTTTGGCCATAAAAAGTGAAAAGTAAACTGCAATGGCTTTTGGGAGTGATGCTGTTCTATCTAGATATGGGTCCTAGACATGTTTCAGGGGTAAGAAGCCAGAGGAAATGAAGAGATAAGAGGAAAAGACTGGATACTTCTGTGAGTCTGGAATCTCTCCTAGAATGGGGTGTGGTAGAAATTCTAGCAGAGAGAGAGAATTCACATTTGCAAGAGAAGGGCTGTCTTGCCCACAGAGCCCTGATAAAGGCCTCCCTTGGTGGTTCCCAGCCATGGCTGTACATTAGAACCTCCAGGGAGCTTTAAAAAGAACCTAGCCGACTCTGGGTGCTCCCCCAGAGATTCTGATTTAATTAGTCTGGGCTGGCAACAGTATTTTTAAAAGCTGCCCAAGTAATTAAGTACAGCAAGAGTTGAGAACTAACAACTGGGCTAGATAAAGAGATATGAGGGTGGGGGGAGAGGAAATAGAATAAATCACCTTTCACTTTTTTCCCTCAAAATTAGGCAGTGTCTCCAGAAGTGTCACATGACCTCAGGTGGTTCTTGTGATGGTATATGATTTTATGGCACATAGAAAAGCCTTCTTCGCATATATATACATATATAGTTCCATATACACCTATATGTATCTTTACATACATATACGCATATGTAAATATATAAACATATATTTGAATAAATATTAGAAAAAATATAACCAGCATATCAAATTTGAGAATTCATGTATATGATTGCTTAGGATGAGGCTAAGGTAGGAACTTTGTAAAGTGAATATGCTTAAATGAACATTCTGTAAATTCTAGTACAGGTGGAATGCGGATATGGCAAGAACTTCTACAAGAAGTATGCAAACAAATGGAGTTTGGTGAACGCGGAACTAAAGTAGCCCAGCATCTATAAAATCTTTCTTCCCAGCTCTTTCTGTTTCAAACGTGTTTCCCTCCGCACAGCAGTGCACATGGCCCAACGCCATCCTCTTCCCGCTCTTCTCACACAGGTCCCCGCGCCTCATCCCAAGCATTCAGATGCTTCTGAACTGGGCTCAGACTCAAACCAATCTCTTCTAGCCTCACCGTCACCATCCGATTACTGATGCCGTAGCCTGTAACTCACTTGTCTCCTTTTCCAGATTCAAATCTGAGCTAAGCTTAACTTTGGGTGCCTGAGCCACCCTTAGCATAATAGAGCAGAAAACCAAGGCTCACAGGCGTTCCAGCCCCACAAGCACAAGTGAAACCGAGGCGACTCAAATCCAGGTTATGCAAACTCAAAGGAGCGGGTGAGGGGAAAGATATGACAACCCCAAACCGAGCAAACAAAACCAGCCTGCAGAAAAGGCACTGACTCGCTAACATTTCACCCTGTATTTACCATTCCTCCGGGCATGATGCAACCTCAGGTTGCCCAATTTATATTTGCACATTTTTCCCCTTGTCCACAACGAGCTTCGAAAGCTTCCAACTCCATAAAGATTCCTCTTAAAAAGCTCAAGTCTCTAGCCCAAGAAGGTTGCACGACAGGCCAGGTGACCTCATCCTCGCCTAAGCCCAACAAAGTGTGCTGAGAAGTCTGGGAGTTGCAGAGGAAGCCCAGGAAGGGAGAAGGCAGGAAGGCAGGCAGCGGGGAACTAGACAGCCACGTTTGTACCTTTCTTCTACCATTCTCATGCCCACTTGATTAGACACCGCCGAGGGCACGGTGCATACTTCACCTTTTCCCCTGCCCTTTCTCCCGAGCCCTGCTCCTCTCCCCAATCCAAAGAGCACTAATAATGGCAAGGGGGAAAAATGCCCAAGTCTTCAGTCTTCCTCCTCCTCTTCCTGGTACCTCCCGCCCCCGCTCTTCCTCTGGTGGCAGCCTCCCGGTCACCCAGTCATCGGCTACACCTTTGCACCACCCAACAAAATGGCAGGTTAGCAACTGGCGAGGCCGCGAGCGCCTGCTCTGGCTCTAGGCAAGCGCGGCCGCGGGCCAAGCAGCCGGGCGCCTCTGACGGCGCCCCCAAGCCCGAACACCCTTCTCCCCTCCAAGTCCCCAAACCTCGGCCCCACCGGGCCGCCTGTTCGCTCTCTCGTGGCCATTTCTGTCGCCGGTGGAGAAGCAGGTGCCAGCGTAACAGGTGCCAGGCGAGAGGGCCCGGGCGTCTGAGCCGCCGCCCAGGTTCGGGCTGCGCTGGGCATCGAAAGGACCCCGGGAGGGGAGCAGGAGAAGGCCACGTCGAAGGGAACGGAGCTGGGGGCGTGCGCAGAAGGAGACAGCCCGGGGGACAAGGATGCCGCTGCCAGTCCTCGTTCCCTGGGCGCGACCCTCGCCGAGGTCGC
This sequence comes from Tapirus indicus, assembly GCA_031878705.1. Taxonomy (NCBI): domain Eukaryota; kingdom Metazoa; phylum Chordata; class Mammalia; order Perissodactyla; family Tapiridae; genus Tapirus; species Tapirus indicus. Next base: position 21,475,410 of record CM062935.1, read on the forward strand.
CCTACTTACGATCTCCAGGCAGACGAAGGCGCCGGAGTAGGTCCGCAGGATGTCGGGGCCGGCGGGCAGGGTGACCCGGGGCGCCGGGAAGGACACGGCGGGGTTCGGGGGCGGCGGGACTGCCGCTCCGCCGGCCGACATGCTGCCGCTGTCGCTGCTGCGTCTCCGCGCGCGGCCGCCTCCCTCCGCCCGCCTCCGCCTCCCGGGCTCCCGCCGCCACCGCCGCCGGCGATCGGGTCCTTGGGGTCCGGGAGTTGCGCGCGGGAGGGGGCGTGGCCGCGCTGCCCAGGACCTCGCAGGGCCCCGCCCCGTCACGTGGCCCAGGTGAGCGCGCCTCCGCCCTGGCGCCCGCGTCGGTCACGTGCACAGGTGCGGTCCTTCCTGCTCTGCTTTCCTAGCCCTCTCTTCGGGCCAGCGCCCAGTGCTCCTGGAGACGCTCAACGCCGGGTTCCACTGTCCTGCTTTTTATTTGTTCCTTCTGTCCCTCCTGTTTCCACCTGGTCTCTTCCACCTGTCCTTCCCCCAACTTTCACAGGTCCCCTACTCAACTTTACTCAATTTAACTGGAAGGCAGGTCTGGGAGCTGTGACTCAGAAGATAAAAATCAAGGTCACCAGTCACACCTAAAAAAGTGGAGTGGATCTATTTTAAATGGGACTCTAGTGGGATTTTTTAAACACCACTAGGACGGCGTCGCACGTTGGAGTCAGCTCCAACACCTACTGGCGGGGGATGCCCGGCAGGGAACCGGCTGCTTTGTGCGACCCTGGTGTGCTCATCTGTGAAATGGGGATGAGCATGGTTCATACCAGCCTCGAATGGATGCCCGAATTACGTGATATGACATGAAAAGAATTTAGCGCATGGTAAGCGCTCCTTAAATGGTAGCTAATATGATGATTGCTATTTTTCTTTTTTCACATGCACATATCACGCTCGTGTGTACACAGGATGTTGCATAGGTTATATTTTCTACATAAAACTTTAATTATTGATTTCACCTGTCTGAAACTTAGTTCTCCTTGCTGTTGTCTTTTAAACACGTAAAAGGATTAAGGGGAAAAGGGGGGGGGGGATTCTATGTATAGTTTGGATTCTCTGCCCAATTTATCCCCATTTTATCTTTGGTTTTAATGTCAACATTTTATAAGCGAAATAAAGGAGATGAGATTAATACTGAAGATAAGCTACACATACCAGCATCATATGTAGACCAGGTTGGAAACAATATTAGGTGACATCATCAGACATTCTCCAAACTGAATAGTCATCTTGTCTGTCAGGTTTAGCCTTTGAGAACTGTGTTTAGCTCTATGCACTGGTCAGCAGATTTTAGTGATTTTACCTCTTTATCATTTTAATAAATGAAACTCATAGGTGTGGTGGCAGCATCAGGGTAGAAGCCACAAGATAGGGTGTGGGTGAAACCTTTTGTACATACCGCCTATCTTCTACACCTCTTGGTAATCACCTTCTGAAATTTAATGTGTGGTGTTTATTTAAAGGAAATTTAAAGTTTTCTGCACCGATTTATTTCATCAATGAACCCTGTGTTCAGAATCTGATTGGTATAAAATGATCTTTCTGTCTGTGTTATTTTATGCCTAACATTTCTCAATAACCACTTAAAGAACTTTCAAAGGGAAGACTTCCTCAAAGAATTCATCGTGGAGGTGCTCAGCAACTATGATGGGCCCCCAAAATTTCAGTGAATAAACTTAAAATGACTTTGGAGTTTCCAGAAGTGCTAATGACTCAGAAGAGCCTCAGTTGTGCTTGTTTAAAAAAATGCCACCAAGGGGAAAACTTTTCACTGTATCCCTTCTAGCACCCTCCTCGCTATACCATGTATCCCTGAACATCCCTGACCATCCTTGCTTTCCGTCTTCTACCTGCCTCCACAATGACTAGTGGAATGAAAAAGATTGTCATTGAGACCTCTTCTATTATTACAATGTATTATTTGCTTGAAAATGAATTCCTTGCTAGAGTGGTTTTCCTCTCTTATGATCACTACCCAACCTGCTTTCTCTTGGTAATACCAGTTTCCCTCTAATGAAGGTAGCACTTCTGGAATCAAAGCAAGAAAAGCATTCATCCCCACCCCTGCCCCACCACTCTGTCTCATCCTCCACACAAATGACCATGAGCTATTAGCAGTTTCACTTCTCTGCTCTTTCCCCATCCTGTTTCCATGGTTTACTGACTTCCACCATGACTTTTTCCTTGCTCACACACTTCCCTTGGATCCCATTTTTTAGAATGTCATCGTTCATATTCGTGACACTTTCAACAATCTTGCCTCACAACCTCTTGCTACCTTCAATGAGGTGAAATCATATCTGGATCTACCTTATTACCTGGAATTTGGCTACTGCCATTCCCTTAAATGCTAACATTCTCTATGACGTCTATGTCCTATTCATCTAACTCTCCTTCATTCTCTTACTTTATGAGGAGTTTTAGGACATCTAACCAGTAATACTTGTTTCATTGAAAACAGGATGATCAATCCAGTTATTCAAGACAAACATCTGGGTGTTTCCCTTAGTAGCTCTTCTCCTGCCACATATTTCATTAGTTGTTACGATGGTAGTTCTACCATTGTCTTCTCTAGGATATATCCACTTCTCTCCATTCCTGCTGTTCTCACTGTCACAGGACACTATTCCTTCTCACGAGTACTCTAACAGTCTTGTTTCTCTCCCTGTATTCTCTACACTGCTATCTGAATGATTTCTGAACACAAAATTGATCACAGCCACTCCTCTACTTAATACGAAACACCCTGGAATGCATTCAAGGAATTTCTGGGGTGCAGCTTCTAATGAGCTCCCTGACCTCACCAGTCCTGTTAATCCACCTACAGTTCGAATAAGTCCCCTGCCCCCAGACCTTTACACATTCTCCTCCCTCTGATGGAACACCCTTTATTCTTATCACTCCTCTACCTCATATCAATTTCCTGGATAATTACTTTGGATCATAAGGGCAGTTCTTTATGGCAGCATTTCTCTGGCCATTGAAGATTAGGTAGGGCTCCCTCCCACCCAGTGTGTTTCCATAACCTGATGTGCTTACTGCACACAGAACACTTACTTCACTAAATTGAAATTATATTTTCATTTGTCTCATATCCTTAGCTAGTGTTGTATAACAGGATATTACATTGAAAAGTTCAGTGGAGGCACAAAGAGATGATAGATATCAGATAACAATGTGAGCTGTGAATCAGACCACCAGAAGTTTTAAAGTAGGCTTGAGAACCTATTTGATAATCTATAAACCCTCCACTTCTATCAAGAATATGGAATGCTCAGGAATGAGAATTTGGAAAGAGGGTGATTTGGGGGAGAGCTATACTGGGAATCACACTTCACTCTCCTCCTCCTTCATCCCCTCTCCCACACTGAAGGAAGTAGCTGAGATTCATTCACATTGTATAATAGGAGCTCAAGTAATATTGGCTGACCAAATGAACTCTGCATCTAAATTTCTCTGCTTCATCACTGTTACCTTCCTTCTTTCTTCCTATTTCGTGAGGAGTGTTTCTTTCCCTATTCAAAATTGAGCCCCATCTCAGCTTTTCATTATTTCCCCTTTGTGATTCCTGTATGAAATTGATCCCACTAATTTTCCCTTCTCTCTCTTCAATTTTCAATTTCCACTTCACACTCAATCTTTCTCTCTCTCTAAACGTATACAAGTTTCCCCTGTCATCAAAAAGAGCAACACTTGACTTCTGCCCAAAATAGAATGACCAGTACTGGATTTACCTGCCTGACTGAAACAACTAAATCCCAAACTATGTGAAACACTGGTTTTCAGACATGAAACATCAGGCAATGCAGGATAGTGATCTTTTAGAGATGGGAAAGAAATGACACGAGCCCTGTGATTTTCTCAGCTTGGAGAGAGTTTGCAGAATACAAGGGAGGGAGACCCTGGTGGAGGGCAGCAGTGTCCATGAACTGAGGTGGTGAACCTGGGAATTTGAGGGGGACCAAGGGAGCTAGAGTTCACAGAGTACTAGAATGGAAAGAGCTGCATACAGAGAAAGCTTTGAAGGTGGGCAAAGGGTCCCCCTTAATATTTAAATGAGTGCTTATCAGCATATGAAGGTAGGTGACTTTCTGAGGCCAGGATAGAAGCATTCTAAAGAAGCAGAGAAACAATCCCAGGAATTCATACAGGGACAGGAATAGTTCATGTTTCCACCATCTAGGGTGGAAAATCTCCTACTTAATGGAGCACTGGATAGAGTACTCAGAAAACTATTGTCTCAATACTGAGGCAAAGTCAGACTTAGACAAAAGGCTGCTCTGGTCCTGCCTTTCAGAACTTTTTAAAAAGCCTCAAAATACTTAAATCATTTCCATTTAACTCAACTGAATCACAGAACATGCTCATGAATATTAGGGAATACAAAAATGTCCAGCACCCAATAAGATAAGGTTCAGAATATCTATCATTCAATTAAAAATTATCAGATATGCAAAGAAGCAGGAAATATGAAACATAACAAGGATAATAATCAACCACTATAAAAAGACCAAGAAATGAGACAGATGATTGTATTAGTAGAAAGAACATTGACAGTTATTATAAATGTATTCCATATTTCAAAAAATAGAGTAAGATAGAGCGTATCGTGTAAAAAAGACCAAAATTGGATTTCTAGATATGGAAACTACAATGTCTGAGATGAAAAATACTCTGCAGAGAAGTAACAGCAGATTAGACACTGCAGAAGAAAATATTAATTAACATGAAGACAGAAATAGAAACTAAAATGAAAGACACAGAGGAAAAAAAGACTGAAAAAAATCAATAGCGTAGTAAGCGGTGGGATAACGTCAAGTGCTTTAATATATTTTTAAATAGAGTCTCAGAAGGAAAAGAGAGAGAGAAAAAATTTTTGAAGAAATAATGGCTGAAAGATTCCTAAATTTTATCTAAATTATGCCCACAGATTTAATAAATTCAATAAACCTCAGGAATTGGAAACATGAAGAAACCCAGTGATAAAGAGAAAATCTCCGAAGTAATCAGCAAAAAAGACACATGACATACAGAGAAGCAAAGATAAGAATGGTCATAGACTTCTCATTGAAAACAGTACAAGCAAGAGAGTAGAACAACATCTTTAAGCTATTAAATGAAGAAAAAAACACTGTCAACCTAAAATTCTATATGCAGTCAAAATGCCTTTCAAAAATGAAGGTAAAATATAGACTTTAAAAATTTTTTCGTTTATTTTTTACGACAATATTTTAGAGGAGTTTTAGGTTTACAACAAAATTGAGACAGGAGAACAGAGATTTCCCATGTACCCTCTGCCCCCACACATGCATAACCTCCCCCATTTGCAATATCACTTACCAGAATGATACATTTTATACTGATGATGAATCTACATTGATACATCATAGTCATCCAAAGTCCATAGTTTACATTACAGTTCACTCTTGGTGTTGTACATTCTGTAGGTTTGGACAAATGTGTAATGACATATATCCACCCTTTTAATATCATACAAAGTATATTCACCGTCCTAAGAATCCCCAGTGCTCTGCTTAGTCATCTCTCCTCCCTACCCCTGCCCTTAGAAACCATTAATCTTTTCACTGTCTCCATAATTTTGCCTTTTCCAGAATATCAGATAGTTGTTACATACAGTAACATACCCGTAGCCTCTTAGATTGGCTTCTTTCACTTAGTAATATACATTCAATGTTCCTCCATGTATTTTCATGGCTTGATGTCTCATTTCTTTCTAGCACTAAACAGTGTTCCATTGTCTGGATGTACCACAGTTTATTTATCCATTCACCTACTGAAGGACATCTTGGTTGCTTCCAAGTTTTGACAATTGTGAATAAAACTGTTATAAACATTTGTTTGCAGGTTTTTGTGTGGACTTAAGTTTTCAACTCCTTTGGGTAAATATCAAGGAACGTGATTGCTGGATCCTATGGTAAGAGTATGTTTAGTTTTGTAAGAAACCACCAAACTGTCTTCCAAAGTGGCTGTGTCATTTTGCCTTCCCACCAGCAATGAATGAGAGTTCCTGTTATTCCACATCCTCACCAGCATTTGGTGTTGTCAGTGTTCAGGATTTTGGCCATTCTAATGTGTGTGTAGTGGTTTCTCATTATTGTTGTTTTAATTTGCATTTCCCTGATGACATATGATGTAGATCATCTTTTCATGGGCTTATTTACAATTTGTATATCTTCTTTGGTGAGGTGTCTCTTAAGGTCTTTGGCCCATTTTCTTTTCTTTTTCTTTGTTGAGGAAGATTGGCCCTGAGCTAACATCTGTACCAATCTTCCTCCATTTTGTATGTGGGATGCTGCCACAGCATGGCTTGATGAGTAGTTTGCAGGTCCACACCCGGGATCCAAACCTGTGAACCCCCGGCCACCACAGTGGAGCATGTGAAGTTAACCACTACACCACTGGGCTGGCCCCTTTGGCTCACTTTTTAATTGGGTTGCTTGTTTTCTTACTGTTTAGTTTTATGAATTCTTTGCATATTTTGGATAACAGTCTTCTATCAGTGTGTGTTTTAGAAATATTTTGTCTTGATTTTTGTCTTTCACAGAGCAGAAGATTTTAATTTTAATGAAGTCGAAGTTCAGCCTGGTAATTATTTCTTTCCTGGATCATGTCTTTGGTGTTGTAAATATAGACTTTTTCAGATATAGAAAAGCTGAAAAAATTTGATAGTAGCAGGAAATATACAATAGGAAATGGGAAAGGAAGTCTTTCGGGCAGAAGAAATTGATGTCAGTTGGAAATATGCATCAACACAAAGAATGAAAATGGCCAGAAAGGAGAAATCTGTGGGTAAATACCAAATTTACTTTTAAAATGTTTGAAATTATAATAGCTGTTTAAAGCAAAAATTGTAACACCGTATTTTAGTATTTATATTACATGTAAAAATAAAAGGTATGACAAAATAGCACAATGGTCATGAGAGGGAAATGTCAAATATAATGTTCTGAAGTCCTTGTACTCCACTTGGAGTGGTATAATATTATGTGAAGTTAGGCTGTGAAAAAATGAATATGTGTACTATACACCCTAAAGAAGTCACAATAAACAAGAAAGAAAGAGTTGTAGCTAAAAAGCCAACAAAGGAGATACAAAAGAATCATAAAAGATACACAATTAATTCCAAAGAAGTCATGTAAAGAAGAAAAAGGAAACAAAGGACATATGGAACAAATAGAAAACAGAGAGATGGTAGAATTAAATCCAGTTATAGCAATAATCACATTATATGTAAATTCCCTAAAATCCTCATTTAAAAGGCAAGGACTATCAGATTTGATGAAAAGCAAGACCTAACTTTACACTATCTACACAGAGCTTACTTTAAATATAAAGACAAATAAGTTAAAAGTAGAAGGATATAAATAGTTATACCATGACAAGAGGAATCAACAGAAAGCCTGAGGGGCTATATTAATATCAGACTAAATAGGCTTCAATGCTGAAAAGTTTATCAGGGATAAAGAGGGTTTTTTCATAATGATAAAAGGGTCAATTTTCAAGAGGACTTAAAACTCCTAAATGTTTATGCACTTTATAACAGAATTTTAAAAATAAGTGATGCAAACATAATAGAATGTAAGAAGAAATAGAGAAATTCACAATTAGAATCAGATCTTATCACCCCTCTGTCAATAATTGATAAAAGAAGGAGAAAGAAAGTCAGTGACAATATAGAAGACGTGAGCAATACTATCAAACTCTTTGTCTTCAATCTGGATTCCCAGAGGCAGACCTGGAGATATGGATTCCCATGCAAGTGATTCAGTAAAGAAGTGCTCTTGGAGGAGGCTGGAAGAGGAGCGAGTAAAGCAGGACAGGGAGGGAGGGGAAGCCAGGCAAGGTGTGATCTCAGGCAGAAGTCAGCCTGATCCTGCAGAAAAGCTGGAGTGTAAGTTACATCTCAGTGTTGCACAATTCAAGGCACGGCTTTCATACTTCTTCTTCTGACCCTCTCTGGGAAAGGTTAAGGAGGGAAGGAAGGAGAACACATAAACTCCAGACTCTTCCAGCAATCTACACATGCCGGCAATGCACTTCCGGAAGCTCACGGTTGTCTGCCAAAAATGGGCCACAGGTGCTGATGATTGAACCTACACCAAAGTGGGGAGAAGGGCACACAGAAATGGTATAAAGGGATTTGAGGACACCTGGGAGAGCGCTGACATCATCTGCTTCACTTCCCATTCTAGATCCTGATTTCTAACTCGGATTTCTCTCTGGAACTCCAGACTTCTGCTCCTAGTTGTCTGTTGGAATGCACCTGTACTTTAAGCTCATAATATCCTACAAGAAACTTCATCTTTCTCTATAAACTTCCCTTTTTTCTTTGGTTTCTTCCTTCTATTTTTGGAACTACCATTTTCCCAATTATCTAGGCTTTAACTGTACCTTTAAAAATTTTTCTTCTATTATGCTCCCTCTAGCCAGTCAGTTTCCAAATCTTTGCAATCCCTCATCTTGGGTAGCTTGTGATCTGTCACCTTCATTCATTTCTACTATTTATAACAATGCCTATTACCTCTCCTTTAAATTATAGTAATAGTCTCTAATATCTGACTTTTTGTTTGTCTAGTCCTTCTACCCTGTAGTAAATTTTAAATAACTCTGTCAGATTGACTTTCTCATAGGACAGCCTAGACATGTGATTTTCCTCCCTAATAGCTTTGATGGCTGCCCATTACCTCCTAAGTAAATGACAAACTGCTCGTAACTCTATCCATTCCGACATCTGTGCCTTTGTTCATCCCTCCAATTGTCCCCTACCCTCTCCATCATTTAGGCACAGTGCTTTACCTATATCAATTTATTCTTTCATTCAGCAAATTTATGTTGTATCTACTATGTGACAAACCTGTGCTAGGCACTAGAGATACAGTGACACATACAATAGAAAAGTACAAGTTTTCTTCAAGCTTATAATTCAGTGGGGGAAGCAGACATCACTGAAATAAGTATTCATTTTAAATCATGAAGTCATAAAGAGCAAGAATAATTTTTCAGGGTTCTAAGTTGCAAGCAACAGAAACTGAACCTGGCTGATTTAAACAGAAATATAATTTATTGAAAAGACACGTGGTAGTTCATAGATTTGGCAGGAAGGTTGGGAAACCAAGCTCAGAAAGTGGATAGGAATAAGGGTGGATACATAGCCAAAGCCATGCCCAAAATCAAGCTACAGAATTAGACTGTAATTCTAATTACAGTGAGGGCACTACTTCCAACTCTAATCAATGGAATCCATGACTTGCATTCCTTACATTGCCAGAACTAGATCAAGGATTCTACCATCAGCATCAACGCTGTTCCTGCCTCTATGATTCCTTCAAAACTGGATGTCAGAACAGGCACCATCATCACCTTGGGAATAAATCCTTCTCATTGGAACCTGGAAGCAGTGCACCCAATTTGCTAAACCTAGCCTATGCATTGGCACTCTAGCTGAAAGGAAAGCTGGGAACATGAGTATCTATTTTTAGCCCTCCATAATGGAAGGTGGACTCCATCTCTCTCTATAATTCATATTTTGGGGAAGTGACCAAGTAAGGAATTGGTTCATCTGCAGCACAGCCTAAAAAATCTTCACCTAATGTGGGAAGTTGGGGAAAGCTTTGATGAGTAAGTAACTTAGTCATAGACCCAAAGGATGAATAAAAGCTAGCCTGACTGAAGGGTGGAGGAGGAAGGGGGTGTTGTAAGAAAGGGAAGAGCATATGTGAAGACCAGTACTGAAGAAGGAGTTTGATGTTAAGAAATAGAATGAAATCCATGTACTTTGTGACAAAGCCAGGGAATTAGGTGAAGGCTTGCCTTTCCAGGGCTGTCTTGGCCATGTATAAGTCTATGAGCTTTATCCTAAGAACTCTATAAGGGCAGTGCAAGGTTAGAGCAGGGGAGTGAACTTTTGAAGCACAAGCTTTAAAAAGATAACTCAGGACTCTATGAAGAATAAATTGACACTAGAGTGTTGAAACCTTCCAACAATGAATGGGAAAGCAGTGTGGTGAGGGGGTAAAGGTAGGAACTTTGGAGTGAACAGACTTGCTAACTCGTTTAGCCTCTGTGAGGCTCATTGCTCATTATTAAAATGGGAGTTATTTTCCTGGATTTATCCACCTTCAAGTTTATTGTGAGGTGAAATGAAATAGAAGATGTTATTTTTAATTGTAGAATGCTCACAAATATGATGTTGTAATAGATATTTAGTGAGTGCTCAATTATTTTGCTAAGCAAGGTGGAGGGTATATAAATTTATTAAACTTTGGGGAGATGTTCATTTCACATTTTACAGAATGTAATTTATTCTTGTGGGTCCTGGTCTCTATTTTTAACTACACATCTGGAGGGAGGCAGTGTCATTGTGCAGTTTGGTATATTATATGTACAGCTCTAATTGCAGTACCTAACCCATAGTAAGCACCTAGTCAACGCTAAATGTCATTAGTAATACTGCATGAATCACATAAATTATTCCTGAAATATACATAATATTGGTTCTTCATTCTAATAATTGTTTAAATTTATCCAATAGAAAATGACTTTAGAATTCATGAAACAGAGAAATGGGTTGATGTTTACAAAGGTAAGAGAGAAAGTGTTCCCATTACTTTCACAGTAAAAAAACCACATTTCAGATGGTCAATTTTATGTTGAGCACCTCATCACACCAGAAAAAAGAAAAAGATCTTTCCCCAGGGAATTTGTATTATCACTGTTCTTCAAACCTTAGATATAATCAGATCTGACCTTACTAGGAAATTTTCCAAGGATAGATATAGCCTATTAAGCTAATTTTCCTCTAATCATCATATTTGAAGGCATAGCCCTTCAAAAGATCATAGCAGAATTTAGTAGCTTGTGGTTTTTAAGGAGACAAACAAATGCCTACAAAAATACGTTTTTTTGAAGTGAGGAAAATAATTTCCAAAAAGTTAGGTAAAATGATAAATATTTGGCTTGCGTTGTACTCTCTATTACCACATACCCATGACAGACACCAGTAATAAATCACAGCACTCTTTCCCTTGGAGCAGTTGGCATTTGGGGAAAAAAAGAAATCTTTTATCCTTGTTCGAGGTATTCATAAAAGGAGTATTAGTTTGCTAATAATGTTCTGGTAGGAGGATGAGATATTCTAGAAGACTGGGAAATAACCAGAAGACCTTTCTGCTTTAACGAAAAATTCCTTGAACTTTCCATCAAAAAGAGACTAATTAATCCGTGTTGATGAACTCATCTATTACATTTCCAGAATCTTTTGGAGGATCAAGGTTATATGTCAATGAGAAATAAGGATAAAGTGTCCAAGAGCAATGTCCTGTAGACTGGCCTCCAAGAAAGGGAGCTGGCTTCTGCAAACTTCCTGGTAGCTCGCCCATTTCTTAGGATGAGCAATCCCAGTCAAATCAAAGCTTGAGCTCCAACCCTTGGTGAAGGACTGATGCTTCCCCAACAATAAATTCTGATATTGTAACTCCTACTGCTAGTTTGGTGTATCGTATAAGTGAAACTATAAGGTCTGGAACCAGTGCCCAGGGAAGAGACTGTTTCCCACCATTCGTGAATACTAAACTGGCAGAATACAGTTGGAGCCAAGTTTCTGTCACGTCATAGCAAGGGAATCACGCCAGGGAGGAGCCAGTGCTGCTTTAATCATGCAGCTTAATGTTTACAGCTCAACGTTTTAGTGTCGTCTGAGTCTTATATCTGGCCCTGCTGCAATGAATGAGCAACTGGAAACCTATATGTCTGCTACAAATTCTATCTCCAATAGTTTTTCCCAATGAATGCTATTCTAGCCGACCTGTATGGGGGGGGGGGGCGGCGGCGTGTGTGTATGAGTGTGTGTGTGTGAACATTTGCTTTAGTGTTAAAGAATGTTAATCACACCTTCGTGTAAATTGTTTTAATCTGGTTTCTTTCCTTTTTAATGTGAGATCAGACATTGAAGGGTTAAGAGCTTTGAATAGAGGGAGAAGAGAGAATTTCAGGAAAATCAGGTTTTGTTTGAAGTGATGTAATGTAAATGTGGAAATCAGTGTCCCTGCCTTTAAATGCTTGTTTCCTGTCCATGCCTAGGACCCACCTTATAAAACCTACTAATCTACTTAGTTCAATAATTTTTCTGTGGCTTTGCCACCCACCCAATTCTTTAGATTTTCTTGTTTTTGTTGGCTTTTCTAAGTTCTCATCTCAACAGGTCCTGGCCGGAATCTAGATTTCTCTCTGCCTAGCTTCTGCAGAATGACAACCTATTTAGATTACATCTGTTTGGCTTCCTCTGTAGACTCACCTGTTATCACTTTCCTCTGCTCCACACTGCAACCAGAGCTCAAGCTCCACCCTCCAAACGTAGGATCTATAGAGCATGACTCAGTTCCCATAATGACCTCTATCCAGTGGTGCGCTGGTAAATGTTTAAAAACCGTCTAGGGCAGAGGGGAGCTCTAATTTGTAGCATGGGATGATTTCCATGGTGCAGATATTTCCACTGTGATCAATTTCAAGCTACCAATGTGAAGTCACTAAAAGTGGAGTTGTGAAGAGATGTGCAGCAGTATATAGAATATCCACTATACAGATATGACAGTTGTAGATAACCTCGAGTATAAATAATAAAAAAAAATAATAGGAATTGTTGAGTATTTGTTACCTTTATTTCTAGCATACCTTATCTACTTGTAAGTTTATATAATTTAAATGTTAATAATGGCTGTGTTTGATAAGCAGCCTGCACGTTTCTCAAAAATTTGACAGTTACTTCTCAGGAGCTAGTGCAGGCTGGCCCCAGCACACCACCCCTTCCATCCCACCGTTTGTCTGGGAAGAGGCAAGAGAAGTGGATGGTTCAAGGGCAGAATATGCCTAGAAAATGAATCATTATGGATTTCCCCCAAGATTGAAATTTCCTTGAAGATGGTGTGATAATACTACCCACACTCCAACACGTACAGAAACCAGAGGCAGAAAGGGTCGTGTTTTTGCTGCCCTGGGTTGAAACTCCAAATCTACTCTCCACTAGTTGCTATGTTGTTCTCTGTCCACCGAGCCACCGATGGTTGTGTGACTGAAGTAGAACATGAAATAAGCTTTATAGGTCATTCTTAAGTCCCACTACAAACTGGAGCTATATGGGCTTGGTTGATATTTGGATTCCATGAATGGATTTTAGCACCAATATCCTGAAAGAAACTTGTTATACTTTCACAGTTTTCTACAAATTTGCATTAAAATGTATTTTCTCCAAATTCATGCTAAAATATATTTAAATGATTCTCCTAAGATTTTCTTGTATTTCCACGTAGTCTCATCTCTCTTCAGTTGCGCATTGTCTTAAGAAATCAGGGAATGGTATATTGAAAGAGCCTAGGATTGCTAGAATGCTAACTTTAAATCACAATGATAAACACATATATTTACTCTCCTTGTGTAAATTTTCCTTGTGGCCTTTATATGTATTATCTTTAACTATCTATGGGACTTTTCAAACTGATTTATAGTCAGTAGAATCATTAGAAAGCAGACTTCTTTTTAATTAAACATATTTCATCGCAATAATTAGTCTGCTGTGTACTCATTAAGTGGAATTATCTATCATTTTCTTCTAAACTTTTCACAGTCTTAGACTGTCTCAGAGATCCTCTCACGTGGAGTACTTGTTAACCTCTATTCAAATGCATCCTCATTTGAACATTAGTGAACTCAGTCTTTTTCTTTTCACCAATATTATCCAAAGAAGCAGTTTCACCTATTCCTTTTTGTTTACATGACAATTTAGCTCCAGGATTTTATAGAAACTGGTTTTTCAACTGTTCTCACTAATGGATATCAAAATACCAAATGTATACAGTTGAGAATATATGTGTGTGTGTGTATTTTCAATTACACACACGTGGCATTTTGTTATTCACTAGTGAAAACAGTTGAAAAATCAGTTTTTATGAAATTCTGGAGGTAAATTTTCTATATAAGGTGAATATCTATATCTAATCAGTTAGTTTATATACATATGGTATATACTACTTATAATACATGCTATATATGTCATATAGTATGTATAACCTATATGGTATGTGTATATATGATATATGCATAATATATATTATAGGCCTCTATTTATACTGTTATAGTGATTATAAAATACCTCTCTCTATATATAGTCTTTTCCGGCAATACATTATGGTAGTTAATCCAGCTATTAAATTAAAATGCCTGGGTTTAAATCCCAGTTCCACTACTTATCAGGTATGTGACTTTGGGCAGGTAACTTTCCCTCTTTGTGTCACAATTTCTTTTCCTATGAAATAGGAATAATAAAAGCACCTTCCTCCTAAAATCAGAATGAGTATTAAGTTAGCATTTAATCAGGGAGCAGAAACCAATGAGTGTTGTGGAATAAAGAATGCATTGTAGGAATTCAACATTACACAACCATGGGAAGAATTTGGGGAAATAAAGGTCTGAAAAGATCAGAAAAAAGTTGCTAACCAGCAGCCCTAGCATGGGTGAATGAGTAAGAGGTTTCTGGAAGCTAGGTTTATCCAGCTGCTGTAGAAGTCTATGGAAGGTCGTTGGCTCTTTGTGGCTGCTACCTCTGTGAGTTCTCAGTAAAGACCCATGAGGTAGGTTAACAGATAAATTGCAAGATGCTCAGTTAAATTTGAATTTCAGATGAACAGTGAATAATTTTTCAGTATAAATGTGTCCTAAATATTGCATGGGACATACACTTTTAAAAAGTTGCTGCTTATCTGAAATCCAAATTTAGCTCAATGTCCCCGTATTTTTATTTGCTAAATCTGGCAACTCTAGCCTGTGGTCACTTTTGGTCAACAGAGCCAGCTGTTGGAGTGGAGAGCTGGGCATGAAGCAGGGAAAATCAAGAATAGTCTGGAACCCACTAGCACCTCTGCATCTGTCCCTCATCATCTCCAGTCAATGATGTCCAGAGCATATTGGCTGCCACTTCACTTCCACCTCACCAGATCTCACCCAAATCTTTCTTGTGGCCAAACTTACCCTAGAAGTATACAGGAAAGGGACTCCGAGAAACAAAGTTCCTGCTCTGCTGAATCAACCAGTACAAAACCCCACATTTTGCAGTAAATGAGTTAATACGTGTAAAGTCTTAGAGCAGCACCTGCACATAATACACATTCATAAGACGGTCATTCTTTAATGTTGCTGTTGTCTGGTTGTTTTAGCAATTCTGCCAGATGGAACCTTGGGCTGAGAGGGTCATGGGATTTGATGAAGGGTTGTGAGTAAGAGGTAGGAGGTGGAGCATAGGATTAAACCTGCAAAAAGAGTTTCTTTACTGGAACAAAAGACAATTTTGCCCTGTGAATATAAAAGAGACCTCTCCCGGGGCAGTAAACAGTTTCTCCCAGACAGGGACTGAGGCCTACAGGGCAGCCCAGTGAATAGTGTGATAACAGTGGACTCTTGTGTGGATGCTGATACCTTTGGTCCTGTTGTAGTGATTGTGTTGTAATGATTGCTGGATACTTTCACATCAATTTGTGCCTTTTAGTCCTTTCAATGCAGACTGAAGTGTTTGAAATTGGACGAGGAATAGGTTGTACAGCACTGTCTTGGATACATCACTCTAGGTTTGGTGTTCCCGGGCAGCTGTGGAAGACACCTGACTTGGCAATCTGTTTTCAGATTCCAGCTGTGCACCTTACTACCTATGACCCTGCAGGACCATTCAGCATCCATTGTCCTTCTCATGGTATCAGCAGCCTAATTTTGCTCTTGGGGAACTGCTTTTCTCCCACGGATGCAAAGGTTAATGTTCCTTGGCTAAGAGGTGGCCATGTGACCCACGCTTGACCAATTAGATATGTGCTTCCTGGCATAGGGACCAAAACCAGTTTCTATGCATATTTGCACAGTAGTTATAATAGCATGTAAACAACTTTCTCTTTCTTCTTTTATGAGATATTTTAAGCATTTCCCATACTAGTTTAAAAACTCATAAGAGATTACTTTGCCTGTTGTGGGTTTGTAAGCTGTTTTCAGTTTTGCTTTATTATAAATACTTCTAATTTTGAATATTTTTGTTCTTAAAATATTTTTTCCATGTCTCAGGTGTATTTCTTAGCATATATTCCTAAAAGTGATATTATCAACTAAAAGGATGTGAAACTGTCTTGATACATACGTCAAAGTGCTTTCCAAAGGGTTATATACTCTCACCAGTGATGGATGAGAGTGCCCATTTCACTGCATGTTAATTAGTATTACATGGTGCCATTTTAAAAAATTGCTAACTTGGTAGTCAAAATGGTATTTTAAATAGGTAAATGGCAAAGGATAAAAAGAGATGATTCACCAAATAGAGACAAAAAGGTCTAATAAACAGATGAAAATTTTTCAACCTCATTAGTAACAAAAATTTTTAAATATACTGCCTTTTAAACTATTTTGAGCTAAGGGTTTTTAGAACTGTTTACATTTCATGGCTCCTTCTGCCTCAGAGAAAGTCTGATACAGTTTTTAAGTGATTAATGAAGCTAAGGAAGGGATGTGTTTTGGCCCACACCTATTAGTATCAGGTGCATTGGGCCCATATCTATCTGCTCTTTATTTTTTTTTTCTTCCAATGACCTTGTGAGGTAGTGATAGATTTGCCCCCTTATTTGTTAATATGTCACTGAATACAGTACACTTGATGTAAGTGGGACAGGATTTTTAGAGCAAGAGATTTATTCTTTCAGATCACATTTATCTTTGTTGAAGAATGATGTCTCATCCCAACTGTCCTTGTCAATGACAGTAGCCCAGTATTTTTATTGTTGTTGTTTGTTATTCTAAAATGTCTACCCTTTTCTCTTCTTTGCATTTGGGCTGGTATGACCTGATTTTCTTCTTGATGCATATTTGTTGATTGCTTGTTTCTTAATGTGTGTATATTTTCCCTTTACCTATACATTTAAAAATGCCATTTGTAGACATATCAGACTTCTGAACTTATCAAACTACCTATTTGTACATATATCTCTCTTTCTCTTGGACACCTTAGAATCTTATAGGTCTCTTTAAAGCAGAGATCACACACTGGCTCATCATAAGCCACAACTGGCCTAGACATGTTTGCCATAAACTATTTAAACTTTTAAAAATAAATTGCCAATGTTTAAAAATTGTGAGATTTTATTTACAAGTTCAGGTTTCAGCTTCCTCTTCAAAAAAAAGTCTCATGATCTGGGAACACTGAGGCCACATATTTTCATCTTAGGTATGGGCTGGAACTAAGTAATGGCTGCTCAGTTCCGTGTGGTCCTGTGTTATTCTGTCACCATGGGCCTGCCCCATCTTGTTGTTCATATTTGTTTGCAGAAAAGCAATCACACTCCCTTCACGATCTGAGCATGTGCTTTCGGGTAGACTGTCTGGCTGCAAAACCCAGCTCTACCTACTTCCTATGTGTCCTCCTTGGTAAGTTCCTTTACCTTCGTGTGCCTCAAAGTTCTACTTGTCAAGTAGGGTCAAGAATGCCTATGTCATAAAGCTGTTGTGAAGATTAATTATGTTTGTGAATGTAAAGTGTTTAGACTGATGCCTGCACATAATGCATCCTCAAGAAACACTGGATGTTATTATTAACTCCTGGACCTTGTAGACAGTTGAGTTTGCAGTTCGCTTTTAAAATCTCTAAATTTGGCTTGAGCATCCCCCAGAGATGCTGTGCCTTCAAAACTATCAGGTTTCCTTGTGGGAGCTGTCACTTCTCAGTGAGAACCTTATTGAGAAGGATGGCCTTCCCCACCACACACACATACACACACACACACACACACACACACACACACACACACACACAACTGCCACCACCAGGTGTCAGGATGGAGAGATTTAGAGATCTCTGAGCAATGTCTCCTCAGCCAGACATCCCAGCTGCTGCCCCTAGATTGTGAGCAACTCAAGGGCAGAGCATTTGTCTTTTTCTTCCTTTATCAGTTGAAGAGTGATCATCTCCACAAAAAGTTAATCACTTACTTCTCTAGATTCCCTCTCCTCTCACACCTTTGCACAGTCAACTCTCTTTCCCACCCCCACTTTTCTGTATCTTTCTTTTTCATTCATCTCCTATTATCTCATTCCCTTTAGCACAAACTCCTCTAAATTGCATTGTGTTTTCTTCCCTTTAAAACTAGACTTTTTAAGAGAGTGGTCTATACTCATTGTTTACACATTACCACTTCCCTTCTTTTTTTTTCCTCACAACACGCAACATAATTTGGCTTCTCCCTCCCCTTTCCCAACTCAGATTGAAATTGTTCAAGCCAAGGTCACTAATGACTTCCTAGGTATAAAGTCTTATGCTAACTTTTTTTCTTTTCTTTTCTATTTTTTAAATATAGCAGTTTTATTAAGATAGAATTAATATATCACAACTTTTACCCACTTAAAGTATACAACGAGCTGGTTTTTAATATATTAAAGAGTTATCCAACCATCACAACAATCACTTTTAGACCATTTTTGTGACCCCAAAAAGAAATTCCATGTCCATCAGCAATTATTTCCCATTTCCCTCAAGCCTCCCTGCCCAGCCCCAGACAACTACTAATCTATTTTCTGTCTCTATGAGTTTACCTATTCTGGACATTTCATAAAAATGGGATCATACAGTATGGACCCTCTGACTGGCTTCTTTTATTGAGCATAATATTTTCAAGGTTCAATCCTGTGGTAGCATATTATATCAGTACTTCATTTATGTGAATGAATACTATTCCATTGTATGAATATATCATTTTGTCTATCCATTCCTCAGTTGATAGATATTTGAGTTGTTTCCACTTTTTGTCTATTATGAATAATGTTACTATGAACATTTGTATGCAGGTTTTTATGCAGATATATTTTCTAATTCTCTTGAATATATATGTGCTGTTGGTCTCATTGAGTAAATTTTTCATTTGTATCTTTCATCTCTAGAAATTTCATTTAATTCTTTAATATATTTTCCATTTCTCTCCTTTCATGTTTATGTTTTTCTTTAAATAAGTGAGCGTATCGAGCATATATATCACAGCTGTTGTAACACTCTTATCTGCTAATTCCATCATTCATTTTTATGTGTGTTTCTGTTAACTGACTCTTGCTTATGGGTCGCATTTTTCTGTTTCTTGGCATGGCTTGTAATTTTTGATTCAATGGTGGACATTTTGAATGTTATATTGTTGACTGTCTGGATTTTGTTGTTTCCCTTTAAGGAGTGTTGGGCTTTTTTTTGTAACATGTAGTTTTATTGCTTTTAGATCGATTCACTACTTAAGAGGCTTATTCTTAAGACTTGTTAGAGTGGGTCTAGAGTAGCCTTTACTCTAGGTCTATTTTAGTCTTATGCTTCAAGTATGACCCTTCTGGAGTCTTTACTGAATGCCCTAGTCATTATCAAAGTATAGTCCCTGGACTAGCAACGTCAGTATCATCTTGTTAGCAATGCAAAATCTTAGGCCCACTCTAGATCTACTGAATCAGAAACTCTGGAGTTGGGCTCAGCCATGTGTGTTTTATCAAGTACTCCAGGTACTTCTAGTACATTCTAAAGTCTGAGAACCATTCTACTGGAGCAATCCTCCTTAAACTTTCTTGTGCCTATGAATCACTTGGGGATTTTGTTAAAATGGATTTTCTGATTCAGTAGTCTGGATAATGCCTGAGGTTCTAAATTTTTAACAAGCTCCTAGGTGCTGCTATTGCTACTGATTCTCTGATCTCACTTTGAGTAGTAAAGACCTAGAAACCTTACTTTCAGCCAAGGGGACTGATTTCAATGGCATAAGAATGTTTAATTTTTAAATAACTGCATAATGATAAGCAGACCCATTCTTGAATTTCTGTATTGAGGGTCCCATTTACTGGATATGCTACTCACAAAAATATATATTTTAGGTGGAAGCAGTAGGGGAATTTCCCTTAATTTCTAAATGCAAGTACAAGCATGAGAAGCACATTACAATTAGTTATAAGAATACAATCATGCATGGCTTAATGACCGGGATACATTCTGAGAAATGCGTCATTAGGTGATTTCATCTTTGTGTGAACATCATAAGGTGTGCTTACACAAAGCTAGATGGTATGGCCTATTACACACCTAGGCTATATGGTACTAATCTTATGGGACGGACCATCATCGTATATGCGGTCCGTTGTTAACTGAAACATCATTATGTGGTATATGACAGTATAATGTCATTTGCTGAAAATTTTTATTACTGACATACCTTGGAGATATTGCCAGGTTGGTTTCAGACCACTGCAATAAAGCAAATATCACAATAAAATGAGTCACGTGAATTTTTTTGGTTTCACAGTGCATATAGAAGTTGTGTTTACACCATACTATAGTCTATTAAGTGTGCAATAGCATTACATCTAAAAAAATACACACTTTAATTAAAAATACTTTATTGCTAAAGATAGTAATCATCATCTGAGCCTTCAGTGAGTGGTAATCTTTTTGCTTGTGGAGGGTCTTATAAAAAACGCAGTATCTGCAAAGTGCAATGAAGCGAAGTGTGATAAAACAAGGTATGCCTGTACATGCTGGACATTGCCTATTATTTCTGTAAATCTTCACAATAGCCCTAGGTGGTCAGTATCATTATTTTCACTTTTTTATAGTTCCTATTTTAATCTCTTCCACAGAAACTTGGATTAAATTAGTCATTTGATTCCATCCAGTTAGTAATTGGTAAAGCCTTTACTTAAATCCAGGTCTGTCAAATTCTAATCTCAGTACTACAGTGTTTGTGCTTGTTGTTTTGCTTTAGTATTATAGTTTGAATATAATCTTAAGATAAAAAATGAATTTACTATGTACTGGATTACCATGATTAATATATAATACCATAATTAATAATATAATAACAAATCTGAGTTAAACGTAGGTTCCAAGTCAACACAACCTGGCACCGTGCCTGCACTGCTGTGAGTTCATTACAATCAATTTTAAACAAGGGCCTCTGTACCAGGCTTCCACTGCTTAAAAAAAGTCATGTACTAACAGGCGTTGTGTTATTTTCTTTATATTAACTAGCAAAACAATACATTTACTTAGAGGGAGGAGGTTAATCTTGGCAAATAAAGTGAAGACTTTAAAAAAATTTGGCAAAAAATGGAGCTTTATGTGCTGTGGCTAGTTATATCACCTCTGTTTCAAAGTCAGGGCACCTTGGTTGGGAGATTGGAGTGGCTCAGTGAGGGTATCGGGGAGGGAAGATGGGGCACAGTGTGCATTGTGGTTCTCTCTCTTGTTTGAAATGCAGGCAAGGGAACTCTGTTCTCTGCAGTAATTACTTTGTAGCCTGAAGCATGAGATCTGATCATTAATATCTTACCTTGGATCAGGAAACATATTATTATTAGTTAAAAGTTATCCATATTTAAAAAAAATAGCAAACCAGCACTATGCCCTGCAGTTTTGGCCATTACCTACTGGATTTTACTAGTTGGGTAGCTGCCACTGGAAAGGCCCCCTCTGTTTATAAAAATTATTCAAACCCTGTTTTCTATGTAGCTAAGACTCTCTTTCTTAAATGTGGTGATCTCCAGTATGAATGTCCCCAGGAGAAGGATATCCTAAATAGATCATCCCCTGAAGTTTTTTTAAAAATATGATTCTCTCTCTCTTGTAAACTTTAACCATGATCCTACCTGAAGGTAAAAGGCAAGTTAAATGACTATTCAGATGTCTCATAGCCTTGTGATTCACTAACTTCATTTTTGGACCAAATTTACTCATAAACCAGATTTTACTGTCTGTATTCAGTTTGTAAGAAATAACTGGGTCTAATTGGGTCCTAAGTCTTTAATAGAAACAGAAAACATTAATATCTCATCATGAAGCGCTTTTTGACTTAATTTGGAAAAATAAAGCAATATTTTTGTAAATGCTCAATGGTAGGAGATGGAGGAGACAGAGCAGTTTCTATGGATCTCCCTTAATGAAGGGTATGATAAAAAGGACTGGCAGGCCTTAGATTAGAAAGGGCTACAAGTGCTTGGAAACTGGGAAGAAACTGGGTCTTGCCTAGACACTGCTTGGTGTATAGGGGTTTGGGGTGCCAGAGGGGAGCTAGGCCACTAAAGCGTGAGTAGCTCAGGGCTGAGCACAAACCTAAGAGGAGAGGGGCTATATCCAGGTGAGCAGTCAGGAATCAGGAGGCTACAGACACCGCAGGGCAAAGTAACATGAGGATTCCAAAGTCTGAGTGGGCAGGAAGCCATAAACCAAGACTGCCACAGGGAGGGGAAAACCAAGGAACCAGAAACTCTCTGCAAGCTGTGTGAGCACCAGCACCAGAAACAAAAGACCTCGACAAGGGGCCAAGCCCTGTTAATGATGTAGTTGGAAAGGCATGAGCCAAAAGAATCTGATCTGACCTCAAATCCCTCCCCCACCACGCCCTGTGATCCTGAACTTCTAGCCCAGTGCCCCTGTGTCTGGCACAGAGAAAGGAGAAATGAATCACCATGAGGCCCAATTTCTCATGTGCAGAATAGGGATTTTAACTGTCTCACAGGGCTGCTGTAAGGACAAAACGAATGTAGTAAAGGTATCGGGAAATACCTAACATGCCTTGAACGGGTGCTCTGTAAATATTAGTCCCTCTTTCTTCTTTTCAGTGAGGATCATCTATATTTACTTTCAGCTGGTGCAGGAGACAAGGATTGATGAGAAGAGGTAAAGGTCAGTGGTTCGTGTAGCTTTAAAGGGAAGTGAGAAGCAGGAGAGAAAGGCTCATCCTAATACAGGGTTGGGAACTTGCCAGGGGGATGTGGTATATTCAAACTGTTGGTGGCTTTTAGAAGCAGCTTCCAGCTGGAAATTCCTGTTAGGACAGGATTGTGGGATATTTCCTATTTTGAACTAAGATAACTCACAATTTTTAAAAATCCTGGTCAGTTTCTGTTGGTGATCCCTTGACCTTATTTCCATTGTCAATGAAGTTTCTTCTAGGAAGAGATGACAGTCTGGTGGGAAGAGTATATACATGGGCAATGGCAGGTATGGAGAGAGAGAGAAGAGTCATCTTGAAGCTGTGTTTGCAAAGCAAGTATACTGTCTTTCCTTACATAATGTGTTATTTAGGGTGAGTTGTCAAGGAGGGATGTCAATGAAGATAGCTTTCCACTACGAAAAGTTGATCTAACGTTAAACTCTGATGGTGTATAACCCTCAGTCATCCCACATCCCCTCCTCCGCACACCAATGCCCCAAGGATAAATCCAAACTCCTTAATATGACAGATAAACCTTCCTGACCTATACTTAGATGCTGTGTGGCCTCCTTGGTCACTTCTCCACCCCTCCCACATTAGCCTGAAGCCAAACTAAACTATTTAAGGCTCCGGTAGCATCCCACGTTCTCTCTGGATCTTTGTAACTGGTTTGCAGTCTACCTGCAATATTTTTCTCCTTCCACCCTGTTTATCTTCAAACTCCTACTTAGCTTTACATCCTAGTTGGAAGTCACTTCTTCCAGGAAGTCTCTCCTGAATCTCCTGAGAGTGGGCCAACTGTCTTGTTCACCATGTGCTTCTATAGTACCCAGTACCTATTTCAATTGCAGCAAAAAAAAAAACAACAACAACCATGCTATGTAGTAATTACCTATATACTAATCTTTCTTTCCCACAAACTGTGGATGTTTAAGGGACAAGAACTGTCCAGTCAACCCTGTATCCTGAACACCTGAAAGATAATAGATATTCAATAAATATTTGCTGAATCAATGAAAGAATGAACTGACCTTGAGCAAAAAATTTCCCAACAACAACAAAAATAACCCAAAGCAATTTTGTTGATAATAAAGCACATACTAGTGCATAAGGAACCCTTGAATAAATATAATTTAAAGTTGTGCTGGTGCCAAAGAAAGCCTTTATTGATAAGGTCATGGAGTACCATTATAGAATCAAACTTATAGGTGCGTTTTCATTGTGTATATGTGCTTTCACATAGGCCTGTTGGAATTACGATAAAAAATTGTTAAAATTACTTGGAATGTTAGAGGTTTTTATGAAGCTCAAATGAGATAATATAGTGAAACATTAACATTGTACTGTTGCATAACATGCAGTCAATAAGTGGTAGCTAACCACGTTATTGTTATTATTAATTCAGTGAAATGTTCAGTGCTGATCATCCATTTCACTTATATTCCAGTGTTATGTATATGAAGTGACAATACTGCCAAAGAAAATGTCAAAACTCTTCTATCCAAGTTCATCTCTATTCAATCATGAACCATCTTGAAGCTAGGAGTGTGACATTCTGTTGGGTTATTGAAAATCTGTTTCCCATTTTTACTGGAAGAACCCATACTCTTGACACTGTGATTCTCTGAGGATGTAAAAGAATAGATCTATCACATGGATGATACAGTGCATTGCATTTGAAACCTTCACAACTTTTCTCAAGGCCCTTAACCACTACCTTGCCCATCCTTTTTCTGATATATTTTCTATAACCATACTCTCTTATCAGTATCAGTGGCTTTTCCCCTGAAGGTTCATCAGTTCATGCAAGTTCTGCATCCCACACTAGCCCAACTCCCAGACACCAAACTTTATCAGAAAATCCTCTCCCTCGTAGCTTAAATCTTACCCTCTCTTAGTTCTTTTTTCCAATTAAAATTAAAATTTTCTCAAGTCTCTCCTATCTTCAAAAATAAAAACAAAAACAAAACAACAACAACAACAAACTCTCTCCCTTGACGTGACGTCTCTCTCTAGCTATTATCATGTTTTTCTCCTTTTCATTACTGCAAACTTCTGGAAAGAGAAGCTTGTATCTCCAGATGTGACTTTCTCATCTCTCTTTTTCTTCTTCACCCATTTCAATCTGCCTTCTTATTCCACTACTCCACTCACTGTTCTTAAGATCTACAACCATTAAATCTAACCATTAAACATTTTTTTCACTTTATTCTACCTTTCCAACATTTAGTGTTTCCATGCCTTCCCTCATACCTCTTTGGCTGCTCCTTTCCACATTCTTTGAATGTTGAGTTTCCATAGTTTTATTCTTTGTCTTCAACTCTTCAATCTACACTCTCTAGGAGATCTCATCCATTTGTGTAGTTTTGACTACCTCAACCACTCATGCAGATAATTCCCTGATTTATATTTCCAGCTGGTTTGTTTTCTGAACTCCTAAATATTTAACTGCTCCGTGGGCATCTCAAACTCAAAATGTTGTAAAACCAAATCCATATTTTCCCTTAATTTTACTCCTCCTGTATTGCATAGTTTGGTGGATAGCGCTGCCATCAATTCAGTAGATCAAGTCAGAAATCTTGTTCTTTTAATGCAACATGTGTTTACTAAGAATCTACTATACGTCAGTTGTTGTAGAACCCAGAATTAAGAAGAGATAGTGACTAATGTAAACTGTTGACTCTGGGGGATAATGATGTGTCAATGTAGGTTCATCCATTGTAACAAGTACCAGTCTGGTGGGGGATGTTGATAATGGAAGAAGCTATGGATGTGTGGAGGCAGCGGGTATATGGGAATTCTTTGTTCCTTCTCAATTTTGCTATTAACCTAAAACTGCTCTGAAAAATGAAGTCTATTTAAAAACAAAGAAATAGTCATCGTTCTTCAGGAAGACATGCTTATCATCTCCATCCAATTTATGTTGTAATCTTACTGAATTTGTCTCTTTACTATTTCTTAATGTTACCTCCTCTCCAGTTTCACCCACTCATATTGTTTTAGTTAAGGTATTTGCCATCTTTACCCTATAGAAATAACTTAATAACTGGTTTTGTCTTCCATCAATGTCCACCCTTCCACTTTGTTAGTAGTGGGGAAAGCTTACTTCCTCCTCATTCTGGTCTTAATATGAAGTATATTTTTTCTTAATACTCCTATGCTTTTGCTCTAGCCATGGCTTCTTCTCATAGAGATGGAGTGAATTTCCTGGCCAAAGGGTTACAAACAGCCATTGGTCCCCTCATATATAGTTTTATCAGTACTAAAAGTCAGATTACATCTCTGGGATTCATTTTCAAATGATTCTGAACATAAACATGTCCTGTCTATAACAAGACAGTCATCATTAATCCTTTCAAAGTCTATTCTCTCCACTGTTATAAGAATATCTTTGTAAAATGTGTATCTGATTGTATAACCTCTTTATCACAAATTGTATTGACTCCCATGGCCTTTTGAATAAAATGCAAACTCCTTGGGATGGAAGATACTTTACACCCAAGAACTTTCTACCATCCTATTTGGACCTTTTGCTCTGGTCAGTTAGAATCACTTACAGTTCTTTGAATGCACCCTGCTGTCTTAGGCCTCCTTGCTTTCATGTGCTGCTGCTTCTATCCAGTATAACCTTCTTTTGTTCCTTCCTCAGTTAGTTATCTCCTATTCATTTTTCAAACACTTTTCCTTTAGGAAGTCTCCTGAGACATCCTTTATAAACAGGGTTGGACTCCATTTATTTACATATCAGCCTCTATTTACCCTTACCTATAACATACCACATTGAATTATAATTATTCATGTCTAAACTGGGAATTTCTGGAGAGCAAGGACTTATCTCTATATTTCTAGAAATTAAATGACACCTAGTGCATAGCAGAGGTGCAATAAAGTTATGAGGAATGAATAGATGAAGGAATGAATAAATGAATTATAAGGCTGTAAAGAAAACAAAGTGGGTAAATTATGCAGTTATTATTTGGATCTCAGGACAAGTCTTTATGCTGGTCTATGCTTGTGCAAGATTTGCCTCAGCTCCCAAATGACGTCTTTCACCTCATGCTCAGCCTGCCAGGCTTATGCCCAAGCGGAGCTATGGTGTATATCCTGTGTTGCAGTCATCCCCTTCTGCCTTGGTCTTTGTTTCCAGATCCCCTCTGACTTCCTACAATGCCTAATGTCCAGCATTGAAGAGGAATGGACACACTGAAGGTCTTGATGTTAGATGATTACTTTCATTTTCTTGGGCTGTTTTTACACAAACTTCCCTAAATTCTGAGTGATCCCCTGCTACTACAGAGTATCTGAAAGCAAAACCTCAATAAATTTGGGATAGAAGAGTAGATTGACATTAAGGACCAGCAAATACTCTGAAATCTTGGTGATTTTTAGACCATCCTCTATATAGGAACCTCACCCCTTGGCCACTGAACTTCACCCAAAAAGGGTTCTAGTTTGCCATAATTGAGTTGTGCGTTGTCTTGAACTGCTGGCGTCCTCCATGGTGATTATTTTCCCCTAGATGCTATCATGTGTTGGCCCCAGTTTGGGTCTGTCTTTTCATTTTATTCCTTCATGTGTGATATACCCCATGATCTAGATGGTGCTTTTTACTGCAGGTTGGCTCTATTCCCAAGGAAACTTATTTGCATTTGTTGACACCATATTAAAATTTCAGAATCAGATTTTGAGGGGAAAATTGTCCTATGAGAGTCGAATCTTGAAACATTGTGATATAAAATGATTGCAAAGTTCACATACCTGCAGAAACTTTGTTAATGATTGCAGGGTGGATTCCTCACTGCATCAGATGCCTTTGGTGCCCACATCACAGTGCTTTGGTCCACCTCCAATATCAGCCATAGATGTGGGCAGCAGTTCTCTGTCAGCTTAGACTTCATAACTTGGCCTGGCATCCTTTGACATTCTGTCCCAGGGCCTTCTAATTCTCAGGAGCTTGCTCAGCCTGCACAAGTGCAGCCCAGAAATGCAAGGGAGTTAACACTCCTGAGGCAACCCTGAACCAATGAAGTCTTGGATCTGGGTAACAAATTCCCCACCCTCCCATTTTGCAAGTTTTTAAAGCGTCCCAGCAGAATCTAGCTCAGGCATTCACAGCAGCAATCTCGAAAACATACTGATATTGATTTTTCCTTCTTCACTACTTCATTTTCCCTATTCCTTCTCTTCTGCTTCCTGAGATCACCGCCAAATACACCACTGCTACCAAGTCTTTGCCCCAGGCTTTCCTATTGTGGGAAACTCAGATGAATACACTTATACATTTTAGATCATGTAATGGATCGACATGACTAATGACTCTATACACCTAAGTGAAGTTTTGTCCAGTTTTTTATTCTTGGGCTGAAGGACCTCTTAGGCTCCAAATGTATAACAACAATAATGATAATTAACAACGTTATCATATCTGAAACATCAGAGCCTTATGGATTTCCGTCATAAGCAGTTTCAATGTCTCAATACAGTCATTTACCAAGGGATTCTCTTGAGCTTCTTGCTTAGCAGTATTGTCAGGTGGATAAAAAGCCACTTTTTCAGGTTAGAGCTACCATTACTATTAACTTGACCTGATAGCATTGTTACTCAGTAGATAATTACAACATACAATGAAATACAGCAACCCTTAATGTAAATGGAAATCACTCTACTGAGAGCTACCATATTTAATTTGAGTTTTAAATATGTTTCAAAGGTATTTTATAGAACCGGATGAGTATACCAGGTGACCAGGGGCCAGAGTGCACAGAATCAGGACCCCCCCCCATTACAAATAATGGTAATTGCCCCTGAGCTGGTCTTCCTACCTCTGATTGTGTCCTTCTCCAATCCTTTTTCTCTACATGGCAAACAGAAAGAGCTTCATAAAACATAGAACTGATCAAGACACTCTCCTGCTTTTAGCCTTTTGATGGTTGGCTTTTAATTCCCATAGGATGAAGTATACATAACATAACTTACTATGTCCTTTATGGGCTATCCCCTGCTCACTCCCACAGCCTCATCATTTATCACTTCTCCACCAATACTTCCATCCTATGCTCAAATCAGGTAGCATTGTTTTAGGTCTTTAAATATGCCATGTTCTCCTGCCCCTGGGCATTCACACTAGCTGTACCACGTGCCTCAGCAATACCCTTCTTTGCTCTTTATTTGGCTGATCTCAGTTTAGGTTGTTATATTCTCCCAAATCTCTTTCCTGAGCCTCCAAGACTGAATCTTCATTTGTCCTGTAGCAACAACCTAGTAACTGGTTTTTCTGCAATTAATTAGCTTTCAACCCGTGTGAAAGGCTGAATAATGGCCCCCCAAAATATCCAGGCCCTAATCCCTGGAACCTGTGAATGTTACCTTATATAGCAAAAGAGACTTTGCAGATGTTATTAAATAAAGAATCTTGAAGTAGGAAGATTATCTTGGATTATCCAGGTGGGTCCTAAATGCAATCACGAGGATCCTCATAAGAGGAGGCAGAGGGAGACTTGACAAACAGAAGAAGGCAAGTGACAACTGAAGCAAGATGCTGTGCTGCTGGCTTTGAAGATGGAGGAAGAGGTCCAGGAGCCAAGGAATGCAAGGATTGCAGCTCTTGAACTGGAAAAGGCAAGGAAATGGGTGTCCCCCAGAGCCTCCAGAGGGAGCTTGACTCTGCCTATATCTTGATTCTGTCCAATGAAACTGATCTTGGACTTCTCACCTCCAGAATTGTAAGAGAATAAATATGTATGTTGTGCTAATCTGCTAAATTTGTAGTCATTTGTTATAGTAACAACAGGAAAGTGATATACTCTCCAAACCATTTATGATCTACTCACTTGGTTTCCATGAGGAGAGATTTTTCTTAAACTCCTACTCTTGCCCTCTCCTACCCCTTTGAGTTTGGTTCATGGGTAGATGCTATTTTCTGCCATAACCCTCTTCATTTCCCCTTTCCCCTTAGCACATTGTTTGTCTGTATCACCTGGATCCTCAACTTTGTGAGGATAGGGCCCATGTTTGTCTTGTTAATCTTGGCATCCTTAACCGTTTGCCTGGGACCTGATATTATGTTCACTTGCATGAAATTACCCATGTTAAACAACTGGCAATTTCATATGATTCAATCTAATAGGTTCTCAGTAAAAGTATGTTGAACACTCACATCTAGGGAGAAGAGTATTTTAAGTGTCAGGGGTTGATCCTAAACCCCTCTGCATCTCTTGCAGTTCCCTAATCAGGGAAGCCAGGAAGATCAAATGGGTCCCACTGCTAGAAGCCACTTTTCTTGTAATTTCTTGCCCTGTAAATACAATAGCCACACTCAGTTACTGAATGTGAGCAAATCCAGAGTTACAAATTGAAGAATAGAAGTCTGGATCTCACACAAGGTGTTTTGTAGGAATTAGCTCATTAATCCTGGAAACAGCCCTACAAGGAGATGCTGTTTTATTCTCACTTTACAAACAAGGAAATTGAGACTCAGAGAGTTTAAGTAGCTTGCCGAGGGTCGTATTTCTTGCTAGTGGCAGTGCTGGGATTCAAGTTTAGTGTGACTCTAAACCCCACCCTCCATTGCCTTTGAGAAGCACTACTCATGGTAGAGGCATTAGCAGCACAAGGTAACATTTGAGAAACGTGTGTGTTTGCCCGTCCTTGCAGAGTAGGGGTGGATGTCTCTGCAACATAACATGCTAGGGAGGGTTAATATCTTGAAATTCATGAGAGGGTTTCCTAGTGCACCATATTTCCAATGTGCCCCACCTTTTGTGAAAAGAATACAATTCTGCTGATAACTCTTTTTCCTGCAAGGTAGTAAGTCATGTTTTCTGCAAGCATAGGAGCTAATATTTGTTGCCAGAAAAC
Source organism: Tapirus indicus (assembly GCA_031878705.1). NCBI lineage: Eukaryota > Metazoa > Chordata > Mammalia > Perissodactyla > Tapiridae > Tapirus > Tapirus indicus. The sequence goes on from CM062935.1 coordinate 21,506,072, forward strand.
TGACATTTTGTAAGACCTGTAGGATTAAACAGTTCAGAAATGTCACAGGAAACAAGAGGCAAAGAGAGTGGATCTGTTTGAAAATAAAATAGTTGTATACAAAACTTCTTTGGAGTACTAGTATATTATTAGGGTAAACCTAAAAATTTAAAATATTATTATGTCATCATAAATAAAGTGTTTTTGTTTAAGGATAATTTTCCTTGATAGGTTTGTTCCCCCTCTCACGTTTATTAAGGTATAATTGAAAAATGAAATTGTATATGTTTAAGGTGTACAATGTGATGATTTGATATATGTATATATTATGAATGATGACTACAATCAAATTAATTAACACATCCATCACCTCACATAGTTATCTTTTTTATTTTTGTGGTAAGAACACAACATTTTTTCTCTTAGCAAATGTCAAGTGTACAACAGAGTATTATTAACTATAGTACATTAGCTATACTATGCATAGTTGTACATTAGATCCCTAGAACCTATCCATCTTATTACTGAAAGTTTGTACCCTTTGACCAACATCTCTTCATTTTCTCCCACTCCCCAGCCCCTGGCAACTACCATCTACTCTCTGTTTCTGTGAGTAAGACTTTTGTAGATTCCATAAGTAGGTGATGCCATGCAGTATTGGTTGTTCTCTGTCTGACTTATCATAAATAAATTTTTATGTCTTTTATACTGCAGACAGTTTCCTGAGATCTATCATTTTGCAAAATCAAACAAGGTTTAGCAAAGATATGGTAGGTGAGTTCTGAATAATAAAGATGTAGATGTATCACTGCCTTACTTGCAACTCGAGAACCCAGAGTTTTTGTTATAATGGAGGCTGTGGATCTAGTCTTCCAAGACAAAATGTACGCTGCTGGTACATTTCCCATTGTAAACATTTGAAGATATAAATGTCTAAGATATTTTATTCTGGTGTATTTAGTTGAGCTTCTTAACATCAAGAGACAAAGTTTACATGGCAAATGAAAGATGCCGAAGGTAAGGGAATCTGGTCTAATCTCATGCAGTGCGCTTTACCATGGAGTAATATCCTTTTTATTATTGAGGGAAGCACTAATCTTCAAACTCTCATTGAAGTGTCCACTTGCAATTTCCTTCCTTATCACTCTAGAAATGAGACAGATGGTAAGGGGCACTCGGGATCCATATTTACTATATACATAACACTACAAGTTAAATGGAACTTTTGTGTGTGTGTGAGGAAGACTAGCCCTGAGCTAACATCCGTTGCCAATCCTCCTCTTTTTGCTGAGGAAGATTGACCCTGGGCTAACATCGGTGCCCATCTTCCTCTACTTTTTATGGGAGGCTGCCACAACATGGCTTGACAAGCAGTGTGTCTGTCTGCACCCGGGATCTGAACCTGTGAACCCTGAGCCTTCGTAGTGGAGCATGGGAACTTAACCGTTATGCCACCAGGCCAGGCCTAAATGGAACTATTGATTCAATTTCGTCAAATGCAGTATTTGTTGAAAGCCAGCTTTTTACAAGACACATGGATAGTCATTGCAAATAACTAAAGCTGGTGATTGATTGCTATGTTCAACATCTTCTGGAGCCCGTCAGAAGTAGAAAGGACTACCTGTGAACATTTATACCTGGAGGTTGGAATTGCAAGTGGAGCTTAGTCAGAGGTGTGCTTCTCTGGACCTAAGTCCAGGCGCAGGAATTCACTCAGACAAGGGAATTTGGTAAATAGTTATTGTGTAGCTATTCTGTGCCTTTCTTTAAACACAAGCTCCAAATAATTAACTCAGTGGACATTGAATGTGAATTTTTATAGAGCTCCTGTCATGTACTGGGCACTGGATTGAGTGCTGGGGATTCAATATAGAGCAATAGAATCTCAGTCCCTGCTTCAAAGGATGTACATTCTGGAGGGATGATGACAAAATGGAGTCAAGAAAGGGGAGATACAAGACAGCAGAGGTCTGGTCAACTCAGTTCCCAGCACTGGCTATTTTCATTTGCTCCTCCAGACTCTTTCCCTCTCTTCTCCACCCAGCTCTGCATCCAGGAGGCTGGGCTGTAAATGCTACTCAGTGGACTTCCTTTCCCTCTGGCTTCATATTGTGCTTGAAGAACTCCAGTAAGAGATTGAAAAGGGGAATAGAGTGAGGTCAAGATATTTATCCACAACTTCTTCTGTGAGAGGTTACTGCAGACTGGTTGAGCCTATCGAGCAAATTTCACATCTCCTATCATGTAGCCCTCTCCACACTGCTTCCAAATTCCAGGAATTTCTCTCTCCCTTAGCCCCTTTAGACCTTAGGGTTCGACCTACTGTTTCTAGCCCTGAGATACTGCAGTATCTTTGTGGTTTCCCTCACTGCCCACCACTTGTAAATGGTCCCTTTCTTCATCTGTCCTTAAATTTCTCCCTGTATGTGTGCTATCTGTATGCCCCTGAAACCCTGATTGTATAGTCTCTAACTTACCAGGTGAAGTGGAGCCTTCTGCTGACCTACAATAAACCTTTGTTAAGGTAAGCCCCTGAATTTTGGAGGTTAACCCTCATCAGGGCTATGCTTAATTCAGCCACTAACAAGGCTGAAGCAGTGTGTGAAGGTCTTAAACACCATCCAACAGGGTTAGAAGAGAGCATCCCAAGTGGTGTGACTTCCTCTAAAATAAAAGAATAAGTTTTGGAAGGGAATGAAGTATGTAAATAGGCTGCATGCTTGAAGGATGATTGGAATTGGACATACATTTTTGCTGAAAAAAGAATCTGCAACCCTATTCAATAGCTCTTTGAAAAGTTAGATAGTTATGCATGGTTAGGCACTAGACATTTAGGAGATGCCCTTCTTTTGACCCCTCTAGGGAGGTTTTGGCTAGATATGCCGGGGGGCCGTGGCCCTAACATTCTCCCTAGTATGAATAGATAAATATCTGGAAAACATTTTTTATCTACCCTTTCTATTGTTTTCCTTCAGTGAAGAGTTGAAGCTTATTAGAATATAAAGCAGTGTCAAACAGAGGAATTAAATATTTGCTAGAAATTTGGTTTAAATCACTTTAATCCACATGGATATTTACACAAATCCAGAAAGTGTTAAAGTAAAACCATCAGGCTTTGAATTGCCTTAGGCATGAGTGATTATTTATTTTTCATTTCATCCTGAGCACATAGCTCAGACCCTAACATTAAGACTCAATAAGCATTTATTGAATGAATGAGCAAATTCATGACTAAATGAATAAAAATATAGATAAAAGTAAATTATAGTAGCTTTTCTTTGTATTACTGCAAGTTTTTAGTTTTAAATAAATGTACAAGAATTTATCTAGGTAAATGAATGTTGTCCCTTAAAGTAATCACCTTGGGGTAGAGGTGGACAGTAGGCAAAGACATTTTGACAATGCTACTCTTGCTCACAGTATTTCTCATATACCCTCTTCAGAGTCAGCCACACGTTTTCTCAGAGAGTGGCAAATTTTAATCTTTTGGGAAAGTATTTAATTTTTTTGAAATTGCTAAAAATTATGTAGACTCACATTTTATATGTAAGGTGAATGATCAAAGTATGTAGTATAATATATGCGTGTGTATGTATATGTGTATATGTATATACACACACATAAATATTTAAAACGAGGTGTGACTACAAAGTAATGAGATCTTTTTGTTTTCCTTCTTTGTGATGACACTCAAATGTGGTTGGAAATAATCAAATTTCAAAGTATGGCAATTCCAGAAATATTCTGAGCTATGCCCGCCTGGAAAAATGAGACCATAGCTTCCCAAGATGATTACTCTGAAAGATAACATGTTTTGTTCATTTGATTTCTGGACTGTTTGTTGAATACGTGTTACTGTACAGTGCCTGGTACTTGGTAAGCATTCAATACAAATTAGTTGAATGAAATGAAAGTATCATTTCCTTATAATTACACTTCAGCTTTCCCTCCTTCCCTCCCTCCCTGCATGACTCATACTACTGGTGGGCCGGAGCATCTCTTCATATGATTTTGGTCCATTTGGTAATCCCCTTCTGAATACTGCCTATTTCTATTTTTGCCTTTTTCCCTTGCTTGGTCCTATGCCTATTATCTTGTTGATTTGAAGGAATTGCTTACACATTTCAAGATTTTTTTTCTAATCATCTGAATCTATGTTCTTTTCTGAGTGATTCATATCTTGTGACCGTCTGTTCTTTTCTAGACTATGTAGCTTATTTGAGATGAATGATGCTGATTAACAATACATCAGGAGAGTTTTAATGAATCAAGGCCAAATTCACATCTCTCTTAATATTCATTTCCAATAAGGCTATTATGTAGGGAACTTCTGCCATATACGCAAACTTCTTTTTGATCTAGCCTTCACCGATTTCTGCTTTCTGATTAAAGATCTCATCAAAGCTAACAAACTTAGGACTGGCTAGGTGGTAAATCCTTCAGTCCTAAAGACTGAGGTTTAAAACACTAAATAAAGCACAATATCTGAAGCAAACAATCACAGTGTTTTTAAATTTAGATTATTCTGTCTATTCGCATACAGTTTTTAGCACCATATATTAAAAACTTTGCATTTTATTTAAAATAAGAAGACATCTGAAAAGACTGGTAACTCAAACGGAAATTTTTTCTAAGAGTACGTTGTCCTTATTTACTGTGTAGACTAAGAACTAAGGATTAATCTGATTGTAACAAAACACCCAGATCAACTTTAGACAAGCAATCATGAGAATAGTTCACGAAAAGTAAGCATCAGTGTAGCAGCAATTCCTTATGTTGATTTTCTTTTTCTTTTTATGTTTTTTAACCAACCAACAGATTGCTTTAAATTCAGTAACCTTGGCTACATTTAACAATGTTCGTAAATAACTAACATCAATTTAGTTAACATAGAAAATATGTGGACCCAATAGTGAGTTTCTTAGACTGAAATTCCAGTCCCTTATCATCTGGCTCCTAATTGAGTCTTTGGGTTTTACCTTTCACAACCTTCTTACACACTCCGAATTGGACTGGACACCTTACAATTCCCTAAATGCTCCTGTGCAGTCTCACTTTTATGCTCTTGATGATGTAACATCCTCTTCTGTCATTCCCACTCCTTTCTGCTGACATCCTCCCCATCCTTGAGGGCTCAAAGAGCTGCCCAGATGCCACTTCTCCACGGTGTCATCTCACATCTGCCACTAAATGTGACCTCCCTTTTCTGTTAAATGCCATGGCATTTAAAACATGCCTCTTACGTGGCACATTTAGGATGATGTGTTTCCTGGAATTCTGCATATTGGGATATTTGCATTTGTTCACAGACTAGAGTTTAAACTCCACGAAGGCAGAGCTCAGGTCTTGTGGATCTCTGTCCTCAACACTGCCTGGCGTAGTGCCTTTCACAAAACAGGCATTCAAGTAATAATTACTGAATATTAAATGAATGTCCAGGATATCAATGAACTATTAAAAATATTGCACAGAGGATGAGGAAGAAATTGCGTCATATTCACAAGGAGGCAAGGATGAGTGGAAGTAAAATCACTGAAGTTTGGGAAAGCCGAGGCAAGACTTCTCAGTTCACATCCCTGTTCTACCAGGTAGATCGTTGTTGTCGTTGACCAGTTGGCTCAACCACTTCAATTCTCATTTGTATACTAGCGATAATAATATCATCCACCAAAGATGGTCTCATTTAGGGTTAAATAAAGAGTTTTGCTGAATGTCCATACACTCACTATATGTTCGTTAGAGTATTATTTTTATTAGGGTCTTCATGTGAGTATAGACTTTAATTAAAATGATATTAGTTGTAGATGGCGTTTTGCCTGCCTAAATGATAGTTAGAGATGAGAAATATGTAATAAAAAACATTGAGGGGCCGGCCCGGTGGCACAGCGGTTGCGTTCGCGCTTGGCAGCCTGGGGTTCGCCGGTTCGGATCCCGTGCGCCCGCCGATGCACTGCTGGTCAGCCATGCCGTGGAGGCGTCCCATATAAAGTAGAGGAAGATGGGTACAGATGTTAGCCCAGGGCCAGTCTTCCTCAGCAAAAAGAGGAAGATTAGCAACGGATGTTAGCTCAGGGCTGGTCTTCCTCACACAAAAAATAAATTAATTAAAAAAAATTGAGAGGGTAAAAAGAAAACTTGCTCAGTATAATTTGAGTTCTTTGTTAAAATAGAATGCAGCTGGGTTCAAAAATAAAATCAGGAAATTATTCTTATATCAGAACCATTTCTTTGTATACTACTATTCTCTTGAGCAATATTTTTCCATCTAAGAGCTCTTTTAATAACCAAATTGATTCTTTATATTTGATTGGAATTCTAGGCATGAAAATTAGGTAGGGAAAAGCTTTCTAATTTCATCTCAGTTTTCCAGGTCAAGCTATTTTACAAGTTTTTCATAAATTAAATATAAGCTTAAACAAACATGGAGTGAAGTGTCAAAAGCAAATTAATTCTATTGGGTGTCAGTGCTCAGATCAGTGAGCACATCCCAGATTCATTTCCCAGTTTTCTGCCAAATGTGTAAGGGGAGAAGAGAGGAAGGGGAAAGACAAGATTTCATCTCCAACTTGTAGTTTCAGCATGGGAGCATGGAGGAATGGGACAAGTATGTGGCTCCAGAACCAGTTCAGATGGACTCAAATCCTGCCTTGGCCAGTTATTCACTACACGGATCTTTCAGGCTGGTTCCTTTATCTACAATATGGGAGTGATGTTAGCTATGAATCTGTTGTCATAGTGGCCTGTGATCTGTGCCAAGTACTCACTACAGTTGGTACTCACATCACAAAATTATCTTGAGAATTAATTTAAAGTTTTGAACTCAGGAATACATCAAAGTATATCCACTATACTGTGAGTTTGAGGGAAGGGGCACATTTTTGTATGCCTGGAGCCAAGCACAAGGCCTGTACATAGTGGGTGAGTGCTAAATGTAATCAGATGAAAAGAAGGGCTTCAATTGTATTCTGTGCCTATCCTATCATCTTTCATGCTCTGTCTGTATAGTCATCTCTTGTCAATTTTTGTTTGTGATGCAATGGCATTTGACAAAAGCCCCAAATCCAGGAATCCTCCAAAAGCTGGCTAACACCTCCATAGATTCAAGAAGGCATTATGCCAAAGGGATATTTTAGGAAAAGTCTTTCTATTTATTTTTTAAAGACTTTCCACAAAATCCCAAGAGTCTTCTTATCATTTAATGCCGTGAGAAAGCCTTTAGCATGGGCTATACTCAGCAGGACAGCTGGTGTGCTTGGCCCCATTTCTCTAGGTCTACACCCTAATCTCAACTTTCCATCTTAATACTGTGATGGTGAGTAAAACAGATCCCAAAAAAAGAAAGAAGAGCAATTATTTATTTATAATTCCCTTACTAGTAATTCAGTAACAAGGCCTGGGTTGTTCTTGGACTTGGTGCCTGAAAAATAAAAAATCTCTTTTATGGGGTAGAAGTGTAAAGATGAGCCCTGAACACCAAACACTACTTCCTCACAATTGTCATCATGAATCGTGTCTGTGACAGCCCCACTGCATTTTCCCCTTTCCCGTTGAATACTGACAGTCTTCAGCTGCAGCTTGGCCTGTGCTAGTTTTACCATCTTGAAGCAGTTATTTATTATCCCTGATTATTAATATGTTTATTTGGGAATGAGAATATCTCACTTCAGGGTTGTTTGAGGGAAGAAATAAAAGATTATGGAAGAAATTTCTGGAACTTAGCCAGTACTCAAAAAGTGTTAATTCTCCAGTAAAGCTTTTTTCAGATTTCTTTGCTCTTCCTATCCTTTAGTCACCTTGACCTTAAGGAAAATTTGATATAAACTAAAGGCAGGGGATTAATGAGGGAAATAGGAAAAATCTAAAGATCAAAAGATATGCCAACTGGATATCTACCCCAGTGGATAGTCATTGTCTTGTCTATCCAGTTGTTCTCTCCTCCTTTTCCTGGAAATTGTTTTTCTACCCTGATTCCCTCCTTCTGGGAAATGGTCTTTCTCCCATTATAGCCATCTAATTTTAATGGGAGCTGCCACTTCCTATAAGTCTCGGCCACACTTAATGATCTGAGCTGAGTAAATAAATCCAGAGTACCACCACTCACTGCCTGACCTTAGCTGATTGGGCTGGGAATGAGATCTTTGCTCAAATTGAACAAACTGAAGATCTACTCCCTGATTTTTTAATTTGGGAAAAGAGACACCAGGAATCAGTCATTTTCTGGTGACGATTCTAGAAGATTGAAGATGGAGCTGCTGCCAGATTCTATGTTTCCTGCTGGTGGGAAAACCTTTCCTAAAGAAATGAAGCCAACATGTGGATAGAAGACATGTAGTATGTTCTGGAGATATTAGATTTTCTATTCCCAACTGGCCTCTGGGCCATATTTTCTCTTTTTGTGGTTGCAAGTTTTCCAATAAATTTCCATTTTTTGGCTCAACTAGTTTTTTGTTGGCTTGTTGTCACTTTCAACTCGAAATAAACCTTACTTTGGAAATCTTTTTTAAAAGATCAAGACTCAATAAGTGAAGGGGATTAAGAGGTACAAACTTCCAGTTATAAAACAAATAAGTCATGGGGATGTAATGTACAGCATTGGGAATATAGTCAATAACACTGTAATAATTTTGTATGGTGACATATGGTTACTAGACGTCATGGTGATCATTTCGTAATGTATACAAATGTCCAATCACTATGTCATATACTTGAAACTAATATAACATTGTATATCAACCATACTTCAATAAAAATTTGTTTTTAAATTAAGACTCCATAAACTCTCACTCCAGGGCCAACAAAATGTCCTGGGATCTGCCTAGATAAGGAGCCAGCCTGAAGTTGGGGCTGACTGAAGAGTAGATGTTGCTCTTGCCTGGCTTTAAGCAGAACTAAATTGCAAGGGATTCAAGATGGGGGCAAAAGAGAAGTTGGGAACTGAGAGGCCATCCAAATGAATTTTCTAACTCTTATGAGCCATATCCCATAGTAAGCAACAAAAATAACAAACATACAAATGAACAAAGGGAGGCAAAAGCAGAGTCTGTGACTGGACATAATCAAACTGAGCAAACAGGCCAGGATGGGTAGTTAAGAGTCAGTATCTATCATACAGGTGACGATGTTCAGGTACTGATACAAAGAGGCCGGTGCTCCAATTAAAGGGTGACTGTGACTCCAGTTGCAGGAGAGGCTACTGTTAAATGGGTAGTATGGATGTGGAAAGAATGTTATCCACCCAAGACAATGATTTCAATAAGAGGCTATTCAAATGACAGTATTTTAATTCTTCATTTTTACTGTCTCTTGGTCCAATGTAGACACTTTGTCTAGTTCATGAGTGAGGCTCCCAAGTCAAGAAAAAATCCTAGTGAAGTATATTCCCACTTTTAGAATACTAGGCATATAAAAATCCAAATTTAGAAGACCATTTTTTTTCTACACCGAAAGATTCTTTATTCTACGAAAGATTTACCACAGCATTTCTTTAATCTAAATCATAACCTGTTTCCAGTATGAGTCACTTTGTATGTAACATTTCAGGATACATCTCTTACATGTAGAAGAGAACCCTATAAGCACAAATAAATTGTCCAATGTATTTAATATTGCAAGGTTTAGCCAGCTGTAGGTGATATATAAGAATTCAAAGGTTGAACATAAACCCATCTCATTCCAGATTGGTCATATTTACTTTACTATTTTAACAGTTCTCAGATGTTCTCTCTATGTTGATTCATTCACACCTACAATCAAGAAGAAAAGGTTGTAGAGTCTTTGGAGCTCAATATCCAAGCTCATAAATTTACTAATACCATGACAAGGACTATTGCATGGAGAATAATAATCATCATCTCTTAGATGAGTAGTCTTTTAGAACAGAAAGCACTTTGCCATTTATAATTTTATATAAGCCTTTTGCAATCCTTTGAAGCAGCTATTATAGCCTTTTTAAAGATGATAAAATTGAGACTGGAACATTAAATGACTTGCCCAAGATTATACATGAGAGTAGTACAGGAGAGCCAGGATCCATAGCCACTTCTTGTGACTATTTTGCTTTCCAGTACAATACAGCTGCTTCACAGCCAGATACCTTATCTGTCCCTGAATGAGCTGTCCAAGATATCTTACAAATGACAGTAATGACTTTCTCTTAAGACAGTTTCCCGTTTCCTAAGCATGATACTGCATAATTGGCCAGGACCGAACTTCTTGAAAATTGTTCAGAAATCAAAGTCCAAAATGCATTCAGGCAGTTTCTCAATTTCTTGGCACCAAACTTTTCTTAGATATGATTCTGCTGTCAGATAGCTGATAGACATGGCCCAACTTCTATCTGGTAGATTAACTACTGCTATTTTTCTGTGATAAACTGATTTAGCAAAATGTGTTTATTCTGCAACCAGCTGAAGTGTATACTAAAGTAAAGTAGAACTTTTGGTTGTTAATTTTGCATGAATAAGTTGAAGAAGGATTTTTAAAAATTGAATTTGTATTTAAATATTTGGATATTTTATTACATCTTTAGAAGTTTTATTACATTTTTAGAGGTTAATGTATTCACCGTGACTATATATTTTTTGTGAGTCTGAGAATATATAGTCATTATTTTTATAACAATGTGTTTTCTTTATTGAGCAAATTCAGGCTAAAAATTCATAAGAGGCTAAGGATAATCACATAGGATAATGAGATTGCTTTGCTTTAATTGATAGATCTGGGAAAGAACAAAATATTACAACCTTGTTAGAAGTAAAACACTTTTCTGGATTAATCAAAAGTATTAGGGAGAGTTAGAATGTGCTTATAATTTCAGGCAAGAAAAAAATTGAGAAATAGAGAAATAGTTGATAGCTAGGTTGCTTAATAAGTAACTAAAAAAAAAATGAATCTTCTCTAGTCATCCAGTCCCACCATCTCACTTATCTTCCCCAAATGGGAAGTTTTAATTATGTATTAAAACACTGTTTGTATCAGGGAATTAATATCATTAGGCTTAATACTTTCTGATTATGGTTTTATATACACATTTACAAGTTAAAAAGAAATAAAAGGAAATAGTCACTTCCCACTAGAGAATTTTGAGGGGGCAGAGCACGAAATAGCCATTATTCATCTTTAAAATCTATGATAACTCAATCATATTAATGTTGGTGACATTCAGAGTCCCTTGGTAGATATGTTCAATCTTCAGCTAATTCAAATCTGTGAAAAGATAAACTTTGTCTGAATAATCCTGTTGCAATAGTTGCTTCCATCTTAAAATCATTATCTGGTAAGGCTGTCTGCTGAGGCCTTTTTCTTCAGTCAAAATATGTATGCACAACACATTTGATTTATCACTTCATTTAGATTTGTTATTTACAGGACAAATCTTACAGCAAGGATTTCATGCTTGGAAAAGTCCTCTTGAAATAACCACTTGTTCTGCTTAATTTACAGTGTTGCAATATGCAGTCAGTTTTTCAAATAAATACCATATTAACAGGATAATTATTTACATATGGACTTCATCTTACAGTGGGAAAATCCAAGCCTTTCACACATTGTATCAGACACTCTATGTCATATAATTAAGTCAATAAAACATTATACCTGTGTATGCTTAAAGTACAGGTAGTTATAAAAATCTCTTCACAGACATTTGGCTCATATTCCTGGCCTTAGGGAGAGTGTCACTCAAGGAAAACTAACAAGTTTTGGCGCTTTATTCTGTCTTGGAGTGAGATATTTATGGGTTGGATCCCAAATGTTATTGGAGTTGCCTAGCTACCACATTTCAATAGAAGGAGAAACTGAGAGTTTTGACAGCAATTGGCCATGTAGCAAATTATCAGGGCCTTTCTTGACAGCTGAGTGGTAAGGAGTTTTCCATTTCCACCTATGATATCTCCTTTGAGTAAGACTGACTGTGGGCAAATGCTAGGGTGAATAGTCCTTCATTTCTCCTAACTCACATCAAGTTTTAGTAGCTTTCAGGCCTTTATGAACTGGGAGTGAATTAAAAAGTCAGTGAACAAATATTTTTGTGCCTGATTATGCACCAGGATTTGATACAGGGGTACATAAGGCCTGAACTGAGGGGGTGGTTATGGTGAGGGAAAACTTCCCCGAGGAGGAAATCATTGATCTGGGACAGGAAGAGTGTGTTGGCACAGAAAAGAGCAAGAGCCTTCTAGGCAGGAGCAACTGCCTCTGTGATGACTCACGGAAAAGAGCACGCTGTGTTCAAGGGTCCTGAGAAAGCTTAATAGGTCTGAAAAGAGGACAATTGTACGAAAGGAGCAAGAAGGAAGTCTGGACCAATTCTTGCAAGGTCTTAAAAGAATTATTAAGGATTTTGGACTTTATCCTAAAGACGATAGGAAATTATTAAAGGGCCTTAACAGAGGAGCTTCATTGATCACAATTATGGTTTTAAAGAGATCCTACTGGCTACTCTGAAGAGAGTGGATCAGTGGTGACACAAGAGTGGCAATATTAGATGCAGAAGACAAATTAGAAGGCTGTTATATTGTTATTATATTATTCCAGATAGAAGATGATGGAAATATGTTCTAGGGTAGTGCTACCAGAGATGGATTCAGGGGGCATTTTAGGGGAAGAATTGGCAGAACTGGATGACTGACTGTGCAAAGTGATAAAGGGAAGGTAGGGATCAATACATATTGTCATGAATGCCCATGAGAAACAGAGGAGGAGCAAGAATTCTTCTTGGGAAGGTGGAGTTCTAGGTGCTTGTGAGAAATCCAGATGGAAAGTCTGAGTGGACAGTTAAATCTATAAGCCATGGATTCAGACATAGATTTGGGTGAAAGATACATACAGTAATGGAAGCTTCAAAAATGTTAGTGATTTCCTAAGAAGTGAGTACTGGACACAGCCCCAGGGAACCCCAATATCTCATTGCTGTTTAGAGGAGTGTGACCCAACAATGAAGACTAGTGTGGCTGGAGAAATAGAGAAAAAAATCAAAAACAGAGTCATCAGGGAAGCCAAATGAAGTGATTGCTTCAAGAAAAAAACACTCTCTGTTGAATGAGATGAAGCAATAAGATGAAGTGAGGACTGAAAAGTATACATTAGTAATGTTTACTTTCAAAAGTATATTTTTTAGTAATGTTTAAATTATTAGTGACCTGGCAAGAACAGTTTTAGTGGAATGGTAGAAGTAGAAGGTTAAGAGAGGAATGAGACGTGAGAAACCACAGAGAGTGAATGTAGACAATTCTGTGAAATTTTGTTGTGAAAAGGAAAAGCGTTAGGATATTAACTGGAAGGGTAGTTAGTCTTCAGGGAGAATCTTTACACAGACACACACACAGATATACACACATACACATATGTACATATATATGTACATATACAAGCATATACACACAAATACACACACGTGCATACATACACATACATATGCAATGCACACATGCATACATACATGCAAAGGACAGGTGAATATACTTGACTGATGATGGAAAGGAGAGATATAATAACTAAACATGCTAGATTCCTAAGAAGGTTATGAAAATGATGAAAAGAGTAAAATTTGGGAGTAAATTTGAGTATTTTTATAGATTTCAAGTCTGAAAGTTGAGACAAATTTCATCTGATGGCTTCTATTTTTCTCAAAATTTGGGGGATTATTTGAGATCATCTGCTGAGAGGGAGTGGGGATAAGGAGACGTGATATGTTTGAGAAATGTAGGGAAAGAATTATTGTAAGGAGAGGATGTAGACCATGACTAGAATAATAGGGCTGTCTTTGTGATCCACACTAAGGGCTCAGCTGAGAATGCTGAACACATATTCATAGTGATGTCAATTTTCCCAATAATGGGACTTTCCCCAGCAGTACTCATCAACCCAGGTGTAGTCACAGAAAGAATGGGTAGCTTGGATTCTTCATTGCCTATTTGCCATCGAGGAACAATGAAAGAACAGAACAAGGGAGTTTAAGATATTAGCATGGCACACTATGGAATCAAATTGAATAGGAATAAAACTAAAGAAAGAAGATAACACCAGGAAAGGTAGAATACTTGATTTATTTCCCATTAGAACACACACACACACACACACTTTTATCTTATTTATTCTCACTTAATAATTGCCTTTAATATGGCCTTTGTTTGATATGAAACATTGACAAGATTTTCAAGTTCCTTTTATATTTCTTATTTCGCCTCCCCCTGTTGAAACATAATATTTGTGACGGCAGATTTAAAAGTTTTTTATGCATGTGCACTGTGGTCCATATTTTCTTAGGCTATACCTGTCTGTGAGGTGCTAATGGAGTCACATTAACTGTAAAGAAGAGATTTTCTCTGTTGCCCCACTCCCTTTTCAGGACCTCAGGCTCTCCCAATTATTTCTGGGAGGCCCTGAGGGTATTTTGTATGTCTGCTCAGTCGCTTTGGCTGCAGGTGCCATCCATCAAGGAAAAGAGTGAAAATACCAAGTGTGCTACTTTCCATTTCTCCAAGTACAATAATGCTGCCTCTTTCCCTTGGTCCTGTCTCTTAGATTTTGGAGCTGTTGGTTGTGAATACTCCAAGAGCTCCCCTCCAGTGACCAAAGTTACCAATGGTACTAAGGGGCTGAAACCCTAAGTGTGACAAAGTGTCACCAGACTTTGTATAGTCGACAATGGGCAAATTCACTCTGTGTTCCATGCTGAGAAAGCTTCCTGGAGAGATACCAAGTAGCACTCTCTGCTTCTCATGTGGCTCAATTCTCCTTTCCTCTTAGGATAACTTGTTTCCTAGCAGGTTGTTCTTTATACAAATAAATTTCTGTTGGGCACATCTACTATTGTAGACCAATGGATGAATCAGGTCCCCATTATAAAAATTCTATAATCAAAATTTAAGATTTCCCTGCATCTCTCTCTTCCTGTCTACCCATCAACCAGGAGAATCAGCACTGCCCCCCGTTGCCCAGCAATTCCCAACCAAATCTACTAAAAGTCTCCCTATAAGCAGACACCAATCCCAAGCCAATGTGATGGTGGCAGCCATTTTTATGTACTTCTTTCTAAAGTTTGAGCCTTTTTTCTCACCATTATTCCTCTTGTTTTCTATCCTGGGTGATCTCTCGTTTTCACTGGCTCTTCCTGAGTCATGGCTTGAGGCCAATTGGCTCATCTGGATTTCTGATGGAGCTGTATTTATGTTCATTGCTGTTGCTGTTTCCTTTTCCAGTTAATTTACGGGTATGATAACAGGATTTAGCTGGGAAAGAAACCTCTTCCCTTATTTCTTCCTCTACAATTTTGTTCCCAAATTTCTCTTTTGAGACTCTCCAGAAAGGGTATGAAGGAGAGAGTAGAAGATTGTAAGGGTGAGAGAGTGAATCACTTTTGGTGTTTTGGGAAGTTTTAGTTTATGGTTATTCTAACAATGATTGCTAAAATCACCTTAAACCCATTACTCCCAAGACTTAAACAAGACAATGTATGATATTTCAATATAATATCTCTGTAGGGAGATTCCTAATAACCATAATTTGTTTTAATAGAAAATGCATGATCTCTCTTGTAACTGAGCTTGTAAGAAGACAATAATTGCTGTGCTGCTTAGACGAGAGGAAGAATCCTGACCAATAAGGGCAGGGAGGGAAAACAGAAGGAAGTACCCATTGTTACTCTCTGTATCCTCAGAGTACCCTCTGTTACTCTCAGAATATTTTTTGTTAAGTCTATTCAAAATTCCTACCTGAGTTTTGGAATCCATGTTATTTAGTCATTTCAATTGCCGACAATAAGAAGTATATGAAATATATGCAGTATAAAGTCCCCCTTTGTGATAGAAGAATTCCATCTAAGAAATGTACAAAGAATGGTAAAATCGGTGAAATCACAATTCTATAATTCCTAATCTGGCAGAAGAGGGGCCTTTAGGGATCATGTTTGATTTGTCTCAGCTCCTCAGAGCCTGCAGTTCCTGCAGAGTCTCAGGGCCAGTAATAACCTGGGCTCCAGAGGTGGTTGATATGGTTCAATTCTGATGTCATCATTTTCTACCTGTGTGACCACAGGCAAGTTACACAGCTAGAATGTTTGAGTTCCAGTTTTCTCATCTGAAAAATGGCACTAGTAATACTACCTGTCTCTGCAGATTAAAAGATGTAAGACACAGAGTGTTTCACCTTCATTCACAAGAAGTCATTAAGTACCTACTCTGCATCAGGCATTAATTTCACACTCATTTTGCTATAGACATTGCTCTAGGTTCTAAAAATAGAAAGTGGACAAGATACCCAGGCTCTGGCTTCAAGGAATTTACATTTTTGTGGTGGGAAGACACCAAACACAGCACAGAGGCAAAAAAGCAAATGATTACAAGTCATAATAAATGTCAGAAGGACAGTAACTTCCCATTCTGGGTAGAGTGGTCAGGGAAGGCATCTTTGAGGAGTAACATTTAAACAATGCAAAAAGAGGGAGAATCTTTGATAGGAGGGGGAATGTCTATGTGAGGACCCTAAATCTTGGAAGAGCTTTGTCTTCTTTGTGGAATCTACTACAGATTGAATGATTGTGTCTGCCACCCCGGCCCCCAAATTCACATGTGGAAACCTAACCCTCAATGTGATGGTGGTAGGAGGTGGGGCCTTTGGGAGGTGAATAGGTCGTAAGGATGGAGTCCTTATGAATGGGATTAGTCCCCTTTTAAAAGAGACCCCAGAGAGCTAGCTCATCCTTTCTGTAATGTGAGGACACAGAAAAAAAGATGGCCATATGAACAAGGAAATGGGCCCTCATTAGATATGAAATCTGCTGGAGCCTTGATCTTGGATGTTTTAGTCTCCAGGACTGTGAGAAATAAATTTCTGTTGTTTACGTGCTACCTAGTTCCTGGTGTTTTTGTTATAGCAGCCTGAATGGACTAAGACAGAATCCATAGAGAGAAAGACAGCTGTGTGTCAAAAGAGTGGCAGAAAATGAGCCTGAATTGGTAAGCAAAGCCTGATCATTCAGGGTAATATAGGCCAGTGTTAGAAATTTAGATTTTGTTCCAAGTGCAACAGAAAACCATTGTAGGGCTTTGAAATGGATAAGTTGAGTGCCCCTGAAGTATGTTTTAAGCTGACTTTCAATGTTGTATGGACTTAGAATGGGCAAGAGCAGAGAGTGCGTGGTTAGGAGACTCCTGCAATGATCCAGGAAAGTAACAATAGTGGTCTGGTCTAAGGTGGCAGAGGTGGAGATATAGAGAAGGATGTGGATTCCAGCTGTATTTATGACAGAATAAAGAGGACTTGATGGCAATTGGTGTGAGGGAACAGAGAGGAGAAAGTGGGACTCATGATCGCAATCTAGGCGTCTGACTGGTTCACTGAGTGGGAGCGTCATGCCACTTACAGAGCTGAGGAGAGGATAGGAGGAGGAAGAGGGACTGATTTGGGAAATAATCAAGTCAAATCAGTAGTTCTTTTTAGGACGTTAAATTTGAAATGTCTATGAGACAGTCAAGTATAGATGCTCTATCCCAGCGTGGGAACAAATAAACGTTATTTATTATTATTAATAATAACCTTAATATCTTTAGAGAATGGAATTATTTTGCTTGGAGTGTTTCCTCCCTCAGTCGTTATTTACTGAGAACCTGAGTGACTATTCAAAGATTTGGGGATTCTATTTTGGCTAAATATCATTTTTTTGTGATTAAATTTAGTCTACTAAATAATGTCAAAATATGTTAACTTTTGAAAACCGTGATTTAAAAAAATCACAGAAATAGAAAAAAATGTGAATATGAAATACTGAGTGGCCAAATTGAAATGGAGAACTCACTTTATCCAGTCAATAAAATTGCAATTTTGAAAGCCAAAGGATAGCTCACCAGTTTTTATCTTAGTTACATGGAAAGAAAATATATACTTGGATTGAGTTAATGTGTTTGCTTTAGGTTCCAAATTACTTTAACAGCAGCATTTTTAAAAAAGCAAATGGTATAATAATACCTTTCCCTCATGTCCTGAAACGTTTAATCTAAACCAGTATAAAGACAGATATTCATTCACACTGTCAGTTAAAAATATAGGTACAAGGCCCTAATGTGAAATAATTTAGTTATCATTCCCTCAGCAATTATAAATTGCTTGTTCTCAGCTGACATTTCTAGCGTGACTGGGCGAGAATTGGCACAGCCAGAGTGACATAACTGCCAGAGAGAATGTCACTGAAACTGGATGATCTGAAGGTTTGCATTTCTTTTTTTTAATATCTTTTCTTAAATTTAGTTTGGTTTATTTATTTGATTTTTTTCCTTTTTTTTTATTGCGGTAACATTAGTTTATAACATTATATAAATTTCAGGTGTTCAATCATTATATTTTGATTTCTGCATAGATTACATCATGTTCACCACTCAAAGACTAATTACAGTCCATCACCACACACATGTACCTAATCATCCATTTCGCCCTCCTCCCTCCCCTCCTCCCCTCTGGTAACCACCAATCCAATCTCTGTCTCTGTGTGATTGTTTGTTGTTGTTTTTATCTTCTACTTATGAGTGAGATCATGTGGTATTTGACTTATTTTGCTTAGCATAATGCCCTCAAGATCCGTCCATCTTGTCACAAATGGCTTTATTTCATCATTTCTTATGACTGAGTAGTATTCCATTGTGTATATATACCACACCTTCTTTATCAATTTGGCCCTTGATGGGCACCTAGGTTGCTTCCAAGTCTTGGCTATTGTGAATAATGCTGCAATGAACATAGGGGTGCATGTATCCTTATGCATTGGTGTTTTCATATTCTTTGGATAAATACCCAGCAGTGGAATAGCTGGATCATATGATAGTTCTATTCTTAATTTTTTGAGGTATCTCCATACTGTTTTCCATAGTGGCTGCACCAGTTTGCACTCCCACTAGCAGTGTATGAGAGTTCTCTTCTCTCCACATCCTCTCCAACACTTGTTTCCTGTCTTGTTAATTATAGCCATTCTGACAGGAGTGAGGTGATATCTCATTGTAATTTTGATTTGCATTTCCCTGATAGTTAATGATGTCGAACATCTTTTCCTGTGCCTGTTGCCCATCTGTATATCTTCTTTGGAGAAATATCTGTTCAAGTCTTTTGCCTATTTTTTAATTGGGTTGTTAGTTTTTTGTTGTTGAGATGTATGAGTTCTTTATATATTTTGGAGATTAACCCCTTATCAGATATGTGGTTTGCAGATATCTTCTCCTAGTTGTTAGGTTGTTTTTTCATTTTGTTGATGGTTTCCTTTGCTGTGCAGAAGCGTTTTAGTTTGATGTAGTTCCATTTGTTTATTTTATCTATTTTTTCCCTTCCCCGTCAGACATGGTACTTGAAAAGACGTTAAGGCTGATGTTGAAGAGTGTACTGTTTATGTTTTCTACTAGAAGTTTCATGGTTTCAAGTCTTACATTCAAGTCTTTAATCCATTTTGAGTTAATTTTTGTGTACGGTATAAGATAATGGTCTACTTTCATTTTTTTGCATGTGGCTGACCAGTCTTCCCAACACCATTTGTTGAAGAGACTTTCCTTTCTCCACTGTGTATTCTTTGCTCCCTTGTCAAAAATTAGCTGTCCATAGATGTGTGGGTTTATTTCTGGGCTCTCGATTCCATTCCATTGATCTGTGTGTTTGTTTTTGTGCCAGTACCGTGCTGTTTTGGTTACTAAAGTTTTGTAGTATATTTTGAAATACCTCCAGCTTTGTTTTTTTCCCCTCAGAATTCCTTTAGCTATTCAGGGTCTTTTGTTGTTCCATGTAAATTTTAGGATTCTTTGTTCTATTTCTGTGAAAAATGTTGGAATTTGATAGGGATTGCACTGAATCTATAGATTGCTTTAGGAAGTATGGACATTTTAACTATGATAATTCTTCCAATTCAAGAGCACAGAATATCTTTCCATTTTTTATGTCTTCTTCAAATTCTTTCAACAATGTTTTATAGTTTTCAGTGTACAGGTCTTTTACCTTTTTGTTAAGTTTATTCCTAGGTATTTTATTCTTTTTGTTGTAATTATAAATGGAATTGTATTCTTAATTTCTCTCTCTGCTACTTTGTTGCTAGCACATAGAAACACAATTAATTTTTGTATGTTGATTTTGTACCCTGCAACTTTATGATATTCATTTATTATTTCTAAAGGTTTTTGGTGGATTCTTTAGGGTTTTCTATATATAAAATCATGTCATCTGCAGATAGTGACAATTTCACTTCATCCTTTCCAATTTGGATCCCTTTTATTTCTCTTTCTTGCCTGATTGCTCTGCTTAAGACTTCCAATACTATGTTAAATAGGAGTGGTGAAAGGGGGCATCCTTGTCTGGTTCCTGTTCTTAGGGGGATAGCTTTCAGTTTTTCACCATGGAGAATGATATTAGCTCAGCGTTTGTCATATACGGACTTTATTATGTTGAGGTACTTTCCTTCTATACCCATTTTACTCAGAGTTTTTATCATACATGGATGTTCTGTCGCGTCAAATGCTTCCTCTGCATCTATTGAGATGATCATGTGATTTTCATTCTTCATGTTGTTAATGTGGTGTATCATGTTGATTGTTTTGCAGATGTTGAACCAACCCTGCATCCCTGGAATAAATCACACTTGATCATGGTGTATGATCTTTTTAATGTACTGTTATATTTTATTTGCTAGTATATTGTTGAGGATTTTTGCATCAATATTCTTCTTTTATGTCTGTTAATAATCGCTTTATATACTTAGGTGCTCCTATGTTGGGGGCATAGATATTTACAAGTGTTATAACCCCTTGTTGGATTGTTCCCTTGATCATTGTGTAGTGCCCTTCTTTGTCTCTTGTAACAGTTTTAGTTTTGTTTTTTTTTTGTCAGGTTTTTTTTTTTAATTAATGTCTTAGTTTATAACACTGTGGGGTTTTAGTTGTACATTTTTGTTTGTCTGTCACCTTGTGGATGTAACCCTTCACCCCTTGTGCCCCCCCCACCCCCCTTCCCCTTGGTAACCACCAATCAGTTCTCTCTGTCCGTGTGTTCACTTATATTCCATATATGAGTGAGTTCATGCAGTGTCTGTCCTTCTCTCTCTGGCTTATTTCACTTAACATAATACCCTCTAGGTCCTTCCATGTTGTTGCAAATGGGACAATTGTGTCTTTTCTTATGGCTGAGTAGTATTCCATTGTATGTATATACCACATCTTCTTTAACCAATCATCAGTTGAGGGACCAGTTTTAGTTTTAAAGTCTATTTTGTCTGATATAAGTATTGCTACCCCAGCTTTCTTTTCATTGCCATTTGCATGGAGTATCTTTTTCCATCCTTTCACTTTCAGTTTGTGAGTGTCTTTAGGTCTGAAGTGTGTCTCTTGCATGCAGCATATATATGGGTCTTATTTTTTTTTATCCAATCAGCCACCCTATGCCTTTTGATTGGAGCATTTAGTCCATTGACATGTAAAGTAGCTATTGATAACTGTGTACTTATTGCCATTTTTAAACTTTTTTTCTGGGTGTTTTAGTTCTTCTCTGTTTTTTTCTTCTCCTGCTCTCTTCCCTTTTGGTTTGATGGCTTTATTTAGTATTATGTTTGGGTTTCTTTCTCTTAGTTTTTTGTGTATTTATTATAGGTTTCTGGTTTGTGATTACCATGAGGTTCATACATAATAACCTACATATGTAGCAATCTATGTTAAGTTGATGGTCTCAAGTTTTACCTCCTTCTAAAAGCTCTACCCTTTTACCCCCTTCCTCCCACATTTGATGCTTTTGATATCATATCCAACCTCTTTTTTGTGTGTTTGTAACTGTTACTCTCTTTTCATGGAAATAGATAATTTTTTTCCTATTTGTGGTCTTCTCTTTCCCTCTTAAATAAGTCTCTTTAGCATTTCTTGTAGGACTGGTTTCTTGTTGATGAACTCCTTCCATTTTTGCTTGTCTGAGAAACTCTTTATCTCTTCTTCCATTCTGAATGATATCCTCGCCGGGTAGAGTATTCTTGGCTGTAGGCTTTTTCCTTTTAGCACTTTAAATCTATCATGCCACTCTCTTCTAGCCTGTAAGGTTTCTGCTGAGAAGTCAGCTGATAGCCTTATGGGGTTTCCTTTGTAAGTAACTTGTTGCATTTCTCTTGCAGCTTTTAGGATTCTCTCTTTAATTCTGGACATTTTAATTATGATGTATCTTGCTGTGGGCCCCTTTGGGTTTATCTTTTTTGGTGCTCTCTGTGCTTCCTGTACCTGGATGTCTGTTTCCTTCCTTAAGTTAGGGAAGTTTTCAGCTATTATTTCTTCAAATAGATTCTCTGCCCCTTTGTCTCTCTCTTCTCCTTCTGGGACACCCATAACATGGATGTTAGTGTGCTTGATGTTGTCCCAGAGGTCCCTTACTGTCCTCACTCTTTTTAATTCTTTTTTCTTTTATCTGTTCAGCTTGGGTGATTTCCTCTAGTCTTTAGTCCAGTTTGCTGATCCATTCTTCTGTATCCTCTACTTTGCTTTTAAGTCCCGGTAGTGAATTTTTCATTTCCAGTATTGTATTCTTCACTTCTGATTGGTTCTTTTCTTATATTTTCCATTTCTTTGTTGATGTTCTCACTGAGTTCATCCATTCTTCTCCCAAGATAGGTGAGCATCCTTATGACTCTTTGTTTGAACTCCTTGTTGGGTAGATTGTTCATTTCTGTTTCATTTAGTTCTTTTTCTGGGGTTTTGTCCTATTCCCTTACTTGAAATGTATTCCTTTGCCTCCTCATTTTGACTCTTTCTCTGTGCTTGTATCTATGTATTAGGTAGGTCAGCTACATCTCCTGATCTTGGGGAGGTGACCTTATGTAAGAGATGGACCTTATGAGGCCCAGCAGTGTGCTTCCCTCTTGTCACCAGTTCCAAATGTTCTGGGAGTGACCCCCATGTGGGCTGCATATGTCCTTCTGTTGTGGCAGGGTTGCTCTTGCTGTAGGTGCCCAGGGAGGCTGAACAGTCCCCCTGGTGAGCTGGTTGTAATGCTCAGCTACATGTGACTGTTGTGGATCCTTCAGTCTCTTTATCAGGTATGGGGAGCCCCAGCACAGTTGGCCACAAAGTCTAATAGCACATTCCTGTTGCAGTTTTTCTGTTAAGTGAGTAGGCTCCCAGTGTGGCTGGTTGTTAGGCTCAGGGGCTTACAATTGCTGTAGTCCTATGGCCTATAAGGCTCTTGTCAGCTCTCTCAGGACTGCAGCTGGGTGGGGCTAGCCCCAGGCAGGGGAGCACCCAGTTGTTTCAGGCTTTGGAAGATGAGGCCAATCCCCTATGTGGCTGTTTGAGAAGCACAAGTCTTCTGCAGCTGACAAGCCCCACCTGAAGCAGACACAGTTGCCCCATGGCTGAGGCCACACACACTCCACCTGCTCCTCATGTATGCCCTGCCCCACAGAGGTGGACCCACTACTCTGGCTGTGGAGAATCCAGGCACCAAGCCTATGCAGGCCCATAGGTTGCCTGAGGGCTTGTTGTTGGGTAGGGCCAGTCCCTAGGATGGGCTGCCTGCCCTGGCTGAGCTGGTTTAAATTGGTGCTCTAGTGGGTGAGGCAGACCCTGGGCAGAAAGGCCAAGGGGAGAACTCCAATGGTGTCTGCCAGTGACTGTGTCATCATGCCTGCACCAGGTCACAACAATGGCTGCCACCAATGTCTCAGTCCCTGGAGAGGTCTCACTTCTCACCAAGATGCACCCAGGGCCTATCAGGTGAATCTCTTTTCACCAAAGGACTATGCAGCTTTCTTTCTGGTGATTTTAGGTTGCTTTCCAAAATGGGTGAATTTGTGCATGGGCCTTTTAAGATCTGGCTTGTTTTCTTTTTTCTCTTATGTCTGATAGCTTTTCTAGGGGTGATCCCTGTTGTTATTAGTAGCCACAAAAGCCAAATATTATGACACTTGTCTTGGTTGTGCTGGGTCCAAAATATGCTTATAGTGGCAACAGTCCCCACTCAAGTCCCCCACTACTCCAGGAAAGGCTGCATAACTTTGGATTGCTCCTGGGCAGCTGTGAGGCACCATGGCTTGTGAAGGTAGCTTTTTTTTCTCTCCAGAAGGGAATTTCTGTCTCTTCCACCTCAGTCAGGACTGTCACATGTTGCAGGGGTTCCTCTTATCCAGTTTTTGGTTCTTTCTCAGGGTTAATTGTTCCAAGATTAGTTGTAAGTCTGTTGTGTCTGTGGGAGGAGGTGAGTTCAGAGTCTGCCTATGCCACCATCTTGACACCAACCCTTCATTTATTTATTATTTGAATAGTATAAGGCATTAATTTTTCTTGTTTTTTTCAAATAAAGAGATAAATAAAAATAAAACATACTATTTAACTATATGTGTTACCTTGTCGAAAGTTCAAATTCTTGGTTTGAGCAATAATTAGTTCCTATACTATTCCCCACTATTGCTAGCAGAATGCTAGGCATACATGAGAAAGCCAGTGAGTACTTTTTAAATTGAACTTATTTGAATCTGGTCACTTCTAAAGAGGGTGACCACCTGTCCCAGCTTCCTCGGAACTGAGGGGGGTTTTGGCATACAAGATTTCAGTTTTAGAACTGGGACCTTTTTGAGTGAACCTGGATTTGTTGGTCACCTTTTAATGAGTCTGGTTAATTATGGCCCTTGAGTGGGGGGAAATGTTGTCTTTACATATACATATTTTTAAAATTTGTAAGCCTCCCCCCAAATCATTAAAAGTTGAATCTGTTGATTTTGAGATTTTTAAAACAATAGGTCTTTAAAAATATTGAATAGATTTTATTTGTCTGTTTCAAGGCATGTTTCAAGCTGGGGCTGTATTTTATCCTCTTTATATGCTTGGCATCTCAGAATAATTCTCACAATAGGCATCTCATACATATTGGTTTAAAAGGATGGTGATTTGTCAAGAAAATACAAAGCGATAGTGATAAACACAATGTAAGAGCTGCCTTTCCTTCCTCCAGGCCCCTGACTCAGATTTACATGAAAATGGAAAATTACTATAACCTATGTCTTATAAAATTTATCTTGGGGAGAAAAGTGTGAGAAATTTTTAGTTCCAAGACTGATGCAGAAAGTTTTATGAACAGAATGCAATAGCTTGGTAATAAAATTATTTTCTTTCTTTCTTTTATTGATGTCTTAATAGTTGTTTATAACATTGTGAAGTTTTAGTTGTACATTATTGTTTGTCAGTCAGCATATGACTGCATCCCTTCACCCCTTGTGTCCACCCCCCTGGCCCCTGGTAACCATCAACCAGTTCTCTCTGTCCATGTGTTAGTTTATATTCCACATATGAGTAAAATTATGAAATGTTTGTCTTTCTCTCGCCAGCTTATTTCACTTAACATAATACCCTCTAGGTCCATCCATGTTGTTGCAAATGGGACAATTTTGTCTTTTAAAAGTATTTTCTTAATCAGAGCTAGAGTTTTCTGTGTTGCTATAAGAAAGCCAAATTTTAAGCCCACCTTTTTCCTTTTTTTTTTTCTCATTAAGGAAATAGCTATTCTTAAATGTATTTTTCAATGTTTAACTGAAGCATTAGATATGTAGGTTTTAGTGAAACTAAAATTTAAGAAAACAATTACTTTTTGTTCCTTTTCATCAAATTTTTAAAAAATACACAAAACTAATCAAGCCAGTTAGCTGACATTCTTGGTAAAGCATTACCTGTTTCTTGACACAAGGAAGTAAAAATACATAATATATGTAAAGAAGTGTTGGACCAGGGCCACGTACCTTACTGCTTATGTTGTCATTTGAGACCAAAGATCAGAAAACTTCCTTTCTTCTGACGTATTCTTTTTCAGCCACGCGATTGATTCAATGAAGGAGATACTAATTACACCTGTGAACATGGGTAAAGTTTTTGTGTAAATGGGAAAAGGAGCAATGCAGAAATGTTAATGTGTTGCCCTTCATGTCATTTAAGAGTGGGAATAGACTAAAGCTGTTGAACCAGAGAATTAGGTGTGAATGCCAAGAGAAGAGGCGTTTAGTGCCAGTGGAAGGGGAGGCTTCTGGTGCTGCTTCGACTTGTCTGAAGAGCAGTGGGATAACAAGACAATTTTCTTAGAATGTCAATTATATCCTAATTTTTACAAAAATGCACAAGTTTCATAATAGTAGATATTCTCAGATTATTGGAAATATTTGTATCAATAATAGGTGTTCATTTTAAAGCAAAAATACTTTGCTAGTAGTTTTTTGCATCTGCCTCCCAGCGTCCATGTAAACACACATCTTTTTTGTCCCTTTTATTTAAGAACTCTGCAGGTAGGAGAGATGTCTGACTTAAGGTGTCTTGTATTTGGGGATTATAGTTAAATTAATATAGATTTCTGTGGCAATTTGGAATGAGTTTAGAGAGGTTTAGACGCGTTGTGCCTACCAATGAGCTATCAGAATAAGCCAGTTCTAAAAGTAATAAAAGAAAATGTATTAGTTTCCTATTGCTGCTGTAACAAATTAAATTCAGTGGCATGAAGCAACATAGATTTGTCTTACAGTTCTGAAAGTCAGAAGCATATGTCCACAAAGTTTGTAAAAACAAGATAAGAGAAGGTGTTTTCACAATAGCCTCAATGTCTGAAAACACCCCAAATATCTATCAGTAGGTGAATGGATAAACAAATCGTGATACTACTCAGTGATGTAACTACTGATACACGTAACTACGTGGATGAATTTCCAAAACATTATGCTGATCAAAAGAAGTAGAACAGAAAAAAGTACATTCTGAGTGCTTCCATTTATATAAAGTTCTAGAATAGGTAAAACTAATCCATAGAAATCAAAACAAGGGTTTCCATGGGCTGGAGGTATTGATTGGGAAGGGACATAAGGAGAGTTTCTGGGGTAATGGAACTAGTCCATATCTTGATGAAGGTGTTGAATACATGGATATGCACATTTGCCAAAACTCATTGAACTGCGTTTCTAAAATGTGTGAATTTTAAAGAGAAAAATATTTAATTTTACCTTAATAGGCAAGTAAAAATAATAACACACACTAAATATACAGCATTATTCTAATTTTATTTTAAATACTCTAGGTATATTTTGTTTTCCACAGACAAATTACTAGAAGTCAATAAATTGATTTATGAACAAGGGTTATCTTCAAGTGGTAAAATCATTGATATTTTTGTTTCTTTATGCTTTCAATATTTTCTACAATTAATATTTTATAGTAAAGCAGATAAATAATGTGATCACACAAATGTCAGGTCTATGATAAGAGTATCTGTAATTTTCAGTATCCCCTTTTATATTTATTTTATATATTATTTATTTGTGTTATTTATTATATTAATTTTATACATTTACATTATTTTATTTTACACCTATATATTTATACTATTAATTTATTTATTTTATATATACTTATAATCTTTTATTTTATTTTATCTATCTATTTATTTATTTTTGTGAGGAAGATTAGTCCTGAGCTAACATCCGTTGCTAATCCTCCTCTTTTTGCTGAGGAAGATTGCTCCTGGGCTAACATCCGTGCCCATCTTCCTCTACTTTATATGGGACGCCACCACAGCATGGCTTGATAAGTGGTGTGTCGGTCCACGCCCGGGATCCAAACCTGCGAATCCCAGGCCGCCAGAAGCAGAGCATGTGAACTTAACCACTATGCCATGGGGCCGGCCCCTATTTTATTGTTTTTGTCATATGTATTTATTATTTTATCCAAATAATGTTTATTGGAATCAAAGCATGATTTGTTAGTATAAAAGTTGTTTAATAATTAAGACCAAACAGTAAAGGACGTCTTGAAGAAATTAAGCCTTGATCTTGGGAAGCATGGCAGAGCTTTTTAATGCTGGTTATTTCTAGGTTTCCTTTCCTTGGTTCCCTGTCTTTTCCTCCCTATGTACACTTTTGAGTGACCTTAATCACTTTCAGTAACCACCTCATCCCCAAGCTAACAACTCTCAGTATCTTTTCCTATAGGGCTAATCTCTTGAGTTTCACTCCTACATATATATCTGCCTTCTGTTTATCTCCAACTGAATGGCAGTTCCTTCAAATTCAATACTTTCATACTGGAAATAATTAACAAACCACTTCCCTAAATCATCACGTGTTTTTAGGGCACACACTTACTCATCACTAAATCAAGAACCTAAAGGTTCCCTTTGTTTCCCCCTTACTGCCACTGTCCATCTAATGGATGCTACATTCCGGCTATTTTCTCTCCTAAACAGCTCTTGTGTCTGCCTCTTCCATTTCAGCCCCACTGTCACACACAGCCACAGTTGGGCCTCTCGTTAGCTCAAGCCTGACCAATGTTGGTAACCTGCTGCCTTATTTCTCTGCTTCCACCCCAACTCTTAGTAATTGCATTTGGGCCAGCTGCCCGTGCACCCTTATCAAATGTAACTTGGCTTCCAAAGAGGATGTTGAACAGTGAAATAGTCTGGGCACGAGAGTCAGTTGGCTGATGTTCAGATGAAGCTCTACCACTTATTGTATGTAACCTGGGACGTTATGAACTTCCTCTTCCTCGTCTACACAGTGAGGGAGCACTAACACTTACCATGAAAGTGCAGTTAGGAGCCTTAAATGAGATGATCAATGAAAAGTGCTCCATGTGGTGCCTGGCTTATTTGAAGAGATCAATAAATAGTAAATATGAATATAAATTTATAATATATATGAACATACATTTAAGCATATACATATACATTATATTTATTATCTAAGTGTCACTCTCTCCTCAGGTGGCATGCAAAGCTGTTACTGACAGACTCGCACCATTGACTAAACATATTTGGCTGATATGTTCATCATCTTCAGGACTCGATTTCCATTTGACATCAGGAGAAACTGAGATTTCACTTCATGAACGGCAATGGATAGGTCCACTTTGCCTTTTCTTTCCCTGTGATAGGGTCTTTTATTTTTCAGTTATTCCTAAATTTAGCTTGATGCTGTAGAATTCTTTAGCATGTCTGAAATCTTGGAATAATTTAGTGTAATTTGCCATTTTCTGTTTACTAAATCATTTCTGTCCACTGTATACAATACAAAAAGCAAGGCTGAAGTTAAAAAAAAAGACAAATCAGTGCTCAATGGAATATACTGCAGTATATATACTACAGAACCACAGCAGATTAAACTGCCTTTTCTTCCTGCATCAGAGGGCATAACCTAATTTCTAAATGAATGGTTGTACTGATGTGTATTTAAGAAGTTCTAGTCAGTAATGAATGAATGAATGAGTTAATTAATTAATTCCTTCCTTCCTTCCTCCCTCCGTCTCTCTGTCTCTTTCTTTTTTTCTTTCTTTCTTTTCTGAAGTCATATGAGAAGCTGACCAAACTACAAAGATGACATTGCTTTCCATTTAATTTATAGTACCTATAGAATTAGGTTTTTCCTTCTCTGTGAAATGGGGATAAAATTGTACTTACCTAGTGGGGCAGTTGTTGGAATTAAATAAATTAATACATGTCATACACATAGTTCCTGGCACATAGTAAAGACTAAATGTTTATCTATATTATTTATTTTTGCTATTATTATTATTATATTACAAACTCTATGACAATCTAGAGATAGTATCAAAATGGACACATGCACACACGTTTACATAACAATATCTGTATCTATACATATATAACATGTATAAAATACATCAAGGATTTTAGCTAATTTCCTTTGATGTAATTTTAATTTCCTTTTCATGTAAGAATTTCTCATTATATTTTTCATAAGTGATTGAAAGGATTTTCCTACTGCTTCACCTGTTCAATTTTGTTCCAGTCAACTAATATTTATTGGGTGGACTATCATGTGTCAGACACTTTACTGGTATTGGGCATCAATATTGGCCAACTAAGACGTCCCGGTTTTGTGGGGTTTAGAGTCTAGCAGTGAATGTAGATGTTAAACAAGAGATTACAAGTTTGACTAATGTTATGTTTGGGGAAATATTTGGTACTATGGGAAGGTACAACTGTCATCCATTGATTTATCGGTTTCCAGGCAATGCATAAAGTGGATTACTTAACTCATTTTGATAACAGTTTCTCAGACTATGTATCCCAAAAAAGTAAACTTTTGCACTTCTTGCCTAAGTTATTTTAAAAACAGAACCTTTTGAGCAGTGGACTTATCCTGGTAATCAGACATTTAATAGCTTAGAATAAAATAACAAAAGTTTTGAATCAAGTTATTCACAAAATTAGAATGTACAAAATTAATGGAAAAAACTTTCATTAGGCACAAATTAGGCACACACTCCTCATCACTAAATAATACTCTGTAGAGATCAGTGCACTTAATGAATGCATAAATGCATTTAGCAAGCAGAATAGAAGTTTAATTCTGAATGTAAAATCATGAAATACATTCTTTAATTTTAGATTTACCACCAGATGAATTTATAACCTTAGGCAAGTCATATTAAATCTCTTTTCCAAAACAGAAAATAATTAGGAGAAGTAAAATTGTGTACCTTAGAGTTCACAAACTACATCAACTATTTTGAATGAAAGTAAGTAGTAGATGTGAGAAATTTATAAAATTTTATAAATTTCAGTTATATTTGACTTTTAAAATAGCTATGCTGCCAAATACTGCAGAAATAAGCCTTAGATATAATGTATATTGTATTCTTCAAAGGAACTGCGATCCTTTTCAAAGTAGAAACTGCCTTATTGATCCATTTATCTTAAAGACAATAAATATTTCTGCATGTAATGAAGTGTTTTTGTTTATAATTGATTGCATAACCAACAAAAGATTTTTTCCCCAATTCATTTATCTATATATCTGTGCATATTTTCATCTATATAGCCAGGCAGCCAGCTATGTGTTTTGAGTTTTTGCAAGGTTAACAGTCATTCTTTCAATAAGCCTTTTTTGAGCATCTGCTATGTGCAATGCTAGGCTAGGTGTGGAAAAGAGACAAAGAAGAACAAGATTGGTTCCCGGCTCCATACAGTTCATGGTTATTATCTAAAGATCAGTCTCTAAATATTATAAATTATATTTGTCATTTGTTTTCTCAAAGGCACTACATTTTCATGATTGAAACCTCTTAGTTCATATAATTTGGAAGTACCATAGAATATAGTGTGAGCCAAATATTTCTTCAAATAATTTTCAGTCCTTACATTGAAATTCTTTTATAGTTGAAGTTTTGGAATTTGAATTTTAGTACTGCTGTCAGTCTAAAATTTCCATATCGGTCTTTGTCTTGATTTCTTTCTTACTCTCACTTACTTTGCTACATCTTCAAGTATAAATATAGTTATAACTTTCTATTGTTAAATCATAAACTAACACTCCTTCCCTTCTTTATACTATATACTTTATATTTTATATTAGATGTGTGTATGTAGGTACACATACAGTACACACACACACATATACACACACACTAGTATTACTTTAACATCAAACATGAGGTGACCTCATGTTTGCAGGGCACAGTGAGATACACAAAAATTAGTAAGACAAAATGAGGGAACAAGAAAGAGAGAATTAGATTTGCCAAGAATCTAAAGTAGCTGGCAAATAGCACAACTAAAAAAGTCAATGAACTTTACTACAGGGCGGCTTTAAGCTTTCACTCATTGACTCCAGTTCACACAAAATTCCTTTTCCCTAGGAAATAAGGGCACCAAAATGTAGTAACCAGGCATTGAGATCCTAAAGGCGTTTAAGCAACAATGGAGATAAGTGGCAACTTAACATGAAGAAAGTAATAATAATAATGTAAAAATCCAGACACCAAAAATCTGAAAGCACAGACATTTGGATTAGTAAAAAGCTACAAAAACCTTATAAGTCCTCAAGAATTCTTATTTTGTAATACAAATAATTCATATTCATAATAACTACTTTGATTATCAAAAATGCTTTTACATTTCATGTGTTCTTTTGAAGAAAGAATGCAATTATAATAATCAGTGTATAAAGTTTTCCTCCAAAATAGTTAACATTGTTTACGAGTTTGATCACTGAATAGGGAAATTTCCATCAATCCAGACATCCTTCTGTGAAATACTTTATTCCCTAATAACTGTGTAAATAAGACAGTCATTCACTTTTCCTCGAGTCTAATCCTATGCGATTCTTTTTTTCTGGATCTTCTCCATTTAATTTGCCTCCTCCTGCTAATGAGATTTCTTTAAACAAATGCGGTGTTCTAAGTATCAATAAACAGAAAGATTTGCCTGTACTGGTAATGGGATATCACTTTCAGCTTGCCATACTTTGTCATATTTTAGTGACAAAGTCTTTAAAATGTCTTACCATAAATATTGTGTTTTCAAAGTTTCTTCACAGTCCAGAGTGTGAGTACATCACATGATTGCCCATTTGCAGTGTGCAACTCCATTGACTCACCGGAGCCTTCTTTGTTAATGCATCCAATTTCTCTAAAAGACTATAACATTTCTTTGTTGTTGATATCATCAGTTTTTCTGGAATCCTGAAACTTAAAAGCATAAGACTTTATAAGTCTTAAAAAAAATCTACTGTCTGTCTCTCAATTCTTTAAGCAACCACCAAGTTTGATCCCCTACTGAATGCAATCTTGGTGGGATGTCCCTCAGAGTTCCCTGGCCTTCCTCAGCTAAGAAGTCTCTAAAGCCTCAAAGACTGAAATGTAAATTAGCAAAAATGAGTCATATAGGAATGCAGGGAGATTCTAGATTTTATATTATCCATGAGAGAAAGGACTGGTAATAAAGTATTTTTTCATATGTTAAATTAGATGATTATCCTTATGAGTTATTCCCATTCTCTCCTAATGGAGATGGCTTCCTACTTGTGAGAAGGAGAGATGTCTGTGACAGCTCTGGTTTCCATCACTTTATTGTTTGTAATCCCAGAGGAAGAGAGATACATGATCTCTCCCATCACTCATATATTAGATCTTAAAAAAAGTGTTTGGCTTTGTGCTTGAGTCACATGCCCATTCTTGAACCAATTGCAGTGCATCATGGAAAGAAGTCTATCTGACTTGGCCAGCCTAGAGCATGTCGCCACCCAAGGAAGGAGAGAGGCAGAATAACATGTTTGCCAACCCCATCACAACCACATGGAAGAAAAAACTGTTGAGTAAATAACCAATATCCATTATAGAGAGTATTCCAGGGCACTCTTTTAGTGCAGACCTGGCTTTATTTGTGATAGTAAACACATGAATTCTACATTAAAGAAGTGCTATCCTGTGTCAAATGCCCATTGTTTAGACCTGTAACTTTGTAGTAAATGTATTTCTTTTCTAAATGGAACATAGTAAATTGTCACCCTTTTTTAAAATGTAAGTCTGTTTTTTTTAAAAAAATGTAAGTCTGTTGATAGAGCCTAACAATGTCAAGTAACAACACATAAACAAGGATCATGAAAATCAAGATCACATAAGAGCAGCATCATTAACAGTAACAGTTAACAGTAGTGACATCTATTTTAACTCCATTAGAAAAGCTTGAGTAGGTACCAGTGATGAGTTTTAAAGCACCTAGGTCAGAAACACCAAACAAGCTGCTAGCTCCCCACACAGGACTCATTGATCATTTATGTTGCCTGCAAAACTAGTCTGTTGAAATGGACCAAGCACATAGCGGAGGCAATGCTGATCCACGAAATTTTCAGACATGAGGGTCACACAGATGTTAACCACCAATGACAGTTTCAATGAGAAATTGAAGATGGTTGATACTCTGAGGAAGAAAAGATTAGGAAAAATGACTTCAAATATTCTAGCCAGATAAATGTATTTCTATTTAAGGTACCAAGCAAAACAGCCAGATGATCAGCATAGAACTTCACTAGAAGCTCTCTTCTGTGCCTTTCAAATCTGATTTGCTGGTTTCATTGATGTACTTCATCACTTGGTAAATCACAGGTGTTCCACTGGCCACTGAATTTTTGCAGAGTGAACAACTGTGTTATGCCTGCATGCTTCAACTATCTTTCTATTAAAAAACAAAATTCAACTGAATAAATTTGAAGATACAATTGGCTTTATTAAACAATGAATGGGGCAGCATCTCATCTGGCAAGCAGAGAGATACTCTGATGGGCAACACAACATGGAAGGCTCTTATAGTAAGGGTGGTGGGGACAAGGAAAGGAAGTCATCAGCAAGCAAAAACTGAAAGTTCATTGGAGGAAAGTAAAAGTTCAGATGATGATGTTTTCTCATTGGCAGAGCTGCAGCATTTTCCATTTGTTGGGCTTGTTGCTGGGCAAGAAGGAAGTCTTTCTTCCTCCTGCTGGAGCAGTAAAATAGTTGCACTTCCTGTTTGGGAGTGCAAGGTACATCTCTTCCTGTTGGGGTCTGTTACTGACACTGATGCTGTAATTGATGTCTTCCTGTTTGGGGTCATTCACAAGTGGTAGAGTGTGAGAGCGCCCTCTACAGGCCTCTCTGACTTCGATTTTAGTTGAGGTTTCCTTTATTAATTTTCACAACCCATTGATACATGTGCTTATTGAGAGTCAAATGTGTTTGTTCCCAAACCTGTTTTTGCCAGTTCAATTATTACTATAATAAAATGACTAAATATTAATAAGCAGAGGTAATATTTATAGTAAAAGAAAGTTGTTTCTGTGAAAATTGTTAAATCCATTGTAAAATCTTGACTAATATAATTTTTTAAAAATTCTGTATAATTAGGTGAGTGCACAATTTTTTAGTGGTTATGATGGCTATCTTGTTTGCCACCTCCCACTCATTGTCCTCAATTTTCTACCTCGGATATCTTCTGATGCTCACCACAAATTCACTCTTTCTTTTCCCACTTTCCTCTGTTTTTCAGGAGGCTAAACTTATTCATCAGTGGGCTCCCTTGCTCTCCAGCTTCCACTTGTTTTGGCCAATGAGAATCAATGACAGGAGGTCAAGGAGGGGGGCTTATGGAGTGTTTATTGCCTCAGTTCCTTCCCTGTAGAGTCACATTGGGCTGGCAACACCCCCTGGACCAAAATTCTCATTTTCTGACAGGTAGTCTTCTCTCTCTGGCTTCTGGTAACCACACCCCCTCTTTTCCTTTCAGAACTACAGGTATTAACAGTACCCAGGTGTTACAAGCCCTAGTGTACTACACTATCCCATGTGCTTCCCCGTACTTTGCCCACATTTTTGTTCATAGCCCCTTTTTAGAACTTGCCTTAACTTACCCATTTTGAGTGTACTAGCTGTTTCCTGCCGGCACCCTGACTAACATGCTGGAGGAGTAAAAAAAAAATGTAAGTGCTGGCATGAGACAGTCTTCGATGTAAATCTTAACTCTATCATTTCCTATGCTAAGTGGAGAAAGTAGAGCATCTGTGGTAA
Organism: Tapirus indicus; assembly: GCA_031878705.1. Classification (NCBI taxonomy): domain Eukaryota; kingdom Metazoa; phylum Chordata; class Mammalia; order Perissodactyla; family Tapiridae; genus Tapirus; species Tapirus indicus. The sequence goes on from CM062935.1 coordinate 21,541,345, forward strand.
CTTTTCAGACTCCAAATTATTATTTATAAAAATGTAGATAATAATAAATTCTACTCTGTAAGCACACAATCTGCTTCTACTGCCACAGGGAGAATCAATTATTTGTGGCTTTTTTGCTTAACTCAGTGTCTGGCACATACTAAATGTTTATTAAGTTTTGGTGAATGAATAAATTATTTTATGAATGAAAGACAATATTTTCTCATACAGACTCACATTCTGGTAAATCTGACAGTCATTAATCCGATAATTCCTCTAGAGTCTTTAGGAAGACTATTCCTCGAGCAAGAACCAGATTAGCCCCATCTGAAGAACTTTCACTAGTGTCTCATTCCATTGGCTTAGCACACAATCTAAAATAAATCATGCAAAATTGGAATGAGCTAAAATAAAAGGACACAAAATGAGACAGGAAGGTACACATTATTTTGGCCTTACAGCCACACGGGCTAGGATTTCAAACTATCTGACTTCCTAGCCAAATAGACTTACTATAAAATGGCACATTTGCTAATTATCCTGGTGTGTTCTGTACTGACATATCAACATTTACTATGTAACACATATATAACCTTATATAGCAGTTACTGTGTGCCAGGCTTGTTCTAATTACTTTATATATATAAACCTATGACCCTCTGATGTAGTTACCCTTTCATTATCCCCATTTTATAGAGAAGGAAACTGAAGCGCACAGAGGTTAAATAACTTGTTTAATGACCCACGGCCAATACATGCTGAAATTAGAAACTGTGCACGTAACTACTAGCTTGTAGTTGTCTGTAGCAGAGAAAATGTTATGTATTTACTCCAACATTTCCTCTTCCAGATCTCACAGAAAGGCTACATTTCCTTGCAACTAGATAGGGTCTAATGACTGAGTTCTGGCCAGAGGAATGTAGGCAGTCATGATGTAATCCCCTTCCAGGCTTGGTCTTTAAAGTCATCCCGCGCAGTCCTCTAGCTCTCTTTTTGTCTTCTGTGGCAACCTAGGAAGCCAAGGTTTCCATGTAGGACCACTATGAGATGGAGAGGCTGCCCAACCTGTTTTCATCTGTGATATGAGTGATAAACTTTTATTGTGTTAAACCACTATGATATGAGGGTACATTTATTTACACATCTTGGTGTATCCTGACTAATAAAGAAATTGGTATCTTGAATCAGATTGCATTAAAATAAAGCTATAATATATGGTATCAGCTTCATTATTAGGGAACAAGGAGGTCAATATCAGAGGCTAGGGTATATAAGAAATTAGCTATCCATTTTATACTGCAGAAGAGCAGCTGGAAAAACTGTTCCCTCTGGTAACTCAGGCGACAGAATAGGTCTGTTATAGTTTTAATAGAAATAGATGAATAGGATAAGAGCACTGTTGTCTATTGGTTATTATTGGCTGCCTTTGGCAAGGTTATTACCAAAAAAATATCAGAAAAGAATTGGCCAGTATATAAATAGGATTGAAACAAAATAGAGTCCAGAAATTGGTGTGTTGCTATGTTAGAAGATGCCAAATAGTTAGATGAGATGTTAGGAGATATTCAAGAAAAAGTTCTAATAAAACTTCTCAGTTGAATAAAGTGATCTGGGGCAAAGATCAGTTGAAGAATGCGGACTTCCCACCTATAGTTCCAGAGAGCCTCAGAGTAGTGGCTGTTGATTTGAGAGAGGGGCTGGCGGGCACAGAACAAGGAAGCAGAGAAGTGCATCAGGTTTGAGAAATCTTCCCATTAAAGCACTTTGTGTGTGGTTACTGGCACATGGAGCAGAAAGCAAGAAGATCAGAAGCCTACAAATTCTTGAAGGATTGCTTTGCTAAAGAAACCACAATTCTGGTTTGAAAAACTCTTTGACTGTGTGAGACCTAAAACAATCCTTAGGTCCCAAACTTTTGAGGAAAAAAGTCAGACTTCAAAGGCTACACAACCCCCACAGAAGGCATGGCCTCTAACATCCACGTCAGATGTGGCCCAGGAGAATAAGAAGGAGGAGGAGCTTCCCTGCAGATAGAACAAGGGGTGGTGGAGAACAAGGGTCAAATGCATTCCCCCTGGGAGTAGAAAGAGAGTGACAGGTCAGCAGGATGAAAGAGCACATATGCCGTTATTCTTGCAGGCTGAACAGCTTTACCTTCTCAAATTGGCTGATGGCCCTGTCAACTTGCCAGGTATAATGTGTCAATTTAACAGCAATATCTTGTTTTCAATTATTAAAAAAGCCCCTTTCACCTAAAAAATGTCAACTTGATTGAAAAAATAAATAGACAATAAGATTGCCATGGACATTAGAACAATTGAAATACCTCACGGCAGTTGCTTCTTGGAAAACTATAATTGTTAGTTCCTTATTTGAGAAATTTCTAGTAAGTGTCAAAACACTCAGAGAAACTGAAATTTCAGTGAATATGAAAGAGATACTGGCACAATAGGATTGATTTCTAGCTGGCAGTTATGTTCCAGTGGTCGTACCCAAGTTTGGTTTCTGTACAGGGCAGTAAGCACAGCCTTGCTTATTGGACTGAGGTATTCAGAGCACTGTGCCAGGGAGGTACATTCCAAAGGAGAAATACAGCCTGCATTTCTCTACTACCAGTTTTACTTAAACGCCTGGTAGACATATTGTTTTACATTAAAATAAACACATTATATTGTGGAATAGATTGCAACATTTAGATGAATTTTTGAGATAAGATATGGAACTGAAAATAAATTTATTTTTGCAGCATTGGCATACTTCAGCTTCCTTGGGCTGAATCACTTGGCAGGGACAAGTGTGCAGGCCTAAGTTAACTGAGAAACTGGGAGGTGAGTGGGAACAGAAGGAAAGAAAGGGTGTAGGAGGCATCTTACAACTTAACAAGATGGGTATTGGTACCTCCTGATATTTATATCTAAAATCGCACTGGTCTTAGGCCACTGGATAGAAGAACAAAATTCAAGTCTAGGACATCTAAGGGTAAATGTTCCAAGTAATTGTGATGCATGACTTCTCCTGGGCAGAATGAAGGTGGAGTGATGGCACACTTTTGCCCCTTATCCCTTTTCATTTCTTTCCCTTCCTCCCATTCAGTGCTTCAGTTCAATTCAAGTCAACATATTTCAAAACACTATTACTCCATACCAAGATATATCTATTTCTACACAGATAGATAGGGAGATAGATCGAAAGATTGCAAGGTAAAGAGAGACATGGAGAGAGAGAGATTCCATGAGTTAATGGAATTTTTACTTACTCCCCCCCATCCCACCCATTCTCCTGCCACAGTGGTGGGCATAAGGCCATGAACAAGCTACTGGGGGACAACAGACATTGTGTCACAGCCAGCAGGGCACACTGTATTTTCCCTGGAGTTGGTAAAGTGGATGGATGAGAATCTGGGCTTGCAGGTGACTGTCTTTCCTGTCATAGGATGAGAGTCTGTAGAAAGAAGCCAAACAAAGGGAAAGAGAACCCAGAGCCCTTTCAGGCCCTGGATCCAGATGAACCACGATCAGCTGCAGCCCTGTGGTTCCCAATTTCCTTCCCTGCTTCAGTTAGTTGGAGTTGAGTTTCTGTTTCTCACCATTACAAGATTCTGGGCTGAAGCAGGACCAAAGGAGAGTTACCAGCCCAGAACTGGTGGTACAGAGGGAATAGGGACATGCATTTTTAGAGTAACCATTACTTGTGCAAATGACCTTTTCCTTGATTGAGCTGACTCTGATCGAGAATAAAATTTTGAGTCATGTCCTATGTGTTGAGATTTGATACAGATTCACAAAACCAACTTACTGGTAATTCTTTTGAAGAACATAAAAATATAATCATATATCGTAACTATAATATATAATTATATATTGTATTTAGTATACATTATATAATTACTAATACATTACCAATCATTTAATGTATAATTTTAGTAATAATTATATAATTATAATACTATTATATCATTTATGATATGTTATATAAAATTATGTATCTATATTATATATATAAAAATACACACTTTAGAAGCATGATGACTGTGATGTCAAAGAATTTCAGGGGCTTGTGGAAATGTTTCAAAAATGGTTCTCAAGGATTAGGAATCACAGGAGAGTCTTCAAGGTCCTGAGATGCCAGGATATGCCAAAGAGCGGACTGTACTCTCGAATTACGTCTGGCCCCTTTTGCCTTGGCAATTTAGAAAGCTCTGAAAGTTAGGAATCATATCTTAGTCCTCCTTGCATCTGCCAAAACCAGCTCTGCAAACTTAGCAGCTCCTTTCTCACCTATGAATAAATCTGTAGATATTTTGTAAAAAGTCTCTACAACCAACTCTATTGTTTTAGAGAATTTCTCCTGGCCCCACCTTCTTCTATTTTTCCTTAAAACTCTCCTGTTCAATCCTGGGTCCATGTCCCATTGCCTCACATATGGTTTCCACCATTCTGCCTGGCTCCTTACTCTGATGCTTTATTAGCACTGCCTGTATTAATCCTGGCTGTCCACTGCTTGCTGCCTTTCTGATTTCAAAGCTCTTCCAACTTCCTTATTATTATCCCGGTTCTCAGAAGCCCTAATTAGCCAACATCAGCTTCTGCTTGCTGAAGAAGAGAGTTTGGGCTTTACTCTCTGTACTGGATATTTTTGTTTGCCCTTCAATTCCACATCTATCTGGCTCCACCATGTTCAGAGGCTCAGAAGGCTGAATTTCATAGCCTACAACAATTGAATCCTTTCCCCTCTGGTTCTCGTTGGGAAGCACATTTCTGGTTCCCAGGCCAATGGGAAGCACTTGTGGGAGAACAGAGAGAGAGAGAGCAGTAGGAGACACAAGTCAGCTAATGATCTCTTGACTTCTCTCCTTGCCTGGCAGCAGGTTGTTTTCTTACTTCTAAGGCCATACCTCCTGTCAGCTAGCTCTCACATGTAGCTCTCTCCAGGTCTGGTAACCCATCCCTCACATTGGCCCAGCAGGCCCTGCTGCTGCTGCCCCACGTGTTTCATCTCCCCTTGATGGTTTCCCTTAACTCTGCCTACACCTTTGTAAAAAGTTTCCCTTTTCGATTCTTCTCAATGACCTCGTTTACATGTGCCATCTCTTTCCTGTAGGACTCTGACTAAAACACTCCTTGTTCTTAGAATGCTGCCCTGAACATAGTAGGACTAGGGGGCACCAGGAGAACTTGAATTCTATTCCTGGATTCACGATTTATAAGGTAGTTATTGAGTAACCATGTACTGGTTACTTATTGTATCCTGGACACTTTGCCTTGGCCTTCATGCTACAAAGATGAACATGGTATAATCCCTGCCTTCAACAGAAAATGCTGTGCCAGGAACACGTAGAGCTGTGCCGAGAAAGAACAGTGAGAGAAACCCCTTTAAGCCTTTGAGAAGCTGAGATGTGTGAGCTGCATTTCATTGGATGAGTGAAAGCTTGCTAAGCAGACAACAGGGAACAATTCACAAAGGCAACATACACAAATCAGAGAGATGAACCTGTTTGGAAACTTCTAGTACATGTGTAGATTTGGAAATGTTATCTGGAAAGCCATAGCAAATGGAGAGGATGAAAATGTGGGCAGAAGTCACATTACAAATTGCGTGTATTCATTCATCAAATATCTAGGTTTCATGATATGTCATGTTATGAATTTGTGGCTTTATTCTATAGTGCTATAAGAGTAGGAGATAGGACTGAAGGCAAGACTTTCGTCACTTATCACTGCAAAAATTGGAAAGTTATTGCCATCATGGAATAAGTGATATTTCATTCTTAAAATTAAATAAAAACAACACGTTCTGTTACATACATCACGGTAATAAGAGAGAAAGATAGGAGTCATTTAAAACTGCTAGGGAGTAGTTTTTCCAGTCTAGAATACTATTTCTACAGCAGAGAGAACTGAATGCTTTCAGAATCCCAAACAAAGGACTTGACATCCTCACCACATGGGACCCATAAGGCCAAGCTTCCCTCCACCAGCATTCACAGTGTCCTTGAAGAGGACCCTGTGCTCTCCATCTTCCCGTCACACTCCATCCCAGGATCACATCACTTCAGCCCAGCGGACCCCAATTATGTCATTTTTCCTTCTCTCAGTCAGAGAAGTTGCTTCTCAAGGTTCTTTTCAGGAACTCCATCATGTCTGACTTTAAATGTTTTTAACCAGATCCCCCTGGAACGCTCTGTCTCTATTAGAATCATTTCCTTTATGTGAGGGTGTATTTTTCCTTGCCCTCTGGGGGGCAGAAAACAAAACAGTTTTCAGAATTCTTGAAATATCTATTTATTTCTTTTGAGGAATAGATGAAATGTTCCTAAGTTTCAAACCTATTCATGACGGATGGAGGTATTGTGAAACAGTAACATTTTTGTCCAGTTTTTCCTCTTTTCCATACATCCATCAATACGTGCATTGTACACACAGATAACAAGCTCAGAAAAGTCAAATGAGTTATGAGACATCACGTAGAACATGAGTAGCAAAGTCATAGCAGAAACTCTGGACCTTCCAAATATGCCCATTACCATATGCTGAGACACAATATTGCAGTGGCTAACGATGTAAACACTGGACAGGACTGCCTGCACTGAAATCCCATCAGGGTGACCTTAGGGATGTTACTTAATCTCTGTGCCTCAATTTACTCATAGGCATAAAAATGTGTCACATAGGGCTGATTTGTGGATTAAACTAAAACCACATGTAAAATTCTTAGCATAACACTCAAGTTATATGAGTGATTACAATTATTTTGATTGAAATTTTCCAGCCACTGTTCTTGATCTTGTTGCTTCAACCCTTCTTTACAGGCAAGCTTCCTGAAAAAATGTATACCATGTCTCTCTTTGCAGCCATTTCCTCATCAGTCCAACTCTACCTTGCCTTCTGCCTCCAGCGTACTACTGAGACTTGTTTTGCTAAGTTCTGTTATGACTTCATGTTGACAAATCTGGTAGATACTTTTTTATTTTGCTGAGGAAGATTAGCCCTGAGCTAACATCTGTGCCAATCTTCTTCTATTTTGGATGTGGGTCCCACCACAGCATGGCCAATGAGTGGTGTGGGTCCGTGCTTGGGAGCCAAACCCACGAACCCAGGCTGCTGAAGTAGAACGCATGAAACTTTAACCACTCAGCCACTGGGCTGGCCCCAATAAATACTTTGTAATCATTGTTTTTTACTTGAACTCTCATAGACATTCAATAAAGTTGACTGCTCCCTTCTTGAGGCACTCATGATTCTACTACTACTTCTCTGACCACTCTTTATCAATGTTCCTTAAGAACTCTCCCCTTTCCTTCTCCCCAGCCTTTAAATATTAGAATAACTCAGATCTCAGGCCCTGTATATCTGCTCTTCTCACTGAGAAATCTTACTTTAAGCAACCTCACCCATGTCTGTACTTTCAAATCCCATCTCTATGCCCATGATTTCTCTGGTACTCTATGACAAGGACTGCCCATGGAAAGTCCTTACGAGAACATAAATACGAAAAGTCTATGTCTTATGACACAGGCTCAGATAAAGCGAAATTACAAAGTTGCTAGCACAGAAGAATTTCAAGTCCTGGAACCTGGTCTTTAGGCGTATATGACATGGCTTGCTGAGTTGTAGAATTATTGTCTTATATAGTAGCATAAGTTATTTCTGATAAAGCCTTTTGAGAGGAGGAGACAATTGCTCAGGACTTCTCAGACATACTATATTTTGCACCTCATGTGGAGTTGCTGAGTATTACCACTATTTTGAGTGAATCCTAGTGGGAGAAATAAAAACAAAATTTGCTCAGATGTATAATTTGGTAGATATCACTCTTGGTAATTAACAAAGTATTGGTGAGTTTTATTTCTTCAGTCCTTGAATTCATCCCTGATTTCTTTGATCTAGGTCTAAGACATTTTAGCATCATGAGTTGGATGGTAAAAATGGTCAAATAGCTTATGTGGGAGGAAAAGACAGGTTACTACAGCACTCCCCTCGTGTCAGAGTGGGCTAGTGCTAAGCCTGGTACATAGTAGTAAAAGAATCAAAGACTTATTGGACACATTCCATTGATGAGAAAAAAAAGAGGATTTTATGCTGATGGATTCAAAAGTAGGAGGATTAAAGGTTATCTTGTTTTTATTGTCCTAGAGTTGTTGAAGAGATCAAGTTTGGCAGAGAAGTAGGATGCTGAGAAAGTGAAAGTAGAAGTAGAAAGCAGAAGTCCACATCTCCCTGATGTGCATCAGTAAGTCAAAGGGACAGTACATGTAACTGCTGATCACAAAGGTGATGAGGCCATGGGCAGAAACCCCAATGCCCACCAGGCATCTTTAAGGAGAATGTAGTTGATTAAACATGAGGTTTCTGAGGAAAGCCCTGATTGAACTGGGATACAGAAAATGATCAAATATGACAAAAATCTCAAAGGTTTAATCCCCTGAGACTTCTAAAGTCCAGTAGGTGTTCCAGGTTCTGCTGCCTGCCACTGAATAGAATATTTTCCACATTATCCTTTACCACAACCAGCAGTTTTAGCCAAGGTCTTCTGGTAGGAGTATGGTGAGAACTGTTTGAGAGCAAGACAGTATACCTATAAAGGCGGCTTTCTTCTAGGACCTGGGATACCAGTTAGCGGGTCAGTTTGTCCGATTTTGGTGAGTTGAAGTGTACTTTATTGAACTTGATGGGAAGGAGATTCATTAGATCAAAGGCTTAACCAAAGAGCCCTCTGGGCACTGAGCATATAAACCTAAATGAGGGTGGGTTTACTTCCAGTGATCTTTGCACAAAAAAAGATGAAATAGCCTTTTACTCTTCATCCTTGGATGTTGATGGAAGAAGCTATGTTAAGGGTAAAGGAACTAAGGACCTGCAATTCCAATAGCTATGTAGTAATTATATTTCAGCAAAGTGTGAGGACAATGTCCAACAACAATGGCTAGGAATTCTCAGGAAATAATGGGCCATAAGGATTACGTTAAATGCAAGGATGTTTCAGAATCTCAAGTATGCAAATTATTTAGGAGTGATTGCAGACAATTTGACAGCAAAGATTTCCAGTATAAGGAGTTTGCATACCAGAGCCCAAATATCACGTAATTTCTGTCCGTGTGGAGCCGAGGCCTTGTTTGTGGTGACCAGAGGAACACGTCCTTTGCTCATGTGTAATTTCACCCTGCAAATATTATCTTGATAATTCATAGAAGCATGAATCAGTAAGTCCAGAACATTAGTGCATATCAAGCTACAGAATTTTTGAAAATGTAAGAATAAGGGGAACTCATAACACAACTTTTTGAAAGAGAAGCTGTAGTGTAATGCCCCATCCTGTCCCCAATAAGATAGATTATCTGAGGAAAGAAGAGCTTAAGTAATTTTTCTTTTGTACTTTAAAAAGTAGAGACACAAACACAAATATTCACCGCCTGCCTTATTCTTTTTATAAAATCTCTCTATGCAAGGGTGTTTAGTGTTAGGAAACCCAGAAGGCATATTTTCAAACTGTGCTTCTTGATACTTCATTCCAGTGTCTCAAAATGTATCAATTCCTCAAATGTAGAGACTGAAATTGGAGATAGTTTTCTGTATTTGTTCATTCTATTCTTTAAGTCCCAAGATCCTTTAGGGCAAAGATAGTATCCCTATTCTCTGAAACAGAGAACTGTTGTGTTTGTAAGTGCTGGTACAAAATCCTTCATCCATCATGGAGGTTGAGTCCCTGAAAAGTACCAAGATCAGCAAAATCAAAGATAAGATCATGCAACACAGGGGATTTGGAGAACAATATTTTTAAACATAAACATTTCCAGAAAGTATCCACTTATTACACACATATGCTTCTCCTGGTAAGCTTTCTCCAGAATCACCTTTTTGAGTTGATTCAGGAAATATTCATGTGAAATTGTAATCTACTAGGGAAGAGTCTCCCACAATTCTACTTTGTGTCAACTATACTTCTTAGTAAAAGTATTCACCTAGACTTTATTGGATTTAAATTGAATGTGTTTTTCAATTATGTCTCCACTTATCTCATTTTTTCAAGAGATGGAAAATTTTCCTGTCCTGCCTGACCTTTTACACATCATGACAGAGCTTATGAGTGCCCTCTCCTGGGACTGATAGTCTATCAGTATATCAAGGGGTGATTTGCAGACAGTTTTCATCTCCGCCCCCTCTCGCAAAAAGCCCACCAACCTGGTTTACAGAAAGAGTAAGCCTTAACAATTGATAAATTAGTCAAAAAAAGTGAAAAATACATATGCCAAAGGGTTACATAGATTCAACATTGTATGGATGCAAACTAATCTATATTCTCTCCCAACTGCAGACACGAACATGGTGATTAATTTGAGGTTGCTGTAATCATATTTTAATAAATTGTAAAATATATGACTCACTTCTCTCTTCCCCCTACTTGTCCTATTTTATTATGAAAGTGACAATATATGGCAAATCTGGGTTTCATTGAATGTTAGGTGCAGGTCACCAGGAAAAAATAAGGCAAGGGAATATTTGCCAGGTGTCAATACTCATTCATGCACAACCACAAGGATATATCCTATCTGGTGAGGAAATGGTGTGGATGAGTATACACATCGATATGATAACTTTTTGTTCACATCAAAATGAGTCAGCCAAAATGGATGTATAAATGTATTTGAAGAGATGTGTCAATGTTGCTCTTCAAGAAAGGATAATGTGGTACTTCTACAAAAAATTCTCTTGTCCAACTTATTTCATATCTTTGAAGAGGTGTTATGCTGAAGAGGAGGTAGGGGTAAAAATAGGATAGGTTTATATATTCCATCCTTGACAATGGATTAATCTTGGGCCTCAGTGTGGTAGGCTTGATGTTCAATGAGCCTGTGGGGAGTTGTGCCCATGAGGCTAGAAACCCGGTCTGTCTTCTTGCCCATTGTGTCTCCATCCCTTATCATGGTGTAACTTAACACATATTAAATTCTCCATAAATATATTTGATGAATCAATGAGTTAATGAACTCTATTATCGACCTAAGCCAATTGTTCACCATGTAGGCTTCATGCACCTGAACTCCGATTTTGGCTTCGTTCTCCCACTGGCACTGGACACCTGCCCCAAACCCTCTCAATGGAGCTTTATTAAACCATCTACCTCTTAACAGTCTCCTCCTCTAGTGATTGAACCTTGTCCACCATGTATCCCATCCTAATAAATAGTTTATGATTGAGATGCCCCATGTGACTTTGAATACCGTTTATACCCTACATCTGTGCCTCTCATGCCTCACCAAAAATATTTGAATTCACTGGATGTGGAGTATGCCATGCAGGTTTAGAGAAATGTATAATACTGCATATCCACCTTGATAACCAGTGCCATAGTAAGGACAGTGCTCCCTGCCCTGATTTGTACCTTCCTTAGGAGACTGTCCCAGTTTGTCTCAGGGCCAGACCTCTCAGAGTTATAAACAGCAAAAGGTGAAACAAGGGCAATGGGTGGAAATTAAAGAGACACGTATTTTAGTTCACTATGAGAGAAAACTTTCTAACAGGATTATGAAATTACCAAAGTCATTCAAATATGGACTGCATGGCCATTTGTTAGGGATGCAGTAAAAGAAAGTCCTATATTCATAAAAAGATTTACGTATACAATATTTGCAGCAAATGTTTCCTTTCCTTTATTCCCCATTTGAAGGGATATGACATCTTTTCTCCTCAAATTTTAAGGAACTTAGCTGTATTATGAAGGCCTTACAATCTCAAGGTAATACAGGCAATGACATTTTTAAGTTTAAAAAAATAGTTACTTTTTATGTGATAAACATAGGTTCATACGAACTGCATTCTAGAAAAAGTATAGATGGTTTTAGAATCAATCATATCTGGTTTAGGAATCTCAATTCTAATTCTAATCAGCAATGCAACTTTTGGCAGATTTATTCACTGCCTTGAAGATAAAAATTTTATCTATAAATTAGGATTAATAAAGTTACCTTTCTGGGTGAACACAGACACACACACATGCATATACAGCACATACATATATATGTATATATTATATATTAGCATATCACATATGCTGTATATGTCTATTTTTTCACTTAAGTAATTTTTTATATGTCTTAAAATATGGTTTGTTTCTTTAATTATACCTATGTAATGTGATTGGCTGGTCCTCTGATTCTAATCTCAGTATATATTACCTCTTTTTGTTGTCACAAGACTCTGTGGGGAGGAACCATACCAATTTGGAAAACAAGGTTTAGAGCACTGAACATATTACTCAAATATGACTAGTAAGTGGCACACTCAGCATTGGAATTCAATGCAGTCATGACACCAGATCTAGATTTTTAATTTCAAAGTGATAACCCGTGTTAGCCTGCATGGAATCCCACCATGAGCTTCTTATCAGAGATAATCCCTGCAAACGTTCAGTCTCAATCTGTTGATGATGCAGTGAGGGCTGCTACTGAACTAAACTAACCTTTCCCGTTGCACAGATATCTCATTGCCTCAAAGTACGTAATCCAGAGAGCTGAAAATTATTAGTTGGTTAACAACAATCAAAGCAGCCCATATTTGGGTAACACAGATCTAAGCAGAGCGAAATACATTTGTTTTAAAGCCAGCACTTTTCATGGGTGAGTTGACCAAAGTGTAGTCAGTGTTTCTTATGTCTCTCACAACACAGGATGCACATGTTGTACGACGTTTGGACAATGAATCTGGACATAAGATATCTCTTCTTGCCTGGTTATAGAATGTGTTGCTTTGAGAAGGCAGCACTGTGAAATTGTGAATTAATTTTTTATTTCTTCCCTTGGAACTTTCATGCAGTTCGTGGCAGGGACCTAGATGCATCCCTGAAAAGTTGAGCATAAATTCAACTTTTTAAGAATGAAATTGATTTTAAATGCTAATTATCTAAGAGAATTCCCTAGTGAATACTTTTATGGGGCAAATAATTACTTACTCATTTTTATTTGGGGGCAAATCCTGATTTTCATGTAGCTGCTTTGCTTTCCCTATATTTGTAGTTATCTGTAAAGCTGTGGTGACACCGTACTAAGTCACCTCCCCAACATTAATGCCATGTATAGACATTTGGGAATTAAAAAATCAACCAGTAAACAATGAATTTGTAAGGCAAGTTTCTAAATCCCCAGCATCTCTGTAGATTAACTCTAATCTTTAACTTTGGAAGATGATCAAGAGAGACTATTTGAGCCCCTGCTGTCATGAGGGAATCACAGATGAACTTCCATTCAATATAAGAGCAATAAACTGAGGCTGGAGAGAACACTGGATTGGCAATTTCGATCAGCAGGCTGGAGTCCTGCTTTTCTCTCAAATTAGTTCATCTTGGTAAATTTCTTAGTGTCCTTAGGTCTCAGTATTCCCATCAGAAAAATGGCAGTAAAAATGTCTTCCCTTTGTACTTCACAGAGTTTATCAGGATCAAATGAGAACTGACACTTGAAGGCATTTATTTTGTAAAGCACAGAGAGATTCAACAAATGTAAGTTTCATAGTAAATTTAATTAAGTGCTGCCTTCGAAATTTCTTCCAGGCAAAGAACGTTACAGGATGAATCCTGTTCTTTGACTCCCTGTCATCTTCTCTTGAAAGCATCAGCAGCAAAGATGAGTCATTGAGAGAAATGTTGTTGTTACTATTATAATAATAATAACAGAAATAATAATAACACAGTATACACAATAAATATTCATACTTTGGCAGCTTAAAACAGATTAGAATATGGATCCCAAAGTGAGCAGCTGCCCCTAGGCAATGCTTGCTGTCCATTCCCTCTCTCCTCTCTTCTTATCCATGTCTTTTTTCTCCAAGTGTTTCTAGGTTCTTGTTCCTCATGCTCTTGGCTGGCATTCTACCCAAGGATACTGGCTTTGACATGGTGTCCTCTTTGTAATTTTTATTAAACTGCCCTGCCTTCAAAATATCATATGCCACAGTCTCAAAAGTCTCGATAAGTAACTGGTTTATTAACCTGATGAATGGCAAACATTCAGCAAATTTCTTTCATTGAACTGCACTGAATGAGACATTAATGAGAGATCTTGACTTTGACCTCATTGTATCCTAATGACATTCAATATGGTTAGAACCTCCAGAAATTTTCCCAGGAGGTGAGAAATGGAAAGGTCACAATTTTGGCTAGCAGACTGTTTTGTAGGACTTAAAATTGGAGTTAAAAATTGATTAGATGCCAACATTTAAAAATGTAAAGATATCTTATAAAGTTCCAGCTTTCTGATTTCTCTTGAAATATCAGAGCACGTAGCGACATTGCATGGCAAAAATTGCAGTGACCGAGGAGCAGCTGGTTCCTTTAGAAGGACAAGCTGTGTTCAGTGTACTAGGATCCCCACCTGTTCCACTTGATACATTTATGTCATCTGTATGGTTCCTGTAGGACCTAAGTTTGTGACCCTCATTAAACCCACAGAAATAACCTAATTAAATCCTGTCTCGTAACCAGTTAGTCATGGGTGAAATCATGGACAGATGGTTTAAGGTGAACATATGTTGTTGATCTGTTTCTCTTATTTCATTAACCATTTTGCCAGCATTTTAAACAGTCTTATGTTACAAACTATAACTGGAGCAGCAGTTTATAAGGGGATGATCTAGAGTTTTGTTGAACTGTTTATTTTTAAATTCCAAATGAAAGCTGCCTTGAGGTCTGATCTGCAGTTCAAAGTAGAATTTTACCAGCTCACTAAATGTGAGTCCTGGGCATGTTCCAAACTCCATGCCTGACACGTTCCTGTGATGTCATCTCTGGTAGTGGGGTTTTTACAAGCTACAGTTATGTCACCAATGAAATGTTGCCATGAGCGATATGTTAGAGGCATGGAGGAGGGGACTTAGAGACTTGATGTTGGTAGCACCCTGAAGCTTCTAGAATTTTCTGAAGGTTTCACAAACTCCTTTCCTCATTTCCCACACCTAAGAGGAGGAAAGCTGATGTGTGTAAACCAAGACAAGGAAAAATGAAGCCATATTAATAGCAGGGGGCAATTTAGTAGGAGGATCATAAATAATATTGTTTGGGAACAAACTTTCTCTTCAATTTCTAAAATTTCCTTTTCCTCGGAGCGTTAATATCTGGGGACCTGGGATTAAGTGTGGGCTTACAGAAAGGGGGCCAAGGCAACTGCTTAGTATACTTCACTGAAGACTGTCAATCAGAAGCAGAAAAGTGGAACAGGTCACTGGGCTAGAAGTTTCTCATATAGAGGTTTGGGGTTGAAGTATTTCTATTTCTGTGCAAACAAGAAGACTTTGCAAGTGTGGCTATGACCATGGTGTATGACTAGTCAAAGAATTGGGGATCTTGGGTTCAAAGACAGAAAATATCTCAACATTCCTAATAGAAGACCTTCCCACATGTCTGGCTTTGGGCAAGGACAGGTTAGTCTAATCATTACTAACCAAACGTACAATTATCCACTGGGCTAGATAGTGGTTTAGGTCTCTAGGGAGAGGTGGCCAAGAGAACATCTAATTTGAAACATAAATAATCACCTCCTGTACAACTAGTAATTCAAACTCTTTCTTGGGACCCATGTAACCTGGTGAGTTATTGGCTCAATAATATACCATGTACGAAAATGTCCAAAATTGTCACGGAAGAGCATGGTGATGGAGATTCCAAACCTCAGTCTATCATTTCTCACTTATCTTGAGTCAGAATGAATTTAGTGTAACTGGGAAGAAAAGGGTGGATACAAATATCTGCAATGGTAGTCCCAGGGAAATACTGAATGTGTAGCGTGAGAGAAGTTACTTTTTCTTCTTGACAAACTCACAGACGAAGTACATGGTAAGATGGCACTCTGTGTCATTCCATCTGCCTGAGCTCAGCATCTCCACACAGTCCTCATGACCATAGGGGTCACTGGGCTCCCCTTCCTTCCAGTTGCTGTAGTTCTGCAGTGGAGTGTTGTCTGTGAATACATACTGCCCCTCCCTCTCGAGGTCATTCACCCCAATGAACACCCGGAAGAAGCCACTCTTGGCAACATAGTCAGCGATGAGTGTGTTGGCAGCTTCGTCCTTTGGCATGGCTAGCATTCCACCCCGGATCCGGCAGTGGGTCAGGGATTCCCTGTAGTTCTTCTCCTCCTGCACGATGTAGTAGAATTTCTCTTCCGTTTCCCTAATCCCTGCTATGACTGCACAGAGGAAGTGAAGAGTATGATTATTCATCTCAAAAAAGGAAAAGGCAAGTATATAATATTGCTGGATTTAAATTTGTTTATTCAACAATCAACATTCAACAATTATTTTGCAATTGTAGGCACTGGTTTAATATTTTCTCCACCTTTCTAGTTATCAAATGAAGAACAAACTCCTCCCGTTTGTCCTCCCTGATCTTCCTACTTCACTTATCATACAATTGTGAAGCAGAGAGCTTTTTGACAAAGACTTACTGTATGAACTGTCATCCAGCTCATCTCAGACTATTTTTCCCATCCTAGTTCATGCTTTGCCATACTTACAGTCCCACGAGCATGCCCTTCTTTCTTCCACATCCATGCCTTTCAGGCCTGGAAAATCTTCCCACTGCTTCTCTATCTGGCAAGTTCTTACTTGTCCTTTAGATCTCAGTGACAGTGTTTTCTCCACTAAGAGCCTTTCCAACGCCCCTGGACAGACATGGGGGCTCTTGTGTGTCCCCCTCTATGTTTCTATTGCCCCTTCCACTTCACAGCACTCAATACATTTTAGCCTAATTGTTTCTTTGTGTGTATCTTCTCCTAAACTGTGAATGTCTTGAGGACAAGGAGCATGTCTTTGTCACTCTGTAGCCTTGGTGATTTCAACATTGCAAGGGACGATAGAAGCTTATTGAACTTATATGGGAATAATACAGAAGTTTTTCCACTTTAGGTCAAATTCCTGGGCTATGAACATGTACATTGATTGGGATTGTCTATACTTCATTCCAGGTACATGAAATAGATTGAGCTACTGAGTAAACTTCAGGACAGAATTGGGGATTCAGAAGCATCCTGAGCTCATAATATGATATGCATGTTTTGGGCTTCAGGGGCATCCACATATACTTTTTAGGGTTCGTAAATTAAAATTCATAAAGAAATCTGTGACCACTCAAATGTTAAGAACTATTGTTCTATGTTGAACCTCTGGGGTCTGGTTTATTCATTAGAGTCAAAGTCATGTCAGAGACAGCATCTTCTGTACAGGTTATAGCCAGAGCTATAATTAGGGGAGTTAGTTAATATCAAGCATTTTCTATGACTCTAGTATTACAAGATGAGGATGAACACAAGACGGCATCTGTGTGCTTCCAAGAATGTACAACAAATATAGCTAGATTACAATAAAGGAAAGTACAACAAAATGAAACCAATTCTAACGGTAACTACAATAGTTCCATCATCCATACGGTCTCAGCAGAGAACACATAAGCCCCACTTGATGGGCTTTACCACTAGCCCCTTGTCCATGCCAATGGTCAAGGGATGACAAAATTACTAATATGTGAAGTTGCAAAACTTAAGAGAAACATAATGTTCCTATTGATTTGTTCTGAGGGTAGAGAAGTCAGTGAAATCTGTGTTCAAATCCCTACTCTACTGTTCATTCACCCTGTATCTATGGACAAGGTAATCTCTGTAAACTTCTGTTTAATCACAGTACCTACATCATAATTATTATTATCATTCCAAGTACTTAAGAAAGTAGCTCTTGTTTTTATTATTACTTGTATTTTCTGAGATGCTAGCTCTGTTTGACTCTTGCTGTCCCTTTTTATTCTTAAGGCATGGCTCGCCAAACTTTGCCTTTTTCCTCCATTCTCTTCCTTCCAGAGAGTACCTTTTCCTACTCACAGACAATGCATATGTGTATGAATCCATGTAGTGAACCTGAAGAGTTCTGGAGTCTGAGTGGGTAATTGGCATTTTGAGAGACTTTTAAACTGCTGACATTATCTCAGTCGGCCTTTGCCCAACCTGAGGTATTTTCTGCTAGGAATATTGGAGTTGTAGTTTTGAAAAAGACTAGATGGATAGATAAATACTACAAAGCAAAAGAGAATATATTCACCATTCTTGACGAACTTCATAGATGTCTTAAGCCGAGCGACACTAATATCCAGTTGTCCAACAACTTTCCGGTATCTTCCACAATCACAGACAGTACCTTTTAAATGACAAAAACTGGGAATTCATGTTGAAGCAAATGCAGATCAATTGAAAAGAGCAATCACTCTCTTCCCAATATTTACTATGTTTTTCTGGTTTGGCTATGTCTCTCTGTGAATGGCTATATTTTTCATCTTTTATTTAAAACAAAATTTCCAATTTACATTGTCCCTAGGAGTTCAGAAAATATCTTTTTAAATATTTTGAATGAGTGAAAACACAGTTCTAAACCAGATTTTTAAAAAGGAGAGTAAATATGACAAACCACTGCATACATATTGTGGACCATTTGGCATTTTTGTGGAACACAGAATGTGCTTATCCAATCTCAGAATAAAATCTTTACAGCTTTCTTAAAATGTATTTCTAGCCAGTTTTCTCTTCTGTTACTGCATTGGTCACTGGCTCACACAACTCTCCCAAGATAGGAGAAGGCTTTCATGATGAAACCAAACGTTAGTTCTGATTATCCATTTGGAGTATGGATTGAGTGTTTCAAAGACTAAGTTTAAATCTTGTGAATAGATCTAACTTACAATTTCAAGAGCCAGTTGTCCCATTTGTGCATTAACTATGATTTTAATTTCTGCCTTTTATTCTCCTTCACCCCTTTATCTTTTCAATGACCTACTGATATTGTGACAGAGAAGGAATTGTAAGGAAAATGGTGTGAAATTCAAATGATTCCTTTTTTCTATTTAATGGCTGCTTCATGTAAACACTTCCATTTGCCTTTTTCTTAGTTAGTTGAAAAATAAAAAGAATTTTATTAGCCAAAGGAAAAAATATCTGTGGCTTTATTTATCCATATTCATAGTTAAATATAAGGAATTTAAGACAGTTCTTAGAATTAGTCTTCACTACACCCCTGTAGATAGAAACAACTGAAGCTCCCCAAGAACACTCTACTTTCTTTCCCTGTATATTGCACTGGAAATAAAACTCTCATTACTCAGGGAGAATCTCCCTGACCATTGAAGACATGTTCTGCAGCCATGGGGCCTTTCTGGATCAACCTGGGCCTTTCTGGGCCAGGTTGCTGCTGGCAAACTGCTGGCCAGTATTCAGTTGAGATGCTGGAGGAATGTAAGGCATGCTGATACAGTCCTATTGCTGAGGTCATTGTGGATTCTCCTCTTGGTCTAGGAGAGTGAGAGCTGCTTCCTGTTGTGCTGGGTTTGCCTCCTCACAGTAAGCAGGACAGGGATAGAATGTGCATCATCCCCTTCCCCAGGGCTTGGAAAGTCATTAGCAGATAGAGAGGAAACTTCCCTTCTTCTCTTTCATCTAATCTGAGTAAAATAAGGTTAAGCACACTGAAAAGACTCTTGTTTTCCTATAAAATATATTTATTTTTGATGAATACATTTGGAATGATGCTAGAAATGAAAGAGAAAAATAAGCATATCATACCTGCTTTGCCTTTTCCTCCAGGTATCCCAGGCAAACCCTTTTCCCCTTTGTCACCTGAATAAAAACAGTAGCCGCAAAAAGAACAATTAAATAAAATGGTGAATTATTTCAGACAGACAATGTCTTATGCACCTAAAATCAGAGGAAATCGTTTTAAAATTTCATTTGCAATATCTCTAGCTAATATTCTTTGGTTTTATAAAAATAATTTGATTTCGAGCTGGCTGCACAGGTACAACTAATCAAACATGTCATAATTTATTTAGATTGAATGTAGAATTCCAGTAGGATGTGTAACAAACACTGAGATTTGTGTCACCTACCCTATTAACATGTTTTTATAATGTGGCCTTCTGAGCAAGGCTAATACAATTTTCTGCATGTTTTTAATTTTAAATTACTGTTGTTTTGTAGTAATCAGTTTCTGGATCAACTGATTAGCACATTGCAGTGTCTGTGTATTTATTAGGCCTCCAAGTTCTTCCAAGTGGCTTTGCCCTTGGATTTTCAAAAACATGTATTGTGCTTTTTCAATTTAATTCAACAAATGTTTACTATTCACTTGCTCTATGAAAGATAAAAGTCTTGGCACTTTGAGAGGATATAAAGAGAGAGAAAATTAAACTTCTGACTTCAAGGAGTTTACACTTTTTAGAAGAGATGTGATGTATGCAAATATCTATAAAATACAGTTGTGTGAAATATATTATACTAAAATATCATTCTTGATAACTTTCCCTTCTGCTCTTATTTGTATGTGAACATCTTCTTGTTCAGTCAGAGGCATCCACAAAATAATTCTCAGAGAATCGGGATTATTAAAGCAGAAAGGAAAAAAATGTTGATTTTTTTTCGACTTCGAAATAAGCTCTTGAAGCCCACATCAGACACAACAATTGAAAGCAAAAGCTTTTGATTTACAAGAGGAAATGTTTGGCTAAAGTTCTTGAGAATCAAAGGAGAAGACCCTGATAGAAGTAAAATAGAATTTATGCTTCAATGATGATCTGGAAAAAGTACAAGAAAGAGCTCAGGAGGGATGAATAAAGGATGAAGGTCATTCAGGCTAGAAAATAGTATGGTGTTTATCCTTGTAGGAGTTTGGTAGGAGTTTGGCCAGGAATGGGGCATATGACCCAAGGGGGCAATGTGAGGGGGAATGAAGTCAGCATTGCGGTTCTGCCTAACCCCATCCTTTACTAGCAAAAGGGAAAATGTGGGAGCCACTCTAAAGCCCATAGGATGCTCTGTGTTGCCTGCCCATTAGCTACTCTTTTCATCACTGTCTACTGACTGCTTTTCATTAAGTGTCCTGTACATATTGACCGTTGATTGTCCAGAAAGGCATGACTGCCAGGGCCCCAAAGATTTGCTGAGCCTTTCCAAATTAGCCCATGTGGACACTTTTCTTTACAGTGATGCCAGACATTCATGAGCTCTCCAGACAGAAGGAGGGGGTCCTTGAAACCTGGAATGTGCTTTAAGTATGCAGGGAAAACCTCAGAACTTGTACTTGGATGAGATGAGACGACGGTGAAATCTATGACAATAGAATGCGATGAATATTGTAAGAGAGATGGAGCTAGAAGAGATAGTGCTTCTAGCTATCTAGGATGGAGGATGGCTCTTCTGAGGAGGTAGCATTGGAGCTTGACTATGAAAAGCTTCAGCAGGTAAAGATGGGAACAAGGTAGGGGACAACGTACGGCATAGGTACAGCTGGGAAAAAAGCACGGAAGTATGCTGAGCACCCTGATGAAGAAGATAGATCTGCTCACACCTAAGTTGTGTCCTGCAAATTCCTCATTTCCCTTATATGTAAATTGGAAAAGATAAGAACAGACTTTGAAAATATATGAATGGAAGAAAGGGAAAATATATTTGCTAAGTGCCAATCGTTTATCAAGTACTGTCTGGATACTGTATAGATATTATCATATTAAATCCAATGAGCTAGGTACTATCGTTATCTTTATTCTACAGCAGAAGAAATTGAAGATCAGAAAGGCAAAATAATTTGCACAAGGACATACGGAAATTCAATGTCAGTGCTGGTAATGAAAACCCAACCACTTCTGACTCCCCAGCTCATGGTGCTTCCCAAATAACTTAAGCAATGATTTAATGAAGGAAAGCAAAGAGTTCAAAAAATGTTATCAAAAGTTGAAAGAAATGTCAGTTCTATCACCACCAAAAACTATATGGACTTAAAAGATCATATGAATATGGTTTCATATTTTAATTTTTGAATAATATATTTTCTCTGTATGTGAATCCCTTTCATTTTGACGTGGGCTGAAAGTTGATTCCAGTTCTGCTATCATCCTAGTTCTGGACAAAGCCCAATAGTGGACATAAAAGAA
The DNA here is from genome assembly GCA_031878705.1 of Tapirus indicus. Lineage (NCBI taxonomy): Eukaryota > Metazoa > Chordata > Mammalia > Perissodactyla > Tapiridae > Tapirus > Tapirus indicus. Next base: position 21,563,269 of record CM062935.1, read on the forward strand.
GTATAAGTAGGTATTTGCTTTGGAAAATGATGGGTTTTCAAGGGAAAAAAAGCACATATAAGAGACTAAGCAGATGAGATACTCTCACCATCATGCACTAACAGAGAGAAACAAAGGAAGTGCATGGTAAGTATTCAGAGACGGCAAAGATGGCTGTGGATCAGAGTAGAGAAGGCTTCACTGAAGCGGTAGCCTTGAACTGGATCTTAATATTGTGGGAAACAGATTCTTGAATTGATAAGTGGCTTTTTTTCTGACAAGATACAAGCCCTGTTACTACTTTCTAGTATTTTGACATGAACTTCTTTCCTTTTTAACAAATGGGAAAGTCAAAGCAGTGTGGTGGAATGAAAGGCCATGGAAATCTGAAAAAGCAAGTCTTGAATCCTGGCTCTGCCACTTACTAGCTAAACATGGACAGGTTACTTAGTTTCTTTAAGCCTCCATCTCTTTACTTTTAAAGTGGAAATAATGGTACCTAAAACCATAAGATCATTAAGGAACATAAATTAGATAATGTCATCTTATCATGGAATTAGCTCTGTGCTTGACTCCTAGAGGATGCTCAACCATTGTTAGCTTCTGCCCCCTAAATCAGAGTTATCAGGTAAAGTAAAGCATGCCAAGTACTTAGACAGTTCATGGAGGATGTCATCTTATAAGGTCTATTTCCCAAAAATGAATTCTGGTTTAAAGTCATACACAGAAATTTATTTGGGCCCATGAGCAGGAACATGTCTGTAATAACTGTCTTAAGGTTGAAGAATTAGAGGTTGCATTTAAACAAACAAACAAAAAATCATAATGCTTTCACTGTAAAAGGATTACTGACCTTAAGTAAAAAACACTTATTTTGCTATGAGATTCCACTTACCTATATTAAATCATTCTTTCTTACTCCTAAAATGAAATATTGACATCCAGAAAGCTACCCTATCCATGCAAGTGACAACATTAAGGTCAGCCCAGAAAGTGGAGATTAATCTGAGTTGGTGAAAAATTTAGAAGGTCCATCGACAAAATGAGGGCAATAAATTTCAAAGTACAGATTAAAAATGAAACTAATCCAGGTGAGCTAGAACATTGAACCTCCAATTTTTTTGAAAGTCCAGGACATGCTCATAAATTTTGATGGCATATCTCTGGAAGAGAAAGAAATCTTAGCCAATGGTGGAAGTGGATGTTAAGAGAAAGTGGTACTATAGAAATAAAGAGTAGAAAAGAGAGTCACATCACAGGAAATAATGTATTTTACCATTCATTTTTTATCCTTAATACAACAAACACTTAGAAAGTTTCTACTATATAATAGGCATTAGTATAAAATGGATAAAAAGTAGGGTCTGCCCATAAAGTTTATATTTATTTAAGCAAATACATCCAATAACTCATTCATTTGTTCCCTCCAGATGCTCACAGTCTATAGGGGGAAACAGATAAGCTAATGAGCCATGACAATGAGTAAAATGATAGAGGTATGTACTAGGTGCATATGAACTGAGCATGAATGGGGAATTGGCCTGAAGAAGATAAGGTTAGTTAACCCTATCATTTCCAGACTGTTATTTTTTCAACATTTGTGGAAGTCCATTCACTTTGAGACTCAGAAAATCATACTAAAACTCTTGACCCTTCCTTTTCTCTGTCATCTACCACCCTCCCAAGTTACCTAGTCTTATTCTATGACTTGGCTCAAAATCATTCACTCCAACTCTCCTAGTTGGAGTCTCATCTAGATTTAACACATCTAAACCTAGGAAAGTAAAACATCTGGAATAACTCGTTGAAAGATGAAGTTTTTGAATTCTGGACATGTTCATGGCAGTGACTTACCCTCCCCCTCTACTTCTGCTCATCTCCAGGGCAATACTTGGATCTTAACCTCATCTAACATGGCTTCATCTCAGAAATCTCAATATCTAACATTCCACTTTCTGGCTATACTTTTCCATCCCTTTAACCAGTTGTTAAATGAAGCTGATACAGCCAGGGGCAGATCCATGATGCATTTTAACTGAAGCTTATACAATTTAAGGAGCCCTTTTTAAGAAAAATAATACAAAATCACAAATGGAAAAGTGGTTACAAAAATGGATACTTGTTATAAGAAAATAAAAACAAATCACTGAACTTTGAAAGCAGACAAATACCGCATTACCAAATTCACTAAAAATCATAACAAAATAAATAAAATTTGTGTCCCCATAATTCTTTTTTTTCATACATTGAGGGCTGCATATGTTTGGCTGCATTCATGAATAGCCAATTGACCTAGCACTATTTATTGATAGGTGCATCCTTTCACATTGCAAAGTAATGTCAACTTTGCATAAGTCAAGTTTGGGAGTCTGTTTCTGCATGCTCTATTCCTGTCCATTGGTGTGTTTGTCTGTTTCAGCACTGAATCAATACTATCTTAATGGCTGTAGTTTTACAATAAACATTTCAATTCAGGAACTTAAGTCTTTCAGCTTTGTTTTTCTTTTTCAAGGTTGTCTTGGGTATTCTTGGTTCTTTTCATTTGATATAAATTTTGAATTGGCTTATAAATTTCTAAGAGAACTACTTCTGGGATGTTGATTGAGATAGTATTGAATCTATAGATCAATTTGGGGAGAATTGACATCTTAATATTGAGTCTTCCAATCCATGAATGTAGTTTACCTCCATTTCCTTAGATATTCTTTAATGTCTCTCATTATCATTATGTAGTGTTTGTTGTAGAGATCTTATACATCTCTTGTTATATTTATTCCTAGATATTTGATAATTTTGATGCTATAATAAATGATGTCTTTTGTGTGTGTGTGTGTGAGGAAGATTAGCCCTGAGCTAACATCCTTTGCCAATCCTCCTCTTTTTGCAGAGGAAGATTGGCCCTGGGCTAACATCCATGCCCATCTTCTTCTACTTTACGTGGGATGCCACCACAGCATGGCTTGATAAGCAGTGCATAGGTCTGCACCCAGGCTCCGAACCCGGGAACCCTGGGCCTCCGAAGCAGAGTGCAGGAAGTTAAGCACTACACCACTGGGCTGGCCCCTAAATGACCTTTTTAATTTCATTTTTTGAACTACCTCTGGTGTGTAAAAACAAAATTGATTTTTATATGTTAAACTGTCTAAAAAACTTAACAATACAAATAACTAATCTGTAGATTCTTTTACATTTTCTGGATATGTAATCATGCCATCTGCAAATAATGAGGCTTTTATTTCTTCACTTCCAACTATTATGATTCTTATCTCTTGTTCCTGCATTTTTGCTGTGGCTAGAATGTCTTCTGTCATACTGACTAGAACTGGTGATGAGGGCTGTGCTCATCTCATTCCCAGTGTCAGAAAAGTGTTCGATCTTTCATTATGGATCCTGATTTTTAAATAGGCTTTTGTTGTTGTTGATATTCCTTTTCACAGTAAACATTTTTCCTTTTATTTCTAATTTGCTATTAGTTTTTAAAACATGAATAGATGTATTTTTTAAAACATGAATAGATTAATTAAATGTTTTTCAGAATTTCTGGAGTTCCAACTGGAAATTTTCATTTTTGAAATGAAAAAAGAGTGGCATTTTCCAAGGCCACTTTTTTCGGCAGGGCTTGAATACTAATTCAGTTCGAGCAAATTCCTGCTCAAGCCTCTGAGTCTTTTAGTGCTGGATTGCTTATGAGTCGGTGAATGACTTGAAAGGAAAAGTAGTACAGAATGTAGAACTTCACCATAGTATGATTCCCTCCTCCTCCAGATCATGGCCCCTAAATACCGATTCAATTTGGTAGCCCTCTCATGCCTTCAAACACATATTTACTTTTTGTGTTTTTGTTGTTTTTTTGACTCAGCTAGTCATTTTTAGCAGAAGGATTAATGCAGGTGAATCTCTCATGGCCTATAGCAGAAATCTGAATTTTATTATTATTATTAATAGTGTAAGAGGTTTCTTTCACCTTTACAACTTGTTATGGATGATGTGTGTAAATTAAGAATATTGTCAAATTTGAGAATACCTCTGTGAAGTCTTTTTTCATATATAAGTTGTTAGATTTGGAAAATTTTTCACAGACTAGCTCTGGCCCTGTACATGTCAAACTTTGTTTCTTTTCCACAATCCACACATGTCTTGTGCTGGATGCCCCAGGACACAGTCATATGATGATCTGACCTCTATCTTTGCACTTTTTCATCATGACTGGATAGATCTGCACAGTAAGTGGTAGGACTATTCTTGGAAAGCTATTCCTACATTGGAATTGTTAACTGCACATGGAAGTAACTGCAAACTACATAAATATATTCCATTAAGTCCAAATAAAACATTTCCCATACTCAAGTTCTTCTTAGCTAGTTCCCAAAATACTTGTGTTCACTCCAAAAACCACCTGACACAAGGAAAAGTATGATGGAAGGAAGTTGAACTAGGAGACCAGTAATCTTAACCCATGCTTTCTCAGTGAAGACAGTATCATCTCAGGGATGCAAAAGTTGGTTCTTGGGGGGGGGGGGATTTAAAAAATCTTACTCTTTTTTTTATATATAAAGCACAAATATACACACAATACATAACAGACATGTAGTCCATGAGTGGTATTAAAATTTCACAGGAGGGGGGCGATTAAGAAAAATATTCTAAAAAGTTTTGCTAGGAGGACAAAAGTTTTAACAAATGTTGACAGGCACTATTCTAATCAGTCGAGGTTAAAATGTCCTACTGTACAAATTTTGCCAGGTCATATGGCCATGTGCACCCATTGCTAAGGCTCCTCTCAGGGTCTTGGGAAGGATCTAAGCAAGTGAGGGGCGTTGAAGCCAAAGTTTCATTAGCTTCGTGGTAAAACCACTGTAGATACATGCTATGGCAGGACTCACGATCTACAAGGGGTCCATGGAGTTCTTCTCAGCTATGAGGATTTTAACCAGGTGAACATACAATAAAAGCCACTGGATCAAAAATAACCAAGAATTTCTCTTCAGTGGTATTGCCCTCTTTCTCTACCCTCAAGGGGAGGTCAAAGGAGATTTCTTAAAGGAATGAGTTGGAAAAGAGTGGAGAGAGAGGTACTAAGCTACAGGATGAGGGGAGAGGGGCCACAGCCTTAGCTCAGACTACACCTATCAACCTGCCTACAAGAACACACTGCTGGCCACTGCAAGTCACATGTTTGATTATGCAGCTGCTCAAGCATGTATGGAAGGATGGAGGGTATGACAAGGCTGCAGAATTCTATTACGCACGGCACTGAGTTTCCCCTGATCTGTACCTTTGCACAAGTATCTCTTGCATCTCCCTCAAATGCCTTTTCTCCATTTCCATGAACATGTTACTATTCTTCAAGACTCAGGTCAATTCTCCTTCATATCAATCTTGCTTTATTCTCTCACACGGTTTCTGTAGTAGTCAAATAGTTATTCAGTATTATAATTCTTTCTGAGAAAATTCTATTTTCCTAAATAGTATATGAGTTCCTTGCAATTTGATCCTCATTCAGCTTTTTATCTTCAAACCAAGTGGAACAATGCCTGTATGAATTACTGCATATCAGAAGCAATTAGAACCTGCTACCACTGGGGGGCTGTATGAGAAGATGATAGAGAAAGAGTGTTTAGATAATAAAGAGAAGGCTACTCTATTTTGCAATATTTCAGCATTAATTATGTACAGGATGAGGACAGGACTGAAAACAAAAGGATGTGCACATACATACTTCAAGCTCCTATCCTGTTAATAAAGCCCAGGCACAGAATTATTATTATTTCACTCAAATTAAGAAAGAAAATTATACTGTTCTCTGCTACCTTGAGCTTTATGAATAATTGTTTTCTATTATGGAACATGCTTCATGGTCGTGATACCCATTTCAATTGTATCCAGGATTCCAACCAGTAGATCCCAGGAGAGAATTCAATATAGAGATGACTTGAATTTGATATTTGATTCTGTCCCTGAACTTCTGTTTAACTTTGCTCAAGTCCCCTTCTTTTTGGACACATTGCTTATATATGGAAGAAACAGCCAAGTTATGAAGAAAGAGAAAACTCATATTTTTCTATATCTATATAAATGTTTTATTTGCATTTGTTTTTAAGAATGTTTTAAAAAATAATGTTTGAATTATGTTGTGTACCTCCCTTTCAGCTCCATGTTGTTCACTGGAGTTCAGACAAATACCCCAGCTTTGCTGAGGCAGCTCATGAGCCAGATGGATTAGCTGTCTTGGGAGTATTTTTACAGGTGAGAATCCACTATACTTAATATCCATTTGAAATAATTATTCAGCTACATTGGATAAAGTTTTCAGTCATGGAACAGAGAGTCTACTTTTTTTTTTTTTTTTTGAGAGAACTTATATTCTAAAAGAAAGAAAAGGGATCATTTTCATGATATGGAACCTTTCAAAATATATCAGGGGCATGCTCAATTTGCTTTAAATTGCTGCTGGAGAAGAGTAAAATGCAGCTTACCTTTCTTGCCAATGGGCCCAGTCTTGCCAATGTTGCCCTGGTCTCCTATATCACCCAGGTCTCCCTTAATTCCTGAAAAGCAAAGCATGTCATTTTTATATCCTAAAGTTTTATTTTCCCTTTAAAGACAAGGCTAATATATGATAGTCAATTGAAGGAAATACCAAAAAGTGCATTCTTCTCTCTGTGGTATATAATATATATCCTATGCTATATTATCTATTTTAATAGCATTCTAATATATGTATTAAAATTAAAATGTGGCCAAATATGACAATCCTGGACCTAATGATGTTAAAATGCTTACTGATGTAATATTTCTAAAAGGTCTATAGCAGAGGATGTTTAATCTAAAGGTCAGATAAGGGGCTGAGTAGAAGAATTCTTGCATTATATTCTAATTCTGTCCCTCTCGAAATCGATTTTGACCTCACTTTGGGATTCTATTTCCTCTCTATTTTAAAATGAGATTTGACTATTTCTGCCACTTTAAAAAATGGGAGGGAATGTATAATCATAAAAACTAGTGATCAAAGGGACTGTCCCAAGTTTTCACCCCAAAAAAACATGATCAGATCACTGAGTTCCTTCAAAACTGTCATTAATTTTGTCTTTTTATGATGATCTAAAAAATATTTACCAATTATAAAACTTTTTGTGATGCTAATTTTGCAATTGATTGTACGTATTTATAGAATATTGCACGTATTTATAGAATAAAAAGAGTTTAAATCAGCATTTCTCAAATTGTGGTCTGAAAGGCTTGGGAATCTTTTCTTCTCCTTAAATTACTGAATATTTTAAAATCAGTGTTCTGGGGCCACTACCTTGCAGCAGTTGGCAGGGAATATTTCTAGCGCTTGGAAGACACGTGCTTACACATCACAATCCAGAGGCTATCCTTTGGTGAGACTTACTCTTGCCTTTGTGAGTAAAAACATTCCAACCTTTGTGTTATCCTCATTTTCTTTGCTCCTACTCCTCGCCACCATTCACCACAGATCTTAGAGAAGGTGAATAAATCAATGGACCAGACAACTCTTTTTGTTCCTTCTCAACTTCCTTCTGAGGTTCTCGGCCAGCCAAAAAGAGTTGCTTAGCAGTGGCTTCTGAGGAGAGACACAGCTATGAACACAGCTGTGTTTCTAAAATTCATTTAGATGTTCCCGGAGACTGCTATTCCCTGGGGCCTCCAGAGTGTTCCACTCCAGCCAGCCCTAAGGTTGTAGCTTGAGGAAGTGTCCAAGTCTTGTTGACAGGCGATCTCATAAGAACTCTCTGGTGGTGAGTAAATTCATATCTGAAATACATTTCCTGCATCTTTGGAGCAGAGGGTGTTATGAAAGCTGCTAATTTCCAGGGCAAGACCAGGAGAGAGAGAAGAGCCATTCTAACATTGTAGCATCAATTTCAAATCATTTCACCTACCTTTCGGCCCCATGCGTCCCACTTTGCCATGCTTTCCCTCTTCTCCCGGATCTCCTTTTTCACCATCATCTCCTTTTGAAATGGAAAATGAATGGGAGGAGCAGTTCAAATAATAACATAAGCACATACTCCCCCGGATATAGCAAACATGGTTGGAATCCGTCCCCCAGCTCAGTGCTTGCCTTACGACTCTGATGTGAGTATGCACACAGGCCCACATGGACTGGACCTTCAGGGAAAGAGAAGAAACTTCCAGTATCTTTTCTCTTTCACTTTCCTCCACAACTACCTCTGTGTTTAAAGAAACATCCTTGCTGGTGAATCCCTGAGAAGTTTGTTTGGCCTGACAAATCTATAGTCTTGCTGGAGAATCTGGCAAATTCTGGAAGCATTTACATGCACATACATTGAGATACATGTATATGGATGTACTATATAAAAATATATATGAGATATAATATGAATATACATTTATATGTTATAATATAAATATATAAAATTACATAAATATATAATAATAACATAATATATATATATAAATTTATTACTCTCTCTGTACTTTGGTGCCACAAAATTGTAGGCAGGGACCAGGAAGCTACGAACAAAAGACTAACTAGGAATGGGGAACTTTGCAGTTCTGTGGAGCAGCGACTATCTCAATCACAGGTGGATCTGGCTCTAGCACCTCACCCAATCAAGAAGGACTGAATGAGTGATTTAATGAAAGGTGCCCTGGACCGTGAATCAGGAATTCTGGATTATTAATGTCACGATAGTTGCTGATGGGTTGAGCAAATCTTTAAAGTTACTGATTGAACTTATTGGCTTTGGAGTAAGATAGATCTGGACTTGAGATTCGGCTTTACCACTTACTATCAGGAGAAAGTTGAATACATGACTTCCCTTTCTGAGTCTCATTTTTCTCTCCTTCAAAATGAACTAATAACACTCACTAGAGAGTGCTCTGAAGAACCTTGAATAAGATAACGTGCATAAAAGACCTGGGACATAATCAGTGCTTAGCAATGGTGGCTATTGTTATTCCTTCCTTTACACTTAAGTTTCCTCATCCTTTACCTGGGGATAACACCTAGCCTCCCTGCCTCTTTCAATTGTTTTAGGATCAATAAGGTAAGCATGTGACCGTGCTTTGAAAATAAAAGGCACAACACACAATATTATGAACAGCCACCCGTGTTATCATCATAGCAATCTTAGGACATGAAGGAGCCCGTCCATCACCAGCGGAAAGAAGTAGATAAAAGACTTCTAAAGACAAAAGTGAAGATCCTGGGATTTGACAGTTTGGGAGAGAGAAAGTGAAGATGTTCATTTATTTATCCAGAAAAAGCATGACCAGCCATTCTTTATTTTTTTCTGAGAGCAGTGTTAATATTTTAAATGAAAGCATAAGCAATGTATGGAAGAGTTTGATTTCCAGGTTGTGAGATTGGTCAAGCATCGGAATGCTTCACATGGAAGTTCTAAAATCTCTTTCTGGGAAAGGATTTCAAAAAAGAATGCACAGATGATTTGTGTGATCAGACCAGAGGTGTGAAACGGGTGGACTAGATGGCATTTCTCCAGCTAAAGTTAATAGTGAATGTTTATGGAGCAATTACAGTGTGTGCCACGCACAGTGCTAATGTAACTATCATAGTAATTCTAGAAGGTGAAAACTTTTATTGCTCCATTTTATGAACACATAAACTGAGATTCAACGAGGTTAAGTGGTTTGCCTATTGTCATAGAACTTGTGAGTGGTAGAACTAGGATTCAACAACATGTAGTTCCTGCCCCTCCAGATCCCTACCTGTAAACAATTATCCCTTCCAGTCTAGGCTTCTGTGACTCTTAGTGGATTGTGGAGTACAGAGAACCTGGCACTGTGCCAGATTTTTCAGGTGGAAAAGAGGTGATGAAGAAAGAATGACAGTTTTGTTCCTTTTTAAATAAAAAAGATAATGGGAAAGAAAAAAGAAACAGCTTATTATCTCAATGACTTCATTCACAGAGAATGTATCCTTGAGGTGGTTTAGTATAATTGAGACCTGGTTTTGCCACTCGTTAGCTGGGAGAACTTGGGAAGTTCTTTAACTTTTTTGAGCCTTGTTTTACTATTTGTGGAATGGGCAAAATAACATCTTTTTCAGAGGATTTTAGTAGAGGAAAAATTAGAAAAGCATTTTCCTTCAGGAAGCCCTCTCTTACACTCTCAGGCTGGGCTAAATTCTCCCTCTAATTACCTTCATTGTTTAAATTATCACTTTATACTGAGTGAGTCAATTTATCTGTGCTATGCTTTACACTCCTCTGTGACCTATGGGATGGCTGAGGTCATAAGTGATCTGTTCTAGCATCCCCATAATTTAGCACAGTGCCTGGCTCTGGCACTTAATAAATATGGCTGAACTGGATATACTTCATAAGCCATAAAACATTTTACAAATGTAATGATAGTGTTTATTGAATACTATGTGCCAAAAGGATTCTTAGTACTTGACATGCATTCTATCATTTGATCCCCACAACAACCTTTGAGATGGATATTATTCTTAGTTCCATTTTACCGATGAGGAAATAGGGTCAAAGAGAGGTTAAATAACCTCCCAGGGTTGCACAGTTCATAAGTGGGAAAGCCTGGATTCAAACCAAGGCATTTGCCCTCAAATCTCATGTTCTGAACAAACTGTATGATTCGGAACAAATTTCTGACTTCACATTTCTGGGTCTTGGATTGCTAGTCTGTACAGTGGGACTAAAGATGCATGTCCTGCTCACCAAAAGGCAAGATCAAAGGCAAGCAAGTATGCGAATCACTTTGCGAATTATAAAACCACACAAATGTGAATTATTGGTGCCATGATTATTTCTCCCCTTTCTCCCTCTCCCCACGAGCTTTCTCATTCATTTTCAAGGAACTTTCTAACTGGAGGCAGCCAGATGAGCGACTTAGTCATCTACTGCTCCCTGGTGGCTCCTGACGGAGACCTGGGAGGATGAAAATAGGATTATTATTCTTCTGACCTGTGTGCCTGCATCCCAGCCTGGTGGTGAGCAGGTTGCTGGCAGAGATGAAGTAAACAACTTGTGCCCTTGCCTTCGGCTTGGGTCCCCAGTTCATTTGATCTTTGGGACTTGCTTTAATGAGAACAGAAGAGAGGTCTAAAAGCAAGCTTTGGAAAGAATCCCCCACACAACTCACAGTTGTCTGCTTTTATCCTCTTGGCAATATTTCATTAGATTAGTAGGGCAATTTAAACTTCCTTTCCTTCTTTTAAAAATAGCCACTTACATTTTAAAATTAAATGAAAAGCTATCAACTGAAATGAACTAATTTCAATTTTACAAAAATGATTTGTTTAGGCCCCCCTAGGCCATCAGCTTGCTGTGATAATCTCTCCAGCAGAATTCCAACAGAGCACACAGTTGACAAATTATTCTTAGGTAGGACTTTTTTTTCCCCAACAAGCAAAAAGTCTTTTCAAATTAAATTCTAGTTTGAAATGAAATAGCTGAACCCAGGTCAGTACCCCCTGCTCAAAGAAAGTAATTATTAAAAATTAGTGAATTGGTTTTGGAAATGCTAGAGATAATTCACAGGAAACCATTATTTTCCCACTGCCAAAATAATCTTATGGACTGGGGGGAAGTTGTTTGCAGTTCTTCTCCTGATCAGCCTTAGAATTGAGTGGGATAGGTAGTATGGTATGCTTTATTAACAAGGCTAGGACCCTTGCCTAAAATTTATCTTCCCAACCCTACTTGCTCCTTTTTTCCACATATACCAATTGCATCCTCATTCTTGGAAATTTCTATTGTCTTATCGATTAACCTCAGACCTCTCATATAGATCAGATACACTATTATTGGTGTACAGTGGACCACCTCCCAGTACTTTTCCTTCCCCAATCACAACCTCATCGTTTCACTGAAATATTTGGTCCTCCCCTCCTTGGGACCCTGCTGTTGTTTGCCTTCTACCCATTCACCCAGTTTATCAGTCCCTCTGTGCCTTCACCTACCTCCCCATACATCCTGAATTCTTTCAACACAGTCACTTCCACACAGCTCTCCCTAAGCTAAAGGAGTGCATGGCATCAGTGAAGAGAGCTCTGGAGCAAGTCATATCATTTCTCTGAGTCTCAGTTTAATCCATAAAATGGAGAAAACAATCCTTACTCATAGGATTGTTATGGACTAAAGGAGAAAATGCATGAAACATGTTCAGCACAGTGCCCCATGCTTGGTAAACTCATCTGTCCTTGTTTTAATGAGAACAGAAGGGAAGTATACAAATGATCATCATTGTTATCATCATCATCACCAGAAATGACATCCCGTGTGAACTTTCCTTTGTATTCATTACCTCAATCCCTATCCTATAATCATCACTTACTTTTTTACTTGACTATGTGTTTTTTTACTCTTTACTATGAAAATTTGCACACAATTAAAGATAGAAATAAATATACACCTGTTACTGGGATTTAATGATTAACACATTGTCATTGCTTCATCTATGTGAAAATGCTTCATCATTCTTACTGACTTTTTTAAAAAACTAAATTACAGACATATGACATATCTTCCTTAAATACTTCAGCCAGTGTCTCTGAAAGGTAAGAACATTCTCCTGTGTAAACATAATACTGTTATATCAATCTTACTTTTTGGGCTGCAGAGATTTGCTAAAGTCACCTTCAGAGACTTCTGTGATCTTGTTTATCTTGAGCCCATACTGCTGTGCTATAAATAATCTAATAAAAAAGAGGTGAGCACTTAGAAAGAGAAGCATTTAGAGGAGTAAACTTAGGTTCCTTGAAAACAAATCATGACAAATAATTCCATTTTCTCTTCTGAAAGGACTACTAATGAAGAAAAAAACTGCCATGACCAGAGTGGTTGAAAGAAGACAAATTTCCATTGGTCATTTACAGAAGACAGTGGTTCCTGGGAACTACTGGGATGATATGTTGATGAAGCCCATGTGTTCCACTCCTATGTATCATGATTATATATAAGTCATAATTATATTGTTTTCCACTCTTACATATCCTGAGTTCAAGTTCTAATTATATTGCTTTCCACCTTTGTGAACTTAAGTGTGTGATAAAGACTTTCATAGTCTCTGTTTTATCTATAATTGGAAATAACTCAAGAACATACCTGTTCTAGAGTCTCTCAAATTGAGGGCTGTTTTCTTACTCTGAGACACATGGTACTTTGATTCATTTTAATAGCTTTGTGATGGAAATTGCAGGTAGAGGAAGAAATCAATAAAAAGATTTCTTGCTTCCTTTATTTCTTGTCAAATGTATTGCCAAGTAATGTGTTACCTGTACTGCTCCCACCCATTGTGTGAAGGTGGGATTCTTCAACTCTCTAAATTGTCCTCTACCCTAGAACTGGCACCGATCACTTGGTTAATGGGAACCAACAGAAGAAGGCAATCTGTAATTTAAAACCAGTGAGCATGGCTCACTGACCCCCAAAGGTAGCAGTGGGCATACACTGTAGAGAGATCACAGAGTCATGGTGACAGTTCATCACAGCTCTTTCCTCCTTTGAGACACTGAGGGACAGTTTTCTTCATATTTCCTTTAAAAAAAGCATAAAAAGTGAGCAAGCATGATTTCTCAGTGAAAACTGATTTGTAGACATTACGTTTGCCATCTTCATTGCCATGAGTCAGCATATGTGTGGACAAGAGAGACCCAGACTGTGGCCAACCTTGCTTAAGAACAATAATCAACAGTATTCTCCTCTTGACTAGAAAAAATATTTGCCTGGCAGTCGGGCAGGGGTCCTCGAAGAGATTTTCCTGGGATTCTTCTCTAACATTACCTCACCCAGTTAAGATGAATGTGCATGAAATAAGACTGCTTATGTAAAACAACGAACACTTTTCCTAACATATTTAAAGCGTTCACAAAATATTGTTTATTCTGGTCCTACAGTAGGGATATGGTTACAAAAGAACCAAGTTCATCTTAGTTCATAGGAAACTGCATGCCTTTAAGGAGAAAAGCTGTCCAAGGGAAAATCTTCTGAGGAAGATAGCAGCTCTTAACCGAGAAGCAATTTGCCAAAGGACTCAGCCTTCAGAAGCATAGGTCTATTCAATTTGAACGAGTGACAGGACACTCATCCAAGTTCCCTGTGGAAGCTTGGTGCAATGGATAGAACAGGATTATAGTCTGTTAAGGGCTGAATTGTGTCCTCTCCCCCAAATTCATATGTTGACGCTCTACCCCCAGAACTTCAGAATATGATTGTGTTTGGAGATATGGCCTTTAAAGATGTGATTAAGTTAAATTGTGGCTGTTAGGGCAGTCCTAATTCAATTTGACTGGCGTCCTTATGAGAAGAGGAAATTTGGACACACAAAAGGACATAAAGGATGCATGGACACATCCCTGCAAAGGCCGTGTGAGGACACAGTGAGAAGGCGGCCATCTGCAAGCCAGGGAGAGAGGTCTAAGAGAGATCAAATCTGCCAATTCTTTGACCTTGGACTTCCAGCCTCTAGAACTGTAAGACAATAAATTTCTGTTGTTTAAGCCCCCCAGTTTGTGGTATTTTGTTACGGCAGCCCTAGCAAACTAATTCATAGTCACAGAGACCTAGGCTCAAATCCTAAATCTCCACTTAATAGCTCTTTAATCTTATATTAAATAATTACCCTCTCTGCTTCAGTTTCCTATCCTGAAAAATTGAGATAGTTACACTTCTCTCATGGAGTTACTTGAAGATTAAATGATATTATGGATGGCAAAGTTCATAGAGGCTCCTCTTGCATCCAGTTTGCCCTTGTTGATCCACTAAATGTTGAGTGTGTAGTGGGCATCTATTGCTTTCACCTACCTGGTATCCTCTACCTATACTTCTGGTAACAGCCCCACAACTTTTCATAGGAAATTACACTTACTTATTCCCAATCCATGTGGTTTGAAACTTATTCATAGTAATTGGTTCAGCAATGGACCTGTGACCCAATAAGAGCCAATAAGTCTCAATTCATAGATAAGTCTCCCCAATAATTCAAGTAGTTATGACTTTCAGAAATGGAGACTTACTCTTTCTGCAGGGGTTGCAGAGAGGATAGACTATTATTGAAGTATCTGAATCTATTTTACCACTGTGAAGCAAGAACCTTCTTAAAAAAGAAGTCATTATATAGGAAAGCAGAACCAAGGTGTGAAGGCTGAGTCCTGAACACAACACTTGAGCCTGGATATAGCTTAGCCTGAATCCCTCCCTGTTACATGAATCTATAAATTCCCCTTCTCTCTGTTTCTTGGATTAACCACTCTGAGTTTGGTTTGTGTTTGATTTCTTTCACTTGCAAACACTAGTTTCCTTACTAACACTGATGTAGAAGAATAAGAGCCTTATAAGGAGATCAAAACTACAGGAGAGAATAGGCATGTAAACATATAATTACTGTGGTAAATGCTGGAAGAGCAGCTGTAATGGAAACACAAAGGAGGAAACACCTAACTCTACCTGCCCACCTCTAAAACTCATCCCTATTCTTTCTCAGGCACAAGAAGTAAATGCGATCTCTTGCACTGGGCTGCATGAGAATGAACTTATACCTCAAAGTAAGTACAAAAGAAAAGAAGCTAAAATACAAATTTGTCATTATATTAGGGCAGGATGGTACTAAAATGTTCTCATCAACAGAAGTTCATGTAGATTTTTATCTTCTCTCCAACTCCAAACACCACAGGTCCAGCTTATGCATCACCTCCTCTAGCCAGGAGTCTTCTCAGTACAGACTTTCCTGCCCCATCTCCCTCTTCAACAGTCAGGATTAATCTCATTCATTGAAGGGAACTCCCCTCGCACTTCACAGCATCCATTACATTGTGTCATAGATGAGAGGACAGGTCAGGGATGATATATTATTTTCTTTGTGTACCTAGCACTTGGCACAGGGTCTGAGATGCAATAGGTGCTTTCTCAGTAAAGGTTTTCAAAACAAAAGGAATAGCATCCTTAAAGACAAGTTGGATAAACGTGAGTTTAATGACAATATAGTCAAATAAATCAGTCATTGATTGAAATTTCATTCTCAATAATGGCTGATTCATGAATTGACTTCAGTGCATTGGGAGGTCTATGGTGATGGCTTATAACCTAGTAAGGCAGTCCAGGCAAATACACAAATCTCTACTGCTCCCTCCACCCCATATTTTTGTTTCCTCTCCTAATTTGCCCATGTATCCCAATATCACTGCCATGCTCTAGACTCCCAGGCTCAATACCCAAATCAGCTTTGACTGTTCCTCCTTCCTAACTCCCATCTTGATTCTTATTGTTTCTCACATCTATCCTTTCTTTTACCTCCCATCCCAACTGCCATTATTTTACCTCTTCCTGTCCTCATCCTCTAACCCCTGTTTCTTGCAGGTGATCCCTATTGGTCTTCCTGGTGTTTTATTCACTGGTGATTCCAAGGGCCAATACTGTCTGTTCAATAAATAGTCTTTGAAATATTGGTTTCCTTGGATCTGAACTTTACTTTTCCAAACCATCTTGCAAACTAATCTTTATAAAATCACATTTTCATTATAAAACTGCTCCATTCAAAATGTTTCAGCAGTTCCTCTGTGTTTATAGGCCAAGTCCAAACTAATCAGTCTAGCATTTGGACTTTCACAAACTGGCATCAATAGAACTTTCTGGCATCATTTTCTGAAATTGACCTGCATAACTTTCTATTCCTGTCCAACGTATTTATTTGCTGTTCGTTAAAATGTATTTCAATTCATGCCTCCATCGAAAGGCACAAGCTCTTCTCTCCATTTGAAATTCGTCTCCTCAAAGAAAAGAACCAGAAGTCATAAAAGAAAAGCATATATGACCATATGGGAAATTAAAAGTTTTCATATGATAAAAGATGCCACATAAATATATAAAGCTTATAAACAAATATACGATAGACAAGGAAAACATCAAACACTAAGACATAAAAAATGATTAATGTTCTTAACGTGCAAAGAGCTTTTGCAAATTTCTCTGCAAGAGGACAATAAATGAAGTTAAAAGATAATCTAAAAATATAGATGGAAAATGCCAGACTCACTATTAGTCAGAAAAACATATACAAATGTAAATGTCTATATCATATTTTGCTATCAGATTTAGTAATAATTTAGAAAGACTAATTGCATCAGAAGATGCTCTGGATGCAGAAAGCACTCAGGCATTCCTTTTGGCAATGTAAATTCCTGCAACATTTCTGGAAAATAGTCAGTCAATGATGACTAAAATAGCAAATCTACACACTCTATTTTACCTTAGGAAACTTATTTTATGGGAATAACTATAAGAACAAAAGTATATATGAGAATGTTTGTAGTGGCAGAAACAATCTGAAAGTTTATCATCATGGGACCAATGAAAATACAAGGAGGAATATTATGCAGCTACTTAAAATAATGAGTTAGAGAAAGATCTCTGGATCAGGAGTGAGCTCCATGTTATATTGTGTAAAGAATATCTCTTGGAGAGTCATATGCATATGATCCCATTCAGAAAAAAGAATAAATAAATGGAACAAATATAGAGAAAAGTGTTAATACCAAGCTATTAATCATGGTTATATGGGAGAAGTGGGACTGGAAAGGGAAGGGTCACAGGGAAAAGAGAGATCATTAGCTTTTTCTTTATACATCTTTATTTTATACATATTTATTCATGTTATGCCTTTCAACAAGCATGACATCCTCTTGCAATTTAAAAAATAAATCATAAATAATATAAAGGAACTACGGCCCTTCTCTCCTTTTAAAAATCCTACCCATGAGCCTTGTCTCAAATTAAATTCTAAATTATCTGAATTATTGATAGAATTATTTTCTTGGTAATTCACCATCTGGTTCCTTGTTACTAATTTCTAATTGCTGCCTTGAAGTATTATATAAAAATGGATTGTTATTTAACTTTTTGTATTAATGTCAACTACTTAATTAGAGTGTAAATTCCTTGTGATAAGGTAGACATTTTACACTTTGTTCTCAAGAGCTGTTCAAAATTTCACAAACTGCTCACTTATTCATTCCTTGAACAAATATTTGTGGAGTTTCTACTAGCTACCTGCATTGGGTCCTAGGGATACAGCACAATCTCTGACAAGACATGACCTAAGTATAGAAGTTTGGTGGGAAGGAAGCACCAAACAAGGTCTTATAAATATCATGAGTGTTACAAAAGGGAAATAGCTGTGTGTTTTGTTGGCGTCTAATAAGGTGAGCCTTTGGAAAAATCAACGATGTAGGGGTAAGGAGGCTTGGCTTTTACTCATCTATACTGCTCTCTCCTCAGATGACAAGATAACATGTCAAATAAGGAAATAAAATGGAATATTAATATGCTAAACAAATGCAAGGAAATACAATATGAAAGGAAACATATTGTGATAAATTTTATCTAATAATAATATCAATGTCAATAATGATAACAGCTACTATATCGGGTGCTTACTATGGCCCAAGCCAGGGTGTTGACATGCATGACCACAATGTCAATCAATCCCTTTATTGTGCCCCATCAATTCCAGGGACCCATAAACTTCATTCCCCCTTCAACCCCGTCCTGTGTAACCTAGCAAAGAAAAGCGAGGATTTCAAGGATCCTACAATCTTTCTGACTTGAATTACAAAGCACCTACTCTTTGTTTTCAGGCTTATTTGGTTTAAACAGTATTACTACATGAAACCTGCAAGTTTTTTGTAATTACTGCATGTTTGAACAACAGGGAGAAAAGAAAAAACTAACATTGTACTGAATGAAAAATACAACATTAAAGTTTGTTGGGCAGGTTTTCTTCCGCCTGCACACATCATTCATTATTAAAATGCATTCACAGCCAAGTCAGTAGAAACAAATGCAAGGGGGAATTCCATCTATCCAGGACTAAGTGGCGTGCTTCTGCAATACAACGCAGTGGTTAAGAGCAGGGGATCTGGGATCCGAGTGCTTAATTCAAGCCCTGGCTTCATCACTCACTGGCTGTTAGACTTTAGCAACCCACTTAAATTCTTTAAGGCTCAGTTTATTGTTAGTAAATCAGAATAGTGAAATATCTTCCCCATTTTAGGAGATTCAGTTCCCACTAGTAAAGCCTAGTAGGCAGGTGCAGGAACACCTTGGCAGGGATGAATGCTAGGCATTTTAGTTTTGCATACGCTCATCTGTTCAGAGTTCAAATGTTAGAGAATCAAGAAGAGGGAGCAAGAAAAAATTCCACATTAGTATAGCTGGGCCACATTAGAATAATATCAACATGGCATTGCCTCCCTTGATCATGAACAGACCATAGAGAGAGAGAGAGAGAAAGAGAGGGGAGGCGAGAGAGAGAGAGAGAGAGATGAGTGGATAGATAGAGGTTAATCAAAATTCTGAACCGATTTTAATTTGAAAAATAAAATGTCACCTTAGGGACACAATCTAGGGAAGCAAGTCATATCCCCTGCTTTTGTATGCTCTATGTGAGCTTTATTTCAATGTATCTGGTCTGTGTCTGTGGTTTAGTACTGGCTTTGCCCCCAAATCATTAGTGGCATTGTCCAGTCTTGCTCTTCAAAGACTAGGGTGACACTGGAAAGTCAGTTCCAGAGACCCTCCTTTGTGGTATGTCAAAGAACTTTCATTTTGGTCTGGAGCATATTGTCACAATTGCTGCCTCACTTCATCTCCCGACTTCCCATTAGACATATGGGCCTCCTTCTTTTGGTTGTCCTGTCATTTGGTCACTCAGCATGTAGTCCGATGAGAGAAAGATGTCTTTGCCATAGCTTTTGGCTCTGAATGTCAAAATCTTTTTCTAGATATTTGTTCATCTCAGGCCAGGCAGAACACCACCATTTAAACTATTTTTGAGTGCACCCAATGCTGTAATGTCTTGCACATACACTCATCCCTGGATGATGCAAATAAATGACCCTGAGAAAGGTGACATGCAAGAGTAGGGTGCTTTAGTTTCTTTCTCTTTAAATAGTGATAATGATTCCTATGGTATGTCGGTGGAGTTAAAGTGAAATAATGAATAAATCCGTTATAAATTTTAGACTTATATTCATAATAATTTGTTTAACAGATACAAGTATTGTCAAGTGGCCACAAGAGACCTGAAATGATGCTTCCAGAGTCTTCAAATCAAGAACAATCGTGATAAATAATTTGAAAACAATTAAAATATTTAGATGCTATCTCACTTGAGTCTCTGAGTATCAGATTTCTACTGCATATATTTATACTTTATAAAAGAGCAGAAAAACCTATAAAATATAGTGTAAAGAATTTGCAGATCAAATATGTGGTACAAAAACCAGACAGACTGGTTATGAGTTGGAATATCCTGAAAAGATGTGGAGACACCAAATAAAACCATTTCTAACAGAATTAGAAAGTTTCCAGAAGTAGAATTTTATAAACACAAATAAAAAGAGTGAGAGACATAAGTGGTGTCTGGTCTACACATATGGTCAATGACCCAAGGCCAACAGAACTGTCTGCCTGGGCTACAGACAGTAGCTAAAGGAAAATATCCCCTAAAGGAAGAAAAAAAGAACAAAAAACAGGAAACACATTCTTATTCTCCCTTGGGTTTTGCTAGTTTGTAATTTTCTAATATTTAGGAGTCCTTGACAATGTGTCAAGGATGGTACTAAGTGCTTTATGTAGCTTAATTCATTTCTCCTCCCCACAATCTGATAAGTAGTCACACTAGTATCAACCCATGTTACTGATAAGAAAACTGAGGATTGGTTTTGAGTGTCTTAGCTCATTTAATCCTATTTCATCCCTAGGGGTATTTACACCATTAATCCTACTTAATTGATAAGGAACACCAAACTGAGTTGGAGAACTACAGAAATAAGCACCATTAGTGAAGAAAAAGGGAGGTCTCAAGTTTGTGAGCGATTGATAAATAGACGTTGACTTTGCAGTGGGACTAAAATAGGCCGGAAATTGCAGCGAGGAGCAGAATGTGGTAGCACTTCACTGGTGGATTTCTATTTGTAAAACCAACTTGACAATCTATGAGCCTTTCTTTAGAGATGTGGGGAGAGAGGAAGCTTATGGCGACTAGGAATAGCAATGGAAGCTAATGAAAAAACGATGATAGCTAAGCCAAGGCTAAACATATTTTAATTTTCAAATTAAGCATTTGAGATGGGCGATATCCTTGCCTCCACTTTAAAAATGAGGACATGAGACTCAAGATCACATAAATAGGTAAGTGGCAGAGCTCAAATTGAAAACCATATGTTCTGTCTCTAAAGCCCGTGATCTTTACCAACATGCAAGTCCCTATTACTATGGTCTCTGGAACGATTGCTATATTACCAAATTATTACGTAAGAGAGTTGGGAAGGGAAATGACATGGGTAAAGCACACTCCCTTATTAAAATGAAACAAACTCATTTTTTTGTTATTGCCATTCAGTACCTCCTGATCTTTACCCAAGCTTTGATTGGCTGGAGTTTTACTCTTTCCCTCCTGACCCAACCTTGACATCTTTTCTTGGCATCTACCCAAAGAGAAAAGGAAGGGGAAAAATGGTTCAGAATACCCACACACTGGAATATAAAGTTATAAAAATCCAAGCCATTTACAATTTTGGTCTGTCCTTATGCATACAATACATATTAAAACTCGTAATGAAAGAATCCAGCAAATTAATACAATTAATACAAAGGATTTGGGAAAATACCTACTTGCTTAACCTCTTTGATAAAGTCACCAGAAAGAAATCAGCAGCTTAATTTTTATCAAGGTGACCGAGCTAAAACAATTCTGTACCATGTTTATACATTGACCTCACAGAACTCCTTTTCTAATGCTAATTTATAAAACTGAAGGGAGGATCATTTCATGCTTAATCAGAATGATTCAATGTGAAGACAATGATATAATATGGCAGAATTGAACAATGGCAGGCCCGGGAATCTGAAATATGAGTTCTAGTTTTGGCCTTGCCACCAATTAGCAGCTGTGTGACCTAGAACAAGCTATTTTACCTCTCTGGGCTTCAGTTTTCAGAAATATAAAAATAACTGGGGTTAAACTAAATTATCTCTGAGAATTACTTTACAGGTAGTGAGACTTCCAATTTGACTATGCAAGTGATCCAGATAGTCCTGGGCATATCTGGCCATCTGTTTGGGGAAGTCACAAGAAGGACTTTTGCATTGGAGGCTGAGAAGATTCCTGGGAAATAACTCAAGTTGTATCCATTGCTAGGATCCAGAGCCATGCTCAGTAAAATAATGGGTGGTCAGATAGAAGTCCATTCCCTGAAGGCTAAGAGGTTTACTGAGAAAGAAATTATCCCAGAAGATAGAGGGGAGCTCTACAAGGCTTTCCTTGTGGAAAATCCATGCACACCTCATGTTGTCTGGCACTCAGGTGTGTGCCCTGGTCCACCCATGCGTGAGTTCCATAGGGACTGATGGGAGCTTTAAGCCAAAACTGATGTAGCTATTCCATTCAGCCACATAAAATCCTGCAGTACAGTCACACTGCTTAGAGCCCCCTCTGGTTGATTAGAGGGTTTAGCAGGCTGATTGGAGCATAGAGCCCAACTAGAACTCAACTGAGTTCCAACCTGGCACCTTCCACCTGTGTGGCCTCAGGCTACTGACTTAATAGTTCTGAATCTGTTTCTTCATCTGCCAAATGAAAATTATAAGTTTTCCTTCTCAAAGTCTATTGAGGTAATTGAATGAAAAATGGTTATAAAGCAATTCCACAGTGTATGGAGAATGGCAACTATTCAATGTGTGTTAGTATTACTGCTCCCGCTACCACGATTGAGGTTGTGATTACAGTCATGCTGAGCAGGAGAGCCTTTCCCAGCCCCATGAGTTCATCACAGGCCCCCTGTGTGGAGGGGTCCTGCTAGTTACTTGTAGGATCTGCAGTGCCCTCAGAAGCAGTGGAAAGCCTTCCTCACTGAGTGAAGTGGCATCGAGTTAGTGGCCAGGTTAGGCTGTGACAGGGGCACCAGGGAATCTGTGGCACTCTTGCACTTGCGGAAAATCAGTGGTTACTGGTGGGGAAGTTCTTGGACCACTGAAGACCTGGTGTGATGACAGTGGCCCCCAGGAGCAGTCCTTTCTTGGAAGCATGGGCAACACTTTTTGGAAACTGCAGGACATACTTGAAGAGGAATTTCTGGGAACTGTTGGGGATCTTGGAAAATTTGGGTTCATTTATTTAATCAAAAATATTTATTGAGCACCCACTATGTGTCAGGGACTCTTCTAGGCAGTAGGAAAACACACTCAGCAGGATGGACAGGGTCCCTGCTTTCATGAAGTCAGCATTCTAGAACTGACTGTAAATATATAAATACACAAAGAGACTTTCATTTAGTAGTAAGTCTGTGAAAATAATAAAATGTCTTGGGAACTACGACAGAGAGTGAGGGGTAGTCAGGCAGGGCCTCACTATGAAAATGGCATTTGAGCTAAAATCTGAATGAGGAGAAGGAACTATCCTTGGGAAGATCTGGGGTAAGGTTGGGCCAGACAGAAGGAACATCAAGTACAAAGATCCTGGGTCAAGAATGGGAGACAAAGCAAGGATGCCCGAAGCAAGCTACAAGTGGAAAAGCAGTTTAACAGGGAGAAAGCAGATGGATTACAAACGACCTCTTAGGCACAAAGACACAAAAATGTCATAGAAAGAGAAAGCTCCTAAACTAAAAAGCTAGTGAAATCCAAAAGTAGCAATAGGGTGCAAGATTGTTACTTTCTAAACAAACTAATGAAGTCGTGGAGTTAATTATCAAAGAGGAGGCATGTCATCACTTTCAGCATATTTTAGTACCCAGTACAATGTTGGGCTGTGAGGTTGCATGAACTCCGTGTTCTTAGGCATTGTTCAATCCATTTCTTATCAAAAAGGGGTCAGTGGACTGTATTTTCAAACCTGATTCTAATAGAAACCAGTGGATGTCATGGAACGACACTGGGCCTGGAGCCAGAAGGCCAGGGGTAAAATTCAAATTGCATGACTGTACTGTATCTAAGCATCTACGTGACAGACCTTGCGGCCTCCACTTGGCCTCATTGAGATTGTTTCCTAATCTTTAAGTTTAATGTAATTGCTACTGTGTAGGGAAATTGTGAAAATTAAACAAGATAGCATATTTGAAAGTTCCTTGGAAATTGTGAAATGTCACCCAAATGTTTCTTATTGGTCTTTCTAACAGTTAAAATTTCTTGTCATTGCTGTTTTCAAGTAAAACCACTAGAGGTCAGATTTTACATAACTTGTTTAAAGAAAGCACCAAGGCGGAAAAACAAAAGAGCATTTTCTCACTAAGCAGCATAAAATAATAAATTTAAGGCATAGAAAGAAAAATAAAGATGGTTTTAACAAAGTTTTTTTTTTTTTTTGTGGGGAAGACCAGCCCTGAGCTAACATCTGTTGCCAATCCTCCCCTTTTTGCTGAGGAAGACTGGCCCTGGGCTAACATCCGTGCTCATCTTCCTCTACTTTATATGGGACGCCACCACGGCATGGCTAACACGCAGTGCGTCCGCAGGCGCCCGGGATCCGAACTCGCGAACCCCGGGCTGCCAAGCGCGAACTAAACTGCTGCGCCACCGGGTGGCCCCCCTAACAAAGATGTTTTGATAACTGGAACAATGCTTCTTCCCAAAATTGTTACTCAATCGACTTAAATAGGTGGGGAGAGGAAGGAAAGATAAATAGAATTTAAGTGTCTATTTATGGTTTCTACACAGCTTAAAGTTTACATTGATTATCTTATATTATTCTCAAAACAGGTCTGTGATGAGGCTCATTTTGCAAATAAAGAAATTGAAGCATAGATAGATGCAATAACATACTGAAGAT
The DNA here is from genome assembly GCA_031878705.1 of Tapirus indicus. Classification (NCBI taxonomy): domain Eukaryota; kingdom Metazoa; phylum Chordata; class Mammalia; order Perissodactyla; family Tapiridae; genus Tapirus; species Tapirus indicus. Next base: position 21,588,037 of record CM062935.1, read on the forward strand.
CAAACAGTTTGAATCTGATGTCTTTCCACGTCGTACTTGGGAGATAATACAGTAAAAAATAGTGTCTCTGTATTGGACAACATATTATATGACAGGTTAACATTACTGGTTTTCCACCTGCAACTCTAAATAACTTATTTAGTTCCCAGTCTCCCAAATGAGTTTAGGGAAAACTGCTTTTATTGTCTGTTTCTCAGAGTATCTAGAAGTTTCTGAGCACAGTGCTGGTAAATATGGTACTGAGATAATTAGCCATGGAGAAAAATAAAGACCAGGTTGTTCTTAGGAAAAATATATTGAACAGAAGCAATATCCTAGTCCTATGAAATGTTTCCTTGGCCATCAAGCTTTTTTTTTTTTTCATTTTGTAGAGTTAAATATACAAATCTGCCTTGTTGAGGGATGGGAAGGGGCTGTCACGTCATGAAGGAATGAGGTAGCATGGGTGACAGTTTATATTTCGAATAAGCAAGAATCTATGTCTGTTTTTTTGTGGTATCCACATCTAGCACAGTGCCTAGAGCAAAGGAAAGGCAGTAATGGATATGCTCACATGCTCCATGTGCACGTAGAAGCAATTTGCAAAGAAAAAAATGAGTTAACTGTGCCCTGGCCCCAAGAGTTTGCAATCTATTACTCAGCTCGAAATGTACATACAAGTTTGTGGACAAATTCTTCCTTACTTGGAACCCTTTAGCATCTAACATGACACCTGGGACTTTGTAGGTATTCAGTGCTTTCCAGAATCGTAGAATCTCTTTAATAAGAAGAGAACTTAGAATCCATTTGATGAAAAGTCCCCAGGCTCTGGGGGAAGAAGAAGAAATCATATCAGGTCCATAACAGACTTAGTTCTGGAACCCAGGGTTCTAGAGGGCTCCTTCCCAAGTCTCTCTTCCCCAGGACCACTTACTTCATTCTGTCACATTTCTGGCTTGTAATCATTTCCTAATTTCTACACAGTCTCAGGAAGAGAGTTAAAGAGGTTTCCATTGTTTGAAATCTTAACAGGGTTTCTAATGGTAAGGGAGAAGTTTTGTGTTAGGTAAAGAAATGAGGGAAAGAAGACTTATGGGGGACACTCTGCTTGTACCCAATGAATGTTGATTGCCCTCTGTTCTCCCTCCTAAATTATGAATCTCTCCATTACTCATGACACCAATATGTATTATTTACTGCATCTCTTGTGCCTAAAATATTGCTTGGCACTTAATAGGTACTCAATATATGCTGGCTGAATGGGAATGAATAGAATTGTTGAATTGGAATGCATTATATTTTGGACATTATTTTTATCATACTTTGTCCATTCTTCTTCCAGTTTGAAAGTTGCAGTTTCTCTGCAAGGAAAATCATTTGACAATGCTATTCTCATTTTCAGAGACAAGGAAAACTTTAATTTTCAGCATTTCCCTTGACACCTCAGGAAAAATGCAAAGTTTCCTATACTCGATGGAAAGTCCAGTAATGGTTTTAAGTAAATACTTTTATTTCTAATCGAAACTTTCTTTTCTGAACATTTGCCCTCACATTATTCATTTATTCACCCAAGAAATTATTTGGAAGCCCCAAGGTCTTATTGTTCCTCCCTGCATTTATTTTATGGTATCAAAGGTTAAAACTTGGATTGCAATCTTATCAGGAAATTAATTCACTGATTAAGAAAAATGCACTTTAAGCAATAGACATTTAAATAACTGACAAGCATAGGGCGATGTATTTCTGGTTTTTTTAAAGATGCTTTCTTTCTACTTAAAATTTTAGGCAGCTGTAATTCTTCCACCCTGTAGCCTGGAGAAACATAGCATGAATTACTAATGAGGGAGCACCAACTTCGTTGCAGTGACCACTTTCACAACAAAAGGGTCAGAGCTGAAACCAGGAAAACAGCAGCATTTTCTATCAACCAGTTGCTTGAAGCACATTTAGACCTTGACTCTACTTGAAAAAATTTTGCAATATTCTATCATCCTTCAGCTGAAGGCACTTGGCCCCAAAGACTCCACTTTCAAATAAAGAAATGTTCATTTAAAAAATACCTCCAATCTTTGACAAAAATTTTTTTCTTCTTTGGAACGCAGGAGCCCATTAATTTATGACTTATACGAAAGATTTAATTTTTACTTTACTGAGCTTTTGCCTAGTAGCTTTACCAGAATCAGTATGAGAAAAGATTTGGAATAAAAACAGCACAAGAATAGAGATGCTCTAAAGGAAAGAATTCTTAAAGACTAATGTCTTGCTTGTATATCTTCGTTTGGAGCAGCATGGAAGAGGGAATTTCCCCCCCGCCCTGGGTGAGTTGCACCACATCCCTGCCCTGGGGTTCCACCCCCTCCCAGTGTTCTTTTACCTCACATCAAGAGAGATTTTAAAATAAGTAACAGGTCATCGATTTTCCAAAATAGAAAGAAAGTGGGAGGATGCTAGGGAGGAGGGAAGAGAAAGTCATTGGGAGCTAGAGTGGGGTTGAGAGATGAAGGAAGAGAGCTAATTTATTGTATATGAAAATTTTGTTTTTCTTTCCTCACCTTTGGGTCCTGGTGAAATTGTGTGTGTGGCACAGACTTCAGCTGTAGGACGACTATCGATGTCCAGACCCAGACTCTGAATTTGCAAAAGAAAGAGCACGAGGAGGATGAACTGGTTTGTTCGAAGTGGGGCTCCAAAGCCACCCATTGCTGTGGTTCTTCAGAAAGGGGTATCCCAGAAGTGCCAGACAAACAGCTTTATTTTAAGTAAAACTTCTGCTTTGGGGAAGAAAGTGAAGTATCTGGAGCACACGTTCCAAAAAGGGCTGCGAAGACAAGAAGGAAGCATATCATAGGTTGTTTATGTTTTCAGTATTCCCAATGGACCGCACATTATCCGGGCTGTTTATTTTCAAGTGACAACAGTTTATTGAAACTTATCTCTGAACTAAACACTCAAGTGTGCAGATCAGTTGAAACATCCCACAGAACAGAGAGGAGAGAGATGCCTTCTGCTCAGTACATGAGCTGACAATTTAATACTCTATATTGCATTTAAATATTGGATTCCAGAAGGATTGAACCAGAGATTTCTTGAGTTACCTGTATGTTATGTAAACACTGTGCATGGCATCGAGCTTTTCCATAAGGAAATATTCATTACCTGTTTGTGGCAGTTGAACAATAAATCTCTCACTGCTCCCCATGACCTTATTTCCTTCCCTTGCTACAAATAATTGTCTTGGGATTAAATCCAAAAGGAAAGAACACCAGCTTTTCTGAAAAGCAATTTGGCAGTAAGTATCAAGAATATTAAAAATGCTTATAGCCTTTAGCCTAGTAATTGCTCTTCTGGTGCACTATTTAAGGGACTATTCTGAAATGTGGACAAGGCTTTATTTGAAAAGGTAGCAAAAAGGGAAAGGGGAATCAATTAGCTAACAATATGTAAATGGTTGGCAAGTCATAAAAATACAAAGGTATGAGAGAGTATGACATGACAATTTTAGTAAAATGATGTTTGTAGCAAATTTTTGATAAAACGGGGTGAAAAGCATGTGGTACTATGTTTATTAAAAAGAAGGATAGATATAGATATAGATAATGTAGCTACAGATATTGACATATGTACAAGGAGAGAAATAGAGATCTCTCTCTCTCTTTCTACACTTATCTGTCTATCTATCTATCTATCTATCTATCTATCTATCTATCTATCCATCTATGTATCCATCTGTCTGTCTGCCTATCTGTTCATCAACCCATGACCTGGATGGGTAGCCTAGGCTTAGTAAGATACTGCAAAACTAGAATCAGAACCACACATAGCAGGCAGATGTCTTACCTTCTCCATTCTCAAAAAGTCATGTTAACTAAGAGTTGGGCTAGAAGGGCTTTTGGATCCACTTTCCTTGAAATTGGAAAAGAAGGACCTTACAGATTCTAAGAAAGACTAATAAAGAATTATCCCTAAGAGATGTCGTTACAAGTAATAGTCAATCTAAGAAATACAGATGTATTTGTTTCCTAGGGCTGCTGTAATGAAGTACTACAAACTGACTGGCCTAAACAACATAAATTTATTGTCTCACAGTTCTAGAGGCTGGAAGTCTGGCAGGGCCCTGCTTCTTCTGAAGGTGCTAGGCCTCTCTCATACCTTCTGGTAATTCCTTGACTTTTGACAACATAACTCCAATCTCCACCTGGAGTTCTCCCTGTAAGTGTGACTCTGTGTCCAAATTTTTCCCTGTTTATAAGCATACCTGTCATTTTTGATTTGGGCCCACTCTAATGACCTCATTTTAACTTGATTACCTTTGTAATTTGATTACCTCTGAGACCCTATCTCCAATATGATTACATTATGAGGTACTGGGGATTAAGTCTTTAACATATGAATTTTTTGGCTGGGGAGACACAATGCAACCCATAACAATAGGTTTATAGTATAATTGAACTGATCTTTTCATAAGCAATACAGGGAGAGGGAGGAAAAGGAACTGGCATTGATAGAACAGTCACTATAGGCAAGGGAAAGGTTGGTCTCTTAATTTTAGTTTATCTTATTTAAGCCTTAAAATAGCCCTGTGGAATAGATAGTAATCCCCCTGTTTGCATACAAAGTACCTGAGCCCCAGAAAGGTTAAGCAGTTTGCCTAAGGTCACTGTGATGGTTGATTTTATGTGTCAACTTGACTGGATTATGGGTGCCAGATACTTGGCTAAACATTATTTCTGGGCATGTCTGTGAGGGTGTTTCCAGATGAGATTAGCATTTGAACTGGTAGACTGAGTGAAGTAGATTGGCCTACCTAATGTGTGTGGGTCTCGTCCAATTGTTGAAGGTCCAGATAGTACAAAAGGCCAAGAAAGGAAATACTCGCTGGAACTTTGGTGTTCTCCTGCACTTGGACTAGAGCTTACAGCATCAGCTCCCCTGGTTCTTGAGCCTTTGGACTTGAACTGAAACTATGCCACCTGGGCCTGCAACTTGCAGATGGCAGGTCATGGAACTTCTCAGCCTCCATCATTGTGTGAGCCAAGTCCTTATAACAAATCTTTCTCTCTCTAGATATAGATGTAGGTATATAGATGAATAGATATATAGGGATATAAGTATTGATATAAATATATCCTGTTGGTTCTGTTTCTCTGGAGAATCCTGACTAATATCACCCATTGAAAAAGGGACACAAGAAATTCAAATACAAATTATGCCCCCAAATTCCTCCTTTAAAATGCTATTTGGTTTTTATAAAGATGAATAGTCTCAAGCTTTGAGGATGCATTAATTTTCACACATGCTTAAAACGTCCAAAGTAGATGCATTTGTCATGTTAACAATGATAGGAAAATAGTGGGAATGAATAGGATGGTGTTAGAAGCCTCAAATATTGCGTCTGTCATAACCAGATATATGACATAGAGCAAATCACTCAACTTCAATTTCCACAAGGCATAGAAAGTGAGTTTGGACTTGATATTTAATGTACTTTCTGAATTCTATTTTCTTTGAAAATAGGTATTCTTTAAGTTATTTAGCCTATTCTAAATCTATTTTATTTTTTTATTTCTTTTTCAAGCATGTTGTGGCACACAATGAAAGTTTATTCATTACCTTTATACATAGAAACCTACTGGTAACAGCTGGAAGCAAATAATAGTCCTTACTATTTTTTCTTGGGATATCCTATTCCAGTTCTTTCCAACCTCTTTTTTTTTTTTTTTAGCTCAACAATGCATATAAATATCTTTCTAGATTAATGAAGCCAGCCCCGGTTGTCTAGTGGTTAAGATTTGGTGCACTCACCGCTGCAGCCCAGGTTCATTTCCTGGTCAGGGAACCACACCACCCACCCGTCTGTCAGTTGTCACATTGTGGCAGCTGCATATTGCTGTGATGCTGAAAGCTATGCCACTGGTATTTCCAATGTCAGCGGGGTCACCCATGGTGGACAGGTTTCAGCAGAGCTTCCAGACCAAGACAAAGTAGGAAGAAGAAACTGGCCACCCACTTCCAAAAAAATTGGCCATGAAAACCCTATGAATAGCAGTGGAGCATTGTCTGATAGAGCATGAGGGGATGAAAGGATGGTGCAAAAGAGACCAGGCAGGATTTCACTCTACTGTACAGAGGGTGCTAGGAGTCAGAATCGACTTGATGGCACTAAAAACAACAAATATTAATGAATAGACTATTACACCAAATTTTAAATTGCTGTAGATTACTCATCACATATTTTGCAGTAAAACATTACTTAATCAATCAATACTCTATTCTTGGGAATTTAAAATTTCCAATGTTATTTACATAAATAACACTATGATCAACATCTTTAAAGCTCAATCTGAGTACTCATTACTTTTGACCCTTGAAAAAGACAGATGTATATGGCTTGGTAACTCACTGAATGTTGCGAGCAACAGATGAGAAGAAATTTTTTAAAATAATTTATATATTGTAGTCATATTGTGCTCTCCTTTCTTATGGAGACTATGGTCTCCAGAGATGATTTTTTCTCATCTGGCTTGGAAATTATAGTTCCCTTTATTCCTCATTGATAAATATGGGGAGCTTATAAATAGCTGGATATTCAAGGAAGAGAACTTTCATAGACCAGAGAGGAGTGCTCTACTTTCAGCTAGGCTTTACCAAGAAATGTGATCTTAAAAATCACTTTGTAACTTCAATCTGGATGACTGGGAAAATACTATTACCACTAAGAAAACCCGGTTAAAGAAAGAACTAGTTTTGAAGGGAAAATAATGAAGCTGAGTGAGTTTAAGGGTCAGGAAAATAGCAGGGTGAAGGTTATAGGCAGGCACTTTGGAATGCAGGTCTTGATTCTAGGGGAATATCTAGAATTTGAGATTTCAATTTGAGAGTCATGGACATGAAGCTTACAGATGAAAGTAGAATGTTGAGTGAGAAAAGAAGTTCAAGAGTATGAATGTTGACAGAGTCTATATTCAGGTGCCAGAAGGAGAAGGAAGGGCTAGCAAATAACTTGAAGAGGTAGCAAAATGTCATGGAAGCCAAAGGACAAGAGAGTTTAAGCATATAATTGGTGGCAATTAGTGCACAGAAGCATAAGATGAAGATTGAGAACAAGCCATGGGATTCGGGAGTCAACAATTTACAAACCGAAATTTATGAATGAAAGAGACCATTTAGTGGAGAGTTTATAAAGATGAGACGAAATGAGTGACAAAGAGTCTCATGACCGCTGGGAAAGTCATTATTGAATACTCATAGTAATAAATAATATAATAATAATAATACTTACTTTTATTGACCCAAATCTCTCTTACTTACTCTCAGCCCCTAGGAATATGCTATACTTCTTTTTAAGGGTTCTAAACAGTGTTTAAACAAGAATGCAATTAAAATTGAATGGCATGGCAGGCAAGGCAATGGAATCTAGACTAATTTTCTGAGAAATTTGTTGCTAAAGAAAAGAAAAATAATGTGAAGAAAGTATTAATAGGACCCTATTTGTGAATCATCAAAGGGGGTGGTGTATGTAAATGAAAATTGTGAGCCTGGTACTATTATTTAAAAACTTTGTGCAAGTTCCTTGGTAACCCAATAAATATGGAATAGAATAAATAAATGGCATAAATTTTAAAATATGAGAGATGATTGCATAAATAAAAAGAAGTTGTCAAATTATGTTGTGTATTCTTTTTAGTGTCTGAAAAATATCTAACGCCCACCAGAAAGATTTCTATTGCAACTTAAAAGAGTTCACTCTGTTATCCAGAAAATGAAGTTGTTGAGAATTATGTCAACTGTGCTTTTTCTTTAAAACACGGTTTTGAAATAGACAATAAGCCCATCAAGTTTTCAGCTGGTATAAAATTGGAACAGGTTTTTGGTAAATCTAAAAAGGCAAGAATCAGTGGCAGATTTCTGAAATTGTCTCTGTAATTCCACATTTTTCTGAATTTTTCAGCTTCCATTTCCCAAGAGATTGAAATTCCAGGCTTAGCTTTGTGCTTATCCAAATAGGACATGCCACTAAAGTGAATAACAAGTGATATTTTTCCCTTTGTTATTCTTCTACCCATTTCTTTGGGGTTGAATGGTGGCACCATAAAAGATATGTCTATCTCCTACACAAGGCCACTCTTTTAAGACCAGGAGAGGTAGCTGTTCTATGAATTCATCTAATTCATAGAAACAAGCACAGAAAGTCAAACAAAATGAGGAGACAGAGGAATATGTTCCAAATGGAAGAACAAGATAAAATGACAGAAAAAAAAATCCTAGTGAAACAGGGATAAGTAATTTTCCTGATAAAGAGTTCAAAGTAATGGTCATAAAGATGCTTACTGAACTCAGAAGAAGAATGGAAGAACACAGTAAGAACCTCAACAAAGTGTCAGAAAATATAAGAAAGAACCAATAAGAGCTGAAGAACACTGTAATTGAAATGGAAAATATACTAGAGAGAATCAACAGCAGATTAGATGATACAGAATACATCAGCAATCTGGAGGATAAAATAGTCCAAATCGCCCAATCAGAACAGCAAAAAGAAAAAACATTTTTAAAAATGAGGATACTTTAAGGGACATCTGGGGCAACATTAAGAATAATAACATTCATAATATAGATGTCCCAGAAGGAGAAGACAGAAAGGGGCAGAAAACTTATTTGAAGAAATAATGGCTGAAAACTTTCCTAACCCGGAAAAGGAAACAGACACTAGATTCGGGAATTACAGAGAATCCCAAACAAGATGAACCCAAAGAGATCCACACCAAGACATATTATAATTAAAATGGCAAAAGTTAAAGATAAAGAGAGAATCTTAAAAACAGCAGGAGAAAAACAAGTCACATACAAGGGAACCTCCATAAGACTATGAGTTGATTTTTCAGTGGAAACTTTGCAGGCCAGAAGGGAGTAGCAGGATGTATTTAATGTGCTCAAAGGAAAAAACTTACAACCAAGAATACTGTACCCAGCAAGGCTATCATTCAGAATTGAAGGAGAGATAAAGAGTTTCCCAGACAAGCAAAAATTAAGAAGTTCTTCACCACTAAATCAGCCTTATAAGAAATGTTAAAGGATCTTCTTTAAGCAGAAAAGAAAAGACCACAACTAGAAACAAGAAAATACATGAAAGGAAAAAAACCTTACTTGTAAAGGCAAATATTTAGTAAAGGTAATGGATCAGCAACTTAGAAAGCTATTGTGAAGGTTAAAAGACAAAAATTGTAGGGGCTGGCCCAGTAGCATAGTGATTAAGTTCATGTGACCCACTTCAGCGGCCCAGGGTTTGTAAGTTTGCATCCCAGGTGCGGACCTACACATGGCTCATCAAGTCATGCTGTGGCAGCATCCTGCATACAAAATAGAGGAGGATTGGCACAAGTATTAGCACAGGGACAATCTTCCTCAAGAAAAAGAGGAAGATTGGCAATGAATGTCGGCTCAGGGCCAGTCTTCCTCACCAAAAATTTAAAAAATGTAAAATCAAGTATAACTATAATAAGTAGTTAAGGCATATACAAAACAAAAAGATATGAAATAGGGGTGATGTCAAAACCAAAAAACATGGTGGGGGGAGTAAAAAATGTAGTGCTTTTAGAATGAGTTCAAACTTAAGTGACTATCACCTTAAAATAGACTGCTATATATATAGGTCAATATATATGAACCTCATGGTAACCACAAACCAAAAACCTATAATAGAGACACAAAAAGTAAAGAGAAAGGAACCCAAACATAACACTACAGAAAACCATTAAACCACAAAGGAAGAGACCAAGAGAAGAAGAAAAGAACAGAGAAGAACTAAAAAAGAACCAGAAAACAACTAACAAAATGGCAATAAGTACATGCCTGTCAATAAATTACTTTACATGTAGATGGACTAAATGCTGCAATCAAAAGACACAGGGCAGCTGAATGGATGAACGAGACCCATTTATATGCTCCCTACAAGAGACTCATTTCAGATCTAAAGACACACACAGGCTGAAAGTAAAGGGATGGAAAAAGACAGTCCATGTACATGGAAACAAAAAGAAAGCTGGAGTAGCAATACTTGTATCAGACAAAATAGACTTTAAAACAAAGACTGCAACAAAGGACAGAGCAAGGCATTACATAATGATAAAGGGGTCAATCCAAGAAGAGGATATAACATTCATAAATTTTTATATGCACCCAACATAGGAGGTCCTAAATATATAAAGCAAATATTAACAGACATAAAGGGAGAAATTGATAATAATACAAATAACAGCACAGGACTTTAATACCCCACATACATCAATGGATAGATCATCCAGACAGAAAATCAATAAGGAAACATTGGCCTGAAATGACACAGTAGACCAGATGGACTTAATAGACATATAAGAACATTCCATCCCAAAACTGCAGAATACACATTCTTTTCAAGTATACATGGAACATTCTCCAGGATAGATCACAAAACAAGTCTCAATAAATTTAAGAAGATTGAAATCATGTTAAGCATCTTTTCTGACCACAATAATGAAACTAGAAATCAATTATAAGACAAAAACTGGAAAAAACACAAATATTTGGAGAATAAAAAACATGCTACTTAAAAAACAATGGTTCAGTGAGGAAATCAAAAAATACCTTGAGAAAAATGAAAATGAAAGCATAACTTTCCAAAATCTATGGAACATAGCAAAAGTAGTTCTAAGAGGGAAGTTCATATCAATATGGGTCTGTCTCAAGAAACAAGAAAAATCTCAAATAAACAATCTAACTTTACATCTAAAGGAACTAGAGAAAGAAGAACAAACAAAGCCCCACACTAGTAGAAGGAAGGAAATAATAAAAATCAGAGTGGAAATAAATGATCTAGAGCCAAAAAGAAGAAAAAAAAAAACAATAGAAAAAAAATCAATGAAACTAAAAGCTGGTTCTTTGAGAAGAAAAACAAAATCAATAAACCTTTACCCAGACTCATTAAGAAAAAAAGGGAGAGGCTCAAATAAATAAAATTAGAAATGAAAGAGGAGAAGTTAACCTGACACCACAGAAATTCAAAGGATCATAAGAGACTACTATGAACAATTATATGCCAACAAATTGGAAAACCTAGAAAAAATAAATTCCTAGCAACACACAACCTTTCAAGACAGAATCATGAAGGAATAGAAAATCTGAATAGACGGATTACAAGTAATGAAATTGAATCAGTAATTTAAAAATTACCAAAAACCAAAAGTCCAGGACCAGATGGCTTCACAGGTAAATTCTACCAAACATTTAAAGAAGAGTTAATACCTATCCTTCTCAAATTATTCCAAGAAATTGAAGAGGAAAGAATACTTCCAAACTCATATTATGAGGCCAGAATTACTCTAATACAAAAATCACACAAAGACACCACAAAAAAGGAAAATCACAAGCCAATATCCTTGATGAACATCAGGTTTTGATGAACAAAAATCCTCAACAAAATATTAGCAAATCAAATTCAATAATATATTAAAAGAATCATACACCACCATCAAGTGGGATTTATTCCAGGGATGCAAGAATGGTTCAACATCTGCAAATCAATTGTGTTACATCACATTAACAAAACAAAGGATAAAAATTGTATGATAATCTTAATAGATGCAGAAAAAAGCATTTGACAAAACTCAACATCCATTTATGACAAAAATTCTCAAGAAAGTGGGCATAGAAGGAATATACCTCAACATAATAAAAGCCATACATGCCAAACCCACAGCTAACATCATACTCAACAGTGAGAAGCTGATAGTTTTTTATTTAAGATCAGTAACAAGACAGGGATGCCAGTCTCCCAACTTTTATTCCACATAGCATTGGAAGGCCTACTACCCACAGCAAGTAGGCAAGAAAAAGAAATAAAAGGCATTCAAATTGGAAAGGAAGAAGTAAAACTGTCACTATTTGCAAATGACATGACAATATATATAGAAAACCCAAAGACTTCACCAAAAAACTATTAGAACTAATAAATGAAGTCATTAAAGTTGTAGGGTACAAAATTAATATACAGAAATCAGTTGCATTTCTATACACTAATAATGAGCTATCAGAAAGAGAAATTTTAAAAAATCACATTTACAATTGCATCAAAAAGAATAAAATATCTAGGAATAAATTTAACCAAGGAGGTGAAACACCTGTACCCTGAAAACTGTAAGACACTGACGAAAGAAATTGAAGACAATACAGATAAATGGAAAGACATACTGTGCTCATGGACTGGAAGAATTAATATTGCTAACATGTCCCTACTACCCAAAGCGATCTACAGATTCAATGCAAACCCCATCAAAATACCAATGGCATTTTTCACAGAACTAGAACAAAGAATCCTAAAATTCGTATGGAACCACAAAAGACCACAAATAGCCAAAGCAATCTTGAGAAAGAAGAACAAAGCTGGAGGTATCATGCTCCCTGATTTCAAACTACACTATAAACCTATAGCAATGAAAACAGTATGGTACTGGCAAGCAGACACATAGATCAATGGAATAGGATAGAGAGCCCATAATATATAGAGAACTTACACACCTTAGTATCAAACAAAAAAAATTAAAAAATGGGAAGAGGACTTGAATAGACACTTTTTCCAAGGATGTACAGATGGCCAACAGACAGATGAAAAGATGGTCAACATCACTAATCATCAGGGAAATGCAAATCAAAACCACAATGACATACCACCTCACACCTGTCAGAATGGCTATTATCAAAAAGACAAAAAATGACAAGTGTTGGCCAGAATGTGGAGAAAAGGGAACCCTCAGACACTGTTGGTGGAAATGTAAATTGGTGCAGCCACTATGAAAAACAGTATGGAGTTTCCTCAAAAAATTAAAAATAGAACTACTTTATGACCCAGCAATTCCACTTCTGGGTATTTATTTGAAGAAAATGAAAACACTAGTTGAAAGAGATATATGCACCTCTATGTTCATTGCAGCATTATTATAATAGCCAAGATATGAAAGCAACCTAAGTATCTGTTGATAGATAAATGGATAAAGAAGATGTGGTATATATACATACACACATATGCACATACAATGGAATATTATGCAGCTATAAAAAAGAATGAAATCTTGCCATTTGCAAAAACATGGATGGACTTAGAGGGTATTATGGTAAGTGAAATAAATCAGATGGAGGAAGACAAACACCATATGATTTCACTTATATGTATAATCTAAAAAACAAAAAAAATGAATAAACAAAACATAACAGAAACAGACTCATAGATACAGAGAGCAAACTGGTGGTTACCAGAGCAGGGAGGGTTTGGCGGGTGGGCAAAATGGGTTAAGGGAATTAAGAAGTACAAACTTCCAGTTATAAAATAAGTAAGTCATAGTAATGTAATGTACAGAATAGGGAATATAGTCAATAATATTGTAATAACTTTGTATGGTCACAGATGACAACTAAACTTATCATGGTGATCATTTTGCAACGTATATAAATATCAAATCACTATTATGTACACTTGCATCTAATATTGTATGTCAACTATACTTTAATTAAAAAGAAAAAGATATGTCCACATTCTAATCCCCAGAACCTGTGAATGTGATCTTATTTGGCATAGGATCTTTGCAGATGTAATCAAGCTAAGGATCTCAAGATGAAATAATCCTGGATTAGCTGGGTGGGCCCAAAATCCAATGACAAGTGTCCTTAGAAGAGACACCCAAAGGAGAGACACAGGGACAAAAGGAGAAGGCCATGTGAAGACAGAGGCAGAGATTGCAGTTATGCAGCCACAAGCTAAGGGACACTTATAGAAGAAGATGTAAGCAAGGACCAGAAGATGTAAGCAAGTAGAAACTAGAAGACGTAAGCAAGGATCCTCCCCTGGAGACTTCAGAAGTAGCTCAGCCCTGCTAACACCCTGATTTCCTACTTTTGGCCTTTAGAACCATAAAATAATAAGTTTCTGTCGTTTTAAGCCACCGAGTTTGTGGTAATATGTTATGGCAGCCCTAGGAAACTAATACACCATTCTCTGATACTCATCCACAGTTACTGGAAGGAATGACACATCAAAATGTTTACTTAATGCCTGACAGAGACCGAGCAACATCTGTTCTTGTGCATTTTAATTATCACGCATCCAGCTTAAATGATATCTGGAGGGAAATAAAATACAGGATATGAAACAAGCATATCCTAAGGCAGAAGTGTTTTCCTAGTTAAAACAGAATAGCAACAAACCGACAACCTCATCCCCTGCAGGAATTTCCTGAGAAAGTGATATAACTCAACTTTAGACTTGATCTTGTCTTGTCCATTCACGTAAGTATCTTATTGGTTTAAGGTTGTCTCCTGTGAGTTAATTTAATTTAATGCAGTTTGTAAAAAATGGAAATTAGTAGAATGGCTTTTAAAATGACACATCCTTAGAAAGCAACATGCTAACAAATTCATAAAATTATTTTATTTTTTACATTTTAATTGCATATTTATAAAAGCACATTTTTAAAATATCAAATGATTTTAATAGGCTTATAAGATTAAATAGAAGTCTCCTGCGGTTCCTGCTCCACTCCTGATTCTTACTCCTGTAAGAAAACTATTTTAATAATTTTAGTGCTTCTTTTTTCTCCTCTGTCTTTTTAAATAACAAATTTATACTGATGTACTTGATTTTCATTTTTTTCCATTCATTGAGTCCTTAATATGGAAGACAGAGATCTCTCTCTCTCTTTCATCCATAGCCCTACATCTCCCTCCACACATATTTCCTTTCTTTTTATATTTGTAATTTAATAATATTGTCTTAATACAATATTCAATGTTTTATATTAAAATAACTCTAACAGTTATTCACAGCTGAGTCACATAATGCATTATGATTACATTTTATTTCTTGTACTAATTTTGTTTTCACAAGGTTTAATAATTGTGTTGTTTTCTTTTGCACAGTTTTCTATGTACCACTCCCCTAGTAACTACTAAGTCTTTGAGATTTGTCAGTTCTGTGGAAAACCTCAGATGTTCAATTAGTTTCCATGGCTTTTCTCAGAAATACTTCTGGAAACCTCAAGCTTCTTGTTCCATCTAGATGGGATATTCATTAGGCTTGTCGGAGAGGTATCATCTTGGGACTTGTCTTCACCATTGTCTGGGAATCTGTATTACGACTCCTTTTCCTGTATCCATGTCTTTATTTTTTCTTGGCTTCATCCCTCATTTTGTTGTAACATGTCCTACAGTGATTTCCTGAAAGTGAGTGAAATTGCATATACATTTTCGAGACTTTGCATATCTGAAAATGTAAAAATTCTATTCCCAAGTTATGTGATATTTTGGCTGGATATAGAATCCCAGGTTGAAAGTAATTTTCACCCTGAGGTGTAAAAATGTTGTTCTATATTTTTCTAGCTTCTGATGTTGCTGTTGAGAAGTTTAATGTCATTAAAATTCTCTACACTTTTTACAGAATACTTTTTTCCTTCTCTAGAAGCTTTTAGGAGCATTTCTTTACACCTCATGTTCTGAAATTTCAGTAGTATGGCCTTAAAGTGGGCCTTTTTTGCCTTCACTGCACAGGGCTATCTGTAGATACTTTTTTATTGCTCCTTCTTCTCTGTTTTCTCTGTCATTGTAAATTATTATTTTTTTGTTCCATTACTGCTGTTTTGGTGACATTCTGGAGGGAGCAGAGCATGAATATGTAGATTCAATTTGTCATATGGACTCAGATATTCCAAAGATTACTAATAAGATAGTTTCAAGCAACTTTTGTGAGTAGGTGTGCTAAGATGAGATTCAACAAGCATATTCTTCCCCCTGCAAATCAGTCTTGGGGAGGGAGTTCCAGCTATCGCTACATGAAGAGATCAGAGCATCCTTTCCACATAAAATGTGTAAAACTAGTCAAAATTATTGAAAATAACCATTTCAAGGCTCTGAAAATTGCCCAAAGCAGACAACAATTTTGGAGGCATTTACTCTCAAAAAGATGCTATAGCTTTGTGTAAGAACAGTGAAAATATGAGGCCTTCATGCACGATGCCAACTTCATCCCTCCCCCATATCAGTTGGTGAGAATAGCAGTTTTATTTAGGCACAGGGATGGCCAAAAAATCCAGCAACTTTGATGCCATGGGCACCGAATATAGAGTCGGGTACAAAAACACACTAATAGATTAATGTAACTGACTAGTGACTACAGAAATAAATCCTCACACTGATGGCTAATTGATTGTTGACAAAGTACCAAGGCAATTCAGTGGGGGAAATGACAGTCTTTCAACAAATGGTGCCACGTGGAAAATGGAACAGAAATGAAATGAATGAAAAGAAGTGAACTTAGAGCCACACCTCACAAGGTACACAAAAATTAACCCAAAATGGATTGAAGACTTAAATGTAAGAGATAAACGATAAAACTCATAGAAGAAAATATAAGATTTTTGTGACCTTGGGTTAGTCAAAAACTTCTTAGATATTGCACCAAAGCCATGGTCCATAAAAAACTTGATAAACTATACTACTTCAAAATTTTAAAAATTTGTACTTCAAAAATAAAAGGTAACCTCATTAAGAAAATAAACAGACAAGTTACAGACTGGAAGAAAATATTTGTAAGTCATATATTCAGTAGAGGACTTGCATCCAACTGAATAATAAAAATATAAATGACTAAATAAAAAACATGAGCTAAATACTTGGACAGACATTTCTACAAAGAAGATAAATAGCTAATATATGTATGAAAAGATACCCAGTGTAATGAGTGATGACTCATTAAATTCCCATGAGATACCACTACACACAGACGAGACTAGCCATAGTAATATAAAATGTGACAGTCCTCATTATTGGCTAGGACGTAATAAACTGGAACCCTCATTCATTACTGGTAGGGATGTAAACTGGAACACTTTTGAAAACAGTTTGGCAGTTTCTTAAAAAGGTAAATATAAACTTAAAATATAATCCAGCAATTCAACTCTTAGATATCTACCCAAGAGAAATTAAAACATATGTACACAAATACTTGTACACAAATGTTCATAATAGTCAAAAATTGGAAACAATACAAATGTCCATCAAGGAGTGAACAGATTTTGTTCATCAAGCAGTATATCCATACAGTGGAATACTTTTCAATAGTAAAAGGAACAAAGTACTGATACATTCAATGACATGGATGATGCCTCCTCTCCAAACGATGCTAAATGAAAGAAACAAGACACAAATGACTACACATTGTATGATTCCTTTTATATGAAATTTCTAGAAAAGGCAAGACTAAAGACAGAAAGCAGATGAGTGGTTGCCTGGGACTGTGAGTGAGAGTGGGGACTGATTGCACATGGGCACAATGGAAATTTTAGAGGTATTAGCAGTGTTATAAAACTGATTACAGTGATGGTTGTACAACTATATAAATATATTAAAAAATCCAACTTAGAAATACTAATTTGAAAAGATATATGCACCTCTATGTTATCGCAGCATTATTCACTATAGCCAAGACTTGGAAGCAACCCAAGTACTCATCAACAGATGAATGGATAAAGAAAATGGGGTGAATGTGTATATATATACACATACACAATGGAATACTACTCAGCCATTAAAAACACAAAATTGTGCCATTTGCGACAACAGATAGAGCTTGGGGGTATTATGCTAAGTGAAATAAGCCGGATAGATAAAGACGAATATCATATGATCTCACTCATATGTGGAAGATAAACAAACACATAGATAAGGAGAACAGATTGGTGGTTACCAGAGGGGAAGAGAGTGGGGGGAGGGCAAAAGGGGTAAAGGGACACATATGTATGGTTATGGATGGAAACTAGACTTTTGGTGATGAACACAATGCAGTCTATATGGAAGCTGAAATTTAATAATGCACACCTGAAATTTACACAATATTATAAACCAATGTGACCTCAATAAAATAATTTTTTTTTTAAATGCAACTCTTGGGGCCAGCCCAGTGGCATACTGGTTAGGTTCACGTGCTCTGCTTTGGTGGCCCGGGTTTCACAGGTTTAGATCCCGGGCATGGACCTATGCACCAATTATCAAGCCATGCTGTAGCAGGGGTCCCACATGTAAAGTAGAGGAAGATGGGTACGGATGTTAGCCCAGGGCCAATATCCCTCAGCAGAAAGAGGAGGATTGGCAACAAACGTTAGCTCAGGGTTAATCTTCCTCACACAAAAAAAGAGAAAAATGCAACTCTTGGGACTAGCTTGGTGGTATAGTGGTTAAGTTTGAGTGCTCTGCTTTGGCAGCCTGGGGTTCACAGTTTTGGATCCCGGATGCAGACATACATGGCTCATCAAGCCATGCAGTGGTGGTGACCCACATGCAAAAAATAGAGGAAGACTGGCACAGATATTAGCTCAGGGACAATCTTTCTCATCAAAAAAAATACAAAACCAACTCTTCACTTACAATTGGTTAATAGTATGGTATATAATTTTTACCTCCATAAAACTGTAAAAAGATCTAACATTAAAATGGCATTCCAATACTCTTGGGATGTTTTAATTCTTGAGAAGTATTTATAAGCCTGGAAATCATCGATTAGACAAACTTTGTTTAGCCTCTACTTTGGAAAGCAATCTTTGTAGATTCAGTAAGTTATCAATCTTAGTGTTGTTTCCAGTTCAGTCTGTATTGGTTTAGCACATCTAAAGAGTGACTTTATGTGAAGTTTTTCCAGTCAAAGCAATCAATGAAAATAACCAGAGAAAAGAAAAATGTTAATATAGATACATAACTACATTTTATTATTTGAATACATTTAAGTATAAAGCTAATGACAAAAATTAATTATATTAAAGAGCACAGGTATCTCCAATCATGTTGCTTACTAAGGGATCAATACCTCCTTCTGGCCCTAATGGAACTGGAGGAAGTTCTTGATTTTCGTTACTTTTGTTCTGTGATTAATTATATATAGCAATATCTTGAATAATATTGGATAAATTAGAATGAATAATTACGTAGGCACATAATGATAAGAGTTTGAAAGATAGATATGTGTGATGAAAATGTATTCATTCATCTACTCATTCAACAACTATATATTATATATCAGATGTTGTAGTTCAATATCTGGAGTTACAATTGTCCATAAGACACAATCTTTTTCTTAAAGAATTGATCAACATTGTTTTGAGAAGACAGAGAAGTTTAAAAGTAATTGCCATTCTTTTTTTTTTTTTTTTTTCTTTTTAATTCGGATAGGGGTAAATACCAGGTATCTTGTTGTCATGGGGACCTAGAGGAGAGGAGCCTGACTTAGGCTTGGTTGATCAGGAAAGATTTCCTTTAGGGGATGTTTCCTAAGCAGAGTTTTGGAAAACTTGTTAAAATTAGCCAAATAAAGTTGAGAAGGAATAAAAGGAAGATATTCCACATTGACAGACTAGCACATGCAAAGTCTTGGTTGAGAGATATAGTGATGTGTGTGGGAAACTGAAAGTAGTTTACTGAGGCTGGAGCTTGGAACTTGATGGAGTAGAAGAGGCTCCAGCTGAAGGACAGGACTAGACCCCGAAGGGCGTTATATGTGCTGCTCAAGAGTCTGGAAAATATCCTAAGGGCAGTGGGAGTGCATGAATGATTTTAAGAAAGGGGATGTCACTATTAGAACAGAAAATCAGAATATGAGAGATGTGTCAGAGATAGAACTTCATTAGCTTCATGTAATAGAAACCCAGCAACAGTGACTTACATGCTTAATGAAATAAGAGGTGTTTTCTTTGTTTATTGGTTTGTTTTTTCAAATAATCAGAAATCTGAAGGCAGAGAATTCTAACAGGTAATATTATGCTATCACTAGGATTAAGACTTCTACTTTTTGGCTTCACTGTATTTTACATACGCCTTTTTTCCTCATAGTCACAGAAGGGCTGCTACAATTTCAAACATTGCACTTACATTCTAGGCAGGATGAAGGGAAAGGCTGTAGGCCAAAGGCTGAGAAAAGAAAATAGCTAGTTAGTCACCTTTTCAAAGAAGTTTCCTGGAAAACTTCTGGAGAAAAATCCACTTACATCTCATTGTCCAGGATGATGTGCTATGCTAGCAGCAAGGGAGGATAAGAGATCAAATATTTTAATTAGGTAAATCAGAGCTTTGGAAACAAGATGGATATTGAGTGAAGCAAATGGATTTTAAAAAAGTGGAAGTAACAAAATTGCTAACTGTTTGGCAATGGAGGGTAGGAGAGAGGAAGGAGTCAGGATGATTCCCAGATTCCTGGCTTGAACAGTTGGATGTGGTGCCATTTATTGAGACAAGGAATGCAAATGATGAAAAGATGATGAAGGTCATCCCATATAGGTTGTAATTAAAGCCATTGGAGTAGATGAGATCTTGAAAGAATAGAAAGTGAGACGAAAAGACGGTCAGGGTATTTTAAAGGAAGAAACAATAAAGTTTGGTAAAATCTTGTCAAATCTGTGCAGAGGAAGAAAGTTCAGATTTTATAACTGGGAGATTCTTGGATGTTTTTGGCAGCACAAAAGGAAAATTAATACTTCATAGCACTTTTTTTTTCTTTTTGACAAGGCATTTTTATTCTTTGTAGTCAGCTCAAATACATGATCTCTTTTAAATTGCTTTATGCTCTCCAGGACAAATAGATGATTAAATTGAATATGTTTAATAGAAACTATGTTTAAACAGTAGTCGTGACTTGACATTTAAGAGGCCTGGGCCCAACTTTCAATTCCTTCACAGATTTTCCCTCTGGGAAGATTATTTACTTGTTCTACATCTAAGTTCTCCATTTTGCAAATGTGGAGGCCAACAGCCATGTTCTGCTTGAGGAGATGGGTCAAATAAAGGTTCATGGTACCTGAGTTCCTGGGAAATAGGCACCAAACAGACACACAGTGAGTTACTAAAGGGCATCTTTGCCTCTCTCCTCACTGTACACACAGGTCAAGGATGAGTGGTCTTCGGGGAAGTTGCTACGGCCCAGTCTTCCTCAACCCCCTCCTTCTGAGAAGCCTGAAGCAGCAGGATTTCCAAACAGACTGAACGGGATGTAGTTGACCTGCCACATTTGTTTGACATTCAACACAGAGGAATTAAGAGAGACTATCAGGCATTTGTTGAACTGATGAAACACAGAAAATAACCCATTCCTGGGAAAATATTTGCTGCATTATGTAGATAAATATTTATTTCAGCTCTGCTGGGAAGCATGGTTCTAATAAACGATATGTTCTTTTCATTAATGGTCTGTTTATGCTTTAGAGACTTCACATCACGAATTTTGGTCACTTGCATTACATATAATTCTCAAAAAAATTTTCATAACACACTTTTGAGAAGATCTAAACTTAATAATTAAACAAATATCCTTCATTTTTTAAGTTCCCATAAATGACCCTAAAATTTCTGCTTCATAACAGGCATAGATATTGAAGTCTTTTATTTGTACAGTTATTTTTTCTTTCAAAGGATCCAAAAACTTACAAGGACATGTCACAATGTATACAACACTGAGGAACAATTTTGTTTAAAAATGAGCATTATGTTGCTGAAAATATTTTTTAAACATGTTAATTTCAGAGGCAAGAATACATCATAGAAAATGGAAGCCAGAATTTAGGGACTCCTAGAAGGAATGCTGTGTGTGTCTCGGCACCATGAGGATATGTATGTAGGTTAATGTTTTAGGATATCAGGGCCATTCTATTGAGCTCAGCTCAATTTGTGGTTTGTGTTTTATTCTTCAATCCCAGCTCCTTGATATCTCTGCTAAGTGGCCCTTGTCTGTCACATGCTTTCCATATGAATATCTTCAACACATATCTTTTAAAATATAAACATCCCTACATGACCTGTTTGCATTCTATTGATACGGAAGAATTTCCCTGATGAATAATCATATTCACTATTTACATACTTAAAATAGATTATTTCAAGTCAACTGATGAAATTGACTGAAAGAAAGACTGGATCCCATTTTGTAAGTTCGAGTGTGTGCAAGCCATCATACGAGAAACCTTTATTTCGTTTTTTGTTACCTGCAATCCTGAGAGGAAGATAATATCTGTACTTTACAAATGGGGAACTGACTTAGAAGGACTTAGTAATTTATCTAAGGTTTCAGGGGAAAGTAGTGGAGCCAAGGTTCAAACCCTGGCGGTTGACTGCAAAGCACCTGCTAACAATTGCACACTGCCTCAAACACAGTTCTTCAGTCTGTGGGCGTTAGGAAACATGTAATCCAAAAGTCAGCCACCTGAAGGTCCTCAAGTTTTCCTGCTCTGTGGGATCACGGGCTCCTTAATACATAAATAAAACTGTCTTGAGTCTCCATCTTGCATACTTTGCCAGCCTATTGTCCTCACTAAAATGGCTGAGAATTCCCAAGGACTTTCCTTTTTTTGGTCTATATCCACTCTAATTACCTATTGCTGCTGTCTCTGAAGCCTCTTGCTTCTGTCTCCTGCAGCTCCTCTCCGCTCTCCACCCACTTTCACCCACATGTAGAACATAGTCCTTTTCTTTGATTTCCCTGAAGCATCACCAACACAAGGTAGTTATGTGTAGCATCTTTCTGCTGAAGTGCTGAGGATAACAGAGGGTGATTATTTCAAGAGCACATCAAACGACTTAAAAGTGAGTATTAGGCATTCCTCTTCTTCAAAGTTCTCTAGCCAGCAACATACTAGGAATTTCCTCTTTGCCTTCTTCTCTAAAGCCTTTCCTTCTCAACATTTTTCTCTAGAATTTTACCTCTGCTCTTTTCTTCTTGGTCCCCAGGTACCCTCACTCTGCCTCTTTCTTGGGCTGCCAAAGAAGCTTCAAAATATTTTTTGTTTTCTTTTCATTTTGCAGAGATTTTTGCTTTCTCCCTACTGTGCCTTCCACCACATTTGCCCGATAACTTCTAAAATAAAATGCCCTCATTTTCCTTAAGATAAATACCACCACCACCACCATTTCTTCCAATTAAATTAAAATGTAAAAATACTTTTTTTTTTTTTCGTTCCCTAAAAATGGAATGGACACAAAAACACCACCAACTAACCTTGGGAGGGAGCCAAGTTTGCTTGATTAGTTCTAATTTGTTCCACAGATAGTATATTAATCTGAGAATCTCGTTAGCTCTGTGAGGAAATGGAGACTCAGGGACTCTGTGACATAAGTTTGATAACTAGTAAATGCCACAACAAGAACTTGAGTTCAGATCTTAAAAATTAAGGTCAGTAATGACAGTGATGGTAGCTTTAAAAATTAAATGAGATAGGGGGCTGGCCCCCAGCATAGTGGTTATTTTCTGCATGCTCTGCTTTGGCAGTCCAGCTTTGTGGGTTTGGATCCCTGGTGTGGACCTACACCACTCATCAGCCATGCTGTGGTGGCGACCCACATACAAAATAGAGGAAGATTGGCACAGATGTTAGGTCAGGGCTAATCTTCCTCAAGCAAAAAAAAAAAAAAAAGAGGAAGATTGGCAACAGATGTTATCTCAAGGCAAATCTTCCTCACCAAAATAATAATAATTATAATAATAATTAAATGAGATAATACCTTAGATAATGGAAGGAGTTGTTTTTATCTTAAAATACTTACCTGGCAGACAAGACTTGTAAGTAGCTCTCAGAGTTATGCCCAGGTGGCTTTAACATGATCTTTTGGGAGATCAGCATATGCAAAGAATTGGCATTGCTACCAAGCTACCAATTATGGAGAATCCGTAATTTGGCTAGCATCTGACCTCCTATAAAAAATGCACATGCTTTGCAAGCTCTAGCTAAAACTATGGGATGGTGTTAGGACCATAGTAGCTAAAATACTTTGCAATCGCCAAACCAAATGAACTTTGCCTAAGAATGAGAAACTTCAATAATTTTGACAATCTTGTAGATGGGAATAATTATAGCATTTTGTCATCCTGGTGTATTTTCTATCAGTGTTCCAGGGGCTGACAAAGTTACCCCCAAAAAGTCGTTTATTTTGCTGAGTACTGAGTATCTCAGTTGTCTATTTTGATGCTTAGGACACCATCATAAAGCAGTTATCGTTCCCATTTTGCATGTGAGAAAACTGAGGCACAGACTGTTTAAGTGACTTGCCTAATACCACACAGCAACTGAGGTGCAGAGCCGGGATTCAAGCCCCAAAGTCTGTCCTTAGGCTGAGCCTGAGCATTTCCATGCTCTGCCATGAGATACAGAATTTTTACCTTTATAGTTTGCCACATTGCTTCAACGTGTAAGCAAAGTGCATGTTTTGCATTTGAGAAACTGACAACTTAAATAACATAATCACCATCCAAAATGAGGGTGATGTCACTGCCTCTGTTCATGCATTTTTAGTTTTTTTTTTTTTTTCCTGATGCTGGGGATAAATTCCAGAATCTTCCATCTCCTGTACATTCATTTATTCATTCATGCATTGATGAGCATTCAATGAACATTTATTTGGCCCCATCTGTGTGCTAGGCACTCTTGTTTGTGATCAAGGTGCAGACTTGCATGATGGCTTCCTGAGCAGGATATTTTTGTCATTATTTTAAAACAGCACTAACATTTTCATTAGACGCATGATCTCCATCTTTCTCATAAAAACCTCATTTTGTGCATATAGCATCTGAGGCTCAAGAAGGTCAAGAGAATTGCCTTGGACCAGATGACCGGGAAATAGCAGGGACTCGAATTCAGATTTTCTGATTTGCTACTGTGGTGCTTTATCACAGCATCATTAAAATGGAAAAAAAGTTGCAGTACTCCAAGTACCACCCAAAACAGCAATCTGGGAAGAGCAATGAATTGAAACATTACTTATAATTCATGCTTTTATTTCTACTTTATTTCTCACAATTGATTAATTAACCTTTTCAATTTTGTTTTATTACAGACTCTTCATGTCCATAAGTAAGCAAAAGTATCTCATGAATTTCGCAGGTCTTACTCCTCCAATTTGGAAACTAGTTTCAGTCAATTGTTCTGAAAGACACATGTGTTTCACTTAAACACTTCATTTTGGAAAAGGATGGAAGTAAGGGTTAATTCATTTTAAAAAAGCAATTAATTTTCTCTTTTGCTATATTTCATCCTTAGCCCAAGTATTCATTGATACTTCAGTCTTGGTGGTGAAACTTCTCAGGATTTTTCAGATGTATGAAAAATTAACTGGCTTCACTAAATAAGGAGCACTGTAAGAGTGATGGGCAGATCACAGCCACCTGACCAACATAAGCAGCAAAGCCCACTTTGTCTGCGTAGTTCCCATTCTATAAGCAAGCCAGTAGACCCAGGGACAGAACCACTCAGATATGCTTCGATCAGGGCAGAGAATTCCTTCACATCAGTGACTGGGATGTGGACTGATTTATTAGCCCTTTTATCTCCCCAAATATATTTTTTTCTCATGAGTCTTAGAATCATACAATCATTTTATTTAATTTTGTGTTGCCTTAAAAGGTACTAGCTCTATTAAAGTAAAATAAGTTACCAAGCCAAAAAATATAAAATATTTTTCCTAAGGAAAAATATCCATCCAGACTTTTAGTCAGAATGTACATGTGTATATATTCACACACTATAAGTATATGCATTCTCTTTCTCACAGCCAG
Organism: Tapirus indicus; assembly: GCA_031878705.1. Classification (NCBI taxonomy): domain Eukaryota; kingdom Metazoa; phylum Chordata; class Mammalia; order Perissodactyla; family Tapiridae; genus Tapirus; species Tapirus indicus. The sequence continues at coordinate 21,613,607 of CM062935.1, forward strand.
TATCTAACGATTTATAAGATTCTCTTGGATAAAAAATCTCTTTACTAACCTCTGAAGAAATTATATCACTTTCAGGCAGCCATTAGATAATTTCAATAGGTAACATTGGGTTTATAATTAAACCAAAACTTTAGAGACCAAATGAACATTCTTAGTTATATTTTTTCCTTGACATCCAGGAATATATTAATGAGAAAATCAGTCTCTGGTTACTGTGAAAATTCTTAGACGATATAAATGACAATAGCTTTGAAATTAAATGTTTTACTTTTAGTAATCTCATCAAAAATAAAATAGTTAAGACTTATGAAGTGCTAGGGAACATTCACTTTTACAAGTGCTTTACATGTATGAACTAGATTCTCACATACATGAACTAGATTCTTGCCAGGTGGGTAGGCACCATTATTACCAGGAAACAGGTATGTAGAGGTTACGGGGCTTGCCCAAGTTTCCATGACTAGTAATGATAGTCTGAACTATGAGCACAGGCAGTTCAGTTTTGGAGGCCCAGCTTCAGCTTTGAAAGCCGTACTGTTTCTCCGAGCAAAAGCTAGTTCAACCATACAAATAGTATATTCCCTGAAAAGTGGGGAAAATTGAATTTTTAGATAATTGAATTTTCAGATCACTGATGGAGACAGATAGTAGGGGCAGAAGTTATAGCGTGCTTCTTTGCCAGGTGCGATCAATGCTGAGGTGAGTTTCTGTTTCTTCTTCAGAACAAATTATACAGTTCCTATAATGGGTGTTAAAAAAATTCCTTTGATTCATCAGGAATTTATGAGTGCCTACTCTGTGCCATGTACTTACCTAATCACTGGAGATGGTGCAATAAATAAGACTTAGTCTTTGAGCTTGAGAATCCCTCTGTTAAAAGACAGTTTAAAAAGGAAACAAAATCTAAAAAATACTGTTATGCTATCCTTGTGCCTTAGCAAATAAGTATGTTAAAAATAATTTCTTTATTTGATGACTGAATATCAAAGATTGAGAGTTAACATGTGGAATAATGGCTTTTATTCTATAGTAGATGGGTATATGTATGGAGATAGATTAAATCTGTTCTACTCTAGAATTTACCTTGAAAGTCACATCTTTCTAATATCTATGAGATAAGCTTGTTTTCCTGGCATTTCTTTATTCTTTCTTTTTATTAAAAAAAAGGCAATTCAGACTTTCTATTTATTTGCATTATTGCTGAGAGCTGTGTTTTTATTAATTGCTTTTTACTATAATTGGCATGACACCCTTGACGTTGGACACTTAAAGCCAATTGTTTTATCCTGTTAGTTTTCAGTTCTTCTTTATCAGGCCATCATATTCCTATAGGAAAATGTAGAAAACTAGAGAGCTTTAGCACAGAAGTGAATCAATACTTCTTTAGGGTTTGTGCTTAAACAAGTAAATATATCCTATTTTTGCATGTAAACATTTTTCAGAGAGGAAACTCTTCACTATTCCCACTGATGGAGAGGAATGTTGGAAAACCTGCATCTACATATTATACATGTAAGTTACTTCTATAAGGAGACAAAAGTGGATAGGCTACAGTTAAGAGCCTGAAAGTGAAAGTCCAGATTGCATTTTGATCTTTAGTCTCTCTGCTTTTCTACTTCCTAATCTCTATAATTCAATTAAAGCTCTCTTGCTGGTGCACCAAATGCAAGAAAGACTCTCTTAACTTGATCTAGAAGGCTAATGGCTGGATTTGACACAGCATATGTTGTAACATACTATTGGTTACTAAGTACACACAGAGGCTTGAGACAGCTGGCCATGGCCACGCTTTTGGCTTGGAGTCGCGCCCTGAACTTCCACAGTTGAAATGAGTCCATGATTTTCTGGCTGCTTGATCCATTACCAATGTGGCAAGAGAGCCAAAGTGGTAAACCAGTTTCACCAAGGCTCAGATGTACCCAAAATGTTTACCTTGTACACTGATCCATATACTCTTTCATTTGAAGGTGGCTGCTCCTTTGTGATAATGATATATCTCTTTTGAGATGGCACCCATTAACATCTGTTGGTATGTATTCCAAAAAATTACATTTTTGAATAGAGTTCAAGGTAGGAGTACTTGATTACTTAGAAGAACGAAATCAGCACTTAGGGACTTCCCGAGGAAATGCTGTTCCTAAGGACTTATCACATTCTTAGCTGAGTTCTTGACATGCAAGTTCATGCTGGTTACTTCATACTAAAGAGGAAGATGAAGTAGAAAATTGTATGGTTTAATGTGTGTTGGGGCCACTGACTAGCCCATGTAGCCATAGGAAATAGTCTATGGCTCAGGATTAGGTTTAAATAAAAAGAAACTTGATTCCAAAATAGGCAATGACACATGGGAATCCATTTTTTATTTGTTTGTTTGAAAGCAGGTAAACAAAGCCAACATCACATAAAATAATGAAAACTAAGATTAAAATTACAATTCTTTGGAAATCAAGTCACCTTTTTTTGTATTTGGAAGAATTCTGACATCTTCAGCTTCAATTTAGAGATGGATATGTGGAGTGAGTCTTTTGAACTTTCTGTTGTTTCTTTAAGAGGCACCACTAAAAGGATGGGTTGGCAACTATAAAATATGGGCAAAGCAACTGTTGAAATAAGATGCAGTCAGTATTTATCTGGATGATAAATGCATGTCAAGAATTCCAATTTACTGTACATCTGTGGACTTATGATACCCACCATTAATCATACTCTTACTGGGAGAGCCCATTATAATCTGTACAGAGCCACCAATGAAGCAAAAGCAAAGATAAAATAAAAAGAGGATGAAGATTGCAGATTCTAAACAAAGATGAGTGACACATGTTGGGTAGGATAAATCTACAAATAGCACAGGGCCAGACATCAGACATTATTTGAAATGACAAACTTCACATTAACTAAAAGAGAAAAAAAAAAAAAGATCATAGATGGAGACAGACAGTGGTGCTAAAAGTTATACAAATGCATGATTCATTTCCAGAAGAAATCAATGTTGAGATGACTTTTTTCCTCCTTCAGAACCAATAATGAGCGTCCTATAATTAGGTAAACTTTCTCTGTCCTATCAAAACAAACTGTTTAGCCACAGTGAGGCCACTGACACATCTACCCCTCAACCAAAGCTATAGTATTTTAATCTAAGTACAATGCAAAGATGCATGAGTCAATCTACCGTAAATTTTCAGCAAATAGTATGTGTCATTGGAAATAACTTCTGCTTTTCCAAAGACCGTAGATTTATTCTGTAGGAGTTTTAGAAACAAGCAACAATAATTTTAGCTAAAGCAATTCCCTGCGTTCACTAAACCATAACTGTCTGAAACTAGTTATTTCTAGAATTACACAGAACCAAAATAGCAAACATGTAAACAGAGAGCTATGGGTTAGAATTCATCAAATGAGAAAAAAAATGTTTTGAATTTTAAGGTATAAAATATCACATCTGTTAACTATTTATAAATGCCCAACTTTAATGCACAATTCAAGCACTAATTAAAACATTCTCCATAAATAGAAAACCAATTTGCTGTGGGTGCAGAGTGAATAATACAATCAACTTTCCCCAGCTATCAGTTTTCTCTTCATACAGTCAGTCAAAAAGTAATTGACCTTTGGACTTCTCATTAAAACTCAGGAATCAAGGCTGGAAAATGAAGCTAGGTCTATTCATGCCATCATATAGGGTTACAGCATATCTAATCCCATTGTTTCAGCTTTCTCTATTGTCAACATGAATTGCTGGGCCGTAGTCTGAACCAATTGGGGGGAAAAAGCAGAGTTGAGCCAATTGGCTGTGCCACATTTTATCCATTCCACACATATAGGCTGAGTCTTAGCTTGCCACTGAGCTAATAAAATAAAAACGTGAGACATGAAAGTGACATTTGTCCCATCTAGGACCCTGGGAGGGAGATATGGACTCTCATTATTCTGACCTTATGTTGTTAGATTGTATTAATGCCTCAGGCAAATTCTAGGAGGAGAAATTCTTTGTGGTGCTCACTTTTCTTACTTTCTGAAATTTCTGTGGAAATTTCATCATCATCAAGATATATCATCAAGAAATTGTGGACAAATTGATGGAGGGATAGGTAATATGTTTTCCTGGGAAAGGATAAAATTATGGAAATTAATTAAGAAGTCTATGGGAATCTAAAATTGGAGCTAAAAGAAACAGAGATAGTATCATTCAATCCTTTTATTTTATAGATGATCGAAATGATAAGACCCAGAGATATAGAGCAACTAGCCTCAAGTTGCACTTTGCTAAAACATGAATTTGGGTCTCAGCTCCCAGCTGTGTTTTTTCAGTCACAGTATGATTTTATTACCCTTTCATATACTTTCATTTTGTTTTTTATAAACAAACAGAACCAAAATCCTCACTGAAGACGTCTTGCAAAGCCACACATACGTGCTTGGGTCTTCCTGGCAAGAGTTAGCTCCAGTATGGCTGTTGCATGTGGTCTTTCTCATTTTCAAGTACATAGTAACCCCCATCCTCCTTTTTTTAATCCCATGCTCTTGTGGGATAGTTTTTGTATATTTTTCATGGGAAGTCAAGTTTTATAATGTATCTTCAGATTCTTTGCAAGTAAAATGTGGATCTTTACACTCAACATGAAACTTGTGCTTTAATTAAGGTGATCATATAAATTATCTTCAAAACCACACATTTGTGAGAGTGCATGGGGACGCCAGTGATTATTACAACAGGACAACAGGTGCAAACAAACTATTCTTGGCAAAGTAGGACATATGATCTCCCCAGCTTTAGTGTTTCCAACATTAGTAATAGTAAAAATTCCCTTGTATACTTAGGTATTCCTTTCTGTCTACTTTGTAGTTTTCTTGATGGTTTGTGTTGGTTTTTTATTTTGAAAGGCAGCCATTAGATAGTAGAAAGGTAAAAAGAAATAGAAAGAAAAAGCTCTGGGGGTCCAAGTTCTACTGCTAAATGTGAGACCTTCAGCAAATCATTGTCCTCTCTTGGATTCAGTATTTGCATGTGTTAAAGGATAGGGTTGGACTAAGTCACCATTAAGTTTTCTTCGAGCTCTAAGGCACGAGGATTTCTATGCCCTCCAAATTTCCATTTAACATGTGTGTGTTTATTTGCGTGTGTGTGTGCGTATACAAACATACATACACACGTATCTGTGCACATATATAAAACATAAAGGTCAACTATGAAAAGAACGTAAAGTTTCAATAAATATTAAATAGGAAATATGTTGGAATATACTGGAATATACTGTTAGCAATGTTATCTTTGAAAAGAAAGCAAAATTGTTTATCTATATTGAAAGTCACACCCAGAGACAAAATGTTACAGCAACTTGGTAGTTCAGTGACAGACAGGAAATGTTTTCTCATGTGTGTTTTTGGCAAAACTCTACAGCTTAGGATACTGGTAGTTTTTTAGTTACAACAGAGTCTTTCATGTGGCAAAGTCACATTAGACGCTGTCTGGTTGCTGTTGGTTACGAAGACTTTTCCTATTTGACTCATCTTCAATTTTTAGGCAAATTCTCTGGCTTCCTGCTATTGTTTCTGGGTGTCTGCAAGTCCTTGCAATCTTTTATGTGTCTTCTGAAAGGAAAGACTGGGTGCTAAAAGAGCATTCCATGGTCCATGTAGCTTTAGAGATGTGAATTATTAAAAACATAAAAATGGTTGGATAAGAAACAGAATTTATCATAAATTTTAGATCTTTAACTAGTTTAATAAATCCCACCTTTTAAATTATAAGTGATAAGGCTTATCTGCTTTTTGCGAATGTCACAGGCACAGTTTGGGGTAGTGTTTGTCTTTCCATATTGCTTGTCTGAACTCTAACATTTCAAGACTTCCTCAAGTCATCTTACTAAGCCAGGAAGACAAATACAACATGGGTGGTATCCCTTTACTCTTATGACTGTTCATTGTAAATTTTAGGCATGAGATTGCTTTTTCATTTGATTACTGTTATATGTTCCTACCCAAGCAGCAGTATAAGGAATAGTTTAAAAAAAAGAGCCTATTGGATTCTGAGCTTGATAATGTTCTAAATATTTTCCACACACAATCTCAACCAATCCTCAAAACGATGCATTACACAGACGAAGAAAATGAAGTTCAGAAAGGTCAATTACTCAACCAAGTTGGCACAGCAAGTAAGTAGCAAGCCAGGATTCAAACCCAAGTATATCTGAAATAAAAAACCCGTGTCCTTAACAACTGCAGTTTGTTATCTCAGGGTATAGCATGGGTAATAACTCTCTTCTTTACCTTGAACAAAAAAAGTGTTACTCTTTTTTTGGTGAGGAAGATTGGCCCTCAACTAACATCTGTTGCCAATCTTCCTCTATTTTGTGTGTGGGACGCCACCACAGCATGGCTTGATGAGTGATGTGTAGGTCTGTGCCTGGGATACAAACCTGCGGACACTGGGCCACCAGCAGAGCACGTGGACCTAACCATTACACCACCAGGCGGGTTCCAAGTCTTACAAGTTTTTAGACTCTTACTGGCAAACACATTTGGCATATTTGGTTCCCATGATGTTCTACAAGGGCAGCAAAAAGGGTGTGAACTAGGTTCATGTTATAGATGAGGAATCGATGCTCAGAAAGGAAGGTCTACTTTCACAAAGCTAGCAAGTAGTAGCGCCAGCAGTTGAACCTCTGTCTTTGGGCTGCTACCCTGGTGCAAATTGCTCAAAAAAACCAAAAAAAAAAAAAAAAAAAAAAAGACATTAAAATAAACCTTAAAGAAACAAAAATTTGAAAGCATGATTAATCATAAATAAGGAATAATTGCCATATTAATGACAAATACTGGAGGTACCATTTAACAAATTCTTTTGTTTCCTCTCCTGCCTGTTTCACATCCCAACCAATGTCTGACCTGTCTGGATTTGCGACAACCCCAATAAATTATGATGGTTAATGTAACCTAAACCTCTATGGCTTTCTCTGTTTTATCATGCACCACCCTACATTGACTTGTTTGTTTTCCCAACTAAATTCTGGTGTTAAGCACAGAATAATAAAAAACTAAAAATAAAAGCAGAAGATATTTTTGCTAAAAAATTTAATAACATATATTGGGTCCTTCATCTTTAATATATGCCAGGCACTCTTATAAGTACTTTAAATGTATTTAAAAATTTAATCCTAGCAACAATCTTATGGCATAAGTATTTTACCCATTTCACGGGTGCAGAAAATAAGGTACAAAGAATTCAAGTAGTTTGCTAGAGTTATATCATAACAAGAGGCAAGGCACAAATTTGATTCCAGATAGTGCAGTTTAGAAAAATTAAGGTTTCAAACTCATTAACATCTATCAATTCTGTGAGGTAGTATTCTTTTGGTCTCTGATCCATTTCATTAAAATTTTGAAAATGCATTCCAACAGTGTTTTACTACTGAATTGATGAAATATCTGGATGAAATATCATTTTAAAAAGACCTCTGGGCTTTCTTACTAGGATTGAATGGTATTCAATCTTTTGGGGATTGAATCAGAAAAAAAATGCTGATTCAACAGATTTTCTGCTGAGCATCTAAGAACAAGAGCCAGCACTAGGCAGTAAATAACAACATGGGTCTTGGGGCAAGACAAAGCTAGGATTGAGACCCATCTCCATCTCTGGGGCCAAGTTGTCCAGAAGTAGACCCTTACACAAGGATTGGTGTGCCCATTTGTCATGATGCCAAACTAAATGTGAAGTTTCACCCAGGTTAAGTCCAGGCACACAAACTACAATCCCCTGTTTGGGACTCTTTCTGTGTTAGTTATTCTCAATTTGCCCCTGTTCTTTTTTCCAGGGAATGGTCCTTTGTAGACCATGTCACAGCCTTACTTGCCCTATGGCATTTAAGTTTGAATTTGCCAAATAGGGGAGCAGCACCAGTTGGAATCAGGACGTGGGGAAAGAGAGAAGTCAAAGTGTTCCCTCCACTCTCATCCTGTGGGGCCATAGTTAGACAGTGGCTCTTTATCAATGGCCACAACTTCTGTTGAGTGACCCTCTTGTGTATAGTTAAAACTCTTCACTCTTGTAGAATCTCAGTACCCAGCTTCTCCTCCATGTCTTTCCCTTCTGATGATAGTTCTTGGGGCTTCATCATCTCTTACTGGTTCATTTAATCCTTCCCACGTCTATCTGTATAAACGATTCATTCATTAATTCTTTGCTCAAAGCCTTGAATGCACATCTTACTGTGAAGGACCTGACTAATATGGTCCATATCTCTATGGGTATCCTCATTATAGATTTCAACAGAGAGGAAAGCCACAGCATACCTGCTTTACTCCATGCTTCCCTTTTACCTTCCCCTCTCTCCCTATGTGCTCCTGGACCAGTCGGAAGGTGTTTTCCCCCTTCCCTTTGTGATAGATTCATCTCTGACATCACATCCTGAATTTCACTTCTAACGGTTTGGAGTAAAGCACAATTTACAACCTTCCACCGTGATGTACCAATTAAGGAACTGAGAAAATCCTTTTCTCTTTCAATAAATCCTGCTTTTAAGACCATAGCTAGGTCTTCAAAAACAAAAACAAAATAATAACTAATTTAAGAGTCAAAGGGTGCCATTGTTGTGGTTGACACGCTTTCTTCTTCCCTGTATGTTATGCCTCATGATTTAAAGTTGTTATAGACAAACATAATTTACCAGGAAGAAATGAATAGAATACATCCATTTAATAATTTAATATTATCTATACTACCTGGGCCAGAGAGAGAAGATTTCTTAGATGTCCACTAACTCCACCTCTCATTTTACAGATATGGAGGTGAGCAAAATAACAACATTCTTATGATAGGCAGAATGATGGCCCCCAAATATGCCCATGCCCTAATCTCCAGAGCCTATGACTATGTTAGGTTACATGGCAGAGGGGAATTAAGGTTGCACATGAAATTTAGGTTACTAATCAGCTGACCTTAAAACAGAAAAATTATCCTGAATTATCTGAATGGATCCAGTGTAATCATAGGGTCCTTATAAGTAGAAGGGAGAGGCAGAAGAGGGAGTCAGAGAGAGGGCAGCACGAGAAGGACTTGGCCCATTGTTGCTGGATTTGAAGATGGAGAAAAGGGCCACAAGCCGAGGCTTCCAGATGCTGGAAAAGGCAAGGAAACGGAATTTCCCTCAAAGCCTCCAGAAGGAACATAGCCCCATAATACCTTGATTTTAGCCTTATGAGACCCATTTTTGGACTTCTGACCTCCAGAACTACAAGATATCAAATTTGTATTGTCTTAAACCATTACGTTTGTGATAATCTGTTACAGCAGCAAAAGGAAACATATCATTCTAACTCAAAAACCCTTATGTCTTTAGCTCAGAGTTTTAACTCATAATTATTTATTGAGCGTCTTCTATGGATCATGCACTGTGGCAGACACTGGATATATAACAAGAAATAAGACAGACACAGGTCCTCACCTCTTAAGTCTTATAGTCTGGGGGAAGAGTCAGAAAGTTAAATAGGCATTAACATTAACATAGGGGAGCACTAACCAGAGGAACGGCAGTGTGCTGTGGATGACCTAGCAAGGTGAGTGAACAGGAGGGGTTGGGAAAGGTTTCTGTAGGAGCAGCTGTTTCAAGTTGAAAACTGTAGAGTGAGCACAAGTGAACTGACCCTGAGAAGGTGAGTGGGATTGAGAATTGGGCACGAGAGATTCAAGCAGAAGGAAGAGCTTGTTCCAAAGTAAAAAGGCCTTAGTGCACCCAAAATAAGGTTCTACATGGCTGGAATGAAGGCTTAAGAGAAAGTGGAGTGAGAGATGATGCTGTCAATGTGGGCAGGGACAAAGGGACCTTGCTCTATGTGCCATCGACTGTGACCCCAGTGCTTTTAAGAACAGAATTTTGGTGATATAATTGAATACTGTTAGTAAGACTAATACTAATTAGGTTTCTATTATACATATTTAATCATTTGTATTGTAATTTGATGTATAATACTAATTTTAGGTGGTCATGCAAAATTGCAAAGAACTCAAAGAAAGCTAATGTGTCTGGATATGAGGGAGGGAGGGAGAGAGTGAGGCACTGGAGGGGCCAGTGAGATACCAGGGCCAGACAAGGGAGTTGTGATAAGATCAGGAAACTGACTCTACAATCCAGGGTGTTTAGTAAATTGTGTAGACAGGTTAGCTCAAGAATAAAATATCAATGACTGATTTAAAAGATGAGATTTCACGAAGGAATGAGAGTGAAAGACACATAGGTGTTGCATTACCATTTAGAATCCAACATCCATTGATTCAAATACATTCCTAAAATGAGTTCAAATACTAGCTTATACAGAAAAAGGGGGAGTGAATGTATATAAACTCTTATAGTATTTTGCTCAGTGGTTTATTTAGTTAAACAGCTAAGATTAAGATTTCACATCCTATGGATAAGAACGTTTAAAGGAAGAATGTTTATTCCCATTATGCTATGCTCTCTTTCTAAAATTACAAGAAGCTCCTTAAATCCCCTGTCTAGATCCACGGGCCCATCCTTTGACTTTAACCACAGCACAGTTTTTTATATCCTTAAGGGGAAGGTGATAGAAGGAGGGAAGCTAACATTTTATCAAGTGTCAGTGAATTTACTGTATATGTAATCCTATTACATTCTCCCAGCAACTTCCGAGAAGTTGAATAATGCTCAAGATTATCAAGCTAGAAATGGCAAAACTGTGATGTGAGCCCAGGTCGGTCTCATATCAAAGCCTAAGTTTATTCTGTCTTACCATGCAGATTTTCATGCTCTCTGTTCAAGCAGCAGAAAAGAGCGAGAATTGACTTCCTTGCGGCATCTCCAAAGTGTAGGGATGTGTCAGGAAGAACATAGAAAAGGGAAGAAGAATGTTGAACTCCTGCATAAATTCAACTTCCATTTATTGAGCCTCTATTGTGTGTCAAACTCTGTGTTTGTGGATTCCATCATGAAAAAGACAAGGTCCAAACTCTCGGGCAGCTAGACAATGAAATTTTATATTTAATACAGGCGTTCAAGAAAAAGTACAACCCAATGTGATCATTGCTTTTATGGAATGAGAGTCAAATGGGTCCAGAGAAAACTTTCTAGAATAATAATATAGATTTACATGAGCAAAAGAAGAGAAGTTTCCACCAAGGAGGTTCATACAATGCATAGATGCTTGAGATACTCAATTTAGGGTTCAGAAAACTTTGGGCACTGAGGGTTTAATGTACAGAATGGTGACTATAGTTAACAATACTGTACTGTGTACTTGAAATTTGCTGAGAGAGTAAGTCTTAAGAGTTCTCAGCAAAAATAAACAAACAAACAAAAAACAGGTAGCCATGGGAGGTGATGGTTAATGAATCAAGTTCATTAACTGGATTGTGGTAACCATATATCAAATCATCACATTGTACACTTAAATACATACAATTTTATTTGTCAGTTTTACCTTAATAAAGCTAGAGGGGAAAAAAAGAAAACTTTGGAGAGAGCAGGAATGGAAATCTCTCATCCCCTACAATGCCATTTATACATCTGGAATTCTCATCAGTTATGCTCTCTGTGTGGGTAAAATCCCATACACCTAGGACTCACCACATAGGTGAACCCATTAGAAGAACAGAACTAAGTATGACTTCAGCTCTAGAGCTGACATCTCATGAAGGCACTAGAGCCTAGTCGTTCTCCAGAAGGAAATTTCCCACCACCGGCACTGAATAAGTCGTTAATAATGAAGAAACTGGCTTAAATAACAATATAAAATGTCAAGTTTGGAAATAAGAAAATTTTTTTCTGGCATTTATTTATTTATACATTTATTCAACAACTAGTTATTAAGTGTTTCATCTGTGTCAGGCACTGCTCTGGATTCTGCTGAAAGTGTGATGAATATGTTAGACATGGACCATTCCCTCAGACAACTTACAAATAGGTTAATTAGATAATGGACAAGATAATATTTTACAAAAAAAAAATTACAGACTTTGCTCCTAGATATGTATAAGGGTTGAATGGGTCCTTATCTGGTTTGGAATGGGTCATTCCTGAAATCAATGATGATAGAAATAATCTCTGTGCTGGGGTCATTTGACGTTTTTGAACCCTTCAGATCTAACCTTCACTCTTTGCAGCTCTCCTCTTTGCCATGAGAAGCTGGCCAGTATGGAGCCCATGGAAAGGAAGTGTTCCGGCTTCTGCTTTAGCCCATGGGAAGCTACAGCAACATTGCAGAGAAGGAGACCCTTATGATGCCCTTGGCCCTCAAAGTAAGGCTACCATTCCTCTCAAGGTGAACTTCTCCATGTGAATTCTCTTGAGGTCCAATACCTTCTCCCTCCTCTCTCCATTACAGCTTAGGGGTGGTAAAAACTCAGCCGCTATTTACTAGCTCCAGGTTATTGTACAATTCCATGGGTTTCCCCTATATTCACCTACATCTTTGTAAATAATCCCTTTGTAAATGACTTGTCCTTAAATTATCCTAATTTGAGTGTGTTTTCTGTGTGACTGAGATAACTCCTTTTTCGTATCCCCGATTTCTATCATTTATTTACTTATTCTGCTAACATTGATTGACACCGCACCCTCAACCAGGTATAGAGGTGAACACACAGATAGAGACAACATAATCCCTGCCAAAAATAAGCACTCTCACCTGCTCTTGGTAGGAACTTAATTAATATATCTGCCCACATTTAAAATGCACTTACCCTTTGACCCAGAAATCCATCCAAAGAATTTAGCCTGTTTGTTACAGCATTGTTTGTAATAACAAGATACAGAAATCACTGGTTAGATACATCCAAACAACAGAATGCTATGCAGATGTTAAAAAGAGTACAATAGATTTGTATGTAACAGTATTGAAAAGTCTCCAAGATATGTTGAGAAATCAAAGTGTATACCTGATAATATGGCAATATGTATGTTACATACCTATTTGTGTATAACAAGCAATATACATATGAGTGGATCTACACATAAAATTTACCTTGTTTTGGGTTTTTTTTAATCTGGACACATAGAAAAAGAAATTTTGAAAGGGATACCTTTGGGAAGAGACGCTAGGGAAGGGAGATTGATAACTCACATTCTTTTAGCTTTTTCTGTCTGTTTTATTTTTAAAAACCCATGGTCCTGAATTAATTTTATTAAACATAAAAATAGAAATAGAGATGTAATTTCAGCTCCCTATTTTGCTTACCTTAATGAAGGAGTTCTGATTTCCAAAATAGTAGTCATTCAGAGGAAATAAAATAACTCCCTAAAACAAATTTACAAGAAACAACCTCAGTGTGTTAAACAATGTTGCTTGTGAAACTTGAAATGGGAGCATTTTCCTCCACTTATTTCACATGAAAATTTATTGAAACTGACTTCAAAGGCTGAACCACACGTCCTTGACAGCCACCCGTGGCATGTTAACATAACCTCTTCTCGTTTTCTCTCTTATTATTTTTGCAGTACAATTATAACTGGAAGTCCCCAAACCTTGTAATTGTCAACTAACTTTTGGAAAATGCGAATGGTTGACCAAGAATTTAAAAGGAAGGCCCCTCCTACCCTCTCTGAACTTTGTGGTGGTCTTTGGGTGCAAAATGACCTAGCTCGAGAAATCCTCAAAGATGAGCCAAAGAAGAAAATAATTGTCTTTTCAGGAAGGGTTTCTCTGTGGACAGCAAAGATCTCTGAGAAGGAATCTGTATAATCCTATTTTCTTTTCCCAGAATTTATTGGCATCCATCCAAGCTTTTTCACTGAAAATTAACATCCTCATGTATACAGATGGGTTTGATATCTGAGCTCAATGGGGTCAGCCCATTTTTGTTCAAAGTAAATTAATATTCTGCCCATGCCTCAGGGACTCTTATTAATCCAGCACAGTTTCATATCTCTTCTTCCTGTGTCTGCTTTGCACAAATAATCACAACCACCCATAGACACCAGATATTCCTGAAAGTGCACAAAATAATAGCTAATGTGCATACAAAGCCATTCTGAGCTCAAATTGCCTTCTAGAATTCAGATCATAAGTATTGTGATTTCTGATAGCAACTTCCAAGCACGCAAGCATATTGTGTTAATTATTCTCCATTCTATTTGCTTATTGATGCAGCATCTGTGGCTACTGTTACTTATATGTGCTATAAAGAAGCTAAATATGTAAGGTGGAAGAAAATGTTTTGTAGATGATTATGCCCAATGAACAGGGGATACTATGCTATTAGTATTACTTCTGTTAACACAGAATACTAGTCTTTGCTATTTTTGAGCAACGTGATTAGTTCTCATCTATTGAACTTCAGCCAGGCACTGGACTAAGTACTTTACATATGTTACTGCATTTAAACCTCATGACAACCTTTGAAATAAAGATTTGATTCCCATTTTAGAGGTGAGAAGTCGAGGTTCGGGAACATTATCTGGGATCACACAGCTAATAAGGGGCAGAGTCAGTGTTGTGACTTCAATGTTTATGTTTTTCTTCTAAACCTCAAGAGTAGGACTAACGTCACAGAGCTTTAAATGACCAAAGTGGCCACTATTTTATCTCCAAAGAAAAAGAACTACCAAAAAGCCCCAAATAACTTGCCTGTAGCCAAAATGAACCAGCAGTTCAAAGCTCAATGTAAAAGACCAAAGTTAGAAACTGCTGATATTTTCACACCCCACTTTCCTGCCCCCATCTGCAGCTTGAAAAGACCCTTTCTGTGGATTTTCCTGGAAATATTTATACTCTCCAAATCTCTACTGAGAAGGGCTTTTATTCTACCATATTTGGGCAGCATAACTACAAGGTAAAAGAGAGATGACAAAATTTAAGAGAACACGTAACAAAAAGTCCCTTTCTGAATTGTCTTAAAACACAGACGATAACCAAGAAGACCTTTGTTTATGGGGGAACAAGATTTTCCTCCTCCAGAGAAACTGTTGTTATGCCTTTTCCTATATGGAAAAGGGCAACAATCCAAACAATGCCTTAGGCTGAGTACAAAACCATAGCCAGGAGAAACCTGGAGAGGGCCTTTAATAAATGTACGAGTTAAACCAACGATCACATTTACTGGGCAACGGTCTATCTTCCTTTCAGCAACATGATTGTCCTCTCAGTATACGGTATGGATCAGTCACCACATCCCTTTGGGTTCAGAGTCACGACCTGAATGAACACTTAATTATGCAGTTAAAATCATAGAATGTCAATGCTTGAAGGGGTGACAGAGGTCTTTGATTTCAACTTTTCCTTGCCCTAGCAACCCATCCCTTGACTTATATTTTACAGATAAAGAAGGGTGATGTGACTGTTGCCTTGCCAATAAATAGCTAAGGTAGGATTCTAAACCAGGTTTCTGAATTCCCAATCCTCTGCTCTTTCCACAACATGGGAAGATTTTACTTTGAATCCTGGCTAACTTCTTAACAATGCATGATCAAACTCTCCAAGTCTCAAATTTCCCCATCTGTAAAATGGGAAGAATAATGGTACTTGCCTCATAGGTTGGTTGTGAAGCTTAAACAAAATGATACCTGTGAAGGACTTAACACAATGCTTGATATTCAGTGTCAAGTTAATATCAGTTATTATTATTATCATTAGTAATGCAAAGCTTTCCAAATCAATGTCTTATTCTCTATGATGTAACATATACGGGCTTCAGAAATTACATTTATGGGGCTGGCCAGGTGGCGTAGTGGTTAAGTTCACACACTCCTCCTCAGCTGCCCAGTTCACAGGTATGGATCCCGGGCAGGGACCTATGCACTGCTCATCAAGCCACGCTGTGGCAGCGTCCCATATACAAAATAGAGGAAGATGCGCACAGATGGTAGCTCAGAGCTAATCTTCCTCAGAAAAAAGAGGAAGATTGGCAACGGATGTTAGCTCAGGGCCAGTCTTCCTCACACACACACAAACACAAATTACATTTACCCTCTCTGAATGCTCAATTTTCAGTGCAAGCTGAATTAAGGTCAAGTACAAATAATGGAAATTTATCCATAATTCTTCCTTCTATTTACCCTTCTTCTGAATTAGCTTCTAATATGATTAGGACAATGAATTCTAGATAAGAAGGACAAGTGTTTGCAGTAAGACATAGGGGAATGGGAAGGCACTCTAGAAGTGGCCTTGCCCTTCACCCAACTTGCCATCTCCTTCCAATGCAAGTCCCATGCCAGCCATCAGCATCACTATTCACCAATTGATTTACCTAAGTCAGAAATATGGTAATTTTCTTTGACTTCTACTTTTCTCCTTTTTCATCCAACACTTCAGCTAATCAATGACTTAGTCTTATAAGTTTTATCACTGTAATCTGTGTCTAATCTATCTCTTCTCTCCATTCCCACCATAATGACATAAATGTTGACTCTCAATGCTTATCATTTTAATTATACAGGAATCTCCTATTGTTCTTCCCTCCTCGTCTTCCACGCTGCAACCAGAGTGATCTTTCTGAAACAAAAAATGAGATTGTGTTGCTGTCTTGTCAAAAATCATTCAGGGGCCCCAACTGTCCACAGAATAAAGTCTAAACTCCTCAGCAAGACATACATGGCAAGAAGCCTTCTCCAGCATCAACTCCCACCAATCCCTACCTCAAATTGTATGTCCTGGACATACTGAAATGTTTGCAGTTTCCCAAACATGCCAAGATTTCTGGCCTTTATTCTTTCTAACTAAAATTCTCTTCTTATGACACTATCTTGTTTGATGATTAACTAGTATTTGTCCTTCCAGACTCAGTTCAGGTTCTATCTCCCTGAGGGCAGCTTCCTCTGAGTCTAACAGTGCTTCTCACTTCCCCAATCTCATTACCATGAGTTTTACATATGTCTTTTGTACTGTATTGGGATTTTTTACTTGTATCTTTCCTCCACTAATTGGAACTTCCTTGGCTAGAGGGTTGGTGTTTTCTTCTTATTGATATCCTCATTTTTACCCAAATATCTGGCAGAGAGTATGTACTCAAAAGATTTGTTTTAACCAATGAGAATCTTCCAGACTCTTGTGATTGATAATCATTCACTGCCACACGATTTTTCATTGGTCTACATGTTTCAGAGACGGAATTTTGGAGGAAGCTCCATGTGCCCTTGGTTGTGGAGTGGGTTCCCACAACCATAAAACAGGCTGTGCACAACCACAATTCCAGAGACCTTTAATCTGGCCTGGAATATGATGCAATACTGGCACCACCCTACATCTTTCCTTCCAAAGAATACGTTGGACCTTTAGATATGGTTTCCATCTGGGATGATGAGAACAAAACACAATGGGATGCTCTCTCACAACTTCCATCTCAGAGTCATCGGTGGAATTTTGAAATCTTCATATAAAATACAGGATGGATAATTATAAACACTTTTCCACGTAATAACCCAGAATTGTAGGTGAGGGATAGGGTAGTTATTGTCCTTAATATGAAATATGGTTAGTTCCATGGTCATGCCTTCACATCTTCATAGCTTTATGAAAATTTATTGATGGATAGGACCACATTTTCTCAAAATTTTTCAAAACTACAATATAATAAGTACTATTTATGTGCCTAGTGTTATTCTAAGCTCATTACATGTATTGACTCATTTAATCCTCCCAACAACCTCAGTGACCTGACTGCTACTATTACCTTTATCTTAATGATGGAAATTGAGGCACAGAGGCGAGTGGTAATCTGTTTATATTCACATGGTTAGTCGGAGTAGAACCAGGATTCAAACTCCAGAACAAACCACTGCAAAATACTAAACACTTTCATATTATGGACTGTATTTCTTTTATTTAGAAACATTTAAGAAATATTGCTTTATGAACATTAAATTGTTAGTGATATGTTAGAAATTGGAAACTACCTGTGCTCTAAAAATACATTTTTATTGCAGTAAAAACATTAAGCCCAATAACTACATATCTGATATTCCTAAAATTCTTGTTACAAATGATGACCACAATTAAAATATTTCCATAGTATCCAACCATGTGGCTTCACCTTTTCACACCTTTCATATTTCGTTTCCTGCACTGGTGACAAGGAGATAAATATATGGCTCCAAGCAACCAATCATCTGAGTGGGATTTGAGCCCCATACAGAGAGAAGCTAAAGGAGGATGAATAGGAATGTATTCCTACCCCATCCCTATTTCTGCATACTATATATATAGCTGAGGAGGAAACTTTAGAATTCCTTCAGACACAATAAGAGTAGGCTTCCTGGAGAACCTCCATTGCTGGTTATGAACTTATATAGGTTTGTTTAGAGCTAAAGAGCCCATAAAGATTTCCCATTAATCAGCAAGGGCATGGAGAATGCTTAGCTGAGTAGTAGGAACACAAATAGTGTTATATTCATTCTTTATCTTTGGCTTCAAGTCACTTAGGTAGAGCTATTTATTTTCTTCAAGTAGACTAAAAGTTCCTTGGGATTAGGGAACACATCCTCTATTTCTTTTCTGTTGCCTTCATGACATGGGATAATCCAAAGTATGTGGATTGTACTTAGTGAGTGGGACTGAGGTGAGATACCTAAGTTTGTGAGCCAAACTTCTCCATCTACAAGTGAGAGTGGTAGAGAAGATGGCTTCTAAATGTTTCTTTACATTTAAGGTTTTTTTCTTGCATAAACACAATGTTATTGTCATAATAACTATGGTTCCTACTCCTTATTATCATAATACCGTAATACTCATTCCTTGGAAAGCAAAGAAATAGTGAATGGAGATCAGATTCAGAGACTGAAGACCTGATAGTCTAGATTGCTGATGGCCTCCCAGATGATCTTTCTGGCTTCAGTTTTGGCCTTTTTAATCCAATCTCCATATAGAAGTCAGAATGGTCTTCACAAATGGGAATCTGATTATGTTACTCCTGCTTAAACTCACAAAGTGCCCTTGCATAAAGTTTAAAGGCTTAATATGGATTACAAAGCCCTTCGGGAACTTTGCGCTCTGAACCACTATACTATACTCTTCCTTCCTTCGACTACCTCCAGTCTAGGTGGAGGTGCCCCTGTTACAAGGTACTACAACATCCTGCACATCCCTGTGAGAGGTCTTACCACATTGACTATCATCACTTACTGCTGTAACAGTCATCCCCCCTAATTAGACTGGAGCCTTCATGAGGGCAGGAACTGTATTCGCCTTTGTTCATCTTTTAATTTCTTGCACCTAGTATGGTTAACATTTAGTAGATACTCAACAAATAACTGTTGATTGAATGAATGAACAAATATCACACCACCATTAACTGGCCATGGCAACTTTTATTCCTGTCAGCAGGGGGAAATAATATATATCTACTTGAGATGACACAACCACGTATGAGTTAACCTTTGAAACAGCTTTCATTTTTTTCTGAAGGAAGATTATGAAGCATTCTCATTTTAGAATAGAGATAATAACTCCTTAAGTTTCTGTGTCATACACTTGACATTTCACTTTTTCCGAAAGTCTGTCCTTTACGGTATTGTGCAATTTCAATATGATATATAATATGCATCAAACCTTTCTTTAGCCATGTACCTAGCAATTATTCATTTAATATGCCAGGCACTATCCTGGATATCAAGGAAACCAAGATGTAGAAGACAAGGCTCCTTCTCTTGAGGAGCTCCCACTAAATGGAAGAGACAGACAGATCAACACAATAATACTTACATCTACTAAATACTGAGTATGCACTTCGTTCATTTTGTATACATTTTCTCACTTAATCCTTATATGGACCTTCCAAGGTAAGCTGAGAAAATCAAGAGTGAAATTGGTCCAAGGCTACTCTACTAACAAGAGCTGAGTTAGGATTTAAATTTAGGATGTCCAATTCCAGAGCTCACCATATCACATTATGATACAATATGTTAAGTGCTTTAATCCAGACCTGAACAGAGGATGCAGGGTAACAGAGAGAAGACAGAGAGTAATTTTTCCATGGGCAGAGAAAGGAAGGTCTGTGTGCATTTGTGCACTCATACGTATGAGTTGGAGAGGGCTTCATAGAAAAGAAGTTATGTCAGCTGTGGAGAGAAGTTAAACTCACAAAATAGTTGGTTAATGTCCCAGAGGAATGCAAGAGTTGGATAAGGTGAGTTAAAAGTAATTAGCTGTTGCTGGAGAATTAGCCATATAAGAGAGTGGTAAGAAATGAAATGGTTGTCTTTCTGCTAAGAAACTTGTACTTTGCCTTATTGGCAAAGGTATTTTAAGTAGGAAAATGATGGTTGGACTTGAATTGGTATAAAAGATCATTAGCTCTTTACAAAGCATTATTTGAAAGGGAGAAAGACTGGAAGCAAAGACATAATCCAGACAAAAGCAAATAAGGCTTCGAACTCGGGAAATATTGTTGGGCTGGAGAAGAGGTCACTAAGAAAGATTTAAAAGAAAGCATCAATAGAATGTATAAACTGAGTGTGAGCATGAGTGTAGGATGAGTCCAAGGTTCTAGTTTGGCAGTCTGTTGGATTTAGCCCTGTAGCACAAGCTTATTTCTGCAGCTCTCTTGAGTGGCTGTGGAATAAAACAATAACTAATTTCACTGGTCACTCACTTATAATGTGCCGGGTATCATTTTAAGCAATTACAACAAGCCCATGTGCTATGTACTATCATTATTTCTACCTTATAGCTGTGGAAAGTGAGGCACAGAAAGATTAAATAATTTTCCCAAGGGTACAGAACTATATTAACAGAAACTGTGAGGTTCTGCCCAGATTCCTTTTAGGACCAGGACATATTCCCCTAATGGCTGGCAGTGCTGCTGCCTGGCAGCCCTCAGCTCTCAGCCCTATTAGGAGAAGAGAGCCACCTTGCCCAAAGTCATGACACCCTTCCCAGGGGCAGCCTACAACCGGTGATTGATGAAGCAGGTTACAAAGGCATGGCCTCCTCTCCCCAGATTCAGATAACTCTGAAAGCCCATCCCAGCTTTAGACATCCCCATGAGGTTGGGTTTGATGAGAGTGCATACAGCTCGACTTCTCTGTTTGCCCAATCCTGCTTCCTTCCCGGACCCCCATGGTGTTGGTTTCAAGAGCACTCCTTAACAGACATCCTACAAATGAATCCTCATTTCAGAGTCTTCTCTCTGAGGACTCCCTTCTGAAGCACCAAGTGGCAGAGCTGACATTTGAACTCAGATTGGTTGTCATAGCCATGGTTTTAAACACTTTTCTATAAAGCTTTGCAAAATCAAAGACCCTAGGGCAATGCCCAGTACTGCAAAAATGATTCATAGATGGACAATTTACAAGTTCTACTTTTTTTATTAGTTCATGATGCAAAACAGTCATTCAATAAAAATATTCTTGAAATGAAAAGAAGAGAACTGAGAAGATATTGAACCAGGTGCTGTCAAAATCAAGGGAGGAAAGCATTCCAAGAAGCAGGAACTAGTCAACCACATCAAGTACTATAGAAAGTTTAAATGGGATAAGGACTAAAAAGTGTCCAATGACTTTGGCAACAGGAAGGTTGGAGCAATCTAGGTGAGTTCTTTTGACATGACATAATGCAGGCATAAACTATATTACTGTGTTACAGAAATAGTAGGAGGTGAGAATGTAAAGATGAGGAGTGACTGTAAACTATGCCATCAAGGAGCTTGACTTTCAGGGAGCCAGGATAGAGTATTGATGTTTTCTAACTTTGCCCATCTGTCAAGGTTGAGCTGGGTCCATGTCTGCTGCATACACACAGGAAACCTAGAGTAATACAGTTTGCAATAAATCTTAAGCAAACATCTGAGCCTCTGTGAACACCCATTCACATCACATCTCCTTTCTCAAGAACTGGAGGTTCCCAAAAGTGAATTCTCAAATCCCACACTGTGATGTGGTCAAGCCGCGCGCTTAGTCACTTTGTGCCCAGCGTCCGCACTGTCGATTTTTTGGAAGCCAAAGTTTCCCTTAACATCTGGCCCTGCCATTACACTACGAAGAACACCAGGAACTGGTTCAGGTAAGAAGTTCCTGACCTAAGGCCACAGGGGTGGGTGGCCCAGAGGAATTAACCACAGAAAGTGTTTCCCACGAACCCACAGAGCACAGGATCCATGTTTGAAATGCTGGTGTTTCTCTGTGCTTGTTTATTCTCAGCAGAGCGAAGTAGCAAGCATTATGTAACAGAGGCAATAGCAGCTGAAACTTTAAAAAATAATCTCTGTGGCAAATTTGAAAGCAAATGTTGAATACTGGAACATTTCAGATTTTCCACCCAGTGGATTGAATTGCCAGATACTTCAGTATCACTTTCTCTCCGTTTAGCTATGGAAAGCAAAGATGAAATGCATAACCTCACAGTCACCTTCAACATTCTGGAAGGAATAGACTAGATCTGAGGTGGAGACCGTGCTCTTTAAAATGGTACTATGCAGACACAAATACGTGTTATTGCAACTGTGTGAATATCTTACAGAACGGGGGATCTTTTTGTTACTTACAATAATCCATGTAAATTCCTAGCTCACTGTAGCTGGGTGGAGAGATTACATGTTGATGGACTTGGCCAAACACGCTGTGACTTTAAAAAGAGTAGTTCGATCACTCTTAACTGATAAATTATAAATCCTCCCTCAGTTTCTCTTTTGAACCATTGTAGCAGGTATCACTTTTATTCTACAAAACTCGGAAGCAAGGAACTTTATATTATTCTCTTTCAGTAAATCAGATGGCCTGTTCTGAGCCTCTGTATTTCTGGGAAAAGTGAGAAAATGCAACCAAGCTTTAATGTGACTCCTCCTCTCTTTAGAGTCATATAAGAACAGTGGAGGTCTCATGCCATCTAGAACATTCAATGTAGGACACATTACCCTTAAAGACAACTGACCACACATCATTACAGACATGTGTGTGCATGCGTGTTTGTTTGAGTGTCCATGTGTGTATGTGTATGTGTGTTGGGGAGGTGATTCTACCCTGAGGGCTGGGCCTTGACACTCTTGTGTCCAGCATTCCAAGATGCTCCATGCAGACATTCCCATCTGAGTCACACATACATCCTAGGCCCCACAAGGAGTCCCGCTATTAGAGAAAACTAGTAAAATGTCCTCTGCCCCAATCTCTGGGAAAGCTCTAAAAATAATAAAAAATATTTTTTCCTAGTTGGTTTCACTTCCACCTTTCCCAATACTTGAAGCCTTTCTTCGTAAAAGGTGAGACCAAAGGTCCCGAAGAATATTCTAGGGATGGGCGAGAACTAACTTCTAGGTATGCATCAACTTTGTCTTTCGTCAAAAACTAATGCTACTACCATCTACTCAAGGAGAGGCATGGAAACACAAAGTTAAAACACTTTCTTGGAATGGAGGCCT
This sequence comes from Tapirus indicus, assembly GCA_031878705.1. Lineage (NCBI taxonomy): Eukaryota > Metazoa > Chordata > Mammalia > Perissodactyla > Tapiridae > Tapirus > Tapirus indicus. The sequence continues at coordinate 21,636,897 of CM062935.1, forward strand.
AAAAAACTGTGAGAATAAGAAAATTTAATATCTAAACTGTACCATATACTCTTCACCTTCCAGCCCTTATCATACTGGCACATGAGCGTGTTTCTGACAAATGAGACTGTCCAGAAGGAATATGCATCCATGTGAGGTTTTGACCTGCAGTGCCTGGCTCTGGACAGAAGAAGCTGGAGCAAAGAACTATCATGCACTCTTCTAAAACAAAAGCAGCAATAAAAATCCTGCTTCTGCCTATTAAAAAGCTATTCCTCAGATTTCAAATGATGGTATATAATTGCAGCTTTCACCAAATGTATTGACATCAAATAAGATCATTGAAAGATGAATACAGAGTGAGCTGCTGCTTTTGCTGTAAGATTTAATAATTGAGATATAAATTCTAACAGAAGCAACATCATTGTTCTATTTCACTAAATGTTATCTACTCTTTTAACATAAGTAAAGTTTAGAACCAGAATATTTTCCAATTTTTATAGAAAGCACCAAGGGAGAACTAAGCTGAATAGTTAACATGTTTAGAAACTGGAGGATTAAAAAAAAACTTTGGAACATTTATAATCTCAGTTTTAGTTCTGTTCATCAAATTCTACTGCCCCATTTCTCTTTTTATAACTCACTTTCTTTTTTTTTTTTTCCATTTAAAAAGTACTCTATGCCAGGCTCTGTGCTTCTCTCTAAAGTTTCCCTTGAAAGTACCACCTCCAAAAATATCTGATCAGCAATAGCATCCATTTATTCATTCTACAAATGGGATAGATAAATGGAACAAGTAGACATAAATCCTTGCATTCTTGGAATTTATATTGGGGGAAATGGATGGAAGATAGGCAATAAATAATAAACAATAATTGAATAAATTGTGTGGTATATTACATGGTGATAAATGCTAAAGAAAAAATATAGCAGGGTCAGCAATGTTTGGAATCAGGGAGTGAGTGGGCAGTTTGTAGTTTTAAATAAGGTATTTAGGGTGAACTTTATTGAGATCATGATATTTATGCAAAGATTTGAAGCAGGTGAAAGTACAGCCAGGTGGGTGTCTGGGGAAGAGCATGGATTACTGCAGCTGCCTCCAGCAGAGCAAGTGGCCAGTGCAAAGGCCCTCAAGCAGGAGGTGCCTGCTGAGCAGGAGGGAGGTCAAGGCATCCAGAGTGAGTGGCAGAAGACTAATAGGGGATGACGTCAGAGAGATAGAAGTGGGGTATGGAAGGCCTCCTGGGCATCTTTAGTATTTTGTGTTTACTCTGAGTGAGACGGAAGCCATTGGAGAGTTTTTAACAGAAGAATGACACAACCCTACTTACATTTTAAAAGTATTGCTCTGACTGCTGAGTTGAGAATAGGCAGGGGAAGCAGCCACAGAGGGAGAGCTAGTTAGAAGGCTACCGCAACGATCCAAGCAAGAGGTCATTGTCGTTCATACAAGGGTTGAAGAAGAGCAGGTGGTAAGAAGTGCTCACTTGGTCACTTTCGAAATCTATTTTGAAGGAAGAGCCAACAGGATTTCCTGAGAGACTGGATGTGGGGTGTGACAAAATGGCTGGCCTTTCCCAGTGTCATTACACTGCATGAATGATAAATTCTTCTTTCACGTCTTCCCCACTTTGAGCAGTTCTTTTGCTTAGTGTTGAAATAACTTTTATGTAATGCTAACATTTCACCCATATTTTGTATCTTTGCTGTTTCATCCACACAGATTTAGCAAGGAAAAAATAAAGGTTCAAGGGGCACAGCTACTTGAGCATAGGAGTGGCCTGCCTCTCTAAAAGAGGGTGCTCTAGTCTCTTTGTTTTTCATTTGCTCTCCTTAAAAAAAAAAAAAAAAACAAAAAAACAGGCCAGTGTTTAAACTGTCAGAGAACAAATAGAATCCGCGCTTGTTTCACAATTTATGTAGCTGATTTAATTTACTGTCGACAATTCCATCACAGTTCTGACAGTTACAACTTTTGGTTTTCCTCTGAAACATCAAGATATTATATTTGGATGTTGCTGGGAGAAAGGCGAGAGGAATCTTGGCATTTGAGCAAGATGATTGCTGGAGGGAGGAATACCAAGCATGAAATGGTCTTGCCAATTTTTGTCCCAGAGCCAGCTTTGTGGGTAATGGTGATATTATCTATCAAGTGTATAGATTGCTTCTCAGTTGATGGCCCTATTTTACATGCATTAACCTATGTAACCCTCACAGCAAACCTGTGAATTATGTGTTGTTGGCTGCATTGTGCAGAGGAGCATATTGTCTCAAGGAGGTAAATTGACTTCCCCTGGTCATATCACTGATAAATGACAGAGCCAGGCTCAAAACTGGGTTCAGAATTTAATCCTAGTCATAGTTCTACTAGGGGATCTAGGCATGTCCCTCCTTGTTGCAGTTGATGGATCTAGAAAGAGAAGGTGGACCATAAATGAACTTTGTTTTATTTCACAGTCTTGCTAAGGATGGGTCTTTCCAGGAACAAAAAAAGGTGGTGGTGTTCGTCAAGTTTATAGGGTCTCCAAAGCTTGACCTGAAATGCAGACTCAGCCAGGATGAAACCCTGCCTATTCCATTTCCCTCCAGAGGAAAGTCTTCAGCCTCTACCAGCTCCACCAAGAGTAACTCCTCCCAGCTCCAATGCTTTGATTATAGAGAATATTCATTCACCTGCCCCTAAACTGCATTAGCGGGTCCCTGTCTTAGATATAATTTCTACTGTGGTTCATCGGCAGGGAGTAGAATTCAATGATGAATGGAAGGACCTGTTTATGAAGTCTGCAGTACTACAAAACCCTTTAAGAAATGTTAAGTCCTGTTAGTATAAATCTGAAAATAATTTGATATATGTCTCCTTTACAGGCTAGAAGAATAAAAAGTCACCATCTGCCTTTCCACAAAATAATATTAATGGGGTTAACGCCATGGATTTAAATTGAGGCAGCTTCTCAAACTAGGGAAATAGAAGGCACAAAATTCACTCTATCAGAACTTTATTGATTTTCCAATTAACACTGAAAGTTTGCTCCTTAAAATTTTGCTTACTGGCTCAGAAATGCACTTTGCCAGTGGAAAATAATTGACATGAATTGCTATATTCCATATATCATTCACAATGTCAAAATGACTGATAATGAGCAAGTCCTAGTTGTTTAAACACTCCTCAACTAAAGTAGCATCATTAGAAAAGATAAAGATTGCACAGCATGAAATTCTTGTGCATTTTTAATGATTCTAGCTTAAAACAAACATACAAAAAAATCTATTTCTAGGTGAACTTAATTTAAATATAATAAAGAGAAGATTATTTTCTTATGAAGGACTAGGCACTTTTTAAAAAAATGAAATTTAATTAAGTACAATTTTAGGAACTGATTCAAGATTGATAGGACATTTTAGGATGCTTATAATGAAAAAGTGAAAAGAATCTTCACCCCTTCACTGATATTTGTGCCCATAGTAACCCTGGTAAACATAGAAATTATTTGCTAACTTAGCTACTTCTTGTATTTACATTGTTGAATACACGTCTTCAGGGTATCAGGTTCATCCGTAACTGAAGAGATACTATTAAGTTTGACTCAATCACAACCTTAGAATTCAACACCTAATATTTAGCAACTAGTACTTGGTACTGTGTGCATCTCTTAGGTAAACAGTTACAAAACAAACCTGGAAACCATTTCTCCAGCTTTGGGAAAATTAAAAAACCTCCAAAATATTTATTTGAATAGGAAATATTTTATTGATGTATTCCAAGCACCTAAAACAGTACCTGGTAAACAGATGGGCTCTCCACAAATGTTTATCGAATGCTGGTTAAATGAATAGATGTTCTATTTTTCTCACCAGCATTCCAATCACTTCAGCAAATGTGAGTGTTTACTCTATGCCAAGCAATGTGCTAGATCCTAGAAAAGTAGAATGAGGCAGAAGAACCAGACCTCCAGTTCACAACCTCAAGTAGCTCGTGACTTAGGAGGGCAGAATAAAAAGAAAAGATGAAGAAGAAAGCCAGGCTAGGAATAAGCGCTGTGCAATCATAGAAGAGAAGCTACTGCCTGCCTGGGGAGGTCAGACTGGATTCCAAAGAGGATAGGACACTTGATCTGGATCTTGTGATAGAGACCTACTGAGGAATGAATGAAAGAGACCTACTGAGGAATGAATGAAACCTCACATCATCAATGATGTATCTGTTTCCCTTTTCTTCTTCAAAAGTCAATCCTTATGACTCGTTAAGAAGCCAGATAACATCATGCTGAAATTTTAACTGGGCTGTTGAGCTTTATTAATTGTTTGTTTATTGGGATAGGCCTTCAAATGAACAATATGTATTAAGTGCCAACTACCGTCTGTGCCTGATGTTGGGCATTCCTCAATATATGAGACAGCACAATCCCTGCCCTAGAGGATTCCCACTCTAGTGTGTCATCGGAGCATGAGGCCGAGATCTCTTCACCTGGTCTGTGGTCTGGGAAGACCTCCTGCAGGAAAGCACTTTGCAGCTGAGACCTGACACATGAGAGGAGGGGAAAACGAGAGAGGTGGAAAGGAGGGAAGGACATTCCAGGAAGAGGGAAGAGCATGTGTGAAACCGCCCACTCCAAAGGCCAATTTCTTGAGAGTCTTTAAAATGATTGGCTTCAGGAGCAAACGGAAAATAGGTTTTCCTGTCACTCCTCTCCCACTTCACCTTTTCCTTGGCCCCTTCCGTACAGCCTGCACTGACAGGCACCAGAGAACACGGGCTTCCAGTTTTCCGGCATTCTCCTCCCACTGACCCTGAAGTTGCAAGCCACAGGTTTCTTGGAACTGTGAATATTGTTTGAACTCCAGCTAAAACTGGAGATGTGTTTTGAGTCACATTATGCAAGCATATTTATACCATCTGTTTATGACACTTACAGGTGGACACGATGATTCATTACACATACAGCATACTAAAGATAGAAGCCTGGAAAATCCTGAGCTCTGGGGAGTCGTTGGGCATGGGTCAGTATGCAGAAGGAGAGGGTAGTAGAAATCTTCTCTTAGAATTTTATAGCTTTCCAAATAAAATCCTTATCTTGATGAAAATGTTTTTGAAAATATTTCATAAAATGGATTTGAAAGATGAGGGCGGACAAAGAAGGGTGGCAAAATATATACTAATATGACCAGTTATAGAATATTTCCCGTTTCTGTGGAGGGGTGGGTGTGTGTACACATGTGCACGTGTGTTAAAGAATCAGAAAATATTCGCTAACTGTGGGGTCAGAAACAAGCCATTTCCGTGCCAGAAGGAAAAATTCACTTCTAAGACAATTACTGCTTTCTCCTACATAACATTTCAATATAATATGGACTTTATAGTTTGTGTTCCTTATCTTCATACACACGTGATTCCTTGTTTTTTTAAATCATATTAGGGCCCTAAAAATCAAGTTACAACATATATCTATTCTTTCGTTTTCAGAAAACATTACCCTCTCCACAAATTGGGAATACTACCACCACGAGCTGACTGGTATTGCCCCATTCTCTATGTTTTAGCCAAATGTGGAAACTTTTAACAGCCTCATAAATAACAATAACTTTTAAAGTAGTTTCAATAAGCAAGTATCTCAAAGTCAAGCTGTCTGATGGGGACCCTTCCCCTTGGGGTAGCAGAAACATCCAAAAGAGTCAAGGAAGAAAGAACTCACTGCTGTATTCAATTAGTTGAGAAACCATCAAGATAAATAAGGCTACCTTCAAGAACACACCAAAAAGGAGGCAGTGAAGTAGAACAGATTAAAAGAAAAAAGAGAAGTCTGTTTTAGCTACCAAGTGACCCCAGGGGTGAAGAACAATTTCTTCTTCAGGACAATTTTAGTAAAGGTCTTCTAGCAAAATGGCTCAGTGGAAATGATTTCTTTCAAGTCTGTGGGGAACTGATGAAGTTTGCAGGAAACACAGGCAGTTTAATTCCAAACAATGTACAGTAGGTCAGTTAAAGGGAGCAACTTTAGAAATCTTTTGTCTCCTAGAATACTAATGCCTTTGAAAAGTCCCAATGATCATGAGGTAAGCTATTTACATCTTAGGAATAAGAGTCCAGAGGAAAAACTCATTAACTCTCTGCCAGTTCAAGATGGCGGTCACAGAATTCTCAGCCTTCTTAAACCAACAGCTGATAATGCTGGTCTCATAAAATTAGTTTTAGCCATAAAATGTTCAATAACTATTTATTGAGTCCTGCTATGTGCCAGGATCTGTGTCAGACTGAAGGAATACCCAGATACACGAGTATATACTTCTCTTGAAGTCAGGGAGAGAGTGAGAAGAATATCATTAGATATTTATGTAGTTTTAAACATAAAATCATAGAAGTATGCATATATTGCTGTGGGATCCTTAAAGGGATAACTGTATCAGGAAGAAACAATATATAAGACAGCAATCTCCAAAACATAAATCTCAATAAGAGGTTCTGTGAATATCCTGTAGATGTTCCCTCAACCACTGCACGTGTACCTGTGAAAGACATGACTAATCGATCACTGTACACATTCTTACAGAGCTTAGTTTCAGCCTCAGAATCCTTCTTAACACAGTTGATTACCACCAATAAATAAGAGCTGGTATGCAACTTACTTGTTAATCTCGCTCTCTGCAAATGTAAGGAACTGTTATTAGTATAGTTTTAAGAACAATTACCCACCTAACTTGCCCATTGTCAAAGGGTATCAGTTGGACAAATTATTTAAAGAGCACAGATCCAGGAATTAGATGATCCACATTCTAGCTAGCTTTGTGATTGTGGCTAAACCTTTTACATCAAAGCTTCTTTCCTTGTCAGAAATGGGAAAATATTGCCTACCTGAGAAGATTCTGCAAGTGTTAAATGTTAAGTATAAAAGTATTATATATATGAGTACTTTGAAAAATGAAGCGCTAAACCAACACAAGTAGTGGGTTATATGATGACGTTCCTCATTATACTCTTGGTATTATGGTTTTAACTAATCTTTCCTTAGTATTCTGGGAATTCTCCCATAGCACAACCCCACCCTACAAAATCCAGGATAAATATGTTGAAATGAAAATCAAAGGTATTCTTAAAAGGGAAAAGAAGTTTAAAAATATGGAAGAGGGAAGAGATGGAGAGCTCCTGAGCAATAGTGTAGTGGTTAGGAGCAGGGTCTCAGAGACCAGATTCTGTGGGTTTGAATTTTACATCTGTCACCAGCTGTGTAACCTTGTACAATTTACTTAATCTTTCTGGCCTGTTTCCTCATCTGTAAAATGAGACTAATGGCACAACCTGTGTCACAAAAATATTGTGAGGCTCGAAGGAAATAACATGTGTAAAGCCTGTAGAACGGTGCCCATAACACAGCACACAATAAATATGAGATATGTTGTCATTAACTAAATAGAAATGTATTGAGTATCTGCTATGTACCAGATCCCCAGCAGCGTGCAACTGTTTCCCCTAACTCAAACCACACCCCCAGATTTGTTCAGTTTAGGATGAATACCCTAATACACTGAACCCAAGCATGGTCTGTGTTTCTTATCATGAAAGTTTTCTTGCTATGGGGAAAAAGATCAAGACCATGTAAAAGTCTGTGATCTTAAAGATGTCTTAAAGACAAAATGCTGCATAAAAAAGACATTAACTTTCCTTTCTTTCTTTCCTTTTCTCCTTCCTTCCTTCCTTCCTCCATCTTTCCTTCATTCCTTCTAACAATATTCTTTGAGAGTTCATTATGCATTAGATGCTATGCTAGAAATCTCAAAATTTTATATTACGGTGAATCCCTCGGAAATATAAGTAGCTTTGATATTGCCCATAAATCCACTGAATCTTCAGAAGGCAGCTTAGTTCATCCTGTGAAAGTGATGAAATCGATTCATTACAATAAACAATTAAAGGTTAGTTTCTTCAATTCTAGGGTCCCTAAAACAGTGATCTCGAAACCTGTTTGAATATTCACCTTTATCAGTAAAAAAAAAAAAAATTTGAGGATTCATCTCCAATATAGGTACAATATTAATTTATAAACTATATACAAGAACTACTGTAATAATAAATAATATATTATTTATTAAAAGGCACTAACAATGGAATATTTTTTAAAAATGAGACAGAATAAATAGATGCTCGAGTTATTTCTTTTTGTACCTCGGTGTCTTGCCCTGTGCATCCCTCTCAGTGGCCATATACGTACCACTGGGGTTTTCACACCTCGTGTAGGAGATATCTCTTCTATGGAATTTATGTAGGTTTAAAAAAATCCTGTAGAAGAAAAATGTATAACTATAAAATAAAAGAAATTTTTTATGGTGCCAGCATCTTGCGAAATACTTGGCAATTTTTACTCCCCTGTCAAGCCAAATAAGACTTCACTGAAAGTAAAATATGCAGCAAACTTCCTCAAAAGAATGTTCCACATTTTCTTGAGAGACATTGCATTTCAACGAAGAATTGCTAAAAGACCTCAGGGGTGGAGCATAATGGTGAAGCTCAAAGTCTCTGCAGGCACATTTTCTGGATTCAGATTGTGAGTTTATCACTCCCTAGTAATGTGTCCTTGGACACGTTACTTAGACTTTTTGTGCCTTGGTTTCTTCATAAGTGACAGGTGGAATGATAGTATGCCTATATCATAAGGTACATATATCATGTATGTAAGGATTAGATAACTCCGGGGTACATACTATGTGTTCTAGGGTTAGTTATTATTATGAACTTCAATCAAGACAGCGTTGAGAAGCTAAGTTTTCTTTGCTTCATTTTTGAATAAGTTGTTAAACCACTTTACAACCATCAAGAGCCAATGTGCAGTCTTTTTGAAGTGAGTTTAATCCTTAATCCACAGATGAGCAGATCAAAGGTGATTTACCCAGCTTCCCAAAAGAACGGAGCAGGAAATAAAAACATGATGCTGTGCCTATGAATCTGTCAATTCTGTAGGCTTTATTCTACCTTCCCGCAAAAGCTATCCTTGAGGGGAGGTGATTTGCATAGGAGGGTCTGAGCCAGTCACCCCATCCTCCCTCATTCACTTGTCTGTGTCTGTGGGGTTTTATCAAAATGAATCTCAAAGGTGAATTTTATGGGTGATTGTGGGCAGGAGCATGTATCAGGGTATGAAAGGCACCTGCCTGACTAAAGGAGAAAACTGGAACAATGAATGCGCTGTGTTCAATAATCCCAGATTAACACTCAATGAGTTTGCTAATTGGAGTGGTTAATTGAGGCCATTTCTTTTTACTCTCGCTTAATGGAAGGAAGGGAGGTAGGAGGGAAAGAAGGAACGAGGGAGGGAAGAAAGGAAGGAAGGAGGGAAGGAAGGAAGGAAGGAAGAAACAGTTATTGAGTACCTATTAAGTGCCAGGTACTATACAAGATAATATATGTATATTCATTCTCATTTAGTCATTAGAAGAATTAGATGGGGGCAGGTATCATCATCCCTCTTTTACACATGAGGAAACTGAGGCTAAGAATGGTTTAAGTAACTTTCTCAAGTTTACAAGATATTAAGAGGCATAGCCAGCATTCATTGTATAGTTGTGTCAGAATCCAGGTAATGACACACACCTGTCTCACTGCCTCCCATGAGACACGCACCAGGGTCCTGAGCAGCCAGGCTCCTGGAATGATCATCCCACTGGCTATTCTCTAGGAGCATCTACCCGACCAAATGCAGAGCTTTGAGCTATCGTGGACCCAAAACTTAAGCACAACCTGAATCCCAATAGCAAAAATTTACTTTTTTGATGGTGATTCTGTCAAGTTAGTCCTTGCCTGGCCCTATAGTATTACATTGACTAAATTACTCATGTTGATGGGAATCATATTGAAGAACACTACCCCCAAATATGGGAACTAGGTATTTAAGGAGGGGATGGTATTCTGGGACTTTCCAGCCTGCACAGTTGTCTGAGTTCCCAGACTAGCTCTTTCCTATCCCTCTTCCACTCACCACTTGAAATTAAATGGAGTCACATTTGTTATAAAAGTGTCTTTCCAGAGAGTCCCCAGTTTGAAAAAAATCCTTGTATTCCATAATTCACTTCAAATTCAGTTGTTTGGGTCTTGAACTGCATCTTTCCGTAGGATTCATGTTCTCAACTTAGCTACCAAAGACTCTCTGATGTAATATAGCTGAAGTTATTTAGTCCCATACCAGTAAAATGTAAATAATAGATCCGAGTAAGAAATATTTATTTTTTATAATTACTAAAGTTATAATAAATATAATAATTGCAACCTTCTACCAGGCTCAGTGTTGAACATAATCTCATGAAAATCTATCAAGGTATCATATCCCATTTTTATAAGTGAGAAAACTTCCTTGAGCCAGACTAAGTAATTAACCTAAAGACACACAGTTGGTCAATTATCAGGATTTGAACTCAGGTTGGTACATGTTTGATGTTCTGGTTGCTCAGCCTCTCTGAATTTTTTTAAAGTAAAGTACTGGCACCAGAGACAGGAGATTCACTTTCACTCCCAGTCCTAGTGTTAACATGGTTTGGGTGAGTCCTTTGACTTCCCTGAACTTGAGAACTTCACTAGTAAGTTGAACAGTTTGGAGAATTGATCTTTAAATTCCAGGCCAACTAAGGCGCCCAGTTATAAATTTCTCATCACCTCTAAAAGCGGCCCTTTACCATTGTTTCACGGCTAGAATTTTTAGAAAGTTTCTTTCTCCTAGTCAATCAAAATGTCCCCCAATAATTTCCAAACATTTTTCCTCTAAAATCCTACAAAATAAATTTATTTGCCCTTCCCTATCCATCTATCCAATTAGCACGTTGTGTCATGTAGTACGAGCATTGGGGAATCCAAAGAGGTTACAGTCAAATGAGTGGTAATGAAATAAGATAATTAGAATTAAATACTTATTTATTTAATATAGTTACATCCAGAGTCCAGTAGGAACATAGGGGAATCCTCTATTCTGTCTGGGGTATGTTAGTTATGATATGTTAGGCTATCTCAAGCCATTTCTCCCTCCATACAAAGTGAGCAAACCAATTGTTTTACTCACAACTCTGTCCACTGGGAGGATTTTCCCTATCAATCTCATTTAGGAATACCCATGGCTTGATCTGTGGTGTGGCAGCAGTCCTCTTAAACTATTGTCAGTATAATGTACCAATACTAATATATTCATTAATGGGGCAGAACTCTGAATCTTTGTGGAATTCATTTTTCACCCTCTGGCTCTGGCTCACATGTCTCTTACAGGAATATTTATACTTCTGGCTACTTTATGCTCTCAAGGTCCAACTACACGGAAGTATCCAATACAGTGTGACATGAAGAGGAATCTTCATGATTAAGAGAGCTCTATGCCAGTCAAATGCTTGAGCTACCACACGACCCAGCTTCCCTTCTACTCATACCTCATCACAATCCACCATGTGTGATAGTCTTGATAATTATGATGCTACTGCATGCCAAAAATTATTACCATCCACTTCCTACAAGTAATAAGAGTTTTACTCCTTTCTGATGTATGAGTAATCTAGCTTTAAAATCCTATCGTAGGGGTCTGTTTTATATGAACACTTCCAGTCATTGCAGTCTTTCACATGTCTTTGAAAACAGAGCCTCAGTCAAAGGCTTACACAAAGGTAATTTATTTGGGAAGTAATCTCTTGGATCAAGAATTATGGAAAAAGGGAGTAAAAAAGGAAAAGAGAGAAAATTAAATAAATGTGAATTGTTGAGTTGGCCCTTGGTACACGCGACAGGTGTTCAAACCTCCATGCAGTAGAAAGAGGTTTATAAAATGTCTCTGAACTGTTGTTCCGGACTTTTATCCCCCCACACAACAAGGTGGCTCCATGTGTGTGAACATCCCATACTTCTGGGCTGTCCGTGTGTGACAGTGAGAGGCTTCCTCAGAGAGCCCCATGTTTTGATGACAGATATCCCCCAGGGAAGAAAGAATTATGTGGATTGAGGACAGGATAGAGGGGGAATTAGTAGCATACAGGTGGTATGCTGACAGAAATAAAAACAACAGCCTCAGAAAGATTGTTACTCAATCATAGGGTTCTCCCAAGGGTAGTTCTTGGCAGTAGTAAGGTAAAAGGGAGAAGACTGAAATTGAAGCAACGTAAGTCCATGACACTAGAGAAGGTGACTTAGGATTCCCAGGATCGTAGTTGTTGGGTTTTTCTCCTTGATCTTATAGTTGGAGTAGCTAGATAGATGGTGGGCATCATTGCTTAACTAGTACCTCATTTGGAGGAAACTATTTCCGTAGGGGTCAAAACAGTTCTCCACACTTAGATTTCCTATAAATAACAACAACAGCTAACCACTTTTGAGTGCTTAATATATCAAGTATTGTTTGAGTCTAGAGCTTCCCAAAAGCTGTGCTGCTTGCTGTGGTTGGATTAAACATCCTGGTTTGCCCAGTAAAAGCTCAGTTTCTGCCTAGTGTACCAATCCTAGTATTATTATTATTACACCAAATTTCACTCCCAGAAGTGTCCATATCTGCGTGATAAATTATATGGTCCTCCTAGCTATAAATGTGCTGAGATATTGATCTCCTCGAGGAGGCTAGCCAGTTTAGCATAGTTGAGACCCCCAAGCTAGTTTTCTCTGGTCTCATCCTTTTGCTTCAAGGTGCTAGGTAAATATTACAATTATCTACATGTGCTGAGATGTGAAAAAGGTAGGGAATCTCAGTGACTTGCTTGGTATTATTATCCCAGTTTTAGAGATAAGGATATGGGTTAAGAGGCACAATCAAGATCAAACAAGAAGAGAGAAGATAAAAATTCCAGATCCCTCTAAATCATTCTGCACTGCTTTCCAAGTTTCCTCCTATAAAAAGGACATCCAAGTAATTCATCCTATGCTCTGTGATGCCAATCACAGACTCATTCTGTTTATGCTGAAATCATTTTATGAAGATGACATCAGAAAGTATTCAGCTGTTAAGACTGTATCAAAAAGAGACCCTGTTTTTGGAAACAATTGTGCCATTTGGGGCCCAATCAACTATTTCAGAGGAGTCTTTAAACCGGTGAACTAGAATCTGATATGGAATATAATTTATTCTGCACACCATGTCCATTTATATGGTTCCTGACATTGAATCTTCAAATCACATTGAAATACAGCTTTCTTGTCAAGCACGTTTTTAAAGTCATCCGACTTAGAAGATTTACAAAAAGTAGTTGAAAAACATCATCTGGTAAAGACTTAGACATCTCTCTATTGCAATTGGTCACACAAAGAGTTTTTCCTAAATATTTACCTATACATTTCAGTTCCTAAAACTAGTTATGATATTCAGCCAGAATATTTCTCTATGCAAAGTGCAAATTCAACTGGAACTAAGTCAATGAAGAGAAAATTAAATCAAATATGATTATGTAAAGAACTTTCCAACCTTAACGTGTCCAAGGTTACTCAGTTACTCAGTGGCGGAGTGGGGAATCAAAGCTAGGTTTGGATGATTTCAAAAGCCCAGGGCTTTGAAATGATATTCACAGTTGTCTTCAGTGATTTATGCTGCTCACCTCAATTCCCACCCTCTAGAGACTTAATTCATCAGAACTGATCCAATTCCTTCTTTTGAATTCCCCCTCTAACTACATATTCTTATCACTTCTCAACCTAATTCCAGTAGACTCTTTTCTTCAACATCATGAAAATCGCCATTTCCTCTATCCCGTGTGTCCCTAATCTAAGACCATTAATCTATTTCTGGCTTCACTTTCCTATGCAAGCCAGGTAGTACCTTTTGGCTATTTCAACAAAGCTTTCCCCAAATACTATGTGATCCCCGTTTTCTAGTTCACTTGGATGAACTTCACCCACCCTTTTAACAGGATTCCTCAGTAAAGCAATGTAATTGACCGAATAAGAACTTACAGAGACTTCAAGGCATTTGATCATTGGAATAGAACGTTGAAGCATTGTATATAAAATGCCATCTTCCAGAAAATCTAGTCTATATGATCCAATTTATTCTAGTCCATTAAGTGATTGGTTGAATATGTTTAACAGATGAGTCCTGGCCCCCACCCATGGTTGTTCAATTCCTTTTGAGAACAAATACTATTTAATATCTTAATGGAAGAGTAATTTGTTTACTCACAGAATTTAAAACTTAAAAAGTTTCTCCTGGTTAACATATCTTTTAAAAACCAAATATTTTTACATATTTCACTAGGAAATGTTGTTTAAATTATGTTATTGTGATATAACCATTTCAAGAAGTAGCAGGCTAATGATGTTTTATTAATATTATTTTTAAAAGATTTTTCAATTAAATTAATGAAATTTATCCATATAAATAACAATATACATTTGATAAAAAGTACTAAAATTTTATGAATATATACACTAAAAATTATACATGTGAAAACTCATACAATTAAATATATAATTGAGTATTGATATTTATGAAGTAGGACTATAAACTAATTAGACTGATTTTTTTCCAAGCCATCCATAAATATAAGACCAAATTCATTATTCACTGAGCCGTGGTTTATAAGACACAGAGTAATAGAACTAAGCTCATGTTTGTGAATAGAAAAAGAAAATCTAGAATGAAAGTGATTGGCAAATTGAATATGGTTTTGATTTTTGCCTCTGCCAAAACCCGCCCGATCAAGTTTTGGTGTCATAACTGTAAATCACGAACTTTAAGACTATACAGGTGTCGAAGGTTATTCTCGTTTCCATTTTTAAAAACTGTAAGTGGTTATCTTTACTTCCTAATTGAAATCTGTAAACAAACATGTAAAACATAGTGTTAAATAATTCTTACTTATAGAATTACTGCTTTGGCTGGTGCCTGCTAAAAGTAGAATAGAGAACCAGATTTAAGGTTGGAGGAATTCAAAGAATCAATAAGATTTGTAAGGCCTACTAGTCAGGTAGCATTGTTCAATTAACAGGTATTTCTTGAGCACCCATTCATAAGCCTACTGTAGTCACTGCTTCACTCCTGCTGCTGTGTCACAACATGGCAGTTGGTCCCTTGCTTTGGAACACTATAGTCCCTTCTCTCCATGCAACAGTTTAGCTATGGCCAGAGCCGGGCTTTCTGTCAAGGCAGTAGCTATATCATGAGAGACCATTTTCCTCAACCTCTCCTCCTTCCAATCTACAAGGGCACTACTGAGCTTTAGCATCCAGGCAAAGTTTAACCTACCTTGCTTCAGGACACCACTTGCTAATCATCAGCCAAAATATCAGACTTTGTTTTTATTTTCTTTACTGCACTCTCAGAGTTTATGCTTTCTCTCTCTTTTTTCAATTTCCTACTCCTCATCTCCTTTCTAAACTTTTCTACTATGATACCAAAATTTCAAATTATTAAAATCCTCATCTTCATCACTTAATGCATCCTATACACTCTGATTTTAGTGAGATCTGATTCTTCCCCAGGACACCTATACCCCTGTAGCCCATTCACATGGAAACTCTTTATTCTCCCATATTCACTAAGGCTCAGGGTTTGCAGGAAGAGCAGGGTTCTCTGCATCATCACAGTGATGTCCAGACCATGACTTATTCACTCTTTTGTTAACACTTTGTGTCCTATGTGAATTCACAAATGTGAATTTCATGTGACCTGGTTTGGTCTCCTTCACTCCTCTGCATTCCTGGTTGACTTCACCACCAGGTCCACTGTCTTCTTCTCCACCACATTTTCTGCAATCATCCTTAATGGACTGAATATTTTCAATTATCCATCACCTTGGCCTCTACCCCATCTCAACTACCCACTCATATGAACACCCATTCTGCCTAATAACTGGGCCATTTTGGAAATGTTCTATTATTCCAGTTCACTTGCTCTTAATATACCCAATTAAGTAATTCTGTAGCCTCATCTAGATCTCCATTCCTTTCCCCCTTCACTTTTGTTTTAATATCCATCACCCTCTCCCATCTTCACTGTGTTCCTTTTCCTGCTTAGATTCCATGTTCAGAAATGTAGTCACTCCCTTGCAAACACTCTTAACTCTCTTTCCCCTCTCCCTCCCTGCAATATTGTGATTTATAAGAAATATACATAGTTGGTCATTCAGATGACCAAAATATTTCTCATATATATTTGATTTCATCCACAGTTCCTGGCTCACAGCTTCCAAATCCCTTGAAATTTCCTGAGTGATAAGAGCAATGGGAGCATCTTTTACTACTAATATAATAATAATATTTGATCTCTTGTTCTTAGTTCCAGAAACACATCAGAGTCATTAAGGTGAAATGGCTGTCTTGTAACATAACAAACCCCTTTCCACCACAGCTGGGTTTATGTTAATGAAAGTGACTTTTGGAAAGCACCTAAGGATGGGAGCTAGTTGCCAGGGAAACCAATCATGAATAGAGGGTTGGAACTGTTAGTCCCACCCCCTGATTTCTGGGGAGGGAAGAGGGGCTAGAGGTTGAATCAATCCCCAATGACCAAGGGGTTAATCAGTCATGCCTGTGTAAAGAAGCCTCCATGAAAACCCAACAGGAGGGGGTTCGGAGAGCTTCCAGGTTGGGGAGCCAGAACTCTTCCAAGTGCCACCATCCTGGGCCCCAAGACCCATAAGGACAGAAGCTCCTTTTTTGGGGACCACGCCCTATGTATCTCTTCAGCTGCCTGTTGATTCATATCCTTTAATATCTTTTGTAATAAATCAGTCGTCTAGTGAATAAATGGGTTTTCTGAGTTTTGTGAGCTGTTCTAGCAAATTAATTGACCCCAAGGAGGGGATAGTGGGAATCTCTGATTTATAGCCAGTCGGTCAGAAGTACAGGTAACAATCTACACTTATGATTAACATCCTGATTTGTGGGGAGTCCTTGAAGCCTCCAATTTGTAGCCGGTCAGTTGTTTAGAAGCACAGGTAGCAACATGGCCTTGTGATTGGCGTCTGAAGTAAAGGGCAATCTTTTGGGATGGAGCCCTTTACCTGAAGAATCTGATGCTATCTCCAGGTGGATAGTATCAGAACTGGGTTGAATTCTCGGGACACCTTGTTGGTGTCTGAGAATTGCTTGTTAACATGGGGAAGCCTACACACACACACACACACACACACACACACACACACACACACACACACACACATACACATTGGAACTGGTGATCAGAACACCAAAAAACTTCCTCACTCTGCCATTTTTGCCTGGTGAAACTCAACCCTGGTCAAAATCAACTATTGACTTGCTCTGTGCCTGCATCTGAGAGGCTATATGATGCTGGAAAAAAAGCACGCAGTGTGCTAACGGGCCTCGCTTCAAGCTTATGATCACAAGTCTCAAATCCCCTCTCTGAAATGTCTGATAATCCAATCACACTTCTCCAGGAAACATTTCCTCACTCTCCACTGTACCACCCTTTTCAGAGAGCTAACCTTTCCTCCTCCCTCACTCTCAGCTGAAAACATTGCAGGATTTAGTCCCAGAAAAATATATATAATCAGAAAAGAGCATTTTCACCTTCTCATCTCTAATGCTAGCACCTTTCATTTGTCTCTGCAAAATCTGCTTTTCTCCCTGTTTTAATGGAATAGGGGTCCTGCTTTCATATAAGTTCTCTAGAGACCAGTTCTATTCCTTTCTTTATTGCAATTTTATTTTCTTCCTCTCCACAGGATCCTTCCTATGTACCCACAAATATGCCTTAATACTCATCTTTAAAAAAGACCGCATAACCCTTTCCAGTTATTATTTCAGTATCTACTCCCCTTCACAACAAAACACATTAAAGAACTCTCTATACTCATTGCTTCCACTTCCTCACATTTTATCTTCCCTAACCTCACTGTGATTGAACAGTCAGTAACCGAAACCATTTTTATCAGGGTCACCAACATCTTATGTGTTTCTAAAGTCAATGGTCAATTTTCTATCCTCACCTTATTCAGCATCTCAGTAGGATTCAACAAATCTGACCACACACTTCTGTTAATATAATTTTCTAACCTTTTGAGACCATATTATGTGTTTTTCCTTCCTTTTTGAGGGACACTCTTCCTCAATCTCCTTTGCTGGCTCCTTCTGTTTATTATACCTCAACTATAGGAAACTCCTAGGGCTCTGTTCTCAGCCATTATCTGTTTTCTAGTTACACTCTTCCCGAAGTGATTCTATCTATTCCTATGGCTTCAAATACCATCTAAACACCAACCTTACTCACACAGAGTACTTCGATTAACCTTAATGAACAAATAAATGAATGGCAAAAATGCAACCATTTTGATAGTCCTGTATATATCATTTATACCTTACTGTATGACCTTGGGAAAAATACTTAATGCATTTATGCCTCAGTTGGTCACATTACTTAATGTCTGGAATTCTTATGAAAATTAAATGCTAATGTATCCAAAGCACTTAGCATAGCCTGGCAAATAAACACTCAATAAATGCAAACACAAAAATAAATATTAGTTATATTAGGAATGGTCATTACTTGGAAAAACACAATTAAGTCAAGCAAATCCTTAGATTTTCATCCCACGATCACATACACAAGATTATAAAAATCACTTGATGTTTCAAGAACTTCTAATCATGAACTGTCCAAGCACAGTGCTTAAAGGATTAAGCCCTTTATTTGGTCAAGATGATGGTTTCATGGCTCCACCATACATGTCCAAAAGCACTCTGTTCTCTTAATTTTACACAGGAATGAAGCCAAATGAATAGAAACTTAAAGTAGGTATTAGTTATGAAATACATACATAGAGTTTAAGTCTATCCACGTTGGGAATAATTGAAATGTTTACTCCTTTGGGGGAATATGTCATAGGTAAAAGGCAAACTTCACTTATTCCTTCAAAATTCATACTGTTTTATAGGGATACAAACACTTTTTATATACAATGTCTGTAAGTCAACCTGGTCTATTAACATAAGGCAGAAGATAGCCAAATACTCACCAGTTTTAAAGCATGACCAACGAAGGAGAAAAGACTAGGGCAAAAGAGCAGCCTACAGAGAGATTTCTTTATAGGGCAGTCAGGAAAACCAGCTCAGAATCACTCAGAGCAGGGTCATCACCACTTCACTATGTCATTTGAAGCATAAACACTTTAAATCTGTTTTCTCATCTAAAGTTGAAGACACTAAGGTCTAATTCACAGGGTCATCATGAGGATGAAAATGCCTCACACAGTATTGGTGCTTAATAAGTATCCGTTCCCACTGCAGCCCCTTAATAACTCCTAGGTCATTTTGGTTAAAGATGTCACCCCGCAGGAAGAGGGAAGACCAATTCCTACCGGGCATTTCATTATGAAGTGCAGTGGAGAGTAATTAAAATAAAAAAAATGTACTCTTGTTTTGTTCTTTAATTGTTTCAAGTATTTTCATCTTGTTTTGTTAAATTAATTGTAAATTTCAATGCAGGAAAAATTGTATGGAGGGTATTAGAGATTTGCATTCCTCAGCCCACTTAAAACATCCTTTTAAAAGTAAGTGCTTAATAAATAATTTAATTGTGTTTGGTTTGGAGAAGAAATTGCCTCTTCTCCAGGTATTGCTTTGATTTCCTCAAGGGGATTTTTGCTGATAAATGAGTATAATCTCATATATCAAATGCAGAGACTCCTTTAAAAATCCGCCTCTTCTATTCTTTCAAAAATGTCATCTTTTACTCATCCACATAATGTTTTTTCTCCCTCAAATAGCCCCTAAATTGTTAGAAAGAAGAAAAAAAGACTAGAAAAAGAACTGTATTAATTTTCAGAATCCTGCTTAAGATGCATTTCCATTACAGCTTACACTCCTATCCTGGAAGTGAGGGGCTGAGTGTTTCTAAATCTCTTATATGTTATCAAATTAGAAGAGAAAATGGCCAAAATACTTAAATGGGCATCCTTCTATGAGGATCAAGTTGATAAAAGAGTCAACAATCTTTTTTAACAAAAGAGAATTTCCACATTCACATGATAAACAGGCCTAATAAATTTTTAAATTATTTTAAAGTTGCAACTCTTAAGTTGTAAAAGTTATAACTTTTTAAAATTGTTTTTCTTATAACATTTATAAACTGCTTTTTAGTCTTAAAAGACTTTTTAGATTTATTGTTTCCTTTAGTAAACAATCTAGCAGCAGAGTGTTATTTTTACACTCATTTAGCAGATGGCTAGAAACTGAATCACAGATTTAAGGAATCCATCTAGGATGCACTTCAAATAAATAGAATGAATAGCAAGAACTTGAGGCTGGATCTCTTTACTCCATACACCAAATCCTTTTCACTTTAGACTTACAAGACCTTGATTTGAGTCCCACATCAGTTACTTCTGGACGGACAACTTCAGGTAAGTCGACTAAGTTCTCTGAAGCTCAGATATCTTTTCTTAAATTGGGGACAATGACATCTAGTTTCCTCACAAGGCTTTAGAAAGAGCAAAAGATATAATGACTTTGAAGACACTTTGTACCAGATTTTTATTTTCCTATTCCTGAAGTC
The DNA here is from genome assembly GCA_031878705.1 of Tapirus indicus. Lineage (NCBI taxonomy): Eukaryota > Metazoa > Chordata > Mammalia > Perissodactyla > Tapiridae > Tapirus > Tapirus indicus. The sequence goes on from CM062935.1 coordinate 21,657,323, forward strand.
AAACATTTGACAGTCAAGCCAGCAGAGGCTGATTGCCTAGAGAAATAGACAGAGCATGACCACTGGTGAGCGTCAGGTCAAGGTCCAAATCCTTGTGTATTACTCCCTAGCTTTGCAGCCTTACCCAATTTCCTTATTTTCTGAGGCTCAGTTTCCTCACCTGCAAAACTGGCATGAACAATAAATGCTGCTCCATGATCCATCCCTGAATTACTGTTTTTTTAAATTGAAATGGCTATTATACAGATTTTAATACTATTCCAGATATTTGTTTAAAGAGACTTTTAATATCTACTCAGCAAAGGCATACTTGCCTTCTTTGATGTGACCAAGTTTTATTTTTTAACTACAAGTTCCATCTTCATGTAACGGACAGGTTTATCAAATTGAATTAAAATAGAAATAATTTATGTTTTTCTCAGTTAATAACAAAACACAACAAAAATGTATCCTGAAATCCAAGCAGATGATAGGAAGACCTAAGAGAGAAAAGAAAAGATCTGTATGAAAATGAAACCTTTGCCCAGCTGTAAAAGTATGGAGAGAAACACAGAAGTTTTTGGGTTTTTTTGCTGAAGAAGATTTGCTCTGAGCTAACATCCATTGCCAATCTTCCTCTTTTTTTCCATTTTTTATGTGAGCCGCCACCACAGCATGGCCGCTGACAGAGGAGTGGTGTACGATCCCTCTCCCGGGATCCAAACCTGGGCCACTGAAGCGGAGTGCACCGAACTTAACCACTAGGCCACTAGGGCCAGCCCGAAACACAGAGGTTTTGATTGCGGGTGGTGGGACACTGCTGGTATCGTTTGCTTGCACAAAGCAGTGGACTCGGCCCACCTAGGGCCTCAGACAAGCCACAAGAATGACTCAGGTGCTGTGAAAGATCTCAGAGCAACTTGCTGAGGCAAATTAGCTTCTTCCTCATTAAGAAAGCTACCCATAGCCAAGTTTGGGTATTAAAATATCCATTTGCTTTCCTAGGGTTTGTATCATTTGATTCCCAAACACTCCTTTTTGCTAAAGCAGCACATGGCAAAATGAAAATGCTGTAAACACAGCAGCAGCCAGGATTCATAGCTTGCCATCACTCATCCAAACTACTTTTGAGGGGACCTGGCATATCCCACCCGTGAAACCTCCCGCTGAGACTCTGGCAGAAAATAGATTGCCTCACGCATCAGTAGCCCAGAGTTATTTTGGGTCTGCCACTTACCAGCAATGTGGCCTTGTGTGGGGCACTTAACCTTTCTGGGCTTCTGTTTCCTTATCTATAAATCTACGAGGCTGGGCTGAGTATTGAATATCTGCCAGACCCTTCCCATCCCAATGTTGTCTGATACAACACATGAACCGATAACAAGGATTCCCAAACTAAAGCAAAGTCAATGCTGCATCCAATTCAGAATGCACTGACGTGATGTTACTAGATTTAGCATATCTGTGGAGAGGGGAGAAAAAAAACAGCAGAATTTACTGGCAGCCTGGGTGAGTCAAAAGGCCAAGCTATTTTGGATAAAGACCACTAAACTGGCTCAGGCATTTATATGCATTTTCTCAGCAATGGGACAGAGGCATCCAGCTTGAATTCCAGGGAAAGACCCACCTACACCTCTGCTGCACTTCAGTAACTAAATAAATGTACTTAGCTGAGTAAGAACAACACACACTGGCTTTGCAACATTATTTGTTAGGCTTCGCAGTCTGCTAGTTGGTATGGTTGTCGAGTGACCTAGTCATCAGGCAGGATGCGCAGCTTCCGTGGGGGATAAAGAAGCATTTTTGAACTCTTTTTTTCCTTTTGTCCACATCGAATTAAATTAAGTTGTCACCTTGTGAAGACTCCTGTGGCCAGAGCTGTGAGATATAGTGACCGTTGTCTATTGAGTCTGGAAGACAGCTTTGCAAAATAAAGTCAGACAAGTGGTCCTTCTATTATAGGTAGATAAATATAATAAATAATAGTGTTTTCCTTTCATCCCTGACCTTGCTGTCATATCAAAACTACTGAAATTTGAGGGAGTTCAGCTCTGCTAAAGAGAGCTAACTCCGGGATGTGATATACAACATGATGACTATAGTTGACACTACTGTATGGTATATTTGAAAGTTGCTAAGAGAATTGATCCTAGAAGTTTTCATCACAAGGAAAAAAACATTCTTTTGTATCTACACGAGCTGATGGATGATAACTAAACTGATTGTGGTAATCATTTTGCAATATATGTAAGTCAAATCATTATGCTGTCTGTCACCTTAAACTTACACAGTGCTGAGTGTCAAGTATATCTCAATAAAACTGAAAGGAAAAAATTAGATATTTTTAGGGAAAAGGGGAAAAGAAGGGAAAAAGGGAAAAGAAATTAGATTCATTAATTTTAATTTAATTTAATTAATTTTTAAAAACTAATGTTTTTTAAAAAAGAGAGCTAACTCACTCTGATAGTATGTTAATGAGGCAGCAAAAAGTGACATGTAGAAGCAGGAACTTCAAAACTAAAGTGCTGAGACTTGAGTCCCAGCTCTGCCTCCTTTACTAGCTCTGCTATCTTGGGCAAGTGATAGCTTTGGGAGACTTAGTTTCCCTGTCGGTACAATGGTGATAATAATTGCACCGAATGTGCTTGTAAAGATATCTGAGAAGCACTCAGCCTAGAGGTTAACACAGAGGAAGTACTAAGTGAACATTATCAGTATTATTACTCTAATACTAAAGTAAACGTCATATCTTTTCTATTAGGTCACTTGACAAGCTTACTCAAAAGCACAGAAATTCATCTATTTTTATCCCTTCTCTATTTTACCTCGTAGCATCCACTTACTCATTTTGCCACCTCACAGGTAAAAAGTTAACTAGATTTGCCCTAACTCCCCAAAAAAGGAAACTATGAAGACATATGGGCTGTGTCAAGCCATTTTCCAACCACAAGGGGACAGAGAAATGAGGCAATACTGAGAAAGCAGATGGAAGAAAGGTAAAAAGAGAATCTGGGCTGTTATAGCATCATTTATAGTATAGCATAATGTTATACTATCATTTAGGCTCCTAAAATCTTATTCTTGAAATGTTCGGTGGCGTAGGCTAACAAAGTCTCTGTTTTGATTAAGCCTGCTTGAGATAGACCTGATGCCACTTGCAAAAGAACAAGTCCTAACTATTAGACACTTGTCAAAAATGCAACTCCCATGACCTAATGAATCAATCTTCAATAGTGAAGCTGAGGAATTCCAAATCTTTAACCAGGACTCCAAGTGATATTTCTGCAAAACCAGTGTTATAGACTGAACTGTGCTCCCCTAAATTAATGTGTTGAAGTTCTAACTCCCAGTACCTCAGAATGTGACCATATTTGGAGATAGGATCTTTAAAGAGGTATTTAAGATTAAATGAGGTCATTAGGGTGGGCCCTAATCCAATATGGCTGTTGTTCTTATGGAAAGAGGCGGTTAAGACAGACACACACAGAGGGAAGACCATATGAAGACATAGGGAGAAGATGGGCAACTACAAGCCAAAGAGAGAGGCCTCAGAAGAAATCAACCCTGACAATACCTTGATCTGGGACTGAAGAAAATAAATTTCTGTTGTTTAAGCCACGCAGTTTGTGCTACTTTGTTACAGCAGCCCTAGGAAACAGATATAATCAGCTTTGGGGAACATCAATTCTGGGGCTCCTCATCCTGTGCTAACATCTGTTTCACAATCTTCCAGGCAAACAATCCTTCAGCCTTTGTTTGAATCTCCCTGCAAAGGGAACCCACAAAATTCTAGCATGGCCCTTCCATCTTGGAATTGCTCTCTCAGTGAGAAAATCTTCTTTACTTTGTGCTGAAATTTATGTTATCATAACAATTAAGGTTCATAATGATAACACGGGAACACTCTAAGAATCTAAAGTGGTTTCAGAATAATCAAAGAATATATTTTACTCACTGAAAGTTTCAGGTTATATATACTATTTACAGTATCATGTTTGATATGAATATTCTAGCTTTTAATTAATTTAGGGCATTTGATAAATATTATTTGATTATCACTAGCACTCTCAATTTACTGATCATTCTGGATAAAAAGTAGTTTATCATTGTTTCTAAAAGTAGAATGAGATAAAAATATGTGTGAAGTTTTTCTTCCCCAAGGGATTTTGAACTTCTGAAGTGCAATCACTAAATGATGATCAAATCTCAATAAGTTTGGTTTCACAGTCCTTTTTGAGGTCAGATCCTTTAGCTTGAGAAGAAATGCTTGTTGCATGCAGGTTTCCACCTGCACATCACATGCTGCCTATTCCTATAAACTTTAGGCAACACTCTTGTCAGGAAGTAATATTTTTACTGTTTTATTTAAAACTTCTACCAACTGTTTTACTGAAACAATGATTATTTTGGACAAGTACTGTCCAGTGGAGTTGTTTAAACTGATGCAATTACCTGTATAATTAACCTCCAAAGCCTTCCCATTTTAGAGAGTGTATTTCTCATTTTAAAGCAGACACTGACAGGCTAAAATTTAGTAAAGGTCCTTTCACTTCAGCTGATTCAACTGAAACTCAAACAAGATAAAAACAAGAATAATAATAATTAACATTTATTGACTACTTACTCTGATTCTAGTAGAGGGTTTTATCCATCGATATTGGCTGTATTTATTATTTGCATTTTACAGATGAAACTCAGAGAAATTTAATAACTGAAAGTCACACACTTCAGTAAGTAGCAGAACCAAATTTCTTACCAAATTTGATTTGGCTTTAAAATCCTGCTCTCAATTACTGTGGGCATTCCACAAGGAGAATGCATAGTCTGGAGAAAGAAAGATTCATCCTCTAGGCAACATGTGCAAAACAGAGATATTAACACCTGCCACTTGAGATTGTTGTAAAGATTAAATATAAATGTAATTTATCTCAGTATCTGGCCATAGTTCTTGGCAGGCATTTCTTAAGTGCTTTATAAATGTCAATTTTCTCTCTTTCAGCCATTTTGCCGTGTATTTCCAGGGCACTGAACTGGCTATGCAAGAAAACCTTTAACAAGTAGAAAGTACAGTTATTAATAGAATTAATAATAGAATTAATTCATTAATTAAGAATTAAGGTACAGTAATCTATTTTTAACAAGTGCTTAGAGTGGGGGTTTTGCAGCCAGATTCCATAGGAGTTGCATTGCGTCTCCACCATTTCCATCCACCATTTGTAAAATCTTAGGCCAGTTACTTTCCCTCTCAAACTTTCAGCATCCTTATTCATAGAATGAGGATCTACCTCATGGGTGGAGATAAGGAGTTTTAATAGTTATTCTTTGTGGGTGTTAATTTGTACCAGGGAGGATTGTGAAAAATTTGCTTATTATAATCTCATTCAATCTTCACAAGTTGGTGAAATGTGTACTAGCTCACCATTCTCAAGTTGAGTTAACCAAGACAACTTGTCCCAAGTTGACAAATGTCATATGGCCAGTAAGTGGTGCAGCTGGGATGTCGTCCTAGGCAGTGTGGCTTTACAGCCCAGTGTCTTCACACACTATGCAACACTGACTTATAGATTATAAATGATATGTATGAAGTTCCAGAAATATTTTAAATACTCAAAAATAGTATATTTATTATATATTAATGTGTAAAAATAAAAACAAACTAGTTAAAAAATTCTTTCTTAGGTTGAATGGAGAAAATAAAAGGTTGTCCAAATTGTGAGGATAATAATGCCTTTAAGCACACTGAACAACATTATCCTTTTTTTGTTCCCTAAAAGAGAGAAAGCCCCAAGCCTATGAAACTGATGGCATTTCCAGACTTTTTAGATTCCTGCTTCTTCTTGTCGTTTCGAAAAATGACTTCTAACTTGATGATTTTTCCCATTAGCTCTGGGTCACTCAGCTTGCTTTTTCTAACAAAGTTCCACAGATAAATCATGCATGGCTGACATGATTTCCTTGAAGTTTTCAGTGGTCTGATCTGCCTTGATGTGGTTCCTTTCATGGTTTTGTATGGCACTTGTGGTGTGTGAGTCGGTATAAGGCCAGAGGGGTCATATTGCTCCCATTTGTTTTCTCTTCAAAATGAAGATTGTGTTTAAATAAAAAATTGTGTTCCAGGAACAAATTATTTCCCTTTGAAGCTCTATCTCCTAACATGACATTTGAAGGTTTTGTGGAGAGAAATAATTTTCATTTGTACATATTCCTCCATGTTAATTTTGCCCTTCCATTTACAGTGAAGAATGAGAAATTCAGATCCATCCTCCTTTCTTTGATATTAAGACAGAATGTATTCAGAGAGGCTTATAGATTTTTCAAATCATTTTCCAAATTATACAAGCTATACATGAATATATATATATATTCATATATATAATGATTCAAACAATATAGGCAAGAAGGAATGTTCCTTCTTCCTTCCGCAATTCAATCCCCTTCCTTTTCCTAGAGGTGTGTTCTTTTCAGCCTGCGTGTGTATATATGTATATACATGTATATATAGTTTTTTAGTGAACAATATGAGATATTTTGATCTAATTGGATGTGCATCTATCTTGTTCTTTTTAATCATCTCAAATTCTTCAGTAACGGTTTTTTGGTAAGATTTTATTTTTTAATCTCTTTTTTCCTCTAGTGATTTGGAAGTTATATGCTCTATTTCAAACTCCCAAGTTGTTATTCTTACAGTTTTACTGTACATATATACACAGTATATGAAATTTATTACTAACTAGAGCTGATCTGTATATATAGCCTACCCCCAAAGAAGAAAAATTTTACCTACCTTTATCCCTTTACCTCATGTTACTACCACATTGATTTAATCTGAGAATTTTCAAGATTCTGACTTTACTTGTTCTTCCAATATTTTCTCTTTGTGTTTGGTATCCTGCAGTTAAATATATTGTGCCCATTTGTGGGTCTTTTTAATGTTGGTCCTGCTTGGTGTTTCCTGAGCTTCCTGGATCTCTGGTTTGGTGTCACTAATTTTGGACAGGCCTTGAGGATTATTACTTCAAATATCTCTTCTGCTTCATTCTCTTTTTTTCCTCCTTCTAATATTCCAATTATGTAATTATGTTATACCTTTTGATATTTATTGTCCCACAGTTTGGGATGTTCTGGTCTGTTTTGTTCATGCTTTTCTTTTTATATTTCAACTTGGGAAATTTCTATTGACCTATTTTCAAGTTCACTGATCCTTTCCTCAGCCATGTCCAGTCTGCCAATGAGCCCATCAGAGGCATTCTTCACTTCTGTTACTTTGTTTTTGATTTCCAGCATTTCCATTTGATTCTTTCTTAGAATATCCATCTCTTTGCTTACATTACCTATCTGTTCTTGCATGCTGTGTACTTTTTTCATTAGATCTTTTAACATATTATAATTATTTAAAATTCTCTGTATGATAATTCAATATCTGTGTCATATCTGAGTCTGGTTCTGATGATTTATCTCTTCAGATTTTTTTTCTTGCCTTTGGTATGTCTTGTAATTTTCTGTTGAAAGTCAGACATGTTCTATTGGCTAGTAGGAACAGAGGTAAACAGGCCATTAGTGTGAGGGCTTATGTTAATTTGGCTAGGAGTTGGGTTATGTTTAATATTTATTGTAACAGTAGTTATCAGAGGCTTCATATTCCTCCAGTGTCCTTGTTGCTGAGTCCCCTCCTGACTCAGGGTTTTCCTATGCACTCCTCCCCAGAGAAAGTCTGAGTCTTGCAGCTATTTCTGCTATCATCTACTGTTATTATACTGGAGCCCTGTTGGTATGGCGATAAAGTGGAGGAGGAGGAGGGGTTTTCTATAATCTTAAAATTAAGGCAGTGACCTTCACAAGTGTTTCCCCAATAGTACTGCTTTCCCTCTCCTGTCTCCTACTCCTTTCCCTGGCTGTCTCATTTACAGTCTATTTCCTTGAAGCCTGACCCCAGTTGACTATGTTTTTCTCACTTAGCTAAGACAAGAAGGCTGGAGGAGTCTAGAGGGGGAAAGAATTCCCTACTGTCAGCTGGGATAAGCTTTCAGAATTGCTCTCTGGCAAAGACCTACTTCCCGGAAAAGTAGGCCTTCATTATGGAGAGGCTTCACTGTCATGCTAGTTCACAGTCAGCCTCCAACAGTCTGTCAACATTATCATTAAGTGTTCCTACCAGTTTATGGCTCCAGTAGCTTCTGCTCCAGATAAGCGGATCTCAGCTCTCTCTGGATGTACCATCTCTCCAGATTTGGAGGTGATCATTTCCCATATGACCCCAGTTCTCCACTGGGTCCAAGAAAATTTGTTGATTTTGAGTTTGCCCAACTTTTTCTTGTTATAAGAGTGGAAATTCTGATTTCTAAGGTCTACCTGTTGGAGCTGAAACCAGAGCATTACTTATTCTTAACAAAAACTTTTACTGTTGTTTTTGTTTATTAATGCTTTTGATAAAATACAGCTTCTAAGTTCTTAAGAAAGTTGATTGAAATATAACTGTAATAAACCTTTCAGATAGAGTTTGGGGTGATAAATGTCTTAAGTACAGGCATGTCTACATCTATCTTTATTTTGCCATTCACATGAATGATAGTTGGTTTGGGCATAAAATTCAAGGCTCATAATCTTTTTTTCTCAGCATTTTGAAGATATTGCTTAAATGTTTTCTTGAACCAGATTTTTAAATGAGGAGTTTCTTATCAATCTTTCTTATTCCTTTGTAAGTTTTCTGTTTTTCTCTCTGGAAGCTTTTAGAATGTTCTCTTTATTCATGGAGCTCTGAAGTTCTACTTAGAATATATCTAGTGTGGGTCTTTTTATCCCCATTCTCCAGGAAGAGTTCCACAACCATCCCATTTTTCTTTCAGAGATTGGTGAGGTACACGCTTCTATTCCTCTATTTATTTCCTTTTTATTTAAATTAAGGTGAAATTCACATAACACAAAATTAACCATTTTAAATTGTACAATTCAGTCTTATTTAGTTGATTCACTCTATTGTGCATCCATACCTTCTAACTAGTTCCAAAACATTTTCACCACTCCCAAAGAAAATCCAAAACCCATTAAGCAGTCCCTGTTCTTGAGTTTTATATCCACATTTCTGTAATTAAGTAATGTGCTTATGACATTTTCTTAAAAAGAAGGAATATCTACTAGGATTGTGATCATTTATGAGAGCCATATTTTGAAAAGCTCAATAACCAAATGACATCTTTAAGTAGGACACTGATCAGTTAAAGGAGGGTTACAGTACTTAAAACAATAGAATGGTGTCTTACATCCATCCGGTTTCTATAATAAAAATACAAGAAACTGGGTGGCCTATAAGCAATACACATTTATTTCTCCCAATTTTGGAGCCAGGAAAGTCCAAGATCATGGCACTGGCAGATTTTTTCTCAGATGGGAACCCGCTTCCTCATAAGTGCCATCTTCTCAATGTGTCCTCACATGGTGGAAGGGGCAAGAGAGTTTCTTGGGCCTCTTTTATAAGGGTACTAATCATTAATAAATGCTCTTCCCTCAAGACCTAATCACTTCCCAAAGGCCTCACCTTTTAATATCATCCCCTTGGAGATTACAATTTCAACATATGAACTTGGAGGGAACATAAACATTCAATCTATAGCACATGGGGCTTCATAACCATCTTAAGAAAATGAAAAGACAAGCCACAGGCTGCAAGAAAATGTTGACAATACTTATAGCTGACAAAGGATTGGCATCTAGAACATACAAAGAACACTCACAACTCAATTATAAGCTTCAAATTCAAATTTTGTTAAATGGGCAAAAGATTTGGCCAGACATGTCATGAAAAAATGATATTTGAGGGGCTGGCCCAGTGGTGTAGTGGTTAAGTTTGCATGCTCTGCTTTGGTGGCCCAGGGTTGGTGGATTCAGATCCCAGGTGCAGACCTACACACCGCTCATCAAACCATGCTGTGGTGGTGTTCCATATACAAGATAGAGGAAGATTGGCACAGATGTTAGCTCAGGGACAATCTTCCTCAAGCAAAAAAAAAGGAAGATTGGCAACAAACATTAGCTCAGTGCCACTCTTCCTCACCAAAAAAAAAGATGTTTGAATGGTTAACAGGCACATGAAAAGAGGTTCAACATCATTAGTCATCAGATAAATGCAAATTAAAGCCCCTACTGCAAAGAGATGTCCCTACCAACCATGAGAATAGCTAAAATTAAAAATACAGATGACACCAAGTGATGGTAAGAATTTGAAGCAACTAGAACTTTCATACATTTCTGGTGGGAATGTAAAATCATACAGTCATTTTGGAAGACAGTTTAGTGGTGTCTTATAAAGTTAAACATATATTTAATCATATGACCAGCAATTGTATTTCTAGGTATTTACCTAAGAGAAGTGAAAACATATGACCAACCACACGGTGACTTTTACATGAATTTTCACAGCAGCATTTTTTTCATAATAATCAAAAAACTGGAAACAACCCAAATATCCAATAGCTAGTGAGAAAATAAATATTGTGGAACATCCATACTATGGACTACAACTCAGAAATAAACAGGAGCAAACTACTGACACACAAAACAATGGTGAATCCCAAAACCATTATGCTGAATGAAGGAAGCCAGACATGAAAGAGTACCTACTTTATAATTTCTTATATATGAAAGTCTATAGAAAGCAAATCTAATCTTTATAGATTAGACAGAAAACAGATAAATGTTTTCCTAGCACCAGAATGGGGAGATTGACTGAGATCAGGCACAAGAAAACTTTCCTGGGTGATGTGTATGTTCTATATCTTGATTCTGATGATGGTTATATGGATACAGACATTTATCAAAACTCATTCAACTGTACACTAAAATATATGCATTTTATTGTATGTATATTATACCTCAATAAAGCTGAATCAAATAAAAACAACAGCCTCAGAACAAATAAAAGTACACATGGTTATCTTGGAAGAGATGGAAGTTTTTAGAAAAAAAAATTGCTTTTATCTAATGTTTGACAGACTGCCACTTGTTGGGTAAGTATTCAACCGGTTCTGTGACTCCTCAGATGACAAATAAGAATAAGAATGATCTTGGAAGAATATGAATAAAATGTCCTGAAAACTGGAAATTTTTTAGTTTGATATTTAAGAATTTTCCAAATTTTGTGATTTGATACAATGCTGAAGTCCTATAACATTTGAGGAGTTTTGCCATCATGTTGATTTAGTATAATTAACCTTATTCCAAATTCCTTGGATAAAATTGATATTTTGTGATTTCCCTTGAAATATCTGAATTATGAAGTCAGAAATTAAAATTCCATTCAAATGTGTATTAGAATGGGAAAAGTGGTGGACTGGGTTCTGTCCTTGGCTGTATGTTACCTAGTTATATAAACTTGGAATGAGTCGCCTTCATGCAACTCTGTTTTGTAATTTGTAAAATCAAAGTGTGGGTTAAATTTTTTAGGTCCCTCCAGTTCTTAAATCCCTCTATTAATTTCTGTAACTAGAGACTGGGATTTTATGTTTGGCCCTAGAAGGATTTGTGGAACCATAAGAGGGCAGCATTCCATTTACACAATTTCTTACACAATTTCCTGTAAGTACTCAGTATACTAAAATTACAGGACTTTGAGACCAGCATAGTATTTGCTAGTATTAACCCCCTAAGACCATGTTAAGAAAACTAATTTGTCTATTTTAAGTACGAATACATAAATTTATCACAACTAGAGTCAAAGGAGAGTCATGTTACTATTTCTCTGGCTATCAGTCTTGCATTGATTTAAATTGAGGAGACTATTCTTCAATCTCGTCAGTACTGTGACATAATAAAATGCACTTGTCAACCCAACTAAGTGGGGACACTCTAGGGCTAGGATGTATATTTATATAGAGTTATTTTTCTCTGGATTATGTGTAAACTGCAATGTATATAGTTGCAACCAAATGTTCAAAATCAGTGTCAATGTCCCACATCAAAATCACATTTCAGAACAAGAGGGGAAGTGGGAAAATAAAAAAGGACAAGAATTTACTTAGATCTTATTTGGTGGTCAACACATTTTTAAAGGGTGGAAGACTTAGAAACTACTCTAAAGGCATTGACAATCATTTAAAGAAACAGGATATGTATTCCTTAAATAACAAAAGATAATTGATGAAAGATAGATACTCTGACAATGAGAGGGGTTCCAATTTTTTAAAGCAGTGTCCCAGTTGTTAGCAACTTTACCTTATAAGTCCACCATCTGACAAGGACAGAAGGCCATGGAATCCTGCTCAGTTCAAGGTTACAATAACAAGGCCATGGTTTACTGAAGTAAACACCCTCTTGTCTCCATTTTGTCCTTACCACTGGTTTGTCATCTCCTGGTCACTCATCTCAACCTGGGAATATCCCCTTTTCTCTCTCCTTGGCATTCAGTTCATCCTCCCTCTCTATGGTGTTGAAATACTTTATTACACTCTTATGAAATCACTTCCATCTTCTATAGTTAGAGGGAAGGAATGTTTAATAGTTTGGAAAAGAAAGCTCCAAGTACTGCAAAATCAAGGAAAGTTTACCAGTTACCATCTATGCCTTGAGGACATAGGCATGTCCAAAGGACAATCTGTTACCCCGTTGGCTTACTAGGAATGTCTGAAGAATTCATTTGGCTTGCTTCAAATCACTGTCTTCATTACACTCATTAGAGTGTATGGCGTCTCAAAATAATGGAGTGCATATGAGCAAATGAACAACACAATGAATCATACAGCTTTTCTTTGAAGAGAACATTTACACCACAAATAGAGACACTTGCTTGGACAAAATTTTCTGTGAGAAGATGCAGTAGAATTTACAAATTGAGGGAATTTAGAAACACTATGTAAGTTTGCACCTTGCTACAAGACCAGAGCAAAGCTGTGCCTAAAAATGAAAAAAATGTCATTTGAGTGTAATGCTTTCCTAATTATACTTTGACTCCATTTTAATATTTAAAATCTATGCTGATGTAGTGTTAGGATGTTAATAAAATGTAAATTGCTTTTATCCTGACCTTCTGTTTTATTGTTTCTCCCCAGCTTTTATTACAGAATTGCTATTGTTATGGAAATGTTAACTTCCTGTTTGTATTTCTGGAACCCTGAAGGGCATGGAAGTTGGCCAGTTTAGGCTTTATTAGGTAGCTACTGGGAGAAAAATATCTGTAGCATTTTTATTTTGTTTTGCTGCAGTTCACTAAAAGAAAATCTGTCCATTAAAAGTAAACTTTGTGGTCAATGCCACAGAAATATCTCCCTTTTCGCCCAGCAGCAAACTATGGACTTTAAGCTCATTTAGGTTAATTTTGAAGATCTGCAATTGCTTCATCTAACTTGAATCTTGAATCTAACCATTCTCAAAATGTATATGCCTCTCTGGAATAGCAGATGGTAATGGTGGATAAGATTGGATAACTTTTCCGGATGTGTTAGATTGGATAACATTTCCAGATGTGTTTCAACATGGCTGCCACCATGTTGGAGAGAGGAAGATGAGAGTTGAGTCCTTGACTTTCCAGGTTCATAAACTTGGTTCTTTGAGTTTACCTAAATTTGAGCTCTAATGCTATCTTATAAACAGGAATGTCACCTTACTAATTATAAGGGAGATATTGAGAAGAGTAAGAATGAACAACTCTAGTGATCAGAATGCTCATGCCCAGTAGCCTTCTCTTCACAGTCTTTCCTAGGAATAAGGCAATTAGAAAACTAGGTTAGTGACAGAAAGTTGCTTGATGAGATAGCAATAAAGGGAACCGAATGTCTTTGAAGGAATTCTCATCTTAATTAAAGGAAGATATACCTCTCTCTAGTGATCAGAACATATTACCTTGGTCTACTCTTTTGGATGATTACAGGATAAATATTAGAAGAAATCTGTACTCTTTTTTTTCTCCTTTTGTAGTGCTTGCATTTTTCCTAACAAATGTCCCCTTTATTTTATCAAATAGGTCATTTTATATGTATTGCATGAGCAAAATAGACAAAGTCTTTGTTCCATGGAGCTTTAATTTCAGTGGTGAAAAACAGACAATTATATAATATTTTATGTGGTTTAAAAATAATATTAAGAATAAAAAAAGAAGGATAAAGAGAAGAAAGCAATGAAGGAATTGCTGTTTTAGATAGCATGGTCCAGAAAGGCCTCTCTAAAAAAGTGACATTGGAGCAAAAACCTGAATTAAGTGAAGCCTGAATTATATATCTGGGACAAGAGGGCTCCAGGCAGAGTGAATCACAGTGCAAAAGCCCTGAAATGGGACAGTGAGTTTGAGGAACCAGAAGGAAGTCAGTACATCTGGACCAGAGTGAGTACAGGGAGAGTGGCTTAAGATGAGATGTGGATGGTGCAAGGCCATGGTAAAGAATTCGGAGTCTATTATGAGTTAAATAGGAAACACCTGGAAGATTTGGAATAGAGGTATGACATGACCTGACCCATGCTTTAAAGGGTCTCTCTGACCACTGCATGAAAAATAAACTGTAGGAGAACGTATTAGGCATCTTCTCAGATGGCACCCAATGATTCCTTCCTCTTGATAGTCATGCTTTTGTGTAATTCCCACCCCTTGAGTGTAGGCTAGATCTATGACTTGCTTTTACCCAATAGAATATGATAAAAGTGATGAGATATTTCTTCTGTGATTAGATTATACAAAATTGTAACTTCTATATGGCTAGCAGACTCCCTGTATTGCTTTCTTGACTTGCACACTGTGATGAAGCAAGAAACTATGCTGGAGAAGCCCACATGGCAAAGAAGCATGGATGAGGATGGCCTCTGACCAACCACCAACAAAGGATTCAGATCCTCTGTCCAATAGCCCTTGAGGAACTAAACCTTGTCTACAGTCATGTGAGCTCAGAAGTGATCTTTCCCCAGTCATACCTTCAGATGAGACCTTAGCCCTAGATCACACCTTGATTGTAGCCTTATTGGATTCCCTGAACCACAGGGCCCAGATAAGCTGTGCCCAGACTCCTAACCCACAGAAACTATTAGATAATACATGTATGTTGTTTTAAGCCATTAAATATTTTGGTGATTTGTTATCCATCAATAGATAACTAATACAGGGAATACAGGTAGAAGCTGGGAGAAAAGTTAGGAAGCTAGGGCCATAACCCAAGTGAGAGGCATCAGTAACCCGGAGTAGGGCTTCACTAGTGACTGTGCTGGGAAGTAGGTGGATACTGGAGGCAGAGCTCATAGTTTTGTTAATGTATTGAATGTGGACTATGACAGAAAGAGAGGAGTCAAGGTTAATGCCAAGATTTTTAGCTGGAGCAATTCAAGTTACTGTTTACTGAACTAGGGAAGACTAGACGAAAAGAGGTTTTATTGTTTTTTGTTTTATTTTGTCTTGTTTTTGACCTTTTTTGAGCGATGAAGAGGATACATATTGGAAATAAGGGTTCTATGTTATATTTGCCAAGTTTGACATGCCTATTAGACATTTCCAAGTAGATATTAAATCTAGAATTCAGGGGAAAGGCCCAATTGGGTATACAGATTTGGAAATTACATAACTCATCCTCACATTCTCCTTGGGAGATAGTAAGAGCAGATACCCTCGGCCCTGAAGGGTAAAGAAGAAAGCAGCACGTGGAAGTAGCTCTTTACTTGACTCTCTGAGGTCCAAGGATTGAGTAAAACCAAGAGAACCTACAAAGAAGCCCTCAAATTGCATTACTGAGAGTCTCTGGTTCCTTCCAGTTTGTGGCTGGGCTGGGTGGGAAATAAATATAAACAAATAAATGAATGGCAGAATCAAAAATTTGGTTATAAGCCCAACACAATTTTTTCTACTCAAGAAAATATGGCCACCATGGGATAAATAAAAAATTTCAAATCACCAAGCAGGTACCACTTTGTAAGGAGAGGGTAGGAGGAAGACACATAAATGGTATTAGCAATAAACCAATATATTCAGTTTGACCAGTGCTTGAGCTAATAAGGACATGAGCTGTAAGAAGTAGGGGTGTGGCAATAAAGTAGGAATCAATTCTAAGATAATAGAGGTTGGAAGTCTGCTTTCAGGTGGGAGTATGGGACAGAGGTATCTCAAAGCTCCTGATATATTTCCCTTTGAGAATTTTTATTATAACATGTGAGTGATACACTGGTGTTTACTTACTGAATAATGCACCAAGAGCTTCCCTGGAGATGCTGCATTTCTCTGACAGAAGTCACTAGGAGGTGAGATGGGGACAAATATATATGAAATTATTTCAGAACAATTTATAAAATGTATTCTCTGTTTTGTTAAGCAATATTGCATGATCTTTAGAATATTAACAAAGTGTGTAAAGTTTCCATGTGACTTTAAAGGAATGTTGTGTGATCCTTTCAATAACTCAGAGCAATTCCAATATTTGTGCTTACTTTCACATGGATTCCTGAGGTATTTCACACATAGACTTCCATCTTCAGAAATGTCTTATGGGCATATATTAACTCATTTAATTCTTACAATAACGCCACTGGGCAAAATCTATTTTGTAAAGGACGAAATTGAAATACAAAGAGATTAAGTAAGCTATTTTGGATCAGATATTTAGCAAGTCATGGAACTGAGATTTTTAACCCTGCAAATCTGAGCCACTGTTCTCACTACATTATTGTAATGGACTGAATGTTTTTGTCCCCCCAAAATTCATATGCTGAAGTGCTAAATCCCAAAGTGATGGCAATAGGAGGTGAAGCCTCTGGGAGGTTATTAGGTTTAGATGAGATCATGAGGGTGGAGCCCCTATGATGGGATTAATGCCCTTATAAGAAGAGGAAGAGACACCAGAGCTTGTTCTCTCTGCCATGTGAGGACACAGCAAAAAAGTGGCCATCTGCGACCCAAGAAGAGAGCTCTCACCAGAACCCAACCCTGATGGCACCTTCATCTTGGACTTCTAGTCTCCAAAACTGTGAGAAACAAAGTCCTATTGTTTAAGCCACCCAGTCGATGGTATTTTGTTATGGTAGCCCAAGTAGACTAAGACAATTACATTTTACTGCCTCTGAAGTTCGGCTGGGCTGTTTTTGAGATTAAGTGCTATTAAAAATTACTTACTATGTCCACATCACCAGATCCCAGTTTTCTTATATAGGGAAAACCAAAAACAAACAAAAAAATTACTACCAAGGTTACCCTTGAAAGAGAAAAAACAATCCTAAAAGGAGACTATGCTATTGAGGACTTTGGTTTGGTGGTGGGTAAGGAAATTGATATTGACAGCCATAATCTACCTAGTGTACATTTTCCTAGTACCATTTGGAGCTACCTATTGTGTTACTCAGGGTCCTATGAGGAAATTAGGCTAAATTGAGGAAGGTTTAATAAGGCATAATTTACAATGGTTGTCATCCATATCATTTCTAGGCCCCCTAAAATGAGGAGGTGGTATGACTAACGGAACTCAAAAGAAGATAGTAATACGTTGAGACAAGCAGTGACCTTCAGTAGAGAAAGCCAACCATCCAGAAGTGACCCTGCAAGGAGGGGTGTGGTCCGTGCAGATCAGCATCCCTGGGATGGAGGTGGGGTTTGGGGGTGAGGGATGGAAAGATAGCAGGCACACTTTTTCTCTTTTTGATTGCCTGTCTGAGACCCTACCAAGACTAAAATGTGGTGTCCCAGTCCTAAAGAATAAGGGGGCCACCCTCCATCTAATATTTACACAGCTCCCACTTCCTCAGTGAAGGCTCAACATGCCTAGGGTTGACCTTAGATCAAGGTGTTTCCAATGGCAGTGTGACGAGGAAGACTAGTGGACAGAGACAGTGCTAACCTGGCTTGATCTTTGGCCAGGTTATCGGACTCCACCAAATCTCAAAGAAAAAGCAAGGACTATAAAGAGAAGGGGTTCTGGGTCCAATGACTTGGGTGCAAGGCATACCTATGACAAGTACTATTTTTGTGATCATTGATCAGGTTGCTTGATCTTTTGAGCCTCAGTTTCTTTATCTATGACATAAGTATAATAGTACTTGCTCAAAGTTATTGGATGGATAAAAAAATATGATGTGTGTGAAAGACATTATATGATGCAAAAAGCCACAATGCTTTCTGATGATCGCCCAGAGATATAAGAGCAAGTACTTAGTCACACCTGCTTTAAAAGGAAAAAAGGAAAGCCACAAACATGTATTGAGAGTCCAGTATGCCCCAGACACTACTAAATGCTTAACATGTATTATCTCATTTGATTCTTTGAATGCCATCTATAAAATAAATGTCAGTATTATCATTTAATGGATACGAAAACTGAGACTCAGAGAAACCAAACAATTCACTCTAGAGCACATGTTTTGTAAGTGGCAAGGCCAAGATTTGTATTAAAGCAACATGAATCCCAAGCCAATGTGTTTTTTCCTCCACATCATCAATCCTGCTTAATGCTACTCCAAGAACACAGAAACACTGTATGTTTCATTTCAGAGTTTTCCTGGGCGTGAAGAAGAAGCTGATCACCAGCTCCCTTAGAGTCCTTCCATCTCCTTCTCTGTGAGGTGCTGAGAAGAGAACCTGGAAGCCCCAGAGCACTCTGCTCGGTAGCAGCCAGGCCTGGGGCATCTCTGCCTATCCCAAGTCACGCGCTGCTGGATTCAATGTGAAAGGAATGCTCTGCCCTGATTTTCAAAGGCCAACACCGCCAACACTCCTTCTCATGTGGGAGCAGGTAAAACTGCAGCAGGGACCTCTGCCTCCCCACCTCAGGGGAACAAGGCCCCACATCACAGAGCTCAGGCCCTCTGCCTGGAACCCAGGGAGGCTTGTCACCATGCTTCACCAAATGCCACTGGTTTCCAGAAAGAGAGTGAAGTAAATAGCCCTTTGATTTGCTGCTTCTCAGCTTCTTCAGAAAGTTGTCTGAAGGCTGTATGAAGAGTTTGGCCCACCCAGCTTCATAGCTTTTCCTCTCCTGCAGGGATGTGAAACTTTTCTAACTGCCATCCTCAGTTTTGGAATGGTAGCAGGCTCGGCATAATTGTGAACTCCATGAAGTCAGGGATTCCATCTGCCCCCTCACCTTGTGTAGCATGTAGAATGGGATTCACCTTGTGTAGCATGTAGATGACAATCAGTAAGCTTTGGTTAAATTAGTAAATCAATCACCCCTGTGACCTCACTTCTCATCTAAACTGACAGAGTACTGTGTGTCAAGTGCTTTAGATGCAATTCCAGGCAGGCTAGCTTATGTGGTAGGTGTAAACAGCCCCAAAACATATCAGTGGCTTAAAACAACAAAGATTTAGTTCAGGGCAGCTGGGGGCTCAGCATCACATGACCCTCACTCTGGGACCCTGGTGGATGGAGAGGCCACCATCTGGAACACTGATGTTGCTGAAGCAGACAAGGAGAAAGTGAATCTAATACTGGCTCTTAAAGTCTTCCTCCCAGAAGTGACAGGTGTCAGTTCTGCTCATATTTCATTGGCCAAAGTCAGTCACTTAGCCATCACTCTCACTCCAAAGTGGTGAGAAAGTTCAATCTTACCTAGAAGAAGAGAACCAGAATATTTGTGAGCGTCTCTATGACTATCATCTATGTATTGGTTCACTTAAATCTTACAATTAGGCTAGAACATAGACATTATTATTGGTCCCGCTTTTTAGTTAAAGTTCTTGATGCTTGGAATGGTTAACTGAGTTGATCAAGAAAATCAGATAGTGCAGCCTAGATTCAATTTCAATCACTTAACCAACCCATTGAAACTTGCTATCATTGGAGTCTGGCAAGCTCTGTAAGGGGAGACACAGTGAAGTCTAGATTCATCAAAGATCAAGATTCATCAAAAATTTGTGCTTGAAATTAACCCAAATCTCATAGACTTGTGCCCATACAGGTCATGCCTCTGCTCTCTGACTTATCCTTTCTCTTTATTGGAAGAACTTGCTATTCCTTAAGCAAAATGACAGCTACTTATTTAAGGCATTATACATCTGCCATCACCCCTTCTGTGGCTATTTTTTAGACATTAACCAGCAAAGGCAATTTTCTTATTTGTGGATGGTAGATAATATTCATGGAAATTATTATGAAGTTCATAATTACAACAAAACTATTCTTTCCATAAATAATTTTAGCAGCTCAGACATCAGAGGATTGCAAATTCAGTCTGAGGCTTACGTTTTTCTTTCTGTGTAGACAGAGAAATACAGACAGAGACATAATTCCCAAATGCTGAGATTAGGCTGTGGACCTAGCTTGTTGGAGATGAATATCAGTTGGCTAATGACCTGCAGACTATTTCTGTGGAATAATACAAGCTTCCTAAAAATAAATTGTTGGTCTAAAACACCATCACAAACTTTGGAGGGACCAGAGGATGCTATCAACTAGCTATTTAGATAATTTACTAGAGTGGGTATAATAGCCATAGAAACCCACTCTAGCCAACTTGCATAAATGAAGGAATTTATCATAAGGACCAAGGTGGTTCAAAAAATCAAAATAAAAGTGAATTACTAAGCCTCTGGAAGGAATGGAAACAGTGCAGCTCTGGTCCTGTTGTCTGTGAAGCTTATAATCTATTACAAAGCTGGCAAAGTCAGAGCTGCTGAAAGAAGTTATATGTCAGGTTGTTCCTGTCTGTTGGATGAACCAGATGGCTTAATGTCTATGCCACGTATTTGGGAACGGTGTACCACCATCAGAATTCATCAATTCCAAATATCTTTCTTCTCGGGGTTTCTCCACTTCAGATGCTGATCCCCAGGGTCCTCAGAGAAAGGTTCAGAAGGCAAAGCCTGGATCATATGCTCACTGCTAACAGTGCCCAACAGATATTAGCTGCTCAGTAAATTGTAGTTGAATGAGTGAATAAATGAATAACCAACTTCTCTGGGCCTTATGTCACTTCAATCAAAAATAAGAAGATTGAGTTTGATGATCGATGAGGTCTGTATTAGTTGCCTATTTTTACTGTAATATATTACCACAAATTAGTGGCTTAAAAAACCCACAGATTTATTGTCATATGGTTCTGGAGGTCACAAGTTTGCAATGAAGTCTTATGGGGCTAAAATCAATGTATCATTAAGGCTGATTCCTCTTGGAGACTCCAGGGGAGAATCAGTTTCTTGCTTCTACCAGCTTCTAGAAGCTGCTAGCATTCCTTGGCTCATGGCCCCATCACTGCAATCTTTGCTAACATTGTCATGATTCCTTCTACTGACATTGATCATCTTACCTCCCTCTTATAAGGATCCTTGTGATTAGACTGAGCCCACCTGACAATCCAAGATAATCTCCTCATCTCAGGGTCCTTAATTTAATCAGATGTCCAAAGTCCTTTTTACCATGTAAGGTCAACTTATTCACAGGTTCTAGGTATTAGGACGTGGACATCTTTGAGAGATTGTTATTCAGCCTACCAGTCCTTTCAATTCTAAAATTCTGGAATGCTCTCATTGCTGACGCTGATGCTAGGAACTGTGGAGAGCACTTGGTCCTGTTGTCTGTGGAGCTGCCGACCTATTACAAACAGAGCTGGCAAAGCTGTCCTATGGTAAATCAGAGTTGCTGAAAGAGAAGTTGTGTGTCAAGTGATTCCTGTGTGTTGAATGAACCAGATGGCTTAATGTCTATGCCATACATTTGGGGATAAGAGCAAAGATTTTTGTTACAACATTTCCACTAACTCCACCCTAAAATGGTATTACTATGAGAGGACACTGTCTAAAGAAGCCACTCACACAGTATTCACACATCCGCAAAAGCGAGTCTGACTCAGGACCAGGCTAAGAACCGTAGGAGACTCCCAAGCACTGAAAAGATTATTGTGCCTACTCCCATTTGTAATTTTAAGAAAAACAAACTCTAAAGCACAAAATAAACATAAAGAGCTACAACAAATATCTAATTTTATTTACAATGACTGTTGAATGCTTGTTTTGAAACATCTTTATGGAATAATTTCATTTTACAAATTGCCATTTTCTTCTCATGCCTTCTTGTTAATACACGAAATGCATTCTTAATCTTCTTATTGGATAAGGCAGCCCAAAATATTCCTGGTCTGCAGGAAATAATGCCATTCTTAATTATCCAAGCCAGTAATTTCTAGATGTCATTTTATGATACCTTAGGATTTTACAAACGCTGTTAAAAGGGACTCTGGCATTCTCAATCCTAATATAATTATTTAAATTAAAATACGGACCCAACATTCATAAAGCAAAGGACGTAAAACAAAATCCCATTATGAGTCTCTGATTTTTAAATATTCTATTAAATAAAATGCTCTTATTAACAATCATTCATGTTTTTATATTTTTATCAAACTACTATATAACATAATCTGAGCCTCTGAGCAGCCTGAGATAATAACAGTTGACACTGAACAATTGCTTTATGCCAGTCTATCAGCAAATACTTTTTAAATTTTTAATCTTATATTTAATACATAATTTAATCCCCAAATTACTGCAGGCATTATTATTATACTCATTACACAGATGAGTAAACTGAGACATAGAGTGGCTACTTAATTTGAAGCAGGTCACACAATAGAGCAGAAATTGAATCCAGGAAGTTGGTCTCTTAACCATTATACTCTGCCAATTCCCAGGATTACCTCACTGATTAGATATCATAGTAGTCAGATGCAAGAACTGCCTATGCAGACTTTGCTTTTCTTTCCATTTTTCTTTTTGTTTCCTTTCTTTTTTGAAAGTAAATTTATGATTTCCAACAGACTAATGATTTGAAGCAGACCTGTACATCAGAATAACTCAAAGAACTATTTCCATGAATGTTTGCCAGGCCTAACCCTAGACATTTGGATTTGGTGTGCCAAGGCAAGTAGACACCCTTGTGCAGGTAAAAGCTCCCTATATACCTCTAATATACATTCCTGAGGAAGAACCACTGCACAGGTCTTATTAGATACTGGAAGAAGTGGAGACATTGCATCATTACCTTCAAGGACTTGGAGGAATCTAGAAACTTCCAAGTGGCATTAGAAAATTGATCAACAAAAGCATATAACAACTCCAAAAAGATTGTGAATCTAGTCCAAGTGGCAAGAAAAATTTACAGCAGAAATGTGGTACCTGGCTTGACACGTCATAGCAAACGCTATGATATGAAAAACGTTTAAAGAGGAGTCAACCACCTGTGGTCCTTTGTGGCCCCTTTTCCTGAGTAATGGAGTGACTTTGTGTTCATGAGAAGAAAGGTAGAGTGGAGTGGAGCAAAGGAATAAAACTCTGGATGAAAACAACACTGAAAATACATTGTGGCTAGAGTGAAATCGCTCCAGTCATTTAAAAATGGAGCAATCTCATCCAAGAAAAAGCAGTGGGAAATAACCCCATGCCTTTAATTTATCTCTAATGTTTTCCGTTCTCCAGACAAGCTCTCACAATTCTGCAAACGGATTTAACAGGCTTAAAAAGGCATGGAGAGAAGTCATTTCAAAGGATCAGTGTGCTGCAACATGCTCAGTCTGATTTTGAAGTCTCTCTGCATTACTTCGTATGAATTATTTAAAATAATCCACATCCCTCCAACACAACGACTCGTTTCTTTCAGTCTCTATGTAAGATTGTTTTTGTTGTTGCTTTTGTTATAGTCAGAAGACAACTTTTTGGCTTTCTGTTTTGTTTGTACTTGTGAGAAAGGCAAAGGAAGTTTTAAAAAAATGTTAACATCTGCTTGTATATATAGTTGATTTTTAAAAATGGACTAATTTGGTGCCCTCTTCTACTTCCTTGTTGTGAGTTTCCATGTGTAATCAACAGGCACATGTAGTTAATTAGGACGTACTAAATTTTTTCCATAGCCCTGGGGCCATCTTACACTCTGTTTTGTTCATTAGAACCCCACACATAGTGTTTTCAGTAAACTTTCTTTTCCTAGGATCTGGTCTTTTTCCATTGAACTTAGATTTCTCCCTGATTTGCTTTTAGATTATGTAACTGTTGCCAAATTAGATGTGGTTTAAAAAAAAAACACCAGCACTACCTCTTCTGATGTGGAATTA
Organism: Tapirus indicus; assembly: GCA_031878705.1. Lineage (NCBI taxonomy): Eukaryota > Metazoa > Chordata > Mammalia > Perissodactyla > Tapiridae > Tapirus > Tapirus indicus. The sequence continues at coordinate 21,681,286 of CM062935.1, forward strand.
GTATTTCAGTTTAGCCACCCAGTAGAAATATCAACAATCACCCATTCAAGTGACAAAATTAAAAATTTTTCATCCACTCATGGCCTGGAAAGAATAACTGATTTTACTACTCACTTGCTTGACCTGACGTTGATTTTCCATTTCTATGACAATGATCCCACAATCAACAAATATCAATTGAATGCCAACAATTCAGAAAGCAAAAGACTGTGCCAGGGGCTGAGCATGAGATCCATTAATAATTCCCCACTCCTTCTTTTCCTGTTTTGAAGACAGTGTTGGAGGCTTACTCAGTAACCACACCATTCACCGCTTCCCCCCTTCACACACACGCTTCCTCCTAGCAGACAGAATCTGCCATCTAATATGGAGACTGAAAATGCCAGATACATACTTTTCCAGCCTCCCTTGCATTAGAGCATCTACATGTGGCCCAGCCATGGCCACTGGGACCTGAAGGGAAGTCTGCTGAGACTGGGGTGGGAAGTGGGGGAAACATGATTCTTCACTTTGATAAAAAGAATTTTGAGAAAAGTTGCCTCCTTTCAGACATTTTTTAATACAGTTGTTCAAAATGCTATGCCAAGGCAGTTGGTAGCCGTCTTGCAATCATAAGGGGGAAAGCTTAAGAACAAAAACCAGTATTCTGGTGAAGACAGAGCAGAAAAGTAGAAAGAGCTTGAGTCCTCAATGACATTTTTGAGCCATCAAACTACACCTGATCCCTGCCTTTGTACTTTCTATTATGTGGAATAGTGATTGTACTTATTGAATCTATCTTCAGTTGGGAAGTCTGTATTTTGCAGTCGAAGGTATCCCAACTGTTTGTTAAAATGGGCTAATATTATAGAATTGAAGTGTTAAAGTTTCGTGACACCTTAGAGATTCTCTAATATAACCTCCTAATTTTACGGGTAAAGGTACTGAGGTTTGGGGAGTTTACATAACTTCTCCTATTTGTAAAGTAGGGGCAAAGGTAGAACTACCACTCAGGCTGACTGCCGTCTCATCCAGTGCTCTTTCTGTTCTACCAGAGGATGAATGCATTTGTAATCTAGGTGGACAGAAGGGATATCTGCAAAAATACAACCAAAAGTGCATGCAGATACAATAAGTGCCATACATTGTTGCAAGTGGGGAGAAAACTTTGTGGACTGGAATGGTCAAGATTGACTGTTGTATGTGTCAGGTAGCATAGTAGTATGGATTCTTGGATTTATTGCCTTCACCCTTTTGATACTAGCTTGGAGAGGGCCTCCCTGACATTCCAATCTAAATTTGGAAACCACCCTATTTATTCTCTCCATAGTTCCTTCAGCATTTTCACTTCTCCCAACTCTCAACATAACATTGAACATTTATTTATGGATTTATTTGTTTGTTTGTTTAATTTGCATCTCCTCTAGGAGGGCAAGGACCACATCTATTTTATTTCTGTCTATATCCAGTACCTCACAGAGCTACTGACACGTAGTAGGTTCTCTATATCTAGTCAGCTATTAATTTGTTCAACAACATTCCAAGTGATGGGAGTACAAAGATGGAAAAGGCAGACAAAAGCCCCACCCTCTTGAAGCTTATTTTCTATTGGGGGAAGACAGATAATAAGCAGTATAACATAAGCAAAATACTGCCCATTTAAGGAATTTCAGATGCCATCAATTTGAAGATGTACTGTTAATTTTACATATAAACAAAGAAAAAGACACCACAAACTTTGCCATGCCATTAATGTTTCAATGCATCCTAACTTCAGAGATGTAAAAATATGAATGAAGGGACATCTTAGAATTGATGAAATATACCACATTGTATGTTAGATTACAACAAGTGTTACAGTGAAAAATAAAGGTAGGCAAGATGTGTAAAGAGAGAGTGCCTTGAGTTAATGAATGAATTAGGTTGGAATTAGGTATAGAGGGATAGTGGAATATCAGAGAAGTGGGTAATGGTAAAGAATTGACATATTAACAAATGACCAACCTTGTATTCCCAAGGTATGTAGGAACTTTAGTGGTGGATATATCCTAACCCCAGCCCTGGCAATCTTTTGTTGTGTGGACTCGAGCAAGTTTTTGAGTCTTGGTTTCCGAACTGGAAAATGGGAGTTATAAAATGGGATATTTGAGACAATGTGTGTACAAGACCCTAAACTTAATGGATACTCAATGAATGGTAATTTTTATTATTTTTATCATTTTATTCTGTAACTCCTGAATTGAATTCTAGTTGACTTCCTGTTTGTTTATTTTAACTGTTGGACCCTCTCCTTGATTTGCCAGTTTGGGGCTTTTTCCCTCCTCTATAAACTCCCACAGCACTCTGTGCTTGTCATTTGCACCTTGTTTCAACTTGTTACTTACCTGACTCCTCTACTAGATTATAAATTCCTTGGACATGTGAACTCTGACTTAGTCATATCCATCATATCCATAAGACAGTGCTTGACACCTAGAAGTTTCAATATTTCTTGGCTGAATGTAAGAACAAATGTGTTAGGCAAAGGGCCTTCCAGGTAAAGGGAAAGTTTTTGTTAAAGTCTTGGTGATGAATGCACTGGGAAGCTATTCATTCACTCAACAAAACTTCTTTACTGCTAACTGGCAATAAATTCAGAGGAGAAGATTACTGTTGTTTGGAGCACACAGGGATATCCCATGGAATGTGTAGGTCAGTACTCATCTTGGACTTTCCCAATGATACTAGTTAGTCTCTACCACAGGCAGTTACTCTTTTCAGTTCAATTTGGATGTACGACTCCAGCAGTTCCTTCCCATGGTAAACTATTAACTTTATTAGGTTCTAAATCGAAAGAGGCTGCAAATACTTTTCAACATTTTTGTATGAGTGCCAGAATTTACATCCACTTCTGCCCCATGGGAGGGTTGGCTTTTAGGTAATGCAAAACAACGGGGGGATGATTGGTCTCCCCACCTCATTTAGACAAGTACGCCTTGGAGAGCATGAGCTCACCTGTAGGCCCACTCAATGACATGCCAACCTGCAAAGTCACGTCTTTGAAAATGACTCTTTTCATTTCTTAAGAACTGAATAGGACATTAAAAAATGTCCAAAACCAAACTCCCCATTGAAACTGTGAGGTCTCTCTAAGCAAAAATAACCTTCTTCTGGCTTCCTAAGTCAAGAATCTATTAGAAAGAAATCATCTCAGCTGCCCAAGGATGGTCTTGAGTCCAGCCACCAGGGCGCCAGGGCCGATACCACTTTGACGCAGATGGGTAACCAGCCAGAAAAGGTAGAGTTCCAATGTCAGACTCTCTCTGCTTCTCTGGCCTGGGAGTGATGGGAGGAGAGAAGGGCAGGCCAAAAAAATCAACAGAGTGTTATATGTCTCATAGCCAAGTCAGCCATGGCAGTGTCCTTTAATGCTGGTGACCAGTTTCTGCGTCATGCAGAGAAGTCCAGCCCCTGTTTCAGATGAGCCACTTGTAGTCTTCCATCTTGGCACCCACCCACAGGCCTCAAATAATCAGGCAAGGAAGAATTCTAGTAACAGCCGAAAATACCCTTTAGTCTACAGAAGCTTACTGTCTAATGAAGGAGAATGGCTTGAATTGAGTTAAGCGGAAACAGCTGGCAAAATAAGATGGCCTATGGAAGTTTTGAAAGAATCTAGAGTTCAAGTTCATGCTTTAATTTTGAGTCCATCTCTTGTTAACTGTGCCACTTTAGACTGGTCACTGGTCCTCTCCGAGTGCTAGTTTTCTCATAATAGAAATATCAATCATATTTTAACCTATCTACCTGTCAGTTATTGGGAAAGTCAAATGATTAAATGATCAAATGATGTTTTATTGATTTAAAAGCACTGTACAAATGTTGGATTCTTGCCTTATGGCTTACATTATAAAATAATAGGATCTATTCAAAGATATCATGACAATATGGATATACTTTGTAAATAAGGCCATCACTCATATTAAACTTTTGACACAGTTTGGAACAAAAGCAGATTCTGTTTCCAAACAAGTAGCTTTGCAGAATTGTCCACAGGTGGTCTATGGAATCCTGTCCCCTTCCTCCTAATCCTTCTCTGGGTGTGAACAGGACAGTCTCTTTATCTTTCTGCTTTATCTGTAATGTGTATGGCACGGCTAGGCAAATATGAGGAAAAAAATGAGGCAAATAATGGCTCCTCTACATGTCGTGCTGCCTTGCTGTAAGGACAAATGAAATAAAGTATGAAAAGTTACTTTAAAAAGAATAAAGTCGCTTACGAATTGTGCCTCAAGCACAGTTCTAATCATGCTTAAAACCCTTTTGAGCCTCCACTGCCCACAAAACAACAGCAGCACCTGGCATTCAAGATCATCCACACTTTTCCTTCAGCCCCTTCCTTCTCTGCCCCTTTAGCGACAACAAGGTCCTCTCTCACCTGTGCTGCGCACCTTCCCTCTGCTGGGACCACATACCCTACAGCACCCATCCTTCTACCATCACCACCAGCAGCACACACACCCCACTCTGCCCGCACCTCTGGGTCTTCAATTGCCATATTTTTCCTTCCTGGAAACCATTTTCTTCTCGTATCTGCCTCTCAAAGGCCTGCTAAGTTTTCAAAACCTCTCTATTTCAAGGAGCCTTTCCAGATACCCCCACATCCCATTTCAAATGCATCCTTCCTGCCTCCTAAATTCCTAAAGACTTTATACCATACTTAACATCATCATGCCTTCCGACCTCCTGCACCACTTCTTTTCTGTAACTTTTTAAGAAGCATGTATAATGTATAGGCCAAACTCTGATTAAGAGACCGGAAAATAAACTCCTGAAAGGCAAGGAGGGCACATGGACATCCACCTTTGGTAGGTTTCCGCAGCGCTTAGTGCAGGACCGAACACATCACAGGCTCGCCTGGACAGTTATGTCCCAGCCCATGTGACTGCCTCGGTTGCTGGAGATTTTCTGCTTTGAGTGTCTAGTTTATACTTTTAAATAGGCAGTAACTGTAGCATGAACATTCTTTGAAACAATAAAATCTCTCTGTTCAATGGCCTATACAGCTGTGTCCACAAAGCACAAGGTATGATCATTCTAAAGTAATACATCAGTGAATTTGAGCACAGATAGGCGCTGATGTTTGTGGAGAGATTACCGCCTGCCAGGCATTGTTCTCAGCGCCTTGCATATATTTTCCCATTGGATACTCAGAACAATCCTCAGAAGTGAATACTGTTTTTAGCTTCTCCGTTGTGTAGACAGAGACACTGAGACACAGAGAAATGAAAGGACACAGAACAAGGCAGCAAGGATTCAAAGGCAGGCAGCCCAGCTTCTGAGGCAGAGCTACACTCTGCTCTATTGTTTTTGGTCTAAAAGGTCCCAAATGACTTGACCACATCTGCTGCTAAACTGCCAGCTCTTCATCCCATGGTACCTAAGCCTTATCTTAAACAGGTTTTTTAAAAAAGACCACAAAAAACCCCCTCTTCCACACCTCCCACTGTGCCTGCCCATTGGAACTTCTGCTTTTGTATTCCTTTCATCTCCTCTACATTTGACAACCACTAAAGAAGCAGCAGAGCTTCCTTCAAATGTAAACTGTGGTAAGTACCAGGTTGTTCGGAACCCAAGGAGCTACTGAATCAGTCTCTGTTTGCTGCTCCCTCTAACAAATATCTCTTTGAGATTCTAGAATGACTCAATCACACATCCCACACCTGCCAAACAGAATCGGCTGCCCTGAGATCTGAGCTGTTCTGAGAGTACACAATTTCAAAGGGCGAGCCCATTTATAGACTTGGTTAGTATAATGATGCACTAGAGAGGCGAAAACAACACTCATTTGTATAACACTGAAAATTCAGGATCAGTATCCTGGACAAGAAACCAGGAAACATAAATATAGAAGTATGACAAATGATGATACAAGAATATTATTATTCACCAAGGTACAAACATCTCTTTAAAACTGAGCAGCCAAAAGTTTCATCATATTCCAAATCAATTTCCCTACTGGAGTCATAGGCCATGAACCTTCTGAAATGGAATTCAGAATTTATGTGAGCCTACGTACATTTTTCTGGGCAGAAGACCTGCAGGTTTCAAGAATTTGAAAGCCCCAGCCATGAGGCTTTCTCTTGCCAACAAAGCGTTCCTGCTGCACATCAACTGGAGTTAAAACCACTCAGTCATCATTTCTAGGCCCAGCCTTTAGTCCCACTATGCCAAAACCTCCCAATCAGTCTGGTTTAGAAGTGCAAGTGTGCCTTTGCCTCTAATGGAACTCCTCCCAGCAGAAGCAACACGTCTTTTGAGAGAAGAAATCATGGCACAAATAATGTCCTTCCTACCAGGACTCAAAAGGCGACCTTGACAGTTCTCAGGTTCCACTGCGCTCATCTGCCTAATTCTCACTGACTGCCATGTGGCACCTACAGAAATATGAACCTTCAAAGTCTGTTTCATGTACCTGAGGAGAAACTGTAATGACAGAATTTGGGCTGCTCTTTGTTTACACACTGTTTATATTCCTCCAGAGCCAAGCCCTGTCTTTTCTCTCCTAATCTGGTCTGAACTATTCCCTGCGCAAACTCTTTTCTCTGTCCATTCCCTTGTTCTGGGTTCCTGTTATTATGTCTGTAGTGTATTTTTAAATATTTTGGCACAGTGTGATGTTATATATACATTGGTCAGGTTAATCTATCCTCTACAGGTAGACAGTTGACTTAACCCGGAGTCTCACTTTCCAGGAGGTGAATGGTTGTAAAATGAACTCTCACTGGTGAAATTATGGGTATTAAAGGAACAGGATTGACTAAAGCATGTGCTCTCAATGGGAGTGATATGTCTCACAAGTAGGCAAAGTTTGTTTGAGAGGTATGGGGTGAAAAAAGTCTGAGATATTGCAAGGGTTTCATGACCCTCCAAAGCACGACCCCACCTGAAAAAATCTTGTGCCCTAATGTTTAATTTCTCTCCTTAAGTTAATTTAACTTAAAATTTTCTCCTTTGGGGGCAATAAAGAAAAAACAATGTGGAGAAACACCAGGATAAAGTATTTTAACACCATCTACACCCTCGTAGGAATACAGAATGTAGCCAGTTCTTTGCCCCTTATTTTTAGGATCGATGAGTATGATGTTAGCTGTGGGCTTTTCACAGATGGCCTTTATTACAGAGGTACAGTCCTTCTACACCTAATTTGTTGAGAGTTTTTATCATGAAAGAATATTGAATTTTTTCAAATGTTCTGCATCTATTGAAATGATCATATAATTTTTATCTTTTATTCTGTTAATGTGGTGCATCACATTTATTGATTTGCATATGTTGAACCATCCTTGCATCCTAGGGATAAATCCCACTTGAGCATGGTGTGTGATCCTTTTAATGTGCTGTTGAATGTGGTTTGCTAGTATTTTGTTGAGGATTTTTGCAACTATGCTCATCAGGGATATTGGCCTGTAATTTTCTTTTCTTGTAAGTGTCTTTTTCTGGCTTCGGTGTCAGGGTAAGGCTAGCCTCGTAAAATGAGTTTGGAAGTGTTGCTTTTCTCTTCAATTTTTTGCAAGAGTTTGAGAAGGATTGCTATTAATTCTTCTTTAACTGTTTGATAAAATTCACCTGTGAAGCCATCTGGTCCTGGGCTTTTATTTGTTGGGAGATTTTTGATTACTAATTCAATTTCCTTACTAGTAATTAGTCTCTTCAGATTTTCTACTTCTTCCTGATTTAGTTTTGGTAGGTTGTATGTTTCTAAGAATTTTTCCATTCTAGGTTGTCTAGTTTATTGGCATATAGTTATTCATAGTAGCTTCTTATGATCCTTTGTATTTCTGTGGTATCAGTTGCCATACTCAATGGTGAAAAGTTAAAAGCCTTTCTTCTGGGATCAGGAACAATACAAGGATGCCCACTCTCGCCACTTTTATTCAACATTGTACTGGAAGTCCTAGCCACAATAATTAGTCAAGAAGAAGAAATAAGAGACACCCAAATTGGAAAGGAAGAAGTAAAATGATCTCTGTTTGCAGATGACATGATCTTACATGTAGAAAACCCTAAAGACTCCACCAAAAATCTGTTAGAACTAATAAATGAATTCAGTAAACTTGCAGGATACAAAGTCAACATGCAAAAAATCAATTGCATTTCCATACACAAACAATGAACTATCTGAAAGAGAAATTAAGAAAGCAACTTGCTTTACAATAGCATTAAAAATGATAAAATACTTGGGAATAAAATATTTTTAGGATCAGGGCCTTAGGTTGGATCCCTGAACTGTCCTGTGTTCTACCTCTGATTCTATGAAGGTTTGTTTGCCTGACAAAGGCATTGTTGCTGCCTTCTGCCACTGGATATTGTCACTTTTGTTTCCTGTTAACCTGTTATGCAAACTGTGTTCAGAAGACAAAAAATTTCATGAGAGGTGCAACTTCATCGCAGGATAAGTTCACATTGTACAACCATTTGGGGTCTGCTTGCTAATACATATTTGTTCATATAGCAGATTTAGGTCTAAGAAAAGAAGCTAACCCTCCTCTACTTTTAACTGTTGGCTTCCACCAAGATGTACCAAATACCTAATCACTCTGCAGGACTAAATTAACTTCTAGATAGAAAACCCTTAAATTTATTATAAGCAGCAGAGCTGGTAGTTAAAGGCACAGACTCTGGAATTAGACTGTCTGGACTCAAATCCATTCACTAGCTGTTGATCTTGTGCAAGTTGCTTAACCTCTCTGAGACCCAATCCTGTTTTTAGTAAAATGGGAAGAATAATAGTATCTGTATCATGGAATTTAATAAATATAAGACACTTAGCACTGTATCTTAGAAATTGTAAGCATTCAAAAGTGTTATTATTATTATCATTACTTTTGGGAATAATTAAACCTCAAGTATCAGAAAAATACATAGAAATTTTTAAAAATGTAAAAATTTATGTATACTTAGAATAACTGCTTCTTTTTGTATATCTGCTTATTCTACCACTTAGTTCTCTTATATCCTTCTTACATGTTGGACACCAACTCCAAACTTAGGATCCAAGGAAATATCCTTTATTAATTGTAATGGAAATTTACATTGCACTTTAGGACCAATGAACTCTTTCATATACATTATCTGATTCTCCTAGTATCCTTATGAAGGACGAGACTCAGAGGCTCAGAAAAACTAGGTGACTTGACCAAAGACACTTGGATATAAATGATGAAGCTAAGATTTACTCTTCTGTTTCTCAGGACCAAAGGGTTTGATGATGATTGTCCTGGTGACAATTACCTTTCTGCTTCCTGTGGTCTTCCTTCTTCTGCTCTAGCCATATTGCCACTACCAAAAGTCATCCTTTTGCATGTATGTCAAATCACTTCACCCACATCTGGCCACATATGATTTAAATCTCCTTCTTATTCTCTTAACTCTAGCCTCACTGATATTTCTCACCTGGGTTACCACACTTGCTCTTCCCTCTACCTGGAAGGTTCTGACACCACCTCCCAGAATGGTCAGTGTCCTCATCATTCCATTGTCATCAAAAGTTGCTTCTTCAGAGCGCCCTTTCCTAAGAAGCTCAGCTAAAGTAGTCCCTTCTTAGCCACCCACCATTACACTAACCTTCATTATGGACTTCAGCTCTTTTACCACTCTCTGAAATTGGCTTATCACCATCTGAAGAGTTTATTTCTAGGTTTACTTCATTACCTCTCTCCCCAACCTGGCTGTAAGCTTCAGATGTGTGGAAACTATTTCTGTCTATATCAGGGGTACAATGTCTGGCACCTACTAGGTACTAAGTAAATATTTGTTGACTAAATGATTGATAAATTATTTGTATTGAAACAGATTTTCTTGCTTTTGTTAATGGTGTCCCTTCAACTTAATATTAAATAACTTCACTCCTCTCTTTAGTTTAATATTCACCTAAAGATGCTCCTTTAGGCTAAGCCTTTTATAGGCAAACTCTTCTTTTAGAAAGCAATTCTCTCTTGCAGGCTGGTTTCTCTGAAAACTATTTCATCAAAACCTTTGTTTCTAAAGGTTTGTTTTAGTTAAAGGAGGGGAGTTTCCCAGATAGAAGCATGTAATTGACTGTTAAGAGAATCATTCTAAGGGTTCTTATCTATCATATTTTTCATTTGCCAGGTGCAGACTGCATGGGGGTGGGGTAGGGGGGAGTCCTTGAATTAACACTAGAGACGACCAAATTTCCTGAAGGATTTTTGAAGTGGTGCTCTGGGTGGGCATGCAGTATTCTCCAATCTCTCCTGATAGAAACATTTATTTGTTCAGAAGCCTCCAGATGAGTGATTGTTTGAGATATGCTTCCCGTTTAGTTAAGGAACCAATTTCTTGGGACTGAGTAAGCACTAGATGGGTATCTGAATTTCAGGAAACCCCAGTTGAAGTGACTGGAGCGATTAGTAGACAAGGTCAAAGTGTTTGTAAGCAAAGAATTATGTCTCTTCCTCTGGCTGCAGAGAACAACAGATACTCTGTAACGGGCTGTTGAGATTTTTGTTCCTTTTTCCCAACTTTCCCACTTACAGGTATGATAAATTTGGCACAATCCTTGACAGAAATTTCAGAGAGAAGATTGTGATGTGTGTTGCATGTACAGAAAGGCTTGACCTATATTTTCCTCTGCTCAAGTGGACAGGGTATAATATGCTATTTAATGTAATTGAACGCTTCTATTAAAAGTCTTTATAAAAGAATATTCAAGATTTCCTCCCTGCTAGTAACTTGCCAACCTCGTACCATCAGAGAAGCCAGAATCTGTAAATGGGTGATGCATTTTAGAAGGCGATGTAGAAACTATGGAGCCTGTCTTTTACTTTGAAGAGGGGGAAGGGAATCCAGAAAAGGAGGAAAAGAGAAATTTGAGAGAGAGAAAAGTAGTTACGTTACAATTATATATCCATAACATTTATTCAGCACTACGGAGCACATCTTTTAAAAGCCTAAACCCCCTTGAAAATTAAGCATGAGATTATGAGTCCTAAAAGAGGAAGGTAGGACTGTATTGCTATAGATTGAATTGCCCCTTCTCCCCTCCAATTCATATGTTGAAGTCCTAACCCGTAATTTGACTGTATCTGGAGATAGAGCTTTTAGGAGGTAATTAAGGTTAAATGAGGTCGTAAGGGTGGAGTCCTAATTCAATAGGGTTGGTGGCCTTACAAGAAGAGGAAGGGAGATATCCAAACCCGCACAAAGAAGAGGTCATGTGAGCACACAGCAAGATGGTAGCCACCTACACTTTGGGAAAAGAGGCCTCACCAGACACTGGCACCCTGATCTCAGACTTCCAGTCTCCAGAACCGTGAGGAAATATGTTTAAGCCACCCAGTCTATGGTACTTTGATATGGCAGTCCAAGCTAAGACATATTCCACTTCTCTTGAAGGGCTGATAGCACTTGCTAAGCTCTCTCTATAGGTCTCAGTTTGAAAGACCAGACTTCCCAGTTAAAGAATGCAGTACCCTTTCTAATGCTATGTGACATGGGTTACAGGGAGTAGTATTAACTGATTATAGTTATCCCCCCAAAAGTGGTAAGATGAATATTAAAAATAGTAACATATCTGGGAGACAATTGGTAATACCTAATACAAAATGTAAAACACCTATACCTTTGTCCCAGCAATTATATTTTCAAAGAATTTACTCCAAAAGAGCCCAGTCACCTAAGTGTGCAAAGATGTATGCATAAAGATGCTCATTCTCACATTGTTTTAATAGAAAAAGTACTGGAAGTAGTTGAATTGTCCATTAGTAGAGTACTGGTTAAATAAATAATTATATATTTATACCCTAGAAGATCATGCTACAGTGAAAAGAATGAGGCATTTCTATATATGCTTGTGCCAGTCCTTGGCCCGTTCGCCCTCACAGACCATCCATAGCTCCCCCTGTTCCTCTCAGCATCACATGAGAGCCCGCCGACACACTGCACTCCTAGGTTCCCATGTCTGCTGGTGCCCATCTGTGTCTGGCCAATGGAAAGCTCTGGCAGGAGATTTGAAGGGCTGTGTTTCTGATAGCAACTCTGTCTCCTGGGAGCTCAGATCCCAGTGGGCAGAGCCACTGTGGTTCCAGCTTCCTCCTGGTGAGCCAGGCCCCCAACTCTTCCCTTTGACTCTCCAGGTTAGTGGAGGTAATAGCTTTATGCTGCTGCTCACCTCTTGGCTTGCCTCATCTTTCTCTGTTTGATTCTCAGTGATTCTACAACGGATGTAACCAATTCCATGTATTAAGTTCTCTTTTTGAAGACCTCAGACACAATGCTGGTATGGAACCGAAACAACGTTAAGTGGCAAAAGCAAACTTTGGAACACTATAGTGTATGCTCCTTTTAGCATGAAACAACAGGATATCTACCCATAAACATGTGTTTGTATATGACAAACTCTTTCTGAAAGAGCATACAAGAATCAGTAGTAGTAGTGGCTTTTGTAGAGGGGCAGTGGAGGCCTGAAGTGAAATGGAGATTTACCCTCCATTACATATGTATTAATACTATTTGAATTTTTACCATATGCAGGTATTAACAACAAAGTTTAAACCTAGCTAAGCTAATAAAACTACTTTTGCATTTATTCTGTGATTTTTAGTTTAAGAGGGCTTTCTCTTGCACATCTGTGTTTGAACCTAGGACCCTGAGAGGTTGGCAGGGTGAAGTTCAGAGAATTTCCACCCCACAGAAGCTGTCACGATCATGTCACTCTCATGCTTAACACCCTCCAGTGCTTCCTATGGTCCTCTGGAGGAAGACTAGAATCAACTGCACTTTGCAGCCTGACCGCAGTCCACTCACCTCTCTAGCCTCTGGGTCTATGCAGTGCCTTGCTGTCCATGCTCCACCTACACTAGGCTTCTTCTAGTTCCCTGAAATCACACCTTGCTTCCTTCCATCTTGAGGTCCACTGACACCCTGTCCTCTCTGCCCAAGGGTTCTCCCTCCTACACTATCTTCTCACCACTAGTTAATACATTCATTTTGCAGAAGTCTGGTTTAAAATCACACTAGGTCAGGTGCTCCTACTGTAACTTACTTTTTTCCATGTAGCACACAGTCCTGTTTATATTTATGTATTTGTGTGATTGTTTAATTAATGCCAGTTTTCAGTGAAAGGCCTATTCTAGTGGATGAGTGACAATGCTGGAGTCACACTACCATTGAGTGGGGAACCATAACTAGTACCTACTGACCTTGCTCTGACACTTTCAAGCAGATCCTTCAGCAACTGATGACTTAATCAGCAAGTGCTTCGGCTGCACAACCTTGTCTTTCTGTACATTGTTTTTTTTAAATAAAGTACACATCTATCTCTCTACATTGTCAACAACACCTTAAAAGTCAAATAGCTTGTGTCTAGAATATTAATACAGTTGAAATTGTGTTTGTTAATGGAGAAATTGGCAAACTAATAAAATAAAAGAAAATCAATAGGCTAGCTGCATATTTCTCCTGCTATGAAATCAGAGAAAGATTTATTTCAATAACAAGGAATATATTCTTGTTCTTCAAGTTAACAACCTTTCATATACATAACCTCAGAACTAGTATTTCCAATTTTCAGGTGGGGGAGCTTAGGTATTAGATATTCTAGACACTTGATCAGTCACTTCAGAGCCCACTGCATGCCTTGTCTCCCAAATGACCTAAATCAATTCCTGTCCTGAGTTTCAAGCAATTCCATTATGATGATGGTTATAAATGGCCTTCTGTATCAGGTGCTTTGCTGCTGCGCTACAGAGATGAAGCATTTTCCTCATGGCAACTCCCAATATTCAGGTACCACTTCTCTAAGCTTTAGGAGTCGCTGAAACATGGGGGCAGAGACAATCAGAAATATGGGCAGTGAAAATGTGGTCAACATGGGGCCCAATTCAAAAGGGTTCAGGGAAGAGAAGATGAGGGTTATCTGATATGTGATTTCTAGGTGTGATTTCACCTAGAAAGTCAGCATCACACATATCTGGTGCCCAGAAATGTAAGGTTAAATTTACCAGACATTCGGTTTAACGTCACTGACGGCCTCTGCCAATGAAGGATCTGTCACAGGAAGATGAATGCAGTCTGCTAAGTTAGCGTTCAAATGGCCCCCCTTGGATTCAGTCCCAAATTCCTGGGTCCATTCCAATTCAAGCTTCAGATGAACTCTGGCTTCGGAGTGTCCAGGGCCTGCTGCCCGCAGTAGTGGGTCACGTGGGAAGACCCGGGGGGATCAGCCAGATTGCTCCAGGAATAGTACAAATGAAATGACTGATAACTCCCTGTGTCTGTCTGTTTCCCGTCAGAGGGTGATTAATAAACGGCCCACAGTCAGGCCCCAAGATCCACAGTCAATACACAGTCTATTTTGTGACTAGATAAATGGTGCCCCAACTTTTCTCAAGATTACAGCTAATTCACCCCTCTAAACATACACACACACACCCCAACCACCACCACCATTATTTCTATTATTTATCGAATAGTTACAGAGAGCCAGACACTGAGCTAAAAGCATCAGGGAATACCATAGAAAAATACATGATTCCTGCCCTCACAAGTTTATAATCCAGACTCACCTGTGCTCATATAAATGTCCCTATGAGAACCTCAGATGAGAATAATAACAGCTAGCAGTTAATGAGCACTTACTGTGTGCTAGGCACTATTCTGAGTGCTTTACATGTTTTATCCAATTTAATTTTCATAATAACCTTTACAATCCTCTGAGGAAGGTATAATTATTATCCTCATTATTCAGATAAAGAAACCAAACAGAAACACAAATAGGTTAGATAAAACTTGCCAGAGGTCACAGAGCTAGGACGCGATAGATCTGGGGTTCCAATCTAGGTGTCTGCCCATATAAGACCAGTATCTTAGATACTCCCCTCGAACACTCATAGCTATAATTTAGTAAATATTTCCTGTGGGCCAGGCGCTAGCTAAGTTATCTTACATGCATTACTTTATTTAATGCTCACAATTAGTGATCATTTATGTAATAGTTTTAAAAATGGTTTTGTTTGCTCCCTTCCACATTTCTGTAATATCAGTACAGATCAGTACAGACATCAATACATCTTACAGATGAGGAAACTGAGGCTTAGCGAGACATGAAAATTTCCCAGGGTTCACTGCCAGGACTCAATCCTTGATCAGTTTTCTCAAAGGTTTGACTCCTGCATATTGGCATTATACTATATTTCAAGAAAAATGCCTTCAAATAATATCCTAGGCAAACAGTACCCTAAAAAAAATACTACTACCATTTATACATATTTATATAGTGCTTTGCTGTTAACATTTCAATTTACTCAAGTCCCATGGTAAGTCTAAGTGTTAGTAGCTCAAACTGTAGATGTCAAAACTGAAGTTCAAAAGTTGAGGGGCAGGACTGGAGTCCTACAACGTGTCCTCACTCACTGACCTTCATTTATTCACTGGTTCACCTAAGAAACCATCATGTTGTTATGTGCTGGTACTGGAGAGACAGCTGAATAAGACCCTGTCTTCTGTAATTCACAGTCAGAGGAGAAGAGCTGACACTCTTTTCCTCTAAATGTTTTCTACACCGTCTATGGATCCATTTGAGCTTCTGGTGGAACCACATTCATTTGAAGGCACAGATGCTCTGATCCCTGTTGGCAATACTGGACACCCCAGGAGGCCCCTTTCCTGATTCTTCACCTTCCATCCTTGAACTCTGGTGAAAGGGTTCTTGGGGAAAGCAAGAACCCTTTATGCAAAGCACCAAACTTCTGTCAACAGCTTGGGGGCAGTGGTTCCGGAAGTTCAGTATGTAGGACACTAAGATACCAATAGTCCTTTGATGATGATGGTGTCAGTGAAGAAAATAGTGGCCAAAGTATCCCACAGCCTGCAAGGTTTTTCCTGTCCTAGGCAGGACGTTTTTCCTCTGCTTTTTCTCTCTGGCGCTAACTAACCCAGACAACAAGAAGTAAATTGGAAAAAGCACAGGCTTTTAAACCAAACGGAAGAAAGTTAGAGAAGTTCCTTCTTCTACAAGGTCTGTGTAACCTTGCAGACGAATGATTGCAAACTCCCCGCAAAGTGCTCTGAGACAATGCAGTGCATAAATGAGAAGGCTTGTTATTCGAACTCTCAGAATCTTCAGAGAATGGGTCAGACAGAAGGGTATAAAGTGTCTGGGACGCACTCCAGGCTGCGCCCGGATCTTGGCTGAATCGGACACTCAGGGTGGAGGAACCCGGAGCAGCGGCTGCCCAGCGTGCGCCCAGCCCTCCCACCGCCGGTCGCGGCTGCCAGGAGGCCGGCCGCTGGCGGGAAGGGGCCGGGAAACCTCAGAGCCGCGCGGAGACAGCAGCCGCCTTGTTCCGCAGCCCAGTGGCTTTTTTTTTTTTTTCCCTCCCATGGGCCAGACATCCCCGCCCCACCCCCAGTCTCCACCTCTCCTGGAGATTCTTTCCCCCCTGGCATTGCAAGCGTTAACCCCGGAGCTTTTCACAGCACCCCCCCCCTCCCCCCGCTCCCCGCTCCCGCCCAAGGTTCCTAAAAAAGAAAGGTGCAAAGTTTGGTCCAGATACGGAATGAATGATCAAAGCCAAGCCGATACTTCCTGTTGCCGGGACGCTATATATAACGTGATGAGTGCACGGGCTGCGGAGACGCACCGTAGCGCTCGCCCCGCCGCCGCCGCCGCCTCCGAGCGCCTGAGGTTTCCCCGGGACCACAATGAACAAGTTGCTGTGCTGCGCGCTCGTGGTAAGTCCCTGCCCGGGGACGCCAGTGCTGGTGCCCCGGCGCCTGGGGAGGCTGCCTGCTTCCCGGTCTGCGGACCTCCCCGCGGATTGAGGGGGACAAACCTCAACTTGCTCCCTCTTCCAGGAAAGATTTGGGGTCAGGATGGAACAGGAGATCTCTTTCCAGCTGATCGTGCTTCTCCTAGGGTGTCCCTTGAAACTGTCAAGTTCCTGCTGGGTTTATGGAGAAGAGAGAGGAGCTCTAGACCTTTTTTGTTTGCATGGTTTTTCATTCATTTTATTTGCTGTTCTTCCTACATCTCAGATTACTAACACCCTCATGTAGTCCATACCATCTTTGCTTAGTTAACTTGGATATTATTATTATTATTAGCAATAAAGTGGTTCCTTAGAATCAGAGTAAGTTGAGAGGAGATGTCAATCTTCTTAAAACTATTATAATTAAAATAAAATTTGGATGCGGTGAATATGATACGGTACATCATTAGGCTCATTCCCCACTTAAGCGAATGTTATGGGAAATTTTGAATAATTGACACCAGAGTAAAGATCATACACACGTACATATGCACGCACACACTTCTTAACTGTGCAATTTAACATTTTGATAAAATTTTATTATTAAAATGGATTATTCCAGTTCTTCAATATAATGTGGAAAATATTGGTGGGTTAATGTTAATTATGTTCTAAAATATATTTACATAATTGCACTTCAGCACTAAACAGGGTAAAAGTTATATTTAACATATTATTTGGAAGAGAAAGGAAACTCGGTGACTTAGCTTAGCTTTGTTTTTTAGTTTTTCGACCAAGTTAATAAGATTTGTATATAGAATATTCTATGGCCAATGACTTACTTCCTTTATGTCACTAGAGTGTGTAATACATTGAGGCATGAATCAGACATTCACGAAAGGATAGGAAAACTCATATTTAAGCCACATGTGTTTTGAACATGTTGGAGTAAACGCTTAAATTTCAACGCCCAACCCACAAATAGTGAGTGGAAGGCTAGGAAGTCTTCCAATTAGTTCCCAGGATACACAAGCATAAATAAGTAAATAAATAGCAAAGTCACTAAAGAAAAGGTAGGTTGGACAGGAGTCCACACATAAGTATGCTAATCTTATCTACTGCTACATGTAAACAATATAACATATAAAATAACTCCACCAATATGGATCCTAGGAAGAACTCTTTAAAAAGTAAACCTTTATTAAAATATAACACACATAGAGAATTGCATAAATCATAAGTGCCTAATGAAGTTTCTCAAAGTGAACACTTGTGAGCTAGCAGCTAGATCAAGAAATACTACATTACCAGCACCCTGGAATCTCCCTGGGCTCACTCCCTGTCACTACTATGTCCATAGCCAGAGTAATCAACATTCTGACTTCTAACACCATAGATGAGTTTTGCTTGTATTTAGACTTTATATAAATGGACTTTATGCGCTTTTCTGTGTCTAGCTACTTTAACTTAAGGTTCTGTTGTGAGACCATCTCCACTGTTGGATGTACAATAGTACATCCATTTTCATTGCTGTATGGTATTCCATTGTATGCATACACCACAATGGATTTAATCATTCTCATGTTTGGCTAGTGTAAATAATTCTGCTATTAATATGGGGACACTTTGTTCTTCCTTGTCCTTTGTATTCTGTCAGAGATTTAATTAATAATAAACATATTATCAGTGACTTTTAAATTTCAGAATTTCCATTAAAGAATGTATATACCTAATACTAAGTGTTCCTAAAAAATAAAGTTTTTTGATATGTGGTCTATATACAGAGATAGATATGTGTGTAGCTAATACAGCATCATCAAAAGAGAAGACTATCTATGTGTCTTGAACATAGTAAACACTTAAATAGGAAAGATTTCTCTTTCCCTTTCTATAGTTTCTGAGATTGACTTTATTCTATAAATGATTGGAGATGGACACTTTGTACTTAGACATAAAGGGTCCAAATGCTCTTTTGCTAATACTGAGGTGCAGTTCTAGGAACTGGAAGCATTACAGGTATTTAGTCCTTTCTACCAGGCATGCCACTAGGCACTAGGGACAGAGTGGAAAACAAGGTGGACGCCATTCCTGTCCCCATGGACCTCACAACCTAATGGAGAAGGCAGATATTGAACAAGTAATTGTATGTATAAGGAGAGTGACAGAGGGGAGTACTGAGTGACTGGAATATAAAAGATCCTGCCCTCCAGGGCCTCATAAGGGAAGCTGCAGTGCAGTAGTCATCAGTTGGACCAAAATTCAAATACCGGTACCACCACTTACTTGAAAAATGATCGCGGGCAAGTTACATCTCTTTTGAGTTTTAGTTTTCTCTTCTATAAAATAGAGATAATGATATGCACTCATGCAAGATAACCACATAAATGTCCTGCTCCATATTAACACTAGCTTCTAGCGTTATGCTCACAGATAACACTAGGACAATCTAGAACCAAGTGAATTATGTAAACGAAGTGCTGGTGATGCTCACAGGAGGGAGAGATAGCCACTGACTATTACCTCGAAGGAGGAGTAGAATGTTTCATTATTGGAGATAAAATCGAGGTGTCCTGGACCTAAGAAGTGGGAGAAGTTCAAATTCTGTGGCAAAGTGGAATTCTACACTCTTTTTGTGAGAGCAGAGGATGTGCTGGCAGGCAAGCAGTGAGGGTTGTGGTTATTAACACTAATGCCGTAGTCCAGGGCTTTCTGGAGTGCTCACTAATGTAGTTAAGCAGAGACCTGCTCTGCAAGGTGAGAAAGTCACATCACCAAGTCATTTCTTTCATAGTTGTCCAGGAACTTCCTGATACACTGGGAACATCCTAGGCCCAGGCCTAGATTTTAACCGGTGGCTGAAACTTTCCATTATAGAGTGCTGGAACCGTCCACTGGCCTTCTCAAAGCTAGGCTCTGAATTAATGTTATGATACTAGGACACTGGATGGGGGGTGGGGGTGAAGGAGTGGGAGTAGCAGATGTTTTTTCTCAGGACAACTGCCTGATATCTCTCTCCTCCTTTAGGATGCTCTTTCTGAGTTTTTGTTGTTTTGTTGTTGTTATTTTGTTTTGTTGTTTATTATTCAACCCCCAGTGGTTGAGTGTATCTATTTGTCTAGCCTTTTTGTTTGTTTACTTATTTATTTTAACAGAATAATAACTCTGTAGTTTCTAAGAGAATCTGACATGTACTCAGTCCAAAACAGCCCTGATCCCCCTCCCTTGCAATCTTCCTGGTCTCTGTCACCTAGCAACCCTCAGCACAATTCCTAATGTCAATCTGCTCTTTAATTTTACTTCTTAGGCTAATACCACAGTTGTCAAATTCCATTGGTTAGGGAAGAAAGCATTCTGTGCCAGATGTTTTATCCACTTAGTTCTGGGAGGAGAGTTATGGCATTGTCTGTCAAAGGGGTACCTATACACACACTCAAATGTTCCTGCTCTCCTATCCACTAATTTGTCTGCTGGGCTTTGCTCTGAGTAACCCTCAGTCCTCCTGCCTGCATGTTCCCTTTTCGCAAAAGCTTTCTGTGAAAAGCATTATTTCCTTTAGCATCTCATTAACCCATAGCATTTCCTTTAGCGTCAGTTTCTCCCTTGCGGCCAAAAAAAAGATGACTGGGAAGTATATTGAAGAGAAGACTTATCATATAATAATTTATGTTTACATTTTACAAGGCCTTGACTAATGATGCTTGGCTGCCCCTTATGTTGCTACTATAGAGCAGAGATGCCAAAATTATCAGGGTGTTTGTATGTTTTACCCATTAGGACAGTAGTTCTCAATCATATCAGACTTCTTCCATGTACTTTCATAATAAATCCTTTGTTACAACCCCCTTGCTCTTCTGAAATGAAAATTAGAGTACATATATTTTACCTACACATATAATTTTAAAAAATCAACGTACTGGCATAACTACTATAAAGGAGAAATAAGAGGAAAGTAACTTGTAATTAAATAAGCTTCACTAGACGACATAATGAAGTAGTGATATGTCAGCGTCTTTAGGCAGAATTGCCATGAACAGACTACTGGGAACAAAGACTGGAGCATATGTGTCACATTTGGGCTCAAAACCATGATCAGTGTTGGCTTTGGTGTTATAATTTTCTGAAATGGTGAACAAATCTGGCAAAGTTTTAAACAAAGTGAAGTGCAATATTCTATCAAATTTTATGTTGTTAAATTCCTGGAAATTCAGTATATACAAATATCATGCAGGGGCCTGCCTCATGGCCTACTGGTTAAGTTCAGTGTGTTCCACTTTGGCAGCCTGGATTCAGTTCCCAGGCGTGGACCTACACCACTCATCAGTGGCTGTGCTGTGGCAGTGACCCACATACAAAATAGAGGAAGACTGGCACAGATGTTAGCTCACGGTGAATCTTCCTCTGCTTAAAAAAAAATATCATGCAAAACCCACTTTGTGTAGATATAAAATGGAGTTAGGATCTAATAGGTTTTTTGCTTAGATCACTTATATTAGGTATGACTAGGACATTTGAAAAGTGTGTGGGACATGAGATTATTCTTGATCATTCAGGACATCTTGTAGCACAGTCATTGTGACAACAGGAATCCCCCACAAATTTCCGGAACTTCTAGGGGATAGCACCACCCCTGTGGTAGACAAAGTGTGACCTCTTTTCAAACATAGATTTTCATCTTATTCACATTTGTAAGCCCCAGGTGTCCACAGCGCCTGACATTGAATGTGTGTTTGCTGAGTCAAAGGAGCTATGGTGAGATTTGCTAGGGTTACCAGCAGTTTCCATGGATGTGCCAACAGGATTTGGCTCACTGCCAGAGATTTAACATTCTAGTGTTGGCTTTGATCTCTTTCAAAATATAATACCCTTCCCACCTGATGAATATTTTAAATATTCTTTTGCACATTTTTATTATGATGGTTCATATCAATACCTTCATGAGGGCTCATTCTTAAGCGAGCATCAAAAATGAATCAGGTTCATTTATTGACCATTGGAGGTGCTACCTAAGTTCAGCTGAACCCACTTTCTGACCTTCCCATCTGATTGGTTTGGGCATCAAGTATTCAGTTTTGATTTGATGTGTTTTATATGTTTGTAAAGTTTGCCAATGGAGATGTCAAGTAGGCATTTGGATTCAAAAAGTTTGGAGGGCAGAGCCTGGGTTGGAGATAGAAAAATCTGGGTCATCAGCATAGAGTGGGTTTTTAAAACCATAAGGAAGGATGATTTCACATGGCAAGAGAGGAGAGGGGGAAGCACATTTCTGACACTGATAGTCTGGTAAACAAAATGCAAATATGAACAGTAATAGCAGCCTTGTTTAGAAAAGAAAACAAAAATCAAAATAAAACTTAGCAACCCACAATAGCAGGAACTAGTGAATCGGAAATCCTAGCAACATCTGTAAACTATCTATGCAAGAAGAAAGTGAGGTATAGCCAACTTGAAATAGATACAAGGACAGTATTTTTATGTGACATGTAATTAGTTTTTGGAACTCACTACCACAGAATATTTTGGAATAACTAGCATAGAAAGTCTAAAAAAGGAATCCTTTTAGACAGTTGTAAGGGATAAAAATAGTATTACAACCATTAGGTAAGGAGCTGTGTGGGACCCGTTCCCTCTGACATTAACCTGGCCTCTCTAAATGAATGTTCCAAAGGCCAGAACAGTCTACAGGCACGCTAAAATGGTTTCTCCCAACTACAAGGTGACATAACTTCCCAGGTGGTTGGGTAGATTTTTTTTCACCCCAATTTCTCAGAAGCACCTGAATCAGCCAGACCATAAATGGATAGAGGATGCAGGAGGAAATGAAATGTCCTTCCTGAAGTCTTTCAGGAAGTAATGTGCTCCTAATGGCCTTGATTTATTACTTTCTTGTTGTGATGTTTTCAAAATTAATCTCTCTAAAATTATAGTTTTAATACTGTGAAAACATTGTTTAATTTCCTTGAAGCATCTTCTATAAAAATAAAAAGAATAGCCTTAGGATTTTCACTTCAATTTAGTGTATACCTTGGAAGCATTTGCTATATGAGCCTCTTAAATAATCAACTATAAAATAGGTGTCAAGATGAATTTAGATTTAAAACAAGACAAATTCATCTAAGCTTTGTGACTGCCTTTGGTAAGTTCAATTTTCTTCTTTGGTCTTTGGTCCAAAAACCTCAATTCCTTCGCCATGTGATGTTACTTTCTTGTTCAAAAAAACCTGTTTCTTTTATTCTTAGAAAATATGGATACCAGGACCCTAAACTTTAGAAAGTTCCCCCCACCATCAGTTGGCACCAACACCACCAATAAATTAAATGTAATTTAGGAATTCAGTTGTGGGGTTTCGTGGCAGTAAGACCTCTGCAACAGTAGACAAGAGACAAGGGACCTAATTCTTAGCTGTGCCTTAGACGCTGAGGTCCAGGTGGCGCCTCCACTTCTCTGCGTCTTACTTTGCTCATCTTTAAAATAGGAGTGTTAGGCCAGGTGATATGTGGAAGTTCTGCTTTAGTTTTAAGTCTTTGTCATTTAAAAATAAATTTTAAAAAAGGTTGATAATATACCGTTTAATATTCCAAACATGCAAAAATTAAATCGACTTATTTACTTACTGAAAAAACTATCCTAAAGGAACGTTTTTAAAAAAAATCTATCTTGTTGCAGTTGTCCAAGTTCCTTCTTTCTGACTGGTTTCATGTGTAAGAAATTCTGTTGAAGTCCATGGGATCCCAAGAGGAGGCAGCTTTTGAAATGTCACCTACTTTTTAAGTAGTGAGAGTTATTTGTTTTAGGATCCCAGGTTATTCTTTTAAATCCAAAACTCTCCTCTCATTCTGAAACAAGGCCTTCTTGTCTTTAACTAGTATGCGTAGAAGTTGTTAATGTGTGTATTTTTTGTATTCCATTTAGTTAGAAGCCAGGTCCAAGACATTCCCTCACGACTTACTAAAGAGGTATAATTATGGTCACTAGCAATCTCCTTAGACTCATTGAGCAGAATTTTCTTTGAATTTGTGTTCACTAGGAAGTACTTGACAATTGCACATGGCTCTTTGGAATAAATGTCAAACCTTCAGGCGGAATGAGCGTGATAATGGGTAGGCTGGAATGACTGTGAAATATTACACTTGAATACTACACCAGCCTGATAGACAGAAACTTCTGCTCCCACATTCTCTGTTCCCTGTCTCTTCTTTTTCTTCTTCTTTTTTTTGGTGAGGAAGATTGTCCCTGAGCTGACATCTTCCCCTTTTTGCTTGAGGAAGATTGTCCCTGAGCTAATGTCTATGCCAATCTTCCTCTATTTTCTGTATGTAGAATGCTGCCACAGCATGGCTTGATGAGTGGTGTGTAGGTCCATGCCCGGGATCCAAACCTGCAAACTCTGGGCCGCCAAAGCAGAGCTCACAAACTTATACCACTACGCCACCAGGCCGGCCCCTGCCCCCATCTCTTCTTTTAATATTCAGTAGAAAGAAAAAAAATCAACTAGATTGTGCTAAAATAAAGATCAACTAGAAAGTGTGAGTGATGTTTATTGAGTGATGATGTAGTTGTTAATACTCTGTAAATGGTGCTCAGTTCTCCTCCCTTCCAGAAACATGTTAAGATTCTACTTCCCAGCCTCCTTCTGGTGAGGAGGGGGTGGCAGGGAAGGTGAACAGTTGTGGCCAATGACTTGTGAGTTAAATGATATGTTACTTCCAAATTAGAGCACTTAGTTGTCAATATATGATCCCCCCAACTTCTTTTCTCTCTCTCCCTCCTCCACAGCAAACCAGCCATGTTCCAGATACTAGTTGCTATGTCATCCTAGGTCCTGGACAGAGGACAGTGCTAACAGCCTTCAGTGGACTCACTAGGGTCACTAGGTAGCATGAGTGAGAAATAAATCTTTGTTATTTTTTTAGCCACTGAGATTTTGAAATTGATTATTAGCACAGCATAAAACCCAGCAGTCCTGACTGATACAGCAGCCAAACCCCAGTTATATCTTGATCATTGAGGGGCAGTAACTGCAAAGAGCATTAAAAATCACAAATAACTAAAATCTATGATTTTAGATTATTGGTTTCAACTTCTTCATCAAAGGTATTATTGAAGGATTCATGAGGAAGGACCTCTCCGTTCTTCTGCTGAAAATTCAAAATTTAGGGAACTGAGATCACATAAAAGCTTAGCTGGGCTGCAAAATGGGAAGGTCAACAGATGCTTAACTAAACTCTAAATCAAACACCCTCTTCTTTAAGAGTAGGAAATCAAGGATCGTGTTTTTCTCTTCATCACTTCCAGAGGACCCTTCCTTTGTAGAGGTTCGCTCATCTTCATCTTTCATCGGGACAACTTCTACCCATTTAAGCTAAGCTAAAAGGAGGAAACCATAAAACAGAAAGACACTAATCATTCTTAGAATCTGTATCATATATGAAAAGCCACATATAATATTTCACTTAACTTTCACAAAAATCCTATGATGCAGAGATGGGTATCTGTTTTACAGATGAGGAAACTAAGGTTTCGAGAAGTAATTTTCCCTAAGGTTACTAGCTGAGAAGTTTTTTCTACCCTATAGGAGCTTATGTCTAGTAGCTGAGTCCAGTGAAAAATATTGATAAATCAGAGCAGAGCATCTGTGGTGCCTTCCACCCGGAGTTCTCGTCTCTGCTGGGGTTAAAAGTGCCCCAGGATGGGGCTCAGGAGCGTCAAACTGTTGGCACAGCGACGCCAATGTATTTTCCTCCTTTTTTCAGATCTCCTTGCAGCTCCAGGTGGTCACCACGTTTTTATCTTTTGAAATTAAATGCCATGGCCTCCTCACTGGACATGAGTTCTAAGCCCAGATTCCTTAGCAAACAGATCATGAGGCAAACACTAATGCTTTGGTATCTTATTAGAAAGTGTCAATACAGTCTTAGGGAAGCAGGAGTGAGTGAAGGAAGAGTGAGAAAGAAAAGGAAGGAGAGCAAATTCAAGGGGGGCATTGCCAAGAAGCTATTGCTTAGTATAAAGTGCAACTGATTGCTCAACCTCACAGGACCATCTTCCAGTGAGGCTGTGTGAACTACTGCCTTTCAGGACAGGAGGGGGAGAAGAATTTATTTGCCAGGATGGATGGGTGGATGGATATATAGATAGGTAGGTAGATAGATACGGAGATGGATCGATAGGTGGATAGACAGGTGGATTAGATGGAAAGATAAAAGATCTTATTGAATTTCACATTATATTATAGTTGATCATTTATATGCCTATCTCCTTCATAAGAGTACAAGTCCCCAGAGGGAAGAGTCAGTTGTTAAAGGCTTAGGTTCAGACAGGATTAGATTTGAATCCCAGCTCAAATGTGTACTAGCTCTGTGACCTTTGACAAGTCACTCAACTTCTCTGAGACTCAATTTCTTCATCTATAGAATGGGGATAATCCTATCTCCTCAAAGGTGGTTGAAGGAGATGGATGACAATAGCATGTGAAGAAAAGGCTTAGTATAGAGCCTACTATATAATAATATAAAATACTAATCTATTATTATTCACCAGATCACCCAGGGCTTCTAGTGTGATGTTTCCCACATTGTAGGCACACAGTAAATGTCTACATGTTTGACTCAGATGCTATTTTATTCTAGTTCTATTTCTGGTTTCTATTCCACATCATAACCGTCATGGCTTTTCTTTTCTCTTTCTCTCACCAGCTGCCCTTGACCATATATTGATTGGGCTTCAATCCAGGTCATTAGCAGCCAAAAGAGATTCATAAAATGATGTGAGCAATGTATTATCTTCAAAGAAAAGCACTGTAGAAATAAAATGGAATTTAAGAATTGATGTTCAAAAATATCAACATACTAAAATGCATCACCAATTCTGAGGCCAAAATGCTAGGAGCTATAGGTGGAAGACTTTGAAGTAGTGGTTTTGCCCTTCTGCTTGTCAAGTCGGCCCGAAGAGACATAATTATCAGTAAAATTGCAACCAGCCCTGCTGTTGAGTTAAGCTTTCAGAATTGATGTTATATCTCACATCTGGTGATTAACAGAAGCCCAAGAGAAGAAATATTAAAATCTGGGAGCCAAAATATGGGAGATTTCTACATATATTCCATGGAAAGTTTGAAGTATTTACCTGCATTTACAAGTTCTTTTTTGTCAGAGACTTTTTGTCGTTTATTTGTTAATCTATCAAATGTTAATTATCTGCAAAACTCTGAAGCAGCAAAAGCATCAGAAGCAATTCTGTCTTGACAATTCTGGTTGATTCCAAACATCAACAAGGTACTGCTAATTAATTTAAAAGCCTTCAAACAACTAAAGGAAACTTCTGAAGGGAACAAAAAAAAAATCACACTTAAAGTTAAGTTTTACCTGGAGACAGTTCTTCAGCCCCAAGGGAAGCAAAATAGTGTGGAATTTGGCCCAGTGATTCATCTAATAAATCATAATTGCTTGTGTTTCCTTTCCCCTCTTTGCCTAGCAAAAGCTTTTGGCAGCACATCAGTTCTGTAGAGATGAACAGATTTAATTCATTTGCTCTTACTTCCCTACCTAGAGAAAATCCTCAGCCAAACAACTGGCTATTGTGAAAATTATTAAGCCCTGGTAGACCCTCAGGTGGGGAACTGGCAGCAGCAGATAAACCCCTCAAATTAACTACCTGCTTTTTTCACACATTCGCCTCTAAAATGGAAGCTAAATACAAATGTAACAGTATGCAAAATGCCATGCAAGATGAAAGACGCTTTTAAAAAATCTTCCTTTGGGCAAATTCTCTCATCACTATCATTTTACAGATGAGAAAATTGCAGATTTTTTGCTTGTCCTTGCAAATTTATTCTTTACATGGTAGATATTTATCTGCATCTATGAAATCGCCAGTAATCCTAATTACACATAGTAGGTATTCAATGTATCCATTGAATTGAATAAAATTAAATTAGAGTTTTGAATACTTGCTACGTATAGGACACCATGCTAAGCATTTAAGTAGTATGGAGATAGATATTTTTCTGTCTGGGCCCTCTAGGCAAACCCATGGAACTGTTTGGAAACATCTGACCTAGACCAAGAAAATGATACCAGTTGAAAAGATACTGAAAAAGATATTTTTTCCCCCCAGAGGAAGAGTTGCTCTAAGCTAACATCTGTTGCCCACCTTCCTCTTTTTGTATGTGAGCCACTGCCACAGCATGGCCACTGACAGATGAGTGGTGTAGGTCTGCACCCAGGAGCCAAATCCAGGCTGCTGACAAGGAGTGCGCCAAACTTAACCACTAGGCCACTGGGGCTGGCCCCTGAAACTGATTTTAAAAACAAGTCAGAGATGCTTTGGCTAGAGACAATTAAGAATGGAGTAGATAATCAACTTATTGCACATTTTAGGTGTATTACTTCATACTAATCAAGAATCTTCAAAATGTCTCCAAAATGAGTCTGATTCAAAATGTTCCCCATTTCCCACGTCCTGTGTAATTAGCATATTATAATAATGACTCATACTTGTCTAGAACCTTGTTCTTTACCAAGTTTATTTGTGTCCCTTTACTCATTTGAAATATAACAATTGTACAAGGATAGGTAAAATAAAGATTATTTTCATTTTAGAGGTAAGATGGTGCCCAAGGGTTACTAAGCTCATGGTTGAACAGACTTTGGAATCCTAATATGCAGGTTCCCAGCTGAAAGTACTCTATTAATTCACATTGATCTAATTGCCAAGCTATACACTTTTTTAGAATTTATTATTCATTATCCATTTAGTGTTCTTCTTGAAACTTTCTGTGATATTCCTACTTTTTTTTACCTTTTCTTTTTCATTTCATCTTGCAAATGTTTATAAATCCTGAAGGTTAACATTTTAATCTCTTTTTACTTGTCTACATTATCCTTGGGTAATGCCATCCAACCTCTCTGCTTCTAGAGCCATTTATGTGCTCTTAACCCTGAAAGCTGTGTCTTTGGCTGCATTTCTGTCCTGAATTCCCAATACGTATATCCAGTTGTCTACTAGACATCATTGCTTGAGTCTCATAGTTGGAAGATGTTCCAAACTCAATTCATTGTCTTTCTCTATAACTGTCTCCTCCTCCTGCTGTAATTAATTAATAGCAACACCACATACCTAATAGTTGGAATTCATGGACATGTTCTTCAGTTGCTCTTCCTACCCTATCCCCATGTAATCAGC
This sequence comes from Tapirus indicus, assembly GCA_031878705.1. Taxonomy (NCBI): domain Eukaryota; kingdom Metazoa; phylum Chordata; class Mammalia; order Perissodactyla; family Tapiridae; genus Tapirus; species Tapirus indicus. The sequence continues at coordinate 21,710,196 of CM062935.1, forward strand.
CAACATATCATATCTATCCCTTCCTCTCCTCCTTTACCAGTGTCTAACTTCAGCCTCACATCTTTTCTGACCTGTTTCTCTGTTAAGTCTTTTCTTGATCCTCTTTCTCCTCTTTTCTACCTCCAATTGTTTTGCAGTGATTTATGAGTATTTTACATCAGGCTGGGCTTTTAGATGAATGTTCTTATGAAACAGGAATATTAACTTATTCAACTCCATCACTTAGCAGTATTTCCAGAGCATAGTAATTGTTTCAATAAGTGTTTGCTGAATGAGGGAATAAATGAATTATTTAAAGGATGGAGGAAAAAGAGAAGGAGCTACTACACTATAAGATGATAGAAAATCAAACTAACCTTAATAGGAAAATAGGGTTTTTTTAAATAAGCTTTATAGTTTATACTATAAGAGATCTTATAGTATAGGAAATTCACCATGTATATGTCTTGAATGTTCCCTTTCTTGGCTAAGGCAAACTGTAAAATGGCATGGTTTCCAAACTGACCAGAAGTTTAGCTAACTCTGGATAGTCCTCAAATAGTTCTCTGTGGCAAAGATCATGACGAGGGATCACAAAAGGAACTCCCAAACCAAGTAGTTATTTCAAGCTTTGCGTGGGCTCCCTTTAATGAATTTTCCATAAACGGAAACCCACTGGGTCACTCATGGTTCTGCATACCAGAGAGCAAGCCCATTAGTATGGGATTGGCTGCATTGCATAATGCAAAAATAAACTTGCTGGAGGAAGTGTATTCTTCTTTTGTCCTTTAGGAAGAAGCACACACCAGTAGAGTGCTGTAGTCAAATCACTTATCATCTGAGAAATTTCCGTCACAGAAGCTTTGGACAAGAGCTAGTCTTAACACAAAGAAAGAAAAGTCAATGTCAGTTCATCTGGGCTTCAGGAAGGCTTTGGTTGATCTTCTAACTTTCATGATCTCCTAACTCTATCTCTTGAGTCTGAATGAAAAGTTAGCACTCTGGGGCTTATTTTTGGACCATGCGTAAAGGCTTTAGCATAAGTGAGAGCATTTGGTAAATGTTAAAAGATTTGGCAAAAAATAGTATTCTATGGCGAATGCTCTGGGTTTGAATTCTGCCTCCACTAATTACTGTGACCTGGGATGGTAAATTACTTGTTCCAAGACTCATTTTTGTAGCTGGTGGAGACTTAATGATGATAATGGTAAAACATCCTAAAGTAGGTACAAACCAAAATATTACAAAGATTATTTTTTAGTCCACTGCCTGGCACAGAGTAGGAATTAATATGTGTATGTTAGAATGGAATAGACAAAACAGAATTCCATATTCATATTGCCCATTTTTGCTGCCTGCATATAACATTACTGTATCATTATACTTCTTAGATATGGGGAATTTTTATTAGAAATTTTATATATTTGGGACCATGAGTTAGGTTGTTAATTGAAAAATCAGTTAAAGCATTTAATAATAAGAATTATAAATTTATACCTTAAATATTCTATTTTGACCTAAAACATTTAAATAAACATTCATTCACCTGTATTTTGTGATCTGGTAAGGCCTTTCTTGGAGTCTGTGTTTGCTAACTCGTGTCCCATGCTGTCTTTCTTACAAAACCCTTATCTATGATATATTGCCCATCCATTTCAGTTTTGGAACTTAAAGACATTTATGAAACCAATTGATTATGTGATCTTTCTAGATGTTTTCCCCATTTTGTTTTTATAATTGTCTCAGCTACCTCGGTAGGGTTTTGGGTTATCTGTTTTCTCATGGTTCATCTTTATCAAGTCATTCCCAAAGCATTCAATTTACTTTTCATAGACAATGCTATTCTTTTTTTCACATCCATGTTATTGGCTTACATAATATTTAATTGAATTACCTAACTATAGTTACACCTAGAGCATATACAGATACATATATACAACGAGCATAAACAGATTCAGCAGCAAACATACAACTGACTTTTGTTAAGCTTGCAACTCCACTGGTTGGAGCAGACAGGAGATGGCATGCTGGAGGAGAAGGCATAGCTGAGAATTCAGGATTCTAGGGCATCAGCTGGTTTTACAGAGAGAATGGAAGGCATGGTTGAATCTGAAAAATGGAGATCGGTTGAGAATTCTGCATTAAAAGGGGTTTTACAAGTAAAATAGTGGACTCAGGAAGTAGGAAGGAGGTAAGAGCAAGACATTTGTTTCTAAGTTCATTGGCTAATTAAACTCTGTCAAACCACAGAATATTACAATGGTAGAGCTAGAAAAGGTTTTAGAGAACAACTAATTCAACCTACCCACCACCTTCACCCACTACCATCATCTGCTAACATTTGATAGATGAGGAAAGATGGTTGGGTTTGAAATAGAAAATTCTTTAACACTGTCCAACATTAAAAATGAAAGGCAAGGAGAAGAGCAAAGCTATTAGAGATGGAGCCTTAACTGTCCTTTCAAGAAAAGAGGCATGGGGGCTTTGGGAAGAATTCCTGGACTGATGGGAAGCACTAGATTGGAGGGCTTTTGGATTCCCTTCAAGCACAAGTGGTCTACACCAAAGGATGGACAGATAGGGAATGGGAGGAGGAAGAAAGAAAAAATGGAGAGAAAATTCCATTAAATTTTTCTTTAAAAGTCAAGCATAAAACACCAAAAACAGAGTGGCTTCTTCTGTAGAAAGCACTTTATGCTTCTGCAGACACACCTATGCGTATTTCCTAGCTTTTGCAGATGTTCGTCAGTGGTTATTGCATTTTATACAGAAATTTATTTTTGAACCCTTATAGATTTTAAACATTATCTGCTGGCAAATGAGATAGAGCCAACGTTAAGATGATCCATCCTCCGATGCCATTTTTTTCATTGCTTTACTGGGAAATGCAGAAGAAAGTAAGAGAGAAGACTGAGATGAAGAGCTCTGTTAATCTTGCCGATCCTCTATCCAGTAACCGGTTCCAGAAATTCTGTGCAGGAATTGGGGCTAACCAAAAATTGAGACCTAAACATCCAATTTTGGCCACGCAGAGTTCTGTCTTTTTACCAAAGTGGAAAATTTTCAAATAAAACACTGAGGCCCAGTGAACTTGCTGAAAACAAGCCTGCAGTTTCTCAAGCCTTTCCGCTTTTTAAAAATATATATGATAATTCCATGCAGTGGCCTGGGTGAAATTACATTCACTGATATAATTGCTCTCTAATCCTTAAGTCAACCTTATTTATTTTTTTCTCTGTGGAATCCTTTCACCTCAACTTCCCTGTATTTTGAAAAAATGGCAACTAATTTCCAAAACATGGTTTCAGAAAACCAATAGTGTCATGTCCAGTTGCCTAGAAAAATAACAAATTGCATCAGCATTCTTGGTCAGATCTTGTATTTGTGTGGCTCCTTCTAGTGAGGAACCATCTGTGGGGTTTTCCCATCCCATCCTCATCACTTCCTGGTAAGGGAGGAAAGAGTCAGCTGATGAATAAATGGGCACAACTGAACCACGTTGAAATGGGAAAGGGGGAAAGACGGGAAGCTGGGCTGCAGGGAGTCTCAGGACTGCTAGCTCTGCCACGAGGGGGCTCACTCAGCTGTAGCACACATGACAAAGGTGTCCCTCTGGACCTCTGAACTAGGCCTCTTGAAAGCAACAGACCCCTCAAAGTGGCTTTTCAGGAAATCGAAAGCGAACAGCAAGAGAAAAAAGCATTTCTCATTGCTTTCGTGTGTCTTTGCACGTTACATCAGAAAAACTTCATTCCTTAGCATGGAAGATTTTAGAAATATCTGAGCCAGATTTACACAAGGCGCCTTGAAAGATGTAGCATGGTATATTCAAATGACCAAGTAGCAAAAAGTCATTTCATCTTACTTTGTTTCCTTCAAAGCATTGACCATTATTTGTAATTATTTATTTCTTTACTTCTCTGCTGTCTGCCTCCTCACCAGACCATGAGCGACTTGAAGGCAAGGACCGTCTTTGTTTTGTGCACCACCATGTGCTAAGTTCCTTCTACAGTGCCTGGTGCCCATTGGGTGCTCAATACATGTGTGTTGAATGAATAAGTAGATTCTATCTATGTCTGAAAGATCCAGACCAAACCAGAGCTTTCACCCACTACTGGTCCATTTCCTTCTCCTAATGTCGACCCACTCCAACAGAACCAATAAAAAGCCCCAGGGCAATTCAAGAACATACTTTCCCCAGAAACCCTCAGGTCATTAGAGTGTCTTGCAAAGACCACTGAAGCAGCCCCAATTTTGCACTGTGTTCTACTTTTGTTCTACTTTACATCCCAGCACACTGAAAATTGTTTTCAGTTAAAAGGCCTATGAGCCTAAGTGAGATACTTTGTTCTTTTCTTCTGGTTTATCAGTGCATAGTAGATCCAGTCAGCCCTGATGCTTGTCGTGTTCCAATAAGAAGTAAATGAAGTTCCTTAGATTAAAATGCCCAAATGCTTATGAAAATGGCCATTCTTTACCTTTGTCACTCCTAATTCAAGAGTGCTGTTTCCCTAGCTTGGTGTGCTTTTCCCAGGTCAAGGGGTTTCTGTGAGATTTCCTGAGTTCTGCAAAGAAGAGAGTTTGGAAAAAATTATTGTGTTTGGCCTGCCACCTCCCCAAAGCCTGAAAATAGTCAGTGTTGATCCCTGTACCAAAAACAAACAATAAAACCCAAACAAACCACCCCCTACACACAAACAACACTGTTTCTCCCGAGTGTGTGTTTCTTGTAAGCAGTCTGATGAACTACTTCGACATTCCCTTGAGACCTTTGGAGATCTAGAATACAAGATCAAATACCCCATTGGAGCTGCCTCCCAGACTGCACCCTTGCCTTCCAAATCTTCTTTCTCTTGCTGCAAAATTCTTTCTGCCGTTGTGTATGGAAACTTCTGAAACCCTGCCTGCTCTCTGAAGTTTTTCCCAGTAAACCTGAAGAGAAGTGATCATTTAATTTTGCACCATATGATGTTCTGGAGGAAATATCCATCTTAAAATTCTAGGAATTTTCCAGTGGATTGCAAGTTCCATGGGGAGAGGGATCCTGTCTCACTCACCAGCACATTCCTGGTTTATTCAATTCATATCTGTTGCATGAATGAATGAATGATTAGAATGACTGTTGCTGTAATCCCCAACTTTTCACTGTATGTTTGGAATCATTATATCTTAGCACAGGAAAACTAAAAGAGAGATATCTAGTCCTAAATATGGCTACTTGACCACCCCATTTAAAGATTGTAATCTCCCCACCTTCCTCTCCATGTTTCCAGTCTCTGTTACTTGCTCATTTTTCACAACACTTACCTTCTAACATATAATTTATCTGTAATTTGTTATTTTCTTACTCCCCCAGTTGGATTGTAAACTCCACAAAAGCTAGGTTTCTTTACTGTTTTATTCACAACTGTATCCCAATTGCCCAGAACAGGGCCTGACACATATTAAGAGCTCAATAACTATTGTCAAGTGAATAAATGAAAGAATAATTGAGTATGGGCTCCACACATCGGATTTTTAAATCCCCACCTGTGGAATCAGAGTGTTTAGGGAATCCCAGGAATCTATGTTTTTATCAAGGAGTCTAGGTGATTCTGGTATAGCTGTTAGGAGAGCCACTCATTCATCCAACTCACTAATCCAGAGATGATCCTGAAGCCCAGGGAAATAAAGTGTCAATCAGGCCACATGGGTTATTTAGTGGTATATCTAAGTGTAGTAATATCTTTTCTGACGAGCTTTCCACTCCAGTCATCTATGAGCCAGACAAACTTAACATATTTGCTGCCATTGCCATCTTAGTCTTTGAGATTAAGCTACTAGAGGGAAAAATTATGTTTTCTAAACTTACTGTGTGGTGCAGTTCAATAGGCAGGAAGGGCATGAGGCTTCAGGTAGTAAAGGACTTTTTGAGTCTAATGATGCCTTTGCACAGAAGAACCACCCCACTTCCATGCTAACATGCCACTATTTCCCTTTCCCTTCCTAGTTCCTGGACCTCTCCATTAAATGGACCACCCAGGAAACCTTTCCTCCAAAGTACCTTCATTATGACCCAGAAACCTCTCGTCAGCTGATGTGTGACAAATGTCCTCCTGGCACCTCCCTAAAACAGCACTGTACGACGAGGCGGAAGACTGTGTGTGCCCCTTGTCCTGACCACTACTACACAGACAGCTGGCACACCAGTGACGAGTGTCTGTACTGCAGCCCCGTGTGCAAAGAGCTGCAGTATGTCAAGCAGGAGTGCAGTCGCACCCACAACCGTGTGTGCGAATGCGAGGAAGGGCGCTACCTTGAGCTGGAGTTCTGCTTGAAGCACAGGAGCTGTCCCCCTGGATTTGGAGTGCTACAAGCTGGTACGTATCAGCGCTCAACGTGCGGCAAAGTTAATTAGGATCGTACAAAGTCAGGCAGTCCTGAAAGTTGAAGAGAACACTTTTGTCCTGATGACATTACAGGAGAGCAAATTGCAACGGTAATGGAACCTGCTAGGTATATACTATGTGTCTGGATTGCTGCCAAAGGACTATTTCTCAGAGGGATACTTTGCCACTACCGGGCATTTAGTGACAAATCTCAAATGCAGCAAATTGCTCTCTAATGGGATGCACGATGGTTTGCTCTGTTTTAAAGGGACACACTCTGAGTTGCACTGTTTCTAGCTGATATATCCCTCTATGTGTCACGACAGCATGGACGGCTTCAAACTGCAGTGCTTTCTGACAAACATCAGAAATGTTAATTGATACCAAGAGAGTAATTATGCTGATATTAATGAGGCTCTGGAGTGCTCACAATGAGCAGTTATAATTAATTATGTAAAAAATGAGAATGGTTAGGGAAAATGCATTTTGTTATTAAAAGTGAAGCTGGTTCTTCCTTTGGCATTGGGAGTTGAGTACCTGGGAGCATAAAGACTGTAGCAGCATCTCTTCAGTGAGCTTATTCTTTATCTTAGACAAAACAGATTGTCAAGCCAAGAGTGAGTACCTGTCTATAAACAAAGTACTTTCTCTTTTTTGCATTTTGAACAGCATAGGTTAAGGCCAATGTGCACTGAATCCTTTAAAGCTGCAACCCACATTTTTTTCTACCACATTCATGAAGCTTCAATGTAGTCTGTATCCTCTCGTGGCTTGGGAAAATTAAGAGTGTTCACTTACTTTTCTGGAGGAAGCGGTAATCAGTATAGATTCTGATTACTCAGTTTGAAGCAGTTTTTCTCAGCCTCAGTGCTATTGACATTTTGGCTAGATAATTCTTTTTGTGGGCAGCTGTCCTGTGCATTGCAGTGTTTAGCAGCATCCCTGGTCTCTAGCCACTACATTCCAGTCGCAATCCTCCTCCAGTTGTGACAACCAAAAATGTCTCCAGACATTGCTAAATGTCCTCTGGATGGCAAAATCACCCCTGGTTGAGAACCACTGGTTTTAGAGGATGCTAATTATTTGTAACTATTTTAACTGTCAAAGGTTGTGGTATTCAGAGTCTTAATTGTTAGAATGACCAATACTTTAGGTTTAAAGGCATACAAAGGAAACATATTCAAAAACTGAAATCTATTAAGTTTCCTAAGGTGTGAATCTTATAAAATTAATCAAAGAAATTGCAAATTGCATGAGTGTCCCTTAAAATGTCTCTAGTATGAGTAATTGAGGGAGAAATTGGTGACACTTCCTAGCTTTTATTGGATGATCCTTTGGGACTCAAAAGCTAAGCCAAGTTGTAGGGGGGAAAGCCCATTCAACAAAAACAAATCCATTTAATTCAATTCAGTATGTTGCATATGTAGAAAAATTAGTTAAGCAGGAACTATACAGCTTGGAAACTACAAAGTTTCAAAAAGTAATGGAAATAGCAAGGATTTTTCTCACAAAAGCATGAAAATCTGTTGGTAGAATGAAGTAAGCAGGCAGCCAGAAGACTTAGGACAAAGGTCCACATTTTATTTTGTACCACCCCAGTGGGGCTTATTTACCTCTCCCCCCCGAATACCCCACAAAGTAGTTTCTCATGGAAAATAAGAGGTTTCCAGCCCAAAGAAAAGGAAAGCCTATGCGGTGTTTTTCTAAAAAGTATTTAATAACCATTCCTTTTTGTTGTTGAAGTCAGATTGTCCCCTCTCAATATTTTACTTACTTCATTCTATTTGTTAGTCCCGTAATTCCTATGCCCTTACTGTGGCTGGCGTGGCAACATTCTCAGCTTTAAGGCAGAACGCCTCTCATCATTATGATATTTCACATTTTGCCTGACAGATGGTACTTTTTGTGTGTCCACTGATATTAATAAAGCAACATCATTTACTTAGGTGGAGAAATCTTTTTTGTAAGAAGTTGTTTCCATTATAAAAGAGGGAAGTCCTATTCAGAAAGGTCATTATGTAAAGCCTGCAAATACATTAAGAAACTTTACTTCCATCATTCTTCGATTCCTTTTGTTAAAGGACCATAAAGGCTAAATTACCTGAAAGGGTGTCCTGTGCCTATGACCTTCTCATTGCGATGCTTGAGAAGATCCAACCCACCCATATGCATCTGAAGAATGACAAGATTCCTATTTGTGAAGTTGGCTTTCCAGAACATGTGGAATTTGGTAAAGGGAGACTTGGATCCAGATGTCCAGGTCCACTCATTCCGAGAATATTGGCAATGAACAAATGCCATAGGATCACCTCCCAAATACCTCTGCTTATATAGTAGAATTTGGTGTGGAGTTGGATCTCATTTATGGAGAGAGGTGTGGTAAGAAAGTACTTTAAAAAATAGACCTCTTTGTATGGTGCTTCCTAAGAAGATGTCACTGAAATGCTAGAAATGGCATTTAATATGTGAAAGTGTTAGCTCTGTCATTTCCCCCCTCTTCTTTTTTTCTACCAGCTCTTTGTCATTTTTACTGGTCAATGCACCATCAATCCCTTTAGAAGACACAGGAGATGAAACTAGAACCAAACCATTTTGCTCTTTTTTCCCCTCTGGTTTTGATACAATGCAGTGGGAGATACGAATTTTTCATAAATGAAGTTTATCAACTTTCCATAGCTCTCATTTGTCCCTTTTATATTTGTTATCTTGCATAAGCCAGAATTGGCCTGTAAAAACTACGTTTGAATATTAAAATCTAAAACTGTTCAACTAGCTTACACTAGATGGAGGTATTTTCATATGCAAATACACTGTAATGTATGATCTATCCATGCATAATAGAGTCAAGGGTTTGAAGGTATTTATTTTTAATAGCATCTTTAGTTGTTGACTGGTTCAAGTTTTCCTACCAGTGATTTCTCCAAATTTATCAAATATCTTTCCATCATGAAATAAAATGCCCTGCAGTCACCCTTCCCTGAAATTTTAATGACTGTGCTCTTTCAAAACTCAACAGTTAACGCAAATGGTATATCATCTTCCATTTACTATAGAATTTAACTGCAGCTTACGCTTTTGAGTCAGCGGCCAACTTTATTGCCACCTTCAAAAGTTTATTATAATGTTGTAAATTTTTACTTCTCAAGGTTAGCATACTTATGAGTTGCTTCACAATTAGGATTCAGGAAAGAAAGAACTTTAGTAGGAACCGATTGGAATTTAACGATGCAGCATTCAATGGGTACTGATTTCGAAGAATGATATGACAGTGGTTACACAGCAGTCATCCTCATGCTTTTCTAAGAATAATTGTGTGAAGAATATGGTTGACAGCAAGACCTTACTGACACTTCAGCCCAGGCAGGACTCATGAACCCCCTACCCTTGTTTCCTTTCCTCTCGCATTTCGTGAGTGTTTTGTAGGTAACAGCCGAACAAATTTGTGTCTGCATTACAAGGAGAGGAGCCTGCCTAAGGGGCTAACTGTGGAAGTTTTGTTCTCTCTGTCTAATGAGGTGAAAAATGAAAATGTCTAAAGTTTTGTGCAACATTATAGTAGCAGTAAAAACTAAGAGAAAAGTCTTGACAAAACTGTGTTAAGAGGGTATTTGCTGAGAAGAAGGTGCTAAATTGCTTGGTATTTTCTGTAGGAACCCCGGAGCGAAATACAGTTTGCAAAAGATGTCCAGATGGGTTCTTCTCGAATGAGACATCATCTAAAGCACCCTGTAGAAAACACACAAATTGCAGTGCCTTTGGTCTCCTTCTAACTCAGAAAGGAAATTCAACACATGACAATATATGTTCTGGAAGAAGTGAATCAACTCAAAAATGTGCAATAGGTAATTATATTTTAAACTATCAGCCTTTGTACCACCTCTGAGTTGACTACAAGACCCTCTGGCCACCTTCTTAGTCAAACCCTTTCTTAAATTTTAACCAGCTAAGACTATTCTCTGTGCATCTTTGCTAAGGCCACTACTCAAAATCCTTCAAAAAGTGCTCATCCCCTCACGGATCACAGTCCAAACCCTGACTTTCTCTCTTTCACACTTGAATCAAATCTTTCCCACGGAGAAAGGGGTGGTGTAAAGATTGTATCTAAGGCCAAATTATCAGAGTCCAAATTGTAGAATCTTTTTAGTTAGGCATTTTGATCACTTTGGAGAATACTTATAGTATTAGAGAAAGTATAAATTGGCAACTAAGAAGCACAGTGACATAAACTGATGACCCATTAGAAATGCAAAACTGACTTTGTTACCTATGGCATTACTACATCTATTGAACAGAAGTTCCAAGTTCCTCTGATTGTCTTAAACCCTTTATTCAAGAAGGGTCACTAGCTCCAAGCTCAAGTTATCTGAATGCATCCCATGTTGGTGATGACACTAGTAAGGTTGGTGTCTTCACCCTATCACTCCTCCCACTAGACTAATCTCAGACCTCTACCAAGGACTTAGCACACCAAAGATGATCTGTCTTTTAGCATTTAACAAGGCATAGTCATGAACCAGCTTGATTCTCCCCAAACATCTTTTTGTATGACAAAGAAGTATATGAAGCATAGGAGCGTGGGTTGGGAGATTCCAGGTTCTAACCCAGTTCCATCATTTTTTCACTGTGTAATAGAAGTCTTACACAAGTCATTTAGCCTTTCTGCTTTCTTATCCAAAAAAGTGGAGTGAGGGACGGTGTTGTAAGGGGAGTGACTTCTAACTTTAACATTCTCTTAATTTATTTTAAATTTTATTTTTATCATTCATTGAGCACTTACTATGTGCCAAGTAGTTTGCTATAAAGACTTTAATATTTACAAAAACATTGTGAAGGTTGCTCAAATTCAATATAGGTGGTGAATGGCAGAGCCAGGATTCAAACCCAGGTCTGATGAATCCAAAGACAAACTCTTAATATCTGGGATTTGCTGACCCTATGCAGACACTCAGGACATTGTACCTTTTTTCTAAATGATGTGTTTTTTTGTGTGCGATTATTTTCCCACTTAATGTATGCTTATCTGTCTATATCCATCCTTGTTCCCAAAGGTAAACTATGTGTTTGTGTATGTGCAGAAAATAATATACCATTCTAGGTTACTTTTTAAGCTCCTCTAAAGGCAATGATTATGTTTGTTTTGACACTGATCTTGAAGTATCCTGTGGGCACTAGGTAAATGCTTAACAGAATATTAATATTCACATTAAATTATAGAATTTTTGCTGCAATTTATAGCAATATTACATTCTTACTAGACATTTATTCACGTTTCCTCCAAAAAATGCTCTAAAATAACATTACACAGAACATAAACCCAGTTGGGTTGGCAGTCTACCGCTAAGACCAGTCAACAGAATAAACCACTCAAAGTTTATTCAGACTTTGCATCATAGCATATTACGTCTTGGAAAACTCAATTGTGTTGGTTTTATAATTTTGGTTTTTGTCCAGTAGACTTCCAAGAATCCAACTGTTGAATAAATCTTCTTGGTTTTCCCACCTTCCTTTAGATGTCACCCTGTGTGAAGAGGCATTCTTCAGGTTTGCTGTTCCTACCAAGTTTACTCCCAATTGGCTAAGTGTTCTGGTAGACAGTTTGCCTGGCACCAAGGTAAACGCAGAGAGCGTAGAGAGGATAAAACGACGACACAGCTCTCAAGAGCAAACTTTCCAGCTGCTGAAGTTATGGAAACATCAAAACAGAGACCAAGATATGGTCAAGAAGATCATCCAAGGTATGGTAACCTGAAATAAACAAGTGAATCAAAAATCAAAGACACCCATTTATCATGGAACAGGGACAAGACTATGTACCTGTTTAGTTGTGTGGGTGCTGTTTCCCTTTTGGAATTATTTTTGGACAGAAAAAGCTTTCACCAAGTGATAGTGTAGACACTATTCCCAGAGCAGTCATGCAAGGTTTTATTCTCACCTCCTCCACCCCTCCCCACCAATTTTTTTAAAGTGTGTTGAACATTTTAAAAGAAGAGCCCATAGATTTCAAATGCAGGACTAGACCTCAGGAAATCTGCCTCTAGCCCCTTAGTGGTTCTATGAGCATCTCCTCTGCCCTACCTAGAAATTCTTTAACCACTTTGGACCTTAACCTTGCATTTCCACCAAGAAGCTATGTTGTATTTATTTGATAATTGTCTCCAGAGACCTCTAAATGTCTTACAGATATCCTCTCATTAATCCTCACAACATAGCCAGCCTATTTTCAAATTACATTTTAATGGCATATGTTGTAAAGATTAATGAGATAAAGTCTGTAAAGTGTTTGAGCTTCTTGGAGAAAAGGGCTAGTTAAAACCAAGGACTCTCATATTTCAAAGGTTTATAAAGAATCTCCTTTAGAAACTATGAGTGAGCACACACGTGCGTGTGTGTGTTCGTGTGTGTGTGTTATGATGGGAGAGAATCCAGAGGGGAAAAGTAAGTTTTATCCAGTGTGGACTGTAAGCTTTAGAATATACAGTGGAAAGAGTTGTGACTTCAATTAGCAATGGGAGGACATGTCAGAAAAAATGAGGGAGGGTTTTTATAACGCAGACAATGTCAATGAGAAATCCATTCTGCTCTTCACTTGTTAAATGACTGAGGAATTCTACCCTACCCTAAAAGCCTCAAACATCTGAAAGCAAGACAACAGATTTTAGGAAACTAACATCTTTTACAGCTGAATGCTTTCAGTTGTGCAAAGAGTAAACTTTTCTTCTGTTTTTTGGCAAACAAAACGTAGTCTTTGAAAGTATAATTAGCCTTGAGGCAAAAAGAAAGGGAAGTAGAGAATCAGAGGCTGTTAATCGGAAGGGACCAAATCCCTGTTTTATAAAGGAAGACATTTCAGCCCACAAAGATGAACTGACTCGCCTTAGGGCTCACAGATACTAAATGACTCGTGTCATTAACAGAAACGTTAGTTACTCCCTCTTATGTTTATGTCCTAGCTCATTACTAGAATATTCTCTAGGCCGTGTGTATCCCCGCGTTCCTTGGCCTCATATTTTTGGGTTTTCAGATCTCCTCCTCAGTGGTGGTAATCCTTTGGTGCTATTCATAAGTCTGGTTGCTAACTCTTTTCAAAGAGTGCATATGTCAGTTATCAGCTAATGAAATTTATAAAATAACTAACTTGAATACTTTGTTTTTCTGAAATGTTATGGTTTTAATTTCTCAGACTTTTCTTGGAAAACTGAGAGTGATGTGTCTGTAATTTTCTACTGTTAATTTTCAAAATTAGGGCTTTTCACAAAACTTAGTGGATGCCTAGAATATATAAAGCATATTATCCTATTATAACACAAAATAATATTTATCTCAGTTCTCAGAAATAGCTAGTATCACTTAAGCCCTCTAAAGAAAGAAAGGAAAAGGTGATCCTTAAAGGAAAGTTATGAAACTCTGGGAGACCCGTTTGCCTCAGGGTAGTTTCGTGGTGGCCTTAGAAGAATATCCAGGGTATTAACATCTCTTTGGGCTTTTGCTTTATGCAGATATCGACCTCTGTGAAAGCAGCGTGCAGCGGCACATTGGGCACGCAAATCTCACCTTTGAGCAGCTTCGCAGCTTGATGGAAAGCTTGCCGGGGAAGAAAGTCACAACAGAAGACATTGAGAAAACGACGAAGGCATGCAAATCGAGTGAGCAGATCCTGAAGCTGCTCAGCCTGTGGAGAATAAAAAATGGTGACCAAGACACGCTGAAGGGCCTAATGCACGCATTAAAGCACTTGAAAACATACCACTTCCCCAAAACTGTCACTCAGAGTCTGAAGAAGATTGTCAAATTCCTTCACAGCTTCACGATGTACAGATTGTATCAGAAGCTATTTTTAGAAATGATAGGGAACCAGGTCCAATCAGTAAAAATAAGCTGCTTATAACTGGAAATGGTCATTTGGCTGTTTCCTCACACTGGACCAGATCTGATGGGTGAATAAACTGTTTCTCAGGCACTTGAGGGGGTACAACGATTTCTTTCTCATCACCAAGGACTGGATTTGGCCACAGGGCACGAAAAGAAACTGTGTTGTAGAGAAAGAACTAACATCTCCCCCAAAGTTCAGTAAACCCCAAATAGTTTATCCAACTGACAGATCTGGTCCAATATCTACTGACTATATTTTCCCTTATTACTGCTTGCAGTAATTCAACTGGAAATAAGAAACTAGACTCCATTGTGCCTTACTAAATAGGGGAATGTCCAATTTAAATAGCTTTGAGATTTCAGCTGTGCTAGAGGCTTTTATTAGAAAGCCCTATATTTTTTTTCTGTAAAAGTTACTAATATATCTGTAACACTATTATAGTATTTGCTATTTATATTCATTCAGATATAAGGTTTGTACATATTATCATCCTAAAGGGAAATTGTGTAAGACTTAATATTAGAAAGAAAAAAAATATATTCTGTTTATTATTATGACAAATGAAAGAGATAAAATATATATTTTTAATGGAAAGTTTGTAGCATTTCCTGATAGCTACTACCATTCTTCCTGTGTGGAGTGTTTTTGTAATATAATTTTACCTGTATAAGCTGTAACATCGTTTTATAGAAAATGCATTATTTAGTCAATTGTTTAATGTTGGAAAGTGTATGAAATTTAAATTATCTGAATATTAGATGCTCTGAGAAACTGAATGTATCTTATTTAAAAGATTTTATGTTTTTACTATATAAACAATATCATTAAAGTTTTCAAATTATTTTTCATTGCTTTTCCTCTTGCTTTTATTTGAATGGGACAATGATGAGTCTGAGCTTTCACAATTTTCTCTGTTCTTTTATCATCAGGACCATCTGGGAATTGTTAAAAATGCAGATTCCTAGACCAATTTATTGAGAAACTCTGGGGAGGAGGGAGGAAACTTGCATTTTTAGCAAGTTGCAAAGTAACTCTTATTACACTAAAATTGGAGAACTTCTGAAGTCGAGCTTAGTATACTGTTGGTACAAACCACTCATAACTGCTACCACTAGAATTGAGACACTAAACTGTAATCACGGGTCCATTAGGACCAGTTCAAACTGACCACATCTTATCAACGGGGTGACTAAGAATTGTTTTTCAGAAAATTTGCAAAGTCATGTAGCCAGAGCACGCACAGAAGAAAAAATCTTGACCTGAAATGACACTGGAACCAAAGATTCTCCCCCCCTGCGGAACCAAAGAACTGGGACGTGACTGGAACTTGAAAGTCAGACTCTCATCAGAGGAAAGGGGTCCGTTGTCCAGTAAGATCCAGTGTTAAAGCCCCTTCCACATCTGACCAGAAATGTTTAAAACCTTACCAGAAACGTTTAAAGCCCTCTAATCAAAACTTGCCCCAGCAGCATTTCCACATAACAGCCTATTCTCCCTAAAGTCTTAAATTTTGCCCCAAATCCTGACTTGGGGAGACAGATTTGAGAGCTTTGCCTCCTGTATCCTTACAGGTCAACCTCGCAATAAAGCTTTTTTCTTTTCTCAAAAGCAGATGCCATAATAACTGGCTTTTCATGCGTATCAGGAAAGAGAACCTCATATTAGTGCAGTAACAAAACTATATAAGTTCTTGGGGTTGCAAGTAATAGAAACTGGCACTACTTAGTTTAAGAAAAAGTAATTGAAGGATAGTGTATTGAATTGAATGGTGGTCCCCCCCAAAATAGGTTCACATCATAATCGCCAGAACCTGTGAATGTTACCTTATTTAGAAAGAGGATCTTTGTTAAGATATAATTAAGATAATTAAGTTAATTAAGCATCTTGAGATGAGGAAATCATCCTGGATTATCCAGGTAGGCTGTAAATCCAATGACAAGTGTCTTTATAAGAGACACACTGAGGGGACAGAAGAGAAGACAATGTGAAAATGGAGACAGAGATGCGAGTGATGTAGCCACAAGCCAAGGAAGCTAGGAGAAAGGAAAAGATTCTCCCATAGAGACTCTGTAGGGAGAACAGGCCTGCTGAGATCTTGATTTGGAATTTCTGGCCTCCAGAACTATGAGAAAATTCATTTCTGTTGTTTTAAGAAACCCGGTTTTTGCTGATTTGCTACAACAGCCACAGGAAACAAACGTAGATTGTAGCCAAGCCTCAGAAATGGAAGAATTAAGATAACTCTGAGCCCCTTGGGGGCAGAAGTGCCTACACTTTCTTGTAGCCTTACATTTCTGTATCTTTTTGTTCAAAATTTCAAATTCCTAGGAGAGAGACTCTGGTTGTCCTAGATTGGGCCTGGTGTCAAAACGTGGCCAGTAAAGGTCTGTCTTTGTTTACCAGTTGCAATTCCCGAAAAGGGGATGTCATCATGAACAGGATCCACTATATCCCACTCTTTCACAGTCTATGTTCCTCTCTTCTCTCACTTGACTATGATTTAGAATGTAATGTTGGCACAGATCAACCCTACCTTGGTGAAATCAGATCAGCTATGGCCACTTTGACAGAGGGTAGATCAGGTAAACATGACACAAACTCATAAATCTGGGGAAATGAAAAGCAGACATGAAGTCAGGAGGCTCAGATCCAGAGAATCAGAATTCCAACATGCAATACTTGAAGTAAAAAAAAATTGTGGAAATTAAGTGCTGAGGGTATAAGCAGGAGGACAGGAGTTGATTAATAGCCTGCAACTTTCCCTTCAGAAGTTCCAGTTCTTGCACCAAAGTTCCTATTTGCAGAAAATGAACTGGCTGACACACTTAGCAAAGTTTAAGAAAAGTTTGAAAGTTAATGGTATCAAGTGTAAATCATTCGAATGCTACTTTGATTGGCTTCCCTGGCTTCTCCTTTGGGTTCAGTCTACCTCAAGCTTCTCCTCTAAGGGAGATATAATACATAACTTCATGTCAGTTTCTCTTTTTCTAAACTTTTAATTTTGAAATAATTTTAGACATACAGAACCATCAAAAAGATAGTATATGCCTCAGTTTCAGTCTGTCTTATGTTTTCTCATGAATAGACTGAGGTTATGGATTTGGGGGAAGAAAATCACGTAGGTGATGACCCTTCCCATCACATCTTACCAGGTGCAAATGATATGAACATGACGAATTACTGTTGATATTAACCCTGATAACTGAGATAATTTTATATAAGATGTGAGG
Organism: Tapirus indicus; assembly: GCA_031878705.1. Classification (NCBI taxonomy): domain Eukaryota; kingdom Metazoa; phylum Chordata; class Mammalia; order Perissodactyla; family Tapiridae; genus Tapirus; species Tapirus indicus. The sequence continues at coordinate 21,727,643 of CM062935.1, forward strand.
TATGTGTTAAAGTCCTTTATTTTTTGGCATATAGTCATCCAGTTGTTCTAGTAGGATTTGTTAGAAGACTAGCATTTCTCCATTTAATTGCCTTTGCATCTTTGTCAAAAATAGGTTAATATTTGTGTAGGTATATTTCTGGACTCTCTATTCTGTTCCTTTAGTCTAAAAGTCTATCCTTTCCCCAGTACCATACCATCTTAATTACTGTCCTTTATAATAAGTCAAAATTATTTCTGATTACTGTCACTAGGGAGTATGCAGTTTTTTCCTTACCTTTTTTGTATGACTCATGATTTTTTGGTAAAAGCCAAATATATCATGTACACCAGTAGAAACTGAGGTAAATAGTTTTTATACCCGGATATGGGCATGCCTTTCCTTCTGCTAGAACTTTAATGGAAAGCTTTGCATTAATCGGTTAGTAATTGGATTGGTATTGTGATTTTATTTATTTATTTTTTTGCTGTGGTTCTAGTCAGTGCATCACAGATTTGAAATTCCTGTAGATAGCTGTTTCTAGGGTGGTGAATGTGTATCAGAGCAATGATTGTCTGACTGTGAGCTATAGGTCTTCCCTTTGAGCTATACCTCAAAGAGGTTCTCTTTGCACATTCTTGTCTCCCTGCCATCCCTCTCCCAGCAGTATTTTGCTGTTACTGGTCATTTGAAACTTCTTAGCTTCATGGTGGGAGGTGGGAGGTACAGTCTCTGTTATTCTGACACATGCTCTAGGGCATGCCTGTGTCCCTGGGGTGTATGGCTTTCTCAGGTGTCCTGCCCTTCCCCTGCCTGCAGTTGTGGATTCAGCACTTAATCCTGCCCCTTGTCCCAAGAATAAAGTTTTTCCTCCTCCTGTTCCCTTTCCTCAGCTGCAATGAGTGTTCATCAATATTCTAAAGGCAGCAGTTTTGCCCTCCCCTACCCTCCAGATTAATGCTTTTGTTCTTCTGGGTGAGGTGTCTTGCCCTCCCTACAGGGCTACTGCCCCTCCCTCCAAGATCTTGTGTTCTTTCTGATCTATTCAGTGAGGGTGCAGTGGAGAAAGAGCCTGCAAAAGTGTTGGAGGAGGTCATCAAGGAGGTGTGATTAGCAGCTCACCTGAGAGCTGGACCCAGGCAACTGGAGGCTCCTCACCCTCTCCCCTGTCCTTGGAATGTACGTTCCACCCACCAGTCCCACAGTGGGAGCCATTTCGAGGATGTAGCCTTGAGAGAGCAGTGTGTTGTTGAGACCATCTGGGCTGAATATATGACTGAACCCAGTTAAGGCCTCTATATAAACTTTTAAGATCCTGGTGGGAGGATATGGAGATTTACTCGTCTTGTGGCCAAGAGAAACCACATAAGTAAGTTTTCTTGCTTATTAAACCAGCCACCTACCAATCTGGAGTGATCTGCCTCTTTCTTCAGTCTCTCCTTGGCCTCCTTATATGGGGTGGAGTGGGGGGCAGTTCCAGATTGCACCCAGGAAGCTCCTAAGGCTGTGAACCAACAAAAAGGGTACACACTCCCCCAATTTCTACAGTGCCAAGTTTTATGCTGTTCCACCAGCCCACACACAGCCTTCATCAATTTTTCAGTTGAGCTCTTCCTGGTATCCAGGTTCATCTGCCCCAGGTAATCACGTATTTGTGTGCTCTCTCTCCCTGGAATCACTGTCTCTGCTCAGTTTGGGGCTGGTTATTTGTTCTGTGACCTCAGGTCTCCAATGAGTGTTTGCTTGTTTGTTTTAAATTAAGGCCATTTTTAAGAGTGGTTTTAGGTTCACAGAAAAGGTACAGAGATTTCCTGTATACCCCCTGTCCCTACACGTGCACAGACTCCCCCATTATCAATATCTCTCACCAGAGTGGTATAGTTGTTACCACTGGCGAACCTACATTGACACATCATAATCATTGAAAGTCTGTAGTTTGCATTAGGGTTTTCACTTGGTGTTATACATCCAATAGGTTTTTTTTTTTTTAAGTTATAAATTTGAACTTAGTTTGGTTCTTTTTTGTCATAAGTTTGGGAGCATCACTAATTCCAAGTCTCTACATCCTCCAGCTCTACACATTTTTCCCAGGCAGAAGCCAGAACTTATCAGTCAATTTTGTTGTTTGAAGACTTGATGTGAAAGATTGGGTGCGAGTTAAAACTATCCACATGAATCCAGACCCACTATATCTTCTTGTTCCTCCAGAAACCTACACAAGTTGTGAAGTGTTTTTGTTGAGTTAGTACTATGGACTAAAGGATTTAGACCAAGAAACATTTTTGAAATCCTTATTCTAGATCCATCATAAATATTCTATAAAGTTTTTATTTATATAATCTTGATTTCCTATTCTACCTATTTTATTAAGCATCTTATTCCATAGACTATCTTCAGCATTTTATTCAGATGCTGAAAATCTAATTTAATTCACTGAAAAATGTTTTTGAGTGCCAAATTAGAGTACTTAGTACAATGTACTTTATACCCAGCTCTAAGCAAGAGATACAGTCGTAAACCATTACTACTATCAGGAACGTCATCTTAGGTCATTTTAATTTGCTATTTGTGAAACCATCCTCGTCAAACAGAAAGGGGTTTACACATGGTGTAGAGAAGAGTGTTAGAGAAAGGAAGAAGCTTAAGAATAGAGAACTCTACGCTCTTCTTTACCCATGGAGAGATCAATAGCCCTAGAAGTAGCTCCTTTCCAAAACACTTGGCACCTCTGGAGATGTTTCCTAAATGGATGCCCAAACTCAATTTGAGGCATAAACTTTTACTATTCTCTTCCCTTGATCAAAGTTCATAACAGAGGCTGTTAGTTCAATTAGTACAATTATGATTGTTGATATTGAATACAACTATACTCTAATTCTTTGACTTTCTTGTTGTGTTCTAAACTTCTTTCTCCCCAGATCTAGGAAACATAAAAACAGGGATTTAACCATAATAATAGCCAGCAGCAATTATCTCTGTAACTGAGTTTAACTACATCTTTTCTGAAGATGGCTATAATCTAGCTGGGGAGACAGGATACACACATGAAAGAGTAATTGCTAATACCAGACAGTATGTACTTAGTGCTAATTGCATTGTATAAACATGACACAGTCATCTCTGAATCCCAGGGCAGGCCAAGCAGCAGTAACTTCAGCTAGGTCTTGTAGACACATCTAGTCAGAGAGAGAGAGGTTGGACATTTTAAGGGATTTTATTAGAAGAGCCATAGAGGCTAAACTGTATATAACATATTGAGGAAACATTGGCTAGACTCATGTAGTTTACCTAAAACTTCAAGGATTAGTATAAAATAAGCTTGTAGAAGTTTATTACTAGCACACTATGGGGTGTTGTAGATGAAACTAATTGTTTTATTTACCCAGAACCCTTCATTTTAGTCTGGTAAGCACCTCCTTCTTTAGGGAACTGTTCTCTTCCACCCATCCCCAACCATGTAGTTCCAATAAGGGTTGATATTAATAGACTCTCTTTCTACCCACCCCAACCCTTCCCCATCCCTAACATAGGTGTTCAAGCAGGGACCTTCCTTAGGGTCTCTGCATTTGGAATTACTTAAAGAGGATTTTGTTCTATCCAATGAAAAGCTATACATGTGTGAACCTAAAGCTGCCAGAGGCCACAGAGAGAGGAAGAGAGCAGAAAGAAGTAGAAAGAAGAGACAGGCAAAGAATCCTGATGATGTTCAAGCCCCTGGTTCTAGCCATGTCTTTCCTTCCTGTTAATGTTATTTAGTTTTGTGAACTGCTGAACTTCCCTTCTCACCCAAGTCAGTATCCATCATTCATAAACAAGAGTCCTGACTAATATGTAGAGTAAAGAAGAGGTCCCTGAATGCCAGACAAAGATGTTTGAATTTTAGGAGAAAACGGTAATGATTGTGAGGTCCTATCCATCCAAGAATCTTTAATTTTATAATATTTTCTACAACACAATAGGAGCCATTGAAGTTTTAAGAAAAGCGTTGTTGTTTGCAAAGCAGAATTTAAGAAGATTATTCTGGCAGGAGTGTGTAGAATAGATTGGAGATGCAATAGCCTAGAGACAATTAAACCAGAACAGTTGACTATTAGAAAAGTTCAGCCCTGAGGTAAATAGACAACTCAGACTGGAGGTGGGAGCCCAGAGTGGAAAGAAAAGGTCATATTAAAGAACCATTAATCTTTCCAGAAGAGTCACCAGAGGAGGAGCCCCATCACTGGGTATTTAGTTATGACTAACGGATCGAGATTCCTGTCTTTTTCCAAGTATTTAACACAAAATAAATCTCCCATTTCCTTGGGTTTTCTTGAATCTTTTCCCAGGGAAATCCACCTCATCTTTTGAGACACAAAAGCTTAAGTCATATTTCCACAAAAATCCTTCTAACTAAAACAGAGATGTCTTCCAAATTGACATTTCTATAGCAATTTTGGTTTTTCATGACTCACTGACTTCGGACAAGAGGAGGTAAACAGGGCAGACCATGCATAAAACCTGTGTCATTCTCGTGGAATCATCGGTTTCTGAGAGACAACATGAGGTCATCTGTTCATCTTTCCTGCCTTGGTCCAGCCATTCCTAAACCATCTTGGAGAGTGATGACTTGGGATTTAAGCATTTTTAAAATATCTTACGCCTATAGTGATTCCCCCTATCACAAACACACACACACAGCCAATGGAACCCAATTCTAAGACTTAATACCTCTCACTCTAAAACTGAGACTGGGCAGAAATGGTCTCTTAACTAAGAGAAACTGCTACTTGCTTGAAATTTTAGGGCAGGTGAGCCTTTATAGATTGTTTAAGCCCAGTGTTTACCAAACTTATGTAATTATAAGCATTATTTGGGATTTTGTTCAAAATGCACATTCCTAGCACCCATCCAAGATGATTTTGATTCCAAGGGTCAGGAGTGGGGTGGTGGAATTCTTGGGCAATTTTGGGAAATATTATTGTATCTAATCCTTGAGGATCCAAATGAGGCTGTGAGAAATTATACTGCACAGCTGGTGGCAGAGCTCACAGCTCCTCAGTCCTACTAAGACTCTTGTAGTTTAACTTTGTGCTTCTCTTAATGAAGGTGGGGAACAACCAGATTTCCCTTTTTGGGTGCATTTAATCACACTGTGCAGGCAGCTGTCATTACACTTATCACTTGACAGTTTAACTGTCTCTGTTGATACCGATGCTAATGATAATAATAACAGCAGCAATAATGATAATCACAATCATTTATTAAATGATTTCCTGTTACCCCCAGACTCTGGGCCCATTTAGGTTCTTAGAAGACAATGTTCCATACAGCCAAAAGCCGGTAAGTCACTAATTCATCTTCTGATCTGCTATTGCTTCTACATTGACCACGGCACTCATGGTAAATACCCTTTATGGAGAACTTGCTAGGAGCATAGGCCTACACTTAAGACCATTACAGACTTCATCTCATTAAATCTCAACAACCCAATTACCTGACTCTCTCTGACCGACTTATTATATCACCATCATTTTACTAAATTAGCAGCCCTAGCAGCTGACTTCCCCTGATACCCACCATTCTTTTACTGAGACTCTATCACTATCTACTACTTTGACTGGGAGCAATGTTTGCCTGATCTAGTCACAGTTATCCTGAGTCTTAAACATCCTACCAATGATCTATCCTCAACACACCTTTGGATTTAAGCTTGAGGTGTCAAACATCCCTACTGAGATATGATGACAGCAAGAGTCAAGAGAGAAAAAGAAAAACAGAAAGCCACCAGCCAGGAATCAAAGAGTAATGGTTTTGTATGGAAAATTCCATCTGCTTTTTGTGGAGTTTGGATCAGATTTTTCCCTCCAGCCAGGAGCATATGCCACTCAAAAGGATCTGCCTTGGATGGTAACAAGATGTACTCTGCCATTAAGTACTCGTGGCAAGAAAAGCATCCAGGATTTGCTTACTAAGAAGAGATGGCAAAAGAAGCAAGCTTTTCTAAGGCCTCCAGAATAAATTTCTGTTTAAACCCAAACCATGAAGTTGAGACTAGGCTTAAAAAAACCCGTTAAAGCCAGCAGACTTGCATTTGGGTGTAACTAGCACTATATCTTTTCCTAATTATTTGAAAATAGGCTCTGTTGACTAAGCCACATTTAAAGAGTAAGGAATGTCATAATAAAGCTTCTAGAAAAAATAGTCTGATGTGGTCTGGGAATAAAAGAAAAATAAGAGCAGATTCGACATAGAAATAAGCAGCCATCTTTCTCAGAAGCAGGTCCATGTGGCTTACCAAAGCTTTAGTAAAGGAAAAAGGGCTTTCGAGTGAAGAAACACCTGATTTCAAATCCTATCTCTTCTCCTCAATAGTGTGATTGCTTTGGGGCTCAACCTCCCCGTCTGCAGAGTCAATAGAATAAAACCTCAGAAGCTTATTTGGACATCCCATTTAAGTTTCCATCACAGTACTTGACAGAGCAAACAAATGTTTTTTAAAACTTAGTCCTTCACAAGAGAGAAACTCACACAAGGATGGTTCCCAGCCATTTCATATGATCATTTTGAGGGAAATGATAAAGGGGTAGTCCTCCAGAAAACTATGCTGGTTATTTGATTCAGAGTGGTAACCATTTCACCACAGAATGGAAGAGAGGCAAATCAAGAGAAGGCAATTAAGGAGACAAGGAGGTCTCCATAGACCTGGCTTTCATTCTGGACCCCAGACTTGCTGGGCCTCCCTGGGCAAGTCACTGAAGCTTATGGTGTACCTGTGACAGTGGTGCTCTTCAGAGTATGGACACAGTGCATCTGCAGTTCAGATGGTTTGTGACAAATGTGGCTGCAAGCAGTTGCAGGCACAGTAGGGATGCTCTCCCTTCACAAGCATAGCAGAGATCATGAATTTTTCATTCATAGTAAGGCCCTTTTTAAGACAAAACTCTCTTACAGCCACTGACATTTGAGAGGTTGAGTCAGCACATCCCCTCAAAGTCAGATAGTTGGTTGAATATTCAGCGAAGCCACATCAATCACTTTGACTTCCTTTTGATGAATCTGGATAAAAGAAAATCTCTCTCAGAAAGAACCATTCCAATTGGAAGTAATCTTAAAGGACAGCAGAGAATAACATTCACTGAGCATCTGTGATGTGCCAAGATCTTACCTTTTTATGTTCATTCTCTTAACAGCTTTACAAATTATGCCTTAATATCTCCATTTTAAAGATAAAGGACTATGACCCAAAAAGAATAAGTTACATACCCACTGGTTCATAGCAAGTAAATAACAGAGACATAATTTGAACTACATTTTGTTTTTAAAACCTCTGATATTTTATTCTATCACACTGGTCCAAAGACATTGGGGAAGTCACAGAGTAGTCAATTAAGAACCAAGAAGTGGGCATTCAAAAGTTATGGCCTTCCTTATTTTTTATTAATCTGAAATATATTGCCTTTTCTAAATGGAAATATAAAATAAAGCATTTTGTTCCACTTCCAGTATTTTTTTTTTCTTCTTTCTTTTATTGTGAGGAAGATTAGCCCTGAGCTAGCATCTGTTGCCAATCCTCCTCTCTTTGCTAAGGAAGATTCTCCTAGGCTAACATCCGTGCCCATCTTGCTCTACTTTATATGTGGGATGCCTGCCATAGCATGGCTTGACAAGCGGTGCACAGGTCCATGCCCAGGATTTGAACCCACCAATCCAGGGCTGCCAAAGCAGAGCATGCGAACTTAACTACTACGCCACCGGGCCGGCCCCAAAAAAGTTGTGTTTAGTGTTCCTTGCATTTTCTTTTTGCCCTAGTGTTGAGCGGATATTCATTTCACACAATTCTGAATTTTGCCCACAGAAGATATTTAGGTCATGTTAGTATCCACCTATTCTGTTTCCACCCCAAGTGGGTGAACGGAAATTCAATTCTGACACTGACTAGCCAGAGTTAGCATAGACCTCATAGGTTAATGGCAACATCTTCCATAAGACTGCCCTCACTTCAGAGGCCAGCCACCAGCCACAAGTCTTAGGGGTCCCCAGGCCACCCACACTTTGGACAGATTGGCTATAAAAGGGAGGTTTCCACCACCCCCTAAGGTCCAATAATTTGCTGGAATGACTCACAGAACTCAGCAAAATACTATACTTACGATTATAGTTTTATTATAAAGGATACTCCTATGGGAAAGATCTGAGAGGGGCCTCAATAGGCAGCATCCGAGCACTTTCCCTGTGGAATCAGATGCATCTGCCTACCAGTACATCAATAAAGTGTTCACCAACCAAGAAGCTCCACTATCCAGAGTTTTTACTGGAATTTCATTACACGAGCGTGATTGATTGAACTTAATTTTCAGCTCTCTTTCATGCCCCACGAGTCGAGATAGCTCAAAGTCCCAACAATCTATTCGACATAGTTGGTCTTTCTTGTGACCAACCTTCATGCTAAAATTATCTAGGGGCCTACCCTGAGTCATTTCATCAGCATAAAAAAGACACTCTTTATCACTTGGGATAGTCCAGAGATTTAGAGTCTCCCTCCCAGGAACAATGGACAGTCAAATTCTTTACTATACGCCACCACCCTATCCCATCTCGCTCCCCAAACTTGTTCCCTTTTCTAGCATCCTCACTTCTGTCAGGGGCACCACCAACTATTCTTTCAGCCTACCAGACCTGAAAACCTGGAGTTGTCTTGGACTCTGTCTTTCCTTTGCCCTTCTTAAGTGGGATAATTTCTCTTGAGTTGATTTTCTTCTCCAGGTTTCCTGGATTCATCTTCTCCTCTACACTCCCATTCCCACTGCCATTCAGAGTTCAAACCCTCAGGAGCCTAAGTTGCTGCCCAACTTCCTGACTGATCTGCCCCAGCTTTATCTACTTCAGTCCTTCTTGCATACAACTATCAGATCAATCTCCTTTTAACATCCCAGTAATTAGCAATAATTTGTTTTTCCAAGCAACTTGTAAGAGTCCTTTTTCTCTGTACCATAAAGTCCCCTGTAACATCATGCTTCCTTGCCTTTTGCTCAAGGGATATCAGAAAAACCACCAGAGTTCCAAATGGTCTTTGCAAGAAGGAAAAGCACATAGTATGGTAACTGGAGTGAGCACTGATTCTGGAATTCAGAAGGCTTGGGTTTGAATCCTGGCTCAACTGCAAGCTACAAACACCTACATTGTAGAGGCATTGCATAGGGCAGAGATGTTAAGGTGCTCAGTACATAGATGATTAAACACAGAAAATCTAACCTGCAGTTAAACGGGTATTTTTCACTTTTACCAAGCATTTTTCTAAATCCTTCCTTTTTAAGGCACTATATTAATTTCCTATTGCTGCTGAAACAAATTACCATGAACAGTGGCTTAAATAATACAAATGTATTTTCTTACTGTTCTGGAGGTCAGAAATCCAAAATGAGTCTCACTGGGCTAAAATCAAGGTGTTGGCAAGGCTGTGTTCATTCTGGATGCTCTGGGGTAGGGCCTGTATTCTTGTCTTTTTCAGCTTCTAGAGGCCACCTGCCTTCCCAGAGTTCATTCTCCATCTTCAAAGCCAGCAACATTGGACAGAGTCCTTCTCAAGCTGCCATCTCTCTGGTTCCTCTTCTTCTCCCACATTCTTCCACTATTAAGGATCCATGTGATTACATTGAGCCCCCCTGGGTAATCCAAGCTAATTCTCCATTTTAAGGTCAGCTGATTAACAACTTTAATTCCATCTGCACTCTTACTTCCTTTTTGTCATGTAAGGTAACATATTCAGAGGTCCCAGAGATTATTGGTGGTGGGAGGGCATTATTCTCTCTCATCCTGAGTTCAGGTAAAGTGTTTCCGATGAAGCTGTCCCTGATGAGTCTCCCCTGTATTATTCTCTTTTCTCTAATACCATAGTTTTCAATCTTGTCCGCACATTGGAGTCACCTGGGGTACTTTAAAAAATATTGATGTCTGGGTCCCATTCTTGAGAGACATAGATTAAATTGGTCCAGAGTGTGACCTGAGTAAAGGAATTCTTACAAATCCCACTGCCCACCTCCCAGTGATTCTAACACACAGCCAAGATTGAGAACCACTGCTCTGGTAAATTTTTGTATTTTCATCTTATCTGTCAATGTAGAGAGGAGATATCACATGATGATTAAAAGGAAGGGTCCGCAATCAAAATGCCTATATTTAAATCTCTTGGTTCCACTTCTAATTAGTGGTTGGATCTTGAGGTATTTAAGCAATCGCTTGGTGCCTTTATTTCTTCATTTGTAAACTTGGAAGAATAATAATGTCTCGTAGAGTTGTTGAGATTAAACGATATTATGTACATGAAATATTTAGTGTAGCACATGGCTCAGAGCATGCTCCCAAACAATATTAGCTCTAAGAGTATTTCACAGCCATTCACCTTATCTTTGAAACTCACCTAGAAGATTAGCCTGGGCATAACCAACCCTTCTTTCCGTGGTTCTCAAAAAACACTTGTTATTTGATGGATGGGAAACAAGCAAGTGTGGCCAAACCACATGATTGCAACTCTTTGAGACATAAATCTTATTTTATTTTATTTTTAGAACAGTTTTGCTATATCGTTGCTTCCTAAGTCTCTTCAACCAGTGTAACTTGGATGCACATTAGAATCATTTTGGAAGTTTCTTAAAAATATCAGGCCCAGGCTCCACCCCCCAGAGATATTAACTCAATTGGGGTCCAGGAATCAGTATCTTTTAGCTTTCCAGGTAATTACAATACGCAGTAAGGGATGAGAATCTCAGATCTGGACTAAATACATGTCTACAACTATTGCATTCTGAGTGCTTCTAATGAAGCTAATGACTTATGCCTGGGAATGCCATGGGAGGTCTATTCGTGGACAGAGAGTGTAGTAAAGGGAAAATAAGAAAGTAAGAAAAGAAAGACAGTCAGATACACCTAAAAGGTATCTCTTGACCACTTGTTGGCACTCACACCGTGTATTAACTATGCTCTTCCATCCCAACTAGGTCTTTAAGGACAGATGGGTATCCTTAGAGGAGTGGAGATTCTGTGCCCTTCCAAGAATATGGACTTAAAATATATTTCAGCAAACCTGTATCCAGCAGCAGCACAGATTTGTTCTGTGGCTACTCAGGTAGGTAGTATTGGAAGAGGCACAAAAAAAGACTGAGCTGAAAGTTTGGGGCTATTCCTTAAACAACTCCAGAGAGGAAATTCCTTGCTCACCCTGGGTACTACACAGGTCACTAAGGAGACTCCAAGGAACATGAGTCAGAGGAGACAATTACTCAAGAAAGTTACCCAATGTCCTAACACGTGGTGGCAAAGAGACGCTCTAAGTAACCTCAAGGTGACTCCCAGGCATGGAACACTAGCCAGTCAACAGCGTTAGGCAGGTGGCCACAGCACAAGGAACTTTCCCATCTGCTGCAAAAGATCTAGAACAAAAATCATGTCATAAGTTGCGTTCACGTATCTTTTATAATTTCTAAAATCCTTTCCCACTTATGATCTTACCTGATTTGTTTTCGGAAAAAAACCAAACCTTTGTAGACACATGAGTCCATTATCCCTATACTTGAGATGAAGAGTCAAGTCTTGGGTGATCAGTAACTGAGTGATGGAGATAAAGGCTTCTGATCTTATCTCCTTTCTGGATACACCCCTTCCTGGAGAACAATATAATTCGTCATGGCCTAGATGATTGCAAAATAAACTACAAGTATTTAAAAACAACAAATTGTCAAGGTGTTGAAAATCAACATCAGTGGGGCACCAGTAAGGCTCCATCTAAGAAAACTTCCAAAGAAAGGTGAGCTTGGGGAGGTACTTTGATACTATATAACAGCAGGTTCCACTGGGAAATGGAAATTTAATATAAATAGTATTTTGCAAACAAAAAGAGGTCATATATATGTAAATATATAAAAGATACCATACCCACATACTTCTGGAGTGAAAATAAAATCTCATTTGCCAAATGCTATCGTGTTGTCAAACACTTTATTAATAATAGCTTCTGATTATTAAATATCTGAATAGCAGAACAACACAAGATTCTTGACATGCATTAACTATCAAATCCTAACAACTGCCCTACAAGATAGATAATTATTACAAGATTATTCTCAGCCACGTACAAGGAGACTGAGGCCCCAGGTCAGTGCCCCACAGCTGATGGATGGAAGAGCCATGATTCAGACCCAGGTCTCTCTGACTCCAGAACTTGTGCTTTTCCGCTGCTCTATGCCATCTCCTCAAAGCCCATAATTAAGCAAAATAATACGCTCGTCACAAACGAAAAGATCTCATGCACAAAAATGCCGAGACAGCTTTTGGTTGATGCGTTTCCAAATATGCGGCAGATCCTTTTTCTGGAAACCGCATTTGGCATAAGGGGCCTAAAGTCCAGACAGTTACAGTGACATAACTAAAGGTCTCCGTGGCTGTTGGCCTTGAGTCTGAAATAGCTATGAGCCCTCCCGTCCTGGCGTCTCCCCTGTACACACCCCCCACCCGCGCCAAGCTCAGACTGCCCTCAGGACTTGCAAGTGGGTGAGGCGACAACACTCGTGGGGTTTGTAACAAGGTACATTGTGATCTCCTTGTCCATCCTAGTAACTATTTCCACTGCTCTCACTCTCACTGGAGCTTATTCTCAGCTCTGTAGGACTTCATGTTTGTTTGTTTTGCTTTCAGCTCTAAAAAGGACTCTTAGCAGCCGTTCAAGACTTTTATAAAATTATCCATCGTCTCTTAGAGCAAAACAGAGGGCTGCCGAGAAGGAATGACGCTCTGCGAGCTGGTGCTTGAGACCAGGTTTTAAGTGTAATCTGGTTTTGTTTCTCCCCACCCGCATTCCCATATACCTTATTTTAGTCAAAGAGCATCTTCTCTCAGTCTAAAAGTCAGACAACAGTACACCCCATGGTTCTCAACACATCCAATGGCTTTACCTGTGAGTCCTAGTAATTCTGCAGCTGTGGTTTCTCAGTATGTCGCCATCTCCCCTCCGTCTTCCTTGGCCCATGTCTTGTCTCCCTTGAGATCTTATCCTTTTCCTACCAGGGTTTAGTTTCCATCAAAAGGAAGCAAGAAAATGTAGTGAAAGGGGCATTGGAATTAAAGTCCAAAGAACTCAATCTGAGTTTACTTCCTTCTTCCCTCACTCAACTGTTGGGGTGACTATGGACTAGTCACCCAGCTGTCGGAAACTCCTTTTATCATATCTAAAGTGGACATCATGGAATACTTGACCTACTTATCTCACAGACCTATAGTAAGAATCAGAGGAAAGAGCAGATGAAAAAGAACTCCGTAAAATGCAAGGTAAATATTAGTTTACCCACTGGTCACTTCTATGACCAGGTACTGTGCTAGACACCGGAGATAATATGATTAATAAAATACAGCATCCTCTCTCACGAATCTCTGTTTAAAGGGAGGCAGAACTGGAAGCGAATTATTATATGTTGCAATGTTATGGCACAATGTGCAGAGTGTCATGGGGGCCTAGCGGAGGAAGCCCGGATGATGTCTGGGGATCTGGGGTGCCAGCCAGGTTCTAGAAAGAATCGACAGAGGAAGTCAGATTTGAGCCAGACCATGAAGGGCATCTCAAGAAGAAAGACCAGCACATATAAAAAGCCTGTTATGCTAATATGAATTTTGCCTCCTAAGTGCCAGGGGGGCAACAAGTGGCTTTAAGCAGGAAGTGAAATAATAAGAAGCACGTTTTAGAAAGATCATTTTAAAGGCAGTGGAGCAAGGAAAACATGAGAAAAATTAGATGATTAAAGGTTCTCTCTTGTGAGCCTGAATAGAGCTTGAGTATGAATTGGGGTGAGTAAGATAAAGCCTCTCTTTCAAGGAAGTGGAGATTCCCACCAACAATAACCGTGAGAAGGAGCTGATGCTGGAAAAGGAAATGGACTCCAGGATGGCAAAACTTATCTCTGAGCCTGGACTCAAAGGAGTCTAGATAGTTCAAGGACATTCTTTTGATGTGAGGAAAAAGATGCCTTCTGACATAGAAAGACAGTTGTGTAGGCACGTAAGGAAGCCCCTAAAGGGACCCCAGTAGAATACATGTGGGCCTGTTATGTCTGAGAGTCTCCATATTAAATAGCAGTTGTGCTTCCTCCTGACTTTAAGCCCTTTCTCTTATCCCCGAGCCATCAGCCATGTCATAGAAACCTTATTAACTGGTCTCAGTCGTGCTGTGGTGAAACTAAAATGAAGCTTACCCAGGCCAAAACCATAGTCATAAAAAGAAAAGCAGTGAGAATAATAGTTACCATTTATTGAGCATTTTCTATGTGCCAGGAATGAAGTGTTAGCAGCTTAAGTGGATTACTTAATTTCCTCAACGATCTTGAGATTATAGAACTCTGGTTAATCTCATTTTATAGGTAAGAAATCTAAGGTGTAGAGTGGTTAAATAACTTGCCCAAATCACACTGACTTGATATGTGGCATTCTGTCTCCAGAGACAGTTCTCTTTGTTGCCACCCTGGACTACATCCCAGCTTAGGCTCACAAGCTGTGGCAGCTTTGGTCCAAGCAAGCAATGGCCACATTGACACAAGGAGTGGTTGTGAAGGAGATAGGCAGTGTCATGGGGAGCTGTCTGAAATGGAGCAGCCATTGTGGGTCCATGGCTAAATGGTGAGAGAAGTGCAGGCAATGACCCACATTAACATTGGGAACAATGGGAAACGTGGCCTGGGGCCTCTCTGAGAGCCACTAGAAAGGTCAGGGAACCTCAGAATGAAGACCAAGCTTCTATTCATCGTAATGAGAGGCACCACATCAGTGGACTTCAGGCTAACCAATGTGGCTGTCTTTATGCCTGTCAGCTGGTAAGTCCTGAGGGCCACCCAGCTTGCCATTATATGACAATGAGTGTGTGAAAGCAAACAGAGAAAAAGAGGAACATATCAAGAAATTACAAATTGGCACATAATCAAGCTTCAAACTTGAAAATTCCTGAGAAAAGACTCTATCCTACATAGGCCTAAACAAATTACATGCTGATAGCATGCTGTTTTTAGAGCCCTCTGACTTTATCTGCTGCTCTACTATCAACCTCACCGTTACTAATGAATTTTCTTATGGAACTCAATACTTGGCAGTGAAAGGAAGAAACTGGCAGCAGCATCAGAAATTCACTTAAAGGCAAATAAAGTCAGTGTCTACCGAAAGGGCCTCAAAGACGTGCCATGGCCTTCAAAATCAGTCCCACAGGAGCTGTATGGAGTCTTAGACAAGGAATTTTGCCTCTCATGGTGAAGCCTCTACATTTCCACAATCCCTGTGGAAAGTTCCACATTTCATAGATGACTCCTCCACCAGAACTGTTCCAAATAAGGCAGCCAAATTTTAAGATTCCTGCCACTCGAAATGTGGAAATCCAAATCAGCAGCAGCAGCACCTGGAAGTTTGTTAGAAATGCAGAATCTCAGGCCCCGCCAAAGACACAGTAAATCAGAATCTCCATTTTAACAAAGTCTCCAGGTGATTTGAGTGCATGTTAAAATTAAGATGCACAGTTTAAGATTGCTTGAGATGTCTAAATATCAGGATGTAGTGTCCATATTACAATATTAACTCGAGTATGGATCTGTGACTCTCAATCATTTAATAAGTCCATTAACTCTTGACTTCTCAACAGTGTCCCTTACTCTGCTAAGCACTGTGGTGATACAAAAACAAAGAGTCAAGGGGCCAGCTCGGTGGCATAGTGGTTAATTTCACTCCACTTTGGCAGCTTGGGATTCCCGGGTTCAGATCCCAGGCACAGACCTACGCACCACTTATCAAGCCATGCTGTGGCAGGCATCCATGTAAAGCAGAGGAAGATGGGCACAGATGTTAGCCCAGGGCCAGTCTTCCTCAGCAAAAAGAGGAGGATTGGCAACAGATGTTAGCTCAAGGCTAATCTTTCTCACACACACACACACAAAAGAGTTAAGAGATGATCCCTGTTGAGAGCATACTTACAATTCCGTTGTAGAATATACATATTCTCAGAATGACCTTTCAAAAAAGTAAATCAGAACCCATCAGTGCCTACATAAAAAAAACAGGGTTCCCCAATGTAAACTAGATGAAGTCCAGACTCCAGCAGAGCACATGAAGCCTTTTAGCAGCTTGGAGCACACCTTCCTCCCGAGCCTTACCCATGGCCACTGTCTCTCCCCCAGTGCTTTGCTCCAGCCACATTGAACTTGAAGGTCCTTGAATGTGCAGAGCTCACTCTCATGCCTTGCACTTGCAGAACAACTCTGCCCCTTTCTGCTCTTCCCCCTTTTTAGGATAACTCCATTTAATTCTTTAGACTCACCTCAGCATCATCTTTCTCAGGAAGCTTTTCTTTGGCTTCTAATTTGAGGGAATTGTTGCCCCTCTAGTGTATTTCCCTTGCAAATTCTGTTTATGACTATCTCCTAGATACAAAGGTACTCAGTAAATGTCTGGTTGAAATAAATAAAAATGGTATATGAAACAGCTATAAATCAGTGATGCAATTGAGCAGCACCACAGTCTCCACCTCAGACACACCGAAGAGCCCTGTCCCAGGATGTAAATGCCCTAATCCTTCTCAATCAGGCTTCTCTCATGGATCATCTGACTTGCTGACTAAGCCCTTGCAATCTGGAGGCTCAGTCCTATGCTTGGGATGTCCTCCCTCACCCCTTTCACTTGGGAGACTCCTAGGCACCTTTTATATCTCATCTCAAATGTGACATCCTCTAAGAAGCTTCCTCCCCTGCACAAGAGTGAGTTGGACCTTCCCATCTCTGTGGTCCACTGTCAGTTTGTATCTCTCTCTCTAAGATCTTATCTGGTTGGTTGTGTATCTTTGCTTGCCTGTCTCTCTCACCTGCCTATTTTTTCTAGGACAGAGACTTGTCTTCTAAGGCAGGAATAAGACTGGTTGTGTTTTATTCCTGTCTGTATTCTCAGTGTTCTGAACATGTCTGGCACAAAATACACCAGTGCTTCCCAACCGCTGCTAATTAATCTTCAGAATCAACCATATGTCACTGAAAAATCCATGTGCCTGTGCTTCATCCCAAAAGATTTGCTTCCATAAGTCTAGGACAGTGTCCAGGCATCTATATTTTGCAAATGCTCCCCAGATAATTCTGATCCTCTACCCCCGGGCATGACTCACTGCTTTTCTAGATACACCTGAGGTACCTCCTTGACATATTCTGCTTGATCAGATTGCCTTGGTCCTTTCTGGCTGGATACATCTTATACCTACCCACACCCTGGCATCACTGCAATGATAGGAAGCAGTATATGCACTTATGGGCTCAACTGCATGCGCCCATCTCTATAGGAGGCAGAGAAGAACGTGATGGATGTGTCACTAGGGTAGAATAATGGCAGAGACCTTTTAGGCAGACCTAGTCTTCCCTTACCCAAAGTTCCCAAGATGTCATGCCCATAACTCTACAACACTATCACTTAACTTTCCAGCCTGGTTCTGTGCTCCAACTAGACTGTGCCCTAGCTAGAGTCCTTGAAGGCAGCACTATTCTCTTTGGTGCTATAATCTCAAATCTTCTCCCAGTGCCTGCCACATAATAAGTGCTCAATAAATGTTTGATGACAGTCAGTCTGAAAGAGTAAATGAGAGGATTGGATAGATGGAAAGGAAGAAGGAAAACATTCCTGCAGGGGTGGAATTAGGAATCAAGCTGTTTACAGGTCTAGAGAAGAGAGACAGCTTGGTACACGTACAAGACAACAAGATAATAATTTGTGAAGTTAGCTGCTCCCTTGTAGAGAATGTTGAAGGCCTTTGTGGTTCCTTCTCAAGGGATTTCTAACAATGGACTTCTGTACTGTGCAGGAGGAAGCTCTCTTGAGAGTCAAGACAGAGTTATTCCTAAATCTGCTGTAGAATTATTGTGTTACTATCAATAAAGGGAAGAAAGAAAATGAAAGGAAATATTTAGTATCTATTTTGTGCCTAGTGTTTTGCATTTGCTATCTCCCTGAATTGCAACAACAGCTTCCTGTACTGTTACTGCCATTTTCAGTGATGGATATTAAAGTAAGAGAGTTTAAATGACCCTTACAACTTGTACTTTTCCCTACATGCATTGCAGCTTTCATTCACTTGAGCTCTCTGGGCCTCAGTTTCTGTACTTGATAATGAATGGATTGTGCTAGATTATGTCTTAGGCCTTTTTAGTTCTAAAATCAACAGGTTTGTCTTTGTAGTGGGGTTTTTCAACCTTAAGGCAACTTCTTTTGAAGCCTGTCTGTTACTTAATACAATACTATGCATCATTCAATAATTGCTTACTGAATTTAAGAATTGAGTTTAATCCCCTGGGCAGCTCTGGGAGATAAGGACAGTATAACATTTTGCTCTAGTCAAAAGGTTTGCTCACAGTTCCTGAACAAACCTTGCATAATCTTGTTTCTTCACTTCTGCCTGTGATTTACTTTCTACTTATGAAAATTTTACTCTGTCTTCAAAGTCCAGTTCAACCATCCTCCTCCATGCAACACTCTCTGGTTGCCAATGGACCAATGGACTATGGTAAGGAGGATGGTGTTATTCAATTGACTTAGGGATGGGGTCAGTCACACCTAAACCATGGACTGCTGCATAATGAGGGAAGCGTAGAATGGATGAGGAGAGGCAACCTCAGGGTCCAATGTATTTCCTCATGGGGATTTAAAGAAAGAACAGTCCAAAATTGCTCTTCCCTAGAATCTCTGGGCTTCAAAGCACCTCATTATTGCCTTAGAAGTAAAATTACTATATCTAGTTTAAAAATCTGCATCACCTCTAGCTTTTACGATTCTTCATAGACTTTTCGTAACCAACCTCTGCTCTGCCATCACATACCATTAAATTTCCATGCACCCAGCTCCTTCACATGGAAGATATCTCTCTGCCTGAGATAGTGGTGGAAGATTACTAGGAAGACTGACTTTATTCATTACATCTCTGCCTGAGGACATCCTGAAGAGGTCCAGGTCACTATCCCTGCAAGCAGAACCACCTGCCTTATGGAAATATTTCTTCTTTTTCATGCATCTTTGTTCATTCTTAGTAAAACAAGATGGAATTAGCATTATGTAGCCACAACCACAAAATTAAAGTGCTTACTCCCATATATGCACACACATTACAATCTCCGACATTCAACATAGATGACTAAGGAATGTGTTAAACCTTCTGGATCACTGTGCTATATAAATCATAGTGAACTACTGCTCCTGGCCGTTTTAAAATCAGACATAAATTTTTTGTCCTTTGAAGGTTATCATTTAATGTTTGCTCACTTGTGTATTCCTGACACCTGGCACAGTGACAAAATGAGTCATTCGGTAAATATTTGTTGACTGAATCCAACAATCAATGGACTCATCTCTACTTTTTCTGTCTTTCTCCCCTAATATGACTCTGAAAATGTGTCATCAATATAATAAACACATTAATTTAACACAAGAAAATCTGAGTCATAAAATGGAAGAAACCTCTGTCCTCTGTGCTTTGCTAATGTTTCTGTAATTATACTTGCAATTCATCTGTTTTTACATGCTTCTATCCTCCACTGGACATGTGTTTTTTAAGGGAGGTGACTGTCTTACTCATTTCTGTATCATCAACATTTATTATAGTGGCCAGTACATAATAAGTTTAGTAGATGTTTATTAAATGGTTGAGTAAATATATTTCTGAAATGATTCCTGTGCCTACATTGATTTCCTGCTCCCTCCTCATCCCTATCCTAGTTTTTTTTCTAGAATTTTTAGATATTTCTCTATTGTATTTAGACAGGCAGCTTGTGGGAAAATTAAAAGTAAATCCCTCTTACAAAAACTAGAGACTCCTGATATAAATAATCTTTTAAAAATGTTTTTTAAATCATAAAATTGTAATGCTTGAAGGAACCTCACAGATCTCCCAAAGGTAAATATATTAAGAATCCTGCCTACCAATAATATGAACTTAGTATATCTTTTTTATAAAGAATATGTATGATATATTAAAAAATGAAGACTTAAAAAATATAAGGACAATCATTACACAGGAGAAATTAAAATTCAGGGAATCAGCATATAGAACATCTTTCACACAAGCACTGGTAGGGGGTTGTGGGAATAAGATGTCTCATGCTCTGTTGATAGGAGTACAGACTGGTGACGCCATTCTGAAGAGCCATCTGGCATTACTGGCTGTATAGGAATATATCATATAACCCAAGATCCTGAGTAAATAATCCAAGGAAATTCTCACACAATCTCCGTAGGGGCCAGTAAAAGAATTTGGCAGGGAGTTAGAGGCAACCTGAGTGTCCACCAGTTAGAGCATGAATAGGTGAAATATGATGGATGCACCCCAGGAAGTTCAGTATGGCAATCGAGGCTACAGATCAGATTTTCACATAGCAATATGATGGGTCTTAGAAACGTAGTACTTAGTGAAATACGTAACACAATATCATTTATGTAAATTATAATACATGCACACAAAACAAAACATATTTTCCTATAACATATACAACCAAAAATAAAGCAACTCACATTAAATAGATGATAATGGTAACTGGTGGGGAGGGGGGAGAAATATGGAATATAGTGATAAATGGGAATACATAATTTAAAAAAATAAGAGGGAGGTTGCATGGCCCATAGATGATAATGTACTGACCAATATGGTCAACTCAAAACCCTACACTGAAGGTCCAAAAGAAAAAAAATGAAAATAAAAGAGCAGTGATAAAATTTACTACTAATAAAATTAATGTAAATTAAAACCATAAAGCCTTTCTCACTTACCAAAATAATAAAAGATTTATTTTACTGGAACCAGTAGCCAGCTCCATTTTTGTCATTTATCCAGGATAAATAAATAAGGATTAGCATTGCTATTTAACTTTAATTCTGGCAGTATAATCCAATATAGCTAAGCAAAGAAAGAAATTAAAAGTATAAAAATTAGAAATAAGGAATATTTATCACTTTATTGTCTATTTGAAAAACAAAGAAAATCAACTGAAAAATAATTTTTTCAATTTTAAAAAATTTTTTGGTAATTTTTTTATCACAGAGAATAAGTAAATTTGGCAAGAAAGTTGGGCACAAATTTCATATGTACAATGTAATAGCCTACAAATTAATACCCTAAATAAAATCAAAACTAGTTTGTTTTTATAAAGAAAAATAACTCCACCCACAATGGAAAAAAACAACTTAGAAAACTTATCAATAGCATTTAAGATCTAGATAAAGAGAATTGTAGAATTCGTCTGAGAGACAAAAAGAAGACTTGAACAAAAGGCAAGGCATACAGTGATCCTGGATGGAAAGAATTAACTTTGTAAACATGTCAGTTCTTTTCCAATCGACCTATAAATTTAGTGTAATTTTACTAAAAATACCAACTGGCTTATTTGGGAAACAAAAGAGCTGATTTCAAAGTCAATGTCAAAGAATCACTAAGAATATCCAGAACAATTCCAAAAAAGAGGAATATTGAGAAGGGACAAACCTTAATAGATAATTGCATATTGTATAAAGCAAATAAATATTGTATATTGTGCAGCAAATACTGTACAAAGCAAAATAATTTACAAAATATATTATAGCTACATGAATAAAAAGATCCAAAGAACGAAAACTAACTCAAAAAAATAGTCCCTAATGCATGCGGGGATTAAGTTATATGATAAAGGTGGCATTTGAAATCAGTGAAGAAGAGAAGGATTATTCAGTAAATGGTATCATAAGAACTGGATGGCCATCTGAAAGAAAAATCTAGTTGGATCAATAATATAACTTAAAAATAAAACCTTGTAAGTGCAAGAAGAAACCATGGTAGCAATTTTTGATGTATAATGTCTGAATGGCATAGGTCTTTCTAAACATGACATAAAAGTCAGAAGTAATAAACAAAAAAATGTGAAAATTTGACAATAAAAAATTTTGACGGGGCAAAACCCACAATAAGCAAAGTCAATATTCTCAAGGGAAAAATGAGAAAAAAAATTGTAATTTAAACAAGGGCCAATTTCCCTAATATGTAAACAGCTCTCATAAATCATTAAAAAAAAGATCAACAGTGCAATAGAAAAATTAAAGGGGTATTTACAGGAAAAAAAATAGCCCTGAAACATATGCAATTATGTTCAACCTTACTAGAAGATAAATGCAAATAAAAATTACACTGAGATACCATTTTCACCCATCATACTAGAAAATAGTTTAAAAATTGGTTAAGAGACGGATTGTCAAGAGAATAGGGAAAAAGCCACTTTCCTACATTGCTGGGGGGGAGGTAAATTGGTGGCACCTCTAGGGAGGACAATTTATCGGCAACTATCAAAATTACAATTATATATATTTTTGACATAGAAAGACCACGTCTACATATTCCTTCTACAAATACACTTGCACAAGTATATTCACTGCTGCCCTATTTGTAAGAGCAAAAGATTGAAAACAATATTGTTTCCAATTCTCCACTGAAATTTTTTCCTCTTCCTTATTGCCTTGGGCATTGCAACAAGACTTATTTTCAAGTTGGTCTCTGAATTTCTGGGACCCCTGTGGATATGTGTCTATTTTCTACCATTTGTATCAATTTTTCTTCAGGTTGTCATGTCTTCTTATGTGCCTGTTGTTTGATTTGGTTGGTTTTGGTGGTTGGGACTTCGTAAAAGTCTTTCTAAAAATAATGTGAAGCCAAGTGTGTTGTTATCTTCTCCAGAGAAGATTTACCTTTGCTTCCACCAAGAGCTATTAGCAATCTTGAATCACCTCAATGCACTTTCAGAAATTAAGAGGGTATGTCCAGTCCCTTTTGAGGGCATGTCACTTGGGACTGATTCTTACTCCTAGGGTCCATCCCTTTGGAGTCCCAGCTCAAAGTTGAGGAGGTCACCAGGGCTCCCCTTCCTTGGACGGTCCATGACTCTTCTTAGCCCCACGAGGCTGTCACAAAGTCCTTCTCAAGCCTTCTCATTGCCCAGGTGAAAAGCAGCCTCAAAGGCTGGGCTCATAATCCTGGGTTTTCATTCCTGACCAAGTAATTCCTTACTCTCTTTTTAACCCTCTACTATCTTCAGGCAGGAATCTTTAAAAAATATATTTATCTAGCTTTTCTGGTTGTCCTAATGGGGATTTGGTCCATATTCTTTTGTCCATCATGACCAGGAACAAAATCTCGAAAAGCCCTATATGCCCATTGATCAATAAATTATGGTACACTTATACAATAGAACATTAGAGAATAATAGTACAATAGAGAGGATATTCTTTAGGTGCTGACATGGAGCAATCTTTAAGATACATTGTTTAGTGAAGACAGAAGGTACAGAACAGTGGTATGCTATCCTTTAGGCATAAAATATCTCTGGAAGGATTCAAAATAATTTAATACTTGGATTGTTTTGGGTTTGGAAAAGTGTATAGCCAAGACATAGAAGTGAGAAGAAAATTCTTCACTATTTATTTACCATTTTGTGTATTTGAATTTTGAAACAAGTAATATATTACCTATTCAATATAAAAGCACATAAAGTAAATAATAAATGATAAAAAATGTTCATGCACTGCAGTATTTATAATAGCAAACAATTAAAAGCAACTGAAATGTTAAACTGTAAGGAAATGGTTAAATATGTCAAGGGCAAAGGATGGCATATTCTGTGATGTTATTAAAAATAAATATGAAAGTTATATAGAAACACGGATGCACTACTTTCCTATTGCGGTGTAATAAATTAACACAAACTTAGCAGTTTAAAACATCATTTTTTCTCTCATTGTTCTGTAGATCAGAAGTCCCACATGGTGTAGTTTGGTTCTCTGCTTAAAGTCTCACAAGGCTGAAATCAAGTTGTCAACCGGGCTGAATTCTTATCTTAGAATTCTGCCTAACTTAATGTAAAATGCATATTACTAAAGAAAGAAAATAATGTCCCTGAAACAAATACAGGTATTCAATCTTACCAGTAAGAGAAATTACACTTTTCCTCTTTTCATCCGTCAGACAGAAAAGGTTTTTAAAATTAGGTAATGCACTGGACTGTCAAGGGTGTATAGAGACAGCTTCTTTCCTAAAT
The DNA here is from genome assembly GCA_031878705.1 of Tapirus indicus. Taxonomy (NCBI): domain Eukaryota; kingdom Metazoa; phylum Chordata; class Mammalia; order Perissodactyla; family Tapiridae; genus Tapirus; species Tapirus indicus. The sequence goes on from CM062935.1 coordinate 21,751,693, forward strand.
TATTCAAATGTACATCAAAATGTCGCATATAGCAATGCATATAAACTATGACAACAACCAGGTAAAACCACGTGTATATGAAAGAGATTAGAAGGAAGTGAACAAAAATGCTTAGTCACATGAAAGAATTTGTGTCACAATTTTTTGTTAATTTTGAGATTTCAAGTAAGTTGACTAGTGTTTTATATCATTAAAATTATATTTAAAGAGGAAGAACAGTAACTTTTCTACCTCCTTCCTTTATTATAGCACAAAGAAATGAGTAGATTTATGGTAGTGTTCCAAATCACTGTTATTTGCTGGTATTGCTGGGATTAGGACACAGGTCCCCAACCCCTGGTCCTTTATGTACCATTCTGTCCCGTCTCCTGTTGGAAAACTCCAGGCGTATGAGAGCGTGACAATTATAGAATACCTGTTACCCACTGAGTGCTTGCTAGGTACATTTAAAGTGTATTTATTGCTCACAACAATCCTATAGGATAAGTATTATTTCACATTCTCATTGGGTTTTTAATCCCAGCTCTGCTCCAGACAAATTGATAGACTGGCAAGGATTCCACCTCTCCTTGCTCAGTTTCCTCTTTTGCAAAATGGAATAAGAGTCATACCTAAGATGTGGGGGATACTGTTGATATCCTGCCTACATGCCTTCAGCACTTAACCACATCCACGCATGCTCAGCCCAACTTCCAACTGCCAGCACCTTTGACTTGTTGCCTGAGGTTTCCTCTGTCCAGGAAACCCCTTCTGTTCTTATGTGGGAAAGGCTGAAATTTCTGGGGGAGTTAATGCCCCTCATCTTCCTCCAAGAGCCATCAATCAATGAGTAACTGGGAAATGCATGGATAATCACTGAGCCACCTTATCCTCTGGGTGAAATTGCTGGGTTGTTGGTTCTATGCCTAAAATATTCCGTTATTCCCTAGCAGGATTAAGTTCCATTTACCCTCAGGAATAATTCCCTTGAAAATATGCTTTTTTTTTTTGTAGTAAGAACATTTAACATGAGATTTACCCTCTTAACAAAATTTTAAGTGTCCAATACAGTACTGTTAACTATAAGCACAACGTTGTACAGCAGATCTCTAGAACTTATTCATCTTGTGTAACTGGAATGTTGTACCCATTAAACAACAACTCCCTGTTTCTCCCTCCCCTAAATCCCTGGCAACCAGTATTTTACTCTGTGCTTCTATGAGCTTGGCTATTTTAGATATCTAATACAAGTAGAATCATAAAGTATTTGTTCTTTTGTGGCTGTCATATTTCAGTTAGCCTTATATCCTCCAGGTTCATCTATGTTGTTGCATATTGCAGGATTTTCTTCTTTAATAAGGCTGAATAATATTTCATTGTATGTATATACCACATATTCTTTATCCATTCACTTGTCAATGGACATTTAGGTTGTTTCCACATCTTGACTCTTGTGACTAGTGCTGCAATAAACACAGGGATGCAAAGATCTCTTCGAGATCCTGATTTCAATTCTTCTAGATAAATAACCAGAAGTGGGACTGCTGGATCATATGGTAGTTCTATTTTTAACTTTTTGGGGAACCTCCATACTGTTTTCCATAATGGCTGTACCAATTTACATTCCCATCAACAGTGCACTAGGGTTTGCTATTCTCCACATCCTTGGCAACACTTCTTAGCTCTTGTCTTCTTGATAAAAGTCATTCTAACAGGCGTGAGGTGGTATTTCATTATGGTTTTGATTTGCATTTTCCTTATGATTAGTGATATTGAGCATCTTTTCATGTACCCGTTGGCCATTTGTATATTTTCTTTGTAAAAGTGTCTATTCAGGTCCTCTGTCCATTTTTAAAATCACATTATTGGGTTTTTGCTATTCAGTTGTATGAGTTCCTTGAATATTTTAGATATTAACTCCTTATCAGATATGTAGTTTGCAAATATTTTCTCCCATTCTGTAGGTTGCCTTTTCATTTTCTTGATTGCTTTTTTTGCTAAACAGAAGCTTTTTAGTTTGATGTAGTCCCACTTGTTGTTTTTGCTTTTGTTGCCCGTGCTTTTGGCATTATAGCCAAAAAAATCATTGCGAAGACCAATGTCAAAGAGCTTACCCTCATGTTTTCTTCTAGTTTCGGGTCTTACATGTAATTCTTTATTCCATTTTGAGTTAATTTTTGTGAATGATGTAAGATAGGGGTCCAATTTCATTTTTCTGCCTCTGAATATTCAGTTTTTCCCAACACCATTTGTGGAAAAGACTACCTTTTCTACATCGTATATTCTTAGCACCCTTGCAAAGATTAGCTGACTGTATATGCGTGGGTTTATTTCTGTGCTCTCTATTCTATTTCATTGGTCTATATGTCTGCTTTATGCTAGTACCACATTGTTTTAATTACTATAGATTTTTAATATATTTTGAATGATGGCTCTGACTCTGTTTTTCTTTTTCAAGATTGCTTTGGCTATTCAGGGTTCTTTGTGATTCCATATGAATTTTAGAATTGCTTATTTCTTAATTTCTGTAAATAATACCATTAGGATTTTGATAGGGATTGGATTGATCAGTAGATTGCTTTGCATAGTACAAACATTTTAACAAGATTAAGTTTTCCAATCAATGAACACAGGGTGTCTTTCCATTTGCTCGTGTGTTTCTTTTAATTTCTTTCATCAATATTTTATAGTTTTCAGAATATATCTTTTATTTTCTCAGTTAAGTTTAATTCTATGTATTTTATTCTTTTTGATGCTATTGTAAATAAGATTTTTTTTAAATTTCAGAGGGTTTGTTGTTAGTGTTTAGAAATACAACTGGTTTTTGTGTGTTGACTTTGTATCCTACAACTTTACTGAATTTGTTCATTAGTTCTAACAGATTTTTGTTGTCTTTAGGGTTTTCTAATAATAATATCATGCCATCTGCAAACAGAAAAATTTTACTTCTTTCTATATGATTTGGATGCATTTATTTATTTTTCTTGCCTAATTTCTCTGGCAAGGACTTCCAGTACTATGTTGAATAAAAGTGGCAAGAGTGGGCATCCTTGCCTTGTTTCCGATCTTGTACAAAAAGATTTCAGTTGGTTTCAGGATCAGGGTAATTCTGGCCTTGTAAAACGAGTTTGGAAGTGTTCTCTCCTCCTCAGCTTTTGGAAGAGTTTGAGAGATTGCCATTAATTCTTTAAATGTTTGGTAGAATTCACCTATGAAGTCATCTGATCCTTGGCTTTTTATTTGTTGAGAGATTTTTGATTACTGTTTCAACATCCTCGCTGGTTTTAGGTCTGTTTCGATTTTCTATTTCTTCATGATTCAGTCTGGTAGGTTGTATGTTTCTAGAAATTTATACATTTCTTATAGGTTATCCAATTTGTTGGCATATTCTGTTCACAGTAGTCTCATGATCTTTTTTATTTCTGTGGTATCGGTTACAGTGTGTATAATGTCTCCTCTTTCATTTCTGATTTTATTTGAGCCTTTTCTATTTTTTCTAAAGTGAGTCTCTTGGAGCTGGCCCAGTGGCGCAGCGGTTTAGTCCGCGCTTGGCAGCCCGGGGTTCGCGAGTTCAGATCCCGGGCACCCGCCGACGCACCGCCCGTCAGCCACGCCGTGGCGGCGTCCCATATAAAGTGGAGGAAGATGGGCACGGATGTTAGCCCAGGGCCAGTCTTCCTCAAGCAAAAAAAAAAAGAGGAAGTTTAGCAACGGATGTTAGCTCAGGACTGGTCTTCCTCACATAAAAAAAAAGAAAAAAAAATAATAAAGTGAGTCTCTTGTAGACAGCAATGGTTGCACTTTGTTTTTTAATCCATTCTGCCACTCTATAGATTTGATTGGGGAGTTTCACTCATTTACATTAAAGTAATTATTGATACTGAAGGACTTACTATTGTTATTTGTGAATTGTTTTCTGTCTTGTAGTTCTTTTGTGTCTCTTCCTCTCTTGCTATCTTCCTTTGTGTTTCATTGATTTTTTTTAATACTGATATGCCTGAATCCTTTATATTTCTCTTTTGTGTATCTTCTATAGGTTACCATGGGGCTTACACAAATATCTTATAGTTATAATAGTCTACCTTAAGCTGATAACAACTCAACTTCAATCACATACAAAATTCTATATTTATTCTTCTCCTCCCCCTTAAAGTCAAAATGAACATATTTTAAAATTACGTATCTAACATATTTTATATCTCTAGTTATTTTTAATATTTTTGTCTTTTAACTTTTATACTAGAATTAACAGTGATTTACCCACCACCATCATAGTATTACATTATTCTGTATTTGTCTATATATTTACCATTATCAGCAAGCTTTATATTTTCATATGCTTTCATGTTACTCTTTAGTGTCCTTTTGTTTCAAATTGAAAAACACTTTAACTTTTCTTGTAAGGCATATCTGTGTTGATGAACTCTTTCAGCTCTTGCTTATCTGGGAAAAACTTTATCTCTCCCTCATTTTTTAAGGACTGTAGTATTCTTAGTTGGCAGGTTTTTTTTTTCTTTTAGCACTTTGAATACATTGCCCGCTCTCTTCTGGCCTACAATATTTCTGCTGAGAAATCCAGTGGTAGTCATATGGGGGTTCTTTCTTTACATGACAAGTCATTTTTCTCTTGCTGTTTTCAAAATCCCCTGTCTCAGACTTTTGATAATTTGATTGTAATGTGTCACAGCGTGGATTTTGGGGGGGTCCGTTTTATTTGGGATCAGTTGGGTGTCAGGCTGGCCAGATATTTTGGTGTTTTTTCTAAACATCATGCCAGTCAAACCCCCTTTCTCTGTTCTTAGTCGCCCCCAGGCATCAAGAGTATGCTGAATCCCATCAGTGCACCAAGACAAGGGAGATTGAAGCCAGTCCCTCAGGCAGCCTCCAGAAAAGTTGGATGATTGTATGCTCTGTCCAACTCTTTCACTCCCCAGAGAGAAGCTGGGATCTGGGGTTCTTTGCCCATTTTCCCTTTGCTGAGCTGGATGGAGGAATTATGGCAGCGGCTAGTTCACACTGCTGTCTTTGTCCTCACTTGCTTCCAGGCAGCAAGAGTATGCCAGATCCTGTTAGTGCTCTAAGATAGATAAGACAGAAGTCAGTCCTTTGGGCAGTCTCCAGAAAAGTTGGGGCACTGGATGTGTGATCCAACTCTTTCCTTCCACAAGGAGAAACTGGAAGCTAGTGTCTTTCCTCTGCTCACTCTGTGATGATCTAGGGGGAGGGCTATCGTAATTGCCAGCCTAAACCACCATCTCTGATCTCACTGATCCTGAGGTGGCTAGAATATGCCAGGTTCCCATCAGCATTCTGAAGCAGGCAAGACAGAAGCCAGTCTTCTGGGAAGCCCCTGGAAAAGTTGGGGCATTGGATGCACAGTCCAACTCTTTCCTTTCCCCGGGAGAGGGTGGGATCTGGAGGATTTCATCCTGATCTTAAGGTGCTCTGCTGGAGGTAGGGATTATAGTCACAGGGTGTCTTGAAGTCCCTACTGACTTCAATGTGGCTAGTTTCATGCTTGTTCAGGGTACACAAGCCTCTTAACTAGTTTCTGGATTTCTCACAAAGGGAATTTGTCCACATTTTGTCCTTGAGTTGGTATGTTCATGAGGGAATAGAGAGTCCAGGGCTTTCTAGTCTGTCATCTCACTGACATCTCTCTGATAATAAATTTTTATTGTTTGGTTTTTTTTTTTTTTTCTTGAATCTTTGTCTTAGAGATTCTGGGCATACAAATTAAGATTTATTGCAATGTTTAAAGTTGATGAGTAGAAAGCACTCAATACAATATAGACCTCAACAGAGGTTAGCCATTTTTACTCTTACTATTTTCATTTTATAAATAAGAGAACTGAGGCTCAAAAGTAAGTGTAAACTAAGCAGCAAAGTCTTCCCTCACTGCATCACCCATGGGTATTACTAGACAACCAACCTTCTCCAGCAGTTGACCTGGGACAAAAGCTATTAGAGACTCCAGGAATAATTTTGATGCCCCCTTAGTCTTATGACCATTTTACTACTTATTAATATTCCCAGAAGAGCAAAAGGAAGATAAGACAAAGTCAAATTTAAGTAGTTTATCAGTAAAGTTAGTGGTAGGACTGATAAGAATTCAAACAAAGGTTTGGGGATTATCTAATGATATTAGTCACCTATGGCTGCATTACAAATTACCACAAATTTCATAGCTTAAAACAAAACAAATGTATTATCTCACCATTTTTGTGGGTCAGAAATTCAGGCACAGCTTGTCTGGGTTGTCTGTTTTGGGGTGTTTCATAGGCTTCAGTCAAAGTGCTGGCCAAGGCTGTGGTCCCATCTGAAAGCTTGACTGGGAAAGGATCCACTTCCAAGCTCACAGTCTTGCTGGCAAAATTCAGTTTCTCAAGGGTTATTGGACTGAAGGCCTCTGTTCTCAGCCGGCTATTGGCTAGAAGTGTACCTCAGTTCCTTCCACGTGCATGGCAGTATGCAAATCGAGAGGGCAACAAAGAGAATCTGCTAGCAAGATGGAAGACATAATTTTATGTAACCTAATTACAGAAGTGACATCCCATCTTCTTTTCCCTATTCTAGTGGTTAGAAGCAAGTCACTAGGCAAGTCCACATTCAATGGAAAGGGATTGCATGAGGATGTGAATATCAGGAGGCAGGGATCATTAGGAGACATTTTAGAATATACCTGCCACATTAGTCAATTTTAGGTCATCCTAATAGGAAAGAAAAAGGATGGCTAAACAGAAAACATTCCTTTTTTGGTTCTTTGATATACTCTTGGAATCTTAACAGGAGATTTCCCTCACAAAATTAGCTTTTACTTAAGCAAATGTATTCTGAGAATGTAAGATGGCTTTAAAACTTTATGGGGGACAATAAGAAGAGAAGAAGGAAATCAAAGTTATCTATGACTAGTTGAATTGTATAACTGCATAATATTGGGAGATTCTATTCATTGTTGGTGGACCAATCTGAATAATGGATATTGACACACTCAATTCAACATAAATGCATTGAGCATACTCTCTTGCATATAGTAGCGACTTAATTCCTATTTGGAAAAAAAATCAAATAGAATTAGATTTAAATGTGTAGATTTCAATCATCCTTGCTGGTACTATTCATACTTTAACTTTTACCAAGAGCCATTCTGCCTCTGCTTACAAGTGTAATGACGAAGAATTTGTACCTTGAAGTAGAAACAAAATTGACAATAAAAAATCAGAATCCATGCTATTATTACTCACTCCTAACAGAGCTCTGCTTATAAACTGCAAAAGGCTGCCTTTTCTCTAATCTGCGGGGATGTTTCAGCCCACCAAATGAAAAATAAAGCCATATTCAACAGCAGCCAAGGAGTCATGGATGTGAAATCGTGCCTCCCTCATTACCTGCAATGCATGGTTGAGATCATTCGAAGTAACACCTGGAAATTCTCTACTAAAACAATCACAAGGTGGGTCAGGAGTTTATGCCTTTTTGACCAGGTCCACAACCCACAGCTGCCACATTGAATTTTAATTGGATATTATTCTAGAGAGGAGTTCCTATGCTAGTATTAAATCAGAGAAAAAGCAATTCCACTGCATTATTCATCACTCCAGCATAAAAGAAAATAGAATGGAGTTAAATTAGAAAACTGCTTTTTGGCAGGGAGAGGGTTTCTATATAACCAGACTATCAACCACAATGTTTGGGCCCAATATTACAACAATATATGTGTCCAATGAACAAAAATTCAGTTCTAAATCACTTCTTCCATAGTACAAATAAGGGAATGGTTTTCCTTGTGCTGTCTATGGTTCCAAAGTATTGCTTTTATTTTCATAAGATTAGGATAATATTAATCAAGCCATCGAGGGTATACATATAGGTCATCTTACCTAAAGTCTTGACTAGTTCCAGTATACATTATATGTCTTTGTGATCTGCCTCCTGCTTTGTCTTTAAGTTTCTTTTGTGTCTGTCCAGGCAAAGTGGAGAGCTATAATTGACCTTGAGTCAAGAATGTAATTATTCAGATATGTAGAATTTTTCCTTCTTAGAATTTATCAGAGAAATACTTCTGTGAGTGAAGGTAGAAATCCATTTATATTTTTAAGAATGTAAGGGAAAAACCAGGAGAATTTGACACTTAGTGTGCATCTACCATGCGCCAACCATTTTTTGGCATATTTTCTCTCATTGAATGATCAGTCCTGCAAGTATTATTATCCCAATTTGATAAATGAGAAAAGGGAAACTGAGGACCCATGGAAGGGAAGAAAACTAACATTTGTTGATCAAGTGAATACAAACACGAGGACCACTTCATATTTATAAATTCATTTAAACTTTACATATCCATATCCGTGTTACAGTTGAAGAAACAGGCTCAGGAGATGTTACATAATTTGCACCATATCATATAGCTAGTTTGCAGCTGAGTTGAATTGGAACCCATGTGCATCTGATTCCTTGTATTTTTCCCAATTATGCCACAATAATTCAGCATAAAATCCTTTAAATGTAGCTTCTGGCAGAGGCACTGAAGAATTTAGATGGTTTCCTGCCCACTTAAGAGGTAAAGCTTGCTATTTATAAAACTGTTATGTTCCCCAGCAGAGAAAGGTATCTGGGAAGATTTCCAGACTTAAATTTATCCATAATTAAATAAGTAAAATTAATAAAAGTAAATACTAGAGGCATCTTCCTTGGCTCAATTGTACATTCCAATACAGACCCAGTCACCAAATCTACCCTATTACAATTTCCTTTCTTTTTTTTTATTACTAAAATTGTTGAACATTTGTCATTCACTATAATTTCTTTTTAACTCATCTATCTCCTGCTCTAGACTATGAGTTTCTTGAAAGTAGATACCTTGATATATTCTAGGCATCTAATACCTGGCACTTAGCAGATGCTCAATAAAAATTGAAAGGATAAATGATTGACTAAATAAATTAATGAATGAATGAAGAAATATATGAAACAACAGGGTACAAAGCCAGATTCACAGATCACAAAGGAGGCAGATCACAAAGACATTCATTCATTCTAGCAAACTTCAGAATACTCTAGACTATGGCCCTCATGCTGAAGGTAGTGTGATGCCCCTGGGCTGCCTCGAGTTGTATATGTAGCTTGGCAGGTACTTAACCATGATTCAGGTTAATTGAATGTTACCCACCTCTGCACCTTGACCATTCAAGATGCTCAGATATTGATCTCCAGTAGCTGATAGACTAAGGTCCCACTGATTCTGTGATTCTCTATCACATACTTTCCCCCACTTCTCCTTCATTCCTCTGTTCCAAATATACACTTTATTTTGATGTTGCAGAAATATAAATGTAGGCTTTCCTTCTGCTTACTAGAATGCCTACAGATAATGTGTAGTGGTTAAGAGTGCAAGTTTCAGGTCAGACCAAGTAGGTTCAAGCCAGACTACCATTTATGTATTAGCATGTGACCTTCAAAAAGCTACTTAATACGTCTAAGTTTCAGCTTCTCATGTATAAATGGAGATAATAGGAGTACCTACCTCAGAAAGTTATTGTGGAAATTATATTAGATGATGAACCAAATGTAGTGATCACGGTTCCTGACACATTATTTTTCTAATAACAGAATGAGAGTGAGAAAATGTCTTTTCATTGGCTGTCCAGTTTATAATGACTTACGAATTAAAACCAAGAGAAGAGAGAAATCCCCATTATCCGCCTAAGAAAGTACTAATTGAATAATCTGGTTGCAAGGACAGGAATATCTATGGGTCCAGCTTCAGATCTTGGGCCCATTCTGGAGATGAGGATGAGCTGTTTTGGTTGTTGATCTGGGTCATAGGACCTCCTCAAGGGACTGGGATGGGTGAGGGGGTAGATAGGGGAATCTGTCTTACCCGAAACCACATGGACTGAGAGTGAAAGAGGAGACATTCGCTGAAGGAAAGTCAGGGTGCTCCTACCAGAAAGAGCTTTATAAAGCTGTTAAGCATCCCTAAAGGACTAAACCAACCATAGATGACCAATATAGGATGACATTACTAACGAAGAGAAATAAAAGAAACTCCAAATGGCTGCTTTCTCCTATTCAAAACCAGAATACGGAGATACAAAAGAGAAGCAGGACAATTCAAGGCCTATTCTGATCTAATTTAATTGGAACTATTAAAGGAATTATTGCTGTGGAGGCCACAAAATTGAGTCTAAGCATTGTCAAAGAAATGGTCATAAGCAGATATCCAAGTAGGTTAATTAGGCTTTTCTTTAATAGCCAATTTGGCTAAGAGAGAGTTTCTTTGTAAGGATTCTGTCTACTCTCTCTCATAAATTACTCAGATGCTTTCTTCAAACTTTCCACTTTGCCTACAGAGACACAGCCTTGAAAGGCATAGTTCTCAAAATTTAAACTATTCACTTACCCCTAGGAGAAGTATGCAAATAAAAGGATCGATTTTTCTATGCCTGTCCATCCTAATGTTTAAATAAGACCTCATGTATTCCCTTGTCTAAAGGAAGAATAAGTAAGAATAACAAAATACAGAAAGACATAAATTGCCAATGCCTCCTAATGTAGCTTTGTTCCAGAAGCCTTTGTAAAAGTAGAAGTCTTTTTGATGGCAAGCTCCAAATACTGCTTAAATCAGGGCATTTTTGTCCCAGGGTCATTTACCCATGGGTGTGTGTGTGCATATTTGTGTTTGAGTGTATACATATTTGTGTTTCCTTTACTCTCTCCCCCTATATTTCTCTTCATAAGAAATTTCCTCTCTCTATGGTCATCTACCACTCAAACTATCAAGCATGGAGGAATGAACACAACACTTAGACAATATAATTTTGTTTCTTAAATAAAATGTCAGAAATACAAGCAATATTTTTAAATGTTCACATGAAAAGAAAAATAAGCAAATGTAGAAGGTCATGGAACGTTTCCTTTCTCTTCTCCTATGTTTAAATAAAATATATATTTTGGAGTTACAAATTATAGGAAAATATTGGGAAGACCATTAAAAAAGTATATGAAATATGAAAATCTCAAGTAATAAATAATGAACACGAGTCAATAAATGGACTGCCAGTTTCTCAATCTCTAAGCCAAGCACTATATTCCAGGATTTAAAATGAATAGGGAAACCATAGAAACTGATACTAATCCACACATACAAAGAAATCTTGCTTAATTCTACTGTGTTCTTAAAACATGAATATTTGAGTGGGCAGTGTATCAGATAAGTATGCTGAAACACAACTTTTATTTATTACCACCAGAACTAAATAAACTCTGGAAGAGTGCATGACAAGAAATGAAAACCTGAAACCAATTAGAAACATTCCCAGTTCTGGGCTAGGTCTGTTTTCCCTGGAGGTTCTACAAGCCTACAGCCCACAATCCTTCCAAGATATATCAAATTAAATAATGTAACCTTCAATGAAAATGTCACTGGATATTGTAGACTACCTTTGGAAAAATATTCTATGAAACCACACCTCAATAATTTCACTTGACAGGTCAAGTCCATTATTAAACAAAAATGTATCTATCTCTCCACAAATCTTGACTTTATGTTGGTAGCATTAGATTCATACTGATAGCTTCCTTCCTAGTCCAAAAGAGACTCTATCACCATGTGCTTGCTATTGTGGAAAGGCTTTTATTGGATTACAAGTGGCCTGCTTCCTTAAAACCCCATCTGATTCCTTTCTTAAAATCTCACTTAATATATTTTATATAAAACATATAAAATACAACTATATATTGTTGTATGTCATATTATACTATTATCTATACATAAATGCTTAATTATACCATTATGGGATAGAATGGCTATAGAGTTGATAAAGAATTCCCACTGAGATTTAATTTAGGGTCATAGATTAGACATTGCACACTTAATAATTCCCCATTCACCAGTATTGTTCCCGAGCCCTAAGGGACTGGTGACCCGCAAGTGGGTCCTTTTGCCCAGGGCCGCTTGCGCCCACAGAACGAGAGCGGGTTCAGGATAGCAGAGCAGAAACTTGATTCATCGACCAGTGAATGGAGGAGGCGGAGCTCATGCTCTAAAACACCTCCTCCCCGAATGGAAGGTGAGCAGGGTTCTTACGGGTTGTGAAGGGGGAGGGGTCTCCACGTCATTGCTCGGGGCAGGGGCATTTGGGGACATGCGCAGATATTCCCTTCTTGCACATGGTACCTTTTGCACACGTTCCCTTTTGTGCGCGACACCCCATCGCCATCTTGGACCTTTCTGGTTTGGACTGGCCCCGCGGTTTGGTCATCTGGCAATGTTCTGCCTTGGTTCCTGTAAGGAAGCACAACTTAAAAACAGCATTAGACATGGAAAATGTTTTAGGGACTTCTCTGGGTGATAATATCATATTCACAAAGCCTATTCCTTGTAAATCTGAGTTATCAGCTTCTCAGAGGAGACTTCCATGACCATACGCTTTACCACCAGAAAGATAAAGCTATTTAAAAAAACACCTCCAGTATTTTGTGCAATGAGATAAAGTGCCAGTGAACATGTAACCAGGTAATCACTCTCTCGTTTATGCCACCTCGTACAAACATGATTATGCTTGTCACACTGTATTGTAGTTGATTGTTTAATGTCAGGCTACACAACGAGACTCTGTTGTGTTCATCTTTGTACCCAGTGCCAGATGCCTTACCCTGGCCACCTTTATTGAGCCAGTGCACTTATCTCCCAGCTGCTGTGAGTCTTGGCTGCTAGTGGCCCATAGTTACCTTTCTCCAGAGAATTGTCTTTGGCCAATAGGAGTCCAGAAATGCGTAGGAGGAGAGCCCTCATCAAATGACTGGATTATTCAAGTGTACAGGCCCAGCCTCTTGACTCAAAGTGGGACGAGTGTGTGGTGTTCTTCACCCTCCAGAGCTCCCTTAGAGATCAGGCTGAGTGAGGCTGGACTTAGTGGAACCCACATCTCTTCTTAGCTTCTTCCCCTGCCCGAATCTGCTTCCCTCACTTCCTTACGGTTTTCTCCTGGAAACACTCCATCAGTAAATCACTTGTATAAGAACCTCCATCTCAGGCCATGCTTTTAGGTAATCTGACCTAAGACATAGCTCTAAGTGCACTGATTTCTGTGACAAATTGTCTTTTTTTACTATAAACTCTGAGATCCATAAGAACAGAAACAATGACTCATTCATCTCTTCATATCCAGTATCTAATTCAGTGCATGACAGATAGTAGACACTCAAAAACAAAACGTTTGCAAATTTGAATTAATGTGTAAGTTTATTAATCTCATTCCTTATTCTTATCCTGTACTGAGTAGATAAATCCTAGAAAAAGAAATAGATGAGTCTAAGGATTATCATTGCCATTATCCTTGAATGCCAACCTTTCTCTAAAACCAAATGAATATGAATTTTCGTAGAAGTAGTAAACTCTGAAGTAAGAGAGGGATGAAGAAGCTCCTCCCTCAAATTCTCTCCCTACAGTATGCAGATAATTAAACAGTGGTACCTCATCAATTGAATAGATTCATTAATGGTAGCTAATGGCCATATATCAAAATGCAATTCTCTTCTGTTTTCTTTTTAGCTTCCTCTGAGAATATTTTCCACCCCTCACTTTCATCTTACTCCCATATTAAATCAGGATTAGGTCGGTAAATAACTCCAGAAAATAAAGCTGGGGCGTTTTCTCAGCTGCAGCACAGTATATCACAAGAGATTAAAACAAATGTGGGGCTCTGCTCTCTATTGTATCCCTTGCAAATGATCCCGTTTCTCTTCACTAAGGAAGATAGATCAGATTCCACCCAATGAGTTAATAAGTTTATCTAGAAGGACAAGAACTCTCACATTAATCAAAAGCATGGGAATATATCTAAATTAATCTGAAGGCACAAGTTTCTTGATCAGTGTTTCTGCTCCAGCCTATGTCTTACTAATAAAGTAGCAGGATTTCCATGGGTAGAAAATGGAATGATACTTTCAATATCCTAATTTTCATTTCTATTACTAACTGATCATCTCAAAGATTGGCCAAGAAAACATAGACATAATTGACTCTTCGCAAGTACATTTTGCTTGGAGGTGGAGATAGCCTTCTGATGAGAAACGGCTCATTAGGTTCTATTGCTCAAACTTGTGTCAAATAGGCAAGATGCACAGCTCAACACAATCACAAAAAATTACTCAAATACTGTCTCTAAGTGGATTAACTGTTTGGGAACATTTGTATTTGGTTAGCTCCTCTGGGAACCTCCAGCCATCAGTTGTATCTCAAAAACAGAGTTATGACCCAAACAAATGAGATTGGGGAGTAGTGAGGTGGGGGCAGAAATTCTAAAGAAAACTGGCCTTTAATAATGAATATTGCCATTTAACCCAAGGAAGGTGCTGGATATGTTGGCAATGTTATCTCATCTACTCTTTACAATAACCCTGAGAGGGTTGTATTTTTATCATCATTTCACAAGTGATAAAAGTTGGTTTTACAGATATCAAATAGCTTTTACAAAGGTCATATAGCTACTAAATAGTAGAGCTGAAATTCAAACCAAGTACTTTCTCTTCCAAAGCCCATCATCTTTTGACTTTATCTCTCCGTATCAGGTTAGGCAGTATTTACTAAAGGTCTATTTTTTGCAGAGCTCTTAAATCTTGGCATCTCTGTGATTTAGGAACTGAAAGTTTTTGTGGACACTCCCTTTCTTTATGACACCAGTATTTATAATCCCATCACTCTTCTGCTATATTACTTGCTAATTAACAACTAATAAAAGATTTGTTCTAAGAAGCAATTCTGTAACCTGAATAAGTGTGGGTATAGTCTTCTTTAAGGTTATCAAAATGAGTTAGTCAAATGCAGTGGATGCCTTGAAGGCATACTGAAACGTCAAAGTATGTTAGCAAATGAAGATGTTCTTGGATTAAGCAAAATAATGAGTACCCTAAATGTTGAGGACAAATGTCCCCAGGAGACTTAGACATGTCCATAGCTCCACGGCCTCCCAAGCCCTAGGAAAGTTCCAAAATTACTGCCGGGTCTTTGAATCAGGAAGAAAGGGAGTGAGGCTGGGTTCTACTCTAGAGGAAGGTGGAGAGAAAATTGGGCTTCTGTCTTCTTGTGAAGTGGTGTACAAAGCCATCTACTAAAAGTGATGAAGAATGTGAGACAAAAATGGGGAGACTTAGAGTTGTAAAGGTTAAATGAGCTTGGATTCACTATCTTGGGGAATGGGAGAAGGGACTGACAAATGACAAGGTTACTATAATGCAATCTCCATGAGATCAAAGAATTTTTCTTCCTTGTATTGCCTTAGTATCTGCACATAGTAAGGGCTAAATAAGTATTTGTGGAATGAGCAACCTCAGAAACAATTCTTGTATTCATTTTATAAATGGCAGTATCCACAATACAATTTTAGAAATAAATTCAATAAAATCACTTTTATTAATTTATTATTTATCATTTATTATTAAGTAATAAACTTATTTAATAATAAATTATAAATTTAATTTTTAATATTGAAAATAAATTAAATACATTTAAAATAAATTAAATTAACAGTATTTCAATGAAATTGCTAACATTTCACACCATATCATCTATTTCTCATGTTCCTCATGTCAACCAAAGAGTCTTTGTCGAGATCTGGACAAAATGGCTATCAAGGGTGAATTAGAGGTACAAAGATTAGCCTGAAGACCCCCTGTATATGATGGGTCCAGGTCACCTTGCCAGGCTTTGCATGGTGATGGTGAAATGGTTTGAGAGTGTGTATGTAGAAGAGTCTGAGGTCCTTTGGGAACACTACTAGCCACAGCTGCTTCCTTACCTCTCCCCTCTATAAGTGATGGCCTGACCCTTCCTTTCCATCTGCAAGAGCCAGAGTTTCCCAGATGCTGCATCTGAACTATCCTTTTCCCCTTGTTCCAGAGCTTCTTGATGCTCCCTTTGCCTTTTTTTCTCCTCCTAGAGGAGTGTGTGCCAAGACAATAGAAGATAGGCCCATCCTCCCACCAACAGTTGGCCATCAATTTTGGTCCACTGTTTTGCAGGAGTGTCTTAACTTCTGTAGGAAGCTCCCTTACTCACTGGGCCTAGACATGTTGCATCGTGATGATTTTAGAGCTTTGGATGTACCTTCTCCTTGATTCCCCCATCTCATCAATTTTTCATGACCTCCACTCCCTTAATACACCAGCTCCTGCTTCTATCATGTAAAGGTAGGAGGAAGGCAGGGACAGCAGTGTGGTGTATTAGTGAAGGCTAAGCTTTCAAAATGTATTTGCAAACTTGATGAAGCACTTTATAATCTCCCTATGAAAGCCAAGTTTAAGGCAAAGACTATTAAATCTGTATAAAATATACAAATGAATAAATTATTGCTAATGGCATGACTTTCCATATTCCTCTTCAAAGCTGAACCAGGACAAATTACTTCCATTTTAAACAATAAATTCATTTTTCCGATATCCAGGATACCTCACTAATCCATTTCAGGTTTTCAGTATAATACAGATCTGTCTGCATTTGTGAAGTGAAAGACCTAGCTGCAAGAGAAATGAGGAAAAAAGCAAGGACTGCATTACAGAGTAACATGGAAAAATCATTAAACCAGAATTCATTTTAAACAAGTTTCTGCTAGACAGTGTGGGTTGAGTGTGATTACTAGTTCTGGGAACCCATTATGAAACAAATAAAAGTTAAACATTGCCCTGGAAAATTGATACAGTGAGTTGAATTCATTTATCTATCGAACAGCAAATAGAGCTCAATTTTGGCAAGGAGAGTTAGGTTATCTGGGGAGAGAATTTTATCTCAAGGATGTAGTTGAGAACAAGTTAAGAAAAGTAAAAGGCACAGAGATGGAATTTTACACAATCATTCAGAATGTGGTGGATTTATATTATGTCAGTTTAGCTCAACTGGAACCAAGTTTCTCAAAATTCCCTTCCCTGCATAGTTTCTGGTTAGCATGAAGTATCAGCCACATTCTTTTTGTGTTCAGAAGGTCAAAGCAGGCAGTGAGGTTCTTTGCAGCTTACATGCATTGTTGCTTATTGTTGGCTCACCACCTTGGGGTAGCATCCCCCATATACTTCCTACAGCTCCTGCCCCATCCTCACTTGGCTTCTCTGACTCCTGTGCTAGGTGCAACTTTAGCTCCACGATGAAGGGCACTAGCTCCCCTGCAGGATACCCCTATCATTGATGTTGCAGTTGTAAAGGCAGGGAGAGACTGTCATGGATTTTAGCCTGTCTTTATGGGCTCCAGTCAGCTTTGTAGGTTCCCAGTTGTGCTCACGTCCCTCACTTCACATCCACCCTCCTTCTCAACTGCCTGCTCTGTGGATTTCTGTCTCCACCATCAGACCAGAAGAAAACGCCTCACATAATGGTTTAACAATGTCCCACGGTTGTGTAAGACCAAATCACCATAATAAATCCCTTATTTAGATATTAATGTATATTTCAGAGAGGTTGCGACTCTCTGATCAAACTCTGACAGAAACACAGGGTAAGGTTATTAGAGTGGGGAAAAATTGGGAAGATAATTGGATAAAGCATCTTTTATTTCTCAGAAGAAAGACAATGCCTTTGACTCAGCTACTATTGCTGCAAAGTTCTCCGTAATGCTCCACAAAGGTTAAATCTATTCTATTTAAGACCTCCAGGTGTGTACTGAGGCTAAAACAGTTTACTAGCAAACTATTTTCTTAAGATTTAGTATCTTCATATGATTTTATCCATGTTATTGAAGTTAGCATTCACACTTTTAAATCATACACAATAGCTTACATTGATGTATATATTTATGTATATTTATGGCTAATATTCCAAATATATTCAATATTTCACATTATTTAGGTGATGTCACCACTCTTAGTAGCTGATGTTCAATATTTAAAATTTTGCTTTGTATACCACTGTTGATGTGTATTTTTATCTATGATCTGATTTTTTTCTCAAAACAATTCTGAGAGGTCAGAAACGAGTCAGTAAGTAGTTGGGGTTTAGCATATAAAGAGAGAACGAACATTTCTGAAGCCCATGCTATCACATTTGCACTTTATAATTTCAATTAATTCTCACAAACCCTGTATGGTTAGTGTTATTATCCCTATTTTAAAATAGGGAAAACTGAGGCTCAGAGAATTAAAGTGTCTTGTTCAACATCTCAAACTTAACAAATGACTGTGAACCAAGTTCTGTGTAACTGCAAATCCCAGGTTCTCTCTCTACCCGGTGCTTCTTCAAGTCAAGGGAAGCTTGCATTTCTGAAAGTTGGCTTATCAGGCTTACAGTTTTCTCTTTTTAACATCCTTCTAACCTATGCCTTTGCTGTTACTTAATTCCAGATATACAAATAAGTTTAACTCTGCCTTTGCCTCTGAAAATAATCCTCTTTCTAGTTTGAAGGAAGTTATGGAGGCCCATACTCAAGAGCTTAGCAGAAGTCCTTGCTGGTGGGAACACGATGACCTTCTCTTCTATTTTCTATAAGCAAATCTTACTTTATTTATTTTGTCTCAAACTTCCACCTGATGCCCCAGATTCATTCATTGGTAACTTGTCTTCTTACTCATTCGATAAGCATTGAGGGCCCAGTAAGGGCCAGACACAACATTAAAGACTAGGGTTAATGAATAATACATGGAATCTATCCACAATGAGATGATATTTCTAGTACAAGAGACAACCATGTAAAATAAAATTTCAGCATGGTACAATATTACTATAATTGAGAATGTATAAGGATAGTAGGGATCAACTTGATTGGAGGATAATTAAGGTCGGCTTCATAAAGGAAGTGCTGCTTGAGTTAAGATTTGGAGGACAAATAAGATTTTTCAAGGTAAAAATCTTACAGTCAGAGATAGCATACATATGCAAAAAAGAATATGCATGAAGTAGAGTTGCCCTTTTGGAATTGTAATATCTAGGTGTACTGGAACATAGAGAATGGGCAATGAGGCTGGTGGGAAAGGCATAACTCAAAGGAAGACTTTTTCGGTCATGCTAAGAAATTGGGGCAATGGAAGACATTAAAATGTTTACACTGGGAAGAGGTGTGATCACATTTGCAGTTCTGACACCTGTTTGTGGACAATGGCTTGGAAAGAGGATCAAGACTGGCCCTGGAGTGGCTTCTGGCTGCTCAATCCTAGTCTTCTAGTACTGAGATACTGAGCTAGCCCAGATTCCAGGACCCCACCCCTCGCTACCTGCTTCTTCCTTCCTGGAAGTCAAGGCCCACTTAGCTTTCCATCTATTGTACTCTACGCCAAATGGATATTTTGCTCTACTGTCTATTAGGTTCTCTGTCTTACATGCACTGCCAGGTCTTTGGGTCACAACCAGCCTCCTTTGACCTCCAAAAAAAATGCCACATATGCTACTGGTTGGGGCTTCATTATTGCCTATGCTATCCTTGTAGATCTTTTTTATTTCTGAATAACAACCATTTTCCATTTGTCCCCTCCAGTCCTTTTAAGTCCAAGTTATGGCATCTGGGGTTAGACAGACATTTTCCCCCACTGACTTTGGATTCTCAGTCACCACCTCTTTCAGTTAATCTTAATCTTGGCTAACTTCATACATATGTAAAATTGACCCTAGTAAACTCCGGTTCTGAATACAGTACTTATTTTGTGATTTTGATACTGGACACGGCAATAAGAATAATAAAAAAAAAATCATAGGCAATTGAAGCTACATTTTATTGCCCCGTATGTCAACTATTGTTGATTCTTTAAAGTTAAAAAACCTTTTGCTAACTACCACCTTGTAACTCTAAGTTCTTCCTTATAAGCAAGTGAAGCCATAATCATACCAATGAAAAAACTGTAATAACCTTTAGAACCACAAAATGTCCAGATGCATTTTGCACTAAGAAAAGTAAGAAGCTATGACGCAAATGGAACCATATGACAAGGATTCCGTGTCTGACAGCTGGACAGCAGCAACCAAAAACAATGATAAAAATTTTCATCTCTTGATAATAAAAGCTTTTCTGAGAGTAAACTGTCTACAGTATATTTAATACATCTGAAAAGTGCTACATTTTTAATGTTAAAATGAATGAAATGGGAAAAAATGCAAATGAAAGAATCAAACACTAGACCACAAAACTTCCAAGTATCATCTAATCACTAGGGAGGAAGTACGATATTTTAATGAAAAAAAATCCCCAACGTATAATACCTAGAATTTTCATTTCAGCAATTGTTCCTTCAATATTGAGACCCTTTGTCTGTTCCGGAGGGGTAATGAGAGGTAGAATTTTACCTGAAATCCCCTCAAGTTTCCAGTTCTCCTGGTCACTTCCTCCTAAAATTCTTCCTGTTACTAATCAATGGCACCTCACTACAGTGTTAGTGTAAGTTTGAACAAAAGGAACCATTTCCTTTGTAAAAATGAATGGAATATGAAGGGAAGTTATACTTTATACAATAGTAGAATCAGAATTTTAGTGACATTTAAGATTGATTTCCTATCTTTTATAAACGAGTTAATTAAAAATCAGAGAAGTTAAGTTGTATTAATTAGAATCAAAAGTGAGTCCAGGTTTATGGGGGCATTCAACTTATACAATTTTGAAAGCCATCTTTTAAAAAATTAACATAAAATTAAAAATACAAAATTACCTATAGGGTTTTAGATGTGGCTCATGAAAAAGAGGGGTTAATAGTCTCACCAGAGCTGAACAAGATAAAAACCAACCTGAAAAAACAAAAGCCAAGTAAGGCTTGAACAACCCAGTCTCTGAAAGTGCAGGGAACCAGAGAGGCATCAGGGACAACTAGAACCAGAGACATTAACCTCACTAGGATTGTTTCTGCCTCTATTTCTCTCTGCCCATTGGCTTCATTCTCCATCACTGTAAACCAGCATTCTTCAGAAGCAGGAAAACATGGCTACTGACAGTTTGTAAGTTATACATCATAGAACTTCAACCACTGCAGACATGCCCTCTCTGGGCCAAGCCAAATCCTAGGGAAGGACCTTAATTAGTCGAGTTGAGTCCAAGTCAATTGTTGTCAGAGGACTAGAGTCTTATAAACACATGGGGGCAACCACTGGCACACGGTCAGCACAGGAAAGGATCTGTGCCAAGAAGAGTCTGGAAAGACAAAACAACCACTACATAAGTGATTTGCTCGATGCTTAACAGCTAACAAGTGGTAGATCAGGATCATAAACTAAGGATCAGTTTCCAGTACAATGTTTCTTTCTCTAATAGTTAACAGCAGTTACTAAAAAAATTAATTTTCCTGGATCAACATTTTTGTTTCCTTGTCATAGCAAATTATAGAATACCAAAACAAAAACAAGACCAAACACAAAATAATCTTAGTTTTTCATTCAGAAGCCACTTACAGTTCTGAATGATCATTATACAAATAAATTATTCTCATTAGAGATTTATTAATAGAAAATATAGGGCGTTTGGTTTAAGCATGTATTATGTATTAACTCATACTAGAAACTGTCCTTTTTACTGCTATGCTGATTTTTCTTTCTTATTTTCTCTTTATCATAGATATAGAATGCACGAAAAAGTGCTAGTTGGTTGTGCCCTGAGATATATGAAAGATTATTGTATAGTGCTTTGATATGTAAATATGCATCACTTTAAGCTATCACTTATTAGAGCCACAGTTTTAGAACAAATAGCATATTGCTAAACATTTCAGACCAAAAAGTTCCTGCATAAGGAAGTTGCTATTGATTTGCATTTCCTAGTTAAGTAAGTCTCTATCGATTTGTATTTCTTTGCCCTAAACAAAGTGCTTCAATCATTGGAAAAATTAAAATGAGAGGAATTGAAAATGGGGAATTGTAAAAAAAATATATCATAATTGAAAGAAAACCCCAACCTTTTTTTTCCTCCCTCAACTCAGCTTTAGGAGTATCTTTTTATTTTATTTTAATTTTTAAATTCATAAATTCGTATTGTTTTTAATAAGCTCCGGGAATTTCTCTTCACTTGGATATACGACTTAAATCAAAGGCATTACTGGAAAGGATTTACATAGTGCATAAACTATACCTCCTTGCTTGAGATGAGAAAAGACAGAGCTTTGCAAATAATTAATGGATTTCAGTTTTCAGCTGTCTCCCGCCAGCGAGACTTTCTCTGGATTGGGCTCAGCTTCATGGCCTGTTAGGGCATGACCAAGGCTGTGTTTGTTTCACTATGCACTGCTAGGCAAGAGCAGAAAAAGTCCCAGTTCAGAAGTAGAGTTTGAGAGCAAGAAAGCAGGAAACGAAAATGAAGGATAGCAGACACCACACCAAAATGAAGGCATATGAACGATCCTCTAAATGAGTAGGAGAAGAAAATCTAATACTCATATTTGATTTCCTGCACATGAATCAAATCCTGCCCAGCAGGCTCATGGCATGGGGTTCCTTACACAGAAGCAGAAGAAAGACAGGACGTGTGAGGAGAATGGATGAGAATGTGATTCCCCAGCAGATGATGTGCAGTAGAGAAACAGTCAGTGGGGTGTCCAAAGAAATATCATGAGGGGCCCACAGGGCTGTGAACCATTCAGAAACCAGAGCTGAGCTCACATCAACCGGTAAACTCTATTGGCACCAAGATGGGGAGAGAATTTGAAAGTAAAGTGGAAACTTGCAAGGTTTGCCAGACTCTTTAAATGCAATGATAGCCACTGATCAAAGGACAGGGTTGATATACCAACAGCAACTTGAAGAAGACTCGATCACATTTGGACATTTACATTCTATCTACCTGCACAATAGCATTAGTTTCAGAATGTCCACTTTTAATGAAAAGCCTTTTTTTTCCTCTCACACTAAGAAGAGTACGCTGTCACTTGCCTACGTTTGTATCTTATTTTTCTTGAATTGCTCATTTTTCTTTACCGATATTGTACTAAGTGATCATAATTTAGAATAATATATCAGGTGAGCTTCATGTGACAGAAAGTCTCCCATTTTCCCTCCACGTTTACTTTCTGCCCACCTCAGCCTTAACCTGTGCCCAGGGAGAATGACCCCACCAACTGTGTCACATGAGCTCCCTTGCCCCCTGGCTTCCAGTTGGGTTTGGCCAGTAGGAAGCACCGACAGGAGATCAGATACTGGGAGGAGAGAGAGGTTGGGGTATTATTACCCCTTCTCTCTGCCAACTGGACAGTGGCCTAGCAGGGGCTGTGTTCCTATAGAGTAGGCATCTCAGACGGCCCTGTCACAGGGCTGCAGCTCTCTCTGGATTTCAGCGATAGCCTCTTCCCCTTGCTCATGTTGACCAAATCGTGAGAGCAGCTTCCTGTCATTGCTAGTCTCAGAGGGCTTTGCTAACACTTTTTGAATCCCTTTACCCTGCCCATACCTTAGTATAGAGCCTCTTTACTGCATTTTCTTAAACTATTCTTATATGTACAACATCTCCTTTCCTTCTAGAACTCTGATTAATGAAGTTGGCAAAGAAACATCATTTATTAAAACACCAGATTTGAAGAACCACAAATCTATTATAACCAAAGTTGATGCCAAGTGCAGTGACAACAATCCCACAGACAAGGAGGTATATTTCCGGAAAGCAGTATGGTATAGTGATAAGTACTTGGCTTTCCGTACCAGGGTTCAAATTCTGGTTCTGCCTCTTCCTAGATCCATGAACTTGAGCACATCTTGTAGCTTCTCAAAACCTATTTCTTTCTTAATAAGATGAGGCTAATAATAATATCTTTCTTATAAAGTTGTTGCTGGGATTAAATGAGGTAATTTTGTTTAAACTCATAGCATGTCATTGGCATTAAAACTGACAGCCTGGCAGCTAAAAAGATTGCAGCAACGGTTTTAAAATGATGTTTTCAGGGATGAAATCTCAACTGAAAGGTATAATCTAAATATTTTGAAGACAACTCTTTTAGTGACCTTTGCTAAGGGACATCTATAGTGCTACTTTACTCAGTTTACCAGTTGCTACAGCATTATTATTGCAATCAAAGAATCACAAACAACATCTTGGATTATTTTTTTATTTTATCATTTAGTCTCAGGTCAGATGAGATTCCCACCCTTGAAATATCCCCTTTCTTCATGCTAGAAAGATACAGCATTGAGATGAAGGTGATGAAGATGGAGACGATGATGATGGTAACTCTTACTGAGATTAACTATGTGCCAGCACTATTCTAAGAATATTATATGTGTTAAAGTCTTTCAATCCTCATCACACTCATATAATGTTGTATATTATTATTTTCTCATTTTACAGATAGAGCAATTGAGGCAAGGATTAAATCACTTGCCCATGGTCACAAATAGTAACTGGCAGAAGTGAAGTTCAAACCCTGGCATCCAGGCTCCAATATCCATGTGCTAAAACACCAGCTCTATTGCTTCACTCTGCAATTTTCATGGCACTTTTTTGATGCAACATTTTTATGAATGCAAACATTTTATTCAGAATTATAACACCACTGAAAAATTTTTGTCAAGCAAGCACTTTACAGAGCAAATATCATTAGGCCAGTTTAATTTATTATTGAATTTTCTATTCAGCACAGTTAAAACATTTTTACGTTTGCTTTACTGAAATTATATTCATCAGGGTCATTTCTCGGTAAACCATACACTGAACATCTGATTTATTGGCCAGTCATTTTGTCCATATCAAATGTGACTGATTACAGTTTCTACCCATAAGACTTTTCTTTTATGGTAATTATAATGGAGCTTCAACAGACCCACATTTAATTTACATGAATTCAATCAACTTGGCCCAAAATTAAAATAAATCTAAGAGTTTCAGTGATTTCCCAAGTCCTCCCCCAAGGGATTTTCAAACAGTAACAGGTTTTATACATGGTGAGGATAGAATTGGGTAGTGATTCTTCTAAGAAGAAATTAAGGAATTAACTTGGGGGAGAGCGAGGAGGGAAGGGTGTTGATGAGAAACAGGTTAACATACTCTCAAAATATTTCCCTGTACATTATAATTTACAAAAACTACAACTTATTAGACAGTGCACAAAGAAAACAATACCTTAACCAAATGACGAAAGTTAACATCATGAATAAAGGGGAAACAGACATGATGTGCCTACAGGTGTTTTAACCTAAGGAGCATATAATATCACTTACTTAGCAATCACACCAAAAAATACATAACCAGAATCATACTATGAGGAAACACTAGGTAGACCAAATTATAGGACTGTCTGTAAAATAACTGGCCTGTAATCACCAAAAATATCAAGGTCAGGAATTTTAAAAGGCTAAGAAACCATCCCAAATTAAATAAGACTGAAGAAACACGATAACCAAGTGCAATACATGATCCTGGACTAGATTCTGTACTGGAAGAAAAGTTGCTATGAATGATATTATTGGGATAATTGATGAAACTGGAAATGGACTATACGTTATATAAAATCCATGTAGCACATTTCCTGAATTTGATAACTAGACTGTGGTTGTGTAAGAAAATACCCTTGTTCTTGGGAAATACACACTGAAGTATTAAGTGATAAAAAATCACAATGTATGCAATCTTCTTTCAAATGGTTCAGCAAAAAGCCACATACATTTGTGTGTATGTGTACACACAGTGAGAGAATAAAAAAGCAAACATGGCAAAATATTCAAAATTAGTAAATTTGTGTAAAGAGTATATAGTTGTTTTTTGTAATTTCATGAAACTTTTCTTTAACTTGGAAATTATTTCAAAATAAAGTTTTTCTTCTTTTGAAAAAAGAATTACTTGGAGGCCTTCCAAAATTGGAAAAAATTCTAAAATCTAATGTAGAAAATAATGACAATGCTAGAGCCAGCAATTAGGAATTTTCACACAATTATGGAAGTGTTGCAAAACACTTGAATTATTTACTTGCTGATTATGGTCCTTCTTTGGAATTGCATGTTGCACATATTATCCAGTTATACATACATATTACTGTACTGTACCAAGAATCTTTGTACTCTATATTTATGGGCAATTTAGGGATTTTCCAGGGTAACTTTTACTATACGTGATTTTCAACTTATTTTAGAACTTAAAACCAGTTTTTAAAATGTTACTTCAGTGTATTTCTAGGAAGCCCACTTTTTCTAGGTCAACTTTTGCAGATCTAAATGTTTAAGGATTTGCACCATTTCGGGATTTGTGCTGATTTTTATTTCCGGTCACAGTGTGCTAGATAGTCTCATTTTTCTCTCTAGATCTGTGTTTCACCCTTTGCTGTCCTGCTCTGAATCTAGGGGCTGCATCCAGAGCTTCTATGCCCTCTGGCTTCCAGTTGGATGTGAACAAGGGGAGACATCAGTTGGACACCAGGGGGTAAGAGTTGAGTGACATTGAATATTTATTCCCAGGCCTATCCCCTACCTGGCCAATAAAGTCTACATTCCTCCACTATGGGGCCACTGCTCCTGTTGGGTGGCCATCTCCTACAGTTATAGCATTTGTCCCAGTTTCCAGTAACAGCTCTGTCAAATGCTGGCTCCAGACAACATTACCAAAATAATCCACTGATAAAGCAAAGCTGAATTTTTTGCTTATCACAGGAAGACAGATGACTCCCTTAACAGAATCTTAGCAATGAGGAGGGAGAGCAAAGTCAGGATATATGTGAAGTTTTGAAGGTCTGGTTTAAGGTGGATTTTTTCAAAGTGAGGGCTT
Organism: Tapirus indicus; assembly: GCA_031878705.1. Classification (NCBI taxonomy): domain Eukaryota; kingdom Metazoa; phylum Chordata; class Mammalia; order Perissodactyla; family Tapiridae; genus Tapirus; species Tapirus indicus. The sequence continues at coordinate 21,778,302 of CM062935.1, forward strand.
GCTTAGGATTGGGCAAAGCTCATGATAGAATAGTTAGGATTGGTGGATACAGCACGACAAGGGTTTCCAGGTGAGTTAAAGAATAATTGCTTGATAAGCTTGGTTGAGCCATCTGTTATCCTGAGAAGGGGATATTTACTCAAGTGAAGATAAGCTAAGACGTATGGTATTGAGATGAATGGACTTTCAGGAAGTTCCTGAAACAAGCAATAAAGTTATTTGAAATGCCATCTTCCTGGGCATGAGTTGCCTGAAATAACAAAGTCATCTTAATGTAGACTGTAAACTGTGTGGGTGTAGGTGGTTTCTGTTCTCAGCTCCCATCCTTTCAGGCCTACCGATGGTGATGGCTCCCCACTGTTACTAGCTGCAGGGTGCTCCATCATCCTGTGGTTGCTTTTCCTTCCCTGCCTACACCCTTGTCAATAATCCATTAAACTTTTTCCAATTACCCCTTTTGCAAATGAATGTGCCATCTGTTTCTTACTGGGACCCTCACTGATAAAGATAATTATGAGTTGGATAAACACTTGTTCATTTGTGTATATTTATAAACTCAGCAACTCTCACAGAATTGCTCTGTTGCCCAGTATTAATCAATCGCATTGCTAGTCCAAGTCAATATCATTGTGTATGGTTTGTTCACTGAAGGTGCAGCAAAATGCAAACCACAGAATAAAAAATTGTGCTTTGTACCTGGATCTCTTTGACCCTACCTACAGAAGTGGTCTCATTGATCCTTCGCACTGTGCTAACAGAGGACAGGAGATACTTAACTGCTCCAGCTAAATACTGAGAATTAATTCCTGTATCTCCTAGCCCTGCCCTCCTGCTCTGGTTCTGAAAACTGTACTTCTTTCTGCTTCTCTCTGGGTCTCCATCTCCATGATGATAATCTACCCAGTGACTCAAAATTGCTTTATTCTTAGCAGTCCTAGCTGCCAAGAACTGGAGACTTGACTGTAAAGCCCAGCCAAGTGCAAAGACGGCCACCAGCTGCCTGTCTTGCCTGTTGCTGCTGGCCCGTGAGGATTTCTAGCACCCCTCCTTGAATCTTTCCTTCCTCTGTGTGGCTTCGTTTTGAAGCCCCAGTGCCACTGTCTACCCCCCTACTGCTAAACAGTTCAGTGTGGTTTCTCTCCCCTAAGTTTCTAACAGAGAAAATGAAAAAAGGGTCGTATGCCAACTCCTCCCATAATACACTCACAAAAGCTTGAAAGAAACTAAGTCTTTAAAAGAAACAAAGCAAAGAATATAAATGCATGTCTGAACACATTTCCTGAATGTGTGGAAGCTCTCTGGTCTTTCTCTTCTCTACCAAGATTATCGTCACCTTTAAATACATAACTCACATACCATCCACAAGAGCTGTATTGAATTATTCAGTATGATTTAGCATGGCTAAATGTTCTATGTTAGACCTGTTTGGAATGAGATGAAGGAAAAGACATAAGACAGACACAAGGAGCACAATTATAGGCATATCATAGTAGGTTTAATTCATCATTCTTTGCTTTCATGCCAGGAAATATTTCAGTTTAGTTATAATATGCACATTATATTTATTTCAAGGAGATACAAAAACTCATATAATACATATCCCTACACTTACAGAGATAAAAGTGAACTCTACACAAAAGCCTGTGTCACATGCAATTGCACTGGCACTTTAAGAAAAGAGGGATAGTGTTTTCCTAGAGGACATGTAATGAATACCCAATGTATAAGTGGGAAATATGAAATCTCCCTTTGGGTGTCATACTGGACTCTGCTCTGAGAGAGCTAAGTAACTGAGAAGCTGGAGTTATTTCAGAGACTTCACAGGCTTCTCATGGAATGCATTACAAGGGGACAGCCTTCCTGGTGAGAATATGTTTTTCATTTTCATTGCATAAATTATACACTATGCAATCTAATATAGTGATTAAAGCTTTGGCCTTCAAGTTAGACAAACCTGGGTTTGAATTCCAGTTCCTATGCTCACTGGCAATGTGAGATTTTGCAAATTTTATTTCATTAAACCTTGGTCATCTCAACTGAAAATGTGGATAAGGTTAGCACTTTCTGATAAGGTTATTATAAGAATTAAATGAAATCATGCATGAAAAACACAAAACATGATTCTAGCATACAGTAAGCACTTAAGACTACTGTGTCATTCAAAGTTGCTGTTTTAATATTGAACTTGCAGTGGGAAATGGCCAGTTTTCACATTTAACCCTCATATCTCCATTCAGATGAAACCCAATCAATAACACTTGCTAATTTCTTCCTGCCCCACTAGTTGCTAATATCTGACAGCCCATTAGGGATTTTCATGTGGAAGTTACACCAGCACATCGTAGTGGCTGTGTCTGAAGTGAAGCTTATCATCTTCCATTAAAAAGAGCTCTTCCTCCTGATTTAGCAACTGTTGTTAAAATGGAAAAATTCCCTTGTTCTCAAAGATAGCTAGAGTCATGAATTTCACTTGATTCAATTAAAGACTAAGGAAATTGAAAAAGAGAACCAATGAACAGGTCATTATTCTTCTCCAGATATATATATATTAGTCATCATATATGTCATGACTATAATTCTTAAAATGTGAAGAAAAAAAAACAATGAAATTTTTTCAAAAGGTCAATCCAATTTAGAAAAAGACATCTGATCAATATTTAAATTGAAAGCCCTCAGTAAATTTCTTACAGGTCTCTCAGAATTATAAAAACAACCAAAACTCTTTATATTTGTGTAGCACCTTAAAGTCTACTAAGATCTTTCACATGTATTAACTCTTTAGGGACAGGAAAGTAGGGCTATTATTCTTGTTTTACATATAATAACACAGAGACAATACCTTAGATCAGACTATCAAGAAAGCCCAATGACACCGATAAGGTGCAGAAATCTAAGTGAAGTGAGGAACCAGCCATACAGCTCTCTGAAGGAAGAGCATTCCAGGGAGAGGGAGCAGCAAGAGCAAAGGCCCTGAGAGAGGAACATGCTTGGTGTGGTGAGGAAATGGTAAGGTGGACCATAGGATTGGAACAGAGGTAGTCAGTAGCCCCATAATGTAGAGTCTTGGAGGCAACAGTGTCACCAATTAGATGCCTTGAGAAACTCAACGGTCGGTTCGGAAGCAGTTAACAGTTTTTCCAAGTTGTTTCTTTTCCTTGGTATGTCAAGAAGATGTAGCCATCACCATGCTAAAACTGACCAAGAGGTGCAAACACCAACCACTCTGAAACAGACCAAGCCTCACCACAAGAGCTGCACCATGACCTTTGCTTTACCTTTAATGCTAATATCTCTCCAGGAGGAGCTTAGGCCTCATTACTGTAACCTACAGTGTATATGGAAGCATGTTTTCCAGCTGAGCCTGCACAAGTGAATACCTGCCTCTCCCTTTGGAATATTCATTCCCCACCTGAAATAAAGGTCCTGCTTCCCTTTGTTCGAGGATGCCATGACAACTTCCACTGGTGTAGAGTCTTATTTAATGCACCAGGAGGCGAGCCCACTTGGTTCAGTAACAACAGGAATAGCTTAGGAATCTTTAGCTCCTGTCTTTCCAAAGAGTTCTCAGCTAGCAGGTGGCAGGTTTGGGGCATGACTTTGAGTCTGCTGATTCAAAATCTGAGATGGTGACACATAAAAAGTGTTTCTTAGGTAAGCAGATAAGACCCTGGATGGCATCTTTAAGTGCCACCACAAAGCCCACCATTTTATCTCCCATACTAAACCAACATCCAGCATATCTACAATCTATCTGGTTCCAACTCTCCAATGAAACCAGCCCACACTCTCAGATATTTCTCTTTTCTCTCCTTTTGCTCAAAATCTGCTCGTGAGAGCACAAGGCCTGGCAGAGTGATCACAGAAGAGATGACCCTTCTTGTGTCTTCTGATTTAGCCACTTGTCAAAACTTAATTGTAATCCAAACTCTCACTGTCTCTAGTTGTGTCATAAAACAAGTCATTAAAGCTTCTTTGTTTTCCTCTCTCTGCAAAATAAAGACACTGATGCTATTGATATTTTCAAAACCTGCTTTATCCCAGAAAAATGAGGTAATAACTGCGTAACTGTTTTGGTCTCTTTTCCAGAAAGATGGTATGTCAGCAAGTATTCATTAAGCGATTCTATGTTCCCAGCCTGTGCTAGGCACCATGGAGCATAAAAAAGAAGTAAAATGCCCAACCCCTGACCACAGAGAACTCAAAATTCTCTTCAGGAAAAGAATATATCTCTATAAACAACAATGAGAGCTTAAGGATCTTAACATTAAGAGAGAGGCCACAGTGATATTGCCAGGTTCCTTATGCCCTACTCCCTCATGGGGCCATAGGAATTGGCTGACATCTGACTGGGCTTTAGGCTTCTCAGAATTAGTAGGAATCTTTGGTCCTCATTTCTCTCTTCAAGGTATACAAACTCCTTGTTAAAAAAAATCACATCAGACTTTACAAATAGAAGAAGGATATCAACACCATTTATTCTCTTCAAGGAGATCAGGAATATAATGCATTTATATTCTGTTCAACAAAGCAGACCAAGTGGCTGTTATCTAGTGATTTCTGAGAAGACTTCTGTACCCACCCCCACCCTCAATCTTTCCCATTGGCCCAACAAAAGGGCCTATATTTTCCATTTTGGAGGTCACTTCTTTGGAATAAATATATTCTGGTTATTGAAAGTCCTTGTTAGAATGTAAGCAAGTTACTAAGAAGAATTATCCTATTAACTCATTAGCATGGATTAATACATCACTTTCATACCAAGGAGAAAGGCCTTAGGAGACGGTAAATACGAAATGTTTTGGAACAAGAGATAATGTTTGAGAGAATAGAACAAATGAACCCAGAAGCAGAGACACTAAGACCTTCATGTGTCTACTGGGTAGAGTGCTCAGAGGAGAGAAGAGAATGTGAAGGGAAGATAAAGCACGTAAGACCAACTCTGGCAACTTTCTGATTTTGTCTAAGGCTGCTCTGGTGTTCTAGCATGGGACTGAACAAGAGAAACGATCTTGAGGACACTCTGCTTCAAATCCTCCACTTTATGTGTGGAGAAAACATTATCTGGAGCATTTAAGTGACTTGCTCAAGGCCATTCAGCAAGTAAGTGACAGAATAAAGATTAGAAATCTAGACTCCTGACTCCCTACCTGTTTTGCTAAGTTAAAAAAAAAAAATTGGCAGCTCTCAAGATTAGGATCTTTGGTTAGGGTTTTTCCAGATCCTATTTTCAAGGTCTTTTAGTCTTTGAATTAAAGGTTCTTTTATTTTGGCTATTCTGAGTGTTTATTCAAGAAAAGGCAATTAGACAGGGCTCAAATTGGGATTAGTACGCAAAGAAACTTAAACCCCCGGTAGAGTACACCTCAAAATTTAGAAGTAGAAAAGTTCTCCTGAATCAGAGGTGGATGCAATATGCAGACACATTTCCTCTTTTCTTCCCACACTCTCATCTTAAAAATAATACCAGACAGTACTAGACATCAAAGACAGCCAGCTGAGACAGGAGGAAGTGACTGTTCAAACAGGGAGGGATTCAACAAGGTAAGTCCCTAACAATAAGCCTGGTGATAAATGAGACAAACCCATCCCCGGATGTAGCAACGTCTCCAAAACATATGGATCTAGTCCACAGACATCAGGAAATGTTTTCCTTATAATGTTGGTGATTTGATTCAGTTTTGTAGATGAATAGTGCTTGATTAGAGGAGCTAAATAAAACTTAAACATCCCATGTTTTTTAAGCTCAGGGGAAGACATCATGTACAATGAACAAAGAACAGTGTTAGAGTCACATAGATCCGGTTTTTTATTCCTAACCCCTGGATAAAAGGAAGAGTATCACATAGAAAAGTGTGAAGGGGGAAAATTCAAGTTGTGTTTGTTTTACATATTTACCCAGTATCTGTATCTTTCAGAAATGGTACAGCACCTTGATTAAGGGCAGTGTTAGGATGCTAAGAAGATCTCGATTCATAAGATAGACCTACTTTTTCTTGGCCGTGTGACCATGGGGAAGCTATTCACCTTGCTTCTCTTGAAATAGTAATAATAAAAACCAATTTATAGAATTGTCATGAGGATTAAAATTGAAAAAAAAAACCTCACATGTAAAGCACCTAGCATAATGTCTAGCCCACAGTAAGCACTCGACAAAAATATATTCCCTTTCCTCCAGGTTCCCTGACGGGAAAATCAATTATCTATGTGAAGTAATTTAAGAAGTAGGTGTCCATATACCTTAGCCCTGGAAATATCTTCTCAATCATTTAAAATTTGGATTATTTGCACTTCAAAGATTTCTTGGTCCTTGAAAATACCCCTGAGAGGAACAACCCCTGGGATTTTAAGATACAAAAGTTTGGAAGGCATTCAATTTAAGAGTGATGAAAACGATGAGATAAGAATGTTAAATTCCTATGTGGGAACAGGTGTTATAAGTAGAGTCAGAGATAAACAACAGACCAGAAGAAAATATTTGCAATGCAAAGGTTAATAGTCCTATTTTTATTAAGAGCTCCTATTAATCAATAAGAAAAATACAAATGTCAATGGAAAAAAAGGTCAAAAGATTTGATAGGCAACTTAGAAAAGCCCTACAAATAGTCACTCTGCACATGAAAACATGTTCAACTCAATTAATAACAAAAGAAATAGAAAGTAAAACCATGAGATATTATTTTGCCCATCAGATTGGCAAAATTAAATAGATTGATAACATTCAGATTGGCAAATTTATAAGCCAAAGGGAAGGCAACATTTTGGGTGAGAAATATTGTATTATCTATAAAAAATTTAGACGCTTATATTCTTTGACCTATAAGTACAACTACAGAAAGAATTATGGACATAATCAATGATAACGCACAAGAATATTTGCTGCTATAGTGTTCAAAATATTAAAATCATTGGAAACAAACTAAATATCAATGTGTTAGGATACTTTTGGCTGCAAGTAACAGAAAAACATTTCAAAGTGGCTAAAAAAATAAAGTTTTATTATCTTACATACCAAAAATTTAATGGGAAGAATATCTTGGGTGTTGGTTAATTTATTGGCTTAATGATGTCATAAAGAACAAAGGCTACAACCATCTTTTTCCTCTGCTTGGCATGTAAACATTGTTCTCACATAACTCCACTCACCAACATATGGTACCACAAATCCTGGCTTTATAACAATACTAAGCAAAAGATGAACAGCCATCTTTTTGTAACCTACAGAAATAACTTTCCAAAAAACCTTGTGTTAGACTTCCTCTCATTTCCCTTTGGCCAGAATTATATCACATACCCATTCCTAAGCAATTGCCTAGCAAGGAGAATAGCATTCCCTTACTTGGTTTAAGAAAGAACGTAGCGGGGCCGGCTGGTGGCGCAGCAGTTTAGTTCGCGCTTGGCAGCCTGGGGCTCGCGGGTTCGGATCCCGGGCGCCCGCCGACGCACTGCTTGTCAGCCATGCATGTGACGTCCCATGGCAGCATCCCATATAAAGTAGAGGAAGATGGGCACGGATGTTAGCCCAGGGTCCAGGGCCAGTCTTCCTCAGCAAAAAAAAAAAAAAAAAGAGGAGGATTAGCAACGGATGTTAGCTCAGGGCTGGTCTGCCTCACAAAAAAAAAAAAAAAAAGAATGTGGCTTCATGGCAGTAAGTGAGTCACCTAAACTGCATCTGGGATCTACCTTAAAGGAATAGGAAGACGACATGGAACTATTCTATACTTTGATTGAAAAATTGGATATACAGTTAGTTACCTCTGTTGAGTAAGATTGAGAGGTAAATGAATCAGACTAGGAGAAGTTATGTTATGATAACAAATAGGACCCGAATCTCAGAAGCTTAATGCAATAACAATATAGGTTTTCCTTCATTTATGTCATGATCCTGTGCAAGTTGCCTGGGTGTCCTTGGCAGCTCACCTTCCTAGCAGCAACATAGGGATCCAGGTTTCTCCTAACTTGTGGTTCTACTTAATCTCAAACACGTCATTTCCAAAGTCATTGCAGAAGGAAAAGAGAGCATGATGACTATACAGGGATTTTACAGCCAGCCTTGGAAGTGAGTTACATTGCTTCCATTAACACCCATTGGCCAGAACACACTTACACAGTCCTTTCCCTAACCGCAAGAGAGGCTGGGGAATGTAGTTGGTGTGCACAAAAAGGGTAAACAAAACCCCAGTTTGGTTATATATAGTTTCGTCTCCATCAGAGAGGATATTTTGTGTGTGTGTGAGGAAATCTAGCCCTAAGCTAACATCTGTTGCCACCCCATCCTCTTTTTAGCTGAGGAAGACTGGCCCTGGGCTAACATCCGTGCCCATCTTCATTCACTTTACATGGGATGCTGTCACGGTGTGGCTTGACAAGTCGTGCATCTGTCTGCACCCAGGATCTGAACCCAGAAACCTTGGGCTGCCAAAGCGGAGTGTGCGAACTTAACCGCTACACCACCAAATCCCAGAGGGGATTTTTAAAATGATTTTCATTTTTCACTTTGTATACTTGTCCTATCATTATTATTATTATTATTATTTGTGTGTGAGAGAAAGATTGGCCCTGAGCTAACATCCGTTGCCAGGCCTCCTCTTTTTGCTGAGGAAGATTAGCCCTGAGCCAACATCTGTGCCCATCTTCCTCTATTTTGTATATGGGGTGCCACCACAGCATGGCTTGATGAGCGGTGCATAGGTCCGCGCCTGGGGTCCGAACCCACAAACCCTGGGCCACTGAAGGGGAGTGCATGAACTCAACCACTGTGCCACAGGGCTGGCCCCCCTATTATTTCTTTTTAGCAAACAACTGTTATTACTTTATAAATTAAAACAGTTACGTATATAATAGGGGAAAAACAGTCCCTGGTCATGCCTGATGAGTACTTTTACCTGATAATATTTAATCCAATTTTCCTTGTATGAAAATCCTTTCTCTCTTTTTTTCCTATCATGGGGACTTTGTTATAGAAGAATTATAATGGAGAGTTTGTAGGTTATGGTTTCACCTCATAGCATCCTAAAAGGTCAAGGATTCAGGATCTGGAGTGGCAAAGGAAGTCAGGACATTCTGATCAGAAGTCTTAGGAACACACAGGGACATATGGTAATTGACCTTATTACTCTTTTGGCTGTTTGTATCTTTTGGTTTTTTTCCTTTTTAATTTTATTTCTATTGTGGTAAAATACACATAACATAAAACTTACCATTGTAACCATTTTAAAGTGTACAATTCAGTGGCATTAAGAACATTTACAATGTTGTGTAGTCATTACTGCTATCTGGTTACAGAATTTTTCCTCACCCCAAATGGAAACCCCATACTCATTAAGCAATCACTCCCCATTTCCATCTTTCCTCAACCTTCAGCAACCACTAATCTGTTTTCTGTCTCTATGGACTTGCCTATTCTGGATATTTTGTATAAATTATGTAGCCTTTTGCATCTGGCTTCTTAGTTGATTTAACCTGAATCAATTATGTGATCATGGGATAGTTTATCTGAAACCAGTCCTGTTCAGAAAAGGGACTTATTTCAGTCTGTAGCCTTTCAACACCATTTATTTTTCTCTTCACAAAGAAGAATAAGCCACAGAGTAGTTGGAAGAGGTAAACATGTAAATAGGAAATTATAATAACATATAGTAAATGCAATGATAGATATTTGCATGGAGTGTTTGGGAGGAATGCAATTATCCCAAACTGACCAGTCTGAGAGGGATTCAATAGAGGTGATACTAGGTTTCTGTATCAATGGATTAAGAAATGTTAATAAAGCAAAGTGGTCTTGGGGGAGAGAAAGGAAGGCTATGTGAGATAGAGAAAATATATTGAAAAAGACACCTTGAGATGCTTTAAGCAAATTGGCAGCTCAACAGTCTGCTAAATAAATTATAACTCAGAGGCAAGGTCATAGAACATGGGAGATTAGAAGTAAGGATGGTGAAACCAGAAGAATTCACTGTAGCGAATCTCCATCTCATCCCCGCTATTACTGGAGCCGATCTTTCATTCAAATCAGATCTCATCTCTCTCAAAATCCTCAGTCACACTTAATTAATTCACACATATTTTAATACTTAAGGGTATATTGGCTTGTAGTCTTTTTTATTCACATTTCATTTCTAGTTGCCACAAGCAGATATTATCTGCTTCAAGGCAGAGACACATAGATGATGCATTGAATCATAAAGGAATGTCACCATCCCTTACAGGCAATGTAAAAACAAGCACATCAGAAAGACAGTGAGGTAGAAACATTTATTTTTTTAAATAAATAGGTAAATAAAATACGTCCTAGCCTAGGCTAGAATGAGGATCAGTAACAACACTAAGCAACTGTGACCAACGTTTGCTTCAGGACTTGTGTGATTTCTTGCCTGGGCAGCACAGCCTTTTCCTTTGGTAGCTTCAATCTGCTTATACTTCCTTCATTTCCTATAGTTTTGCTTGACTGTCAGTCAAGACTTTTCTCATCCCTAAGTCAAAGCATGCACCCAGGAGCCCAGCTGGCTCTGCCACCCAGACCCCAGAGCTCTCCAGGAACCAAAGGACAGCCTCTTCCCAGGGCCACCTTTGGAATGGCTCGGCATCATTAGAGTCACCTTAGGATTCAAGCTTTGGGAAGAGCTAGTTTAACTAGCTGACTTGGGGTCACATGCAGCTCCCTTTGACTGCTCAGATCCCAGGTTATCCCAAACCTATGGAGAACATCTAGTGTTGCATTTCCTGCTGGAGAAACGTTCCCACTGAGGCATCGGCCTTCTACCCTCTGTACCTTCACTACCAACCCTCACACAAATTAAAAATCGCCTCCATCTCAACCTTCCTCCATGACCTTAACCCCAAGCCCAGAATTTCTCTGTTCTTCAGCCAAATTCACATGTCCTGGTTATAAAAAATTAAAATGGAAAAGTCATTGCTGTGCGCACACCTTACATTGGGGTCATTTTCACTGTTGTACACATGACGATTCTGGAAGATCCATCTTTTTAAAAGAATTAATGGTCACCCCAGCACACATGGTACCCAGTTTCTTTACATCTTGATGACTTTTAAGATAAAGGAATAAATGCAGAGAGAAATAGACTTTCTTCTGAGTAACAAAGGAATGCAGAAGAGTCAAATTCTTGGACAAGTAGGAAAACAGGCAGAAGGGAATGTGGAATCTTACCACACATAATAGATTCAGGTAGCTCAAGGATAATATTTTCTTTAAAAAATATTCATTACACTTGCCTGGAGACATGAAGACCATAACTCTTTGGCCAAACAAAGCAGAAACAGAATGTTGGATTTCATACCAACACTTTTCTCTATGCACATAGTGCTAGGTAACCAAAATAAACAATAAAAAATGCCGATCATGTTTTAGGCACTCATAAGGTAATGTGTAAGGGATAGTGCTCATTCCTACAGCTGAAAGGGGGAAAATATATAAAATGAGACAATTGGATTTTATATTATTTTTAGGGGGAGGAGGGAAGAGGTTTTTGGACCAGTGGTATTCACATTACTTATAATTGACAGAAACAGAGGGTACATTATTTTGGGTCCTATGGCAGGTAGGACAACAGCCTTTGGAGTCAGGCACCCCTAGGCTTGAATCCAAAACCTGCTACTCACTTTCTTGCTTGATTTCAGACAAGCTTCTTAGTGTTTCTAAGCTTAATTTTCCTGTTTGTTAAATGGGAATAATAATAACACCTCTCTTATTACATATGGATTTGTTGTTATTACATTCAGTTACTGTTGAGTTAATAACTGGTGCCTCATAGTGTTTTTGTGAGGATTCAATGAGATTTTATATAGACATATATAAATTGTACATTTATAGGCCTTGCATATAGGTGGTCAATAAATATTTGTTACTATCATTATAATATGCCTTGGTGCAATCTGTCAAGGTGAAAATCTAAATAAGACCAAGCCAACATTTCCTTTCTTAAGTTATTTTTCTTGCTATTAACAGGGATATTGGCTTCTTATCTTCCTTTGTCCTTTCACTGTTATCAATACTATGGCTGTCCAACACTTTGCAATAAAATATGGGCTAATCTAGTATTGAGACATCAGAAATGGCCTAGGCCTCAATTCTTCAAACATCCTTCTGACAACCACCCTAAAACACAGAGCAACAAAGAATAAAGGGCAGAAAAGAACAGCCATAGATAGAATTTATTAAGAAACAGTTTGTTCAATATAAGGAAGAATTTTCTAACAACCAGAGCTGTCAAAATATGGAATGGGCAGCCAAAACTTGATAGAATCTTATGGTTTAAGGGGACTTCAGAGGTTATTTCTTCATTTGTCCTCTCAGGTTTGAATTCTTTCTATACCTTCATTGAAGAGACACTCTATTTCCTTCTTAAGTATCTCTAAGAAACTCTTAAGCTCAAGAAACTCACTTACTACCCAGGATGACGTCCCACTTTGAGAAAGCTTTCCATGGGTTGGCAAACTTTCTGGTAAAGGAACAGATATTAAATACTTTTGGCTTTGTGGGCCACATAGAGTTTCCATTTCTTCTTCTTCATCGTCTTCTTCGTCTACTTCATCTTCTTCTCCTTCTCTTCCTCCTTCCCTCTAAAAGCATAAAAAACACTCTTCACTCACAATCTCTTATGGATTGAATGTTTGTGTCTCCCCAAAATTCATATCCCAACCTCCAATGTAATGGTAGTTGGAGATGGGGCATGTGGGAGGTAACTGAGTCATGAAGGTGGAGCCTTCATGAATGGTATTAGTGCCCTTATAAAAAATGACATGAGAGAGCTTGCTTTTTCTCTCTCTCTCAGCCATGTGAAGATACAAGAAGATGGCCAACAAATCAGGAAGCAGGCCCTCACCAGACACCAGATCTTCTGGAACTTTCATCTCGGACTTCCCAGATTCCAGAAATGTGACAAATAATTGTGTATCATTTAAGCCACACAGTCTATGGTATTGTGTTTTAGTAGCCCAACTGACTAAGACACAGTTCATACCAAAACAGGACATGAAAATAGTATGGAGGTTCCTCAAAAAATTCAGAATAGAACTACCATATGATCCAGCAATTCCACTTCTGGGAATATATCCAAAGGAAACAAAAACACTAACTCAAAAAGATATCTGCACCCCCATGTTCATAGCATTATTATTTACAATAGCCAAGACATGGAAACAACCTAAGTGCCCAACAATGGATGAATGGATAAAGAATTTGTGGTATATATATATATACAATGGAATATTATTCAGCCATAAAAATTGAAGAAATCCCGCCATTTGTTGAGAACATAGTTGGACCTTGAAGGCATTATGCTAAGTGAGACAGACAGACAAAGACAACTACTGTATGACATCGATTATACATGGAATCAAAGAAAAAACAACAATAAACCCCAAAATCATAGAAAAAGAGATAAGAGTTATGAAAGACAAGGGATAGGGAGAGGGGAAATTGGAGGAAGGTGGTCAAAAGGTACAAACTTCCAGTTATAAAATAAATAGGTACTAGGGATATAATGTACAACACGCTGAGTATAGTTAGCACTGCTGTGTCATATATAGGAAAGGTGTTAAGAGAGTAGATCCTGGGACCTGCCCGGTGGTGTAGTGATTAAGTTCGCACTCTCCACTTTGGTGGCCTGGGGTTCACAGGTTCGGATTCCGGGCGCAGATCTACACACCGCTTATCAAGCCATGCTGCAGCAGGCGTCCACATAAAATAGAGGAAGATGGGCACAGATGTTAGCCCAGGGCCAATGTTCCTCAGCAAAAAGAGGAGGATTGGCAATGGATGTTAGCTCAGGGCTGGTCTTCCTCACACACACAAAAAAGATAGAGAGTACATCCTAAGAGTTCTCATCACAAGGAGAAATTTTTTTCTTTTCTTTTTATTCTATCTCTAAGAGATGATGGATGCTAACTAAACCTATTGGATAATCATTTCACAATATATGTAAATCAAACCATCATGCTGTATACCTTAAACTTATACAGGGATGTATATCAATTATTTCTCATAAATCTATAAAGAAAAAAAAACAGACCATGAGCAAAATCCCACCTGCCATAGTTTCCCAGCTCCTGCTCTAAATTGTAATGATTATTCTGTGTTCAGCCAAAACCTACCCCCTCAATGTTTTCATCCTTTAGCCCTAGTTCAATGTAAGCAAATATAATAGAATCTATCCCTGGACTTCTATTCAGCTTATCATTCTATCAACTCTATGAGATATATACTATGATTATCTCAGTTTATAGACAGTGAAGTGGAGACTTAAATATTAAATAACTTGCTCTAAGTTACATAACTAGTTAGAGGGGGGATTGAGGACACAAAACCTAGAGCTTCAAGAAATTTCACCTTGAGGTACCTCTGCCCCCAGGGAAATACAAAGACATCAGTCTTCTTCTGGCAGTTCTTGAAACAGCTGCCAAAAGTCACAAAACATTCTTTTCATGTTGAATATTGTCTGATTCCTGTTGTTTAAATAATATGGTTTTAAATCTCACCATTCATTCTCCTTTTTAAAGATCTTTTTGAAGATCTTTTTAAAGTTTGCTCCCCCCTTAATAGCTGCAGCCAACATTGATCTTTCCCCTTCTCACTTATCAATATAATTTTGCTCCATAACTAGTATGTAGAATATGAATTTATGAATACATATTTTTGGGCAAGGGTTATAATAATCATTCAACTCTGTCTGCCTGCCTTTTTTCATATGCAAGTCTTATATATTAAAATGTTTATTTTGTTTTGTCTTGTTACGAGTTTTGCCTGTATAAGTTTTCTTTCCTACAAATTAATGTAAATTCTTTTAGATGTGCAATGGGAAAAGCAAAATCACCCTCTAATTACCAAATATTATTCAAAATTGGTTAGTAGATCCTCAAATTGCCACCATTTTCAAGCAGAAAATATCTAGAGAGAGCCATGCCAAAGGCTGCCTCTGAGATGGCCCCCAAAGATACCCACCTCTTGGCATGGTGTAACTCATGCTCCTGTGTAATCCTCTCCACTTCAGTGTGGGCTGGACCTAGTGATTGCTTCTAACAAACAGAATACAGGGAAAGTGATGGGATGTCACTTTCAGATTGGTTACAAAAAGACTCTGACTTCTATCCTGCTGGATATCTCTCTGTGTCTCTCTCCCTGTTTCTCTCTCTCTCTCTGAGTCTTCATTATTTTCTCACTTGCTTGCTCAGATGGAGCCAGCCTGTCGTGAATGAGCTTCCCTGTGGAGAGGCCCATATAGCAAGGAACTGAGGTCAGCCTCTGCCCCCAAACCAGCAAGGAACTGAGGCTTTCAGTCCAACAGAATGCACAGAACTGAATCCTGCCAACAACCACATGAGTGAACTTGGAAATCAACCCTCCTCCAGTCAAGCCTTGACATGACTATAGCCCCTGACACCATGATTATAGCCTGTGAGAAACCCTGAGCTGAAGTCTAAGCTGTGTCTAGATTTCTGACCCACCAGAAACTATGAGACAATAAATAATTACTGATTTAAGCTGCCATGTTTCAGAGTGACTTGTTACACAGCAATAGATAATTAATGCAATAAGTATTTGGTCTTACCAAAAAGTAATGAGACTGCTTAGTGGGTAAGAGGTTTCCTTTGGGGATAGTGAAAATGTTTTAGAACTAGATAGTGGCAATGGCTACACAATATTATGAATGTACTAAATGTCACTGAATCGTAAACTTCAAAGTGGTTAATTTTACGTTCTGTGAATTTTACCTCAATAATTTTTTTAAACAGAAGCAGCACAAGACCTCAACAAAGAAACGAGGAGAAAAAAAGGATGATAAAAGGAAAACTAAAAGTTTATGCAAGAACACCCACAAGAAAAACAATGCATCACAGCAAATGAAAACTGTGATCAAAATTTGGCACCAAGTTACTCAACTTAATGAATCCATCACCTCACAAACATGAGACAAATGTAGAGACGCTGGGGCTCTGTTTGGAGAGGGTGAGATGAAAAAAAGAGCTGAAATGTACAAAGCAGTGCTCAGTAAAAGCAGCAGCAAATGATAAAAATGTTTTACTGTGGGAGA
This sequence comes from Tapirus indicus, assembly GCA_031878705.1. Lineage (NCBI taxonomy): Eukaryota > Metazoa > Chordata > Mammalia > Perissodactyla > Tapiridae > Tapirus > Tapirus indicus. The sequence continues at coordinate 21,794,348 of CM062935.1, forward strand.
AGGAGAAGAGATGAGGGGTAGGAGGGTGCTGTTTTCCTAATAAATAATTCTAGAACTATTTAGCTCTTTAAATTATGTAAATGTATAATTTTAATTTTAGAACCTTAGCAAACTTTTTGTGCGGCTAAGGGTAGAATGAAGGGTAGCTACGTCTGAACATGGCTTTCTTCTTATGTACCAAAACCATCAAGGTACAGTCCGTAATCAGAAATCCAAGTAACTAGAACTTCTTTTCCTAATGAGGTAAGATGTTACATCCACTGTGGGCAGCGACAGTTGTTTAAATTATTTTGCAGTCAGGAAATATTTCTTTGTCATGATATGTATCTAGACTATACTGTCTCTGAGACATAATGTTTGCTTTTGGGAAAGGTATGTATGTCTTGTATTTGGCATATCAAAGTCAGTCCCTCTCTGGCCATTCCTCATGTTGCTTTTCTAGATTAGTGGTTCTGAACTCTGTGTTGTAGAATCACATAGGGAGCTTAAAAAATCAGGGTCCCACTCTCAGAAATTCTGATTTGGCTGTGCTGGAATGTGGCCTGGCCATTGGATACAAATAAACCATTGTTTCTAAGCGTAACAGAGAAATTGAACAGAGCAAATCTGTGCTCCAGATTGGAAGATATCAGAGTTTGGGAAATACACTGTTGAGTATTACTTTGTTCCAATATATCCTGGAAATGCAAGTAGGATTGATGAAAAACAGGGGATGTGGGAAGATGAAGTCAAACTGTGCAGGTTGGATGAAAGGGGCATAGAGCTGAGAATAGGATAATAATGCTAGGCAGTTTCATGTGTCCAAATAGGGACTTTCCAGTGAAAGAGATAATTTATGGTACATTCTCAAGACTGTACCACAAGAAAAGTGTTCACACTCTATGCAGATGTAAATATTTAGTCCAAGTCCCATTTATGCCTCCACACAAAATTCTTCATAATAGCCCTTAGTGACCGATTCAGAAAGTATTCACCTCACATAAAGAGCCAAACCACTAGCAAAGAGGGTGTCATGTGTAGAATTGTGTCCCCCCCAAATTCATATGTTAAAGTTCTAACATCCAGCATCTCAGAATGTAGCTTTCTTTGGAGGTAGGTTCTTTATAGAGCGAATCAAATAAAAGTGAGGTCATTAGGGTGGGCTATCCAATATGGCTGCTGTTCTTATAAAAAGGGGAAATTTGGACACAGAGATAAGCATAAAGGGTAGACAAAGATGATGAGAAGAGACAAAGAACAGGGTATGTATAAGCCATGGAGAGAGGGCCTGGAACAGACCCTTCCCTCACAGCCCTCAGAAGGATCCAACCCTGCCAATACCTTGATTCAGGACTTCTAGCCTCCAGAACTGTGAAACAATAGATTTTTGTTGTTTAAGCTACCAAAGTTTAAGGTACTTTGCTACATCAGTTCTAGAAAACTAATACAGCCAATGTTGGCCTCTTTTTTAGGATGAGGTGGCTTTTATTCAGAACAACAATCTCTGTTTTATTGGGGGGGAATGAGCCAAATGATTTATTCCAATGTAACAAAAAAAGTCACCCCTCCAAAAAAAGTTCAAATTTTAATATCAAAATATGTCATTGTGGTATAATGGGAAATATATGTTTGGTCTTTGTCCCGAGCTCCTGGCACAGAGCTCCTACAACCCTTTGAATTTCCTGATAGGAGTGTCTTTTGATATTCATAACAAGCCTCTTTCAACCATACCTGAGTTTATGTTAATAAGGTGACTCTCCAGGGCTCCTAGATAGCTTCAGGATGGGGGCTGCTCCCCAAAATGACCAAGGCATGATTAGAGGGTTGGAGTTTTCAGTCCCACCCCCTGATCTCTGTGGAGAGAAGAAGGGCTGCAGATGGAGTTCAACCACCAAAGGACAATGATTCAATCAATCATGCCTAGAAATTAAACCCCCATAAAAACTCCAAACAATGGGATTCGGAGAGCATCCAGGTTGGTGAACACATCAAGTTGTGAGAGGGTGGCCTGCCTAGAAAGGGCAGGGAAGCTCCAGGCTCCTCCCCCCATACCTTGCCCTGTGCATCTCTTCCATTTGGCTCTTCCTGAGTTGTATGCTTTATAGTCAACTGGAAAGAGTATATAAAGTGCTTTCCTGAGTTCTGTGAGTCATTCCAGGGAATTATCAAACCTGAAAAGGGGGTTATGGGAACCCTTGAATTTGTTGGCAAGTCAGACAGAAGTGGGGGTAACCTGGAATCTGATACTTGCAACTGGGAACAGTCTTTGGGGATGGGCGCTTAAACCTGTGAATAAAATTGATTTGTTGGATACACAGTTGGTGTTCAGAGAATCAGAGAACTACAGAGTCACAAACATCTGTATCCTGCAAGGCAAACAAGATGATGGTCATATTGTTACTCATTCATTCACTTACCCTTTAAGGAACACCTACCACATAGGAGGCTCTTGTTGCTGCCCCTATAACTCAATGGGATGGCAAGGAGGGGACAAGTGCTTCCCAGGAAATCCCAGCCACAGATTCCCTAAGAGTCACCCTGGAGATTATGCTCCATCATAAGCCTCCAACTTCCTCCTTGAAACCCAGCTCTCCTTAGTGGCCTCTGCCTGGGCAGCAGCTGGGTGCAGACAGGAAGAGTGGGAGAATGTGGGTGAGGTCAGGAAGGAAACCAACCTAGCCTTAACCTCCCACCAGCTCTTCCTTTCTTCTCCCTCCTACTCCTGTTCTTCAAGGCCCTTTTCCTCTCTTTGGACAAGAAATAAAGGTAGGATGAAGTGCAAATTACTAGTTGGCAGCCACTGCAGTTTTTAAGTCAGCCACAATTCTCACTCCCAAGCCAATTAGATTTCCCTGGGCCAAGTCAACTTCCTCTCACCTCTTCCATATACTTATCCTACATGAACATCCCACCCCCAATCCACATGCACTCCCAGAAACACAAACATTAAGCCCTCTGCCTTCCTTGCCTCTATCTTCTGTTCCTTGACATGCTGGCTTGGTGGATTTGTGAGTTGCTTTGCCACGTTTCTCTTGACTTTCCACTGCAGGTCAGCACAGGTGGAGAACTGCACAGGTTGGGCTTAGGTTTCAGACAGGTATGGCTTCAAATTTTCTTGTGCTCCTTACTCCCTATGTGTCCTTGCATAAGTTACTTAAAGCCTCTGAACGGGTTTCCTTTTTGTAAAATCGAGATTTTAATCCAACAACCTGATATGTAGGCAGGTTTCATTTGATTGTCAGCTAGGTTGGAGCTGTCACTTAACATGATTATAAAAAAATCGTCAAGATCATATAACTTGTGGAGTAACCTTAGAACCTAAGCTACACTAAAAATGCAATTTGACTACTATTTATTTTCATCCTCATGATAAATTAGCGTATTATGGTTTAGAAACTTAATATTAAACCCGAATGGAGTAAACTCTACAGGCAAGAGGGAATACTTTAGAATTCTACACTCATCCCTCCCCACCCCCAGGGTGCTGATGGTTATGTTAGAACAGAGTGGTTACATGGTCAGACATCTGCAAAAAGACTTTCCTTTGTTCCCCCTTAGGATGTTTCATTTGTAAACTTTAATGTGCAAAGTATTTTATGGGTTTGTATGCCAAAAATCAAGTATTAGGTACTTTGTGAGTGATCTAAGGAATTTTTAGCGTAATTCTGACTATACCCAATTTTTACCTTATACAATGATTTAGAATTCCATTTTTCATAAATATTTATCTATTATTTTAACAGAGCACAGGAAACTGAAATATAAATATATATACATTTTCAGTATTTGATCTTTCTCAACTATGCAGAGTAATATATTCTTATAACATGTAAAAACATCAGGGTAGAAGAACAGACAAGCAAATCTGCTGGCTGTCACCACTCTCAACACCACCCCCCCCATCACCACAAGCACACACACACACAAAGTAACCAGCTTGGTGTGTATCCTTTTGAACCATTCTCTCCATCAAATTTATACATGCATATAAACACATCCATAGGACTTTTATTGTTGTTATTGTTTTTAACAAAATAGAATTATAGTATACATAATACTATGGAATATGGGTTTTCTTCACTTACTTATATTTATGTTTAGGATATCCAGTGCTAGTAAATATAGATCTAACTTGATCTATTTTCTAAAGACATTATACACATATTCATATATATTGAAAATTTTATACACACAGGTTCATATCAAACATTCTGAGAAATTTTTTGTTCAGTATTTATTTTTCTCTTAATTTTATTTCTTATTTCTCTACACCTTCCTTCTCCTTTCCTATCTTCAGATTCATTCTATTAATTGTGAGTTTAAGGATTTTATTACATGTTTTTTTGTTTCTAAGAATTTCCTATTTACAAAGTTTTTCACAATTCTATTGAGTTATGTTTTCGTGTCACTTTGAATCCTATATGTTCTTTGTATTCTATAGATTTTAAACTGTTATTTGAATTTGTGTTGCAAATACATTTTATAAATCTATCATGTACCCATTGGCTTTGGTATCTTCTGCCATATTTATATATGTTTAAATGTGTTTTTTATACTTTCTGGATTTCCTGTTCTGGTGAAAATGTTCTCTCCCACACCTAGGCAGTAAGTATAACTTCCTAGATTTTCTTCTAAGATTCTTATTTATTTCTTTTTAAAAAAATTATATTTAAGTCTTTAATCCAGCTGGAATTTATTTTCATGTATGGTATGAGATGGCACTCCCACTTCATTTTCTTCCAGACGAACTGTCAACTGTGCTAAATAAACTATCTTTTCCCCCAATGAAATAAAGTGCCAATTGTATTATATATTAAAGATTCATAAATATTAGAGTTTATTTTTTGATTCTCTATTTTGTTCCAATGATCTTTTTATGTATTTAAATACCAAAGTTCTATAGCACCTTCCAATGTCTGGCAAAGCAATATCCTTCTCATGATATTTCTTTTTCATACTTTTCTTAGCTATTTTTGTTACTTATTCTTCCATAAGAACATCCTTATGAAATTCTTACCGTTATAACTGGAATTCATATTATTTTGGGAGAATTGATATTTTTCTTTATTAAATGCTACCATCCAAAAATATGGTATGTCTTTCTAATTGCCTAACTATCCATTTATGTCTTTCAATAAAAAACTAAATTTTTTCCTGTAAGTTTCCTATTAAATTTTCCTATTAAGTTCTGATGCTTTTCTTCTTAAATTCATTCCTAAGTGCTTTCTCATTCTTGTCACCATTATGAATGAAATGTTTTCCTACTTTTATTTCTGATTACCATTATTGTAGAGAAAATCCACTGCTGTTTATAAATTTCTAAATATATCCAGTCAATTTACCTAATTTTTACCTAATACCTTGTCTGAAAAATTCACCCCTTCACAAATAAAGCAAATATTCTCGTAATTGGATCGGCCAGTTTTCTAGTCAGATCAGGAAGGAAACAGAGGCTCAAACGGCATTCTAGATGTAGAGGGCTGCTCTGAAGGTTACGTGAAGAGCTGAGGCTCCAGCCAACAGCCATGGGAATGGACCATCTTGAAAGTGGGTCCTCTGGCCCCATTCAAGCCTTCAGATGACTTCATCTCCTGCCAATATCCTTACCTCATGAGAGACCCTGAGCCATAACCATCCACCTGAGCTGCTCCACATTCCTGACCCACATAAACTATGAGACAATACATGTTTGTTGTTCTAGGCCACCAAGTTTTGGGTTAATTTTTTATGCAGCTGTAGATAACTAATACAACATAAATATACATATATGTATGTATATACACACATTTTTTCATATCTTCTATTTTACTCTATGTTAATTATTTTACTTTAATTTGATAATTTTCTTTTCCCTTTTTCTATATTTGCAGCCTATTTACAAGTAGAACTGCTTATTAATTTGGGATCTACCTACTATACTTTGCTAATGTACTAATGGTTCCCCCTTCTCTTTCCTGGCAGTTACAATCAAGTCCATTATTTCTCTATTAATGTTAATTTTAATTCAAAAAACCCTCACCAAGTGCTCTATTCGTCTACTACTTCTTTCCATCTTCCACTCCTCCTAACCCACTCACAGATTCAACCTCTCCCCAGCCACCTCTCCAACACCTCACTCTCGTCTCTATTAGGATTTATTTGTTGTTAGTTGTCCGTTCTCCAGAATTTTCCTCCTATAAAATAATCAGATGATGTATACTTTGAATCCTTGCACATCAACAAATATTGTTATTTCCTTATGCAAATGGAATGTCATTTTGACTGCTTATAGGATCCATGGTTGCAATTCCTTTCTCTAAGAAGACTGTAGATGTCAATCTATGGTTGGCAACTCCTGGTTCTGCAGATGAGAAGTCCAATGCCAACCTGAATTTTTGCATTAATCTTCGAAATAACTTGCTCTTTCTACCTGGAAGCCTATACATTTTCTTCTCTATCCTTGGAGTTTAGGGGTTTTTCTCAGGACTTGCCTCGATGTACCTCACTGCCTACTCAGGTCTTTCTTCAGTTTAGGAAATTTTCCTTCCATTATTTGCTTAATTATTGCCTTTCTGCCAGATCTTCTTGTTTTTCTTTCTGGAACTCTTATTATTTGCATGTTAAGTCTCTGTGACTGTAAGCTTCATTTTCCCCTCTTGATTTCTATGTTTGTAGTTCTACCAGGTAGTCTGTGAAGATTTCCTCCACTTGATTTTCCCAGCTTCTAATTCAAATCTCAGTAAGGACTATTTTCTTCTTCAATTCGTTCACTGACATTGTACTTCGAAAATAATGTCACTTAGTTCCCAGAAACTTTTCTGTGCTGTAATGAATCTCCTATCTGATCTTATTTGTTATTATTCAAGTTGCTGTCCACCTTGTCCACCAGCTCTCATGTGGGCAGAGGCTGCCTCTCCTGCTCTGCTTGTTCTTCTTCTCTCTGGGCAGTGGGAACCTTCTAGTGTGTAGTTTTTCTTTGACGACTCACTTGGGACCAGCTGCTAGACTACCCTAAGTGGCAGGATGGACCTGCTCCCATGAGACTATATACATGGATGTAGCCAGGGGATTTTATGACTCCTGTCTGATCACCTGAGAAAACCTATCTGCTACCTGGTCTTGTTGAGCTTTCTAATCTCAGGGGTGGAGTGGACTCAGCTCATCTGCTTAGTTTTTCCTCAGATGATCATAAATGACAGACCAACATCGACCCACCCCAGGATTTGGGCCTGATTCAAATCTCACCTTAGTGCTCATCTGTGTAGTCCCAGGCTCTCATGATATCCAAAGCATGGAAAGCCCCACAAGAGCACTCTAATTCACATCCTCCAGGCCCTGGTTGCCTTGTACCCCCAATAGCCATTTGGCTCAAGAGGAGGAAGGATCAAAGTTGAACTTGGGAATGGGAGAGTAGCTGGATGTTTTAGCCATCATGTTTTCAGAATTCTTTTCTGTCTTTACAGTTTATTTCTTAGCTAAGATGTGATGCTAATCTGTGTCTAACACATGGTGTTAGATAACATCCCAACCCCCAAGCATCTATTTACATCCTCTTATTTGCATGCAAGCAGAGCATTTTTGAATGTTGTCTATAATTAGGATATTTCTGATACAAGCCATATTGCAAGGACAGATGATAGCTGTTGCTGATATATGGGAAGATCAATAAAAAGCATTTCGCTTTTCCTGGCCTCAGTTTTGAATCAAATGGAAAGTAAAACAAAAGAGTAAGACAGATAGAGATGCCAGTAGTAACTTAATTACCAATTTAAGAACATGGCTTAAGCTTTGTGGTGGCTAGTTTCCAGAAAAGACCAGTGCCCACCTCCCCCCCACACACACATACTTTGAACCACCTCCTAGTATTAACATCCTTGTGTAGCCATCCCCCACCTATTAAATCTTGGCTGGCCCTGTGACTCACTTGCAACCAACAGAATACATCAGATGTGATGCTGTGTCACTCTCAAGACTAGGTCAGAAGAAGCCTTGCAGTTTCCACTTTGGTCTCTTGGAATGTTCATCCTGGAAAAAGCCAGCCACCATGTAAGAAATCCACCATAATGTGAGGAAGCCCAAGCTAACCTTGCAGAGTGTCGATGTGGAGAGGTAAAGATGCCCAGCTGGCCCTAGTTGTTTCAGCTAGCCCAGCTCATGCAAAGATATGAAAATAAAAATGAAAAGATATGAAAATTTCAGTGAAAATCTTGGACATTCTGGCCCTGGTTGATGTGATGTGGAGAAAAACTGAGGAACCCAGCTGATGGTTAAAATTAAGGCCCACGATATTTGGCTCCAGTCAAGCCAGCTGAGCCAAATCTAGCTATTTAAGCCAACCTAACTAAAGGGTCTAGTCATCAGAGAGCAGATATTGGTCATCCTTGCTGGGTCCTGCCCAAGTTTCTGACCCCCAGAATTATGAACTTAATAAAATGATTATTGTTTTAAAACCACTAAATGTTAGGATAGTTTGTCACACAGCAATAGACAACTGGGAAAGGTGTACAGTAATAGTCGGCTTCCTGTTACCCACACTGTCACAAACAGTGCTCAATAATCAAGGCCTCTCAAAGTGGGGGTGCCCTAGTATAGTGAAGAGCACAGGGGAGCAGACCAGAACACATGCTTTCTGAGGGCACACTGCCTTCCATGACAATGAAGAAAGAAGGGGCTGAGATACCCATACCCAGTTCCCCTACCGAATTCACCAGTGAGATAACTCTCTCCACTTCTGGGGGAGAAATAAATGGAGTGAGGGAGCCTAAGACACCAAGAATTTTTAGTGGAACATTCCTTCTCATGGGAAGGAACACATAGAGAAGAAATATTCTCCCGCCAAGGGTCCCTGATAGCACAAAGGAAAAGGATTCCAGTCCAGCAAGATGTATCCAGCAAATGTTAGGAGGAGTAGTGGTTCTGAGTAATATACTTGCCCCCAGACCCACATTCAAATATATGCCCTTCAAAAAAAAAGAGTTCATTGTAAGTTGAAAAAGCTGCCAGGAGAATTTTGAAATTGTATTAGTTTGCTAGGGCTGCCATAACAAAATACCACAGACTAGATGGCTTAAGCAACACAAATTTATTTTTTCTAAGTCTTGGAGATTGGAAGTCTAAGTTTAAGGTGTTGACAGGTTTGTTTTCTCCTGAGACCTCTCTCCTTGGCTGCCTTCTCCCTGTGTCCACACATGGCCTTTCCTCTGTGTATTCAGTCTCTTTGTATGTCCTAATCTCTTTTTATAAGGATACCAGTCAGATTGGATTAAGGCCCACCCAAATGGCCTCATTTTAACTTAATTGACCACTGTAAAGACCCTATGTCCAAATACAGACAAGATGAACATATTTTACCAGCAGGCTCTTGTTTGTTCATCTTGGATTAAATCTCTCACGCAAAGTCATTGTTTTGGAGCCTTGTTTTTAAGTTTTGCTTTCATTATGACATAATGTAGTTGCAGGCCCTACAGGACCAGTTCACCTGACCCCATCTTTTATCAACAGAATGAATAAGAATTGCCTTTCAGAAAATCTGCAGTCATGTAGCCAGGGCATTCACAAAAGAAGACATCATGGCCTGAAATGAACTTGGAACCAAAGATCCTCCTTCCCACAGAACCCAAGGATGGGGACACGATTGGAACTTGAAAGTCAAACTCTTATCAGAAGGGAGGGGTCTGTCATTCAGGAAGATCCATGTTAAAATTCCTTCCCCATGGGGCTGGCACCATGGTGTAGTGGTTAAGTTTGGCATGCTCCGCTTTAGTGGTCTGGGTATGTGGGTTCGAATCCCTGGAGCAACCTACACCATTCCACAGCCATGTTGTGGTGGTAACCCACATATAAAATAGAGGAAGACTGGCAACAGAGGTTAGCTCAGGGCTAATCTTCCTCAGGAAAAAAAAATTCCTTCCCCACCTCATCAAAAATGTTTAGAATCCTGTCATAAATGTTTAAAACTTTACCATAAATGCTTGAAGCCCACCAATTAAAACCTGTCACACCAGCACTTCCACATGCCAGCCTGTTCTCCCTAACCTCTTAAATTTCACCCCAAATCCTGAATTGGGGCAACAGATCTGAAGGCACACCCCTCCTTGTTCTCCCTGCAGATTGATTTCACAGAATAAAGCTGATCTCTTTTCCCAAAGGCTGATGCCATAATTAATTGGCTTGTTTATGTGCACTAGGCAGAGAACCCCAATTTTGTGTGGTAACAATAACACCTGAGAGCAAAGAAGTGGGGGGTAGAAGATTTGAGCCTCCATCTACATCCAGTCACCAAAGGCTACTGTTTACCAAAAAACTGACCAAATTGTGTGTCACAAACCATGGCCCAGCTCAGGGATTAGTTCAGCTATATCACTACTTGGCAAAGTAGAGTTGGATTTATTCACCAACCCCACCACCCTCACGCAATACACAGGGGCCCTCTTCATTGTGGGGGATCCTGGGTGTCATGAAGCCTCAGGGAGAACCCCTCAGCTCACCTGGCCCATTCCCTGGTCTAAGTCCCCTCTGTGCTTTGACCTGTTTTAATCTGAGGAAAAGCCCTTTCTCTTTTCAAGTTTCTCAAGAGGTATTTTCTCTTCTTCTTGCCCCACCCATTCTCTGTTTGTTGTTTTTTTTCTACATTAAACCTTTATGGCTCATTAAACCCAAAGCCAGAATCATTAGCAAGTGAAAAATCTGGGTTCCTTTTTTCCTTGAGGGCAGGAAGAGCTTCAAGTTAAACTTTCCCTGAAGGTGAAGGGAAATGTTTTTTCCATCCCTCTAATGCAGAAAAGGAGGGGAAAAAAGCAAAAGTCAAGTTTCCATATTGAACTATTCTCCCATTCAGGTGCAGCCACAGAGTTGAATATGCAAAGCATATACCATAAATGACTACCACTGATTTTCTAAACATGGGAAGTATTTCTTACTTTACAAGCAGCTATCATTGTCATGTCTCATACCTGTTGTGGTTAGGCGACAGAAATGAGCTGTTTTGGAGCACCTAAGTACCTCAGACATGGGTGGAGCTATTAACCTGGTCCAGGTGAGGTGATTTACCCTTTGGCCTGAGAGCAAGCAAGTCATCTGGGCTTAGAAAATGAAGGCCTGGAGCTAATTCAGACAGGAGAGAAGGACTTAATGGGTGGCCCATGGCAGGGTTACAGATGATGAAAGAGAGAAGAACCCTGTTTTGAGATGTTAGAAGGTACATACAAGCTACAGTCAGCTGGGCTGTAAGGAAGCTGAGTTTCTCCTGCACATAGAACTAATCTGAGCTGGCTGGTGAACAAACTATAGCTGAAGAGGTAAAGACAGAGAGATGCCCCTGAGCTGAGTTGGCAGACACATGGCTTGTTTCTCTTGAGCTATGCCTCTAACAAACACTAAGACAAGATTAATATTAGTAAACCCATCTACTTCTATTTCCTATCTTTTTTTTTTTTTTGCAATGGACCAAATGTTTATGTCCCCTCAAAATTTCTAGTTTGAATCCTAACCCTCGAAGTGGTGGTGTTAGGAGGTAGAGCCTTTGGGAGGTGATTATGTCATGAGGGTGGTCATAGCAGCCCCAAGTGACTAAGACAGAAATTGGTACCCAGAGTGAGGTGCTGCTATAACAAATACCTAAAACTATGGAAGAGGCTTTGGAACTGGGTAATGAGTAGAGGGTGTGTAATTGAGCAAAAAGGGGCTCATTCTGCTCACCTAAATCCAGTGCCAATCAATTGCAAAAGAGCTGGTAGTTGAGAAAGGAAAGTTTACATGATTAGCTAGCATAATCGGAAGATGGCAGGCTAGTGTCCTAAAGAACCATCTTAAAATCATACAGAATCTTGAGGCAGTTATATAGGGGAAATGGGCAGGGAAGGAGGGGGTTTAGGGATGTCAACCATCCAATGTGACGAACTTCAAGGCGCCACATTATCTCTTTCTTCTGTCATTTGTGATGGATATCAATGCAGAATTTTTCTTTCTGAAGGTCATCACATTCCTGGGGAACTCTGAGAACAAAGTTATCTTATCACAGCTGGGAGATACACACAAGCAAGAGTCATAAAACTAGCAGATCATGTATTTTGCAAAAATGAGAGGTCCTTAATCATCTGGGCTACGTGCAGGCTAGAGTGTATACACAGAGACTAGTGAGTCAGGGTCATATATATAGTTACAATATTGCTTCCTTTCCCTAGGATGGTTTCCCTCATGCTAACTTAAGATCTAGCTGTTACAGCTGGAAGAGTTTTGAGATTCACACTTGAAAAAACCTACATTGTCATGAATGGCCCATTGAGGGAGATTGTGCTGAGCATTCAGAAAAAGAGATGAGCTGTAGAAAAAGCTTCAATATTCTTAGAGAATACCCAAGTAATCCTGAACAGATTGCAGGTAGAAATATGGACGGCAAAGGCCATTCTGATGAGGTCTCAGATGGAAATGAGGAACAAATTATTGGAAACTTGGAAGTTCCAAAGTCACTTATTGTTATTGGAAGGAAAGGCGAACCGTATTATAAAGTGCAAAGACCTTGGCTGAATTGGGTTTGTGTCCTAGTGTTTTGTGGAAGGTAGAATTTCCACAGTGAAGCAAGTGAGTAATGAAATTGGGTGTTTGGCTGAGGAAATATCTAAGGAAAGTGTTAAAGGAGTAGCCTGTTTCCTCTTGAAAGCTGATAGCAAAATGGGAGAAGAGAGAAATGATTTAAAGATGGAATTGTTAATCAGAAAGAAAGCAAAACTTATAGATATGGAATATTCTCAGCCTATACATACTGTAAAAATGAGAAGGGCTGTTTGAGAGAGAAACTTCAGGATATGGCCAGACGATCATCTGATAAGATTAGTCAGCCTTCTAAACAGAAACCAAGAGGTAGGTTTCAAGACAATGGAAGAATGACTGTCCTTCTCCTCAAGGTGATCCAGAGATCATCAGGACAATTTCAAAGGAGGGATCACTGGCGCCTGCAGTATCTGGGAGCACCTTGCTTTGCATACGTGTAGCCTCACACCTGGGACTCTGCTCCCTGCTCCCCTGCTACTCGGCCACCCAGCGTGGCTCTGGTGACCCCAGTGCAACAGAGCCCATGGTAGCCACCCCTCTGGAGGGCACAGGCAGCTGACTTTGGCATCTCACACCCTCTCTGCAGGTGTGCATAGTGCAGAAGCCTAGGGGACGTGGCTACTTCCACCTAGATTTGGAAGGATGGAGCTGCTCAGAGCCACAGGCAAGTCACTCAGGCAGAAAACTGCTGTGGGGGTGGAGCCATCACAGAAAGCCCCCAACAGGACAATGCCCAGTAGAGCGTGGGGACAGGGTCATCCCTAGGACACTAAAACAGTAGAGCCCCCAACATGTGGTTCCAATCCAGGAGAGCCACAGGCATAGGACTCCAAACTGTGGGAGCTGGGGCATGGCCTGTCCCCAGCGAAACCATGGGAACAGGGTCTCCCAAAGCTGTGAGGGGCAGAACCACCTGGAGCCTTGGGGGCCTAATTCCTGCCCAGCAAAGCTGAAGGGGCCGAACCTTTGCCCCAGTGGGTCCAGAAGGCAGGACCTCTGCTCCAGTGGTCCTGAAGGACAGATCATAGAGCCAAAAAAGTTATTCTCAAATCTTAAGGTTTTGGACTTGCTAGAGATTTGTCACATCTTTCTTCTTTCCTATTTCTACCTTTTGGAATGAAAATGTCTGCCCTGTGCCTGTCCCATCATTGTATTTTGAAAGCTCATAACTTGATTGACGTCACAGGCTCACAGTTCAAGGGGGATTTGCCTCGGATGAATTATACCTCTAGTCTCACCCATATCTGATTTAACTGATATTTAGATGAGAACTCAGACTTCAGACTTTTGAGTTGATGCTGGAAAGAGAGTTAAGACTTTGGAGCTATTGAGATGGAATGAATGTATTTGCATGTGAGAAGGATATGAATTTGGGGGGGACATGGGTGGAATGCAATGGGCTGACTGCTTATGTTCCCCCAAAATTCATTTGTTGAAATTCCAACCCCGAAGGTGATGGCATTAGGAGGTGGGGCCTGTGGGAGGGGATTAGGTCCTGAGGGCAGAGCATTCATGCATGGGATTTGTACCCTGGTAAAAGAGACTCCAGAGAGATCCCTCACACCTTCCACCATGTGAGGTTACCTTCCACCACGTGAGAAAAGTCTAAGAAGAAAAGTCTAAGAAGTCTAAGAAGCCTCAGCAGACGTCAAACCTGTCAGTGCCTTGATTATTTTTTTCCAGGACGTTTCAACTGGATTATTATTATTATTTTTTTTTTGGTGAGGCGGATTGGCCCTGAGCTAACGTCTGTTGCCAATCTTCCTCTTTTTACTTGAGAAAGATTCACCCTGAATTAACACCTGTGCCAATCTTCCTCTATTTTTTGTATGTGGGATGCTGCCACAGCAAGGCTTGATAAGAGGTGTGTAGGTCTACACCCAGGAGCAAAACCCATGAACCCCAGGCCACTGAAGCAGAGCACACAAACTTAACCATGACGCCACCGGGCTGCCCCCCCACTTTTTTTTTTAATATATGGAATTCAACTACTTTTCATCACCAGCACTTGGACTTCCCAACCACCAGAACTATGAGAAATAAATTTCTGTTGTTTATAAGCCACCCAATCTGTGGTATTTCTGTTATAGCAGTGCAAATTGACTACCGAAGTTTTGAAAATTTTTAAAAATTTATTTAATAGACTATTTTTTAGAGGCGTTTTAGTTTCATAGCAAAATTGAGCAGAAAGTACAGAGCTTCCACTTACCCCTCCCAATATGTTGTATCTTTTTATCTGTCTTTTCTTTCTTATTATTTTTAAAAAGTGATATTGATACCTGCTAAAAATTCTCATTTGAACAGTTGGTAGTCACTCTGGGCTGGGATTCTATGGGATTCTAGAAGGTGCAAGTGATGATATTGGAGAAAGGTGGGGCAAGTTAGTATTTGATCTCAAATGCAGCTTCACATTGGTGTCACCCAGCCTTGATACCTGGGTCCTAATGCTAGAGATTAAGTGATTTGGAATGCAAAATTAAAAGTTATCCAGATGATTCCAAGTGTGTCAAGATTTATGAACAAGGAGACAGAGCCACATTCAACCAAAATGGAGGTGATTAGGCATAGTTAAAGGTGCTTCTTTCATCTGACCTAGAGTTTTCTCTCAGCTTAGATCCCAATGAGATTAGTATGTGTAAAAGCAGAAATTGAAGTATCAGCCAATCCCCTCCCTTGGGGCTGTGGACATCAGATCAAGTCCCCTCTGGTGCCCTAGCTTTAGTCATTGCATGCTAACTATAAGCCATCCTTTCAGCTCTGAGAAGTAGCTAGTCCACTTTTACTTTCAATCCTCAAAGCTAATTTCTTCAAATAGAGTTTGGATTTTCCATTTCATTCCGAAAACTCTACCTGAATGAAGGGATGCCTTATATTTTAGCAGTTCTCTTTGGAGCCTTGCAATTGTGAATAAACTAGTTATTGTCTGACTATCTCACTGACATCTTCCTCTTTACAGTTTTCTATTTATAAATGGAGGCCGTGGTTGAAGATAATGGAAAAAGGACAGTCCAGATGCCCTCTAAATCTCCATTTGTGTCTAATATCCTCTGGATTTCTGAAGCCATTTGTGAATAATCCCCAGAGGCTCTATTTAAAATGGACTCTTGTTTTGTTGTTCTGAGAACTTTCGTGTCTTTTATCCCCCTTTACAAATCCAGATCTGTCTGGTTTGGCTACGCCCATTTAGCTGTTGACACTATAGAGTCATTGATCTGAGCCCCAACCCTTCTTGGTTTCTCTGAAACTGGGGAGTGAGAGACTGCTGAGATGTACATAGTAAAATTATGATTTAAGTGGGAGGTAGGCAGGACATTCTCCTTGCTTCTTTGTCAGCAATAGTAGTCTCCTCCCCATAGTAGAGTCTGCCAGGAAAGGCATATGAGATAATGGGCTCTGGTCTTTCCATTTGCAGGTATGTGCAGGTAGAAGTTGAGATGTGCTGTTTCTGACACCAGCCACATACTGGAGAAGAAGGACAAGATCAGAGGTGCCCTTCACAACAGTTGTCTCCACTGACCCTACTGTTGTCTTCAAGGACTCAGAGCCACCTCTGCAGCATCTGCAGGAATCCCCTACCCAGAACACTGCATGTAAGCAAGGCCCAGGTCTTCTACTCAAAACTCCAGTATCTTCCTAGTCTTGGGAAGCTAATTCTACCTGCCCCTGGGCCTTTTCAACTTCCAGTACCAGCCTTTCTCCCCTCTCCTTCGATAAGCCTCCACATAACTAACAAAAGAATAAGACTGGAAAGGAGGAGTTAATGGCCTCTGGAGGCCTGGAAAATTCTGTTTCCTGGTGTGAGGACAAATCTGCAAAAAAAACTCCTGAGACAAGGAAGCCCAGCCTCCATTAGAATAGGAAAGTCTGCCTGCATTCTTGGGATAGGGGAGGAGAAAAGTGCCTATCATTCACTTAAGGAGAACAGATAATAAATCACATCTTCCTGCCTCAAAACTAGCAATAACCTTTCCCCAAGCCAACTGCCTGTCCTGTCCAATCCAATCTAATTGGCACTTCTAGAAGCAGTTAGCTTTTGCACTCCTAAAGCCATTATATTTTGGATTCTCCAATTAATTACTTTTACATTATCTAGTCACATGTATGTGAGTCTCATTTTCCTCATTGGGATATTAAGCCCCTTAAGTGCCAAGAGGAGAGTGTTTGCTTCATTCTGCCCTACATGTAGGAGATGACAACAACGATGATTTCCTCTTATACCAGGCACCATGAAATAAGGACCAGGTCGTTACCCCATTTCTGGAGCTAGTTCTACTTCTCCCTGATCATTATATCATTCAGAGATAGAAAATATCCTCCATCCACTTCTCACCTGTTTGCTCCTCCTCACCTCCAAAACAATGAAATGGACTTTCTTTTTGCCCTAATGAATAAGAATTTGGGTCTAGATTTAAGAAAAAAAATGGACATTTCTCACTTCCAAATGTTACTGTGAATTCATACCTATAAAAATACATGGAAATACACTTTCTCATAACTTAGATGAGCTGGACAAGTAGCATAGACTTTAGATGACCTGAGAATATTACACGTTAAAACTTGTCTGTAAATTTGCTAAACCAAACTGCCTCTCTTTAGGCAGGAATCCTCTCCTCGTTAGGATTCCATAAATAGCACATCTTCCTCTCTATTTTTCTACCTCATCTATGAATAGAATCAAATTTTGTGTGTGCTGTGGAGTGGGATATTATGAAACTTCCTGTCTTTCTTCAAATATTGTATTGTGGGTAAAGTTATGGTTTTAGCTGATGCTCGTTCAATAAAGTTCTGTCCCAATCACTGCTATAAGATTTGAGGCCCCTTTCTTTCCCCAAAAGCATCTATTACAATACAGCAATTGTTACACTGATGAAACTGTCAAAAAAAGAACATTTTCAAGCTAGTATTTGAATCATAAAGTCAATTCTTAAAGAAAATTCACGTGGCATAACCAAGACTGGATTCATATCTTCAATTACTCCCCAATCACCTGCTTCATGGTCCTGCATAAAATATGGGGTTGCTTCACTTCTACTAAATTTAGAATTGAGATGTTACTGTTGCACCTGTAACTGATCAGATATTGTAAAGTTAGGGTAGTAAACAAGTCCTAACGTACAGTAGTGAGACTAGTTCTATAAATGAAATAATATGTTCTTGCACACACTCCACTTGAGTGTACCCACTCACACGTATTCCATATTACTGCAACTACATCTACATTGCTTTCAGAAAATTCAGGGCTATCAAGTGATTTATCAGTCAATTTACAAAAGTTACAATGCTTTAAGTCTGTTAACAGGGCAGTTCTTGATCCCCTCCCCTGAACTAACTGGAGTAGGAAGGGATAGAAAAGGTAACTTAGGTGTCTCGAAAATACTAATATTGATGCATGCTTTTTTTGGATTTCTTGTAGACTGACTCCTTTCCCCACTGGGGTAAGCCCCCAACTTGGCTGCCCACTCCATTGGCTGCTACAACTATCTGGTCCTCTCAGACCCCAAACTCTGTTCTTTGGTGGCACCCTGCAGTCAATGTAGTTATCAGCCTTCAGCTCCCTCATCTGGATTTCTTCCATGGCATGACCAGGCCACTGGAACAGGGGACAACCTCTGCCATCTGCCTGGAGACATCATGCCACGTGTCACTATTCTCCTGCTGCTCACCCCAGTCACAGCAGACACAACCATGAGGACTGCAGCTCGGCAGACTCTGGCAGAGAAAGGATGATCTCCTACTCCTCAAACCCCCTTCTTGGAAAGACCTGTTAAGGAAATGCAGCAAGCCCTTTTTAATCACCTCTGGGGTGGGGCAAAAAAGAAATCCCTTTGCCCCTCCATGCTAGTCTAATGTCACATTAGGAGTGATATCCTTTTGGCCTTATTTATTTAGGGTCGGGCATTTTTGTTCTTGACAGTATCTGCTAAAGCAATGATTACCTTTGGGGAAAGGGTCAATAGTAAGACAGGGAAAGGTTTAGTAAGTCATAGAGAAAGACACAGGGATGTTTGCCACTAACACTTCAGACATCAACAGCCTCCTAATTAACATTCATCAAATCATTTTCTGTGCTGACTTTACTTTCATACTAAAATATTTTGAGGTTTATGATAACCTATGGGAGATAGTGGGCTATGTAGAAAAATCAGAGCTTAGGAATCAGGCAGACCAAGTTGTCTTTAACTAGCTGTGTAAATATAAGCAAGTTAGTCTGTCTCACAGATGGTTTGTTCATCATTACATTGGATAATAACAAGCTTACCTCTGGAGGTTGTAAAATATTTTAGTGAAGTTATCTTAAACACAGAGCATGTAGGCACTTAATAGTTGTTTTTATTTTAAGCATTCATTTAAAATGTTAAATTATTCAATAGTCTTAATACTCAATTCAATTGGCCATTCTAAAACTTCTGCTCTAAATCGTCAGTTCTGATATATAGGACGATTGAGCACTCAATTGTCATTGACCAGGCGTTGGCAACGATGTGGGGAAACTGGCAGTCTCATACATAGTTCATTGAAAGGCAATTTTCCAGAAGGAAATAAAATCCTTAAATTATGTGCACTTTAACTTAATGGTTACACTTCTAAAAAATTATCCCAGGAAAATAATTGGATACGTGTGTGAAGATGTATGTATAAATACTTTTATCATAGCATTTATAGAGCTAACTATTAGGACAGAGAATTGGTTAAATAATTGTATATTTATACAGATGATATGTATTAAATGATATAGTTCTACTTATTGACTAAAAAAAGATATCCACTACATTGTATGCATCTGTATATATATGCACACACAAAAACACACACTACATACATATGTGTATGTATGCACACAAACACATACTATGTACATGATTCCATTTTATATAAATGTTTCAATAAATACAGAAGCATCTGGAAGACTATATACTATCATAGTGGTAAACATTATAAGGTAGGACTATAGATGAATTTAAAAATATTTTTCTGTACTTTTTTTGTGTGGTGAGCATGTATCTTGTTTTGAATTCCCTAGAAGTGGGGATTCTTGTGTAAACACTTTATTGAGGGAGAGCTTTCAGAAAGAACTTGGAAGGAAGAAGGAAGCAGAATAGGAAAGAGGAAGAAGCCAAGCCAGAATGTCTAGCTTCAGCCTTACCCTATGGGGAGTTCTGGAGCATGAATAGCAACACAGAGTAAGCCCTATGTCGATGTCAGTGGGCCAGCCTTTATACACCCCGACAGTCTGCCCTTGGTTGTAAGCCATTCCCAAGAGTGTGTAAAACCTCCTGGGCAAGATGGCTCCCATGGGCTGAGGGCATTTCACTGGAGAAAGCAGCACTGTGAGCCATGCGAAGCCAACACTCGTGGCAGCTGGGAGACAAATGTACCAGCCTGAAAAAGAGGTCTGGGTGGGACACCAACAATATCTTCTGCAGTCTATACTTAGCACTGCTCAGAACCTTTTACTTTCTCATACTAAATTCACTCTACCTAACCATAGCTTCTCCAGAGTTCTTATGGGTCGCAAGAAAACGTTAATGGGAACTACATGCCCCCCTGCTGCAGTTGATTCCAAGACCATGACTGATACTCATCATCTCCCCAACCCATCATCCATATTATATTTTCCTCTTCCTCTGACAGTATTTCTGGTGGTGCAGGTGTCTTGCCTGGTGGTCTGACCTATTCCCAAGGAGCCTTATCCCATGGTTGCCATGCTCTTATCAGGAGAAAGTTATTCCCCTTCCTCACAAACTACCATGACAGTACTTTGTTGATGCCCCAGTGGGTCATTTGACTGCCAAACATATTCCTTCCTGCCCCTCATTATGTAGCAGCAGCCCTACTTCCCCCACATGACCAGGGTCAATAGCCTGGCCTTTATGGTGACTCCTTTCTTTGACTACTGGCCTGCTGGCATAAAAATCCTAAAGTGACCAATGGCAGCCATAGCTTTATGTTTAATGGAATGTTTGCTGTGCCTCTGGTGGAAATGTCTGCTCCGAGACCCACAGAGTCTAAAGTTGCTAGGGCAGAAGCTCAGATTGCCCTAGTGAGACAGTGAGAATGACAGTGAATAAGATCTCTATTTCTACCTTGTAGTTCTGCTCCCATCTTTAATACCTATCAAAACCTTGTAATATTCATTGCTTTACGATATATCCTAGAAGGATGGTGTTATCCCCAGCTCAGCTGCTGATTCCAGGGTCTGTTTCACCACTCAGTCAGGCTAGCATCAACTAGATTGTGAGTTATGTGATAGGATCAGTGCTCCTAGTTATGTACCCATAGCCACACCCACTTTCCCTCAGTCTGAGTCAATGTCAGACTGCATGGAAGAGTGTTGGGGGTGTGGACAACCACCTGATCAGGGCATCAGCCATTAGCAACCAGCACTCACAGCAGCTGAAGGATAGGTGCAATAATCCAATAAAAGAGATCTAGTCAGGAACCCAGGAACATTTACTATAGTGTGTATGACTTCTATAATCAGAAAAATAGCAATAAAGCTAAAAGAAAAATTTTATATTCAGCTATGTTTTAAAAATGTTGTACTTATCTACAGTTTAAATCCAAGTACTACATGAATTTACATTCTTATCTTTCCTACTGAGGAATCAATAGATAGTGTCTAAAGTTGATAAATCAAGTAGAATTATAAACATATTACTTAGGGGAATTTAAATTGGACTTTAAAAATAAATATTCAGATTAGAAGTGGAAAATACAAATTTCATACAGTTAAGTGAATTAAGATAGACATGATAAAAGTGGACAATATTTTTCCTTGGAAATATCAAACTAAGGGGGAGTTTAACAAAATAGAGCTTTCAAAAACATTCCACATATAAAAAACTTCAGTTTCAATGTTTAAAGACCATACTTCAGTCAGCGAGATAAATATTTTTTTTATCTCATTTGCATCTCTTACTAAGATACCCTCTAAAAAATATCAAACACCTGTCTAAGATAAGAAGGAATCAACATGTATGCCACCAGCTGCTCAACAGGAACCAAATGTGTAAGTCTTTATCTGGTAAAGTCCCCTCTGATCAAATTAAAGTGAAATTATTTTGGCCTTCCTCAAAAAGACTTTTAGTCTATTAGGAATGCAAGAGGAATACTATTTAGTGTTAGAAGGGAGAGAAATCCACTTTTATTTTCTTCAGTCCTACTTTCTTCTTCTGTGTTCCTTTTATCAAATTACTGAAGAAAACCAAAAAAGAAAAAAGCCTTGATTAGAGACCAAGGTGATGGTTAAGCTGGCATTGTAGCTTTCAAAAGCTGCAAGGAATTGTGAATTATAGAGCCCCCTTCTCTTTCTTTATTTGGTTCATGCATTCATTTGACCAATATTGTTGACTACCTCTTATGTGGTCAGCTACATCACTGAACAAATCAGACATGGTTTCTATATGACTAAAGGTAAGAGTCTGGTCCAGGAGTATAATTGGGTTGGTTTATGTCTGCACCCCAATGTAAGCATGTTGGAATACCTTTAATTTATAGGTGTCCATTGCTCAGGTGTGCATAGATCAGCACTGAGGATACATCCCCAGATGACATTGACAGCATGAGAAGATTTGTGTTTCCAACTTTTATGGTCTTAATAGTCTGGTTAAATTCTTGGGGGATTAAGCTGAAAGAAATTCAAGACTGAATATTTTTCCTGCATAACAAAACTCACTGAAATAATAAATCAAAGCTTGGCTCATATAAGCTTACATTTATTTTCTTCTATAATTACACATCATATACTTAAATATAACTCATTTGTTTTCTAAATGTTAACATGCAATTTTTTAAAAACCGACTTTATTTTTTAGAACAGTTTTAAATTTACAGAACAATTGAAAAGGTAGTACAGATAGATCCCATATATCTTGTACTCAATTTCCCTGTTATTAACATCTTACAGTACTATGGTACATTTGTTACAATTAGTAAACCATTATTGATATATTATTATTAACGAAAGTCTATAGTTTATTCATATTTCCTTAGTTTTTATCTTTTTAGTTTTTGTTTTTTACCTTTTTCTGTCCCAGGATTCCATCCAGGATACCACATTACATTTAGTTGTTATGTCTCCTTAGATTCCTCTTGGCTGGGACAGTTTCTTGGATTTTCCTTGTTTTTGATGACCTTGACAGCTTTGAGGAGTACTGGTCAGGTGTTTTGGAGGAAGTCCCTCTTTTGAAATTAGTCTGATGTTTTTCTCATGATTAGATTGAGATTGTGGGTTTGCAGGAGAAAGATCACAGAGATAAAGTGCCATTTTCATCACATCATATCAATCACACATAGTATCAATGTGACTTATCATTGTTGATGCTGACCTTGATCACCTGCCTCAGGTAGTATTTGTCATATTTCTCCACTGTAAAGTTAGCCTTTTCCCTCCTTCTCTATACTGTACTCTTTGGAAGGAAATCACTATGTGAAATCCACACTTAAGGAATAGGGAGTTATTCTCCCCCCTCCTTCAGGGCAGAGTATCAACACAAATTATTTGTAATTCTTCTGTAGAGGAGATTTGCTTATTCTCCCCTTTTACTTATTAATTCAATAATTTATTCATGGACTTACAGATATTTATTTTATACTTTGGATTATAATCCAAATTAATTATTTAATTATCTTTTTTTTTCTCAAATTATTCCATCTTTGGCCATTAGGAGCTCTTTCAGTTGCTTCCTGTGCTTCTTTGGAATGCCACCATAGATGTGGGTTTTAGTTTAGTTTAGTTTTTTTGAGTTAGCGTATGCACTTTTAATTGAGATATAATTCACATGGCAAAATTTACCATATAAAAATGTAACGAGTAGTTTTTAGTATATTCACTATATTGTGCAACCATCACCTCTACCTAATTCCAGAACATTTCTATCTCCCCCAAAAGAAATTCCATACCTATTAACAGTTCGTCCAATATCTCCTGTCCCCCAGCCCCTGGCAACCACTAATCAATTTTTTGACTGTGGATTTTCCTATTCTGGACATTTCATATCAATGGAAGCAAACACTAAGTGGCCTTTTGTGTCTGGTTTCTTTCACTTAACATAATATTTTCTAGGCGTATCCATATTGTGGCATATATCAGCACTTTGTATCTTTTTATGGCTGAATAATATTCTACTGTATGTATATACCACATTTTGTTTATCCACTCAGCCCCTGGTGGACATTAATGTTATCACCACTTTTGAGCTAGTATAAATAATTTTGCCATGAACATTTTTGTGCAGGTTTTTGTTTGTGAGTGTGTTTTCAGTTCTCTTGGGTATATGCCTAGGATTGAAATTTCTGGGTCGCCTAGCGATTCTATGTTTAATTTTTCAGGAACTAGAATGCAGTTTTAAGTCAATTAAATAATCATCATTAGTCCACTTTCATGCATCATTTATAATCCTCTTGCCAAAGAGAATTTGAGATGCTTTAGAGTAAAGAGAAGTACAATATAATACTTACTTAAAAATTTTAATATAGTAAATAAAATCTCAAGATATGTAGTGTACACATAAGTGGTTCTTAAACTTGGCTCTGTGGGTCCTTCTGAGAGACAAATGGAAACCATGGACCTAGCTTAAGAGAATCTGATATTCAAGAAGGGGAGACCCTTATATCTTGAACATGGGATAAGATGGATTCAGTAATTGAGTGTCACATTTAGTTTGGACAATTCCAGGAGCCAGAGCTACTTCTGCTATGAAAGAGATCCTAGTCTCTCTAACTCCTTATTTCACAACAGTCATTCAACTATAACTTTACATTGCAATTTAGTAGAGCAGAAAACAGAAATGTAACTGCATAACTTAAAACTGATTCTAGGAAATCTCTACCCTTAAAAGCCCATGGGCACAAACCAGCCTCAGAAATCTAGAATCAGCTGGCACAATTCCCTGCCTAGTGCCAGCCTATCTCCATATGGCAAAGACTAGCTCTCCCACACCATCTGAAATATTCCATGCAACTTCCTTGTTTAAAGCCTAAGTCTACCTGCTCACCAGCCCCAGAGAGAAGGAAATTCTTCCTTTCCATGTTACCTTGACTAACTTATTTCCTGTTACTGAATTAACCTCTTCCCAGGAGAGTTAACAGTTCCTTCACTGTTATTCTGGCACAATGATCCAGACAAGAAAATCGAATTGTCAGCAGTTTATTTTCCCATTAGGCTTATTTAGTTTTAAATTCCATTACATTGAAACACTGACATCCAGTGGTTTGCTGAACCTGGTTTGCACCAGTGAATAATGATGCACATCAATTTCCAACTCTATATACAGTGACATCGTCGTTAATTTGAAATGAACCATGGTGGGAGTATTTACACCATGGGAATTGGCAAACATTACACATCAGGGCTTTTTTCCCTAAAGAGCTAATTGTTAAGCCTTTACCGGCATACCATTGCTGACACTCCAGTCCTGGTTTCATCACACCAAATCTTAATTATTCCTTTTATACAATGCTCCATCTTAGCTTGTGTCTAAGAATTTCACATACATATACCTCATGATTGTCTCCATTTCACAGATAAGAAAAGTGATATTTAGAAACATTAAATGTCTAAAGTTACACAGCTAGAAAGCAGCAGATTTGGAGCTTAAACCCAGGTCTTTTTGATCCTAAGTCTATATATATGTGTGTGTGTGTGATTTACACAATAGCATTCTTAAAACCACTATTCTAGTATGAAAAATACTGCATATATCTATATAAACTTGTGCATTCATGTCTTGTGCCTCTACTAAAACACAACCAAAAATAAGTTAGAAAGAGAATATTTCTGTCATGGTAATTGCTAAAACAAGGCAGCTCTACTTATCTTGCAAATTAATTTGGGAAATTTTTTTTATCAAAAATCCCTTTTTGCTTGCTATCCCTCACCACCTGAGGCATTTGAAGACTAATCCTAAATTATTTCATTTCATATGAATTTCTTCTTATCCCCTCCTCCCATTTATATCTCGCCTTTATACCACTGTTCTAGCCTGCCTTTTATCCCAGGATCATTTTTAATGTTGATTTGTGTGTTTTTCACTACACTGTGAGCACCCAGTGATATTCATCTTGCTCCCTTCTGAGTTTCTAGAATAGTACCATGCACAGAGTCACTTCTCAATAGATAGTTGTTGTAATGAAATGAATCCTGTCAAGATGAATCAAAAGAGTCAATACTTGTTTTTATTTATTTTTTGACCATTTCTTCCACCTTGCCACACGATAACCTACTGCTTCCATTTTCAACGCCCACCTTTCTTCTAAAGTCAAAATTCCCTGTAAATTTTGGCATCAAATCACATATAGGGCAGAAATACTATTCAAGACACTGGGCACCTTGTCTCTGTGCTATAACATGACCCAGCCCAAGAGATTCTGTCTAGTATTACTGTACTATTTCCCTGAAGAGAGTTACACAGTTTATAGTTTCTCTGAATGCTGGTACAGCATTGCCCAAAACTCAGCAGAGTTTGTATTATGGAAATATTTTATCTCATCTAAGATTATACATTCCTAACATGTGAGTCTATACGTCATTGATGGTCTGAAAGAGGCATTCTAACTCTTAATGTATGTTTTAGTATATTCTAAGTTCGAGCAGTAGAGTCACAGAAATTGTATTTGCCATTAAGCTTAGCAGTCCATGATCTTGCCTCTGAAGGTCCCCAAAGCATTAATCACTATTTTCTACCACCTTCACCCTCCTGACCTCCAAATATGTTGTATGTCACCATATTTTGTTTTCAGGCCCTCTAGAATTGGAGGATATAAGATTTTCTATAAAAGTACTCAGTATATCATTAATCTGAATGTCTTGATACTTATCATAAGGGACAAAAATTTTTTTTTTCAATTTCAGCCTGTTAATCTTACCTAGAAGGCTTTGTACCAACCCGCATCATTTTTCTCCCATCTCAACCTTTATAGGGATTTTGTTGTTAGAACTTTTACATTTTGTAGCCCTTACTCGTAAATCATCTACTTAGGCCCATAATCATTTAATTTTCCTCTTCATTTAACTCTCTCTAGGTAGCATCAATCAGATTATTACATTATATATTTGCATAATTTTCCCAAAGTGAATCAAAGAATTTCTCAGAAACATGATCCCACGAACCATTCTCACAGCTCCAGATAGAAGATGTGTGGGAGAATAGATTGGTTTAGACATGGAGGGAACTGAGCCACAGAGCATATCAGTAAGGGGTGGATTTGAATCTGTATTAAATATGTTCCTATACAAACCAGACTGGCTAAATTTTACAATATCAAGCCACTAGACATGTTTCTATGGGAAACAGGATATTCTTTTGTTCATTCTGCCACTCTTGAGAATACGAGTTCCCAGGAGCACAGAAAAACACCATTTGCCTCCGGTTTCCTCAAAAACAACTTGCCACAGGCCTTTCCATGATGCTTATTTGCTGGGATTGATCCAGCCATTCTGGCCTTTTGACCCCCATCCTGATACTACACTCCACATCTTGAGACACGCAGTAGATAGAACTGGTTAAGACCGCTGGGTTTGCGCTTAGATTTGAAACTCAATTCTACCACTTGAACAAGTTCCTGCATGCTCTTATCCTGCTGTAGCCTCATTGGCAAAGTTAAAGTTAATAACAGTCCTCACAGGATATCTGTGAGGGTGAAATGACAAAACCCATGTAGAGCCCCTGGCACTGTGTCCAGCATGGTACTTGCTAATGAGTGTTGGCTCTAATTATGATTATCATTACATTTATCACCAGCCCTGGCTAAACTGCTAATCCACCAACAGTTACAGCTTCAGGCAAACCCTCCTTGTGTCCTGGATAGGTATACACAACCAGTTCTGTGTGTTTTCCTCCTCTGCCCTTCTTCCTATCCACAACTCACTTCCTCCCTTAATTAGCTCCAGAGGAAAGGACTTTAGCATCCAGATTTCCTCATCAGACCCTTCAGTCAGCAGTGTAGCCTGGGGGCTTACAGTCCCTACCCCCTTTAAAAGTCAGTTACAATGATCTCTTAGCACCTTGTTCTACTACCTCTAATCCAACACCCTAATTTGCCAGAACAATGCCTCAGCATCTAACAGAGTAATCCAGTGTTTCAAAGAAGATAGAGTCCTTTTTAAGAAGTAAAACATGGGTTCAGATGAGATTCTGGCTCTCATAGCCCCTAAGCTTCCCTCAGGACTGCTTTAAAAGAAATTATTTTTGCCCTGATGTTCACAGAGACACCTGGGATTATTCTGGCAATTAGCAATGATGACTTTCTATTTTTTGTCTCTTTGCCCTTGCTAAAATCTGCTACTTGTCCTTGGAGGACGTTGAGAAGACATAAGAAATACCTTACGGGCCTTAACTATTTAATTTCCCAGTGCTTATTCAGGGTGCCCCTATAATTTTTGTGAACTGGATGGAACCATATAAAGCTTTTACGTTTGCATTACTGAATTACTCAAAATATATTGACCATTATAACCTAATGTAAGGTATTAATTTATCATTCAAAGAGACAGAAACTAAAACAGACAAGGAGACAAAGACTTACAGTTAACTATAGGTGGATTAGCAGTTTAACTAGGGCAATGATGGTGATAAACATAACGATAATGATAATTATAGCCAATACCCATTAGTAAGTACCATGCTAGACATAGTACAAGATGCTCTAAATGCATTTTCTCATTGCATTGCTGTCTGAAATGCTCCTGCAGGTGTGATTCAGAAGACAATGTTATTCTCTGTCTCTATAGAGTGGCACCGAGGCACCTTTCAGGGGTCATTAATCCCTTTCCAGAGATTATCTTCACTCTCAGAGGCCAAAGTTAGCTCGTCAAAGGCCATATTAAAGGGGGCAGGAGAATCTAAGATTCATCGTCTAGTCTCTTAAATCACTGGCCAAAAGAACATCAAAAATGCCCTTAATGATTTGGGTTTTAATTCCAAAATTCACCACGAAAAGAAAATACTGGATTCTCTTAAGATTTCTAGCTCAAAGCTTTGCTTTACTAAAATTCCAGTTGACCACAATTTAAATGTGGGTTTCCTCATCCTCATGTTTCCAGTTAAACATCTACGCAATGAAAATATCTGGACATCAAGCCAGAGGTTAATTTGAAAGTAAAAATCCATGAAAAGAATAGCCACTTGTTGGATAAAAGGTTGGGCTATAACAGTGGTCCTCAACTGGGGGCAATTTTGCTCCCCGGGGAACATTTGACAAAGTATGGAGACATTTTTGGTTGTCACGACTCAGGAGCAGGGGGGACTACTGGCATCTAGTGGGTAGAGAACAGCGATGTGACTCAATATGCTCCTGTAGGATGCACAGAACAGCCCAAATTGTCAATGCTGGCCTAGAAAAATGTAAAATTCCTTCCTACAATTATGTTCCCAATTGTCTAAAACTCCTCCAAAGAGAGGGTTACATACCTCTCCTCTGTGTGTAACCAACCTGGCATTCTTACTCTTTCCTGGTTAAGGCAAAGATTAATGCAGAAAGTGAAACATGGGGGGAATCAGTCAGGTTTCAAGTTCATTCCTTCTGGACCAATACGAAGTGTCCAGTGGGGACAGTGAAGGGTTGGAATTAGGGGGATCTTGAAGAGATATGGGGAGAGCTCAGGACTGGCCCTGGAGAAAAGGATCACTAGGGAGGTGAACTTTGCCTCCCTGTCCCCTCTGGCTGACCCAGTTCCTTTTATCCTGCTGCCTCTTCATCCTGGTATCTCACTTTCTCAGTATTCCCTGCAGGGTGCCCCTCTTGTAGAGGCTGTCTAATATAGATCTTCTTGATTCTCTTTCAGTCAAAGAAACTAATATGTTATTGGATAATACTTACCTAGAATGTGTCTTATGTGAAAGAAAGGCAAGAACTAAGATGGAACATCTTCTTTGTGCCAAACCTGAAGCTAAGTGCTTTACATGCGCTACCACAACAGAATTGTGAAACAGGTATTCTCAGTCCCATTCTATGGATGAAGTATCTGGGGCTCAGTATAACTATGTAACTGGCCTCAGATCATATCGTTAACAAGAGGTGAAGCTGAATTCAAACCCAGATCTTTCTGTCCCCAAAGCCATGTCCTTTTCACTTTACCACAGAACTTCTCAGGTCACATTTTGCCTTCTCTCTATTAACTGGTGCATGCATCCAGAAATTCCTGAAGGGCTCACCACATTGGTGGTAATTTCAGACATACATCCATTTTGGCTTGACATATCTTCCAGTGGGCAGGTCCTTCATTCCCATTAATCAGGTCAAGTAGGCATGATGTTCAACCACCTATGCAGAGTATTATACCTCGAAGGACTTTGAAATATAACTAGCAGACAAGTATTCCTAAAAATCAATCAATACCATTTCTGATGAATTATTGTAATTGTAAGCTAAAGCCTGACTTGCTTTAATATATCCAGCTCATAAATGAGACATCAGTTCCCTACCCATCTTATATGACTCTGAGTCAGCTCACTCCTCTCTCTTTGGACTTCATAAATGCAATGAGTCTTATCTCTATAAATTATTTCCTTATAAGGCATCAGAGATGACAGTAACTTTCTATGCTCTAAAGGGGAATACCTAGAAGGCATAGGGGCCTCTAAACGTCTCCACCTTTATCCCATAGTTCTTAATTCATGAATGGGTTTTAAGAAGTCCATGTTTGTAAAATTTCATCCAAGTATGCATTTTTCTTCATATAATTTATGTAAGCTTTCTTCAAATCCTCAAAGGTAACTATGTTTCCTGAATTTAGAAATCATACTTTCCTACCCTACAGAGATTGCACCATAATTTCTGCTCTTACTTCATTATCCTGAATTATGGTATAAATGATGTAACCCCTTAGTACTAGCTTGGGGTACTGGGTGCATGAGAATAGGAAGCATCCTTGGATCTACAACCCTCTACCACTACATGTCCAGAGGTTCTAGGGATCCTGTGGTCTTCACCAAGAAACCATCTCTGAGTGCAGGAAAATAATTGGTATATTAACAATTGACATTTTAAGTTGAATGTCACAGAGTAAATGTGACTTCCCTCAACTTGTTTTTGGAATCTCTGTGGGAATTCAGTAAAAGCAGAAAATTCAAAACTTCCTGTGTACAGTACCCACCATGCCTTCTGGAAGTTCTTTCCACAAGGAATAGTCATTTTCTATCCTTAAAATATTAAGTATGTTAAAATTGAAAGAAGTCTTAAAAATCCAACTTCCTATCTGGAGCAAGAATCTGATCTTGCAATATCCCCTGCTGAGAGAAAATCTTCCCACCTACATCTGGGCCCTCTCAGTGATGAGGTCTTGACTTAGCTTGTAAGGCAGCCTATTCCATTGTTTTATAGAAAGTCCTAAGTGCACAGACCTTCATTCTGTTGAGTTAAAATTGAACCCATGCAACCTTTATTCAGTTTCTTTTATTAAATCAAACATTTCTGAAGAACCTACTTTGTGGCAGGTACTATGCCAGGCCCTGGGGATACAATGCAATTGTGACAGACACTACCCCTAACCTATTGGAGGTTATACATCTAGCTAAGGACCATTCTTGAAGTGAACCAGAGTGAGTCAATACCCTCTCTCACAGGATAGTCTCAACATTTGAGATGATGATCAGATCCTCTCAAGTTGTGTCTCTTTTCTGGGCTATATACCTTCATTTGAAGTGTTTTACAGACCCCTTCATTATCCCAATCAGCTTCTTCTCTGTGGGATTTCATCTCTCAATGGTCATCTGAACATGTTGCCTAGAATTAAACACGATACTCAAATCTGGTGAGTCTGAGATACAGATTGGTTTATTGGGCAGAGCCTAGATTATATACTTCAAAACACTTCCCCCAGATGACACTGAAGCTGTAATTAATTTCTAATCAGTGAAGAGAACAGTGAAATCTGTGGAGAATGCGAATGTGTTTCTCCAAAGATTCAGCCAACCAAAGCAGAGCCCATCAGTCTCATCCATAGGTCCTGCTGTTCTTGCATGATGGTGATGAGCCTTCACTGCTGGGGCCATGCCACTGCTTCTGAGCTAAGCATCCCTGTTAGGTGTAGGCACCCATCTCAGCTTCATACTCTAAACCCAATCATATCCTCTGCCCAGTCCTACTTTCTTCACTCCCTCCAGATATTGATTCTTAGAGCACTCCCCAGCAAACTTCCTGAACAAAAAATATCAGAGTCTGTTCTCTGGGGAATGTGGCCTAAGAAAGGAACCTACAGGAGTCTAGGTTTAAATTAGTTCAATCCAATCAAGTTCTAGAGCTGAAATGGCTCTTCAGAGTTGGCCCACCCTCCTGCAAGTGGACCCGGCCTTTATTTCCCATGTTGTCCAAGTATTGTATATGGGCTGCCCCTAGGGAGTGAATGTGCCCTCGGGCATGGCAGCTGTCTTCAGCTGGTAGCAAGTCCCAACAGCTGAGGGGATTGAGTATCTAATCCCTACAGGTGGTGGTCCACAGTATCCACTACAGTCCCTAAGTGACTATGGAGAGCAGAGCCCCATCCACCTGCACAGGACATGTGTATAAGTGAAAATGAACCATTTGTGTGTGTGTGAGTTAAATCCTGAGATTTCATGGTTTATTTTTACCAGCAGCATGGTCTAGACACTACCCTGCATAATACACTTACCTCATAACATTGCTGGAGGAATATACGAGAATAAATGTGAAGCATGTTATAAGACATGAGTCTTTCCACCTCTTTCAATGTTTGCACTTCTCTAGTCCCTCCATGATGACAGAGTTTCGAGAACTGCCTCTATTTATAGTGTTACCTCCCCATCCCTTCGTGGTTCTCAAGTGTGCCTTCTAGACCAGCATCATTTGGAAACTTGTTAGAAATGCAGATTGTCAGGCCCATCCCAGACCAACTAAATTGGAGACTCTGGACACAGGGCTGTGGGGTCATTTGAGTCTCTTTCTTGCTTCTAGTCCCCCATACTAGTCTTTATATTCCTCTGTTCTATCCAATTTCATACTATATTTTATGATTTGTGTAGAAGTGTGACTTTGCTCATAGACTATGCCCTCCTCCAGGGCAGCTAATAACAATTATTAGAGAATTGTTATTTTTGAATACCCAATGCCTTGCATGATTCTGACACATAATGAATGCCCAACAAATTTATTCCATTAGTAAATATTTAGCACATATTATTTGCTATGAATTTTTCTAGATATTTCAAAAAGCTTCTGCCTAACATGAAAAGACAAACAACCTAAAAATAAATGCAATAAAGTGATGCAAATGCTATGGCAACGTATTATTAGTAATGATATACTTTGTGTCTGGCACACTCCTAAGTGGTTTGCATATGTTAATTCACTTAATCCTCACAGTAATCCCATGAGGCACAATTCTAGGAAAGGAACAGAATTCATCCTAAGGAAAAATTGCTGTTTTGTTTAGCCACAATTTTTAATGAGACCCTTAGTTATAAAAGGCAATAGCCCATTCTGGGATAAGGAGGATAAAACAAAAGTAGCTATAGTGAAAAATTATGTAAAAGGTTGGCCTCTTTGGGGGTTGATGTTTTGATAGCTGATTTTTCCATCTTCCACCTGAACTGGGGAAACAGAATAAACTGATAGATGATAAATGTCTTAAAAATCAATACAATCTTAACCCAAAGAGTAATTCTCTAAGGGTGAAATTTTAGACACTGAGGGCAGGGAGGGAGATAGTGGGATAAGGGACCTTCAAACCATAGCACCTAAGACGATCATCCTGCTTTACCTTTAAGTCAGCCTTTTGTCAAAACTACGGAAAACATTTTCTTCATATGGTACTTAAAGTAGAAAATTAAAGATTGTTTTATAATCTGAAAGAGTTGTTGCAAAGTAGGATTTTAATACTATTAATACATAGAATTCCTTGGATTCCCTATCTTGAACATATTTCTCAATAGATTCATGACCGGTGTTTGAATTATTCAGAACTATTTACATTCAGCAATTCTCCCCAATGCGATTTGACCATCTCTGAAAGGCTATATTATCAGGCAAGCAAGAAATCCATAATATTGGGCAACTGAAATGATTTTGTAATTAGCATGAGGTGGTTTTCTATAATGTCACATTAATGATGAGCGTGAAGAAAGACTTGGAATAAATTGAACTCAAAGTGTTAAGAAGATCCCTTTTCAGCATATGTGAAAGAAACCATTCGACATCAGTCATGTTACATATATCAGGATGCTGATTGTTATCAGAAATCTGAGGCTAGGAATCTTTGAATTACAGAAATCCCAGGAAAACCAAACAGGCAGTATGGTAGGTTGTATAGATTGTAGTAATGGCCCATGTTCTTCACCTCTCCTTCTATCCACACCCCTTGCTATGTGATTCTGCAGTTCTCCCATAAACGAAGTAGAGTCAATTTCTTTGCCCTCTGACTTTGGGTTTGGCCATGTGGTTTGCTTTGGTCAAAGAACAAAGCAATGGTGACGGTGGTATTCAGTTCTGATACTAGGCAATAGGAGACCTTGTATGGATATGCTTGCTTTGTTAACCTCTGCCATCTCCATGAGAAGAGCATACCCAGCCTGCAGGTACCAGGAGGAGGATGAGAGACCCATAGACCAAAACCCCAGCAGGTATTTGCCCTAACCAAGCTCCTTCCAGGTGAGCCAAGCCCTCACATCCACAGACATGGTGTGAGAAATAAATGCTTATTGTTGAATGCCATGGACGTTTTGTTCTATTATGCAGCATTACGGTGGCCATGGCTGACTGATACAGGTGGGTATTTGTTTTTTGTTCCAAGATGAATTCAAATGCAAACTTGAAAGTTAACGAATAATGATAACTGGGTTTCACCTTGAAATGCACCAAAAATGACAACTAGAAACAAGGACACCAGAAACAAAAACTAAGAAAAATAAATGGCTCCTTAAATTGGCTTTCATTTCAAAGATGATAACAGAGAAGAATCCAGTTCTCTCAGTGAAACTCAGGGACTATGGCTTGACACTTTTAATTAAAAAGACATTAAAAAATTAACACAGAACTCTTCCCACTTTGCTCCAGGGCAGCTCATGAAAGATTGCTGCTTTGCTATCAGAATGCATAATATCTCTGTCCAGGCCCATCTGCTTCCCCTTCTACAGGAAAGATTGTGAATGTCAGTGCCTCCAGTGAGAAACTGTCCTGTCGAGGCTTAATTTCCTCACCACTGATAACGTAAAAGCGATCTGGCAGAATAAATTAGTGGATAATTCCAAAGCACAAATTTTTGATATTCTGCCACATTCCTGACAGAAATCATAACAGTTAAAATATTTTTCACTACCAAGAATGGAAAAAGGCCTATTTGAAAAGGCACAATCCTATTTTATCCTCTAAAAAAACACCTTGTGAGACTAGGGGGCATAACTTCTAGGGCAGTGCTTCTAAAACACTAATCCACATACAAATCAACTGAAAGATCACGTTAAAAGTAGATTCTGATGCAGTAGCGAGGGAGTGAATTCCAAGATTCTGAATTTCTTTCTTTTTATTGAGGTAACGTTGGTTTAAAACCTTCTATAAATTTCATGTGTACATCATTATATTTTGACTTCTGTGTAGATTACATTGAGGGGGACATTTGTACAGTGATGGATGAAAACTAGACTTTTGGTAGTGAACAAGATTCTGAATTTCTTTTTTTTTTGCTGAGGAAGGTTGGCCCTGAGTTAACAACCATTGCCAATCTTCCTCATTTTTGCTGAGGAAGATTCTCCATGAGCTAACATCTGTGGCCAATCTTCTTCTATTCTGTATGTGAGCCACCACCACAGCATGGCCACTGAGAAGTGGTGTAGGTCCATGCCCGGGAACTGAACCTGGGCTGCCAAAGCAGAGTGCAATGAACTTAACCACTAGGATACCGGGGCTGGCCCAAGATTTTGAACTTCTAAAAAGCTCCTGTGTGCAGCTGATGCTGCTGGTTCAGATACCTCTCAAGGATTATTCTTTATCTATGAGTAATCTCTGTAAGATGAAGTTATCCTAAACTTCAGGACTAATATTCAGTACTAGGAGAGAGTACAGTGTAGTGGAAGGAATAGAACTCATAGTCAATCTAGTTGATTCAGTAGGAGGATTTAAATTTTTCCCATCTATTCAACTTACTGTATATTTTTAGGCACTCTATTACATAACACTCAGCCTCTGTTTCTTTGCCAGTAAAATGGGAATAACCACTCTGGGAAAGGAGTTAACCTATAGAAAATCTTGCTAAATGCTCATCAGTAAATCATGCGAGTTCCCATCTTTTAATACAGTAAAATGTCAAATAACCATAATTGCACTTTCCCGAATTAATTGGCCTATGTCATACGTTTGAAGAGAAGATTATCCTTGCTTTATTTCATGTTTGTTTGTTCATTTTGTGACAAAATGCTTTAATCATAAAGTGACATAGAAACAAGACTTTCCAAGATGTTCAAATGCTATTCATTCAATAAAATTTCATTGAAGGCACATTCTTTGCTAAAACTGTGATGAATGCTTTGAAGTATACAAATACAAGATTTCACACCCTGAAGGAAGCTAAATTCTAAAATCTAGATCAGATCACATTTTGTGTGGATGGTGTTATCTTCCTCTTGAATCTGTTTAAGACTTCTCAGTATTCTCAAACTGAATATATTTCATTAGTATTGTCCAGTGCTTTTAAGAAGTATTGGATTTTGTAGAATCAAAAAATTGTTTTCCATAGAAAAGGATTTTAGAAGGTATCTTGCCCAGCTACTCTGTGGTAGAGAAAAAGTTAGGCAATCTTCAGGCCTTTAAAACTAGATTCTTCCATGTTTAAGCAGTTCTAAATATGTCACCAGTAAAATGTCTTTTGAAACTAATAGGACAAAAAAAGGCTAATGATATCACTAACCAATTCTTAGTGTGTACTTTTGGATGGAAGGAAATTGTTGAACTGATGGATTCTTGGAAGTAACTTCTTAGTTCTTGAACCTTGAGCAAATCATTTAATATCACTAAACCTTACAATCCTTATCTGTAAAATGGAAATTAAGAATATCTACTTTTTATAATTTAAAAGGAACATAATAATTGCTCGATAAATGATGGCAGTTACTTGTTATTCCTTGATCACTTTTTCTTACCCTTTCCATGTAAGATACTAGGTATCTCAGGCCAGTAAGTTAGAAAAAATGGTTCAAACGGTTTTGCCTTGTAGTCTCCCATGTGAAACACAAAGGTGAATATGGAGCTTTACCGTACATGAAAGTTTTTATTAAATTCAATCATTACTCTATAGCTTGTCAGTGCACTATCTTAGTGGACCCCTACTTCCTTCCTCATAGAGATCTTATATGCTGTAAGCTATATATCCACTTTGTTGTTACAAAGAATCGTCTCCCCGGAATTGGAAAACCCCCACCTACCTTCTGGCCCTACTCCTAACCATGTACAGTCACCTGTGCCAGAAGCTGCCAGAACTAGTGATAAGCCCAACAGGACCCTTAACTAATAACAAAGCCTGAAGCTATGGAAAATCACATAGTTGGAAGTCTTCTCAGGAAATGAATTGCAGACATGCGAAACCTAGATTCTGGGACAGGACGTTTTTTTCAGCTATGAATGCCAAACCTAGGCTTCTCTAAGTTGGCAGACTTTGTAATTCAATTATGAACACTCCTATTACATATCTACAGAACTATATCTGGATTAAATCAAAGGATAGCCAACCCATGCATCACCTTCTAACAGTGGTGTGAAAAGGTCAAAAAGAATGCAGGAATTTGAGAGTTTTTGTGCTTTTGCAAAAGTTGCTTTCTTTAAAGGACGTGTTTCAGGTTCCCAG
The DNA here is from genome assembly GCA_031878705.1 of Tapirus indicus. NCBI lineage: Eukaryota > Metazoa > Chordata > Mammalia > Perissodactyla > Tapiridae > Tapirus > Tapirus indicus. The sequence goes on from CM062935.1 coordinate 21,831,642, forward strand.
TGGAACCATCTGCTTCCATTATTGAGCACCTACTGCAATCTAGATACATATTGATCTGATCTGACCCTTACAATAACTTTATGAAGTACATGCAGCTTTATCATCCCAACAGGTCAGAGAATTGTGAAGTGGTAGAGCTGGGATTCATGTGGTCTCTCTGACTTCAGGGCCAGTACTAGCTTCAGCATACAAAGTTGTTTTTACAATATCACACCAATGTACCAAGAAAGGGCTCCCTTTTCCTCTGGAAAGTGAACTTTATTTTAGAATAGATGAAATAGGGAAAATCAAATAAATGACAACCTCTAGGCCACCTCTAATTGCCATTGTAGCTTCTCCCTCTAAATCTTTTATGAAAGTTGCACATGAAATATTTGGCTGATTTGAATTTCCCATTCTATCCAAACACCCCTATCCAATGTGTCAGGAAAATGGTGAGCTAAGGAAGAACAGAATATCAAGATGGTTGAGATCAGGGAAGAGTGTTGGAGAGTGAAGATCTCATAAAACCTTCAGAAAGTAGGGGACAATTGAGGAATGGAAGGCTCGAGCGGGTCTATAAATTCATGAAAGAAATGTCTACATGAAGAAAAATTTGTTTTACTAGCAACAAGACAAGAAATTCCTCCCTTAAAGAGATCTTCTTTGCTGGGAAAATATTTCCTTAAGATCTCTTCAGAGCAGGATTGGGAAGGGAATGTGTAGAGCTGGTAGCCAGAAGAGGGAGAGATGCTACCCAAGAGATAAGGAGGAAGAATGTGGTAGATGAGAGAAAAACAAGAACCTAGGGAGGGAGCTCAAAGAGAAGAAAAATGTTGAATGGCAAATGTATAGGATGAAATGCAGTGTGCTGTCTGAAATGACCACAGCCCATGATCTCAAGGACTTTCAATAGAGGCTACCAAAACTATTGAAAATAATGAAGAGGTAGAATCCTTGTCATGACTGATGACACTGGAAAAGAGAACATCTGACTTTGGGTCACATCCAGAATATACATTAGCTATTCTCCAGCACCACAAGATACAAGGACTCAAACTACACCTGGGTGGGGGAGGGGGGGAATTAGGTGTTTGATTCCTCTGAAATTGCCAGCATTTAAACCTCTCACATGGCCCATGCCTTATATTGTCTTGAAAACAATAGCTCTGTCCTCTGGTTAGATTATAAAATAAATACACTATGGCAAGTTGCGCTTTAGAATCATCTTTGTACACCATTTGATGCCTAGTAGATAAAGTGCTCAACACATTTTTACATTAATGAATAATTAATAAATTAATGTTCAAGCATATTTGGAATCTAGATTGCACTTCACAACTACGTGTCCTTGGACAATTTATGTAACCTCTCTGAGTCTCAGTTTCTTCAAGTGTGAAATTGAGATAATAATACCCATTTCACAGGGCTAGTGTAAGACAAAAAGGAAAAATCTTTGCATGTACGTACATATGAGAAGCACGTCAAGCATTTGGCACAGTACCTAGAATGTGAAAGAGCACAAATTGTACGTATTAGCTGGTTTGTTTAAGTTATAAATACTTTTTAAAGATCTGTTGACTTTGATCTGAAATCCAATTCTACAGACCGGAAATTGAGAGCTCTCATAATACTCCTGCCAGTGCCCAAGATTGGTTTTTTCTTATCTCTCTCTGCCTCCTCATTCCAATACTCAAGCTTGATATCATTCAGAATTAATGTGAGTATAAAACAGGGTCCCTTCACAACTTCTCTCTCTAATTACCTCTTCCCATCTTCACACATACATACACCAGCATTTATGCATTCTTGAGAAAATTCAATATTTGAGGGTTATAAGGCAGTGTCACCTTGCAGATCATGTAGCATCCCTGCCATCATGCTAGCCCTATCCCCTCTTTTCCCTTTTCCTATTTTCCTCTACCCTCCCTCTGAGGAGCAGCAAGAAAATCTGTTCCCTTAGGTAGCACAGAGCACTAAAGCTCATATGTATGCCCATTGGGTTCAGCCTTCCATTCTAAGTGCTTTACCCAACAAATATCATTGTCTCTCCTATAGAATTCTGGTGAATAAAACTTTCTCCACTCTGATATGATATTACTAATATAAAGAGGAATTCCCTGATGGCAAGTTTCACTAAGCCTGTAATAAGTTTACCAGGGCAGCTACTGAGTCTTTTCCTTCTCTAGGGTGCTTCACAAGTAGGTGTTGATTAATGTTCATGTGCAGAAGGGACCCTGAGATGCTCTATTTTTCAGCTGGTCTAATAATATAAGACCTTGCACTCATAATAGGGTTTTGCACAAATGATCTCAGATAGAAGGAGTTGGATTCATCAAAGCTCAGAAAGCTTTAGATACTTAATTAGCGGCAGAGCAAAGACAAGAAATTGGGTCTCCTGACCCTGAGTCCCATGTTCTTCTCACTACGTACTACATTATACCCAGTGCCCTAGCTCAACCAAATAAACCTCTGTAGACCTCTGATTAGAGACCAGGAAGTGCTCTCCTTCCTGATCAAGGCTGACCTCAAAGTTCTAACTCATTTATTTCTATTTTAGTTCTTCCAAAAAAAAAAAAAGACATGCTTTTCTTTTAAAATGATGCAGTGTTTGGAAACATCACCAAGAAGGTTCTTTCCTTTTTTTAAAAATAAATCTCAGGGTCTGGTTTTGTTTGTTTGTTTGCTTGTTTTTGGTGAGGTTGCTCTTCAAAAGGACCCGATGCACTTGGGTTGTGCAGCCATCTGCCACTACATGCTCAAGTATTGTGGTTAAAAAAATCTGGCCACCCTGCCTTTGATATAGAAGAACCACATGGGATTGAGTCATACCCTGTGGAGAGAACACAGCTAATTATGGGATGTGCTGGGCCCAGAGAAGATGTTAACTGCTACATAATTACAACTGCAATCCAAGGGGACAGAGTCATGGAAATCCAGTTAATATAAAGAAGTCAACATAAAAATACTAAATTCTAAGCCACAAACTACTGACATATAGTCCCATTCTTGAATTTTTATTCCTATGAACTTCCAAACTTGAGAGCTGTTTGTCATCAGAGATGTCCATGATCCTAAAGCACGTTTTGGGCATTAAATAAAATGTTGTTTCAACAATGCTGGGTTTTCATGATTTGAATGAAGATGAAAGGGTGACAGCAGGCTAGAAGATACAAGACTTTGGTTCTAGCCTCAGCTCCCCAATTGAAAAGGCAAGAGACCTTGTGCAAGTCACTTAATTTGGGGAGGAGAGGTAGGTTGGAGGGAGGTTAGTTGAGAGAGTGTCTGAAGTTTCCCCTCATGACAAATAGAAATAGTTCATTTCAAGAGAGTTATTGATCATCAAGGTCAAGTCAGGCAAGTATTTGGAATTCAGAGATGAATAAAACATAGTCTAATAGCCAATTTCACAAAGTTATTACACTTTCTCTGAATGTGCCATCATTTAGAAAACTCATGACAGTAATAGAAACCTTATCCTACAGGCATTTAAAAAATTTTTTTAAATTTCTACTCAAATTATGATCAACTAATTTCTCAAGGTCTGTGGATTAAGAAGTTGAATGGTGAGAAAGTAGAAATAAAACTTTCAGTGATAATATTTCATAGCCATATTTGATGGTGCCTAGACTATGTTCTGCAACATTCTATTTATAGGACATGAGGCTACATGCTGAAATCAGACAAGAAAGCAGAGGAACCTGAAAGAACCCTAGCATAATAGTCAGTGTATTATACGGGCATATGTGTGTGTATGTGCACATATGTAGCCCTGTCTCTCAGGAGTAGCATGGTGTGACATAGTGGTGGTTCCCAACCTGGGATTTGAATCAGAATCATCTAAGGGTCCCATGCCATACCATGAAGTACCCATTCAGTGGATCTGGGGTGATACTCTTGACTTCATTTTCTAGATAACACCTTTGTTGTGATATAATTTATATACCACATAACTCACTCTTTTAAAGTGTACAGTCAGTGATTTTTAGTACATTCGCAAAGTTATGCAACTATCACCACTATCTAATTTCAGAACATTTTCATCACCCTGCTACCTGCTACCTCAGGACCATTAGTAGTCACACCCAATTACTCCTTCCCACAGCCCCTGGAAACCATGTCCTTATATCTCAAGGGACACCTATTAAGAAGAACATGGGTTTCTTGTCAAGTCTACTACAGTCATGCATCACTTAATGATGGGGATACATTCTGAGAAATATGTCATTAGGTGATTTCATCATTGTAAAAACATCATACAGTGTATTTACACAAACTTAGATGGTATAGCCTACCACACACCTAGGCTATACGGTATTAATCTTATGGGACCACCACCATATATGCAGTCTGTCATTGATCAAACGTTGTTAATTCTTGATGCTCCAGAAAAGTGGTTTACAACTAACGGCTATGAGTTCCCAATTACACGGTTTAGGAGATATGTGCTGGGTTCAGGAAAATGCAAAATAGGCTTGATAAACACTAAAACTATGATACCCCATGAGATTACATGGCTTTATTTTCTTGGACTAATTCCAGAGAGCTTTCAGGAAGTTCCCCAGGAGAGTTTTTCTTTGAAAGACCTATGTGCTATCCAACTAATATAGTAGAGAACTCAACAGGAACATGCTATCCAAGAGTTCTTGAAAAAACACCTTGAGCTGACCTTGTAATGCTGGACCCAACATCTGCCTGGAACCTGCTGGAGACACTAAAGCATTGACAAGAAATTCAAAGATCCACTGCTTCCCAGAGCTGCTGGTGAGGGCCAGATTTCTTGAGGAGCTGTCATGATTGCTATCAGTTGGAAGCCATAGCAATAGCCACCCTTATAGTAAGATCTCATTGATGGGAGCTGCTCCTGGAAATAACAGAAGCATTTTCAGGCTGGTGGCACTATATTGTCCAAAATGAATCAACTGTTCCCCTTTAGAGAGAAGCCAGAGATGGTTGATGTATCAGTCAGTCTTGAACTCAATTGCATGTGTCAAAAATCCAGCTACAGCATATTAACCAAGTAAGAGTTTATTATTAACATAATAAGATCCAGAGGAGGGTAGTTCAGGGCTGGAGTAGCTGCTCACAAAAGTCCTTAAATACTAAGGCTCTTTCTAGCTTTCTTAGCTGCATGTAGCTGTTGCCCTTGGTTTTTCCCTCATCTTTCTGCTTACAAGTCAGATGAAGGTAGAGCAACCACATTACAACCATGAGAATGATAGTGCCACAGCTTGAGACAAAAGAAAAAAAAAAAAAACTATAGCTCTTCCAAAAGCTCTATCCAGTAGACTTCTGCTTACATTTCATTGGCCAAAACAAGGTCACGTGGCCAAGCCAGATTTAGCTACAAGGAATTTTGTAAAGGAAAATAGAGTGTTGTTTCTCTAATGAAAACCAGGTTGTATTAATTGGAAGCAGAGAGAACGAATATGCAGGAAACTTGCAGCGTCTGCCACCGTGGTCTTTTTACACATCCCCACAGCTACCTCTAAGCACAAAACCTGACCTGAAATTCGTGGGCTATTTGTTTAGGTACTAGAAATTACTGACTAGTGCTAATTCCAATCAAAGCTTCTGGTTCCCTTCTATGTTACTCTAGGAGGTTCCAACTCAGGGAAATAAAAAGTGTACAGGTTTGATATTATAAGTTTCTAACGTGAGGGTCCTACCTCAGAAATGTATGAAGCCCCAGTAAGCATAAAGCTTTGCATACAGAGATCTCCATTTGCTCCAAAGTATGAATGGGATGGTTTTGAAAAATGAAGTTATTTTACTTCCAAAGCCTGGCAAACTAATCTAAAATGCACAGTACCTTCCAAGTCACCATGCAAAGCTAGCATCAAGTTGCCTAAGAGAAGACTGCAGTACGAACAAGAAGCTCAAATCAAATGCCTTCCTCAAAGTGTCTAAATAGTGAAGGAAAACAGAGAAGAATCCTGAAGGACTTCTGTTCAGAACCAAGGTGCTCTCACAGAGAGTGTGGGAGGCAAAGGGACATCTGGCTTATGAATGTGGAGAGGACTCTGCAGCATGTCCCTTAGCTTCAGGGACAAGAAAGTTACACTCTGTTATAGGCTTAATTGTGTCCCCCGAAATTCATATGTTACAGTCCTAACCCCCATATCTCAGAATGTGAACTTATTTGGAAATAGGGTCACTGCAGACTTAATTAGTCAAGATGAGGCCATACTGGAGTAGGGTGGGGCCCTAACCCAATATGACTGGGGTCCTTACAAAAAGGGGAAATCAGGATGCAGACAGGCACACAGGGAGAGCAGCATGTGAAGATGAAGGTAGAGATCGGGGTGATGCTCCTACAAGCCAAGGAACCCTAAAGGTTGTCAGCAAACCACCAAAAGCTAGGAGAGGGGTACGGAACTGATTGTCTCTCACAGTTCTCAGAAGGAAGCAACGCTGCCGATTCCTTGATCTTGCACTTCTAGCCTCCAGATATGTGAGACAACACATTTCTGTTGTTTAAGCCCTCAGTTTGTGGTATTTTATTACAGCAGCCCTAGAAAACTAACGCACTCCCTAAAGAAAGATGATGCTGGTTAGCTTTAGCTTTTTTCACCAAAAGAACAGATCTGAAGGCTTCAGACCTAAGCAAATAGAGGTTTTCCATAGTATATTTACTGAGCACTTTACCCATTCTGATGGTTTGGCAGCCCTATGAAGTTAATCTACAAAAGAAATATGGGAAGGTTGTGGCCTTGAATTCTGAGAAGTCCCTCTAGTTTGTGTTTATTAATTTCCATATGGAGATTGTTTTGTAGGATAGTAGGGGAAGCCGTGGTTGGAATCAGAGATTAAAGTTTGACTCCTTACAACGCTGATTAATTGGCTGAAGGACTTTGGCAAGTGACTTACTCTCTCCAAAATTCAGTTTTGCTTATCTGTAAAATGGGGATTATATCTAGCCCAAAGGAGTGTTCTGAGGATTAAATGAGGCAATGTACACACTGGGTTCTGTGGCTGGCATTTAGTAATAGTTCAAGGAATTGCGATAATGCTAATACTCCTGAATTATATCTACAGGTAGTATGGTAATGAAAGAAAATGTATGATTTCTGAGGCAAGTCAACTCTCAATAATCTACGATAATGAGAAAAAATTATTGTAGGAAGTAAGATCATTAAGAAATAATCTAAAAATGGCATTTTCCAAAATTAAAATCTTTATTGTTTGTCTATAAAACTTACATATGCTCACTGTAAAAATTTTAAATGATATAAATATGTATAAGGTAGACATAATTTTATACTACCCAAGTCCAAGATTCAGTGATTTTTTTTCATATTTCTTTAGGTATGTCTGTGTGTGTTTAATTAACAAATTATTTCCCACAAAAATGGATATTATTTATGATGCCCTATAGATTGATTCAGCTCCGTTCAATTATATATCTTAAACCTTTCATGCCATTACATATAAAATCTCTCATTGCTTTAAAATACTGTAATATATAATGCTTTATGGATATACAAAAATGTTTTTATCTAAGCTGTTCGAACATTTAGATTGCTTGCAATCTGTAAGAATCACAATGCTACAATAAGTAAAAACTACACTTTGGAGAATGGTACCTATTTTCTCCAATCTTTTGAAGATAAATTAAGGTATTGTTGTAAGAAAGGAAAGCAAGAAAAGAAAAAGTGGAAAGTTTATTAATTTATCTAATAATTTGTTGCATATAATGTCAAATAACTTATTTGTAAGATTTTTTGGTTGAATATTACTGAAAGTTTTCCTGAATGAGAATTAACCAAATTGGGTGATACTCTTGGGGCCATGTTTGCATAGCCTTAGATGAAAGCTATACAATCCAATGAAATTGGTCTTCATTGAAAATGTGATGAATCTAATCTAAGGAATCTAGTGCCAGGTTTCCAGAATTTTTCGAACACTTTGACATCATGAAGATATATCCCATTGTGAATCACTTCTAGAGCCAGACAGCCAAGCTTCTCAAGTGATGTGCCCAGAACTTAACCAGGCAGATTTCCCAAGATCTTAGTTTCATTTTGTAGATAAAATGAGGCAGGGATTGGACTTAACATTCATTAAGAGAGAGAAGAGAAATATTTTTCTTCAGTGTTAACTTTGGGACTGTGTTGAGTATCTCAAACACTTTAGAGGTGCCAGTTGTTGACAATATACTGGCAGACATCCTGGGTGAGTAGACACCCTGACTTGGAAAGATGACTCTCTTCTCTCTAGTGGGTCTACATATACTATGTGGTTTCAATCAAAACTCCATTGAGATTTTTCAAATGGACATTTACTACCCATTCCTAAAGCTAACTGAAACGGGACCTGTCCAAGAATAGCAAAGAAATTCTATATATAAAAAAACAGTGTACAAAATCAAAATATAAAGTTATAGTCATTAAAACATTGTGGTGAGTGGGTCAGGAATAGACAAATAAATTGGAACAGAATATAAAAGTCTGGAAATAAACAGACATAAGAATTTATTATATGATAAAGATGGCACTTCAGTTTGGAGGTAAAAATATGTGCTACTCAAAGTGTATTTGGAAAAATTAGATATCTATTTGGAAAAAACAACTATATATTTCATTATATACACAAATGAAAGACTCAAATGCATAAAAAAGCTTTAAAAAGTATTAGAAGGAAACAGATGCCAATAAGACTATTAATAAATTATGACTTGAATTATGAACACAAAGCATTAGAAAAAATTATAGAATATATATATATTTTCTATTACATATGGAAGTCTTTCTAAGCAACACATAAAACTCAAAGGACATAAATACAAAGAATGGTAGATTTTACTACCTAAATCTTTCAACTTAGACACTTCAAAAAATCTTCAGAAAACAAGGAAGAGTGGGAGAAAATATTTACAAGAAAAATCAATACTCATAATGTTAAAAGCTCTTACAAATCTCTAAGAATAATGTAATGAAACCACTAGGAAAATGCACAAAGGATTTGAACCGACAGTTCAAAAACAGAAGAGAGCAAATCACCAACCAACATTAAAAGATATTCCAGTTGTGGTAATTGAGGAACTGGAAATAATTAAAAAGACTAAGATGCCATTTTTCACCCATCAGATTTACAAAAATTAAAAAGATAATATCTGGTGTTAGCAAAAGTACAAGTGCAGGAAAATGGACACTTTCATGCACTCTGTGTAGGAGAGCAAACAGAGCCTTTTGCAATCTAATTTCATAATGTTCATCAAATTCAAATGCCTGTATACTTTGGCCTAGCAGTCTCACCTTTCCATTTCTTTCCCATAGGACTACTCCCTAATGCTTAAAGATATTTGTGCAAGGAGGTACTGCAGCATTATTTTCATGGTTACCTGTGTAGCACATGCCAATTACATAAAACACAAAATGATTGACAGGATGACTACAGGGTTCAAGTGGGCAAAATTACCCGGGAGAATCCTGGCTTGAGTGGACACTCTACAACTCAGTTCACTAAAAAGGCTGGGAGTTATAGAGCATGAAAAGGGGTTATATTTTTTCAGACACTCTCATTTCAAAGAAAGACCCAAACCCTATGGACAGAACATTCAGAGTCAGGCTTCTGTTTTATGCCTTAATTTGTGCTTCTTTTCTGTTTAAAATCAAGGCAATACTTTAGAAAACTTAAATGAAAGAGAGGTTTTACATCAGTGCCTTCTAGTACTGATGTCAAAAGCCAAAATGAATACTGACCGTCTTCAGCTGAAAACACACTCTTTTGGGTCAGTATACAAAGTCATATATTTACGAAAGCTTGAGGGTAAAGCTATCATCAAGGAAACATTGTTCCTTTGGCCATGCTCAGAATTATATCCTCACCAATAGATGACTATCATATTCGTTTCTCTGCTGTTGGTTCAAGGTTCGTGCAGTTCAACTTTTACAGCCATGTTTATCTACTTAATTACATAGTGCAACCCGTGTTTGGAAGGCTAGTTCTGTTTTATTATAGATTCCCACAGACAAAACAAAAATATTTGTTTAAACTCATCATTGAACAAAAAATTACTACTATTTTCCTATTCAATTGATACTGATGTTGGCTTTGAACATTAAAATGAGGACAGTGATGCCTGTCTGGCTGAACAGAAACCTTAGGCTCAGAAAACATCACTTCATCAGAAAAGTAGGAGATGAAAGTTTCTTGGATACTGGGAAGACACCATCCCCCACCATTCTAACCACACACCTGCTCCCAACCACTGCTTATACTGAAGTCAGTCTCATTTGGCTTCTTCTTTCCCTCAAGACCAAAAGACCACTCACATCCCAGGATAGTACATGCTTCCCTTTCTAACAGTTAGCACTCCCACAGACCCTTCTGGATCCCTAGCGTGAATGCTCTTAGAGCCACTCGCAAAGGGGGACTCTATTTACCTGTGTTATGAAGTACTGGATAGCCAGGAACACAATGATTAAATCTTAGGACACAAAGTTGGACTACTGAAGGAAATCCCAGCTCTGCCACTTAACTTGTGTGTCCTTGGGCCTCCCTTAGCATCAGTTTCCTTATCTGTAAAATGGGAATAATAAATTACTTATAGGGTTGCCAAGATCATTAAAATGGACTAGTATGGTATCTGGCACATAAAAAGTATAAAAAAATGCTAGCTGTAATCGTTAACGTTCCTACTATCTACCTGGACAGCCCTGCCTTGGCCAGACTTACTCAGCAAAACAGGTTACACAAATTCCCACAAGGCCAAGGTGCTGCTGGCAGGTTTCCCCAGGCTGTGGGCAAGTACCCCACATTGAAGGCAACTCCACCCATGAGGAGGTGAACTGGAGAAGTTCTACCCTGAGTCCCAGCCACCTCTGCCCCTCCATCTTCTATTGCACTTTCTCAGTGCATGACCCAGATTAAAAGGACCTAAGTTTCACGGGTCTGTGCCACTGTGTGCACATCTCCCTTCTAAAACCAGGCCCTCTGCTGTCCTAATTGTGCACGTGTGTCCCTTACTAGATTGTGAACTTGAAGGAGGGACCAGGTTTCCTTTCTCTTTGTATTTCTTTTGGTGATTTGCCTTGTACTGCATCTGGAAAAGAGTCAAAAGGAGGGAGGAAGAAATATTTGCAAGTAAGATAATTGGTACAGTCTAGAGTAAAAGGGAACTTGCCTTGTTATTTCCTAACTCCCTTTGTTCCCAACTGTGAAAGATGTTCTTCCTTTGGTTATCAATGCCTTCCGCCATGCCTTATCTTGTCTCCACCCGTGCTTTGGACTCCTTCCCCCTATCTCTCTGTACCAGTACCCTAATTTCTCTCTCTCTCTGCCAAGTGGCAATCAAGTGTGACGGCATTAATTAATCGGGTTAGCAGCCCTTCAGACAAGGTTCTAATAAACCAATGCAATAGAAAACCAAACATCTTAATCTAGGGGAAGTTCTAGTCCACAAAGAATCTAATACAGGTCACTATAATGGGGCAATATCAAGTCCTCTAGCAGGTGGGTGACAGAAAGACACCTATTTGATGGTTCTTTGTCCTTGGGATCCTAATGGCTTCAAGTGGCTCTGAAAAATGCTGTTGTACATGTAGGATCTGAATAAGTCTGGCCAGCCAGCTGCTGCTATACTAATTCTATCTTCTCTCTTTGGTTTTTCCAGAGCCATGATTGAAAGAATCAAAGTTCATGTAGAAGGTTTTATGAGAACAGCAGCTACACTGTTTGCAGAACTGTATCAGAGAAACTAGAGATAGCAGAGGGGTTATCTAGTTCCTCCTCAGAGGCTAGCAGCATTGTTCTGAATACAATCAAGTGTTTGATGTCTTTGGATGACCACACGCAACCCCCATAGACAGCCAATGAGTAAACATGACCGAAGGCTGGTACTTTCCCTCTCAGTTGAAACGTCCAGCTAAATGAATCATAGTAGTTCTATGAGAAAGTGAGGGGAAAACCCATCAATAACTCGTCAAGAAACTTTCAAGTATAACTGAGGAAGAAGCTGAGGGAAAAAGGCAGAAAGGCTAGCAAATCAATTGCTTTTCAGATGGCACTTCCCATGTGCTCCAAATCACCTACAAGTTTGGAGCATATTATATGTACTACACTGACTGACTTTATTTGATTAGAGTGTAAATTGCCTAAAGGACAAAAATCTCACACGGCACAGTAGTAAGAGTGGACTTGCTGAGTCAGAGTGCCTGGGTTTGACTACAGTGCCTGCCACTTACACCTCTATAAACTTGGACTAGTTATTCCATCTCTCTGGGCTTCATTTTCATTTTTCTAAAATGAGGACAATACTACTGTCTACCTCATAAGATTATTGTCAGTATTGCTTGTATTAAATTATCCATCTAAAATCCTATGCCCAGGCCCAAGCATAGTTATTGATAGTCAATCATTATGAACTGCTCTTGCTGACCATTGCTGTCCTCCAAGCACAGAGCCCAGTGCACAGAAAATTCTCAAGATAGATCCGATTGAATAAATATATCCCAAGTGTTGCCCCATGGAGTTGCTACTTTGGTGATAAATCAAATAGTCTGTAAAATTGTATCATCATATCATCACACCTCTGCTTACCTTATCAAACAATCCTATTCTTTATTCACTTAGTAGCATTATATGAAATTTTATAGCAGCTCTATAGGGATAATAGAAACTTAAAGTATGTCAAGGGAGTTATTTCTTTATTCAACAAACACTTTTGAAACGGATACCGTTTTCCAGACACTGTGAAAACACTAAGAAAATGACAAAAAGATAAAATTCCTATATGATTTTTATTGATAATAACAGCTTATATTTACTACCCATTGCATAATAAGAATTGTATTGGACTCTTTGCATATATTAGCTCATTTTACTCTGACAAAAAATAGCGAGGTGATTATTATGTCCATTTTAGAGAGAAGAAAACTGAGATTCAGACTCAATAACTTACCATGTGCCACATTTTTTAGCTAGAATTTTCCAGAACTAAAACCTCCTCTGTATTTCTAAAGCCCATTCTTTTCCTACTCTTTTACTACCCCTCTTTCAACATCTCACCATAGTGCTGGGCAGAATGAAATAAGTACCCTATTGGAGGTATGAGTAAATTATCGCGGAGCTCAGAGAAGAGAACAGTGAATTTCGATGTGGAGGATTAGGAAAGGTTTTATTCAGGGCATTTAAAATGAACCATATAAGATGGGGTTACAGAGGGGGATTACAGAGAGGGAAGAGGAGAAAGAGGAAGGGGCTTCAGGAAGCAAAAATATATCAGCAAAGGCCCAGCAGTGTCAACCTGCAAGGAAGAGCAGCTGTGTGCCAGGACATAAAAAATAGGCTGCAAGTAGGGGTGAATTATGTACAGGTAGGAGTAGAATTTCAAGAGTGTTGTAAAAGATTGCTCTTTAAAATACATACACAAGCTCCATATATTCCCATCCTTATTGCATACCTGAAGCTAAGATAAGCTTGAACCCTACCTTAGTTTTGGAGAACCATCACAATTCCTATTTGAGCAGGTCTGACTTAATGACGTTTGTACACAAGACACACACACACACTCACACAACTAAGAGTAGCTAATATCTAAACAATCATACTTTGGTCACTCGTTCTGTCCACCCATTTTCTGCCATTAGGCAAATTATGCAGAGATTATTCTTAATTCCATAAATAATCAATGAGCAAATATTTATAGTGCAGTCAATCTGTTGCGAGACTTAAAGGAGAGAGAGAGAGAGCTCACTTTATCAGAAAACAGGTGTTTTAAGAGGAATATAGGGTGTAGAAAATGACAGTCCTGGGCATCAATATACAACATGGAGCAGGGAAAGTTCGGAGAACTGTAGACCTTCGAGATTGTCTATTTCCCCCAGTTTTACAGACAAAGGGTTTAGGAAGCCCTGGACCTGCACCAGAGCCCAGCACTCCTGTTTCCCTGGCCTCTCCTACCACTTCATCACTTAGTTGTTCTGAAAGCAGTGGCTGCTGCCTCTAGAATACATCCCGTTTGCCTCCAAAGGGAAGGCTTTTTTTGGCTACAGCGAAAGGAAAGTGGGAAGATAAAACAAACTTTAATTCATCTGCTTTCTTACTCATAGGTTTCCCATCAAGGATGGGTTTTATCCTTATTTAGAATCAATACTAAGTAAAGAAAGTATAAATATACCAATCGAAAACCTCTTTCTGTGGACGCCTTGGCAGCCGCAGTTAAATTGCCTGAGGTTTAGTGACACCATGCATTTACCCAGCTCTTACTCTGTGACCCTCAAGTGTTAAATTCAATCATTTCCTGGGATCTTTGATATAACAGCATCTAGGATCTGTTAATAGGATTTTTTGTGTTGTTTTGGGGGGATTTTTTTTTTTTTTTGTAGTTGCGGGACAGAGTTAGGTAAATCCCTAACAGACCGATGGAGGTTTTGAGCCGTAATTGCTTGTGTTGAATAGTTTTCCCCAAGATATAAGAACAACAATATCCAAGTCAAGGATTACCATGTCTGAGAAGAGCGAGAGGATCTGGGTGAAGCTGAGGAATTTCCCCTGGGCGTTTCCCCTAGGCTAGCCTTGTGTCAAGGGATTCAAACCTCAGGGTGATCCTAGGGTCTCTATATGCCACTATAGGAAGTGGCATGGATTGAATCAGATGACCCTAGTTTCCTTACTGTTCCTCACACTCATTGGCACTATAATCCAAGGGAAAGTCAAACTCCAAAGTAAGTTTAGATTCCTTGACTGTAAAATAGGAGACCTGAATTGATGCCTCCCTTTAGGACCTTTCTAGCACCAATTTACTTCATTTCTTTGGGTTGCCCTGGACAAACACAAAATGAGCCACAAGGAAAGGGCTCAGAGCTGAGTATCTTGAGAAAAGAAAAGGAATATGCATATTGGGAATGCATCTAAAGGGTTTATGGCTGGATTTGTTCCCTAGCTTAGGAAACCAAAAATCCTTTGGCCAAAGTAGTCTCTGGGTCAGTGAGTCTCAAGTAGGCTCACTCTGATGAGGACAGTAGAAGTGGAGTTATTTTCATTGAAGGTAAACAGAAAGAGCCTTGAATAATGATCCCAGGTGTTAGGCTACTCTGATCACTTTTCCGCTATATTATGCTGCCTAGATTTTCTTCTCCAGACCTAAAGGAAAGGAGAACATGAAACGATAGGTAGATGACTTGCAAAATGTTAAACTATTATTTCCAGCCTTTCCAAAGTCTGGCTCCAGAAGATGTTGCATATGAAAATGTTTTTAAAGTGCAAAATGTGGGAAACCAGAAAATTCAGCTCTTTCTTGGAGCTTCAAAATTAGCATTTAAAAAGCTCAGAAAGGTCCTACTGTAGCGAAACCTTTATACATTTTCTTAAACTAGCATTTCCTAACTTATTTGACCAATGAAGGCATACTCTACACAAAGCACCAATTATTATTGTATCTGAGTTGGATATATATATAGAAGTGATCACTCATGTAGATGGATGGAAAGATCATTTTACCTGCACTGTGAAGTGACCATCTCTCTCATCTTAGCATGTGCCCATTTGTAGCTCCTTTTCCTAATTACCTTCACTCAGCACAGGCTTGGTTTTTAGTACAGTATTGGACAGCCTGATCTCAGTTGTTTTGGCCATTCCAGCTTTTGACATCACCCCTCTGTATCCCCAAAATTACCTAACATAATACTTGCGAGTCATGGCTACTCAAATATTTGTGATGATCCTGTTGACTTGGACAAAATTTTTAGTCATTTTAGTCATTCAAATGTGAATGCCCAAATTGATCATTTATATATGGCACAATTGACTTCTATAGCCATTGATTATGGTATCCCATTGGTTTTGTGGGATACTATTTAATGATGCACACCCAACCTTTCATGTGTCAGCGAGGAGAGTGCAGCAAATCTAATCTTTGCTTAAATATAAACCTAGAGTAAAAAGAAGCCACAAGAATCCTCCCTCAAAGCCAGTACACACAAATCAGGGTCAGCAGTTAAAGGCACATGTTCATCTGCCTAATGAACTATCTTTACCCTTGGGAGCTGGTTCAGTTCCAGACAAGCCCTAGTGGTGAAGAGGAATGAGTCCAGACCAGAGTGGCCAGAGGGTCCATGTGACCTGGAGTGGCTCCATGCAGTGGCTCCATCCTTGGCTGGAACCCCAAATGATAAGGTCACAGCCAACAACCAGTAGCAGATACAAATAGGCACAGATAATGAGTCTTAGCCATATGCACATATTGACCAGAGGGAACGAAAACAAATTATTTAAGATGAAATATGTTGGTGAGGGCAAACGTATAAGGAGAAACTGGAACCCCTGTACACCGCTGTAGGGATGCAAAATGGTACAGCCACTACGGAAGAAAGTATGGAGGTTCCATACAAAACTAAAAATAGAACTACCACATGATCCAGCAATCCTACCTCTAGGTATTTATTCAGAATAGTTGAAATCAGGATTTCAAAAAGATATTAACACAACTATGTTCATTGCAGCATTATTCAACAAAGCCAAGATGTGGAAACAACCTAAATGTCCACTGACAGAAGAATGGATAAGAAAAATGTGGTAAATGCACACAATGGAATATTATTCAGCCTTTAAAAATATAAAATTCTGTAATATGTGACAACATGGGTGAACCTTGAGAACATCATGCTGAGTGAAATAAGCCAGTCACAGAAAGATAAATACTGCATGATTCCTTTTATGCGAGGTGCCTACAATAGCCAAATTCATAGAATCAAAGAGTGGAATGGTGGTTACCAGGGGCTGGGGGCAGAGAGAAATGAGGAGTTAATAATCAGTGGGCATAAAGTTTCAATTAAGCAACATTAATAGGCTCTAGAGACCTGCTGTACAACACTGGACCTTTAGTCAACAATAATGTACTCTACATTTAACAATTTATTAACAGGATAGATGTCATGTTAAGTGTTCTTACCACAAAAAAATTTTAACAAATAAAAGATGAAATAAAGTTACTTGGGATGTTATAGGCACTCAACACTTTACATTATTATTCTTATTCAGTGGGCTCCAAATAAGAGGGTTTAGCCTAGTGAATAAGGAGGGTTTAGACTGCAGTCTGACATGCTGTGTTCAAAATCCTCCTGATTTCTCAATTTTATCATCTATAAGATTAAAATTAAATGGAATCATATTGGGCATATAGCATGTAGGCAGTTCCTAGCATATAGTAAGTGTATTTTAAAATAGGACACTGAAGATCTTGCCATTTTGTCATTATTAATTGGTCTTTCTTTGAAATTTACATCCTCCAGATTACCTCAACACATCTCTTGGATTACTCCACTTTTCCCTTTTCTTTCCCTTCTCCTCTTCCTTCTCATTATCTCTCTTAATTCTTCTCTCTCTGATCTCTTATACACAAGGTCAACTACAGTCTTTCAAATGCCTACTCCCCTCCTGTGTGTGTGAGAGAGAACAATGTCCCTGCTGGAGAAGGGAATGGACAGGTTCTTCTCCTAGATATGCTGGTCAGAAATGTGCCATGGAGTGAAGGAGGGTGACAATCTCTGGTGATAGCGGCCACACATTTCAGGATCTCAGGATCTAAGGATCTAAGGAACAATGGAATAAAGATCATTTTTCTTTATCTTCTGTGAAATAATCTAGCCCCACCACTCTCATCCTGAACTCATATATGGTACACTAACAGCACTCAGTTCTTAGCTTAACTGCCTTTGATTGTGATGAGGGTACATACCAATCCATAATACCTACGTATCCATCAGGCTACTGTCCAAGACATACTGGCTCCTTTTTGGTAAACAGAAACTATTTACTTAACAAACATCTCCCAGAAGTCAAATGTCAGTCAGACTACTAATCTGAAAAAACAAGCAAATACAGTTGTTTAGCAGAAGTTTTTAATGGCTCCATAACAACATATATGCATGCAAACATCTCTCTAACAGACGTTAGCAATTGTTAAGTAATATTTTTTAAATTAAGTATAAAATAGGTAGAGAAAAATGCACAAATTACAAGTATACAGCTTGATAAATTTTCATAAAGGGGCCCACCCACATAACCATCACCTCAACCAAGAAATAGAGCATTTCAGACAGCCCAGAGCACCCCTGTCACCCCTTCTTTCAGTCACCACCCCTCCAAGGGCCACACTATGCAGAGCTCTAACACCATGGACTAATTTGCTTGTTTTTAAACTTAATTTAAATGGAATTAATCAGTCTCTAGTCTCTTGTGTCTGGCTTCTCCTGCTCAACAAGTGGTTGTAAGATTCATCCATACTAGTGCATGCAGCAGTAGTCCATTTGTTTCCATTGATGTTGCTGCTCTTCACCAGCAGATTTCAGTTAGCTTTATACATCAAACCAGGCACACTTCTGAGTGCTTATAACCAAGAGTTATGTACGGACGAGAAGCAAGATGAACAACTTGCTTAACTCTTAAACAGCTCTATTTATTCTTTCACACCCAGGCTTCCACTTGGCAAAAGCTTCAGCACAGCCATAGAAATGGGCTTTCAAATTGTGTATTTCTTCCCTATCTTTTCCAGGCTCTTCCTTACCACTCACCCTCCACCTCCCCCCACCACTTCTCCTGCTTCACCCACCCTTCCCAAACGTATGAACAGCAGGATGTCTGAAACGTAATATTTTCCTTAGCTACCAATATGGAAAAAGACTACGTGGTCAGAGGATATTGGATTATTTTTCAACTGCTGGCTAGCTGGGTCTTCACACTCAAAATTCACTATTTTATTTGAAATTCCATGGATTTTCACACAATTATATATAAGAAAAACATTTGTTCCTGCATTAAAAAATTACTTAGGGTTTATCTGAGCCAATACTTTTTTCTACCACACGCAGTAGGTAGAGATAAATAAGATTTGGCTATAATGAATTAAAGTGAGGGAAAATATTATATCAAAACAAATGGATGCTGAGAGACCACATATGTGGTTAAGTCAGCCATGGAAAAAGCCCTGGAGTATGGAAGAAAGACGGACACACTAAAAATGGAAGAAAGAAAGCTTACTAGGCAATACAGTTGCTCCACAATGTCATTCCTGCCCGTCCCAAAGGGGCATAAATAGAAATATTCTGGAATTTAACACCACTGATATTTAAGCCCAATTTCCAGCAAGGTCAAGACTAATAGGGAATTATTTGTTTTACTAACTTAGGTTGCAAGCACCTTGGGCGGATCCTGTGCCTTCTTCTATATCTCATTCAGCGCCAAGAATACCGTTAGCCATCAACAAAACCATAATAGACCTGGAGTCTTCTCCAAAGGCCAATGAAAACACACACACTGAGCTAATGGACACATTTACAGGCAGAGGATTCCAGTTCCCCTTCTGAAAATGCCACCAAGGCAGCCTAGCTAATTAGGTCTTAGTAAATGACACTGCCTGACCGGAATGGTCCACCTGCCTGGAGCTTTGTGTGTGCACCAAGTCTGTTTTTTATTTGTTTGGTTTTTGTTTTTGTTCTTCTAGCTATAAATGCAAAGGACTATTTTTGAAGTTTCAGAAGATTCTCTCTGAGATCTGGCTTGTGAGTTTACAGTAATTCCAAGAAAATGGGAATGCAGTACTTAACACTACAAAGAATAAATTTATTCATTTAGTGCTATTTGGTCATTCCTCTCGCACCCCTATTATCTTCCCTTTGGAGAAACCTAGAAATATAATTGTGTCCAAGGCTACCCAGAAATGCAGTGACAATTCCAGGAATGAAATTCAGATGTTTCTTGCAAGCTTGCCTCTGATCCAGCCTAGGAGTAGTCATAAACTTCCCAGTATTCCCAATATAAATGTCCTTGTCATGGTCTAACTCATCCTTTGTTTGTGTTTCTGAAAATAATGCAAATGGATGGAGATAGGAATTGCGGGCACAAGACACTGGAATAACACAGACTCAAAGACTAGCACGTCTCTCTATGAACAAGAATGGCTTTGACTTCAACCAAGGTGCTTTAAACCAAAAGACCACATATGATAAATGTTAATCACTGGAAAACTCAATGAGTATTAATAGAGCTTATATTATAAACACTCAGAACACAAATATTTCTGTGTCCCTAATATTCTCTTCCTCCAAAATACTAATAGAAAATGATACAACTGCAATTCATGGCCTTTATCCACCAAAAAATAAATAAATAAAAATTTTTGGAGAAGCCAAAACATATCAGCATAGGAGCCAAACATTCCAGAAAACAGTAATGCAATATGGTAGAGCAGAGACAGAATGGACCACAGAGGCAGATATACCTGATTGCCAATTCCAGTTTCATTTGTTATTAGTTCTGCAGTTTTCTAAACCTCTCTCAGCTTAATTTCCTCATCTATAGAATTATGACTAATACATTTATTTGGAGCTCTCTCAATTGCAAGTATCAACAACTTAACCTAAATTTGCTTAACCAAAAAAACGTAAAAGAAGTTTATTGACTATATATCTGAAAAACCTAGGAGTCTCTAGCTTCTGGCACACCTGGATTCAGGTGCTCAATTTTTTCAGGAAATGATCTCTCTCATATTCCTTCTTTCTTCTGAAATGGCTTAATTTTTAAGTATGCTTTCCCATCACAATGGCCACTAGAACTCAAGGATAATATCCTCACAGCCCCAAGTCCAATGCAATGAAGATTTCTCTTTGCCAACGGTTCCGACAAGAGTTTAGAAATTAACCTCATTTACTCTGATCACTTATATGTCCACACCTGGAGGCATCACTGGAAGGAATCTCAAGGTCCATCAGTTTGCTCTTACCCTGGAAGAAGGTAAATGGCTTCTGGAAAGGCCAAAGTAATCAATATCCCCTACAATACATCTCAGAGTTGTTTTAAAAGCAAACAAACAAAACTTATCACAGTGCCTATAATTTCCATTAAGATAATAATAAATTAAAGTAATTCTTATAGGTGGATAAATCTTTGACATCCAGGAAATATTTGCCTGTATTGACCCCACTTAGAGCACACAATACACTTAGTAGTGGAATCTCCGTGATCTACACAATATTCTGCCAAAATTAGGTACAGCTGTAAGGTGAGAATTTTTTAGCCGGATTGAATGGGGCAGAGGATTTAGCCAAGCAAAGAACAGAGAGGTCGTTCTAAGGGAAGTAATAAAACCAGTTAATGACTATGTCTATTTCATATAAGAGTATTGAGGGCAAATAAGCATTCTAATCAACAGAAAATGGCATATCATGAAGTAGATTTGTAAATATTAGTAGGAAGAGCTTGCATAACTCCAGCAAAAATAACATTTACAGAATTAAGTTGTTTAAAATGTCATTAGCAAGGAAAGATTTTTTGAAGTACTCATTCAACATAGTTCTTTGAAAAGATAGTCTTCTTACTTAAACTGGTCTGCTTTCAGTGCAGTGGCCTGTGTGCAAACGTATATTTGACAAAAGAAGTTCAGACCACTTCATTATAGAACACAATTAGCTCATTCCAGCAAAGATGAGGATTTATTGGTTTAAGCATGTTAATAAAATCCTGGCTGCAACTGAGAAACAAAAAGTAGTTTAGAATGAGAAAATTGCATTAATATACATGATGTGGATTCTAACTGAAGCCAAAATGAAAACTATTTCCTGGATTTCAGATACAGGTCTGTCCAACATCAACCTTATTTTGAGCATTTTGAAGGTAGGCTTCAAACAAATAATGAAAAGCAAGACAGAAACATTTAACCAAATGTGAAAAGAGGTTTTTTTAAAAACACATTGGGAGTGCCAACCATAAATAATTTTTGCAAGCAATACTAAGCCGGACTTATCATTCTTCCAGTAATGCACCTACATCAGACACCAAGAATCTTTATTTCTGGCTATGATGAATTCAGATGAGTTATCCCATTCTCAAAAAGATGTCTACAGAAGGCTCTTCTGGCTGCCAAAAGCAGTATGCTCTCAAAATAGAAATCCCTTCTCAGTTCGACTTAACAAGTCTGCTATGATAATCTCAGGGAATTTACCAGTCTGGGGAGATTTATTTCATGGAAATAGAGTGTTTCCAAGATTTGAGGAAATTCACTCCATATTTCGGGAAATGAGCATGTGATATATTTTGCATGTTGTTTTAATAGAAGAAGAAATAGTTCTTTCTACACTGTGTTATGAGCTGCTGATTAAAAGCTGTTATATGTTCACAGCCAAGAAGTAAAAACAAAGCATTAAAATAAGTGAATATAATGAATTCAAATCTTGAGAAAATGAGGGCATTTTAAGGCCATGGGGGCAAAATATTAGATTCTAAAACAAAAAATTGTGATTCATCCAATTATTCTTCATTAGTAAAAAGTTGTTTCTTAATATGAACACATTGAAGAGCATCTACACCAAGTATTCATTGGATGGTCTGATGAGTGCCAAGCATCTCTATTGCTTTGGGTCCTGTCCCTTTGTGTTTGTGGTCTAAAGGGACCCTTCCTCAACTCTTCTCCCAACCAAGAGCTCTGAAGCCAAAACAGAGTTAATTATGCAGCTAAACAAACTGAGAGTTTTGATTACAAGAAGAGTGTGAACAGCTTTCTGAATGTCTGATTAGCTGTAGAAGATCGCCAGCCTTGAGGTCAGGCTCATAGGAGAGACACCTAACCTCATTTCCAGAGAGGAGGGAAGGCTTCTGTGAATAGAGGAAACACAAGTTGTGGCCTGAAGGAGGAGGAGAAGGAGCTATTCAGGCATATAAAGTATTAAGGGGGACTGGTATGTGCAAATGACCAGCAGCCAGTGGGAGCCTGGCTCTTTTGGGGCACTGGTAAATGTTGAGTAGAGTGAAAGCAGAGAATATACAATGGGGAAGCCGGGGGAAAGAGGAGGTTAGAAATGTAAGCAGAGACAAGATCATGCAATATCTTGTAGCCATGATCAGGATCTGCACTCTGTTCTAAGAGCAATGGGGACCCATATAAATCATCAGAAAATCTTATCATCCCTACATATGAAATATATCCAGAAACTGACCACATTTTTTATACATCTTCATCCCCATTATGGCCCAAGCCACTATCAACTCCTGCTCAGAATATCACAACTGCCCCCTAACTGGCCTTCTTACTTTCCCTTCCTTCCTTCAGGCTCTTCTCCAAGTACTCCCTACACCCTGACCCTGCTCACTCTTCTCCATAGCACTTATCACCTGACATATTCTATATTGACTTAGGAGTTTCTCGTCTATCTCCATCACCAGAAGGGCAGGAATAAACTAGTTTTGTTCTCTGGTATATTATTTGCTTTTAGAGCACTGCCTGGCACAAAGTAGATGCTCAATAAAGTTTTGATCATAGAAGACTTGTTTGTGCTCTCTATATTCAAAACTCTTCCAGTGGCTTACAATTTCCCTTTGATGAAAAGTCAGAATCCTTACTATGGCTCCCAGGGCCCTGCAGAGTCCTGCAGAGTCTGCTATTCCAACCTCTCTGCTTTCATTTCCTACCACTTTCCCACTTGCTTCCTTTGCTACAGACACACTGGCCTTTCCATTTTCTGACTATAGCAAGCATCTTCACCCCCAGTGCCTTGGCACTTTCTATTCTCTCTGCCTGAAACATTCTTGCTCCACGTAGCTGTATAATTTGATCCTATACTTCCTTCAGATATGTTCAGATGTCACCTTCCCAGAGAGGCCTTTTCTCTACCATCATCATACAACCACAGCCCCTTCCTGCCACCCTGGTCACTCTCTTCTCCCATACATGGCTTTTTTGTCATACTAATGAAAACTTATCACTTACCATAATACATATTTATGCGTGTTGCTTGTCTAACCCTACAAGAAGATCAATTCTATGAAGGCAGTAGATTTATTTGGGTCATGACTGTTCCCTTGCACTTAGAACTATTCTTGATCCATGTTAAATACCTGCTTAATGAGGAGCCAACTGGGCATCAGAAGCCATGCCAGTTACTTAATGACAGAGAATTTAATATAAAGAAGTGTAAACTACTATAAAATTGTTAGTTAGGTACCTGAAAGGATACAGAGAGAACTCTCAAGCATCTCAGAAATAAGAGCTGCAGGAAGCAACTACCACCAGGTAGGGGGAACAAGGAAGATGTTGGAGTTATTAAATCTTAGAAACGCAGAGCGTCCTTGCAGAGCTGAAACTTGAGACTCTGAGGAAGGGGCTCTCCACGACTGGTGGCTCTGAGCTCCAAGGAGTGACCGGTTGGGCCTAGGACCCAGAGCCTTGAAGAGGGACTGCTGCAGGCTGAGGCTGGCGAGATGGTGATTGAGATGAAATGGGCTCTGTTCATGTTGGAAGAACAGCATGCTGGATCCAGTTGTTGCTACAAGAAGGAAAAACTGCTATGGGGGTAAAGAAGTATTTCTTGGGTGATCCTACTGGGAACAGAAAGCAGAAAGGAAGTCCCTGAGAAGCTGGGAGGAAGGACAATATCCCTTCTTCCTCTTCAAGGCTTGCAGTCTCTCTTTCTCTATCGCCTCCTATTGGCAGAGCATAACATGGAGCCAGCTGGCCTAGCCAAAATGTGGTTTGTACAGTCCCGGCCCCAGCCAGCATCACGAAGCTGAGTATAGAAGGGTGGGTTGGAAGCTGAGCAACAATAACTTAATAACATGCACAATACTCAATAAAATTCTGTTGAAGTTATTGAAATACATTAGAACTTCTTCAAAAATCATTTAAATTGCTTAAAAATCAAACACACTGCTGAATATAATAAAGCAATTTTAAAAAATTATCCAAAGGACATAGAGGCCATTGAGGCTTGTCAACAGGCCAGTAAAATAATCAATTCCTATCACAGGCAGAGAATGGTATTCTGTTTCCTGGCAGCTGAGGCAAAAATGGAAATATGTCATGCATTAAAATTTAATTATAATAGTGCAGGAGAGAGCAAGGGCATCTAAAGATAAAGAACATTTTTTTTCTGAGCAGAGGTTTGATACTTTCAAGCATGTTTATTTGTTTGAAACCCCACAGTTCAGAACCAGGCAACAGGAAATAAAAAGATTAGTCTTGCTTAAGTTTTATCTCATAGCGGTGTGTGTGTGTGTGTGCGTGTGTGCGTGTGTGTGTGTGTGTGTTACCAGCTGTGGGCCTCATCTATAAAAGGACATCAATACATAAACTAGCAAACATCTCACTTTAAGGGTTAGATCCTTGGGAGCCATCAGGATGAATTAGGATCAAAATGCTTGCTGGAATAAGAGAATAAATCCCCTTGTGGGCCGAGAGTGACTGAATCCCTATAAAAGACATAATAAGTTGGCTTGTTGCCTGAGGATATTTAAAATTGAATGTCTACCAAATACAATGATTTTTACGTTTTACAGAATTTTATGCTGAGTTGCTCCTAATGGAAGAAAGATGCCAATAGACTCATATTGCTTCTTAAGTTCACTCTTAGAGAATATGACAAGGTTATTGGCATAAAGGAGGACACATATTTCTCTTTGTTACAGTAGGAGGAGATAAAGCCAATTCGTTTCATACTTGTACTATGTTGATAAAGATTTAAAAGACAGGTGCTAGAACTTAGTCCATCACTTAAGGCTAGATTGCATTTCATCATGAGAATCTTTCTGCCTACTCTAATTTTGGCAAATCTGTTGAATGAAAGAGACAGTAATAGCTGAGGTGACTGTCTGGATGGCATGAGTTGGTCTATAGACAACTGTTGTCCATAGAATCAGTGGTGAATCATGGAGCAGTGATGAAGATTACACATAGCCTTAAGATGTTCTTAAACCTGAGGCACATCAGTGCAAGTATATCAAAATAAACAGCTATGTTTTCAATTTCAAAAACAAGAAGTAGAAAGACAATCTCAAGAAGACAAGTGCAGACTAAGAAAATATATGCGTCTGATAAAGGATTGTTATCCAAAGTACAAAGAGTCTTAAAACTCAACAATAAGAAAACAAACAACCAAATTGAAAAAAAAATGTGCCAAAAAGCTGAACAGACATCTCATCAAAGAAGATATCAAACAGATGGCAAATAAGCGTATGAAAAGATGCTTCACATCATATGTCACCAAGGAAATGCAAATTGAAACAACAATGAGATACCACTGCATACCTATTAGAATGGCCAAAATGAGGGATACTGACAACACCAAATGCTGGTGAGGATGTGAAGCGACAGGAACTCTCATCGATTGCTGATGGGAGTGAAAAATGGTACAATCACCTTGGGAAATAGTTTGGCAGTTTCTTACAAAATTAAACACACTCTTCCCATACAATCCAGCAATCATGCTTCTTGGTACTTACCCAAATGAATCTAAAAATTACATCCACACAAATCTGCACATGGATGTTTATGGTAGCTTTATTCATAATTGCTAAAATTTGGAAGTAACCAAGGTGTCCTTCAGTAGAAAAGTGTATCAACTGTGCTATATCCAGACAATGGAATATTATTTAAGGATTAAAAAAATGAGCTATCAAGTCATGAAAAGACATGGAAGAAATGTAAATGCATATTACTAAGTGAAGGAAGATTGTAACAAATATAGCACTCTGGTGTGGGATGTTGATAATGAGGGAGAAGGGGACAGAAAGAATATGGGAACTCTGTACTTTCTGCCCAATTTGCTGCGAATCTAAAACTTCTCTAAAAAATAAAGTTTATTAATTTTTTAAAAAGCATGGATTGGTTGCCTATATTGAGACTAATACTTTATCATAACTTGCTTTCTTCCTCTCTTACTTATGGGGGAGGAGGGAGTGGGTCAGTGTTTATATTCCTCACCTCTAGAACAACTGGCTTATAGCTCTTACTCTATTTCCTATTATTTCCCTCATTTTCTGTCTCCTACTACTTCTGACATATGTTAAATCAGAAAAAAAAATTACTGCTTTCAGGGTAGCAATCAAAAGTTTTATTTGAAAAGTTACCAAGATTATTAAATTCATACCCTGGAGACTGACTAGTGAGAATTCTTTAAGAAATGCTGACCATGTCAGCCTTGCTAATCTCTCTTCTCATTACTCATTGATTCCAAATTCCATTAATCCCCCAGACTGACTATCATGAGAAGTTTCCAGATTTCTGTAAGAAATACTTTCTGCTTCATGATACTTGTGGCATACCATTCAGTCTGCTTTCCCTCCGAAGGCATGGTCACAAGGCAGACTTGGAGAGAGAAGGTGAATGGGTCAGAGAGATTCTATCACTAACAGGAGTACATTGTTAATAATAATAACAGCTACCTAATATGAATCACCCACCATGTAACAGACACCACACTAGGTGTTTAAATGAAAGTAAGTATTGTGCCCTTTATAGTTAAGGAAACCAAGGTTCAGAGAGGACACATAGTTTATGAAAGTCCACAAGGCTGGATTGATTTCTGGAAGCTCTGTTTGCAAGAGTCAGAAATAGGACTCCAACTCATTTAGACAAAAATGGGTAAAGTTTGACTAAAAAATTCCAAAGATTAAACAAGCAGACCGAACACAGGTCACAGAAGCAGCAGGACCTTAGGAATGCTTAGAACCAGCAACTCAAAATCTACCAATTCCTTTTCTTTATCTCTCCCCTCTGGTCTTCTTTGCATGTACCTTTTATCCCCTCTTATTGCAGATGAGTTTTTTCCTTTTGGCAGGAAACTGGGCTACCAACAGTTCCAAAGATTTATATCTGAAAATGTCTGGTCCTGGAGAGATACTGTCTTCGCACTTACCAATTCAAAAAGTCCTGGTGAAAATAGTTCTGTTTATCCTGCATAGCCCGCTGGGTTAATGAACTCTCTCTATTCCTAAAGAAACCACATGGATGACAAGAAATGGGAGTGGAATTGGGAGGAAGATCCAGGAGAACTGGAGACAATTCTCATAAGACAAGCTCAGAGATGTTCACTACAAAAATCATGATGTAGGGCTTGCAAGTATCATTCCCAATATGCAGATGAGGAAAATAAAAGTTAACTAATGAAAAGAAATTAAAATGTAAGTGTTTTGCCCAACAAAACTCAATAAACAAGTAGCTGGGACCACACTCAGTTCTCTCTAAATTCATTATGTTTTTTGTCTGTATTTGTTTCCAACCCTAAGAAGAGAAGGTGGCTCAGAGTAATGTATTGCTAGAGGAGTGATGCACAGCATCTCACAGAACTAGCTGTTGCCAATGGAACTTGAACTCCACAGATTGGATCCAAGCCTAATCCCTCTGGCATCCACACTCTTCAGATAATTATCGAGATAAAACAAATTAATAAGGACTAATAGCAATGATATTGAATGATCACTCTCTTTATGCAGAGAAATTTGCTTATTTATCACACAAAACAAAACTCTGAGAAGTAGGGAAGATTGTCACCATTTTACATAAGGAGAAACTGAGACTAAGAGAGGTGAAGATATTTGCCTAACACCAGGGTTGATTTTCAAACCCATATCTAACCAGCTTCAAAGATTTCATGCTTTCCACACATCTTCTGCTTTCAAACAGAAGAAGGTGGAAAAGGATGTATAAAGATTCTCCCAAATACGGCCAGCCCGGTGGCGTAGTGGTTAAGTTCGCATGCTCTGCTTCAGCGGCCCAGGGTTTGCCGGTTTGGATCCTGGGCGTGGACCAACACACTGCCCATCAAGCCATGCTGAGGCGGCATCCCACATAGAGCAACTAGAAGAATGCACGACTATGACATACAGCTATCTACTGTGGCTTGGGAGAGGAAAAAAAGGAGGAAGATTGGCAACAGATGTTAGCTCAGGGCCAATCTTCCTCAAAAAAAAAAAAAAGATTCTCCCAAATACAAATGGCAAACATAAGCACCTGTATTTACCTTGAGCTCAGCTGAATGAGTGATCCCTGGAAGCAAAGAGAACAATGGACACTTATGGTCATAGCAGAGCTGGAGTCCTGGCAACCAAGAGTGAAGGCTTGAATCTTATCTACAGACTCCAAATATAAGCTGACACTAGGGGTACAGTTAAACAAGACAGAGTCCTCCACCTGAAGAGCTTACATCCTCATTGGAAAAATAGACCAACATTTATATAAAACAAATAAATAGATTATTTATGTTTTAATATATGCCATGAAGAAGTTAAAATAGGAAAATATGACAGGGAGTGAATGTGGATGCTGGGTTATTTAGGGTTGTCAGAGAAGATCTCTCTTAGGAGAAGATGGGTGTGTTTA
The DNA here is from genome assembly GCA_031878705.1 of Tapirus indicus. Lineage (NCBI taxonomy): Eukaryota > Metazoa > Chordata > Mammalia > Perissodactyla > Tapiridae > Tapirus > Tapirus indicus. The sequence goes on from CM062935.1 coordinate 21,860,707, forward strand.
GTCCTGAATTACAAGACGAGGGCAGCCTGACAGAAATCTGGGTGGTGTGGGAGGTGAGGGGTGGGAGAGAGGAATAAGGAAGATTGTTCCAGAGAGGAAGATCAAGTGCAAAGACCCTGGGAAGAAATAACCCTAGCCTGTTCACAGGGCAGAAAAGAAGAAAGTGTAGCTGGATCTCAGTAGTTGAGCTGAGAAATATGAGACGACAGGTGATCAAGATCTGGATCCTGTAGGGCTTAGTAGGCCAAAGCCAGGAGTTTGACATTTTTAATGGGGAAGTCATTGGGCAGTTTTAACCTGGAAGTGACATGATCTGATTTGTATTTTAGAATGATGACTCTGAAAGAAGAATTATGTGAAGAAAGGGCACACGTGAAGGCATGGAGATCTGTGAGGCTGGAGGCCATCACAGAAGAACAGGCAAGAGATGATAGAGGCTTGAACTCAAATTTTAGCAGTGAAATTTGTGAATAGTCTTTGGACTCAACACGTCTTGGAGAAAAAGCCTACAAGGTTGTACATAGATTGTGAAGAAAATAATCAAAACCCCCAAATCCTAGATATTTAGCTCTGTACAACAGGTCAAGTGGTAATGACATTTACTGAGATAGCAAAATCTTGTGGGAGAGCAGATATAGTAGGAGGGTGGGGGAAATACTTCTGTTTTGCCCATGTTATGATTAGTATGCTTATTAGACAACCAAGTAGAGATGTCATCTTAGGCAGTTAGGTATACGAAACTGCAAGTCAGGAAGGGGATTGGAACTGGAGATATAAATGTGAGAGTCTTCAGCTTTAGGATAACTTTGCAATGGATGAATTCCCCTAGGAGACACTGTAGAGAAAGAAACTAAGAGAGAGAAGGATAGAGCCTTGAGTCACACCAAAATTTAGAGTGCTGGTGAAGAAAGAGCATATGGTATGTCACTCAAGGTATAATGTGTTAGACAGTAGGAAAAGAAAAGGATTGTGAGTCACAAAAGCTTAAAAAAAATGTGTTTCAGGAAAAAGGGAGAGGTCAACAATGACAAATGCTACCAAATACAAGAGATCAAATAAATAAGGATAGAGAAGTCTGGATCATTATTCCTTTTGCTACAAGCAACAGAGAGCCAACTGAGATTTTTTTAAACAATATATAGCTAGTTATCTCACATATCAATAGGTCTAGACCTTAGGCTGTTCCAAAGTTCCTTAATTCAGAGGATCAACAACACTAATACCTTCCAGATACTTTTCATCTTGGTTTTCTGCCATCCTCAGAGTATGGACAGTGTCTTCCCATGTGCTGGCAAGATGACTATACATCTTCAAAACCTCATATAGACATGACCACCGGCAAGAAAGGAGGTTTTTCCTTCTGTCCTTCTCTCTGTATTAGGAAGTTCTCAGAGAGGCTCCCATCAGACTTTTATTCAAAACTCACTGGCCTAGACTGGTTTTAAACCAAAATCTAAACAGTCATTGGCAAGAAAAATAGAATGACTTTTTAATTTTTTTGCTTAGGTCAATTACAATTCCCATCTCAAGGACTGGGAAGGAATTTGGTTGTTTTCCCTTATCACATGAGAGAAAGCTCAAATATAATAGAAGACTCAACTAAAAGTAGAAGAAGATGAAGACAAAAGGAAGAAGGAGGAGGTGGAGAATAAGAGGGAGAAGGAAGAGGAAAAGGAAGGAGATGAGGAGGAATAGAAGGGGAAAAAGGGGTGGAAATATCTCTGGGATAAACAATCAACAGGATCTTCTCCAAGTTTTATAAAGGCGATTTCAGTGGAGGGTGGAATTAAAAGTTCTATTAAAGCAATTGCAGAGAGAAAAGGAGGGAAAGAATTAAAGACAGTAAGCACAAAGAATATTTTTAAGCAGTTTTGATGTAAAGGGGAGAAGATAAATGCAATAGTTTCCAAAGAATGATACAGGGTCAAAGAAGTTTGGGGTTGATTTTAGTTTTGTTTTGAAGATAGGTGATTTTTTAGCATTTTTGTATGTCAATATGAATGATCCTAAAATGGGGAGGAAATTGATGTAGGAAATGTGACAATTGTAGAAGCCATCTCCTCAAGAAAATGAGGTGGGGAGAAATCTAAGACATTGTAGAGAGTTTGGTCTTAGTAATAAAAATAAATCTAATCATTTAAAAAGATGGGTAATTCAGTAGTTGAGTACAAATGCTAAAAGTTTGGATGAATTGTTACAAGATATGAATTGTTACAAGTTCATATCCAATTGTATCTATTTTCTCTATAAAATAAGCTTCGATGTTATGAAGAGAATAGGCAGATGAAGACAGAATGTTGAAATTTGGGGAGAGAGGATAATAAGTGAGAGTCCCTGAGAGTGAGCAAGTGCATTGAGTAGAGAAGTATTATGGGGCAGCTTGGCAGAGTTCAGATTTTCAATAATATTTTTACTGTTACAGCACTAGCACAGACTTAGTGGATAATTTAGCTTGGTTGGGGTTGAGATTGTGCCAGATAGGTTGGATAGTGGAGAAGAGAATGGAGCAAAGGGGTTAAGAGTGTTTTCAAGGGAGTGTTATAGTACTAGATCATGAAATCTTTAGGCTGAGAAAGAAGAGAAGGTCAATGGGTTTAAAGTTTGAATGAAGTCAGGGAAAGTTTCTTGTGAGAATACTAAAGGAAGTAAACTAAAAATGTAGGAGGTGAGCAAAAGATGGTCAGAGAATGGAGGTTTGAAATTAAAATTTTGGAAATGGTATAACTATTGATGATCACAAGGTGGCTGAACTAGGGTAGAAAAAAGATAGCTGAAGCTAAAGAAGTCAAGGACCCAGGAGGCTAGCTCATAGGATGGACTATCCACTTCCTGGCTCCTCCACTTATTGACTGGTGAGCTTGGACAAGGTACTTTACATTTATATGCCTCTGTTTCATCTAAACAAGGAGGATAATAATATAAACCAATTCATAGAGCTGTTGTGAAACCTAAATAAGTTCATATATATAAAGTGCTTTCAATAGTGCCTAGCATATAGTAAGCATTCAGTGAGTACTGGCATTGAGTACTACCTGTATTTGTATTATGTACTTACTACTTTATTTTTAAATGATGGTGAAGGTTCTGAATATGTCGGGTGTTCACTATATGACAGACACTGTTCTAAACTCTTGTTTTGTTTTAATCTCATTTAATCCTCACAATGTCCTTACCACGTAGGTACTATTTTCACACCCATTTCATAGTTTAAGAGAACAGCTAATAAGTGATAGAGCCGGGCTTTGAATCAAATCAATCCTATTCCAGATTCTCTGCCCTTCACCACCATCCTATGTAGTGATTTACAGGGAAATGGATGAGGCCAGGAGATGAGGACACAGTGAAAGAGGAGAAGATATTTGGAGGTAGAGATATGAGAGCTACAAGGAAGGGTAATGGATAATGAAGTCAATGACATGCGCATCAAAGAATCTGGGGTTTTGAGAGAGGAAGAAGAGACAGCTTGGAAGTGACAGCAGGGAGCAAGGCTTACAAGACACAGAAACATTTCAAGCATTTCCGACCAAAAGGAAAACATGAAAAAATAACTTCAAATTTGGGCATCCAGTAGACTTGGCAGTTCCCTAGGGTTCTGTCCTTGTCATTGTATTTTTATCCCAGGGAGAGGAAGTTCTTGTCCTCTACCCAATTTTGCTAAGAATCGTAATCAGTTTAGGAATGAAGCTATCAGGTTAACCAAGAGGATACCAAAGGGACTTTTTTTAGCGGGTGGTGGTGGGGGCTCTGAGATCAATACCCATATGAACGTGTTTTTTAAAAAACAGAGAAAAACTCTCAAATGTAGGGACTTTTCTGGTATGTGCATATTGCAAATAATGTAATTAGATGCAAAGTTTCAAGTTCAACTTTCTTTCCACGACGGGTTCAAATAAATAAACAAATAAATAAATCAAACGTTTTACAAAACCTGTAGGTATAGATCAGGGGTCAGCAAAGTGCAGCCTGTAGCCCAATTCCAGTCCACCACCTGTGTTTGCATGGCCTGAGAGCTAACACCTTTTACATTTTGAAATGGTAGAAAAAAAATCAAAAGACAAATTATATTTAGGGACAAGTAAAAGTTATATGAAATTCAAATGCTAAGTGAAATAATTAAAATCTCATTACACGTCAGCATTAACAGATGAACATTTGTAAAATATTTTGATGATAGGGGACATCAAACCCAATTAAATGAAATATGACGCTTTAAAAAGAATTCCACTCTTCTCATTCCATTACAAAAAGTGTACTTGATTATTACTATTATACTTTTACTTTCATCCGTAAAAAATCATGGAAATTTGTTTTCCCTCATATTATCCAAGTACCTATGTAAGTTTCAATTTTACCTCTTAGCCTGAAAAATTTAACAGTTTTGCTATCTGGCCCTTTACAGAAAAACTTGCTGACTTTTGGTCATAGATAATGAGTTGACAAAGTTTATATTACTATAGCTATCATAATGTAAATGTTATGAATGTGATATGTGATTGTGAGCTATTTGATTACATATTCATTGAGCCAACAGATATTTTTTGAGCACCTACTGTATACCAGAAACTGTCTTGGTTGCTGAGAATACAAAGGTGAAAATATATGGTCATTGCTCTCAAGAAAATCACAGTCTTATTGTTTTATTGTCATGGTAATTCTGGTAGAATTTAAGAACAAAGGATTTCTATAAAATTCTCCTTCAAATGAATATGCCTTCCTCTTTCTCCCCTAAAATTTCTAGTTATTATTAGTTATTGAATTTTATATGTCTATATAACTATTAAGTGATTCACTGTTTTTCAATCTAGGATGAAAAATAGGAGTTAGCCAATGTGACATCTCTCCTCTATCTTTAACTCCACTCCACTGGAATATCTTGCGACTTCTTCCTCCTATGCTTACCCCCTATTATGTCATTTAATTTGGTGGGGTCCTGGCATGTCACTTGGATAAAGTCATCCAAGGTATGTGCCTCTGCCAAGTGGAACTGAGCATTGCCCATTATCGTAGCAATTGCATTGCTCATCCACAGAATCAAGACCCAAAGCCATTTCTATATTTTTCAGTCACTAACTCTTATCCTTTCCTTTTTAAATTGACTCTGACATCAATTGCCCAACAGGATTTCAGTGTGGGTGTAGGGGACTGAACAGCCAACGAATATAAGGCATTCTTACAGCATGCGATCATAACTTATGTTTAGCTTTCATAACAAAATCTTATCCAAAACCATCTCAAAGAGGCCAAAACCACTTCCGAGGTCCATATTGCATAACAAGTAGAAGTGTTCTTTCCCACCACATGATGAAGGGCCCTAGGTAGCTACATGCCTGATCATATAAATATGTTTAAGCTACAAAAATTGCAAGATTTCTGGTTCCATGTTGTTTATTAAACATTTTTCTATGCATATCCATTGCTATTTCTTCTTTGGCTCCCGGGAAGAGTCTACTCCTCTTTCTCTTCCCTTACATCCTAACAAAATATATCTCTTGTGGGAGTAGGAGAATGGAGCAACACTTAAATCTTTCACTTAATACCCACGGATCAAGAAATAGGAGAGAGAGAGAATGAATATTTAAGAGCTACATTGATAGAAACAAAGGAACTAGGGGACATGGAGTTTTTTAACATTAAAATATTTTTCTCATTTCCCAAGTTATCTTGCTTTCCTAAGCTCTATCAACACTATTGAACTTATGTGTCTGAGAAGTAGTGAGGACTTCAGAATGCTCACTTGGTTCAGTAATCACCTCTCTTCCAAAATGTCTTCCGTGGTAAGCAGTAGAGATTCTCTGAATCCTGAGTCCATGAGAAAGAAATGTTCATTCCTTTCCTTTTAGATTACAAATCTACAGAGGCAGGAGGTCTCTTGTGTTGTAGCCAGTGAACTTTGTACCTAGAGGAAGGTTTTGGCAATGCTGGAACAGGAAGGGATAAAAAGAATGGATTAAAAGCTAAAGGGGACAGAAATTAGAGATTTTTTTTTTTAATTTGAGAGAAAAATTAAGTGTGCCGGGAGGGCAGGATCACACGTCAACACAATGACTGGAGATCCAGATTCTGCGAATTGATTCTCCATACTCTGTTCCACCACATCCTCCAACCAAAAGAAGGACATTTCTTCAATTGATTTATCATGATCTCTAAAACTGCCAGCATTATCAAAATTCTTTAAGGATGTAATAAAAGAGATAGGGTATTTTAACTTAATGAAACCAATCAGACACCATTTTGTAAGAAAGTAACATATGAACTGGTTAATAAATTTTTGAGGTTGGTCTAAGCGTTATCCACACCCTCCACCATCAAGATAAGAGTCATCAATCAATTCTATTTTGTGCATGCCACATCTCTGGGAAGGCTCCATCATGCCCTAGCCTTCATCAGAATCCTTAAAAATCCTCCATCCTCCTCACATTCTCCCCAAACAATGGCATAAGCAATCACCCAAACGTGTAATTTCTATTTCCTAAATATCTCTCAAATCTGTTCCCCTCTTCTCTATCCACACTACGACTGTTTCAGTCTAGGCCACCCCATCTTCATTTGGATTTCTGATAAAAATGGGGTGGTGTTACTCCCTGACTCTACTTAAAAGAGAGACTTTTCTAAATTGCAAATCTGATCTTGTCACCTTCTTGCATAACTCTCCTTTATGTCTCCCAAAGCCCTCAGGATTAAGTTCACACTCATCTCCATCTTTACAGCACGCTTGCTTAGTGTTCTTTCCAGAGCAAATCCAGCATATCTTTAGGGGCCTTCCATGCTCTGCCATAGTAACATTTCTTCCAATGTTTGATGCTGGCTCATGCCTTTGCATCTTTGTTGTGATATTAGATACTCTTGCCTATCTGTCTCACAAAAGTGTGTGCTCCATAAATGTAGGGACCATGTCCTGCTTATTGTTGTAGTCATGGCATCTGACATAATGTCTGGCACATGGTAGAATGAGACAAAGAACTGGCAACTTTTAAAGCAAGTTGACAATTCCAAAAGGAAGGAGTGTTTGCTGGCTGAGTGCAGGTACCACAGTGATGAGGGGCAGTTATCCTGACAGTCAGAGGAAAACATGAGCGTCCCGAAAATTTGAGCCAAGGAGAGAAGGATGGGGGGGTGATGGGCACTAGGGAAGAAAACGGGAATGCTTAAAAACAAACTGTCTACTGCATAATTTTGCAAAGGGCTGGCCCTGATGTGAAGGGTGGCTCAAGGGGAAATTGCTGCCTGACACAGGAGTAAAGAATACCAATTATTTTCCTCTTAAGTAGGGCCAGACCAGCTCAACAGAAAACCAGAGAGGATGGGCACTACATTCCTGGAAGGAAGCTGATGGTGCTGGTGCCATCAGCTGGGTTGACTAAGGAGACATGATCCAGCAGCCACCCAGCTGAAGGCTGGTACACCACAGACAGACATGCTTCTTGGAAAAGACCTGTGGCAATTAGGAATTCAAGCCGAGCCCCAACTTTTCAGATGAAGCCTTCTAATTTTCCTTTTCCCTCCCCTTGCTTCTTCCAGGAAACCTGCCTTGTCCTCTGCTGTGGTCAGGAAAGATCAAATGTGCCTTTTACCGAAAACGCAGGGCTTTCCTCTCCTCCCTGTTCCTTCGTGTGTACCCACATGTGATGGCTCATTCAGGGACACTCCTGGGGCCTCTGACATGGAGAGTCCTCCATTCTGTGCCTATGATCCTTTGTGTAGAATGAGAGGACATGAGGTCAAAGAGGAAGGCCAGACCTGGTAGTCCAAGACCATAAATGATGATTGAATAGTGTGACCATGAAAAACACTATTTTTAATAGAATCTTTCTGTGATGTATTTTGAGCCCAGACAATTTTTGGATGCTTTCATGCCACGCCTTCATCATTTTGCTTATGCTAACTAATTTTAACCAAACACTTTACCAGGAGAATTAGGTAAAATCCGAAACACTACAGAGCCTATCTTACCAATTGGAAATAAAAATTAGTTGTTGAAATAGGAGAAAGAAATCTGACTCCACCTTGGTACACAATCTCTTCTCCCAATATTCGAATAAGATTTTCAAACTTGCCCAGACATCTTCCACCTGCTTTCCATAGACACACAGTATAACTTTCCAGTAGGTTTCTTCTAAATATCCACTTCCTTCACTCTGCCCAGTTGTACCAGTTCTTATAACCCTCACGCCATAGAATCAGTGCCCTTCCTCTTCTGTTTCTCTCATCAGCTTGTGAACTTCTGGAAGATAGGAATTTACATAGTTATCTCCACTTGTCACCATTAGGTGACTCTTTCCTTCCAAACACCCCTTCCTGTGCATCACTGCTGGACTGTAAGCTCATCATGGGCAAGGATCATGGCTTATTTCAGCACACAGAAGACAATGTGTAAGTACTGGTTGCTTGTCTAATTTGGCCAAAACATTCATTGGTCACTTACTGCTGTGTCCAAAGTTTGTATGCAAAAACACTGTTGCCCCTTTCTGAAGCCTTAATTTTCTCATGTTAAGTTAAATACTGCAGACAGAAGGATCTAATCATCTCTTGGTATCAGCCCATAAGAGGGCTACAAAGGTACAGGTGTTGTTAACACCTAACAGGATTTTGAACTTGAGGCATCGTGTGGTGGTGGTGATGATAGTCTAGGTCATTTCTCACTCAAGACACTCAACAAAAAAACTTCCTTAGAGCTCCAACAGTAGCCCCCAATGAGGCTAGAAAAACAGGGTAGTCCTGGAAATGGAACGACCATGGGGTCAATACAGAATAGTCACGAAGGGAAACATACTGTGTTTTATAAATCACAGGATTCCTGACCCAAGGAACAACCCAATCTCTTTGACAATCCTGCAGTATTTTTAGCCATTGAGCTGGCTAGTTCCCTGTCTGAATAATATTCCTCTTTTGTTTACTCAACTCTTGATTCTTCCTTCCTTCCTTCCTGCTGTGAAATGGTATATTTACTGTGTATTGCTAAATCACTACCATATTTACTTGTGTTTTTATTGCCAAGATGTTCACAATCCTTTTTTTTTCCATCTAGAGGGAAAAAAATACATAACTTATAAAAAAAAAAAAAAAAAGAAAGGAAAGAAAGGCATGGCTCTTACATGACCAGAAATGTTTCATTTTATTTTCTACCATATTCTGAGCACTTCCAGGTTATCAGGTATCGTCAAGCACTTAACAATTTTATCTCATTTAACACTCACCACATTGATAGCTGGATACCTGTTATTATCCTCAGTTTTATTTATGGGGAAATAAGCACAAGGTCATCTGCTAATACGTGGTAAAGCCAGAATTTGAACCCAGGTCAGTGAGACTCTAAATCTTAGCTACTAATCTTGTATGACTTTGAAGTCTGTATCTTCATTTCACATTGCTCCCTTCAGTTCTGGCCATGTTCATCAGTTTCAAAAGAATCCCTTGCCTGATAGAATTGTGTATCACACAAGACCACAGAAATCATAGACGTCTTCATTCTATAGGTGATATAACAGACTTAAAGAATTTAAATGACTTACATAAGATGTCAAAGCTACTTCATGCCATCTCAAATCAAAACTAGGTGTTCTTGTCCTCCCGTTGGTCTCTTATCCTTGTTACAACACTGATTTCTTGTGCCTCTTATATTTTTAGTATGACTTTCTGATAAGCATAGTTCTTTTTCCTTCCTATTTCTTTTCCTTCACTGAAGAAGCTCTGTTTTGGCAAAGGAGAATGAAACATCTGAGAGAGAGATCTAAATATATCATATGAAGCTATTACGCACACACCGGATACATTAAACCTCTTGGATGCTTAAGACACCTTGGTTATGAAAGATGATTATGTAAATGAAGACATTAATTCATAATTTCCCACATTATAAATTACCCATAGGAATTCACTTGGCTGGTGGATGAGACTAAATACAAGCAAGGCCAATGCTAAGCAAACTTCAAATTAAGTATTTTTGTTTTGGATGACCTCCCATGTCCCCTCTAGCCTTTCCTCACCTTCTAGCATTCATCTTCTTCCCTGCTCACCTATTACCTGCCCAAATATCTCACTGATTTGGCTGCCCAAGCACATCCTGTACCAACTTTTCTCTTTCTCACCTTCATTACTCTCTCTCTTCTTCCCTCCCTCCAATTCTCATTCCCTAAACTGGATGATCTCCCTCAAGGTATTGATGGCCTCTATCACTCTTTTCCATGCTTCTCCTGTCCTTTTTCCTATATTCTGAGAGCACCTTTGACCTTCCAATATCTCCTTCAACCCACTCCCTACAGAAAGAATTCCACCAGAACGGGGCATTGCTGTAATTTTGGGATCTTTCCAATGCCTCTTTTCCGTGACTACCACTTGATCAACAGTTAGCTGTCTGAATACCATTCCTTCACGTCCTGCTCTTTCAGGTTGTTGATGAAATTAACTATAAATATTAATTAATATTTATTAATAATTACTACAATGCTGTTCTTATACAGTATTAATACAGTACTGTCCTATACATTACTGTATTAATACATTCATAATTTATTAATACAATACTGTTATTAATATTAATATTTATTAATTTCATTAAATATATGGTGGCTAAATAAAATTAATAAGCTAATCCCTGCCAGTGTGTGAACTTCCTGATGTGTCACCCCACACAGTAATCAAATTCAAAAGCACAAGTTGGGGTCCAGAAGACCCTCTAGGAGTGACTACATTTAACGACAGGTAGCAACACTGGTTTCTCAAATCCATCATAGAGATTAATCACTGCTTCCTTTAAATTCCTTTAACCCACACTGATCACAGATTCCTTTCACTCCAAAGTTAAGAGTATCCACCCAAGTCTTGCTAATTACCATTTCATTCCTCATTGTGTCCGTTACAGCTTGTTCCCAAGTAGATGGCTTATAATTTCACGAGATAGTAGTGAAAGCTTTATTTTTCCTTTCATTTACAGGTTTCATTTTTTAATTGAAAAAATAATGCAAGCTTCTTCTAATAATCAGGTCTAAGAACACTGAGGTATATAAGGAAAAAATTAACAATCTCACTTTACATCATTTCTACTTCATTAACCCTGAAGTAATAAATGTTAACAGTTTGGTGTGAATCCTTCCACCCACTCTACAATCCAAAAAATTATATTCAAAATAAAGACATATGTTCACACCTATAAATAAAATATTTTAATTATCTTCCAAACATCGGATCATCTTATGCATATGGATTCCTTGCTTGTTTTTGTTCTTAATATATATCATGGACGTCCCTCTGGTCACTATATTCTATATTATGGAGTACTATAGTTTAGTCAACTTTCCTCCTATTGATAGATTCAGGCTGTTTCCAGTTCTATTGCCACTACAAATAATACAGGAAATATCATTGACTGTAGCTTTGCATTTTAGTGGCTATTTTTATCTGTAGGATATATTTCCCCAAATGGGATTGCCTAGGTCAAATAATGCACACGTTATTTTTCTGGAAAAGATTGGTTAGAGCAATTTAACAACATCTGAGAGCGTCCATATCCTTAGCAGACTTATAATATGATAAAAATATTATATGAGTTACAAGTATACAATAAGTCTACATGGACCTGTGTCTAATATAGTGAGACGTCTAAAATGAGGGGCCTGAGGTGGAAGGAAAAGGGCCATCTTTGAAGATGCCCTAACATTTTTCTGTAGGTTCAAGCTTGTTGAAAATAGTACCCATGACCCTTTTTGGAGTATGAAGGTAGAAATGGACATTTTAGAAAAGATGAATGTAACTTTCAGGAGTGGGGTGGAAAGAAGGAGGATGGTGTTATTGCTAGGCAATCCTCAAGCAAGTTGCTCTGATTTGATGTAGGTAGATGAATAATTTAGCCAGTTTCCTCACTTTTCCCACCATTCTCAACCTGTGCAGCCAATGGTTCCCTGTAATGGCTCAAAGTACACGTAAGAGGCAGTACAGCAGTGGTTAATAATGTTTCCACTAACAATAGTTAACATTGATTGAGTGCTTGCAATGAGCCAGGTGCTCTTCTAAGTGCTAAGTCCAGTTCCCTTGATATCACTATCCACTGGATCACAGACACTCACAAACTTCCTGTCTTCCCAGGATGTCCCGTCCATCTAAGCCACATCAATGCCTTGATAGTGTGGACTATTAGGGATCATGTTTAAGCCTGGCCCATACTGCCCACATCCTCACCTCCTCGTCCCCATTCTCTTCTCAATCCCCTGCAATCTGCCTCCTGCCCACATTGCTCCACAGAAATCACTAAGGTGAATATCACCAGATAAACTCCATATGGCCAAATCCAGCAAGCACTGTTTTCTGTTTTCCCCCCTTTTGACATTTGGCCACTGTTCACCTTTGTGAACAAGACTCTCACCTCTCAGTATGCATGACAACCCTCTTGCCTGGTTTCCTCCCAACACTATTGCTTTAGGCCAGTCTCAGTCATGGACTTCTTTTCCTCCATCATTCCCCTCGTGTTCTCCAAGATTCTAAATTTTGATCTTTTCCCCCTCCCTGGAAAATCCAATCCATAGCCATGGAATCAGATACAATTTATATGCTGCTGATACATAAAGCTAAATCCCCAGGCCTGGATCCCCTCTGAGAACCATATCCTTAGATCCAACTACCTAGCAGAGGCACCAGATGTTCTCAACCATAATTAAAATAAAACTCATATTTTTTTTCTTTAAACAAGCCTGCTCTTCCCCCATATCTCTGCATATCATGACTATCCAGCTATTACTCACTTTAAACTTTAAGGATGTCATTCTAAACATCTCTTTCTCTCTCAGCCCCCAAGAATGAGAGCAACCATTTACTGAGTTTTAATGTGGGGCCATGTTCTTTTCATACTCCGATCCATCTCATTGAAAAGAGTCCCACAAATAGCTACTATCATCCTAACTTCACAGATGATGAAACTGAGGCTCAGAGATATTAAGCAACCTGACCAAAGTCTTGCAGATAGTACAAGGCAGGAAGGGGATTTAAATGAAAGGCGGTCTGGCTTAAAACCTCACACAAGTTCAACTACACTGTGTGACTTCTCACTGAAGTTCCAATACTGATAGTAATTATAACAGCTGGGATGGTTAATTTTATGGGTCAACTTGACTGGGCCATGGCGTGCCCGGATATCTAGTTAAACATCATTCTAGGTGTGTCTGTGGAGGTGTTTCTGGATGAGATTAACATTTGACTAGGTAGACTGAGTAAAGCAGACTGCCCTCCCCATTGTGGGTGGCCATCTCCAATCTGTTACAGACCTGACTAGAACAAAGGTGGGGTGAGGGGGAATTTGCTCTTACTGTTCTCAAGCTAGGACATCAGTCTTCCCCTGCACTTGGACTGGAACTTACACAATTGGTTCCCCTGAGTCTCAGGCCTTCAGACTTAGAGGGGAACTACACCACCAGCTCTCCTGGGTCTCCAAGTTGCAGATTGCAGATGATGGGCCTTCTCAGCCTCCATTACTGTATAAGCCATCCCTTAAAATGAATAGGATAATATATATCTTATTGGTTCCATTGTTTTGGAGAATACAGACTGATTAATACAATAGCCTGACTAATACAATAGCCAACATATATTGAATTACTATGTTTCAAGCACTGGATAATAAGAACTTTTCTCAAATGATCTAATTTAATCCACACAACAACCCTACAAGGTAGGTACTATTATCCCGTTTTACAAATAAGAAAACCAAGATTCAGAGAATTTACAAAACTTGGACTGCACAAATGATCCAACTAGTAACCTAGAAAGAAGTAGTACCAGGATACCAGGACTGAAAACCAAACTCTGAACTTCTGTGATTGTCCTAAAAGCAGTTTAATCTGCCTCTCCCTCTTCATCACCACGGCTATATCCTGGTCCAGACTCTCTATCTTTCACCAACACCCTGTGCTATTTGCCTCCTCCCTGTCTATTCCCACTGAATCCACTATGTTCCATACACGACCTATTATTAGTACATATGACATTATTTTCTGTTTGTCAGGGTCTTTGTAAGGGCAGGTATTTCACTTTATTCATCTCTATCTCCATCCAAACATCAACACATTTTAGATGAATAGATGGACAGCTGCATATCCTCCCCCTTCATCAGGATAGCTTACACATGAACAAACCTCTAATGTTTCATCCCAGCCACCCACAGACCAAGAGATGGATCACTGAAAAATGAAAAAGCATGTCAGCACAGTGACACCAACACAGGCAGCTCAATAATTCTACTGCTCCCTATTTGATTTCTTCTACTAAGTCCTTGATAAGAAAATTAACAATAACACAAAGGAGTAGTCAAATTGAACATAGGTTTGTTTGTTTGTTCGTGTTGATTTTAAACACAATAAGGAGTTGTAACTAATTATGGACAAGGAAAGTATCTATTTCTTTATCTTGTAATTCACACCCAAACCCACAACTTAGCATTAAATCTGAAGAAGTTATTCCCTGTCATTAAAACTTGAACCATGATATGTTACATAGTGATGGTATTATGTGGTTTTAAAAGTGATTTTGTTTTTTGGCCACAGCTTTTTAAAGATGTCAACTTCCTATGAATTAACGTGATGATGGGAATTCAAGGAAGTTTTCAGATTTCTGAAGGAATTGGTGAATGTTTACCCAAACACCCAAATTTGCAACCACAAAAATTGATTTCTTTGAAGAGGACATTTTTCCCCTTTCCACAGACATGTTAGCTGAGCAACTCTGCACGTGGTGAGTCTAGAGAAGCAGCAGAATAAAAGAAAATAAACCATGGGCTTCTTCACAACATGCCAGGAAACAGGCCATGGTGAGAACTTTAGAACCCTGGAATTTGGTAGGACGATAGCCCATTTGTAAATCTCAGTTCGTTCTTGGAGAATCACTAGGTTCTCCTCCTCTTGATACCTCAAACTTTGCTGGTTTCTAAAGATGGTCATTCAATAAATATACATCTAGTCATTATTTACTTTGCATGAAAAAATAATTCAGTCTCCTCCAGATGAAGATGGAATGTCTTGTCCACAAACGAACCATGACGTTTTATTCCTAGCCAATCTTTTTCTCTTTCAATGAAAAAAATCATTACAGAATCTGACTTGCTTTGAGTTCAATTCAATTATTCTCTTTTAAATTAGGTAAGACTATCTTTTATCATCCACAACTAAAATGAAAACTGACATTTACTTATAAGCTATCTTTCCCCAAGTTGCTAAAAATATTTTGGATAGCATCTACCTCACTAAATCAGATCAACAAAAAAGACAAAGTGATAGGCCAGGGAGTGGAGTGGCTTCAAGTCCATGACTTCCCCTGACGGGCTAGCCGAGGAAGACTTCAGGAGGGCCAATGCTGAAGCTCTACCCTGGAGAGTTTAGCTATGGCTGGGAATCCAAAGCACTGGTGTGCTGTATGATCATGTATAAAACAGGTGCTAAATGTATTCTTTGTTTTAGAGATTTATTGTATATTCTAATATGATGTGTGTGTGTGTATATATATATATTCCAATATGCATTCCAATATGCAAAATCTAGTTAAAAATCTTAAGCAAAAACACGGCTATAAAATGTGACACTTGAAGAAATTTCTTCCACCTAGTCTCTGTGGCCTCGACTCTGTAACCCAGTGTGAACCAGAGGCTTTTTCTTCTCTGACTGTCCCTTCTCTCTAACAATGGTGACTCTGTGTCCTTCGACTGCCCCTTTCCTGAAGGCTGCCCCTCAATATTCTGTCCTCAGCCAAGTGCTCTTCCAGTTCTAGTCTCCTGCCTCCCTCAGTTACCTCTTTCACAACACAGCCAAAAAAAAGTACGCATCAAAAAAGCAAATATAAAGTTGTCACTCCTGTGCATAAAACTAATGGCTCCTTATCACCTACAAAATAAAATCCAGGTCCCTGAGAATGACTCTATGAGAACTGGTTGAAATCATGCATAGAGGAAATTTATATTCCTATACATAATAGAAAAGAAAAAAAGCTCAAAATCAAAGATTAGATTATCCATCTCAAGAAGTTAGAGGTGCAAACTAAATACTAAACAAGAAAAAGCAAAAAAATAAATGGAAGTAGAAATTAATGAGATTGAAAACATACAGCAAAGACAGTAAAAACCCAAAGGTTTGTTCTTTGAAAAGACTAATTAAATTGATAAGCCTCTAGTGAAACTAATCAAGAAACAAGAGAGAGAAAAGGCAAAAATAACTACTAATCAAGATGACAGGGGACAATCATTACTCATTCAGACATTCAAAATACAATGAGGACATTATAGGGTTGCCAAAAAATACAGGATGCAGTTAAATCTGAATTTCAGATAAACAACAGTTAATTTTTTAGTATAAGCGTGTCCCAAATATTGATTATCTGACAGAGATCAGAATAATTTTATGTCTGTTAAAGAAATTGATACCATAATTAAAAATCTTTCCATATCAAACCAAGAAGACTCCAGGTCTAGATGGAATCATTGAGAATTACAGCAAACATTTAAGCAAGAAATTACACCAATCTTACACAAAAATCTTACAGAGAACAAGAAAGCAAGCAAACACTTTCTAATTCATTTTATGCTACCAGAATAAACTTGATAACAAACCAGACAGAACATTACAATAAAAATGAATAAATCTGGTCATTTTGCTTATTAAAGTAGTGCAAAAGACATATGATCTATAAAGATTATACAACACAAGAAAATTGGGTTTATTCTAGGAACGGAAGGTTAGTTTAACATTTTAAAATTCAGTTAATGTTATTTACCACATTAATAGAAAAAAGGACAAAAATTATATGATCTTATTATATGTAGAAAAAAAAAACATGGGATAAAATTCATGTTTGCACAAGGGTGTTTTGTCCATACCTTGTTCTCACAACAACATAGACAGCTGGAATCTAGTGTGTGTAAAGTGATCAGAAGTATATGTAATACTAATTGAATTAGCAATTTCAGGCTTGTCCTAGGGGAAAATAATTTCAAGTAAATAAAAATACAAAGTTGGAAATAGTTTAACTGTGACGTGTGTAAATTCTTTGGGGAGCTATGTTTACGTTCCTGGAATCCTAAGAATGTGATAAGATAGGAACGTTTTGGGTCCAGGCCAAGTGAGGCAAAGGTCTCTAAAAAGCTGAAACTATGTCTGCTCTGCAACTAGCACCATGGTTATGAACCTCTACCCTGGGTCAATGATGTTATGAGGAGAAAAGCCCCATGCAAATGAAGTGAATATTAACTTGGGTAGAACAGACCACACTTTAGGTGGTTCTGCCTAGTGGTAGTGGTGGGGAGGTTTGGGAGAAACGTTGAGGGACTTGCAAATGTAAGATCACAGAGGTTTAGTCTTGGTTTATAAATAAGACAGACTTCTAGCCTGCATGTGCAGTATAGAGGTCTGCCTTGGTCAGTCAGCACAAATAAACTAAATATTCTAACATCTGCGTTGTCATGCCTGCTATTCCCAGTGGCCTTCCTTGCATGGGAGGAAATCCCAGAACTGGGAGAAAGCTTCTTCCCCCAGCATAGTGGCTTTTGCGGATTGGCTTGGGTTCCTGGAAAGTAAGGCAGCCTCTTGGTTTGATTGCTCTTGGTGGGCCTTGAGCTCATCCAAAGGGTTAAATAAATAAACAAGAGACTCAACATATATCTTTACATATAGAGAAAGAGGTTCTTTCCACATTATTAATATTGCATTGTATATTCAAGTTTGTGTTTAGAGTTTTTCATTTACTTTTATATTATGAGAATTATTTCCCTGGAGGTCAGAGTCTCTATCTTAATATACTGATGCCTGGCACTCGATATTGAATGAATAAAAACAGGTTCAACATTAAAAACAGTGTTAAAATGTTGCATATATGGACACAGAGTTGAAATGAATAGGAAACTTTTAAAGAATATTAAGTTGACTTGAGTAAGATAAAGTTAAAACTATTGGGTAGGGTGTGACAGCCCTACATGCCAGAATTTGAACTTTAATCTCTCTAAACAACACTCCCTGTTTAAAAGCATCAATGGTCCTACTTTGCCTGTTGCAATGCTTTTCAACTTCTGTTAATCAGAGCCCAGGAATTACACACAAGTGATTTAGGGTCCCAGGAATGGCTGGGATGGGCAGGGAGGGGAAGCATGTGTGAGTTAACGAAAAGACAAATTAAATAACTACTCACTCCTACTCTAACCAGAACAGCTACTTATCTGTTTTTAATATACTGGTTTGCACAGAATATTTCATTTGAAAATAAAGCAGTTCACTTGCTTGGTTTGAATCCCATTAACTGTTGAGTTGTACTCTATTGCATGGTTGGGAACAGGGAGCGACTGCAGAGATGCCATTTAACAAGCTATTGCAATGGTAGAAAGATGCAGGAATAGCAGCTTGAACACAGGTAGATTGACATAGCTGCCTAGATGCTCACCAATCCTGTTCCCTCTTCCTTGTCACACAGGAAGACTATATCTCCCAGGCTTCTTTCCAGTTAGGTTGGTACCACATGGCTGGATTTGGCCAATTGAATGCAGATGGGAGAGATGTGTGCTATCTCCAGGCCTGTCCATAAAAATCCTGCCTAATCTTCAACAGTCTCTCATCCACCATATCTCCTTGTCCATCTGCTAGCTGGATGGTACCAGGGCAACTTTGAAGCAACAAGTTAGTAGAGGCTCAAGATGATGCGTCCCTGAGTCTCCACTTGCAGAAAACCACCACCAGTTGCCATCCACTTAGGAACTTCCATATTTGACGTCGTGTTAGTAGGCCACAGATTTTAATTAGGTTAAGCCACTAAGATTTCAGAGTCTCTTTGCTACTGTAGCATAGCCCATTGTGACCAATAAACATGGTGAAGGCCAGCATGTTCTACCTAGCATATTTAACATTCAGAGGATCATTTTTTAACACCGTCTTCCTTGATACGAGAAAATTATCTTGAGTAACGTGACATGAAATGAAAAAAACAATAATGGTCAAAAAAATAGAAGCAGAGTAAATTTTTATTTTATAGAACTTTTAATATATTATGTCTTAAATTTTTAATAAAAAATAAAATAAATATGGCAACATAAGAACAAAAGGTAATGGATTAATCATTTTAATTTCATTGCCGTATTTTAAAGGGAAAAAACATATACCTACATATTGCTCTATTGTAGTAATGAACAATAAAATCATAGTTTTTGTTTTTCTAGCCTTAATGTTCTATAGATTTGTCAATGATTTTGTCAAAATTATTTTTCTTCACATATTTATGTTCAATAGACAATATAGACGTTTTTTGTCAATCTGTGTTCACTGATAGCTGATGGAAGAACAATTTTTTAAATTAATTTCAATGTCATAAAGTTTCTTTCACACGAAGCAACAGATATACAAACAGCTTAGAAAACCCTTAAGCTAAGTATAACCCTAGCAAAGTTTAATAAAAATCCCATCTTATAATAAATTTCAAAAACTTCCACATCTTTGTTTCTTTGTTATCAATTCTAGTTACTTCCAAATTTTTTCATAGTCAAAAAGTCCCACTAAAATACTTTCACCAAAAATTCATCTTAAATTTCTATTACATTTAGTGAAAACTTCTAAGTTTTTCTTCTTCTCCTTTAGAACTAATGTCCAGATCTTGATGAAAATGATCAGAACACAGAAACATTGCCTTGCTATTTCTCCAATGATGTAAGACATGCATCTTTTGTTATTTCTCTGGGTATTTTTCTTCTAATTTGATTTATTTTTCTATGTAAATGTCCAATTCCTTACCTTTTACATAGTTAATCGCCTTTGCCACTATTTCGGTGCGCCAGTCTTCAAGAAACAAGTTTGAAGCTTGCTGTTTTCAATACATCATTAAACTGATTCCGGCTGTTTGCAAATATTTTGATGTCAGGTTTCTTCACACCAGAAAAATATAATTCAGAAAAGAAAAATCACGTACAGCTATCTTTGTTTATTTCAAGTGTACTATTTAAATGCAGGAATATAAAGTACCACGGGAGTTGGAAGTGTAAAGTGCACCACAAGGAATCTCCAAGGATTCTGAACCATTAGGAACTTCCTCTAGAAATGAACTTGGTAGTTGAGTCCACATGGTGTCAAAGGTCAACGGCATAACTGGGAGTTCTCTGAATTCACTTTCATAGAGAATCCAGTATTAAAGAGGTGATTTAAATGTGCTAATTTGAAGCATACATGTATATTATTGAAACTCAGCTACAATAATGGCAAATGTTTGGAAATTAGACCAGAAAAAGATTTTTTTTCACTGACAGTGCTTAAGAACTGCTGGGCATAGTAATAAATTAAAAGCAGACCAACTTTTAGTCAGTTTTGTTATGTTCTCAAATTCTCTATGGGTAATGCACCCACTGATTGTCTGTACCCCAGGTGGATTTTACATCCAAACCCTACTCAAATACGGATGGATGATCATGTAACTCTCCACTAACGGGAATGAAAAATAAGCAAACCCTCAACAGACATAGAAAAGGCATAGAACTAGGAAGCTGCTAATGCTTCTACTGATGCCATTACACTTAAATATGTAAAGCTTTTCATCACAATTTTGTGGATAGTTCAGTCACGGTGTACTCCAGGATCTCCTTAAAAAGTTGAGTCAGAAACAATAGTCCTAGTTTCAATAGTTCTCTGGGAAAACAAATTCCTGACCTATGTAATCCATTTCCATGAGATTCAAGTCTTCTCCCTAAGCATGGATTGTGGCCATTTTCCTTAAACAATGGATTGTGGTCTGTTCCCATACCATTCCTTGTGAGACACACTCAAAAAACCAAACCTAACATAAACAGAGATAAAATGTGCCTTTTCACATGTATGGTAACGGGTAAAAACTAGACTATCGGTGGTGAATGAGACAGTCTACACAGAAACTGAAGTATAATAATGTACACTTGAAATTAACACAATGGCATAAGCCAATAAAAAAATGTGCCTTTTACTCAGACACAGAAACCACATTGCAGGTGGAGAAATAGGAATGTCCTCCTAATGCCACGTAACCCCTACACCTGTCCCAAAGCCCGACCACTTAAGTGGTGGGAAAGGAAGAGTGACCAAAACCAGCTGGGTTGTGGTGGCAGAAATTCAGGAAAGCATGATGAAGTAGAAGCCAGAATAATAGCAAAGCATGCAATGTCTCCCTTCGGGCTGGAGAAAAATCCTTCTTCCTATAAAAAAGTCCTTTGGAAATATCTTCTCTGTGGAAGAAAGAAAAGTTCTTCTAAGATTTCTAATTTTACCTCTGAGTTTCTGCTATTTTTCCCCTACCCTGTCCAGCCACCCAGAGCTCAGTCAATCCCCCTGAAAATAAAATACTTTTGCAGCTGTTCCCAGCCTTATTCTCTTGGCCATTATGTTTTCACGCCAGCTCCTCGACTATGATTATATTGATCCAGGTATCAGTGAAACAAAGCCCAGAATAAGCCCAAGACCTTGGGATGCTCACCTCGTAGCTCATTTTGACAGATTTATTTAAGTCGTTTTTCTCTCTTTTTTTTTTTTTTTTTTTTACTCAGTTTTGTTTCCTTTTCCAACTAAGTATATCTTCAGATTCAAGGCCAAATTCATAGATTTATGTAGTGGATTCCCTGGAATTAGTCTCCATACAAGTTACCCCTCCCGTCAAGGTACAGAGTGCATCAGACCCCTCCCGCTTTGAACAGGACAAATTCTCGGGGCTCTGAAGGTTCGCCTAATGCCCAAGTGCAGTGTGGTGTGACTGCCATCTGCTGGCGATGAGCTGACATTACAGGATGGACCACGGTCACTCCTTGGCAAAAGAATTAGCTGACATTTGTTCCAGAAAAAAAAAAAAAAAAAAAAAGCTTTCTCCGAAGAAATGAAAAACAAGTTTCTTCATAAACCTTGTCCATCTTCAACACCAGAAAAAAAAAATCTTTACATCGGAAAAGCTGAAGAAGAGTAGAAAATTCGTTTATGGCAGACTTCCAAATGCTAAATCCAGCGAGGAAGTGGGATTCCAAGGAGGATCCCACTATCATAAACCTAGAGGGCAAACCTCACCTATGCATGCAAGGAGGTCCTACCTGGTTAAGCCTGTCATGGGCTGACATTAAAACCAGTAATAGGTTGAGAATCTTCCTTAAGGTACTGACAATTACTCTGACCACTTTCCCTTTAAAGGAAAAAATTTTGTTTCTTTAGAACCCAAATGACTGAAACATAGCATTGCCATTTGGGGGATGAGGAAATTTTTTTCTCATTATAAAAGCCATTCTCCAGTGTTTAAGAATAAGAACCATGCTCAAGAAATGTTTACACAAGCGCACCCTTGAAATCAGAGCCAGGCGCTTTCTACTCAGTCCTGACTCTTTTTTTCCAACTCTTATCTTCAGGATTTGTGGAACCGCACAATTCATGGCAAAGAAAACCCAATTCCTACTGCTGACTTCAGTGGGTGTTGCCACTTATTTTCATGTCAAAGAATGGGACCTTATATAATTGTCTATTCATAGGGAAGAATTTCCCATAGAGAACACCCCTGATGGCGGAATAAAACTAAACTTCTTGAAAGGATCTTATTCATTGTAGAAGCAACACATTCAACACAGAAGGCGCTGTTTGCTGTTAATCAACATTAATTTCTTCATTACAGGCCATGGGAACTGAAACAAATTTCAAATTCTGTAAAACTAAAGGTATACAATAAATATTGTACTTTTATACTTATATAAACATGATTTCTCCCATCCCTAAAGCCTGTTTCTCCCTCAGCCTTGCTCATCTCAGTAAATGGCCACACATCTGCTCAGTTGTCTGACCCCCAAACACGTGGAGCCATCCTGCAAGTTCTACACCCCATTCACCACATCCAGCCTATCTCCATGTCTCGGCAGGCTTATCTCAAAATTCAAATCTGTTTACATCTCTACATATCCACAGTGACCAGCTTACTCCAGTTTACTTTTATCTTCCTTGTGAACTACAGCAATCATGTGCTCAGTGGCCCCTGTTTCCACTCTGGCCCTTCCATCTTCAATTCCCAGCAGTGCAGTTGGAATGATCTCTCTAAAACATAGACCTTCAGTGGTGACCCAGAGGATAAAACCCAGACTCCACACCAAATGTGCCTCAATGAAGAGTGAAGAAACCTTATAATTTGTCTGAAATGAGAAGAGTTGCTTTAGGGTGGTTTACTGGAAAGTAGGGCTGACTGTTCATTCTAATACTCCAAAACCAGAGGGCAACCCTCTTTGTTGATGGTTGCAGAAGGTACCATTTTTGGAAAATCATCACGTAGCTTAGGGCATTGGTGGAGGAGAAATAGCATGTGGCTTTCAGAGCCACATCAAGAAATGAAGTTGCCTCAGGTACCCTAATAACTTGGAAGCTCTTCAAGTTGATATTCTTAAAACAGGTTTTAATATGGGTTTAGAGATGATTCTGAGATCTGTATAAGGAAAGAGGGTAGCGGGAACACTGATAGTATCATCCTATTCTCTGTTGCCTCCCAAGCAAGGTCTTGGCCCCCTAACTAGCATCCCCATTCAGGAGAAAAACAAAGCCCTAAACTGAACTAGATCCCCCTTCTTAAAAGGCAACTTAGGAAATACTGATTATTACTCCAGTTTTCCCATTCAACAGTCCCCCAACTGGCTTAACAAAAATTCCTTCCAATCACATACATTATTTCTCTGATCAGAATTCAGCTAGATTCTATTTTCTCCACCTAATTATCTTCCCTAAACTGTTTTAGGAACCTGTATTAGTCAGGGTTAGATCGGAGAAGCAGAACCACTAGGAGATTTATATAATAAGGAATTTGTTATGGGGATTTGATCTTAGATGATCGTGGATTAACGAATCTGTTGAGCTATGGTTCCTGCAGCTATGGAAGTCAGCCGGTCTGGCATTTGAGGATGGAAGAAGGATGTGGAGTGGGAGAAGCCAGCTCAGAAGGAACCCTGCAGGAACCCAGGAGGATGGACAAGAATCTGCATCAGACTCTCACCGCCTCTGAGCCTCCAACTTTGATGACGGGAATAATATGGAAAAATGATGTCCTTTGTCATGGAGCTAAATCTATACCTGGCCCAGGATTCAGAAAACCTGAAGGAGGGAGTCTGGCTGGAGCTGCCACATGCCAGCAAGGTGCGCAGGCAGATAAATGACAACATGCATGAGCTGCAACAGCACTTTGTACTGTACACCGACCTCTTGAGGATAAAAATAACATCGCTGTTGCTTCACTTCCATTTTCCAAATCCTGTGCAAAACGTCTTTTGTGATTCACCCCAGCCCGGAGCTCTACGTGGAAGGGAATTCTGGGAACTGTAGTTCCAGATTAGCTAAACTGACAAAATATAAATCCACCACATACCTCTTATGAATTGCTACCCCAGGAAAATTCTTGGCTGGCCCATCCATGAGCCCAGCTACTAGTTAAACAGAAGTTTTGTGGTGTCAGGATATAAGCAAGAGACATAAGAGAATATTAGCACTGGAA
The DNA here is from genome assembly GCA_031878705.1 of Tapirus indicus. Lineage (NCBI taxonomy): Eukaryota > Metazoa > Chordata > Mammalia > Perissodactyla > Tapiridae > Tapirus > Tapirus indicus. The sequence continues at coordinate 21,885,163 of CM062935.1, forward strand.
TGAGCTAGAGTCATCTAAATCCATCCCCACATTTTACAAATGAGTAAAAGGAAAGATCCAAGAAGGCATAGAAACTTGCTTGGTCTCGTAATTGTCCAGAAGCAGTGCAGGAAAGCAGTTTACCTGTCTTTAATCCATTGTATCTGAATCGAGAAAGGCATATAAAGCTGTAGAAATTCCCAGGTAGGACTACCCCTGGTCTGACCCACACAGGCCTCCTGGACAAAGGCTGCATATGTGGACACGGGATACACTGTGGCCTTGGCATTCTTTCTCACTTAAAAAAATCATTGTATAACCTATATTCATAGTTTTTATTTTGGCATTCACATTTTCTTTAAGCATTATACCTTTTAACGATAACAGGCCATCAGGGAATTCATCAGACAATAAGACGCAGAAATTTACATTTTTCTTTAAAATTACCATCTTGGTTATTTTTAGTTTGTGATGCCCTTATGTAAAAGGTTTAACTAAATACAATCAAGTACAGATCATATCAAAGCTGATATTCTAAACCTTAGCCCTAAAAAAGCAGTGTAGTGCAAAACATTAAGAAAACAGTCTTTACATTCGTACAGCCCCAACTTCGAATGGGTGCTCTACCACTTGCCAGCTACTGGGCCTGCACCAAATTCCCTGAACTTTCAGCGACAGTTTCCTTTTCTCTAAAATATAAATCAGAGTGTTTTTATGATTAAGTGAGACGATTCATATATAACACACTTACTACAGTGCCGGGGAAATAGAAAGAGCATTAAAATAGGAGCCATTAATTTCTATCATTATTATTGTTGTTGTTATAATTGGCACTGTTAGTAATGGTGTTCTAGTAATTAATATTGATAATTAATTAGTATTATTGATAGTAATTAATTCCTAAGAGTATATTGAATCTGAGGAACTGAATGTGGTGCAAAACGATTTTTATGAGTTTTGTTATTGAAAAGAATAATTTATGTGATTCCTTTAAGAGGTCATATTAATGAAACTAGGGTTTAAGACAAAAAGAACCTGATATTATCACCATATACCTTGGAGTCTATTAGATTTCTCGGTATGAGAATTGTTACACAAATTTCAAGCCTAAGCTTCAGGGTGAGAAATGGTAATTACATGAAATTAAATGTATGTCTTTGCCAACATCCTACCTCTGGCTGTTTATCTTCTTTCCATTGTTCAGGTTACTCTTCAGAATTAACAAATGCACATCAGAACATGACTCCACTGGTCCAGCGTCCTCTCTTCAACTGATCTTGGCCACAGATCAAGGGGTTCTCTGCACAGCCCTTAAACGTGGGAACAATTTATTCTGAAGCTGTTAGGCCCCATCATTGACACTCAGCACCTTTTTTTACTCTACAGATAAAAACTGCACTGATATTTGTTTAGAAAGCATTTCATCCAAGGCTCTATAAATTGTCTAATTCACAAAAGTTTCCAAGCTTTCCGAACGTCCTCATCCAATGTCATGCAGGTTGTTGACAAACATGAGGTCAGTTGAATTCAACTTCAGATAATTCATTCCTCTCCGAATTTTGTTGCTATTTTGACCTACTTTTATCTTCTATTCACAATCTTTGCTTTGGCTCCGCAATTAGATATATATCAGTCTACTGGCCTGAAATATCAGATTTATTTCTTTACCATATTGTATGTCCATTGCAAGTTGCCAAAAGGTCTCTGCTCATCTTAGTCATCAGGGTCCCAAGTTGATGGAGCAGCCACCATTTTGAACATTGCCAGTAGCCGTGCCAGAGGACAAAGAGATCTACAGTGTCTTGCATCAGCAATTAAATGCTTGACCTGAAAGTGCCATGCATGGCTTCTCATAATTCATTGGCCAGAATGGTCACATGGTTCCATCTGAGCACAACAGGGCTTCGAAGTATTGAACCAGAAGGGAGGGAACTGGGATTTGATAGAATTTCTATTTGATTCCAAACAGCAACATCTTTCTTTTATTTGAAAAACTGTAACCTTGAGAAGGTTGTTTACTTATTTTCTGTGGAAAACTTTTGGTGGTAAGTCACAAGATATAACCATTAAGTGAAAGGATTTGAAAATCAGATTAGTGTATTGATTAAAAATCTTGGATGCAACTAAATTTTAATCTAGGAGAGTTTCTAACAGCAAATTGCCATAGTATCCTAGAAATCACATTCACCTGGAGATGACACACTCGCCAATCGAGATGAAAATGAAGAAACCCCAGATAACAGACCTATCTGAGACTCTTGCAAAGAACTAGACCTACAGTTTTCATCTAACTGCATTCACAATGAAGTATCTTTATTTGCAAAAACTAGATTTGACCATTTCACTTAATTTAGGCATGAGAGTTCCAATTATTTATCTTGGAGCGTACATGGTCATGGGTATGATGACAATCTAAATCTGTACTAACAGGAGCCAGTATCCACAAATGTAGCTATTTACATTTAAACTTAAATAAATTCTATTAAATTAAAAATTCAGTTCCCCAGTCACACTAGCCACATTTCAAGTGCTCAGTAAGCACATGTAATTAGTAGCTATTGTAGTGGAACACCAAAGATATCGAACAGTCACATCATTGCAGAAAGTTTTATTGGACAGCTCTAGTCTAAGTCTTTCACTTTTGCTTCCGGAAACAGGTGGATGTTCCCCATTTCCTAAAGCCATACTTTCAGAAGAGTAAGCTGATTTCCAAGACCTCAAAGAACTAAATAGAGAGTCCTGACTGTAATAACCTAACAGTCCAATAACCAAGTGCATATCTGGTCTTGTTTGGTCTCATTAATTTGATATGACTTGCACCTTAATTGCAGAGGCTACCTACAGTAACACACACACAAAAAAATTCAAAATCAAGGTTACCCAAGTTAGAAAAGGAAAGCAGAATATCAGAAATCATATAGAACGTGTCTCATTTCTACTATCCCTGTACTTCAGAGCTCCAGGATAAAATTTACCCTAAAAGACAAAAATTGGTGTAAGATTTGCTATATTTTTTGTGTGAGAATACAATAGAAAGTCTGGGCCGAGTCATAAGTAATATATGATAATTTATTTTGATTCTCTGTAACTAAATCAAATGATTCCATGAAATTAAGAATATTTTATACCAGTCAATAAAAATAAAGAAAGAGGAGGATCAGCTTGGGTTGTGAGCATAAAGAGGAGATGACGGAAGAAACACCCATTCTGCTCTTCCTCAGATAGGATATTCATATAATCTGTGCATCTTTCCTCAAGATTGGTATGGCTGACAACCAAAATGATGATCACAGACCCTGGAAACATGACTTGGCAGCTGGTCAGGCTTCAATTCCTGTTGCTTTGTTTTTAAAATGGAATACACAAATATTACCAAATAGACAAGATGTGTATTGCTGCACCCCCAGCTCCTCACTGTTGAACCCCTCTCTGATGCTCTCAGTTTCTGTTTAATCAAGCTCCTTTTCCCATTTATGCAAAGGCTGTTACATCATAAATGAAAGCTTATTTTTCACTGACTCATCTAAGTTTGCCAAGATCCAGTAACAGGATCGAGGATCTAATTAGAAATGGCTTAAGTCCCTTACCTGATTTGAGCAGACAGAATTTGAGCAACAGTAAAAATCAAAACATTTCTCTGGATAAGTTTTATTGAACCATGACATATTTTAGGCCAAAATATATTCATTCTCTGAAACCTACCCATACTCAACAAGACTTTACCTTTTTTGCAACTGGGAGAAAAATAGAAGAATTTTAATCTACAAACTGGCATATGCTTTACCTTTTTGCAGCCCAGCCCCCCAAATTATAATTACAAGAAGAATTTTAAGAAATACTCATGAAACATGAAGTATGCATGTCCAAGTACATACTGTGAAAAAATTTTCCATTGAATATGCAACTGTAGTCGTCAGGGGCTGTTGGCATAAATATTTGTATTGTGCCAGCATCTGCAGCCACCAGTACTGAGTCTATTTCTAAAGGATCGAAACTCTAACACAATGGTTAGGAGTCCAGCCTTAGTGTCAGACTGGGAGTAAAATATTAGCCATGCTGCTTTGTTGCAATGACTTTGGAAAAGTTACCTGTCTCTCCAGGTCTGTTTTCTTACTTGTAAGATGTAGAAAGTAATATAATATCTCAGGGTGGTTGTAAGAATTAGAAGAAATGCATGCAAAGTCTCTGGCCAATGGATGTTAGCTGCTGTCGTCATTCGTGTGTCTGCTGCTCTTGTTGTCCAGTAGCAAGACAGTGCCACGATGATATAAATATGCCCCTGGAAGATGCAGTGACATCATCAACCCTGGAAGGTGAAAGCACTGGTGCCCAGTCATTAGGGATATATTTTAAGCCTTGAAGAATAAATGAGTCCCTGTATGGTGGACTTAGTGATACCAGACCACCATCACATGAAATATACACAGTATAGCAACTTCTCTTCCTCTGAGAAAGAGGCCATCATGGTAGCTTTTCGTTATTTTCTGTTGTGGTGGTGGTTGTTTTTGATACTGGACTTGAAATCTGGAAACCAAGCTTTGAATTTCAGCTCTGTCATTAACAAGTTGTGTGACCTAAGCTGCTAAGTCTCTAGGCCTCACTAAATCTCAATTTCCTCAGCTATAGAAATGGGGGTTGTTTTGAGCAATATGGTGTTTGGACTTTTGAAAGGGCTTTGCAAACTGTAAATGCTAGTTACAGTGTGGATTAAGAAAAAGTCACCAGGAAGATGCTACAATGCAACTGTGTTACCAAGGAGGGGTCACAGACATCTGGGATTTCACTGTTTCATCACATTAGCCTGCTCTCACTTCATTCATTCACTCACAATCATTTATTGAATGCCGACTATGTGCCATCTGCAGCTCTCGAGGCTGGAAATGCAGTGGATGACGGCCCTCTTTTCCTGAAAACCACCTTGTAGGTCAGGAGACAGACAATAACCAGATCGATAAATATATGCTCTAATCCCAGATCATGGAAAATGCAATGAGGACCAACAAAGGAGCACAGGGAGTGGGGTGGTCAGAGTTCTCTCTGAAGAGGTAACATTTAAGTAGAGGCTAGAATGAAGTGAAAGAATGAGCCATGTGACTGACTCAGGAAGAGCTTCCTGGCAGAGAGGAAACAAGTATAAATGCATTGAGGCAGGAGCATAATTGGAATCTTGGAGGAACATCATGGAAAAGAGTGCATCTGAAGCCTAGTGAGCAAGGAGGGGGATGGTAGGAGATGGAACCCAGAAAATTCAGTACTTGCAAGCCAGGATAAGAAGTTTGGATTTTATTTGGTTAGTTGGAAGACCCAAAGAGCATGGTAGCCGAGGAAATAGGAGTTTGGGTGAGGATGGGGAAGGGCGCTGCTAAGAATTCTAACGTGGGGCCATGTGGGAGAAAGCAAACCCTGACTTGGGGCCACAGTGGGTGGTCCTGGGCCATCAGAGCCCTGAGAGCTTGGAGAGCGCCAGGGCAGGTGCAGACAAAGGCAGTCACGCCCAAGACTAGCCAGCACCTTCAGTGGGGAGTATGAGCAGTTCTGAGAACCACTATGACGTTTTAGAACAGCACTTGACACAAGTAAAGTCAAGTTCGTGTTCACATTTAAAGTGACTTTTGGCAGGAACGTGTTCAGATGCTGATGTGAATGCAGAAGAGACCACACAGAGTCCCAGTAGGAAAAAATAAGAAAGACCTCGTACACTCCCAAAATGGTATAATAAAGCAAAATGTTTTTAAAACAATATTTGTGTCTTTCTATTATTGCTATATCCCCAATTTTTCTAGCCCACTGCCTATCACATAGAAGGCACTCAAAGATTTGTTGAGTGAAGGAACAAGATAAGAAAAGAAGGAAGGGAGTAGGAAAAGAAGAGAGGAAGGAAGAAAGGCAGAAATAGGTGATACTGGTTTCCTAGGGCTGCTGTAATGAATTACCACAAGCTTGGTGGCTTAAAACAACAGAAATTTATTCTTGGACAGTTCTGGAGACTGGAAGCCCAAAATCAAGGTGTAGGCAGGGTTGGTTCCCTCCAGAGGCTCTGACGGAGGATCCTTGCCTCCCTCCTAGCTTCTAACGGCTGCTGGCAATCCTTGGTGTTCCTTGGTTTATGCCTGCAGAACTTCAGTCTTTGCCTCTGTCTTCATATGGAAGACATACTTCTCTCTGTTTCTTTGTGTCATCCCTTCTTATAAGGATACCTGTCATTGGATTTAGGGCTCATCCTAAATCCAGTGTAATCTCATCTTAAGATCCTAAGATTTATTACATCTGCAAGATCCTTTTTCAAAATAAGTTCAATTCATACATTCCAGGTATACATGGAGGGTGGGGAGCACAATTCAACGTACTACAGGTGATGTATTTTTTTAATATGAGGAAAACTACTGATAGGTCAAATTTTCATATCAGAAGTACACCAAGTCTATTCCTATATTTGGCTTTAATTGACTAAGAGTATGAAAATTTAGTTCTACACAGGTACATTTTCAAAGGGAAGGATAATATGTTCTAACATATTTTGGTATTCTTGAATAAGATTGCTCCAAAAATGGCTAACTAGACACAGAGAGTCCAGTTCCTATTTTTTAAAGAAATTGAAGATACTGATATCTTTACTTTGAAGTGTTCTGCCTTTTGGATGGTCCAATTTAAAACAGTTTGAGAATGATTATATTCTAATTTTCATACAAAAGTACCTTCTACTAGCAAGATACACATGGGAACAAGTTTGTGCAGCATAAATGTTTAATAGTCAATAAATATTAACATCACAAGTATGTATTTACATTCTAAAACAAGATACATAACAGTCCAGCAACCACTAGACAGACAACATACATCAGCATGATTCTCAAATTGGTAAATGCAACCCCTAAAAAAAATTTGAACATCAGACATTCATGCTTTAGGTGGTCTCTTCTGCAACTTTAATGACATTCTTTATATGAATACCTATTGTTACATGAAAATAAAAACTACACGTATTTATACATTAGTATTTCCTTTCTGAACTACTTATAATAAATGCTAAAAAGAAAAATGTGGCTAGCACTGGTTTCTTAAAACAAAATACCTAATATCTAAAGTAATAGCATACTTTAGAGCAGTTTGAAAAATGCCCATTTGAGGAAATCCTGGAGCATGAGCTGACATCATGACAAATTTTAGGGATGTGCTTCAACGGAAATGAGATCTCCAGATGTAACTCTAAGACACTAGAAGGCTTTGGAAATTCCACAGAGCTGTGGACTGTGTTTAGCCCTGGATGTATCCAAAAATTGCCAGAAGGCACCAGATGAGACTTTCCAATGATTCCCCTATTTACCAACATAAAACCCTCCTCTCTAGCTAGGCAGGTCCACAACATGCTCGTTCTTATCTTGCTACACCTTTTCCCATCCCAACGCAAATAGAAATGTACTTTCCCTTATTTCTCTCTCTTGCATTCTTATCCATGTTTCATTTTTATCTCCATTGAGAAGCATTTCCTAAGCACCCAAGTCCCTACTGGACTCCTACAGGTCTTACTATCAATGTTACTTGAATGGCAATTTTTCTACATTGCTGCTTATATTGTTTAGGTTTCCATTTGTGTCACCCTTGTTTCCCAACTAGAGAGTAAGCTCCTCATGTATGTAAACCATGTCTTATGGTTTTATGGACACACCAATTAACAGTTCTTTGCATATAGAAGGAACTAAAAATATGTGTGAAATGAATAAAAGAATTAATATACTAGCTTACTCTTTACTGAGATATCTAGAAATGATAAACAGTACAAGAGTGACTTGAAAGGATTAGTGAAACTCCGCAAGGACCTAGTTTATGAGCAGGGAGTAATTTATGCACCATGAAACCTACATCCATTATTCACCAATGTTTTTCAGCAATGAGCAAGTCTCCTCAAAGAAGAGCTTCTGTTTCTGACCTTGTGTGTTTGAACTCACAGGACATCAGTCTATGGTCTTTATAGAATTGAAAATCATGCTACTAAGTTCCCATGTCAGATGAATTAACACAATTTTATTCTCATCTTCAACTACTGTTCATCAACCAAGCAGATGTTAGGGATTTGGAGTGGGGAGAGTCTGCATTAGAAAGTCTGGTTCTTCCTAGGACATCATGATATTATTCAGTCTCATCTCAGAAAAGGTCTTTTCTTTGTTCCTATAAGGAGCCACATTCTAAACCAGAGAATGGCCAAGTTTCTGGCATCTGTTTTACTTCCCTCACGTGTTAGAACCTTGGCAGCCATTCTCAAGCAATCATAGGACCCTTTCTGATTAAGTGTGGACTTTTTCTCTGAATCTGTCTCCAACTAATTCTCCAGGAATCACTGTTAATCAAATAGATTTGTCAGACAAGATATTGCCTCGTTTCCGTTACGTCTAAACCACTCTCAAACTGTTTATCCTCCCTTCCAGTTTTTAATTCTCAATTAAATTAATTTGGCCATAGTCATCTGGTATCTTTGCCTTAATTCCTTTGCTTAAAGTCTACCTTGAATATGCTGCTGTTTTCCCCATCTCTAAAGCTCAAAAGAAAAATATAACCATTTCTGATGGTAATTGTTCTTTCAGTATCTCAGAAGCAACACAGCCTAAACCTACTCTAACTCATCTCATCTGCTGAGCTTTTCCTTCTTCCTTCCCAAGAACATGATGTGCCAGGGACCTGGGCCAAAAGAGACCAGTCAGTGAGAGGAAATAACAAAGGCAAAAAGATAACCAAATGCCATTAGAAAGCTCTAAAAGTTATTTTAATTCAAAATACTTCCAATTTTAACATGCTCTTCCTATTTAAAAATGGTGGTCCTTCTGGGTGCAGAGAGAAAGAATCAGCCTGACAGGCTGTTCCGTTCCCCACCTTTGTCTTGGTTAACACCCAGCCACTCTCCAACTTGGAGACTTAGTAATCTGCTCACATGCATATGATCTTTCTTCTCCAAATCTAATATACTGAAACCAATGATTCCTCCTTTAAGTCCAAAAGAAGCAGTGTCAAATAGAAGTATTATGTTAAAGAGGAGAGCATTTAGGAAAGTTTGCTAATCAAAAGAGGAGGCCTAACAATTAAAGACATTAACACAAAATTCACAAAGGAAGAAAAAATGGCCAATAAAATATAATATTTTCAACCCAAGAAATGCAAATATAAACTGCCATTAATTTTCTTTGTTTTGCCTATTACTTTGCTGAAGTTGAAAAATATTGACAGTAGCTAGTGCACAGGTGTGAAGACATGTCACTCTGATGTCCTACTGTTGTTGGGAGTTTCTTTGGGACGTATTTCCCGAAAAGGAATTTGACAATAGGTGTAGCGTCTATCCAGGTGCAGTCAGAGGAACAGAGGCCACTTGTCCTGAGGCTTACTCAACAGCTGGAAGTCTGCGGAAGGGTAGATTCAGAAAGGCCCTTTTCAGGAAATTCGGAGGTGTGGGATCATAAAGAAATTACCACTGATATCCCAGTTCCCTGCAACACTGAAATAGGTGGTTCTCGGGAGAATACCTGGAGATTGATGACCTTGCCGAGGAGGTCTCAAAGTCATGGGCAAAATGCCACTGCTGAGTTCACCCATGTGTCAGCCCTCAGCTGCTCCGGAGAATAATGGCTTCTCCTTCTCCCTCTCCTGTGAACACCTCTCACACTGGATTCTAAACAGAACCCTAAGTCAAGAGAATCTGGGAATATACTTCCTGGGCTTTAAGCCCCTGTGTTACATGGGTGAACTTAGAAGGGTAGGAATGGGTAGTATCTACCACCTATTATTAAATATTAATATTTTAAATGTTTCTATCACTGACTCAATGATTCACTCAGGTACAGTGATTCCTCCTGTAGGAATTTAAACTGAAAAATTAATGGATCTGAGTATAGGGTGCATAGGCAAGAATGTTCATCATGGCATTGTTTATAATAGAGAAACAATGGTAACCATCTTAATAGCCATCAAGAGTGAATGAGTTAAATTAATGATAGTACATTCATGCAGCAGAATCCTCAGGTGGGAGACATTACTAGAGCTCACTAATTTCTGATTCTCCTCATCTTCCCCAGGCTACACAGAGGCTACACATCCCAGTCTTCCTGAAATTAGGTGGCACCACGTGACTAGTTCTGGTCAGAGGACCAAGAACAAAGTGTTTGGCTTTCCTTCTAGACTGAAGCCATGAAAAGCTTCTGTGTAATGTTCCAGAACTCTCTTCCCTTGCTGCAGTGACCCAGAGGTCTCACATTGAGAAGAAAGCCACAGATGGAGGAGGCATGGATCTCTGAGTCACTACTTAGGGACACAGGACCCACAGTCAACTGTGTAAGGAAGAGCTAATCTTTGTTTCACTAAACCACTGAGTTGTAGGGGTTAATTTGTTACTGCAGAATAATCTTGCTTGTCCTGATGAATTTATTATTCATAAAAAGATTGATCTTTCTGTTCATCAAAATACGAAAATGCATACTACATATTGTTTCAAGCATATTGCTTTATAAATGTCAAGCTTCCAATAAATATTTTGACTAAAGGAATAAATAGACAAAAGCAAGTTGCAAACAGTGTCTATAGCATGAGTCCATTTACCTAAAATTGTATGATTGCACATATGGTGCATGAAATATGTAGAGAAAGATGCCTGGAAAGATTCTCACCAGGATGTTAACTGTGGTTATCTAGAACTGTGGGATTTCCAATGACTTTTGCTTTTTTCTCTATACTTTTCTATATATTGGTTGATTTTCATAAATTGTCTCTGTATTATTCAATAAATGAGATAATACATCTATATTAATACTAATGCCTGGAAGAGTAAGTGCTAGCTATCATTAATATTATCATTATTGCTCACAAACAGGAAAAAAATTTTAAATAGGTTTCTAAAACATTTAGATAAACTCATACTTGATTATATATTCATTGAATTATTGAAACACAGACTTGGGTGACAGATCTAGGTGTGTTTCTGGGCTCTGACCTGACCAGCAGCATGACCGTGGCAAATTGACATTTTGAAGATTCAACTACTGCTATTCAGACAGGCTGTGGACTCTGAATACCTGGATTGAATTCATATTTCTTCCCTTAGCAGTAGTGTGATTTTAAGCAAACTACTTAAACATATTGGGCCTCAGTTTCATCATCTGTAAAATGGAGCTTTATTACCTGCCTCTTAGGGAGGACCAAATGAGCTGCTTTGTGTCATGAGATCACATAGTATAGAAGTAAAGAGCCTTAACTCCAGAGTCAGAGGCCACTGTTCTAATCCCAGCTCTGCCACTGCCAAGATGTGTGACTCTGGGCTATTCTTCTCACCTTTCTGTGCCTTAATTTCCTCATCTGGAAAATGGGGATGAATAATAGTATTTATTTAAAAGGTTCTTTCAAAGACTGAATAAGCAAGTGTTCATTGAGTTCTTAGACCAATGCCTGGCACATTTAAGTATTTATAAGTAGAAATAAATAAATACTATACGTGATGTGTTTGAAAGTGCCTGGCACATAGTAAGTTCTCTGTAAATTTCAGTTATCCGGCATGAACTCAGCCTGATGCACAGTAAGTCTACTACAGAAGGTATGTGTCTCTGTTAAGGAAAACTAAAATGCTTCAGAGGTATATACATACAATGGAATACTACTCAGCCATAAGAAAAGACACAATTGTCCCATTTGCAACAACATGGATGGACCTAGAGGGTATTATGTTAAGTGAAATAAATCAGAGAGAGAAGGACAGACACGGCATGAACTCACTCATATATGGAATATAAATGAACACACGGACAGAGAGAACTGATTGGTGGTTACCAAGGGGAAGGGGGGTGGGGGGTGGGCACAAGGGGTGAAGGGTTACATCCACAAGGGGACGGACAAACAAAAATGTACAACTAAAACCCTACAGTGTTATAAACTATTAAGACATCAATTTAAAAAAATGGTAATAAAAAAAATGCTTCAGAGGACATCCTTATTCTTTGTGGGCGTCATTTAGAAAGTGGATGCCACAGATGAATCCTTCCACTCTCTCTAAAATATCCCACAGTACCACGTAACAAAGGGCACCCAAGGTGGTTAGTGGGTGTTGGATCTGTCCCTCTTTAGCCATTCTCATAGCTCAAAATGTCTTAATAAGTGTAGTGTATGAGAAGAGAGCTTGCCTTCATATCAGAGTAATAGTTTTTAAATTGAGATCCATGGACCCTCAGGGCTCCTCAAGGTAGCTCAGGAATTGAGGAGACACTGAGTGGGAAGGGCTTCAAGCTCCCATTTCGCTTACACCAAAGCATCTCCAATTACGTCTGTTCTGCATATTGACAGTCCGCATGTCGTGACAGCTCAGCATGGTAATTTGCTGAAAATTTAATATAATAGTATTACCTATTTAAAACATTAAATCTGAGGCTGGCCCGGTGGTGTAGCAGTTAAGTTCGTGCGCTCCCCTTCGGAGGCCCAGGGTTCAAATGTTCAGATCCCAGGTACGGACCAATGCACCACTTGTCAAGCCATGCTGCGGCGGCGTCCTATATAAAGTAGAGGAAGATGGGCATGGGTGTAGGCCTAGGGCCAGTCTTCCTCATCCCCCTAAAACATTAAATTTGGGCGCTTGTTCACAGATAATCTATTATAAAGGAATCAAAAGTCTTTTAGTCACACATCTCGGGAAAGCGGCCGGGCCGTATTCTCTAAGTCTGTACTCCCCAGTCCTCCAGGTTGCAGGAAAAAAATGACTTTTTACTCTCTCTTCCTCCATCCACATCACCACCTCCCACCAAGAGGCAGGAGCAGGAGATTACCCTAATGCTGTCTCCTAAAGACACGTTTGAAGTTCAAAGTTCTAGGCAATGTTGAAACTGTTGAATCACCTAAGGAGAAAGAGATGGAGGCTTTATGTCTTGAAGATTAGCGAGAGAAGCTTCCAGGCTCCTGTGAGATATGGAATCCCTTGGACTTGAATAAAATGATGATGGTAGACGCCCTTCTCAAAGCACAGTCCCTCTGAGGCAAGCCAGTCCTCATCAGGGGCTGGCAACAGGGGTGCTTATCAGGACTTGGTGTGAAGCACACGGCCTCAGAAACCTCACCAAAGATGTTTGTGGCTGAAATGGAAAAAAAGGAAGTGGAGCGGCAGAAACCATCCTCTCCTGATGAATTGAGAGGCCATGGCAGGGTGCCAGGACAGCAGTAATCATTGTGGAAGGATGACCAGGGCCATATTAGCCCCAGAGCCTTATCAAACAGAAGAGTGTCAGAGAAAGCAGGAGAAAAGATGGACTTTCCTTGGCAAGAAGGAAGGCAAGAAGAGGCAAGAGCCAGATTTGATTTGGTTTAACAAATATGTAAATATGACATTATCCATATCCCAAGCATTGCATAGTAATTAAAAGTGTTATTTTCATAAGACTTTGGAAAAACGGTTTTAATGCTTTAAAAATAGTTAGAAAAGCACTATTGTTGGACCTCACCACTCCTTCTGACACTACTCTTCACCTACTTCAAGGAAGGATTCCACTGAAGGAATCCTTAGTTCTTGTGGGTCCCACCCCTATGGGCAATACACACACAGCTTTGCTGAAGTCTAATACCTTGTGCCACGATGCACATGCCAGGCCTCTGCAGTGAAGTAGAGAGGAGAAATGCAAAGATCAGAGCAGCAGCATCCGCGAGGATAATAGATACTAAACCATTAGGATAGCTGAGTTCCAGTAAATTGAAGAATACCTTCTTTCTATCCTTCATCTCACTTCCATTAAGCTTTCCCTGCACCCTCAGTCTTTTCAAAATGGTGAAAACGCACTGGATCACAGTTGGAAAATACAGCAAACCTTGGATTTTTACCCTCTGATTATTTCCACCCCAGGTAAAAACCACCCCGAAAGTGCTGTTTCTAGTGGCTGAAACTGAGGCCCTGTGGGAATTAAAATAGTCTAAGGAAAATAAACAGCTGATGGCACAAGTCTGAAGATTAAACTCTCATTATCGCTTTTGTCTGAGAGTTCAGAAAGAAATGTGGAACAAAGTCACTGAGGCAGAGCCAGAAGCCACTCTCATTTTGGTACAAGCAACCCCTGCTGCCTTTTTTCTGTGCAATTTATCATGAAAGCATGGCTTCTATTCCAGGGCATAGGGGAGGCTGGAAGTCAATTTTATCCACCTCTTTTGAAAAGAGTATCATGGGTGACGATGGGAATTAAAACAAAAGGAAAAAAATCACATTTTATACCAGGAAAAATCATAGTCAGAGACATAAAGACAAGTACCACTATTTATGGCCTAGAATTAATGAGGACTCAGGGCAGCCTGAAAAGCTTTCCTTTTAGAAAACTCAGCGGTATATTAAGTGACTCTCTGAATGACAAAAGCCAAGTGGGCACCCCTTCTCTAGCATGGTGGGCACTACGAGAGATGGTCTTCTTTGATTGCTTCTTCCTTTTCAATTAATTATCTACACTTGTGATCCAGCTCCCCAGGCAATGGGGTAGAGGGTTGGAAGTGAGAAAATGGATTATTTGGGGGAAAATATGTCAAGTTAGATACTGGTCTCACACAAACATCAAAATGAAATCCAAGTGGATTAAAGAATGAAATGTAAAAAATAAGCAAGACCCAGAGAAAATAGATTATGTAGAGAATATTGACAGAGAAAGACTTTATAAGCATAAAAGCTGAAAGCACAAAGGAACATTTTCATAGAATTTGTTATGTAAAATTTTAAATTTCCATATATCATGAAACTGTATATAAAATCAATAGATACTAACACAGAAAATATTTGCAAAGTTTCAGATAGACAAAAGATAAGTATTTATGATATATAATTAGCTTTTATGGATCAGTAAGAAAAACCTCCAGTGAAAAAATAGACAAAGAGCCTAAATACTCAACTCTCAGAAATATCAATTGTCAATAAGCATATGTATAAAACTTCAACCTCATATACAATCCAAGTATTAAAATACTAAATAATATTCTCACCAAATGGCAGAGCTGTTTTTAAAATGACAACCTCCATGCTGACGAAGCTTTTGAAAACAGATAGTGAAAAATGTCAATGGTTAGGAAGCTTTTTTATATAAATGGAAGAATTTATGGTCTAACAGAAAACTAGTTAAGGGATTGGGAAAAATGGGTCCTCCCAGGTCATAGGAAGACCAAAGTAGAAATTTCTGTCTCTGTACCTCATGACAACACTGCGCTTAAGGACATACTTCAGGGTTCTTGACCAGAACTTTTCCCTCATCCCCAGTGTGTGGTATTCCTCCCTGGGGCCAGATCATGTAGCAAAGCTCGGACTTCACACACACTCAGTCTTATGGGAAGTACATAATGATAGCCAGTCTGCAGGCATGTCATTTCTTTTGTCTTCTGAAGGGGAGCAGAACATGTCATCCTAAAATATGACGCTTTGGCTTATTGACTATTTTGAATTAAAGGCACTTGAAAACAGCTGATACAGGGCCAGCCCAGTGGCGCAGTGGTTAAGTTCACACGCTCCGCTTCAGCAGCCGGGGATTCATGGGTTCAGATCCTGGGGTGGACCTATGTACCACTCATCAAGCCATTCTGTGGAGGCATCCCACATAAAAATAGAGGAAGACTGGCACAATATTAGCTCAGTGATAATCTTCCTCAGCAAAAAGAGGAAGATTGGCAACAGATGTTAGCTCAGGGACAATCTTCCACACACACCAAAAAAACCCAGCTGATTCACGAAAGACACTCTGACCTTCCCTTGCCCTTCTGAAAGCAGGAGATAAATCTCCCATGTGAAAGGTACCCTCCCTGCACCAGAAGGAGGGAAGACATTCTTATCACCAGAGACAGGGAATTTGGGGCAGAGGAATCTGTACAAACAAACCATGATAAACTAACTCTCATCTTCCTAGTTACTTCTTTACCACTTACCACACCTAGACCAGACCCCTTGGTTTTGTCAATTCCTCACAAATTTATTGTTTAAAAGGTATAAAAGCTCCCTGCTCTGGTCACCTCTTTGGGTCTTCATTCTCTTATCAAGGTTCCCATGTACATATAAAAAATTTAATAAAATTTGTATGTTTTTCTCCTGTTAATCTATATTTGTCAGTTTAATTTCCAGACTCAGCCAGGGACCACAACAGAGTTGAGGAAAACTTTTTTCCTCCCCTACACTACTATGACACAAAATCTGGGACCACTAAGCTTGGGATGCCCAGCCATGAAGGTCCACAGCAATGCCTATCAAAAGTCCTCATATTCTTTGAGCCAGTAATTCCACTTCTAGAAATCTGACCTAATGAAATAAAGATGCAAACAAAGAAGTCTATACAAGGATATTGATGGAAGCACTTTTCATTACTGGGAAAGTCTGGAAACAATCTCAATGTTCCATACCCCAAGAATAGCTAAATTAAGAAAAACTCAAAGGATGAAACATGAAATAATTTAAAATAATGTTTTAAGGAATATTTAATGACATGTGAAAGCACTCCAGATATATTAAGTGAGAAAGTTGAAACAATAATCTTTCTACTGTTCTTCCCAAATTTTTTTAAAAAGACCAGAAGAAAAGATAACAAGATTTACCATTGGTTATCTCTGAGGCAGAGATTAATGTTTCTTTGTTTAATTATAAAATTATAATTCAAAAAAATTATTTTGTGACTATAAAAGTAGAACATGATAATTAAGATTAAAACAATCTAGGAGCATATAAAGCTGCAAGTAAAGGCCCCTCATATATTCCACTCTGCATCGCTAACTCACTCAACCCAAGAATGTATTGGTGTACGTCCTTTCAGAAGTTTCCTAGGCAGATTCACATTTACTGTATTTTAGGGAAATAGAATCACATTAGAGTTACATTCAGAACATGTTTAGTGTTCTAAAACACTTTTTATCACTCAAAAATATTTCATGGATATCTTTCACAAAAGGGCATATAGATATGCTTGGTCATTTTTTAACAGCAAGCTAAACTTCTTTGACTTTTTAGTTTTTTTATTCTTTGATAGTTTCACTTTCCCATAATGTTCAATAATTCTACAATGAGCCTATATTACTTTTGAGATCAGAAAAAAACAAACACTTTTTAAAGAGGGTAGTCTCTGCTACATTAGAGAGAAGGAGAGGGTGTCTCCTTGCAAATATCCCTCACCATATGAATGAGAGAAGCATTGACTGGAGGAGAAGCATGACTCCACTTAGCCATGTAACAGATGTCCACTGAGGACCTGCTGGGTGTCAGGCACTACAGTAGGCACTGGGGAGACAGGACATGGTCTTAGTGCCTATCTCAGAGTTGGCTCTCAATAAATGACAAAACTGAACTATGCTGCTGTTGAATGGAGAGGGAGCTCCCCATGTCTAGTGAGAAGGTTAAAACTGGGGAAGGGCTTTGGAGTTCTCTTCAATTCATTGATTTTCTGTCAATGCCTACTAGGAGAGAGATAACTGTTTTTCTCTGCCTCCCAGACTCTGGTAATTCAGCTTGGTTTAACAACCAGTTTGCAATCTCTAAAATAAGAATGATAATGAGTAGGGATTAAGATAGAATTTGCATGAAATGCCCAGTAAGGGCATGACACATGGTACATTCAATAAATGACCCAACCCAGAGTACTGTGCCTTCTCTGATTGTCTTCCTCCTTCATCAGCTCTGCAGGCAAGATGAACAGCTTCATCTGGACCTGCATGATTAGTCTGATTATTGCTTGGGTGCCACGTTCAGAAGGCCGTGAGGCTGAGTCTAGGTTCAGTGTGACTAAACTCCACCACAGGTGTAGGAAAAGGGAATGGAACAGTTATTTGCCCTCCCTAAACCCAGATATTTTCAGAAGTGTAAACTCATTTAAAAATTCCCCCACGTGCCAGCCTGTCGCCTAGTAGTTAAGTTCAGCGCCCTCCATTTTGGTGGCCTTGGGTTGGTTCCCAGGCATGGACCTACACCACTGGTCAGCAGTCCACATACAAAATAAAGACTGGCACACATGTTAGCTCAGGGCGGATCTTCCTCAGTAAAACAAATTTTAAAATTGTCCCAATGCCAATAAAAGCAGAAAAACAGTTCTGTTACTATGAAATGATTTTAAAACATAGTGACAGGATGTTGGATTATCTGTGATTTTGGCTTACAGACAACACCTCTCCCACTATACCACATACATTTCTCAAACCCACACCTGATTATGAAAAAGAGAGAAGAGCAAAAAGAAAACACTGAGCTAACAGATGAGCCTAAATGGGACTAGAGAAAGTGACTTCAGCATGGCTTTGAATCAAACCTACCATGGTCGCATGGTTTTTTTCCTAGCTGTCATTGACAAGGCAAAACAGTTCAATATTTTATTGCCTACTCCTATCGTTGTTAAAGAATATGACCCCCTGACTTAAAGTGAGGTCTCTCACTGGGTTGCAAATCTTTCCTGAACAAAATTTTAAAAAGTAGTTCATTAAAAAGAAGGTAGTGGAGCAAAAGCCACTCAGCAACCCTAGATACCTTTACTTTGTGTGTGAAGATGTGGATGCCAAAGTCAGGGTCCAGTGAACCACTTTGCAACTAGAATTCTGAACCACTCTAGCAAGAATGGTCTTGCCTAGGGATCATAATTATATCGATGGGGTTTACCCAGGATCAAGTGTTTCCACATTAACCACCACCTGTATGAAGTTCTTAAATCCTTGAGGCATTGAAAAATAAAGCCACTAATTTAGAAAAACGTTTCCTCTTTAATGAAGGCTTCCTTGACATTCCCTCAGATTGAAGTGGTCTCGTCCTGCTGAGTTCTCATGACCCTTTATCTATGCGTGTCTTAGCTTACATCATGCTACAGCTTGCACATAAGTCACGTGTGTGTGTGTGTGTGTGTGTGTGTGTGTGTGGTATAGTTCCTACAAGAGCATAAATTCTGTGAAAGTGAGGTCTAGGTCTGCTGTCTTTGGGTCTTTCATTGTATTCAGCTCAGTGCATAACAGATGCTTGGCAAATGTTTATAATGTATAAAAACGAATACACATACACAAATCACTATGGACAAATGACATACAGCATTTGTCATACTCACCCTAAGCCAGGGTTTCCTTCACCACCTCAAATGTCTACAGGCCAAGCAGCTAAGGTAAGTGAGTGAAGCTGTTGTGGGGTGGGGCACTTTGGTGAATTGGTGAGGGCAGGCTCTCCCTAGAGAGCCCAGCTGCTACACAGCTCCACGTAATTGTGGCTCTGCAGGAATTGGTGCACAGATTTGCCTGATCTTCCCATTTTTCAAAGGCTAGAAATCTTGACCTATGTGAAATCTTTTGGTTTTTTAAAATGTTATGAACTACTAAACTTTTGAAAACAGAGAAGGATGAATAAAAACTGCCTGCAGGCCAGACGCAGGCCACAGGCTGCCAATGATGTTCAGTGTGCATATCACCATGGCCTTCACCCACACGATTCTCTTGTTTAATCTCTCCCTGCCAGGGACGAGTAACGCGCTTCAGCCTGTACACCTCCACCTTCATCTTCAGTGTTTCTGTCCTCTTCCCTTGCTGGAAGGATTATTTCTAAGACTGGGTTCGTTGCTGTTTGTCTGACTTCCCCTAGTTTTTTCAACTCCAGTTAGGATAAACACAATTCCCATCCCCAAACCTGTGCCTGCTGCTCTTACCTTTCTAATCCCTATTTTCTCATGTTTTTGCCAAGTGAAGGCCACTTTCTTTTCGTAATCCAAATGACTGCAAACCTTTTTATCTAATCTTTGAAATATGTTGATCTCAGCTCGGCTGACTTTCTTTCTACTTTAACTTGAGTATCCGTTCGTGTCAATCAATTCTATTCTATATTTTAAGCCTGGAATTTCTCTTTGGCCATTTTTCCTTGGGAGTAATTTTAGGCTTCATATTTCTCCAGAGAACTGTGCCCTGGACTACATAACTGCCATCCAGGAAGCTCACTGGTTCCCTCTTCTTGGTGGGCTTGTCCATCCACTGTGGGATCTTTGATGAGTAGCCACACTGGCTTACACAAGATATCACTCAATAGACTGTAACTCTGATCACCATTTACCAATGTGTTGTGAGTCTTGGGACTCAGATGACATCGGTCTATCTTCGTGTTAAGATGTTCCTGATATTCTAGTCTCTTCTGGCAACTGATTTTGACGCCATGCTTTAGCAAGAAAGGAGAGATCCTGGGCAAAGTGGAATATACAGATAATTCTTCTACAGCATAAAAGTCTTCCTGTATGATCTCATCTTGTTCATCTTTTCAAAACCTTTCCCCTGCTCTCAGAGCCACATAACCAATGCAACTTGCCATGTTTAAAGCACAGATACTGACGCTTGCATTCAGATTTTGGCTACTCAGCTAAAAAGGCTTTTCACACTTAAATTCTTTAACTATTTCCTGTTCTAGTATGGAGAGGAACAGATTCAACTTAGAAATCTTATTTTTCCTATCTTTAAAAGGTGGATTACAAAGAACTTTATATGATTGGGCTTGAAAATCATATAAAGAGGATGTTAAATGAAACGTGTTTTGTTTTTTTTAAGTGAAGAAATACAGATGAGCTAAATAAAGAGACAAATTTCTGTGCCTTTTTTAAGCATACAATAGTAAAGGCAATAATCAAAATACCATTAAAACTAGCCTGCAGGAAACACAAATAATCTAGAACAATCATCTGAAGATACCGAGAGGATAGGCAAGGTAAACTAAAATGTACTACATATTCATTCCATGATTAGTCTAGACTCAGTTAAATGATATGCTTTATAATTTTAGTCAGAGGAAAATAGATCATTCCAGAATAAGATTAAGGGCAGTGGTGGGAGTGGAAGGATAGAGAGGGTGGAAATTAACCAGGGAGAGAATGCTGTCTTCAGACCTCTGAGGGACCTGGTGATTTTCTGAAAACCATCTGTCAATAATTGAGCTTCAGGGGCCGCCCGGTGGCGCAGCGGTTTAGTTCGCGCTTGGCAGCCCCGGATTCGCGAGTTCGGATCCCAGGCGGCCGCCGACGCACTGCCTGTCAGCCACGCCGTGGCGGCGTCCCATATAAAGTAGAGGAAGATGGGCACGGATGTTAGCCCAGGGCCAGTCTTCCTCAGCAAAAAGGGGAGGATTGGCGACGGATGTTAGCTCAGGGCTGGTCTTCCCCACAAAAAATAAATAAATAAATAAAATAAATAAATAATTGAGCTTCAACTGAAACCTGAGTTTGGTAAACAGAATTGTGGTTATGTACAAATTTAAAATCAAACACCTACTCAGTGAGTGCCTAAAGTATTTTTAAAGAGCTTTCAAAATAATTTAAAAAGGAAGTTGAACTTCACATCTTCCTATCCTAGTCTTCAAATACTGAAGTCTTCAGGAATCTCAAATTCTAAGCCATTGAAATATTTTATTTGCCCAATTTCATTCCCGATCACACTGTCTAAATGACAGTGGAAAATTGCAATTGTTTGTTATAGCTTTTTATCAACTCTAAATCAGGCTTAGTGGTTCAAAGAATCCCCCCCTTTGAGAAGCAAGGACTTCCACCTGAGAATTCATCCAAGCCCAACTAAAAATGACATTTTGTTTCATCTCGGGATGGAGAGTAGCTATTCCTTTTCTCTAGGCACCATAGAAATTATCTCAAGTACTGACCTCCAGTGTTGCTTTTATTTACTTTTGGGCTTTTCTATCATTCTCTCTGCTCTTCACCATGAGAAAGTAACTAGATAGTAAAATAACAGCCATTTTCCATATATGAAAATGAATCGGAACTTTCAAGCATCAGAGCTATGTTTCTTTTGAAGCAACATGAAGCTGCCTCTTATTTAAGAGTGACTTGCGTCCCGAAATCTGTTAGTTCTGCCTTTTAGTTTATAGATTCTGTGGTTGGCATTCAAGGTCAAGTTCCTAGTTGATTAGATGTAAGCCAATATTAACAATAGCCACTGCCACTGTCGAAATGAGATGCTACACATTTGGTCTTAAAAGTCAAGAACCTGTGAGTTAACTAGATGATCTAATCTAGCTTCAAATTAGCCACATTAAAATAAATTGAATGCTCTCTCCTCTTCATGTTACAAAACATAAAAATGTCATACTCTGTAATTTGAGAATGACTGTTCTCATTTGATTCAGGAGATGGTGTGGTGTCTTTAATTCCTTCATCAATATTATCCCAGACCAACAGATGGAAGATCAAGCAATTAAGGAGAAATAAGCATGTACTGTACTTATTATGATTTTTCTTTCTTTTCCTGAAGTTTTGTTACTGGAAGCTGTTTTGCTGTATCTGCCACACAGGGGTGTTTACAGACAAGAAATTACAAAGAAAAAATTAAAGGACTCAGAGAAATCCTTGATATATTAGAGTGGCAAGGACAAAGGACAAATTTACCCATCTTCAATCTATTCCTCTGTTGCAAGAATTTTATTCTTACAGACAGGTATCCAATAATCTTTAATTTTTTCTTACATGGGGAAATTGTGACCTACATTTTGCTGAAATTGTAAATTAGCCAACAAGTATTTATTGAGCATCTATTATATGCTGAGCACATTGCTAGGCTCTGCAGACAAACTGGTGACAATTCAGACAGTGGCGCTGCCTACTAAGGGAGCCAGAAATCTACTGGCGAAGACAAATATTAAGGAAATTACTTCATTTCTTAAATGTAAAAGAGTTGAATTTTAGATCACCACTCTAGGAATCAAGACAAATTACATGCTGTATGACTTTGGGTCCCAGCAAGAAACAGAGACACACTCATTCTGGTAAATGGGAAACTTTAGTAAAGGGACTTTTTATAAAGATGTGGGCAGGATTTAGCCCCCTAAAAGGAATCGTGCAGTACTCCAGGGGAGTCACAAGAAATACTGGAGTCCTCCTGGGTAATGACAAGGAATGGTATAGTTCCCTAGGTCTAGCAAAGGCAGGGAGCCAGCTTACCTCTGGGTCCTTCTCCTGCCCCCAAGCCCCAGCCCACATACACACTTAAAGGAGTAAGAGTGCTATGCTCAGGGGAACCTGGAAGATGAACTGTATGGACAAGTCTGCCTAATAGCAGAGGAATGCAGCCACCCCTCACCAACCCAGCAGGGGTTGGGGCATAAATACCCTGGCCTCACTCTCCTCCATCCTGACTCCTGTTGGTGAATACAAGGCTGAGACTAGGCACAAAATTTAAGGAGGCTATCCCAGAGCCCTGGGGACCTCACTCCTTTCACCCTAAATCTGGCCCTACGTGAACCCAGCTAAAGCCAGAGAGCAAGACAGCCTGTGGATGTGGCCATGCCAGCCACAGAGCAAGACTGAGAGAGGGCAGAGCAAATTAACAGAAGAACCTCTAGAATATCCAGCACACCTGCTTTATTTTTCTAAATCAGATTACATCTATTCTAAGTCTCCATCCACCTGGTTGGAGAGAAATTCAATTTCAGTAGATGTTTGACCCCCTTCACCTCCTCCACAGGCTTACAGAAGAATCCTAAGAATTTGTGCAGAAATATTGAAAGAGGGTCCAGGTCTTGGCGGTCATTGCTGTCTATAACTTTGCCCCTTGGACTACTCAATATTTCCCTACTCTAGCCAGTTACACATTTAGGGACTACCTATATGATCATTTTCTTGATCTACTCTTCAAATCAATCTATTTAGTATTAAAAAAGTAATAGCCATAAAACCACAGTTTTAATATGCAAAGTATAAATTTTCCCTCTATGTATTAAAATAAGTAAATAAATGTCTGCCTAAAATCCTCCCACATTGTTACCACGGTCGGAGTATTTTGGCTTCCGCACCTTTCTCCTCACTGCTGGGACATAGCAGGGCCTTGACCACAGTTGTGGTCTCAGAGGTCACTCTAAATCTGCCCATCTAAGTACTAGCTTCCTCGCCCCCTCCACTGAGAAACCCACAGTTAATCCTCCTGAACGGACCCAAACCTTTAAAGCTCCTAACTCTTCCAGTTCAGAAGAACTCAGAAATTTAGAAACATGGTGCTGGCTTCTCTGTCGTGGGTTAGGAGGGGAGAAAGGAGTCACTAACATCACCTATAGTGTGTGTTCTTCCTAATCATTCACTCTGTCACTAAATAATAACAGCTGTTATGAGGAAACAAACTGCTGAAGAAAGTTGCCTGGGGGGAGGGAGGCCATGACCTGCATGAGCTGTGAGAGAACTGGCCGCGGGCCTCCTAGAGTCAGGTGTGCAGAAGTCAGAGCGCCTGAGCTTGGCAGCCATCCTCGCTATTTTGCAGACCTGCCAAGTTTTCTTGGTACCTGCTTTTTCAGCTCTGCTAATGATGATAAACTCTTGCCTCAGGATGCACAGCCAATCCTTTACACTGCATCAGTTTATCACTAACACCCTTGAACAACAGATAGTAATTAGGAAATATGAGTATCTGGTATAGTATAAAAACTCACAGGTGGCGTTTAGATTCTGAGTGACATCGACATATAATCGACCTGGTTTCTGGGAGCAGATGTCCTGGGAAATGTGGATAGTAACAAAGCTATCGATGGTTTAAAAAAATTGAAGAAAATCATTGCAAGCTGTGATGGCCAAAGTTTAGAGTTGGACTAGTGAGAGCTTTGAACCTAGCCTGCCTGGGGTTGCGATCACAGGATACCCTTACTGCCGAAGAAGCGGCACTGACATGTGGGGCAACAGGGAAGAAATTCTGCAACATTTTTCTCCTTTCACATGCCCATTTCCTTCTTCTTTGTTTTCCATTGACTGAACCCAATGAGAAACCAGCCAGAAAGGGAGATGGGGAAATGTCCCCAAGGATCAGCCTTGCAGGGCGCAGAGCAGAGAGGAGAAGAACAAGATCAAGGTGGATGGGCAGAGGGAAGATTACTGTAGTCATTTTAATCTCCTCTGTTTATGCTCTGGAGATCCACTTAGCTCATCTGAACATTACAGGTATCAGAAAGAACTATGGCTACAAGAGAGTAGAAAATGGTCATTCCCTCTAGGCAGAATCTACAAAAGTCATCAATTTTCAAGGTAACATACTGACGTGGCTATAAGACTATGATATAAAGATGTTATAGGAAGAAATGTGAATTGACCATGAGACTCATAAAAAAATATTAAAGGCAGCTTTTATTATGGTTTTATTCCCTTAACCACTAATGGTGTAGGTACTGGATATTGGGTTAGTAGAGAATATTCCATAATAGGATAGCAAAACAGCATTTCTAAAAAATAGTCCCTCCATAAGCACTCCTTTCAGAGTATGTAGGACACAGTGATGCATCATCCAGATTCCTCATCAGGAGTAAAGGTCTTAGTCCCCCAGCTGCTGTGAATGCTGTTGGCAGACATTTGTCAGCTTTTGGCTCCTTCCAGGGATTGCCTTAGTTGGGAGACACTCACTGAAGGTCACACACTTCTCCCCAATTCCAGAACAGCCCACATCTGATGACTGATTAACACAGGCAAATAAAGGATCAGTCCTCTCACCCCAACTAGGGACAGTTCTAAAGGGTCACACCATCTTCACAACTCCCCTTAAGGATGGCTGAGGCTTCCGTTGACAGTGCATCTCAGCCTAACCTCTCCCTCTCGAATCCTGCTGCTTTCTCTTTCCTTCCACGCGATGATCCCAAGAGCACTCCCTAATAAAAGCCCTAAATGCTGATCTCCATCTCAGAGTCTGCCTTCCTGGCACCCAACCTGCATCTCAGAGATCCTGTAACAAATAAACACTCATATTTCTCGATATTGTTCAATGTGCCTTCTATGGTAAAACAACTAAACAAAGGAATTCTTTTCCTGCCAGTATTTCATTAAACTCTCTGCACATTACTTTCTCTTTTCCAAGTTTCTAGTTTTGCTCTTGAAATGTACTTGAGAAAATTAATAGACCCGAGACTTTAAAATAAAACCCAAAGCACAGTAAGTCTTGTACCAGACACCAGAGTAGAGGGCAAAAAGAACCATAGGCTGAGTTAAAAAGGGATGAAGGACTTAAGAAAAATAAGAAGAGCTGTACATACAATAATATCTGTTTTTAGCTCTGAAAAAAAAAAAGAGGTGAAGGAGAGTGTAATAAACTCACAAATTCACACATCCAACAAAAAACACACTTAACATGGAAAGTGGATGCCCGGTCTCATGGACTTCTTGCATTGGAAACCTGCCTCTGTTAGGAATCAGAATTCTTTTTCCTCTGTGGCAGCACCAGAGCAGCACACCAAATCTGTCATGGGTGCAAGTTCCATCCACATTTTCTGAACTCTGTCCTCAGAGGATGTCAAGGCCAGAGAAGTCAAGAACCTTTTTCAGTGATTGATGAGAAAGGTCAGCCCTGCAAAATGGTAACAAAATCATATCATATTCTGTGATAATAGAATAGTAATAGCTAATTTTTATGTGTTATGCATGTGCAAGGCATTGTGCTAAATGCTTCAATAATATCTCATTTAAGGGGAAAAAAGAGGAGATGCTGAGAACTATAAATCATGTATTGGGTTATGTCAGTTACTAAAAGATTATGGGTATCCAAAAAAAGGAAGAAATCAAAGAGGAGCTACAGTAGATCTGCATTGCGTTAAGTTGGTGTGGCTGAACAACATTTCCCACAATTCCTTTTCCTGTATGTTTCAGGTTAGGTTAGACCACAGAGGAGATTCTTATGAAACATCTGGAGGGCAGTCCTGTCATAGCTCATATACATTGTTGCTGATCATCTTATTGGCATGGGGTAGTGGCTTGGCCTGCAACTGCTCCACCTTTCCACGGATCCTCCAACTTTGTTGTGGTCACCCCACAGACGTGGGATGGATCCTCCCACACACAAATGTGGTTCAGACATTGAGACTGATGACACTACACATGCACCATGAGAGTATGAGGAAGTCTGTTACCCACATAATGAGGTTTTCTGGGGAAGGCAAGGGAGGCTCTCGAGCAGCTTGGAAAATGGCTTGAGAGAGGACAGAAAAAAGAGATTGGCTTGGGGTTTTATGGTGGTTAGAGGGTGGGGCTGGAGTGACAGCTCACACACACAGGCTGGGGCTTATGTGGTCTGAACTTCCCACAAGTGCCAAAGGAAGGAGCATCCAGGTTTTCTTATCAGCTTCCCCAGATGTGGGGCAGAGGGGGAGGGGCTTGAAAGCTGTCAGCAGTAACAACAAAAATAGTCAATCTTTTTATCAGAAGCATCTTGGACTCCTGGACTGGGTATGTGTGTTTCACCCTATGACAAAGAGTCTTGGCTTCTGTAGAGCACTCACACCACCAAGGTCAGAGGTGATAAGAATGGAGACAGGTTTTAGTCCATCCTTGTGGCCTCCAACTCATGCTTGTGGGTTCCATCTTGATCTTGCTTGACCCCACTTTACAGCCGTATTCCCTTCAGGATTGCCTGATCTGTGGACTTCAAGCTCCAGTAGCAATTGCAAAGACAGCAGTATTAGAAGAATATTTAACCAGCTCCCCCAATTTCATATGGCCAAATCCTTGAAACAGATACGTGTGTGTGTGTGTGTGTGTGTGTGTGTGTATACACACTAGTGATTCTGCTTCTCTGATTGAACTCTGACTGATACAGGAACCCAAAACTCTACTTGTTTAGGAACATAGTTCAAGAAAGGCTTGGTATCTCTGACCATATGATGCTCCCATTCAATATGTTGAATGGTTCTCAGTGGGCCCCTAATTAAGCATACAGGTGTTTAGGGCCCTTGAGCTTACATTTATACTCTGTACTTCAGCCAGTCTGGACTGCTGGCAGCTCTCTGACCAGAGATCCATATTCACATACCCAAAATGCAATGGTCTGGGAAGAAGGCTGAGCCCAACTACCACCAGATAAAAGACTCTGGCCAATTACTCCCTGTTAGCCATGATCACCTTATTTGTATGGACACATGTGTGGTCTCCTTGGGTAATCCTCCACTTTTTTTAGCCTCATTTTGAAAAACATGAGATCTTGTGCACAACTGTTGAGATTCTTTTCAAAGAAAGACTCTACATTGAGGCTGTCTTAATTACTATTTTTGTTAGAAGCCAGTTCTGAAGGCCTTCATCATGTACCATAGTTTCTAACTTTTTGATCATGGGGTCTAACTCTGTCAGTCATGATATTTACATGTGGATTATTTTCCTCCCTTTCATTTTTCTCTCACTTCCCTTATTTAACATGTTAAATGCCATAGGAATTTCCTACAATGCCCAATTTGTGCCAAGTGAAGATTTTTCATACTTGCAGACAGGATTTAAAGGTGCCACATTTAAAAGCTTAAGTTCTTATCAAGTCAAATGATTATAATCATTTGTGTAATTCTTGTTGACAGTTTTCTTTAACTTTGGTCTCCACATTATAAAAATTAATGTCTATAATTTGCTTTATGTTCCCACAGAGAGGGACAGCAAAAGAAAGAGGAAAAATACCTGCTCTGTTAGAGAGTGTGGTTAGAATTGATCATGTGAGTGAAAATCCAGAATAGAATGAATGCTACCAAGAGGCAAAGGAAAGGAAATGGGAAAAAAAGCATTAAACAAATATACCGTGGGAGATATAAACTCTACAGAAGGCAGGCCTGCTAATGAAAAGATAGAATATTAAATTATTATGATTCCAAACTTAGCTGAATGATTGTAGTCATTTTTCAACTCCTATTTACCAAGTCAAATTAGAAAAATAAACTTGCACAATAAGAATAATGGAGACATTGCAAAACAAGTGTTGGCAAAATGCAGGTGGGGGTACTTAGTGTAAATGTGAACATAAACATTTGGTCTGGATGATATGTATCCTAACCTAATAAGAAAATTAGCAAACATCTATTGAATTGTTTATAATTGTCTTTAAACAAAGCACTCAAGACACACCATGAGATTAGAGGAAAACAGATGTGGTATCATTCCACAGAGCAGGTAGGAATGCTGAGCCAGCTACTGTAATTCAGAAATTCTACCTTAGCAATATAATGAAACAAATATAATAAGATGAAAAATTTTTAAACAGAACACAATGAGATCATAAGCAAAAGATAAGATGGGCTTACAAAGAAAATATCACGTTAGACTGAAGTCATAGATTTTTGCCAACAAATTAGAAAATCAATGACTGAAGGAAATGAAGTAGATGTTTCATAATTGGCCTTTGGTGAAGCTTGTGACAAAATCTCATAAAATTCTATTTGTTAAATTGATTTGAATTGGCTTAGAGATGAATATAGTCACCTGGACTGAAAATTAGTTGCCTCATTGAAGGAATATGCCCAGAAGGCTCTGACAAGGATGGGTATTTACACATTTCAATGCTCCTAGATTTTCCTTCTTCCTTTCAAGACCTTGATGAAAATGAGGATAAACTTACAGATTCAGGCACTACCCTTTTGCAGACATGAAATTTTATATTTTTAGCCAACTAAACAGTAGTGCATCCATTTGAAGAATGCAGATGTAGAAGGAAATGAAGGAATAGAGTAAAATTAAATATTTCTGATAAAGACATAAAGTAAAAAATGTTGGCTGTTTCTTATAATGTCTATGTAAACAAATGGAGGTAGGGTTTTGTTTGGGTTTTTTGCTTTACTGTGGTTGAGTTATCATTTGTACAAGTTCTGAATTAAAAATAGCTGGAGTCAGGGCCGCCTGGTGGTGTAGTGGTTAAGTTCACGTGCTATACCTCAAGGGCCCAGGATTCGCAGGTTTGGATCACAGGCGTGAACATACGCACCGCTTATCAAGCCATGTTGTGGCAGGCGTCCCACATACAAGTAGAGGAAGTGGGCATAGATGTTAGCCCAGGGCCAATCTTCCTCAGCAAAGAGAGGGGGATTGGCAACAGATGTTAGCTCAGGGCTAATCTTCCCCATCAAAAACAAAAAAAGTGCTGGAGTCTAACTAAGAACTGAACCCTTGAATGATTCCTCTTCTTTTACTCTCTGGCTACCCTTCCCACCCTCACACCTGAGCATCCTCCTTATCAATGGAAAAAGAGTTGTCGGGAAGCCTCCCAAAGTGTAACTTTGTGTGACAATTAAGGTAAGAGCCCTGCCCACACAAAGCAGGTAAAAACTAGACTTAGAAGTTGTTGGTCCTCTCTCATCCAGCAGGGGGAACTGGTGAGGGACAAACTTTACCTGGCAGTACCCCAGGGTGTGAAGGCAGTCTTCTGCTCACTGGAATACAAAAGCAATGAACAAATAGTAGGATTTTGTAAGATGTCTGAAAACTAGGTCACCTAATCCGATACAGAAGGTAGGAGAGACCACGGAAATGGATGAGCCAAGTGGCCAAGTATCAGAGAGGAAGGATTGAACTGGGTCTTGAAGGATATGCAGGAGATCATCTAGGATTTAGGAAAGAAAAACAGGGGAAAGAATGCCCCAGGCAGAGGGAACCTTACATGTAAAGGGTCAGAAGCAGATGCAGTCTGAGATTCAGAGCAGCTGCAGGTAATTTGGTGTTAGATGACTATACACCCAATGCTCACCAAGCCACCACAGCTTAGAACTTTTAGTAGGGCTCCATTGCGCATAGGATAGAGGGAGAGGAGAATCCCTATCATGGCCTACAAGACCTGCACGGTCTGGCCCATATCTAATTCTGTGGCTTCATCTTGCTGCCTCCTGTCAGGAGACAATTCTCTGTGGGTCTCTCAAGTTTCGCACTTCTCGCAAGCAGAGATATTAACTGCGCTTTTGTTCCAGACTATCTTTTCAAAGGTGATTGTGTAGGGAACTGTCCTAGAACTTAGAGGTAATGTTTCCCTCTGGAGCAGAAGGCAGGTTTGCTTACTGTCCAGTATAATAAAGACAATATCTCCCTCCAGCCCAAAGGTTGGGCAAGCATACTTCTCATTTTAAAAGATTTGGGTTCCCAAAGCTCAGGACCCTGAGATGGTGACACAAACTCACTGTGTGTTCAGCTCCACCTGGGTCTCTCCATGTTGCCTATGTGAGACTTTGGCAATGGGGATGTGTGGGGCTTGGAACTGATGCAAACATGAAGCTCCTGCTACTTGCTATGTCATGATAACAGTCTTTTGTTTCCGATCCTGGAGTCTTTTGTCTTCTGTCAGCACCCATAAAATGGTGGCAGGCTATCTTGTTTGTGTACATGTAGAGTTAAATCTCAGATCCATCACAGTTCTTAACACACCCTCACTTTCTGAACTCTAGTCACAGTCAATATCAGATATCAGAAAAATGCAAATTAAGACTGCAAAGAGTTATCACTATGTACCCATCAGAATGGTTAAAATAAAAAATAGTGACAGTACTAAATGCTGGCAAGAATGAGGAGAAACTAGATCTCTCATACTTCGCTAATAGGAATGTAAAATGGTACAGCCACTGTAGAAACAATATAGCAGTTTCTTAAAAAGCTAAATGTGCAATTACCATAAATCCAGCCACTGCACTCTTGGGCACATATTCCAGAGCAATGAAAACTATGTTCACACCAAAACCAATCCACAAATGTTTATTCCAGTCTTATTCATAATAGCCAAAAGCTGGAAACAGGCTACATGTCTTTAACAGGTTAATGGTCAAACAATGGTCAAACAAATTGCGGTACATCCATACCATGGAATACTACTCGGTAATACAAAGGAACAAACTATTGTTACATGCAACAACTTGGAGGAATCTTGAGAAAATTATCATGAGTGAAAAAAGCCAATCTCAAAAGGTTACATATTGTATGATTCCATTTCTATAACATTTTGAAATGACAAAATTTTAGAAATGGAGAGCAGATTAGTGATTTTCAGGAGTTAGAGATGGAGTGGGGAGGCAGGGAGGAAGGTGAGTGTTGTGATAAAAGGGTGGCATAAGGGATCTTTGTAGTGATGAAACTTCTGTATCTTGACTGTGGTGGTAGATACATGAAACTATACATGTGACAAACTATATAGAACTAAATACATAAACATACAAACACACATATGCACACACAAATGAACACAAGTAAAACTGGGGAATTATGAATAAGGTCAGTGGATTTTATCAATGTCAACATCCTATTTGTGATATTGTGCTATAGTTTTGTATAATGTCACCATTGGAGGAGACTGAGTGAAGAGTACGTGGGCTCTCTCTATATTATTTCTTATGACTGTATGTAAATCTAAAATTATCTCTATAAAAATTTCAATTAAAAACGTCTGGGACATGGCAAAGAAACCTTTTCTGCATAAGAAAGGAAATCTATCAAAGTGTGTTTAAAGGTGGAAACAGAAAAAGATGAATCATTTCCTGTTTGCACCACATCAAGTCCAACCAGTTTCATACACTGTTACATTACCTAATTCCACGTTAGTTTCTGCATACTTTGATGGATTCCTCTTGCCTTATTGTACCGTAAGCTTCTTTATGGCAGGACCATGTCTAGTTTGCTCATTATTTTAGCTCTAGGGCCTAACAGTTATTAGGTGATCAAATATTATTCAATAAATTAAAAAGGGAAGTTTTAAGAGGTGATGTTAAAGAAACAGAACTTTACAATCATGAGTATAATATTTTAAGCTGCGATAACATCAAAGAAGTTGCCAAGACAACAATAGAGTAAGGGCACCCAAGTGTTGGACTGACCAGGGTTCACATTCTGCTGTGGACACCTGTCTGAGAGGTGACCAAGCAAGTTACCTGGCTCTCTACGTCTTGATTTCCTCATCTCTGGAGCATGGAGGTGTATTAATGGCATCCATCCTAGATGGTTGTTATGAGAATTGAGATTACATAGGCAAAGCACAGTGCTTGGAACATAGAAGGTATCCAGTAAATGCTGCTGTTTCCTCTACTAAAACTGTTAACACCACCATCAAAATTCATGTTACACAACCAGTGTTCCAACTGAAGAAAGGAGACACTGGTCAGAGGGTTTCAGACTGATAAAGAGATTTTTTTCCAGCAAGTCTTTAAATAGTGGAAGTGTTCTATAAGTGTATTTTTCTATTGGGTGATATAAATAATGAACTACTTAAAGAAAATCATTTAAAAATTTTCATATTCACCAAGATATACCACACTCTGAGCCATAAAATATATCTTAATGAATTCAAAAGAATAGAAATCACATAAAGTATGGTCTCATCCCACAATGGAATGAAACTAGAAGTTAATAACAGAAAGCTAGCTGGAAACTCCCCCCCACCAATATTTGGAGATTAAACAATACAATTCCAAATCATAGATCAAAGAAGCTCCAAGAGAAATGAAAAAGTGGTTTTTCTTTAAATTTATTTATTTATTTATTTTTTTGCGGAGGAAGATTCTCCCTGACCTAACATCTGTGCCAATCTTCCTCTATTTTGTATGTGGGTTGTGCCTCAGCATGGCCAAGGATGAGTGGTGTAGGTCTGCGCCCAGGAACCCAATCCTGGCTGCTGAAGAGGAGTGTGCCTAATTTAACCACTAGGCCATGGATCTGGCCCCTAATTTTCACTTTTAGTCACACAGTCAGGAGTTTCTCATTCTCTTCAAACACCTTTAACATTCAGTATTAATTATTACAATAGTATAGTTATTATTATTAGTGTAGCTTCTAGCATAAGTAGAATGCTTAATGTATGTAAGGGCTGTGCTAAGCATTTCACAAAAATTCTTCAATGGAATCGTCTCAACAACTCCATTAGGTGGATATTATTACTACATTTCCCATGTTACAGATGATAAATATCAGAACAATTAAGTAAATTACTGTGATCACATTGTAGTAAGTGGTTCTAATTTCCAGAGAAATTTGACTCTGAAAAGTCACGTTCATAGCTACTTTGCTATATTTGCAAATTTCACTTACAACAGTTCACAACCCCCAGGTATTACAACAGAACAAAACAAACAGGAAAGTAAACAAATGAATAAATGCCTAGTCAGCAGAGCCGCCAGCCACTGAAGTAAAGTGGCTTTGAATTCCTATGCATTTCCCACAACGGCTTTTGACTATTTTATAGATTGCTCGTCCCCACTTGTGACTCCATTACAACCACTTTTGGCTGCTGTGATGTAACCAGGCTCCCTATCACTCCCTCATATTCAATTCATCTTATGAAAACTGGGAGGGAAAAAAAATGCCATACCTTAGGGACCTGAAAAATCCTACAGGTAGTACATTTCAACAAATGCTACATTCCTAGGAAAATTATGCTACAAAACCTCCAGCCCAAGTGTCATTTCCCTTGGGGGGAGGGAGAGTCTTTGAACAAAGAAGGGAAGTAGTGCCCCTAAGAAACAGGTTAATCCTTCATTTTGTTTAAAAAGAGCTGCATTTACCTGTCTGTATAATTAAGAAGACCTTGCACTTGTCAGGCCTGGGCTGTGACTGACGGAAAGCAATCTCCCTGTTTCTGAAATCTTACACTGCTCTCCCAACATGTTTAAAAAGGCAGAAAGCTCATACAAGGCTAATCTGGATAGTTCCTTGCAGATTAAAGTGGAAACCTTTGAGGAAAATATTCCAAGCTCTGTCTGATGCGAAAATCAGCACCAATGATTACTTTTAATACGGAAAATCACACATGGCTAGAATAAATCCCCGTTTGGGATGGGGCAGGCCATGTGAATGGAACATGGAAAATGCACAAATAATTTTGAGTAGAAAAAGTGAACACATTTTGAAACTTTGAAAGTGCTACAAAATGTTAAGTCAGGGTTCAAATTCTATGACTTTTTTGTCCATCAGCTTTCACTAATTTCAGTTTCTTCAACTCTCACATGAAAGGAAGGCATAATATAATGCCTTTTATAATAAAGTATAACCCTATATTATCAGGGTTCAAATTTCAATACAGAATTATTAGCTCTCTATCCTTATTGGTGTTTTATCCTCTGATTTTCCCAGGATTGAGCTAAGTATGTTAAAATCTCCTATTATTAGTGTGTCTCTATTTCCCACCTCTAGTAGTTTCTGCTTTTTGAAAGTTGTTGCTGTGTTATTAGAGGAATAGATAATGACAATAATAACTTTTGCATCTTCTTTGTGATTTTCAGCCTTTAGTATTACAAAATATCCTTCTTTACCTATTTTAGTGTTTTGGGCCTTAATTCTATCTTTCCTATATCAAGACTTTTGCTTTTTTTCATATCAGTTTCCGACTCTTTTATTTTTAACCTTCAAAATCACTTAATTTTAGGTATGTCCCTTTTAAACAGTGGAGAGCAAGATTTTGTTTTGGGGGGGCCGCCCGGTGGCGCAGCAGTTTAGTCCGCGCTTGGCAGCCCGGGGTTCGCTGGTTCAGATCCCGGGCGCCCGCTGATGCACTGCTCGTCAGCCACGCCTTGGCGAAGTCCCATATAAAGTAGAGGAAGATGGGCATGGATGTTAGCCCAGGGCCAGTCTTCCTCGGCAAAAAGAGGATGATTGGCGATGGATGTTAGCTCAGGGCTGGTCTTCCTCACAAAAAAAAAAGATTTTGTTTTGGGGGGCAATCTGAAAATCCTTTTTAAAATCTTTTTAATAAGTGAGGTAAGCCTGTAATGTTTGTTGATATGATCTGTATGGTTGGTCTCTGTTCTGTCATACTGTTTTATGATATTCGTTATTGAATATAGAAAGTTCTTTACTCTGTATTCTTTTTTCTTGCCCCTTTCCTTTTTTAAGATGCATTCTAAACTATTTGATAGTAAAATGATATAATGTCTGGGATTTTCTTTAAAATACTTCAGCGATAAAACTGGTGGTGGCAGGGGGCCAAATAAAATAAGTACAGACAATGTTGATGGTTAGTAAAGCTGGATACTGGGGTTCATTGTAGTTCCTACTTTTATGCATGTTTGGAAATTTTTGTTTTCAGAAGTGTTTTGCTTTTCAAACAGTTATAAAAAAGAATTTCATCTTTTTCATGTTATACAAA
This sequence comes from Tapirus indicus, assembly GCA_031878705.1. Classification (NCBI taxonomy): domain Eukaryota; kingdom Metazoa; phylum Chordata; class Mammalia; order Perissodactyla; family Tapiridae; genus Tapirus; species Tapirus indicus. The sequence continues at coordinate 21,920,911 of CM062935.1, forward strand.
GTTGGCATCTTTTTAAAATTTACTTTCATAATAAGCCAAGTTATATCTTCATGAACATAGACCTGAAATAATTAAAACTTAAGAGCTTCATAAAAAGAATTGTTAGTCTCTAAATCAAATAAAGACCTTTTCTATTGTCTCAAGCTCTGCAGTAAATCATACATACTGTAAATGAGCAGAGCTTCTTTTAAATTTACAAGAAACAATTTTGTCTTTGTGAGAGTTTTATAACTACATTCAACAGCCTATAAAAAGCCTGTCTTGACGTGGTTCCCATGGTGACAGGACATAATATATGTATCCATTAAATTTGGAGATGTAATGAAGTGTAATAAAAATCTACTTCAGAAAAATACACTTCTCAGCATATTTTTATTAATTAAAATATTGCATTGAACATTTTTCATGTCTGCATGCTTGACAGTAAATAAAAGCTTTTGCCACAGATTAACTGTGAGTCTTGAGTTCCGTCCAATATTAATTGGTACAAAATAGGAAAGGCATTTTTGCAGAGAAAATATTTTGACTGGTGGCCCAGAGTGATTAATGGGTAAACAGTTATGCTTCCTGAACTGTGCATATACCATTTCCAACGCCACAAGCAATACAGATTTTGACATTTGTGTCCACAGGGGCAGGAACAGACTAGAAAGTAGTTATCTTTAATCCTGGGAGAAAAAGAGAAGTTCTTTATTACTGACTGCCTACCCCAGCCTTGTGGAGAGTGTGTGACTACTTTGCCTTTTGGGGAGACATGGTATCATAAAGGCAGTTTAAGAAAACTCTGCATAAATTCAACTAATAACAACAAAAGCAAAGACCACAAAAACCATCTTAGTACACTGCTAGAGGCACAGAAGTTGCAAAAAAAAGTGGGGGCAGGGGTTCAAATTTTAAGCAGAATAGGAGGAGAGGAAAGGGTCTTATTCTTAGGATGATTACCCAGTCATCTTCAGATGAGGAATGGAAAACTCTCAACAACTTCTGTTTGAGCTACTCTCTGTATCTGTCAACATCTGAACATCTGAACATCTGAATGACTTTGACACATTTGAAATCACATGGAAAACAGAACTGGAGAAAGTGTGCATAACTTCTGCCCACCCCCAGAATCAAGAAGAGCATGAATTGCCTCTCATATATTAAATTAATCGGAGAGATATTTGCCTTTTGATTTCTTGTGTCATACTGCAATGTAATAATTACAAGAATCTTCACTGTCCTGGTTGCTGTTCTGTGAAGAACCCGATTGATTAAAGCACATTGAGCAACTACTCAACTGAAGAACTAATGAGCTGGACTTATTGGGTCATTAACTGTCTCCCAAAATGTTTTTTAAAAAATACTCTTATAGGATTCCTATTAGTTAACCACACCTCAATACCCTAGTCACATTTTTTGGAATTATGAAAATACCACTGTCCCCACTTAACCAGTGCCATACTCAAAAATGAAAAGAAATGCCTGGGCATAATATTTGTACTGGACCCACCATTGAGGGCAGAATATCAATATTATGTTATTATCCAGTGGCCCAGATTTGTCCAGTTGTTGCAGTGAAAAAGCAGTAGATGGCAATCCACAAATGTTTGGAAGTTCCCCAAAGCAAATTTTTTCCTACTGGCTCAGAAGTTTTTTTGGAAGTAGGGAACTCTAGGAGTTGCACATATAACAAGGCAAAAATGGAAAGCAAAAGAAGTGAAGAAACCGAAGGCCTTCCAAATCTGGAGCCTCCTGGGGCCGTGGAGCACAGCCAGGTGCCAACAGCTACTCCTCACTTAGTAAGGCAGGCTATGTCAGCACACTCCCTCCTCTAACCACGTGAGTGTCTCTCTATCAAAACACATCAGAGGGCTCTGAGTCAGGCTTCCCTGATTTCCAGCACATATACCCCAGCTCCTGTCTATTTCAGAGTTTCTCTTAAACGCTCCCCTAGCCCCTGATGCTTCATTTCACATTGAAGCACTTTTCAGGCTATCTTGAACGGTCTTCTGTCTATGCCTGCCCACCCACCAGACTGTGAGCCCCTCGATGGTGAGAAATGAATCTTACTCTTTTCAGCATTCCACCCTTGATGAACACTTAACACATAAAGGTTTGATTTGTTTAAATGCAAAAAGTCTTGATGATGTGTTTGTAAAATATTGTATAGGCACACTGATTGTGTCAAATACATAATGGTACACTTCATCCTTTGCACCTCAAGATCCATTGTCTGGATAGTAGATACATAAGGATGCTTACGTTGTTCTCTGCACTGGTTTGACTATTTGAAACATTACTGAGTTCTTAAATTTGAATATGGAAAAAGAGAAAATACATATACCAAGTCACTACCTCTGCTTATTTGTACCCGTTTGTTTATTCATTCATTCATAGTATATATTTTTGAGCACCTATAAAATACTAGGTTTGTCCTAGGCATTCGGCAAGAAGTAGTGAACAAAACAGAAATGACCTTTGTATGAATGGAGCTTACATTCTACTGTAGTTGGGAAAAGACAACAAACTAGCAAACAAATGAAGGCACCAGGGAAACTCAGGTTGTAATAAGTGCTTACAGAGAAAATAAACCAGATGATATAATAGAGTGACTGGAAGGAGGGAGGGGCCTATGAGGTCAGAGAGTGGGCTGGGGTGAGATTATAGAGGGCCTTAAAGGCTGCTGCAAGGAGTTCAGGTTTTATTGCAATGCCATGAGAAGCCATTAGAAAGTTATAATTAGGGAGGTAGACAGTGGAATGTGGCCTGCCAAGAGGTGAAGCAGAGGATCCTTTAGGAAGACTGGGCCACATTTACTTTACATTTGCTCTAATGGTTCTCAACCAGGGGCAATTTTGCCTCGCAAAGGACATTTGGCAATATCTGGAAATGTTTTTGGTTGTCACAACTATGGGAGAGGGGTGCCACTGGCATCTAGTGTGCAGAGGCCCTGGATCTGCTAAACATTCTACAATGCACAGGACAGCCCTTCTCAACAAAGAACTCTCCAGCCAATGGTACCAAGGTTGAGAAACCCTGATTTACTCTATGCAGATCTGCTCTTTAACTTCTGGATTGCATGATAGAAGTAACAGAAAAAACAAGCTGTATAAATTCTAAGGAGTGTGTGTTCACGGGAAGCAAAGAAGCAAACTATGGAAAGAAAAGAGGACATAAAAAGAAGCTATAAAGCTAGACTTAGAATCACTCCATATGTGGAGTCATCCACTAGCCCCACCTCTGTACCAAAAGCAAAGACGCTTCACTCTTGAGACCAGTGAACTCCCCTTAATTTCTTATTGCGTCCTCAACATGGTGACCCTCATAGATGGAGAATATATAGTTTTTTTTTTTTTGGAGGAAGATTGGCCCTAAGCTAACATCTGATGCCAATCTTCCTCCTTTTTTCCTCCCCAAAGCCCCAGTAGATAGTTGTATGTCATAGTTGTACATCCTTCTAGTTGCTCTATGTGGGACACCGCCTCAGCATGGCTTGATGAGCAATGAGTAGGCCCACACCCAGGATCCGAATCTGTGAACCCTGGGCCGCTGAAGCAAAGCACACGAACTTAACTGCTATGCCACCGGGCCGGCCCCTACACAGTTATTTTTTATTTCCTTTAATTAAACTAAATAGCATTCCATCCATTTAGATTACATTGTATTAACACTTAGAAATCCCTGATGAATGGCATTTCTTGTCCTTGGATGTGTCTTCCTTTTAATAAGTTAATAATTTGCCTTCAGAAATTTGAGCATTTTATTAATGAGTGATCAGAATGAAGACTGTCCTTTGTGACAACACCTAGATCTTTTCCATTAATATGTCTAAAAACAGAGATTGCATTCCACAGTGGGCAGTACTGTCAGATATGTTGATGCAGGTTAAGCTGGATTCTTTTTTCATGAAGAGACTGATGTGATGGGATTCTCCCAATAATTATGCTGGGTCTCAGAGAAGGTTTCACAGTCAAAGGGAGCCCCTGGGATGCTGTTATTACTCTTTGAAGGACACTTGACTTTCACCGAACATCTGCCCTGCTTAATGTACCTTTACTAAATGTGAGCACCTGAACCGAATACATTAACCAAGGAAAGCAACTAGCAAGAAACCATTCTGAAAGTCCCAGGACCTTTGCCAGTAGGCTAAAATACAACTTAGATCCTCAAAAGAAAAATCCTTTAAAATAGGCTTTTCGGGGTTTTCTTTAAAGTCTGTATTTTCAAAATGGTCATATTCAGTGAAAATCAACAAAAATAATGGAAAAACAAAGATTATATATTTATATTAGAATGTGAACATTAGACATACTAGAATAAATAATCTAATGTGTGGCAATATATAGGCAGACAAATATATTTAACAATGAAAGTATAAGTTAATACCAGTAAGAGTGGTAGGATGAGTACTTTCATACACTACTGGGGGGCAGGGTTTATAAATTATTACAATCTTCCACAGAAGTACCTCTAAACAACTTTTTTAAAAGTTCATGCTTTATAATCTGATAACTGTCTTTCTGTCTTAAGTGAGTAATTGGAGAAGAACACAAAAATTTATGAATAGGGGTACTTGTTGCAGGATTAATAAGAATAGTGTGAAATGGTAACAACAACAGTGAGGAATTTGTTAAATGGATTATAGTTAACCTAAAATATGAAATATTAGTAAGTCATTAAAAATCAAGTTTTCAGGAAAACACTCAAGATAGGGATTCACTAATGTATCCCTAGAACTTAAAATACTGCCTGGAACATGATATTAATCACTCTAAATATTTGTTAAGTGAAAGAATATAACATTGAATGAAAGAGGGTACAAAATCATTTTTTCAGTATGATCCAAATTCTCTTCTAAGTATAATTTAGATAGATAGATTGATTGATTGATAGTCCCCTACGTATGCATAGAAAAAAATCTGAAAAGAAATACTCAGAATTATTTACAATGGTTATTTTTGGTTGGTGAGTTTGTGCATTGTTTTTATGTTCTTAATTTCTTACTTAGTTTTTAAAATCTTCTACAATAAATTTCATCAGTTCTATAATCAAAAAAAGAGTGATCTTGTTAAGTGACAAAAGGCATGTGTACATAAGAAACATAAGTCACTATTCCTTTTGGTGGTACTTCTTGTTGGCCTTGACTCCACTTCCCTATCGGAGCTCTTGAGTGTTTATGGGATCAAATAATTTAGTGTGGTGAACATTTGTTGATGCTCTGTTAAGTGTCTGCCATGATCTGGAGAGACATGAATCAACAGTACACCTCCTACTCTTAAGGATAGTACAGTAAATATAAAGTTATATTATTTAGGTATGTATTTAATATAAACGTAATCTAGTTAAGACAAAAATAATCTGGTTTTCATTACCTGGAGCCAGTACCATAATGGAAGTAAGTGGGCATAGGCTACCATGGGAGCAAAGAGCAAGAGTCTCTCCATCAACCTGGGGGAGACCAGAAGACACAGTTAAAGCCATATGAGCAAGACAGTGAGTGTACCAGTTATAGAAGCCAAGGAAAGAAAACAAGTGCAGGGGAGGCCAAGTCGGCATACTGCCAAGAAACCACATAAGACAACACCTGAGATGTGAAGTAAATAGCATGGGCAGCTTTGCTTGTTGGTGTGTATTCTAGTCACATATTCATTTCTACCCAAGGAGAAATGATAAATGACACCTCCACTGCCTTCTCCAGCCTCAAGATCCATTTCCCATTCCCTCAGTCCGACTCTCATTTGTGAGTAAAACTCCCTTTCTCGGTTATACCTCTAACGACCTTGATCACTCCATTCTCCACTATAATCCCAAATCTTCCAGCACTCTTCCCTGGTAAACAAACACATTCCATAATGTTTTCAAGATTTCAAGACATTTTCAGACAGAGAAAATCATTTTAAGACAAGGAATTCTTGATGGAAGCTGCAGAGATTCAATTAGAGGAGACTTTGGTAAGATGGTAACTTTCAAACCAGACCGGTAGCCCTTTCCTGCTTGTTGTCATGTAAGGCATTAAAGATGGATGGTCTTAATAACAGGAGCTTTGCATTAATAAACACCAGGTCCAAAGAGAATAGTCCCAGAGAAAAGGTATCTCCAGAGAGGTTCATACCAACATGCTCTTTATGCAACAGCCACACAGATATAATAATGACTAATATAAGACTATGTGACAACAAGCACTTAGTCCATTTTGTGCTGTAATGTACAGGTAAGCAACTAATGTGGGAATTTCCTTTTTTAAATACAGAGTTCAGAAACAAACCAACAAAACACAAAACAGCATAACCAATGTGTAGAACACAAAATGCCAGTGTCACTGGATCATAATAGCTGTTATAAAAAATGAGTATCCTGGGGTCAGCCCAGTAGCTTAGTGGTTAAGTTCATGCACTCCGCTTCAGTGGCCTGGGGTTCACGGGTTCAGATCCCAGGTGCGGACCTACGCACTGCTCATCAGGCCATGCTGTGGCGGCATCCCGTGTACAAAATGGAGGAGGATGGGCACAGATATTAGCTCTGGGCTAATCTTCCTCAGCAAAAAGAGGAGGATTGGCAATGGAAGTTAGCTCAGAGCCAGTCTTCCTCACACACACACACACAAAATGAGTATCCTAGTTAAAAATTCTGGGAAACCCTAGATAAGATAAGTTTCTTTACCATTGTCTTTAACATGTCAAGGTGAATTGAATTTTTCCAAGAGGATGATAAGATATGTCACATTTCCCAAGTTTATTTGACCATAGAATCTCTTTTTGTAGATTATTTTGCAAGTCTAGGGTTTTCTTAGAGAGCATAGCTTTAAAAATCACAGAACCAGATTTGATTTTAAAACTATAAAATCAGATTAGAAAGAGATCTCTAATCTGTTAGAAGTGATTTTAGAACAGCTGTTCTCAATTGTGTCTGCACATTAGAATCACTTGAGAAACTTTAAATATTCCCAATGCCCAAATCTTACCAGGTCAATCAAATCAGAATCCCCAAGGCTAGGACCCAGGCATTAGAATTTTGTAAGGCTCCCAAGGGGGTTTCGATGGACTGCCAAGTTGAGAGCCACAGCCATCGAGTCTCCCACCAATGCAGGAAGCTCTTCTCCAGCATCTTTGATATCCTGTAGTGCTAGCTCTTCAATAATGGGGAACCATTGTGGCCCCGTGAGACAGTGAAACACTCCTCTGCTATGTTAAACACAAGATGAAGTATGTTGCATTTTAGATAACATTTATAGTTATATCTTATATTGCTAAAACTGTAGGACACATACTACATTCCTATCTTCCTTCAATAAATGAATGGCCCATGTTTTCTTTTCCCTTAGTAGTTGGAACATAGTATTCTGCATACAATTCACACATAGGGAAAAAACAAGCTTCAAATTTATTAATAAAGTTCTAACAGCAAATATTGAAAAGCAGATATCTAGACAGGGAGTGCAGAATATTAACTGTGACATGTAATATTTAAGGGCAGAAATTTTTTATTAATATTTATACACCCAATATGTACAATCTAGAAATCTAAATAACAGAGATGCTTTTTGCATTATGCAGACCCAGGCCAAGTGAATTTAACCGGCCTCCAGCGCACAGAGTAAGACTGTCTTAGAGGTAGGAGCTCACATAGGCCCCTTTGCCAATCTTTGCCTTGGTAGGAACCTTGATTAATTATGTTTATAGTTCTCCCAAGTACTGCTTTGCTTCTTCTCAATGAATTACTTGGAACCCATGATTGGATGTAAAGCACTGCTTTCAGTTAAATAGTTAAAATATTTAACTCCAGGGACTCCAGCCACACAACCAACCATTCAAAACTTGGGACTTAAAAATAAATGCCTTTGATTGAACCAAGCAAAAATCAGTTTTGCAAATGACATCCCCAAAACCACTATCCCTGATTTGGAGTGAGTCAACATGTTATAGGTCATTCTGTTAAAATGCATAATAGTTTAATCCCTTGTTACTCATGGATTTCATGCAAAATTTACATCAAAGGAAACAAGAATACTTCACGCTTTATCCTTAAAATTGAAAAGGTTTATAACAAGGTAGTTACATTATTTATTTGAATAATAAAATACAGCCCAATTTCAACTTGACTTTCTAAAACCAGCTATCTGATCTTAGAGTCACTAATCTTTATTTTCTTCATAATCCAATTTCTTTTATTATTTGCATTGCTAATGACTGTTTTGATTAAGGAATTAGGGATAGAAATGATAATACTGTATAATTAAGTATGTAGGTTTGGAGCTTTTTGCTTTTAAATGCAATGTATTCAAAGAGCCAGATCTTGGCACTAGATAATTTGTGAAATTATATAGTGCATTAGTAATGTGCTGGGTTAGTTAAGGAGCTAAGAATTTCAGGAATATCCCATGTCCAATTGCTGGTGGTCCATATATATACCAAATGAATCTAAGGAGGCCTTTAAAAAAATCCAATTTATTGAATTAAGTATGAGTTTTAATAGCCCAATAAAACATCACTGAAAGATAAATATTGCAAATTACATTGCCCAATTTTAACATAACAATTCATTGAATTTTATCTCTCTAGGAAAAAATAAATATTATAATTATTTTTCATGACAAATTTATATCTAATTTAAATAATACTCCTTCATGAACCTGACAGTTTCTATAATAATAGACTAAAGTTATCTGCTGTTTCCAACACAGCTTTTTAGGTATTTTGAAACTGAAATATAAGGAGGACCTAAGGGAATGTGTAGCACTTATGCAAACGAAGAGGAAACACAGGGAAAGAAGCTGAGAGGATAGGGGGAATTTATGGCTGTGCTTAATTTTGTGGTTGGGCTGCTGTCATGTAGAAGAGAGATGAGACTTTCTTTGACGCTTCTGAGGGCGAAAGACCAAATAGAGATAGATTGCAAAACAACATAAGGAAATATTTTCAAGCAGTCAAAATTATTTCAAGACTGAAAATCCCCAAAAAGAAGTGAGTCTTTCATTAATAAAAGCAATCAAGTCCAGGCTTGATAAACACAAGCAGAAATTCTGAAGAAGAGGTCTGGCATCAGAATTAGGAACCAACCAGATTACTTTTAAAGTCTGTTTCTACTGCGGGGGATCAGAATTGGCCACCCCAAAATATGTCTCTTTGCCTTGATTATTTTTAAGAAGAAAAGACTCTAAAAGAAACTTTGACCTTCTCCCTCACTGCCTAAAAGAATTTAAGATAAAATCCCTCTCCCCAGGACAAGCCATCACTATAGATAACTCTGGATATGGATAGACTGGGAAGGTCCTTGCTAAACCCATTCTTATCAAAGCTCTGAAAACCAAGTAAAAGTAGAAGTTATCCTTTGTAAGAGACATTTACATTTGTAAGGGAAATCTCCATTTGTAAAGGTATCTCCCTCTCTGTACTAGGAAGAAGGGGAGATGAACTTATCTCTAGAAACTCTTACCAATGGAGAAGGCAAGGACTTAAATCTGCAGAATAACTCTACTCTTGTTTACTGTGCTTTTCTGGTAAGCTCCCATAGCTGACTCCCCCAACCCCCAACATCCTCCTTTGTCTTTACCTGAAGATGGTATTTAAGACGACAGCCCCTGCCATTTTGGTGAGTTACCCAGTTTTTCCTGGGTCTCTCCATGTATACACATTATTAAACTTTGTTTTATTTTCTCCTGCTAACCTGCCTTTTTAGTTATTTGACCAGGCATAAGAACCTTGCGGGAAAGGGTGGGGGGGAGGAGAGATTCTCCCACTTCCCTTACACTACCCTGAGATCCTAGAATTTTCTGAGATTAATTACAGTTAATTGGGGATTATAAAAAATCAAGGAATTTAGTTTAAATAAATCATTTGAAATATCAGAAATCAGAATCTATTTATTATTATATTTTTTGTGTGTGAGGGAGATTGGCGCTGCGCTAACATCTGCTGCCAATCTTCCTCTTTTTTTTTCTTCTCCCCAAAGCCCCGGGACATAGTTTTGTATCATAGTTGTAGAGTTATAGTTCTTCTATGTAGGATGCTGCCTCAGCATTGCTTGATGAGCAGTGAGTAGGTCCATGCCCAGGATCTGAACTGACAAACCCTGGGCCGCCGAAGCAGAACACGTGAACTTAACCACTATGCCACAGGGCCAGCCCCTCAGAATCAATTTAAAATAAAACTTTTAACCCAAGGTGCAGCCACTGAGAGATACACAAATTGTAATTAAATCATTCTCTATTAAAAATGTGTACAGGTGTGGTCATATATTTCTATATATAGTCATGTTTTTTGAAAATCTGTACAAGAATGGTCTCTTTTTTGATATTTCACATTAAAAACTCTATTATATACCTACATGCTTATAGTTGTTACCCCTAGATTGTGAGGTCATATATGATTTATATTTTCTGCTTTTTTCTTATTTTAATATATTCATTTTCTTAAAAAGCATGGTAAAATTGAGAAATAATAAATTTTAGTAAAATATTAGAAGTATGTTTTGACTACATGTGTACATTCACAGAATAAAGTTAAAAACTGAGATACCTAGGTAATTAAAAAATTCAAATTCAAATCAAACCCTCCCTTTGATCTCAATTGTCTGGATATTATTTAAAAAATGTTTAAGTACTTAAATTATAATTATCTAAATTTGTCCTTTAATTTCTTAGTGCAGAAACAGCCTATGTATTCCATCATCTGAAAGCTCATACAAATTAATACAATCAGCATTCTGGACATATTTTACTGAAAGTGAGAGAACCTTGTCAGTATCTTTCACAATACAACTATGTACTAAGGAATATTTTAAATTTTATAATATTTTAGTTTAAAGTTAAATCATTGTCAATAATTATTTAGTGTTATAATCTCAACAGCTATACCAATTACAGGGGCAGAAAAAGTAGCAAGATTTAATTCTGGTAAAATTAAGCATTTTACCAAGCCATAGCATTATAGTCAAAATTAAGGCAATAACCACTTAGCACAAATTCGGGGGGAAAATATGATTTATTCTGCTGCTCTCTGCTAATATCATGCAAGAGAACTTATGAAAAAAATCCTCAATATTTGCTGTGTACCTACCATTTATGTATTCTGTTTTAATACCATAGCTGTTGTGGGGGATCAGAATTGGCCACCTTAAGATGTGTCTCTTTACCTTGCTCTGAAGGAGGCTTTGACCTTCACCCCACCTCCCCACCCTCTTCAACCCCACCCCCGGCAACTGTCTAAAGAGATTTGGGATGGAAGGCCTGTCCCGGGACAGGACATCACCTTGGATAACTCTGGGTATCAATAGACTGGGAGGGTCTTTGCTGGCCCATTCTTATCAAAGTTCTGTTTACCAAACATTTACATTTGTAAGGGAAATCTCCATTTGTGAAGGTATCTCCTTCTCTATACTGGGAAGAGGGGCGGATGACCTCTTCTCTAGAAACATATCAATGTGGAAGGCGAGGCCTTAAATTTGCATAATAGCCTTACTGTGCTTTTCTGGTAATCTCTCATAACTAACCCAACCCCCAATATCCTCCTTTGTCTATTTAAGAGGAGAACCTCCTTCATTTTATTGAGAGAGACTCAGTTTCCCCAGTTCTCTCCCATGTATACATGTTATAAAGCTTTGTTTGATTTTTTCCTGCTATTCGGCCTCATGTCAATTTAATTTGTAGCCCAGCCAGCAATGACCCAGAGTGGGTAGAGAATGCTCTTCCTCCCCTACACTGTCTTCATTTAAATGCTATGAAAAGTTAAAGATATCAGAGGAGGCCTTACAAAGGGATTCAAGCTCCATACTTTCAAGATTACTTAAACTTCTGGAAATCACTGTATTGGATAACTCAGCTTTTAAATAAAATTTCTAGTTTCTACCGGCCTTACTGAGTATGTAATTCAATTTGTTGTTCCAGGAGGTTGCAATTTTGGGGTCAGGCCAAGTAAACTAGCATGCAATTAAGAAAAACCGGATTCTCCTCCTATTGGGATAGCACCCTATGCACAGGTGAGCAAACAGCTAGAAGCAGCTATTCTTGGAAGAAAGGGTGGTGACATCAATTGCTTCTGCAAGTGCTTGCTTCATTCTCTGAATCCATATCCTTTCTCTCACCTGTACTTGAAGCCACTTGGTCCCATCCTGCAGACTCAGCTCTATTCTCCAGGCCCTATAACCAATTTGATCTTCATCAGAGACATTTAGAGTCTTATTTCAGGACTCAATAACAAACTGAGTCAGCTTAACTCTAGCCTCCCTTTAGTCCTTTGCCCCTGTTCTGATATGTGGCCTTTGAACCAAGACTCCCATCTTTCACGTCTGTCCTAACAAATGATTCCTTACTCTTCTGCACCTGATCATCTACTTGAAAACCAAGTCAGGAAGCCAGTCTCTCAGAGGCTGGACCCAATGTTGTCCTTGTGCTTAAGAAATATCTAGGCTCCCACATATTTAAAAACTAATATAGACATAAGTATGCATATGCACATATGTAAATTTCCAAAAAAGTTTTAAAATTATGCTATTCTTTAAATGTTTACTTTGAACAAACTGATGTTTTTAACATGCAAAATGTTCAACATAGTATTATTGTGTTAGTCACAAGAAAATTATAGATTTAATTTCTAAAATCAATTCAAAATATATTATAAGAAATGTAGCAGGAATGGGACTCTATAGTTCAATCGCTGTACCTGTACCTGTAGTACAGTAGTGTACCCGTGTCCTTATCAGGAGATGTGTTGGATGATGTTTCTTAGTCCCTGCAGATCTACTCTTCATCACTATATCCTACTCTACACTGAGGCTGGCTTGTAAGGACAACTCAACATGCTCCCTTGCCTTTGGCTTCCTTTGGGTTAGTCAATGGGTAGAAGCTGCAGGAGGTTGGCGGGATGATGAGATGGAGTCAGAAATATATTCCTCAGCTCCTACCCTGCTGGGTTGCCATGGGCTGGCTGCCTCCCTCAACCTATGATCATAGCTCACATGAGGTGTTTGCTCCACACAGCCTGTCTGGCTCCAAGTATTGCTTACAACTCCCCACTGCATCCCTTCAGATCTGGGGATGGTAACAGCTCCCCTCTGTCACTAGCTCCAGTGTACTGCACACCATCCCTTGTGGTTTCTCTACTTGTGACCAATACTTTGGTAATAGCCCCTTCCTTAAGCTCTCCGAAAATTATCCAATTTGAAAGTGTCATCTATTTTCTGCTGCAACTCTGATACAGGATATAAAGTTGAAATTCTAAATTTGAGATTCTAAGAAAATGTAAGGCCAAAGTCAAATGGCCCTTCTGGGCCTGTTCTGATGGCTATAGGTCACCATTTCTCCTATCCTAAAATCAGAGTCATGGCTCTAGCTCAGGCTTGTGGCTAGTTACTTACACCTATGAATGGCTAGACCTCTCAGTTTTGACTTCTGCAAGGTTTTTTTCTTCTTGCGCCTCCTTTGCCAGGCTTTGGTGTAGTCAGAGCACCTTTATAACCTGATGCCATCCATCAACTACATGACCATCTACCATTATTTGTCCACAGGCCCTCTGTATACCTGCCTGGCTAGACCTTCCAAACTCTGGCAGCTCTCTGCACTGCACAGGCCTGCTCTAGCCCAGTGGATATATCTTCTCTCTGTATCTTTATCTCCCCATCCTACCGAATCAAACACTCTGAATCTCATCCATGTCACAACAGATTCTATTTATGGGACTTGGTGTGGAAATAGTTCATATGTTCCTTTTCACAATCACTGCAACATCTTTTCTTTATGCATAAGAGTTACAGTGAAATAGGCATGTAGCCACCACTCACTTTCAGAGTGTGATTCACTTTGCATTACCTTACTTGCCTTCCCCAGTATGGGATATTAGTGGATATCACCAGCTGGAGTATCCACAACTCTCCTCCTTTCAAGCCACTACTTTACTAAATATACATTTGGGATGAAGTCATAAACTAAAAGACAAAATGGCTCTGGGGCTTGGCCAGTAGCTACCATTACCATTGAGAAGATTCCAGAAACACACTGTGACAGTGGTAGATATTTGGGAGGAATGGGCACTCTGAATGCACCACCATGTGGTTGGGCACACTAATTTATTTCCTAACAGGTAGAGCAGGAAAGCTGCTCAGAACTGCTCTGTTGTTCTACAAACTATACCATCTGCTTTGCTGCGCTCTGTTAAATCTGTAAGAACTTTAAAAACAAAATTTGGAGTTAGCTTGAGTAGCACTTAATTTTAAGTGGCTTTAGAAAAAGCATGAGAGCATTGTGCCCTCTGAAGGCATGGGATGAAACACACATGAGAGATGTACCAAGTTGATAATATAACTGAACCCCTTGAAGAGCCCAATCAAGAACTTATTTTCCTGCCAACACTTGCCTAGATGATTTTATCTAATCTCATGTATTAACTATAGGCTCATGACCCCCATATTAAAACCTTCAGCCCAGACCTCTTCTCTGACCTCCAGACTCACTACCTAAATGCTTCGTCTACAACTTGACATGGAGTTCAACCACACATCTCACACTGAACATGTCCTAAAAGGAGAAAATGTTCCAATGTCTTTAGTCTGTTTCTCCTGAATCTTTCCTATCTCGCTAGGTATGCAGGTAAAAATTCTTGACTCCTCTCCTTCTTTCGTGTTCAATCTATTAGCAAATTCTGTCAGCCCTTCCTTTTAAATATCCAGAATTTGATCCCCACTCGCCATCTCTACCATGACAACCCAGGTCCAAGAAGCATCATCTCTTGCCTGGACTAACACAGCCTCCTACCTATGGCTTCCTTGCTTCCACTTTTGCCCTCTACATGTACGCAATGCAGAGCAGGCAGAGGGAGCTTTTAAAAAGGTAAGTCAGATCATGTCTCTTCTCTGCTCAAACCTTATAGTGGTTTTTCAATCCACACAGCATAAAAATCTAAATTCTTTACCAGGACTTAAATGAGGCTAGATGGTCTGCACCCCAACCTTCCTCTGCCTCTTACTTGCATCTTCCTGGTGACATCTCCTATCACTTTCTATCCTACTCACTCTGTTCCAGCCACAAGGGTGTCCATGCTACTACACCTTAAACACACCCCTATTCCAGGGGCTTTGCCATGACTGACTGAAACACTTTTCCCCTGACATCTGCAAGTCTTCCTCCATTACTTCCTTACTGTCTCTGCTGAGATGTAACCTTGGAGAGTGCTTTTCCTGCTCATTCTACATAAAATAGCATGTCAAATCCATATCACTCCTTATCCTGCCTTATTTTTCCTGATAGAATGCAATACAGTTATTTATTTAATGCCTGTCTTCTTGCAGAGGATGTAAACACCTTGAGGGTAGGAACTTTGTTTTATTCTTAGCACCTTGAACAGTGCCTGACACAGAGCAGGTATAACTATATTTTTGTTAGTTGATTAATTGAATGAATAATGTACTCTTTTGTTCCCAGTCTTTCTCATAATGGAAACCTGCATGTTTGTACATCCTTGCACATCATCTGGAACACATCAGACCTTGATCCAGGCATTCACAATGTCCCAAGGATGGGAAATCTGGAGTTAATCATCCTTTTCAAATTGGCACTGCCCCATGGGCATTTTATCATCCTTATACCGAGACTGCTGGAAAATCCAGACTGAGCGATTACAATGTTCTCCTAAGGAGCCATTTGCTGTTCATAAAACTCTAAAAAATAGCGTCTATGGAACAAAGAGGCTGATGCAGGGTAGAGATACATTATCCTGAACAGCTTAAGATGGCTTCCAAAAATAGGATGTACCTTGTAATAGCATAATAACCTGTCCATTTCTCATTAAAAGGAGACTGAGGGTGCAACTGGCTCCACAGATTTATTTTTAAAGCTCTTTCATGATGTTGTTCTCATAGATTCTAACTGTGGACTTGAAGGAGAAATCTAAGATTCTAAAAGAGAATTTCTAATGACTGAGAAAATCATCAAAATATCCCATGTTTTCTAAATGTGGAATGGGAAAATGAGGCAGAGGAAAACAGAGGGAAGAAACTGCTGCAGAGAATACAGCAAGTGAATGTTAGATGAATCTTTGACTCTTTCAGAATTAATGGACTAAATGACCAGACAGAGCAAATATCTTGTCCCATTTGTTATGCATTATCTACATAAAAGCTTGGCTCAGAGAAGGCATGAGTATTTGGTAGTTATTATTATTTTAATCTCTGTGATATTGGTTAAGATCATAGCTTTTGATGTCAGATACACAAGGGTTAACTCTTAGCTGTTACTTACTAGCTGTGGGATTGGACTAATCACATAGACTCTCTGATCTTTTATTCTCTTATCTAGAAAATGGAGATATTAACACCCTTCATAGTGGAAGGACTATACAAAAATAAACAAATAAAAGAATGCCTGTAATGCAGTGTCTAGCATATAAATAATAATAATAATAACAACTGCAATACAAACAATAGATAAAACAGTTGGCATTGGTAGAAGAGAATAAGAAAGAGGAGGCATGTCTAAAGTACTTTATGATGACTCTTTCACTCTTTCAGTTCTCCACTCAGCCACCTATAGCACATGATTTGAAGAGTTGCTAAAAAAGTGAAAGGCTTTGGACTCTTATTTCTCATGCTGTATGGAGGGGGAATTATTTCCCTCTATTTGCCAATTGACTTCCCACCTGACTTCACATCAACTTAACATCCCTTCCAGGGTTTGATAATGACACTCTTTCCCTAGAAACTCACACTCATCCCCTTATAGTTAAGGTGTGTACATCCTTTTGTCTCTGCTCCAATCCTGCCAGTCCCCCCCTTGCACTAGGTTGCGTCTGCTCCTTGCACTCCAATCCAAGGACCCTTGGCTGCTTCACCCCTGCACCCTGTGCTCTGGTTATAGAAGATTCCTCATCACTCCCTGGAGGAAGAGATTGGGATCTCACAGCTCACGATCTTAGCACCTGCTGTTCCCTATCTTTGTTCTCACCCAAACCAACTCAGACTTATCCTTCAAGATCAAGTCTATGCATCACCTCCCTGTGAAGATCCTGCTGTCTTCCCCACCAACCACAAGAAGAGATGATCTGACTCCTTTGCATCATCTGTGTGCCTCATTAGAAATACATTAAGTCTTTTAGAATCTATATTGCAATTACTGGTTCATCTATAGCACAGGATGAGGGTCACACAGACCTGATTTCTAATTCCAATTCCCCATTTACTAACTAACTGATCTTGAGGATGTTATTTAATGTCCTAAGCCTCAGTACCCTTGTCTATAAAATGGAAATAATAATAGATACTGAGAGAATTATTATAAGAATTCAATGGGATCATGAAAATAAATGTTAGTCAATGTTGTCATGTAAGTGTTTAATGTGCACAGTGCCTGGCACATAGAACTCAGTCATTCATCCAAAAAATATTTATAAAGCATGTGTTATGTGGCAGGTATTGCTTTAGAAGCTTACAATTCAACAGAGGAAGTAAGACCCAGTTCCAGCATTCAAGAAGCTCAGAGACTATTACAGGGGTGGGTGAGGGAGTCTTGGTTGGGAGAGAGGTGCAGGAGAGCAGAGCACAAAGTGGATGGACAGACAAGGAAAGCTGCAAGACACCACAGTGTGGTAGGTGCTATGATGGGGTGGGATTACATGTGACTGTACCCACCCAAGTCTTGGAGGGGCAGAAAGCCTTCACAGAGGCTTTTAGATTCAAGCTGAGACCTGAAGGGTGAATGGGAATTAGCCACACAATGGTGGTGGTGGAGGTAGTAGAGGTGGTAGGGTGGTAAATTTGGTGGGTGGTTTGGTACTAGGGGAGGTAGGGCATGAAGGCTATTCTTGGCAGAGAATGTGCAGAGATGAGGAAACAAAAGAGAATATACTGAGTTCAGAGATCCCAAAGCATTTAAATATGGCTGGAGACAATGAAGACAACCATTCAATATTAAATTAATTAATTAGCTAAGTAAGTGATTAACTGGAATTTCCACACTTCCTACCTCACTAAACTCTAATAGCATTTTTCTGCTAACTGCCACATACATTTGAAGATGGTTCACATCCAGTAGAACACAATGTCTAAGGGCAGGGGCTCTGGATTCTGACTGCCTAGGTTCAAATCTCAGTTCTGCAACTTACTAGCTGTGTAACTTCAATTACTTACCTCCAGTTTCCTTTCTTGTAAAACCAAGAAAGAAATAGTCCTTTCTGTGGTTATACAGATTTAGTTATTAGTATGGCAGCTGACACAGACCAATAATCCAATAAATGTTATTAACATGATATGTACTCCTCCCTAAGTTTTCCCTGTGTGCACCTCTGTCTCGCCACCTGACTGCAACCTCCTTGGGGTCAAGGACACAGTCTTAAACATTTTCTCTTCCCTGAAAGAATAGAGCAGTACTGGTTAAAAATGGTCAGTAAATGTGTGCTGTTATACCAGTTCAGGCAGCACAGCAGAATGCTTAAGATCATAAATTTCAGAGCCAGATCTGTTTGGGCTCATATTTATAGCTCTTCCATTTTCTGACTCTGTGATCTTGGGAAAGTGGCTTAACTTCTCATTGCCTCAGTTTTCTCATCTGTACAATGGGAATAATCATAGTAATGACTTCACTGGTTAGTTAACCCATAAGCATTCAATGGGTTGGTTAACTTATGTAAAACCCTTAGACCAGCGCTGGTATTTTAAGAACTAGTTTTGTTAGTATTACACTGTGTGTATTTGTAGCATTAAAATGGAAAATAGGGGCTGAGGTGAGAATGCAAGATGCCTAAATATGCAGGCAACCTAAAGATACAATGGCAATCAGAGATGTATAATTTCTATGTATTTGTGTAAAATCACCTGTACATATGCACAAATAAATATTCACAACCTCATTGTATTAAAAGTAATATCATCTGAGGTAACAGGTCATATGTAGATTGCTCTCTGTTTTATACCTGATTTTGTCCTATTAATCTTGAGTCAAAGAGAATCTTGGCTTTAGTAGCACCCGAGTAAGAGACTGGAGGGCTTCCCAGAAATAAGAAACCAAACAACAAGAGACCACATCTCAATATCCTGATACCAACAATACCAAAAATTACAGCTTTAAAAAGTTAGATATTGGTGATTGATCCAATCCTAAGAGACTCAACGCAATTTGAAGCATCAAAGTCAGTTCTAAAGCTGGATCAAATCCACTTACCCATCCCTGATTTAGAGCTTATGGATTTTATTCTTCTAAGGATCTGTAATCCAAATATCTCACTTGGGGCTGATGGGGGAAGACGCAATAAAGTGTACAGAATGCTAGGAATTCAAATGGGGAAATTCCTAACTCCTTAATTAAAGTTGCAAGGATAATGCCTTCTGCATGAATCACATTCATAAAAGTATAATAACAACCATAGATTTATAGCTGGACAATGGATATATGTCATGCTCTGAGTTACAGCTGAGAACACAGTTTGTTAAAGCTGAATTATGGCAAGTGCCTTCAACTGAAAAAATGTATGCATAAAATATTAGCCATGATACACACTTAGAATACTCTGCAGTTTCTTTTAAAGGTGATAAATTAAGAATGCTTCCTTTTGAATGAATTACAATTATCACTTTCTTTTTAAAAAGCGGCTGAATGTATCTTGATCCTATCTCCTATTTAAAGAATATGTCCCTAACCTTAACATTTTCCTATGTAACTTTCTCTAGGATCCCTGGATTATAGGCACAAGCCACTGTAAAAATGAGAAATACACCTCAGCCATTTCAATCGGTAATTATTATGTTTGTTACCAAGCTGCTTCTACATGTTCTTTGATACCATGGGCAAGTTTACAAGTGTTCAGAGCACCTTTGTTTCCTTTCTGATTATTTTAAGAAAAGCCGGGTAAGAATTGCCTAGGCAGTAAATATTCCTTAGACACCCACCATGAAGGCATACTTCTTCCTCCAAGCCAGGAAATGAAAGGAGAAAAATTTTCAAAGCATTTGAAAGTACATTTTCATTAAGAAACTTGGGGATTTGAGCTCATAACTCAGCCCTCCAAGTAAGGGAGTTTGTTGGGTAGAATAAGTGACCCTCCAGGCCTACAAGGGGATTCTGTCACTTAGCTGGCAGATGATGGAGTGAGTTTTGGTACTTCCAGTTGTCAGATTTGCAATAACATTTAGCCTTTGCAAATTACTTTACCAACTCCCAAGATCATCAGTCTGTCGTTGGGAGGTTTTTTTTTTCCCCTGAAACTTGGCTTTAGCTCCTACTGGTCTACTGACTTGAGTTATTGCTCAGTTTATCCAAAACTCATCAGCTTGCTTCATCATCTCCTGGCCGGGGCATGATTCACCACTTAAGCTTCTCCTTTTAAAGGGGGGAGGGGGATATATATAGATATATAGATATATATCCACATATATATTAAATGCTATTAATTAAAAAGATGCTCTTCCCTTAATTAGACCTTAAAACTATTTCTTGCTTTAAAAATTGCTATTCTCTGAAGATATTCAAGATTTCCATTTTGTATGTTTATCCAGCAGCTCAGGAAAAAAAAGTTAGGGAATATAATTCTTTGATTACTCCTTTCCTTTCCCTATGTTACTTTTTTAATATATATTTTTCTGCTTTTTTCTAAACATTAGAATAAAGTACATTTGTGGAAAATTTTGAAATTATGGAAGAGAGAAAGAACAATATAAAAAATCATTCCTAATTTTGGTGCCCTAAGATAATCACCATTAACATTTTAATATTTCCTTCCAAAACTTTTCTGATGTGCCTTCTAACAGCATTAGGATCAAAATATACATACCAGCTTTATATACTGCTTTTAAAATGTAACACTATATGTGAGAATTTCTCCATTCTCATATTCTTTGAAAATCTAATTTTTAATGGTTGTATAATACTCTCTAGTGTGGACATACCTTAATGAATTTAACCATTTCTATCTTGTTTGACATTTAAGATATATTTAATTTTTCATACTTATACCCAGATCCTTACTCTAATCTCTGTTTCCTCAAAGTTTCTATAAGTACAAATATTGTGTCAACAGATATTTTAGAAGCCTATTTAGCACATACTATTTACCAAACATTGTTCTTAACTTTAATAATATTGGTTTATTTTATCATCGTAACGAGTAGGTACTACTGTTATCCTTATTTTACAGATCAGAAAACTGAGGCAGTGAGATTAAGGAATTTCCCAAAGTCACACTATGAATATGTGGGTGGGGGGGAGGAACTGGGCTTTGACCTCAAGGAAATGCTCCTAAACACTGCTCCAAGCTGCCTCTTGGGAAATGTTGCAAGGCTTTTGGTAAGTATCATCAATTTTTACAAAGATCATACAATATGCAACCACATGTGAGAGTACATACCTCACCTCATATCACCTTACATTCACCAGCACAGAATGTTATCGTTTTTAATGTCTGCCCCTAAATTTTAGACTTTACATTTGCATTTATTCAATTCAGTCCCTTTTTTCTGAATTATATAGATGTTTTTGTTCTTTGAGAATATAGTACTTTGAACATAGTTGGAGTTCAACCAATATTTGTGGGTTGATTGATTAATTGATGGATTGAGAAAAAAGGAGAATTAATTCAAGTCAGATCGATAAGTACAGATTCAGACTATTTGAATACAGGTTCGCAGGCTTGAAAGAACAGTATGGCCACCTGAGCTATTAAAGACGAGGCAAATATCTGATAATGTATAAAGAAAAACTCACAGCATCCATGCTTCCACTCAATAGGGTTCTTTCCTAACTCAGACACAAGCTAATAGATGTTCCTTCAAGAAGCTTACTATCCCTGAAGGGTCAGATGGAAAGCAGTTGGAAAATAATTCAAGATGGTATCTAGTCATGAACTAAATGAAACACTGTTATGGTAGGTCTGAGAGGGGAGAAAATTTGCAAAGGCTAGACCTTGAGCTGTCCTCCTGTGAGATTTGTCTTATGTAATCCTATTGAATTAGTGGAGCACGTCCTTCTGAGCAATGGTGAGTCCATTCTTTTAGATAAAACCTAATTCAGGAAAAGTAGAAATGTTTGCAAATGGCAATATTTTTAACTGCCTTTTATTTTTAAGCAGGAAATGTAATATCTGCAACTGTACCTACTCATTTTCTTCTTATTTCACTATCATGGAAGTGGTTCATTTTGGTTTATTTAACTTGATGTCAAAATATAGAAACTATATAAGTAGGCTGATTTTATGCTGTGCTTCTGAACACATCTAGAGTTTGAATAAGATATATTGATGCTCAGGTAAGGTGGCTAATTATGAAATGTGGCTTGTCTAGTTGCACTTTTTAATAAAGTATTCTTTAAAATGAGAGATGATTTATTTTTTGTTGCAGAGGCTATTAACAGTAGCTTTTTAAATACAGAACTAATTCTCACGTTTCTGGAAATGTAGGCTTATTTCTAGATACTTCTCTTCTTGAGAGCAAATACTGCAGCAGTTTAAATACTATACTACTTCTTAATTGTTTTGCAGTTAAGAAAAATGCAATCATAGAATGATTAAAATTTTTTAAAAGGTTAAGATACAAACATATCCATTTCTTCCATTAGGCACCAAAAATACCAAGCCTAAGGCCTATACAATTTTCATAACCCACACACACAAGAATGTAAGAAAAATGTACTGGCTCTAAAATAGGAAAAGAAAATTGCAAAATAGGAATTGATAAATGCTATTATCTTATCTACTGAAGGCATCTTTCCGTAAACTCTTCAATGACAATTAAATCTTAAGACGGTTATACATTAAGTTAAAATGTACCACTTCCCTTATTAAAATATGTTTGATATGGTGTGGGCCTCCAAAAGTAAGAGAACCTAAGACTTGCAAAGATCTTAAATTGGCCCTCAGGTTAAGGACATACTTCT
Source organism: Tapirus indicus (assembly GCA_031878705.1). Taxonomy (NCBI): domain Eukaryota; kingdom Metazoa; phylum Chordata; class Mammalia; order Perissodactyla; family Tapiridae; genus Tapirus; species Tapirus indicus. Next base: position 21,943,733 of record CM062935.1, read on the forward strand.
GTCTGATCAAGCTGTTTTCCAGCACTGCTCACTCAACATGGCTTTCATTTCTCCATTAAGTAACAAACACTATATAACATAGCTAAGGTACACTTAGGATATCAACAGGTGTTATAAAATTTCTACATCTGTCTACAGCCTTGATAAATAAAGGTCAGCTGCTTCAGGCATTTGCTTCTGCTGACTATATTATTTAAGATGTTTACAGTATGATTTTCTCTATTTTAGCCACTGTTTATTCTTCATTGAATATATAATTTCAACCTGCTTTTTGGCAGACCCTGGAACAAACTATTCACTGCTCCTCCTCCGTGGCCACCCAGTTTGTGGTACTTTGTTACAACAGCCCTAGCAAATGACACATTAGGTTGAAAATTCAAACTCCAGCAAGAAGAAAACTGATCCATTTGGGTCAGGTGTCCTTCTCTGCTGTACTCAACTCTGGTCATGGGGGCAGGATTATAATTTCTGCAGACCAAGTATGCATGTGAGACAAAGTGAGGTCTTGGCCTGTGTCCCTTGAAAATAGAACAGGAGTCAAGAATTAAATGCTGATGCTCTATTTGGGAGGTGCAAATCAGGGCAGCAAGAGTGAGGAAAAGGTAAGACTACCATATAACCCAGTTTGCTTTAGTCCTGGTTTGCACTTGTCCTGCTGGATTGTGAGTGAGTGATGAGCAAATGCATGAGTGGTTCTCCTTGAGGAGAGGCATGGTGATGCTCTCAGCTCCACAAATTAAGCACCATCTACTTCTTCAAGAAAGACTTTGTGATGCCAAATGATCAAAGTGTTCACAGGAATAGAAATCAAGAACCCAGGGTTCTAGTTTCGTTTTTGTTCTTACCTTTCATCTGGCCTAAGAATTTCTATGGAATATCAGGTTTGGAAGATATCTAGCTTTGGGTTTACTGACACATGTAAGTTTTTTATAGTATTCTTTGCATTTTAATGTATGTTACAAAAACTAACCAAAACATCAAATGTACAAAATATAGTTCTAAAATAAATTTATCTAATGAAAAATGAGTCAATCAATCATTTAAAGAAAAAGATTCAACAAATCAGAGAGCACTAGAGCAAAAATTGCGGGAGTGGTTCACAAAGGAAGTTCATTCATAAATCCAATGTTTAATTCCTTGTGCAACATGCAAGATGTTGTGGTTCAGCCTGTTCTTGAACAGCTCCAATGACCAGTTTCTCCTGCTACCTCTCTCTCTGTGCCTCAGCCAGGTCTTTCCTCTTCTTCTTCTGTTTTTTCCCATTAGTCCTGACTCTATCCTGTGGAGTCATACGGAATTATTCTATTGTTTCTTCTTCATGCCTGTCCTTCAAGTACTTGAAGTCAATAATCAAACCTTCTTTTAATCTTCTTTTTCTCAGGGCTAACTATTTCAATGACCCTTCCTCATGGAGAATCTTTATATTCTCTTCTCTGTTATTTTAGGAATAAAGGGAGAGAATGCCCACATCTCAAGAGCATATATTTCTCATGTAATCCACTTGTGCAGAGCTCCAGGAGAATAATAAGTCACAACATTTCTATGTGGCTCAAATTTTTGAAATTCTTACATAAAAAATGACCTCATTTGATCCCCTCTGTACCTTTGCAAGGTGGACAGGTAACATTACCATTTATTAGATTAGAAAACTGAGGGACAAAAATATTAAGTAATTTCCTTGAATTAGAAGACAAAATTTCTGAGCATAAAAATAGTCTCCATGCGCTAATATTTTGTATTTTCTGCTAAAACTGCTATTTATATAGTCTCTGATCTCATGAAGTTCACAACCCAAGATGTAAGATAAGACAGACAGAACCACAGAAAATGGAGAATAGGAAGGAAAAAGTAGAGTAGAAAATTAAAAGAGAAAACATATGGGGTCTGGAGAGGGGTGGATGGGCAAATCAGAGGGAAGTGATGGGTATGAAAGAAGCATGATATCGTATTCGAACATTTTAGAGTGGAGTCTTTCTTCATGTTGGCCCCTGAACTTGAGATCCCTGAAGCCAGAGCCTGCTGCTTCAGTGGTGCTAGGGAGGCCTCTCAGAAAATAAAATAAAATACATCTATTCCCTCTAAGGAATAGAAGAAATCTCAAGCCCAGCCCCAAGTTTGATGATTTGCTAGGAGGAATTACATGATGCAGTATATAGTTGTACTCATAGCTAAGATTTATTACAGTGAAAAGGTATAAAGCAAAATCAACACAGGGAAATGCGCATAGGATGAAGTTCAAAGGAAACCAAGTGCAAGCTTCCAAGATACCTATCCTAGTAGAGTCATACAGGACATGCTTAATTCCTCCAGCAATGGGTTGTTACAGGACATATGAAATATTGTCTACCACAGAAGCACAATGGAGCTTCAGTGACCAATGTCCTTATTGGGAGCTGGCAGGTACCAAAGTTCCAGACTCCTAGAAGGAAAGCAGGTGTTCAGCAGGAATGATATTGTTTCTACAAATAATTTAGGCACAGAGAGCCACTCTGATCAGTTAGGGGCCATTTTATATATGTATAGGGAACTGTTTATCATTCAAGTTCCCAGATTCCAGCCAAGGCCAACCTTGCAAGTAGGACTTCCTAAGGATAGTAGTCCCAGGTCTGTTATGTTAGCTTTTCTTCACATACAATAAATGCTCCATCCAGCCAAGAGCTTTATTACTATCTCAGGTTGATTAGGCTCTAGAACAGAATTTCTTTTCTCCTCTTGGAAAAAGGGAGCCCAAACTGTTCCAATATATAAATATCAGTCATCAGAAATACATCGGGATAGTAGGTACAGGAAAAGGAGTAAGATCAAGGATCTAATGACTAAATCCATCTGATGGATACATAACTCTATAGTCTCATTGATGATCCCTAAAGAACATTATTTCTCAATCCCATTTGAGAGTTAGTTTGTGCAACTGAGATATTTCTGCCCCTTAAATCTAACCTAAATATTTCCTTTTGTTGAACTGGGTCTTTCTTCCTGGCTTAAGAAAGCCTTCTATTCCCTGTGGAAGCTCTGTTGGTCCAGGTCAACAGATCATCAGAGTGCATGATGGTGTCTGCACTGAGGCATATCACAAAGAAACAAGCATTTGATCCTTACATGGAAGAAACGGGTTTTAAACTTCTATACATATAAAATAAAGGTAATCAATTCAGATTACTCGAGGAAAGTGTGTCAGAAGATCTGCTTTCCTTCAGAGAAAACTTAGTCACTAATTAGGTATGTCTCATTGGGCAATTAAACCTCCAAATCTCAGTTTTCTCATCTATAAAATGAGATCTCCAAGCTGCAGGGCCTGTAAAGTCCCTTCTGAGCTAAGACTTTCTGATTCAATGGGTTTCACAATGATGCCATACACAATACCACTGGTATTATTAAAAAGTCCTAATGCTCTTGACTCAAATGTCTTCTATCCTATTCAAATTCAGGGGTGGGATGGACATTGGGCAAGGAGCTGGGGTTGCAGAGGAGAGACAACAAAAGAAGAAGTTGTAGGGATTAAAAGAGCATCTGAATAAAAAGGGGGTGTTCCAAATAGTCTCCCTACTCAGAAACGTTTATTTGAAGCATATAGAACTATTTCTTTGTGCTCCAGCTGAACTTCCCCTTCTTGGTTTTTAATAATAAAGAAACCAGCACATTAATTTTTTAAAAGAGGAAATGATAGGGCAAAGACTCCATAAACAGCTGAAATGTTAATCACACAAAATCTCCCAAAGCAATTTCATTCTGGACTCCTCATGGTTATGCATTACAATAGGAATTTTCATCAGAACACTGACCCTAGGATAGGCTGCTGGGTAAATGACACCTGTGGCAGCCCGATTCCCTGTGCTGGCTCTTGAAGGGACAATCAGGGCAGGATGTTTCAGAAAAGCCATTGGCATAGATGGTGATGCTGAGGCAACAAAGGGGGTAATTAATCCGTTTTGAGAAACTACTAGGTGCTCTGCATATATTACCTCAATTGATTTCAACAATAGCCCATGAAGGGATATGATTATCATGCTCACTTCATAGATGATGAAAATGAGGTTCAGAGAAGGTAGGAAACTTTACTAAGTCACAAAGTCACCCAGTGTATTAGTTTTCCACTGCTGTGTTCTTCTTGCATAATGAGTTACCACAATCTCGGCAGCTTTAAACAACACAATGGTAGTATCTCACAGTTTCCATGGGTCAGGAGTCCAGGTACAAGTTAGCTGGGTCCTCTGCTCAGGTCTCACGGGGCTGAAGTCAAGATGTTGGCCAGGGCTGTGATTCTTACCTGAGATTTGTGGTCCTATCCAAGCTCACTGGTTATTGGCAGAATTCATTTCAACTAATAGAGGTCACACACTTCCTTGCCACGTGACTCCCATAAGCAGTTCACAACATGGTTATTTGCTCCCAGGCCAGTCAGGCCCACCCAGGATAATCTCCTCTTTGGTTAACTCAAAGTCAACTGGTTAGTAACCTAATTGCAGCAATGATATGCAATCGTATTCACAGGTTCCACCCACACTCAGGTGGGGGACAGGGAGATTATACAAGGTGTGGGACACTGAGGGTCATCTTAGAATTCTGCCTATCATACCTAGCTAGTAAATGGCAGAGCCAAAGCATGACTTCAGGTCTGTTACTTCCAAAGCCACAGTACTGCCTGCACACCTGAGCCAGCCTGGGTTGAGGCAGGAGCCTCGACAGATATTTCCAACCATGGCAACTGGTTCAGAGAATTAGAGAAGACAGGTAAACCCCAGCTGGCCTGACATTACTGAGAGGGAGGGGTGGTGACAAGTTTTAGTGTCTAAGTTTCCCTGCCAAGGATTACCTTTGAATGGGATCATTTTGAGATTCCTCAAAAACAAATGTTCCTTGTAAAGGCCTCAGACCATCAGGAAGAATCTGGTTGCCCTGCATCAGTGGCTAAATTTCCATACATATTGGTTCCTCTCAAGGATCCCTACTTTCTGCTCAGCCTTTCTGCCACATTTATAGAGTGCCTGCTGTAAGCCAAGAACTCTGAGAGTCACTGAGGATACACAGATGAAAAGAGAAGATCCTGCCCTCAAGAGTTTTAGGTCTTAAGTTGTAGGAAAGGGATAAAAGTGGAAGGGGATAAAAGAAATGTGTTCAGGGATATATATATATATATATATATATATATATATATATATATATATATAAGTTATAAGTTAGAGAGGAAGGAGCCATATCTGCCCAGGAAGGTTCCATAGAGTTCAATCTGATTCTTAAAGAGAAAGAGGTTGTTGAGAGGATTAGATGTGGAGTATGGGGGGTTGGGTGGGGAGGGCATGAGAGGCAGAGGAAATGTCTTCCTTAAAACCCTTCAGTGATTCTCCACTGACTCTTAAGATCAAATCCAGAGTCTTGGATATGACTTAGAAGTTCCTATGTGATCTGGCTTTTTCCTTTCCAGACAATGTTCTCCTTGATATCTGCTGTCTGGACTCACCACTGGTCTTTCACACGTGTGATTTCCTCTTCTGGAACATTCTTTACCAGTATACTGCTACCACACTTAGCTCCCCAAGCTATCTTTCCACAGCCCTACACACACATACACTCATAATGCTACTGTCTAATTACTATTTACTCTTCAGGTCTTGGATTAGACGTCACTTCCTCTAGAAAACCTTCCTCAATGCCAAAGCTCTGATTTAGAACACTCACTGTAAATGCTCTCATAATATTGCATGCATTCTCTAGCATAGCATTTATCAGTGTCCTGTCTCCTTGAGCCTAGTGGAAGATACAATACAGCTAAGTTAAGGGATCAGGCATATCTTTTCACTCTTCCATCTCCAGTGCTTACCAGTTACTTAATAGGTGCTCAAAAAATACTGGTTGGAAAAACAGGTAAAAGGCACAGAGGCAACACTTGCCCATGGAAAAAAATTAAAGGCATCATAGACTAAATGGAAACTACATTGCTCAAGTCTTCCAGAGCCTAATGTCTGCACTAGGGTACCTGATACAGGCCTTAGCAGAGAATTTATATATAGAAATCATATACAAAGTATATATATATATAAAAATAATATATGAATGTATGAATCATGTATATATATGAATAATAGTGCTGAAATGAAGATCAGAGAAAAGAGAGACATTTCTTAATATAAAAGTTTGGAATTCTGATTTTCTGTTGGAAACATGGTCAAGAAATCAGGTATGCTTTTCAAGATGGCCATTCCTAGAATGTAGGTATATCAGTCAAGCGAGGCGAGGGTTTGCTGTAGTAACAAATGATCCCCCAAATTGCAGTGGCTTAAAACAAAGCTTTATTTTTTGCTCACAATGCATGATCATTAACTGCTCCCAAAACTGGTCACTCCAGACTCAGGCTGACCAAACAGCCTCTATCTCTGATATATCTATGGCCATCATAAGAGAGAAGAGACGTGACAAATTGAAAATGTCCATCTTGGAAGTGATGTATGTTACTTCATCTGTATTCCATTAAGTAAAGCAAGTCCACATGGCCACTCCTGAGTTCAACAGGGCAGAGACATCTAAACGTCACACAAGAAGGGGTTCTTCAAGGAGGGAAAGTGAAATATCGGACCAACAATAATCCATCACACCAGGGATCAGCAGGCCGCAAGCCTCTTTTCTAACATTTGGATTTTCCTTTTCATTTGTCAGCAATTAAACTTTAGAATACTGCCCTGCAGTTGGAGTAAAGAATACAAGTTAAGGTTCTAGAGGAAAGAGAAAGGAAGAATCAGAATCCTTAGTTTGGAAAGGTTCCTATAGTTCACATAGTCACAGTACCATATTTTATGAATGAGAAAATCAGCTCAGAGCAGCTGATGGCCTTCCCCAAGGCACCCCTGTATCATGCGAGAGCTGAGACCACATCCCAAACCACCGGTCTCAGGACTTAGGATCATTCTTCCATTGCCTACACAAGATGAGATAACCCAACTTAATGTCTATGAACCAAACCCAAGGCTTTGCACAGCGTGGATATGGTTCCTGCCTTTGAACCTGATTTACGGTCCTGCTGAGAGAACCCCCCAGTGCGATGAGTTACAATGGGGCTTTTCTCAAACCAATTCTCCTCGCTCTGTTGAGAGAGGCTGTGATTATGCTCAGTTCTTCGCTTGTTTTATAGCTTGGTACTGACATAGTGAGAGCATCTACAATAAAAGTGTCTATGGGGCTTTGTTTCCTTTTGTATAAATTCATTGTCTAGAATCTAGCAGCCCCATGTCTTGATGATTTATCAGAATTAGTCCATTTAGGAAGAAGCGCCTTGCTCAACTGAAATCTGTTCTCTTTGTTTTATCCAAACACTGGTATTGTCATGTAGCTTAAACTAAGCTCTTATATCTATTTTAAAGTAAAAAAACAAAACAAAACCCTCTCTGGTCCTCAGTCAATTCTTCTCCTAAAGTCTCTCTATTCTAATCTTTTTCATGCTTCTTGATTGTATAATGAACACTATTTCTTCATCATCATTTTCTTCCCCACTGACATTCCATGTAATTTGACTACATAATCTGATGGCTACCTTCATTTATGAATTGGTCAAATCTTAGAGATGGCAGAAAATGTAATGAAACAGAGCTATTTTTAAAGAATAAAGCATGGTTTATTTAGACTTTTATCCTTAGTTTTTAATATAAGCTTTACAAATATCACAGATTTTACATTCTTCAAATTTTCTATGTAAAAACAAGGAGCACACACTACAATGTTCTCAAATCCTTAAGAAAACACATATATTAATGTACAATATTAGCACTTTGTTCAGTCTCTGAGTTTTGAGTCAATTAATTTATGATCTCTTGTTTTCTATTTTTGATACACTTAGGTTGCATTTTTTTTCTTCTAATATATTCATGCTATTGAAGTGCAAGGTTTAGTACTAAGAACTGAGCAAAGAGTAGACATGTGAAGGGGTTTGAGGATAGATTGGGGTAGTCTAAGAAGTGAAATAAATGTTCACTGCCTGCAGAGAGATTAGAACCTAGATTTTTAAAAAACGGCTCTTGACACTTTCAGGAATTGGAGTCTAAAAGGTTGTTTTGGGGCCCGCCACTCCCCAGTTGGATTTTGACTGCCCACTCCTCATTTCCTGACTCTGGCAAAGGGTGCAAAGGAGCAGTTCATGTGGTTTACCTTTGAACAGCTCCAAGGACTAGGAATGTGATAAGTGAATTCACCTTCTCATGATGTGTTGTTCTGCAATTTATATCCACATACACACATATATAACACAGGTGGAGTATTTCCCTGAGGATTTTCCAGCATAAATAAACTAAATGATGTCATGTCAGACAAGGGAAATTCTTCAAAGAAAGCCAAGTTGGCATATAGAATCCAGATACTAGGAGCACATTTGAATAGGCAGACTGTGTGCTAAAAAGCTGCTTATCTACAATGCCACAGTTTGGAAAAGCTCAAAAATTTGGTTATTTGAATAGGAGTATTCCTAGAAGACATCGTCAATTAGTAAACAGGTGACTGGGCTAGGATGAGGAAGCCATAATTATGCCCTAGAGATCTATGGACTTAACCTGCTCCTTGACTTAATTTCCACAGCCCAGCTCAGTGTGATTTCTGTCTTGGCCCTGGTAACTATACTATGACCTTTTTCCTTTTTTCTTAAAAACTGCTGATACTATATTAAATCTACTGTTAAGCACCACAATTCTAAACCACAATATCTTTTATATATTAATTATTCTCCTCTATATAAAAGTAGTACATGTTCACCATAGAAATATTGGAAAATAAGAGAAGTATAAAGAAGAAAAATTTCATGTAATCTTATTGCTCAGACATAAAACTTCTAAAATATTTGGGATACTTCCATCTAGCCTTTTTTTCTAGGACGTCTCCATCTCTAGCCCCCTATCTACACATCCACACCCACACCCAGAACCCCCCCTCCAACACACACACACACACACACATACAAATGAAGGCATCTTCCATCACTTACTAGAAAATTACTTAACCTTTTTACTCCTTGGTTTTCCTATCTGACGAAATGCAGATTAAAATAATGCCTGTTTCACGGGACTGGTGTAAGGACTAAATGAGTGAGTTAGTACATGTAATGTACTTAGAAGCTTGTCTGGCACATAACAGATACTCAATAAATGTTGGCTACTATTATTCTACTGTATATACAGTTTTGTTTCCTTTTTTAAAACTTTATAAGATACATTCCACCTCTGTCTCCCCACCTTCATTGCTATAACCCTAGTCTGAGCTAGCATCGTCTCTCCCCTGAAGTACTGCAGTGATCATTTACCTGATGCCCTCAGCAGGACCTCCAGTCTAGTCTCCATGTAGCAGGCAGGGCCATTTGTTGCAAATATAGATCAGACATATTGCTCTCCTGTTTAAAACCCTTCGATGATTTCCAATGACACATAAAACAAAATATAAATTTCTTACTATATTTATCATGTAGGAACTGGATTCCGATTCATGTCACGGAACCCTGGTTAGAGTCGCCTGAGCAAATAGAAACGTGTACTCAGGTATTCCAGAATGAGTGTACCAGCTGCATGATGCCCTCAGGGTCCCAGGTGCCTTTTGTCTTCCTGCTCCAAAATCCTTAGCCTAAAGCTCTCAGTCTTTTGGTTGCCAGGCACTGTTCCATCTCCAGGATCTTTTCCATGTTCCAGAGAGAAACAGAAGAGAGGGGTTAAAGAGCAAAAGTCAAAAGTCCAAGGAGATAAGCTGCAGAGTCTGTCCCCTTTGCAAGAGCCTCCTAGAAGCCTCCTTCCACACACTGATTTCTTCATAGATCTTTCTTGGCATGGACAGTGTCACAGTCCCCCTTACCCCTACTCCAGATGCAAGAGACACCAGGAAAACCAGGGTTTTTATTATACACATTGGTGCTCCACAGTAAACTGGTTGCCTCTGGAAGAAAGAAGAGAGATGGGATGTTAGGGTGAGCAACTAGCAGTATCTGCCACCGCCTGGCCTACAATATCCTTCCTCATGCCTACCTGCCTTACATCTCTGCTTGTTCACTGTGCCCAGTCACACTGGTCTTAGTCCTTAGAAGACACCAATTTCCTGCCTGCCTCAAAAAAGGTCACTGCCCTTGCCTTCCCTTCTGCCTAGAAGGTTCTGCCCTCTGGTCTGCACATGGCTGGCTCCTTCTCTTCATCAAGTCTTAGTAGAAATGTAACCTCTTCAGAGAGCCTTCCTCGATTCCCTATGTAAGGTCACCCCTCATCCCTCCCTCCCACCCCCTTTTGCTTCATAACACTTATCACTAGTTGAAATTACCTTGTTAATTAATTTGCTTATTTGTTTACTGTCTGTCTCCTTGACTAGGACATAAGATGCAAGAGAGCTGGGCCTTCGCTCCTGACCATATCTCCAGTGCTCGGAACAGGGCCTGGAACGTAATGTTAGATTTGGTGAACAAACGTGGAATGAATTATGATAACTCTCTGTTTTCATTAAATGTTATTCAAGAGACTTAACAGCTGCATAATATTCCACTGAATAAATATAACGCAATTAACCACTTCCTCTGGTTTGGTATTGTGGTAAACTGAACGGTACCCCAAATATGTCCACATCCTAATCCCCAGAACCTGTGAATGTTACCTCATATGGGGAAAGGGACTTTGCTGATGTGATTAAGTTAAGGATCTTAATCTTAAGAGATTAAGATTTTAAAATGGGGATATTATCCACGTGTTTGTGTTTGTTGTTTTTAGTGCTGTCCAGTCAATTCCGACTCCTAGTGACCCTGCGTACAGCAGAGTGGAACCCTGCCCCATCTTTTTGTGCCATCCTCCCCCCTTCTGGTGCTGTATCAGACAATGCTCCACTGCTATTCATAGGGTTTTCCTGGTCACTTTTTTTTTTTTTTTTTTTTTTTTTGTGGGGAAGACCAGCCCTGAGCTAACATCTGTCGCCAATCCTCCCCTTTTTGCTGAGGAAGACTGGCCCTGGGCTAACATCCGTGCCCATCTTCCTCCACTTCATATGGGACGCCGCCACAGCATGGCTGACAGGCAGTGCGTTGGCGGGCGCCCGGGATCCGAACTCGCGAACCCCGGGCTGCCAAGCGCGGACTAAACCGCTGCGCCACCGGGCGGCCCCTCCTGGTCACTTTTTTCAGAAGCAGGTGGCCAGGTCCTTCTTCTTAGTCAGACTTAGACTGGAAGCTCTGCTGAAACCTGTCCACCATGTGTGACCCTACTGACATTGTAAATACTGGTGTCATAACCTTCAGCATCGCAGCAACACACAGCTGTCGCAGTACGACAACCAGTTGGTGTGGTTTCCTGACTGGGAAACGAACCTGGGCTGCGGTAGTGAAGCTCTGAATCCTAGACACTAGACCACCAGGGCTGGATTTATCCATATAGGTCTGATGTAATCACAACAGTCCTTATCTAAGGGACACAGCAGGAGTCAAAGAGGAGAAGGCAACGTGATGACAGAGCAGAGGTTGAAGTGATGGGCTTGGAAGGTGGAGGAACGGGGCCACAAGCAAAGGAATGTGGGTAGCTAACAGAGCTGAAAAAGGGAAGAGAACAATTATCCCCTTAGAGACCCCAGGACGAACCAGCCTTGACACTTGAACTTAGCCCATTAAAATTGATTTCAGGCTTCTGACCTCTAGAACTGTAAGAGAATACATTTTGTGTTATACAAAGTCATTAAATTTGAAGTAATTTGTTATAGCAGCAACAGGAAACTAACATAGATATTTAAGACTTTTCCCCCTGAGTGTTTACTATTATAACAATGCTGTGATAAACTTCCCTTTACAGATACTTTGTCTACTTTCCAGTGATTTCATTAGAATGGATTCCTATAACCAGAATTCCTATAAGTTTTCACCATGTTCCAACATCCCCAGCGGTGGCTGGGCAAATGCCTGAGCAACCTGCCTGTTTAGAGGCGTCTGCTATTTTGAACCACAGCCACCGGGCCTGCATAGATTTAACCTGCTTTGTCCAACAATCACACAACCCAAAGAGATTGCTTTCCAGTGGAAACAATGTATACAAAACTAAGCAAAACACAAGGGTGTGGTTTTTTTTGTTTTTTTTCTCATTGTCTCCCCATTCATACTATAACCTGGAAGTGGTGAGCAGAAAAATCTCAAGTTCAGCTCCGAGGATCTAGACACACTTTTGATACCTGTCAGAAGGGCCTTTGAAGCACAAAACAGTATCAAACCCCCAAGGGAAGGCTGACACAGAAGTCCTGGCCTGTGAGTCAATCTGAGAAGCCTCTGGGTATGAACAGACATGGCAGCTGTTAGAGGGTGTGGCCCATGTAGGCTGCTTGGCCGGGGTGGTCTCTGCGGCAAGAGAGAGAAATAATTTACTTGGGGGCCAAGTGACAAGTGTGGGGTCCCTCAGGGCAGAGCATATCAGTGTTCACCCCTCAGCACAGATGAGAAGCACGTTGCAAATAATTCAGTAGGGAAACTTGTGAATGAGTAACTTTTGTGTTTTCCCACATTTTCCACCCTAGAACCTTGCAACTCAAAGTGTGTTTTGTGTACCAGCAGCATTGCCGTCCCATGGGAGTTTGTTAGAAATGCAGATCTCAAGCTGCATACAGACCTATGGAATCAGAATCTACATTTTAACAATTTCTCCAAGTGATTTTTACTCATTTAACATTGGAAAACGTAAGCCCTAGTGTCTAACCTGCATAAAAGCAGAGCTTTTGTGAGCTTTGTTCAGAGTTGTATTTCCTGTGCCTCAAATAGTGCCTGGCATTACTTAGAGGGGCTCAACAGATGGTTGTCTTATGAATGATTATATGAGTGAATGCACTAAGGCTGGCGTGCTGAAGATGCATTTGAAAAGATGAGAGTTACTTGTGTATTTTTCTGTCTTTTACACACACATGCACACATTTAAATCAAAGAATATTTTTTGACTCCATACCTCAGGTGAATTAGCACAACCTAAATAAGTGGCTGCAAGGTGAACTCCTTACCTGGCCATTGTGAAAGCTGAAATCCAGGGAAGAGGTTAAGATAAGAGAGCTGGAATGAGCCTGGGGAAGTTACTCCCATGACTGAGAAGAGGATATAGGTCTGTGGTTCACCCTAATGTAAAAAGTTACACCCTTCCTTGGGAATAAATGGAATAGCACTTGAGAGGAGTGACTGCCCAGGATCCCGTGCCTAGAGGTGACCCAGGGAGGCTGGCCCTATAGAGGGGTGCAACAGACCCCAGAAAAAAATTCCTGCTCCAGCCTTGGCATAAATGCAACATCTCTGACTTCTTTCTAAAGATCATTCCTACCAGATCATGGTCACATCACCACAACCCTGCTGGCCTGAAAACTTTGGAGCACCACATGAGCCTCTGGATTGTTTAGTGACTGTAGCAAGGGGCCTCTATAATGACTGAGATTGAATTTTCCTCCAGCCTTGTGATATAAAGACTGTGAATCAGATTTCATTTCATTTAAAGAAATAAAGAAGTAAGACATTCTCTTTTTCATAATTTCTTTTTGATTTTTATTATGAAAATTTCAGATATACACAAAGGATGAAAAGGAAAAGTATAATGAGCCCTCATAACCCATCATCCAGCCTCAAGAATTATCAACATACTGCCAAACTGGTTCCATCTATACCTCTCACTGTCCATTCTGTGCTGGTTATTTTTACTTAACAGCTGTATTGAGTTATAAGATTAATGAAATTCACCCACTGTAAGAGTACAGGTCATCATTTTTAGTAAATTTATGCAGATGTGCAAACATCATACAATCCAGTTTTAAAACATTTCCTCACAAGTCCCCCTGAACTCCCTCTTCCCCACTCCTGTGCTGTTTAGAGTCAACTCCTGCTCCCAGGCCCAGGAAACCACTGATCTGCTCTCCATCTCTATAGATTTGCCTCTTCTGGATATTTCATTTACAGAGAATTACACAATATGTAATCTTTTGTTTCTGGATTCCTTCATTTAGCATAATGTTCTTGAGGTTCATCCATGTTGTAGCATATATAGGTAGTTCAATTATTTTTATTACTGAAGAATACTTCAATACATGGAATACCATATTTTGTTTATGCATTCACTTGTTGATGGACATTTGCATCTAGTTTGGGGCTTTTGTGCTATAAAAATGCTACGAACATTCATTTAAAACTCTTTTGATGTACGTATTTTCATTTTTCTTAGGTAGATACATAGATGAAAATTGCTGAGGCATACGGCCGCTTTCTAAGAAACTGAAAACCTGTTTTTCAAAGTGGTTGCACCATTTTGCATCCTTACCAGCAAGGTGTGAGAATTCCAATTTCTCCACATCCTCCCCAACACTTGTTTTTGTTTCTATTTTATTAAAGTGCATTGTGCACATAGTGCATAGGAAGTGGTATCTCACTGTAGTTTTAATTTGCATATCCCTAATGACTAATGATGTTGAGCATCTTTTCATGTGCTTATTAGCCCTTCAGATATCTTCTCTAGTGAAAAGTCTATTCAAGTATAGTTCCCATGTATTAACTCGATTGTTTGTCTTATTACTGAGATGTAAGAGTTTTTCAATATTTTCTAAACATAAGTCCTTAATGAGATATATGATTTACAAAATTTTTCTCAAGTCAGTCTGTGGCTTGTCCTTTCATTTGATTAATGATTTTTTCAAGCCCCTCTGACTCTGATTGTTTATATCTGCTCACTGAGGATGTACAGGGACCTCATTTAGTAAGATTTGGTTCATTTGGCTATAATATATAAGTGGGAAACCAATTTCAATGGAAACTTTTCAACCTTTACAAAGCACAAAGATCTGCATCTGGAGAAACCAACTCTGGCCAGCTTCTGGCTAATGGGATGGCCCAGGAGAGGGCGAGCATACGGCCTCTCATTAGAGCAGAACAGAGGTCCCAGCAAGGACACCTGCTGGCATTTTGATAGTGATTTAGGAGGATTAAATCTTCCAATTCACAAATATAGAATCTCTCTCCATTTATTTAGATCTTTAATTTTTGTCACCAATGTTTTGTAATTTTCAGCATACAAGTCTTGCACTTCTTTTGTTAAATTTATTCCTAAGTACTTTATTCTTTTTGGTTTTATTGTGAATGGAATTGTTTTCTAAATTTCATTTTCAGATTGCTCATTGCCAGTATAGAAAATTACAATTGATTTTTGTAAATCGATTTTGTATCCTATGACCTTGATGAACTCATTTATTATTTCCAGTAGTTTTTTCTGGTGGTTTCCATAGGATTTTCTGCATACAGGTGTGACATTTTTTTGTAAACCTGTTTGTGGAATAAGATTCATAGCAACCCGATTTTAAATTAAACAAATTAGAATGCACTCAAAATCATTCCAATTATAAGGCTGCATATGCCTACAGAGCAGAGTGGGAAAGGTGTCACTGGGCTGTGGCGGGAATCAGATGTCATCTGCAGCCTGTCTTATCTCTTCTACAGCCATGTGAGACAGCTTCTTAGTTGAGAATTTTATCAAAATGTGCCTATACATATAGGAATGTGTCAAAGGGGGAAAATCATTGAGAATTGCTGCCTTTGGAAGATTGCTTGTCCTGAGACATATCCTTGGGGAAGATTCTAGGGAGAGAGAAGGGATCCTCAAGAGCAGGAACAGCATGGGAAAAAGCAAACCGGAAGGCAGTGCATTTTGATGCACCCACGTGAAAAGTGTAAAAGTCTAAGAAGAAGAGGCATCCTCCCTACTCCACAGAGGGTGTAGATAATGGTGCAAAATCAGCACTTTGAGTTCTGCACAGAGTGTAAAATTCAAAGAACTACGTAAAGGCAGTGAAAAAAGAGAAGGTGTGGCTATGGCTACATTGTTGCTATAAAAGTCGCAAAATCCTTATATTGTAATGTAATTGAATCCCAACATATCATTGAGTTAGTGTGTGTAAAGCACTTAGCTCAGAGTTTGGTTAATAGTAAATGTTCAATAAATGATAGCTGTTTATATTATTACTATTACTTTTGCAACAAAAGTTAGAGGCATTCTGTGACTCTCTATAACTAGTATTTATAATACTAAGGGCAGTTCCCTGCTCATTTTGATGGCCAATTCAGAGACTATTTCATGGGACTCAGAAGTACATAAGGCAGCCCAGGATAGAGGCAGGCTTCAGAGGAGAAGGCGGTGAGGAAGATGACAAAGACCAAAACTTTGTACTAACCACCCATGGCAATCAAGACTACAAAGTGCTTTTCCACGTCCATTGGAGCATTAGTCACGATAGCTAAGATATGGAAACAACCTAAGAGTTCGTCAACAGTTGAACGGATAAAGAAGATGTATATATACATACAAGCATGCCTCGGAGATAATGCGGGGTTCGGTTCCAGACAACCACAATAAAGTGCATATTGCAATAAAGTGAGTCACACGAATTTTTCGGTTTCCCAGTGCATATAAAAGTTATGTTTACACTATACGGTAGTCTATTAAGAGTGCAATAGCATTATGTATAAAAAAATGTACATAACTTAATCAAAAAGTACTTTATTGCTAAAAAATGCTATCATCTGAGCCTTCAGTGAGTCATAATCTTTTTGCTGGTGGAGGGTTTTGCGTTGATGTTGATGGCTGCTGACTGATCAGGGTGGTGGTTGCTGAAGGCTGGGGTGGCTGTGGCAATTTCTTAAAATAAGACAACAGTGAAGTTTGCCTCATTCATTGACTCTTCCTTTCACAAAGGATTCTCTGTAGCATGAGATGCTGTTTGATAGTATTTACCCACAGTAGAACTTTTTTCAAAATTTGAGTCAATCCTCTCAAACCCTGCCTCTGCTTTATCAACTAAGTTTATAAAATATTTTAAATCCTTTCTTGTCATTTCAACAATCTTCACAGCATCTTCACCAGGAGTAGTTTCCATCTCAAAAAATCACTTTCTTTGCTTAGCCATAAGAAGCAACTTCTCATTCATTCAAGTTTTATCATGAGATTGCAGCAATTCAGTCCCATCTTCAGGATCCATTTCTAATTCTAGTTCTCTTGCTATTTCCACCACATCTGCAGTTGCTTCCTCCATTGAAGTCTTGAACTCCTCACTCAAAGTCATCCATGAGGGCTGGAATCAACTTTTTCCAAACTCCTGTTAATGTTGATATCTTGACCTCTTCCCATGAATGACGAATGTTCTTAATGGCATCTAGAATGGTGAATCGTTTCTGGAAGGTTTTCAATTTACTTTGCCCAGGTTCATCAGAAGAATCACTATCTATGAAAGCTATAGCCTTATGAAATGTATTTCTTAAATACTAGGACTTGAAAGTTGAAATTACTCTTTGATCTATGGGCTGCATAATGGATGTTGTGTTAGCAGGCAGGAAAACAACATTAATCTCGTACATTTCCATCAGCAGTCTTAGGTGCCAGGTACATTGTCAAAGGGTAGTAATATTCTGAAAGGAATCTTTTATTCTGAGCACTTTTTTCCTTAACAGTAGGCTTAAAATATTCAGCAAACCATATTAAGCAGATGTGCTATCACCCAGGCTTTGTTGTTCCATTTATAGAGCACAGGCAGAGTAGATTTAGCATAATTCTTAAGGGCCCTAGGATATTCAGAATAGTAAATGAGCATTGGCATCAACTTAGAGTTACCAGCTGCATTAGTCCCTAACAAGAGAGTCAGCCTGTCTTTTGAAGCTTTGAAGCCAGGCATTGACTTCTCCTCTCTAGCTATGAAAGTCCTAGATGGCATCTTCTTCCAACATAAGGCTGTCTCGTCTACATTGAAAATCATTGTTTACTGCAGCCACCTTCATTAATTATCTTAGCTAGATCTTCTGGATAACTTGCTGCAGCTTCTACATCAGCACTTGCTGCTTCACCTTACACTTGTATGTTATGGAGACGGCTTCTTTCCTTAAACCTCATGAAGCAACCTCTGCTCACTTCAAGCTTTTCTTCTGCTGCTGCTTCACTTCTCTCAGCCTCCACAGAATTGAAGAGACTTAAGGCCTTGCTCTGGATTAGGCTTCAGCTTAAGGAAATGTTGTGGCTGACTTGATCTTCTATCCAGACCAATACAACTTTCTCT
Source organism: Tapirus indicus (assembly GCA_031878705.1). Taxonomy (NCBI): domain Eukaryota; kingdom Metazoa; phylum Chordata; class Mammalia; order Perissodactyla; family Tapiridae; genus Tapirus; species Tapirus indicus. Next base: position 21,961,760 of record CM062935.1, read on the forward strand.
GTATCAGCAATAAAGCTGTTTCACTTTCTTATCATTCGTGTGTTCACTGGAGGAGCACTTTTAACTTCCTTTAAGGACATTTCCTTTGCATTCACAACTTGGCTAACTGGCGCAAGAGGCCTAGCTTTTGGCCCGTCTCAGCTTTTCTCATGCCTTCCTCACTAAGCTTAACCATTTCTAGCTTTTGATTTAAAGTGAGAAATGTGTGACTCTTCCTTTCATTTGAACACTTAGGGGCCATTGTAGGGTTACTGATTGGCTTAATTTTAATATTATTGTGACTCAGGGAATAAGTAGGCCCAAGGAGAGGGAAGGAGAAATGGGAGAATGGCTGGTCAGTGGAGCAGTCAGGACATACACAACATTTATTGATTAAGGTCGCTGTCTTATATAGGCACAGTTTGTGGAGCCCCAAAACAATTATGATAGTAACATCGAAGATCACTAATCACAGATCACCACAACAACATAATAATAATGAAAAAGTTTGAAATGTGAGAATTACCAAAATGTGACACAGAGACACAAAGTGAGCAAATGCTGTTGGAAAAACAGCGCTGATAGACTTGCTTGACACAGACTTGTCAGAAACCTTCAATCGGTAAAAAAAAAAAAACCCCATAATATCTGTGAAGCACAAAAAAGCAAAGTGCAATAAAACAATGTATGCTTGTACATATAAAATGGAATATTATCCAGCCATGAGAAGGAAGGAAATCCTGCCATTTGCGACAACATGGATAGACGTTGTGGGCATTATGCTAAGTGAAAGAAGTCAGAGACAAATATTGTATGCTATCACTTATATGTGGAATCTGAAAAAGCTGAACTCATAGAAACAGAGAGTAAACAGTGGTTACCAAGGGCTGGGGGGTGGGGGAAATGGGGAGATGTTGGTCAAAGGCTACAAACTTCCAGTTATAGGACAAATAAGTTCTGAGGATCTAATGTACAACATGGTGACTATAATTAATAATAATATATTATATACTTGAAAGTTGCTAAGAGAGTAAATCTGAAATGTTCTCACCACAAAAAAGAAATGGGAATTATGTGACATGATGGAAGTGTTAGCTAAAGCTATGGTGATAACCACTTTGTAACATGTAAGTGTATCAAATCAACACATTGCACACCTTAAACTTACACAATGGCATATGTCAATTATATTTCAATAAAGCTGGGGGGGAAAAGACTACAAAGTACCTGTGAAGAGACTAATGAATAAACCTGAAATGTATGCATTTGTACCTATGTGTGTTTATACTCAGAAAATGTATTTCAAGCTTATCCATAGTCATATTTAATTATATGTTTTATTTCTAAATTGCCAGATGGAAAAACAAGCTCCCTTCTCATTGTATGTGAAAACCTGACACTGGGAGCGTCTGCCAAAAATGAGGCCTGTGTGGCCAGGGGCTGCAATCTGGAGGAGTTTCAGAACTGATCCCTCCCCTCTCCTCCTCTGCCCTCCCCTTTCCTACAGTCTTCACCCCTGCTCTAGTTAAAGGCAGAGTCATCTGATCCTGGAGGTTACAGTACCACTGATATGGGGAGGAAGGCTCTTTCAGTTATATTTAGTTCATTTGGCTACAACCTACAACCCAGAACCCAAGTCCAACTTGGTTGGATGGTTTTCAGACCCTACAAAGCACAGAGATCTACATCTGGAGAAACCACCCCTGTCTTGCTCAGCACCTATGTTCCAAGTAAACCAAAGCCAAAGCTTGTCTGATAGGATGACCCAGGGCAGGGCCCGAGAAGTGGCCTGAATGCGGTCAGACAGCAAGAATGAGCAGGTGGCCAGCACCGTCAGGAGACATAGGCAGTGTCAGGGCACCCTGGTAACAAGGCATTCCCTGCCCATCTCAGCTTCTGTGCTTCTAAGCAGATAGACAGTCCTACAACCAGCAGAGAGAGGCACAGTTGCTGAAGGAAGCAGGCAGTGGGCACATTGATTTCATCTCTGTGTGATGTCTGGCAAACAGTGGCTACAACCTCAGCAAATGCTGCACCGAATGAAATAAACATTCTAGACTCAATTTTGCCATTTGGGAAATGAAGTCATTTCACTTCTCTGAGCCTCTACTTCTGCATCCATACATTGGAAATATAATAATTCCTACCTGCAGAGTTGCATCAAGGATAAAAAAAGAACATACTCTAGAATGTTCTTTGTGAGGTCCAAAGCCCCACACAAATAGGAACTAAAAAATGACAAGCTGTCTTCATGACGCTATGTCTAAACTTGGCCCAGATATTAATATTTAAGTGGATAAAAGCAATTTTCTCACTGACATTCTTCTAACAAAGGTAATTTAACTGGAAGAATATAAATATTATTTTCAGAGAATTCTGTAACGTTATTTTCATTTGAATGCAATGAGTATGGTCATAAACTTTTTTTTTCCCCTCTGAAACGGTCCCTGTAAAAAAATATGTTGTTTATCATGGCTCTAATTGGTTCCCTTGTTTCAGTCACACACTGTCAGCTCCATCCTTCATTCTCCTGCCAGCCTGCTCTGGCTCAAAGACAAATCCGAGGTTGACTTCTCTTTTTCCCTGAAGACCCATATCCAATCAGTCAAGTCTCATGGATTCTGCCTCCTTAATATCTCTCAAATCCATCCATTTCTTTCCATCCCACCTGACATGCCTCCATTTTAAGTCACTCTCATTTCTCACTGGAAACTAACAAACTAGCCGCCCATACAGTCTCTCATAGGGGCCCCTGTGTTGCTCTTCTCTCTTGATTCCTCTTTCCGTATTGCAGCCAGAATGACCTTCCTAAAGTACATATTTTATCACGTAACTCCCTGCTGGAAACTGTGATTGTCAGGATAATCAGGATAAAATGCCTGGACCTGGCATCCCTTCTCTTACAGGTCCAGGTGGTCCTTTGCCTCACCTTGCACCACTTCTTCTATTGCACTTGCCACTCCAGGCATTCCTAACTATGTAAGGTTCCCCCATGCCATGTTCTCACCCTGTGCACATGCTGTTCCCTTCACCTGGGAGACGCTTTAACAGTTTCCACACCACTGCCACACCAGTTCACATGTCTAATTGATTATCTCATCATGGTCATCACCTCCTTTGGGAATCCTCTTCAGGGCCCCTAAGACTGGGCTAAATGCTCTTGCTCTGTGTCTTCATAGCACTTACCACTCTCTTGTACCTACCTATTTGCTGCAATGGCTCATCAACTAGACTATCAACTCCTTGAGGGCACGACTGGATCCTTGTTCCTGCTATATCCCAATAGGGGATGTTGTGTTCTCACACAGATATATTTTTTTCCATGTCCCAGCTCCTGGGGATATTGATTACTGATGGCTCAAAGCCATGTCCCTTGCTGGGCATTGCCCTAGGCTGCAAAAAACTGCCTTGCCCATGGGATGGGCCAACCCTTGCCTCAGGGATGCTGGGCCAACAACGACTAGCTCTTATGGGCATACAAAGGCCTGGCCTCCTTGCCTCTTTGGGACAACGCTAAAGGGTTATCTCAGCTCCAGAGCTCCTGGTAGGACTGGACGAGGCCTCAACTGCAAATGCACTGAGCATCTGCTTCTCTGCCTGCCCAACCCTGCCACCCTCACTTTCTTTCAGGTGTATCTCCCAAGAATATGTTACTACACAAAGGGCGCGATCTGCTTGCCACAAGACAAAAGCCAATCATCAAGAGGCAAGATAGTGGATAAGAAAGGGCATTTATTACAGCTTGCTAGCAAGGGGGAAGATGGCTGACTAACATCTCAAAGAACCATCTCACAGGACAAAGACTGCAGGCCAGTTATATACGGGGCTGGTCTCCTGGTGGGGGAGGCATCTGGTCTCAGGGTGGGGCATCCATCTAGTCTTAGTTCCTGGCAGTCTTTTGTTTTACTTGATATGCATCAGAGACTGGAGCATGCCCTATTCCCTGATCTTTCAGTCATCATTGATGATGGCTGTCAGCATCGATTCTCTGCCCAGGGGTCATCACACTCCTAAGGAACTCAAGAGAATGAAGTTAGCAACTTATAGCAGCTGGGAGGGGCCACAAAACCCACAGAGCATGTCTGCGCTAGTTAATCAGAGGTCATTCAATGTTACAATATGGTTTCTTTTCTACAATATGGCTTCCCTTATGTCAACCTTGTGTTGAGCCGGTATCATATATTCCCCAATAAACCTTCAGCACACAATTCACAATTCTCAGTCTCAGAGTCTATTTCCAGGGAACCCAGTCTAAAACTCTCTCCACCACCCAACATAGTACCTGGCATATAGTCGGTGCTGAAAATGCACTTGACATATGAACAAATGAATAGATAAATGCCTTGAAGGCCAACTCTCAGAGCAGGAAACTTGTATTATTCATGTTTCCCTTTCTAGTGCCCAGCACAGTGCCTGACTACTTACTGGCTTGAATGGTCCCTCAAATGTTCTTTTTCTATGAGTAAGGGAGCAGTCTTCAGGAGGCATATGGTTCCTTTCTTTATCCATCAGGTATAAAATGATACAAACTAAAAGCATTGAAGGAATTGTAATATTAATCTGCATAACAATGAAACTTACTGCCTTCAAAGGAAGAAAAAGTTATATTGCAAATTACAAAGTAGTTAGAAAATACTTTGCTTTTCATTAGCGTTTAGAGGGACTGTGCTCCCCCTGAGAATTAAAATAACTTTAGGGTGAGCTATGTGCTGTTCTATCAGATCTGATAGGGTTTTTTTTAAGGTGCATCTTAAAAGGGCCTTGGAGGATACAGGCCCACATGAATGATGCTGTAAGACTTGAAGCAGCAGACCCTCCCCATACCGCTCTGTAGCTCTTTGGGTTATCAGAAGAAATCACTGATTGTCCAAATACAAACCCCAGCATGCTACTCTGTACTCAATGACTTAGACTTGGGGGTGTGTCTTAATAAGGAGAATCACAATGGGTCCTGGAAGGATCCAGTCGGTAGGAGTTGTGGTATTCTAGAACATGAATAGAATTTCAGTGTCTAGAAGACAAGGTTCTCTTGGATAGAGGGGCAAAGCCAGGAATAGGAAAGTCAGATTAGAAACTGTGGATTAGAAACTGGATTAGAAAGTCAGATTAGAAACTGCTCAAAGAGGACACATCTAGTGAAGGGTTGACTTAGTCAAAACACACACACACACACACACACACACACACACATACTTTTGAACCTTGAGGAAGTTATATTTAGTACTTGACTTCACAATTTTTTTCTTTTTTTAAAGCAGTTTAAGCTCTAAAAATTCCCAGCCAAAATTTCACATTGTGAAGCACAGGAATTCCTTAGGCTATAGCAAAACTGAGCAGAAGGTACAGAAAATTCTCATGTACTCTCTGCCCCCACACATGCATAGACTCCCTCATTATCAACATCCCCCACCAGAGTTATACATTTGTTATAATTGATAAACCTATATTGACACACCATTATTACTCAAAGCCCATAGTTTACATTAGAGTTCACTCTTGGTGTTGTATATTCTATGGGTTTGGACAAATGTATAATGACACGTATCCACCATTATAGTATCATACAGAGCAGTCTGTCTACCCTAAATTCCTCTGTGGGCCAATTTCCTTTTAAAATTACCCAGTCCTTCAGTAAAGAAAGTTATCTTTATGTATACATGCACACACATACCTTGATGTTCTGAATCACACGTCTTGGTGACTCTCGGGAGGCTGCGAGTTGGGCAGTAAAGGAGAAATACAGCAGCAGTCTATTGAGAAATGGTTTTCTGGACTTTTCATGTGTTAAGGTGCAGTACAGTGAGTAGGGGCTCACCGACAAGTGAGAAGTGTCAGGGAAGTGATAAGAAACAGGTTTCAAGTAGACAACCCAAGAGAATTTCATGACATGACACCTGTGCTGGTCCACAACAAGCCTAAGAGAGTAAACCTGTTGGGTTACTTGATCTCTCTCTCAGGAAGATTCACATTGCACATTAGCATATGCAAGTTTTCAGGAAATTCTATTCGTAAAGAAAACGATTTTAAGACTGTATTCTCCAAAAACTATTGATATGTACAAATATCTGTGGTACCCCATGTTAAGACTGCTACACAGCCTACACACAAGGGTTTTATTTTAACAATATGTTGTCATAACCAATGAGGACATTCTTGGAGATTTATGTGGTCATTGGACACAAGATAATTTGGAAGGAAGAATGACTGGAGATGTGAATCCTGTTAAGGGACTGCTACAATGTTTCAGTTCCAGCCCTCATCAAGTGTAGAATGAAGATGGTGGCTAAGGGATGAGAAAAGGAGATCCAAGAGAGTAACTGTTGAGGACAAATTGGCCAGACTTGGTGACTAATTTCTGTAAGGATGAGGAAGCAGGAAGAAGAAGGACTCACATAATCATAAAACTTTAGAGCAGAAAGTAACCTTTAAGATGATCTAGTTTGGTAGTTTTCAAACTTATATTTAGCCTTAGGATCTTCAAAAATCAAAGTTTCAAGGAAAAACTTATAGTGGAGAACAGAAGAAAGTAGAAGGCTGGGGGAGTATTTTATAAAATAGTAGAGAAAGGAAGACTGTGGGAGAGGAAGCCCTATGCTTCACATTGTGAAATTTTGGCTGGGAATTTTTAGGGTACACTGGATCTGAGAGAAGGGCCTTAAGATACAGCCTTCAAAATTCAAGTATAATTTTCTCCCACCCTTGAAATATTCCAGCACAAATAAGTTTCAAAGGTGGGAATATATCAGATGAATAATTTTAGAGGCATTGATTTGTGGGAAGACCCATAGTTTGGCAGTCAAACGCTCCGTCCTGCAAGATTATAGAACAAATTAGTGGTTGCCAGGGGTTAAGGAGGGGATGGGAGTAGGAAGGAAGTAGGGGTGGCTATCAGGGCAACAGGAGGGATTCTTGCAGTGATGGAGACGTTTGTATCTTGACTGATGTTAATATCTTGGTTGTACCATACTGCACTACAGTTTTGCAAGCTGTTACCATTGGGGAAACTAAGTAAAGAGTTCAGGGGAAAAAAAAAAAAAAAAAAAAGCTCCGTCCTAGAGTTGACTATTTGAGACCAATTCCTGGCTCTATCATGCCCTCTCATATGTTAACATCCAACAAATTGTTGAACTTCTTTGTGCATACCTCAGTTTTCCCATCTGTAAAATTGGGATAATACTAGAGTAGTATCTATTCCCAGGGTGATTGTGAAGATGAAATGAGCTATTCTATCAAAAATGCTTAGCACAACACCTGACACAAGGTAAGCAACACCTTTTGCTCATTATTTAATAAATGCTAGGTCATTATTTAAGATGGTTGCTATATACCAAGCATTGTGCTATGTACTGGAGAAGTGGAGTAGAACAAGATACTATTTAAGCCTCCAAATAATAATTGCATTCATTCACTGAACACTTATTTTATTCCAAGAACTTTACTTATGCTACCTCTTGTGGTGATTTAAAATACATCCACAAATTCTTAGACACTCCCTTCAAAATATTAGAGCTTTATTCCCCTCCCCTCAAGTGTAGGCTAAACGAAGTGGCCTGCTTCAAGCAAGTAGAAAAGGCTGAAGTGACAATGTTATGATTTTAGATTTGAGGTCACAAAATCATTGTGGCTTCCTCCTTGCTCTGTTGGATCACTCTCCCTGGAGGAAGGCACCTGTCACATTGTGAGGACAAGTCAGCAGTCCCATGAAGAGGTCCATGTTGCAAGGCACTGTGGCCTCCTGCCAACAGCCAACACTAACTTGCCAACTGTGTGAGTGAGCCCCCATAGAAGTGGCTCCTCCAGCCCCAGTCAAGCCTTCAGATGACTGCAGCCCTGGATGACATCTTGACTACAGCCTCATGAGAGACCCTGAGCCCAAACCACCCAGCTAAGCTGCTCTCAGATTCTCCGAACCACAGAAATTGCTTGAGATGATAAATGTTTATTATTTTAAACCACTAAATTTTTTCGGTTAATTTGTTAGATAGATGGATAACTTATCCTCAAAAAGCCCCTGAGAGAGATACTTTGTTATCCATTTTATAAATGAGAAAACCAAGGCCAGGGATGTTACTTTGTGTCAGTTCACTCAGCTGCTACATGGTGAGAGGCAGATTCCAGACTCAGATCTATATGTTTCCAAGGTCCAGGGTATCTTCACTCCATCACTGTGCCTCCAGAGGCGGAGTCAAAAATACATACAGCGCATGTAAGGCAGAGCCATAAGGAATCAGGGCCTTGGGGAGGCTTTGTGGTTGGATTTGTTTTTTTCCTGAGACCAGCCCAGGAGATGGGAATGAAGGACCCCCAAGGGTCCACATAGAGTTGTATGAAGAAGACAGAGATCATCTTTAAAAATATACGCTGCATCACTTAAGATACCTCGTAGATAGTACCCCATTAGCATTTAAAACTGTGGGGCAAAAATGAGCAGGTAATTTCCCCCAACCCCATGAAATTCACATTTCCAGATTTTAGGATTCTTGAATAAAATCAGAACTCAAAGAAATAACTGTCAAATGCCATATTCTTCTCTAAGAGTTACCAGGGGCTGGAAAAGGCAAGGAGAAGGCAAAACCTGGGGCTGCACTATGCTAATGCTCACCTTATCTCACAAGGCACATCTTGGGTGTGCTGCATTCTTTCTCTCCCAGGTGTAATCTAAATCATCTCCTATGTCCCATTTTTCTTTAACTTCGTTGAGTTTGGCAGACATTAGGATTGAGCCCTAGATCATGCCTTCAGGTTTACGAGGACAGTAATCTGTCATCAACACCTGCAGTGCCTTTTATTGGGCTCCAACTGCATGAATTCCTCTGACTCTTACTTTCTAACAACTGAGGGACTTTTCTCTAACTACGAGGGCTCAACCCCATTCTTTCCTTTTGCAACGACACAATATACTGTGTTTTCTGCCCCCGGAAAAATAAGAAAGTGTACAGCTTCCTAAACAAAAAGAAAAAAAGGCTGCAGAGGTTTTATCCACATTTCTATTACAGGGAGAGGGCTCCTTTAGATCCACACCAGATATCAACGTATCCAGCTCCATGTTTTGACTTTGGTCTGCCATTCTCCAAAATTGCATATGGTGGAAACACAATATATGAAAAATTAGAAAGGTGGCATAGAATAGTGGTTAGGCACATGGCCTACAAAGCCAGAATGCCTGGGCATTTTTAAAGCACTTAGAAAAATTTCTGGCAAGTCATAACCACTCCATTAGTGTTTTGATTCACACAGGGAGGTTAAATCTGTTGAACAAACTCGCATTTCTTTAGAGAACTACTTATACTCTAAAATGGAGATTTAATTTTCTCACTTAATGCCCACAAAACCAAACAGCATATTAAGGTATTAGATTCCAGAACTGTCCGTCTATTTCCCCATTCAGAACTAGGAATTTTATTATTTTTTAAAAAAGGTTTAGAATATACAGACATTTGCATAAAAATTTTCCTTATAGTCTTTTCTTTATGTTCTCCAATTTTGGAGTGCTAGGGAATTATTCTACAGGACTGTATATATAAAATCACATGTCCTACATTTCAAAGGCAATGTAAGGTATATTCAAGGACAAAGTTGACCATTCCTGATTTTTACTCTACACTTTTACTTGAAAATCTAACCCCATCTAAGACTGACGCCCTTTTGTTAAATTCAGTTGTGCATTATATGTGACTTCACTAGTAAATTAACTTCCTATACCCCATGCCTGAAATGCTGTATTCAGTTGTGGCATGTTTTCTTTCTTAGCTCTGCACATAACAGCCATGGGGTGTCCCAGGGTCATTCTTTTCCAGCACTGGTTGAAGACAGAACTGTGGAGTCAGCAATAGGTCTTTGGTAATAATCATTTCCACAAATGAACTGAACATTGTGCAAAGCTCCTTGCCTATGTTTTCTCATTTTCTTCCCAGTGTAGCTCTTGCCAGACTCAGGAGCCAGCCTTGGTGACCCCTCCCACCTCTCTCACACCTACAAAAAATGAAAATTCATTGTGATGACTTTCGGGTGTAAGAACAGTGCTCTATCAACTCCACTGATCCATGAGGCAAGTAGAACCTGAATTCCTTAGAATTATATTCTTATTATTCAGTGAGTTAGTTAAACCCACTCTACTTCTAGCACCTGCCCCATTGTGAGTAATTCCCTTCCCCCTGACTTTTTGCCACCAAGAAGATGCCCCCATTGCTTATTCTGACACCTCTGCAAACTCAGAAATACACACAGTGGCATCCAACTGGGATCGAGTCCCGCTTCTCACTTAAGAACAATGGCTAAATTTACCTCTTTGCAAAGCCTAGGTTCTAATGTCTTCTATGGTAGTAGTTCTCATGAGCATGAATTAAAACCACCTAGAGGACTTGTTACACCACAGATTGCTAGGTGCTACACCCCTGAGTTTCTGATTCAGTAGGTCTGGGTTGGGGCCCAAGAATTTTAATTTTTAACCAGCTCCCAGGTGATGGTCATGCTATGGGTCCAGGACCCAGACTTTGAGAATAACTGCTCTAGTTTATAAAAGATGGTACAGGATTCTAGTCGCCCCAAATAGATATGTTGAATTCCTAACCCCAGGTACTTATGAATGTTACTTTATTTGGAAATAGGGTCTTTGCAGATGTAATCAAGCTAAGGTGAAGTCATACTGGATTAGGATGGGCCCTAAATTCAATGACTGGTGTCCTCAAAAGGAGGAGAGATTTAGAGACAGAGACATTGTCACGAGGAAGAAGACCACGTGATGATGAGGCAGAGACTGGAGTGATGTAGCTACAAGCCAGGGAGCCCCAAAGATTGCCGGCAACCATTAGAAGCTAGGAAGAGGCAGGAGAGCTTCCCTAGAGCCTTCAGAGGAAGTATGGCCCTGCCAACACCTTCATTTCAGACTTCTAGCCTCCAGAACTGTGAAAGAATACATTTCTGTTGTTTGAAGCCACCCAGCTTGTGGTACCTTGCTAGGGCAGCCACAGGAGACTAATGCAGTCATTGTGGAGATTAAATACACGCCTTGACTTTGAGGTTGGCCATGTGACTTCCTTTGAGGAAGGACATAGAGGAAGAAGTGAAAGTGCCCCAGTTCTGAGCCAGGCCTGAAAAGTCTTTCATGCTTCCTGTTGCCCTCTCGCTCCTCTGCCATCACTATGAGAATGGCTTCCCCAGGTGACTGCTGCCCCTTCAGCCTGTGGCAGAGCCACTCCAGCCTACTCACAAACCTGCAGGGAGGAGCAGAACTGCCCCGGCCTCTTTGACTTAAAGCTAAGGCACCAAGCCAAGCTGAATCTACAGCAACAGAAATCTTTCCACCCACCCTCTGCCCCCTCCCCCCCCCAAAACCCTTGGCTTAGACCTGGGTTCTAGACATTGTTTGGCCATGGTGTGACCTGGGCAAACCTTTTAGCTTTTCTGCCTTCACTGTGAAGCGAGGGGGCTTAGATTAACTTGTCTCTAAGTCATTTTAGTTCTTTCCTTTTTTTTTTTGGTGAGGAAGCTTGGCCCTAAGCTAACATCTGTGCTCATCTTCTGCTATTTTGTATGTGGGACACCGCCACAGCATGGCTTGATGAGTGGTGCATAGGTCTGTGCCGGGGATCTGAACCCGCAAACCCTGTGCTGCGAACTTGACCACTATACCACCAGGCCAGCCCCTCTAAGTTATTTTTGTTTGACTAAAATGTCTACTTCTAGAGTACAGACCATTAAAACAAAAACAAAATATTAACTTGTAGTTTCATTGGGAAAAATAAAGGCTGAATTATGATCAGTAGTTTATTCATGCCCTCCTCCAGTCAGTCATTATTTATAAACACGTAATACCTGTATTAAGTATTTATTATGTGCTAGACACACTGCTAGTGGCTGGAATGCCAAAGGCGAGCAAAACCAGAGTCCATCCCTGTCCCCGTGGAACCAGCGGGGGCACTACTATTTAAATGAAACCCTGGTCGAACCCCTCCAGCACGGGAGCAGAGGGAATGGAGAGGAAGCCCACATTCAAGAGGTATGTTGCAAGAAGATGGGACAAGACTCCCAGAGAAAAATGTCAAACATGTCTCCTTATCCCAGGCATTTTGGTCTCTATCCCTTTAACAAGATTGCTTAATAGAAACTCAGATTAGAATCTCCCGAAGTACTTGAAGAAAGAAAAGATTGCTGGGGGTGGGAGTCCTACCTCCAGAGATTCTGATTCACTTTGTCAGCATTGGTATTATTAATATTATCATTTTTAACTGTCTCCACCCGCAAAAATAGGGCGAGGATAATTGTCTGCTTTGTACAGGATGTGCCCTGTATTAATTTCTATTGCTGCATAACAAACTAAAGAAAACATAAACAAATTTAGCAGCTTAAAACAATATTCATTTATTAGCTCACAGTTCTGTAGCTCAGGGGTCTGAGTGGGCTCTCCTGGCTTCTCTGCTCAGGTTTTACAAGACCTAATTTAAGGTGTCAGCTGGGTTGGACTCTTACCTGAAGTCTCTGGGGAAGAATCCACAGGCAGGCTCATTCAGGTTGTTGGCAGAACCCAGCTCCTTACAGCTACAGGACTCAGGTCCCTGTTTCCTTGCTGGCTGTTTGCCAGGAGCCACCAGTATCCCTACTCACATGGCCTCCTCTATCTTCAAAGGAGCAGTCAGTGATTAGATTAGGCCCACCTGGACAATCTTCCTTTTTTAAGGTCAACTGTGCCTTATAATATAACAACCAGAGGAGGAATGTCTCATCACATTCACATGTTCTGGGGATTATGGTATGGAATCTTGAGTGCCATTTCTAGAAATTCACCCTACCATATATCAGAAGCATCTAGACAAGTGCCTGGCACATAGTAGGTCCTCAAAACATATTTGTTAAATGGAATGGAACTGTCAACTTTCTGTTGCAAAGAAAGAGAAAGAGAAGGCATAGATAATCAGAGTGGCTGATGATGGGTCAGTTATCTTATTTAATTGAATCTAAGCATATATTCCTTTTTCAAACTTTTCATTGGAGTATCATACACACACACACACACACACACTTCCACAAATCATACACATACGGCTCCATACATTTTCACAAACAGTACACACATGCATAAACAGCATGCAGATCAATAATCAGAATGTCTCCAGCACCCTGGATGCCCTCATGGGGCTTCCTTCCAGTAACTAACTATTCCCCTCCTTTAACTCCACACACATTAGGGGGAACCACTATCCTGACTTCCAATGCCATAGTTTAGTTTTGTCTGTTTTTTAAACTTTATCTAAATGGAATCACACAACATGTACTTCTTTTTTTCCTGGCTTTTTTTGTTCAACATTCTGCTTGCGGTAGACAGCCTCTAAGATGACCCCCAATGATCCAACCTCCTAGTATTCATGAGTTACCCTTGAGTAACTTGCATCTAACACTGAGATATGAATAGAATGTGGCAACATTGAGGGGATGGCACTTCCTTGATTAGGTAACAAAAAGTTGTGACTTCCATCTTGCTAGCAGACTCTATTGCCTCTATTGCCTCCTGGCTTGCATGCTTTGATGAAGTAGGCTACCATGTTGGAGAGGCCCTTGTGGCAAAGTGCTGAGGATGGCCTCTGGCCAACAGCCAGCAAGGAACTGAGACCCTCTAACAGCCTGTGAGAAACTGAATTCTGCCAACAGCCACGTGAGCTTGGAAGCTGATCTTTCCCTGGTTGAACCTTCAGATGACTTCAGCCCAGCCAACACCTTGATTGCAGCCTCTAAAGACCCTGAGGCAGAGGTCCCATCTAAGCTGTGCCCAAATTTCTGTCCCACAGAAACTGAGATAATAAAAGCGTGTTATTTTAAGCCACTAAATTTTGGGGTGATTTGTTACCAGCAATAGATAAGTAACGCATATGGTTCATCCGTGTTGTTGTATGCAGTTGTAATTCATTCTTGTCACTTTGTAGCAGGGTTCGAAAAACCTTTTTTCTGTAAAGGGCCAGATAGGAAATATTTTAGGCTTTGCAGGCCAAAAAGCAAAATTGAGGATATTACGTAAGTACTTCTATATGATTTTCACTTGTTGCAAAACATTATTCCTCTTTTTTTCCCCAACCATTTAAAAATGTAAAAACAATACTTAGCTCATGAGCCATATAAAGATATGCAGTTGGCCATATTTGGCCCATGGGCCATAGTTTGCTGACCCCTGATATATAGGATGGTTTGGTCATACCACAATCCATTTATCCGATCTACTGTTGATGAACATTTGGGTTGTCTGCAGTTTGAAGCTGTTACAAATAATGCAGCCATGAACATTCCTGTATATGTCTTTTGCAGAAGACGTGTATGCATATCTGTTTGTTATACATGCAGGAGTGGAACTGCTGGGTCACAGGATAAGCTTATATTCAGCTAAATATGCCAAACGGTTTTCTTTTTTTGTGGGGAAGACCAGCCCTGAGCTAACATCCGTTGCCAATCCTCCCCTTTTTGCTGAGGAAGACTGGCCCCGGGCTAGGCTAACATCCCATCTTCCTCCATTTTTTCATGTGGGACGCCACCACGGCATGGCTGACAGACGGTGCGTCGGCGGGCGCTCGGGATCCGAACTCGCGAACCCTGGGCTGCCAAGCGCCGACTAAACCGCTGCGCCACCGGGCGGCACCTGCTAAATGGTTTTCCAAATCGGTTGTATCAATTTGCACAATCCCGGCTGTATATATGAGTCCTTACTGCCCCACAATCTTGCCAAGAGTTGGTATTTTCTTTTTCTTTTGGCCATTTTAGTGGGAACTTTTTTTTTTTCAAAGCTTCCCAGGTGATTCTATTATTCAGCCAGAATTAAAAATCCCTGCTTAACTGCTGCTTATCCTTTATTTGGATGAACCACATGAAATTGCTGTTTACAGGTTTAAAAAAGTTAAATATTGACTATTTCAAATGGTTAAATGAATATTTCCTTCACATCTTATTTACATTTATACTAAAAATGAAACTCAAACTGGAATGTACATCTGTTGGGAAAGATCTTAAAGACTTGAGCTGAAATGAAGTTTTTAAATTAAAAATGGATTTGAATGACTCTTACATTTTAAGATCCTTAAAAGCACACAAACATACCAATGGTTTCACCTTCACTGCAAGTTAGAATCACTTGTGAGATTTTAAAACTTAAGAGGCCCTACTCAAACCCTCAGAAATTCTGATTCTGTGAGACTAAGGTGAGGTTTGGAATGTGTGTTTGTAAAGGCGGAAGCACAGATAAGATTGAGAACCACTGATGTTGTCTGTCCCATGGCTTTCTTTTCCCTTCATTCAATCTAAGGAAAGACTTAATTCTTTGGTGATTCTATATACTTGAAGGGGGAGGGAAGCACCTATATTTCAGTTCCTACCAGATTGTGGAATGCTTGGCTGCATATGAGGTTGGAAAAATTCTTTTATCCGTGGCAATGGTGTCTCACTGAACAGGTCTCTCTCTTCTGTACCACGGCTAGAAGCCTTGGGTTTGATTTGTACACAGCTCTGAGGACTCAGAGTTAAAGTATCACCAAGGGCATTTAATGGTTATACACAGGTACCTCTATAAGCACGCAGACCCAGCCATATTGCCCAATAGGAAGATAAGCACGTACTTAGTGGCCAGAAAAGTGGGTGTGCACGTACACACTCAGAAACAAAATAGTTTTGTAAAACAAACAAAAACAATTGATGACCAAGACAAAGAAAATCTAAGTAGTTATGATGGGAAGAATCAGATCTTTATACTTTCTTAGAGTTATTTCCCAGAGTAGTTTTTCAAAAATTATATACAGGGGAGGGGGCAGAAGAGCCAGGGGGCGAGGTGGAAGTGCACCACATGCATCTCCAAGCTCAAGGCCTTTAAAAATCTTAAGGCAGTCCTGAGTCAGATTTGTTCCCAAGGCCATTCCTTTATCTCAGCCATAATTGCACCTGTATTTCCACATGCAGGGGAAAAAAACAGTTTGGGAACTTCATTTTTATCCCTATTTAATCTGTAATTCTATTGCCCTCCACGTGATTCTCTTTTTCCTGTCGGCTTACAGCACCCCCAGCACCTGGAGTTAGGACACAGGTTCAGAAGTTGAAAGCACACTAATTCTTAGGCGCTGTTAATTACTAGGCCCTATCACAGACAGCCAACGGGCTCCTAGGCCAGGCAAGCCGAAAGCCTCCTACCTTGGAAGCCAGACAGGCTTCCATCACCTGACATCCTCAGGCGGAATCTGGTTCCTAGATTTTGTTCCTAATAAGCCCTTGGGGATGATACCTGTTCAGGAGTTTTAAGCCATTCCCCACCCCATGCTAAGTGTTCAGCCATCTGAACCACCTGGAGGATCAGAAAACAGCTGTATCACCTGGCGGGATTCTCCTAAACCCCACACATCCCAGGGCTCAGAGGAACAAGTTTCAACCGTACCCTGTGCAGCGGCTCTCTGGCCCAGGCGGGGAACCATAGCCGGCCGGTGGCTCTGCTCTCCTCACTAAATGCGCGGCCAAGGAGGCCAGCGAACAAGCCCAGAAGATCACACCACAAACCCTGCCGCCTCTTGCCTCCCGCACGAACCCTGCCAGGTGCTTACCCGCTTCTAATCGACAGGGAAAATCTCAATCACGGGTCTCTACTCTTAGCGCCGAACGAAACCCGGAGCACGGCATCTTGGGAAATGTAGTCCCCGCCACCTCCCGGGGTCCCCAGGTCCGCTCACAAGACCCCCCAGGAAAGATTTCTCTACTTGGGCCAGGTGAAGCCGGAGCTGCCGTCCGAGTGTGGAAGCGGGGCCGCGCCCCGCGGAGAACTCAGGGTGCTCTCCTGGGTCGCAACGAAGAGATGGAACTACATTTCCCAGGCCGCCTTGCGCCGAGCAGGGAGCCGGTAGCCTCGCTTTGCGTGACCGCGGCAGGTTGGTCCTGGAGCAGATGAGCGCAGAATATTTAGGAGAAAGCGCGAGGAGGGGGGAGCGTGGGGCAGAAGGAGTACCTCGTCCAAGAAAATTATGCATGCGTTAGGGAAGCTCTGAGAGAATGGCTGTGGAAGGTAAGGGACGCTTGGGCATTTTACGCTCCCTCTTAACCCGCGCACCCCAATACACACATCCCTGACGAATGCTTGGGGAACGTGGGGAGGAGAGGAAAGCGGGTGGTGGCGAGCGGGCCCTTTCCTCCTACACCTCTTGGCACTCACCTGAGCCACTGAAGGCCAGCAGGCGCTTTATTCAGTTGCTTTGCAAAGACTTGTAGGTGCGCAGGACTTTAGGGTTGGAGACGACGAGTGTCCCTAATGCGAAACGCTGTGCTGGTAATGGGGGACAGCCGGAGAGACCAGCCTTAGGTCTTAGCCCCGAGGTGCCTTTTCGCCGCGCCTTCCCACCGGGGCTGGCTGGGTGGCCATGAGGCTGGGGATGCTCTCTTTGCCCCCGACACGTGGGAGAGGACCCCCGCCAGGTGCGTCATCGGGAAGCATGGACTGCGATTGGATCGAGGGCCCCTCGTCGTGTGCACCCAGCAGCGGTGGCAGCAGATGTACCCACAGGGTGGAGGTGTCCCTACACCTGTCTCTGTTTATACAACCCTCTTAGGGTTAGCAAAAGTTTCAGAAACGAAATGGAATCAGCCAGGGGGGAAAAAGGACAACCAACCTCTGTGATTTGGGTGAAACTTTTCTTTGAAGACCACTTTCCTCTTTCCTAGTCTTTTTGGCCTTTGGCTTTGCAGTTTTGGCTCTACTATCCTGCCTCCTTTGAACTTCCTGATTGAAAGCAGGGACAGGCCGTTTGTGAGGGATCCGAGTTTTCATTTTCTTACCTTGGAACACGGGGGGTGGGGGTGGGGGTGGGGTTTGTTGAGAGTAGTTTCTGGGGAAAAAATACGTGGACCAGACGTGTTTGTGATGTCAAATTAGAAGTCAAAGTGTGTGCGAGAGAGAAAATGTCACCGCACTAAAGGGGAGCCTGCGTTCACCTACAGAAGTATGGTTCCTGAGTGTGGCTCAGGTCAGAGGGGAACTGGGGTAGGAAAAAGAGGCCACGCCTGCCAGCTGCATCAGGTTCCTTGCCAAAGGGAAATGAGCTTGTTCCTTGTAGGCTGGAGGCAAGGAGCCATAATGGCTTGCTTGCTTCCCTCCTCCTTCCCCGCCCCAGGTGAGAGAAACCGAACTAATCTGACTCTTGCTCTCTCTTTAACTACCTAACCTGAAGTAGCAACAACCCAGCTCAAATGCTTAGGGCCTGTTAACTCAGGAAGCTATTGCATCTGGGCTCTCTCGTGTTCAGACATCTTCAGCTGGCCACTTCTATCTGTATTTAATATATTTATATAGTTGGCTTTTCAATTATATGTATATATCTCTCATACATGGGACTTTGAAAAACCAAATAACCAAAGACTTTTCCAAGTTTTCTCTTCTGTGCAAACGTAGTAATAGGGTGAGAATCTGACTTTTTGCAGTTATAGTTGATAAGTGCGACAAGATGGAAAAAAAAAATAAAAATAACCGAAATAAAGTTCATCCTGAGCTTGAGGCCAAGGATAAGTCGACCTACTGGCACCCCGCTACTTCACCCCTCAGATGACGTTGATTATCATGTCTTCTTTTCCCCACTCCTCCATGTCCCCAAGTGAGGGGCACTCCCATTGGTTGCCAGTTCACAATGTACTTGAAAACAATTTCCTGCTCACTGAAGAAGTATAGAATTAGTCATATTTCTTGTCTGATAGGTTATTTACCAGCGAAGCCAGACCTTACAAAAACAAGGGCTTTGGAAGGAAGTACGCATGAACTGGGGAAAGCTTATTTTACTTTCTAGTGACTTATTTGGTTAAAGTGCCTTGTCTAGTAAACAGGAGATCCTGAGTTCGAATTATAATGAGGTCTTGACTTGAAGAATGCGGGAATATTTTAAACTTTGGCTACAAATATGATTCCTATCTCTGGTCTTTGCAGTGGCAGTTTTCTTGGGCTGAACTGGGCCCTTCCTGGCTCTTCTCACTTGGTCTTTCAAGGCTCAGGGAAAACTTGACTTCCTCTGGGAACCTGTCCCAGCTGTCCCTTCCCTCTGCCTTCCCAGTGCTCTGCCCCAGTCTGTGGGAGAGCACTGTTTCCTGAGCACCTGTGCTTCCATCTATTTTAACACTGACTAAAGCTGTCTCTCACTAGGCTGTAAAACTACAAATCCTTGAGAGGGGGGACCATGTACTCTGATTGTATATTCCCAGCCAGTAGCACAGTACCTGACGCAGGATAGGTACTCAATAAATGCTTATGGAATGCGTGGGAAATAAATTCATAAAGCTTTTGTAACTGACTCCCTAAGGGTGCAAGGAGCTTTCTTAGGAGTCCAAATGCCATAAAGTAAGGGATTTTTGAGAAATTTGAAGGTAGGGGTGACTTTTAAAGGAAGTGCCCCTCTCTTCACTCTTTTGTCCTGATTCTTAAAGACTCTTCTAGAGCAGTGGGTCTCAACCGAGAGGGACATTGTCCTTCTAGGGCATGTTTGAGATATGTAGGGACTGCTACTGGGGGCTACTTTTGGTATTTTGTGCGCGTGGGCCAGGGATGCTGAACATCCTGCAGTGAGTGGCCATCCCATACAAAGTTCCCAGCCCAAAACCAAGTAACGACCAGTTTCGCCAAGCTCATTGAGAAGCACTGATTCAGAGAATAAGGAATTTTGCTAGAGGAACTGGAATAGGAAATATAATATGTGTTACTTAACATCTGAGATTTAGTTTCCACATCTGGAAAAAATGGGCACACTGCTGTTTACATCCCAAGAAGGTTATGAGGATTAAATAAAGGAAATGACTTCTAGAAGAATGCCTGAAACATGGATCCTCAGAAAATGTTATATGTACTCCTCCTATCCTACTTGGCACATGTTTTTGGTATCCTGAATTTTCACTTATTCATGGCAGTCTTTCTAATTAGTAACAAATTAGAAAGTTTTTACGACGTGTAAACTGTTTTCTCAAGTAAGCTTGAACTTGTAAAAGTGTCAAGAGCAAGTAGGGAACTCATTTATTTTGCTGAACCTGTAGTCTTGAGTTTAAGATGAAAAAAGAGGTGCCCTTTGTTATTGTTTTATGGCTACCCTGAGCTATGTTTTCTTCTGTGCATTTAATTACAACGTCCAGTTTCTATTCCCTAGCCTGGTTGTGACCCATGCTTTGCATTTATGGGCAGCTGGGCAGCTTAGAGTTGTGCTTTCCAGCCATGGAAACACATTATGGTCTGCATTCAGATTGGGATTATATTGGCATCCATTGTCTTTTTAAAAAACCATTGCATTATAATAAATTACTTCAGATAGCTGGAGAATTGGGACCACAAGAGAGGAGGTAGCATGCGGAAACCACAGAGGAATCCATTCTCCATGGGTAGACTGTGTAGACGGTTGTGTCCATTGAGGCAAGGTTTGCAGTACTATACAGGGGGAGGAAAAAAGTGGACTCAATGGGGACAGTGTTGTATTCCTCTCTTTAGTCCAAGATTGGTGCCTGGCACTCAGGGGAGCACCATAATTGTTTCACGAACGACGTGTAAATGCCCCAGAGCAAGAGAAGCGTTCTCCTACTTCTTGTCTCCAATTCCTTTCCTTCTTGCTTCATCCTTAGAGCTGTGTAAGAAAAGTAAGGTGGATTAACATTGGACATAGTGTTTCTATTCCAGATCTGATAGAATAGTCCCTCTTACATGGCAGAAAAAGGATTCCAATATTCAGCACCCCTCACCCCCAAAGAATTCAAATGAAAGGCTCTGTGCTCTAAATGACATCTGTGTTAGGGAATCTGAATTTTCCGTCCTCAATGAACAAATTGGCCTATCAAATGGACTTTGGTAAGTTATTCAGTACTCAGGTTCTATAGTTTTTTTTCCTGTAAAAGAGTGGAAAAAACTGCCCATCACCAGAATATTGTAAGGATAAGTAATAATAACAGTGACTGGGAAAAAGGGCAGACAAGACAGTCCAACGCATATAGCAAAGAGAAGCAGTCGTAAATGGACTCTTGCACCCTGCTTGATTTCAGAACTGAGTCACAGTGAGTCACAATGGGAGATAAAAATGTCATCTTTATTCCAAGGTGACGTAGGTTATTTTTTTCTGGCTTTGGGTTGGCTACTAAAGTGGACTTGGTAACATTGCACCCTGTTAGTGAACTTACCCCTCATAGGAGTGCCTGCCTCTGTAACGCTGACAGCCCAGAAAGCAGAGAGAGTATGGGCTCCTGCAGCAGGCAGGTGGGACCCAAAGGGAGAGAGGAGGGGGAGAGGGATGGAGGCCCAAGCTACCTATGCTTTGTTCCCTTTCACAGATTTGCATGTCAGTAGCTGTCCTCTCCTCTTCTGAGGAGAGCCCATGAGAGAGTTGAGAGACACCAGAAGTACCATTCTCATGGATTTCTTCTTCTATGACACAGGAAGGAAGGAGGAATATGGCTCCTTTGGTGCTAACTCACCTCCATTTCTCCATTTTTCTAACTACATTTCCTTGTTGAGAACATCATTTATGTGCATGTCTACTTGGTGGTGACTTATGAGGGTGGGCACTGTGTCTTCTGCCTGGCCCATGGTAGACCCTTCATGAAGCTTGTTGAATGAACAAATGAATGAATGGAAGACCAATGAAGGATTATGAATGCTTCTGTTTTCCATAGTAACCCCCATACAGCCGCAAGGAGAACTCCCAATTGTTCTTTTACAGAGTAGATGTAAAAGTGGTGGGGCTGTGGACAAGTTTTCCTAACAAACTTAATCTGTGCAGCATCACGGTGTTATTATTCCACTAACTGTCACCTGATCCTCCTCCATTTCACTGATCACCAAAGGTCTTTTTTTCCTTTTTCTAATTTTTATTTTGTACTCTAGCCCATGAGATCTGACTTTCTTGCACCAGCAGCTTCTATTAATCACTCTGTTTTAGGACATGAATAGAAGCCCATCGTTGAAAATTCCTGTCCAGTGACTGTGTGTGAGCGAGAAGTAGGGCCTCAAACCCTGCTTCTAAACTTGCTGTGGCGGTGGTTCCTGCCACTCCTGTCTCTTCCTCCTTGGCACCTCTCAGCTTCAATCTAATCTTCCTATTGCATTGCCTGGCCCAGCCCTTACTAATTCTTTCAGCCAACCCTTTCTTTCTCATTTTGTCTCTTATGCCAGAAGAAGCACAGGCTGGTGCTATTAAGAGGAGATTGCGTAGAACCTTGCTGGTGTAGCTGTGTTCTGTAATGCTGAGTCACAGTCAAGGCTGTGGTGACATGTTACAGGAGGGGCAGCCAGCTATCTGAAGCTGTGCCTGAACTCTGGGGAGTGTCAGATGTTGTGCACTTAATTAGGAGAAAGAGGGGAAATTGCGAACTGTTTCACTGGCATTCACACAGCTTTGCGTTTTCTGTTGACAAGCAGTAGAGTACTGCCTGTGTGCAAGGAACACTACTAGATTTGGTGGGAAGTTGAATAAAAAGGGAGCTTAGTCCACTCTGCCCCCCGCCTCCACTGTGGTGAGGGAGTCAGAGAAGCAGATTAGGCTGAATGACATAAGTGCTAAATAAAAGTACAAGCCGCATAATGTGGGCGGTCTGAGAACAAGTGGGAGCATTTAGTTCTGGGCTGGATGGGGATGGCCTCTTCAGGGGGTAGCATTCGAGTGAACATTTGAGTAGGATATTGATGGCTGGGGAATGGGGGAAAGGGCTTAAAACAGAGTGGTGTATGTAGAATATGTGCTACCTGATGGATTTTTTTTTCCCCCAAGTCCTGGTATTGTGGTGGTTTAGCCCTTTATGGGCAGGAAAGTGAGTGAGGATGCTCCCAAGTCATGTCTGGTACATTCCTTTTCCTACAGGTTGTATTATCTGCTTGGCCAAACCTTCAGCACTCCCCACAGCCCAGATGGATCTTGTGTGTGGTCCTTTTGAAACCACAGGAGCAAGCAAGGAGCTACTCTCCTGTAAATCAAGCGGATTCCTCCCCAGTTTTCTGAAGTGAAATGTAGCAGCACTACCAGCTCCGAGCTGGCTCATGAGAGCAAACTTGGCTATATTTAGTCTGGTTTTTCTAAAGTGTGGGTGCAAGAAGCTGCTTGTACAGCTCGCCTCCCCGAGTGAAGAGCGTGAAGGGGCGGCAGCTGTCGGGTGACGGGGGTGGCCGCCTTACTGCCTTCACAGCCTTTTTCCAAGGGCACTGGGGCTGGGAGGAGCCATCTGGCAAGGTCAGTTTCTTTGCTCCATAGCTGCCCTTGTTGCTGTAGAAGGTGTTTGGTGGTATTCTGTCCAGCAAAGCCTAAGTCTTCAGTGATTTGACAGGTGTTTGTGGATATAGAGCTATAGCTGACCTGGAGAGCTGTGGCACAGAATGGGCTCAGGCCTGCTCGTGTCTCACTGTGGAGGGCTGTAGCACTCACAGTGCTGTCTTTAAACATACAAGCTCTGCAGCCAGACTGGGTGTCAACCCAGCTCGGCCTAGGACCTGCTATGTGGGCTTGGCCAATTCACTGAACAGATCTGAGACTCCTTTGCTCATCTATCAAATGGGAATATAAATAGTAATGACCTCATAGGCATGTCGAGAGGGTTAAATTAGTATCAGTCAAGCTCTTAGGCACCATTCCAGTAGTTGCTCCATAAACACTCAGCAAATGTTAGACAAGATGATGGCAATGAAGCTGTCTCTCCTTGTCTCCCTACCACACTTAAGAAAACATCTAAGCCGTTTTTGTGGCCCCATGGTAATGTAGTGTCTGGTATATTAGGAGCTCAATGAAGGAACGTAGGTTCTCAGTTGGGATGAGACAAAATGTAATTGGTAAAATATAAGGCATCCTCATTTTTAAATGTAATATTTGATTTATTCATTTATCTGATTCCCTGCAGTTATGAAGCAACAGAGGGAAGTAAAAGTTGTCATGAGTATATTCACTAAGGACTCATCACTTAAATAATTTTTCCTCACCAAAAATTTACTTGACACTTAACACCCACGATATTGTAGGCCGGGCTCTCTCTGATGGTCTGATAATCACCCAAGCATACAATGTATATGTAAATTGATTGCAAAGGGAAATTTCAGATCTTGCTAAAGAAGAAAAATTTCCTGGATTCTATGAAAGTTACATTGGAAAACTGATGGAATCATACAGCCATGGCTCAATTAAGATCTGGCTGAGTTATGCCAGATAACCATTAAAGAAGAGAAAATTGGGCTCAAGTACTGACTTGTTAGGCATCAAAGAAAAATATTAGGACCATCTGAGGATTAACAGAAGTCTTTAAGGAGTGATGCCCTGAGATATTTTGGGAAAAAATGATCTCCTTTATAAATGGGCTATGAAAAGTCAAACATGAAATGAAAAACGTTTTGTACTGCCATAAATCTTGTTGCAGAAGGTATATAACAAATAAAAAAAGGATGATTTTTTCTGAAAATTAACACATTTACAATTATAATCTAAATTTGGTTAAATAGAGAAACTTCTCAGTTTCTCTTTTCAAGATAAAGTATCATTCAAACTTTCACTATTTTGAAACTTGAGTCTCAATTTCAAGTGTTCTCTTTCTCTGTTCTATATTAGTATTCTAAAAAAACTTAAAATCTTGGTTATTTGGGTATAATTTACATACAGTAAAATTCATCTTTAGTTCTTTGAGTTTTGACAAACATGTACAGTGTATTCAGTCTTGTAACCACCACCACAATCGAGTTCAATTCCTACACCCCAAAAAGTTTCCTTGTGCCCCTTTGTAGTTACCCTTTCGCTTCACCCACAGCCCCTAACAACCACTGCACTGAATTCTGTCCCTGTACTTTTGCCTCTTCCAGAATGTCATATAAATGAAATCATATACTGTGTTGCTATTTGAGTCTGGCTTCTTTCACTTAATGTATTTGCGATTCATCCATGTTGTTGCATGGATCAATAGTTCAGTCCTTTTAACTGCTATGTAGTATTCCATTGAATGGATATTCCACAGTTTATCCATCTACCAAGTGAAGTACGTTTGGATTGTCTCCAGTTCTTGGTAGTTATGAATAAACCACTATAAATAGTTGCATACACAATAGGTTTTTGTGTGAACATAAGTTTATTTCTCTTCTATAAATAGCTAGGAGTGAGATTTTTGAGTCATATAGTATATTTTAACTTGATAAGAAACCGCCAAACTGTTTTCTAGGATTGCTGTGCCTCACACGTATTTTCCTCAGTTCGGATTATTTTTCTCTGTATTAATCGTCTGCTGATAATGAGGACCTCACAAGAATAAGAGAATTACATTAGTGGGGACTATGCAGGCAGTTGGATGGGATTAGAAGGAAACAGCTTTCCAGAAGTGGGTTCCTTGAGCTGCCTCATAGAAGAGCGTGCGGTATAGCTATAGCAGATATACACACTGGTTTTCAGGTTAGTCCAGACTTCTAGCATGGGTATAGCCCAGAAATGCCGCTGGTTTTGCATCCAAATGAAAGCTGTTAAATTCCCTTTTATAATAAGAAGTAATTCAAGAATTTGTCATCAAATTCTAGATATTTCTTGTTGTTGAAAAACAGTCAGATAAGGAAAGCAGCCCAGATGAGGGAGAGCTTACCTTTGGAGAAAATTAGGCAAGAACACGACAGAAAAGGGAAGATCATGTTTGAGAGGCCACAGGTGAGTTTAACTAGAGGCGGGGGAAACACTTAACCTGTCCCGGAAAGGAGCTGATCTTGCCTACCAAGGGGAATTATGGGCTCCATTTTGTGAAGCCTAAGGAAAGGCTAATTGACTCTGTTTCTAGTGTGATGTAGATTTTGAGGATGACGGGCCGGGCTTGTTTTGCAGCCCTGCGCAATTCCTATTTAGAATTGGGTCTTTCATCAGCTGTCCCTTTATACAGTGGGAGCAGTGCCTGGTTCACCTTTTACTCAGCCACAAATTGGGTATAAGGCCTGACAGCAGAACTGCTTCCAAATGCAAGAGTCTTGGAGGTATAATTTGGATGCAAACGCTAGGATTTCCAGGATTTCCCACTGGTCTGTGAGACCAGGGGGTGGAATATTTGAATTTAGGATGGCTGCAGAATTCTTAGATACATGGTTGTCTTAACTCGATGGTGTTTGAGGTTGTGTATGTCAATTCAGGGTTTGTTGTCCTTTTTTTGAAGAAGGTACCAGTATCTGAACCGCCAACCCCTGGGCTGCTGAAGCAAAATGCACAACCTTAACCACTACACCACGGCCGGCTCCAAAGGAGCAGGGTTCTTAATCTAAGATCACAAGAGGGTACTGAAGGTTTCATGGGATCCTGAAACCCATTCCAGCTGTATGCACAATTTGTACATGGACATTATGTGCATTTTCCACGGGGAAAGAGATGGGTTTTCTGTTCTCACAGGGGCTGAGGATGAGTAAGATGAGCTTCATGAGAACATGCAGGTGACTTTTATTCTCTGATATATCTCCAGTGCCTACAACTATGGCACATGGAAGGCATGCAACTATTGGTTGGGTAAACAAGAGAACTAACATTATTTTGTGTCTACTCTGAGCCAGGCTCTTGATGTCCACTCTCTAAACATAAGTTTTCATAATGCAGTGGGATAGGCGGTTTTACCATCCAATAGTGGAGAGACTTTAGGTCCAGAGAAGGTAAATAATTTCCCCAATGCCACACAGCTAATTCATGGTGAAACTGGGCTTTGTTGCCAAATTTGCTGTATTCCAGAGTCCTTGTCTTTTCACTGTCCTGTGTTTTCTGGTTTTGTTCAGGTTTGGTCATTTGATTCTGGTTTACTAGCTGTCTTTTGAAAACATTGGTAATTTAAGAAAGAAACGTAATAAAACATACCTTATTTCCCTATCTACAATAGGGAAAATTCTTCCAGGTTTTTGGATAAAATTTCTAATAAGGTGTTTGTCTTGATGTTGACTCTCTACAATTTTGTTTCTCTTTGTAAGGAGCCCCAAGTCTTTGGGGTTTTGTTGTTGCTTTCCCATGTTTCCTTCCAAATTCATTTAGGCGTCCAGCACAATTAGGGTGCACTTCTATTTTATGGGATAATAAGTATTCATTATTATCACAGTGCGATGAGCTCGGCACTGTGAACAGCACTGGCCATAGGATCTAAGGCTATGAACCTTCCCTTCGTGGGGCTTACAGTCGAGTCAGAGATTCAAGGCTCTTGTAAATGTTTCCCAGTAAAAAAGGTGTGGACTTGGACAGGGTAGGCTGTGTAGGGGCTCTGCTCTGTCTCAATCAGGGGAGCTGCCATGCAGGCAGCAATGGCCCTCTGACTGCCCTGGAATCCCTGTGAGAAGTCCTTGTAGGTATTTTTTTTAACAAAGATTGGACTAACTGCTGTGGAAAGTTTGGTCATAGCCTGGAGAGATGGAAAAAACAAGGAAACTGAAGTAATGTAATAATAAGGTGATAAGGGAAAAGAAACAGGGAGGAGCAGATGTGAGAAACTGCACAGGAAAAAAAAAACGATAGGATTTGGGATTGTTTAGTTATAGGGTGTGGCAGATGCATAATTGCTCCCAACTCTTCAGGGGCTCTCCACTGCCAATAAAAATCAAGTCCAAATTCCTCAGCAGTCAGGGCCCTACACAGAATGTCACCGCCTTCCTGCTCTGGGCTGATTTTCCACCCCTTTGCCTTAGGAAGCTTTCCTGATATTCAAGGAGCCCAGGGATCAGCTATTTGCTGGCTCACAGTGTACCTTGAATACCTCCTGCCTTTGTGATGTTCTTACCCCCTCGAAGGCCTTTCTCCCAGTTGTTCACATGTTGTACTTCTCACATCCTTCTACGTACATGTCGAAGGCAAGAGAGTGAGTGGGTGAGAGAGATCTTGTGTGAGAAGAGCATGACTGTCAGGCAACTGCAGTGCTTAAGGGATGGGATGAGGAAGAGGAAGCCGAAGGAGACAGGAAGAAGCAACCAGTGGTAGTAGGAAACCATTTCAGAATGGAGTGTGTCACCATGGCCTGATGTACAAAGACAGCCAGCGAGGGTGTACTGGGAAGTGCCCATGGGTTTGGCAAGCAGTGAGAGGCATTCTGATGAAGGGAGGCAAATCCATATTATAATAGTTCAAGGATTAAGTGGGTGATGAGAAAGCTACTCTTGATGGAAACGTATAGTAATGGAAAGAAGGAAATGTATCCGAGTGGAAAGAAGGGAGAAATAGTTATAGCAAGAGAGAGATCAAGGTCAAAGGAGTTGTAAACATGGTGAGAAGTTGAAAGTGTGAAGACGAAGGGACTTGCCTAGATGGGAAACAAGTTCAAAGGAAGCTTTTTTATTTTTTTAAGCTAGGAAATATTTGGGAATGTTTGTAGACTGTGTGTGAATTGACCTAGTGGAGAGGGAGGATTTGAAGATACAAGAACAGACGGGATAATTGGTAGAATGGGGAATTTAGGGGAGGATAATTGGTAGAACAGGGGGAATTTACATACATCAGGAGTTTAGATATATTTTCTCTTGGAGAAGGTGCTGTTCTTTCTGGAAGGGGTGGGCGTTGTGTGGTGCAGATAAGGAGTGTTGTAACTGTAAAATAAATACATAACTATTAAAAAGTATTAATACCTGTACTATATGATAGGCACTGTTACAGCTGCTTATCATGTATTAACTCAATCTTCACATCAACCCTATCTATAAATAATAAAAGGGGCACAGAGAGTTTAGGTAACTTGCCCACAGTCACTCAACTAGTAAGTGGTAGAGCTGGAATTTGATAAAAACAAAAAATGTCCATCCAATTTCCTAGTTGGGACACTTTGAGGAATAACTGGATTGAGATATCATCATCTTCAGAATTTTCTGTAAAAATGAGACTATTAAAGGATGACCTATAAGAATATGTGGGCCATTGACAATTTCTTGTGAATTTGTTTATTTTGTAATAACTAACTCTAATTCTCACATGTTGGGGGAGGGTATAATTTTGGGAACATGAGCCATCTTCTGGAGCGGTTAGGCCTTTGTGGGTGCTTGCTTGTGGAGCAGGGGTTCGGTGCACAGGTCAGCCGGCAGGTACCACGAGGGCATTTTGATCCTACAGCCTGGGTTTGGGGTTTCAGGAAAATAACAGCATATAAGGGGAATGTCAGAAAGGAAAGGTGAAAAAGATGCTGAAAATAAACCTGGACAACTTCACAATTGTGCCAAGACAAGAACATGACCTCCATTTCCTTCTCCTATCTCCTGCCCCCTTCCTGCTTTTAAAGGCCTTAAAATTTAGGTTTCCAGGGTGCTGAGGCCATTGTCCCTGATTCTAATAGTAAGGGAGAGTGATTTTCCCTGGCTGATGCTCGCTCTATTGCTTGCTAAGTGCCACTGTGCCACCCCAGGAAGCTCCAGTCTCCCTCTGACCTGCTTTGCCTGGCCAGTGTTTCTTGATTGAAACTCAGTAGCTGGTAGCTTTGGCACCTGCGTGTTTTCTGGGGCTCCCCTCAAGGCCATCACTGAAATCATACCATCCTGGCTTTACACAGCGTTCTGTGCTTTCCAAAGTTCAGTTCTCATCTGAGCTGCAGCTGATCCATTGGGAGGTGGAACGGGGACTCTTGTTCCCATTTTATAAATAAGGAAGTGAAGGCTCCCTTGCCCAAGATCACATAACTCATTAGATTTAGAACTTGGTGTCTTGAGGCTTTTAACTGTGGCTTCTATCATTGCTGCCATGATTGGAAGGGAGCCTACTTTTAAGGGATTTGGAAGTGGGATGTTCTAAAAGGGATCAAGAATTTTTCTTAAATTATGGATGAAGGCAGCCAGAGTGGGGCCCGAGGTCATGTAGTTCTCCGGAAGTGCCTAATCCTTGGCTCAAGAGAGAAATTCCTTTTTTATCCTCGCCCAGGATTTTGTTGAATCTCCATAACTCTATCTCGTAAATAGCTATATTAAAGCAATATTTAAAAACTAATTTTTTCTGGGTATGAAAATTGTTCATATTCACCATAGAAAAAATAAAAACACAAATAAGAATAACAATAGCTAACATTTATTAAGCACACACTGATAGAAGCAGCTGGGGTTGTTCTTCAGCCAGTATACCATGGTACAGCTCTACTGGTTATTGATAGCCAGTGACTGTTTTGATGGGTTGGGGTCCGGGCCATACTGGTTTTTGTTTATTTTAAATATCCTACATGTTCACAATAATCCTATGAGATGTATTATCTCCATCTCCTCCATGAAAAAATTAAGGCCCAGAGAGATTAAATCATTTCCCCAGGGTCACCAGCTACTAAATGATGGAGTAAAAATTCAAACCCAAGTTCAGATGACTTCGTTGTCTACTCTTTTGCTACTAGACAAGTTTACCACTCTGATACACCTCTGATCAGTAGATTGCCCCAGGGAATGTTCATATTTCCTTCTGGGCTTTATATAAGTAACTTGCTCTACCTGGAGTAACATAAGTCATTCTAGCAAATGTTAATAATTGTTGATAAAATATTAATGCATTTTATTTATTCTCCCCCCCTTTTTTGTTTTTCATAAATGTAAGCACTTACGAGGGCAATGAAAGCTCTTGAGAGGACAACAAATTATTGTCCAAGTTTCAGAAGGTATCATCCCGTTCTGTCAGTTCTATTGCTGTGACTTGTTAATGGTCAGTGTTGAGATTAGAGGCATGGAAAACACTTAACTTTTATAATGAAAGGTGTGTCTGTGTTAGATGGAATGAAAAGTCTGTGCAACATGAGGACAGGATCCAAGTTAATTGTAGAACTCAGAGTAGCAAAACATTTTTTTAAATTGAGGTAACATTGGTTTATAACAAATTTCAGGTGTACATCATTATATTTTGACTTCTGTATAGACTGCATTGTGTTCACTACCAAAAGTCTAGTTGCCATCAGTCATGATACACATGTGCCCCTTTACCCTTTTTGCCCTGTCCCCACCCTCTTCCCCTCTGGTAACCACCAATCAGTTCTCTGTATCTATGTGTTTCTTTATCTTCTACATATGAGTGAAATCATACGGTATTTATCTTTCTCTGACTTATTTTGCTGAGCATAATACCCTCAAGATCCATCCATGTTGTCACAAATGGCCAGATTTCATCTTTTTTTTTTATGGCTGAGTAGTTTTTTATTATGTATATATACCACATCTTCTTTATCCATTCATCCGTCGATGGGCGCTTATTGTTTCTAAGTCTTGGCTATTGTGAATAATGTTGCCATGAACACAGGGATGCATACCATCTTTTCAAATTAGTGTTTTCATGTTCTTTGGATGAATACCTAGAAGTGGAATAGCTGGATCCTATGGTAGTTCTACTTTTAATTTTTTGAAGACTCTCCATACTCGTTTCCATAGTGGCTGCACCAGTTTACATTCCCACCAGCAGTGTACAAGGGTTCCCTTTTCTCCACATCCTTTCCAACACTATTATTTCTTGTCTTTTTGATAATTACCATTCTGATGGGTGTGAGGTGATATCTCATGGTTTTGATTTGCCTTTCCCTAATAACTAGTGATGTTAAACATCTTTTCATGTGCCTGTTGGCCATCCGTATATCTTCTTTGGAAAAATGCCTGTTCAGATCCTCTGCCCATTTTTAAAATGGGTTGTTTGTTCTTTTGTTGTTGAGTTGTATGAGTTCTTAATGTATTTTGGATATTAACCCTGATGACGGATATATCATTTGCAAATATCTTCTCCAAATTGGTAGGTTGTCTTTTCATTTTGTTTATGGCTTCCTTTGCCATGTAACACACTTCTTAAGGTAAGTGCATCCACCTTTATTCAGCTTATTGATGATTCACATGCACTACTTTTATTTGATTATTGCTGAGGCATTTTATTCTAATCTTTGATATATTCTCTTAAAGTTTTCTACCTATCTTTTTCTTGTAGAGTTTCACTTTAGTCTCCTAGTCTATCTAGTCATTCTCCTAATGTTTCATTGATCTTTTCTCTTATTTTGCTTATGCTGTGGAGGCTATTCAGCCATTATTCTTAATGTTTTAAAATCTTTAAATATTCAGAAACCCTGCATTTCTTACATTCAGCCACTGTGTATCTATGACCTCTTAGTGTTAATATTTCTAAATTAGGATTTCATTTTTCAGGTGATGAAACATATACCCCAATATTTTATACACAAGTATAGACAAATATTCTCTACCATTTATTAAATGTTTACTATATATTATTCTGTCTAATGACTAGTACATTGTATTTATTACCATTTGGTATATGAGGAAACAGGCTTTGGGTAGTTAACTTGTCTGAGCCCACTTAGTAAAAGAAGAAGTTGGGAGTGAAGTCTGTGTATGCGTGTATAGTTGAAATCATCATTATAATCACGGCTGAATTTGAGTACTTACTATATGCCAGAAAGTATGATAAGAACTTTATAAACTTAAAACTTAGATTTTATTTTTGTTAGTTATATGTGAACATTATTTAAAAATTAGTCATTGTCTTTAAAAAATATTTTATAATGTTATTTGCTTAGTGTTCTATAAACTTATCACTAATTCAAACAAAAAGTTTCCCTGTTGGTTCATACACTAGGTATTCTGTCAGTTTCTTTTCACTGAAGAAATTTTCCCCAAGGAATTCTGACTTTCAAATAGGTCTCTAGACTTGATTTAGACCTGCTGTGTTTGGATTTCCTTTTACCTCAGTCCTTGGAGCACCTTTCTTGATGTCTTTGTGTTAGATTCCCTCTTCTAGGATCCTGGGTTTTCCTCTTACTTTGTTTTCACCTTGGTTTTGATGGAGCACATCCTCCGTTACCTCCTGAGAAAAGGTACATGGGAAGCATACTTTTGAGAACTTGAATATCTGAAAAAGTATTCACTTTAGTCTTGTACTTAATTGATGACTTGATTAAATTTTTAAAATTAAGTTGGAAATTATCTTCCCTCACAATTTTGAAACATCTAATATCTTCTAGTTTCTAGTCTTGTTTTTGAGATATCTGAAGCCATTCTGATTCTTGTCATTTGTATGAAATGTACATTTTTCTTCTTGAAATTATTGAATCTTTATCCATAGTATTGAGAAATTTTATGAGACTATGCCTTGTGAGTCTATTTTTATCCATTGTATTGTGTGTTTAGTGATCTTTCAAAATGGATACTCATGTCATTCATTTCTGGGAATTATTTTTGAATTATTTGTTTGATTTCCTTTTATTCAATTTGTTCTGTTCTTTATTTCTCTAGCTGCTGTTTTTGAGATGATAAATTTCCCACACTGGTTCTTATTTTTGAAGTCTGTTTCCTATTTCACATCTCTGTTCTTTTTGTTTTCTGGTAGATTAATTTTATCTTTCAAGCTTCTATGGCATTTATGATTTCTGCTATCATTTTTAATTTTTCAAGAGATTTCTTTTGGTTTTCTGAAGTTTTCATAGCATCCTAATCTTATTTTGTGGATGTAATATCTTTTCATATTTCACCTAGGATATTAATGCTAACGTTTTTATATTTCAATTGAAGTTTACTTTTCTCTCCATATTTCTTCCAAGTTGCTTTTTTTTTCTATTTGTTCCTTATGGCCTCCTTTCATGTTAGATATTTTCTTCAAATGTTTGTAGATATTTGGCTCTATGCTCATATTTGAGTGATCCACTTTAATCATGTCAATCCTGGTTTTCATTGTAAGATAAACTGGCTGGATGTTTTTAGGACAAGGGAGGGAGTTGTCTTATGTCAGAATGTTTAGGTCTTTTTTATCGGGCTGGTTAATTACTCAGAGAAGACCCAGTGATTCCAGAATCTGTGCTCTTTTCCACTCATTTTATTGACTTCCAGATAAGTTTCAATGTCTGGGTATATTCTATTGTATTATTTCTAAGTTACATGTAGAAAGAAAATTACATCTACTCTACATGTAGATTTTCTAGGAATTCTGATTTCAGAAGATGATTCTTTTAACCAGAAATTTCCCTCCACTACAATTGTAATCTTTATCTGCTTTTTCACAATGTATTTGAGCACTAGGAAAAAGACCTAGTGCATAGTAGGTGCTCAGAAAATAATTGTTAAATGAATTCATGTTTTGCTCAGCCCATCAGGCTTTCTGAACAATATGTAATAGGATGTAGAAAAAAGCCCCAGTTTCCTAACTCCCATTCTAGTGCTGTAGTACATGGGTACACACTCACACTTGACAAAGTCATACAAACCAAAATGGATTCAACCCTGAAAGAGAGGTTTCCTGTTTATGGAACTTCATGAAGTGAGAGTATATTTCTTTATATTTTGGATTGAGAGTCATTATTGACATGGCACCAAAGTTGACCAGAAAAGGGCTGGCTGGGATACAGAAGTGGCCCTCTTAGGAGCTCGCATGTACTTGTGTGTTCAGATAGCAGCATTTTGGATCTTGATTTAAGCATACATATTGCTGATTGCTGCTTAGAAACTTTCCCATCTGCTCCTTTCTGCTAACTGGGTCTTTTTGAACTTAGAATGGAGAGATGTCCCCAAGGGCCTCTTTCCATCCTCTCTTTCCCTTTGCATCTATGTACCCACAAGTCCTTCATCATTGAAGTGAAAAGGAGAACTTGATAATGCTGAACTGGCCTTTTTGGAAGAGCCACTGTCACACCAAAAGGACTTAGCTAATGGCATGGCCAATGGCATTGCTCTATAATGTTGCCTTTGTCCTCCATTTTGACATCTGGGCTCCCCTTCTCTGGAAGGATCTATTCTCAGATAGGATCAGTGGGGTCAAGATTCCCTGAAAGAAGCAAGAAGAGAGCAAGACCACAGCATTAAGAATTCTCTTCTGATAAGAATGAGGCAACCATGTTTAAAGATAATTGTATAGAAAAACTTGAACTTATGATATTCAATCAGCCAACTGTTTTGGGTTTATTTGTCAGAAGATGAGAAAAAAGGGAGCTGTACTGGAAAATAGGATAATAGTGAGGAGGGTATGGTGTCTGGAAATACTTAAAGAAGAGTTATTAACTAGGCATTAAAAGAAAAATAATTTATCCAGTTATAAAGCTATACCACTATTTAGACCTGAAAGCATAGTTTGTTGTAAACCTAAGGTTTTTAAAATTTTTACATAATTTAATATATTCTGCTAATATCCTGGAGCAAAATACTACTATAAATTCAAGAATCAAAAAAAATGCAACATAGCCACATTTCCCCTACCTTTAAAATGAACCTTTAAAAATAATTATAATTACATGCTTTTTATATATACCCTTTAGAAAGTAGAAAGAAAAAAATTATTCATGGATGCACCTTCAAAAGACAGCCACTGTTAGTATTTGGCATATTTTCTTCTAGCCTTTTTCTCTTTGTATAGTTTTTTGTTTTGCATAGCAGTCATAAGGCATTTTGCTTGCCTTTTAGTAGGATTTTTTGGTCTTCAGTTGGAGTTGACTGTGGTTATGTTCTGATAATGTATGTCCATGATTTATTCTTTCCTTGTCATGAGGCTGAATAAGCAGTGCTTTAGTTCTTGGCTTGAATAAATTGTCTATATGCTTTTAACATAAAACATTGTTCAGATTAGAAAGTGAATAATCCTTAGAGCAAAGAAGTACAATGTATATTTTATAACCACTTAAAAAAATATCAGATCTAAAAAAAGGCATGAAAATGGTTTGGGGGAAATGTGTGTAACAAAGAAAAGACTTTAAGGTTTCTCAATGGAAGACAGTCTCAGTGGTCCTAGGACACATTATATATGTCTAGTAATATTTATTAAATATACAATAATTATTATTACATGTAACATGATGGTCTCAGTGCAGAGAGAAATCTTTTTATCTAGAGGCACAGAAGGGAGAACATAGTGAAATAGAGGCGCTACCAGAGGCAATACTGAAGCCAGAGTTAGAAATTCTTGTCCTGCCTGAGCTGCTAACTAGTTGCCACTTCAGAGGCACCTGCCCTCAATATCATCACCAATAAAACGAGGCTGTTGAACTATATAATTTTAACGAGTTTCTCTCCTCCTCTGACATTCAATGAGTCAGTGAATTTATGATTCTGGGGCCAAATGCTGAGAACATAAAGATCCAAAAACCTAGCAGTTACCTTAACTCTTCATTTCCCTTTTCCCTCATATCCGTCAATGACCAAGTCTGACCATTTTACTATCTAAGTCAGGCGCTGGCAAGCAACCACCTGTTTTCATAAATAAAGTTTTATTGAGACATAGTTATGCTCATTAGTTTATTGTTCATGGCTGCTTTTGTACTACAATGGCACAGTTGAGTAGTTGCAACAAACTGTATGGTCTGCAAAGCTTTAAGTATTGACTTTCTGGCCCTTTATAGAAAAGTTGATCAACCCCTGCTCTAAATGATTTGCAAACTCAGCTCTCATCCGCACTCCCTTTGGGCCTACCTTAGGCCTTCATCTCTTTTCATCTGGAGACCCCAAGATCCTCTAAACTTTTTCTGACTCCAGTTTTGAGCCTCTCAAATGTACTCTTTATGGAATACAGTATAATATTTAAAAAAAATCTTAACCCCAATTTGCTTGCTTAAAATCCTTCTGATTTTAAGGATCCTTAAAATCCTGCTGAATCAATCCCTGCTGAACTCGCAATGAAGTCGAAATTCCTCACCAACACACATGGTTAGAAAACCACTACACTTTACTGACGTCTGAAGAGCCTTCTAGTCACAAGACATGACATAGTGTTTGACATGACCCCTGCTCTATGAATTGCAAATCTCAAAAAACTGAACCCAACTAGCTTAAGTACAAAGAGGCTATATGTTGGCTCGTCCAACTGAGAAGCCTAGGTGTAGGTCTAGCCTTGGGAAAGATTTAATATAGGTTTCTGGTTGTGTCTCCTGTACTCCATTTCTTTCTGTTGACTCTTCTGTGTTGGCCCTGTTCACATGGAGGCTTTTATCTTGAGAGGTCAAGACTGCTGTAGCCATGCCTGCTTCAGCCTTCTGGGTTCACATCTGGCAGGAAAGAGAACAAGTCTTCCTAGTAATTCCACACAAGGTGTGGAAATCTCTCTAATTGGACAGCATAGGTCATGTGATCAGGGCTAAGAGAATGTGCTGATCTGCGTAGGGCCAGTTCACATGCTTAAGCCCTGGAGTTAGGGGTGTGATCTCACCCAAACCATAAGGACTGGGAAGGGGGGAAGATTTTATCCCCAAGCAAATTTTGGGCTGTTGTGGAAGCAGGGTGAATAGAGACAGACTGGGACACAACAACCAAGGTTCACTGAGCGTGCCATGAGTGGGAGCCCTTTCGCAGTCAGAAGTGATGGCAGTTGCCCTCAGTACCTGGGGAGGCTAGCAATCAGAGGATCACAAGGTTTGGGGATAGTGGTTGCCTTAGTCAGTGGTTCTTAATTCCAGCTAGTCAGTAGAATTACATGATGCCTGGACTCTTTGAGGACCAGTTAACTTGGGGTCTCTCCTGGTTGGCCAGGTATGAGTTTTACAACTTCTCCAGGTGATTCTAATGTGCCGCTAAGATGAACTATTGACTGGGTTTTGGTCCTGACTTCATTTACCAATTCAGTGACCTTGGGTAAATAATTTAACCTCTAAGCTTCAGTTTCTTCATCTGTAGAAGGGGAACAGTCCTATTCACCCAGCAGGATTGTTGGGAGGAATAAATGAGGTGATGTATGTAAGGAATACAGCCTATCTAGGTACTCAAATGATAGTTTCTTACAGTGATTCTTAACTTTATAGGGATATTAGATTCCTAGGGCTGCCATAACAAAATACCACAGACTGGGTGACTTAAACAACAAATTTATTTTCTCACAGTTCTGGAGGCCAGAAGC
Organism: Tapirus indicus; assembly: GCA_031878705.1. Taxonomy (NCBI): domain Eukaryota; kingdom Metazoa; phylum Chordata; class Mammalia; order Perissodactyla; family Tapiridae; genus Tapirus; species Tapirus indicus. The sequence continues at coordinate 21,999,457 of CM062935.1, forward strand.
CCAAGATCAAGGTGTTGGCAGGTTTGGCTTCTCCTGAGACCTCTCTCCTTGGCTTGCAGATTGCCTTTTCTCTGTGCGTACGCATCCCTGCTGTCTCTTCCTCTTCTTATAAGAACACCAGTCATATTGGATTAGGGCCCGCTCTTTTGGCCTCATTTAACCTTAATTACCTCTTTAAAGGCCCCGTCTCCAAATATAGTCACATTGGGAGTTAAGACTTGGACATCTGAATTTTGAGGGGACACAATTCAGTCCATAATAGATTTGGATCCTTTGATTCTCTGAGGAAAGCTAGGGTTCCTTTACCCAGAAAAAAGCAAGGCCACACATACACATTAAACCTTGCGTAAGTTTATAGAACGTCAAAGATCCTTGTTAAATGGGAACATCTGAAGCAGCCTTGCAGAGGAAAACAAATACCAGAAAGGAGGATGTGTATAAAAGAAGGGGAATTGTATTCCCATTCTTTCACTCATTTAACAATTATTTACTGGGTGCTGCCCATGTGCCAGGCACTGTGACACAGGCAAGCCCCTTCCTCTCATGACTTACAATTTTTGTTGGAGGAGGCAGACAGTAAATACATAGGCCATTCAATATCAGAGAGTACCAAGGGCCATGTAGGGAATCAAAGCAGGATGAGGGGGTGGTGTTTGCCTGGGAAGCTGCTTAGATGATGTGGTCAGGAATGTCCTCACTGAGGAGAGGTTTAAGTGGAGGCTTGAATAACAAGGAGTCAGGCATGCAAATGGGGGCAGAGAGTTTATGGCTGATGAAATGCCTATTACTCCCTGGTTTATTTTAGTATCAGCTGGCAGAGCCACCTCCTCTCGCACCAGCTGCTTCCCAGATTCTGTTCTGCTGCCTGCAGAACAAGAATTCAGGATCTGCTCTCAGAAAGGCATGGCTATTGTGGACTGCTCCCCTGACTTTGGATGTCTTTCTCTTATCCTGTCTCCGACATGTTTAGGTCGTGTGTTCAAAGGGGTAAGACCTATCGATTCAAACATCTGTTCCTCTAAATTCTCATTGACATTACCAAGGTTTAGTCACTACTGTCTCTAGCCTGGATTAGTGTGGCCATTATCGGGGGAGAAGTCAGCATTGGTGGTGTGGTAAATGCATAAACAATAATTGTATTGTAGTACATACTTCTATAACAGTACCCTGGGGCTCTGAAGGATTTAAAGGGACCCCAAACAGTGTCTGGATGGAATGGAGAAGACTTTCCCTAGAAGCTGCATCCTAAAGGTACCCCACTGACCTTAGCATAAAGAGAAAAATGCTATCATGGCTTGCAGATTCCTGTGGATCTGGCACCTGCCGCCCTCTCCAGTTGTCTCCACCTCCCTACCGAGAGAGGCTGGGCTCAGTTCCCGACTTGAGGTTGGGGTCAGTTCTGCTCTGTGTGTCTCATTCTGGGATTGAGGTTGAAGGGGCAGCAGCCCCTGGGCATGCTCTTTTCCTGGTTGTTATAAGTGTGTAAGAGGCCAAATCAAACTGCGTAAGCATGTTTAACTACTGCTCACATCTTGTCCACTCATATCCATCGGCCAAATTAACTCATACAGCCAAGGCCAAAGTCAATCATTGAATAGGGACACAAACTCTGGCTTATAACATTGTGTAAATTTCAGGTGTACATTATTATACTTCAGCATCTGTATAGACTGCATCATGTTCACCAGCAGTCTAGTTTTTACCTGTCACCATACATATGTGCCCCTTTACCCCATTTGCCCTCCCCTACCACCTTCCCCTCTGGTAACCGCCAATCTGTTCTTACCTTTATGTTTTATCTTCCACATATGAGTGAAATCATACAGTATTTGTCTATCTCTATCTGACTTATTTCACTTAGCATAATACCCTCAAGATCTATCCAGGTTGTCACAAATGGCATGATTTTGTCTTTTATGGCTGAATAGTATTCCATTGTGTATGCGTATATATACACCACATCTTTATCCATTCATCCATTGGTGGCCACTTGGGGTACTTCCAAGTCTTGGCTATTGTGAATAGTATTGCAATGAACACAGGGGTGCAGATATCTTTTTAAATTAGTGTTTTCATGTTCTTTGGATAAATACCCAATAGTGGAATAGCTGGATCATAGAGGGACACATTATCCAAGGGGAGGGGAGTGAGTATTTATCAAATAGTAACTTGATCTACGCTAGTGTGTAAAGTGCTTAGAATAGTGCCCATACAGGTCTGCCTATACTATCAACAATAATGTATTTTTAACAGTCTTAACTGTAGGGAAGGGAAAAAGAAGGGAGTAGTTTGTTAATAAGTGAACAACAGAGTTGGGGGAGGATTATTATATAGGGCAAGACTTGAGCATGTTAACAGACTTATGGGAGGAGCGAGTGGGCTGGTTGAAGATGGAAGACAGAGCAAGCTGGAGGATTCAGCTGAAATTTGAAAACATGAGCTTAACGTGGTGCCGTCTTCCTCATGGCTTTTGGTATTAGCAAATAGTTGGATTGATAGACTTGCTCTAATCTGAGCTTTATGTACTTGATGTTTCCCCCCTTCTTCCTAATCTTAAGCAGAGATTTAGATCGTAACAGTTGGTGTTTACAATGTTTTAATGGCTGTCATATTGAGAACTGACTAGAAGCATCTTTAGAAATAATTTACAACACCATAAAATGAATTGCTAATCTTTCAGAGTGTATTCCTTAGAATTGTTTTTGTTTTTGTCTACCAGCCAAGAAGGTCTAGACCAATGAGGAAACTGGTAAAATATTTTAGAAGCATGATCTAATTTGAAAAGTTAAGTAGGAATATAAATCCTTTCTCAAATACAGTCACACTTTCTGCCATTTGCTTGTGGTTTTGTTTTCTTAGTTGTCTCTTAGGGCAATGTGCATGTATGTGAGTAAGATGTCCACAGGATCCCCACCCAGCAGTGTTCAGCTGCAGGACTCATGAGTGGGAACATAAGGCCTATGGGACATCGTGTTAGCTTGTACCAACAGTCATTATTTAGCCCTTACTGTGGGCCCGGTATTTAAAGGGACAAAGGTAATGATGATAATTAACAAAAACAACAGCATGATTTATTGGATGCCAGAGTTTGTGGTAGTGACTTGATGTGGTAACATACTGCCCTAGATAGTACGGATAAGTGCTTTGGGAGTTCAGATTAAGAAATACAGGTATGTGTTGGAATAGGGGAAAAGGTTTTAATGAGACTTAAACTGCATCTTGAAGGATGCTCACATATTAACAGATGAATATTGTCATATTCATACATATTACTGAAACACAACATTGGCTAAGTTTCTCCCTGCTCAAAACGTTTATTGACTTTACAGTTATTTATTGAAAAATATTAGACTTCTTATCCTAATACCAAAGACCCCACTTGCTTATTGTATTCTGCTCCCAGATTATCCTCCTGTCTCATGTTCACAATTTCTTCTTATGTACTTTAGATTCCAAATGACTTGTTCTTCCTTGTAAGTGCTCCAAACTTTCCTAATCTGTACCTTCTTTTAAATTGGTCCTTTTGCTTGGACATCTTCCCCTGACCTATGGGTGCAAATCCCATCTCTTCAAAACCTATCTGAAATACCAAGATCCTGTGAAGTCTTGCCTGATTTTTTTGGCTTGGAAGTAGTAATTTCCTTTCTCAGTTTTTGAGGCCTCTCACCATTACTTTCTCTGCAGCTCTTATTCCCACCCACTCTTACCCCCATGGCATCTGCAAATAACTCTTGGCCTGCTTTTTTTGTCAATAGCATAGAAATACTCAAACCCTTAGCTTTCATAGACAAGTAATTTTTTTAATGGGACGCTCACCAGTTCTATAACTTTTTTTTTTTTTTTTTGCTAACATTAAAACTCATGTGCCTGGGTACACACAGATAAACTCACCATCTTTTATTTAATATCATATAAGATAGGCAGTTAACACCAAAAAATGCAGGGAAGACAATATCAGAATAAAGGACAGGTCTTTACACTGAAAACATTTGGCCAATGGAAAACTCACGAGGCTATCTTTTATTTTCATTTCACTGAGGATAAATGAAATTTTCATCACATATCTCTTCTCTGGGTAGACATTTGGAAGGCACTATTTTAGTAGATTGTGAGCTTTGCCAGAGCTGATTTATCTCTGAATCTCAATATCTGTATCTCTCTCAGAGATAATCTTGGGTCTCTAAAAGCTTATATCAAAAATAAATAAGATAGCTGTGATTTGTGACACAGAAGCAACCAGACTGGGGGATAGATTATTCAAAGATCTGACAGTTGTCTAAGATAACTACACAGGAAGTCACTTACTTTTATAAAAGCATATCTGAATTGTGTATGAAAGAACAATAGGTTACAGGGCTGTTCATTTTCAAAGAGCAAAAATTTCATAAAATCCCTAATTTTGGCATTATACTTAATTTTTTCTTATCTCTAAAATGTAGATATGATTTAGGTCACTAAAAACAAACAAATATAGAAAAATTTCTGACATCAAATTCATGTTTTCTCAATTCTTTTTAAAGTAACATTTACAGAACTGAATAAATTGACTTTAACATTGGGAAGAAAGACACTGATTTTTTTTTAAGGTGCGCTATCCAGTAGAACTTTCTGTGATGAAAATGTTCAGTCATCTACACTGTCCACAGGTTGCCACAGCCATGTGTGGCTATTGAGCAGTTGAAAATGCGGCTGGTGTGACTAAATTTCAAATTGTGTTTAAATATAATTAATTTAAATTAGCCACGTGTAGCTGTTGGCTCCCATATTGGACAGTATGGCTTCAAAGGATTGACTGAGGTGCATTGAGGAGTATTGACCTGCAACTTTTTTATGCCAACTTGGATGGCATCTGATCAAGTTTCATAATAAGTCTGAGAAATTTAAAAAGCATTTTTTCTTATTAATGGGTCTATAGCAAGTTGTATATCTATCAATGGTTCCATTGGCCTTTGAGCTACTTTTAGTCCTCAGATTACCACAAGTTTTAAAAATGCTGACTCTCAATCTATAAATTAAGATCTGTCCATTTCCTCCGTCATTATAGTTCCTTTTAGATAATATGATCTTTGATTTATGTGTATATACACACACATACAAATACATATGTATATACATACACATATATATCATAGATACATTTGTGAAGATCAAGTGAAACAAGGGATGGGCTAGTTAAACATGAATGTTCCTTTAGTCTCAGCATTACTATAAATAGAGCAAGCAAACAAAAAATTGCCCTCTAAGATGACCTCGCTCCACCCCCTTGGGGAAGGGGAATGCTCACATTCATCAGGTCAAGCTGGAACCTATGAAGCCTTTTTCATGTTTTTATGGTTTGACAGATAACTTATGTTTCTGCCTGAAATTTTCTTTTTTCCTTAGTTGCCAGGATAACCCTTTCAAGAGAATTTTAAGCTTCTCTTTTTCTTCTCTGAAGCCCTTATTTGACCTCTTGTACCCCTCTACCTTCCCTAACCACAGTGACCAGTCACTTCTCTTTTTTAGTGGAGCCCTGTGTGCATGTGCATGCAGATGTGTACACCAAGGTTCAAGGTATTTGCTTTTGAAGAAATCAATATCATTAAGATATTAACAAGAGCAAAGGAAGTAATGATTACAGCAATGGTTACCATTCATTGAGCACTTACTAGGTGCCAGGCATTGACTAAGCACTTTATCATTTTTTTGCGGTAACATTGGTTTATAACATTATATAAATTTCAGGTGTCCATCATTATATTTCAATTTCTGTATAGATTACATCATGTTCCCCACCCAAAGTCTAAGTACAATCCATCACCACACACATGTACCTAATAACCCCCCTCCGCCCTCCTCCCTCCTCCCATCCTCTCTGGTAACCATCAATCCAATCTCTGTCTCTGTGTGATTGTTGTTTTTATCCTCTACTTAGGAGTGAGATCATACAGTATTTGACTTTCTCCCTTGGACTTATTTTGCTTTGACTAAGCCTTTTAAATATATTTTCATTTAATTCTTCTAAAGCATTATAGAGAAGTTATGATTATTCCAATTTTACAGTAAGACAACCCTAACCTAAAGCTAAGTAATTTGCCCAAGGCCACACAGCTTGTCAATGGAAGAGCCTGATTTATTTGGCTCCAAAGCCCATAATTTTACTGACTAAGCAATAGTTAAGATGTAGAGAAAAAAAAAAAAACTTACTCTGCAGAGTAGCATGGTGTGGTAGGAGCAACATGGTATGTGATGTGAAGGAATTTTTGTTTTCATTTCTCCTTTGCCATTTTCCTGGTGGCCTTAAACAAGTTGCTTGACGTCTGTCTTTCCTTCCTTCTAATGTCTAATTCCCTCCTTTTAATATCTAATACCTTAGTGATAGAGGATGAAAAGTCCTCCATATATGTTAATTCTGTACTTCTTTCTCCTCCCTTTCTGAAATACCAGATTGTAATATGTAAAGACTTTCTAAACAGAGTCACCTTTTTTTTCATTAGCTTGATTTGACAGAGAATGCCATCTCTCACCAGCAGAAAGTATGTTACAAGGTGCAGGTATTTGCTTTTATCTTTATTTATAACCTCATTCCTCAGTTCTCACCAAAGTTGTTTATATATTTGAAAAGCTGTTCTTTTTTCCTTCTGGCTTTTTTTTTTTTTTGACTGAATTTCACTTTAGTTTACTCTTTTCTGTTGGAATTGACACTTTTCAATTCTGTGCTCTGTTTGTCCTTTAAAATTACATGGTTACCATTTTGTTTATTGAACGATTGTTAAAATTGTTATTGCCAAATGGTCTTCCATTGTGATGGAGGAAGGCAGTAGGATAAAAATGGAGGATTGACATTCATTGAACACATGGTAGGCGTCAGGTGTTCTATATGTTATCTCACTTGATCAACACAATAACAACGTGAGGATAAGTAATAAGGTAATGTGAGTATTGCCGTTTTACAGAAAAGTGGTAATATAACTTGCTCATGCTTAAATATATGTAGCAAGAAAGTGGTAGAGCTTGGACTTGAATCGAAGTGTAGCTGTGTGTTGAGTGGGGGATAGAAATTCAAAAATCATTTGTAAACCCTTTCTAAAACTAATTAAATCATATCTAGTGTCTATATTTAATTCTGTTTTTTGTTTCATTTTTTAGATTATATTATTTACAATACGAAGCACATATCTTAAGTATTTAGTTCGCTGAGTTTTGATACTTGTATAGTATTGTGCAAACAAAGCAAGATGTGGAACATTTCTATTTCCAAGAAAGTTTCCTCTACCCTTTCCAATTAAATTTCTTTTGTCTCCAGTCTGTTACTGAGCCCATCCACTGAGCTTTTTACTTTGATTATTATATGTTTCAGTTCTAATGTTTCCATTTGGTGGTTCTTTATGTCTTCTAATTCTTGGCTGTGACTTTCCATTTCTTGGCTGAAGCTTTCTATTTTTCTTTTTTCATTTACATCAGGTGTAGTCATTGAAGCATTTTTATCATGGCTGCTTTAAAATCTTTGTCAGGTATTTTTGACATCTCTGTCATCTTGGTGTTGGCATCTATTGATTGTCTTTTCTGATTCAGTTTGAGATCCTCCTGGTTCTTGGTTATGAGTGATTTTTATTGAAACTTGGATATTTTCATTTTATGTTGTGAGTCTCTGGATCTTATTTAAACCTTCTGTTTTATCTGGCTTTCTTTAACACTGTTTTGTCCAGGTGGAGTTAGAAATCCAGCTTCCCTACTCTGCTTCAGTTGATACCTGGAAGGTGGGGCCTCTTTATCACTGGGTGATGGTGAATGTCCTGACTGTCCACCAGGCTTCCTTTGACACCACCCCAAGAAAGAGTGGCTTATTGTCTGGTGGGTGTGGAAGTCCAGCATCTCCACATCATCTCAACTGACATTGCAGGGGTGGGGAGGTGACCTCATTACCAGTGGATGGAGATGAAAGTCTGGGCTCCCTACTTGGCCTTCTAAGATACCACTCCCTTGAGAGTTTTGGGGTACCTTATTATAGCCTGAAGAGGGTTGAGTGTAGGCTCTCCACTCAGCCTTTGCTGGTATGGGTGGTTGGGTCACATTTTTTCTGTGATGTTTGAGTAGAACAATTATTGTCTAAAAGTTTTCTGTCTTGCTAGGCTGTCCGTTTCATGGTCCTTTGGCTAGAGAGATCAGGCTTTCATTGTCTTAATTTTTATCTGTGCCCTATGGTATTTCTAAGTTGTAGGCTTCTTCAGCTCCAAGTCTGGAATATATGAGACAAAAAGAAAGCCCAGGGAACTCACCACCGTGTCATTCTTTGAGTTCCAAGGTCCCTAGATGGTTTACCTTCTCTCTACCTTTCAGAGTCATCTTATGTTTGTCTTATATATAATGTCCAGGGTTTTTATTTTTTCTTAGATGAATTAAGAAAAGTATGTCTATTCCATCTTCTCAGAAGCATTCGAGAGGCACTACTTTATTTAAAAAAATATATAAGAAAATAAGAAAAAGTAGATCACCTGTAGTAAAAAAAAAATGTATTGTTTCGTAATAACTCTAATTCATATACATAGATAATAGATGTGTTTGGGCACTGATTCACAATATGAAATCTGTTTCTTATAGTATCATGATTAAAAATGTTTTAAAGTCACCAGTATAGACCACCTCTCTCTCTCAATCTGATATCTGAATCCTCTGTCTAAAGCTTCATAGAAACTCTGAGAGTATCTGCCTTTGTATTCTCTTCATGAATGAGAAGAGTTAATGTTTTCGTGTCTTGGAGAGAGATCGTCCAAAGCCTATCCCCACTCTGCTGATGTTGAAATGTGTAAGTTAAGCATTATTTTAATTTCTGCTACACTTAGATTGTCTATCCAGATATCATGGGTAGGAAGGGTGAAGATTCACTGTGGTCATTACACTTAAGTAGTCTTTGGGGAACAAGGTTTCCTTATAACAAACTGTTTTACAAAGATGAAATCGTCTCTGTAGACATGCGAGCCAGAATGGTGTGCCTCATGTAGCTCGGAGGAGGCAGTGTCCTGACACAGCTGCACATAGTCTAAACATCTGGCTGGGATAGAGAGGCATCCAGACCCAGCTCCAGCGGCCACACGGTAGTTGTCAGGGCTACAATCGGGCAAACTTGTGAGGACAATAGAGTGTGTTTTTTGGGTCCAACCCTTCACATTCCATGTAATTTCCTCCCCTTTCTTCTCATTGGCAGAGTGCCTTCCTCATCTCCAGCCTCTTCTTATTCGAAATAGGGGAACCGTCTATTACTACTCATTTCTAGATTTGCCGGGAATGGACATGGCATCTTTTAATGCCTCTGAGTTACCATCTGGAAATTTGTGTTTTTAACCCCATTCTTTTTGATAGTGAGAAAAGGGCTCCAATCTGTATTTACAAATTTTAAACTTCAGCATATATATGGAGAATCACATTTAGCTGACTGAGGAGAGGTTTGGAAGTCATATTCTGTCTCCTCATAGCCTGACCCAAATGATAAAGTCAAACATAGTTTAGCTCATTTAAATCTCTTGTGAGTGCAAAATAAATCGGAGGCTAGTCCCTCCAAGACCTGTGACTTCTTCCTTGATGTTGTTAGGTTGGATGGAGCTGGGGTTGTAGGACTCTCCCTAGAACCGGGGTTTGCAGACTGTTTTTTGTAAAGGGCCAACTAGTAAATATTTTAGTCTTTGCAGGCCGCATGCTCTCTGTCACAACTGCTCACCTCTGCCATTGTAGCACAAGAGCAGCCATAGACAACATATAGATAGATAAGCATGGCTGTGTTGCAATAAAACTATTTATGGACATCGCTATTTGAATTTCATACAATCATGTTAGATCACAAAATATATTTTTTTCCACCCATTTAAAAATGTAAAAACTATTCTTGGCTCACAAGCCATATCCAAACAGGTGGTGGGCTGGGTTTGGCCCATGGGCCATAGTTTGCTGACCACTGCCCTAGCAGATGTCTGCTGGGTAGGTTCCTTTGCCCAAGGAAAAATTGTGCTCCCTGTCCATTAGCTTAACCCAAGGCTATGTTCCTCAGACGTGCATTTCTGGTACACTTGATGTATTTTCATGTTAAAACATTTGTGATCTGACACCCATGAACACATTCTCATTCATTCATGCAAAAACTTTTGTGAGTGATCTAGGCACTTTTCTGGGCACCAAAGGCCCCTGGGTGAGTAAGAGAGTTTTGCCCTTAGGTCCTCACAGTGTCGGCTGGATTGATTGTACCTCTGATAACAGTGTTTCTTGATAACAACACACATTCTTAATGTACATATTCCTTGCTAAGGTATTACTGTAGTTATACAGCTTTCTAGGTCATAATGGGAATTATGAAACCCAAGCAAAACATTCTGGTCTGGATTTCAGTTTTCTATTTTCTTCCCCTTAAGGAAGAGATAAGCAATCATATGTTATTGGTTAAAATGGAATTGTGTGTCAGTTTGGAATGGTTCATCTGAGAGTTATAGAAGACCTGATTCACTGTGGCTTAATAGGTAAGGGATTATTTTTCTCATTTAGTATCAAGTCCAGAGGTAGGCAATTAAGAACATAGTTTGAGTAGTCTGACGATGGCAAAGCCAGTGTGGCTGTTAGCCTCTTAGCTTCCTGTCATGTTTGCAGCCCTGTGGTCACAAAATATCTATAGCAGCTCTAGACATCACATCTGCTTTCAAGGCAGAGGGGAAGGGTTGGTATTAATATCTGTTCTCCTTTGTAAGTTCCAGAACTGTTTCTTTACCCATCAAACTTCTGCTTAGATGCTCCAGGCAGGAATCTGTCCACAGCCACTTGTAGCTGCAAGGGGGCGCTGGGAAATTGAGTATTTTCTTTGTCGACATATTGTGGAGGGTGGCAAGGAGGAGAGCATTGGAAATGTTTAGCCAACCTAAACAAAGTGTCGGCTACAAAGAGAAGCCTAATGTGATGCTCAGATTACTTCTAGAGGGTAGTGCCTTGCTGAATTTGAATCCAGAATATAATGCCACCTCCATTAATTAAACCAATATTGGAGAGTGTCTGATATGTGTATATTATATGTGAACGAGATAAGAAACAAGGGCCTTGTCCTCCAGGAACTACATCTCTAGCTAGAAGCAAGACATATACATGAATTATAAATAGTCTATCTCAATTCAAATAGCTAATGATGGGGACTGGAGTCTGTTTCTGAGGTTCGTTCATTTAGCAACACTTATTAGGTGCTGAATATATATAACTGTTCAGTCTCTGCGGGCACACAGGTGAACAAGACAGTGTGTTCTAAAGGCAGTCAAGTGAATCAGTTTCAGGACAGCTCTATGAGTCCGTGATATATTTTTGGTGAATTGCACAATTAGGCTGGAAGCAACTTGTATTTGCTGTTTTGAAAAGTAAAGATATAAGTCACTCATAGGAAGGGAATGGCAGTGAGTAGGATTGAATCAGGATCTTTCCATCATACCTCTGCTCTTTCTATAAACAAGGATTGAGCACTTACTGTAGATTGGTCATTGGCTAGGCTCTGGGTTTGTAGAGCTTAATGCAAAAACTTAGTCATAGACTAGGCAAGCATGTTAATAAATATTTGTAGTGCATGGTGGACATACACACAGAGAATGTATCTTCTAATAAGAAAAAAAGATGAGTTGTCAACATCGCTTAGGAGGATGTAATGGGTGCAAAATCAGTTGAAGCTTCATGGTGGAAGGAAGAGAGCATCTAATGTTTCCTGAAAGAAAAGAGCAGTTAATAAGTGAGGGAAGAGAAGAGTTTATTATGTAAAAAGATCAATTCTGTCAAAGTAGAGAAGCACAAAAACATCTCAGGAGTTTCTACTTGATGGTAGTGGAGGTACCCTTGGTGCAGGAGCCAGAGCAGCCTAACGGGCTGTTGGGAGTGTTTGCACAGCCTCTGTTCACGGCCTAGCTCAGAATAAAGGAACATTTAATTTGAATGAGTCTCCTTCCCTTGTTTTACTACAGGGAGAGTGAGTGTGGGTGGGGATTGAAAGGACTGGGAAGCCGGGTGACTTCTTGGCAAGTAAAATATACTTGTACTTGTGAATGAATGCAACCCAGCACATTGCTCGGCTCTTCTCGCATCATCTTGAGTACGTAGAGTGAGGCCTGACACTTCCAGATTGTCTGTCACTGTGACCTGAGTCACATCAGAATGGGATCTCTCCTAGGTCAGGTTCAGGAGGTCCCAGGCTCACTACCGGCAATTGAAACACTTCTTCTGCCAGTCAGGCTGGGGCCCGTTTTGGAGAACATGCCCTTTCCGGAAAATTCTAAAGTAATATGGTACTATTGAGCTATCATTATTAACCATTTTTATTAAAGAAAGCAAAATCATGTTATAGCTGAAAATCACAATGGGATTATTGAAAAGGAAACTTTCAAATCTTTGAATAAAGAAAATATCTTTGGAACTTCTCTTTCCACTTATGAAGGCAGTAGGGGAATGAAATGAGGGAGTGGGTTTTTGTTTTTAAATTTTATTGTAGAATATATATATATATAACAATTTATCATTTTAACCATTTTTAAGTATATTATTTAGTGGCATTGGGTATATTCACATTGTTGTGCAACCATCACCACTATCCATCTCCAGAACTTTTTCATCATCCCATTTCATCATCCCAAACTGCAGCTGTACTAAGCAGTGACTCTTCATTCCCCTCTCCTCCAGCCCCTGGTACCACTGTTCTACTTTGTCTCTATGAATCTTACTACTCTAAGTACCTCATATAAGTTAATTCATACAATATTTGTCCTTTTGTGACTGGCGTATTTCACTTAGCATGAGTCTTTGAGTTTCATCCATGTTACAGCATGTATCAGAACTTTGTTCCTTTTTAAGACTAAATAATATTCTGTTGTATGTATGTCCCACATTTGGTTTATCCATTCATCCATCAATGGATGTTTGGGTTGTTTCTGCCTTTTGTAAATAATGCTGCTGTGAACGTGGACATACAAATATCTGAGTCCCTGCTTTCAATTCTTTTGTTGAATTACTGGATCAAATGGTAATTCTATGTTTAATTTTTTAAGGAATCGCCATACAGTTTTCCATAGCAGCTGCATCATTTTACATTCCCACCATCAATGCACAAGAGAGTAGGATTTTACACATGAAAAAGAGATGGCTCGTTCGAAATGTCATCTTAAAACAATGCTGAAATATGTACATTTGCAGTGAAATGTTTTCCTGTTAACTTTTTAAAAGAGCAATATTTATGAAATCTGTTTTGGTTTTTTAACTCTTCATTTTTGAAGAGCTCAATATGAGCAATATCAACATTAAGGTGACAGTGGCAGCACTTCAGGTCAAGATCACAAGAAGCCTAGAGTGTCAATTCAATAACTAGAAATCCATAAGGCACAAGAGTGGTCGAGAAGGTCAGGGAAATATGAAGAGGGTCTCAAAGCCAACTTGTGAACTGCTGAGCCCATGAAACTGAGTAAATAACTTTAGTGAAAACAAGAAAGGGTTGTGATGAAGACAGAAAAGAGAAAGCAAACGGGGACAGCTTTTACAAGATGAGCAAAGAAATGGAGGTCACAGCTTGTAAGAGGCCATTTGAAAGTTGCTTGATTTGTAAATATTAGGGACATGAAATTCAGGGAAAGCAAAGCAAAGCCTGTCAGAAATGGTTTTAAATAAATAAACCCAAGCACAAAAACCTAAATCAACTACTGGGTTTGCAGGCGAGGAGGGAACAGCTATGGAGGATTAAAATATTTGTGTGAAGAAGGAGGCTACGTGTGTAGAAAGTCAAAACACCGTATTCCGCCTCATGTTTATAGATATCTTACATTTTGAATGCTAGGTATTTACTAGCAGAGAAAAGTTTCCTTTTGATTTAAGGCATGATTGTGTAAAGAGAGGAGATTGCTGGTTCATTCTGCAGCTGAACAAATGTGTCTTAAATGTCTATTATGTGCCAGGTTCTGGACTTGGGAGTGGAGATCATGGAGATGAATAAGGGATGGAGCCCGCCTCAAGGAGCTTGCAGCTGTGGTAGGCGAGGCAGACAGATCCATCAGGTAGACATCCTCAATACAGTTGAGGAGATGAAGCACCAGGGAACTGCGTTCATGAAGGGGCATAGCCAAAGGTTCCTGCTCTGGTAGCCAGAGACTCCTAGAAGGCTTTCTGAAGAGGTCTGAACTGACACACGTGGGCTGAGCAGGAGTTAGCCTTCCAAAGAAAGAAGTAGGATTCAGGTGGAGTAGAACCTCCTCCTAGGAGGAGGGACCAGCATGAGCAAAGGTGAAGGAATTACGAGAGTCTGATTTGATGAGGAGGTGGTGGAGAAGGAGAACAGAAGGTACTAGAAGCTATCAGCAGCTCAGTGGTATTCCTAGGCCATGAATTTCAAGGCAGGAAGCAGCCAGGGGTCATGGTGGAGAGAAAGATCAAAGCTATACATTTTTTTTCCTTATTAATGTCTAAATCCATCCCATGCCAGCCCCCCAGCTTCCTACACAAACACACCTTTTTTTAATAATCACAATTTTAGAATATTTAGTTGCATATTTATTGTAAGTAGGCTATTATTTGGAGATGGGAAGCTGATTGATATTAACAGTAATTAGCCTTCTGCTCTCATAGGTTTTGTTCTATTTCTGCCACTGCCTGAATTGGACATTATGGTTGATTCTCCAGCATTCATTCTGCTCTTGCTTTGTTGAATAGCAGCAGTGTGGTTTGGGTAATCGACCTTAGCAGAAAGTCAGCTTGTTTAAGGGTAATCCTACTTGCACTGCCAGGATTTTAGTTCACTAATGGGTGTGTGATTCACTTTGGTCCAGTGAGAAAAGATGAAAGTGTGGAGGAGGATTGGGGGAAAGAGAACCACAGTCAACCAAGTTGTCTCCATTGCTAGATGAGAACCAGAAGCTTGTAGCTATGGGTGCCACGAGAGGACCCAGTCTTAGGATGAAGATGATGTTATAGATAGCTGAATGGAGAGATGGGAAAAAAAAAAAAATCAGAGTCCTTGATGACACTGTTGAGCTGGGAAATCGGCTAACTCTGAACTTTTACCATTACTGGGCTTCCTCTTCCGAAAGCTAATAATATCCTTTACTGTTTAATTCATTTGGGTTTGTTCATCTGAAACTTGAAATCATCTGCATCCTAAATGATATGTATTCTTTGTGACCTTCAGCAGACACCTGTATGACTTTTTGTAACTATAACTCTTTGAGCCTCATTTCCTTTTTCTGTGAAATGAACATAATTTTGTCTCATGGTTTTTCATGAAGATTATTTGAGATCCAGCACAAAACCTGAGGGAGGAGGCATGAACTAATACATGTTGAGTGCCTACTATGCGCCATGAAATAGGCTGATCCTTGGTTTTAGGAAACTTAGACACTAGAAGAGAAATTCAGGTAATTTCCATATGAAATAATATAAATAAGGTCACATGCATATAGACCTTTGTACAAATCAATTTAAGACCATTGGTACAATATTTATTGAATACTTCTCCTGGCACATGATCTAATACGGGGTGGGGGCAGGGATGGGGGATGAAGAAGGGGATTAAGGGAAGACATATCTGAAGAAGTGGTATTTAAGCCAAAACCTGAAGGATGAGTAGCAGTAGGTGAAGAATGGGGAAGCACATTTCAGGCAGAGAAACATTATGTACGAAGTCCAGGAGGTGTAAAAGAACTTGGTGTGTTCAAGGAAGTGAAAAGGAAGGGTGCAGTCAGAGTGGAGTGAACGAGGGACAACATGGTGGGAGATGAAGTTGGAAAGGTAGAAAGGGGATAATAATGCAGGGCCTTGTTGGCCATGTTAAAGATTTTTGAATGGTCTAGGTGTAAAATGAAGCCATTAGAAAGTTCTAAGCAGAAGAGTCTCGTGAGCTAACTTACACACTTTTTAAATGGGATTTCGGGGGCAAGGGAGGAAGAGCAGTTGGCATAGTCAGCAGTCTGGTTGAGAGGTGTGCATAGCTTGGACCAGGGGGATGGCAGTGGAGATGAAGAGAAGAAGGTGGATTTGAGCAGCATTTTGGATGTAGAGCTTACTGGATCTGGTGATAGATGGAAGGGATGTGGTGAATCATGGAGAGAGTGATGTCAAGGATGATTCTTTAGTTTCTGTGTGAGTAACTTGAGAAGACTGGAAAAGGTGAATATTTTTTTGTAGCAAAGCCAAGGTTCAGTTTTGGACATGTTAAGTTTGGGATATCTGTGATACATTGAAATTGGGATGTTGAGTAACGGTTTTACTTATGTCTGAAGCTCATAAGAGAGGTCTAACTAGGCTGGAGTTAAAATTTGAGAGTCACTGGCAGGTTGATTGTATCAAAAGTGATGGGAATGGATAGTACCTGTTAAGGAGGGAGTGGAGAGTGGGAAAAGAACACCTTACCTCACTTCTGGGAAGACTTCCCTCATTTCTCAGACATGAGGGAAGCCTGGTAAAGAGAAGAGGAAACCCTGACCTGTATGGGGTGCTGAGTAAAGGGAAGAATTTTAGAATTGCAGAAGTGGTTGGAGGAGAAGAATGCTGAGAAAAGGGAAAACTGAAGATGTTGGGTAAAAGGAGATTATCAATGAAGTAAAGTCCTGAGGGAGATGGGAGGGGAGATGGCCTTAAATCCTCTGAGGCCAAAGGGAAAGGGATAAGGATGAGAGTTTAAATTTGGAGGATTGGGGTCACGGGGAGGTGGGATAATTTACTACTAGAGACCTCAAAACACACCTGCTTGCTGTGTGTGCATACGCATGCACATATACACTCACACACACACCTGGTGGTTTGTGGAGGTCATCTAGGTGGAATGTATGGTTCCCATTACATGCACAACTATTTCTTCGATGATAGTGGGTACATAAGAAGGGCTCAGTAGGTATTTGTTGAATGAATAAATATTCTCAGAAAAGGGGCTTTAGATTTTCTTTGTCGGGGTGTCCATGTTAGCAGATGTGGAGAGAGTAATATATGAAAAATTGGAAGCCACTACTCTTAACTCCCTTGAACCCTTCACTCTGATCTTTCCTTCTCGTCCATATAGCAGTAATAACTGTTTTAAAATCACTAGTTCTTTTGTCTGCCTCTTCTACTGGATTGTGAGTTTTGTGAAGGTAATACTTGTCATATATAAATCCATGTTTCCAGGATCTAACCCAGGGATGGCATGTAGTAAGTGCTCAAGAAATATCTGAATGAATGCAAGAGGGTAGATTTGAGTGGATGCTTGAAGACCAGAGACGATTCAGAAGTGGGGAGGGAATCAGCACTTTTCCAGAAGGAGGCAGAGAGATAAGCTGAACTGCCAGGTTTGTAATAATTGCATGTGTGGGAGGCAGTAGCAAAGTTGCCTGATTTGGTATTTTCATCTGTAATGTGGGGATTAGTAACTCACTCAACTTCAGACAGCTTGGAATTGATGGTTTCTAGATTTGCACGTGAGTCCTTCTGACTTCAAAGCTCAGGTTTTCCCTCTATATGTGCTCCCTCTTCGCCAAATTATTTCCCATAGTTATGGCACCACCTCTCAACTCCCAAATGCCTTGTTTCTTCCCACTTAGGCCAGGTGAAATATTGTCTCTCATGGACACCTTGTTTATATGATTTGTTTTCTGAGTTATATTTTTTCCTCTTTCTTAGCTCTCCAGTGCGGCTTGAATCCACGGGGTATTGATCACCCTGCCTGTGCCGAAGGTATTAAACTGCAAATTGAAGGTGAAGGTGTTGAATCTCAATCGATTAAAAGCAAAAATTTCCAGAAGGTGTTTGACCAAAAAGGAACCCCCAAGCGACTGCAGGCAGAAGCTGAGACAGCTAAGGTAGGTAACAATCCAGTAAATTAAGGAGATTCTGAAGCTGCAGCTTTGATATTTTGTGGTCCAGCGACAGAGAACTGGTGGTGTTTTCACTAATTACCATTGTATCTTCACTTAAATGAACACTGCTTCTTGATTATGAGTGATAAATGAAAATATTGACTACATCCCCTTTGGAGTGAAACTGAAACACATTTGTGGTCCATCTCATGGCCTGAGGCTCTGAGTATGGTATTTAGAATGGGCTGTAGGGAAGAACTCCTTGGTCTTAAAGCTGGAAGATTTGTTTGCCAGGCTCAGATTTATCATTTTATGATGTTGGGCACGTCATGTGATTTTCTAAGCCTCAGAGTCTTCCTCTGTAGGATAGGTATCAAAAACTCCCTTCCTGAAACAGGTTGAGCGGATGAAATAATACTGTGCATGGGGGAGTATTTTGTAAAAGGCCCAGTTGGCTGCATGAGGATGAGGGGCTTTTGCTGACAACACTGTTAATTAATAACAACTGACATTTTGTTAAATATACACATATATTCCAGGTACTGTTTGAAGGACTCTTGATATACTGGTTTGTTGTGTCCCTGTGACAATTCTATGAGGTAGACTTATAGTAAACAGGACTCTAATGAATGAAAGATATAATTGTTCTATTTTGTTGCAGGATATTTTGTCCTTTTTAGTGTTTAGCCTAGATGTAGGTACAAAACACACATTGGTAAACTGGGAGTTGGAGGGTAGATAATTCTTTAGTAAGAACAACCCCTTTTAAAGGCTTTCCACAGTGTAATTAGCGCTATATGGATTTTTGTCTGAAATCAGTGAAGATGTTCATGTTGGGGGCTCAGTATTGAAGATATTCATGTTAGTTTGCTCCTTGGAAATTGAGAGAACTAGTCTTCGGGTGGTGTTCAGTTTCTCCCTTGTGCATTCCCTGTAAGGGAATTTCCTTTCAGATGTTTGAGTGAATGCATGTATGCATGCCTGGGAAAGCAAATGTTGCCATCACCCAAGAAAAACCTTAAGTAGAAAGGTCACTTTGCTGTCATACAATAACTACCTCCCACCACCCCCCCAAAATGACTTCCAACATCAAATGTGAATTTTTCTGCTTTATCTACAGTTTTGAATAGTTGCCATTATTGCTTTCCTTCTTTAGCATGGATAATTAAAATTGATGACTGTGTGTGTGTGTGAGTGTGAGAGAGAGAGAGAGAGAGAGTGGGGAATGATTAACAAGGACGATATTGCAGATATTTTGCACTAGACATTTTAGCTGAGAGAAATTGCACCTCACGGGAAGTTGGTTGATCACTGAAGTTTGGTTTGTGAGCAGAGTTGGAAATAAGTGAGCCCCATTATTGTATCTGAACCTCATCAATCTCTGATGTTGCACAGGCATCTTGAAAGAGTGAGGGGAAAAAAGTCTTAAGGGTCTTCTTTAACTAGGAAGATAGTTTGAGTAGGATCCTTCCAAAAGGATGCTGAAAATATTAAAAATTAGAGTGGACAGAAGGAAAAATTAATTATTGATATCTGTCTGATTTTAATTCAATGTTAAACATTTCCACATTATCTTTTGTTTGCAGAAGAAATTGGTAATATAAAAAGTTTGATTTAAATCTGTGATTTGATGACTTCTGAATTATTTGGAATGTGTGGTATTGTAGTAAATCCTGAATTTTCATGTCAGTAGCACTTGCCTTTGCTTCTAGGTCACTTTTTATTTGCTTTGCTGAAAACATACTTCACTGAGAACGTAGTAATCTATAATGAATCTTTCCTCAAGAATAGACCACATATTGGAAACCAGATTCATTTGAGTTTATCCAGATCATCTACAATGAAACCCCCCAACAGGTGGGGTTGAAAAGGAGATTCTGAGTGTTTTCACACTGACATCATATTTAGGAGTGAACAGACTAGAGGCTTTACTAAAGCTTAGACGAAGTATTTATTCATTTTTCATGGAGGACTTGCTGCAAACCCGCAGTATCACGTACCCTTAAGTTTCTGTACCTCAGACAATGTGAACTAGATTTATGCATGGACAGACACATTTAAATGTCTTCTGTTGTGTTTAGAGGGCTATTGGAGTTGTGAGTCATCTTCTTTTTTCTTGGGTAAATAATGGAATCTCTGGTAACTGACCTATTCTAAACTTACCTAAAAAGACCTCTGGCTAGAAATATGTGCATTTAAAGTCATTCAGTAATGTAAATTGGAACAGTTTTTCTGGAGGACAGTCTGATAGTAATTATCAAAATTTTAAATGTGTGTAATTTGTAGCCAGTAATTTCCTCTGTAGGAACTTGTCCTAAGGAAATGATCATCCAGATGTGCACAGATGGCTGCAAGAGAATGGTCACTCCAGCACTGTTTGTGATATGAAAACACTGGAAATAGCCTAAATGTCTCTTCAGAGGGCACTAGCTAAAGAAACAATGTGTATTTATGCAATGGAATTGAATTTTCCCCTCATAAGAGTGAAGGAGACCTATGTGTGTTTATCTTAGTCTGTTCACACTGCTACATCAAGATACCATAGACTGGGTGGCTTATAAGCAACAGAAATTTATTTGTCACAGTTCTAGAGGGCTCAGAAGTTAAAGATCAAGGTGCTGCCCAATTCGGTGTCTGATGAATGTCTGCTTCCTGGTTCATAGATGGCCATCATCTCACAGTCCTCACGTGGTGGGACAGAGGAGCTCTCTGGGGTCTCTTATAAGGGCACTAATCCCATTCATGAGGACTCCACCCTCACGACCTAATTACCTCCCAAAGGCCCCACCTCCTAACACCATCAATGGGAGTTGAGTTTCAACCTATGAATTTTAAGGGAACACAGACCTTCAGTCTATAGCAGAATTTATGCAGGAAGATGTGTGATAATATTTAATGTGGGGAGGGGAAGAGAAAGGCAGATTACAGCGTATAGACCATGTTCTCATTCATGTAAAAATGTCTTTCTCTGCATAAGGGCATTACTGAGTCTGGAAGAGTTTACTCCACAGTTTGAGCAGCAATTTATATCTGGAATTGAGATTATGGGGAAAACGTTCTCTTTCTCCACTTCTGTTTTGTTTGAGTTTTTAAAAAAAGATATGCATTCTTTTTTTTCAAGCCCCAGTACATAATTGTATGCCCTTCTAGTTCTTTTATGTGCGACGCCACCTCAGCATGGCTTGAAGAGCAGTGAATAGGTCTGTGCCCAGGATCCAAACCAGCGAACTCTGAGCCGGCAAAGTGGAACTCACGAACTTAACCACTATGCCACTGGGCCGGCCCCCCAGAGATATGCATTCTTTTAGTGTATTTATTTTAAAGCCCTTTTCGGATTGCCCTATCAACTTTAATTAACTTTAGTTAGTAAGTCAAATGTGACTTTTCCTGTAGAGTTGGCATTCTGCCTTTTAGGGTGCTGTGTGTCCTCTCGTGGTTTCTAATTCTTGCTGGTAGGTCATTTGCCAAGGGAGAGAGTTATCTTGGCGACTGTGTGTGCCTTGGGTTGTAGAGGCCATTTGATGAGGTGTTGTTT
Organism: Tapirus indicus; assembly: GCA_031878705.1. NCBI lineage: Eukaryota > Metazoa > Chordata > Mammalia > Perissodactyla > Tapiridae > Tapirus > Tapirus indicus. The sequence goes on from CM062935.1 coordinate 22,020,781, forward strand.
TAGAATATGTGTGGCTGAAGGGAGCACTGATGAGGTGTGTTCGTTTGTCTCTTTCTGAACCTTTTGGGATGTAACAGCTTTGACCAGGTGTTACATTGTGTTTCAATTTGACATTCTGTCTCTCTGCTAGTGACTGACTATGCAAATCAAGGCTCCCCATATGCACTTTCCTGTTTGTAGGCTTCACACAGGGAACCTAGTTCCACTCCCTATTACGCCTGTGGGCTCTGCCACTTTGAGTCCAGCCACGTTAGGCCCTGAAACCTATCCCTCGGCACATCACCTGTTCCAGATCTCCAGCAGGCATAGTGAGCTTCATGCTCTTCATTGCTGTGGGTTTGTGGGTTTCTGACACCTAAAGATTTCTCATCTTTGATTTCAAGCTTAGTCTTATACAAATTTAAAAATATCTTTTCTAGTATCTTTAAGTTTCTAGAGCCTAAGGGGGATTGTAGCATGAGCTTAATCTACCATCTTGACCTGAGATTTATATTGCTTTCATAATTTAAAAATATATATCTCAATCTCTATCTCTCTCTATCCATTCTGGGAAAAATCATCCTTTTTGCTTCTCTCTCAGAATGTGATTTTGGGATCATTGGCCCTAATTCCTCAAAAGACTAGAACCCTAATGCCAGAGGGAGGTTGTCTGTGCCACGAGTTGCCTCCAGCTCTTATAGACCAAAGAGAAACCGATAGAGAACCAAGCTCATTGTTAAGCCTTATTATTGGGCAGCATTCCTTCTAGTTAAAAAAAAAAAATGGATCCAATTGAAAAGTGGATCTGCAAAAGATATTTACCAGTGTAAATCCTAAATGCTTATGAGCACCTGGGAATCCAGAGAGTATGCGTGCTGGACCACAGCTGCAGTTACAAGTTCGAGACACAAAAACTATGTTAACTTAGCTTTACAGATGGATACAAGGCAAGAGAGATAGGAGGTATGGCATTTTCATCTCATCGGGAGGCGCAGAAGTTATGAAGGTACGCAGCTTCTTTTGCCTCCTCACCCACACAGGGGCATGTACAGCTGCCTCAGATGAGCGCCAAGGTGAGGATGAGCCTCCTTGACACAGAGAAGGTACAGCCTCTGTTTTCCACCAGTCGATTTTTACCATTCTAGCCGTGGAGGCCCAAGGCCAACTTGCAGCTCCTGCAGACTAGGTATAGTTTCATGTAGCAGTTTCCAAGGAAACAGCCCTGTGACAGAGGTCCTTCCCGACCAGGCCCAGGCCTAAGTTTAATTAACTCTTTCCTTGTAGAGCAGTAGGGATGGGGCTGCCAGACAGCGTATTCCAGTAGAGGTAGAACTTGACCTGTGTTATCAAATGTCCATAAAATTCAAATACGCAGCAATAAACATGGAAGGTGCCCTTAGCAATGAAGTCTAAGTACCTTGAGCCAAGGTGTGGCGGCAGACATCCTCAGGTGTGCTCAGCAGCAGTCTGCTTAGAGTCAGGGTTTGTGTTGTGGAAACAGGTTGGACAGTAGGTTGGAGCCAAGTTGTACAGGATGTGAACACTAGAATGAGGAGCATGGATTTATTTTCTGCACGGTCCAGTATGGCAGTCACTAGCCATATGTGCCTATTTAAATTTATTAAAAATAAATAAAATGGAAAAACTCATTTCCTTGGTCATACCAGCCAAATTCCAAGCGGTCAGTTGCCACCTGTGTCTAGGGGCTACTAGTTTGGCTAGCACAGACAGAACATCACAGAAAGTTCTGTTAGACAGCCCTGCTCTGATCTGTGGGAAACCATTGAAGTTCTCTGGGCGTAGGAAAAAACAGAATTGTATTAACATTTTCTCTGACCCTCGTCCTTAGGCCTGGAAGGATATGCACTTCAGTCATAAGAAAAATGTTGAAACAGGAGTCTGTTTTGAAAGTGATATTCCTAAATGCTCTGGTTGGAATTTGAGTTTCCATGGCAACTCTGACTAAGGAATAAGATCAGCCCTTCAGCAGGCAGGATCCTGGCTGTTCCCCATCTTGGAATTCTGGAATGTGTCCTCATAAGTGGCCTAAACACAGCACTGGGAAATCAGAAACTTAAGGAAACTTCCCTTTGCTGTGTTTTTATGCCTGTAAAATAAGGGTTTCAAAGGTTAATTCTTTCTTTTCCTTGCCAGCAATGCCAGTTCACCAGAGCCTGTAAAGTGGTGAGTCAGAGTGATAATCAAGAGTCTTGGTGGCATTTTGAGTGTCCCCAATTTTTGTGTGACTGCCTCATACCTTTTATTTATAAAATTTGTATCCCCATTTTACAGCTGAAAAAACGAACATTTAAATGACTTGCCAAAAGTTAGTTTCTGGCTAACAACTAGAGGAAGATGACTCTAAATCCAGGGTTTTATATTCCCTTAACATTAAATGTATAAATGATTTATTTATTTGAAAAGAAAATATAATCTGTTACACTGAGAATCTGGCCAACTAGGCAGAAGAAGAGGTTAAAACACTAAGTATTTTTTTATTTCTCAGAGAAACACAGCAAATCTTGATTGCTGTATTATATAAGGGAGAAGCAATGCCAGAATCTAAAACAGTGAATAATTGCCTGCATTTGGATTTGGGATGCATTATGTGAATCTTTGGCAGCAGATAGCCTTTTCTCATTAGGTTAATATTAGATTTAGTTTGTATTTCTTTGGCACAGAGTTAAAGGAGCTGGCCTGGAACTGGGTGCTGGAGGCAGGAGGAGGAGAAAGCCTGGTGCTTTAGATAAGCCAAAGGCGGATAAATGAGAGTTGACTGAAGGGCAGCTGGTGGACGTTTGTAACAGTGAGCAGGAAGCATTAATCTGGGATTAAAACAGAAAGCTAAAAGAATTTTGACTTGGGTTAAAAGACGAAGAGTGGATTGTACTTAACCTTGATCAAATTACATTGCCCAGCTGCCTCTGAGAAGGTCTGTGGCAATTTGGGGATAGAATGATCTAATTCTTGGCTATGTGTATTTCTTGGCTCAGGGAGCAAGAGTGTCTCCAAAAGAAGCTGCCAACTCAACATAATGTCACCAATGATATGAAAGGACATAATGCATGGGAAACAAATTGAGCACATACTTAGTTAAGAATTGTCAGAAGGGTCAGAACAAGAGAGACAAGCCAGGATGACTTCATGCTATATGAGTTCCAGGGCCCTAGTACACATAGACTGGACACTTGGACAGATTTCACAAGAACTACAGTAAAGCTGTATTTGAAAAGGTAAGCATTTATTGCTGAAGTGTTGAGCTCTGAAAAGTGTGACAATAAATAGGGCGTGTTTGAGCCATAGATTCATGGTATCAACAATGAAGGAACCTTGGGGAGCATCTGACCACCTAATTTATTTTATAGGTGAGAGAACTGAGACTCAGATGAGATTGAATGGCTTCCCCAAGATCTTGAGGCTAGCAGTGGCTCAGTGTAGCCTAAAACATAGCACTTCTAATACATGGCCAGTGCTTTCCACTCTTTTGTGCTGACAAATCTATGCAAAACAACAAGTGCTTGGAGCCGTTTGGTTATGGTACTTGTCTGGTTACTAAAACTGTAGTGTGCCATTTGAGAATGCAAAATGCAAGGTGGTATTCAGGGGAGATGGAGCCCCTAATAGTGGGTGGATCAGAGCGCAGTTACAGTTCCATCGACAGTTTTGACACAACAAAGATAGGCCTCTGGCAGAAAGGGCATTTCAGTTCTATGGATGGCTTGTCAGCTAGCACCCTGCCCAAATGCTTTTCTTTTCCAGCCTGAAATTCTGAAGATCACCATGCTTCCAACCATGGCGGCAGTTAAAGGATCACAACAGTCAGAAATGATTGAGATATTTCAGAATTGCGTGCATCTGTATAAAGGCAAATATACAACATGTACCCAAGAAAGAGGCAAACATAGGTGGCACTCATGACAGCAGTGAGCTTATTCTGTAGTTCTGATGAAAAGACTCCCAGTCCTTGACGAGTGATGTTGGAAAAGCCTAGAGGTATCTAAGAGCCCTGATCAACCCAGCCAAGTGAAGAACTCAAGAAAGAGATAAAGCAAAACCACACAGAGAAGCATGAGGCAGAGTAAGATGAACAGCAGAGAGGGGTAGAAGAAAGCAGGGTTTGACCTTCGGCTGCACCCATGGCTGGAGGGCTGATGTCAGTTCCTAGTGAGGGGCTAGTGTTGTAGTTTAACAAACACACATCATCTCAAAGCATGTGCAGCTGTACCCTCTGTACACACATGCTAAAAGGTCTTCTTTATAAAATGCATATTGTTTACTAAGGTTTTCAAGTAAATCTTTGTTTTGCTTTCCCTGATATCCTCCACTGTAGTTGCTGTTGAACTATGACTACTTGGACTCAGGTGACCGTTTAGAACAGGGGTTTGTAAACTTTTGCTGTGAAGGGCCAGATAGTAAATGGCTTTGCATGGGGAGTGTTGCTGTCTCTGTGTGACTTTGAGGAATTGGATGCATTTCATTGAGATAATTAAGTGGTAGATCTGTTGTTTAGATGTCTGCATATCTTTACTGCTCCATGTGGCCTTGGCTGTGCCTCAGCTGGTGGGAGGGGCTGGACAGCCCAGCTTTGGACACTGCATACCCGATATGGAGAACTGTGGGGAGAGGAGTGGAAGGGGTACCTCAAATAATTTTAAAGAAACACCCTACTTTCTCTTCTTTCTTCTCTGTAAATATACAAATCACCACAGCTTATGTTTTATTTGAATACAAGTTGCCAAAAGCTTATAGTTGTAAAGGGAAAAAAAAAAAAAAAACCCATTGTAATAAGAATTTAAAACTGTCCTGATATGGCTCATACACTGAGAAGGAGAAAGATTTTGTAATGATTGAATTGGAAAAAAGAGTATTCCATTATGTAAAAAACAATGCAAATGGCATAGGTAATTTTGTTATTCAGAGATGGATTATTCATCAACACGTCATATTCATTCATTCTACCCCCATTACATGTTCTGAAATCCGTGCATGTTCCATATCTACTGGGATCACGTGGGTCCACCTCACCATCTTTTCTCCCATGGACCACATCAGTAGCCTTTTAACTGGCTTCCACTTCACTCTTGCCCTCCTGTGATCCATTCTCCACACAGCAGTCTTGAATCACAGGATGCCACGCGTCTGCTTAGCATCCTTAATGGTTTTTCATAGCACTTAATGTAAAAATCCAGACTCATTATCATGATTGACAAGAACCTAAGACATTTGGGTCCTGCTTGCCTTCCCAACCTCGCCCCATGCCAGGCTCTCCTCTGGTTGTCTGAGCTTCAGACATACTTATCTTTCTGTTTCTTGAGTATACCAAAGTCATTCTCTTTTGAGAATATTGATACTTGCCATCTCTTCTGCCTATGATGTTTTCCCCCTCAATCATTGCGTGGCTGATTCCTTGTCATTTAGGTCCCAGCTGAAATGTGCCTTTCCAGAGAGGCCTGACCACCCTAACTAAATTAGTCCCCCAGTCACACTCTCTGACATCACTCTGTTTGATGTCCTTCATAGAACTTCTTCCTGTCTGAAATCATCCTGTTTATTTTCTGTCTCTACAGTAAAATTTGAACTCCTGAGAGCAGTAATCTTGCCTGTCTTATTCACTGCTGTAGCATCAGTGCCTGCTACAGTGTCCAGCACATAATAAAGCATACATTTTTGATGAATGAATAAGTCAGTTGGTGTGACACAGACATCCCTTGCCTCTGGGTCCTTCTCTCTTTTGCCTCATAGTTATTTCATTATCTTTAGCCTCTTTACAACTGAGCAGAAAGATAAATCTTCTTGGTCCTATAATGGTTGGCCATGTCAGGGGAATGCTTTTCTGGATTGGTGGGTGCACGTGGAACATTGTCCACGGGGTGAGCAAGGGATACATCTATAGCCACTCTTTTACCCTTCATCCTCAAAAAGTCAGGTTTTCTGTAAGACTAGGCAATTACGTGTTTGCAGTTTGTGGCAGGCATTCCAAACTTCACTTAAAGAATCTTTAACTTCCAGATCAGGACCTGCTGATCTCTCTGCTACCTCCAGAATTGGCCAAGATTCCAAATGGCAAGTTTCTTTCACTCCCACCCATAGCTCTCTTCAGGGTCCTCAGTATAAGCATCAGCTGCTTGTATAATCAGTATTAGCATCCTGCTTTTGACTCCATCTCCTTGAAATTAAAACTTGAAGGAAATGGAAAGTAGCAGCTTCTCCTTAAATGATTAGGAACTCCTGACTTAAATTGAAAATCAGACCACTAGGTAAGAAACAATACCTAAAACGTTATTTCCAGGGCTTTACAAATTAGATACAGTTCTCAAATGTTGCTTTCACAGGTAACCATAGATATATACTATCATGGTCTGCTTAGGCTGCTATGGCAAGCTACCATAGACGAGGTGGCTTAAACAATATATTTCTCACAATTCTGGAGGCTGGGAAGTCCAAGATCAAGGTACCAGCCAGTTTGGTTCCTGGGGAGGCCCTCTTCCTGGCTTGCGGATGGTAGCCTTCTGGCTGTGTCCTCACATGGTGGGAAGAGAGTAAGCTCCGGTCTCTCTTCCTTTTCTTAAAAATGACACTTATGGGGCTGGCCCAGTGGCATAGCAGTTAGGTTCGTGTGCTCCGCTTTGGTGGCCTGGGGTTTTGTAGATTCGGATCCTGGTGCGGACAGACACACTGCCTGTCAGCCATGCTGTGGTGGTGTCCCATATAAAGTAGAGGAAGATGGGCACGGATGTTAGCCCAGGGCCAGTCTTCCTCAGCAAAAAGAGGAGGATTGGCAACTGATGTTAGCTCAGGGCTAGTCTTCCTCACCAAAAAAAAAAAAAAAAGGACACTTATCCCATCAAGGGGCCCCACCCTCGTGACCTCATCTAAACCTAATTACCTCCCAAAGGCCCCATCTCCAAATACCATCACAGTGGGGGTTAGGGCTTCAACATAGGAATTTGGGAGGGGACACAAACATTTGGTTTACAACATATGTCAAATATGCGTTTTGGCCAAATGCCTGACTGTCAAATCATTGTTTGGCTGAAGTTGAATTTTGCCGTCATAGAATGAATGTCTGGCACACAAGAATAAACTTGAAATGTTAATGAGAATGCCTATTTATTACAACTTAATTAAAATTTTACCCAAGCAGAGTTTTTTAAAATTGGCATTGTAGTGCAGTGGTGGTAATTTCTTAGAGCTGTCAGCTCCTGTGATTTTTATATCGCACATTTATGATACTGAAAATATGCTCTCTCTCAACTAAAGTCAGTGAAGGAGCAATGTACACTTTTGTCAAGCTCTGCCACTACAGGGACATGCTAATGGGGTTATTCCCCCCAAGTCATTAAGCTTTTTTCCTCTCCAGTAATAACTGACTAAAATAGACTTCGACTCTTGGGCTTGCCATCTCGGTTGAAGGTCATGAGGCAATTTCATTGAAACAATCCCATAAACTAAAGCTTTGGCCTGTACTTGAAGAAAATGGTTTTTAAAATTCTCAAAATGAAGCTTCATTTTGTTGCTGTCCCTTGTGGTTTTCTTTTTCTGAGCAATGTTTTCACAATATTCATTGTAAAACATGATTCTCAGTTCAACAGCCAGGATGATCTTGTTAATGTGCGTGTCAGATCGTGTTGTTCCTTTGCTCAAACTCCCCTAATCACTCCCCATTTTCCTCAAATGAAAAGCCAAAGTCCTGGGGCTGGCCAGGTGGTGAAATGGTTAAGTTCACATGCTCCGCTTCGGTGGCCCGGGGTTCGCAAGTTCGAATCCTGGGTGCAGACCCACGGACGGCGTATCAGGCCATGCTGTGGCAAGCATCCCACTTAACATAGAGGAAGATGGGCACGGATGTTAGCCCAGGGCCAGTCTTCCTCAGCAAAAAAGAGGAGGATTGGCAACAGATGTTAGCTCAGGGCTAATCTTCCTCACAAACAAAAAAGCCAAAGTCTTTCAGTGCCCTACTGGGTCCTGCACGATCTGTCCCCTGGCAAGTCATTCATGTCATCTGCTACTACATTCTTCCATGCTCAGGCTGCTCCTGTATTAAATCAGTTATCTTCCCACTTCAGGGTCTTTTCTCTGGCTCTTCCCTCGGCCTGCAATTCCCTTTCCTTAGGAGGCACAAGGTGCACTTCTTCATCTCCTTCAAATCTTTACTCCAGCATAACCACTTCAGAGAGGCTTACGTGGGCTGTTCTATTTAAATAATGACCTCTTTCCCACTGCCCCCGACTTCCTGGCTCTTTTCTCACTGCCTCCCCCACCTAACATACTCATCATTTTCTAAAACAGTGTATCATTTCCTTGTTTATTATGTGTATTATTATTTTACATTGTCATCCACCAGAGTGTAAACCCTGCGAGGCCAGGGACCTATTTTGTTCAGTGACATATCCCTAAGACTCACAACCAAGCCTGGGATGTCATAGGGGTTCAATTCTTTGTTTAAATGTATCCTTTTAACAGTCTACATTTAATCTTCGGCTCGTTGATAGACTTTTACTATATAAAGCAAACCAGGAGAATTGCACTTTCTAAGTTATATCTAGAATGCCAACTTTTATTGGAAAGGGTTTTTATATGGCAACCGTAAACCCAAGGAACATCCCTGTTTGTGTTACCAATAGTGCTGTGATAATCAGATATGTAAATAACCTGTATGACCAAGTGATCATTAATTGCACACAAGTTCAAGGTTGCCAAAAATATAGTTGAAATGGCATTTGGCTAGTGGGCCTCCCAGAAACCAAGGCTGAAGTCAAATCCTAGTAGCAGATTTTTGGCCAAATGCCACAACCAAAGCTGAACTTCAGGGCTTTCTTGTTCTTTATATAATTAAGCAGTTTAGCTTCTAAATGTTTTCGTGTCTAACTTGTACATTGTATGTTCTGGTTTTGGGGGGAAAAATCTAGTACCAGCCTTTTCTCATGTTCTAAATAGACAAAGAAGGGTTAACCCTATTCAAGCCTGGGTAGTAGTAACCTCTTAGAGGTGACCAGACATAGGCCAGAACTGTAACAAACAGAAGAGAGGAAGGCATCAAAGCTTGAATTTATCCAGAAGAATGATTTTATAGAGGATGTGTGATTTCACTATTTTGATTTATCTTGAAATTATACAGTCAAGAGCACAGGTTCTGCGCTGTGAGGTTTGATCTCTGCTCTGCCACTTACTGGCTGCATCATCTGGGGATTATTTCTTGGCCTCTATCTGCCTCAGTGTCTTTATCTGTCCAGTAGGGACAATCATAGTATTGACTTCATTGGGTTGTTGTTAGGATCATTGGAGTTTATATATAAAGTGCTTAAAATGGCTCCTGGCATATAGTAAGCACAATGTAAGTTTGCTACTTCGTTATTCTTAATATCATCATTATCCTTAGAAAATATTTTGGCAAGATGGGTTGGAGAATATTTTTTTTAGCCGAGGTTTTAAATTGGCTGCCTGCAGCCGTATTGGGTCCACCAAGTTTGTTTGCCCACACAAACTTAGAGTTTAAGTTAATCTTCCACGATGGAAAAACCCAGAAATTCTGCATTTAAAAGCACCAGATTTTCCACTTCTCTTGAAAAATTAAAAAAATCTGGAAATGATAAGCCTAAATTTGTACCAGCTGGAGTTGTCAGCAGCTGTTGCTTTTAAATGAGCAGTTTTTCCAGTTTGGTTCTGTCCGTGGCTGGCCCTCTTCATTCATGTTTCCTGCTAGGCTGGTATAAGCAGTTTAGTTTGTGACCCTGACATAGTATAAAGGTATAGTTACCCTCTTTTATTTAGTGAAAATGTCTCTTATTTCCTTAAATATACACATATTCTACATTCAAAGTGTCTATTAAACCCCTTCTCTGGTGATGCTGTAGTGAACTAGACAAGTGGAAACTGGATCTCAAACATATACTATGATGCAAATTCTAATATATATTTGGAAGGAAACCAACTGAGGTCCAAGAAACTGAGATAGAAAATAAAGATGGAGTAGAGGATAGGGAAGGGAAGGGGGAAGGAGAGAAAGGGTGTTTTTGAAATGAAACCTAAATGTTAAAAAGGAACAGCCATGGCAAAAGATGGGCGCAAGAACACTTCATGGACCTGGGTCAGCTTGTGCAAAGACCTTGAAGTAGGGAAGAATATATCCTGCTTAGGAATAGAAAGACCAATGTGGCAGGTTTACAAATGGCTCAAGATGATATTGGAGAGATCATGTGGTTTTGTCTGAATTTTATACTTAGTGCAATGGAAAAATCAATGAAGGGTTTTAGGGGAGGGACTTAAAGAGAAGATGCTAGCTGCTCCTCAGAGGATTGATTAGAAGCTAGCAAGAATAGAAACGGGGAGACTGGGAAGTGACTATTAGTTTATTAGAGTTGAGAGATGATGGTGCCTTGGGGCAGGGTGATGTCAATAGAAATGGAGAGAAGTGGGTGACTTGAAGTTTATTTTGAATATAGAAGTGGTAAGATGTAATTAGGTGTAACCCATGAGACAAAGGGAGGAATCAAGGATGACTCTGAAGTTTCTGGGTTTAGCAACTAACTGGACATTGGTGTTATTTGGTGAGATGGGGAAAAATGGCAAGAGAGGGCATTAACAGGGGAAGCTTTGGGGTGTAATCTGAAGTTTCATTTTGACCATGTTAATTTTATGATTTCTGAGTTACATCCAAGGGAAGATGTTAAGTAAGCCATTAAACTTGTGAATCCAGGTTTCCAAGGGAGGTCTCAGCAACAGATAGAGATTAGAGGTCACATCTGTCACACTGGGGTGCATATGTGTGACACAGTGTGTAGAAACCAAGGGGTTTTCCATTGGTCCTCACCTCTAGGAGGTTGTGTCCCTTTTTTTCCCCAGCCTCTGCTGCTGCTACTTCTTTGATGATTCTTGTTATCTCTGCCCTGTCATCATTGGACTTTGATAAGCCTAAGGGCTAAACTGTTCAGTTTGGAGTGTAAAGGCACAGCATGAAAGTACTTGGATAGAAATAGCTCATCCTAAACTTTTTCTTTGCGGTCTAATTTTTGACACACCCCCCCAATCCATGTTTACTTACTGTTAACTGTTTTACACATCTAGTGAAAAGAGGCCAGTGAATTGCATGGGCAGACAGAAAAGGGGAAGAGGACGGTTGTTGGAATGAGCAGCTGATACAGTTTTTAGGCTTGAAGGCATATTAATTTTCTCTTGAGCCAGCCTGGGTGGTCTAGTGGTTAAGATTCGGCATGCTCACCGCCACAGCCTGGGTTCATTTCCCGGTCAGGGAAACACACCACCTGTCTGTCAATTGTCATTCCTGTGGTGACTGCATGTTGCTCTGATGCTAAAAGCTATGCCACTGGTATTTCAAATACCAGCAGGGCCACCCATGGTGGACGGGTTTCAGTGGAGCTTCCAGGTTAAGACAGACTAGAAAGAAGGACCTGGCCACCCACTTCTGAAAAAATTGGCCATGAAAACCCTATGAATAGCAGGGAGCATAGTCTGATATAGTGCTAAATGGACAGTGAAAGGATGGTGCAAAAAGACTGGGCAGGGTTCCGCTCTGCTATACACAGGGTTGCTAGGAGTTGGAATTGACTCAACACTAATAACAAAAAAATTTTCCATTGGGATGTAAGGATGTATCCACTTTTTACTAGTGCTGTCATGGTAGACGTCACTTGTGTTCACCAATATCTGCTTCTCCTCTCCGCCTGGGCTCATGAGAGACTGCACTTCCCAATCTCCCAGAATGACTAGTTCTAGACTATGGCCTGTGAGAGAAAAGTGACTTGCTGCACTAACAGGCTAGGGCGGCAAAAACTGTGGTGCAAACTTCCAACTCCCTCTTTCTTTTTGAGAAATGTGGTAGCTACATGTTCAGATGGCAGAGCACAAAGTCAAAGGAACTTTGATCACCAAGTCACCACGTGGAGGTCAGCTGTCCAGGAGCTGACTTGTAGCTGACTTTGTATAAGCAAGAAATAAACTTTCGTTGTGTCCCAAGATTTTGAGGGATGTTTGTTACTGCAGCATAAGCCTAACCTAACCAGATTAATCCAGATGTTATCTGGAAATGATGCAATAATGCTTGCTCTAAACTTAAGCTCCTTACAAGCAGGCATCTTGTTGAACTTCAGGCTAAGTGTAACCCCCTGACAAAGATGGGTGTGCTTGACTATTACTCAAAAGTCAGTATTGATTATGACTTTTTTTTTAACAGATGGAGACTATCAGTACTCTTTTTACGCTGAACCAGTGAACTAAGATCGTTACGTGAAGATTTTAAAGCTTTTCTCCTGGGTCCCAGCGATTGTTACCAATGTCAGGACATTCTGGTGCATGCATCTCTCTAGTGCCCATTTTGTGTTTGTAGGTAATTGATAGCAATTAGCACTGTTTTCTGTTGCATTATGATGCTGTGATTTCATGTGCCTCGTGCTTTCTTCTAGATTGTACTGCTAAGTGCTAAGCACATGTAACTGGTCTAAATTGTTGGGCTTAAAAGTTAGAGATGAGTGTTGTTTTTCCAGTGTCATTTGTGTGCGTGCATATGTGTGTGTGTGGTTTAATCCACTTAAGCAATTTTGTTTTGGAGAAGCTGACCCATTTTTCCCTCCGAATGCAAATGTGAGCTGTAGCTCTTACTATTTACACACTGACTTTCTGAGACACAAGTGCTTCTCCTTGAATGACCCCTTTCCCTCTTGGGCTCCCTTAGCTAGTATTTATCGGCAACATCTGGGGTTGAGCGCAATGAAGTTATTTACAGCAGTGCTATTAGTGCAGTTCTGTGAGTCATGGCAGTTCCTAGCCAGCTCCACCATTTTGCTGAAGATGGCCCCCAGTGGAGCCCCAAGATTTGCAGTTATTTCTCAGGAAGGAAAAGCCTTGTGTGCCTTGATGAAAAATCACGGAGAAGATAGGGGAAACGAATGCTTACGATTGGAATGGACATTAGGAATCATCTAATCCAACTTCTCATTTTACTGGTGAGAAAAATGGGTAAAGAAGTAAAATGACTTGCAGAAGCCTGCAGGAAATAAGTTAAATAGATGCAAGTAGGAGACAGTTTTTGCTCTCAGTTTGTTTATCGATCCATTATGGCTTTTCTTTCTTGGGACTTTATTCAATACTTAATCCAGGATGTTTATGGGGAAGAAGCTTTCTTTGTACATAGATCATTTCTTAGATTTTCTTTCAGGGAAGAAAAATATGAGAAAATTCAAGTTGGGTTGAGTTGGTTATTTTCAGCATTGTAAGGGTTTCTCCACCTTCCTCCTGGAGAAGGTCTCCTTAGAGCCACCACTCGGTTAGGGCAGAACAGGCAATTGCCTTTAGCTTTATGCTCTGGGCATGGATGGTGATGGCTGCTGCTGAGAATGGAATGGGAAGGGACTGGCATCTCCAGCTGCTGTTTAAAGTGATTCCCAGGCTCATGCATATATCTCCACTCACTCTTTTAAAAAATATATGTAATATTTAATACATATGCAATAGCACATAGAATATGTATGTATGACTAATAGTAAAAATTAACACTGGTGAACCCACCACCAAACTTATGAAAGTCTGTTCATTTTTGAACTCATCTCCTCTTGAATTTTCTGGAAGTGGCTGGCTCCCTTAGCTATATCCTTTTTCCTGTACTTTCTCTTTCTATAAAATATTGCAGACCTAAACATATGTGCAAGCATCCTCTATCTTTAAATCAACCACAATTACAACTGTCTTTTTGTTTTATTTTTTAACTTCACTTTATTCCTCACATATAGTGATTTCCAAGACTGTCATCAGCCCTTTTCTGGTCTTTCTTCCCATTCCCCGGCTTGGCAGTGTCTGTGCAGATGACCGCCAGATCCTTATCTCCAGGCCTCACTTCTCTCCTGAGTCCTCTTCCTTCATTTTCAGCTGCTTCCACTTGGACCTTCTGCAGTTACATCAAAAGGCAACATCAAAAGGAACAAAAGAAATTTGCTGTCCTTCGACTACCACCCTAATTTTTTTTCACCCTTCTTTTTAGTCTAAACAAATATCTCCAAGGAATAATTTGTATATACTCCCCGTATTTGTTGCATCATCCACACTTATTCTTTAATCTCCTGCAGTTTGATCTGTGGCTGCACTCCTAAAACTATACTCTCTAAAGTCAACAATTAGTTGTATTTTTCCACCATTGTGCCCCTTTCCTCAGTTCTCATTCTTAGTCACTTCTCTGCAGTTTCACATAGTTGATCAATTCCTATTTTGTTTTGGAAAATTCACTCCTCTCTTGGTCTCTGAAATACTGCTATAACCTGGTTTTCTGCCTATCTCTCTGACTTTTCTTCCTTTTTTTAATGACCTCTTTTGTTTTTCTTTAATCCCCAAACACAGCTATTTTCAAGTGTGTCATCAGCACCTTTTTGGTCCTTCTTATCAATCCCCTCCTTTGCAGTGTCAATGCGGATGACCACCAGATCCTTATCTCTGTCTCTTCTGGGCCACCTTCATTTTCAGCTGCCTGGTGGACAGTTCCACTTGGACCTACTGCAATTATATCAAATGGAATGTCTAGACAGCACAGCCCGTTTACAATCTCCCAAAGACTGTGTATGGTCAAGTGTCATCCTTGTCACTATATAATCATAAAAGGAACAATTTACTAGTAAGATTTAATAATTCTGAAGTTGCATGAACCTAATCAAATAGCCTCAAGACATAAATAAACTGAATGGAGAAACTGACAAATTCACAATCAGAGAAGAAAGTTTTAATATCCTTTTCTTAGCAATTGAGACCTTAGGTGGACCAGTGTTAGGATATAGAAGATATGAACAACACGATAAAGAATCTTGATCTAGTAGACAAAGTTAGAACCTTGGCCCAACGATTAAAGAATACACATTCTATTTGTACATGCAAGTCAGTAAGCTACAGGTGGCAAAAGTAAAGGTGCACATGCTGTAACCTACAGATTGCATCTTATGTCCTTGCATAGAGAAACTCCTGATATGTGAAAAAAAGCTTACAGAAATGTTAATTATAGGATTGTTTATAAATACAAAAATAAGAACCTAAATGTCCATGAGTCCAAGACCAGATAAATGAATTGTGTTGTGTTCATTGCAAAGAATACTAAACATTAGTTAAAATGATCAGACTAGAGTTATCTGCCTCAAAATGTGTAGGTCTCATAAAGGTGAGTGACAATCAAATTATAGAACAGTATATATGCTGCATGATGAGATTTATGTTAAGTTAAAAAATGTAAAAAAAGGTTCATGGGTATATATGAATAGAAGTTCTAAGGGGCTGGCCTGGTGGCATAGTGCTTAAGTTCGTGTGCTCCGTTTTGGTGGCCTGGGGTTTGCGGGTTCGGATCCCAGGTGCGGACCTACACATTGCTCACCAAGGCACGCCGTGGCAGTGTTCTACGTACAAAATAGAGGAAGACTGGCATAGATGTTAGCTCAGGGACAATCTCTCTCTCACACACACACACACACACACACACACACACACACACACAAATAGAAGCTATAAGAATGGGCTAGAGCTTATAAACAATACGATTAGTATATCATTTCTAGAGACGGGGTAATCTTGGAGCAGGGGAGGGGAACAGGTTTTACAAAGGTGCTGTGACTGTGTTTGAAATTTTTTTGTTTCTGTTTTTAAATATGTACAATTGGACATATTTTCAAGGTTTGACAAATCTGAATGAAACCACAAAGACAGATATACCAGCTATGTGAAAAAGTCTGTATACCACTAGGACTCAGGTTAGGTGTTGAGACATTCTATGGTTTTGCTCACAATGTGTCCTTGGACAATGGTGCCCTTTTCTGCCTACTGTTGTGTGCTCATCCGTGAAGACTCATTTCAGATACTCTCATTCTCCATGAAAGCTGCTCTGATATACCCCAATCACAATGAATCTTTCTGTGTCTTCTCTCAGCATTTTGCTAGTTCCTCTATTGTGTCACTTACATCATAGTTATAGTTACCATGTTTGTTTCTGTCACTAGATTGTGAGTTTCTTGAGGGCAAACTCTGTGTGTCTCTGTCAACCCTAGATATTAACACCTTTATACTTGTTAATGTTATTTGCAGAATCTAATAAGTTATATTGATGGTTGCAATTTGAAGATTTTTGGAGTTCATAATAGCCAAAGGGACTTACATATTCATGTCATTCATCAGTTGACAAAGGTAGGTCATTGGGATGCCTAAATATTGTGACTCATGGATGATATTTACTAGGGAGTCTTGGTCTTTTCTGCCACATGAGTCCTGATGAATGCCACAGAGCATTCTGAAACTTCCTTCACCTCATCATGGCCTTATCAGCAACTCTAGAAGACCATGGTTAGGGGCATGGGAGTGACATTTTCAGCTCTAGAATGTAGAGGGATGAATCTTGGATCTTTGAGAATATTTTAAAAAATCATACTCTAAATGGAACTGTTTTTCATTTAAATCTTGAGCATTTCTCTGTAAGGTGATTGGTAGGTAGACTGCTGTTCCCTCCATTTTAAAGATGAGAATACAGATGAGGCATGTGAGTGAGGACTCCACATCTAAATTCCATACCTTTTGCTCAGTACAGTGTTCATAATTATTTAGCCCTGACATTTTCTAGTTCCCCATTCTCAGGATGTGATTTCTTCTTCCTTTACTTTTTTCTAAGCCAGTTTAGTAAAATATAACTAATGATTAGACTACTCACTGGAAATCACCAAATACCAGGGATTGGTAATTGTGCCCAAAAATTCATTCAAAAATCACTTTACTAAGTAGTGAGTTGACATAATACTCAAGGATCCAGTCATACCCATTAGCCAACTTCATGTTGCAGTGAGAAAGGAGCTTCATTGGTTGTGGTTGGGCTACTTACAGTATAATAAACATTTTCTTATGGTTTGTTTTTCTGTTCAGGACATGTAATGATAAACACATGGCAGAGCCAGGAGCTGATCTGCACTTCATTGGCACTATCTGTTATTTAGTAGAAATGAGGAGATGTACAATGTGCTGATTTGCAGGTAGAGGAGACTTCTTATTTAAATTTTATGATGTTAATATTTTGAATATTGATTTGGTTGTCAACATGGGCTCTAGAATTCATTCACTTTTTTGATTCATTAACAAAAGGCTTTATATCTAGTGTTTATATGATAGTGTGGAGGAAGACAAGCTTGTTGTTGTATATCAATAATACAAAATGATGCTCTAGAAGAAATCTGGATGGCTTCACGGGGTGGGGAGGGGAGGAATGAAGTGGGGGAATTCTGTTGTTTTAGGGAAATGAATTTAGTATATTTTTTCTGGCACCCACTCAAAGAGAAAAAAACACTGTAAGCAAACTGTGAAACCTGAGTAAGAGTGTTTTAGTTCTTTTATTAGTGATTGAAACAAAACAAAGAATGGAAATCAAGTGTAAAGATAAACAACATCAGGAAAGGAATTCTTCAGTGTGTGCTCTGAGAAAGTTATAATGGAAACTAATTTATAATTATTTGATTTGTGGAACTACTCTGTGTGTTGCTTATTTTGCTTTATTCTCACATTAGCTGTGTTACCAAACAACAGATGAGTGTTAGCTCTTTTGTAGTTGTTGAATTACTTGTTATTTTTTCCCCCAAATCCCTGATTGGCCATCTTTAGGTATAACCCCCCTTCTTGCAAATATACAAACGTGGAAAAATATGGTGTATCAGTTGGAGTTCTCCAGAGAAATAGAATGAACAGGATATATACATACTTATCTCTAAGTGTCTGTGTCTCTGTAATTAGAGACTGGTTAAGAAATTGGCTTATGTGATTGTGAGAGCTGGCAAGTCCAAAATTCACAGGGCAGGCTGGCCGACTAGAAACTCTGACAGGGTTTATATGTTGCAGGTTTTGTTTGTTTTAATTGATGTCATAATATTTATAACATTGTGAAATTTTAGTTGTACGTTATTGTTTGTCAGTTACCATATAAATGTGTCCCTTCACCCCCTGTGCCCACCCCCCAAACCCCTTCCCCGCGGTAACCACCAAACTGTTCTCTCTGTATGTTAGTTTATCTTCCACATATGAGTGAAATCATGTGGTGTTTGTCTTTCTCTGTCTGGCTTATTTCACTTAACATAATACCCTCCAGGTCCATCCATGTTGTTGCAAATGGGACGATTTTGTCTTTTTTATGGCTGAGTAGTATTCCATCGTATATATATATACCACACCTTCTTTATCTGATCATTAGTTGAGGGACACATGGGTTACTTCTACTTCTTGACTATAGTGAATAATGCTGCAATGAACATAGGGGTGCATAAGCCTCTTTGGATTGTTGGTTTCAGGATCTTTGGGTAAATACCCAGTAGTGAGATAGCTGGATCATAAGGTATTTCTATTTTTAATTTTTTGAGAAATCTCCATACTGTTTTCCATAGAGGCTGCACCAGTTTCCATTCCCACCAGCAGTGAATGAGGGTTCCTGTTTCTCCCTAACCTCTGCAACATTTGTTATTTTTTGGCTTGGTGATTATAGCCATTCTTACAGGTGTAAGGTGATATCTTAGTGTAGTTTTGATTTTCATTTCCCTGATGATTAGTGATATTGAACATCTTTTTGTAGGCCTATTGGCCATATGTATATCTTCCTTGGAAAAATGTCTGTTCATATCTTCTGCCCGTTTTTTGATTGGGTAGTTTATTTTTTGTTGTTGTTCAGATGTGTGAGTTCTTTATATATTATGGAGATTGACCCCTTGTTGGATATATTTTCTCCCAGCTGATGGGTTGTGTTTTCATTTTGATCCTGATTTCATTTGCCTTGCAGAAGCTCTTTAATCTGATGAAGTCCCACTTGTTTATTTTTTCTTTTGTTTCCCGTGTCCGAGTAGACATGGAATTGGAAAAGATCCTTCTGTGGATGATGTCAAAGAGTGTATTGCCTATATTTTCTTCCAGGAATTTTATAGTTTCAGGTCTTACCTTCAAGTCTTTGATCCATTTTGACTTAATTTTTGTGTTTGGCAAAAGAAAATAGTCTACTTTCATTCTTTTGCTTAATGGCTGTCCAGTTTTCCCAGCACCATTTATTGAAGAGACTTTCCTTTCTCCATTGTATGTTCTTAGCTCCTTTGTCAAAGATTAGCTGTCCGTAGATGTGTGGTTTAATTTCTAGGCTTTCAATTCTGTTCCATTGATCTGTGTGTCTGTTTTTGTGCCAGTACCATGCTGTTTTGATTACTATAGTTTTGTAGTATATTTTGAAGTCAGGGATGGTGATACTTGCAGCTTTGTTCTTTTTTTCTCAGGGTTGCTTTAGCTATTCGGGGTCTTTTGTTGCCCCATATGAATTTCAGGATTATTTTTTCTATTTCCATGAAGAATGTCATTGGGATTTCATTGAATCTGTAGATTGCTTTAGGTCGTATGGACATTTTAACTATGCTTATTCTTCCAATCTGTGGTACATGGGATATCTCTCCATTTCTTTATGTCATCATCGATTTCTTTCAATAATGTCTTATAGCTTTCATTGTATAGGTCTTTCACCTCCTTGGTTAAATTTATTCCTGGATATTTTATTCTTTATGTTGTGATTGTAAATAGGATGGTCTTCTTGAGTTCTCTTTCTGTTACTTTGTTGTTAGAGTATAGAAATACAACTGATTTTTGTAAGTTGATTTTGTACCCTGCAAATTTGCTGTAGTTGTTGATTATTTCTAATAGTTTTCCAATGGATTCTTTAGGGTTTTCTCTATATAAAATCATGTCATCTACAAACAGGAAGAGTTTCACTTCTTCTTTGCCTATTTGGAGTTCTTTTATTCCTTTTTCTTGCCTAATTTCTCTGGCCAAAACCTCCAGTGCTATGTTGAATAAGAGTGGCAAGAGTGGGCACCCTTGTCTTGTTCCTGTTCTCAGAGGAATGGCTTTCAGTTTTTCCCTATTGAGTATGATTTGGCTGTGGGTTTGTCATATATGGCCTCTATTATGTGGAGGTACTTTCATTCTATACCCATTTTGTTGAGAGTTCTTATCATAAATGGATGTTGGATCTTGTCAGTTGCTTTTTCTGCATCTGTTGAGATGATCACATGGTTTTTATTCCTTGTTCTGTTAATGTGGTGTATCACACTGATTGATTTGCGTATGTTGAACCATCCCTGTGTCCCTGGTATAAATACCACTTGATCATGGTGTATGATCTTTTTAATGTATTGCTGTATTCAGTTTGCCAATATTTTGTTGAGGATCTTTGCATCTGTGTTCATCAGTGATGTTGGCCTATAATTATCCTTCTTTGTATTGTCCTTGTCTGGCTTTGGTATCAGGGTGATGTTGGCCTCGTAGAATGTATTAGGAAGTGTTCCATCTTCTTCTTTTTTGGAATAGTTTGAGAAGGATAGGTATTAAATCTTCTTTAAATGTTTGGTAAAATTCTCCAGAGAAGCTATCTGGTCCTGGACTTTTATTTTTGGGAAGGTTTTTGATTACTGTTTCAATCTCTTGTGATTGGTCTATTCAGATTCTCTATTTCTTCTTGATTCAGTTTTGAGAGGTTGTATGAGTCTAGGAATTTATCCATTTCTTCTAGATTGTCCAATTTGTTGGCATGTAGTTTTTCATAGTATTCTCTTATAATCCTTTGTATTTCTATGGTATCCATTGTAATTTCTTCTCTTTCATTTCTAATTTTATTTATTTGAGCCTTCTGTCTTTTTTTTCTTAGTGAGTCTGGCTAAGGGTTTGTCGATTTTGTTTATCTTCTCAAAGGACCAGCTTTTTGTTGCACTGATCCTTTTTACTGTTTTTTGTCTCTGTGTCTGTATCTCTGTAATTAGAGACTGGTTAAGAAATTGGCTTATGTGATTGTGGGAGCTGGCAAGTCCAAAATTCACAGGGCAGGCTGGCTGACTAGAAACTCTGACAGGGTTTATATGTTGCAGGTTTTGTTTGTTTTTGTTTTTATTGATGTCATAATAGTTTATAACATTGTGCGCATTGGTTTCAATTTCATTTATTTCTGCTCTAATTTTTATTATTTCCCTTCTGCTGCTGTCTTTTGGATTTGTTTGTTCTTCTTTTTCTAATTCTGTTAGGTGTAGTTCAAGGTTGCTTATTTGGGATTTGTCATGTTTGTTAAGGTGGGCCTGTATTGCTATGAGTTTCCCTCTCAGGACCACTTTTGCTGCATCCATATGAGTTGGTATGATGTCTTTTCATTTTCATTTGTCTCCAGATATTTTTTGATTTCTCCTTTAATTTCTTCAGTGATCTATTGGTTGTTCAGTAGCATGTTTTTAGTCTCCACATCTTTGTCACTTTCCCAGTTTTTTTCCTGTAGTTGATTTCCAGTTTCATAGCATTGTGGTTGGAGAAAATGTTTGTTATGATTTCAATGTTAAATTTATAGAGGCTTGTCTTGTTTACCAACATATGCTATATCCTTGAGAATGTTCCATATGTGCTTGAGAAGAATGTGTAATCTGCTGTGTTTGGATGGAGTGCTCTCTCTCTATATATCTATTAAGTCCATCTTCTCTAGGTTTTCATTTAAGTCCACTATTTCCTTATTGACTTTCTGTCTGGATGATCTCTCCATTGATGTAAGTGGGGTGTTAAGATCCCCTACTATTATAGTGTTGTTATTATATCTCCTTTTACGTTTGTTAATAGTTGCTTTATGTACTTTGGTGCTCCTGTGTTGAGTGCATATATATTTATAAGTGATATGTTGTCTTCGTGGAGTGTCCCTTTTATCATTATATATTGTCCCTCTTTGTCTCTCATTACCTGTTTTATCTTGAAGTCTACTTTGATATAAGTATGGCAACACCTGCTCTCTTTTGTTTGCCGTTAGCTTGGAGTATTGTCTTCCCTCCTTTCACTCTGAGTCTGTGTTTGTCTTTAGAGCAGAGTTGTTTCCTGGAGGCAGCATATTGTTGGATCTTATTTTTCAATCCATCCCGCAACTCTGTCTTTTGATTGGAGAATTCAATCCCTTTACATTTAGAATGATTATTGATATATGAGGGCTTAATGTTGCTATTTTATTGCTCATTTTCTCCCCAGTTCTTTTGCATTTCCTTTGTTTCTTGTCCCGTGTGTTTCGGACTACCAATTCAGTTTGGTAGTTCTATATGATGATTTTCTTAGTTTTCTGTTTATTTGTTGTATGTGTCTCTGTTCTGATTATTGGTTTAGTGGTTACCATGAGGTTAGTATAAAAAAATCTCGTGGATGAGATAGTCCATTTTCTGATGACGTCTATTTCCTTAGACTGTCGATTCCATCCCTTTCCTCTTCTCCTTCGAAGTTATTGTCACAACTTATTCCATCTTGTGTTGTTTGTGTTTAAAATGATGAGGTTATATTTATTTTTGGTGTTTTCCTTCCCTTAATCTTTGATGTTATAATTAAGTGTTTGCTAAACTACTCTGATAGCTGCAATTTTTCTGATTTTGTCTACCTGTTTTTTTCCTTGCTCAAAGCTTTATATCCGCTTTCTCTTTTTTTCTGGATGAGGGCCTTCTTGAGCATTTCTTGTGGTAGGGGTCTTGTGGCAATGAACTCTCTTAGCTTTTATTTATCTGGGATAGTTATTATCTCCATCATACCTGAAGGATATTTTTGCTGGATAGAGTATTCTTGGCTGAAAGTTTTTGTCTTTCAGAATTTTGAATATATCATTCCACTCTCTCTTAGCCTGTAAAGTTTCTGCTGAGACACTGGCTGAGAGCCTGATAGGACTTTCTTCGTTTTTTTTTTTGTCTTGCTGCTGTTAATGTTTTTTCTTTATCATTGACCTTTGCCAGCTTTACTACTATATATCTTGGAGAGGGTCTTTTCATGTTGATATATTTAGGAGATCTATTGATTTCATTCACTTGTATTTCCAGCTCCTTCCCCAGGTTTGGGAAGTTCTCAGCAATTATTTCTTTGAACAAGCTCTCTGCTCCTTTTTCCCTCTCATCTCCCTCTGGAATATCTATAATCCTTATGTGGCATTTCCTAATTGAGTCAGATATTTCTCAGAGAATTTCTTCATTTCTTTTTAGTTTCAGTTCTCTCTCCTCCATCTGGAGCATTTCTACATTCCTGTCCTCAATATTGCTAATTCTTTCCTCCATATTGTCAGCTCTGTTCTTTAAATATGCCAGATTTTTCTTTATGTCCTCCATTGTGTTTTTTATCTTCAAAATTTCTCATTGGTTTTTCTTTATAGTTTCAGTCTCTTTTCTGAAGAAATTCCTGACTTCATTGAATTGTCTATCTGTATTTTCTTATAGTTCATTGAACATTTTTATGATAGCTATTTTGAATTCTCTGCCTTTTAGGTTATAAACTTCTGTGCCTTCATGATTGATTTCTGAGTTCTTGTCATTTTCCTTCTGGTCTCGAGATTTAATATATTTTCACATGGTGCTTGAGAGCATGGGCTTATTTTTCCTCATTCTAAAGATATCTGGTTGCATCTTCCACTTGCCACCACTGGGTGGGGTCAAGAGCTGTGTATTCTGAGCCTGCTGTGATCTGCAGTTGCTCTGGCCAACTGGCTATGCTGGTGCTCTGGCTGGGGGGAGGGGTCTTTCTATCGCCTACCTGATCCCAGGGGCTTCTTGCTTTTCTCTCACTATCTGCTCTCCTGGGGTGCTAGCTTGATGAAGATATCCCCACAACAGTTCAGTCTCCTCCATATGGGAATTTCCCACAGGCTGTGAGAGAACTTGGAGAGTGACGGTTTTCCCATGGAGGGCTGCCACTCCCCCTTCTCTGAGAGCCGCACAGTCCTGGTCCCAGGGTTGCTGCCATTGAGGAAGGAGAGGAGTTCTCCTTACCTCCTTCCACTTCCCCCTTGGGTACCAGCACCTCCACCTTCAGATGTAAGGCTGTGTGGGTCTCTCAGATGTGTTTTGTCTTGTGCGAATGTCCTCTGTTGGTATTTTACTGTCCTTTTTGTTGTATCTTAGTGGGGGAAAGTGTAAGGGGGAGAGCTCACTCCACCATGATGCTCTGTATGTTGCAGTTTTGAGGCAGAATTCCTTCTTCTTTGGGAAATCTCAGTCTTTGCTCTTAGGGCCTTCAACTGATTGGACGAGGCCCACCTACATTATGTAGGGTGTATTAGGGTTCTCCAAAAAACCAGAACCAATTGGATAGCACAGTTATAGAGGCTGAGAAGTCCAAAAATATCTGCAGTCAGCAAACTGGAGACCCAAGAAAGTCAGTGATGTAGTTCCAGTCCAAAAGCTGGCAAGCTCAGCACCCAAGAAGAGCCACTCTTTCAGTATGAGTCCAAAGGCAAGAAAAGACTGATATCCCAGCTTAAAGCAGTCAGTTGGAAAAGGTTCCCTCTTACTCATGAGAGAGTCAGCTTTTTTGTTCTATTCATGCCTTCACCTGATTGGATGAGACAGCTGGTTGCCCACATTAGGGAGGTCAATCTGCTTTACTCAGACTACTGATTCAAATATTAATCTCATTAACAAACACCCTCACAGAAACACCCAAAATAATGTTTGACCAAATATCTGGGCACCCCATGGCCCAGTCAAGTTGATACATAGGTTAACCATCACAGAGGGTAATCTGCTTTTCTTAAAGTCAACTGATTGAATGTTAAAAAAAATGCCTTCATAGTCACATCTAGACTAGTATTGGGTCAAACAACTGGGCACCATAGCCTAGCCAAGCTGACACGGCAAATTAATCATCACAGATGGTGTATTTTTAATTTTTTTTTTCCATTATAAAAGTACTGTGACTACATTGTAAGTTATTAGGAAACTAGGAAGGAGAAAAAATAATATATCCATTATCCCACCAGAACATGTTTTATTTTCTTTCAGTCTTTTCAATAAAAGGATATATTTTAAAATATCTTGAAAATATTTGCAATAATGTTGTAGATGGTTGAAAGTGTTTTATGGGGCCAGCCCAGTAGTGTAGCGGTTAAGTTTGCAGGCTCCACTTCGGTGGCCCGGGGTTTGCAGGTTCGGATCCCAGGTGTGGCCCTGCACAGCACTCATCAGTCCATATGCTGGCATCCCATATACAAAGTAGAGGAATATTGGCACAGATGTTAGCTCAGGGCCAATCTTCCACACGGGGGGTGGGGGTGGGGACGAAAGGGTTTATCTTTCTTGTATTTGTTCTAGTTGTCACAACAAAAACAGTTAAGTGGGAGCTGTGCTCTGGATGTTTGTCAAATCTCTGCCACTCACTGATTTCATCAGTTGAGAAAGGAATAGAACCTCCTAAGCTTCAGTTTCCTTGTTTATGAATAGTTTGGGCTTGGCAATCTCTAATGACCTTTTCAGCTTGAATACTTTATTAATCCAAGGTTTCTTAAAGCGGGGTACATGTACTGCTCTATTATTACATGCTGGAAGAATAGAGGTGGTATACAGATGAACAATGTTTCATTTAACAATTCAATATTTTGTGTATTTGAACAAAATATAATTGCACATAAAATCATGGCTTCCTGCTGATTGTTGCTTAGGGCAAGGTGAAAACTAACAAAGGGAATCATTTTAAAGAAAAATAATAAGACATATGTTTTAGACTGGTATGGAAGAACATTAGAAATGAACAAAGCTCGGGCTACAGAGTATATTAATCTATGAATCTAACTTGATGTGCTTTCAAGAGACCCATGAAGACTACAGTTCTCTTAGCAGACAGCAGTGTAGATACTTATTCACTTAACATTTTGCTCACCCTGTATTGAGTACAACCTGCTGGGTACTGTGCCAGGTGCGAGGATCCTTGGGCGAATGGGATGTGGCATTGGCCCTTGGTGGCTTACAATCTAGTGGGGCATCAGAAATGTAAATGATTAATTGTATCTGTATCATATCTGCAGTAATGGAAGTATATACCAGGGACCAGGTTTGGGATAACACAGAGGAGAGAGACTGACTCAGTCTTGGGGACACCAGGAAAAGCCTCACAGCAGTCCTTCTCGACCTGGCTGACAAGTGGGGACGGGCATTCCAGGAACAGGGAATAGATGTCCAGAAGCTTTCAGCAGACTCTGGAGTGTTTTCAGATACATAGGAAGTACCTGTAGAAGGTATTGATTTCCAGCTCTCTCCCCAGTTCCAGGCGGCAAGCCTGAGCTAATCTTTCAGTATTTACAGATTAGATTTTGGAATATTTGCCATCTCTGTACCTACCTGTTACCTGGCTTGGGGCTTCTGTTTCTTTACTCCTGAACGAGTCTCAAGCAAAAGTCTGCACCTTATAAACATTTTTTTTTTTTCAAAATGGATTTTTTCATTTTAAAAAAAGGGAAAGAAAAATGATTTTCATTGATCTTGGATGAGGAAAAACTTTGTATGCCTAATTAAATGCCTGCCTTTGGTTCTGTGTTTGCTGGGAGCCTATCATAAAGCAAAGCGATGTGGCCTTCTGTTCTATTCCAGGCGCCAAGAGCTTGCTGGGCTGGGTTCCCACTGCATCTGTGTAATGCATTCCTTCTGTCCCACCCCATATTGCAGATCTGCCGAGGCTGACATCATCATCTTGGATAATAAAGCCGTTCCCAAGTGTGTTACAAGTTGAGCTGCCTCAATGGAGGGGTGGGGTGGGATTGCAGAGGGCCTTGACAGTTAGTTCAATGTTGTAATTTCATTTGCCTCTACAGAGGACAAAAAGTCCTCTGTAGAAATAAGAGAGATTGCACGTTTAAATTTGAAGTGTTTTGTGGGGCTAATTTACTGCTCCTTTGCCGTCTGCCCTGCAAGCAGATCTGTTCATCTGTTCCCTTGACAGCCTGCCAGGTTTAAGTTTGCTTTCCCTCCCAGTGGGCCTCATCTGGACACCTTGGGAGCTGGTGGCAATCGTATGGACATGATGGGTATGGGCTGCTGGGAAGAATCTTTGGACACAGTTACTCTGGTTGAGAGCAGAGGAGTGCAGGGCTCGACTTTCTCCATCAGGGCTGGGGTTTGCAGAAACCTTGCCCCATTCTACCTCTTGCTTTGATAGCTAAATGCTACTCATTGTTGTTAAAGTCTCATCTTAAAGGTTACTTAGTCCAGGAGTCTTCCCTGACCACCTAAGGCGTGGGTTAGTCCCTTTGCTGTATTCTCTGACAGCACCCTCTGCTCCCCTCCCATCACACTTGGTAGCAGTTCCTTCTCAGTTCCCTCACTGCACTGCAAGCTGTGTGAAGGCAGGGACGATGGCATTTATCGAGAGCTTACTCTGTGTCAAGACTTGTTCTAGATGTTTCCCATGTATTCGTGGAGAGGTATACAGCGGAGGTTTGTTCCATTTCTGGAACTAGACTGCTCATGTGAGCTCTGTGGGGTGAAGGAAGGCAATATTTGGGTTGAGGTTGGACACAGGGTAATAAAGGGTCCTGGCTTTAGAGTTAGGAATGATCTTAGCTTGGTCTCTTACTAGCTGTGTAACTCAACGAACTTAATCTTAGTTGCCAGGCATATAACCACAGATTAACCCTGACCATAGTGGGTACTTAACACATATTAACCGTATTTCAACAATTCTAAGATACACATTTTTTAAACCTTCTAACATTTCTGAAATTGAGAGTCATTTCACAGTTGCTTGCATATCATGGTTTAATTGACGGTGTGTTTTCTTAGCAATACATAAAATAGCGGTGCATCTTGGGTGCATCAAGATTCATAGAAATATGGTAACTCTCTCCTGTGTAGGACAGAGTGTATAGGGTCTAGATTAAGTGTCAGATACCCTAATTCAGGGTATGCACAATACCTGTGTGGTATTTAGAATTGCCTGGGCTACTTATTTTAAAATGTGTGTGTATTTATATGTGTATATGTATATGTGTGTATACATACATGCACATACATATAAATGAGTATATATATTTATATAGTTTTGGGCCTCATCTCAGGTCTACTGATTAACATGTGAATATAAATAAAATAAATATATCTGGGTATCTGCATTTTATCATTTGCCCTAGGGGGTTCTGTCGCAGCTGGCATGAAACAGTTTGAGAACCAGTGCCCTCATTCATCTACTGTTGGCTTTCACTCTGTTTCTGAACACTGCTCTGTCTTTTCTATTTGCTTTCTTCCTTCTCTCTTTACATATGGAAGCACCTAACACAATGCCTGGCGCAAGTCATATTCTCAGTAGATCTAATATCTTTCCCCATCCTTTCTCCTTAATATTTCCAAAATTAGTAGATAGAAAGTGTAGGGGACAGAGCTGCAGGATATGTTGAGGAAGCAGTGGAATAGTGAGATGAGAGCTGCTGACCTTTCTCCACTGTTAGCAAGGAATGAGGGTTGGGGAGGCGGGAGGAAGCCAGACACCTCTCCTCGCGTGTTTCTTGGCTGTCTCTGTATCAGGCTATTCTCGTTCCCTTAGTATTCTGTGGGGTACATCAAGCACTTTAGTTTCAGTTTGATTTTTTTCATGGCATGTGGCCTGAGGTGAAATCCCCAGAGCAACTCTCGACCCTCCTTGACTGACTTTCAATCCTGCCAATCTAAACATCACATGCTTAGAAAACCCAACTACAGGAAGCCCTTGTGATTTGCCTGCTCGTGATTCTAGGTAAGTATGACTCTTACCCTGGAAACCCTGGAGACAGATACCTCTGTGTGCTCTCCCCCACTCCCAAGCTGCTGCTGCTTCTGGCTCTACAATGTATCCTTTGATCCTTCAGCATCCTTTCCTGAGGTTTTTCTGGAAGACTGCTCCCCTTAAGAAGGCCTCAGAGAAGAAGAGATTCTTTTTTGTTTCTTTGCTTCTCCTAGGTCTTCTTACACTTAGAACTAATCTGTCTCTGGTCAAATATACTTGTAAACTTTGTATAATAGTTTCCACTTAAAGGATTGTAGTATAATTATGCAAGTAAAATATGACCTGTTTTTTGTGCTCCCACCTGTCTAGCTTATAACTGATAATTAAATGTGAATATGTGACTGGAAAAGGTGGGAATGAGCACTGTTATTTGGAGAAGAACTAATGGAGTAGCTTAGGTCATGGAGGGTTTCATAGATGGGAAAGGTAAGTTGGAAACGGATGGTGAAAGACCAAAGACACAAGACCTAAGAGCTTAGACTCTGTACAAATAGGGATCCCCAAAAGATTTTTCCTGTACAGGAGACTGATGGAGTAAAAATGATATTTTGGTAAGATTCATGTAGCCTCAATGGTTTGGAATGAGAAGATGGTGCAGGTAAAGCGATAAAGATGAACATGAAGACTGTGCTAGAAATTCATGAATGCCTAAGATTTTGAATGTTATCAGAAGGGATGGAAAGGAAGGAAGGGATGTCAATATGTTATGAAAGAAGAGTCTTGACTGTTGAAGGATGTGGAGTCAAGATCCCTGAGGTTTCCACCGTGAACCGAAATAGGAGTATGGGAAAGGGAAGCTGGCTAAAGGAGGAGGTGAGTTTTTGTTTGATCTCATTAGAGTTTGAAATGAAGATAACTCTTCTAAGGGGTGGTATTTGGCTGACAATTAGAGACTCAGAATGAGAGACCAAGAGATGGATCGGTGATAGAGATAAGAGATTTGGAAGTTGTACGCATAGAGGTTTAGTTGGTATCATGAGAGTGGGAAGGTGAGCTTAGGGCTAATTGTATAGACTCTTGGGAATGCTCAAAGTGAGTAGGCAGGAGCCAAGCAGCAAGTCCACAGGGCCTGAGGTGTGGAATAGACCATTTAGAGTCTCTGTTGTCCTAACATTTTTGTTTTCTGGGACTACAAGGATAGCCCTTTTTCCTTTATTCTTAAGCTATTTAATTCTTCTCCTCTCTTTTTTCTCTTTTCCTTTCTTTCATCCACATTCCCTCTTTTTTTTTCAAAAAATAATTTATTTCATTTTTCAGCTTTATTGATATATAAATGATATATAACCTTGTGTAATTTAAGGTGTACAATATGATTTGATTTACGTATATATCATAAAATGATTACCACACTAAGGTTAGTTAACACATCCATCACTTTGCATAGTTACCATTTTTGCATGTGGTGAGAATATTTAAGATCTATTCTCTTAGCAACTTTCAAGTATACAGTACTTTTTCCCCAGCTCTATTGAGATATAATTGATGTATATCATTGTATAAGTTGAAGGTGTACAATGTGTTGATTTGATACATTTGTATGTTGGAAAATGATTATCACCTTAGGGTTAGCTCAACACCTCCATCCTGGCACATAATTACCATTTCTTTTTTGTGGTGAGAACATTTAAGATCTACTCTCTCTACAGCTTTCAAGTATATAATACAGTGTTATTCACTGTGGTCAGCATGCTGTGCATTAGATCCCCAGAAATTCTTCTTCTAACCATAGTCACCATGCTCTGCATTAGATCACCTTCCCTCTTTTCTTTCCTTTCTCTCCTTTAGCCCCTCCACCCTCCCTCCTTCACTTCTTCTGTTCCTTTTTTTTTTTTTACTTTCTTACTTTGTATTCCATTCCCCTAATCTAGTGCAAAGATGTCTGGGTATTTAGGTGTAGGCTAGTGATAATCTTGGATGCAAGAGAGGAGTATAGGCAGAAAGGAAGATATGGACAACCTTGAAGTCCATGGTTCCGTTTTATATATTGCACACAAGACTACTTTGTTCCTCAAGGGCAAATTACTTCTCATAATAGAAATAAAATGCATTTTGCTAAGTGGTATTTACAGGCAATCTGTCATTACCTAAATGTGTATAGGCTTGGAAATTAACTTTCACTTGGATCTAGCTATAAGTAACCTCATAAAAGTAATTGTCATAAAATTGCCTTTCCTTTTTCTATAGTTGCTAATTCTGGAAGACCTGAGTCAACTCCCTTGTATTCCTACATAGTGATGTTGGGATTTGAATCAGAGTGTCACCTCCTTCTTCAAATGCCATTAGAGCCATATTCCCTTAGAAACCAGACTTTGAAAGTTATATCTAAGACTGTACTCTTTCTTTAGTACAATATTTTAAGTACTAATTTATATTTGTAGCAAATATTATAGATATTTTAATTTACACCTAAAACATTTAATTATTTTTAAATTTAATTTTGAAAACAAATACTGTTTGGAAAATTAATGGAAATAGATGTATTTATTTTCCCACTGAGATGGTCTAATTATCTTTACACGTCTCAAAGAAAGACAGTGTCTTTCTGGTTTGGCATGTTTTTATCTTGGTATTGTCTGGAAGTCCCTAACACTTATTATCCATGCAGCCAGAGCAGCCTATTTCTCACTCGCTTAATAGTTCTTTCATCCTTGCATGGAGTAAAATGGGCTGCCCCCGACTTTTTTTTTGCTGAAGAAGATTAGCCCTGAGCCAACATCTGTTGCCAATCCTCCTCTTTTTGCTGAGCAAGATTGGTCCTGAGCTAACATCCGTGCCCATCTTCCTCTATTTTCTGTGTAGGACGCCTGCCACAGCATGGCTTGCGTAGGTCCATACCTGGGATCTGAACCTACAAAACTTGGGCCACCAATGCAGAGCATACCAACTTAACCACTATGCTACAGGGCCGGCCCCTGGACTGCCCCTTCTTAAAGGACATATGCCCGCCCTCTAGTATTGCCTACTTACCTTAACTTTCTTTGGTTTATCACCAATAAGATGTTTGGCACACTCATCTTCAAGAATCAAAATACTCAAAATCATCATGATACAACGTAGATAGGTTGAGTGCCTAATAAATGGAGCCAGCATCTGGAATGCTTGAGAGTATAAAATATCCCAGAGATAGAGGATTCTTGCGTTTGTGGGCCTGTATTAGTTATAGGTCTCTGGTTAGCTTAAGCAAAAAGGGGAATTTATTGTAACAGTGAAGTCTATCTTCTAGTCCTCAGCCAGCTAAAATGACATCTGGCACATACGAGGTGCTCGGTAAGTATTTGTTGAAGGAAGGAATGATCTCAACCAGAAAGTCATTAGAAACCCAGATAGTATTCCGTCTCCAACTCTTGTCTGTGCTTCTCTGTGCATGACACCCCTTCTGTCTTCTCTTCCCTGAAGCTGGTTTCTCTGCTTCCTAGTCCATGTGGCAGCATATGGCTACCCGCAGCTCCTGAGTTTAATGCTGTCCAGTTTCAGCCATTTGACGAGGCTGACATGATTCCCTCGTTTCCAACTGTAAATTTTGGTAGAAAGAGAAGCGGATTGGCCCAATGTGAGTTAGTGGTCCACCCTCAGTAAATCACCTGTGACTCAAACATGGCAGCCAGTAGCATCTTCCCCAGGATCCTGTGGCTCTAGGTTGGGCAATATGGGGTACATTCCCAGACACAAAGAAATTTGTTATAAACTAGGAAGACAATTCCATGGGTGTCTACTGTGGGCCCGTTAGATAGGTAAGATAAAAAGTACTAAAGCCAACCCTCCATGTAGCTTGCCCCAGGACAGGATTTGCTGGGGATTGGTGATTGTAGCTGGATTCAGAATGTTCAGCCTCCTGATCTAGGGTAGAAAGTCAACTCTGTTCTTCCATGGTTATTATCACTTGGGTTCCACACCAGCCAAGAAAACATAGAATTGTCTTTTGAGAGTGTCAATTTGAGGCTTCCTCATTTTCGTGAAAGCAGCTGGTTGGTGCTGAATAATAATGAAATTCTATTCCTGGATTTCGTGATTCCATCTCTGAGCAAATGCAGAGCAGATCTTGGCAAGTATATCAATATATGATCGGCAATGCCAAGGCACCTCTCACCGCGAAAGCAGTGCAGCAGATGTGAGTGACATTTTTAGGTTGTTTGTATTGATTGTAATAATGTTTTAAAGTGGAATGTAGCATGCATTTACTTTTGGAAGATGGCTTGGTTTGGTAGAAAGGGTCCAATAGGTTTACATCCCCTTTAGGCAACTTGCTATTTCTGAAATATCAGGCAAGTTCCTTAACCTTTCTGAGTTTGTTTTTTCGTTTGTTTGGTTGGTTGGTTTCTTTTCTTGGTGAGGAAGAGTGGCCTTGAGCTAACATTTGTTGCCAATCTTCCTCTTTTTGCTTGAGGAAGATTGTCCTTGAGCGAACACCTCTGCCAACTCTCTGCTATTTTGTATGTGGGACACCACAACAGTGTGGCTTGATAAGTGGTGTGTAGATCCGTGCCCGGGATCCGAATCTACGAACCCTGGGCTGCCGAAGCGGAGTGTGCACGAACTTAACCACTATGCCACCAGGCCAGTCCCTCTGAGTTTGTTTTGTCACTGGCAAAATGGAGATAATGACATTTCAGGAGAAAGAAAGAAAACAGAAATAGATGCCTAACTTTATACCATAGACAAAAGTAAATTCCAGATGGGTTAAAGAGCTCATATGATAAAATAAAGCTTTAAAAGTTTCAGAAGGCAATATAGGAGAAAGACTTTCTTAAGCATCATAAAATTAAATATTTCTAAATACAAAGTCACTATGAACACAGTTAAACAGAGGTGACAGCTTGGGAGGAGATATATATAGCAGACATTAAATTAATATCCATAACATTCAGTAAAACAAATATTCGCAACAAATCAGTAAAACAAGCTATCAAATAGATAAATAGGTTCAAGGAATAAATAGGCAATTCAGAGGAGACATTTTTATATCACAATAAACTTATAGAAAGACTCAACTTCATCATTAATGAAAAAGTTCATTTTTTGAAAGAGATACATTTGCGTAGCATTAACAAAAATTAAAAAGCAAGTGATGTGGAACAATGTGCACTTTCATGCACTGTTAATGGAAGAATTCTTTAGTAAAGCTTCTGTTTACATTATTTTGGCATTAATTCCAAGATATTATATGTGTATACCCCTTTTCTCAGCAACTCCACTTCTAGGAGTCCATCAAGAACTCTTTGATTGTGCGCAATAATGTACATACAGGGATTCTTATTTCAGAATATTGTTGTAGAGACACATTGTAAACAACCTTTATCAATAGGAGAGTAGTTAAATTATGGTATATCCATTTGAGTGAAAAATTGGAAACAAACTAATGCCCATAATAAGAGGGTAGTCAAACCAATCATGGTATATTCATTCCGTGGAATATTATGCAGAGAGATAAAAGAATGAGGTAGACCCACAAATAATATGGAAATAGCTCTGCAAGACCTATAAATGAAAAAAAATGAATCAGAGAATCATAAATATAGTATGATCCAGTTTATATAAAAGGTACTTACATTTATGTACGTATATGTAAATATATGGGAAAAGGACAGGAAGGATCACAACAAATTTGACCATAGTAGCCTTTGTGGAATGTTTAGATGTATGCATGAAGGATGATAGTCCTTTCCTATTTTATTGTATTATTTAACTATTTTAGGTCAAGGTCTTATTAACTTGTTTCTTCTGAAACATAAAGTAATTATTTTTTAAATGGTGATAATATAAGGGTAAAGTATTAAATGGAAAACACTTAGGACAGTGCTTGGCATATGATAGGTCCTTGATACATATTAGTGTGTTTCTTCTTTTAATCTAGGCTAAAATGAATAAGAATTGTATGAGTTAGGAAACATTCAATTGGTGCCTACTATATTTCCTGGGGAACACTTATGTGTAAGGACCTTCCAACCTACCTGTGAAGACCGATTCACACATACATCCAACAGTGATTTGGATTGGTGTATCCATGCTAATGTTTATACCTGGACTCTGTACCATTTCTTAGAATCAGAGCATCCTTTTCCTGTTGTTATATCAGCACTTGATGCAGACTGATATTCTTTATTATCTAACTTTTATTAAACTATTGTACATCTTACCCAAGGGTTTCTGGGACAGTTAGTCCCTTCTGTCGCCCCACTCCCTTTTGTGAATTGGCTCTTCTCTTTTTACCCCTATTTTACGGTTTTATTGTACCCATGCCTTTTGTTTTAAGCTGCCTTGACTTTTTTAGAAGACAAGCATGCAGTAAATAAATGTATATTACCTGTTTGTTACCACAAGCTTCTACCATTACTACATGGCTTCCTGTTGGACATGTTACGATTAAGTTGTTAATTTTCTTTAGTTGGCTAGTTTCTGATCATTTTTTTTCCTCCCCTCCCAGACAGAACAAATCCATCCTTTCATGCATGTCCTTTCTTCCTTTCTGCATGTCTGTGTACTTATTTAGCTGTGTCTTCATGGCTAACCTTGAGTTCCAAAGGGATCAAAGACAGTGAATATTCATTCCTGGGCTAGACACCATGCCAGGTCCAGGGCTATAAAATAAACGGTTGGTTACAGCACAGCATAAACATTCACATGTTGACAGCATACTGCAGTATAGGAGTACTTAGGAAGGACATGGAACGAGAATAATGCTGATAGATTTGGGGGGGGGGGTTGGAGGTAAGTAGGTAGAAAGAGTAAGATAACAGCATTGTTATAGTAATATAACATTGTTATAGTAATATAACATAATATACTGTATGGCAGAAGCTCAGAGTGAAATGAGTGGAAAGCTGAGACAGATGATGCTAGAGAGCACATGGGAGCCAGATTAGAACAATTTTTTAAGCTCTACCTTGGAATTTGCCTGGGAAAATGGTGGCATAGAATCAGGTTCCTGCTGCCCTCCTTCCTAATTCCAGCCTAATTTCCTTCCATCTGTCATGAGTGGAGCAGTTATGGGTTAGGCAGGAGCACCTGGGGATTTACTGGAGTCCTAGAACCCAGGCCCAAGCCAGGAGCTAACTCTAAGCCTAGGGTGCATTGGGAGAGAGCCCTCAGGGAGTATCAGGACACCTCACTTCCTAGAGAGAGCTTGCTCTGCAGAGTGCTGTGGACCCTGGGATTAAGAGCAGTGCCAGCCCCGAAAGTGGCTCTTGGTGAACCCCTGAACCGCAAAGAGCTATGATGAGGAATGAGAATACAAAGGTTGAGTCTTTCCTTCCCATGTGAGCACGGGAATGCCAGCTTTTTCAGCTGAGGCATCCAAGAAGGAAATGTAATTTCTTGTCATGGTATATTAGTCCTGGTAGGCTCAGTTTAATCTGTGGAAACAAAAATCCCCCAAACCTCAGTGACAAAAATACAGCAAACATTTCTTGCTTTTTCGTTTTACATGTCAATCACCCATTATCTGAGGTCTCCGCCTCAGGGACCCAGGCTGATTGAGTCTCTACCATCTGGAAAGTCAATAGTCACAGTAGCAGGAGGGAGGAAAGATGAGTAATTGCACACTGACCTTTAAATGTTTTCACCCAGAAGTGACACATGTCATTTTTTCTCATATTCATTGGACAGAACAAGTCACACAGATACATGAAACTTTGGGGGTTGGGGGAGAGTATGATCCTTTCTGTCTCAGAGACAGAGGGAACTGTATATTGGCGGAGAGTGGAAATGTCCACCACATTTGGGAATGACAACTGCCAGCTGGCCATTGCTGGTCCATAGGTCCATTGTGCCTCCTACCTCTTACCAGATTATTGATTAAAGTGTTTCGAGCCCCAGGGGTGAATAGAGTCATGAATGGGCAAAGGAAAAATAACCTAAAAGGGGCCCAGAAGCCAGAGAGGAGAGGTATGCAGAACGCTCAGAATAGGTAACAACTACTGCAGGGGTGGCAAACTACAGCCCACGGACCAAATGTGGCCCAACCACCTGTTTTTGTGTGGCCTGCAAACTAAGAATAATCTTACAGTTTTAAATGGTTGAAAAAAATTGAAAGAAACATAACATATATCAAACGCTTTACAATGTGTCTTGCATTCTTCTAAATTGCTGCATTTATCAGCTCAATTAATCTTTATGACAATCCTGTGAAAGAGGTACTAGTAGTCATTTTGTAGAAGAGGCAACTGAAGCTTCTCGATAAGTAGGTAGAGCTAATGAGTCATTTCGCTGGAATTCAAACCCAGAGTCTTACCTCAGAGCCTATGCTCTTGATCTCTTTCCCTAAATGAAAAGTTCTTCACCACTGTGAGTGCAGTATTTAAGTGATGAAAGAAAGACGCAGGCCACACATCTCCTGGAGAGATCACTGTGTTTCGGAGAAGCAAAGAAAGGCTCTATAGGAGGAAGAAGCCATATTTCTACCATGATGATAGGGAACGCTAACTTTGAACCCCAGTTAAGCCAAATGTTACCCACCCCAAAAAGAAATTCCATTTTTCTCATTAGTAGACCTTAGATTTGTATTACAGAAATTATACTCAGTTATCGCTATTATATTTTGAATTTAGCAAATGAAGAATTTATGGAAATTGATTTTTCTCTCTTGTTATACATGTACCTACATCATATCCTCAATTTTGCCTCTTGACCCACAAATCCTGAAATGTTTACTATTGGACCCTTTACGGAAACAGTTTGCTGACCCCTGAACTAGTGCTTTGGAAGTTCAAGGGGAGATCACCAGTAATATTAATGAAAACAATGATATGAACATTTAGGAGGTTTAGTAATATAAAAAGCCTTTGTGTAAATAAAAAATATGATTTTCCCTTAACTTTTTTAATATGAAAATTTCAAATGTGTATAAAATAGTAAAAAGTGGTAAAATGGACTCCCAGGTACCCAACACTCAGTTTCAACAAATGCCTAGTTTCATATATTGCCCCATTTCCCTCCCAGACATTGGGGTATTGTAAACAAAGACATCCTATCATTTCGTTAGAAAATATTCCAGTATGTATCTATAATAGGAGAGGACTTCTTTTTAAAAAAAAAACACTCATAGCCACAATACCATTATGATGCCTAACAAAATTAATAACAGTAGCTTAAGGCTATCTAATACCAAGACCATGTTTGGTTTTTCCTAGTTGTCTCAAGAAAAGCAGAACTTACAAATTAACTGGGGCGTAGGTGGGGGAGGCAGGAACAGGGACTGGATCAAGCCAAGGAAAATTAAAATGAAATAACAAAGTAAAATAAGTAGAAAATAATGGAAGATACAAAGAATAAAATTAAGTGTTTCAGTGTTTATTATTATGAACATGACAAATCCCCTTATTTTATACAGATTCAGTTACAATCCAACAACATAAGTTCTTTTAAATCAAAGAGGTGAAAAATGGTTTAAATTACAAAATGTGTAAAGAGATAGCAAGAAAAATAGAGGTTATAATTTTAATATCAAACTTATGGGAATTTAAGGTTAAAAGCACTGAACAGGATAAATAAGGACATTTACTTGATTATAATAGGCACAATATAAAAGAAGATATATTATTTTTAAGCATAAATGCATCAAATGGGACTGAAAAATATAAAGCAAAACTTATTAAAATGCAAAGGGAACTCAATATTAGTAAAATTTTAGTGTGATCTTGCTATATATCTTTCAGGATCACCCAGATCCAGGCAGACTATGTGTTGTATTAAAAAAAATTAAATATATTTAACTTTGAATTCTATGAAAAGTATGTGTATTTTTGTATGTCTGTGGAATACTTCCAAGAATTGATTATGTTCTTAGCCCTAGATTTTCATAGGCATGTTCTCTAATCATAATCTAGTAATTAAAAATAATTTTAAAAAGTCAATCCTGAAGTGATGACCAAAAATGTCTTAATTATGTGTTAATGAAATTTTTCTGAATTATCCTTGGATCAAAACAGAAGTCAAAACTTGAATTACAAACTATCTAAAAAGCAATTAAAAGAAAATTTTATGCCTAAATCTGTGGGACATACCAAAAGCTGAACTCAGGAAATGTATTGCCTTAAACATCAATATTTAAAAAGTAAAAGAAAGGAACTTAAAATGTATCTTAAGAATTTAGAACAAGAACATAAAAATAAAACATGTAGAAAAAGAGAAGTATTAAAAATAAGGGCTGAAATTGTTGAAGTAGAAAATAATGACTTATAGAAAAGTTAAATGAGTCCAAAATTTGATTCTTTGGAAAGACCAATAAAACTGATAACCTCATCTTGATTGTAGTTGAGAAAAAGAGACAGCAAGAATGTATGTAATAAGGAGCAAGAAAGGAGATAAAGCATAGATAGAGACCAAATTAAAAGACTTATAAGAGAATACAGTGGAAACTCTGTCACAATAAATTTGAAAGCCCAAAGGAAATGTTTAGGATGCAAATTGTAGGTCATTTCTGGTGCTGGTTAGGACGGAGAAGCCCACCAAGCCTGTTTCTCCCAGTGATTACAAGTTCCGGACAGAGTACCAAGAGCAATGTGATGCCTCTGAAAAGTAAACAACACAGGCAGATTGGGAGGGAAGTCAACACCTGAAGAACTACTGGTACAGTGGTGAGCTTCCTGGTTCTGTCCTCTTTCACCCCTAGCTGGAACCTGAGGGTGGCCCCAGTTACTGAACTGTGCAGAGGGTGTCCATGGCTACAACCCAAGAGATAAACCCCCAGTTTTTGGCCAAAGGACCAGGAAAGGGGGTCCCCTGCAAGCTGGGGAGTATGGGAGAAATTTTCCTTTTTTCTTCCTTTTGTTTTTTTCTCC
The DNA here is from genome assembly GCA_031878705.1 of Tapirus indicus. Taxonomy (NCBI): domain Eukaryota; kingdom Metazoa; phylum Chordata; class Mammalia; order Perissodactyla; family Tapiridae; genus Tapirus; species Tapirus indicus. Next base: position 22,060,080 of record CM062935.1, read on the forward strand.
TCTCTGTCTCACTCCAAGGGTCGCCTCTCTGTGGCACCATGTGGTGGTGTCAGCAGGGGTGCAGGCATCCAACACTTTGAGAGAAAATGGTCTCTGGCCAGGATCACAAAAAGGTACCCTGTGGTCCAAAGAATGACAGGGGGACGGTAACCCCATTATTTTTCTCTCTTGTTTCTCTTTGCCCGGGGTGGGGGGGGGCAGCCCCAGTTGTACAGAAGTGTGGACAGTGGGGTGTGTAAAACTCAGAGAGCCCCACCTTTCTGGCCAGAGGAAATAGAAGACAGGCCCCTGTCGTGGTGGGTATATGACTCTGCATTGCTGAAGACTCCAGACTTGTATGCCAAGAAGAATGAACTTGACTGGATGTAAATGCAAAATTAAGTACATTTAAACAAGAAAAATTATATTTTCATTCCTTTGGGAAGAAGAAGAAAGTTTGCATTAAGTAATTATCATAGAAGATATTAGAAACACAGCTAAAGGTCTACCATTTAAAAGTCACAAGAACCAGACCATTATACAACTATGTTCTCTACATATCAGAAAGCAGTTAATCCTAGTGTTACTACACTATTGCAGACTATAAAGAAAGAGAGCATAACATTAGTAGCAAAACACGATAAAAATAGTTAAGGAACAAAAGCTTCAGGCCGTTATCATATGATTATAAATATCAAATAGGCTAGCAGTATGTCAATGAACAATATGCTATGACTAAGTAGGCTTTTTCCAGGAATGGAAGGATATCCGGTGTCAGAAAAATCTATCAGTATAGTTCATTTCTATAACAAATTAAAGAAAAAATAATGTATCAAAATGCTTCAAAAGGCAGTTCCTAAACTTCAGTAGGTATTCCTAATTAAACAAATTTATTCAAGGTTAAGTAGGAAGAGGTGGGAATTCATAAATCTAATAAAGGCTATTTACAAACAAAAACCAGTGACTAATATTAAGTGGCAAAACACTCACAAAATTTCAGTTAAAATCAGGGACTAGACAGGGATGGGTACTATCACCATTATTATTCTGCCTTGTTTTGGAGATTCTAATGTAGTAAGGAAAAAAATGTAAAATTTAAAAAATTTAGAAAAACATTGGTATAAATAGAGAAAAGAATACAATCACATTAGCTTATTATAAAATTGTATGCCTAGAAAAATGCACAATAGACTGATAAAATACTAGAATTAAGAAAGGCTTGGTCCATGGTAAATATGCAAAAATCAAGAAATGAATATAAGGAAATATATTGAATTCACAGTTGGTGTCTGCAGTTTACCTGTTTGCTGTGGGGATCTACTATAGGATACTAAGCCTGGAAGAGATATGATCAGATTTGCATTTTGAAAAAAAAAATGCTTCAGCAGCTCTGAACTGACTACTCTGAAGCAGGGAGACCAATTATGAGAATCCTGCAATGATCTAGGCAGAGATGACGTGGCCTCAAGCAACGGCAGTGGCAGTGTGACAGAAAAGAGCAGGAAGGATCTGAGATATCAAGTAGGGAGAATAAAGAAGGATTTGCAATTGGAAAGGGAGGCAGAGGGAAGAGTTACAGATGAATCCCTAGATTCTGGCCAGGAACCTGGCTGAAATAAGGTGCTGATCATTGAGTGGGAATGCAGGAGGATGAGCAGGTTTCACATGTTGGGGAAACATGTTCGGTTTGGGCATGTCATGTCTGTGTAACATAACAAATATTCAGCAGGCAGGTGGTTGTATGGGTTTGGAGCTGAGAGTAAAGGATGCATTCGAGGCAGACATTTGGGTGTCATCACAGGTTTGTCTGATATGCCCGGTTCAATTACTGTGCCAGTGTTTCTTTCCATAGGAAACTGATTCTCAAATGCCTGGAGTACAGAATGTTTTCCTTTTAGCTCTCCAGATCAGTATATCTCTCCTTTGTCCACTTTGCTCCAGAACTCAGAAGGCCATCCTGCATGGGCTGTATCGAGGCTCTCTTGCTCTCTGGCTTCTGATTGCCTTTGGCCTTGACTGAACGTTTGATCTCCAGCCAGGCTATCTTCTCTCACAGCTATAGCAACTCTGCAACCTTCTGGCAACTGCTCCCTCACCTTGTCCCTTTTGGTCTAGAGGTATGGACAGCTCCCTGCTGTTATTCTATTCTACCTTATCCCTGCCCATACCTTTACCACTAGTCCTGTCCTTCGATTCCTCCTTATCTCCCCATTTGGTGTGCTGTTTCCTGTTTGCTACAGCTGGTCAGTGAATTGGCTGCCTCAAAACATCATCTGGGGTGCCTGTTAAAGTAAAAATCTCTGGGCTTCAACCCAGAGTGACCAAAACAATTTCTAGGGGTGAAACCAAAGACTCTGCAATTTACCAAGCATCTCAAGTGATTCTGATCTGTAGCCAGATTGGGGAACCTTCCCTAATCTTCTTGGCAGCCCTTCGGAGACAGCATAATATCATAAGCCGGATGGTTGAGGTTCAACAGTTCAATCCCAGGCTCTTCCATTGCCATTGTGTGACCTTGGGCAAAATTGTTTCACCTGTCTAAGCCTTGGGTTCCACAGATGTAGAGGGAGTGCATAGTTCCTACCTCATGTTGTTTTTCAGAGGCCTAAATGAGGTAATTCATGTAAAACAGCAGGATGCTAATAAGCTTCCAGTAAGTGTTATTTATTATCTATTGATAGTATTCATTTAATCTCCACACACATGCTCAGATTTTGCCAGCTCTAGGGCAAATAAGACTTGGTCCTGTATTCAGCCTTGTGAAGGACACAGAGAAGTAAGATAATAACACTAAGTGCAATTAGATACTTCAATATTTATAAACTTCTAATGTAGGAGCTTTCACTGTGTCAACCAAGCTGTGGCCCAGAGCAGATGTTTGTCCACTCTGTCCTCCATCTGTGGGATAGGGTTATGGATTTATGAACCTAACTTCATAGATAGAGATGTTTTGTAATGAACTGCTTTGGGAGTATGGAAGAGGTTGGGAGAAGCAGGGCAGGTTTAAGAGACATTTGTGAAATGTCACAGACATTTCAAGCTGTGCATCCATTGGACAAGGAGGCAAGGCAAGTGTTTCAGTGATAGGGAATAGCATATGGAGTCCATGGAATGTGAAACTGTGGGATCATTGGGAAAGGCACCGTTTGGTAGGACAAGAACACAATGTTAGAAACATCTGATGAACTTTGTGGGCATTGTTTCATTCAACTAATATTTATTGAACTTTGCTATGGGCCAGGCACTGCTCTGGGTGCTGGCAATACAGACAAGTACCAACTCGTCATTGTCTCTCCTGACGGAGCTTGCATTCTAGTAAGAATTTTAGTTGATGAACAAACAAGTAAATGTATAATGTGAAATGGTGACAGTTGTCATAGAAAAGTATTATAAAGCAGGATAAAGGGAAAAGGATGTGTGGGGCAGGATGGGGAAATAATGTAGGGTGGCCAGGGAAGGCCTCTCTAACAAGCTAACCTGAGGGGAATACAGGAGCTAGCTAGCTAAGTGGATGTCTGGGGAAAAGCATCCCAACAGTGGGAACACAATGCCGAGACTTTGACACAGAGTGTGCTTGATGTGCTGGAGAAACAGCAAGGAACCTGTGTGGCTTGAGCAGAAAGAAAATGAGTAGAGTGATAAGAGACACGATCAGAGAACCAGATGGGGGTTAAAGCCTGGGAGGCAATTGTGGGCATTTTTGCTTTTTCTCTGAGTGAGGTAGTAAAGCATCACTGGGTTTTGCTATTATTTACAAAGGAGCACAGTGGCTGCTGTGTTGAGAATAGATTGTAGGGAAGCAGAGGTACCATTTAAGAAGCTATTTTAATAATCCAGGGGAGAAAGAGGGCTGGACCAGCATGGGAGTAGTAGTGGTGAGGAGCGGTCAGACACTTGATACATTTTGAAGATAGAGCCGATGTGTTTCAATGGATTGCACATGGGTCTGTGCACAAGAGACAAGGAGTAGTTAAGATTGACTCAAAGTTTTTGGCCTTTGGAAGCAATTGGAAGGTCACAGATGTTAACTGAATTGGAGAATTGCAGGAGCAATAGGGTTGTTCTCTTTTAGACATTTTTAGTTGGAGATGTTGAGCAGGCAGCTTAGGTAGATGAATCTGAAGTTCATGGGAGAAGTCCAGGCTGCAGGTATAAATTTGGGAGGCATTAGTGTATAAATGGTATTTAAAACCTTCAGCCTGGACCAGTTTCCATAGGAAGAGAGAAGGGATAGAGAAGAGCAGAGCAGCAGGGACTGAATGCTGGGGCATCCAATATTTAGAAATCAGGGAAACTGGAAGGAAAGAGTAAGGAGTCAGAGAAGGAGCAATCAATGAGGTAGGAAGGAAGGGAGGTGAGTCCTGTCCTAGATGCTACAACAGGAAAGTGTTTCTAGAAGGTGAGGATGGTAGAAGCAAATGTTCCTGATATGTCGAGTATAATGACTGAGTGTCAACCATAGGATTTGTCAATGTGGAATCAGTCATTGGTGACCCTAAAGAGCTGTTTCAGTGGAGAGGTGGGGGTAAAAAGCTTGATAGGAGTGGGTTCAGGAGAGAATCCCAGAGGATTTGGAGAACCAGAGTAAGATAGCACCTTTGAAGCTTTTTACTCTAAAGGAGGGAAAGAGAAATGGAGTAGGAGCTGGAGGGGGATGTCGGGGTGTGGGAGCATGGGGTGGAGATAGAAAAAGATGTTTATATGATGATGGGAATGATTCAGTAGAGAGGGGGAAATTGAGGATGTGGGAGAAGAATGGATGTGTGCTGGAGTGATGTCCTGAAGTAGGCACGAGGGTATGGGATCTAGTGTACAAACGGGTGGCTTGACTTCAAATAGGAACACCCAGAGTTAGAAGAGAGAAAGCAAAGTAAATGGTCCCAGAGACAGGACAGGTGGATGGTGGGATGACGCGGGGAGGATTGGGGAACCCGGTTCTCCTGGTTCCTCTTTTCTCAGAAATAAGAATTTGAGTTTCCATTCAACAGTGAGGATGGAGACGAGGGGAATAGGTGAGTGAGTGGATTAGGGACACGTAATGGACATTCTCTAAGGTCCTCTTGAGTTACTGGCCTTCAATTCTGGGGAAGACCAGTCACCAGGGTTGTATATTGTTCTCTAGTCTTATTCAGCAGGGCAGCTGTAGGTATTGAGTGGACAGAGTTGAATTTATCTAAGGTTGGTTTTGCCAGGCAGGTATGTCGACTGAAAGAGAGGCAAATTATGCCATACAAGAGGTCTAGCTTTATTCTGTAAGCACTGGGACTTATCTCTGATTACATATGTGTTTTACGAAGATAAATCCGATAGCAATGAAAAGGGAAACTTGTACACTCTTAGAGGAGGTGATCAGAACTGGTTCCAAACTGCTTCCATTTCAGCCACCCTGACATTGGTGCCTGCTTTCAATTTGGTGGACTGTTCAAAGTCTGGACCTATCACTGGACTTGTATCTTTTTGTCCACAGGCAAATAATAACTTCCATTTCCACAAAAGGTTGAGGGAGCACGTCCCCCCACCCCCCTCCTCCCCAGTGTCTTCAATAAACGATGCGCTGAGTCAGCAGTCTCTGAAAGATTTGTGGCTCCCAGAGCTAATTTTAAAACTTCTGTTCATCACAGTGCACACATGTTATACCAACCCTTTTGACTCAACTGAGCCAACTATTTTCAGGTATAAAATATATTTTGTGAGTTAGATATATATCAGAAGAGTACATTTTGTAAAGCCAGATAAAATTGCATTTTCAGCTAGAGAAATATCAAATATCAGAATGACCTCCAAGGACCAAAACAGCCAAGAACACTGTGTATTTTATTAAGTAGAGAAATCTAAACAAAATCCATCGTATGGGTATGTATAAAATGTGTTTACACCAGAATAATCTGTCTTGGGATGGCCTTCTCATGGCTACTTGCTCATGTCTTCAGGAACAATGCGATGTCTTGATTTGTTTTTTTAAATTCTTGTAAAGAGCAAAACCTTTAAAAACTGTTTATTCCATTAAGCTGTGTTAGTTTTGTTCAGATTTGTTTCATGTCTGATGATACATTCGTTCCTCGATGTAGCAAATCAGGAAAGCTCTGCTGCCAAGGCTTACAATTAAACTGGATATTAAATTCTTTAATCTCGAATTATCACCTATAGATTGAAAGGTCATAGCAACTTTGTGGAAAAGTGTTTCTTGAAATGATTCCTTCCTGTTTCTCTTTGATGGAAACTTCATTAATGCTCATGTAGAAGATGATTATTTAGTAATGAGCTTTGTGTCAGTCTTATGGCATGGGCATTCATTTGTAATTTAGTTTGGTACATGAGTTTTTAAGTTACTGTGAACCTAGTACTGATATGCTTAAGTCTCCCCAAATACTGCTGAAAACACCTCTGTCTCTGTCTACCAAGCTGTTAGGAGTGGCCTCCACCACGTAAACAGAAATAGTTGGGTGATGTGTCTGGGTTCTCTCCAGCTCTTCAGATCTATCTCTTGCTCTCATGTGCTTTCTCTCCTTCCTTTCTCTCCCTCTGTCCTTCTCCCTTTCTCTCTCTCTCTGTCACTCAGACAATCAGTAATTGTTTACTGACCAGCCACCACAGTGCTGGACACTGTAAACATGGCAGAGTTATGGAAAGACACAATTCTCACCCCCAAGAGCTCACAACTTGGGGAATACTGGGCAAATTGTTGTCTGTTGATTACCATATAGGTTATAGACCTGGTTAGTTAACCAGTAGTTCCTTGGAACAATCATTTTCTATTGACAAGTATGTATATAAGTCACTTTAAGATTCCCTATTGAGTAATCTGAAGTGAATTAAAAGAACTAGGCAAAAATATCCCCCGCTGCCCCAACTGTCCCCCCCCCACACACACACTGAAGGGGGAAAGCTTCTCTTCAGCATTAGCTCTATAGCTTCTGACTCTGGCTGAATGCCAACACAATGAGGCGGCGACAAGGATATGACATTTAATTACCTGGGAAGAAAGAAGCCTAATAAATTCTTGGCATTATTATTACCATTAAGGAAAATAAGGACCCGGATAGAGATTTTCAGCACAGCCCAGTCTTGGGTGAAGCCCGAATATATATATTAAGCATAGAAAGTGCTGAAGGTCACGCATGCATCACTTCAGCCATACGTGTGCGTATCTGGTAGTATATCACTATCAGCAATAACATTGTCAAATATTCAGGTGGCTGGAGGATAAATATGGAAGTCGTGTGAAAGGTAAAAGTGGGAATGGAAGAATAAATGACGGTGAACACTTATCTCTCAGTAAGAGAAATGATTTCAAATGCGCCCTCCTTCAGGCCAGCTCTGACAGGTCTCTAATACAGAATCCTTTGCCTAACATAGCCTGCATCTGAGAGTTAGAGACTCTGTGCTCAGCCACCTCTGCTCAGCAAAGGGATGAAGGAAATAGACATGGCAGCCGGTGTTAAAGGAGCTTAGCTCAAAGGGAGGATCAAGGGAAATGTGACAGACAGTGAGTGCTGGGTAGAGATAACAGCTGCGTGATGGATGTTTGGAAATGTGTGAAAAATTGGGCAATGCAACAAATAAAATGGAGAAAGGGAAAACACTACAATTTTTAGATCAGCATGCCCAATGATGCCAGTTTAGAGTAAAAGGAAAAAAAACAGGCATTCTTGAAGACATAGGCTAGATCAGAGGTGAAGGAAGAGAAATTTGTACATACATATTTAATATACATTTTAATTATACATGTACACAGAAGCCAACAAATCTTTAGTGCCTTAGCAAATACAGATTGATGAGACCGATGGTGGATCTGTGCTACGTAATAGGTTTACCCTTGTCCTAATTATTTTTTATGGATCACTACCCAGAATGGATATAAAAAAGAATGGCTTTAACCTTTCTCTCAGGCTGATTGGAGTTTTACTATCTTTTTGCTCTTCTCCTTTCTAAATCAATGGAAAAAAGTTTGTATAAGAAACAATAAATTGAGCCACTCTGACCTTTTGATATTTGGATAAAGCAAAAATGTAAGTGATTGTCTTTAGGCATCTTATTGATGAGGCGTCCAGAAGAGAAACACAGCCACCTGGTTTTCTGATTCCTTTTCCTGGGTATCTAGTCCTTTATCTCTTAACATTTTACCATCGAGAGCCTGTATATTCACAAATACTGTAGGTTCTATGTTTTCAGAAACAGTTAATTCATGTAAGTTCCCTGGACTAAATGTGTCAGTATATAGATTCCACTGAGCATTTATATTTTAAAATTAACTTTTTTTTACTCCCTCTATCCTCATCCTAATAATGTGGAGAAAAGTCACCTTGCATTGTGTTAGGGTACTTTTCTTTCGCTGACAGTAGTAATGGCCATGTTTTGAAGTATCTCACACCCGTGCAGTGTGATCTCTCTCCACGCCTGCCAGTTCTGATATTTCACATGTAAAAATGTTCAGGTAGGCTTCCAGGTGATTTAAATTGACTACATTTTCTGAAAAGGCAGGAATTTGAAGATGGAAAGATATTTTTATATATACTTTTTCTTCTTGGTTGAAAGCTGGTGTCTTGTTTTGGCATATGGTTGTCGTGTGAGGTAATTAAATCGTTAGATTCTAGCAATGTATTTATTTTAGAGAATAAACCAAGCAAATTATCCTAGGAATGCTCACTCTCACCTTTCTCAACTCCCCTTTCAGCTCTCTAAAGCCTTCCCTAGAGTAATATTTAGTGTGGGACCACAAAAAGCTCTTTTATATTGCTGACAATTACCTGAAATTATCAGTAATCATACAAGAGGTAATTATAACTCATAGAAGCACCAACATAATTATTACATCTTTTTCAACGCTCTCAACTTAAATGTACTCCGATAACTCAAGCACAAATGATGTTGCTGTGGCTTTGTTAGTCAAATCTAGAATACACAAGCTAGATGTTAAATCACTGTATTTAGTTGTGACCAGTAAAAGCAAGTCCTAATTTTAAAAGTATACAGCTTTAGACAGTCTATGCACCTCTTTCTTTTTATTGTAATTGCGACATGTTCATTAAGGCCAGGCCATAAAGCAGATCACCTTTAGGCAGAGCAGTATTAGGGATGCATACCTGATTTGCATCAGCATCCCTCAACTCAGGGATGCAATCATCAAATATGGTATGACACTTGAAAGCAAAGGTACAGTTACTGTGCCTCTATAAATCATCAAAAGAGTCAACTCATCAAAAAGAATAAAACTGTGCTCCGTGTACTTTAGAATGGACATAAATATATTGCACTACATTCATTAGGGAAATAGCCCAAGAGGACTTTAGATTTCTGTGTAGGGGAAAGAATGTAAGGATGTCAGCCACTGACATCAGAATTGAAATTCTGATACAATTTAGGTTCATTCTTAAGATTTAGCCATTTAGACTCTTCTTTATTAAGGATTGATGTAATTAAAGATGTCAAGTGCCTGACAAAAAATGCCTGTTATCTAATAGGTGCTCAGTAAAAGGTAGTTCATGTTATGTGTAGAGTATTGCTGGAGGTTTCCCTAGAGTTTGGTAGGTGTGGGAGCTTAACTCAGGAGTGTGCAGGGAACCACAGATCTAACACTCAGACAGCAGAACTCGGGAAAGGTGTTCATGCACTGAGAGTCTAGTCGAGGAGGAGACAGACCAGTGCCATCCTGCAGTTGGGTGTCCTTCATTCCTGCAGGATGAGTGTGCTTGTCTGTTAGTGTAAATCAGGCTGGACCTCAGTCCCAACAGCTGTTGACTTTTGTTTCCCTCTGCTGATATTTTTCTGCATTCCCATATCTCCTGCCTCTTAAATCTAGCTTCATTGTAGGAAGCTGCCATCTTAAGCTGTTGGTTTCCACATTCTCCTTCTTTAAAAGCACATCATTTTCTTTTCACAAACATTTATTGAACACATGCCTGACCTTGGGAGTACTGAGATAAAAAGATACAATGAGCATGCCAGGAAAGTGCATCCCAGCTCAGCAGCCTGATGAAGACCTGGTGGTACTTAATGATGCTTGGAGTACACTTCCTTATGCCATTCTTCAAGAGATCAGAGATGCTCAGCATGATGATGGTGCAGTAGGGTGTGAAAAAAACATTCTAGGGAATGTTCTATGTATGGTATGTGGTAAAGGCTGAGAAGGGTGACTCAGGCACCTATGCTACTGAGTGATTTCCCTCTACCCCCCGTTTAGCACAACAAACGTTTATTGATAACTTAGAAAATTTGCTAAATGCCTGAAATACAGCACTAAATAACGGTCTTTGTCATTCTATAACCTTTTTTTAGGCATGGGGGGCATAGGGGAAAATTGGAAGTAGGGATGTGGTAAAAAAAAGACTGTTTTCTAATTTATCAAGATGCAAATATTGGCCCCATAGCTAACAGGATGCGAATTTTAACTGGGAAGTGATCTCTGCTTTGTTACTTCTCCATCAGAGTTCTTGCTTTGCGGATGATGCTTTTTCTGTGTTTCCCATTGAAAGGAATTTCTCTTGGCTTATCTATCCATCACCCTTCTCCCATTTCTACGGTAACATTGGCCCCCAATCCTATGGGGAACCCATTACATGCAGTTGGGAGGAGCCAACTGTCCCCCACCCATTGCACTGGGCATGTGACTTATGCCTCGTCCTTCCTCATCTCTCTGGCCACAGTGATTAGGTCAGAGGTAGATAAGCAAGGTCAATTAGAAATCCAGATAGGACTTTTTTTGCCAGAGCTACTGAGAGACAACTACCCCTTTCTCCTTGGGGTTGGTAGGCTGGTAGGGAGTGAGTCTGAGCTGCTGTTGCCTTTGACCATCTTCTTTGCTTTTTGGAGAGGAGAGAAACAGAACCTAAGTGACATTGTTAAAAGCCCCAGATTCGATGAATGAAGATAACATTTCCCAGTTATGTGTTGAGTTAATCACCTCCCTCACCAACCCATTCTGAGGGTGGGTGGGCAGGCAGGCAGGCATAAGCTAATTTAGAGTGGATTGAGTTGCAGCCAAAGTAATTCTTACAAATTCACCCATTCAAGAGTTAAGAAATTACCAGTAAATGCTGGTTGATTTTATAACAGTCTACAAATGTCTAGGCCATATTGCCTTTGGAAACTACCTAATGTATGTGTGACTGATTCTGATCTTTTATATGATGCAACACATCCTCTGGATGGGCAGGCACCAGTAGACACTATGGTTCCTGGTGGTTTTGTTAATAATCCTGGGCTCTGTAAGCACCTCGATAATAAATCATCTAGAATTCCTATAGGTTGCCCTTGTGGGTGTGATATGCCTCCCTTCCATTTGTTGTTCTAAGCATTTCTCAGGCACTTACCATGTACCAAGAACGATTGTTAGACATCAGCATTATAACTTTAATCAGCTGTATAGCCCTAGGCGAATGTACTATTACTACCTTCATTTTACAAATGAGGAAATTAAGGTGTAAAGCAGTTAAGTAATTTTCCCATTCAAGCAGGTGAGGAAGTGCTCGAGCTGTGATTGACCCTGAACCTGACTCCAGAGCACTGATGGAACCACTGTGCAGTGGCATCTGTCTGTGCACCCGAAGTGGTTTTGGTTCTGCTTTTTGGGAATCACTTTAGACAGTCTTGCCCTTTTCTTCCCAGCTCCTTTTTTCTCTCAGGTGACTAGTATGTCTAGTACCCACTTTGAGCTAGGAATCATTTGGAAGTTAAAGTGGTTTCCTCCCCAGTGATTATTTGTGTGTGGGGTATTCACCCATATAAGGAAAATGAGAGTCAGCCTAAAAAGAAGATTCTGGACTTTCTTGGAACTATCTTGGAATTTGGAACTTGTAGAAATATAGCCTCTTCAGAAATCCTGTTAAGATATCAATAGTTTGGCTGAAACAAACAAAAAAAGGTCAATGACAGCAAAGAGCCATGAATTAGATTTAAGGAAAAATGAGTCAACAGGAAAAAACAATTGGAGCCAGAACATTCATGGTCTAAAGAAGGAGAAATAGAAACTTCTTGGCTCTCTGAAGAATCAAGCTGCCCTGCTGTACCAAGGACAGCTTTCTATATTCCCGGAACTCCTTGGAGTCTCTGCACTGAGCAACTATATATATGTTTAATGTGAGCAGCACATTGTAACAATATAAAACTTTTATACAAAATTGAGATGTCATTGGAACAGCCAAAACCAACATGAAATAGCTCAAAAGCAATTGTAAAGTACTGTTTAAACCAGTACAATACTAAGATATAAACTGTGTAAGTAGTACCCACAAGTTAGAGGGCAAGCACCAGTAACTATGTGATGGAGATAACAAAAGTTTGGAGAAGTCAGGGGCCGGCCCACTGGCATACTGGTTAAGTTCATGCGCTCCGCTTTGTCGGCCCAGGGTTCGCAGGTTTGGATCCCGGGTGCAGACAGACGCACTGCTTGTCCGCCATGCTGTGCTGGCGTCCCATATAAAGTAGAGGAAGATGGGTATCCCCTAAAAAGTAGAGGATGTTAGCCCAAGGCCAGTCTTCCTCAGCAAAAAGAGGAGGATTGGCAACGGATGTTAGCTCAGGGCTAATCTTCCTCACACACACACACAAAAAAAAGTTTGGAGAAGACGGGTAAAATATATATTCAGCTTTAAAAAAGAAAGAAAGCCTGTCTGCAACAACTTGATGAAGCTGGAGGACATTATGCTAAGTGAAATAAACCGGTCACAGGACAAATACTGCGTAGTCTCACTTATATGAGGTATCTAAAATAGTCAACTCATAGAAACAGAGTCAATAGGTGGTTGCCGCGAGTTGTGGGAAGGGGGAAATGGGGAAATTGCTTTCCACAGGTGTGGGTATAAAGTTTCAGTTAAGCAAGATGAATCAGTTCTAGAGATCTGCTGTACAACATTATGCCTATACTTAACAATACTGTATTGTGCACTTAAAAATCTGTTGAGAGGATACATCTCATGTTTAATGTTCTTACCACAATAATTTTTTAAAAGATCAAGGAGAAGGCGGCTGCAGAAACGTGACTTGCTGTGCATTTGAACTTTTCCCCAGCCCTCAGAGAGCTCACTTAGCAAATGCACGGCTCCCAGTGTGAGTGGGGAATTGGGGGGGCTATTGAGAACCACGGTTCTCGCATATGTGTCTGTGGCTTCCCCTTTGTGAGAACAGAATTTTGGAACTGCTGATCCTTTCTAAGGAAAGCAACTAGAGTAGGATTTATCATGTAAGTAGCATTAGGGGTCAGCAGGGCTGCTGGAGAGAGGGTTGAGGACTGTGGTGTACTGGAGAGTCGAAGTCTTAAGTAAAGGCATTCAAAGCACCATGCTAGTTAAACAAAACCCTCTATGGGCAGGCTTTGGGACTCGCCAGTTGGTGACTGCTGGCTAGAGTAAATGAGGAGGGATTGAGGTTTCACACACCAGACGGGGTGAGGGGAGGTAAGAAATGCAGGGATGGGAAGAGGGACTTGTCAACGAGGAAGGTCTCAAGAAGGAAGAATCCAAATGAATAGTGCTCCATCAACAGACCTGTCCACACATCCTTACTGAGCATTGCTTGAGTATGTTAGATTCTGGGACTTTCGAGTTCTGCTCCCGTACTACAGTCGTCCCTCGGTATCCGCGGGGAATTGGTTCCAGGACCCTCTGCAGATACTAAAATTCGTGGATGCTCAAGTCCCTTTGTTGGCCCTCCGCATCCACGGGTTTCATATCCGTGGATTCAATCAACTGTAGATCGTGTACGGTTTATGATCCTCGGTTGGTTGAATCTGCGGGTGCAGAACCTGCGGACTGTATATTGCTGCTCTGTGAGGGGGCTGACATTAAATGTAAGTGGTCTTTCCTCAGTGTACAAACAGACTAATTTAATAATGATATTTCCCCAATTTTAAGGTTTTTCTCTCTTAAATTGGTCTTAATCTTTGTTATCAGCCATCATTTGTCCGTACTACAATCTAGCTCCAGGTAGGTGTCTAATATAACTTGTAATTGTCTATGTTTAACTATCTTATATTGAATAAATCAGTATTTCATGTGCAAAGAGCACAATGACTCACAGATGGTCTACAACCTAAACAATTAGTGAGTCACTTTAAATACATTATAGACAAAAGGAGAATGAATACATCTTTGGCAATTTGTTAGCCTTCCTCCTCCTCTAGCCATGAAAAGAGTGATGGAATGAGAATGCCTGGCTCATAGATGGTGCTCAATAAATATTTGCTATGAGTTAATGGCAGTGAGGAAATGAGTGACTCATGGGACTCCCTTCTGCCTCCTCCAGAGCCTGCTGTAAAGTTGATCCGAAAATGAGAATAATATGCCTTTCTCCACAGTTGCTCTGAGGAGAATTGAGAGAATGCATAAGAAAGCACTTTGTAAGCATACAGCACCGCACACATGTTTAAAATTCCTACTGTGGTCCCATGGCTCATTTTAGTGCACTACACTGTCAACCATTAGAAAGTAGCACGGGGGGCCGCCCGGTGGCGCAGCGGTTTAGTCCGCGCTTGGCAGCCCGGGGTTCGCGAGTTCGGATCCCGGGCGCCCGCCGACGCACTGCCTGTCAGCCATGTCGCGGTGGCGGCGTCCCATATAAAGTGGAGGAAGATGGGCACGATGTTAGCCCAGGGCCAGTCTTCCTCAGCAAAAAAGGGGAAGATTGGCAATAGATGTTAGCTCAGGGCTGGTCTTCCCCACAAAAAAAAAAAAAAAAAAAAAAAGAAAGTAGCACGGGAACTTAAAAAATAGCTTTAAATGCATGTGACTAGGGAAGCTCCCTGGCCTTACTCACAGCCTTTGTGCCACACAGGCTATAAATTTGAAGTACGCCAACAGGTATGTTTACCTGGCCTGCCCAGTGCTTTAAACATTTAATAATGAAGACTTTCACTTAAAATATGAATTTAGGTGTTTCTTGGAAAATTACATTTTCCGGAAACTTTGGACCTGAATTCCCACACAGAAATAACAGGCTGGAATGGAGTTGTGGAGACTCCCTGTAGGAGGGGGGTTCTTTTTTGGTTGGCAATGATTCCCACCACTGCCCATTTGCCCCTCAGAAACTGCAGCCAAGTGTCATTTAGTGTTGATCTTAGAGCTTTATTTTCTCTCCCTTTGGCCTTCTCTGCTCATTCACATTACCGGTCTAGCCCCTGTAGGCAGCCGAATTGGTGGGTTTTGCCAACAGGCTGTCACCACTATATCTTCCCCCTACACCCAGCTGTCTACCTGGATTATTTGCCTAGAGGCATCTTCTTCTTTTCTCTCTGGAGCAACCAAATCCTACCCTTCTTATAGCAGACTCTGTGTTTGACCTGGTCTTTCCGGTAACACATGTATAAGAATATATCTTTTTTGTGCTTTGTTGGTTGTGAAGGGTGTGTGTGTGTATGTGGGTGGGGATGGGTAGAGGGGAACTGTTTTGGGAAGCATCCTCTCTAACAGAGTAGTTATAATTTTACAGTTTAACATGTACCCTGTGAGCCATGTTGACCATTAACAATCCCCACAGCCTTTCCTGCATCCTCTGACTTTTAATATTTCTTAATAAATGTATTCAAACTCCCTCTCCTTGAAATTTTCAACTCTATTTATCTTTACTGGGTTATTCATATATTTTATTTGTAAAATATTTAAGTCTCCCTCTCTGAGTTAGCTGCGTTTGGGATTGGCAGATTGTTTAGGTTTTATGGGCTCTGGTTTTGCAAAAGAAAAATCAAATGACTAGTGCATGTCTGAAATACATGAATACTATTTATTTAGTATGTACTGTGCCAAGACAGTTGACTAGGCTGTGGAGAAGTAAAGATGGTCCTTGCCTTCAAGGTGTTCAGACTCTAATGAAGAAGATATACGTGTGACATAACTATAAGAAAAATGATAAAAGGGCTCAGTAATATTAAAAATAACTGAAGTTTGTATAGCCTCCAATAGTGTAAAAATGTTTTTCACATATTTTACTTGATATAAGCAAGAACGTTGCAGAGGAAGAATTATAACTGGTTGGAAGACTTAGAAGAAGCCTCATGGAGGAAATGATATTTGAACTTGGCTTCGAAGGATAGTCGAGCCTGAACAATGCGGAAGATGTTAGGGGGGTGCATTCCAAGCCAAGAGAATGACATAGCGATATCAAAAAGGCACAGAAGGGCAACGTATGGTTGGATATGGCTAGCAGATCAGTACAGATGGATCTTACAAAGCAGGGAACAATGTTCTGGGCAATTTCTTCGGCAAAAGGACTCTCAATGCCTTGCTAAGGATTTAAGCACTGAAATGAAAAACTCAGTGTTTCTGACAACAGTCTGGTGATTTTTATCTCCCTTTGTTCTGGTCTCATAAAAATATTTATTGAATATCTGATATGGCCCTGTTTCAATGCAAGCTGATGTCTGTTTGAATTCGCTAGGATTTATTCAATTTTTGTTTTATGCAATCAATCAAATAATGGGGTAGATATTTATTGGCTCACAACACTGAAAAAGCCAATCATAGCTCCCTCCTGGTGGATCCAGGGCTCACACAGGGTCATGTATCTCGCGTTCTAGGTCTATTTTGTGTTTCTTTGCTTTACTCTCCTGCAAGATCTCTGCATGTGGCAATCCCCAGCCTCAAGTCCAGTAGACACATGTCTCTTTCCTGGAAGTTCCTGCTAAAGTCTTCAGGGTGAAGGAACCACTCTGATTGTATTCACTTGCCCAATTGAAATGTGGACCTGGGAGTGTTAGGTGCCCCCAAGGAAAATATAGGTCCTATTTCCAGGTGAAAGGAACGGATGCAGAGTTGGAAGGCAAAAAATGCCCACCACAGTGCTGCATTCTTTTCTCTCAGAAAGGTCTAATTACTGATTTATCTGTTCATTTCCTTACTTACAAATTTATTATTTAGGATTGGAGGTTCAGATTTCATTGATAAACCAAGGACAAGTTTGATTTATCAGTCGGTCAGTCTTAAAAGTAGCAACAAGTTTTTGCAAAAGGCCAATGCTTTGTTCAGTGCAGACGTGGGTGTGTCCCTGCTGTGTGCCTTTACCAAATAAATGGATGCTTTTAAAGTCATGACAATGGGAAATGATTTGCCTGCAACCAAATTGTGTCTGTTTAACTTCCTATTAACTGATCTGTACGGCATTGTAAAGCTCAGCGCAAACCTTCATTCTGTTGTGGATTTTGTGATGCGTTGTGTTGAGAAATATTTTAAATTGTCTTCTTTACTTTAGAGCTTGCTATAGAAGCTTGAATGTAGGGCTTTAAGAAAGAAAGTGCTTCTTCAACTGGAACTAGAGCATTGCGAGGGCCCCGCCTTGATAATTGACACAGCAGAGTTTCAGCAAACATTGCTCTGAAGTTTGCATTATCAAATCTACCCAGATTTTCCAATCCACAAAACATCTATTCAAGCACTGTTTTTTAACATCGAGAGATTTCTAAATTTGTCAATTGACCTGCTAGACACTGCATATTGTGTTGCCTAAAATAACACCGTAAACTGTGAAAAAAAGTGGAATTGTCAAATCACCTACAGTTTTTAATGGTTTTCTCTTTCATATGAACTTTTCAATTTCAATTGCTGTCAGTTCCTTTAAATAAGAATTGATCTTTTTTCCCCCCTTTCCTGTTCCCATCATTTTGACTCCTTTCTAGGGAAATAACCAAGTTAAATTAATCTCTGCACCGTTGAGTTTTTGTATGTATTTATTTATTCTCTTCTAATTTGGTGAATTTATTGCACTAAGAGATCCCTTTTGTTAACAGTTCAATTTCCTTCTACCGTTCTAGATGAGTTGTCAATGATAAGCAAAGCACTATTTGAATTCCAGTAGGTTCTTTATGAAGTGAAATATAATGTCCCAGACTGTCACAGTCAGTTTATTTTTTAAATGACAGCAGTGTTGTTAATACCTTATAACTTGAATTTCCTAGGAACTTCAAGCTTTAATAGTCTTAAAATCAGTAGAAAAGTAACCACATTCACACTTTCTTTGCTTGGAGGAAATGCATTCTATCTACTGAATTCTGTGAGTTATTAGCATTTTTAACCGTTGACCCAAGCTCTTGGGAACTCTATGAAGAAGTGTTAAATGAATAAGTAATGCTCTCCTGCCCCAGCTTTCTTTTTTTCTTTTGGAGTTGTTGGAGAGGTTTTGGGCATTTAGTGCCTAGTAGAGCTAGGCTTTAATATCTAAACTTGACCAGTAGGTGCCACTCTTCAACATATTATGTCCCCTTGTCCACTGACTATGGCCAAGCAAAATATACACTGCATAATGGGGGGGGGGGGGAGTGGTGCTTTCACTTGATTTATCTTATGAGTGGCTCCTCCTGGAGCTGTTTTGCCAAATCTTTCCTCAAAGATCAAGATCGAGTTATAAATTAAATTATCACCCTACTTCATAGGCAGCAATGGAATATTATGAAAGAAACCTCCATAAATATGTATAGTTCCCTTTCTTGTTTTTAAACAGATTATGGTACTGAAGAGTCAGTGAAATACCTCCTTGTTTCTGAGTGTGATCTGCGTCGGAATCGTATGACGGGCTTGTCAGTGAAGGTTCCTGGGCCCCACCCTAAGCCACTCAAGCAGAATTTTTTTGGTGAGGAGAGTGGTGATTACCGAGCTTCCCAGGGGATTCTTCTACTATAAAGTAAAAATGGAGAACCGCTGTCGTAAAGATTACTGATGATTGGAAAGTACTGGCCCAACACACATTTAGGAGAGGCTTTCCCACTGAAATGAGGGGAGCATGAAAAGGAAATAACTGTGTACAGACAGTCTCCAACTTAACAATGGCTCGACTTAACGATTTTTGGACTTTACGATGGTGCGAGAGCGATATGCATTCAACAGAAACTGTGCTTCCAATTTTGAATCATGATCTTTTCCCGGGCTAGGGATATGCAGTAAAATACTCGTGATGCTGAGCAGAGGCGGTGAGGCACAGCTCCCAGTCAGCCATGCGATCACAAAGGTGAACAACTGATACACTTACAACCCTTCTGTACGCACACAACCCTCTTCTGTTTTTCATTTTTATACAGTATTCAATAAATTATGTGAGATAGTCAACACTTTATTATAAAATAGGCTTTGTGGTGGTGATTTTGCCCAACTGTAAGTGTTCTGAGCACGTTAAAGTGGGTGAGGCTAAGCTCCTATCGGTAGGTTAGGTGTATTAGATGCATTTTTGACTTAGGATGTTTTCAACTTACAACAGGTTTATTGGGAAAATCCCATCGTAATTCGAGGAGCATCTGTATATTTATGTAGATGTGTGTGTGTATAACTACTTTAGCTTGCACAGATAATTCTCATCCTCAATATTATCATTTTAAAATATCAATATTATTCACTATTGAAATAATTTGTTACACATTATGTATAATGTTACACTTTAGGGTACAATAATGCATTATTATACAGACATCGCCTTTCCATCAAGATTTGTAATCTAAGACAATAGTCACTGTTAGATATTTAGGACATATGGTAAGGACAGAAATCAAAGAGATTAAATATTTAAAATAAGTATAAGTTAATTTAAAGCTGTTCATGATGTTACATTTTAATTAAAAAACATAAACATAATCTGGACTTCATAATACAAAAAGGTGTCAGAGAAAGAGGTGTGTGTGTGCGCACATGTGCTTGTTTGCATGTAATATTCAACTTTGAGTTTTGGGGAAGTTGTGTCTAGAATTTTTACCAAATCATATACTTCTACATTTCAGAAATAGAACCATTTCAAAAACAAAGGTGTGTCCATTCCTGCCCACAAAGAGTCAAAGCCAGTTTCATGAAGACAATAAAATTTCTGTTCTTTGGGGAAGCGTTTCTGAAACCCTCAGGCTATTTTGCTGCAGTTCAGGTGCCAGCCAGTCAGGCCCACTCTCACCCCTTGTTCCAACCACCACCTGGTCTAGCCTGTGGGTTTAATTAGGATAGCAAGGTGACTGTTTTGGCTGTGAGTCAATCCTTGAGGGTTAAATATTATTAAACTTTAGATGGTTGGCCAAATCCATTCACACCAGAATTTCAAAGTTTTAATGTAATTATTTGGCACTTACTGGATACAAACAGACAGGTGCACATTTCACTAGATTTGTGATCTTTTGCACCTTCATTGAAGATCAATTCAGAATGCCCCAAGAAAGTAATGCTTTTTTAAAATATGTACCAATTATTAAACCTTAAGGGAAGAAGGCTAATATTCTTGGTATATTTTTTATCATCCTCTTGCCTCCCAAGTGGGAACTCACTGTCAATATTTAGACCAAAGCACTACTAAGAAATGAAATGTTATTACAGAACAGATTTCATAAGAAATTGGATCCATCACTGGGTATGATCCCAGACTTTCAATCATGTTGTAACATTAAAGTTCCATTTTTAATGGTGCCTGGGTCTGGACTTATGTTCAAAGTTGAAGAATAAAATAAGTTTGGAGAAAATGCTTTCAGCCTTTTCATTCATATCTCCACCTCTGTCATGCTCTGCCTACCTTTGTGACTGCTCACAGGAATTTGGTTGAAAATAAGACAGTGTGTATTGATTGAGCACTTGCTGTGTGTCCAGAACTCCCCCCATATTGAACGGTAATGAAAATAAGCAACCTCCTGGCCGAAATAGGAAAAACTAGTACAGATGTGTGGTGATGTGCAAGTGATGTTAAAACGAGAATATAAGATTACATGGAGATGTCTTTCTTCCTTTATCTTATTAGACATGCAGAAATCATGGATAAATTGAAATGACATTAACAAGTCAAAGTTTATTATTGTGAAATTGGTGACTTTATAGATGGCAAAAAACAAAACACCTTTGGGAGAAGTCTGCTTTGGTCTTTGATTCATTAATTCTTAAGAGAAGGAAGAAGATTATATTGTCTGGGCACTTGTTCAACCAAGCAGGCTTCACATTGGTTTTGAGAGAAAATAAGATCTGACTTTAGAGAGTACTTCTCTCATAAATTAGAGAGAAGTTTAGATTATTCTTCATTTGTTTCTAAGTCTAGGTCTATATTCTAGACAATAGCTAATCTATAATTAACTATTTCTATTAGCTTTGTAGTTCAGAACTCAAATCCCAATTATCTCTGGGGCCTTGGGCAAATCACCTAGCCTTTTTAAACCTGTTTTTTTCATACACAAAATGGAATAATAGGGAGTAAATAAGATGATGATTGTACCAGGCTTGGCATTAGGCAATCCTTCAAAACGTGCTCTGTAGTAGATATTGTCTTGTTACATACACCTTCACAGAGTATACAATCTGGTAGTTAAGATGGGACATGTATTCGTGTGGTTATAATTTAATACAAGGTAGAGTTCAGAAGAGGGAGAGATCACCTCTAACCTAGAAGACTTAGAGGAGGATGTGTCATTTGACCTGAGCCTTGAATAAAATAGGTAATATTTGAATAGTTGGGAAGCCTTTCTAGGGGGAGGGAATTATACAAGCAGAGCTGGAGAGGTGAGAAGGTATAAGATATCAAAGAGGTATTCAGTGTGACTGCATCATAGAATTTGTGAAATACAGCAATATATGGGAAGACTGGGAAAAATGAAGTTGGTTGTGGCTAGACTGATTATGTAGGACCTGGAATGCTTTGCATTCAAAAGTTTGGTCTCTAAGCCATGAAAAATGGATTCTCACCCTGATCATTTGGAGGGGTGCATGGCCAGCTCATTTATAACCACCACACCTACCTGCAACTGAGGGCCCCATCTCCACACAGCTTCATGGTGGCAGATGATATGTGGCAACCAGCCAATGGCTGAAGCTTCCTGAACGGCCCTGGACTTCTGTATTATCCAGCTGGTCACACTTTCCACCACACCTATGTAGTCATCAAGAATTAGAAGCCATTTTTTTAGGTTGGCTAAGTTAAAGGCTAACATTTTCTAAATTGGCTGTGACTGATTTTTTTGTAAATAGTGTCAGTCTAGGAAACTATCAGAGGAATGTGACTCTACTGCTTGTCAGCCAGTGTTGGTGACAGTATCAAGTACACATGTCTCTTGATGCATCAAGTCGTTACTAAGGGCTTTTTTCATCCATTTGTGGTTTGAAAAAACTCAAAACAATAGACTGTGTAGCTTTTTCAAGTTTTTGTAAACATTGTTGACTTAGTGGCAGGGTTGATCTTATCCCAGTTTCTCTTTTCCCATGAAAAACTGGGAAGTAATGCTGATACCTGGAAGACTCAGAATATCAGGCAAGCCAGAGGCTGCCAGGAGGGAATGGACCCATCCAAAATGGTCTGTAGTCTGACCTGAATTGGGATTCAGGAGATGTTTTACTGAGACCAAAGCCAAAGTAGGAATTCAAAGCTCTTAATTACTCAAGACCATAGAAAAGTAAGTTATTAAGTTTCTTGAATAGTCAAGATATTAAAAAACTGAAGATAAAGCAAAGCCACCGATTAGTGGGTAGAGATAATCAAGAGTACATAAAGAGTTAGGAGTTCAGGAAATCTTGAGAAACGACAACTGAAAAGTTCTTTTTAGGGATAACAGCGAGATTGAGGTGCTAGTGGATGATAAGACCAAAGCACCAAGGAATACCCAAATTCTGTTTAGAGGCCTCAGGAAGATATTCCAGTAACTGCAAAATGGGGGGCAAAGTAATGCATCATTTTTGACTGTGACTTCACCTCAAATCCTAATGTCGAGAGCTCTAGTAATTGAGTGAGTTCACAAAGAACATTCTGTTTGTCTAAGCTGATGGACTTACTAGGATCTGACTGTGTTACAGAAAGCCCAGTTAAACAGTAGCTCAATACATGGTTGACTTTTCTCAGATGAAGTCCAGGGTATGCAGTGCATGACTGACTCACAGATGTACAATATCTTCAACGTCACAGGCTGCCTCTACCTTTCTGTTCTGCCTTCCTTACCATAAGCCTTGTTCTTTTTCGTAGTTTCAGTTCTCCCCATCATATTTGCATGCCAGGTAGGAAGAGGGATAAGACCCAAGGGCCAAATGTGAATGCCAGAAGAGTCTGCCCCCTTTAAAAATGGTTTTCCTGGAGGCCAACCTAACAACTTCCACTTCTCTCTCTCAGACGAACTCAGTCACATGGCTAATTGGAAAGGATCCTGGGAAGTGTAGTTTGCACATTGCTACCCTGAAAAAATTACAGTTCTGTTCATAAGAAAGAAGGAGAGGATGAATATTGGAGAAGTCAGTAGCACCAGTTGCCAAAAGCTGGTTATGTCTGAATAACTTCAGAACCAATTGGGCCCTGAGATTTGCTCAGCCTCTGTTACTGCTCACCAAAATCCAATCTCAAATTCTAACACTATGTCTCCCTATTCCAACTAGTGCCAGGCTGGGCAGGGGTTGGAATTGGAAATAGTCATTCAGAAAGAGGAAGCTCATGTATATCTTCTTTATTAGTTTTTTGTGCCTATTGTAACAAATTACCACAAACTGGGTAGCTTAAAACAACGGATATTCTCTTGCACTTCTGGAGGCCAGAAGTCTGAAATCTTGCTCAGAGGAACTGACAGAGGGCTGTACTCCCTCTGAAGGCTCTAGGGAAGAATTTGTTCCTTGCTTCTTCTAGCTTCTGGCACCTATTAGCATTCCTTGGCTTGTGGCCACATTTCTCTCTGCTCTGTGTTCATGTTGTCTTCTCTTCTATGTGTGTGTGTGAGTCTTCTCTTCTGTGTGTCTCATCTCCCTGTACCTTTCTCCTACAAGGACACTTGTCGTTGGATTTAGAGCCCACCTGGATAATCCAGGATGGTCTGATCATCTCCAGATCCTTAATTAGATCTACAAAGATGCTTTTTTTTCAAGATCGCTTTTGGGGGCCACCATTCAACCAGTATACCCTCTGCTAAGCACTGAGTTTTTCTAGATCAGCCTAAACCTTTTAGAAATAGCAAGTCAAAGGCACATCCAATCATATGGTCTCACCAGCTGTGTGTATGTGGAGAGAATAGAGAGAATGATTAAAAGCCAGGTCATCTTGCACTTGTGGGTGGACCTTGTAGGGTCATTTTGAGGGTTAGATAGACCTGGCACTAAGTATGTATCCAGTAAAGAGAATCTATCCATTATTACTGTATCGCTCTTATCGGGGCTTCTTTGTGCTGCCTCATTTAGGAGAGGCACAGACAGGAGTATGTTGTTTTGCTTTGGGTTGAAGAGGCTAGTGCAGAACTGTTTTGTAGATATTGACCTTTCCTTACCACTCAACTATGGTTTCAGGATATAGGTGAGGGCATAGTGAATATGAACTTCCTAATACGCTGACAGAAAAAGACAGGAGAATAAAGGGCAAGGGAATGGCTGATTTAGATGGCAGCAGGGGTGGGGTAAGCTAAGCAAACTGTGTGACACAGGCTATTTCTAGGGGATGGGTAATCAAAGAAACTGTTTCTAAGGACTTAGGCTTTGAGACACCCCCAAAGAGTTAAATCAGGAGGTTTGGGGTATGACCTCCACCCAGTATGGCCAACTTGCAAAATTAGTGTTACTGCTCCTCAGACTCTACAGAATCACCCCAGGCAACCATTTTGTGACCCGATTAATTTTTCTTTTATTTTTGCTTTAGATATTTATTTTAATTGGATTTTATCTGGGGCAGAAAAAGAGGTGGTGGTTATGGAGGAGGATTGACAAGAGAGAATGAGAGGTGGAGGGAGATGGCGGCAGTGTTGTGATTTCCCCTCCCGCTGCCAGGTAGAGCTTGGTTTCTGACTCAATGTTTAGCCTCAAAATGTTCTTTCTCCTCAGTTTCCTCAGAAATGATGAAAGGCAACGTAATCTTGAAACAAATGGCCAACTTTCCGTGGACTCCTTATGCTTTAAGGATGAATTTCGGCTTTATTGGAAGGTATCTAGAGGGTGAGAAGGAGGGCTTGGCGGGATGAGCCTTAGAAGTGCTGTTGGCTAGTGGAAAGGAGCCCTAAGCACATTTATCCTTTTCATAAAGTTAATTAAATGAATAGATGACTCTAATACCTTTCCATGAAAGCACCTTCCCCGTTAAAGACCCAGTCCCAGCCACAGAAATAATCACTTAAGTTTCTTAATTTCCCTTCATAATGCACTACTGGTAGAAGAGCTTATTTTCTAGTATTAAACCAAATTGCAGTGCATGATACATTTTCTTTTACTTGCAAGAAATCCCCACAGACAGCATTAATGGATTTATTTTAAATTGTTGTTTGTAAAATGAAAACAAACTCCAAATAATTATATAAAATTGTTTTTTAATGTTTGCATAATTTTTTCATCATTAAAAGCCACCAAGCTCTTTAATATTGAGGCGGAAACCATCCATTGAACATAAAAAATTGTTACCTTGATGCTTTTAATATCTCTGCTTCACACACACAGAGGCATTCTCTGCTCTGCGTGGTTATTTGTAGTGCTTGTCACATTAGCAGCTTATTCTGACAAATACATTGTTTTGGTGTGAACTTCAATAAGAGGGGAAAAAAAAAATCCTTATTCTGAAACTTCCTGGAAACCAAGCCTATGTACTCGGCCTGCAGTTGAGAATTGGACAAAGGTGCTACTCTCGCTTTATCATTTGAGAAATCCCTAGAGATGCTTTTCTTAGCCCTTCCCCTGTTTTCAAAATCGTCCTCTGCCTGCTGGAAAAGCCTACAAAATTAAGGATCAAGGTGTGGGCATGTAAGATGTTTTCTTCCAAATTGCAGAGGTGGCTCAGAAGTTCAGTAGATATTTACTTTGAATTTAGGTTTACATACATTTTTACTCACTGAAAACTATCATGAAAATGTGCCCTTAAATGTATTGTAGATTTGAATATACTGGAGAGCATTAGTGCTTTAACTCGCCCTGCCTTTGTACACAGCTATTAAAGAAAAGCTTTTCCTGTCATTTGTTTCATTGACACCTGACCTAAGATTGTAAGGCAAGCTGCTGAATAGTTGTAAATGATTATTTTTTTTGTCTCTATGAATCAGGACATTCATCAGGAAACAACATGCAAAAATAAACTAAGTACTAATGCTAATATGCATTTGTCTTACAGAACCCGTGATTTCAAATTTTGTATTCATCAAAACAGACTCATTGGTCTTTTGAATTGACTGACTTTATAATAAAGAGGCGTTTCAAATTTGAACTTATTTATATATTCAAGGTAATAAAATAACACTTTCATCTGTTATAATAGAGTCTCTGGAAGATACTGGTTTATTTATTTTTTTTATTTTGCAGGGAAAGATTTGCCCTGAGCTAACATCTGTTGCCAATCTTCCTTTTTTTTTTCCCCTGCCCAAAGCCCCAGTGCATGGTTGTATATCCTAGTTGTAAATCCTTCTGTTTCCTCTATGTGAGCTGCCACCACAGCATCACAACTGACAGGCAGGTGGTGTGGTTCTGCGACCAGGAAACAAACCCGGGCTGCCGAAGTGGTGAGAGTGCTGCTGCTCTTTAACCACTAGGCCATCAGGGTTGGCTCTGGAAGATACTGTTTTAAAATTGCCCCCTAATAAGCAAACTAACAAAACAGTTAAGTGTGGTCCTGCCACTCAAAGTGTGGTCTATACACCAGCAGCCTGGAAGTTGGTTAGAAATGCATAAGGTTGGACCCCATCCCAGACGTATTGCATCAGAATCTCCATTTTAACAAGATCGCTAGGTGATTCATATGCATGTTAGAGAAGCACTGCCCTGGACTAAATAGTAGAAGTCTCTGCTAATAAACTTGTAATCTACAGGAGTAACCCATTATCACTCATAAATATATATTGTAAAGGTGCTTTCCAAGTGTCACTCAGAGCTGGATAGATTCCTAGGCCACATCCACAAAATGATGCTTTAATAGGTCTCGTGGGGAGGAGAAATCTGTATATATTTTAGAAAGCTTCCAGGCAATTGTGATGAGCAGCTAGTTTTGTAGAAGCAAGACTTTGGGAGAATGGGATATAAAACTGGCAGTTTTTAAGTTTGGGTGGAGAGAGAATGGGTAAAGGGAAGGTTCACATGGAGAAAAGCAGCTCATGCTAGATTAGCTGTAAAGTACCAATTCCTAATGATTCAGGGGCCATTGGAGAAGGACAAGAGAAAATGGAAATGACAGAAAAAGTGACTAGAGAGGTGTTCCATCTGTCCCATATCTGTTGGTGTCTGTTTTGTACAGACCGCCATACTGACAGTGATGGACAATGAGGTGAGTGATCAGACACTTGCTCTGCCCTCTAGCACTCTCTAATAGAGTGGGGGAGACAAGAATATCAATAAGGAATCCAAGTGAGAATGAAATGAATATGAAAACAAGATAAAGTGGTTGTATTCTAACCATAGGGGAAGGAACAATTGGTTTTAGCTAAAAGAATCAGAAATGGCTTTGAGAAAAGAACCCACATCCCTGTGTTCCATGCATTTTTCTAATCACATTTGAGAAAGATTGATGGGGAAGGAAAAGCTGAAGGAGGGGATTCCAGGAGAAGAGCAAAATTTAGAGGCATGAAAGGTGTCCTGGGGCCCAGATCAGCATTTACAGTCATGCACCACATAATGTATTGGTCAATGACACACCACATGTACGATGGTGGTCCCATAAGATTAGTACCATATAGCTAGGTGTGTAGTAGGCTATATCACCGAGGTTTGTGTAAGAACACTTTATGATGTTCGCACAAGGATGAAATCACCCAACAACGCATTTCTCAGAATGTAGGCCCATCATTAAGCGATGCATGATTGTCCTCTGATGTGGGTGGAGAGGAGGCATGTGGTGAGAGACGGTGTAAAAGGGCAGTTGGTTGTCTCAGCGTGGAGGACCATGGAGCCATATTAAGGACAGTCTTCTTTGGATGCTGGCTACACCTGACAACCTTGCTGATTCTTTTGAGGAGACTCAGAGGTCGAGGAGGTCAGCACCCTTTATTTTTTTCATTACCCGAAGGAAGAAATGCTTGAAGCTCTTGGCCTTCAGCTGAGTAGTCTCGAAGTCTGTGGCCAAGATTCATAAATTATCTGTGCTTGTATCTACACTGATGTTTTGGCAGCCTCCAGTTTTCATTAGTTTTTCTTTAGTCCTGGCCGACTATGTCCTCCTCAAACATATGTAACTCGTATTCAACACTATTTTACATTTCTAGAGCATGTTTAGGTTTTCAGAGCATTTTCATTTACCATTGGTTCCCTGAAGCTGTAGATCCAACATCTGAGGTAGGCAGGATAAGTGTTATTGACATATAAATTTGGCTTGGGAAGGGTAAATGACTTTGTGGGCATGTGGCTAATAAATCTTGGAGCTGGGAATACTTTCCACATTTCCACACTTCCTCTTCTTCCTTATAGTAAACCACTGTGGTAATCATTCGTTCTAGTTAATAATATTTGGTCCTCCTCTCCTTCTGGTCTCTACCTGTTTGACTGGTTCTGGCCAAAGAGATGTGAGTCAGGGGGATGTATGTCACTTTCAGGCTGGAGCATTTAATTACCACGTTGAGACCAAGTGGTCCCTTCTCCTGCCTGTGGTCATCAGGGAAGCTGTGTCTGGATGAGGCCTCTGTCAGCCTGGGTCCCTGAGTCACTGTGATGAGTTGAGCCCCTGTATTGGACATAAAATAAACAGGAAATGAGCTTTTGTTAAGCCACTCAGATTAGGGAGTTATTACTGTAGCATAACCTCGCCTATCCTGACAGGTACAGCCTCCATCAAATCCTCATGTGTGTAAGCCAACATGTATTCACTGGAAAGTGAGGGAGTGAAAAATGAACTTAGCAGGGTGATGAAGCATATACTTAAAACACTTCATAGTACAAGACTGTTCTCTCTGAGGGAAGGTGCTGTGTCTACCTCTCCCCTAGTTATAGCAACCATTTCTGCCATACACTTCACACCTATTAGGTGCCCTGTCTATATTTGTTGAATGAATGAATAAGTAAATTCTTTGGCTATGTTCTGTCAAGACATATCTTAGCAGTATCATTTCTGTTTCTATTCATTTTCATATTTTCCACGTTGTGTACCATAAGCCATTGGAACTCAAGGTACGAGCACTGATCTTTACTCAGGAATTTAGTTTGGGTAGGATATCTATATTACCACTAAACGGCTGGCATCGTAGGTTTTAGAGGAAGAAGAAAGGGATAAAGTAGTGACATTATTAGAAATTCAGAGCAGGGATTCCCCAGCCTGATTTGGTGATGTGCTTGGAGCTGTTCATGTACCTCTAGGAGTGTTGTTAAGGTAATAAATGTTACAGACATAACATGCCAATCTAGTCGATCTTAAATAAAACACATTAGTGTGTTACTGAGTTTTTTATTTTATATTTCATTGGAAACACAATTTTATTCTTCATCTTTTATGTACTATACTAATGAGCCTGTATTCAAGGGAACAGCGTGTAACTGTGTAAACAGGGTCCTTAAACAGACTGTTTCTGTGACTGGGTGGTCATTGAAACATTAAATGGATTACCAAACACCTTTCTTTAAAAATGGAGATACCTTTGTCTCAGCTGGAATCAGAAGCACGCCAGGCCTGAGAGTGGTGTCCGTGTTCACTCTGCTATGCTCTGTTGTAGCGCATTCCCCACCTTATTTCAGTTCCTTAATTATCTGCTTCCAGTTCTTCTAATTAGTGCTATGCTGTTTTATTCCTCCTGCTTCCTGACTTTCTCCCTTTCTTTCATATTCTCCATCTGTTTCTGTCTGTGAAAATTTCATTTTGGTCTTTCAGTTTAATTGATGTCTCCTCTAACATTTTATAGTTCATTAGCATTTCTTGTCAGATTTCTTACATTCAGTTCAGGCATTTTTACATATCTAAAAACTTTTAAAGCCTTGATTAAGTATATAGAGCCTCAAAAAGACATCTTTTTTTTGAGTAAGTGTTCCCAAATGCTTGTGATCCCTGTAAATATTTTCCTGTTCTCTTCAGTCTAAAGTAGATAGGCCTGTATGATACCCTCAATATTCCAAATTGTATTACTTCAAAACATAATATTTAATAATAGTAATAGTTGACATTTAATGAGTACCTAAATGTCAGGCACTTGCCCAAGTGCTTTGTGTATCTTATCTCATGTAACCCTTACTAAAACCGTAAGAAGTAAGTACTATTGTTATCCCCCTTTTACAGATGAGGAAACTGACACCAAGAAGTATCAGTTACTATGCATTTCACCCAGGCAGCTGGATTCAGGTCCCATTCTCTTACCAATGTAGACAGATAAAGAGATTAGGTAAATAACTGATCAGAAAAACTTACACATCTTTGAAGATTATCTTCTTTATTATAGCTATGAAGATTATACTATCTTTGAGGATTATGATCTTTCTTGAAATTATAACTAATTTTCAACTGGTCATTATATACATATTTATTTGTTAGCTGAAGCGATCATGTAAAAATCACACCCAGCTGAATCTGGAAGGAAAAAAGTGTTTTCACAGAGTCAGTATATTTGGAACCATTTTTGAAACTGGGAGAGAACATGAATGCCACAATGTTACAATTCCCGAAAGCTTTGGAATTCTGAGACTCATGATGCCCAAGATCCAGGTCTTTTCTATATTGATGGCGCACATACATTGCATGACAATCTGATGACCCCAGTTGACACATTTCATTCTCTTCCCATTTGCTTGTTATTTCCTAAGCTCACCCTGCATTCTCTAACATCTTCTGTGACAAGGATTATGACAACTTACATTTACTTTAAACTTACTGTGTATCAGGCACTTGTGCCACGCGCTTTCTGAGCATTTTCTTGTGTGATTTCTTACAACAACTCCGTGATGTATGTACTGTCATATCCCCAGCCTATGGATAGGGAAACTGAGCTTAGGGAAGTTTATGTAATTTACTTACGATGACCCAGATGGGAGATGGCAGAACTGGGTAACCCCTGTTCTCACCATCCATGAATTGGGGTATATGGGAGGCATTTGTTCATCAGACATTTATTACACCAAGCTTTGTGTGGAACACTGTGCTGAACACTGGAGGAGGGAAATGATTTTTGCCCTCACAAACTTGTAGAGTAGTCAGATGTGTACACAAATAATTAAAGATAGAGAGATGAATGGTGCAGGAGAAGCACAATAGACTGACCAGTTCCTTGGGGAAAACTGGAAACAGAGTTAATACATTTGATTGAGTGGGAATTAACCAGGTGAATAAAAGCAAGGCATTCAAGACCAAGGGAACACCATGTGTAGAGGCCTGAAGTCCTTCACTGATTAATTCAACAAATACTTTTGAGTATGTACTTCGGTGCAAGCACTAAGGACTGCCCTCATAGACCTTATACTCCAAATATGCAACAGCTTTGAATGCAATTTCATGAAAGTGCATGACACATTTAGCTCATAGCTACAGCTAGGGTTTATAAAGTGTAGGCAAGTGAAGCTATTGTATTAGTTTCCTATTGCTGTTATAATAAATAACCATAAATATAGTGGGTTAAACAACACAAATTTATTATCTTACAGTTCTGGAGGTCAGAAGTCCAAAATAGGTCTTATGGGCTAAAATCAAGGTGTTGCCAAGGCTGTGTTCCTTCTAGAGGCTCTAGGGAAGAATCCATTTCTTTGTCTTTGCCACATTCTAAAGGACACCCATACTCCTTAACTCATGGCCCTTCCCTCATCTTCGGAGCCAGCAGCGTAACATCTTCAAATTTCTCCTACTCTAACACTCCTGCCTCCTCCTTAAAAAGACTCTTGTGAATACATTGGACTCACCTGGATAGGCCAGAATAATCTTCTCTTCACCTTAATCCCTAAGTGCCTGCAAAGTCCCTTATGCCATGGAAGGTAACACATTCACGTTTTGAGGATTAGGACGTGGACATCTTTGGGGACCTGTTATTTTGCAGTAGAGGTAGATGATGAAGAGCTTCGTTAATATACTAGGACCTGGACATTCTTTAATACAATCATGGGAAATGAGCAGAAGCAAAAAGAGAGTGGAAAAAGAATGTTTAGAGGCTTTTGCTGGTGAGAGCTGATGAGGGTCTAAAGTAAGGCAGTATCAGTGGGATTGGAAAGGGTGATCATTTGAGAGAAATTTACTACATTTCTCTTGGCACTTGCTATTGACTGGATATGTGCATGAAGGAGAGGGAGAATTCAAAGATGACCCCAAAGTTTCTCCCTTGGTCAGCTAGTTAGCAAATGTTCTTAATTTTCTGCTTAAAATGGTATTTTTTGAACTCTTAAGTGTCAGCATAAATATTCAGGCTAGTACAACATTAGCTGCATTGACTTCTAACAAATCACTCGTGGTATTCAGGTCTTCTGACATTATTCAGGTCTTCTGTTTATATTTTTCTTTCCTGTATTGTAGACTATTGTTTAATATGCTGATATACACAGATGTCTTCTTCACTAAATTGCATTTTAGTGTAGTATCTTAAGCTAGCCTATGATTGGAGTTTTTAAGGTATGACACACATCACTCTTTTTTTTTTTTGGCTCTTGATATGTTTAAGAAAGTAATTTTTGATCCAGCCATCCCACTTTGGGGTATATATCTAAAGGAAATAAAATCACTGTCTCAATGAGGTATTTGCACTCCCATGTTCATTGCAGCATTATTCATAGTAGCCAAGATATAGATATAATCTGTATCCATCAACAGATGAATGAAAAAAGAAAACGTGATATATATATATATATATATATATACACGCGCGTGCACACACACACACACAATAGAATATCAGCCTTTGAAAAAAAGGAAATCCTTTCATTTATGACAACATGAATGAACCTGGAGGACTAGAAACAAAGAAAAATGTGTGATCTCACTTATTTGTGGAACCTAAAAAAAAAAATGTCAAACTCACAGGAACAGAGAGTAGAATGGTGGTTACCAGAGGCTAGGGGTGGAGGAAAAGAAGAGATATTGATCAAAGGGTACACACTTTCAGTTATAAGTGAATAAGGTCTGGAGACCTAATGTACAGCATAGTGACTATAGATAGTAATAATGTATATTTGAAATTTAAGAGAATAGATCTCAAGTGTTCTTATTACACACACACCAAAAAATGTTAACTGTGGGAAGTGATGGATATGTTAATTAGTTTGTGGTAATTATTTCACAGTGTGTACATATATCAAAACATCACACTGTACACCTTAAATATATACAGATTTTATTTGTCAAAAATAATTTTTTGGAAGTAATTTTTGTAAATACTCAGAGGAATAAATCAATGTTTGTAATCTAAGGATAGAATATTAGCTTTCATATATAATTTATACATCATAACCTGAACATACTGGGCTCTGAAGAACTCACCAGGACCAGTTAATTCAGAGTATTCCTCACATTTCCTCTTTAAGTCCAGCATCATGTTACATATTTTTGTAAAGTAAGGAAAAGTATGTTTCTCTTCTCAAATAACTTAGGGCTGCACTGGGCCCACTGTGATTAATACAAGTGAAATCGCTGAAGAGGTATATATACAAAGTGTCAATCATCTATGAATAGATGTCAAAACAGCAGAGAGAGCATGACAGCAAATGGAGATGGCATGGGCCAAGGCTGCTTTCTTCAAAAGAGTTAATCTCAAACCCCAATCCCTAATACCCCAACCCCAATCAAGTAACTTCTGTCCTTTCCTGCTTAACTCAAAGTATGTTAAATTCTTACTGTTAAACACCGTGCTTCACAGACTGAGAGGAATGTGTGCAGTGCATGTATCTGACAAATGACTTGTACTCCGAATATATAAAGAAAAGTCATACAAATCAATAAAAAGACAAACAACCCAACTTTTTAAATTGGCAAAGACTTGAACAGACACTTCACAAAAGAAGGTGTCAAAATGGTCAATAAGTACATGAAAATGTATTCAACATCATTAGGGAAATGTTAATTAGAACCACAATGAGATACCACTTCATACCCCTAGAATAACTAAAACTTTAAAAAGATTGGTAACACCAAATCAGTGAGAATGTGGAGCAACCAGAAGCCTCCTACAGTGTGAGTGAGAATGTAAAATGTTGCAACCACTTTTGGAAAAGTGTTGGCAGCTCCTCAAACTTAAACATACAGTAAACATAAAGTTAAATATATACTTGCCCAGTGACTCAGAAATTCTACTCCTAAAAGAAATGAAAACACATGGCCACACAGATACTTGTACATGAATATTCATAGCAGTTTTATTCATTAAACAGCTCCAACGTCCATCCACAAGAGAATGGATCAACAAATAGTAGTATATTTACACAATGGAATTCTCTGCAGCATTAAAATAGAACAAATTACTTGTACACACAGCAATGTGATTGAATCTTACAGACATTGTATTGAGTGAAGGAAGCCAGACCCAAAAGCATGTATACTGTATGATTTCATTTATGTGAAGTACAAAAACAGGCAAAAGCAATCTATGGTGACAGAAAATAAAACAATTTGCTGTAAGGGGTGGGGATTTATTGGAAGAGGACATGAGGGAATTTCTTGGAGGAATGGAAACATTCTATGTTTGATTGGAGTTTTGGTTACATGGGCAAAAACACTTTCTTAAGGTATATACATTTTACTATATGTAAATTTTCCCTAAAAAAATAAAAGTACTGTGCTAGGTACCAGGAATGCAATGACTGAACAAAATAGATGAGGTCCTTATCTTCATGCATTTTTGCAGTTGAATGAATGAAAAAGACATTAAATAAGAAATTGCTTGTGGGTTGAGCCTTTTGATATGGTGCCACAGGAGCATAAAGCAAGGGAAAACACTCTAGAAACATTACTGTCCCAAGAGAAATGACATTTAAGCAGACTCTTTAAGGATGAGGAAGAGTGACTTGGGTGAGGTTGAAGAGGCAAAGAGAGAAAAGAGTTTCCTAAGAACATGGAAAGTGAAAAAGAATGCACTTCTTCAAGGAACTGAAGAAGGTCCAGGATGACTGGAGCATGGAGCAAGAAGGGGAGAGTGATGGAAGATGATGCACTTCTGATATACAAAAGAAGAGTGGCAGCCAGGAGCCAGACAGTGAAGGATCTTGTAGAGTACATTAAAGGGCTGTGTCAATGAGAAGGTGTTCCCATTGTTTTACTTTGTAGAATGACATGATTGGTGTGGCAGAGCCTGCCAGGTTTCCCTGTGTTCATTCTTTTTTTTTGATATTACAACAGAAGTCTTACCTGGGCATTGCTGCCCAAAGTAAACCCTTCATTTCCAAGCCTAACTGATAGCTCTGTGTGACCATGTGGCTAAGTTCTGGCCTAGGGGATGCAAATAGAAGTGTTCCTTAGCAGTTTCTGGGGGCCTTCTCTAGGAGACCTGGAGTATGCCCACCTTCTTCATGTCCTGCACCTGCCTGCTTGCAGGAACTTGATGTGGCCTTGGACCCTGAGAATGACACCCTCGGGTCAGATCCTCAGGACTTCATGGAGAAAAGCTTACATAGCAGTCCTGAGTTGCAAACCTCCAGATGTCTATGAGAGAAAGGAAAAGGGAGAGAGGGAAGAGAGACGAGAAAGTATCATGGGAATTTTTTGTTAATGTTAGATCAACCTAATCCTAACTAACACAGTCAGATTTACATTTTTCAAGTATCATCCTGGCTTCGTTGTGATTCCTGAACATAAAGTTGCATCTACTTTCTTATATTTTGCTTTCTCTTTTGTTTGTCCCTTAGGGACGAAGATGATGAAAATGAAACAATCCTTCATCAACATGAATAACATTTTGTGATTTTCACTTTTCAGTTTTTGTGAATGGCTAGTTTAAGATGTAGGAAAATGGTAGACGTGATCCACAATTATAAACTATTTGCCAAGAACATGGGAACCAAATCTCAATAAGTGGGTTTCCCCTCCTCTAGTTCATATTGAGCAAAGTTGATTGGCATCTTAAAGAGGAAAGTTATATGACTCTCATATCTGAGTAGCTGCAAAATGTTAGTATATGATTATGATTTATCATGTCAAAAATATCAGACCCCTTATTTAAAAAATACTCAGCTATGGGGGCTGGCCCAGTGGCTTAGCGGTTAAGTTCACATGCTCTGCTTTGGCGGCCGGGGTTTCGCAGGTTCGGATCCTGGGCGCAGACAGATGCACCGCTTGTCAAGCCATGCTGTGGCGGCATCCCATATAAAGTAGAGGAAGATGGCACAAATGTTAGCCCAGGCCCAGTCTTCCTCAGCAAAAAAAAAAAAAAAAAAAAAAGAAATATATATATATATATATATATATATAGGAGGATTGGCAACGGATGTTAGCTCAGAGCTAGTCTTCCTCATCAAAAAAAAAAAAGAAAAATCCAGCAAGTAAGGGGCGGGCTTACTGGCATAGTGGTTAAGTTTTGCATGCTCTGCTTTGGCTGCCCAGGTTTCATGGGTTTGGATCCTGGGGGTGGACCTCCACACGGCTCATCAAGCCATGCTGTGGCAGGCGTGCTACATATAAAATAGAGGAAGATGGGCACCAATGTTAGCTCAGGGACAATCTTCCTCACACACACACACAGAAATACCTGGCTAGTAAGGACTTAACACACTTTACTCAGTAGAGACTTTTTCGATCTCAAGGAGGAGACCCAGGCAGGGTGTGTGCAGAGTGGTGCACCATTCAAAGGCACCATTCCTCCCCTATATTAACCTCAGTTCTCTAGGGATTTTTCAGAAGAACAGAGCTGCCTTCTTTCTTTCTCATCCCCCCTACCCCAGTGTCTACCAGGACCTCAATATCCTAATAATGACCAACAATTTGCATAGTTGTTTTGAACAGTTAAATCATATTATTTCCTTTCAGTGTATCAAACAAAAGGAAAAGCTAACATAAAAAACAATAAAACAAAAGCCGTTACAACAACTGTACTTAGAACAGAAGGACATTATGAGCTAAAAATGTTTTAAATTAGTTTTTAATGTGAAAATTTAAAGGCATTATAAATCCATCACATGAACAGGGTTGTAATTTCCAGTCAATACAAAGAAAAACATCCTGATAGGAAGGGTTTTAAAGCACCAGAACCGATTACTGAAGGAGATTTGTCGAGGTGGTTTCTTTAGAGATCTTTAAAGGGGAAGAAGCTCATCTGTCTTAGTTGGTTTAGAGGAAACTTGGTAGGAGGCAAGAGGCTAAAATTGCTGGCACTTGAAGGTCTCTTCTACTAGAGTTTTTAAAAACTTCTATGCAAAGGGAATAGTTTCATGACCTTGGGGTGGGCAAGGATTTCTCAAACAAGATGCAAAAAGCACTAAGCATAAGAAAAAATGATAAACTGGGTGGTACTAAAATTAAGAACGTCTAATCATCAAAAGACAGTAGAATGACAAGGTAAGCCACAGATTAGGTGAAGATATTCGCGATACATAATTCCAGCAAAGGACTTGTATCCAGAGTTTATAAAGAAATTCTATAAGTGAGTGAGAAAAAAGACAAACATCCCAATTAAAAGTGGTCAAAAGATTTGAACAGGTGCTTCACCAAAGGGAACATTGAAATGGCAATAAACACAAGAAAAAGCTCAGCATCATCACTAATCAGAGAAATACAAAATAAAAACAACCTGAGACACCATGACATCCTCACCAGAATATCTCAAATAACTGCCAATACCGGGGTTTGGTCAGACTGTGGAGCCCCTGCATCTCTCACGTGTTGTTGCTAAAGTGTAAACTGGTATAACCTCTTTAGAAAACTGTTAGCTTTTTTTTTGTTTGTTTATCTCTTTATAAAGTTAAGCTAGCAACTACCCTGTGACTCCACATTTCCACTCCTAGTTATTTGCTGAAGAGAAATGAAGACGTGTCCAAACAAAGACTTGTACGAGAATGTCATGGCAGCTTTACTCAAAATTGCTACAAACTGAAAACAACATAGGTGTCCACCAATAGGAGAAGGGAGAAAAGACTAAAACCAATGATGGTATAGCTTCTACATGGTATTAAAGATGAATGAGCTACTGATACGTGTAACAACATGGATAAATCTCACGGACTTTGTGCCCAGCAAAAGAAACTAGCCACAGAAGAGGGCATAGTGTATCATCTTGTTTGCGTGCAGTTCAAGAGAAGACAGAACTGAGAGATGGAGAGAGGCACCAGAAGAGCAGTTACCCTGGGGGTGGGGTTGAGGGGAAAGGATTGTGTGGCAGGCTGGCAAGGGACATGAGAGGAAACTTTCACGGGTGATGGAAATTTCCAGTGCCTTGATCTAGGTCGTGACTGCATGGTGTATGCGTATGTGAAATAATCCTTGCATTATACACTTAAGCTCAGGGTACTTAACTCCTTGTATATCTCAATAAAAAAGTTTTAAAAATTTCTATATTGTGATTTTGATCCCTTTGGAGTGTTGTCCAGCGTTTCCGTTAGATATATTATGTAAAGCGCTCATCTTCAAGCATTTTAGACTATGCACTCTGTCACTTAAAAAGTAATAGTAAAATGAATGAGTGAATGGAGCATGTACACAATACGTGCTTTATTAACTGTCTTCCATGGAATAAAAGATGTGTGGGGTAAGAGTCATCATTATTGATAGTGACTATGAATCCACATTTGATAGTCTTGATACTTATTTATTTGCTGACTTGACGCCTTTGATGCCAGAGACCCACTGTCACCGTGCTTGCTTTTGGACGTAAGCTTCCACTTGAATTCACCAGCTGCATGGTTGAACTTCACAGTGAATGTTTTTTGTGTTGCAGGGTAACAGTGGATTATATTAAGTCTGGCCCATTGACGAAATTAATCAGATTGCAGGAATAGAAAAGTGTGCTGCATTTGATAGGTCTGTCAAGTCATTAAGCCATGATTTGGGGCCATGCTGGACCATGTTATAATGAACAGGAAGGTGGACTTGGAATAGGAAGGATTGGGATCAAATACCAGTTCTGTCACACAATAGCTGTGACCAAGTTATTTTTCATCTCTGAGTTTCATTTTCTTCTTCTCGAAAGGGGGACTAATAATACCTACCTCAAAAGGTCTTTTGGAAACTAGAATGAAATAATATATATGAAAATTCTTATCATAATTCATAGTACATATTAGATTAAAGCACAATAAAACTTCGTTCCTTTCAGTCCTCTCAGGAGCCACATGAGGCATCTAGACCTGGAGTTCTTCCTTTTGCTAAACCACCAGATTGTCGGCCACTCAGCCTGAACAGCAGGAGCCTGACTGCTTTAAACCTTATGCGTCTAGAGGAACCTTGAAATAGGTGACGGGTATCCTTGATGCACACTGGGGCCTGGTCTGGATTGTCTTCCAACCCCTTCTGGTCCTTGTTCTCTGCTTAATCATTCAGCTTAGTGTGCCTTTCCCTGAACTCCCTTTCACAAAACTTGTAGTCTTTTGAATTGGATACACTTCCCAGAGGATATTAGCATTCAAGTCTCATATTATGTGCTACAGCACAGTTGTATAAAATAGCTGGAAAACAACAATAACAAAAACCTAGAGCCACTAACATCCCAAGGTGGTAGAATGGGTTGCCTAGGTGGAAAAGCCTACCATGTACCGGCTCTGTACCAGGTCCTCTGTATATACTTGTGCTGGGTGTTCATTTGACCTTCTAGATCCCCTCTCACCCATCTTTGCCCTACTCAGACCCTGGTAGGACCACATCACCCAGCCACCCTTGCCCTCTGACTTCCAATTGGGAAATACCACAGGAGACCAAAGGGCAGGAGGAGAGCAAGATTGGAGGGTTTATTTCTCCACTCTGTCCATACTGGGCTGTGGGTCGACAGTCGCTGCATACTGCTACCTGAAGTCATGGCTCACTGTCTGGCAGCATCCCTCCTTGGGCTACAGCTCCCTCCAGGCTGTAATAGCAGCTCTCTCCCCTTCCCCTTCAGGCTTTGAGAGGGGGTATCTGCCTCCTACCATTGCTGGCACAGAGGTGCTTCACCTCCCCTTATTGGTTCCATTTAAACCTTCTTGCATGGGGCCCGCCCGGTGGTGTAGCAGTTAAGTTCGCGCACTCTGGTTGGGCAGCCCGGGGTTCGCAAGCTCAGATCCCAGTCATGGACTGACGCACAGCTTGTCAATTCATGCTTGGCAGCGTCCCATATAAAGTGGAGGAGCATGGGCATGGATGTTAACCCAGGGCCAATCTTCCTCAGCAAGAAGAGGAGGATTAGCAACAGATGTTAGCTCAGGGCTAGTCTTCCTTGGAAAAAAAAAAAAAAGAAAAAAAACCTTTTTGCACCTTTGTCAATACTGCTTACTATGTTAATTTTCTATTGCTTCCATAACAAATTACCACAAATTCTGTGCCTTGAAACAAAAATTTGTTATCTTACGGTTTTGTATGTTAGAAGTTTGACATAGGTCTCACTGGGCTAAAATCAGGGTGTTGGCAGGGCTGCTTTCCTTTCTGGAGACTCTAGGAAAGAATCTGTTGTCTTTTCTAACTTCTAGAGGTCACCGGTATTTCTTGGCTCATGGCCCCTTCCTCTATCTTTAAAGCCAACCACAGTGGGTTGAATTCTCATGTCATATCTGACTTCCTCTTCTGTTACCCTCTTCCACTTTAAGACTGGGCCCACTCAGATAATTTAGAATAATTTCTTCATCTAAAGGTCCTTAACCTTAATCAAACCAGCAAAGTTCCTTTTGCCATGTAAGGTGACATATTCAGAGGTTCCAGGGATTCAAATGTGAACATCTTTGGGGGGCCATTATTCTGCCTACCACAATTACCTTCATTAAATTCTCTTCGTTTTCCCCTTTGTGCCATCTGCTTCCTGCCAGGACACTGACTGATAAAGCATTGTTAAATTCCATCCCGTAGAGACTCTGTGATATAGGTCTTGTTTCACAGATGAGGAAGTAGAGGATAGAAACCACTCAACTGCATTTGGATTTACCATACCAGTATTAGGTAATTTTAATGATATTGGTTAATTTTAAAAAAATCAGAAAAATCCAAAATTATTTATGCCTGCTAGCTGCTGGAATTGCCCATAAAATTCCTTAAACATTGGCTAGCTCAAGGCAAGATTATTTGGTTTACAATATGTATATCAAATATATGTGTATATCAAATATATATGCACATATGTATATTGCCTCCTGACCTCTGTAACATGAAGATCATAACCCAGAATAAAGTTTAAAAAAAAGGGAAAAGGATTAGAAGGACAGGGAAAATCTGTATCATAAACTTTCAGCTTAGGAGAGCTGTAGAATTAAGGTAGGTTAAACTTTGTTCTGGTTCCTTTGTCATCTCTGTCTTCTTTCCTCATCCAATCAGTCAACTTAGTTAGTTTTCTTTCTCCTTACCCATATCCCCCACCTCTACCATTTGCAGGAGAAAAGGTATTGCAGCTTTGGTGTGAATTGGTTTAATGTGGTACCTCTCCTGGGAGTATTGATGTGGTGAAAGAGGAGGTCCAGGGCAAGGAGGTGTTTGCAAAACCAGGCCATCTGGTCTATTTGCTTAATGTTAGTAGATGTCTTGGACCCATGGGTCTTTCAGTCCTATCTGATGCTGATCCTGTGTACTAGGTTAACCAATGTAACATAGAAATCATGCTGGTGAAACAGTACACACCAGAGGAACAGTCCAAGAAAGAAGCCACGACTTGGGTCTACACGTCGTGATGGTGCAATTGTAGACAAACCAGGAGCAGATTCCAAGCAGTGTGGGGCCCAGGCCATAAGCATCATTGGGAGATCCATTAGTGTGAAAGTTCTATAGGACAAGGGAGCATTGTCTGGATTGCTTGATCTCCGTATTTCCGATGCCCAGAGAAGATACCATAGATATTTTTTAAATGAAGGATTCAAAGAGCAGAAGAAGAGAAAGAAGTGATATTTCAGGCCCTCTAACCACCCCTTCAAAGGCAAAGTCTGACTGTTTTTCTCTGGCCATCTTTTGCCCCTCTGAGAGTAGAACACTCAAGGG
This sequence comes from Tapirus indicus, assembly GCA_031878705.1. Lineage (NCBI taxonomy): Eukaryota > Metazoa > Chordata > Mammalia > Perissodactyla > Tapiridae > Tapirus > Tapirus indicus. The sequence continues at coordinate 22,101,858 of CM062935.1, forward strand.
TTGACAAGGGTGTTGACAGCCAGAGAAAGACAAGGCTCCCCAGGAGACATTAGCTGTTGATTTTTCGAGGGAATCTCAACTAATGTGTTGTGCTGCTTTGTCAGGGGACAGTGGTTTTTGAACCATGAAGTTATATCAATAATACATGTGTAACTTACTTGTAGTAGAGAGAATATCATAGATAAATTCAAAGTCCAGTTGGATAATACATCTAAACCCATGCTTTGAATATTCACGTGACCGCTTCATCCATGTGACTTAATTCATTGAGGTCTCTGCTCATGTGTTCCCTTTTCAGACATAGTCTCCCAACCCCACTCCCTCCTCCTCCTCTTACCCTACTGTTTTTCCTCATAGCACTTATCATAGTATGACATTATATTACATGATAACTTTTTATTGTCTGTTTATCCCCACCAGAGTGAACTTCCATGCAGCTCGGCAGGCTCTCTTTAGTTTCCTATTCCAGTGCTGAGAACAATACTTGCTATAGAGTTGCTACTCGGTATATATTTGCTAGATTCAAAGCCAGATTCATTCATTTATCTGGTGATCTTCTGCAGGCCCATCTCTCTGAGCCTCAGTTTTCTCGTCTATGAAATGAGGGTAAGAATTACAGTATGGGGTTATTTAAAAAAAGAAACAGAATGCAAAAGATCCTGGCACAGTTCCTGGCCCTTAGAAGGACCTCAAAAATGTGAGTTTCTTTAACATTGTCTATTTTAATTGTGTATGTTCTTCAAGAGTATAAGTAATTTTTCTTTGCTATATATAGATATTATTAGGTATTTAGGAAACTTGTTAATAATGATCTAGATATGAGTTGCAGTAATCAAATTTCATTATTGAGACAGAAAATCAAAGTTGGCACTGACCGTTGAATAAAATATTATAATGAAATTCACTAGATGGCAATCTTGGTCTCAATATGGCAAGATTTCAGTGATTGACAAAAGTTTTTATTTGTTAAAGCAAATTTTAAATGGCCATATGAGGTGACACAAGCAGAGCTGTAAATGTAGAAAGTGATTTAAGACTAGGTTCTTATAATGTCAATCTTTTTCTATTTACAAATTTAAGTGGTATGTTTCTCCATAAAAAGTACATGTTAATGCAAAATAGTGTCTCCTTAAAATGTCAAGTGCAGTGAATTACTAAGATGTTGCTGATGATTTCCGTTTTAACCTCAAACACTCCCAGTTATTGTCTTGATTGTTGCAAATAGCAGATATGCTTTCTGACATGATTATTACTTTATTAAATAATTTTGTTGAATGCCCCTATACCTCTTCCATGTCTCTCTAATAATTTATTCATGAGGCTCATCATATTCTGCAAAAAATGAATATGATTATATTTGTACCCTAACTTTTTTTAGATTGAGATGGATGGCAAAGATCGGATACTTTAAAAATATTTAGCTGCGCTGCCCTCTAATTGCCAATTTTACTGAATATGAAATGTATTTGCTTTCTCTTCATTGTGGCTTCCCTGGGAATAATACTCAAAATGCCAGTGAAAACCTTGTTCATGACAGAGCAGGCTTTTAGGTTGGTCCTTCTTGGACCACTTCTGGAAGAGTTTTGTAGTCAAATCATCAGACTGTCTTCATTACAGACATGGGTGTCCTGAATTACTGATCCTCGGACAGCTTTAAAGCAGTCAGTAAAACATCTTTCATTTGGTAGCCATTCAGTAAATGTTAGAGTTGAAGTGAAGCGAGTTGTGATAAGTTAAGATAATCTTTGCCTCAAAAAGTCCCCATTACTTGAGGGAGAATATTGAAATGACTGACAATGCTTGTTTTTGGAGAGTGGGTATCATCACCTTGTGTCAAGCTCATTTTGTGTCTTTGAAGCTGTGGGATCCTGCACCTGTTGAATTAAGAAGATGCTCTGCTCATGATCATTTTTGGGGAATGAAAATAATAGATGGTCATTTAGCAAAGGTCATTGGGCATCCTTCCTTGCAGGGCAAGACTGCTTGAACTTAAATCCCTGCTCTTCCAGTAATGTGGTCTTGCTTCATTTGTAAAATGGAGACGATAACTGTAATCTACCTCATGGGGTTGTTGGGGGAATTAAATGAGTTCATATATGTAAAGGCTCTTGGAACATTACCTGGCTCAGTGTAAGCATCTGTAAATGTCTTCTGTAAGTGTCTTCCAAGGCACACTGCAGATCCTGCTTCCTCTGTTGAGCCTCCTCGTGTCTCTCCTCTTTCTGTCTATGTGATTTATTGTCTGAGTCATATATTGTGGAACTTTATTATGTGTAATATAACCCTTTAGTGTGCCTTTGCTATCCCCCACCCCCATTTGTGTAAGTGAGTCTTGCCCACACATTTATATGATCATTGAGGGCAGGGATTGTGATCAACCATTTTTAATTCCCTTCTGTGCCTTCAATAGCATCTTAGCACAGGGCTGGCTAAGTCGTTGACTTAAAATCTTTGGTAAAAACAGATCAAAATGACCTTCCTCTGTAAAGCCTGTGAGGGTCTTCTTTTCCCATCCCTGTGGAGAATTAGTTGGTTCTTTCTTAGCACTCCTTTATCTCCTAAGACCTGTTTCTTTCACTCTTCCTACTTTTCTATCATCCTTCCAACCAAACCAACCACCTAGCCAGCTGTTCAACAAATATATATTTTTTCAACCTCCTGCTACGTGCCAAAAGCAGTGCGAGTTGTTAGGTATACAAATGGTCAACCAAGTAGAGATGGCCCATGTTTTCATGGAACTTTTACTGTAAAGGCTGGAAAGAGAAAGAACAGAGTCCTCTGAGTGAATGACAATAGGAACCTACTTTAAATTGTGTAGTTAAGGAATGCTGCTCTGAGGAAGTGATATTTAAACTGAGAGCTGAAAGACGAAACCATCGTGCCAAGATTTGGGAAGAAAGAAGGTGAAGAAGGCCATGACAGGTCATGGGAACTGTATGTGGGGAGGTGTGGAGGCCTTCCTGGAACTGAATAGGGCCAGCACAACTGGACCCCAGTGAGCTTAGAGGAGAACCAAGAGTGAAACCTGACTGAGGGATAGACGGGCGATCACATAGAGCCTTGCAGGCCGCGACAAGGGTTTAGATCTGAAGTGTGATGGAAGTCAGTGAGATGCCTGAAGGGTTACATTTTCTGATTTCCATTTTTAAATCATTCTGGTTTCTTCTGTGGATATTGCTTTGGAGGGGGCCCAAGCCAACATGGAGGGACAAGGAGTTGTTGCAACAGTTCATACCTCTATTATCATATTTAACACACTGGATTATTTTAATGATTGATTTACTTGGCTCTCCATGTTTGCATCACTGGGTCCTAACATACTGCCTGACATGTGGTGAGATATGTTAGAAAATGTTGAGGGATAATGCCTGAATGAAAAGCTACCCTCAGTGCAGTCCAGGGGGATTGCTTCTGTTGTCTGTAACCTTCTGATTTGCACATGATGCTCTGGTCATGTGCTGCTGTCTCCTAGAGGGCACGTGGCATGTATACTGCCTAACTCCACAGGCATCAGTAGTGAAGTACAACATCCCCTTCTACTGAGGTGGGCCTGGGAGAGAGAACCACTTGCTTCTTCTTGTCTAGAGAATCATTAAATTACCTGATGCTAAAGTTTCCGAAAGTGTATACCGAATTTTTTCTTCGGTGATCTAGTGGTTAAGGTTCGGTACTCTCACTACTGTGACCTGCGTTGGTTTCCCCATCAGGGAATCACGCTGCCCATCTGTCAGTTTTCATACTGTGTTGGCTGTGTTTGCTGTGATGCTGAAAGCTATGACACTGGTAATTCAAATGCCAGCAGAGTCAACCATAGTGGACAGGTTTCAGCAGAGCTCCCAGACTAAGACAGACCAGGAAGAAGGACCTGGCCACCCACTTCCGAAAAACTTGGCCATGAAAACCCTATGAATGCAGTGGAGCATTGTCTGATATAGTGCTAGAAGATGAGAGGAGGGTGCAAAAAGACCGGACAGGGTTCTGCTCTGCTGTACACAGGGGCGCTAGGAGTCAGAATCAATTCGATGGCTCTAAGAACAACCAATTCTTTATTTTTAAAGTTTTTTGTTTGTGTATGTGTTTTGGTGGTATTCATGTTCTTCAAGGACCTTGCCTATTGAAATCAAATGTGATGCTGGTTTTGGGTTTATACTTCTCTCCCTTCTGCCTTCCTTCTCTTTATACTGTTTTCAGGAGAGAATTTGTGCAACTCCAGAGTACGAGACACTGTGATAGGTGTAGAGATGCAGCAGTGAACACAAATGACAAAACTATCTGCCCTTGCAGAGCTTACTTTCTAGGAGCAATTATATAGGAAGATGATGAGTATTGTGGGGGAAAAAAAGAGTAAGGGAAGGATTGCTGGTGGGTGGGGTCCTGGTCAGAGAAGGTCTCAATGAGCAGGTAACAGTTGAGCAAATTTATGAAGAAGAGTGAGCTATGAAGATATTGAGGAAGAGCGTCCCAAATGAGGAGAACAGTCAATAAAAAGGTCCTGAGGTACAGTGTGCCTCGCAAGTTAGAGGAAGGGCAGAGAGGCCAGTGTGGTTGGGGCAGCGGAGGGGGTGAGCTACAGGTGATTGGTAGGAGATGTGATCAGGGAGATAATGGAGAGACATACTGTAAAAGGCCTGTGGTCCACTGTAAGGACTTGGCTTTTGCTTTGAGGGAAATGGGGAGCAAGTGCAAAGTATTGACTGAAGGAATTACAGGTATACTGACTGCTCATTAAGTGACAGGGAAAACAATCTACCAAATGCATTTCTTTTGAAATTGGTGTCCAGGTGTGGCATGGGAATTTGCCGACACTGGCCTTGAGTAACTCTGACATTGTCATTGCTTGGGTAGCTTAATATCAAGTAATGGCGTGTCAACTCTTCTCTAATGAGGTCCTGGAGCCCCCACTCCCTGCTGGAGAAAGACAGTCAGGATCATGAAAGGTAGATCCATGCAGCGGAGACCAATGATGCCACAAACCACCCCAAGCAGCTGGTCATTAGGAAGAGACTTGCATGGAACTGAAGTGGAGAGGCAGCCCAGGGTGGTGGTTAACATCAGGGATTCTTAGGCCAGACTGCCTGGGTTGGAATCCAGTTCTGCCCTTTGCAAGCTGTGTGGTGTTAGGTAGGTTAACTTCTTTGGGCCTCAGTTAATACGACCATGAAAATGGAAATAATTATGATACCTCTTAGAGTTGCTGTGAGGGTTAGTTACTACTTGAAAAGGGCTTTATAAATGTTTTAAATACAATCCACATATACTCCCTCCCTTTCTTTGGGTGTGTGCACCAGGCTCGTTACTTTGTGGCTCAAGGAAATGAGAGTGCTCTACACAAAGCCCAGTCGGCTCTTCCCTGGGTCCCTGTGTTTCCCTCTCTGTCTTTGGATGGTTGATGGCTCTGCAGTTAAGCCTGACAGTTCAGGGCTCTCCTCCAGTCCTGACTGAAAAGGGAACAGTAGCTTTCCTTTAAGGGGAACACCCTGCTGGAAGAAAATACATCGGCCAAGCCATCATGCTAATTATCTAAGGCTCAAAGGAATTAATTTTCAGGTAGTCATAGAGCTTAGTGCCTTTTTAAATAAAATCATTTATTAAATTAATGTGATATAAAAGGATTTATATTTAAGTAACTGGATGGTGACTAGAATAAGAATGAAGGCATATTGAGAATTCAAGGTCCAGGGCCAGGCAGGCAATATTATTGAACAGGTATTAATTCGTCATAGGTTCTTAGATGACAATTCCTCACAAACCTATGTGATGCTATTCTTAGAATACTGTCTGGTTCTTTTTTACTCTAGAATCAGATATTTATAGAGAGGTAGTCAGACCAAGTACTGAGTATTGTATTATTCCAGGTGCTTTCCAAACGCTATCTCAGTTAATTCTCACTTGGTGAGGTAGATAGTATGATCTCTAAGTCACAGTTACACTGTGGAAACTGAAACTAAGAGGCCATACAGCTGCAAATGGTGGAGCCAGAGTTCAGAACTTTCTGTGTCTCCCAAGACCCCATTTCTTCCAGTATCCTCTCCGTCTTCCCTTATTACGTCACTGCTGGGCATTATGAGTCAAAGGACTTGACCTCTTCTATCCTAGTAGGTAACGTTAATGACTTCCCTGTCAGAATTTTAGATCCTATTGCTAGTATTGTAGAATTGGCCTAGGAATAAGTCCCTGTGTGTATCCTGTTCCTAGTGTTCATTGGAGCTTGCAGACTTTCAACTGGTATTCAAACCAAAGGATCATCTTAGTCATTCATCTAAAGGCAAAAGGTGAGAAAAATGAGACACTAGCTCAAATAGGGAAATGAAGAAAGTAAATAATTTGAGTTAAATATCTCTAGGTTGTGTTACAGCAAAGGATCTTTTATCAGCTGCTAACTCTCCTTGACTGTGCCTCAGAGAACAAGCAGGAGTTGCTGTTTGAGGATTACGAATAGCCATCATGAATCAGGCATCAAATAGACCACAGAATCAGACAGCGCTCCACTTCGGGGCTATAACTCATCCAGATGATGAGAGAGGCCTGCTAAAGTGTGCAGGTACAGGAAGTGATGTGTCTGGGTGGGAACCGGTCAGTGATAGGTTCTCTAGAAGACTTGCGTTTGTACTATTGCCAGCAAATGGGAGGAAACATGGAGCACTGCTCAAGAGCTGGCAGAGAACCACTAGAGCTAGAGGAACAAATGCCATTTTCTGAGCACTAAGGTTTCTTGGCAGAAATCTTTGATATTTGGAGCTGCCAGAATGCGAATGAGGGCATGAAATAATTTTAGTATTTATTTTTAGTAATTTTAAGAACATGCCTAGTATTGTCTTGTTCCTAGAGCCACCTGTTCAGATTTGTTGAATTGGGATGGAAGCAATGCCAGCATCTCTAGTCTCTTTCCCTGCCACTTGGAAGGCCCTCCACATGATTTCCATTTGTCTCTCATGTACTTGTGTGATGATAATCAGCCATGTAGTGGACTGAACTGCAGTCTGAGAGCTTTGGATTTGTTGGAGGGTTTGGCAGAATTAAAGATGTCTTGCCTTTCGGGGCTAGACTCTACTTGGATTCTTTATCACCATAAGATGAAAATTTCAGGCACCAAGGGACAGAAACATCCAAAATGTATTTATTCTCCCTTTATTCCCCCCAAAAGTAGAGTGCCCAGCAAAACCCAGAAATTACCCACAATGCTCCTGCCCTCTGCATCAGGGTGAGAATCTTCCCTTATCTGCATGGTCCAGGGCATGAGAACTGGGTCAGTTCATCCAGTTTTGGGGGCAGATGGCAGAGGGCACATCTGCAATATGCAGCCGAGACTGTGCCATCCATAGTGGGTGGTCATTCCCGTGTGGGAGGTGTTTTGACTCCTCTTTCTTCACTACTCAGGTCAGGAATTGTGGACCACTGGTGACAAGTCACAGTTTTCTTGATGCTTTGGGAGCAGGCTTAATAGTGATACCCAGGCACTGCCTTTGCATTCTATTTGAGATACCAAGGGGCAGATGTTTTATACTTAAAGAAATGATTTCTATGAAGGGGAGGGACTTTTCACAGGAAATTTGCAAACATTGCATTGCCTCCTCCCACCTTGTTGCAGATTCAGTTAGTCTTCTGGGAAGGAGGCACTAGGAAGGAAAGATCCTAACAGTGCCTTGCTGTGGAACGTTGAATAATTTGATCCCATCTGCTTCTCATGAGAACGGGGGAAATCACGTGGTGATGTTAGTGGATCTCAAGCGTCAGATGGGATTTTCCCAAAAGTCTTCTATAACCAGACTTAGCCATATCTTCCTCTTTTGTGCTTCTCTTATATCCAGTTTGACATATAGTAAGCCCACTAGCATTTATTAAATAATCCAACAAAGGTTACTTAAGTGTCCCTGAGAGGCATTAGAGCGTGGAGGTTAAGAGTGCAGACTAGAGCCAGACTGCCTGGATTTCAGACCTGGCTCTGCAACTTACTAGTTTTATGATCCAGTCAACTTACTTAATCATTCTATTCCTCAGTTTCCACATCTGTAAAATGGGGATGAAATTAGCATCTGTATCATTGGGTTGATGGGAGCAGTAAATGAATTAATATATCAAAAGCACTAAGAATGTTTGGCACATAATAAGCACTGCTAGGAGTTTGTTGGTTGATGGTGATGATGATGATTTTGTTGTTGGGCTAAGAATAAAAATACAGTTCTACTCTCAAGTGGCTAGTAATCTTGGGTGGGGATACAGCCAAGTCAGTCAACAGTTTCATCACAGATTTGTGTGGATAGGATTTGTGTGCAGGATTGTGTGAGTAGGGAGGAGACTTGATGTGGGGTGATGGGAAGACCTCTAGAGGGTGTAATGTGCCAGCTGTGTCTTGGGCAATGAATAGGGGTTAGGTAGGAAGAGAAGTGAGAGCAATGCCTTCCAGGTGAAGAACCCACATGTGTGAAGACCTGTGTACGAAGACCTGTGGGAGATGAGTTTGAGAAGCACAGTTAGTTGGGTTAGTTAGCACGTAGGGTGCAGGTGAGGGAGGGGTGAGAGATTGAGTTGGAGAGAGAAGGACCAGCTAAATCACAAAGGGTCTCATACATCTTGATTGGGAATTTGGGTTTCATCTGGAAGGTGTAAAGCTGGGAATGACAGAGCCAGGGAGGTGGCAAATAAAAAAATTAAAAACATTAGTGACTCTTATAGCATTTTGAGTTTCCTTATCTCTAAAGTCAGGGGCTGTGGGACTGCAGGGTGTTAGGTACCAAACGAGTGGACAGACGTTCTCTTTTTGGCTTCTCTATCAATAAGGCAGAAAGCAAACGGCATACTTGACTAGGATTTTTGCAAATAAATGTTAAGGAAAGGACCACTGAGAGGTATTTGTAGAGTTTAGAAAACCAACAGGGCATAGTGAGGGACCCAGGGGGTAGTAGCTATAGAAGGGAGCCTGAAGGGGCATGAGGAGCCAGCAATGTGACAGAGCCTGGTTCAGAGCAGAAGCCGCGGACTCGGGGCCACCCAATAGAGGTCAGATGGGAGGGACAAGCCACTGCCAGGACTGCTCTGAAGCATGCAAGGAGCGAGATACCCTGTCCTCTCCCTTCCCCTATCCTCTCATCTCCTACTGGTGCCTCCCATTGCTGACCCCCCACTGGAAGCAAAAGAGCAATGTGTAGAGGTCAGGAAGATGAGAAATAACCAGCACTCCTCTCAGGACAGACCACTTTGAGACTATTTTAAGTGAGTTTTTTTTTTTTTTTTCCTCGTCAAAATCCACCATAAGACAATGGCTGTGGATAAGATTGGAATTTGCAAAATTTTTTAAATCACCTTTCTATTCTGAGTCAGAAAGTTATACTGGTTTTTCTTTTCTTTTTTCTTTTTTCTTTTTTTTTTACTATAATCAGCTACTTTCTTCTTTTAGAGCATTCTAATGGAAAACCATAGAATAAGTACAATAATTCCCCCTTTTCTTCCCCCTTACTGAAACTCATCAGGGAGACAGGCTCTTGAGACTAATCACCAATCCTTACAACAGTCTGAAAGGTGCTTTGTATTATTATTCACATTTTATGGAAATGAGAATAGGAAAGGAAATAGAGGCAGTGGTTTTCCAATGACACTACAGCTCTAAGTAATGAAACTGGGATTCAAACTCAGTTTGGGTTTTTGTCTACACCCCACTGCCTTTAGGCAATAAAGGTCCTTTAGATAGGTCTATCTCCCTGCTTTGGGAAAGGTACTGGGTACCTGGATGTCTACTGTCATCACCATCACCACCACCATTTTCTCTACCACCATCACCCCCAGCAACAAAACAAAAGCAAGAAGTAGATACATAGAACCAGAGGCAAGTTTTATGGTCACTAAACCTGAATGTCTTAAGGAGAGTTATTGTTGTCTAACTCCAGTTTTATTTTTTAATGACATGTTTCAATTTTGACTTTGTAAAGGAATTTTTATCAGATTTTTTGCAAATGTTTTCAGCGGTGACATATTGCTTATAATTTGGTGCCATGAAGCATTTAGCCATGGTTTAGCCATGACTTTAATACTATTTTGATGCAACTAAAATTTTTGCAATATAGTGTAAGATGAAATTGCTTCATGATCAGGACTGTCCTGCTCCCCCACAAAATGGTGGCTGCTAAAAGTCCTTACAACTGCAGACTAGGTAATTGAATAATTTGTATACCAAATTGAGGTCCAAATGATGCTTTTAATAGCATAATTACTCATAATAAGGAAAAGGTCAGCATTCGCTAGTAATTATCTATTCTCTATAATTTTTAAAACATGAAAAAAATGCTGTGGCTGGCACATCCAAAGGGGAAAAGGCACTGTAAAACATCACTGGTATGAGAGAACCGTGCTTTATTATTAAATTAGTAATTTCATTTGAGAGACACAATGTATAATTGATCAGCTAATTTGCCTGAAGCTTTTCAGTTAAATACTGTATTTCATAGATTCTTAAATGCCCATTCTCTTCACATTTTCACATTTCCAAAATCAGGCATCATTGTGTGACATATTTATTTAGTGTCTTTCCTTTTCTGTCCTGGTGGTACATAATATAAATGTATGTCTTAAAATCAGTGGCATCTTAGATCTGATGAAATAGGGATTCAGACCTTTTCATTTTTATTTTTTCCCAATGAGATATTCCTGAAAGACTAAGAGAACTCTTTGGAGAGAGCTAATGCAGACGACTACATTCACATATTCTAATAGAGTCATTAATTTTTCTAATTTATATTATATGCCTTATCTGTGTGAGACACTGTGTTATTACTTTATGGGAATAATAATCACAATGATGCATAGTGTCTTCTGGATTTGGATAGTGCTTTACAGTTTTTAAGGGGCTATTGCATGCATCATCTTATTCATTTTCAGAGTTACCTTGGGAGATAGACAGCATTCCTATTTTCTGGCTAAAGAATCAGATACAAACCTTCTAAAGGTTGAGTAACTCAACTAAGGTGCTGAGGTCAAGGCTGGCAGAGCCAAAACCTGGTTCCCCCAGCTCCAAGTCTGCTCCTTCCGCTATAAAAACAGAGGAGGGCAGGGGCTTCTGAAGCAGCTAAGCCTGGGTCCAAATCTTCTCTTGCAACCTAACATCTAGGCAACCGAGACCAGGTTATCTATCTTTTCCCATGTTAATTTGTTTAATTGCCTGAGTAATACATGAACATAAGCCCATTGTTTAAAGAAAAGGATAAAAATAAGGAGTAAAAAGTAAAGTATCCCCTACCGCTACCCCTTTTCTAGTATTTACTGCGTGTGTGTAAATAGCTTTTTAGCATAAATGGAGTCATACTATCTACAGTGTCTTGTGATTTCTTTTTCTCACGTATAGTATATCTTGGAGATTTATTCATTCATTCGACAAATATTTACTGTTCTCAGCCCTGAGAAATCCTCACGTCAGCATATGTAGTTTCCTGTCTTTCTCTCTCTGTCAACTGATGAAAAGTATTCCATTCTAAGTATTTATCATAATTTATTAAAGCATTTCCCTGTCACTGGACATTTGGCTTGGCTTCAAAGTAATTTCAGTTACACTTAATGGTATGTTAAAAATGTAAAAATCGTGGCACTGCCTCTCTATACAGATGTGTATACCTGTGGGCTAGTTCCCTACAGGGAGGGATAAAGGACAGGTATATGTACTTAAATTTTAGTTGCTTTTGCCTAACTGTCCACAAAGGAAGTGGAACCAAGAGTATGTTAGAGTGAGCAAAATGAATCTCCATGAACTTCTCTTTTTTTTCCCCGTTTACAAAAGGGAGAAAAGAACACTGAAACCTCATAGAGTTCTGAAAATCCTGCAGAGTAGGAGCTGGAGAAAAGTAATGATAGCCACCCCGTAGGATTTCAGCCTCTTTCGTGGATAAGACAGATCCGCAAAAAAAGTACACGTAAAGGCAGTAAATGCCAAGGGCACCTGGATGGCACGGGCAGATTTGAAAGGTCAGAGGAAGACAAGAGGACTTCTGGCTGCTGTGTGGTGGGAGGGCAGAGGAGTGGGTATTGGCCTGCCTAGTGGATGGGGAGAAACGTGGTGGGCTGTGAAATTCCAGGCAGAAGGAATAATGTGGACAAAGGCAGAGAGAGATGAGTGTGATGGGAAACTCCAGCTCCAGCAAAACCCTGTATGGTTCAATGGAGCTGCAGCCTCTCACTGTTTGGATTAAAACTTTTACTCTGCATCTCATTAGTCAAGCAGCAAGATAAGCCACTTTGCTTTGTCTCCTCAGCTTAGTCATTGCTATTTGTACCTCACTTCTCTGCACAGTGACAAGAATTATACGCTCATGGACAGGCTACCAAAAGTCCTGTATATTCCTCTATTAGGGAATAGCGTTTATTAAAAAGTTCAGTGATAGAGTTGGAACTGGAGTAAAAAGTCTAGTCTGTTGCCGTAATGAAGCTACATTTCTGTTCATCTCACCTGAATTGCTCTGTGTCCAGCATTCTACCAGGCTCTTCGCAGGCAAACAGAGAAGGCAACAAGAAGGTGATAAAACCAACTTTCAACCCACTGAAAGCTTTCATATTAGTAATAGAATGTTGTTTCTTTTCAACAAAGCCCCGTCTCACCACGTGCCACATTGGATCTCTCTTTGCAGTGTGTTATTTTCTGAAGGCATTCTGAACCAATGGAAATAATAGCAGGGTAGTTGAAAGACACTTTGGCATTTTTAAGGAGGATTCTGCTGCCATTAGGGGTGGGTTTTTTGTGAGCATGTGAGGACAGGTTGGTTTTCAGAGACAGCTGGCAAAAATCCATCCCTCCTTGCTAGTTCATGTTACTGCCTGGTGAAACTGCCAAAGATCATGTTTATATACTTTTTGGTCTGCTTGCTGCAGCTGTTTGCCCAACATCCACTACCATGTCATGTTGTTAGGAGTCAGGCCTGGGGGCGGGGTGTGTGTGTGTGTGTGTATACACACTTCCTGTGCTAGGGTACTCTGCTATATGTTGCTTTTCACTGATTTCCACATTTGTACTATTGACAGACTCTCTTGTTACTTGCCACAAGCAAGTGTGATTTACAGGAATGGGATTACTGAAGGAGAAAGAGGTGGTACCTTGTAGCGGGTCGTGATCTCTCCCACTGGACGGAGAAAGTGAACTGCAGCATGATGCCACATGGGCCCCCATCCTTGTGCATCGGTAGGGTTCAGAAAGCCACAAGTCTTGTGATCTCCTCAACGCCTTTTGGGCTCTTGAATTGGAAGAGTGTCTTGGTCATTTAAATGTGTAGTATAAGTAGCAGCCCTGAGTCAGAAATAGGTTGACCCTGTCATAAATAGGTTGAGAACCATCTACTCTGAGTTTTTGTCTCAGACCATAATTTATGGGGCAGGATTCAAATAGATCCTTACCAATCAGCATGTTTGGCCTGTGCCAAGCTCCAAACTGGTTAGAAGCTGCTGAGCCCAAGGCCATTCTAGACTGGATGTCCAGCAAGCCTGTAAGGTAAGTGGCTGCAGTCTCTGTATGTCTTGACATTATCTACTTTCTACTGAGTCCTCATTGCAGCAAAGATCCCAGCCACATGTTCTTTGCAGGGGGGCACAGAGGATGGTACGACCACTTTTCTAACTGAACCTGGGTCAGCGATCCTAACTTTAAAGTAGCGGTAGGCACAGCATTTGAAATATAAAACAACAAAAACAATAATAAAAATAGTAATAAACCTTCATGTAAATTTTTCCATGTAGTAGACATTTCCACAGTAGAATCCCCAGGCTATCATTGGTTATAAGGGTTCAAAGGGACCCAGAAGTAGCCATATGGACAAGGAAGTATAGCCAGGGACAAAAGCATTTGAAGATTGGCCCATTGTTTCTGAATAGATGATTCAAGAAAATGCAGTCCTGTCATTTTCTGTTCCCAACAGCTTGGTATCTTCTTTTGTGATTCCTACTAGGAATCATTGATTACCGAAAATGGTTTGTGAGGCAATCCAATTAAGTGAGCCAAGAATTACATGTCAAGTGTTACCATCTTTATTTGCTTATGTCAAGTGCAGTCAGAGCCCTTCTGTGATCAGCAAAACAAGCATAAAGTGGTTGATTAATTTCCTTTAAGTTTTGTCAAAATTTGTGGGAAGGGAGTCTAATTTTCAGTTTAATTTTTCTTCCTAGCACACGCACTCCATTTGTTTTTCATTCTCTCTCCCTATTACTGCTAGCCAGAACACATCATTTGTAGTTTCACTTTACTTGAGTGTTGGGTTAATAATATTAATCTGAATCCTTCTCCCTTCTTATCTTTATTTTAAGTAATTTGTAAAGGATGGTCAGTTACAGAAGTGCTTAAATAGATGTCAGCCATTTTGCAGAATACTTGAAAAAACAAAAGATTTTTATTAAATTGTCCTTTAAAATACTTCCCACATTGAAAGTTTTTTGTGTGGTTAATAATATTTTTGTGTGATTTATTGTGTGCCTACTAGGGGCTGGACATGGAGGAAAGACAAGTGTATAAAACCCATACCTACAGCTTCAGTTTACTCATATATAAAATGAAGATAATAATTAGATTTATTTCAGACTTCTGATTAGATTATATAATCTTTGTAAATGTACACTAAGTTATCAGCTAAATGTTAGGTATGACCACATGGCTTCAGGGTTGTCTTGGCTTCTGATCCTGTGACCTAGAATCAGTGACTTCTCTGGTCCAAGACCCCCCCTTGCTCTCCAAGCTCCCAGACCTGCGCTGAGACTCCTGTTTACTCTTTTCACATTGCCAATGCCTGAACGATGGTTGTTTTCAGTCCTATACCGAGATTTCCTCCGTAGAAGCACTGTGCTAGGTGTTAAGTCTGAGCTGTGCAATGGTGTGTTTGCTGGTGTCTCATTCTTAGCGTTGAAGTATTGAGATGTGACATTGAGAACATCTTCAATTCCTCTTCTAATCTGCTTGTTTCCCTTAAGTTACCACTAGGTGGTCAATGAAACCTCTTGTATAAAGTAGATTCATCTTAGAAAACTAGGGGTGTGCGTAGAATAACCAACTTGTCCTGGATCAGCACTGAAAGTCTTCAGTCCCAGGAACCTCCTAAGGGATGGTTTCCCTATGACTGTCTCAGTTTTAAAACTGAAAATCCAAGCTTCCAGGAACCTCCTTGGTCCCAGCCAAACAGGGATTTTGGTCACCCTAGGTTTGAAAGACCAAGGCAGTCAAGAATGCATACCTCACATCTTGTTTGCATG
This sequence comes from Tapirus indicus, assembly GCA_031878705.1. NCBI lineage: Eukaryota > Metazoa > Chordata > Mammalia > Perissodactyla > Tapiridae > Tapirus > Tapirus indicus. The sequence goes on from CM062935.1 coordinate 22,117,062, forward strand.
TAATTATTTTGCTATAATAAAAAAATAGAAATTAATTATTCCCTTTGAAATACAGTAACTGACTTTAAAGTTCTGTTACAGAGATGAGGCTGTTGTGTAGCTTTCCTGGGGGCAGCACCTGAGAGAGTCATGAGGAATCCAGGTCTTATCCTTTGCTTTGTGTGTATCTGAAGCCATGTATATCCCTTCCTTTCTAGTTAAACAGATTCTGTAGGACTTTTCAGAATAACAAGAAGACAATTGACAAATGAGAAGTCTCTTTTGTTGGTTTAAATAAGAACTGTACCTGGCAAGCAGACAGATGTCTTGGGTCAGCTGATCACCTTCTTGTAGCCTCTATAGAAAGAGTCAACCTGGAAAATCAAATAACCATGAGAAGCTTGCTTATTAATCATGGTACCAGAGCATCGGAAGTTGAGTAATCATATTAGAAAGCCATCAAGTTTTATGAGTTCCACTCACGCATCTGCAGGTGTATATCAATTCTCAACCCTGGCTCTGAATAGAATCATTGCTTCCTAAGTCTACCCCCAAGAGATTCCAGTTTAATTTGATTGGGGTGGATCTCAGACATTGCTTCTTTTTTTAAGCTCTCCAAGTCATCCTAATTTTCATCCAGGGTCGCAGCTAAGGATGAAGGGAACCCTCTCCCCTGCTGGCATGGGGGACCCTCTCCACTGGGTAGTACCAGACACATTGAAAACCATGCCTCTGCTTTAACTCCAAACCATTCTGTTAAGACAACACAGCAAAGCATAACATCCATTACTTTTTGTTTGTAATTTCCTGGGGAAACTCCAGGTTATCTCAACAGGTCTTGGGGGTGTTTCTAATGGTGAGATAAATCTTTGAGTGTCTAATATCCTCCATTTATAATTGGTTCTTATTAGCTCCAGTTGTAAGTAGTGCTATTTGCAAATTTTGCACCCAAAACTTAGAAGGGCAACCCACTGGGAGCCTTTAAAAGGCACTGTATCAGCTCAAAATAAAGAAGCCAAATAATACCAGATAGAATTGTTTTTGTGTATTCTTTACTCCACTTGCAAAAGACTTTCTTTGTTCCTTCTTTACCAGCCTCTGGAAACTTTTGGGAAAAGCCTTTTATTCTTTGCTAAATAGTCAACATTCCACTGGTTAGACTCCGAATTAATACCACTTTCCCAAATATAAACCACTCTCTACCTAATCTGATTCTTTCGCTGGTTCTAACTATGGTTAACCTTTAATACCCTTTTTCTGGAGCCATCTTTTCTTTGAAGTGTTCTCTGTAGTGGTTCTGATCCAACTTTCACGGTTGTTGGAAATACAAAGTGGCTTTGTCCCTGCTATTTCTCATTTGCAGGTTTCTTTGAGGTAAATGGCTCAGTCATATTATACTATCTTACAACACAACCAGTTTAGGTTCAGCAAAGTTAACTCCATCACCTATCATAAATATAAAGCAAGTACGTTTTTTGCAGTGGTTATTTGAGGGGATTTCTTCCACCTTTCCTTTATTTTTTGCAAGGCCAGAGGGTGAAGGGCAGTACATAATTGAAGGATCAGCTGAAATCCTAATCCTTTTAGCAACACTGTTGCTATTTAGGGCTTCTCCTGTAGACTACCTTTGAAATATTATTTTCATTTTTTTAGATGTGGAAACTCAGACATAGTCTCACAGAGAGATTAAATGACCTCCCCAAGGACATTCATTGCTGGTCAGAGGTTGATCCAGTAATCTAATTAAGGCCTTATAATTCCAGCAGTGTTGCCAAAACCACACTTTTCCCTCCTCCTCCTGCCAAATGCAGCAATTGAGTATGATGACTTGCCTGGCCCCTTGCCCTGGAATCCCTCTGATGCCCACAGCTGAAGCCATTTGACATCATAGTAAGGGTTCTACCCCAGGCCAAGGGTGTAGGGTGATTAGTGGTCGTTAATCAGAGGGAATTTAAGGAACCCTCCTCAGGAGTCAGGGCATGCCACTGGGGCTGCTTTGGGCTTGACCTTTGTGGAAGTGACACAACCCCATATTGTGACCTGGTCCTGGTAATAAATGGGATTACTATTCTGTCCCCCTTGGTCAGATTCTCCCATTTGTCCTTCAGTTCCTGAAAGACCCTGCGGGATCCTGCATTTGTCCTTCAGTTCCTGCAAGAGTGCTCTGTCTTGGTGCCTTGCCTACCCTCCCAGAGTCCATGTTCTTTCTCTGAGCTTTTGCCTGGCAGTGGGAGCCCTGCCTTCTCCTGCCTACTCACCACCTGCTCATCTCCCCACATGACACTGGCTTTCACATGTGCCATTGCTCCCCGTGACTCCTGGATGAATCCTTATTTTTATTCTGTACCTCCTGGTCTGTTGATGCCTGCCTGAGCCATTGTCTCTCACTGTACGCCTCGCATCTGTGCTGCCCCTGCCTGCCTGGGCTTCTCCCCGCTGCCTACAGCTGGGTCTGCCTCTGCTCTGCGATTCTGTCTAGGGTCAAGGTCCTACTCTTCTCCCACCATCTGTGAAGTTCCAATGTCTTGTTCTGGAAAGGAGCCATCCATTCCCTTTACCAACTGAAGGTTCTATTTGGACTCAGCAATTTCCTCCATTTTTCATTTATTTCTTACGGGACTTAACCTTTTATCCTAGCATCTGGGGGTAACCAGCAATTGCCTTTTGTATTTCCAGGTGGTGTTAGACCTCTGTACTTTTGATTTCATAAATTTTCCTCATTTCTCAATGTCCTTATTTTCAGCCATGGTGTCAGATTTGTTTTCTTTCTTGCTTGTTTTTCTCTCCTGTTTCTTGTTTGATTTTGTGGAGGGTTCTGTTTGATCTGTCTTTCACTATACCAGTCTAGCTGGCAGATGGATGGATGGATGGACAAACAAACATGGAAACATTCTGCTTATTTTCTTTTTAATAATCTATGGTTGCCACACTCAGAGTATCTAGTGTGTGTGAAACTGAGTGGTCTGTCTTTCTGTTTTATCATTGTCCCCTCCATAATCTCATAAATAGTGGTTAACATTCAACACATGCCTCTTATTAATAATAAAGCAAAAACTATTGTCAAATTCAGGTGTGGTGTCTGAATGAAGGAGAGCCTTGTACAAGTTTACCAGAACAACCATATCCTTCACTTTGTGTAGGAAGAGAAGCAAGATAAGGCAATTAATCTATGGAAATAAGTAATGTCTCTAAAAGAAGCCCATGATCAGATGTGCACATAGTCCTGACCTGCAGTATTTGAAAATATTAGAAATGAGAGAGATTTGAAATAAAGCAGCCTTAGGAAGAGACAGACATGGGACCAGAGTAAACATGAGACCAGTTAGAATAGTTTAATACCATGTACCCAAGAATGACAGGATAAAATGCAGGTATGCCACAATTTATTAAATCCTTATAGACATTTAAGATGTTTCCAAGTTTTCACTATTTCAAATTTCATAGCAATGCACACCTGTATGTGCTCTTTTACATATGTATATCTGTATTTCTTTAGAATAGAGACCTTGAAGTGGAATTGCACATTATACACATCTAGAAAAACATTAATTTGTACTTCAAAAAGGCAAAATGAGTCTAAGAGCAAATTTCCCACTGGATATTATCAATCTTTTCAATGCTTGCATATTTGTTGAGTGAAAACTTGACCTTGGTTTTCCTTTGCGTGTCTGCTTCTTAGTGAACGCTATGTAGCAGTTGAAAATAATGAAGTGAATCTATATCTTTTAGGGTGGAAAATTTCTCTAAAATCTATTAAGTAAAAACAAGTTGAAAAGCAGTGCATATGGTACTGTCTCATTTGTAGGGATGGGTGGGGCTCATAGAAAACTGTATGTTCCTATTTTACATATATACATGTATAAAATACATAGGAAAGAAAACGTGCACAAAGCTGTACCTCATAGTGATGATAGTTCCTACCTCTGCTGAGAAGACTGAAATTGAGAAAATAGTATGAAAAGGGCGTGTAGCTCTTTGTACATCTATATTATTTGAATTGTTTCAGTGAGAATGCTTTCAAGAATTACCATGTAAAATTTTAAAAATCTAATTAAAACATCCATAGTATAATGTCCTCTGTCTAGAGTATCTGACCCTTTGTTAAATGACTGTTGGAATAACAAATTATATAAAACCAAACATTTATATAAACAACGCTTACTATATGGCAGACCTTGTGTTGGAGCTGTGAAGGGTAGAAATGATGGATAGAACTGTCAGTGTCCTTGAAATGCTCATGGTTCTGTGTGGGAGCAGATGTTTAGACAAATAATTAAGTCTCACTGGGAAAGGGACTCAACTGGAGAATGTTATCAAAAACTATGGAAACAAGGTGGGGTGGGGGGGGTTGAGGAAATCCTCCAAATGAGGTTGTATTTGATTTGGGGCTTGAAAGATGTGTAGGAATTCTTCAGGTAGAGATGCTGGAAGTGACATCCTAGCAAGATAAAGCATTTTGTGCAAGAGCACTGAAGCATAAAAGGGGCAGGTGTTTACGTGGCTGGAGAAATTGTTCTGGGGAAATGGTGAGTGATGAAGCTGTGAAGCTATGTTGGGTACCAATCATGTCAGGTTTGCCAGATGGAACCAGACAGGTGAGTCTCTTTCACTCTTGCTTCTCCAGCACCCAGCCTAGCACAGTGTGAGAGAATGCACGAGTGTGTGCACACAGGCGTCTCTACTATATGTGGGGACAGAGCTGCATCACTGTTCATGGCTGCATCATCCCTAGTCTACCCCATCTCTTCTCCCATCCTCCTGTACACTTCCTCACTGATAGTGTTCCTTTCTCAGAAGCTTCCAACTGTCTCAATGTTCTGGTTTCTTCTTTTCATCACATTAACATCCTCATGTGCCTCTGTCCTAAAAATACCCCCTGTTGGCTCTATGTTCTCTCTAACTCCTTGTCACTTTCACTCATGTAGGCAGCATGCTAAGTGCCCAAATCACCACTGCATATCTCTGTCTTGCACTTCTACCATATACTCCTCTTACTGAATTATCTTTCTCTGTGCTCTGTCCCTTTTGCAACACTTGGCCTCAAGCCCTGGTTTTTCATCTTTGTGTCCCCAGCAGATAGCACAGTATTTGGCATATAGTAAGTGCTTAATAAATGAAATGACTAAATGAGTGAATAAATGAATCTTTCCTCCATTTAATGGTGGATTGTTGATAGTTTGTGTTTTTATACCAGTCCCTCAAACAGTACAATGTCATGTGTGCTTACTGGGCAATGTAATTACGTAGTTATGAGACCGTGTAAATCATAATAATTCATGGAAGAAAAAGAGTAATGGGGATGGAGCATTTGTGAGGGGCAATTATCATATGAGAATTCGGAGCAGATTGGAGGCCATGTTATTACTGGAAAACACATTTCTATTGAAAAGTAGAAGCTTTTCAATAAAATCAATGTTGTAACAATTTTTAATTTTCATGTTCTCATGCTGAGGTTTATATATGCTAATTTTTTTTTCAAAATACCTCCAACTTGTATCAGAGTTTATTTTAGTGACTAGTTGTGCTAGGATATAAACCTGACCACCACGTCTGAAATAGCCATTTCCTCACAGTGCTCCTCTCCTTTGTGCTGGTGCCACGCGGACTCCTCACCCAGCTTTATTATCTTCACGTCACTCGTCCCCATTTGACTATGACTTGTTTAGTGTCTGTCTCTTATGCTAGAACCTGAGCCATGTGTGGGCAGGTGTCTTTTTGTTTTTTCTCACCAGTACGTCCCAAAGTGGATACTGGTTAAATATTTCATGAATGAATGAATCTTCTAATTCTATAGAAAAATGTATCTACCCATTCGCCTTCTGCCTGATATTAAAAATTCATCATATTTAAGTTTTTTTCTTTTAAACTTCTGAGAGTTAGCAGGGACCACTTATTCTGTAGATTTAAAAACCTTCGCATGACCTGACACAAAATAGTTATCCATGGTTATTAATAATTGTTTGCTTGTTTTAAGTGACTTTTCAGTCATTTGAATGATAATGTGCAGAGGCATTTTCCTTGCTTTCAGTGCTGCCCTCCTGTCCAGTCCTTCGTCATCCAGATGTACAGTTGACTTGTTAAAAGTAGAAAATAAAAATGTAGAAATGCTGCTGAATATGTTAACCATGGAGATCAGAACACTTGGCAAATAGGAACTGCAAAGCTAGTGTGATTATAATTTATTATTTGACACCTTTCCTGTGCAATATATTAATATTGTAAAAACTGGAGCCATGAACTGAACACACACACACATAAATATAGCTAGAGATTTAACCCACTATTTGCTTTGAACAATGGGGCAAACAGAGCATGAGATTAAGTGTCGGGCACATTAAATCTACAGATTTTAAACTTTTTATATGTCACTTTTCAATGAGTAATAGTAACTTGAAAACTAGTTTGACTCTAAAAAGAATTATAGAATAAAATACATTTGATGAGTAGATATAATGTGATTGAAAGGGTAGCTGAAAGAGAGGCTGGAATCACCCTGCTTGCAGTATGAAAGATTTTTGCTGCTTCATAATCAATAATCTCAAATGACTCTGAAGGGCTCCACTGATGTATAAAAGGTACAGAAAAATAATATAATGGAGGAACAGAGAATCAGTGGAAAATTAGTTTGGAATCCTTTTCTGGGCTTTTCTTTGAAGGACCATAAAAATGTCTTGTACTCAATTCTCTCTGGTCTGTATATCAAATGTGTAACCCAGATATTTTTATTATTAAAGTAACATTCTTTCAAATCAAAGAGGTCAAGAAATGCAGAAGGTACCTTTGAACCTCCAGCCTCTTTTTGCACCTGCTCAGAATGCCAAATGGCTAAAAGATAGAATTAGTCCCCAGAATAGAAATGGAAAATAATGTGCATGCAAAGGCAGAGAATGAAGGTTTTTAAATTTAACAGCCTGTATTAATTCAAGGAAAAAAGTGGAAATGGAATAAAAAATGAAAAGGGGGAGCTTATTAAAAGGGAATAAACAGGAGAGAGAAAAAATGAAAACATGAAAGAGGATTTTTGATGATTTGTGGGGAAATGCAATTTTAGTTAAGTAGGGAAACTGCATTTGTGATGTATCTTTTAGTGTCGTTATTCATTCCCACAGACTCTGAATGAGGCGTGTTGAGTGGGAGAGTTGTTCTTGTTTTAGATAAGTTAAGCACTTCCGTAAGATCCCAGATTTTATTTCTACAAATAACATTCGTGAGCCGAGTGAGCATTGCTCAGTGAGAATCCAGATTTCTATTTATGGCCCTGAATGATCCTCCCTACAGAAGGTCAGTCAGCCACACAGACCGAAAAAAAAAGACACACTGGAGGAAAGACTGAGCAAATGAAAGTGCTACTCTTGGCCAAGGTGTGTATACTGATTGGGAGCTGTGATTCATGTTCAGTTGGGTATTTGTGGCCAATCAGAGAGAATGCTGAGATTTCTTTTGTGAATGATAAGTGCCAGCTTCATGCCTGGATGTAAGAAATGACCAGGATATGGTGCCACATTTCTTATCTTTTTATGCTGTTTTCTGAAAAAGAACTATAAAATGGCAACCACCAAATCCTTTGAATTTTGCCTTCTATGGCTCTGGGTAAATTATGCTTCTGGAAAATAACTAATCTGGTTTATTATGTGGCTGTCAATGAATGTGTCTAAAATATGTTTTAACCCTGATTTCCATCTTATTTTTCAGTAACAAGAAGTAGTAGCAGTAGTGAGAGTAGCAGCTGTAGTTTCAGTAGAAGTAATAATAAAATAGCAATAATGGCAGACACTACCCTTTATTAATTATCATAATGCCAGGGACTAAATGAAATGTTTTGGGTTTATTTTCTAATCAAATCATCATAGAGAACCTATGAGATAAATTCATTATCCCCTTTTCCTTTATGGTGAAGCAGAGGTAAGTCACCTACTTACAATTAAATTGCTAGTAAATAGAAAACCCAAGATGCAAACCCAGGTCCCTGGAATTTCATTTGAGTGCCTGTTCACAATGTCCTGCAGCCTCCCTTATTTAGATCTCTGGGTCTATTGGGCTTAAACTTGTGAATATAAAGTGAACAAAGAAGAAAAGGCCTCTTCTGTGTTGTTCAGTGCTCAATACCCCACACCTAATACAATGCTAGCCATTGAACAAGTATCCAGTAAAAATATTTGAATGAATCAGACAGGGAAGAACCCTCACTATTTTCAAATTCAGATGCACAAGACTTTGCAGGTTGGGCTTTGCAAACCTGGGCTTTGCAGGTTGCTTCATTGCTTCCAGTTGTCTCACACCAAAATTGTGCTATACTGTCAAACTGGGACAGGAAAAGACATAAGGAGGACTTCTGGTTTCTGGTCAAGCATGTGAGAAGCTTGGAAGTCACCACCCTATCCTAACAAGTGAGAAACTGAACAAACTGAAAAATCAATAGCTCTTAGATCTGTAAGAGAAGTGAGGTTATAGAGCAAACTTCTGCCCCCAAAATTGGAGAGACCAACAGGTGAATATAGAGAATCACAACTTCGCAGAGCAGAGACCTCCATGGGAGCCAGTGCTGGGTAGGAAAACCTAAACTACAGTTGATGAATTACTGGAGGTTCACTGTGGACAACTCAAAGGTAAAAACTTCAGGGGGACCCAGTCACTGGGGGACACCATACTTTTGTGGATTTTATCTCCTGGAGCTCTACTATGCTCTCATAATGAATATTAGAGACAAATCTCCTTGTGCATCTGGCAGAGGGAAGAGGAAAGGAACCATTTTTAAATACAAGAGAGCATTCTGTTCTTCTTAACAAGTTCTGCCCTCAGGAAAAACCATTTAACCAATGTCTAACCTGCTGGGGTATTTTCAGAGCCTAACTGATCTGGGAGAAGGGAAATACACAAATGCAGCCCACTCTAGCTATCCTGTTTTACCTAAGGGAGGGGGAAAACTGAGAAGCATGTATGAAGTTCACAGTGAAGACACATGGGCTTATTAAAAGACTGAGCCCTAATCATAGGACTATAGAATTCTTCCCCTCCCCCCACACCTTCCCACCACATTACTAAGGACGTATTTATAAAATTTACCCAGCACATCATATCTGGCTATCCAAGAACAAAACTATAAGACATTGTAAAAGTAAAAAACACAGTTTGAAGAGACTGAAAAACCATCAAACCCAGACTCAGATGTGGCAGGAATATTGGAATTATCAAATAGAAAATTTAAAACCATTATGATTGATATGCTAAGAGCTCTAATGGATAAAGTAGAAAACGTGCAAAAACAGATGGGCAGTGTAAGTAGAAAGAAGAGAATTCTAGGAAACAACTGAAAGCAGATGATAGAGATCAAAAACACTGTAACAGAAATGAAGAATGCCTGTGATGGGCTTATTAGTGGACTAGACACAGCTGAGGACACAATCTCTGTGCTTGAGGATATCTCCATAGAAATCTTCAAAACAAGAACAGAAAAAAATTGGAAAAAAAAAGAATATCCAAGAACAATGGGACAAATACAAAAGGTGTAACATGTGTAATACTAGAAGAAGAAAGAGACAAAGAAACAGGAAATATTTGAAATGACAGCATTTCCTCAAATTAGTGTCTGACATCCAACCACATATCCAAGAAGTTCAGAGAACACTAAGCAGAACATGTGCCAAAAATATACACCTACACATTTCATATTCAATCTATGAAAAATTAAAGAAAAAAAATCCTGAAAGAAGCCAGAGGGGAACAAAAATTCTTACTTGTAGAGGAATAAAGATAAGAGTGACATCTATCTGACTTATCCTCAGAAACCATGCAGGCAAGAAGAGAATGGAGTGAAATATTTAAAGTGTTGAGAGAAAAACAACTTCACCAGTTGAGAATTCTGTACCCTGCAAAATTATCCTCAAAAGTGAAGGAGAAATAAAGACTTTCTCAGATGAACGAAAATTGAGGGTGTTTGTTGCCAGTAGACCTGCCTTGCAGGAAATGTTAAAAGAAGTTCTTTAAAGAGAAGGAAAATGATATATGTCAGAAACTCAGATCTACATAATGAAAAGAACATCAGAGAAGGAATAAGTGAAGGTAAAAGAAAAACTTCTATTTTCCTTATTCTTAATTGATCTAATAAATAACAATTTGTTCAAAATAGTAATAGCAACAATGTATTCAATTATGTATGCATATTTTTATATATGCTTATGTGTAAGTGAAACAAATAACAGCAATTATACAAGGGAGGGGAGGAAGGAATAAGGATTATTTTGTTATTATAAGGTACTTGCACTACCCATGAAGCAATATGGTGTTATTTGAAAGTGGACTTGGATTAGTTGTAAATGTGTATCGCAAACTCTGAAGGACCACTAAAAAATGTTAAGAAAAAAAAAGTATAACTGATATGCTAATAAAGGAGAGGAAAAAAATCATAGAAAATGCTCAGTTAAAACCAAAAACATCAAAAGATGAATGGAAGACAAATAAGAACAAAGGCAATGAATAGAAAACAGTAACAAATATGATGCATATTAATCCAGCTATATCAATAATCACTTTGAATGTCAGTGGTCTAAATGCACCAATTAAAAGGTAGAAATTCTCAGAGTGAACCAAAAAACAAGACACAACTCTATGTTGTCTATGAGAAACCCATGTTAAGGACATATATAGATTTAAAGTAAATGAATGGAAAAAGATACACGATGCTGACACTAATCAAAAGGAAGCAGGCTTAGTTATATTAATTTCAGACAGAGCAGACTTCAGGGCAAGCAACATTATCAGGGATAAAAAGGGACATTTTATAATGATACAAAGATCAGTTTTCCAAGAAAACATAACAATCCTTACTGTGTATGCATCTAACAAAAGAGTGTCAGAACATGTGAGGAAAAACTGATAGAACTGCCAGGAGAAATACATGAATCCACGATTATAGCTGGAGACTTCAACACCTCTCTATCAGAAGGGGAGATCCAGCAAGAAGAAAATCAGCAAGAACATAGTTGAACTCAACAACACTATCAGTCAACTGCATATAATGAACATATATAGACTACTTTGTTCAAGAACAGCAGAATACTCTTCTCAAGCTCACCTGGAACATCAAACAAGATAGATCACGTTCTGAGCCATAAAATACACTTTAACAAAATTAAAAGAATAAAAATTATACAATGTCTGCTCTTAGACCACTGTAGAATTAAACTAGAAATCAATAACAGAAAGATAGCTAGAAAATCTCAAAATTATTTGGAGATTAAGTGACACACTTCTAAATAATGCATGGGTCAAAGACAAAATCTCAAGGTAAACTAAATGTTTTGAATTAAATGAAAATAAAAGCATAACATCAAAATTTTTAGTATGAAATGAAAGTGGTTCTTAGAGGGAAATTTATAGCATATGTTACTAAATGCCTATATTAGAAAAGAAGAAAGATCTAAAGTCAATCATCTAAACTTTCACCTTAGGAAACTAGAAAAAGAAGAGCAAATTAAATCCAAAGTAAGCCAAAGAAAAGACATAATAAAAATTAGAGCAGAAATCAATGAAATTGAAAACAGAAATCAGTAGAGAAAGTCAATGAAACCAAAAGCTGTTTCATTTAAAAGATAAATAAAACTGATAAGCCTCTAGCCAGGCTAATGAAGAAAAAGAGAGGACACAAATTACTAATATCAGAAACAAAATAGGAGACATTACTACAGATCCCATGGACATTAATAGGATAATAAAAGAGTACTATGAATAACTCCTTGCCCATAAATTTTATAACCTACATGAAATGGACCAATTCCTTGAAAGACACAATCTGCCAAAACTCATACAAGAAGAAATAGGCAATCTGAGTAGGCCTATATCTCTTAAAGAAATTGAATCAATAATTAATAACCTTACAAAACAGCACCAAGCCCAGATGAGTTCACTGTGAATTCTATCAAACATTTAAGGAATAAATTATATCAATTCTCGACAGTCTTTCAGAGGATAAAAGCAGGGGGAATATTTCCTAACGCATTCTATGAGGCAAGCTTTACCTTAATACCAAAACCAGATAAAGATATGACTAGAAAAGAAAACTACAGACCAGTATCTCTCACAAACATAGATGCAAAAACCCTATACAACATATTAGTAAACTAAATCCAGCAATGTATAAAAAGAATTAAACACCACGACCAAGTGGGCTTTATCTCACATATGTAAGACTGGTTCAACATTTGCAAATGAATTAATGTAACTCACATTAACAGGCTAAAGAAGAAAAATCACGTGATCATATCAATAAATGCAGAAAAAGTATTTGAGAAAATCCAACACCCATGCATGTTAAAAATCTGAGTAAACTATCAATAGAGGGGCATTTCCACAAATTGATAAAGAATATCTACAAAAAATTTACAGCTAACATAATATGTTAAACTCACAGCTTTCCCACTAAGATCAGGAACAAGACAAGAATGTTCCTCTCACCACTGTTTTAAACATTGTGCTGGAAGTCCTAGCTAATGAAAGAAGACAAGACAAGGAAGTAAAAATCTGTATTAGATTGGGAAAGAAGAAATAAAACTGTCTTTGTTTGCAGATGTCATAATTGTCTATGTAGGAAATTTGAAGTAAATGACAAAAAGCTCCTGGAACTAATAAGGGATTATAACAAGGTTGCAGGATACAAGATTAATATACAAAAGACAGTCAATTTTCTATATACCAGCAATGAGCAAGTTGAATTTGAAATTAAAAACAGTATACCATTTACATTAGCATCCCCAAAAATGAAATACTTAGGTATAAATCTAACAATATATACAAGGTCTATATGAGGAAAACTATAAAACTCTAATGAATGAAATCAAAGAAATGATAAATGGAGAGATAGTCAATGTTCATGGATAGGAAGACTCAATATTGTCAAGATGTCAGTTCTTTCCAACAAGATATATAGATTCAATGCAATTCCAATCAAAATCCCTGCAAGTTATTTAGTGGATATCGACAAACAGATTCTAGAGTTTATATAGAGAGTCAAAAGGCCTAGAATAGCCAATTCAGTAGTAAAGGAGAACAACAGAGTTGGAGAACTGACCCTACCCAAGTTTAGGACTTACTGATAAAGCTGCAGTAATCAAGGCACAGTGATATTGGCAAAAGAATAGACAGATCAATGGGTCAGAATAGTGAGCCCAAAAATAGACCTACATGAATATAGTCAACTGATCCTTGACAAAGAAGCAAAGGCAATACAGTGGAGAAAAGATAGTCTCTTCAACAAATGGTGCTGAAACAACTGGATGTCCACATGCCAACAAATGAATCTAGACCAGACTTTACACCCTTCACAAAAATTAGCTCAAATGAATCACAAACCTAAATGTAATTCAGAAGTATAAAACTCCTAGAAGATAGCATAACAGAAAATGTAGATGGCCTTGGGTTTGCTGATTACTTTTTAGATATGACACTAAAGGCATGATCCGTGTAAGAAATAATTGATGTGCTGGATTTCATTAAAATTAAAAATTTCTGCTCTGTGAAAAACACTGTCAATAGAATGAAAAGACAAGCCACCATCTAAGAGAAAATATTTGCAAAAGACATATCTAATAAAGGACTGTTGTTGAAAATGTACAAAAAAAACCCCTCAAAACTCAACAATAAGAAAACAAACAACCCAATCAAAAAATGAGCCAAAGACCTTTACAGACACCTTAGTAAAGAAGATGTATGGATGGAAAATAAGCGTATGAAAAGATGCTCCACATCGTATGTTATCAGGGAAATGAAAATTAAAACAATAATGAGATACCACTATATACCTATTAGAATGGCCAAAATCCTGAACACAGACACCACCAAATGCTGACAGGGATGTGGAGCAACAGGAACTCTCCTTCGTTGCTGGTGGAAATGCAAAATGATACAGCCACTTTGAAAGATAGTTTGGCAGTTTCTTATAAAACTGAAGATACTCTTACCATGTAATCCAGTAATCACCGTCCTTGGTATTTTCCCAAAGGAGTTGAAAATTTATGTCTACACAAAAACCTACACAGATGTTTATAGCAGCTCTGTTCATAATTGCCAAAACTTGGAAGCAAACAAGATGTCCTTCTTGTTTGGATTTAAAAACCTGTGGTGCATGCAGGCAATGGAAAATTATTCAGTGCTAAAAAAAAAAAAAAAAAGCTGTCAAGCATGAAAAGACATGGAGGAAACTTGAGTGCATATTTCTAAGTAAAAGAAGCCAATCTGAAAAGGCTACGTACTGTATGATTTCAATTATGTGACCTTGTGGAAAAACCAAAATTTTGGATGCTGTACAAAGATTAGTAGTTGCCAGGGGTTAGGGAGAAAAGAAGGGATGAATAGGCTGAGCCCAGGATTTTTAGGGCAGTGAAACTATTTTTTGTGATACCTTACTGGTAGATACCTATCATTATAAATTTGTCCAAACTCTTAGAATATGCAGCACCAAGAATGAACCCTAATGTAAACCATGGCCTTTGGGTAGTAATGATGTGTAAATGTAGATTCATCCATTGTAATGAATTTACCTCTCTGGTGGGGAGTATTGATAATGGGGGTGATTATGAATGTGTGGGGGCAGGAGGTATATGAGAAATCCCTGTATCTTCCACTCAGTTTTGCTGTGACCCTAAAACTGCACTAAAATATAAAGTCTGTTTTTTAAAAAGCTATGCAAAGACACAAAGAGAAAAAGTATGATTATATAATTTCACTTCTAGAATTTATGTATCAAGAATCAGTCTAGAGAATGGAGATAGCTCTGTATTTACTATACAGTTCATTCAACTAAAGAATATTTATTTTGCGCCTAGGTACTAGATGTAGGGAATATTGTAGTAAACAAATAAATGGAAAACCATCAGATACAAGAAGGGTTATAGGGCATTAAAAATGTCTTGGGGATTAGTTACCATCTGATGGTCAAGGAAGATGGCCCTGAGAAAATGATGTTTAAACTGAGATCTGAATGACAAGCCAAAGCTAGTCATGAGAACATCTGAGAGAAGAGCTAGCTTCCATTACTCACCCTTAGAGTAGGGATGGGCTCCATGTGTTGCAGGAACAGAAGGAAAACAGTAGTGTCTTAGACTTGGAACATAAGACCATGGCAAAGAAGAGTGGGAGATGCACTCGGAGAGGGCCTTGCAGGCTGGAGGATGGAGTTTGGATTTTATTGTAAGTGCAAGGAGAAGACGCTGAGGGATCCAATCAGATTTACATATTTAAAAGTTTACTATGATTGAGCTGTGGAGAATTGATTAGAGGTGGCAAATGTGGAAGTTGGAATATGGGTAGGAGATTATTGCCAGTGTCTCAGTGAGAAATGGTTGCATTCTGAACTGGGGTGGAAGGAGTAAAGGTGGAGGTAAGTGTATGGATCTTGCCTATGTTCTCCATGCAGACTTGACAGTCCTGGTTTGGGTTGTATATTTGTATGTTAGAGATGGGGTGATGGAAAACTGAGAAAAGAGAGGAGGATTACTGGGCTTTTGGTCAGTATCTACCAAGATGTGGAAACAGAGTTGAGGGAAATCATGAATTCTGTTTCAGGCTTGTTAAGTTTGAAAGTCCTATTGGACGTGCAAGTGAAATATCAAGTAGACAGCTTGTATAAATGAGTCGAAGTTAAATAGAGAGGTTGAGGGGGAAGTATAAATTTGAGCATCACTGACTTATTGATAACATTTAAAACCAATGGGAGTTGAAATTACCACAGGAGAAAGTATAGATAGAGAGTAGAAGAGGTTCCAGGGCCAAACCCCAAAGCACACCATTTAGGGATTGATCAGAGGAGGAGAAGTAGGCAAAAAGAAGAGTAACTAGTGAGGTAGAAAGAAAAGCATCAGAGCGAGATGTACGGAAGTAGGGAGAAGAAAGTATTTCAGGAACAAAATATGTCTCGTGTCAGATGCTACCAAGATGCCACATGAAGGAAGAAGTGATATTGGAAGAAGTGATATTAGAATTAGCAACCTGAATGCCTCAGTGGCTGTGAGAAGAGCATATTTAGCGGAAGAATACATGGAAACCTGACTGGAGTGACAGCACAAGGTTCTGAAACAGATTGTAACCTCAGACAATTCTTTCCAGATGTACTTCTATAAAGAGAAGAGAGAAATGGACAGTAGCTGGAAGTTGACATGGGGTGGGGGAGGTTAAGGGTTTCAAAATATATAAAGGAAAAAAATTGGAAACAGTATAAAATGTCTACTAATAGGGGAATGGTTAAATTATTAGCTTTTTAGTGGAATGCAAGCATATGTATTGTGACATATATTCTTTTGTGTGGATAAAGTATATCACAATAACAATTACTAAAAATAAATGTGGCGATCACACATACAAAATGACAAACTGAGCACAGGTGTCTATTTCCTCTTCCCACTGCATACCATATGAAAATAATAGCAAAGGAATAGAAACATAAGATGGCAATAACAATGAGAATGGAAGGGAGGGGAGACACCAATGACTATAAAATGTCAAAGAGGTTCTAGACTTGGGGACAGGAGTGAGAAACAGGAAATAAGACAGAAAGTAAAGTATTTTCTTTGCCCATTTCTGCTTGTAAGAAAAAAGCCCAATGGCCAATGATTATGCCTCAAGCAAAAAAATAATCTCTTAAAGGTTTATTTATGTTTTAAGTGTCAGATGAATTGGAGTATGTTGTGTGGGTATGAGCAGTACAGAGTGATGCCATCTTCTTTGTGGCATTTGGGAAGCATTCTGAGTAAGAGGCCGCTCGGGCAACAAGCCCAGTGCAAATACACAGAAATCCCTGTCTGGTCTCCATTGCCTCATTTTTTTTTTTTTAATTAAGAGACAAAGATATAAACCACATATTTGCAGGAAACCTACAGATAAAGTCAGATATGTGCAAAGAAAACTTTTGAAAAATAAAACCCTCCTTTTAAAAACTTCAGTATCCCCAAAGAAATTCGAAAACATATTACATCCATTTAAAAATGCATCCATTAAAAAAACAAAAGTCCTGGATGCTCTAAAAAAGGAGCACATCAGGGAAGAAGACAGCCTGTGGAAATTAAAATGCAATTTTTGAAATTTTAAAATTTAGTAGATGATTTGGCGGATGAAATTGAGAAAAATCTCCCGCCATGTAGAAGAGGGGTTGGCAAACTTTCCATAAAGAGCCAGATAGTAAGTATTTTCAGTTTTGCAAGCCATTCGATCCCTGTCACAATCATTCACTCTGTCTTTGTAGCACAAAGGCAGATAGGCCTGGCCGTGTTCCAGTAAAACTTTATGAACACTGAGTTGCACATAATTTTTACACTTCATAAAATGTTATTCTTCTTTTGATATTTTTCAACCATTTAAAAATATAAAAATCATTATTAATTAGCTGTGGACCATACAAAAATAGGTAGTGGGCTTGATTTGACCCATGGGGCCATATTTTGTTGATCATTAATGTAGAAGAAAGATATGGATGATGTAGGAAAAGCAAACTAAATTGTGGCATGAATTTAAGCAACTGTGGGCATACAAAAAAGGAAAATCTGATTTTCATGTTGGGAAACTTCTTTGAGATTCTCAGCAGATATGACATTGGACTGCTGAGACTGTGATATAAGAAAAAATAATCCAAACCAAACAAATTGGCCCAGCATTTGAAGAGTGTTTACACAGTCGTAGTAAGGTAAATGCTACTTATTGCTTAACTTTGAATCAATCTACAGTCATAACATAGCAGATCACATAGAGGGTGTAGGACAGAAAACATATGCAATTAACCCTGACAATATAGAAATAATACTGTAGATGACAGAACGTGGGACTTTGAAGGAGATGAACAAGTACAGAAAACATAAAAAGGAGGAAATTAACAAGTATAGAAAAAATAAAAAGGAGTCCTTACTTAGAAAATCACATAGATTTAAATATATTATTTAAGGTTAAAAAAATAACCAATTAAGAACTAAAATTAATAATACCAAGAGCAAACCAAGGAGAGGGGAGGAGGAAACTAGCATATGTGTGCTAGTTCCTGATCATTCTCATCAGGGTATCTAAAGGTAATTCTCTGTCTGATAAATTAAAGGCACTGAAAATAGAAACCTTTAGGAGGTTGTCCCTGAAAATTGCATCTGGGGTTGAAGAAGGGAAATATTTGAATTAAACCGTGTGTGTATGTGTTCTACTTCAAAGAAATAATGGTTTCCAGTGAGAAAAGATGGGACAGGAGACTGGTGTTTTTCACTATAAGCCCTTTTGTCTAACTTTTTTTTTTAAATCCATGTGCATGCTTTTTTTGTTAGCAACAAGAAGATTAAAAATAGAATGATATAGAAGCATAAAAGTTACTTAAATTGTTAAGCAACTAAGGATACATAAAAACATGTGCATGGACATGGGTTCTCAAAAAACAGTTTATAAAAATAAAGGTAATTGTGTTAATGAGATGAATCTTGAATAAAATTTTCTTTAATTTGTAGAAGTCAGTATTTTAAAAGAAAATGTAAATTAATACAAAAATGGTTTTTTTTGTTATAATTCATCTCACCTCCATTTTATTCTCTTCCCTATTATATGTATGTACTAAGATTTTCAAAGCTCTTTCACTCTTAGATTATCAGGCTATTTGTCTGAGTTGATCAGTTTATCTGAACTTGAGTTTGAGCCTATATTGGTCAGCTTGGACTGCCATAACAAAACACCATAAACTGAGTGGCTTAAACAAGAGAAATTTATTTCTCACAGTTGTACAGGCTGAAAGTCTGAGATCAGGGTGCCATTAGGGTTGGGTTCCAGCGAGAGCTCTCTCCTTGGCTTTCAGAAGGCCACCTTCTTGCTGTGTCCTCACGTGGCTGAGAGAGAGATAAAGAGCTGTCTGGTGTCTCTTCTTATATAAGAACATTAATCCTATGAGATCCAGATGCCACCTTATAATCTCATTTAACGTTAATTACTTTCATAAAAGGCCCTATCTCCAAATACAGTCACGTTGCGGGGTTAGGGCTTCAACATGTGTATTTTGGAGAGATACAAACATTCAGTCCATAACAGCACCCATTGAATTAAATTGTCATTTGTCTGAATTGAACATATGGACAAATTGTTCGTAGGTTTTGCCACCAAGAAAACATGGAGCTGGGGAGTGGCTGTCCTTCATACAGGCTTAATGGTTAATGCCCCAAAACACTACTATTGGAAGCTTTGCACAGGCTGACCCCTACCCCTAACAGATTCTAGAGTTTTAGGCCAAACCCCAGACTCCCCACCCCGCCCCTGCTAAATTCAATTGCAGCAACATTTTATTAATGCTTTTTTTTTTTCCCCTGAGTGCCAATAGCATGGTGATCCCAACTTCCCAAGACCCATCAGCCCTTCCTTTTCTGTAAAATTATGCAAAATAAACGCTCAGCCTTTTGATCATTTCATTTGATCTTCACGACAACTTTGTAAGATGGGCAGAGAAGGTGTTTTTATTCACATTTTACTGGTGATGTAATTGAGAGACAGAGATTAGCACTGCCCTCATCAACAATGCAGAAAACGTGCCTCCTACAATAAAGAGAGTGGAAAGAGCCCTGGGCTAGGGGTCAGGAGACTGGTGCCAGTCCCAGCTCTACCCTTGGCGTACCTATATTAGGACAAAAGCAGGGTTGATTTTGATAAATTTATCTTAATTGATTCAACTAAGGAAGCATTCTAGCACTGGGAACCTCAGTGAGATAACGCGTGTCTTTTTTTCCGTATGTCCATCAAGCCAGAGTGAGATCATGAATTAAGGATGGCATTTGAATTCACCAGCAGTGTGACCTTGGATGAGTTACTTCATGTCTCTAAGCCTGTTTCTCTGTAAACCAGAAGTAATAACTACTTAGTAGGTTGTTAAGAAAATGAAAGATGATTTATCTGAAGTACTCAAAACAGTTCTTCCCATAGACTGCGTTACAAAATTGTATCTAATATTATGTCTGGAGTGGCATTAATAAGCTCTTCCTCCACATTCCCAAGCCCAACTTGAGCAGACTTGACCAGGCATGTTCTCATAGTCATTTCGGAGGAGCAAGAAAGATGCAAGCTTGAAAGGCCTCTTAAGAATTCAGCTCAAACCTGGTCCATCCTCACCCCTGCCTAGTTCTTTTGGTCAAAGCAGGCCTTCCCTCTTGCCCCACCCCAGCCTCAAGACATGGAGAAATGGATGCCACCTGGTGACTGAGGACCTTGGGTCATATTGCAGAGGGTCATTTGGCACTGAGGGCATTTTTGTTATCAATCTACCACATTGTTATTCCAAAGGAATTGTTGTAGAAATATGCAATGATGATGATGATCAAGGACCATTTTTATGGTTCATATTTGATTTCCCTTTTTCTTTTGTCATGCTTTCATTCATCCAACATTCGCGCAGGGGTTTGCCCAAAACGTACGTGCTCAGAGCATATGTGCGCCTTTGCACCTGCACGCATAGCATCTCCCACATGTTGTGCTCATCTGGGCAGATGAGTGATGGGTTTTTCTGCTGTACTAAGACAGAACAGACAAGAGTACAGCGTGATCCTCTCCCTCCATATTTCTCTTGACAGGCACAACAATCTGGGCTGATAGGAAGAGCAGCCCTTGATAACCAGAGCTATTTGGGATGCCAGAGACATCTTGTTTTCTGTTGACTGCCTGTGTGCATCTGTTTATTCCCTCTATGAGGTTTTACTGTTAGAAACTCTGATGCCCAGCAGCATGAATTTGGGAGACAGCAGATCTTACCAGCGTTGCATGCAAGTATCCACTTCACAGACTGTGAGCAGTAGTCTACACATCTGGATGATGTGCCTTTATAAATAGCTCCATCAGGTGCCTGGGGAATCTGGGCTCTATCTTTGGTGTGGGATTAGGACACTTTGTGCCTGACTGTCCCTGGAGACAGGGAAGAGCTGACTCTGAGTCTGAGGGAAACCAGTGGCCCGGCTGAGTGTGTGTAGTTGCTGCAAAGCCCAACATGAATAAGGAGCATCCCTTTGCCTCTCCTCATTTGGTACCTTTATCTTTCCATTTTCTTTTCTCTCCTTTTCCATATTTTCTCACTTTCTTCTTGTTTCTATGCCTACCTTTTCCACTGGTGCCTGTTAATCTTCTTTCTCGTCAGTTGTTTTTCTTTAGATCTTAGCTCACCAACCTAACACCGTCTCACAGTGCTTACACCTCAGGTCAGCTGGCTTCCAAAGACCTCCCATTTCCACTGCACTGCACTATTGCTTCCCCAAATCAGGCTTGGGACTCAAGCATTGGGAGAGCATATTAATGACACTCAAGGGATATGAAGGTATATTTTCCTGAACACATAGTATTGGTCAGGGAGTTTTAAAGTGATTTCAGTAAACCATTTCTAACCCTTGCCCAAATGACAAGATAGGTATTATTTCCAGGGTATGGAGGAACACGCTTAGAAAGGTTCAGTGACCTGCCTGAGGTCACAGTGCTAGTGAATGCCAGTGCTGGCCTTCAGTCCAGGTCTGCATGATGCCAAATGCTAAAGCTTGTTTCATTACATCACTCTCTGTGTCAATCGAAAACGAAAAAATTGAGGATCAGAAATGTGATTTATCTTGCTAAGAATTACAGTGCTAGAATTCCTCTGCATTTTTGGCTCAATATAAGAGAAATCTAATTGGGAGAAAGGCTGTTTTAGTCCCAACCTAGGAATTTCAAGAGCACAGCTGGGACTTGAATCAGTTTTCTGACACTCAGGTATATAGGAGCGGTGATATATAATAGCAAACCAGACAGTTCTTTCATTCATTCAACAAATAACCATTGAGTGCCTGCTATGTGCCAGACACTATTTTAAAGTTTGGAATTCTTCACAAAATAAGAAAGATCCCTGCCCCTGTGGAGGTTGCAAGCCAGTGGGAAGAGATAGATGATAAACAATAGACAAAATGAGTGAACTATGAGTGTGTTAGATGATACTTGCTATGGAGAAGGAGGCAATGGAGCAAGATAATGAGAATTGAAAGTGCCAGACGGAGAAATGTTACATTTTTAAATAGGGAGACAGCAGAGGACTTACTGAAGAGGTAATATTTGAGCAAAGGCTTGAAGGAAGTGAGGGAATTAGACATGTAGGTGTCTGGGAGAAGAACATTCCAGGCAAAATGAGAAGTGGGTATAGATGGCATTTGTGAGCAACAGCAAGAAGGCTGGTTATAGTGGGAGCAGAATGTATTACAGAAAGAGTAGTAAAGATGACATCGGACATATCCAGATTGCTTGAAGCTTTGTAAGCTATTTTAAAGATTGAAAATAAGGGCAAGAGCGAAACAGAATGACCTATTAGGTGCATAGGTACTCAGATAAAGTAATCTAGGTGTGGTGTGATAGTGTTTCTGATCAGGATTGTAGCAATGTTGGTGATGAAAAGAGACTGGAATCTGCATATATTTGAAGGTAGACCCCTCAGGTTTTTCCAAGAGATTAGATGTAGAATACTAGAGAAAGAGAGGAGTCTATGATGAATCCAAGATTTGGGGCTTCAGCAATAGGAAGTACCAAGTTTCTCTCAGATGTAGAAGGCAGTTTTGGGCATGTTGAATTTGAAATGTTTGCTAGATATGCAAATAGAACTGTGAAATCATCAGTTGTGCACATTATTCTTTAGTTTGGAGAGAAGACTGGGCTGGAGATAATTTGGGATTTATCAGGATGTATTTATGGTAAAAAAAAAAAATCATGAGACCCAGTGGAGAGCATCAATGTGATGTGTGAAATGAAAATCAGTGCAGTGGGTGGTGAAATTTGTCTGGCATTGCTCCAAAGGCAAGACTCAAGAATCAGTGAGAAGGATGATGGAAGTCTGACTTTGGTTTCAATACAAAAGACCGTTTTAAACCACTAGAGCCTATTAGCAATGGAGTGTCCCTATTTCACAGGATGCATTTTCTGATGCTGTGGATTTTCAGGGAGAGTCTTGAATCTAGATCATTATTTTCCCAAATTTTGTGCAGCTCCAAAAAGAAGAAACAAAAATAGAGAAAAGAAAAGAAAAAATAATTTTCAATTAGAGGATTAACATTTTATCTTTATCGAAGTAAAGTTGTTTACACACATGCACACATACCTTGGTATGTTCATCGTGGTCCAGGTTTACTAACCACCATTTTAGATGTCTTAAAGTGGATTGGATTCTCACCTTAAATTTACATTTGAACCCATTGACTATTTAGATTATTTCTAACTTTCCATTTCTGTGAGTCTGTGGTTCTGAGCAGTTAGGAATGAAAAAGGCCATCACTAAACTTCGATATGGACAAATTAAGGAAAAAAAATTGTTTTGGGCCAAATTTATCTTTTTTTTTTTCTTCTTTTAATAACGCCACCACATGATGTCTTAGAACAGTGGTTCTCAAACTTAGTCCCAGGACCCTGTCGTACTCTTAAAAGTTACTGAGGACTTCAAAGAGCTTTTGTTTACATGGATGGTGCAAATATAGGAGAACAACCAATACACTGGTTAATAAGGATCTCAGATGGTGGATTGAAACCTGCAAAATAAAACTGAGATTCATTAAAACCTACTTTCAAGATAAGAGAGCCCTAGTTTGACTGAAATTAATTTGAAGAAGACTCAAAGTTTTAGATTTCCTCTAAATTCAGGAAGAGCCAATGATGTGATTCAATAATAATAAAGGTTTAGACTTCAATAATTCACTTTTATAGTCAGTACATTGAGGACACTGACTTTTGAAGGAAATATTAATAAGCTACAACACCCTGTGGAGCAGACTGGAAAGTAAAAGGTCTAAAACAGATGTTACGTGAGGAACAGTTGAAACTAATAACACCACACTGTATACTTGGAAAAATTACTAGTATTGCTTGTCCATTACTGCTACTTAGGGGTGCTACACTGCTCAGAAGAGATGAGCATCACAAATTAGGAAGCGTGAACTGATCCAGATGATATTAAAACGGTGGGTTAGAGATGGAAAAATGTGAAATAACACTACATATATTTATCTCTCATTCATTCAAGAGGAAATGTGTTCAGCTTTTACCTGGAAAGTTTCTAGTAGTGAGATATCTTCTCTTTGGGAGGCATGAAGTTTAAGAGCTTCATTCATCCTAAGATATTTTGGTCCAAACCCAAGAATGACCAAGTGGATCTCATAAGCTACCTTGGAAATGGAATACAATAGAAGAGATAGCTTTAAAAACTTTTTAAACCACCTCTTTCCATAAAAGAGTTAAGGTGACAGAAGAGGGCATTATTAGGACTTATAAATTAATTAATTCATGTTGTTGCAAATGGCAAGATTTATATGATAGGACAAAACTCTAATGGACATGAAAAAAGTTGTAGAACATTTGTGGAAAAGGAATCTTGGGAAAGGAATTTTAGGTGCAGTCTAGCTGGCTAAGATTGGAATAGATTTATTTAATTTTTTAAAATTTAATATCAAAGCACACTAGTACAAAATTAGAATTGTTTTCTTTCTGTTTAAAAGGACAAAGTTTTATTAGACTATTTGTCTGCTCTTGATAAGAGATTGTGAAAGATTTTTTAACTTTTTGGGTAATCTACCTAGACAGAAAAGATTTTGTGTCTTACCAAAGTAATGTACTGTCCTTCACATTTATCAGGTCTTTAATTACTTAAGAAAACCCAGTCTTCTCAATATTAAAAGAACTAAGTTTTGTTCACAACTCTGTAAGCTTCTATATTTGCCTTTAACACCTTCTGTTGTCACTTGGGTTAAGTAAATAAGTATTATTTCATTTAAAATATTTTAATTAATTCAAATGCCAAGTATTCTGTGAACTAGCCCATCCTTCCTGATATTTAGAGGACCCCTTTTGGGTAAATGAACATCAAAAGCCGACAAAGTAGACATCAGTGGTTTGTTGTATATGTGTTTTTCTCTCCCTCCTCCCCGTCCGCTCCTCCCCTCTTCTCCATCATTTCTCCAATCTTGAGTAAGATTACACAATGGAAGCCAATAAAAGAGGGGACCCTGGAACTAAAGAAGAGACATTGCAGGATGGTAAGGGAAGAAGGAGCCAATGTTTAGAACTTGCAAATACTTGATTATAAAATGAGATGCTGCAAGTGTGTTTACCACTTTCTGATAATTGGCCATAAAGCTCCCTTTGTCCTGCCAGTGGATATAAACAATCTATGCATTCTCAGTTTTTTCACAATCAACCCACTGGGCCTCATGCAAGCTTACCTAGTTGAGCATTTGTACAGCCATTGGGAGCTTAAAATTGCAGTGTTCTCTTATAAATCAAAACCCAGTAAATTAAAAGAGAATTTGTATTGTAAAACGGTTAAGGGATAATTGAATTACAAAATAAAATTTAACTTTAAAAGCATTTTGTAATATGTTCTTTCAATATCAAACTTCTTTAAAGTATTTTATTACTTAGCAGAAAATCTTCAAGTTTACCTTAAAGAACTTAAAACTTGAGTTCTTTGCAGTTAAATACAGATCAAAAATTACTATAAAACATAGCTGAAATTATTGTATATGGGTAAATTAAAATAGGAATCATTTGCAAAAAAGAAAGTAATTTGCAAACAACCCTACCAGATGTGATGTGTCTTTTGCATAAAGTGAGATCTCCCTGTAAAACAGAAATTAAAGTCTTTAGAAATGTGCTTTCAGCCTGTCTATAGAAAGGCCAGGACCACTTCAGAAAAGAAATGCCTGGACTTCTGCTTGGTGTCACTATGCATAGGGGTTAAGATAACAAACTCCCTCTGGCCTCTTTCAGGGCAGCAAAACAAACCAAAATTGTCTTCAGGGTTGTAAATCCAGAGAATGATGTACCTGAACATGGAGAAAGAGAACTGGGGCAAATGTTTTTTTAATCTTTGCCTTTGGGCACGACTTTTTTTTAATTGGTTTATTGTTTCTAATAAATATGAGGTACTATCTCTTTGTCTTATGAACTATTATTTTGATTTAGGCTCTTACTATGAAAAAAACAAGCACGGCATATTAGAGAAAATTATCATCTAGAATTGGGTGTCAAGAGAGGTGTGAGTATTGGGCGGCAGAGGAAAGGACAGCAGTTGAAATAACACTATGGAGCTATTAAAATTTGCTAACTGCACCTCCCAGTGGGACAGTGTGATAAATAGATTGACGGGAGTTTAACATGTACTTGTTCCAAACTGCACATAGAAAGTTTAAGCTCTTTAAAGGGTCAGGTTATGGCATTCACTCCCAAAACTTGGTTGCTGTTGGGTATTGGGGCATCATGATAGAAGAAGTAACTGAGATTGAGCTGGAGTGCTATACGAGAATTTTCAGGCAGAACAAATGAAAGTCTGCTCTGAGAATCCAAAAGGCAGCAGCAGACTGGGGGAACTGGAGTCATTAAGGCTCTTAACAAGTTAATGTGTAGCAATCTAATAACAATTTCATAATACAGCCAAGGCTAAGAATCAGCTCATGAATGGGGCCAATACTTGTATCACTGTCTGATTACGAATAGAAAAACAGTGCTTATAAGTGGTAGGAATCTTTATTCCTCCCCATTTTGTTATATCCATTTGCATGGAGGCATATCCTTGTAGGTTCATATAGTCTTAAAAATCTGTGCCTAAAGCTTTGAGTTTTGTGATGTTCAAGCAAGTGATACCAAATTACTGCTTAGTAAGAGTATATTCTGAAGGAAAAGTGAAGCAGCTCCTTGAGTGTTAGCCTCAGAGCACCTGAATTTATGATAAAGGGAAATTTATAACAAAAGTATGCATGGTGGGCTGGTGAGGGTGCATTCTGTGTTTGTTACTCAACCAAAGTGTGTTTGCTTCTTGGTGAGTTGAAATCAAACCCTTCACTAGAAGTAGTTGTCACACAAAGTACAATTTATTTGCAGCAAATGAGGAGACCACAGGGAATCACTTTCAAAGCTGTGGCTCTCCAAGCAAGGAAAAGCAGGGGCCTTTTATGTTGGATGGGGAATGAATATTCAAAAGGGAAGTTTCATCATCACATGTAGAGGTGGGTAATCACTTGCACAGGTGCAGTTTGAAGACATGCTTCCACATACATTGCATGTTATGGTAATAAGGCCTCAGATCCTCCTGGGGCAGAAATCTTAGCATTAAAGTGAAGCAAAGGTAACTTTTGGACAAATCTCAGCCCATCTGTGCAGGCGTCTGTCTTGTGGTGGGGTTTGGACCAGTTCAGGGCAGTTGGTGATTGCATCTCTTAACTTAAAAACAACTTTGAGAAACAGTTAAGTGCTTTTGAAACCTCCCTTGAGTTACTTGGGGCAGTTAGTCGGTGA
The DNA here is from genome assembly GCA_031878705.1 of Tapirus indicus. Taxonomy (NCBI): domain Eukaryota; kingdom Metazoa; phylum Chordata; class Mammalia; order Perissodactyla; family Tapiridae; genus Tapirus; species Tapirus indicus. Next base: position 22,144,308 of record CM062935.1, read on the forward strand.
TAAGTTGACTTGGCATGTTTGTGTTAACCTCCACCTGAATCTCCAGTTGAATGGCTTGTCTTGGTGCTGAGGGTGCTCTGTTTCCTAGGAAATGTGCACGGTAAAGAATGACCTTCCAGGAAGTTGAGTATATTGATGTATAAGCAACTTTATCCTCTTGCCTTTCCCTTCCTGATTTACAGCCTCTGTGACTGGTTTATAGGAGTTTTCAAAAGGTGTGATTAGCTTCACTTGCAAGAAATTTGCAAGGAATATCAGGGTAACTCTGTGTCAGCTATGAATTCATTCATCTCATCTGAAGGAAAAATTTTAGAGCAGGAAAGAGCCAGATTCACAGGTGCTGACTTGTGAAACATGGTGGTAAGTGCATTTCTAGCTAAAAGAGCCAAAATTCTAGCTTCCTAATCATGCAAAGGAAAGAAGGGTGACAACAGGTAAAAAGAGGGAAAACTAAATAACAAAACATTTACTCATTTGTACCATCTAGGTCAGAGGTCCTGCTCTCCCATCAAAATTAAGAGGGCAATTGATATGGTTGCGCACAGAGGTTAGAGGGAAAATGGCTGGCAGCCTGTGACTCGAGGATGTAGGGTGGAAGAAAGAGGCTGACAAGTTTGATTAGGAGCCATGTGAGCACAACACACAGTGGGTGGAGAGCAACAAAGAAATTCACTGCTGATTAAATAGTAAGGCTGGTCTGTGAGCACAGACTCAGTGGGAATGGTTTCATTTCGTTAATTCATTCACTTATTCATTGTGGCTGCATAGAGCATCTATTAAATGCAAGGTACTCTGGGGACCGCAGTTGTAACCATTCTGTCCTCACTGATCATATAACTTAGTGTTCCAGTTATAGGTTTGCAAAACAAATTACCCCGAAACTTAGTGGTGGAAGACGACTATTTCTGATGCGTATGGATTATATGGGTCAGGAATTCATTCGGGGCAGTGTGGGGATGGTTGTCTCTGCATCACGGTGTCTGAGGGCCTCAGCTGGAAGATTCAAAGGCTGGGGGCTGGAATCATCTGAAGCTTGTTGACTCTTTTGTCTGATAGTTGGTGGGGTTGGTGGTAGCTGTTAGCTGAGACCTTAGCTAGGGGATTAGCCCAAACTCCTACCCATGGTCTCTTCATGTGGTCTGGGCTTCCTCACAGTATGGTGGCTGGGTTGCAAAGGTGAGTACCAGAGAGGGTGAGCCAGACATAAGCTGTTTCTTTTTTATGACCTATCCTCAGAAGTCACATAGACAGCATCAATTCCCCTGGCCTCAATTGGCCAGTACCGTCACAGACCCTGCTGAAATTCAAGGGGAGGGAACATCAACCCCAAATGTTAGTGGAAAAATGCCAGTCACAATGAATGCAAAGCAGATATGTATGTGTGTGTATGTATATATATAAAATCATCTTTGGAAAATACAATCTACTATACGTAAGAGTGAAAGAAAAAAGTTACCACAACACAAAATAAAAAGTGATAGGTATTGTTTGTGAATATTTTGCAAGTGGTAGCTCAAAGAATAGTACCATTGGAAATATACTAATAAAAAATAACACCTAAGCACTGTTTTCTAAACTTGAATCACCTGCATGTCTCTTCTACTATTATCTTGTTGCCGTTTGTACTATTTTTTCCTTATTTTTTTTGTTAAAATTGATCCACTGTTTTTTTACTCAAATTTGTTTTAAAAGCAAACTAGATATTACTACCAAAAATAAAGTTTATTTTTTGCCATAATTTATTTGCCATAAATTAAAAGTAAAAAGTAAAAGAGAACAGTTGTTAGATGTTAGATATATTGCTTTCTGATGAAGGTTCTGAGGCTGAAGTGAAGCGAGCCCCCTGTTTGTCAAAAAAAAACATGTTAGCAGGTGTTAGAAAGATGTTCAATCACACCATGAAAAATTGAGGTTTTTCCCTTGCCTTAATCTGAAAGATTGAAAGAGAAGTGGGAGAGAATGATCCCTAGTGAGAAGGTCAGTGATATTTAAGGCCAGGTCTGTGTGCCACCCAACATCCTTTAAAGAACTATCAATATTATGATCATATTTTGTTGACAAACACTGATCCAGAATGATACAAATTATAGATAGCTTTCATCTGCATCAACCAAGTTCCTGGGATCCATGAGGAAGACCAGCATCTGGCACAGAGTTGATGCTTGTTAATTAATGAATGTATTTGTAACCCGCCAACTGTCAAAGGCTGGGTCCTCTGCACCTCTATGTTTTGTTTTATTTTGCACAAACACCTCCCTGAAATATCCAGTGAGCAATAAAAGGCCTTGGCTGGTTGGCTTCTGCATAAAGTCTAGCTACCCCATTATCTTATTACCATTCCCTACATGCTGGCAGAATTAACTTTTTGCTTCCCTACTGTGGCATAACTAATTCCTAGACTTTACAGGACCCCCTTAAGTCCAGAGCCCCCAGGCTGACTTGCACTTTTTAGTATGCAGGTATCTAAATCTTATAACAGCCATTCCTAAACTAGCTATTAGCACCTGCTGGGCCCAATTGTAGTAGGCCCTAGAGATATCGGAGGGCAACAAGAAATGGACACTTTCTTGGAATACAGAGAAAGGCCACTTGGGAGGAGCTATTTCATCCCTAAAATTTAATTAATTGTTTAGCAACCCCATTGTCTTGTCTTTAGTGTTTTATGATGAATACTTCCTTGGGATTTTTCCCAGTGGAGATGATAACTCGAGAATAAGTGTCATTTTCATGGCCTTCTCCACCTGGACCTTTTCTTTCTGGTTTTCAGAGGTATGGAGGTCTGCAGAGTGAGGAAGAGGACAAGAGCTAGCTATTTATCTTTGGGCAATCCTATCTGTAGCCTTCACCCTACTCTAGGACTTCTAACAGTGGTGCTTTTCTAGGCATGGGGCTGGCGTTAACAGACCTTCTTTTCCTTCTTTATTTGTAGTCGGCTACAGTGAAGCTGTCAAAACCGGTGGCTCTGTGGACTCAGCAGGATGTCTGCAAGTGGTTGAAGAAACATTGTCCAAATCAGTATCAGATCTACAGTGAGTCATTCAAACAGCATGACATAACTGGTAAAGTATGCAGCATCGAAAATATTTCACTCCCTGTTGCTCTCCCATCATGATGGCCTTTCCCATACCCTCACAATGAAACAGCGTCTTCCTGCTGAAATTTTCTGGCATGAGTTTACTTTAAAAGGGGTGATAAATTCCAGAACTGTGTGAGCCATGCTCCTTAACAAAGCATAAATGGTTATTATGGAGAACCATGGATTTTGAGCGTCCAGTACAGAAGTATGTGGGAATCAGGGTAAGGGGTTGGGAGAGTCTAGAGAAAATAAGAGTGTGCCAGTCCTAGAGAAAAGAACGGGAAGAAGTCTTTCAAAGTAACTTGGTTACAAGATCGTAGGTAAGATGTTCTAAGTAGAAAAGATTTATAAATAGGAAAATGATGAAGTGAATATAATAATACCAAACCACTGCCCCTAAGATGTATACCTTCAAAGGACAAATTAAGACTCCATTTAGATCAAGGCACTTTGAGTATTATATGTGGAGGTCAAGAAGTTCTTGGAAGCAGAAAATATGAAAGTGTAATGAACCATAAAAGCCCTTAGGATCAGGTCTCTCAGTTGGAGGAGGGGGAGGGCGTCAGGGAATGGATAGGTCCACTGTGGGAGCCCATCAGAGGAAGGGGGTCTTTTCCAGACCTTGCCTGCCCTGCCGCCTTGAGATTCTGCTTCTATGTGGGCAGCATTCCTCCCTCCCTCCCTCCTTTGGAAACACTGTGATGAAGGATAGGACTGAGGAACACGCTGTGTGCACCAAAACTGTGCTTCAGGGGGAAAACCATGTTAAGTTCTGAGTCTATTCCAGATTCTTCCTTTTTTCTAAGAAAAGACGGATACTCCAGTGGGAAACTGAGTTGCTCTTGAGTAGCTCAGCACTCTAGATGCCAAGCCTCTTATAACTCACACTATCTTCAGAAATTTTAATCTCTCTGTGTTTTATTCACTCCTATTACTTTGAAAAGGGGCACGTTAAGCCAAAAGGATTTATTTTTGCAGTTCAGTACTTACCCTGTAGCTTTGAGATCTGGAGCAGATCACAACTCCCTCGGGCAGGACTTAATGGGTAGTTTTCAAAGTGTGTTCCGTGGAGCCCTTGGGTGTTCTAGAGGCTGCCAAAGGGACATGATTTGGGTTGAGATGGGTGTGTCAACCAAAGCAGCTCCCTTTATGTCTATTTTATGTGTTCAAATTGTACAGAAAACTTGATTTGGAAGAAAGAGTTCTAATAATAATAAAAGTAATGTTCTGCAGGCACTGAGCTAGATTATCATAGATTCCTGCTGACCAAGTTGGTAATGTTTAATATGTAAGAACACACTCAAGTGTATCTCAAGCTGAGTTAACAGAGAAATCCTCCTAATTTAAGTATAAAAATGGTCTTTAATGCACTTTCTTTCTCACTCCAACTAGAGATAATAGCCCTTTTGGATGAAATTTCTGAAATCCTGAAGGTGGTTTCAGAACTTAGCTTAGATTCCAAGTGTCTAGGTTTTTTTCCTTAGTCCTTCTCTTAAGATTATAAGAAATTCTATACAGAGTCAGTCATTTCACCCCTAAAAGTAATTAATCAGTAACCATTTGGTTGATTATGGTAGCCTTCATTGGATAATGTCTGCCTAATGTTTCTTAACGCCTGTGTGATAGTGATGGCAAAGCCTTTTTCATTTGAAAGTAGTGATCTTGTTTGAAAGTAGTGTTATCTTTTATTAGGGATGGGAATTATGAGATACCCTGGAGGGAAGGGTAAGCATTTATAATGGCTTGAAGAGGGTGAGCATTACGCCCCTCAGAAATAAAGATCTCATGCTTCAATGCTTAGGGAGTAAATGGTACTACTTCCCAAGGCTTTCTGCTAAGTGACTTGAGGAAAGGGGGTTTCAGACAGCTGTCATATTGCTTTTGGTGGCACACGAGGTCTCCATGGAACACCTTTGGTATTGGTAAATTGCAACCTTCTTGGGATCTTGGGCAAGCTGCTTAACCTGAGCAAGTTATCTAACCTTGCTTCCTCATCTCCAAAATAGAGATAATAATAATAATACCTGTCTCAGAGTTATTGTGAAGATTAAATAAAATAATGTAAGAAAACCACTAAGTCAGCCATTTATTGACACCTTCTACATGCCAGCATTGTGCCTTGAATGTCAAGACTCATCTGGAGGTGTCTAAAACCATACGTACCACTACTTCATCCTAAGGGCAGCCTATGCTCTGGCAAGAAAAGAAAGCAGGGGGGCCGCCCGGTGGCGCAGCGGTTTAGTCCGCGCTTGGCAGCCCGGGGTTCGCGAGTTCGGATCCCAGGCGCCCGCGGACGCGCACTGCCTGTCAGCCATGCTGTGGCGGCGTCCCATATAAAGTGGAGGAAGATGGGCACGGATGTTAGCTCAGGGCCAGTCTTCCTCAGCAAAAAGGGGAAGATTGGCAACAGATGTTAGCTCAGGGCTGCTCTTCCCCACCAAAAAAAAAAATAATAAAAGCACAACATTTAAAAAAAAAAAAAAAAAAGAAAAGAAAGCAGGGAATTATTTGGAAACTTAGGGAACAGAGAGAATGATTTCAGATTAACATTTGACCCACATCTTTTTGACCTTCACCTATTTGAGGCCTCAGAAGATCACTGTCTTCCCCTGTTCTCTGGCCCCTCCCTCTCTAAGGGTGAATGTAAAATACCCAAATGATCACAAGTGCCAAGTAGCCAGAAAATAGCATTCAGGACTTAAGCGAGCCTGCAGTTACCAGCTCTATGATGGTAGAAGCTGTGGGCATCCTAGTACCCTTGGAGGCTGTGATAAACAGGTCAAGGAGGTTTGAAAAAAATCAAGACGTGTGATGAAGGAGCAAACCTCCACAGCCTATGCAAGTGGTGGAGTGACTTAGGGTGAGTGCAGGGCAGTGGTTACAAATGCCAGGTCAAAGCCCAGAGCAGCGACTTAGCTGTGTGATTTTGTGAAGGTTACTCAGTGCGCTTCAGCCTTCTTTACTTGTAAAAAAGGAGATGATAGTAGTACCCGCCTCCTAGTGCTGCTGTGAAAGTTGTTGATGGTCATAGTAAGCATGCGATGAATCCTAGCTACAGCTGTTTTCCTAAGTGCTGTTCTGATTTCTATGAAAACAAACAACACAAATAAACAGTGTTGAATTCATCTATCTATCTTATCCTAAAAATTGGGAAATGAGCACATGACAGGGGGAAAAGTGGGTTGGTAAAGATCCTGTGCTTATCTACAAGGCTGCATAAAGATGTTCATGTATCTCATTTATGCTTAGATTCTCCTGAGTACTGCTGTTCACTTATTTTTCTTAAAGTAAGGATCTCCAATATCATGCTCATCAAGGAAGCATGTTATATCAATGTAACATACAAACAGTCCCTTAATTTTAGAGGCAGATGGTACAGTGATGGTAAATAAAAAGGACATATATTAAATGGAAAGAAAAGCAAAAGAAGATGGGCTTTCTGATCATAGACCTGAGTCAAATCCTCCCCGCCTTGTCCTCCACCTCCAGTCTTTGACAAGTAATAGCTGTACAACATCCTACAAGTTAGTCTCCTATCAACGAAATAAGAATAATCTTTATCTTAAAGGGTTGTTGGGAAGATTAAATGGTATGATACATGTGAGGTGCCTAGTTTAATGCCTGATATGTAGTAGACATTTATCCATTTAACAAGTATTTATGGAGCATCTACCCTGTACCAGGTTTTGGGAATGCAGCAATAAATAAGATGGACAGTGATCTGTGCAGGGAAAAAATTGTGCTTCCATGGAAAACTATGTGTCGTCAATAGCACACCATTTTGGGTTACCTAATTCTGATTCTTCACAGCTGTTTTATAACTCTATACATTGTAGGTAACTGATAGCAATACAAAATAAGTCTTGGTGTAGATGTGTAAATTCTGTCCCACAGAGGTTCAGTTGATTTCCCTAGCCACTGTGGAAAAGGTGAGTTTTGCCTCCTATCTACGCATTCGTTTTATTCTTCCAGATCTATAAATGTGTCTACTGTTTGAATTCTCCTTTGAGCTGATTGTACCATCTTATCAGTTTCCTCATCAATGAGTTAAATAAAATCTTAAATGTGTTCATTTTTGTATTTGATGAGAGGCATGATTTTAACCTTTTTTGAAAATTACCATTTAACTTCAGTAGTTGTTTAATTTCTTTAATTTATGTTTTGACCAACAATTCCAGTATATTAACATTTTCCTGAGGCCTTTGTTTGAAGGACATTGCATTCTAAACAAATTCTCCCCCCAGTTTATCCAAAGTCTAAGAAAACCTAAGATATATTTTAACCCACCAGCTTTCAAAACCTTTTGCAAATTTCCTATTGTGTCCAGAAGGCACCTGCTATTTTGTGGCAGATGTGTTTGATCAGAAGAGAAGTTACTGGTGTTAACTCCCTGCAGAAGCGCTCTTAAAAGGCATAAGATGGTTAAAACACCTGAGAGGCATTAGGATAGATAGATTTAAATCATCAGATTAGGCTTGAAGGAAAGAAATTTGTCTATTTTCCTGTGCTTGCAAAATTCTTTCCCCAGCTTTCTGAGGCCCGGCTTGGAATGCTGATGAGGAAGCTCTACTGGGGCCAGGTGTAAGCTCACAGGCAGCTTTTAGATCCTTTTTTATGCGCAGTTAAGAATCTTTTCAGGTTTGAGAGATTTCAGCCTCTGGCTGTGCCTGCTCGTCTTCCTGTGGTGGTTCCTCAAGTCAGCTCACCACCTTCGGCATCAAGTCCTCCATCTCTAGAGGGTTCTTTCCCCTGCCAACTTGAAAGACTTATTTTCATGGATGAAGCACTCAGAACTCCCCAGAATGCAAAATACTTTTTTAAAAGCTATTTCGAATGTATGAAAGGTTTCCATGTAGTCTGCTTCATGGAACAGCAACAGGAATCCTTGGGATGTCTAGATGGCTGCAGCAATAAATAGTTATCATATGAGTCTCCCCTGCAGATGGTCAGTATTGATTTGTCATATTTCTCAGTGGTCTCCTACAAAATAGATGAATGCTTCTGGTCCATTTGTGTTTCAACCACTGCCTGTTTGTACCTCGTTCCCCTTTTCAACGTGTTCTGCTGAGAGGTAGCGCCCTGACATTTGGCAGTTCTGCTTATGCTATTGAATAAAGGGAAAACTTCTTTTTCAGACCTTTGGATTGTGGCTCTGTGCATTTGCTAAAGTTGTTCCCTTCAATGCTAATTTCTCTGAGCTGTTCCACCCCTTTATCCTTCTGCTTTTGTCTTCCTAGTCTTTTATTATGGATAGAGTTACCCATGGAGACCAGTGGCGTATGTAGTTAAGGAGTGTCAAAAGAAGTGGAATAATTACTTTATTTACTTTATTCACAGGGATGTACCTGTGAGAATAGTGCTTAGTAGAACCCAGGATAGCCACAGAAAGTGTGGGTATATTTAACTACCACACTGCCTCATCTGCGCATTTTTTTGTCTTTATTATAGTTTTCCCACTGGATATTGTATTCTACTTTTCTATATCTTTGTATTTTGTTACATTTCTCTTTTGTATGAACTGTTCTACATTTTTATTGAGCCTCGAGCAGCTTTTTATATCTGCATAATAAAGTTTTTACATCATCAGGGCATGAGTTATTTCCCATAAGTTAATTTTCCAACAACAGCATTTATTCTTCGTTTTTAACACCCTTTGGTGGAAATCTTACTAATGTCACCTTTGTACTGCTCAGCATCGTTAACCCGAGGGTGTTGAACTTGATTGTCCTGATGATTCAGGATAATAGACTTCTAAAAGTTAGACAGGACTTGAGATGTTATCCAAGGTTTGGTGGGGTTGATTAAAAATACCCATTTCAGGCCAGCCTGGTGGCATAGTGGTTAAGTTTGTGCGCTCCACTTCGGCAGCCTGGGATTCACAGGTTCGGATCCCAGGTGTGGACCTATGCACTGTGGCGGCGTCACGTATAAAGTAGAGGAAGATGGGCACAGATGTTAGCCCAGGGCCAGTCTTCCTCAACAAAAAGAGGATGATTGGCAGTGGATGTTAGCTCAGGGCTAATCTTCCTCACACACACATAAAAAAATACCCCTTTCAATGAGAAGTGTGAATGGAGATCAAAATATCAGCTTCAGGGGCCAGCCCAGTGGCTTAGCAGTTAAGTTTGCATACTCTGCTTCGGCAGCCAAGGGTTTGCCATTTTGGATCCTGGGCGTGGACCTACTCACTGTTCATCAAGCCATGCTGAGGCGATCTTCCACATAGAAGAACTAGAAGGACCTACAACTAGGATATACAACTGTGTACAGGGGCTTTGGTGGAAAAAAAAGAAAAAGAGGAAGATTGGCAATAGATGTTAGCTCAGGGCCCATCTTACTCAAAAAAAAAGAAAAAACTTCATTCCCTATAAATCTTTTTGGAGAATGTCATTTAGGTCTTCAAACAAATTGATTTGCTAAGAATATTTTCCCTCTAAATTAGGCATTATGGTCACTGGCACAACTGGGCTCTGCCCCTTTTACCATGTGATGGACTATATCAGGCACGCAGGTCACAAGAGAGGACAGAACAGGAGACTGGGCTGAGCGAGCCCATTTCCTGATTCCAAAGGCACCAAATAGAGGGCAGGAGAGAGGCCCGAGCGTTAGTCAGGAAAGTCCTTCCGCAGGCATAGGAAGAGGGGGGAGTGATTGTCCCCCTACCAATTCAAACCAAATGTCTCCCCATGTATCCTTTCCAACATTCCTGCTAGATGGCCAACCAGCCTTTGCTTGAACACCTCCAGGGCTGAGCATTTCATAATTTTTAAAAGCATGTTTTTTTGTCCAAGATTTTGGATTATGGTGGTGATGGTGGTGGTAGTTTACAGTGTTTGGTTTTCCTTACTCTCTCCTACTCGAAGCTGCAGGCGTCCTTTGCATGGCTCTCAACTGCCATGTTCTTCTCTATCATTTTCAAACCCACTCATTTACCTGGATAACCCAACTTCCCTTCAGGCTTTTGTTTGGATGCCACCTCCTACAGAAAGCCTTTCTTAGTTCTCATCTCGATTAAGTAACCCATCCTGTAGCTCCCAGGATAGGCCATGTTGTAGGACTTGTCACTTTAAGTTGATAGTTGAAAAGTTTAATCATTAGAGAGCTCTGCTGAGGTTTAACTGAAACCCACCCCTAGGTCCTGTTGAGGTTTCCAGGTTAGACACCTTTTTTGAAGAAAGCTCTGATGACTGCCCCCAGTACAAATTCTTGCTGCCTGGCCTCAGTGGAGCCATGGTGCCATCTCCAATCCTTTCCTTCACCCCAGTGGACTGCTGATTGGATATCCCAAAACGCCTCCTCCCAAGTTCGTTCTTCATCTCTAGTAGATATCCTCTTTCTGCTACAAGGAGAAGTTAATACGCTCTCTGATGGTATTTCCGTAAACATTTTACCTTCTACTCTGTCTGTCTGCTCCTTCATCTTATCTCAGAAGACATGCCCTTGTTCCCTTCTACAAACAACCTTTTCTGCCTCTGCTCTAACCAGACATCCCCTTTATTTTCTGGATATTTGCTTCCTTAGTTACAGTCATCCTCTCGTCTTTAATCTATCTACACTGGCTTCCTCCTTTCTCTCTAAATAGTTCCATTTCAGCCCCTTAGTCAACCCCTCTCTATTCATCTCATTTATTTGTTAAATCATAACTCATTTATTTAAAAAGATTTCTATAGCCACTACCACATGCCAGGCGGAGCACTACACCCAACAACTTCAGAATGCACACTCTCTTCAAGTTCACGAGAACTAGTCACCATGGTATACTATATGCGGCCATAAGTAAGTTGCAACAAATTTCAAAAAACTGAAGTCTTACAGGGTGCATTCTCTGACCACAATAGAATTAAATTAGAAATCATTAACAAATGTCGGGAAGGAAAATAATTTTCCCTTTACCCTTCCGGAGTTCTTGGCTGAGATACCCCTTGTAATAAATGACAGATTAACAGGAGAAAAACAAAAGTTTAATAATGTGTATACATGGGAGAAACCCAGGAAAACCAAGTAACTTGCCCAAATGGCCAAAGCCTTTACCTTAAATACCATCCTCAGCTAGAGACAAAAGAGGATATTGGGGGTAGGGAGAGTCAGGGGCTTCAAAGGGAAAGAAGGTAATTCATAGGTAGGTGAAAAGGAGCAAACATTTGATGAACAAATGTTTGCTTGGCCACACAGAAATAATGGGGCACAGAGGGGAGTCTAACAGGCTTTTCTAGGTTGTTCTGTGTCTACCCTCTAGTTCATATTATGCTATGATGACAGATCCCTTCCTGGAACAGTTTTTATTATCTGTTTTTATTTATTTTTTTATTTATGAGGTAGTTAACAGGGAGGTAACAAGAAAAACTTGGAGTTTTTCATTTCTTAAAAATAATCAGCCTAAAATAATGTTAGAGACACATTTGGGGATGGCAAATTTTGTTCCCCTTCACAAAATAACAAAGTCCCAAATATTTAGGAACTTAACACTCATCCAAATAACCATGTGAGTGAAGAAAAAATCACAAGAGAAATTAGAAAATATTTTGAACTGAATGATAATGGAAACATAACTTTTTTAAACATTTGTGTAGTGCAGCTATAGAGTTGAACTTAGAGGAAAATTATAGCATTAAATACTATATTAGAAGAAAGTCTTGAAATCAATGAATTAAATTTTCAACTTAAGAAGTTACAAAAGGAAGAACACACTGATCCCAAAGTAAGAGCTGAAATCAATAACACAAAAAACATACAAGCAATGAAGAAAATTAACAAAAGTAGTTGGTTCTTTGAAAAGATCAACAAAATTAATAAATGGCTAGCTAGACTGAAGAGGAAAAGAGACAATATCAGGAAGGAAAGTGGGGATATCACTAAATTTTCTACATCATTAAAAGATAATAAAATATTATGAACAAGTTTATCCCAATATACTTAACAACTTAGATGAAATCGACAATTTCCTTAAAAGCCATAACTTAACACAACTAACTCAAGAAAGCTAGAAAATCTAAATAGCCACATATCTCTTAATAAATTAAACTTTAGTCAAAACTCCAAGCACAGGCTTTTCCAATGAATTAATACAGTCAAGTATTTGTAACCAAACTTACACAAATTCTTTCAGAAAATAGAAGAAAAGGAGAGCACTTCCAAACTCATTTTATGAGACCAGGATAACCCAGATACCTGGTATGATGTAGACCAATATCCTTCATGAATATAGACCTAAAACCCTTGACAAAATACAAGCAAATTGAATCTAGCAGTAGGCAAAAAGGATATCACATCATGGTCATGTGTGCATAGGAATGCAAGATTGATTCCATTTTTGAAAAATCAGTCAGTGTGATCCACCACATTATTAGAATAAATGAAGAAAGTCATATAGTCATCTCACTAGAAGCAGAAGGCTTCTAATTTCTGCTCTGATATGTAAAGAGCTTGGATGTTATCATTCTAATCCTTACAACAAGAAAGAGCTGGACAAACTAAAAATTAATGATTTTCTTTTTTTGGACCCATCAGAACTGAAGTCACAAGGCAAATCACCACCCTGAAATCTGGAGAGAGGGGCACGTCCAGGAGATACAGCACCAAAGACCTGCTTAGCTGGAGCAGAAACCAACCCAATAATAATAGACAAAAGATTTAGAGACTTCACAGAGAAGATAAAAGAATGGCACTAAGTACATGAAAATGTGCTCAGCAATATTAAGTGTTTCGGAAATTAGCAAAAAAAAAATCACAGTGAGATACCACTTTACACCTAGAATGGCTAAAATTCAAATGACTGGCAATAACAAGTGTTGCTGAAGATGTGTGGCAACTGGAGCTCCTGTACATTGTTTTTATGAGTATAATACGGTGCCATCTGATTCAAAAACTGTAAATTTCTTATACAGTTAATTACACATTTACTTGATGATCCTGCAGTTCTATTCTGAGGTATTTACCCAAGAGAACTAGAAACATATGTTCGTAAAAATTCCAGTCCACTAATATCCAAAGGAGCTTCATTCAGAGTAGACAAAAATTCTTAACAACCCTTAGGTCCATCAAGAGTAGAATGGATAAATAAATTGTGCTATATTTGCACCAAAAACACTACTCAAAAATTTAAAAGTACCAACTACTGATGCATGCAGCAACATGAATGCATCTCACATTGTGCTGAGTGAAAGAAGTTAGAAGAGTACATACTGTGTGATTCCCATCATGTGAAATTCTAGAATAGTCAAAATTAACCTACAGTGATAGCAGTCAGATCAGTGGTTGCTTGGAATGGGGGTGGAAGGGAGATTGACTGACAGAGGAGCAAAGGAACTTTCTGTGGTGATGAAAATATAACTTTTTCAGAAGTTATCTTCTTGGCACTTCAAACGTGTGAAATTTATTGTATGTAAATTATAGCTCAATAAAGTTGGTTTTTAAAAACTTGTGTGCTTTCCTGATTTTAAAATGGCATGCTGTTTTTAAAAGGAAAAAGTGAAAATGTCATCCTATATCTTTCCATACTGGCTATAGGATCATTTAGATTAAAGATGATGGATGGATAGATGGACAGATAGATAGACGTGGTTTTATCTTCATCTATCTATTAGATATAGAGAGATGGAGTTTGAAAATCCACTTGATGCCTTTTTCACTGGAAGAATAATCTGAAGATACTGGAACAGTCTTGGAAAGAAACATATAGTTTTACCAGTTGTTGGAAGAGTAACAATGACAAAAGGAGAACAACTTTCTTGTCTTCTTGGGATTCTCCTTGTCTGAGCCTACACCAGCACATCCAGGAATTCTGGATTTCACAGATAAGTTAAATTTCAGAAAGTATTTTCACAGTGGCATATAGTTGCCACCTTTGTATTTTATGTGTTAATATTTTAAGTTAAAAGCTACCCTCACCACCATTTTACAAACCAAAGGAATTTTAACGCAAAAAAAACTCATGATTTAAAAATGGAATAAATTTTACTTTGAGAGAAACATGCATTATTTTTATTTCTCCCATTTTCATCACAGAACAGTGCCAATTTGTAGGCTAACATGAGGAAACTACTGCTCTAAGAGGACATTTATTGACATTCTAAACACGGAATTTAATATTAGTGATGATATTTGACAGGGTGAAAATGGAAGTTGTCATCAAATGAACTATCTGTTGTTTTATAGATCTGAGAACTACAACAGAAGGAATGTTCTTTTTTTTTTTTAACCAATAGTATAGACTTAAATACACCCCATACGCTGCTCTTCTATCACCTACTGACTGCCCACCGTAGAACTATTACAATCAAGACTACTCTTACAGCTGGGAGGATTCTTACAGCTACCTGATTCAATTTGCTCTTGCATGATCTTCTCCTCCCCTCACCGCTTTTATAGGTTTTGTAGCTTGGGAACTGAGACTGAAGGGGAAGGTTTGCCTAGGTCCCACAGCCAGGAAATGAAGAGCTGAGTCAGGAACTAGCTTTCTGAACCCTTATTCAGTGCTTCTCTCACTTACCAGACACACCCCTGCCTTTTCCCAGCCAACACCAGATAGCAGACCCAACCAAAGGCTTCCGAGACCTGAGAAAGGCCAATGCCTGCGGGAGGAATACTCTTAATCAAAGTTGTAACTATGGAGCAGTCCTGCTATAGAAAACCCCTGATGTCTTTAATAATGCCTGTTGTTTCTTGGAGGCTTTCTATGTGCAAGAGGCTCTGCTGAGAACTGACTGTACATGATGAGAGGATGCCTGTCAGTTACCTAGAACTGCCTGGAACTGTTCAGTGTTAGCCATTGCCAGCTCTCAGTCTTGCAAGCAAGGTTCAGAGTTCAGTGGGTGACTCAAGGTAAGTCCAGTTGCTGAGCACTTAACATCAGCAGGACCTACCGCACAGGCTTGTTGGAATAGTAGAGGAGTTAAAACTGGAAAGTACTTAGAACACTGTGTGGCACGTTGTAGGGGCTCAATAAATGTCACCTCTTGTCATCATTATGGGTCTCTGTCTAGTGAATTGATAAGCATTTAATGAGCACCACTATGGGCCATGCACTGTGTTAATTGCAGTGAGATAGAAAAGCAGTACACCATTGGTTCTGCGATATCAGACTGGAAGGGACCTCCTCCATCTCCTGAATAAACAGAGGCCCAGAGCTAAACTGAGTTGTGCAAGGGCACACAACTTCTTGGATTATCGGAAAATGTTAAAAGCTAGATCACATTGCTATGGAAGAACGGAGACCCATTCTTAGGAAAAGTCCAGAAGGTTGCCTCACTTAATAGTAATCAGAGTGGGGGCCTGGAGTGGGCAAGACACCATTTTAGTGAGTGTGTTTTTCCAGGAGCAAAATGAAGGTTTCATAGCCACAAACTCTGTCTCATACTTCTTTCCTTTCAACCAGATCCAGCTTTTCCTTCTTTTCCTCCTCTTTATTCCACTTTTCAACTCCTCTGTGAGAATGTCATGTGATACTAGATCAAATAAGACCAAAAGTCCACCTTCTTTTGCTGCTTCCTTTGAACACTGAGTTTTTTACCCTATCAGAGAAATTAAGTCGAGTAAGCACAATCTCTTTTGATAAGTGACTATTTGCTTTTTAGTTTCTGTATCCATTTGATTTTTTTTTGTTTGTTCTTTTACTGAAGACTTTGTTAATTAGTCTGTTTGCTTTGTTTTTGTGTGTGTTTGGAAAGTACTGAAGTCAGATTGCAAAATTGTAGATCCCCCCCTTGGCTTTGCTCCCAGTCCCTGTTTGAAAATTAATATACTGTGTACTCTCTTCTTGTCAAGTCAGATTTCCCATCCTTACAGAGCCCCAGGATGCATGGGCAGAACCTCTACCTCCACACTCTATCGAGGGACTGAAAATTATCCCCTTTTAGAGCAATCAGCTAAGTGAACCAATGACTCTCTTCTTTCAAATGGTATAGTTTATGGTGATGAGTGTGATGCCGTATATTATTAATGAAGAAACTGAAGCCCACACACGGGATTGATTAAGATCCTGTGGCACTGTTTTGATGAACTACTACTGTCCTCTAGAGGTCTTGGCCAGCGTCATTCTAGGCCATTGTGTTTGGACTTTTATGTTCCTCATTCAGAGTCTCATTGGATATATTTTTCAATTCCTATATTAACTTGAAGGTAATGTGACTGTTGAGTGTGTAATTGCTCTTGAGAAGCTTCGTATCTTAGATAGTTATGAAAGATTAGAGAAAGCATGGACTGTGGAGACCTAGAATGAAGGGCCCTCCACTGATTATTCACTGTGTGTGTGACCTTGGCCAAGTCTCTTTACCTTCTCTGAGACTCACTTTCACTTTCTCTAAAATATAATTATGATAATGTGTACCTTAAAAAGTTGGTATTAGTTATTATTGATCTGTAGTCATATGGAATCCATACAGATTTGTAAGAAGCAAAAGAGAGTATAAAAATTACTTTGCAAATGGTAAAGAATTATATAAATGTGTATGTGTGTGTATATCTATACATACGTTTGTATGTGTGTATGCATATATATGTGTGTGCGTTTGTGTAGTTTTTGTTTCATTGTTTGAGTATCTCAGTTCTCTAATTAGGGCCCTAAAACCTATCAGTCAGCTTCAGTTTCCCCAACCCACCAAAATTTTGCTTTGTCAAATGCAGTTTTGAGTAGTAATAATTACTGTAAATAAATAGCAACTTATCTCCCAAACGTATACTTAGGATCGAATACTCCCAAGACATTTCTCTAGTAACTCAGAGTATAAAGAATTCAGAAGATTTGATTCTTGCCCTTATAGAAATTATCTTCATGTTGGGGAAACTGTATATTTTTAAAAATATTTATTGAGTGTTTACATGCCAAGCACTCAATAAGAATTTTGCATATATTATTTAATTTTATCTTCAGAACCCCGTAAATTAATATTATTATTCCCTTTTTTACAAATGAGGAAAATGAGATTCAAAAAACATAGGTATCTTGTCTTATGTCATACAAGCCTAAAAGTGGCAAAGTCAAGATTTTAGCCCGGGGTTGTGTGAATCCAAAGCTCATGTTTTGACCTCTATGCTATGAAAAATAGCATCTTACAAGTGCAAGTGAGCAATTCAGAAAATAAACACAGGGGTAAGTACCAAAGAATACTTGAGAAGGAACTCAGATTGATGAACTTGTTTGATTAGGAAATCTACTTGGAGGAGGCTGAATGTGTCCTGTATAAAATTTTAGGAGAGAAAGTCCCTAAAATATCAAGTTGTATTTATGTACTTTGTTCAACCCTTAGAGAATTTAAAAAGAAAACAACTTTTGAGCCATGGACCTCACCATTCCCTACTGCCCCAGACCCTGCCTCTTCTCACACTTGTGTTACCTGCCTGAGCCTGAAAGCATTTGGGTTTCTGAACCCTGAGGAAGGGATCACTGATGGAGGTGGAGATAGATCAGAAGAGTAGATTGCGAGCTACATTAGAGAAGGCTTTGAGTGTCAGGCTAAGAAATAGCTTTTCCTCTCTTGGGTGTCATTCAGTGTCAGTGATATAACATCATTAATAATGAGTGAAGAGACAAGCTCAAAACTCTTTGGGAAAAATCAAATAAATATGTGGATGAGAGAGATCACCAATCTATGAGTTGTTGGCCCAGGTGGATCCTGAAGCTATTGGATAGTTCTTTTACCTATCTCTAGCTTTTTCCCTTTCCCAGTCTCCAAAGGTGGTTTCATACCTAGCTCCGTTTCCACAAAGCCCTCGTCTGTCTCCGCTTTCATTATTCTGAGAGTAGACACCAGTGATGATGAATTTCCTTAACATCTCTCCCTGAAATATTATTTGCATTTTCATCCCTCCATGCCTGCTTCCTTTCTGTCTCCGAGGAAAAGGTGTTCTCTCCCCGGAAGCTGATTCCCTGACCTATGCTTTTCTCTCTGCCTACCTGACCCTCCCTCTTTCCACACTAGAATTTTGTTCATAGGTTTTTCCCTTTCTTCTGGGTCTTCAGACTTTTCTGCCTCTACTTGTGCATTTCAGTTTGAAAACATGCAGTATCCTGTACACACCCCTCCTTGCTGTTCTTACTGCTTTCCTTCTGGTCTAGGTTTTCACAGTCTCTCCCCAGAACAATCTCCTATGATCCTCCTTCATGACTCTCTGAAAAGGCACCTATTCTTTTGTCTTTTTTAATCAGACTTGACCAGGTCACTTCCTGCTTAAAAAGACTTACTGCCCATTAGATACAGTCCACATTCTTAAGTTTGGCATATAAGGCCCTTCATGAGCAGTCCTCAGGTTCATTTTTGGCCATTCCTCCTGTCCATCCGTCTAGAAACTATGGCAGACCACTCTCGTTCTTGCCCCAGTATAGTTCACCTAGTGAACGTTTAGTAATTTTCAAGGGCTAACTCAAATTATTTCTCTCTTCCCTCCTCTCCTTGGGCCTTTCCAAGCAGACTTAATTTTTCCATTCTGTATTTTCTTTACATTTTTTGCAATGAATGAATGACAGCTATTATTAACATTATAACACTTATCACATTATATTAATGTTATTTGGTTACATGTTTATCTCCCTTCTACCAGCCCAGAAACTCCTCTAGGGTAGAAATAGCATCTGATTTATCTTACTATCTCTAGCTATGTTAACCCAGTGTCTGGCATAAAACAGACATTTAATAAGCGTTGATTGGATTAAATTGAGTTTGTTCTTCCTTTGATAGGCTTAGCACTGAACTTAAAGCCTTTCTTCATTTCTGTTGATAAGAATACTTTGATTAGTCCTTCAGTTTCCTGATTTGCCTCCTTTTCATGAAGCTCATCCTATACTTTCCTATCTGCAGCTTCTTATAATTACATTCTGCTGATGTTCAAGTCTGTCTTCCTGTCTCATTCTTGGACAAGCTCCATTTTACTTTTTTAAAGAACTCCTATTTTGGATCTGTACTAAGCCCCACAATGCCATCTTTAAGTGTACTTGAATGACAGACTCTTGAAATTTTGCAGGATCCAGAGTCCCATATTCCCTTCAGGCAGATCTTCCCAGGGATGTTTTGGCAGGCTGTGTGTCTGGATCTCTGCTCACTGCCAAGAGTGATTGTCACGGTGTTGTGGAAGCTTGTGGGCCCACTGAAATTCAAGAGATAGGTGTTATTTTGTAGGGTAGAAAGAATATCCTTTATATGAAAAGCTTCTGTTTAGGGCAGCAGGGCAGGAGCACAGAATCTGTCACACCATAGGTACATTTAGTGCTAATTTGCCTGTGTTTCACAAGTAACAAACAGTAATACAATTATAGCATTATTATTTCGGACATCCAAATGTCTGGATTTGGGTACAGCAATGCTAGATTTTGATTTCTAGCCCTTCATGGCAAATTAGCTAACCCCAAACTGCCTTAATGACATGGATACTATCTCAGAGCTTACAGTTTACACAGGAGAAATAAGAACAGTGAATGACTTAAGTATGGTTGCGTAGAACTATATAAAATTGCCAGTAGGGAACAATTTTGACCAACAAAAATGGCAGTTTTGTTAGATTTAATGTAGTAGAATAATGTATCCTATTTAAAGGAAGTAGATAATAATAACTAGAATAATGTGTTTTAGAGTTTGCTAATATGCCAGGCACAGTGTTTAGCAGTTTTTATGCATTAACTCATTTAATACTCAAAACAACTCTAGGACGAGTTATCCTTCTCTTTACATATGGGGAAACTGAGACACAGAGGTTATGACTTCCCCAAGCTCACACAGCTAGTAAGATGCAATGGATAATGCAACATCGGCGGAAGGAGTCTTCTAACCCAGGGGTTGGCAAACTTTTTTTGTAAAGGGCCAAATAGGGCCATTTGGCTTTGCAGGTCACAGCTACTGAACTCTGCCTGTGCAGCATGTAAAGGAATGAGGTGGCTGTGTTCCAATAAAACTTGATTTACAAAAACAAGTGGCAGGCCAGATTTGAGCCATGTGCTGTAGTTTGCGGACCCTTGTTCTAATTTCTTCCTCCCTCTGCCCAAATATGTTTTCTCAGAGATGGTTATAAAAGAAATTTAGACGTCATAGTTTTTAAAAACATGGATTTTTTTTCCTTTTTGTATGTTCAATGAGAAAAAGTTAGAAAATATACATACACACACAAAAAAACATGTAAAATTCCCCTCGAATTCAAAATCCAGGAATAATCACTGGTACAAACATTTTGATGTGCATCCTTTCAGATAGTTGTGCACACATTGATATATAAGAATGGCATCCCATCTTAGGATAGGCATAGCCTTCTCTTTTCCACTTAAAAATATATGGCAAAGGGGCAGGCCCGGTGGCACAGTGGTTAAGTTTGTGTGCTCAGCTTCAGGGACCCGGGGTTTGCAGGTTCAGATCCTGGTTGTGGACCTCCATACCGCTTGTCAAGCCATGCTGTGGCGGCATCCCACAGATAACATAGAGGAAGATTTGCACAGATGTTAGCTCAGGGACAATCTTCCTCAAGCAAAAAGAGGAGGATTGGCAACAGATGTTAGCTCGGGGCAAATCTTCCTCACCAAAATATATATATATATAACTATGTGTGTATATATATATGGCAAATGCATTTCTATGCCAGTTGTTGAATGCAAATTATTTTCTTTGGCTGAATAACATTCAGAGTTATTCTCTGGATGTTGTAGAAATGTCCACTTTCTCGACAAATTGTATATCTAGTCCCATATGCGTCTCCAGTCAACACGCACCCTCCCTTCCCCAGCTATGCCCATTCTATATTCCTAATTATATTCTGAGTTCTTCTACCTCATACTGTAACAGACACACATACACACACAGGCACATGCAAAACATAGCATCCCCAAGCCTGTTAATCTTCATGTCAATAGTCCTCAGTTGTGAGAGTCACAATTTTCTTCCTCTAGCGTTTGTGCCTCTGATATTGATTGGATTCCTTCCCCTTTGCCCCCGTTGTACCGGCAACAGTAGTGAAACCAGACCCATAGGTAAATGGGCTCCAGAAAAATAATACGTCTCCAAATCCCTGTCATTGTCCTCTGTAAATGCCACCCTTGGGAGCAGTGTAATTTCTTTGAATGTTTTCTGTCTGTCTGCTTCCCTCTTGCCCAAGGCTCCTCCAGAAGAGAAGCTGCATAGCTTTTCTTAAATTCATTAAATTTTCAGTGTCTTTCCCCAGTGGTTGGTGTGCAGCAGGTAACACAAGACGGGAGGACATTAGAATTCCTTCCGGGGAGAACACACTGTGAGCAGTTTCAAAAGGTCGCATGTTGCCACAGTGTCCTTCTTTATAAATCTTTCAGAGGGTGGGGAGGCGTATCTAGAGTGGGGGAAAGATGGGACTGCTGTAGTCATTCTGGAAGGATCTTAACCCCGAATCTTCCATTTGGTAGTAAATTCACAGTGGTGCTCAGCTGAGCCAATAGAAAAAGGAGGATAAGATATAGTTACCTCTGTTTTTGCAAAACATGCTTCCGTTAAGTTCAAGTCAAAGACTAGTCTCTTGACCAGCAAATGTAGACAGCTACAGAGTAAAGGATTCACTGATAGCTGGGTACGGCCAAAAAGTGCCGCTGTAGAATATAAAAGGGAGACTGCTTCATTTCTCTAAACAATTCCCTAAGCATGTCCAGTTAACTATTCCGAGGATGTCCCCAGAATCTTATAGATTTTGTTACTTGTAAGAGATCTCCTGCTAATATTGTATCACACTTGAAATTTGTAAAGTGATATTTCACATACATTATCTAACCTCAGAACCCTGTTGATACATTAGTGTGAATCTCTTTTCAGATGAGGAATCTAAAGCTCTCAAAAGTTAAGAAAACTGACCCAAACCACAGAGCCAGTAGATGGCAGTACTCAGCTCCTCTGGCACCTAAGCCTTCATTTTTTGCTCCAGTCCAAGGCAAGTTCTGCCTTTCTTACTCTCATCATTATGCCCTTGTTAATTCTCAGCACATATATGGCTATTATAGAACATTCTATGCTGTTCTATGCTATAGAACATGTAAACTATATTTTTGACACCAAGGAGAAGATTGTGTTAGAAGATTCAGAACCCTAGAATGATGTGTATATATATCCAAAGCACACTCATTCAAGATCATTTAGTATTGAAGCTATTATTCACCAAGAGAGATTTTTCCCTTTAACTATAAATAGAAGGAAAAGGAAAATTATACCAAAATACTTTTTTGAGATAATTAGCAAAATGTTGGGGACAGATGCCTAGAAACTATGGAAAAATATGTTTTACTGATGTCTCTCTTTGATCATATATTGGATGCTATGGTGCCAAAAGCCAGTTTCCTGGTTGGAAAACTATCCTTGTCATGTTTTCTGCTTTTTATTTAAGAAACTGGCTGGCTTTCTTTTGAAATTTTTGGAGTCTATATCCCTCCCTCTTTATCACCTCTGGCTGTACAAATTTGAGTTGGATTTTCTTAGTAAGTTTAAAGAGAAAGACTAGGAAATAAACTGAATCTACAAACAGATCTACTCTGCTTCTTGGAAGCAGTATCAATAGAATCGATTGTTGCATACACCACTAGGGGTGAAACCAGGCCAGGTTCAGAGGTAATCGATGGTGTAGTGCATATCTTTGAAACTTCATAGTTTAAGAGGATAAGTGTTACGAATATACCCTCATTTATTTGGGATCCACTACCTCTTAATTCAAAAAAATTGGCCTAGCACACAGAAATGACACATAGTAGCACTAAAGGGATAGGGATTGAGTTAATGGCAGGCAGAAGGGATGGAAGAAAAGAAAGAACCAACTGGAAAGAAGGCCAGCTATGCACAAGCCAAGTAAACTTGAGCAGGTCATACATCTGAAATGGGGCTTGCGTTTCTCGTGTGCAAAACAATGCGGTTTGAATAGAAAACCTCTCAAGTATGTTTTAATAGTAAGATTCTAAATTGGGCATGTAGCAGTTGAATATTAAAGAAATCTTTGTTAATAATAGGTTATTATGCAAGATGGCACGGTGAATTGCACTGCTCAGTAATTTATCTAATTTTGTTTCAGTACCCATTTATTTCTTACAGTGTTTGAAAATAATAACATTTCCTTCCATTGCAAGTATTCTGTAGTTTGGACCTTTAATTTTTAGAGGGATCTCCCTTTTTTATTCTAGTAATTTGTTTACTTACTGAATATTTTATCATGATCTCTATTGAAGTTTAATTATTTACTGGTTAACTAAATAATTTGTAATTTATTATAACTTGCTAATTTTCAAATCATTCATTACCTACTAATTGTTCAATTATCTTTAAATTAGTGCTCATTAATTTACTCAATAAACATTTGCTGAGCGATTACTAGATAGCCAGCGCTAGCAGAATGGAGACACAAAGAAGCTGGAAAAGGAGCTTGGTCTTCGTTCAAGAAGGAATTCACTGTCGCTTCTGGGAAACTGGATCTTCTTTAGCGCAAACACATATGTTTACAACATCTCTTCATCAACCTAATTCCGTTTGCTCCATTTTTTAAAACTCCAAAAAAAAGGATGATACTTAGGAACTTTTATCTGCTGCAGATTTTTCCAAGATTGGTCAAATGAAAAAACCTTTTGATAACCTGGGAACACTTTGAAAAATCAAAATGCACAAAGTTAATTGAATCATCAAAATCAGATTTTTGTATTATATACTCAGATAATATACATAAATTACTCTTCAAATAAATATAGATGTTAAGTGTTTGGGGGATGAAAGAAAAGAGATGGAGATACTGGGGGAGAAATTAGCTTGGAAAATTTAAATTAATTAAAATTAAATGGAGTTTAAGGATTATCCTCTGACTCCATTGTTCTGGTTACCATAGGTAGTTCTGGTCAGGCTAATCAAGCCCAAATGAATGAAACTGTACACTGCTGGATGGTTTGGTTTTCACCTCGGACAATTCCTTTGATCTGGAATTTTGGTAGCTGCAACATTCAGTTCAACAAGTTAAATGTTATTTTAGATACAACCAAGTCTTTGTTATTTGATTCTGCCCAAGTTTAAAGATTTCCTTGATTCAGGCTGACTCCTAAGGGCATGTTAGAGATATACTAGTAAAAGTGTAGTGTCATTGATTATCCTTTGCCAGAGTTTGAGTAACGTGCCCTGAAAAAAAATATTAATACCTCTTGGCCTAAATTATTTCCCTGGTCTGATTAACTTATTATAATTATGGTTAATAATAGTTAATATCGGGGGCCGCCCGGTGGCGCAGCGGTTTAGTCCGCGCTTGGCAGCCCGGGGTTTGCGAGTTCGGATCCCGGGCGCCCGCCGACGCACTGCTTGTCAGCCCTGCCGTGGCGACGTCCCATATAAAGTGGAGGAAGACAGGCACGGATGTTAGCCCAGGGCCAGTCTTCCTCAGCAAAAATGGGAGGATTGGCAACAGATGTTAGCTCAGGGCTGGTCTTCCCCACAAAAAAATAAAAATAAAAATAAAAAATAATAATAGTTAATATCATTAATAATAATATAATTATGAAGCTCATCATTTCGTACAACATTCTCTCTGTCTTTCCCTACATCCGGCATTTAATGCCATCATACTGTGAGTTAGTTGGACAGTACATATTGCAAACTGCCTCCTTGGTTCGAGGGAACTATTAAACTATTATTGGAATGAGCTTTCCTGATCTGATAGAAAGAAAACCCTCTTCTCCTGTTTAACACCGAGCATTGGTGTCTATTCTTCATTGTGCTGAGGGAAACATCTCCAAAAACTTTAAAGGAAAAGGGGGAAAGCCACGCTAGATAAATGAGAATATTGAGACATCTTTAATGGAAGATCCGTCTGAGTCATCGGAGGCCCCAGGCGCTGCTAGTTTGATGAAGCCCTCGCTTCATTTCCAGCACAAAAATGGGCAGATCCCGACGTGCAAGCTGCCTCTTCTGCGTGTGGAATGTGCCCTGGAGGTTTGCTTATTTGACTTATGTGGGCAGATTGAATAGCTCATTCTTAAAACATACTTGGAAAAGAAGCCTGTTTATTTTAGAGGAGAAGGGTTATTGCAGATCCTAGACTGGAACAAAATCTCCTCATTCTAATTCTTTCACAACCTCAGTAAGAATCAGCTTTATGGAATGCTCATCTTGAACAAAAGGCAGAATCTCCAAATTCTCATTCAGCCAAATAAATTTTTTTCCAATTAATTGCAACCTTTTGTCAAGAAATGTTTTTTTTCCCTCTTGTCATTCTCAGAACATAAAGCAACTGATTATTGGTAGCAGTCTATGCACAAAAAAGCAATACCTTAGAATAGTGTTATCTTTATTTTTTTATAGTGGTTTCCCCTCGAATTTGTTGAAGGAGATGAATCCTGGCTGGTGACAGGGCAAGCATGGCAGTACAGTTCATGACATATGTCTTAGTTCATGTCAGAGATACCAGTTAAATAAAAACTATCTTGGATGCAGGCAAAAAAAAAAACCCCACAAAACTTTGTAAGATAGTCTTTGGCAGAAATGTTTGTGAAGGATTTTTTTCCTTTGCCCTAAAGGAGTGCGTGGCCTTTTCTTCTGAAGGACAAGAGCTGGCGAAGTCCTTTTTCAGTTGAGTTTTGCAGTTGTCTTGAGCTCCTCAAGGGGGAGCTTTCACACAAGCTAAGTGTAGTATGCTCACCTCTGAGGTTCGACCTGAACTTTCCGTGGTGCCTCCTTATCCATCCGTTTAGTCCTGGTAGGAGTCTCCCTTTGATATGCAAGTTTTACTATTTCAACTGACCTGAGGGAGGTGACAGCCAGCCAATTACAATCTTTAAAAAAAGTCTATCAAGTTGTACTTGGATGTAAATTAATCAGCTTCACTCTTGTGTCCCACTGTATGTCAGAGGAGTGATCAGTCCAGTCAGTGTCCCCCACTAGGTCAAGAAAGCAGTGGCAGTTGGGCCTTAGACATGTAGTTTTAATTGGAACAGTCTTTGTGGTTAGGGTTATTCAAGTCTATCATTTCATAATGCCATATAAGCAATGCCAGTTATTTATGGTTATTATGAAAGGGATTATTCTCATCCTTTAATAGACTTCAGGAGCGATTCCCCACCTCACCTCCAAACCCTGTCCCTTCGACACCAATCAATTTCAACGTGGAATATATATTTATTTTCATTTTAATGTCTGGATGTAAGGACTGGTTAAGTCCTACTCAGATTCCTCTTTCAACAGTAAGAGAAAAGATAAATTAATAACTGTGCTTAACTTCTATTTGGAGTCAAAATTGAGGTAGGTTGGGTATGAAGAAGACTTTATTTTTTTCCAACAGATTCTGAAAGGTTGTTTCTTATTGCTGCTTTTTTTTTTTTAAAGAAAATATTAAGATATGGTACAATGTCATTAAAATGTGATTTTTGGCAGGTGATTATTTGCTCTAATTCAGCCTGCCCATTATCCTCAGAGGTAATTTCCCCGGGGGAGAAGTTGAGACAAAGAGAAGATGCAGAGTAACATTTCTCTTTATGACTCTTGGAAACGCCCTTTCATGAGAAATACAATCTTTTAAGGGAAAATGATTCTTCTGTTTTAACTCTAAATACAGTGGGAGGATTTCTGTGCGGTATAAATATTTGCAAACTCTTTATGTAAGCATGCTTTAACCAAACACCTGGTAAATGTTGCACAGTTTATTAATGACTTGCAAAACCTCCAAGTTGGGAAATACATCTATGCCGTTATGATCAGTCATTTGGCAGATAGACAAGCCTGAAAGCCCTTGTTTAATACCTTTTTACCCAGAAAGACTCTGATTCACTGAAAACATTCAAGATTTCAGCAGATTTCCCTCCCATCCCCTGACCCTGCGCCAAATTGCTCAATTATCTTCCATAAAGAGTTCTATTATTATTTCAAATTTGAAGTGATAGAAAATGACTATAAGCAGTGTTATGAAATGTTATTCTGTTGTCTTACCTGTCTAAGACCCTTTCAAAAGCTATGGCTTGTTCTTTGAGCTCTTCCTATATTTATTTAACACCTATGATGTGTGTGAAACTGGGCTACGTCCTGTAGGGGCTGGGGTGAAGGGTGAGAAGCAGTATGACACAAGATACCGCCCTTCAGAGATCTTAAAATATAGGTAGAAAGAAATGAAACACAAAAGTAAGTTAAGTGGCATCTCAAAGCAGTATACAGTTAATTGTCAAGAAGATGGTATGGAAAGTGAGTTCTACAGGAATCTGGAGGTGAAGCTATTGTGGGATTGAGTGATCTTGGTTGATTCTAAGGTTACAGAATTTAATCTAGGCTGTTAAGAACATGCAAGATTAAGGAGTGGCAGAAAGAGGGCAAAGGACATTCTGGAAGGAAAGGGCTTATTATGAAAAAATAATAGATTGAATATGCCAAGTGTATTAGGGAGAGTGCACAAAACTGTATGATTAGAAGCAGTGTTTTTTATTAGGGAAATTCCTTGAAATAAAAATCCTCATTGTATTAATTATCTGGTGCTACTAAAGGTACGTACCACACATACATACTCTCCAAATGAGTGGCTTAAAATAATAAATATTTTTTTGCTCACAAGTTCACGGCATGCTGATTTAGGCTAGATTTGATGAGTGGTCCTTCTGGTCCTGGCTGGCTCATTCACTTGTCTGTGAGCCAGCCGGCTGTTTGTCTGAGTAGGACAGACTTGACTGGGATGATGGAAACAACTGGGACCTCTGCTCTGCTGCCATGTCTCTCACCTGCCAGCAGGCTGGCCCAGGAATACCTTCTCATAGCAATGATGGAGGTGCAAGGGAAAAGAACCCCCATCTTGCAAGTGCTACTCAATCTTCTGCTTTTGTCACATTTGCTAACATTCCATTGACCAAAGCAAGTCACGTGGCTGGGTCTGTGCACCCAGCCACTCCACCACAGAATATATCCTACATATACATAGTGTAACATCAACCTTTTATTATAGCGCACAGATTCTGTGGGTCAAGAATTCAGGAAGGGCTTGGCTGAGCTCTTCTTTTGATCCTCATGACATTAGTGGTAGTCAGCTGATAGACGGGCTGGTCTGCATGGTCCAAGACAACTTCACTCGTGTGTCTGGTGTCTTGACTAAAAGTCTGGGCTCAGCTGTATGTTAAGAAGAGTGGCTGCACTCCACTCCAGCTTGGCGAGGTCTTAGGGTAATCAAAATCCTTTCATGGCGTAGGCTTTTCTCAGAGCTAGCCTCCCAAAAGAACTAGGCCGAAACTGCATGGCCTTTTCTGACCTAGTGTTGGAATTCATGCAGTAAGCTCTGCTGTACTCGATAGGTCAGAGCAGACCCAATCCCTCCCAGATTCCAGGAGAGGGGATACAGACCCTACCTCTTCATGGGAGAAGTATAAAAGAATTTGCGGGCGTGTTTTGAAACCACTGTGGTCATTCCACAAGCAGCAAATTGTTTACATATTTCCCATGTTTGAATTATACCCAATCCCTCATAAGACCCACCCACCCAAAGACCCATCCCATTGTGATATCAGGCTCAGGTGCAGATGATAGTTGTACCACAGGTGCCATTCCTGAGTATGACTCCTTTTGACCTGAAGGATCAGTGAACAAGAGACTAGTTATCTGCACTTCAGCATAAAATGATGGAACAGGAAAGGTTATCTTGTCTATATCAATTCTGAAATATAACCAGGGCCACACTACCAATTTCATGATCATGTCCCATTATTGCTCCCTGGAACTGATTCTCCATGTTTCTTGGCTTCACCATCTAGGTAAAGGTCAGTAAACCTTTTCTGTAAAGGGCCAGATAGTAAATATTTAGTCTTGTTTGCCATGTACAGTTTTTGTTGAATTTTATTCTTTTTTTAACTATCTGTTAAAAATGTAAAAACATTCTTAGCTTAGTGGACATATAAAATCAGGCCACCACATGAATTTGGCCTGTAAGCTGTAATTTGCCAACCCCTGCTGTATGCTTGTGAGTCTACCCTTTGAGTCATTTTTCCTTTTCTGCAGAAATAGCCTATGTTTACAGCTAAGTAGTTGTCTCAGCATATTTCCAACTCATAGAATTTTCAGGAGTGCAAAGCTCTGTTTATCTGACCTTTTTACTTTTTAGTTCAAGCTGGCAGTGTATTCTGCCAATACAATTCTCTTAAAAACATTGTGGATTTTCTAGAAATCTTATTGAAATTCAACTATTAAGCAAATGTCACATGCGTAAAAGTCTTTGAAATATGCTCTTCTCTATCATGGGTCCCATGTGAGACTGCTGTGGGACAATGCCCTTAAGATTTTTTGAAAGCTCTATTGTTTACCAAAGAGAATCTGTAAGGGACACTCTTAAGATCCTTATGATGCTTGTTTTTTTGTTGTTTTGTTTTACTAAAACAATCTATGATATACCACCTCAAATATTCTAAGGTGTTAAAAAGTGGTTTTATAGCCACACTGTAGCTCGTATTTACTGTGAGACTACATCTTCCTGGCCAAATCCTGGATTATATCTTTGCCTTTGTACCGTTTCTTACTTTTGATAATGTTTTGCTCAGAGACATTGGAATTGAGAAATAGTTTTATTTTTGAAATAAGCAAGTCCTGGCCCCTTTATATTTTCTCTAAATTCTGCTTGAAACAGCATATTTCCTTTTTTTAGGTCATCTGACTTTATCTGTATCTTATGAAACAGAGTTAAACCAATTAAAACTTGATTGTCTGCTGAAAGTTTCCTTAGCCAGGTTTTTCAGTTTATTAGTACATTTTCAATTTTACAAAATACTGCAGGCAACAGTTTCTTCTAAAATTTCCACCACTATGTAACAAGGGTCTCCTTACCTCCAGCTTCCAACAATATTTTCCTCAGTTTCCAATAACATTTTTTTCACTTGCCTTATTGAAAGCTTCCTCAAGGTCTTTCTTTTGCCCACCACCTAGTCTCAAAGGCAATGGCACCTGTTTAATTTTTGTTATATTAGCACCTCACTTCTGATGACGAGTTCTGTTACAGTTGTCTATTGCTGCATAGGAAAGAACTCCCAATTTTGTGGCTTTAAAATAGAGCCATTTTATCCTATCTCAGCGAGTTTATGTTTAAGGAATTGGGCAAGGCTCTGCTGGGTGATTCTTCACCTTAAAATGTTGATTGGGATCATTCACTGGTATTCACCTGGCAGGTATGCTGGTCCAGAAGGTCCAAAATAGCATCACTTAACGTGTATGACTCAGAAGATTTCGCTCAGCCTGAACCATTCACCGACATGTGGCCTCTCCGACATGGCTGTTTTAGGATAGATGAACTTCTTATGTGACAGGTAGCTTCCTCCATAGAATAACAAGTATCTCAAGTGCCAGGAAAATGATTAATGGCCTTTATTGACAATAAAGTCTGTTGGTCAAAATAGATACAAACCCAACCAGATCCAAGAGGGGAGGACATAGTCCCTACCTGTTAATGAGAGGAGTGTTAAAGTATTCAAGTCCATATTTTGAAACTACCATGTGGACTATTAATGCAGGTAATATTCCATATGAGAAAATTTTCATAGCTCTTGCAGACAGATTTGAACTTGAGCTTGGACTATCCATACTCCTTTGGATTCAATCAAACATAGCACAACTCTCTCTCTCAACCTTCATTTCCCAAAGACTTGCTTTCATGCGTTTCCAATTTTTTTTGTCACACACCCTAATGTAAAACACTTTTGAACATGTATGCCCAATATGTGTAAATACCCTGTATATAGACTTTATAAATAACCTCATGATTTTATCACACATCCCAATGAGTAAAACATTTTTGAATACATATGCCCAATTTGTGTAAATACCCTTATATATATAATTAATAACTTCATGACTATGTTAATTATAAAATGGAAAATAAAGTTGAATCCAGTAAAGACAAATATAAAATATTCTTAAATATCTTACTAATTGTGATGGCTTCATCTTATATTATCACTAGCTAACATTTCAAGGCAAAAAGATATACTTTAAGATGAGATTCATAGTTAACAATAGTGAACATAAATACATATTTAAATTAGCCTTTCTTGATAATTTTGAATTCAGGGGCCATTTTCTTGTCATATTGGTATATTATTATTGCTTTTACTTTATAGTGATTTAATTAAGTGTTTTCATTGGAGTAAAAAGTGCCAGTTTCACCATTTTAGTTTTCAAGAACTGTTTAACTTTCTTGTTTATGGTATGTACCTCAATTTAGATAAAACTAAATGTTATAAGCTACAAATCCATTTAACCTGGCACATGTAAATAGTAGATGTTGCAGTACATTGATCAAGAACTGGTGTGTGTGGGCAGCACTGTTATCCCTCGTCTATGGAATTCTCACTTTTCTCTTAGGAATACTTCAGATACACTATGACCTTCCAACTAATAGATTCTTATTTTTTTAGATAAAAAAAATAAACATGAATATGTAGTCTAATATTTTCTTACCTTACCCTAATGAGTCATCTGGCACAGCCCCTACAGTGCAAACACACCATAATGAAAGCAATTGACATAGAGGACATTCAATAAATATATGTTGTGTTAAAAAAAAAAAAAGAATGTCTGACACAAAGTAGGCACTCAATATTTGTTGAATGAAGAAGGAAATTGCTGTATCTGCAACAAAAAGAAAATTACAAAAATCTTCATTGTTCTCAACAACTCATCTCCTCAATGATCTAGTCAAAACATTGTGGAAGATTAGAACTTATTTTCCTGTGAAATGCATTCCCAGTGGAGGCTGATTTGAAAATTAACTTTCCGTATCAGTGAAGATTAACAATTTTTCCTCCCCTCCACACCCTTCCCATTTGTAACTTCATCTTGACGTCTTGAGTTTCACATTTCATAACAGTCTCATAAATCATTTAATTTCCTTCAACAATTAGCTGAGCTGAGTTAACAGTATTAGTATCTTTTTTGTTCATTTTAATGGGAGAACTAAGGCATATTGAGTTGAAATTTCTTGCTAAAGGCAACACAGAGAATCAGTAACCCTACTGGGGTTAAATTTAAAAAATTCTTACTCACAGGCTTTACCTATGCTCCTTTGAGCCACTGTAGCCTTTTGATCTTTGCTTGAAATAAAAGAATTCTTGGTGATTAAATAAGTGGACTTTCTTTTAAATCAGCAAATAATGGAGCTTTCAAAACTAAAAGCAGGATATTTTATGGAATACAGTTGCTACAAAACAGCCTATTAAGTTGGAATAAACAAGGTAACAGACTAGTTTTTTCAGAATCCTTTTTAGGAAAGTAGAAGGTGAAAACTTGACTACTCTATCTACCTCCATCCCAAAGCAAAGTCTATTTGTTGGTGTTAGAGCAGAAAATTAAGAGAGTTCTCTTCTGCCCACCCCCAGGTTTTTCTGCAAAGCTTCTCCCTATCAGTGATGATGGGTAGTGGTTGGATAGAGAGGTTGGGATACTGAGGAATTTGGAATAGCAGCAGTGCAGAATTGAGAGTCACAGAAAGAACTGTTGAGCAGGTCTGAGGTCCAAGTGAGGATGGAGACCATGTCTCAGCTTGTAATGGCAGTGGTCCACACACGAGTGCAGTAGTAATGTGCAGGTTGAGAAGGCAGATGGTTAGTGTGATCTTTGATTGACGTTTAGCTGATCTTTTGCAGTATAAGTACAAGGGACACTGAATTTGAGGATATTGTCAAGGGAGTCTGGTATGAAGTTGAGCATAGGATTGGAGTGAAGAGGTAAACTCACATGGGAATTTATAGATGTGGAGAACAGGAACCTGAGTGTGCATAAGGTTGAAGGACAGGAATAGCTGGACTGAGAGAACAACTGGGCAGAGAGGAGGTTGATGATGAAGTATAAACTTTAAAGCTCAAATAACTCACAGCAATGACAAAGTCTAGAGTGTGGTTATGAGGGTGGGTGATTAGAGTAATAGTAAGATAATAGATTCATTTGTATGGTGCAGAGTAGGATTTGAGGTAAAAATGAGTCTGTGATCCAGGTGCCACATTCCTCAGTGGATGTGGGTGAATAACTGAGAAGGTGGATAATGACAAGAGAGGTAAGATGCAATTGGAGGATGGCATGAACATCAAAGGGAAAGGATCTCTTTTATGAAAGTAGGGTAATAATCTGGAAGCAACAATAGGAAGCTGTTGCCAACAATCACCCAGACCCACCTCACTGTCTCTCCAGTGACATTTGTCAAGGAGGCAAGGAGGAAGAGATTCTTAGTTGGTTATTAAAAAAAAATTAAAATTAAAAAATAGAGATTTTTGTCCATGCACTGTCCTTCCTAGCTTAATGAATGCAAAACTACAGGGCTGACTTCCCTCTTCTACCTTCCACATTTTCCCCTCTGAGTTTATCATCTTGTGATTTATTTTCTTTTTAGAATGAATACTGTTTATTTTAACCAGACCGCCTCATAAGAAATATTGGAGCCAGGCATTTCAGGCAAGGCCTTGTGTATTTTTCTTCTTTAAGATTCTTTTCTCATCAGAGGGAAATATTTAAATCTGGTTCAATCCAGTTTATGTAACCTAGTTAAACCAACATTCCCCAGCCTCCTGAAATCATTGAACCTTGTTGTATTTATCCATGGAAAATAGTTTTTGTGACTGACCTTAGAGAGAAAACCAAAAAGAAGTCAACAAGATTTTCCTTGTTATCTATTTGCACATATGATTTCCATTGATTATTAATATTTATTAACAGGAAATATCTTCTCCATCTAGACTTTCTCTATAGTCTGGGAACATGATGGCTAAGAAAGAACATAATAAAATCTGTGAAGTCATCCGTGGCAAGGACAAAGGGTTTTCAAGTTGGTTTTCCAGATTTTCAAATTCTATGACAAAGTTTATCTTTCCTTTCTCCCCCCCCCCCCCTTCTTTCTTTCCCTTCTTTTTTTCTCTGGTATAACTTACACACAGTATAGAATACAAATCTTAAATA
The DNA here is from genome assembly GCA_031878705.1 of Tapirus indicus. Taxonomy (NCBI): domain Eukaryota; kingdom Metazoa; phylum Chordata; class Mammalia; order Perissodactyla; family Tapiridae; genus Tapirus; species Tapirus indicus. The sequence continues at coordinate 22,178,223 of CM062935.1, forward strand.
TACAGCTCAGTAAGTTTTTACATATCTGCATACAGTCATGTAACCCTCGCTCAGCTCATGACATAGAATGTTTCTGCCGTCCCAGTAGAGTTGCCTTGTGCCTATTCCCTGCTGATTATCTTCAGAGTGGACCACTCTTCTGACCTCTACCACCATAGATTAGATTTCTTCTTTTTTTTTTTTAACTTCTTTTGTGCCTGGCTTTCTTCACTCCATATTTTCTTTGTGAAATTCATCCATATTGTTGAGTATAACTGTAGTCTGTGGTTTCTCATTGTTGAATAATATTTCATTGCACGAATATCTTCTAATTTCTCTATTCCATTGCTGAGGGACATTGGTTGATTCCCAATTTGGGGATATTTTGAATAAAGCTGCTATGAACACTTTATACATGTCTTTTGGTGGAAAGAAGCACTCATTTCCATACCCAGGAATGGAATTGCTGAGTCATATGTATATTTAGCTTAATAGATACTCCAAAGTTTTCAAAAGTGATTATTCCAGTTTATACTTTGAGCAACAGTTCATGATAGTTCAAGTTCTTCCACATTGTCACCACCACGTGGTCTTGCTTTTAATTTTAGCCCTTCTTGGAAAGTTATAGAAACAGTACATTCTTGAACTAAAATAAGACAGTTTTAAGGTGAATGAAAGTATAGCGTCAGGCAGAGGGCCATTAATGTTACAGAGCTTATTTGAGTGCCACAAGTAGGAAATAGTAAGGGATTTGTTGAACTGATGTTTCTCTAAATATAACCCCCCAGATCACCTGCCTCAGCCTTGTGCAGGGTATTTGGTAAGTGTACGTACTCCCGGCCTCATCCCTGATCCACTGAATCAGAATATTCGTCCCTGAATTCTGCATATTTACCAAACTCCCTTAGTAACTCTTATGGACATTTAAGTTTGTATATGTACCACTACATACATATTTGAATGACAGAAACCTCAAATGGCAACTAAGAAACATTGGGTGAAATCTGCAATGACTAGATTTCCTGGCTAACAGTTGAGATCTCCTGAAATCAGGACAGCCTCAGAAAATCTCAACCACCCTTGATATCAGATGGTCTAACATACCAGTAGTTGGAATTCCAGAAGGAAAAGAGAGAATGAGACAAAGGAAATATTTGAATTTTCACTGGGAGGCCAAAAATTTTCCAAAATTAGTGCAGGCACCAAACCACAGATCCAAGAAGCTCAGAGAACACCAAGCAGGATAAATACCAAAAATCAATCAATCAAACAAACCAAACACATCACACTGACGCCTATCATATTGCTGAAGACTAAATGCTTTATAATGTCTGTATTCCAAAGGCATGGAAACATTCCTGTTGTCAATCACCCATGGTCTTCTGAATTTGAGTTACAGGTTCTTGTAAGAGGATGGCTCTGTTTGTCTACCTCCTCAGAGCCTCTCCTCCCTCTGATTTATTTCTCATATTACACTTTATTATATTATGTCATAATAGGCCTCTCAGATGCCAGTCTTTAAAGTTGACCTGTTAAAGTCATTTTCTCCAAATAGTTCCAACTTCTTTTAAAAAACTTTTTTTGTTTTTTATTTAATATGGCAGCTCTTACTAGGTCCTTCCTATGTGGCAGGTACTAACTGTATATGTATATCATCTCACTTAATTCTCATCCTCATGGCAACCTTATTAAATAAATACTATTATCCTTTTTTTAACACATGTAGTAACTGAGGATAAAGGAACTTAAAATATTGTTCAAATTTACCAATCAAATAAGTAAAACAGCTAGATTTTAAACCCAGGCAATCTGACTCCAGAACTCCTACTCTTCTTCTTTCCGTCTTTATCGAGGTATAATTAGCAAATAAAAATTGTACACAGTCATGCACCACATAATGATGTTTCAGTCAGTGATGGAGTGCATATACAACAGTGGTCCCATCGCTTAGTACCATATAGCCTAGATGTGTAGTAGGCTATACTATGTAGGTTTGTGTAAGTTCACTCAATGATGTTTGCACAGCAACAAAATCACTTAGTGTCACGTTTCTCAGAATGTATCCCCATCACTAAGTGACACATGACTGTATATTTAAGGTGTATGACTTGATGCTTTGATATATGTACATATTGTGGGAGGAAAAAAAACTCTTTAACTGTTCTGCTATATTGTATCTCAATTCACAAAAAAACACCGTCAAACACACAGGAAGATTATATTATATGTAACATTTATAAAAATATATTAGACTTTTTTCTCCATTTCCACTGAGAGTTATAGCCCAATTTGCTCAACAGGTTAGGGCACATTTTCTCTCTTTACCTTTGTTTTCCTTAGCCAGTTGCAACAGCAACCTGGTTGAAATGAACAAATCCTCTTGAATTCTTAGCGTTGCATTAAAGGAATTGGCAGGCTGACATAAAGATGAAGCATTGCCTACATGGGCAGATGCTAGCCTCAATGTTTGTGCGGAGATGTGATAAATCAGGAGAGAAGCTTTGTACCCAATTCACAGTGCAGGGTGTGTAGGTGGACTCTTGATGGGGATTCTGATAAATTTTAGAGATAGCTCACCAGGAAGTTCTTTTTACCCCATTTCACTGTGTATTCTGGCAGGCTTCTCTTTTTTTAAGAGGCTTGTTGCAACTAGTTACCAGTGTCAGGTTTTGTTTTTTTTTTTTTAATAAAGAAAAACAAGAGAAGATCAACAAGACCATGCCTTACAAAAGATTTGTGTTATCAAAGGTCATGTGAAATCTGAAGATGCTTCAAGTTTTGGGGTAATTCTGCTCTGATTATCTTGGTAAATGCCAGCATCTGCTCCTTTATGTTTTTACTTTATCAGCCCAGAGCTCCTACTCCCATATCTCCTCCCTCCCCAACACACACACACACTCTCAGAAGAATGTTTAGCCCTTGCTCTTTACTAGAAGAAAAACAGGGCACGAGCTTTCTAAGGGTTAGGTTACATTCCATAGATGAAAGGTTGGGGTTTTACACACAATAATATCCTTCAGCCTTTGACCCCTCTGGCTCTTCTGGCGGTAACAGTTCCCTCATAAACCCCAATCCCTGGACACTTTGTCAGCCTGGATATCATATATGACTTGCATCTCTATCTAGAAAACTTTCAAATAAAGTTTTATCTCCTTGATGTTTCAGTGTTACTTCTCCATTGCCTCTCCTCTGCAACTTACGTATTCCTCTCTGATATTTTGATCTCTGAGGACTTGCCTTTGATTAAGGACTCTGCTCCTTAAATGTTCTTTTTTAGTTTCTCCACTGTATCAAAAGATAGGATGCACCTCGGGTGACCCAACATCTCCGCCGTATTAAATCTGGGTGTCAAATGCATGTACTTTCTTTGGTAGATAACCTAATAAGCCTTTTCCATCTCTAATTTCAATGATTTTGTATACTGAATTATTCCTTTTTGTACGCATATGATTTTCTTCTCAAACTTCCCTGTGTTGCATAGGTTTTCATAATTAAATGCAGTGGATTGTTTAGAATCTAATCTTGGAAACATGTACCTTTTTTCTCATGGAAAAACAAGGAAATGGAGCTTCATAAATCTGAATATTGAGCTTAAAATATAACTTATAAGGAACAAATAAAGGAAATATAAATCATGCTCAAGAAAGCCTTGCTTTTGTCTTAAAAGTTTGATTGAAAAATCATGTGGATACGTTTGTAAGTGATGAAAAGACATTCTGAAAATAAAATCTCAAGGTTATATGTAGAAGCACATTTACTAGATAGTTGAGCAATCCCAGTATCTTCAAAAGTTTTATTTTTGTGCCTGTGCGTTTGATCCCAGCGATGCATCTTATGACTTAGCTCATTTGAAAGGTGAATTCTCATAGGGTCTGACTTCTATGTCCTCATGAGTTTTTAATATTTGGGTGTTTTAAGTAAAACCCAAAGCTGTAATCAATCCAATCCAGAAAATACACAGGACCTGAGGTAAAAAGAAACTTGGAAGACTCTTGCTTTACTATCGAAATCTGAAAAAAATGTTATAAATTCAAGTTTTCAGCTGTTATCTGGTTTTCATAGCACTCTATGATAAAGGAAGAACTCTAAGAAAATTCACTACAAACACTTATGTTCTTTTTTTTAGACGCAAGATACGAAAATGGTCCAATGGCTTGGATTGGGGTGATACAGCACTGGAAAATGCAACCCAAACCAATAGAAATTGGATATTCAAATAGAGATTTATGATTTTAGACCTAACGATTGTATGAGGTTGTTTCTAAAGATGGTATCATCTAATTCATCGGTTTAGGCACATTTTGAAGCTATTCTTCACTGTAATAGTGAGGTTGTAACAGTTGATATCTTTATGTAGAAGACTTAATTCAACCAATATAGTTTATAGTTTTCATTGAATCCAAGCTATTGATGTTGTGATAGCAATGCATTTATCAGTTATAAGATGTTTTCTCAGTCTCAGTTCTGTTTTTAGTGCCTGATCAGTATTCATTGGAATCAGCTCTTCCTTTGACAGAGGCTGTCTCCTGGCTCGTGAAGGTGTGTGTTCACAACGTGGTGGAGTGTGTGTTGATTTACAGATATTTGTAGCGAAGGCATGTGTTCTGCTATGCTCCATTACTCTGCATACAAAGGAACACATTTTGATTGTAAGAGCAAGCTCACTTCAATTATGGAGAAGTGTAGCTTCTGCAAGGGGCAAAGGACAATGCTACATTTCCATGTGGTTTGGTTGTGACTTTGACTTACTTGTGTATCCAGGTGTCTCTATACAAAACTTAAATTTATGAAATGAAGGATCAGTAAGTCTCACTTTGTTTTTGTTATTCTCTTGTCAAATTCACACATTTTTGTAAGAAATTTGCTCAAATTAATGTTCAGTGTGGTGTAGTGATTGAAAGGACAGGTTTTGAAGTCTAATGGTTCCAGATTTGATCCAAAGCATCAACTCTTATAGGTGGATAGTCTTTGTCAGGATCTTTAACCTCTCTGGGCTTAATTTTCTCATCTGAAAAATGAGACAAGTAATTGTGCTTATCTGTGAGAATCTGATGAGATATTTCATGTCAGGCATTTATCACAGTGCCTGGCATATGACAGTAAGATAGATTATACGTAGATGTTTATGTGTGTATGAAAATACATGTATGTGTATGCATATGTATTTATGATTTACATAGTGCTCAGATATATAGTGTACTTTGATTACATGGTGCTCACAGAATTTTATGTAAAAGGGGGCACACATAAAATCAATAGATGATGTACACATAGAATTTTTAGTAGCAGATTTATCTTACTAATTATCTATTGCAGAGGCCACTATTAAAATTCATTTTCATTCCCTGCATACACACCTGCTAACTATGGAGGTAGCTCACCTAGAAGCGTGTTGGATGGCACAGTGAAGCCACCTGGGCTGTTTTAAAGTCACCACAGGCAACATGTAGTGTTTATGTCAGAGAATCAGTCAGGCACCCCTTTGCCCACTGAAACCCTTTCAGAGTTTGGGTTCCCCAGAAAGCAGTCTCGGAGGGGGAGATCTGCCTGTTGGAAGTTAACTGGGTGGTGTCCTCAACTTCAACACCTGTTAGGGAAGTGAAAGAAGCAGGATTGGGCAGAAGGAGAAGTCAGGCTGTGATTCAGTCATGACAAGACCTCAGCCAACCCCAGCTCTGAGCTTGGATTGATTTTGGGGTTGCCCCAAGCTGGGGGTAGGGTACCTGGGGGGCTGGATCTTTATACCTTCTCCCTGCCCCCCACCCACCAGTCACTGGATGCAGACTGCGCTCAGGAAGAGGGGCATGATTTTGGGCAAGTTGGCTCTTTTTAGTTCAGGTACAAAGAAGGGTCGACAGCTGAGAGTGGTCAGCAGGCAACACTCACTCACAGTGGCTGGGGAGTTCTTTAGTCCTCCAGGGGGATCCAAGTGGCTCAGCACAAAGTCTGTACCAATCAGTAGCACCAGCTAGTCTTGGAAATTGATTTGGCCTAAGTTATCTGGTCTCTACTTTCCTCTGGTCTTTCTCCCTCTATTTTTTCCTTCTCTCCCACCCTTCTATCAACCATTTATTGATGTCTACGATGCAGCAGGCACTCTGAGGGTTAGAAATTTTTTTTTAAAAATCTTCTTTTTCAAAAGTTCTGTTGTATGCAGAGAAAGGCCAGGCAGCAGAATGAGTGGAGATGAGCTTTGGAATTGGAAAAATAGTAATTCAGAATTCTACTGTCCCTTACTATCTATGTGATCATAGTCACTAAAATTCTCAAGCCCCATTTTCCTCATTTTTAAAACAAGGATAAAACTGAACCTATCCAGAGGGCTGTCCAAAAGAACAAATTAAAGAAGGAGAAATTGTTCACAGTTATGCCCAACCCATCATAATTGTCCAATAAATTGTTGATGTTTTTATTGATAATAATAATGATGATGTCAAGTTTATGTATCCATTTCCATGTAACTCTTTTACCTTTGTTGGGTCAAAAAGATATCTAACCTAGGAGAAAAGCTCAGTGATTGAATGTTCTGAAGTGTTAGACTCTTCACTCTTCACCCAATTTATACACTCAGGATTTCTATGCCTCAAGGACCTTACAATGCCACGTATATTCTAGTGACCTCACCTTGCTAGGCTTCTCAGCATTTAGCACAGATGGCCCCTTCTCTTTCTTGAAGCACATTCCTTCTGACACCTCATTCTCCCAGATTTTCTTCCATGTTTCCAGCCACTCCGTAGCAGTGTCCCTTTTGACCTGTCTCCCTGATCTACCCATTCATTGCTAGATTTCCTCAAGGGGCCAGTCCAAGGACCTCTCCTCTGTTCATGCTCCCTTTCTCCTTGATCATGGGTTTGTGTGTCAACTCCGTGTTGGTGGCTCCCAAGCTAAACTCCAGACCTAGTTTCTCGGAGCTCCAGCCTGTATACCTACATGTGCACTTTACATTTCTATTGGATATCTCATAGGCATAGGCAGTTCAGATTTATTACATGTCCTAACCAGAAGTATTGATCTTTTCCCTCGAACTTGCTCGCTCAGTATTCCCCATGTCAGCAATAGCACTTTCTTTTATTGCCCAAGCCTGAAACAGGGATTATCCTTGACATCCCCTTCTCTCTTGCCTCAAATACCTAGTCTATCAACAAATCCTTTTGATTCTACACGCAAAAGATCTCCTCTGTGCACATTTATTCATAACTACCTTTCTAGTAGAAGTCACCATTGCCTATGGGCTCAACAAAAGTTACAGTCTCCTAACTAGTGTCTCTACTTCCACACATCACTTAGACCCTCAACTGAAACTATATTTTATAGGCAGCCGGAGAGAGAGTTTTAAAATATAAATTGCACCATATGACTGTCCTGCTTAAAACTTTATACTCACTTCCCATTGCACATGGAATAAAGAACAAGATCCTTGGTCTTGCCTCCAAGACCATAAATGATCTTGCCCTTTTCTGCCCGTCTATCCTCATCTCAAGCCACTGGCCTCTGCTCTTCCTGCAAGCCCACCTCACAGGCCTTCTTGCCTTCAGTGAAAGTAATATTTTACACAGAATGTTTGCATGTATTTTTTCTTCCTCCTCAAAACTTTCATCTTACTCTCCACCTGTCTTTCTCACCAGCCTGAAGGTTCCGTCTTCAAATGTGCTTTCCCCATACCTCAGTCTAACCTGTGTTTCACCTAGTCTTCTCATGAAGAGCATTTTGTTCTTTTTTATTTATGGAAATATATTTATTTGAGTATTTATTTTTTTAATGTGTGCTTCCCTCACTTAACTGCAACTCTGTGAGCACAGAGACCATATGGATTGTATTCACTGCTTATGCGCAGCACCTAGCCTAATGTCTGGCACATAGAAGATCATTAGTTGTGTACTAAGTGAATGCTGAACTAAAGCAGGCACAGCTTTTCTAAATAGAGGAGCATGAATTTGAATCAGGTGTCTTGGTTCTTGTCTTTGCTCTTCTAATTACTAGCCACGTGACTTTGGCAAGTCCCTTCACTTTTCTGGGCCTATTTCCTTATCTTTAAAATGAGGATGATACCATTTCTTCTCCCTTTCTCACAGGCTATTCATTCATTCAGCAAAACGTTAATGAACATCTGCCAACTGCGGAGTTGACAAAGTTCATTTAACACTGTCCAAATATTATTTCATTAGTTTATCAAGCAGTATCCTGGGTTTTGGCGATGTATATATGAAAAGATACACCTTTGCTTTAAAGACCTTTAATTTAAGTAAGGATATTAGAGACCCTTACCACCTTATGTTTTACCTATAGGTTCCCAGGGGAGTCAGGGAACACTTGCTGAGAAAGTAAAACCTAAGCCAACCCTCGGAGCCCATCGGACAAGAAGGGAGGGAAGGCATTAGAAGGGGAAACATGTATGGAGGCATAGATAAATGAAACCCTGAAGAGAATCTGTTCATCTTGCTTATCATTCCAACATAACTTTTAGTGATATAACCTATTGATGTCAAATTTTGGACTTCAAGCTTGATGAGCTTATTTTTACTCCTTTTTGGACAGAAGGAAACATGGAGATGTGCATTTGTATTGTCTCTTCAGCACTGAAGCAATGCCAAACAGTGTCAATCAATGTTTATGGTCTTGGTTGCCTCAACTTTTTGTCACTTATCAAACAGAGAAACTGTAGCCAACTTTCGTTACTCTTTTATTCATAAGACACCTTAAGTTAAACCTCACTTGAAGTGCTATGGTTATGGGCCTTGAGACATTTCAAGACCAAATGCATGCAAATTTTTACTTGTAAACTGAGTTGGAATCCTTGTTCTGCTACTTGTACGCTTGGGCGCTTTATCTCCATGAATGTCCGTTTCCTTGTCTTTAAAATGGAGACAAGAATGCTTGCCAGGGTGCTTTGTGGTCTAAATGGCACAATGGATGGGAAAGGGCCTGACACATAGTAGGTGCTTTTCCCAAAAGTAAATTTTGTGTTGGTTTGCCTCCTCATCCACTTGAGTCCCTTGAACCTTCAATGCTGAGGATTATTTGGTCTCTTGGATTAGCATTTTGAGAAACAGGTGGTTGGAAGCAAACATCTAAATCAGTCATTGTCAACCAGGGGCGATGTTACCCTCCAGCGGCCATTTGGCAAAAATCTAGAGACATTTTGGTTCGCACAACTGGAAGTAGAGGCAAGGGATACTGCAAAACATCCTACAATGCATGGGACAGCCCCCAACAACAAAGAATTATCCAGCTTCAAATGTAAATAGTGCCAAAATAGACCAAGCTAAGCAGATAAGTTCCAATTGCATATCACGTTGATGACTTTTGAAATTTGGCGTGTAATAAATAGAATTTCCTTTTTACCCCTTGCTCCTGAGAGAGGATTCCCAGTCACCGTCAGGATGCCGTCCTTTCAGGTGTCCCCATCATAGTTTTGGAGTGAGCTACACCACTCCCCATAGGATCTTGGGTGGGCCCTTATCTTTCTTTAGGTCTGATTCCTAAAAGTGACAACAATACTTTCTAGTTTTCTTACTTCATCGAGTACTTAATCAGCACAACATGGGAGAGAGGGTATCATCTCATCCCCAAATTACAAGAGAAGAAACTGAAGCCTCGAGAGGTGAATCATCACGATAGTAACCATGTAGCAAATAACTGGTTAATCCAGCTCTGGCTTTCAACTCCAAACCCAAGACCTCTTTCTTTTTTACCAAAGATTTCCTGATAGGTCTCATGGTCCCCGGGATCATTGCTGTGGGTTTTATCATGTAATTGCCTTTAGGCTCTTGAGAGCTTGCTGATCTTACATCTGCAGGTCATTTTTCAGCTCCCTGAAGGCAGGAACACTGTTTCCATCTCTTTTCCTGAATTCATCCAGAACTGAGAATAATACTTACTTGTTAATTTTTCTACTAAAGAAATCCTTGATACTAATCAGGTTAAACACTTAAAGTTTAAGGAAAACCAAATCCTTAGATATCAGGAAGAGAGCGTTGAAGTAGCTTTAGAACTTTTTTTAAACATTACTTTGGCAATGGATCACTAGTTGAAATTGATTCACGTGTAGAAGCCAGCATGCCCAGTGCCTGTCTTCAGCATACGAATACTACATGTATAGGTTTGGCTATCATGGCCATGAGTAGAATATGGAGTGGGAAGAGGAGGTTTGTCAATAGACATCTCACGTGCTTCTTGGTAATTAATTTTAAGCAATGTCTAATGCATGGTGGATTGCTCACCTAGTGACACTCGATTAACAGAATCCCAAAACAATGCATACAAACGCTGACAAATAAAAGCGAACATACCAAGAGCTTTGGTCTACCTATCAAAAGCAGAAAAGACCTTGAAGGTTGTTCATGGTATCATAAATCTTCGGCTGTAGTCTCCATTATGTTGGTACTAGACTTCTTTGCTTGAAAAATCTGCTCTGAGGTACAAGGGAAGTAATTACTGAGTCTTTCCAAGGACTAAAACAGAATCCCCAAAAGAAATGTTTTAGGGTTTTCTTAAATTAATTTTTGGAGGGGATTTGGTAACTCTGTGTACTACCGACAACGTAAAAGGATCTCGTCTTTACTGTTTGGGAGCTGTGTATTCTTTCTGGAAAAATAGTGCAGGGCCACATTTTCACTCTATTTGAAAAGCACTGTAATATTTATTTCTGAGTTTATATTTCAAGTGGGAATTAACATTATTCCAGTTTTCTCATATTAACATCATCAGCACCTGAATACATCCAACCGAAAAACTAGATTATCTAAAACTGTGTTTTTACCTAAGGCTGGATTAAAAAAAATCAATATACAGTCCCCATCGGTATGGTCAATTTCTACAGTAACCACAGTGCAAGTGTCCATTAACCCTTCTCTTCCTCAGCACAGAGAAGGGGCCTTCAACTAACTGCTAATTATTCTAAATGTAACCAAGTGAGTGACCCACCTTGGCAGTGGGCCGTGCTCTCAGGTAGAAGTGAGAGGAGACTTACCGGTGTTGGAAGGTTTTGTGCACCTTCTTGCCAGGAAATGAGGTAATGGATTGGCTGACCTGAGAGTCCTTGTTAGCTCTGGTACTAGTGATTCGCAGTCACCTTAAGGAAATCAGGCGTTGGGCTGGGGGTTATTTAGGAAGATGGATTTGCAGTGCACATCTAGAGGGCTGGTTCAGACTAGTCTTCAACTACCCTTGGCCTTGGTTAGCTGTTACTTTAGAAAAGGCTGTACAGAATAGAATCACAGAGCTTGAAGTCCATTCCTCTAGTCAGTTGAAACCCCGAAGGCAAGACTGCCTGAATCACTTTCCATTGCAAGTGGGAGGGATGTGGGGGAGGGAGGGTTAAAAGTCAGATGTTGAAAGTGGCAACTTATGAGCCAAATATGACCCATATACATGATTTGTTTGGCTCTCATAGTATGGGAAAAAATGGGCAGATTTTAAATTGGGAGATTTCATAAGACTTCTGGATTTTCAGTTCTTGATTTAAAAATAGAAGTAGCTACACTCAGCCTGTATTCTAGCATAGCAAAAATGAGTTGGAATTGGTGATTCTAGGAAAAAAAATAAACTGTCCAGTCCACTGTGGTCCACCTAATCCTGGTTGTCCCTTAGAGTGTTTCTCTTCACACGGTTATGTTGTCCTGACATTTGTTTGTGACTTCTGGTGTAATTGGTTAAGGAGGTTGCCCAGGTGCATAAACATAGAGAAATATGCTGTTGAATTTAAAGTGTATTCCAAATCATTTGTAATAAATAATTAAAATACCAAAATTTGCAAATGATTACATTTTTGAAAACAAATTACTATGGGTCCAAAATTATTTGTTACAGTAACAAATTACATTATCATTTTTACTCACCTCTACCATGATGGGCTTTCTTGAAATGGGGATAAGCAGGACAGTGAGGTGACCAAGATTGTTAGCAGAGCATCAGATCTCTGTTTCTGCTGGGTGAACTTCCTCACAGAATATTCCCTCCCTTGAACTTCTCCAAGGGATCCTGGGAAACATTTTTAGCACTGAACACAACTGTTGGGGCTAAGCAATACAAAGCTTGGGTCATAAGAGTTCCTCTTATTTCTCTAAACTCCACCAGGATGTGCCTGTGCTCACCTTACTCCCAGTCAACCCAGAGCTTTGGGATTTGAGAAGAGTGTTGAAGTAATGAAAGCACTATGGGGAAGAAAGAATATTCTGATGTTCTCCATTGTTTAATTCTATTCTTTCCATTACTTCTCCAGATCCCAAGTGCTCTCAAAAAAAAATATATATATATATATATATATATATATATATATATATATATATATAGCAGTAACACTACCATGATTTCCTCCCTCTGACACATCCTCTCTTGAAGTGGTGACTCAACTTCCTGCACTGAAATGTGCCCCCAGTCATTGGTGGCTCAAGTTGAAAACCTGAGTCATCTCTGATGTCTGCCTTTCTTTCATTCCCCACTTCTAGGTATCATAATCCTGAATCCTACGACCTCTTACTTCTTACTACTACTTCACCTTACCACAGTCCAAGGCACTATCACTTCCTCTTTTGACTGCTGGTGTAGTATGCTGACTCTTCCCATTGCTCCTTACTTCCCACCCCCTATCTATTCTCCACAGAGTGACCAGAGCGATTCTTTTAGTACATGAGATCATGCCCAAGTCATCCCTTGCTCAAAATTTTCCACATTCAGGGTTAACTCCAAAGTCCTCACCAAGGCCTAGGAGGCCCTGTATGATCTGGATTCTGCCTTCTTTTGGACCTCATTTCTTATATTCTCTTATCTTGCCTACTCTGCCCAGGTGACACTAGCCTTCCTGCCATTTCTCTAATTGCCGTGGGACTTCCAAATGTCACCTCATCAGAGAGGCCTTTTCTTATCACCCAAACTGCAGTAGCCCCATCTTTCCAGTAGGAGTCCCTATCTGCCCCTATATATCAGTTTATTTGTGGATCACCTGCCTCTCACACTAAATGGTAAGCTTCCTGAAGACAGAAGACGCTACTCATCTCCATAGCCCCAGCACCCAGAGTAGTGTCAGGCATATAAATGGTGCTTAATAAATATATGATAGGGGGCCGCCTGGTGGCGCAGCGGTTTAGTTCGCGCTTGGCAGCCCGGGGTTCGCGAGTTCGGATCCCGGGCGCCCGCCGACGCACTGCCTGTCAGCCATGCTGTGGCGGCGTCCCATATAAAGTGGAGGAAGATGGGCACGGATGTTAGCCCAGGGCCAGTCTTCCTCAGCAAAAAGGGGAGGATTGGCAACGGATGTTAGCTCAGGGCTGGTCTTCCCCACAAAATAAATAAATAAATCAATATATGATAAAGGAGAGAAGTGAAAGGCCAGAGTACAATCGATTTGAAGGACTTGAAGCTTCTTCCGACTCCAAGAACCTGAGTCTGTGAAGGGCCCAGCAGCCTGGGTCATCTAAGTGCCATTTATAATCAGTTTGGGGTATCAGGAAATTTAGTTGGTGCTTCTTTTTTTGAGATTAAGTTGATTTTTCCCTCCGTGATCCCTCTCTGACTGCAGAGCAATGTGGCCAAGGCACTCCTGTGAGAGAAGGCAGGGAAGGTAATAAAAGCCCATAACAGTGCACCTCCAGTTTTTGTCTATGTAGTTATGGACTCTTTTAAAAATCTTTGTTTTATCCAGTAGTCTTTGTCTAACTCTCACTTACCCCTTAAGTCCTGGCTTAAATGTCCCTTACTCAACAACAGGTTCCCAGTGCCCAGACTAGGTTAGGTCACCCAGTTCTGGGCTCCCATATTTGCGCCTTCTTAGGACTCATCATACACCCGTAAACATTTATTATTAGCTGCCTTCCCTGTGGGTCTGAAAGCTCCGGGAGTGACCTGTCCATCTTGTTCATGATTTTACCCAGGGTGAACAACAATTGACAGGGACAGAGTGAGTGCTCAATAAATCTCTGTGGAATTAACAATTGCATTTTTATGATAAGCAACAAAAAGGGACAATAGAAATTGCAAAAACAGATGCGATTGATGATTGACTACTTATCACTTCCCTGATACCTGCATCAAAAGCAGCACCACACTTATTTTGGACACTGTTTTATTTTGTGGTCAGCAGGAGTTTGTGGGATAGGAGATTGATAGGACATGTGCTCCTGGAAATGATCTAGTTATTTTGAAGAGTTTTCAGAACCACAGACCTGGGTGGCTCTGTGGAAACCATCCAAGGAAGACAGTGAGTCAGATTTTGTTCACAAGATCCTCGGTGCACAGATCATGATTTTTCTAGAAGTTATTTTATCAGGAGATTCTTCTGCACAATTTACCCTTAATCTATCTTCCTGTAGTCTAACTGAGCCTTTTACTTTCCTACTGAGGAAGATAAAGCACAACCAAAGGTATAGTGGGAAGAATTAGGAAAAGCCCTCGGGTTTTAAATACTCTTTAACTTCTCAATTTTCCTTTCTACAAAATGGAACTAATAGCAACAGCAACAATATCTAAATTCTTGGGATTTGGATAAAACAATTTGAACAGCTAAGTGTTTAATATGTGAAATGTTTATAGCCTCAATTGTTTGTACCACACAGTCCAGAATGCACAGACTTTTATAACTGATACAGAGTTTTGCAACTTGTACATTCAGACCTGATGCTGTTAACCCACCCAAGTAGGAGATAACATTCTGATAGAGCTTATGTCCACCCTTTGACCAGTCAGATGCATTAATGGAAAGGCTGAGACTAGAGGTTTTCAAATAGAAAAATCGAACCATGTGCACTGGAATAAAACCCTCACTCTGATTTACTAGCACCGTGCTCTAATGACAGACCAGCCAACGTCTCAGGACCAAAGCTCCCATGTGTCTTACCAATGCCTCAGCAGCTCCGGCTGCCGAATGCCACAGCTTGTGAAACCACAGCCCAAATGATGGGGAACAGAGAGAAGGGACAGTGATCATTTTGGTGTTGAGGGGGATTTAGATCATCTGAATTTCAGGGGGTTTTTTAATGCAGTATTTGTTAAGTTGAGGGCATGTATGAAGAGATAGATGTCTATTATTTAGAGGCCAATTATCCACATAAATGATACCCAAGTTCCATTCTCTGTTTTCTGGGTGAGACTTCAGGACCAAGCTCTGACAGAGAGCAGAATATTTGAAGGCAGGGCTGTCCTGGAAGCCTGGGGCGCGGGCTCACCACTCCTTAGCTCTCCTCCACTTCCTCTCTCTGAGTATGCCACTGCCCAGAAATTAGGAAAAGGAAAAGAAAGGAAGTGTAAAGCCTTCCTGTGACTTCTTAAACACTGTGAGTTCCAGTCACAAGGTCAATTGCCACTATAACAAATTACGACAAACTTAGTGGCTTAAAACAACACAAATTTATTATCTGACAGTTGTGGCGGTCAGAAGTCCAAAATGGGTCTTATGGGGCTAAAATCAAGGTGTTGGTAGAGCTGCATTCCTTCTGGAGGGTATGGGAGAAGATTTGTTTCCTTGTCTTTTCCAGCTTCTAGAAGCCTGATTTCCTGGGCTCATGGTCACATCACTCCAACTTCTTCCATTGTCACATCTCTGGCTATCCTGTCTCCCTCTTTCACTTACAAGGAGCCATGTGATCAGATTGGACCCACCTGAATAATGCCAGATAATCTCCCATCTCAAGATCCTTGATGTAATCACATTTGTAAAGTCCCTCTTGTCATGTAAGGTAGCAAATTCACAGGTTCTGGAGATGAGCACATGGCCAACTTTGGAGGGAAGGGCGTTATTCTGCCTATCACGGAAGACAATCAGAATTACTTGAGTCTGTGTTTGTCCATTTATTCCTTTCTCATGACCACCATGATCTGCCTGGAGTTGCCAACCCTCAGCTATATAGCTACCTAGGATTCCCCTTTCCCCTACTTTTCCTTCCTCTTCCAGATGCAGATTTTACTGAAGCTTCAGGCCACCACTACAAACATGCACACATCCCTGAACTCGCTTCCTTGCCAGGCACTGGTCCAAAGCCAAGTCTACATTGGTGTAGTTGTCTTTAGTACTGCCTATCAAATATTTCTCTTCCCCTCACTGCCTTGCTGGCACACGATGGAAGCACCATTCGTGCATGGCCCTTTGTGGGTGGGGAGGTTCATGTGATTAGTTCTGGCCAGTGATTTATAAATGACTGTAGGTTGAGCATTTCATTGATGGTGTGAGACCTTCTAGAACCTTCTCTTTTCCTTCTGGTACAGTGATCAGCAATGTTTAAGATGGATGGACTTGCAATCCACATGTACAATAAGCAGGAAATAAACTTTCTTGTAGCCACTGATATTTTAGGGTTGTTTGTTACTGCAGCATATAAGCTAACTTATCCTGACTGATGCATTTAGCAAGCGTTAAGTGAGGTAAAAGGGAAGAGTGAACAGTAAGGATCGCTCCTAACTGCTTCTCCCCCATTCACCTGTCTCTATTCACAGGCCGCACAGGCTTCCCTATTCCTCTCATGAAAATGTCCATTAACCCCACCTCTGGCTGTTGGGTTTCTTTTTTGAGGAGGTAGAGCATTCATTTTCTGAAATGCATATGCTAATATACCCGAAGACTTAGCATTTGTTTCTTCTTCCTCAGTTAAAATGAGAAAAGACCTGCAGGTGTGCTGACTGGGGGGTGTTGCGGGGAGAGTATAGGGTAATGCAATAGGCATTTAACAACAATCATTCCCTTTATTTCTTGCGCTAAACTCTCACAATGGACGAAGGCTTATTTCAGGGCAAGCACAGAGAGGGGAGAATTTGGGAATTGGATGGAAACCACAGTTAGCAAGGGAATCATGCAGACCTTCTGGGGAGAGAAAGGGGCTGAAGGGAAGCCATGCCAGGCTGCCCAGGGTGTCTGCACTCCATGGGCACTTACACCCCGAGGCTCCTTGTTTTGCAGCTTTTAGATGCCCTCACTCACCCTGCTCTGTCACCCTCAGCCCTGCTGGAACCGTTGCCTTTGGACGGTGATTGGGATTAAGGTGTAGCTCCCGCCAGCTAGAGGTGGAACTCCAGCGCAGCACCAGGGTTGCATCAGGGTTGTTGAATGCCCGCAGCTTAAAACTGGCTCTTGAAATGCATGTTTCATAGAAACGTTATTGTAACCTGGTTTAATGTTGCTGGACTTTCTCTTTATCCAGCGTTAGAGCACCCAGGTCTTCAGCTGAGTTGTCAGTGACATGGGCTCCTATGGGCCAGTCTCAGAACCCATCACCCAACGGAAAGCACTGTTTCCATGGAAACCTGCAATCTGTAACCCAAATACCCAGGTTAAAATTTTGCTATTTTATTGAACTCAATGTGTGGGTCTGTTGGGGATTGCTGATATTAGATAAAAATTGGGGTTCTTTTTTTGAATTTGTGCGTTTTCTTCACCCAGATTACCCATTCCGGTCAGCAAGAATAATGGAGGACCCTCTATTCTCAAGTGTCTGTGTTTAGATGGAAACTTCAGTTATGGCAGGATTACCCAAGACTAAGACAGAAATTCTTTTCCAGCCACTGTTGATTTGCTTTTCCTTTTATTTCTCAAAACCCTGCAGGGCGAGCCCTGCTGAGACTTACTGACAAAAAGCTTGAACGAATGGGGATTGCCCAAGAGAACCTCCGGCAGCACATCTTACAACAGGTGCTCCAGCTGAAGGTGCGAGAAGAGGTCAGAAACCTACAGTTACTCACACAAGGTATCCTACTGCGTCCTCGTGGGTGGATGGAAGGGGAGATGGGAGGAAAGAAATCCTAACCTTCACGACAAAGGGGAGTCAAGAGAAACTGTTATTGTTTTTTTTGCAGAATTTGCTTCGTAAAAAAAAGTATACAGATTTAAAGTCCGCTTTCCTCCTAAAACTTCTCTTTTTCATAGTTTACCAGGGGAAGGATGCAAAATAAGTGATAGGTGGGCAAATAAAATTATCTGAGCTAATTTCAAGGTCATCACATCTATACAGGTCGTGCAACCCCAGAGAGAACCAGTCACGTAGATCAGGATATGATTGCACCCCCGGGGTTGTACAGTGTACAGTCTGCACAACTGTACAGTACAAGCTATCTTAGTCTGACTACCAATTCTGAGGAGGCCTTGGATTTTGAATGATTCCATAGTTCATATGACCAGTGATGTAAGTAGGATTTTTGTTGTGTTTTGTTTTACTTTGCTTTTCACTGACTTTTCCCACTGACTCATGGGAGAAAACATTTTAGAGGTGTGTGTCTGAATGTATATGTATGTATACACACACACAAATACACGTTAGAGATTGTGAGAACCCTATTTAACATCTTGAAAATTGGATCATTTTTTAAAAATAGACTATAGGGAATTTAAGACTGGACTATTAAGACTATATAATTCTAAACAAGAATCATTAATGACTTCAGTATGTTGCGAGCATTTAAGAGCCCTATAACTGTGTAGGTGACAAAATAGAGCTGGAATTTGAAGAAAACCTTAAGTTACACTCTGTATAACTTTGTATGTCTGTATAAGATTTGGTAGCTATCAACCTCCATTGGCTATAACCCTTTATTTCTTTTATTTTAATGCCCATTGTACATCAGTTTAAATGAAAGGATGATAAAGTATGTATTTTTGAGATCCTTGGGTATTTTTCAATCTATAGAATATTGTAATTGCATGCATACTGATATTGAGAAATCTGGGTCAGCCAAGTTTCATGTTACTGCATTTAGATTAACCAGTAGTGGTCCATTTGCCTAGAGGAAGTAATGCACTGCCTGAAAAATGACTGCTCTAGAAGGATAAATATAGACTGCAAGTGATATGAAAATGGTATTGTTTATTTGATATGCATTATTTGCATTTTGTCTCCAGAGACTTCCAATGGTAAATTTATAGGTACGGGTACACTGAGTGATTTAAATTTGAATCTGATATACTTCTAAGTTTCTTTTCAGAAGTAAATAGAGATTCAAAGATTTATCATAAGAAAGTCCAGCATAGTGCTATTTATAAAATTGAAAAATTAGAAACAGCCTAGAGGTCCAGCAATATGGAAAGAATCATAATTCTGCTTAAATTCATAAGATCCAATGTAAGACAAACATTAAAATTACATCTTCAAAGAATATATGACAACATGGGAAAGTACTCAAGAAGTAATATGAAGTGGGGAAAACAGGCCATGTATAAAATTTTGTTTATAATATGAGCCCAATTTTATAAAAAGAGCTTATCCTTATATGTATATAGAGAAAGGGCTGGAAATGAATACACCAGTATTTTGATAATGGTTCTGGGTGGTAGGATCGTGGGTGATTTTAATTGTGTTCTTTATATTTTTCTATATTTCCCAGTGTAAATCCACATTATGGTTATAATCAAAAAATACATGTGCGTTTTTAAGCTTCAACCACAAGCATAGTTCTGCCAGGTTCTGTTTAGTTTCTGAGGTTTCCTCCTCTCTTTTGTTTTCCTCCTGTGATGAAATATAGAAAATGAGACTCATCACGTGTGCCTTAGACACTTTCCCCTGCTACTGTCATCCTGCAGAGTGTTTGCTTTGCAAAATCATTTTCTACAGCTTTCATTGCCCTAGATGCATAATATATAAGATTTTTCCTGAGACAGTACTCAAGTCTATTGAGCTAAATATATGTTTGTGTTCTGGGAAGGTAATGCTAAGTTCAGCCTTTTCAATTTAGTTGTTGTCACTTTCTTTAGCTTTGAAAAGCTGTGCAGTTTGAATTCTTTCATTCCGTTCCCTTTAGAAGAGATCACATTCTCTAGCTCTTGGATATTTTGTCTGCACTCATATTACCTTTTTTATTGCTCGTCCTTTACATGTTAATGTTTAAACTCATTTCATGTCAGGCAGCCTTTGGAAAATCCATAGCCTTGTTGAAGTGATGGTTTCTTTTTTAAAAAATGAAACAAATACCTGACAAGTTATTTTTATGATAGATAATAGAAGTTCTAAAGACAGCTGGAGTCGCCTTAAAATATTTTGGGTCTAGGGTTGCTATAATAAGAATTGAAACTCCGTTCCACCCAGGTGAACTGACTGGCTCGATATATATATCATATGGAAATTCTCCATAAGGGTGATAGATGATTCAGTATTGAATATTTGATTGCCCATCTCTGCAAATATTAATCAGTGGAAATAATACGCTGAATAGAGTGTTAGTTTTTGGAAATCCCTGAGCTTCCCTCTTAAAGACTGTCATTCACACCTCTAGTCTCTAGAGAGAGAATACTCTCCCCAACCCAGAGGGGACTGTGACTCTTGTGTAATGCAATTAATTTGTTTTTAAGAAATATTTCCCAACTAACACATTTAAATCAGGGTGATTGCCTTCAAAGTAGCCAGTTTTTGAAGGAAGGGATTTATTTCACAAATGATTCAATTTCTTATGTGTTTCCTTCTTTCCTTTGGAGGCAGTGTCAAAACGTAAGCTTTAATTGTTTGAATAGCAAAAGTTTAGAAAGAACCCAAGTGTCCATCTTTAGGGGACCAGCTAAATAAATTATGGTACATGCAGGCACTGGAGTACTCAGAGCTGTGAACCCAAGAATGAGGAATAGTCAGATGGATGGAGAGATAATAATGTATATCCATGTGTGCTTTGCTCACATAAGGAAATGCTGGAGGGTGCACAATGTCACTTTGAATTTTGAAATATGTGAGGGTATTAACTATTATAATAAAATTTTTAGAAAGAAACAAGTTGGAGAAAGTGAATTTTAGCATCAGACAGGCCTGAATTTTAAATCTTGGCCCCGACACTTATTGCTATATTATTTTAAGGAAGTTACTTAATCTCTCTGTGTTCCAATTTCCTAATCTCTGAGAAGGACATCAATAAATCTACTCACCTCATAGGGATGTTGTAAGAATTAAATGAGCTGAAATATATAAATCACTCAGTGCAGTATGACAGTCAGTACAGAACATAGTTAGCTATCAGTAATAGAAGCCACAAAATTAAATCAACCTTATTAATTTAAAACCAAGCCTTATTTTTTTATAATATCTTTATTGAGATATAATTCATGTAACATATAACTTACCCACTTAAAGGGTACAATTCAATGATTTTTATTGTAGTCAGTGTTGTGCAACTATCACTGTGATTAATTTTTAAACATTTTCATCACCCCAAAAGAAACCTGTTACCCATTAACAGTCATTCTCCATTTCCTGCCAAAACCCCCCAACCACCAGCCGTTGGAAGCCAGTAATCTACTTTCTGTCTATTTGCCTATGCTGGACGTTTCCTATAAATCGAATCATTCAGTATGTGGTCTTTTGCAGTTGGCTACTTTCACTTAGGATAATGTTCTTAAGGTTCACCCATGTTGTAAGCATGTGTCAGTATTTCATTTTTTAATTGCTAAATAATATTCCATTGTATTAACATACCACATTTTATTTATCCATTCATCAGTTGATGGACATTTGGATTGTTTCTGAATCTTGACCATTATTAATAATGCTGTTTTGATCATTTGTGTACACGTTTTTGTGTGGACCTGTTTTCAGTTCTCTTGGGTATATACCGAGGAGTGGAATTGCTGAATCCTATAACTCCACAGTGTAACTGTTCAAGGAGCTGCCAGACTGTTTTCCAAAGCAGCTGTACCATTTTACATTCCCACAAGCAGTGTATGAGGGTTCAAATTTCTCTACATCTTTGCCAACGTTTGTTATTGTCTGTCTTTTTAATTATAAGCATTCTAATGTGTGAAGTGGTGTCTCATTGTGATTTTGAGTTGCATTTCCCTGATGGCTAATGATGTTGAGCATCTTTTTGTGTGCTTATTGGCCATTTGTGTACCTTTGGAAAAAACCTTTATTCAGATCCTTTACTTATTTTTTAATTGGGTTGTTTTTTCCAAGCTTTATTTTTGGGCCACTGTGTTTCACCAGGCTTGCATACCCACTTTATTTACAAGATCGAGAGTAGATAGTTGGCTTCCATTTCCAAAGAGGAACCCTACTCTCAAAGGATGAAGTCTTGCCTCCACTGAAGGCATTCAAAAAAACCTGCCACAAACTTGGAAATCAACTCCAAAATGAAGCAAATGAAAGGACTCAAAAGATTTTCTCTCAAGGAAACAATATTCTTTTCAATGTAGAAATTAAACACACATCAAATCAGTCATATCAATTTGTGATCAGACCTCCAAATTAGATATGACCACCTGAAAGCTCATTCTACTGTTTCTAGAGTAAATAAAATAACAGATAATGAAGCCTACTTTTCTAACTTTTGATTGCTGTTTTAAAATTTTTCTTAAGCTTTTAATTCTACACCAGTCATTTTCACCCAGTCGGCCAGGAAGGGGGAGTAATAGGGCCAAGATGGTCACAAAATGGACTGGGAGAGCTGGTCCTGGCCACTGTGGGTTATCTGAACACAAGGAAAATGAAGTCTTCGCCTCCTTTTACTTGTTCTCATCCTGGATGCTGATAGAAAGACCAAAACTATGAGGCATTTTAAAAATATGGTGGATGTATAGTAAATATATCAGTGTATAGGCACTATCAATGAATCATGACAAAAATTCCTGAAACAGCTAATCGTCTAAAGCTAGAAGTATCCTTCAGGGGAAATTCTGATCTCTGATTTCTTGGCCTTTATTCACAATGGCCTTGTAACTACCTGACATTTATAAGCAACATAATCAATTTTTGGCCCTGCTTTAATTTTGTTCCTCTTGGTGCCTTTGAAGTGGTTCCTTCCTCCATGCAGCCTTTTAGTCTTATGTGTCTCATGCCTGGAGCCACAAGGATGTCTCGATCCGGTGGACTTGCTCACTCTTTCCTGCAGGAAACTCAACCCTGTCAGGGCACCTCCAGTTGTCTCTTGGAAAATGCAGTACAGAGTTGGAAATGCCATTATTATACTTTTCTTCCGCTTGATTCACGAGAGATGGGGGAAAAGGTACCTTATGTAACACACAGCAGTGGCGCAAACTATTTTGGGATCCTTTAAATTAATCCATAATCATGCATATGAGGGTCATCCTGTATTAATGGACAATTTATTAATGTCCTTTATTAATGGACAATATTTCTAGGAAGAAAAACACCCCAGGGACACTGAAAGCTGACTATTTCTCACATAGCTAATGAGTATTAAATGTTTACTATATAGAAAGCACTGCACTAATTATCACATCAACTCCTGACATTTACCCTATTATGATCAGTACTGTTGTTGGCCCCAATTTACATATAGGGAAACTGAGGATGGAGAATTTAAGTAACAGACCCAAAGTCAGACAAGTAATAAAAAGCATAGTGCAGATCTGTCTGACTCCACAGCAAATTTTTAGCCTCTCATCTGTGAAATGGGGATAATGATTCCTATTTCATGGCAGTACTAAGATAATTAAATGAGATTTTGTGTGGGAACCATGTAGCATAGTTCATGGCATATTCTATGAAAGTGGATTGACAGACTTTTCTGTAAAGGGCCAGATAGTAAGTGTTTTAGTCTTTGTGGGCCATACAGTGGGAAAGCAACCACAGACAATCTTAAATGAGTTGGGCATAGCAGTGTACCAGTAAAACTTTATTTACAAACAATTGCTGAGCCGTAGTTTGTGGACCTCTACAAGGTTAAAAATGTAAATTTTTGACTTCATTATCATCAAGGTTGTTTTTACTCTTAATATCTTCTCTTTTGAGGTATAAATGCTTCCTTCGACCCGAGGGACACTATAATATGCAGCCACTCCTAGGGTGTCCTTTTCAATATCTTTGCTGACTACGAATACATGTATAGTGTGAAAATATAACAGCAACTATGAGGATTGGGTAAATTCGTGCAATGTCCCCACTGGAGGATAAGGCAGATGAAAGTAGTAAATTCCTCCAACTTCAAAAGCCTTTTTAGTTAGTGCCTACGAAGTGAAAAAAGAAGAGCATGGTTGTTTACCAAAGCCGGTTATAGCTCATTAAACATTAGTATTTCCCGAAGGACTTTTTCCACATTGTCCAAATATATATGTCAAATTTTAGTTGAGAATTGCGTGACCAGATGGACTTTCCCAAAGATTCATCTTTTGGAATGACACTATTTAGGAACACTACTTTGCAATCCAAGAAGACTTTTCAGAACCCCGTGTACAGACTGAGTATTTTAGTCCAGTCACCCCCGCAATGGTACTTCAGCAGCTGAAGCAGGCCATCTGAATTGAAATAGGCCATCTGGCCCACCACCTTGCTTAAAGAAGGAAGACTTTATAGAACACAGCAAGAGACTCTTTGAGAAATTTTCCAATCTCGTTTTACAGATTTGGGCACCAAGACTCAGAGGATTAGAGGATAGTCTATGGTTACACAACTAGTGACATAACTGAAACTAGATCCCAGTTCTCCTAATTCCCAAACCAGTATTCTTTTTTCTCATTGTTTTTAATTGAGAACATAATTGACATGCAGTAAGAGTCACCATTTTTAGTGTACTGTTCTGCAAGTTTTGACAAATGCATACAGTTGTGTAACCACCACCACAGTCAAGATATAAAAGTTCCATTACTTCAAAAAATACTCTCCCTAGTATGCCTTTGTTGTCAACTCCTCTCATTACCCTCAGCCTCTGTCAGCCACTGATATGTTTTCTGTCCCTTTAGTTTCGCCCTTTCCAGAAAGTCATATAAATGGAACCATAGAGTCTGGCTTCTTTCACTTACTATAATGCATTAAGACTTATCAATGCTGTGGCGTGTATCACTGGTTCATTCCTTTTCATTGCTTATTTTTCATTGGATGGATATATCACAGTTTGTTTATCCATTCCCCAGTTGAGGGACATCTGGGTTGTTTCCAGTTTTGGCAAATACTAATAAAGCTACACTAAGCATTCACATGCAGGTTTTTGTATAAACATCAGTTTTTGTTTCATGGGGTAAGTATCTAGAAGTGGGACTGCTGGGTTGTATCATAAGTACATGTTTAAATTCATAATAAACTGCCAGGCTAGTATTCTTAAGATGATAAAAGCACAATAACAGTATTAGAGGCTTTAATACATATAAAAATATTGGAGGTTTTCTGAAAATTACTGTCTCTTCGTAGAAGTCCCATCTAGCTCTTCCAGGAGCCACCACTATTTTAAGAGGCCCCTGCTTTCCTAAGAGTTTCTAGTAAATTTTCTCAAAGTAAGGTCAGGTCACACATGTTTACAGTTCACTCATTAATCTGATAAAAATTTTCTTAGCATCTATGTACAGGCACTAGAATATGGCTTTCCCCAGTTGTCATTGAGAAATGCTTTGTTTGCCTCTTTTCTGAGGAAGAAAATCTAATAACATTTCCAGTTCCTGGGAAAGAAGATGTAAGCCAATCAGATTCTCTTTCGTGCATGTATGAAATATGTCTGATGGCCTTTTCTCACATCTCTCAAATTACACTATTTGAATTTCCCGGCTCCTTCTTATCTTTTATTTAATTGTACCATGAGTGTTACAAATCTGGTGTTCATATGTCAGTTCTCTTCATATTTGGCTCTTCTGCCTTATCATTGGATCGTGTTGAGCTCTTCCTCCCTGGTACTTGTCTATATTCATGAGTATGATAATGACTCTCTTGGTTCTTCTCTTTCTACTGTCTTCTCCTCAGGCTGGTGGCAAGCTGCCTTCCTCTACCACTCTCCAAATGTTGATGCTCCCTGGGATTGGTTCCCTTAGATCTTCTCATTTTGCATGCTCTCTACAGAATCTCATCCACTCCCATTGCTTTAACCACCCCCTACATCATAGTGACTCTCAAATACATCTTAGAGCTCTCAGAAGCTTCAGATCCTCATTTTAATCTCCCTAAAAGATGTGGACCCCTGAATATTCCATTGACATCTCAAATTTAAAATATCCAAAATTAACCCCATTGTCTTTCTCACCATCTCCCCAGCCTATTCTTCCCCTTGTGTTTCTTCTCAAGGTTAATAATGCCATTACTTACTCCATCACCTAAAGTAGAGGCTCAGAGGCACCTGGGATTACTCTTTTTCCCTCACCAATCACATGTAATCAGTGACCAAATCCTCTGAATTCGGCTTGTAAAATGGGTTTCCAGACTTTGCTTCCTCAGCACCACCCTTACCACTGTGTTCCTTCATCCCTCTTTAGCTTCTTTGTAGGCCATTAGAATAACCTACTAGTTATTCTTTGACTCTAGTCTCTGACCTGCCCACTTCATTCTTCTTTAATTAACTTCCTACTTCTATTGCCAGAGTTAAGTTAAATATATTTCTGACCATATTATTTCCCTCCTTAAAACATTTGATGGCTCCCGATTGCCTACAGAATAAAATCCAAACTCTTTAGCATTCCATAGAAAGCCATTCTGGGCATTTCATAGATGTATTAACTTTGGGCAAGTGACTTGTCAGAAATTAAGATTCCTCAGTTGTAAAAATGGGGATCTGATCTATTTCACAGAGTTTTTACGAATATGGTAAAATAAAACTCGTGAAAGGACCTAACCTTGATGAGATATCACCTCTTCTGAGAAGCCTTACCTCCTCTCTCAGGCAGAACCAGTCATTCCCTCTTCTACATTACTAAGCACTTTGTTCATATTAATAATGTTCTATTCATTATACAGTATCTATTTTTTCTTCCATCCAGTGAGTACCAGGCTCAGTGGTAGGTACTAGGGACAAAAAGCACCCAATTTAGCGCTGAGGGCAGGGTGCTTTACAGAGATGCGTAGATATATAGTGATTGCACGGAATGGGAACTTAGCCTCACCTGGGAATAGGTGGGATAAAGGAAGACTTGCCAGAGGTGTAATACATGAACTAGATCTTGAAGGATAAAAGTTTTGGCATAATGGCAAGGGGTGACATGAGGTGGAAGGAGGAGCCTCTACAAAGGCATGGGGCATGGTGTCTCTCCATCTCCCCTGTAGATCATGGGCAACCTCAGTTGTCTTCTGATTTTGCTTTATGCTCCTACGTCCTAGTGCAGTGCCCAGCAGAGAGTGGATCCTCTATTTGTTTTTCCTGATTTAAATTTAATTATTGCCCTTTTCTCCTATTTACTAACTCTATTTCATTTTCAATTTAATCTTCTCAAAGCAGTGAATGCAATATCAATTTTTTATGAAATCATAATTAAAAATAAGAGTAGCTGTAAAGCCATTTTGGATAATCTTTCTCCATGAGCAACATTGTCCGCAATCTCTTTTATTCTCTTGTGATCTTTTTTATTGGCTTGACCTGTAAGGATGATGGCGAGGGCTCTTAAATATTTACACACCTTTGGCAAGGGCTCTTAAATATATAAGCCACCCACCTGCCTTGAGTTATTTTGCCTAATATTTTCAGTACTTAAATGTTCTCCTGAGTGACGCTATCAAGTGACTATAAAGTGATCCTTTTCTCCTAAAACCCAGTTAATTGCTTGGGGGCTCATGGTGAATGAGAATGTTGAATCAGAAACTTTGTAGGATTTTGTGCAGATTATTTTTCTGTAATTGGGGTCCTTCATTACCACTTTTTCATTCAGTGTTATTTCATTATGACCTGCCAACCACATGTCCCTTCCCAGTTGCCTCCAAGATAGCATTTCCTTAAACTGCTACCTTCTTGAGCTTTTCCCCAATACATTTGAAAATCTTCAGACTGACTGTTACACAAATTTTGTGATCAAGAATATTTCTAATTTTATCAAGTGTTTGAACCCTCAGAGAAATTCTCATTGGTATGAGCTCTATATTTAGAGGCCTAAATACAGACTTCTTTGGGGAATTCTTAAGCTCACATATCAGTTTATCAGTAGAGATTAGCATTGTAACACATATACCCTAGCTAGCATCCAGTCCTTTTTCATTTTTACAACTGAGGAATCTTTCATTTCATTATGGCCAGTTCATTCAAGAAGGTGTTTTGTTTGAAGTGAGGCTCTAAATGGACCCTTGCTTCTTGTCTGTTGCATTCTTTATGGTAGAAAAATATCTGCCTGTTCTGAGTGCCCCTGATGGTCTCTCTAACCAGCATGTGATAGTAGCATTCATACATTATTTTTCTAGTTTGGACATGTTCTATCAAGAATTATCCTTGTCATTACTTCTGCACAACTCAGTGTTTAGTGGCATTTTTTGCATGGTGAATAGTAACCTTTAGGGAACCCCAAAGACTCCAAATGCTTCATGTCTGCCTCTGCAGAAATCACCAGCCTCAAAATTCTTTACCATTGACCCCTTTGCATTTAAATGTCATAGGTGAAATAAATAATACATGTGATGTCTCTTGTTTGGACAATTCATGATGGCCATGGGATTGCATTGTTATGTCACCTTGACCTTGTGGTTTGACTGTGGATTTGAAGGATCTTGAATGATAGATGTTGCACTGAAGAAACATGATATATGGTTTGTCCACAATTGACATTGGTTCGTTTCTTCTGGGTAAGTCTGGATGCTGCAGTCTTGGCTCTATGGTGTTCAGATCTCCTACAGGCATTTTAGAAAGGCAGTTATAGTAGGACAATGGCATATGGACCTGATGAGAGAAAATCAAAGCCATTTTCAGGGATGCACTGAGCTGCTTTGGCTTTTCTGAGAAGCAATAGAGAAATATGCCATCTATGTACTTTACGATTTTTGTCCCCAGTATTAAACATTATCTACTTTCTCTGTGGCCTTTTTCTTTGGGGCCACCAATTCTCAGTGACTGGAGTAAAGCTCTACACATGTAGATGTTCACAGCTCTCCTTGCATCCGAGTTTCTACATGCCAATTCCAGAAAGCACCACATACATAGACTACACTGTGAATGGCCAGGCCTTGTGTCCCAGCCAAGAATTAAAATCTTCTGTTCTTCTCTGAAATAACCCCTCAATTCATAATATCCCCCTTGTTTTTGTTTATCCCTTTATAGTATCAATTGCACAGTCCTTCATTCAGTAATTCATCCAAAAAGCTTTTATTGAGATTGTACCATATACCCAGCACTATATGCAATGTGTTAGGGATATAGGGATGAATATGACAGTCCTTGCCCTTGAATTCAAGTGAAAGAGGCATGAAGAATGACAGAGATGAAAGTAGATTCTAGGATCATGTAGACATTCAATCCAGAAGGAATGTGTCGGGAAAGATTTCAAGAGAAAGTGACCTCTGAACTGAGCCAGATGTTATAGTTAGCAGGGTGTGTTTATTTTCTATTTAGTTATCAAGCAAATAAAAATTTGCCAAGATGATAAGAGCCTTGGAGAGGTGTATCACGCTATAAAAATATATTGACTGAAAAAATCATGTATTTACTGAGCGCCTGCTGTGTGTCAGGCCTCTCCTGGGTGTTGGTGAAATTCAGTAAGCAAGATAGACATGGTTCTGAGATACATGGATTTTACATTTTAATGGGGAAGATACTCATCAAACAAGGAATCATAGTATCATGGTGAATGATGTGAAAGGGGATATTAATTGTGCTGTGGAGAGCGAGTTAATTATGACTCCAAGGGATCAGGAAAATCTCCCTCAGGAAGCTGAGATCTAGAAGAGGTCTTAATCAGGGCAGGTGGGGCTTGGGGAAATGTCCCTGTTGGAGGGAACAGCCTGTTCTGAGGCCAAGGTCAAAGAAGAAGCTTGTTGCATTTCAGGAATATGAGGAAGGCTAGTATTGCTAGAAGGTCAAGAGTGAGTGACAAGGGAGGGTAGATGCAAGAAGTGCAGCTGGAAAGGTGAGGGAGAGAACCAGTGGTGAAGTGAATGCCTTATTTGTTTGCTCTCCTTGAGGAATTTAGAGTTCTTTAAGGAATTTAGAGTTTCTTGAGACTGCGGAGCCACTGAAAGGTCTTGAACCGGAGACAATCCTGATCAGATTTGTATAACAAAAGATGAGAAGATGTGCTGAAGAAGGACAAGACAGAAGGCCAGACATCCAGTTAGGAAGCTGTTGCATTAATGTGTGAAGGAGATGATGACAACCTGAATGAGGGTGGTGGCAAGTGGGTGTGAAGAGAAGTCAACTCAAGAGATTAGGCAGCCTTTGGTGATGGATTAAGAAACAGTAAATAAGAAGGTTGTAAAGTATCATCCTTCACTCCTCTTCAGCACATTATTCTCCCCCAAATCCATGACCTACCTGCAGCAGAATTTTCTGGGCATGCTTCTTCAAAACTGTGGATTTTTGGACCTTACCCCAGAACCTGTGGAATTGGACTCTCCAGACCAGACATGGGTGTTTTTCTCACAGATTCACCCTCAGATGATTTTTGTACACATGAAAGCTTGAGGGCCACTGCCCAGCACTGTATAGATTCAATACACACAGTAGACCAGGCACTCAGCATCAAAGTAAAACTCCCTTTGGCCTTAATGAGTTTGCTCGTCAAGACCAGGTAAATTCAGAGGAAGGCTTCAGCCCTTGGGGTATATGCGAGTATCTCATCTTAAAGCCCAAATCAGAATGGAGCCCATCTTACGCTCTCACCTAACCTTGCAGGTGATGTCCACAAGATCTAAGTGGCCCTCCCTCCATAGTTCTCATGAGACAATGACACTGAACTTTCCCCAGGCAAAATGAAACACGCTCTCTTGGGCAGCCCCACAGGGCAATAAAAAAGGTGGTTTACACAGAGCCTCCGCCATTTCCTGTGTATGGCAGGTATATAGGCAAAGCTGTCATGGTAGCTTTACAGGAGGTCCTATGAAGAAAGAAGAGGGGAAGAAGAAAAAGAAAAATAGTTGCTTCAGCCCTTCAAAGAACAGTTTGGAGATTCATATTTGAAACCATTAAGGCTTCATAAAGTTTGGGAGCCATTTTTAAAATCATTGATATCTAACATTCTCATTAGATACTATTTTTATTTCTGTACAGAGGCACAGGTTGCCAAATCTTCTCCAATTTATCACAGAAGAGAAGTCTGGAGCTAATGTTAATTGTGCACCTATTTCACTTTTGGCATTTTAAATTCTATATTTAGTCCACACAATTTTGCAAGATAGATACCATGAACCTCTTTCTACAGATAATGAACCTGAGGCCCAGAGAGCTGCGGTACCTCTTCAAGGTTATGCAGTTAAAAAGTGGGTTCTCCAGAGAAACAGAACCAATAGGAGACAGATATGTAATATTATATGGGAGATGTATATATACAAATAGAGAGAGAGAAATGGAGATTTGTTATAAGGAATTGGCTCACATAATTATGGAGGCTGAGAAATCCCAAGATGTGTAGTCAGCAAGCTGGAGACCTAAGAGAGCCAATGGTGTGGTTCCAGTCTGAAAACTGTCAGGCTGAAAACCCAAGAAGAGCTGATGTTTCAGTTTGAGTTCAAAGACAGGAAAAAACCAACGTCCCAGCTCAAGGCGGTCAGGCAGGAGGCATTGCCTTTTACCTGAGGGAGGATCAGCCTTTATGTTCTATTCAGGTCTCCAGCTGACTGGATGAGGCCCATCCACATTGGAGAGAGCAATCTGCTTTACTCCGTCTACCAATTCAAATGTTAATGTCATCCAAAAACACCCTCACAGACATGCCCAAAATAACATTTGAGCAAATATCTGGGCACTCCATGGCCCAGTCAAGTCGACACATAAAGTGAACCATCACAGTGGGTGAGATAACTAGCTGTCTCCAAAACCAGTGCTCTTTCCTTCCACCCTACCTGCCTGCTGTGAAGTCTCTCTTCTTTCAAAGATACATTTTTTTCTTTTATAAAAAACGTGATGCTGATGCACTTTTAAAAATTAATGCTCGAGACTATTCAAATAAAAGATATCTCTTAAGAGCTTGCTCATCACCCATAGTTATCAGTCTCCATCCTCCATTTTCCATTATTTGGGGCTGCCTGAAATGGGAGGTGTGTGGTTTGGCAGAGCCACCTCCTGCATTCCTGAGATATTGGGGCACTAAGAAATCAGATTTGTTTATCTCCCAACTTGACATCATAATGAAGCGGAGATGCCAGCCTAGCATTTCCCCATGCCCCCAAATATCCTGAGTAATCTTAATCTTGTTAGGTCAATGACATGAAATTTTGCTAGTTGCCATTTTAATTGATTTAATTGAAATTGATTAGGCATAAATGAGTGCACAGAAAATTATTAACAGTGACCTCAAAGATTTCAAGTGTCTGCTGCGTAAGAGGCGCTGTGGCTTTATGCATCTGTAGGCTCACTCTTTCCAAGTTATATTAGAAAACAAAATGGGTGTGTAATGCTAAAAACTATTAAACATTGATGAGGGTAGTATATGGAGAGTCTGAAAATATGAGAAGCATTGACTACACTTTTCAGTTCAGCCCATTTCTATCACATTGGTTGGTTGTTGTGATTCATGTTTACTGTAAACTACATGTGTGAGTATTTATCCTTCTAAGTATCAGGAAATTTGATTTTTCTTTTGTCATTTGTGTCCCTAAAATTCAGACCACATCATTGAAAGGAAGAAGAGGTGAAATAATAGCAGAACAAATTTCGTTGACCTAAAATTATTTTGTATTTTTCTCAATTAATCCTCTCCTGAGGCTTGGGTATTTGTGTTGTTACACAAAGAATTTTACTGTAATTATTTTGGTCTAGCAGGATTTGACATGTATTAAGGCACAAATAAATGGTCTCTTTTCTTTCTATTTTTGAAAGTTTAAATATGCATTATCTTTTGTGCTTCCTCTCTCCCTTTCTCTCTGTTTTTTTCCCCAGTTTCTCTCCGCCCTCCCCAGTGTTCTTTCTCACTAAAGACTCGTCTCAGCCTGCGGAAGAACTATTAGAAATTTATTAATTAAGGACCAGTTTCTGCTTCTTCGTCAGGGGTAATCATTTGTTTTAAAGCTGATTTTCTCCTTTAATTAAATGAAAATGTCACTCAGTCAAATGAATTCATTTATCCTTATTTATCCAGGTCTCCAGGCTTGCATTTCTTAGCAGGGACTTGGGCTCATCACAGTTGCTCACAGAATGAACTGGAAAATGTCTCTTACATCAGTTTAAAAGGCTCACAACTGATTACTTCTCCCTGTAGAAGTACTGTATAAACAAAACTGTGATTAACGAATGTACGAATGGTTGGGTTTTTGGGTAGATGTTGTCTAGGTGCATATAGGGATACATACTTGAGTATGTCTGTGCACACACGTGCACCTGTGTGTGGTAGAGCAGGAAAGTGAGGAATACCCATCATCACAGTCCCTTAGGACTTTAAGAAAGTGTCGAAGTTAATATTTTAACCATCTGTGTGTCTTTATTTGCCTTTTCAAAATGCTAATTGATGATGCAAGGTTTAAATTCTACCCAATCTTTCCTTCAAACTTTTTGAAGGATTATTTATTGAGTATGGTCTGTGTCTAACATTGTAAGTGCTTTAGGATATTAAAATGGAATAAAATACTTATTCATTCACTCAGGCAACAACTTTTAATGAGTACCTACTATGTGTCAGGCTGGGTATTGGGACTTAATGACAAACGATGCAGTCCTTGACATTGACTAGTAGGCTTGCTGCAAAAGACTCACCAAAGTCTTTTTGGCACGAGCAAATCATGTTCCCTTTCTGGAAGGCTGACACACTGGTTCTTAGGAGTTCGACTCTGCTTTTCCAAAACATATACTGAGAGGGTAAACGTCACCTTGAATTCTTTTCAGGAAAAAAAACAAGTGCAGTTAAAGCAATTCTCTATCTTATTGAAAGGGTGGAAATGGGTGCTGATGCCCACCTGGCATAAGTAGACTGTTATTTAGACTTTCTGGTGATCTCACAACCACAGATATGAGCTCCTCAGCCACCCACTCACAAAATCCCTGTGGTACAAAGAGCAGCTCTGAGGTGTTATGCTAAAAAAAACTGAGTCCCTCACACAGACGTCACCATTTTCCCTTCTGTAGTACAAGCAGGCTGTTGACTCCACCTGTTTTGTTTTGTTTTTACCTTAAGTGGTCTGGAGACAAACTGGATTTATAGGGGCTTGAAAGTTGTTTCCAACAGCTTAATGAGTTACTCTATAAAAAGGCACAATTTTAATCTTTAAGTCATCCTTTGTTTTCTTCTCTGCATCATAATAAGAGCTAAAATTATGACAGCTTGGCACTTTCTATTGTGAGAGACAGTTGTACTGGGAGTCAGTTGGTCCCTTGGGTCAACCTAGCACTGGCGTTAGGAACTGCCAGTACTTGAGTTTCCTCATCCTTAAAATAGCTCCTTGTAGATACTAAGTGCTGTGGCAGTAAAGATAATCAAAATAATTGTTACTTAGACTCCAGGGAGGCTATCCTATTCATAAGCTGTTTTGGACCTATAAGGATCCAACATAGTATGTGTTAACCTATATTTTATCCATTCTCTGAACACTCCAGAGTCTCTCATCCAGTGGGCTGAGTGTCCACTTTCAGTTCGCGAGCATAGGTATACTCGTCTCCAACATGTTCAGCCAATGAGCAATCTTTCTCAATATTCTAAGTTAATTGTGCTCCCTGCTTTGGCCTCTCTTCCTGCCATTTATTGTCATCTGGTGACCAGTTTTGACTGTAATGGCAGAAATAAAAGGCATGCAAGGGGGAGGAGAGTGTTGGACCTGCAGCAAGGAAACCAAAAAACGTGTATAATTACAGATGCAAAAATTCAAGTTCTAGAGACTGAAATTTGCTTTCAAGGTTTCAAATTTGCTTTCCATGAAGAAGAGGATAAAAATAAGTAGGAATTAGGAATCTGGACCTAATGGAAGCCAACATGAATGTCACGAAACTGGCCACTGGTTGTTGGAAAAATCTGTGGTGAGAGGTATGTGAGACTTCATGAAATTTGGAGGAATGGCCACCATTGTCCACTGCCAGGGAGGTATCTCTACAGGGGCTATAGTGCACTGTCCCCTGCAGCACTGTTCAGTTAGCACATCCCCTTCTGGAGTCCTACCAACAGGAAATGAGGTATGCATATATATGCTATATATATATATATATATATGTATATATGTATACTTGTAAAGTTGTGTTAAGGGTAATGAAGGAAAAATATAAAATGCAAGGAGAGGCTCTAATTTGGACTGGAGAATAATAGTGACATTTAAGTGGTAACAAGAAGGAGAAATGAGGGTTGCCAGGTGAAGAATAGGGGAGGAGCAAGCAGGCAGATGGAAAAGCATCTGCTAAGCTCTGAGGCACAGAAGAGTTTAGCATTATCTAGGAACTGAACAAAGACCACAGGCTGGGACCACAGAGCTTGAGGGGGAGTGTCATGTGACCTGGACACAGCAAGGGCCAGGTTCTGTAGAACCTCAAAGCCACATTAAGGATTTGGAATAGGGTCCTAATAAGTGTAATGAGAAGCCATTAAAGGATTTTAAGCAGAGGATTGAGGAGATCTTATTTACATCTTTAAAAGATCATACTGGCAGCTGTGTGGAGAACAGATTGGACAAGGGCAGGCATGGAATTGGGGAGGCCAGAAAGTGACTTTTGCAGAAATCCAGGTGAGAACAGGTGATGGTTAGGACTAGGGTGGTGGCCGCTGAGCTAAATGGGAACTAATCTGTTTGCAGATAGTATCAACAGAACTTGATGACAGATTGGACGTGACTGGGGGAGGGAGAATCAGGAGTGAGTCCAAGTTCCTGGCCTGAGCTGCTACATAGGTGGAGGAACCTCTGCTGAGGAGGAACCTGGAAGGGGGAGTGTGAGGTAGAGGCTTGACTGGGAAATGAAGAGGTCCGTTTGTACCATGTTAAGTTTGAGGCCCCTTTGAAACATTTCAGAAAGCAGTTCAATTCTGAGTATGAAGCTCCAGTGAGGGATGGGCACTGACCCTGTAAACTTAGGAATCATCAAAATACACGTGCCACCTTTGCCATGGGGCTGGTATAATTGCTTGACCACTAAGCACTTCTGACCTTTACTCACTTTAGGTATTGTTTTATGTCAAATGAGAGAGCCAGAGGCTCCAAGTGTTCGGTGCGTGCTTCCTTCACTGAGCCACCTGCCAGCATTTGTGTATCTGGAAGTCTTTTCTGATGGAGGTTTGTTCAAGCAAATACCAGAAAAGGCACTGAGAGGGACAAGAAGCTGTACTGAGGAGAGGGATCACAAAACGACATTGTGAGGTTATATCCCATGCCCTATCCTGCGCCAACTCCCCGTTCCCAGTGTTACTTTTGTCGATTTTAGGACAAACGATCACAGAGTGACCCAAAGCATGATCCTCAGAGTCAAAGAATCTAAGTTGTTATCCCAGCCCTGACCCTCACCACCTATTTAACCTTAGGCAAATGACATATCCTCTCTGAAAGTCAGTTTTCTCTGCTGTAAAATGAGAACAAAAATACCTAGCTCACAGAGTTGCTATGAGGATTAAAAGAGATTTTTTGAAGTGATTATTAACACAGATCTGAATAAATGGTAGATGAGAAGTGGATCCACATCTAAGAACAAATTCTTTCCGGAGATTAGTGTAAGGCTGAAATATATATTTTATAAGGCTATTGCAGTAAGTCAAACACTGAATTCTTGTTAAAGTTCTGCCATCATGTCGAGCCATTGAGATGAGAGAGGGCATTGTACAGCATATGTAGCTTTATCACTTCCATTAAATTGCTTCTGACACAGGCCAGATTCTTTATCAACCAGTATCACAGTCAAAAGTGTACCAATACCTAAAGACAGTTTTTCATTGTCTGTGAACAAGTCTAGAGATGGTCAGAAGCTTCTTTATATAGCTGTGCATTTGAGTCCTTTAGATAATTTCATTTGATCAGGATATGTAGCTTGTTAAAGAATCATTCCTAATGTTCTAGATAGGTTCTTGATGGGTACATAAGGAAGATATTTTATAGGACACAGAGTTTTTGCCTTTATTATTGTGGGACTAGAAGAGTCCCTACCATCACTACCTCCAAGTTGCCCATCTATACCCTTGTTATACCCCTGCTTGAATTATTAATAGTTCTTTGTGTTTTAATGTTCTACTGAGAAATAGTCATGGTCATGACCCAAATAAGCACATGTATTGACCAAGTATCTCCTGTGTGCCCAGCACTGTTTGGACTCAGAAGGAAGAAGGCAGACTCTTCCTTGTTATTACTTGACTCTACAACTGTAGAATAATACAGGAGTATCTATGACTGAATACTCATGGGAGTCTGTATATAATTAAGTGCTCTAGAATAGCTCTGTCCAATAGAACTTTCTGAAATGGTGGAAATATTCTAGATCTGCACTGTTCAGTACAGTCGCTATTAGCCACACGTGGCTATTGAGCACTTGAAACATGGTTAATGTGACTAAGGGAATGAATTTATAATTTAATCTTAAATTTAAGTAGGCAAATGTGACTACTGGCTACCATGTTGAACAGCACAGCTCCATTAATTCTAAGGAGAGATGGTTGTGGGCTCCAAGAATTCAAAAAGGAAGTAGGACATCAGCCTGAGCTTAGAAGTAGGGAGGAAACCAGAGGACGACTCCATCTAGGGTAACAGCGTGAGCAAAGGCTGTAAGGAAGAGGAAAACACCTATGTGGTTTGTGAACATTACAAAGGGAAGGGAATTGAGGGAAAGTAGATGAGTGGGACTTTCTGAAAATGTCAGGGAAGAAGTTTCTAGAATCGAGACCAATCCTCTATTTCACAAGTTTGGTATGAGTATTTACCTGTATTATGCCTCCCATATTTGGAATAGGGGTTACATAGTGTTGATTTTATTATCGTTTTTATAAATAAACGATTTCCACAGAGTTATACCATATAATGTACAAGTTGTTCATTGAAATTTTCAATACAAATCAGATGGGAATCTAAAGAAGCAATTACTTAGCAGAGGTTAAAGGAATCCGCAAGTGTTGTTGAGTCGCCCAGGGATTAGCGACAGCAGAGGCTGGAGGGAGCAAAAGGAAGGACTGTGTTAACAGAGTCTGGAGAGCTGGAGCATGAAAGGGGGTCAGCTGACCAGAGGAACCATAGCAGAGAGGTGTAGCCGGTGCCAGAACCATTGGGTCCAGGCAGGGAGGGGACAAAAGAAGAATAGCCAGACCTCTTGCCTACTGCCTCCTGCTGGTGCCTCTCACTAGATAAACACAACCAGAAGCTAGCCAGCAAGGGATCGCAGGTAATACAGGCCTCAGGGGTCAGCTTCCCATAGCCGAGCTGGACAGTATAGGCGAGAATGGATTGTGGGGAAGGGGCAGGGAAAGGAAGTGGAAATAAAGAGCTCCTTTTTTTTAAATGTTTAAAAAAATAGTGTCTTAGTTCAGGCTGCTATAACAAATATACAGTTGGCCTCTCATATCCGCAGGTTCTGCATCCGTGGATTCAACTAAGGGACTTGAACATCCGTGGATTTTGGTATCCTCAGGGGCCCTGGAACCAACCCCCACAGATACTGAGGGATGACTGTACCATAGAGTGGGTGGCTTAAACAACAGAAATTTATTTCTCACAGTTCTGAAGGCTGGGAAGTCCAAGATCAAGGTGCCAGCTGATTTGGTTCCTGGTGAGAGCTCTCTTCCTGTTTTACAGACAGTCAGCTCGTGCTGGGCCCTCCCATGGTGGAAAGAGAGAGAGAGAAAGCAAGCTCTCTTCTGTCTCATTTTATAAGGGCACTAATCCCATTCCTGAGGGCTCCACCCTCATGACCTAATTACCTCCCAAAGGCCCCACCTCCTCATCCCCTTGCATTGGGGGTTAGGGCTTCAGCATATGAATTTTGGGAAAACATAAACATTTAGTCCATAGCAAATAGTAAAATGAAAACCATATAAATGATTAATATATGGGTTAAATTATGACAGAAACATACAATTGAATGTTCAGCATTGAAATTATATGCATTGATGAGAAAATCCTCACTAGATATTAAGTGAAAAGAAGAATATAAAAACAGTATATACAGGAAGATCAAACTGTTATTTTTAATAGTGTATATACAGTAAAATGTAAGTGTATATTATTCACACTCACAGGAAGAAAAAGAAATGCACCAAAATGTTAACAGTGATATCTCTGGATGGTGATTTAAGGGTGCTTTTTATTTTCTACTTTGCACTCTCTTGGATTTTCCAGATTTTCTAAAGCAATATAATTACTGTATTTTTCTGTTCTGGAACAGTGTTTCTCTTGTTCTTGATGTATCTGCAGGATCTCTCTGCGGGACTGTATTGAGTAGAGACGCGTGAGTGACCAAGTTCCTTTTTGTCCATCATTCACTAGCTTTGCAGTTAGCATCAGTCTCATTGTGTACCCATTTCTGGAGTAACAGCAGGCACCTGAGCTACATTTCTTAGTGCATTAAAAATGGGATGAGTCA
Source organism: Tapirus indicus (assembly GCA_031878705.1). NCBI lineage: Eukaryota > Metazoa > Chordata > Mammalia > Perissodactyla > Tapiridae > Tapirus > Tapirus indicus. The sequence continues at coordinate 22,217,391 of CM062935.1, forward strand.
ATAAAATGCTCTTCTTTTAAAATATTCCACTGAGAAACCCTTCGGTCCTGAAGAACGGCCTGATTTCGTATTGATTTTTTTTTACTGCCTCAATTGTTTCCTCAGATATGGTTAGTCAATTCAACTCCCCACCAACCACCTTTCCCCATTGTCTGTTACATTTGGTCTCTGTTAAATATGAATCTTTGGTGGCACATTCATTACTAAGTTGACAGTTGCATAATGCTTTATTGGCATCTGTAAGAATGAAGCATATTTCTTAGGAACCATGGAGACAGTAGCCCTTTTTTTTCCTGAATCACCTAAGCATAGCCAGTTTTTTGTGCTCTTGTGATCTTCATCTTAAAAACAGCAATCCATCTGTCTCGTTGTTTTATTCTTTTCTAATAGAAAAACATTTCCCCGTAGTGTCTTACTGATCTACAGTCATCTTACCTTGATGGACTCTTGTAAACGGAATCATTGCCAGTGATTTGATGACTTCTTATATTAGTTTTCATTTCAGTAAATCCACTCCCTCTCCCTGGCTTGCTTTTTAACCTCCAGCTGCTACCCAATTATTAGTTCTTGGATGGCTGCTTCAACAGCATTGCTCTGGTACTGGCTCATAGTAGATATTAATAATAATAATCAGTTTGTACATGTGTATAGTGTTAAATGCACATAAGCATTTTGCTGATAACCCTAATTGTAATAATAATAGTTTTGTCATTAGGTAAGTTAGGATTCTTATGGTTGCAAAGAACAGAAATCTGAAGGTGGCTTCAGCAAAACAACGAGGCTTGGTGAGGTATTCCTAATACACATATAGAAGTCTTTGACAGAGCTTCAGAGCAAAGAGGCAGTAAGACCTCAGGAAGAAGTAGAACTGTGAAAGCCAGCAAGAATCCAGACAATAGTCTGCCCTGTTTCTCTTGTTTTTCCTTTTCTCTCTATCTACTTCATTCTGTATACACATTATCTCTGCAACTCAAGTCACAGAATGACAGATGATGACCCCCCACCTCTTTCCAGTTTACTGACTGTGGCTAGAACCTTCAGAACTCTCTCAAGTGCCCTCTCTGCCTAGAGACATCCGATGTGGCCATTGTGAGGTGGTCAGACACCCTAAAAAGTGTGGATGCTAGTTCTTACGCAGTTGATGCCTTCCTTGTAGCTAATAAATGACACAGATATGAATTTACCAAATTTACATCTCTTTTTTTGTGTTAATATTTAGAGAAAGAAGCATATAGATGGAGCCATGGAAAAAGTGGATTTTGAAGACTTCTTTCCTCCATGGCAAGAGAGAGCAATTTTGTGTTCTTGACTTAAGAGATTATTACAGAGATATGTCAGGAAGATGATGAGTTGTGATCATAGGAACTGAAATAAAATATCAGAACTTGGAATGACACTGAGAAAAGCAGGAAAACAGTAAAGGACTAGCCTGTAACGGGCAGGCAGGTTTCCCACAGTGAAGACGGCTGCTTTGGTACCACATTTAAGAATCTACTATGCTGTGGCCTAGAAATCCACCTATGAGTATTTTATGAAGCTTGCATCCTGGCAGTAAGAGGATCCATTTTAAGGCAACCAGAATACGGTTAGCCTTTCTGTGTGGGTCTTATTGCATTGGATCCCCAAATTGAGACATATATGTATTCGTTCTTCTAATAGACATTTGGCGAACAACCACTAAGCCTCAGGCAAGTCTTAGTCAGTATGGCCGTCAGACAAACCTTTAAATGAGCGTTAGTATTAATTAAGCTCTTTGCTAGGCAATTCATGTTCTTTAACTCATTTAATTTTCACAACAAATACCATGAAGTGGGTTCTGTAATTCCCACTTTATAGAGAGGGAATCGATGCTCTGAGAGACTAAAATAACATGGTCAAGGTCATGAGGTTAGAGTTTGGAGAAGCTGGAGCTCAACCCAGATCTGCCTGACTACAAAACCCTTGGTTTTATTTTTTCAGTTTTGAGTTGTGTCATCATGGGTTAGTCAGTCTGTTCTATCGATTGAGGAATTACATGAGGAACACCCCTGCCCCATCACAGATAGTTCCCAGGCTCACACTGACATGGCCCAAAGAATGGTTAGACCATGGTAAACCACAACGTGATGTGGTAAATACTGTGATACTATTGTTGAGGCATCTGCCACGTCTGACCTTAGGCAGCTTGTTTTCTTCTCTGAGCTTCATTGTCCTGCGCCTGTAAAAGTGAAGGGAATAAAAGGACCTACCTCATAGGTGACAGTGTGGAGTGAAGGAGTTGATACAAGTAAAAGTCCTGGAGCAATGCTAGGAACAAAGTCAGGGCTCCCACAATGGTAGCTCTTATTATCATCCACAACATGCTATATTCTGTGAGAGGTGCTACTGCATGAGGGAGTCAGGCAGGGCTCAGAGCGGAAACAGGCTTTGACGCATCACATGTTGCTAGGTAAGGAGGCAAATGTTGGACATTTAAAGTGGAAGAATCTGTGAACAAAGGCCTTCGTTTATTCAACACACATTTATTGAGCATATACTGTGTGCCAAGCACCCAGCTCAGTGTTAGCTAGGAATAGATAGGCATAGCACTACAAAAACATATGGAATATTCTGGATCCTGATTTCAAAAAAGAGATGAATCCTAGAACAATGGCCATAGGAATTATCTGTGAGAACAATTATGGACATGACAAACCTAGGATTGTCTCAAGGAGATATCAAACTAATTTCTTCACCAACCTCTTTAAAAATTATTTATTTAAGTGACTCTTTCAGCACACCCTAATGCATTGAAGGGTCTTCCCTGCCACGTGCTTTTTACACCCACCTGTATCTACACACTGCAGAATATACCACTGTCCTTCATTTTCCAGAATGACACTGCTGAGTCGTCATATATCTCGATGAAGGATTATTCAGTTATAGAGAACATTCCTCAACTGGAGATGGCTTGAGAAGGGATAAAGAAAAAGTGTTAAGGCATATTAAAAATTGGCTTTTTCCTGGTGGCAGTTTGTCATTATTCAATTTGGCATCTTTCCCTGTTCTTTTTTCTGCCATGTAGATCTGTATGAGTCTTGATTCAGAGGGGATTTTCTTGGAGGTGCTTTTCTTCGAGCATATGGATAAAATTGCCGGGTTTAATTGAAGGCTGTTTAGAGTCTTGCTCTATTTGCAGTCAAAAGCAGATCACTTCTGTTGTTGGCCTCAGTCCTAGACTCCCAGGAAATTAATAGTGCCTCCTGGCCTGTGACAGTCTGTGTTTACTCCCTGGAGTGGGCCCTGGCTCTGACACGCCTTGGGTGTCAAGGCATTCTGGGACCTGGAGCAAACTCCACCTGGGGCCGTTCTGGTACCCTCAGGCCATGCTCATCTGACCGTCCCATCCCATAGTCTCTGAGGCCACTCCGAAGAGTCTGTTGTCTGTGTCTCGCTGTGATTCCTGGCATAGAGTAAGGGATCAAAACTGCTCAAACTGGAAAGAACTTAATTTATTTAAAAAAAAAATCAACAAGCACATTTGTAGCACTTACTGTGTCTTAAGCACTGTTCTCATTTTATAGATGAGGAAACTGAGGCACACCAGCGTTAAGAAGGTTGTCATATAGCCAGTAACTGGCAAAACCAGGAAACTAGGTCAGGTGGTCTAGTTCACTGTCTGTACTCTTCACCCCCTACTGTGCTGCCTTACCATGCTTAGAGTTTGCCTGGTCCAACCTCTGATTTTATGAAACGAGTTATTGTATAAAACACTCTTAACGTACAGTAAGAGCAATACATGTGGTAGCTCTTGTCATTAGTGTGTTTAATAAATGGTGAAAGATGAGGCCAGAGAAGTGATGCAAGTTCATATACTTAGTCCAGGATTTCCCAAATTGTATTCTGTAGAATGCTAGTATCCAAAAGGATGTAATAAGTATTGTATTTTTTTTTAAAAAATGATAATGATCAAATAGGTTTGGGAAATGTTAGTTTAAAAAAAAACAGTCTTTTATACTGCAGTACTTCTCAAAGACTTTAATGTGCATTATCCATCTCCAAAAGGTGGCCATGGTATACAGGGTTTTCTAGACTTAGTAGACCATTGTATAGAAAATGGTTAACATAGCAAGCCTGAGACTGCTTTTCTTAGAAAGTCGTGGTTACAAGGTTGGCCCTTGCTGGTGTCTGGAAACTTGGATTTCGGGAGAGTTCCCACCACTCCCTGATCAGAATGGCTCATGTACCTAAACTGTTTGTACAAACAATGTCATTTATGCTGAACCCCTGCTTTCCTTCTGGGAGTCTGGAATTTGGGTACATGCTAGGCAGAGGATGCCTATGTAACCAGCCCCTGACAAAAACCCTGGGCAGTGAGTCTTTAATGAGCTTCCTTGGTAGACAGCATTTCACGTGTGTTGTCACAACTCATTGCTGGAGGAGTTAAACCCATCCTGTGGACTCCCCTGGGAGAGGACACTTCCAAGCTTGTGCCTGGTCTCCTCTGGACTTGACCCCATGTACCTTTCCCTTCACTGATCTTGCTTTGTATCCTTTTGCTGTAATAAATCTTATCTGGGAGCGCAAGTATATCCTGAGTCCTGTTGTTCTCTTAGCGAATCACCAGACCTGGGGATGGTCTTAGGGACCCCTGTCACAACCAGAGAATCTTTTTCCTCACAACACCTTTTAACATCTCAGGGGTCACCGGCGTTCTGCAGCATACGGTGTGGGCGGTGATGAGCTGTTCAGTCCCAAGAGTCAGAGGCAGAGATAGCCCCACATCACCACTCTGGGCTTCTTGGTGAGAAATGTTAGGGTTCCTGGGGCCCATGTAGAGGTCATTACCAAGTAGTGATTTTCTTCCTGGCTGGGACGCATAGATTAATATACACTGACAGAGCAGAACTGACTGGTACAGTTTCATCATTCTTTTGGAACAATTGGGCGGGAAGGGTAAGGATGGAACCAATAGCCTCAAGGTAGAGCCATCTTTTATGTTCTTCCATTTTTAGACTTAGCTCTTTAGCCCAGGATAAAATTATTTATATAAGTTTACATAAAATTACATTAGCATTTATATGAAAATAAATTAAATTGCCTATGTATCTATGAAATTTTTAATAAGTCTAGTTAGACAACCCTACTAAAGGGATTTTATGGCTTTTTGAGCCTCATGACTGAGCCTGTGACTTATCTCTTAGTAAATATGATTTCCCTGAGTTCGTTTTACAGAATAAACAGATGCACAAGGGTCTCCTGAGAGCAGGTAGGCTGCTATGGTGCATGAAAAACCAACTGGAGAGGGTGATCAGCCCCAGCATGTGTTCCTCCAAGTGCCTCGTCTGGTACTCCTCCTCCTCCATTCTTCATGGCTGACTTGTCTTCCTCTTGGGTTTTTACAGCTGCCAAAAGTTATATTTGCATATCCTCTACCATGGGTGCGGAACTATGCTTCCTGCAATCCAGCCTGCTCCAATTTACTTCCCTACATTGTCTGTCTAGACCAGCCTATGCTGTTTTCCTTTGACCCTTGTTGACCTGTTTCCAGATAACAGACAGTCTTACACCAAGAACCTGCCAGTTGTTAGTTGGTTTAGCTGGCTTCTTGCCAAGCTGACTAGTACACAGATAATTCTCTAAACACTTTGTCCTCCTCACTGTCTCAGTACCCCATGCTTATGTTGCATTATGCCTCCATTTATGTGTTTCCTCTGTCTTCTTTGCTCTTTCCAACCTCTCTAAATCCCAGTTCAGTCCCACTCTGTCCTGCATGAAGCTGACTTTCTCCATTGTAGCCCTAGGGACCTCGCTGGACCTTGAATTTCCACCAATCTTTCTGTAGCATACATCTTAGAACTTATTTTATTAGCTTATACATCCAACACACAGTGATTGACCTTCTACTAAGAGCCATTTATTGCACTAGAAAATAGGGGTACAAAAAAGAATGAAACAAAGTCCCTGCTCCCAAGGAGCTTATTGTCTTGTTGAGCTGCTACACACCATGTTACACTCTTCTTTTTCACATGCTACTGCTGATTCTTCTCTGCATCTCTAAACTCCCTGAGAGCAATGAAGTCCTCTTAGGTTTTTTGCATTTCCGGAGTGATGAATGTTCAATAGTAAACAGTGGTTAAGAACTCAAGAAAAGATCTGGTTCCTATCCCATTTCTACAGTTTATGAACCACATTAGCCTTTATTTGCACATCTGTAAACTGGGAATAGTCTTCTCTACTTCTTACGAGGTTGTAAGCGCTGACTTAGATAATGTTTATAAGTGCCTAGTACTGGGCCAAGCATGTACTAATCACTTAAGTAAATAGTAGCTATAATTCTTACTAAGCAGGGCTATGACAGAGTTTGTAATATTTTTTCCTAGAACTTGGGCCTCAGGGAAGCACTGGGAGATTTTTCCAGGTGGGCGAGATCCTGCTTGACCCTGTCAACCTGCCTACATTAGGTCCAACCTGAGCAGGATGGGAGGACTTAAAGGAGAAATCAGTTGTGAGTCAGAAAGTCAACAATGCGTGTAAAGACCTGTCGGGCTTCCTCTGCACAAGGATGTGGATTTCCACATCCATTTTTGGTAGGAAATTTGCTATCCCTAGATTGCTTCATTTCCTGACAGTCACTCAAGGCAGAATGGAGTCTGGAAAGAAGAAAAAATTTTCATGTAATGACCAAATACTATGTGCCAGGTGCCATATATGCATTCTCTTCACAACATCCCTGACAAGAAGGTGTTCTTATTTCTCTTTTACACATGGAAAAGCTGAGTCTTAAAGAGGTTAAATAGCTTGACCAAGTTGCACAGCTAACCCAACACAGATCTGAAGACTTTGCCCTTATATTAAATGCCCTTCAGGAAATCAAATATATGGAGGTCCTGGCCTTGTCTGGCCTGATCTGTCTGTATTTCCCTTTCTATACAACCCGTTCCCACTCCACCCAAGTGGTCTATAGTAGAGATGACAACTTTGCAGCAAGCTTGCAACTCCACTGTCCTAATACCTCTCCTCGGGGCCAGGACTAGGGTGAGATAAGTGAGGTGCCTGGTGCAGAACGTAAGGTGACACTCATTTCCAGGTTCTGGTATATGCCGACTGATGATTTTGCTCATCATAATCCCTGCCCTGCCCCTCCTGCTGATTGTCCTGGGGTATAGCTGCTGGGATTCACCAAGACCTCCATTGCCATGATAACTAGGCTGGCCCTGAGATTGGTTGGCAGACTATTTGAGACCCCCACCATTCTCAGATTGCATTCTGCCTTTTCTTTATAGCTCCTGCCCGCAAAACTATTTTCTGCCCTCCAAAGCTACCTTTCATGATTTCTTTTCACCTGACTTTCGCTCTAAAATCATAATATAGCCACACAAGCAGGAAGAGGCCACAGAGATCCTCCACCAGGGCTAGAAAATTGGTTTCAACCCTTAACTCCAGCCTGTTAGAAGTGGCTGAGTAAAGGAGGACTGCAAGGCCAGGACTTAGCAGAAAGCATGGTTCTGTGGGTGAGCAGGGTCCACCTCGAGCACAGAATCTGGACAGTTGTGCTTGCCATTGTTGGAACCCAAGCCACCTCTTCTCATCTTACAGAGAGAAAAGGAAACTGAGGTCATGTGAGGGGAAATTACTTCCCTGAGCTCAGTTGGCTAGCTAATGCAAATCAGGGCTAGAAACCATGTCTCCTAGCACATTTTCCACACTGAGTCAGGGAAATGGAGCCCACCGTATACATTCTTATCCTGGCTGCATGACCACCACAGCCACATCCAACTCGTAAAAGAGGCATGCTTCATACTATAGCTGTGCCCCAGTTTTGCTCTCTTTCAAAAGCCTGTCCCTGTAATTGAGTACCAGCAATGTGGTTCAGGGGCCACCTACATCAGAATCATCGAGGGTATTGATTCAAAATGCTGAGTCTTAGGACATTCCCTAGTTCTTCTGAGTCGGAAGGTGATTCAGTTACTAAAGTTTAAGTACTAATGTGGAGTTTGGACTGTTTATGTCAGTGACATCTTAATTTCTGTGTTTCTCTTTGTTTTTCTTTCCTTTGGGGCTTTAAGTCAGGACCTCCATCATCATCTTGTATTTCTAGTGCTCAGTCAAACTCAACAAGAAATGAAAATCACTCTGCTTTTCATCAAACTGTGATTTGCCCAGGATAGAAATGGGAAAAGGGAATTCTCAGAATAGGAGACATTCAGTTTTCTCTTGTGGGTCGTGATGGAGTTATACAGAAAGATCTCTCATTTATACAGAAAGATCTCTCATTTACCTACTGGTGTGTTTTCAATGAAAATCTATTGTCAAAGATGGTGAAAAGCTCTTAACGTCTTCATTTTCAGTTGTAGGCAAAATATTTCCAAATGCATGTCAGTATTTTCTTAAAATTCCTTTATGAGAATTTGGTTTTTTTACCCTTGAAGCAAAGGGTGTATACTAGTGGGCATGGGCAGTATCTGCAAATGTGTGTGACTGACACAGTGTTTCAGAAATTTTGAATTAGTTGCTAAGATTTAAGGATTAGAAGGATCACATTTTTAAATGTAAATTTCCATCTCCTATTTTAAAAACTCATACTATTTCATACTGGACCACAGCCCACAAGGTAACGACCTGGTACCTAGTGTCTGCTCCCTGAAACAGACTATGGCACATTAAAGATGTTTGTAAATTCTTTAACAGTCCTCCTGTTGAGAGATGGGGTCTGGATATCCTCCTCTTGAAGGCTTAGAGACTGCACTGACCCGAAAAATATGGAAGAGGTGATGTTATGCCAGTTTCTGGACCCAGGCATTAAGAAACCAGCAGCATCTACTTCCTGTCCCTTGGGACACTTGTTCAAGGATATGAGCCACCATATAAAAAGTGCAACTACCCTGAGACCACCATGCTGTGAAAAGCCTAAGTCACATGAAGAGGTCCTAGAAGAAGAGACACCATGTGAAGAAAGACAGAAGGTGAAGGAGCACCCGGGTGCCAGACAGGTGACTGAGGAAGCCATCTTGGAAATGGGTCCTCCATCCCTAAAAGGGGACATCACATGGATCAGAGATGAACCACCCAGCATAGGCCTTCATGAATTCCTAACCCACAAAAGCATAAGCAAAATAAAACAATTGCTTTAAGCTGCAAATTTGGAATAGAGAACAGAAACAAGAGCACGTGCTTCTAATTTGCTCTATTCTGACCCCCATTCTTTCCCCTGGCATTGCTTACTTAAATTATTTTACATCCTGGCTCCTGTAGGAATTTGGGTTCACAATCCTTATTTAAACCATTGTCTAGAGACCCTTGAATTATATAAACCTTTGGGAATTAAAGTATTAAAAATAGAATTTTATATATATATGACAAAATTAGGTTGTGAGGGCAGGAGGGATACAGAGAGCAATGGAAATTTCTACTTGAAGTACTTTATCTTCCATGGACCACCTTGCTCAAGGTGAAGAGAGCACAATATCAGGATTGGTCAGCTCTTTCTGAGAGTTGGCTGCTTTATCTATAAAAGCAGGTCCCATTCATCTTTGACATTTGATGAGTCTATGAGTAAGATAGCGCAGCTTTTGTATTATTTACAGTATTGTGAGTGTGTATTCATGTATCTTGTATGAGAAAGTGTATTTATTCCATGGCAATCCGGCTGTGGGGCAAAAGAAATATCTAATTCTGTGCGGAAGCCTGTGCCTTTCCCCTCTCGTACCTCCAGCTCTCGGTAAATATTTGTTGAATAAATGAATAAACAAATGAATGTGTGTTAGTCACCAAGAGGCCAAAGACAAATGAGACGCCATCCCTGCCCTTGAGGAGCTCACAGTCTGTCGAACACAGGCAGCAAATGAAATACCCGTTATGCCTCCTGGGAAGCACATTCTTTATTCCAAAACACCATTTCATCTGTGTCCAGCCGTTGTTCAGACCCATACCCAGATGAAAGGACAAGCTACATGAAAACATGCCTTGGAGGAGCCCAGAATGGGGCGGGGGGCTGCAACCCACCTACCCTGAAGAGGCAGCCTCCCCCTGCTGAGGTTTAGTGCGTGAGAAGGAGGAAGGGGTGCACATCCCATCAGAGCAATGGGAGGCCAGGCACACTTAGAAGCACCCTCAGGGACCCAGCAGAACAGCAAGAACAGAATCACTGACGCATCGCTCCATCGGGCTCTGCTTGAACAGACTGCGGAGACAGCAGCGAGCTGCTCCCTCGACACCACTCCTCAGAGCGTCAGCGAGCTGAGAGGTTCAGGGCAAACACCAGAGTTTTGTTTCTTAAAAGAGATGTGAGGAAGGCCCTGATTTTAATCAGCCTGTCCCGTGTGGGCTTTGAGGAATTATCTTTTTTCCTTCCCAGGTATGTTTGGCAAAGTGTCAGCTTGGGCATTTTCCCAATTTTTTTTTTTTTTTTTTTTAATAATTGAGGACTTTGTGAAGTCAGACAGAGGGGAAGCAAAGACTTTTGTTGAATCTTAAAGATAAGTGGCTTCTTGTTCTTTCTTCTCCAGGTGACATGGAGTATCGGTGTCGATATATTGATGTGATCAACATTGTACAGATCGTTGATTAAAATGCTTTTGGGTTTTGAAAGATTTCTTTTTGTTTATGTTAAATAGCAAGACCATGAGGACATCAGGAAATTGTTAGGGAGCAATACTGGGCTGTCTTGTCACTTTCCGAGCAGCAGAGCTGTGTTCCACCCCAGGGAGGCCAAGCCCCACGCGTGGAAATGACTTTCTGTTTGCAAAGTAGTGAAGTACTTAACCAGTAGTTAATTTGCTGTGTTTGTTCAGTAGACTCTGAGCTTCTTTAAGTGGAAATCCTATAAGAAATGGTAAAAGCAACAACAGCAACCAAACTTCACTCTTCCTCACAGTTTAAAACTTTGTCAGCATCTTAACATTTTGAGGAGAAAAATGTCATCTTTATCAAGGGTCATTTTCTTCTTTAAAAAGTGGCTTTTTCATCATTTCGACATCGGAATCCAATGTAAACATAAACTCACTGTCTTGGGAATTAGGTAAAATTGTAAAAATAAAAGATATTATTAAAATTAAATAGCAACTACAGAAGCTATCGATAGTAAGTGGTGATTAGCTTGCACATAATATGGCACTGACTGCGCACTTCATCCAATTCTGGCTGAAGACATCCACTTTCCAAGAGGGAGGAACTTATATTTTCATGAAAACATAACTTGCTTGCTAATTTTTGTTTCTGTCCTTTTAAGTTTCACCACCTTTCTTTGATCTGTAGATTAGTTGCACATTACTCTTTGCTGTTAGTATTTCCTAAGTGATCCACTACCCCTGGAGATTTCAGTACATTTACATCTAGAATCTCATGGCTCAAGACTCCTGTCTTTAGGTAGGCATTACTGTTGTTAAGTGAATAAAAGTTTTATTGCCTAACCTTCAGGAGGTGACTAGAAGGTGACATAAAGCATGTCAAGACACTGTGCTTGGTATCCCTGCTTCTATGGGGTCTGAATTCACTCAGTACCTTGGGACCCAGGGCATGGAAAAGACACTGGTGTGTAAAAGCAGAACTGGCATGTGACATGGATTACTGGTCGCAAGCCAGCAATTAGTAGGGACTCGTTTGGTTACATAGTTTTGTCCTTTAATCTAGAGAGCCGAACATCTTAAATGAGGACTACATGGATAAAATTCCTGAAGCATAAGGCTCTTTCTTCCTCAATTCACGAAGGCTATTCTATAATCATAAAAATCATAGACCCTTTGAAAGATTGTATTGTCCATGCTCCTGACTTCAGGTAAAACCGTGTGTAACCTATCCATAAAAGATAACAAGGTGCCTGTTTTTAAGCTCTCAAGAAAATAATAGTAGCCAGTTTTCTTTGGTAAACTATTCTGATGTTAAATACCTTCCCCAAAAGGACAATCCTGGTATAGCTTCGGGGTCACACAGAGCTGGATTCAAATGGCTGTGCTGCATCACTCTGGCTGCGTGATTGTCAGCAGATTACTGATCTTGCCACATCTTAACTAATTTGTAATATGCAAATAAACAACAGCCTACTTACATCACTAGGTGGTTTCCAGGAGTGAGGTGATACATGTGCAGCACTTGGCACAAAGAAGACTCGTTCCTTCTCTTTTCCTCTTTTACCTACCCTGATGCCCTCCATTTGCATTCTTAGTGTTCTCCGGCTCAATGCGGAGGGACAATGTCAAATGTCTAATCATTCCCTAAGGTGGTAGAAAGCATGATGTAACTGGAAGACTTGGCACACATTTTAAAGGCAAGCTGGCTTGCTGCCTTCAGAATAGCAAGATACAGTGAGAAAGCATTTAGTATATCACACTATGTATTAGCTTACTAAGACTGCCATAATAGAGTACCACAAACAGGGTAGCTTAGAACAACAGAAATTTATCGTCTCACAGTTGTGGAGACCAGAAGTCCAAGATCAAGGCATCAACAGGGCCATGTTCCTCCTGAAGGTACTAGGGAAGGGTCTGTTCCAGGCCCCTCTCCAGCTTCTGGTAGTTTCTTGCATGGGAACATAACTCCAGTCTTCACATGGCTTTCGCCCCCTGTGTGTATTTGTCCCCACATTTTCCCTTTTTATAAGAACACCAGTCATATTGGATTTGGGACCCAGGCTACTCCAGTTTAACCTCATCTTATGTAATTACATCTATAACACCACATCAGGTCACATTCTGACTTACTGGGATTAGGACTTCAATGTATGAATTTGGGGAGAGGGGACACGTTTCAACCCATAAGACACTAAGTTAAGGGATAGTTAGTAATTCCTGAAAACCTTTTGCCAGGTACTCTTTGACATTATACTCGGGACTTAAGACAAAGTAGTTTGTGGCCAGCTGTCCAAATAACGCAGGAAGACAATTCCTGGGAAAACCAACCTCAAACCCCTTGTGTGTTAGGAGAGTGGGAAAACATGGTCATAGTGAAGAGCCATAAAGTCATATGCACAAATGGAAGAGGAGTGAAAGCCTGGATGCAAATGCAAGACAACGATAGGGGTCCTAGTTGAGCCACATCAGGAATGTTGCACAATTGGTAAAGGGCCCTTGAGGCAGTGACTGAGCTCTTCTCAGATCTGGGAAGTTTCTCTTCTAACCACTGCTATGCCTTCACCAGGGCTAGGAAGCTGTGGCCCTACAACTGTGGCATGATGCAAAGGCCTTCCACAGTCCACAGGAGGAAATACTTTAAAAAGAGATCTAGACTCAAAAACTAGCCCCCATGAGAAGAATAAAGTCAATTGAGACTCTCAACACCACAGTTTTTGGAAGTTGGGACTAGTGGAGAAAATTTTAGAATAATTTTCAAATATATGAAGAGCAACATTTATGTAATTTCAAAGCAAGAGAGAATTGAGAGGACACTTGAATTATGAAAGATGTGATTCTGATTAGATTTGAGAATAACTTACAGTAAGAGTAATCTGTTTAAAAAAAAAAAAAACTTGTATCTTCCCCTGCATATCTTAAATACAAACATGGCATCTGTCTACTATAAAATGAGCAGTCAGTCCTGAATATCAAAGAGCTGGGCTTTATCTTTCCATTTTTTCATGCACCAAAGAGATATTGTGTGCATAGCCCATGCCAGGTGCAGTGCTAAGGTATAGGGTCGCAGGGATGACAGACGCAGGCCAGGTCCTCAAAGAGCTTACCGACTCTTGCTCATGGTCAATATCTAGCTGTTGAATAAAGACATAAGTGGAAATGTATAAACAGATAAATTCTAATACAATGATATAGTACTAATAACTGCCCCATACTGTGTTTACATTTCTAACTGCAGATAAGGTAAGTAGAGGGTGCTTTGCAGAAGAGGTGGCATTTGGGCAATATCTTGAAAGATGATGATTGGTTTCCGGGATGGGCATGAAGGGTTGGGACACACACACACGAAGGCATGGTGTGGGGCTATTTGGACCCTGAGTCCAGTGTGACTGGAGTAGGGGTTATCTAGTAGAGACTGAGAGGGCCCGTGATGAGAGAGGAGGTGGGAGGAGAATGAAGCACATAATTCCCAATTCTTTAGAGTGTCTCCTGAGCTCCCAGTGATTCTCATGCTTTGTTTAAGGCAAGCCCTACTGTATTTAATACTCTCCTGACCTGTCCTGAAAATAACTCTTTTTTGGCCTTCACTTATAAATTTTTTAAGCAAAGGAATCATTGCTTGTTCGTATTCTAAAAGATAGGAGTGGGTGAGGTAATTCTTCAACTTGGGAATCTTCGATGTCAACATCAGGTATTTGTGAACATCCTTTGTCTTTCCATAGTGACACGCTTGGGATCATGGTACAGAAAGCTCAACAAGCTTGGTGTTAGCTTCTTGCCAGCAGTGGTGGGGACTTCATGTGGAGGTAGCAAAAGACAGCACAAGATAGCCAGGATTTTTGATGAGGTTGGAGCCACAGAGCACAGCAGACTTGCCATTGAGTCCTTACCAAACTCTTTTGTTGTATAAGAATCTCATCTTTGCACAGGGAGGAGGGGCTGGGAGCTGAAGCAAATTAGCTCAGAGAAGCCCTCCATGCACAACTCTATGTTGAGTACCTTCTGCTGTTCAGACACTGTGCTAATGCTGGAAGGCAAATACCATACATTCCCTGCCAGCTAGAATTCCAGGTTTTCCTGGCGAGACAGGCATTTCCTTGGCAAGAAAGATGACTAAGCGGTCACAATACAACATGAGATTAATAAGGAGATAGGCAGAGGGTGCCATGGACTCGAGAAGGGTCCCCTTCGCTTAACTCCCCAGCAAAGTGGGAGGTCAGAGGTCTGGGAGCAAGGGACTCCAGAACTGATCAAGGCAAAGCATTCCAAGCATGGCAGCAGGAGGCAAGAAATGACTTGCTCTTATGGCTGGAGTTTGAGGTTTATGGTGGGGGCCGTTATGAGGGCTGAGACTGAAGTGTAGATAAAAGTATATGATGCTAAGGGACTGAAATGTCACCAGTAAGCCCTCACAGCCTTACAGGAACTGACCCCACTGCAGAGGATCCAGACTCATTTGGCTAGAAGCCAAGGTCCCACACCTTCTGGACACACATACACAAACAATCACCCAAGAGCACTTTCCCACCATTGCAATAGTTATATTGAGAAAACCAGGGAAGAGCTCAGTCGTAAAGAGTAATTAGTGTTGTGACTAAATAAATGAACGCCACCTGTGCATCCTGTTTGGGGAAATGAGTCAAATTAGTGAAACAAGTTGCATAATCACGGCAAATGCTAGTCTCAGCCGTTGCAGCTATGTTGGTCATTTCTAGTTTTAATGAATGGCTTCATGATCAGTGTTCATTCAGATGAATGAAGAGGAATTTTAGGTTTATGTTTTATTTTCAATCACATACGTAATATGTAATCACTGCCAGAAAATAAAAAAATTTAGTTTTGTAAAAATAAGTTGAAGTTGCTATAAACCTACCATGCAGAGATGGCTGTCAACATTTTGGTGCATATACTTTCAGACTTTCATAAATGTGTATTTACAAAAACTGATTATTTTGTTATTTCTTCTGTTCTCTTAGTTTACATTTGACTTTCCAATATTTTTTTTTTATTGATGTCTTAGTTTATAACACTGTGGGGTTTTAGTTGTACATTTTTGTTTGTCCGTCACCTTGTGGATGTAACCCTTCACCCCTTGTGCCCCCCCCACCCCCCTTCCCCTTGGTAACCACCAATCAGTTCTCTCTGTCCGTGTGTTCACTTATATTCCATATATGAGTGAGTTCATGCAGTGTCTGTCCTTCTCTCTCTGGCTTATTTCACTTAACATAATACCCTCTAGGTCCATCCATGTTGTTGCAAATGGGACAATTGTGTCTTTTCTTATGGCTGAGTAGTATTCCATTGTATGTATATACCACATCTTCTTTAACCAATCATCAGTTGAGGGACACTTGGGTTGCTTCCACTTCTTGGCTATAGTGAATAATGCTGCAATGAACATAGGGGTGCATACGCCTCTTGTGATGGTTGATTTCACGTCCATTGGGTAGATGCCCAAGAGTGGTATTGCTGGATCATACGGTATTTCTATTTTTAATTTTTTGAGGACTCTCCATACTGTTTTCCATAGAGGCTGCACCAGTTTGCATTCCCACCAGCAGTGAATGAGGGTCCCCGTTTCTCCACAACCTCTCCAGCATTTGTTGTTATTTGTCTTTGTGATTATAGCCATTCTAACCGGTATAAGGTGATATCTCAGTGTAGTTTTGATTTGCATTTCCCTGATGATTAGTGATGTTGAACATCTTTTCATGTGTCTATTGGCCATCTGTATCTCTTCCTTGGAAAAATGTCTGTTCATATCCTCTGCCCATTTTTTGATCGGGTTGTTTGTTTTTTTGTTGCTCAGTTGTATGAGATCTTTGTATATTACTGAGATTAATCCCTTGTCGGACAAACGATTTGCAAATATTTTCTCCCAGCTGGTGGGTTGTTTATTCATTTTGATCTTGGTTTAATTTGCCTTGTAGAAGCTCTTTAGTCTGATGAGGTCCCACTTGTTTATTTTTTCTTTTGTTTCCCTTGTCTGGGTAGACATGGAATCTGAAAGGATCCCTTTATGTCCAATCTCAATTAGTGTACTGCCTATATTTTCTTCCAGGAGTTTTATAGTTTCAGGTCTCACTTTCAGGTCTTTGATCCATTTTGAATTGATTTTTGTATATGGCGATAGGAGATGGTCTACTTTCATTCTTTTGCATGTTGCTGTCCAATTTTCCCAGCACCATTTATTGAAGAGACTTCCCTCTCTCCATTGTATGTTCTTTGCTCCTTTGTCGAAGATTAGCTGTCCATAGGTGTGTGGTTTTATTTCTGGGGTTTCAATTCTGTTCCATTGATCTGTGTGTCTATTCTTGTACCAGTACCATGCTGTTTTGATTACTGTAGCTTTATAGTATATTTTGAAATCAGGGATTGTGATGCCTCCAGCTTTGTTCTTTTTTTTCAGAATTGCTTTAGCTATTTGGGCTCTTTTGTTGCCCCATACGAATTTCAGTAGTTTTTGTTCTATTACTGTGAAGAATGACATTGGGATTCTGATTGGGATTGCATTGAATCTGTAGATTGCTTTAGGTAGAATGGACATTTTAACTATATTTATTCTTCCAATCCATGTGCATGGAATATTTTTCCATTTCTTTATGTCCTCCTCGATTTCTTTCAATAGTGTCTTATAGTTTTCATTGTATAGGTCTTTGACCTCCTTGGTTAAATTTATTCCCAGATATTTTATTCTCTTTGTTGCAATTGTAAATGGGATTGTCTTTTTGAGTTCTCTTTCTGTTGTTTCATCGTTAGTGTATAGAAATGCAATTGATTTTTGTAGGTTGATTTTATACCCTGCCACTTTACTGTAGTTGTTGATTGTTTCTAGTAGTTTTCCGATGGAATTCTTTGGGTTTTCTATGTATAGGATCATGTCGTCTGCAAATAGTGAGAGTTTCACTTCTTCATTGCCTATTTGGAGTCCTTTTATTCCTTTTTCTTGCCTAATTGCTCTGGCCAGCACTTCCAGTACTATGTTGAATAAGAGCGGTGAGAGTGGGCACCCTTGTCTTGTTCCTGTCCTCAAAGGAATGGCTTTCAGTTTTTCCCCATTGAGTAGGATGTTTGCTGTAGGTTTGTCATATATGGCCCTTATTATGTTGAGGTACTTTCCTTCTATATCCATTTTGTTGAGAGTTTTTATCATAAATGGATGCTGGATCTTGTTGAATGCCTTCTCTGCATCGATTGAGATGATCATGTGGTTTTTATTCTTCATTTTGTTAATGTGGTGTATCACATTGATTGATTTGCAGATGTTGAACCATCCCTGTGTCCCTGGTATAAATCCCACTTGATCGTGGTGTATGATCTTTTTGATGTATTGCTGTATACGGTTTGCCAATATTTTGTTGAGGATTTTTGCGTCTATGTTCATCAGTGATATTGGCCTGTAGTTTTCCTTCTTTGTATTGTCCTTGTCTGGCTTTGGTATCAGCATGATGTCGGCCTCATAGAATGTGTTGGGAAGTATTCCATCTTCCTCTATTTTTTGGAATAGTTTGAGAAGGATAGGTGCTAAATCTTCTTTGAACGTTTGATAAAATTCTCCAGGGAAGCCATCTGGTCCTGGGCTTTTATTTTTTGGGAGGTTTTTGATTACTGTTTCAATCTCTTTACTTGTGATTGGTCTGTTCAGATTCTCTATTTCTTCTTGATTCAGTTTTGGGAGGTTGTACGTGTCCAAGAATTTGTCCATTTCCTCTAGGTTGTCCAATTTGTTGGCGTAAAGTTTTTCATAGTATTCCCTGATAATCCCTTGTATTTCTGTGGTGTCTGTTGTAATTCCTCCTCTTTCATTTCTAATTTTATTTATTTGAGTCTTCTCCCTTTTTTTCTTAGTGAGTCTGGCTAAGGGTTTGTCAATTTTATTTATCTTCTCAAAGAACCAGCTCTTTGTTTCGTTGATCCTTTCTACTGTTTTTTTGGTTTCAATTTCATTTATTTCTGCTCTGATTTTTATTATTTCCCTCCTTCTGCTGATTCGGGGCTTTGTCTGTTCTTCTTTTTCCAACTCTGTTAGGTGCAATTTAAGGTTATTTACTTGGGATTTTTCTTGTTTGTTAAGGTGAGCTAGTATTGCTATGAATTTCCCTCTCAGGACTGCTTTTGCTGCATCCCATATGAGTTGGTATGGTGTATTTTCCTTTTCATTTGTCTCCAGATAGCTTTTGATTTCTCCTTTAATTTCATCAATGACCCATTGGTTGTTCAGTAGCATGTTGTTTAGTCTCCACATCTTTGTCCCTTTCCTAGTTTTTTCCTTGCAGTTGATTTCTAGTTTCACAGCATTATGATCAGAAAAGATGCTTGTAATGATTTCAATCTTCTTAAATTTATAGAGGTTTGCCTTGTTTCCTAATATATGGTCTATCCTTGAGAATGTTCCATGTGCACTTGAGAAGAATGTGTACTCTGCTTTTTTTTGGGTGGAGTGCTCTGTATATATCTATTAAGTCCATTGCGTCTAGTTTCTCGTTTAAGTCCATTATTTCCTTATTGACTTTTTGTCTGGATGATCTATCTATTGGTGTAAGGGGGGTATTAAGATCCCCTACTATTATTGTGTTATTGTTAATATCTCCTTTAAGGTTTTTTAGCAGTTGTTTTGTACTTTGGTGCTCCTGTGTTGGGTGCATAGATATTTATAAGTGTTATGTCTTCTTGGTGAAGTATCCCTTTTATCATTATATATTGCCCTTCTTTGTCTCTCATTACCTTTTTTATCTTGAAGTCTACTTTGTCTGATATAAGTATGGCTACTCCTGCTTTCTTTTGTTTGCCATTAGCTTGGAGTCTTGTTTTCCATCCTTTTATTTTGAGTCTGTGTTTGTCTTTAGAGCTGAGATGTGTTTCCTGGAGGCAGCAGATTGTTGGATCTTGGTTTTTAATCCATCCCACCACTCTGTGTCTTTTGATTGGAGAATTCAATCCATTTACATTTAGAGTGATTATTGATATGTGAGGGTTTAATGTTGCTATTTTATTGTTCATCTTCTGGTTCTTTTGCATTTCCTTCGTTTCTTGTCCCTTGTGTTTCGGACTGCAAATTCAATTTGGTATTTCTGCATGTTCATTCTCTTGGTTTTCTCTTTATTTGTCATGTGTGGTTCTCTTCTGGTTGTTTGTTTAGTGGTTACCGTGCGGTTTATATAAGCGATCTCCTGGATAAGAAAGTACATTTTCAGATGCCTCCTTTTTCCTGAGGCTGGGTCGATTCAATCCCTTACCTCTTCCCCTCCTTATTTGTTATCTCTTTATTCCAGATTGTGTCATGAATGTGTATTTCCAGTGATGAGCTTGAATTAATTTTTGATGTTTTCCAACTGTATTTTGTTCTGGTTTAGTCTCCTTGCTTTTCTCCTTGCTGAAATCTTTGTATCCCCTTTCTCATTTGTTTTTTTTCAGGCCTAAGGGCCTTCTTGAGCATTTCTTGTAGTGGGGGTCTTGTGGTGACAAACTCTCTTAGCTTTTGTTTATCAGGGAGAGTTATTATTTCTCCATTGTATTTGAAGGATATTTTTGCTGGATAAAGTATTCTTAGCTGAAGGTTTTTGTCTTTCATGATTTTGAATATATCATTCCAGTCTCTCCTAGCCTGTAGAGTTTCTGTCGAGAAATCAGCTGAGAGCCTGATGGGGTTTCCTGTGTATGTTATTTTGTTTTTTTGTTTAGCTGCCTTCAATATTATTTCCTTGTCACGGGTATTCTTCAAGTTTGCTACTATGTGGCGAGATGATTTTTTATTCCTGTTTATATATTTAGGTGATCTATTAATTTCATTCACTGTTATTTCCCTCTCGTTCCCTAGGTTGGGGAAGTTCTCAGCTATTATTTCTTAGAACAAACTCTCTGCTCCTTTTTCTCTTTCTTCTCCTTCTGGAATACCTATTATCCTTATGTTGCTTTTCCTCATTGAGTCTGATATTTCTCGAAGAATTTCTTCATTTCTTTTTAGTCTTAGCTCTCTCTCCTCCTCTATCAGGAGCATTTCTGCATGGCTATCCTCAATAGTGCTAATTCGTTCCTCCATATTGTCAGTTCTGCTCTTTAAAGACTCCATTTTTTCCACTATCTCGTTGATTTTGTTTTTCATCTCCAATAATTCTGATTGGTTTTTCTTTAGGGTTTCAATCTCTTTTGTGACATAATCCCTGAATTCGTTGATTTGTTTCTGTGTGTTCTCTTGTATTTCGTTGAGTTTGTTTATGATAGCTATTTTGAATTCTCTGTCATTCAGGTTATCAAATTCTGTGCCTTCAGAGTTGGTTTCTGGGTGTTTGTCATTTTCCTTTTGGTCTGTAGCCCTGACATATTTTCGCAAGGATCCGACGGGGACAGCTTTATTTTTACCCCTCATGATGAAAGTTAGTCCTGCAGTTTCCCCCTGCTGCCACTGGATGGAGGTCGTGAGCGGTTTGCTCTGAGGCGGCTGCAGCCCCCAGAGGGATTATGCTGAGATGCCGGGTGTGTGGGGGGAGGGGTCCTCTCTTTCTCCTGCTTGACCCGGGGGTTTCCTTTCTGGCTCTCTTAGGGTGTTTGCTACACCCCTAAACAGTCCGTCGTCGCTTCCCCGTGGGGATCTCGCGACAGTCTGTGAGAGCACCTGGATGACGATAGTTTTCCCCGCTGTGTGCCACCCCTCCCCCCTCTGTCCTCGAACCGCGCTGTCTTTGCTGATCGATTGGGGAGGGGGAGTACAACCTCCTACCTCTCCTCCCGTCCTCCTGGGCTTCCCGCGCCTCCACCGTCTGATGTATGGCAGCAGGGGTTTGTCAGAAGTCCTTCGTAGTGTTTGATTGAGCTCTGTTGGAATGTGAATGATGTTTTCATTGTATCGTAGGGGGCAGAGATTCAAAGAGGGAATCTCACTCCGCCATGATGCTGACGTCCCTTATCTCCAATATTTTTGTTTGTTTGTTTGTTTCCTTTGTTCCCTCGTTTTTTTTTAAAGAGGCAAGGGCTAATTTTGCTGTATGATATGAATTTTTCTTTGATTTCTTCCCCCCTCCCCATTTCACTCCAGGAATTTGGAAGATATGGTACTTGTTTTAAGTTCCTCTGATAGTTACCATCAAATTTTTAAATAATATTGATACGTGTTTAAAACCTATGATCTAAACCTATGTTTCTCAAATTATTGATGTCAAGAATGAAACAATATCTGTTGACTCACGCCTGTGTACAAATGAAGAAGGACCACGCTTTCCTTCCTCCCACTCCCCACACACACGACCCCACCCTCCTAGTTTTTGTTATTCTACTTCAAGACTTTTGTCCTAGTCTGTAATAGTTAAATTATGGATTCTCATATGATGAAACCTCTTGTTTCAAGAATATCCTTTACATTTTTCTTAGAAACAATGCTATTTAACCATATTTGCATTCCTCAGTTTCCATACTGTTAGTTAATCTCAGTTACCCTAGAGAACATCAACCTTCTAGAGCCCTTTCCCAGCTGAAAATGTCTTCTCACTGCCTTCACTTATTACGGACAGCTTGGGCAGATAATAGAATTTGGGAATCATAACATAACCATTCTCCCTGAAAAACCACATGGACAAATTCCACTGGCATCTTTTTCTTTTATATGGTATCTATTTCTTTGTCTTGGATTTTGGGAAGATTCTTGTTTTTAGACTTAATATTCATTGGATCTAAATGTTTATCAATTTTCACAAAGTCCACAGAAAAACCTTTTAAACTAGAGAGATTTTTTTCATTTCGGGGAATTTTCTTCAACATACATTTTTGAAATGGGTTCTGTTGCGCTGGTACTGATTACTCCCTTGTTTACTCTGGTTACGCATATGCTACACATAGTATGTCCGTGATTCTAGTCCACCTTTTTCTCTTTAGTCATTTTCACTTGCCTTTTTTCTCCCTCTGAACTCTGAGTGGTTGTCTCAAATTTGCACTCATCTTAATAGTTTCTAAACCAGATTGATTTTCAGAATCACTTCGAAGAATTTTTGTAAATACAGGTATCTTAGCCTCACCCAAAACCCACTGAATCAAAATCTCCTATATTTGACCCTAACAATGTATATTTTAAGTATCTCCCTCATATTTCTGATGCTCAGCTAGGTTTGGGAACCACTGTCCTGCTTCACTGTCTAATTCCATTTAATTTAGGGGTGATTCTCCTCTTTACTGCTTTTCATGCAGTTTTAAGTTCTGCAATGGAATTATTTGCTTGCTTGTATTCTTTTCATAAAATCCCTTTTTATCTCTGCTTGTTGCTTCATTACCTCCCTTTTAGCAAGTTTGTGTTTTGAGTAATTGCCTTGAGAATACAAAGTAGTTACTCTCTTAAACTTTTGTCTTTCTCTTGTAGCAAATCTTTTCCAAAGTATTCTATTCTTTTCTCATTTATATCTTATGTTTATTTCCTCGTGTTTATATTATGTTTATAATTTGTGTTGAGGAACTCTTTTTAATTCCTTCTTGGGGGCCTATTTGATAATTCACTCTTCAGTGGTGCCTTAGGTGATTTGTCTGCATTCCCAGGCAGCCTTAATTTGAGGACTACATGATATGCATGTACATAATAAGTTTTGTCATTCAGCAGCCTGAGGAGCATGGAGAGGAGCCAATTTCACCAGTAGACTTAGCACTAGAACTTGGCCTTACTCAGCATTTTTCAAATGTCTGGGAACTCTTGCATCAAGACCCATCTCTCCATATCTTGTGTACACTTCACCTTGCCCACTATTCTGTGTACCTAGTGCAGCTACATCTAGTATCTCTCATGAAATGTCTATCCAGGTGAATTGGATAGAACTTACATGAGTTGGGGCAGTATCCTGTCCAGTTCCAGAATGTTTGTGCTGTTTCTTTAGGAATGGCCACATTGGTGACAACTGGGTTAGAGAAAAATCCCCACCTTCACAGGAGTTCTGTGTGGTTGGGCCATGCGTATTTCTTCCCCACACTGCATATTCCACATTGTGCCATATTAGTGAGTCCTTCTACTTCCTGCAGACTGCACTTGCCTTCAGATCTCAACCCTCCATAGTAAGAACTTCTATCCTAGATGTCGAAGTAAGTCCACAAAAAAGGCTAGTAATATCCAAAAGCTGGAAATAAGCCCAATATCCATCTACAGTTATGGTTAATAAACTGTGGTATATTTGTACGATGCAATGCAAACCCTAATAGCCACATGCACTAGTGTGGACAAACGTCAAAAATAAAGTTGAGTGAAAGAGTCAAATGGAAGATCCCAAACAACTGTGCTCCACTCTCAGGATGAGCACTTGTATGTCTTCCCTCAATTTGAGGCAGTCTACGTGGTATCAAATGCAGTTTCTAGACGCTTGTTAAATCGCTGTGTTAGGCAGTCTAACAAAGCTGAGGAGAGGCTTTTCCCTGTTCTTGCTTCTCTTTGGATTTCTGAAGGGAGGAAGGTGGGAAGCTTGCTTTCAAGTGAGACTTTTCCCCAGAAACACAGGAAGAGTGACTCGAGTTACACATAAGGTGGTATTACTGGTAGTACCGCTGTGAACAACGCAGAGCATCATTCTCAAGCAGCACTGTGTGCATTATTTTCTTCGGAGGTGGGATTCATGCTGTTATGCTTACAGATGAGGACAGCAAGGCTCGGTGAGTTGAAGTGACTTGTCCCTCTTGCTGTCAAGGACAGAAGTTGAATTCAAAGTGCAAAGTCTGCCCACTCTCCACCATATCACAATGCCTGGTGCTTCAAGTCCATAATCAACTCACATGGAAAGATACTTTCAGTCATTCAA
Source organism: Tapirus indicus (assembly GCA_031878705.1). NCBI lineage: Eukaryota > Metazoa > Chordata > Mammalia > Perissodactyla > Tapiridae > Tapirus > Tapirus indicus. The sequence continues at coordinate 22,241,671 of CM062935.1, forward strand.
CAAATATTTATGGAGCACCTGTTATGTACTTAATATAGGCCAGGTGCTGAGGACACAGCAGTGAACAAGACACACCTTTTCCCTGCTGTCGTGACACTTAAAATATAGAATAGAACGTAAGCATTAAGGAAAGAATTGCACAAATACCTATTAAGTGACAGTTGTGAAGAAGTTACTGTGTGATAGTATATAAGGGGGAACCCAGACTACAGGGTCGAGGAGAGGATTTCTTAAGGAAGGGACGAAAAATCTGAACCTAAGTTAATAAGCAAGTTAAGCAAAGAAGCAGGGAGAACAACAATACGATAGAGGAACAGGCTGTAGGAAGAGCCCAGAGGCTGGAACGACGTGGTAAACTAAAGAAATTAGCATAAGGACATAGTGAGGAAGGTGGATGGGGCCAAAGATGGAGAGCAACGCACCTGGCAGAGCCGTGTAAGCCATGATGACCAGGATTTGGGTTTTATCCTAAAAGTAAGGGCCAGTCTCTGCAGGGTTTAGAGAAGAGGGGAGGCATGGTCACATCCATTGCTTTGTCTACTAACAAGAGGGTGAAGAGATCAGACTGGCTTATTCCTAAGCCAAAATATATCGGAAATTATTAATATATACTAATTACCTGTTATAGATTCACTTATAAATATATAGTATCTATAAGACTCTTTAAATGGATGAAAATATGTCACTCTTAGTCCACATTGTGAGAATTGAAAATAGATCTGGCAAACTTTAGAAGACACCCCTGGCATTCACAACTTTTCAAGTTGAACAGTTTGTCTTCTGAACAGGAGATGTCAGAATCTTGACGAAACCTCCACGGATCTTACCTCAGTCCAGCCTCACCAGTCAAACTTGCCTGCCCTCCTGCCAACAAAAGGTTGGGGCCACGAACCCTAAAGGACTACTTAAGCTCTTCAAGGGGACAGAGAAATGTACCACATGGCAAATAGATGGGCCTTTATTTTAAATCAACCTTTTATTTTTATAGATTCTTATTCAGTAACTATAAAGGGCCCATTCAGTAGATCTTTTTTAATATCAGAATTAATTTCAATATAATTTCAGTTGATTGCCTGCCATCTGCCTCCCCCCACTTCCTCTGACATTTAGCCATTGTTCTTTCATACACGGGGAAATAACTGATTACTCTCCAAAGTAATGCCACCTGGAGTGACAAATGGTACCTAATTTTTGAGTACCTATGGCATGGGGGTACTATGTCGTATACTTTGGTAATGGATGATCAAGACAAACAAGTCAGGTTTTCTGCCAAGAGCCCTCCAGTCTTAGGAGAGGAGATCAGAATATCACAGTCGACTGTGATGCAAGTGCTACTGAGGTGGCCAACACACTCTGGATTTTCAGAAGCAAGAGAGAAACCAGGAGGACTTTCAGTTACCTGGATCTCTGGCAGTAGGAATTATTTTTAGGAGGTTGTTTTAAAAAAAATATATTGAAAGCCCATGCTCCTGACAATGGGTTATATCAGAATTCTGGCAGTCCATTCATGTATTCCCTACATAATTCCCTTCCCCAAGTCAGTCTCTTGAAACAAATCCTCTCTGAACTAGCAGTGCATCTTTGGGGATCACTCATGTGCATGTTTGCAGGCCGCTGCGTGGTTCCTCTATGGAAGGGATCAAATAACTATTGTCTAGTTGTTTTCATCTTTGATTGCTTCACTATAAATGTGATGTAAAGCTGGCTGTGTTAAGCTAATTATACCTAAGCTTTTATTTGCTGCTGCCAAATGGAGTCATGTAAAAGGCATCTCCTCCCCGCAGAAGAATGGAACATCTAACCACAGTAACCATTTTTACATTAGATGAAGCACCTTGTTCTCCTTTAGGACTTCATTGCCGTACCGTATCTGACTAGCCAGGGAAGCATGCAGAGGTTCTTCAGAATTACATTGTGTTTGATACTCCATATAAGCCCCCAGGTGCCGCAAAGTAGCAACTCCGTGAGGGGGCCAGAGGGAGGGGGCGTGATTGCTACTAAATATCAATTCCAGTACAGATTTATAAACTTTTAAGATCCTCACAAATATGTATAATATTTTATACATTCCTAAATTGGCTGAAATAGGTCTTTTTCCATCTGCTTGGTACCTGTCCTCCTAGAAATCTAAAAGCAGCACAAATCACACAGTCATCAGAACAGAAGTAGAGTATGACCTGGAATATACTTTGAGTATTAAAATTCATAATCTTCCCCAAGCCAACTCCTAACCTGAGACCCTCGGTTTTGACCTCTTTTAGGAGGTGATATTTCACTGCTTGTACCTCAGTGTATGGTAATTTTATGTCAATCCAGGTCCAGGGATAATTGCTCCCAAATTCTTTATGAGAAAAACTCAGTTGTCATTTGCATTTTAGATCTCTGCAGTGGATTGTCAGGCATTAGAGAGTAAATCCATCCTCTAACTATAATTCATATATCTATATCTCCAATTTGACACAGTTGAGCAGGGTGCTGTTATTGAGAAATTGAAGCACCGGGTGTGATTAAATAAGATCACACATTTCATTCTTTCTTTAATTTCACATCAGTCTTCAGCAGCTGAATCCATGCACTCCCCTCGTGGAGTCAGCTGGCACTGTGCATTTTTGGTGTGCCCAGCAGAGTGGTGGCAAAATATTTCCAAAGTAAGCCACCCTGCTGGGCCATTGTGAGTCAAATCTGGTTTTGCCTCCAAATTATTCAGTATTGCTAGGTCTGGTTTATTAAGCCATCTCCCTGGAGAGTAAGACTTCTGGTACTTTTACATCATTGGTGCTCAATTTCAGCTAAAAGTAGAAAAGAGAGAAGACTAGAATCAAGGATAAAGAAACAATTAGGAGAAGTTTTCACAGCTTTTCCTGTCAGCCCCTCTGCTTGTTTCTTCTGCAACTCCCCTACATCTCTCCCTACCCATCCCATTTCCCTGCTTCTAGAATTAGGAGTTGAAAATAGCATTAATACATTTCCTTTGTAAGCGTGTCCTGAGAAGCTACATTTGTGGCATTCTTGATGCCATTAGAAAATGAAATTGAGGTAAGGGGGCATTTCTCAGATTAGGGTTCAGTGTGCCTGACCCCTAATGTTTAGCAGCAGGCAGTTCAGGACCAGAAAAATAAAGCAGCATCCCTGCGTTGAGAAGCAGTGTTCACGTGGCATAACCGGCATGACAGTAAGTGCCATCATAGATGCAGTCTCTGGAGAAGGAGGAATAGCTGCCCATTCCCGGCTGTGTGTACTCTTCCTTTGCACCAGAAGACAGTCACTGTGACCAGTAATGAGTCAACTGTGTAGTACGATGTAGGTGAATTCATTCCACAAATACAGATTGAGTGCCTCTGTGCGGGGTGCTGTCCTAGGCAGTGCCAGACACACACCATCACTGCTCTGCCGAAGCTTATCCACTCTTCATGATCTGACCCCTGCTTACTTCTCCTTTCCCATCCGGTGTGTTCTGTTAACATCCAGTCGAGTAGAATAACTTGCAATCCCATAAGTATCATGCTCTTTCTTGCTTCCATTCATCCTGGTCCATGTGCCTAGAAAGCCCTGGGTCTCCTTCTACCCTTCTACCTGCCTACCTTGCAGCCAAACATCAGGTCCCGTTTACTCCAGGTACCGCCCCTGGCCTCGGCCCTCCTCTCAGCTCACCAAAATGTGTCATCTTGTCTTTCATCCGTACTCTAACCTTTTCAAGGATAGAGATTGTGTTTTATGATGGTCCACATTCTGCTTGACACATAGTGGGCACTCAATAAATATTGCAGTAGTCATTGAATTTATATCCTTGAATAAGATCCTTAAATAAGATTATAATCCTTGAATAAGATCCATATGCACTCATGTGCCCTCGATGTAATTTTTGTAAGACCCACAAGACAGCTCTTAAATAGAAAGTGGAGAGATTGTGACATTTGTAATCTTGGTCACCCTAATTGTAGTGAGAATTAACACCCCCATGTACTTTCTTAGGAAAATCACCTCCTCTCCCTGGTCTGCTTTTTAATAAGAATGGAACCCCTTGGCAAAATTAAATTGGAATTGTTAGAAATATTAGACAGTTCTTTGTTGGAATCAATTCTGGAGAATTACCAAGCCTGTGCTTTCCTTACTGAGTACAAATTAAAATTTATTTAAAAAATAATAAGAAACAGATTTATACCTATAAAAAATAGGCATGCATGTAAATATAAGTTCAAAGGTAATAGGTAAAAATGAAAGGGCTGTATTTGGGTGGTGAGATTAAGGGTATATTTTCCTCTTTTCAAAAAGTTCTTTAATATTTTATAATTTATTTTTGATGGAAAAAGTATTAGCTATCCAGGAGGTTTTTGCTTTACTTGTATGAGCTCAAGTGAATCAGTTAAAGGTTTTCTCTGAGCAAACAAATATCTTGCCAATGTTTTTTTAATCTCACCCTTTTTATCAGCAAGATGTTCATTCATTCATTCAACAAATAAATATTAAATATCTCCTCTGTATCAGGCACTCGAACGTGTACTTGTTTCTCTGTATTAGTAAAACGATTCACAATATATATGTGTGTCAAACCATCATGGTGTATACCTTAAACTTACACAATGTTATATGTCAACTATATCTCAAAAAAGCTGAAAAAAAATAATGATAAATTATTTTTTGGGTGAGGAAGATTCACTTGGAGCTAACATCTGTTGCCAATCTTCCTCTTTTTTTGCTTGAGGAAGATTAGCCCTGAGCTAACATCTGTGCCAGTCTTCCTCTCCTTTGCATGTGGGTCACAGCCACAGCATGGCTTGATGAGTGGTGTAGGTCCATGCCTGAGATCTAAACCCACGAACCTGGCTGCCAAAGCGGAGCACGCCTGACTTAACCACTATGCCACAGGGCTGGCCCCAGTGACAAATTTTTATAGCACTTGCTACCTCCCAAATCTCCTTCCCATACATTAGAACTGGTATCTCTCACATTTCCATAAAGTAGATAAGACATTGTATTAGTCAGAGAAACACTAGCTGCTGTAACAAATGTATTCCAAAAAGTTAGCGGCTTTGTTCTCTCTTATTTAACAGTCCTAGCTGAAGGTTGCAAGTCAGTGGGTGACTCTGTTCCACACAGTCATTTAGGGACCCAGGCTGGCAGCAGCTCTGCCATCTTTAATATCCATTTTTGAAACTGCTCCAGTGCTTGCCATTCCAGCCTGGAAGTAAAGGACCTTGAGCAAGTAATCAGAGGTCACAGATCTCACTTGTGCTTACATTCTGTTGGCAAAAACTTAATTGTGTAACTCCACCAGCCTCAAGGGAAGTTTGGAATTGTAGTCTAGTCTTGTACTCAGGGTGAAGGGAAGAATGAATTTAGTGGATAGCTAGCAGTCTCTGCCACAGCAGATATATTTAAATTGCTATTTATAAGATGAGAAAACTACGGTTCAAAGAGGTTGACCTGCTTAAGATCACCCAGTTAAACATGAACAATCAGAACTAGAAGTTAGGCTCCTGAATGCTAGATCAATATCTCTTCCATCACCTCACGGTGCCTAGAAATGGAGTGATGGCAAAATAGTGGCTTAGTGGAATCATTACCCATGAATATCCTGTGCTGCCTACGTGAATGTGAACTCTCATAGCACAGCCTAGAATATAATATTCTTGTTTTGCTTTGCTTGGTTCAGTCCACCAGAGAGGGGATGCTCCTAGTGCTTGAAGAAGGGCTAAATGCTACTTTGTAAACATTTTAATGTGAGCAATGTGTTTGGCTTTCCACCAGCTCCAGAACAAGGCTGAGAACGGACTAATAAAATCCATACCCACGTCGAAAGTGGATGCAGATGCATGGTCCACAGGCATGAATATAGCCAGGAATCTCCCTTGTATGTTCAGTTGTTCCCTATCAATGGCTCATTTAATGAATATTTATGGAGAGCTTATTATGTGGTAGGCACAGGGCTACAGAGCAGATCAAGACAGATACTACCCCAGCCATCATGGGGCTCATCGGAGACAACAGCACATAACAAAACGATTGCAAAATGTGACAACAAAGAGAGAGACTTGAGAAATGGGAAACCTATTTCAGAGATGGCTTCTGGGAGACCGTTTCTGAGGAGCTAATATTTAAGCTGAGTCCCAAAGGATGAGAAGGAGTCAGACATGCCAAGAGCAGTGGGGAGAGTCTTCCAGACTGAAAAACATGGTGTGAGCAGTAGTTCTAAGTGAGGAACCATGTGGCAAATTCAGAGAACTGAAGGTGTCCCTTGTGGCTAGGGATATTGAATGAGTAGAAAGTGGTCAAGATAATAATGGTAAAGTATTCTTATACTTATACCTCACAACAACCTGTGAGGTGGGTTACTGTCATCATCCCCATTTTACAGGTAAGGCAACTGAGGCGTAAAGAAGTTAAATAACTTGTATAATGTCACTTAGCTAATAAACAGGAGGGACAGGATTTAAATTCAAGGAGTCTAGCTTCAGAGTCTACCCCTACACCACTGCATTATACTGTCATACTGCCATAACAAGACTCAAATCCTCCCACTCTGTCCATGAACAAGTTTTTGGGTTTCTTTTGGAGGAGATAAAAAAGACCTCTCTTCCCTTATCAAAAGGTTCTTAACCTGATATCTCTGGACTCCTCCCTTCTCCAAGGGAACCATGGATTGAATTCAGTGGGGCAGATGAATTTGGAGAGATACATATATGTACATGTATGTATGTATAGATATATATAGTAGTTCCTGTAGAATATATATATTATATATAGAATATATTTTCAACTTTTTAGCGAAATTTAACATTTCTTTCTATTATGAATGTAGGTACAAAACCTACGGTACTCGAAGCACTTCATGTGACTTAGTCACTAGAATCACAGGTAATTTTTAATCACATAACAGTTGTTGAAGATATCTTGAAATATCATTTGCACTCATCACCACTTGCAAATTACAGTAGTTATTATTCCTGCCAATAAATCCTATTATTTAATGCATTGATGAAGAAACACATGTATTGTTCTATCACAAATTTTTTAAACTATTTTGTTAAGTGTTTATCGGTATAACTTGTTTATTTTGTAATCTTATATATTTTTCTTTTTGCATTTAAAAACATTCTTGAGGAGGAATCTATAGGCTTCACCAGACTGCCAAAGGATCCCTTCCCTTAACCCTTTCTATATTTAAACTTTTTCCCTCCTTCCCTACATCACCAGATTTCTAGAATAGTCCATATGGCTTGTCTGTACTTTCTCACATCTCATTTGTTCCACAATCCACTGTTTTCTGGCTTTCACCCCCAATTTTTTTTTCACAAGATGATCACTCACTGGAGTCCTCTGAAGTTAAATGAATACTTTGAGCTTCTCTTTTCCCTGACATCTGTAGAATTTTGCCACCGTTGATCCCATTTTTCTTCAAGGGACTCTCTTGCTTTCGGTTCATGAAAATCACCCCTTTCTTTTCCTTACCTACTCTGCAGTGTCTTTACAGGCTACTCACCAATCCCAGCTAATTCTTCTAAGCTTCATTCCTAAAGTCCCAGCTGTCCAAAGAAAACTTTCACCTTCAAAGCCCAGAGGCACCCCAAACTCAGCACGTTGAAGTTGAACTCATAGGTTGTCTCAACCACCAAACTTGCTCTTTTCTCCTGCATCCATGTGTTGATTATTGACATCAATCTCTTCTGATCACCCAAGCTAAAAACCTCAGGGTTTGGCTCCCCCTCCCTCATCCCTCCCTCACCCCTGCTTCTACTGAACAAACAGTTCCTATCGGTCTGCACTGTTGAGGAAGTGGGGTTGATCTGGCCCAAGAATGATGTGTATCACTGGGAGAGAAGTCAACATTTTTGGTGTAAGTTTTAGGAGTATAATATCAATTTACAAACCCTTGAAAATTGCTCTGCAATTTTAACTATCCTTCCCTGGGCCACAACTTTTGCCAGGAGTCGGATGGCTAATTTATGACTCAAAATTCAAATTTTAATGGTTTTCCTCTCTTTCTCAGCATGGAACATGTTGAAAAACAGGCCGTGTTCCTCTGCTCAGTGTCATGTAGAACTTCTTTCCTTGCTATCTGGGAGTTGCTAACCTTTTCCTGATTTAGAGCAGGGTGAGGGAGGCCGGCGGGTCAGGAAAACTCTTACTTGACAAATACTGTCATAAGCCAGCTCTCACCTGGAGGGCTGACTACTGTTTACTCTTTGATGGGTCCTTCAGACACCACCCACCCCACCACTCCTGTTGCTGGGGATGGCTCACCTGTGGTTGCCTTGATGAGAGCAACAGCATCTGTATCCTACAAGTTTATTTTTCTTCAACCCACAGTGTTCTAGCAGTGCATCAGCTTTTTGACTTGAGTGGTGTTTTCCCCTTCTAAGTGGCCTCCTTAGGGAGGCCTTAGCTCCTCCACACCAGCTCTCTTGTGCAGGACGACCCACATCTGGTCCATGGGAAATGCTTATGTAGTCCTTGCCCCGACAAACGAGGGCTGACTGCCTAGCATTAAAATCTTTTGTTTGGTCTACCCCCAGAGCAGTTAGCCAGCCACTGGTTCTGGCTCTTCATAGCCAGCCACTGGTTCTGGCTCTTCAGATGTCTCACTTTGTCCCCCAAGCTCCCAGAGGCACATGTCGGGTTGCTGGAGAGTTCCCTCGAAGCCTTCTTGCTGGACTTGGGATCAGGTGGTAGTCCCTTCCTCCCCTACCTCCTCTCCTCCTCAAGCAAACAGAAGCAAGTCAGGGACTCATGCCCGGCTTTCTTTATAGAAAACTCCCCCCCTAAAACTTTTTCATTGAAGTGTAACACAGAAAAGTACACATATATTAACTGTACAGCTCACTGGATTTTCACAAATTCAACACACCTATGAAACTAGCACCCAGATCAAGAAATAGGACATAACTAGTATCCCAGAAGCCCTCCTTGCTGCTCCCTTCTAGTTACTACCCCCCGAAGGGTAAACACTCTTCTAAATTCTAATAGTAAAGAATAGCATCATCTGTTCTTATTCATTATGTAAATAGAGCCGTATATGACATACTCTTTGTGTCTGACTTCTTTCATTCAACACTGTACTTGTGAGATTCATCCACATGTTGTCTGTAGTTTTTTATTCATCCATGTTGTTTATTTTCATGGCTCTCAGTTGTTCAACATGTAAACATGTCACAATTTATTTATGCATTCTGCAGTTGATGGGCATTCAGATAGTTTCCAGTTTGGGACTACTCTGTAAAAAGTGTTGCTGTGAATAATACTAGACATTTCTTTGGGTGAACAGAACTACACAGTAGTACACATAGGGAGGGACTTGCTGAGCCATAGGGCAGGTATATTGTATTAGTTTGCTAGGGCTGCTGTAACAAAGTACCATAAACTGGCTGGCTTAAACAACAGAAACTTATTTTCTCACAGTTCTGGAAGCTCAGAAGTCTGAGATCAAGGTGTCAGTAGGGTTGGTTTCTTCTGAGGCCTCTCTCCTTGTCTTGTAGACGGCCGTCTTCTCCCTGTGTCCTCATATGGTCTTCCTTCTGTGCATCCCTGTGTCCAAATTTCCTCCTATAAGGACACCAGTCACATTGGATTAGGGCCCACCCTAATGACTTCATTTTACCTTAATTACCTCTTTAAGATCTTGTCTCTAAATATGGTCACATTCTGAGGTACTGAGGGTTAGGACTTCAACTTATGAATTTGGGGGGACACAATCAGCCTATACATATATGTTCAGCTTTAGTGGATTCTTTCAGTGTCTCACAGTGGTTGTACCAATTAACAATCTGTCCAGGAGTATGGGAGAGTTTTGGTTGTTCCATATCCTCACCAACACTTGAGATTTTCTGTCTTTTAAAGAAATCTTTAAACACAAGCTCCCAACCTTTATATGCTCTTCATCTGACTGAGGGATAAAGATAATGGAACTGTTTTTCACATGTCTTTTGCAAACCTTGCACTGTATGTGCAAAGTATGTGGCATCTCCCCTTGTTATGTGGCATCTGTTGTCTTCACGGAAAATTTCATTCTAACCCCATGCTAACTAGTTCTAGAATTTTTGCTTGCTTGTATTTTACATCATTTGGCCAAAAAAATAAGTTGGCAATGACATACTTTCATTTTACTTTTGAAATTTGACTGACCCTCCCACACCTACCCTAGCATTTCGAGGGTGATTCACACTGAAAAGATGGCACCGGAAATCTCCAAGCAGGTAGACCTCTTTATTCCGATGTTGGGTCTGCAGCTCTCGGGGTGAACGCTGGTAATGACGCCTCTCAGTGGGTGCTGTCCCCACCTAGAGAAGTCTGACAGCCCCAACAGTGGTGGCCGCTCATCCTGGGCCTGTAGCAGTTCTCCCTTCCTCAGCCCCTCCTCCACAGCTGGGTAGTTCACTTTCACTTTTCCAACACTATCTCTAATGGGAGGCTTCTGAAAGGATTTTTCCCTACCCTCTGATAGCATTAAGGTACAATGAGGTTCATTCCAAAGTAACTGTTTTAAAATATTTGTCCAAATCCCCCAAAGACCCACATAGGAGCAACAAGTCTATGTAATCATACCCCTCCCCCTCCCCCAGGATCCCATTGCCAGTGCCCAACTCATAACACAAGTCCATGGCTCAGTCTTGACTTGGGGAACCTTCTTCACCCCACAAATCTTGCCAAAGGGTAGAATGATGAATCTCCCACTCCCGTCTGGGGAAATTCAAACTCAAGAATTTAGGAGATCTGGGGGAAACTATCTATGCAAATTATAGGAATAGCCTATAATTTCAAGGGGTAAGTATCTAAGTAGATCTATGTTGATATGATATTTTGATCATGTGGTTAAGTTTGTCTTTTCTCTAGGCACCAGAGTTTTAAACTTTGAAGACAGGAATAGGACTTTGCATTTTTTCTTTTCTTTTTTTTAGAAGAGCTGATGTCTCAAGCTCCAAAAATTAGTTGAGAAATTAGCAGCATCCACAAAGAGCAAACAGCAGTGGTTCCATCTCCGCCAGTCTTTTTAAGCTTCTGGTCAGAAAACAGAGGAAAAGAATCTCTCTGAGAGACTGAATAACATATAGTTATGCTCTTAAATGTAGAGAAGGGGATATTGGATCAATATGTACATTGAATTAATTTAAGTTTATTCTACTCACTGCATAAAGCAGAAGTAAAACATCCAAAGGTTTTTAAGAAGTTTCCTTCATTTAGAAAAGAAAGGTGGTTGTTTATCCCAGAGAAATGAAGACTTATGTTCATGTAAAAATCTGTATACTAATGTTCATTGCAGCTTTATTTGTAATAGCCAAAAACTGGAAACAATCCATATATCCTTCAGTTGGGTGTAAGGTTAAACAAATTGTGGTATATCCACCCACGGCGTATTAGTCAGCGATAAAAAGTAACAAACTATTGATACATGGCAACAGGCTGAATAGCTCTCAAGAGAATTATGCTGAGTGAAAAAAAGCCAATTTCAAAAGGTTATATACTCTATAATTCCATGTATGTAACATCTTTGAAAAATTATGGAGATGGAGGACAAATTAGTGGTTGCCAGGGGTTAGGGATGGAGAGTGGAGGTGGGTGTAGCCATAAATGTGTAGCACAAGGAAGCCCTATGGTAATGGAACAGCTCTGTATCTTGATTGTGGTTGTAGTTACAAAAAGCCACACATGAGATAAAACTTCTTAGAACTACACACACACACACACACACACACACACATATCAACACACATGAGTGCTTGCAAAACTGATGGATAGTACCATGTCAGTTTCTTAGTTTTGATATTGTACTATGGTTCTACAAGATGTTAGCATTGGGGGGTGCTCAGTGAAGGGCACACAGGACCTCCCTATACATTTTTCTGCAATTTCCTCTGAATCTATAGTTATTTCAGAATAATAAGTTTTAAAAAAGAAAGCTGGTGTAAATTTTTTTCTTCAAGTTTCCATTGGCAATAGAGTCATATCATCATACCTTTAAAATGTCATTTAGATTTTATTTTATTCTGTAGAATTTATGAGTTAAAATAGTGTAGTAGATACAGAGAAAAAAATATGTAGAAAATGTCAAGCGTAGATCTGTTCCTGCACTTAATCTGAAGTTAATGGAGGTAGTGGGAGGTGGAATAGAAACATTTGAAGATGTTTGTAAATACACTTTCTTTTACATTTGTTTTAGCAAGATTAAAGACAAAGTCACCTTCTTGGGAACGTTTATTTATATATTTCTAAGCTATGTTTATTTATTCATATAGTATTCAAAAAACAGTAAGCCACATTTGAAACCTAGATAATTACTAAATTACTATTAGGAGTGAAAATCTTTATAAATTTGAGTGTTTGTTCTTCCTATCAAATCATATAAATTAGGGGTGAATACTTCAGATTTAGGAAAAAGTGAAAAAATGAGGTCACAGGAGATGTCCACTTCAAAGATATGTAAATTGACCTCTCTGCTTCACTCTTGTCCTCAGCCACCACCTTCTGCCTGGAGGAACCATATTGCTCTTTGAAATCACTTATTATATGTCCTGTCTGCTATCCCACAGGGTCCCAATATAGCATGCTTTCTGTAGAAAAAAAGAATGAATTCTTCATTAATTTCCATATACTTCTTGATAAACACTGACACTTTCAGGTTTTCAATAGAGTCATTGCAGGTAGGTACCTGCAGGAAAGGAGGAGAAAAGATCAGCAGGTCTCACAATTACATCTTGGAGGAATTCCATAACTACCGCCTCAGTTGTTGTCTTGTATTTGGCCAAGTGGAGAAATTGAAATGAAGAAAAGCCAGAATACCTTCTCTCAACTTGTAAATTATCAAATTGCCAGCGGATTATCTGATTTTTCCTCCCTGCTGCTCTCACACTTGCATGCTATCATTGTTGTGAACTAATTTGTCAATACAGGGGCATAAAGTGGTTTATGTTCTATGTGGATATCTGGTTTGGGTGTATAAATGTGTATGATAGAAAATATCTCTTAAAACCCGAGGAGGACTTGCGACAAGGGAGAAACTCTTAAATACCTCCATTAATGGTTTTTTACCAGTGGCTCTTGATAAAGGGAAAATTACAATTTTGAGATCTATATGATAAAAATCTACTCTTTGTGGTGGCAAATTCTAAATTTTTCTTTCCACAGTTGTCTCCTACCAATTTGGTTCAGTCATCTTAAGAAAGAACAGATTTCTTAATAGTAATATGGGAATATTGTTATTTAATACCAAACTAAGGTAACTGAGTTTCCCTGTGCTCATTCTGTGTGTCATCTGTGAGTTGAGTCTGGAAAGAGCAGGAGTTTTGAAGTTAGCCCAGCCTTGGAACCTAGCTCTGATTCTTACTGGGTGTGTCACCTTGGATATGTTATTTAACATGTTTCTGAACTTTTATTTCCCCAATTACATGCTTTAGATAAAATTGTTACCATAAAGATTGTTGTATTGGATATAATATGTAAAAAAAAAAAATACATGGAGTATGTCCTACATGGATATTCACTCTACAAATGGTTTAATAGAAGCTGTAGTTGGAGATGATCATTTTAGGGGTGTAGAAGCAGTTATGGAAGGGAGGTTTATACACAGTTAACAGAGAGGAGAAAAGACTTACCCACATTAAACAATATTCTAAGGCAATATATAATTAAATGTTATGAAGGCTATAAGAGCTTAGAGAACAAAGCAAAGGTGAGGGTGAAGTGGTCATGCAAATATTCATGAGGTAAGCCTTGATCTGGGCCTTGAAGGATGGTGAGGATTGGACAGGGAGGGGATAAGTAAGGCCATCCTAGGAAAAGTGGGTAATACGGGCTTGATCCGACAGATTTTGTCTATGAAATGCTGATGTGCTCAGGGAGGGACATCATGTAGAGCAGTAAGAAACAAGGAGGGAAGGTGAGGTCGAGAGACAGAAGCAACAACTTGGATTGTCAGAGTGTGTTTGTATTTGCTGCAGGACCAAATCAACAGCCAAGAATTTAGAGTAGGATATAGCATAATTAAAGAGTGAACATTAGTCTATATGATATAGACTGAAGATTAATCTAAAATAGGTATGTGGGGAAACGGAGAGACCTCTAAACGATTATTAAAATAATCCAGATATGAGAGGGTGAAGGCCTGTGAAGGAATAGTGTGATTCCAGGAATGAAGAGGAAATATCGTATTGTAGGCCATTTGCAAGGCAAGTAAGATTGAAGAGGCCACCTGGTTTCAAGCCCAAATAGAAGAAGACTCATAGGATGATAGTAAAAACAGAACACTGAAGAGAAGACAGATAATTACCTTTTGACCATATTAAGTTTGAAGTAAGAGTACATATAAAAGCAAAAATGATCAACACACTTTAGGGTATGTGATTGTAGGTGTCAAAGGGAATTAACTGGAGAAAAGCCTTGTGGTCAAAAACATGAAGGTGATTGTTCAAAATCATGTGACAAAGTGACTGTCCCAGGGAGAGAAGATAGAGAGCTGAGAAAAGCAGAGTTCCACAAAGGGAGGGTCCCAGTGCAGAGGCAGGAGGAGAAGACAAACCAACTAAGAAAACCAAGAAGAAGGATGTCTTCTGGGAGCCTTAATCAAGGCCGAGGCCCCTGCGTTGATTCCAAGTGCCTAGGAACCTCAGAATTCATGTCTTGTTTTTCAGTCACCTAGATGTGCCTCAGAGTGAATCTGAAACTCTGAGAGGAGTCTAGCATAACTACGTCTTACAGAAATGCTCTAAAATTCTACAGCCTTTACAAAGGGCTAGATAGTAAACATTTTGTGCTTTGTGGGCCAGTTTCTGTTGCTACTACTCCACTCTGTGGTTGTAGCAGGAAGGCAGCCATAGACATTATATAAGTGAATGTGTGTTTGACTGTGTTCCAATAAAACTTTATTTATAAAAACAGGTGGTGGGCCGTATTTGGCCCACAGGCCATAGTTTGCTGACGTTTGGTCTAGAATGTATACAACTCAAAGCAGGTCATGTTTTTCCTCTTGCACTCTAGGTATCCCGGTGGATTGTTCCATAATCCAAGGGAAGACAGAATGTCCTCTGCATCCAGTTTCTCCAGGTTTATTGTCTGTGTTTGCAACACCACACCTTGATGTATCACTTCTAATAAGCAAGATTTGGAATATACCTGAAAGATGTCTTGTGTAGTAGGAAAAATCAGAACTTAGCTGAGGTATAGTCGCTGCCGATATAATGAAATGTAAAATATTCTGTTCTCAGCCAGTATGCCACACTGTTTTAATTTACAGAATATAGAATTATATGGCATTGAAATTCTGACACATCAGTCTAGTGGCAAAACTTTAAGTGAGAACAGATAAATGTGCTCAGTCTGCTTCCTTAACAATTACTGCAACGGGAGTGAGAAATAGTGCAAATTCTTAAGGGTTCTCATTGGTTTAAGAATGACACTTTTGGTCCTCCAGTTCTATGCCTTAAGAATTCTCTGTGTTGGTCAAAGTCAGTTTATCCTTCCACTAGGAACTGGAAGACCCCGAAAGGCCTTGAATTCCTTTAGTTTGCACTAAAGGAAGTTCCTGACCCAAGAACTTCAGTGATATCTTAGTTTGCTCACATACATTCTGTTGACCACTTTGTGACTATAATTGCCAAGTCGTGAGGGTGAGTTAACATTCCATGGAACACTCTAGACTGCTTACTGCAATATCTTGTACACAGTAGGAAACAGACTATTTTAAGAATGTAATCCTTACCCTCAAGAGTCAACTTTTTCAGCTCTATGATGTTTTCAGTGAATCAATAAGACAACCAGTCATATATTTTCTATTTTTTCTTCTGAAATTCCTTTAAAGAGCAAGGATTTTGGAGACTGCAAAGCTGGCTTTGAATCTGGCAATAGATATCGGGTCCTGTATTAGATTCTTTGACCAATTTGCTAAACCTCTCTGAACCTATTTGTAAAATGAGGCAAATTATTCCTACTTCATAGGACTGTTAGGAGAATTAAATGAATTAATAGAGAATATTTAGTGCATTGTTGGACTAGTAAAATGTTTATTCATGTGACATTAAAATTTTTCTACTATGTAACAGGCACTGTTCTAGACACAGAGGATACAAAGATAAAAAGATACCAACCCTGCCCTCAACAAACTCTATCTGGTGGGGATATCAGTCAGGGCTCAAGTACAGGAAATAGAAACCACTCAAGCTATTTTAAGCAGGAAGTATTTAATATAGGGAGTTGAATGCTTACGAAGTTGTTGGAAGGGCTAGAGGAAGTCCAAGCTCTCTGCTGGAATTCTAGAAATGATTCCCAAACAAGACTACCCATCTGGCCTTGTGAGGACTTTCTCTGCCTCAAAGTGGAAGGTGGGGATTCAGGGAAATCCAATGAAGTCAAGGGCATATTGCCTTTGCTGTGATTCAGAGATTAGGGAGCCCCACTATCACAACTGCCTCTGGATACCCTGGAGTAATGGCTATTCCCAGTAGCTCTGCCACAGAAAAACCCAGTGTCTCCAAAGCTGGGGATGTGTAGGCTACCCCTCACTTCCTCCATCCAAATCTCATGAAAGAGTATCTAATTTGCTGAATTTACAATCTAGCTGCAGGGGAAGTCTGGAAAATGTAGTACTTTAGCTCTACAGCCTCTGCAGTACAATGAGGCACACAAGAAGCAGAGTGGGATAGATATTGAATGCCACATACCCATCACTAGAGAGACAAGCGGATAAACCAACAACATTAGCACTGAGTCATAAGTAGAATAAAAGGAGACTATACAAAGTAAATGGGCAGCACAGAGGAGAGAGTGATTTTTTTTTAAACTAGAGGAGCAATAGTTGGGGTTGAAGGATGACTAGAAACTAATGAAGCATATAGATAGAGGGAAACTGTTCTGAGCAGAAGAAACAGCACAGGCACAATGTTCATGCCTCTTCCCATCTTCATTCCTGAAGTGACAACAAACATCTTGGGTATAGAGATTCACTTTTCTTTAAGGAAAGTAGGAGAAGCTTTGAAAGTTTTCTTTCCTTCAATAATTATTATTTAAGTAGCTTCAATGGTCCCCACAACCAAGAGTAAATTCCATGAGTTCAGGGAATAGGTCCATTTTGTTCTATGGATACAGGGCTCTCTACTGAGTGTCAGGAGCATAGAAAGGACTCAATAATTAAGAGCAGAATGAATTTCCTTAAGCATGGGCATAAATTGTCATAAGACAAGACAATAAATATAAAAGCAATGTTATCAGACACCCAGGAGCTAAGTAAAGGTGATAAGGGATGCCTTCATGGGACTTTTGAGAGGGAGCAGAATTATAAGTAAAGAGAACTCCATAAGCAAAGGCCTATAGATTATAAGCACAAGACGTATTCAAGGATTTATGGCTTAATCAAGAATACAGTTTGATTTTATAGGCTTTTGGTTATATAGGGAAGAAATATCTGCATTCAAGGCTAGAAAAACAGTTTGGGAATCAAGAAAGATCTTATCCTTGAAGTCTTTGTATCACCTAGAATTTTGGTCTATTCTAGCAGTAATCCTTGAATTATACTGATAATTTCCAGGAATGTGACCATAATCAGAATGGTTTTAGGAGCATTTATCTGGTGGTGTGATAAGCAGGATACAGAGGAATACAGGGAGAGGCTAGAGGCGTGTTAGCCATTACAACTCACCACCTGTGTAGTGGAAGGGTCTGAACTGAGAAAGGACATAGAAAAATATAACGAAGTGACATATTTCCTTTTGAAGTGAAGTACGTTGTTTTCCAATTCAAGTCTGAAAAATAAGTGACATAGGCTTTTCACCATCTTTATCTTTATGAATTTTATTCACACACATTTATAAATAATAATGTGTGATGGCACAGACACCTGGTTGAAGGAATAAGTATTGCTTATGTATCTTGGCACCACCCTTCACCCGCTGGCTTTAATTACTTAATCTCACTGAACCTCATTTTTGTTGTTTTTTTCTTTTTCCTTGCTGAGGAAGATTTTCCCTGAGCTAACATCCGTGCCAGTCTTCCTCTATTTTTTTAGTATGTGGGCCGCCAGCACAGCCTGGCCACTAACAGAGTGGGTAGGTCCACGCCCAGGAACCAAACCTGGGCTGCCGAAGCAGAGCACGCTGAACTTAACCACTAGGCCACCGGGGCTGGCACTCACTGAACCTCATTTTTTCCCTCTGTAAAATGAAGGTGAAACAGTGCCTAATACTTAGGTAGCTGTGGGAATTAAATAAGAGTATCCAATAAAAATAAGAAAGCAAACAATACGACCCCTTGCATATAAGAAGTGCTCAGCCAGTGTCATCATTGTTGCCATTATTGTCTTCATCATCATCATCATCACCGGGGGGGAGGGTAGGCAGTGTAGAACTGTAGAAAGAGGAAGACTGGAGCCAAGCAGACTGTATCAGTCAGATTCCTGGCAGGAAGCAGATGTAATACTCCAATGGGGTGATTTGGAAGAGAATTTAATAAAGAACCGACTGTATTTACAAAGTCATGGGCAGACTGTAGGGAAAGAAAAGGGTTAGCATGCTACCTACTGCCTCCTCCTAGTTAGAATGGGAAGAAAGACACCAGGGATCAGCCCTAGGCCTCAAGGGGCAAGAAGAAGAAATAGTTACAGAAATGTGGAAGGAGACAGTCATTTGGCAAGAGCTGTGACCTTTGGTCAAGGGATGTAACCTTGGTGACCTGCCGTGAGGGAGGTTGGGAGAGTCAGTATCCTGACCTGACTCTCCTCTCTCCCCCCAGTCTCCTCCCAGCACTTGCCATTGGCACTACCTAACCTAACAGCAAGCCAGAGGGCAGAGGGCCCTGTGATGCAGTCAGTACTGGTCAGTGTGTAGGAGAACAGAGCAAGATGGGGAATTGTGCAGAGCAAAACTAGAGGAATAAATAGAATATATTCAGCACACACACACCCAGCTTTGAAGCCACTTTGTAACTTTAGGCAAGTTGCTTAATTCGTCTGTGCCTCAGGTTGCTCACTGTAAAACCGGGTAATAATAATAGTTATGCAAGTTATTGTAAGCATAAACTAAGATGATGTCTGGAAAATGCCTAGCAGCGCCCCTGGGATGTGATAGGCATCAGTTAATGTTGTCCAGCCCCTTCCCCAACTGATGACAGCTCTTTCTCCTTGTGGCTGCCGTATAGCCTTCCTGAGTTCCCCAGGAGTGTCTCTCATGGTGTGGTCCATAGACCATGTGCTTTAGAAGTACCTGGGGTCCTTTTTTACAGGCAGGTTCATGGCCCCCACCCCAGCCCAACTAAATCACAAGCAGAAGGGTGGGAATCTTCATTTCAGACGAGTTCCCCCAAGTGATTTTCATCCACAATAAAGTTTGAGAACCACCATCCTAGAAGTCCCTATTTCTAATTGATGCCCACTTGGGTAAAGTATAGGTGAGATTTATCTGTGCTTGGCAGCCATTAGTACAGTTACAGCCCATCAGCTCTGTGAAGAGGTGCTATCAGACCAGGACACTAACAGTCTGTCTTGTGGTGTTCAGCCACAATGACTCTCCATTTTACTGGTTTATTAATACCTGAGGAACAATGTTCCCAGGCTTTTAATTAAAAACTCTCTAACATCCAGACTCGAATCATTTTCTAGGTTGGATATGGGCTTCGTGAGTAGCTGGATTTTACTCCCCTTTCAGAGAAAACTTAATAAGCGAAGCAGAAGCTATTAAAGGGCATAAAGCTTTTTGAAAGCTTTGTGGATGAGAATAGGTCAATTCTGAATATAAACAGGAGGAGGCCAAAACTTAGAATAAGATCAAAAGATCAAGGACCTTGCTTTAATTTAGTGAGGAAAGGTGTAAGAAAATTCATCAGCAGTCCAGGACAGACGTCGAGCTCATGATTTGGGTCCTGAATTTGTTAGGATTCAGATTGGCTACCATAAACAGAGACTCAATGGCTTGGACAAAAGAGAACTTCATTTGCTTCTCACGTCAAATTGCAGAGGTAGGCAGAGCAGCGCTGGGGTGGTGGTTTTACTCCACAAAGTTCTCAAGGACTCAAGTTTTTGGTCCTGCTCTCCCCAGAATGTGGCCCATGTCTTCTTGTTCCAGGATGGAACTCCAGTTGTCACATCCGTGCTCCAAATAATGGGGAAGAAGGCACAGAGAGTATGGAGCAGCTAACTTTTAAAGAAGGTTTAGAATCTGCCACACAACACTTCTGGTTACATCACTTTGGCCAGAACTTGTTCAAATGGCCACACCAAACTGCAAAAGAGGCTTTGAAATGGGATGATCACTAAATATCCTATTAAATGGATGATACACTGAGGACAGCTAGGAGTCACTGCCAAAGGTTCTGCATCCTGAGAAACTTTGGATCTTTTCCAAGTAGAATGGTTATCAGTCAGGTTCCAGTCAGAAACCCAGAAACCACCCCAGGTATATTTAGAAGAGGGAATTCAGTGAAGGGAATTGGCAGCACAAGTGATAGAAGAGCTAAACACTCAAAGTGCAAAAGTGAGGCAACCCAGAGGTTGGCAACAGTAGGAAGCTTCTACCTTCCCGGGGACTACAGGAACAAAGGAGGAGGTAGAGCGTAGAGGTCAAAGTTGCCTGGCAGAACTTGGAACCCCAGTAGGCTATTCTGGTGGCTGTAGGAACCAAGAGGAGATGCAGCCACTGCCCAAGGTGCCACCAAAAGCAAAGTGACAGAGGAAGAACTATGCTGGCCTTTCCCTTCTTCTGCCCCTCGGTCTTCTTCTAGAGCCTCACATTGGCTAAAACCACCTGGAAGCCAGAGGGCAAGGGACTCGGGAAATGTAGTGAACAGAGCAGACAAAAGTAAAGCCTGGACCTAAAAGCAAACAGGTGACTGGAGCCGCACCCAAACCCAACTTGTGGACCAGGATAACTTACTAATAATTCAGACTTTGCTAGATATTATTTCTGGATGAAGTTGAAAATTTTACAAAGCAAAAGAGGGTCCTTCTGTTGAAGCAGAGACTCGAACAGGTCCATGTACATCAATGTTCACAGCAACATTGTTCACTGTAGCAAAAAAGTAGAAATGACCTAAATGTGCATCAGTAGATGAATGGAGAAACAAAATGTGGTATAGATACATAATGGAATATTATTTGGCCACAAAAAGGAATGACATTTTGACATATGCTACAACATGAATGAACCTTGAAAATACTAAGCCAAATGAAAAAAGCCAGACACAAAAGAACAAATATTGTATGATTACACTTATGTGAGTTACCTAGAAGAGGCAAGTTCATGGAGACAAAAAATAGAATAGAGGTTACCTGGGGCTGGGAGTTCGGGGACAATGGACAGTTATTGTTTAGTGGGTACAAAGTTTCCATTTGGGATGATGAGATAGTGATGATGGTTGTACAACATTGTCAATGTACTTAATGTCACTGAATTTTACATTTAAAAATAGTTAAAATAGTAAAATTTTTTAAAGGTAGAGCATAAAAATAACAAGGATCCTTTTGCTTCCCAAATTTATTTACTGATTGCAGAACCCTTTATGGAGAAGGTGAACGTTGATTAATAGATGCTGACTAACGGGCAAAATAGTGGGATCAAAAGACCATGAAGACTTAAAAACTAAAACCAAAGTCTGTTTCCAAGATTTGTTGTGAAATTTCAGTAACACTTTCTGGGGGAAATATTACTTCCCCCTTTCCCAAATTAAACTTGACATGGTCATGAAGCATAAGTATAATTCAGAGTGAAAAGGCAAAGTCAGAAGCATATAGGTAAAAGTGGGTGTCACCACTATATAGGGAGCATCTGAAGACTTGGAAATAGGTCATCTCACAGAGGAGTAGGAGAAGAGGCGAGAATCCAGAAAGCCCTCAAGGGATCCTTTCCGAATGGAGATAACTGGGGAAAGGTTCAGTTTCTGGGTCCCCTGTAAACAAGGAGTGCAAAAGGTCAGGATATTCTCAGCTGTGAAAAGGCAGCCCAGAAATGTCGAGGACAGCACTGAAGATGGTTGTTGGCTTTTGTACCCAAGAAGGTCATTGGGTGCTTGGTGAAGGCCATTTCTGTGAATGGAAAGGGAATTGAAACTGGAAAGGGATGAGCAGAGCAGTCTTTTCTGCGTTTCTCCATTTGCTGGCTCAACAGAAGCAGTAAACAAACCCTATTCCCAAAACTATGCTGACAGCATTGATGATGGCGGCACACAAATTAGGAGGTAAACAAAAAGCCATGTTAATTTCAAGCTCCATTAGAAACACAGGCAGAAAAAAAATCAACCTCGGCCAAATAGAAAAGGTCAAAATTGTAAAGGAAAGAAACCTTTTTTTGAGATCCTAAGAAGGCACTGCCAACATTGAAGACATAGGAGGATTCTGTTTCCTCTTTCACTTTTGTTAATCATAGAATTCTAAAAAAAAATCTCTCTTCTTAATGTTTCCTCTAATCACATATGTGAGGTGATGGAGTAGGAACTGCGTGTTCTTTCTCCTGGAGAAGGAAACCATACAGTATTTGGAGTATAGCCACAGGATTCCATTCCAGAGCTGTCTTCTATTTTGTCATTTACATATAATTTTTTTAAGAACCTCCAATGTTTATGGCTTTGGCATAATGCATAAGTATTATTCTTTTGAAGACTCTACAACATAAGTTGTCCCGGTCTTGAAACTCGCGTAGCATAGTCTTGTCCAAGAGACCTCAGGCCCTTTAATCGCTTCGTACAATATGTTGCATACCCCAGATCAAATCCGGGAAATGCACACATGTCTTTCTCTTACTTGCTTGTGTTGAAGGGGATGATACACAAATGAAAACAGATATCCCTTGTAAGTTCTTTTATATGTCATGGCAGTGAGCATTCTCGATCTTTGATGATGGATGAGTCTTCATTTGTAAATTTAAAGCCATATGTATTAGCTTAGTTTCCTTCCAGGCATTTTGTATTAGTGAGCATCACATATGGCTTTATAATGCTTCAGTACCAGATGCCTGCTTGTAGTTTGGTTCAGTATATGCAGGAAGGAAAGATATACAAAAAAGTCGCCATAACTCTTTGGCTAGGTAATCGGTCAGAAGTTCCATCCCACCTGGAGACAAGGGATTGGCCTTGCT
Organism: Tapirus indicus; assembly: GCA_031878705.1. Lineage (NCBI taxonomy): Eukaryota > Metazoa > Chordata > Mammalia > Perissodactyla > Tapiridae > Tapirus > Tapirus indicus. The sequence continues at coordinate 22,264,707 of CM062935.1, forward strand.
GATTTCTCTGCCTTCTCTCTCTGGGTTTTATGATCCTATGACATCTTTTCCCAGAGGTGTTAAATTTGAAGAATCAATCACTAAGTGCGATCAAATCCACCCTCCTTCCTCCAAAAAACTAGATAGGTATTTTTAAACACAAACACATAAAAAGCATTTCAAGAACAACGGATTTTCCCTTTTGAGAATGGAAATATAGTCGTTGCTAAACTTCATTACTGGACTGAACTCCAGGTGTTAGTTACAGTGGAAAATAAGAAATTGTAGGAGACTCTTTTCTTCAAACCAGGACATGGATTATGGCCTGAATTTAATTAAGTGTTGCTCATGGCACCATGCAAGCTGGCACGTGATTATACTCAGTTTATTTCTTTTTATATACCATCTCCTATTATTCTCCACATGTTTCATGTATGCTTGTCTTGTTTTCTCCAGCTCTCTTGTAAGCTCTTTGAAATCAGCTAATGTCACGCAGTAGATACTCAATAAATATATTATAAATAAATTAATGAGCAAAGGAATAGATGAACGTGGCTACAGATTCGAGATGCCACCATTCTCATTATGAGATGTGACCTGAGAAATTCAGGAAGAGTGAACAACTGAGAATATTCCCTGTTCTTTCCTGGAAGCCATGCAAATTCTCCTCCTTGGCTTTCATGAATAATATACAGGTTTAATTTTTCTCCCTCTGGTCTTTTCTCCTTTTAATCCACTCCAACAAAAATGCTCCACTATATGGTACTAGAAAATATTGTGAAAAGTTTTACCATATTCCAGCATTTGTGTATTTGTATACTTATTTTATTCTTGGCCTTAGCTTGAGCTTTTTTAATTTTCTCAGTTTCCACTGTCATTTTCTAAGTATATGTTGTCTTTGCCTTCTTTGTGACAGCTTATTAAGATACCTGTTTTAAATAAGATGTTCCTAAAATACAGGTCAAGTACTCTACCTGTAGAAAGTTTCTCTAAGAATAACATAAGAAACTAGAGGCAGTGGTTATGTCTGGGAAGTGTAGGAACATGGAAAAGGAGAATGTCTACTTTTCATTCTGTAACCATCTGTATAGATCATATTTGTCCATGAGCCTGTATTACTTTTATAATTTAAAAACTAGTTTAAAAATATCTATATTCATCATGACATGTGCCATTCTAGCAAGTCTTAAAAGGTTTAATGAAATATTAATGCAGTTTATGTATATATTTATTATAAACAGTTGAGCAATCTCACTGTTTTAAGATATAACACTTAATGAGTCCAGTACTCCGGCCTTTGAAGCGTCTCATAGGTTTCTGTGATTAAGTACTAGTCAGTGATTCATGCTGGGGTCCATTTATGGATGGATGATGGCTGAGTGACTTTTGTATCTGTAGCTTTTAGCTTTGAATGACATGCCCCCTGTGAGCACTTTAATAATATAGACAGTGTTTCAGTCAGTGGATCAAGAGAACCACTTCCGTCACAGTTTTTCATATATTTAATTCATGTTTTTACGTTTGGCAGTGTTCACAGCTGTAACACATTTCACATGCTATGGGTCATCCACGTTGATTACAGCTTCCTAATTATTCACATCCAGTGGCCCCACCACATTTCACTCTTTACATTTCCAAAGTATTTCTTTTTTATAAGGGTTTTATGTCATTTCTGTCCCAGGGTTTTATTCCCATGTCAGTGTATTTGATCTTGCTTCTAATTTGTCATTAGCATTTCTACCCTTGCTTGTTTGTTTTGAGTTTCTGCAAATGGTTCAACCATTGTTAGACATCTTCAAACCTTTTAACCTTTACTTAACCTTTAAGTAAGTAAATGCTTACACATGCGTAAAGTTATTTGACTCCATAAGTGAAGGCTCAAAAATGCACGATGTTCTTATAAACATCTTTATGTATTGTATTAAGTTCAAAATTTCTAAGATATGTTTGTTTGCACATTGTAGAAACCAAGTTTAATTCCCAGCAGAGTAAGTGTATAAATACTCAGAAGCATATACAATTTTATGAACATGCCCTATCTATCTGTAATTGATAACATTTAAAAAATAACAAAAAAAGATGTGAAAGAGACTGGCTAGAGATGTGAAAGAGACTTACCCCAGTGGTTCTCCAACTTTGATATGCACCAGAATCACCTGAAGGGCTTGTTGAAACACTGATTGCTGAGCTCCTGATTCATTCGGTCTTCTATGGAGCCGATGAATTTTCTTCTCTGACAAGATCCCAGTTGATTCAGATTCTGTTGATCCAGAACCACACGCTGAGAACCATTGCTATCCCATTTCTCCTGCTGAGCACACAGAAACACTACGTTTCCCATCTGTGCTTGTAGTTAGGTTGGGACCAAATGACTGGGTCCAGGCCAGTGGCATGTGTATACCACTTCTAAATCTGGCCACAAAATTCTGTGCATGGTCCCCCACTCTCTCTCTCTCTCCCTTTCCTGGGCAACAGTGGAGGTTATGTATTAAAGATGGTGGCCTGCCAAGATGGAGGGCACCTAGATCTGTGAGTTTGTGCGTGGATGAAAGCTGCCCTACTCACATAAAACTGCCATGTGAAAGAGATTTAAGCCTTTGTTATATCAAGTCACTGAGGTTGGGGGCAGCGTCACGCAAAACATTGGACTTTGACGTGATCATGAGATGAACCGTTATCAGCTCTGAGGAAGTTTTTATTATGTAAATTTCAGAGGAGATTGAATTAATCTACCATCCACTGTCCCCATCCAAAAAAAAAAAAAAAACATAAATTGATTTGTACGTAGCCTAGAGCCACATGTCAGTAGGCCACAAGGAGATTTTTGTGAATTCTTCAGAACATCTAAATCCACCTTCGTACATTTTGGGTGAGCTTTCATCTGAATTTTTCCAGCTGCCTGCACCTTGGACTCCTACATTCTTGTATTCTCAGAATGATTCTATCTGCACATCTCTGCTTCATGCTGGGTGAGACCAAGGCCCTTTTCCTCTCACTCAAATTCCATTACAGGACAGCTCTGCCTTGCTTGCCTGTGTTCCTTCCCTACCTTGTTCTGCCAATGAGGTCTTCCCAGAATTTCTGACCCTAACTTGATTGGGGCAGAATTTCCTCTTAGGCATCTTCAGAGTAAGGTCAGTGGGCCCAGAGTGACCCACATCTTTCATCACAGTCATAAGCCATGGGAGCCTCCCAGAAGATCCCTCTTCTTTAAACCTATTGCTGGTACTACTTTTGCTAAATCTGATCTACCCCCTTTCTCTGGACTTTGCCTAGATGTGCATGTCCCCCTTGTTGCCCCCACCAATCTTGGTGAATTTGACCACTTGACTACTTGGATTTCTGCCAGGCTCTGGTACCCCATTTATTTGTCAGTTCTATCCAGATCTCCACACACGTCACACTCCATGACTAAAATAGATTCTAGTCAAACTCTCTTCCTTCTGTTATGCAAATGCTCTATCATTGCCCCATTAATGTCTCCCCCACACAGAAATGGACCAAAAACAATGATCTTTCCCAAATATACCTTAAGAAACCATGCACTTCCTTCAACCCTTTCCTCTCATACTGCCTCACACTACCTTACATGAAATCAAAGCCTCAAGTTTACAGAAAACAGAAGATTCACATTGAAAAACAGTGCTCATTTTTCTGATTATAAGAAAACATATATTTATTGAAGAGAATTTTGAAATTAAGGATACACAAAGAAAAGTTCAACTTTGATACCAGCCTCTATCCAAAGATAATCTCTTATATTTATGTAATTTATAAGTTATGTATTTATTGCCATGTCATTTAAATATGCCTGGCTACTTAATATTCTGTTGTCTGTTTAGGCCATCATTTATTCAAATAATCCAAACAAATGTTCCTTCTAATTTTCTTGTTATTGTAAATAATGACGGGAAGAACATCCCTGTACTTAAATCTTGTGCACATACCTGATAATATTTCTGGGGTAGATTCTCTACAAGGAAATCCCTTGATAAAAGTGTATGAACAATTGAGGTAAATACTATAAGAAAGAGCGAAGATGGTTAAAAGTAGCTATGTCTGACAAGTTCACTGGGATGGGCAGAAATGGGAGATGAATGCTGTTTCCATTATAAGCACTGCATCTGACTCTTTCTGTTCATGTATTATTACGATTAAGGATCAACATCGTATTACAAAAATTACTTTTTCCCAAGTAAAGCACAATTATGCACTCAAAAATGTGTATGAACATTTTAAAGAATTCATATTATATGCCCATATGAACAAACTGCCCTTCTGAAAATTTATAACAGTTTACCCTCCCATCCAGAATGTGAAATAGTTCCCTTCCTGTAAAAGCCTCTACAAACTAGGTATTTCTTTTTCCTTTTACATATTTTCTAATTAGGTTTAAAATAACCTGCAATTTTAATTTGCATTTATTTTACTAATAAGGTTGAATTGCTTTCCTATCTGACTTATTGGCCATTTTTACTTCTTCTTTAGGCTTTTTAAATGAACATACCAAAGCATGTACATCGACTATATGCTGTCCCTGTGAAATTAGTCATTTTCGAAGGTGGTGTCCTTATACCAGTGACATGGCCATGGCTTCAACAGTTGGGTAACTCTTCTTTTTGAATGACCATCAGAGTCCAAGTGACATTCTTTTGGATACTCTCAGGATCAGTTATTGCATCAAGTTAAGGACACATTGCAGAGCAACTGCATGCTAGTAACCTCATTTTTTATGTGGCTCCTAAACTGTCCGTGAAAGCTTCTGTCAAAAAGGCATCCCAGTTACATGTGAAGCCACGAGAACGTGAACAGTATAATTGCCTGGCTCGTCAGTCATTTGAATATATCCATTATGGAAGGCTTCTCACTACATCACCTCATTATTTCATAGACAGGCTTCATATATTTGTATTAATTGAAAGTTGTTCATTGGTCTGCATGTCAGTGTGTCATGCAGCCTTATACATAGCAGACACTTAGAAATTGGATCTGAGCATATTTTTCACTAGAACGTCATTCACCCAATGGATTTTTGTCTGTTTTATTCACTGTTGTATCCCAGGCACCTAGAAGAGTTCTTAGCACAAACTAAGTGCTCACAAATACTTGTTGAATACTTGATGAACATATAAATGAATGAATGAACAAACCAACACAACAATTGAGCATCAAGACCTGAGCTTTGTTTACCGTATTTTGTAAGATAACACAAGATGACAAATGCTTTTGAATAATACAGATGACAAATAACATGATAAACGTTAAAAGGGCAAGCTTCGGTTCTAACCTTGGCCCTGTCAGGGAGTAGCTGTTATCATTCACTCCATCAATATTTATTGAGTACCTACTATGTGCTCTGCACTTTTTCTCCAGCTTTACTGAGGAATAATTGACAAGTATAATTGTATATAATTCAAGTGTGCATGATGATTTGATGTACATACATTGTGAAATGATTACCAAGATCGAGGTAATTAACCCATCCATCATCTTGCATAGTTAACTCTTTTGTGTATGTGTGTGGTAAGAATGCTTTAGATCTAATCTCAGCAAATTTCAAGTACACAATACAGTATTATTAACTATAATCACCATGCTATACATTAGATCCTCAGAAATTATTCACCTTATAACTGGAAGTTTATATCCTTTGATCTACATCTCTCTATTTCCATACCCCCCAGCCCCTGGCAACCACTTTCCTACTTTCTGTTTATATGACTTTGGCTTTTTTTTAGAGTCCACATAAGTGATACCATGCAGTATCTGTCTGTCTCTGTCTAGCTTATTTCACTTAACGTAATGCTCTCCAGTTCATCCTTATTGTCACAAATAGCAAGATTTCCATCTTTTTTATGGATGGATAATATTCCATTGTGTATATATACCACATTTTCTTCATCCGTTCATTCATCAATAAACACTTAGTTTGTATCCATATCTTGGCTATTGTGAATAATCCTGGAATGAACATGGAGTGCAGATATCTCTTCAAGATACTGATTTCATTTCCTTCAGATACTTTCCCAAGAGTAAGATTGTTAGACTGTATGGTATTTTAAAATTTAAATTTTTTATTTTAAATTTTTGGAGGAACCTCCATACTGTTTTCCATAGTAGCTGTACCAATTTACATTCCTACCAACAGTGCACCATGGTACCCTTTTCTGCACATCTTACCAACACTTATCTCTTAGCTTTTTGATAATAGCCATCCTAACAGATGTGAGGTGATATTTCATTGTGGTTTTGATTTGCATTACCCTAGATTAATGATATAGAGCACATTATCATGTACCTTTTCACCATTTGTATGTCTTCTTTGGAAAAATGTCTATTCAGGTCCATTGTGCATTTTTAATTAGATTGTTTTTTTGCTGTTGAGTTGTATGAGTTCCTTATATATTTTGGATATTAACCCCTTATCAGATATATGATTTGCAGATATTTTCTACCATTCCATAGGTTGCCTATTCAATTCATTGATTGTTTCCTGTGTTGTGCAGAACTTTTTAGTTTGGTGTAGTCCTACTTGTTTATTTTAGCTTTTGTTGCCTTTGCTTTTGGTGTGTTATCCAAAATATCATTGCCAAGAATGATATGAAGGAACATTTTCTCTATGTTTTCTTCTAGGAGTTTATGATTTCTGGCCTTATATTTAAATCATTTACCCATTTTGAGTTCATTTTTTGTAAGTGGTGTAAGATAGAGGTCCAATTTCTTTTTTTGCATGTGGATATTCCGTTTTCCCAATACCATTTGTCTTTTAACCTTTATATTAGAGTTCAAAGTTATTTATATGCCACCATTGTATTAAAGTATTTTGAATTTCACTATATATTTACCTTTACCAGTGAATTTTATACTTTCACATATTTTCATGTTACTCATTAACATCCTTTCCTTTCAGCTTGAAGAACTCTCTTTAGCATTTCTTGTAAGGCCGGCCTAGTAATAAATTTCCTCAGCTTTGTTTTGTCTGGGAAAGCCTTTATCTCGCCTTCATTTCTGAAGGACAGCTTTTCCAAGTAAAGTATATGTGGTTGGCAGTTTTTTTCTTTGAGCACTTTGAATGTCTTATCCCACTCTGTCCTGGCCTGCAAAGTTCTTACTGAGAAATCTACTGATAGTCTTATCAGGGTTCCTTTGTATGTGATGAGTCTATTTTTCTCTTGCAGCCTTCAAAATTCTCTTTGTCTTTTTTGAGAATTTGATTATAATGTATCTGGGTGACAATTTCTTTGTGTTAAATCTGTTTGGGGACCTTTGAGCTTCATCTACTTGAATGTCCATATCTCCCCTCAGAGTTGGGAAGTTTTCAGGCATTATTTCTTTAAATAAGTTTTCTGCCCCTTTCTCTCTGTCTTCTCCTTCTGAGACTTCATAATGTGAATATTGTTTTACTTGATGGTGTCATCTAATTCATGTAGGCTTCCTTCATTCTTTCTCATTCTTATTTCTTTTTTTCTCCTCTAACTGGATAATTTCAGTAGATCTGTCTTCGAGTTCACAGATTCTTTCTTCTGCTTGATTAACTCTGTTGTTGAAGCTCTCTATTGCATTTTTCATTTCATTCCTTGTGTTCTTCAGCTCCAGAATTTGTTTGGCTCTTTTTTATGATTTCTGTCTCTTTGTTGAACTTCTCATATTGTTCATGCATTATTTTCCAGAATTCATTAAGTTGTCTATGCTCTCTTGAACCTCACTGAGCTTCCTTAAAATAATTATTTTAAATTCTTTTTCAGGAAGCTCACAGATATCTATTTCTTGGGGGTCAGTTACTGGAAAATTGCTGTGTTCTTTTGGTGGTGTCACATTTCCTTGCTGTTTCATGTTCCCTGTGGCTTTGCATTGATGTCTGAGCATCTGAAGGAGCCACACCTCTTCCAGCCTTTTCAGACTGCCTTCACGGGGAGAAGATTTTCCTCTGAAGGTGGCTGCAAGGGCACTGGTACAGCATCTCTGGTTCCAGGGAATGCACAGAGGCATAGCCTCCATGAAGCTCTGTCAACTGAGGTTAGTTTTGGTGAAGACTGCAGGGGTCCTTGGTGGCCAAGGCTGTGGGTATCCTGCATGTGTCTGTGGTAGCAGTGGCAGGTAGGGTTCTTGAGATCCTCAGTAGAAAAGGCTGTTAGGGACCTCCTGATCTCTTTTTCCCCTGTAGGGGGAAGTTCGAGTCAAGAGGGTCCCTCTTGGCACCAAATCTGGCTACCATCAGAATGGTAGCGTAGCTGGAGTCTTGGGCTCACAGGCACATGGAACAACCAGGTCTCTGGGGCCCTGGGGCACAGGTGTACTTGCTGCAGTGATGGTGCTGGTGTCTGAGTTGTGGGCATGTGCATATGGCCCACAGAACTGGCCTCTGAGTTTTGAGGCTCATGTGGTGACTTGGGGCCCAGGGAAGGTGGAGAGGCCCAGGCGTAGAGATGACAAAGTACAGCGGTAGCCTGAGCTGAGGGGGCGGCAGCAGTGTATCCCACAGATGGCAGGTCATAGTCCTGTCTCAGGCCCCAGGGGACAAGGTGCAGAGCAGCAGCAACTCAGCCCTGGTGATGACAAGTCATATCTGTGACTCAAGACCCAGAGAACAGCACCAAAAGCAACAGCATGGCCCAGTGATAGAATGTCAAAGCCTGATTCAGGACTAGGGATACAAAGCAGTAGCAGCTTGGTCCCAGTGATGGTGGGTCAGTGCCCAGACTCAGGCCTCAGGGAGTGGGACTCAGAGCAACAGCAGCACATCCAGGTGATGGCAGGTCAAAGCCCCGCCCCCAGACCCAGGGGGTGGGGCACAGTGCAGCAGCAGCTCTGGTCCCATACATGATGAGATGCTATAGCATCCCAATCCTGGAGAGTGGGGCACAGCAGTGACTCAGGCCCCTGGGGGCAGGTCTTACCTCAGCGACAGCTCCAGCCCCAGGGAGGAGATGCCGCAGCAGAGACTCCAGGCAGCTCCATCAGCTGGGTTCAGCATTGGTGAAGACTGTGGGGGTCCTCAGTCACAAAGACTTCAGATGTCCGTGGTGGTGACAGGAATTTCTGGGGTTCTCCTGTTCTCCTTTTCCCTGTGGGGTGAAATCCATCTGAGGGGGATCCCTCCTGGTGCCAAGTGGCTCTGGACTGGGGAATGGGTTGGTGCGGGTAAAATACCGTCTGTGCTTTTCTGTGTAGCCTTCCTCAACTTTTGAGGTCCACAGGGTTTTTGCTCCTTCTTCGCTGTAGTCCTTAGCTTTCCCAGAGCTGTTTCCATCTGTTTGCAGTTGTTAATGTATGTTTTTGTTGGGGAGATGAGCACGGGGACCTCTTAGCCCACCATCTTGCTGCTGTCGGCCCTCTGCACCTGGATGAATGCTGATGTTACATGAGAAGTATAGCACATGATGGCTGTGTCCTCAGGGAATTTACAATCCAGTGAGAGATAGAAACATTGATCAAATGTTCCAACAAATAAGTACAGAATTACAGATTTTAAGTGCCAGTCATATAACAGGCATACCTGGCTGGAGTGCTCAAGGAAGCCTTCCTTCTCTGAGGAAGGGATATTTGAACTGCATATGAAGGCAGAGGGAACATTCTGAACACAAGTTCGAAGACAAAAAATGAGTACTGTGCATTGGAGAAATGGAGAAAAAGGGAGTGTTGGGAAGCACAGAGAGGGTGTGGAGAGATGAAGCTGGAAAGAAGGACTTCATAGCTCTTCGCTATGTGATGAGGGAGAGTTACACTGACCCTTAGCGGCAATGTGGGCTTGGTAATACCTACCTGATAGGTTTATTGTGAGTATGAAACATATAAGTGTAGCTCTGGGCTTAAAGTCTAGCCCATAGGAAATACTCAGTTATGGTCATGTTCTTTTCCTCTTTCTTTCTTTTTATTACCTCTATTTTGCATTCATTAAGAGCAAGAACTTGGTCATATATTTCAGCAGATCCCCTTAGTGCCCATCCTGATGTGAACTGCTTAGTAAAGGCTCAATTAACGGCAGCTGGGGTTACCATAATTATTGCTAAGCAGTCCTTTGTATGCTAGGAATTCACATATATTTTCTTCTCACTTAATAAAAATTGCTGTGGATTTACAATACTGAATTGAGTTTCTAACATCTGATACTTTCACGTGTGGAATTATGTATCTTTGTTATCCTTGTTATCCATTGATATTTGGGGTTTGATTGTACATTTTGGACATGGTTTTATTTTCCAATAAGTGAAGTATTGGTTATTTCAGAGCTTCAAAGCATCTCTAAGATTTAGAATGATGAAAAATGTAATCTATATATGTTGAATTGCAACATATATTTGCCTCACAGCATTTTTCTGATAGCTATTAGAAAAGTGTATAAATACAGAGATTAAACGAATGCATAAAAATAAAAATATCCTTTCACCAATGATTTGCTGCTCAAACAACAAAGCAATAATTTAGAGCTCTGACTGTAATTCAGCTGATTAGAGGAATCCAATTCTCTTTTTATTTCATGTTATGTTGTATCTAATTGATGGAGAAGTCTAACTGAATCAATATGCTAAAAATTGACGCAAACTCCATTCCTTTTGTATCTAGATGACTTGTATGCCCTGTTTTCCCAATTTTCTAGTAAAAAAAAATTTTTTTCTTCTTTCTAACTACCAAAACTGCAAAGTAAAGCTGAGTTCTCCCTCTTTCTCTCACATAACTGCATAATCAAGTTCCTGCACTGCAAACTTTGCTGAGAATTCTGTTGACAATACACAAGACAGAATAGAATGCATTCCAGTCTTCCTTAACTAGATGAGCCTAAACAATTGTAAAAACTCCCTTTAATCAGATTAATATACTCAGAACCAACCAGATGCTCAGAGAGCAGATCACAGGAGAAAGAAGATACGAAGCATCACCTTTTGTTGCATGACCCTATATGATTCTTTTTTTTTCTTCTGATTATTGATGGTAGATACAAGATAATACTTCGACTCCACATATTACCCACAAGGGTTTTTTTTGTTGTTTGGTTTGTTGTTTTCTTTTTTTAACTTTTTCATCCGCTGCTCTTATTAAGAAGTTAAGTTCCTGTTTATCCCACCCCTTGGTCCCTCTTACAAATACTGTTTTGTATTACTGGCCTATTCATAAATTATTAATATCACATTGGAAAAAACCTTTCAGAAACAGGCCCTCCTGACATAATTTCAGCCGAGCGTCAGGGTGCCTGAAGCACGCCCACCTCGCCTAGTGAAGAAAGCCTCTGAAGCTCTTCTTCCACTAGTGAAACAATTAACTTTCTGTTCTGTTTGCCGACGATGGCGCGCGCCTCAGTTGATCATGTTTCTTAAACCTGTGTCAGTCTTTTCAGCCTGCTTAGCTCAAGAGAGAGTCAGGATGTGCAGCCAGACTCCAGAGCTTTTGGGTAGAAATGAAAAGATTCACACTCATCGAACAAGAAAAGGGCATTCCTGGCTGTCAGTCTGGAAGGAAGAGCTTTTCTCTCCAATGTTGCATGGCAGGCTCTGCTCATGTCCCCAGATGTCAGCTCATGCCTCATTGCTGAGCAGGCGTTTTCCCCACCTAACCTGACAGGCAGACGTGTCTGACACGAGGACAGGCTGTCCTCAGATTGGGAAGCAAGGATACTCCAAATTTGAGGCCACTTCTGTTAAACTGATTAGGTTGTGCTGAATCTTACTTTGGTGTAGGTTTATTATCAGCTTTGAGATATGCCTTCAATGCCAAAGAAATCGAGTGTGAGAATGGTCTGATAGCCCTGGCTTATTTTGAAGACCTAGTGAGGGGCACATCATTTCTTCCAGTGGCATCCCAGGCCCATTCACCTCCCTGCTATGTCTCATCCATCGTTGTCCTAAAGAAGATGCAATTTCCTAAGAAGATAAATCTGCCGAGGAAAACCATGTATTTCAAAACTAAATATAAATTGACATATATTTTCCATTTTCAATGTTACATATTGTCTTTTCATTCACAAAATTGATTAAATGCCTAGCCTGTTCCACCTCTAAGGTGAGAAAAACAGGCATATTTCTGGCCCACCAGAAGCTAACCATCAAAGTAACATTCCCTTAAGTTGTCATGAATCATCAACGTTAACTGTATATAAATCCATAGTCTTAACAGTTCAGACTCACTATTTTACCTTGTCTAAATACCTTATAGCTCTAAATTTCAGCATCTTGTGTGTAAAATGAGGAGAATAGATCTAGATAATCCTCAAGGTACCTGGAAAATGTTCAGCTGGGCTCTGCCCTTAGCACCTGTGTGGTCTTGGGGGAAACTGCTTACTGTTTCTGAGCTTCAAATGCTGCATAAGTAAAATGAAATCATGCCCAATTTGCAAAGGTGTGTTTTTTTAATGGAATGAAGATTAAAGTCTAGCATGGCCAAATAGTAGTACAGAGTAGAAGTAGCTATTATTGTATTGTTGCTGGTTTTTTTCTGTGAATCTGTAAATACTGCTTTTGATCCAAGGATTCCAGAATGTGTTTTATTAGATTTACCAAAATCCCCTGGTTCTGGCATACAGCAGTTTATAGTAGGCAATAGAATTCAGTTTCTAAAGCATCACCCTGCAGCATTTTTCTTCTTTTATAGACCCACATGCAGGAGCATGGATGAAAAGAGTCATGTGTCTTCACTTTTGCCTGGTAAAGCAGGGACCTGCTTAGGATCCATTGCTAAGTGCCTAGAAAGTTGTCACCAAAGAGTCAGCAACTCCATGTTGACCTGATACCAAATTCTGAAGTCACACTATTGTGGTTTCAAGCAAGCAAGCACACATGACAGCTTACACAGATCTTTTATGTACCTCTAGCTTTTTCCTTCCATGTTAGAAAAATGACAGAAGTAAATTTCTGGGAAGTAAATGCTAATAGACGATAATAAGGAAACTTCAGGAAGTTAGTAAATATTTCCTTTCAGAGCCAAGGACACGTGGAAATCGGGCCTCTGAAACATCGGCCAGACACTGGAAACTCGCATGATTTGGTTTCATTAAAGATACCAAAGAATAATTAGACCATAAGGGGAATTCTGTTTTCCATTCCCCAGGGACTATGATTAGTAAGTGACTTTCCATGTCATTCTTTTTTCCACTTCCTGTTTTTTTCCCCTTTGAGAAAACTGTTTGCTAAATGCTGGGAACAAATAGAATGGGTGTGCCCAAGCACCCTGGGCTGTATGGCTGACCCTAGGAATGCGGCTGGGTTTTCATTTTCATCCACCCGATTTAGGCTCTCCTGCGGGCATGGATGGGGCCTCTCTTTCCTTTTCATCTAGACAGCAAAGGATAGAACTTTGGGATCTTTTCTTTGCATTGTTAATCTGAAAAAAAGAGAAAAAGGAAAGAAAAGATGTATGTATAGAGATAAAATGAAGTTACTTGATTTGTTGGTGTTCCTGATGAGCACGCTGCGTGAAACACTAGGACAAACAGGAAAGACTTTCAAGGTTTTCATTATACTAGGAACTGTACACAGTTACATTGAAATATAAATGTAAGCCAGCATTTCAGTTAAGCTGCTTATTAAAACAATTAGGCCAGTGAAGCGAGGAGTGTGTAAGCCAAGGAAATTATGAGGTTTGGTTAAAATGCTCTCTGCAGAATTGAATGAGAAAGGGGTTGTAAAGCCATGGGTTTGGGAAATAAGAACTGTTCCTACACTGAAAGTCAGAAGACACTGGAAAAGGTTAAAGAATTTTTTAATATATCTACCAGTTTGTAGTAAGGGATTTTTGTGAAACCGTTTCTAAACTGACCACCACCGTTACCATTTAAAATTTATTTATCCCTATGAGTTTTACTTTTTGAAGGATTCTCTTTACAGTTTGCACTTCTAAGTAGTAATTAACTTGATTTCCTACTAAGTAAAAACATGATTCTCTAATTAGAGTATTGGGTTTGCATGAAATAACTGGTGTTACCTCTTTCAGTTAATATAATTTAAACAAAAAGCAAATAAATGTGACATATTGATTATCCAATGTAATCTTATTATGGGTAAATGTATGATTTCTATTAGGCTTTTTCTGAAAAGTAAAAATAATGCAAGGAGGCCTACTGCCACCTTTAAGAGTCACTGGTTGGGAACTGCCATCTATTCCAGCCCATTTATTGTGTGGTGGGTTTAATGGCTCAGCCTAAGACTTAGTACGGTTTAGTACAAGATCAAGGCTAGAATATAGGTCTCTCAATTTTTAGTCTAGCACCCTCTTTGCTAAACCACACTGCCACTTTATAAACTTGTGAGGCTAAGGAGTTTTGAGTACTATTAATTCCAAGACTTTGGAAGTGCAGCTGCATTTGAAAGACCATAGAAATAGCACTGCAGTAACCCATTTTCTTCTCTAGCTTTCTCATTAAATTTTCTTAATATCAAACTGGTCATTTTTTATTTTTGGTCCATGTGCCATGCTGTTATATAAGGGCCATAATTTCTACTCAACTGGTCCATTGTAAGAGCTTACAAATCATTGACTCTTCCTTATTTGTCTTTTTTTTTTTTTTTTTGATGAGGAAGATTCACCCTGAGCTAACATCCGTGCGAGTCTTCCTCTAGTTTGTATGTGGGTCGCCTCCCCAGCATGGCTGACAAGCAGTGTAGGTCCACGCCCAGGATCCAAACCCATGAATCCAGGCCGCCGGAGCAGAGTGTGCCAAACTTAACCACTATGCCACAGGGCCGGCCCCCTTATGTGAGTCTTTTAGTGAAGTGTGCCCCCCCCAACCCTTCTGTTTGATCGTATAAACAGATAATACCTAAGAAAGCCCAGAAGATACCTCTCTTAAGTGAATAATTGTGTAAGGCTGCTTCTTATCTTAAAGCAGACTGGCCAGTAACTCAGACATGCTGTTAGGGACTTAATAAGGAGTATATGAAATTATTTGAGTTCATACTAAGTATGTTTAGAACTGTGTCCTTTCAGAACTCTAGGAAGAGTGGAGTTGGCATCAGAAAAGTGATAACATAAAAAATAATGTGACCAAGAATTAGAATCAGTGACAGCAACCAAGAAAGTGTCAGCAGCCCCTGAATATGGTTAGCATTCCTATAAGCTAAGAAGCCGTAATGAATGGCTGGTCCATCGCACCTGGCAACATGTTTTTAGACCACCTGAGCATGCAGTGAATACATAGAAGGTTGCTATTGCTTATCGAAGCTCTTGGGGAAGTGTAGACTCACTGAATCCACACGGGCCCCTCATATCATTCAAATTACTGTACATTTGGAAAACAGAATGTTTAACTGCCTGCCATTTTAAGCTGCTGCTGCCAAGGAACCTCTGTCCTGAGGCTGCTTCAGGGGGACATTTGCAAGATCTAGCGGATGTCTCTCTTTCAACCTATCAATTAAGAAAAGAGCAGAGGCAGATGTGATATATTAGATGGCCCTAAGATGGATCGTTCTGAAAAATCTCATATTGGCATGAGTAATTCAAGTTGCCAGGCATCCAAAATTTGCCATGCAATATCCCCAGAAGTCTGACGGGGTTTGACTGGCTTACTCTGCTAAATGAAACTGCTGAGATGACTGTCACAAGGTGATTAATAAAATGCATAAATCTTAACTATGGGGAAAAAAAAGGTGGAATTGATGTGTGCATATATTGGAAATATAATGAAATCAAACTGAAGCTACCAGGATTTGCTAATATGTTACAGAAAAACAATACCATGTTTAGTGTTCCTCACTGGTCTTGTTTTGTTGGTCTCATTTTGAAAATGACCAGGAAGATGTTTGGTTTTATGTCTCATTTTTCTAGCACAGGAGACCTGAACTAGCAACAGAGCAGGAAAGTAACACCACAGTGAATATGTGTCCCTGGTATTTATCATTTATTATTTATTTTCCTCATGTTAATGGAGCTGAAAAAAAAAGTTGGTTCAGCATCACTCAAAGCTGTCATTGAATGCTGTTAATAGTCATATACGAAGTTTTGGTAGTTTTCAAAGTAATTAGAACCCCAGAGCAAATAAACAGTAAATGGGCTCTCATCTTTGAAGTCATTTTTTTCTAACTAAATAGCTCTGTTCTGCTATAATTATATACAAGTCATTATAAAATTAAAAATCATTTTAAGTGAATGGATTTTTTTTTAAAGAAGCATTTGTTTCTTGCTAATTATTGTAAACTAATTGTAGTTTATGATGGTCTTCAAGAAATCTGAAATCACTGCCTTAGAGCCCTACTCCCTAACGGTTGCAAGTTTCAATTCCAGAAGGAAAAAAAAAAATGATGGGCAAGAGTCCAAGGCAATCAAAATCTGAATTTCCATGACTTTGAAAAGATCTTACTTTCTGAAGGTCATCACAGACAGATGGCATAAAAAAACTTTATTGTCCCATGGACCTGAATTTCACTCCAGCATTACTAGAAGCTAACTGTGACCTTTGCATGTTAATATCTCTAAGCCTCAATTTTTGCATTTGTAAAATGGGGATAATAATATCTACCTTGCAGCATTGTTTTGAGGATTAAATATAACATCTATAAAATTTTTAGCACAGAAACTGGCATCATAGTTAGTAGCTATTATTATCATCATTTATCATCATTTCCATTGTTATTTTTTGTGATAGGGAAATTTACTGCTCAGAGGCCCAAGCTTGGCCTTCAGGACAGTCAGTCACGGCATCTAGTGACAATCTTATTTTCAATGGCAAACTTGTAACTACCAAGGACACGGGCTTTAAGTTAAACAATCCAGAAAAGCAGAAGTTTTCCATGTTATTTTCCTATCCTTATGGGCCAAGGCTAGGTTAAGCATGGTAGAAAGTATGACTCTCCAGGCCATAAATTTACTAGGGGCTTTCCCATGAACTAGCAAATTCTTGAAAGCTTACCCATTCATAATTTCATGAAAATGCACACTTTGCCAGTATCTCCTGAGAACAAAGAAAACAAACAAACAAAAAGGTGTAGATAACAGAAAATCAAAACATTAAACAACAAGAAAATCCCCTACAAATGTGTCTCATAAGTGTCCCTTTCCCTAGTCCTTTCTTTACTCTTCATTACACATTAATATCGTGAGTCATACAGGTTAGTGAAAACTGGGCACCAGGTGTTTCTCTCAGGAGGTGGAGATGATGAATGTCAAGTTCAGGGTTTCCCTCTAACTCCCAGCCCTATCCCAACTGCTTTCATCAGTAACCTATTTCTTTTTACTGCCCTTAACTCTTTGCTGTGACTTCTCATTTTTCATTTTGTTGTTGGTTTAGAGACCATTCTTCCTTAGTTTCTCAGTTCCAGGTACTAAGTTTGCTGATCGTTTCTTATATTCCAGGCACAGGGTGCTTCACATATGTTATCTTAATTGATCCTTAACAACTCAAGATTACTGCTAAGAAAAGAATCTGTGGGGTCATGGAAATAGTAAGTGCTAGAGCAAGGGCTTGAGTGAGCTCTTTCAGGTACATGAGACCAGGCGACCATCCTAGCTCTATTAGGTATGGTAGGTACAGATTGGTGATTTCAGATGGAATACTCACCAGAGAAACCAAATTTTTATTCTAAGTGTAGATGCTATGATGGGCACTTAGACTGTGGATCCTTAATCTGACTTCTTCAAACCTCCCTTACCATTCTCAATGATCTACCCAATTTTTGTGGTGCATAGGTGTTGATCAAGAGCCACAAATCCAGCTGACTCTCATGCTTTCTTCCTTCCTCCTTGGATCCAACCTCTTCATACTCACAGCTTCCTCATGTCAACACCCTGGATTCCTGGTTAAAAGAAGCAGGAGAGCACTGCCAGCTTATGACACATCACCTCAGGGGTAACGGAAGAAAATGTTATCATCTCAATAGGGTAAGGGAGTGGTAGTGTTAGCCTTTATTATTTTTCTTAAAGATACTAGAAAGAAGAAGAAGGTTGGATGGGTTTCAGAAGAGGGAAGGAAGAGGAATTGAGATACAGGAAACAAACCATGTTCAGAGATGAACAGGCCCCCGGAAGACAAGAAAATTGCCATCCCTAACTGCATCTTGGACAGAAGAGTCCAACACAGCTTTCTAACATAGTTGACCCCAACCCACCAAACTCAAGCACCACAGTTATACAACCAGCCATGCCAGGTCTTTCTTCAAGTATCAAACGAGAGTTCTCACAGTGTCGGACTTTTATAGTAGTAATACCTACCAATCATTGTACACCCACCCTGTGCCAGCTACTGGACTAGGTCCCATTCAGCCTCTGCAATAACTCTTTGAAACTGGTAAATTATTATTCCCAGCTTACAGTTGAGAAAGCCAAGAGTGACTGAATTTAAGCAAATTGCCTACTGTCACACAGTTAGAAATTGTCACACAGTTACAAAGGGGCAGATCTGGTGTTGAAACTAAACCCTGTTGTCTCCAAAGCCTGTGTCCATTTCTACTCTGCCACATTATCTGTGGCAGGACAGTTTTTCAAGCATGCCGTTCCAAATGAGTAGGTCTTTTTTGGAGGAATGGTGGTTTTTAGGGAAGTCTGTTGATGCCACAGTGACCTGAGAAAATAGAGTTAGTTCCTTATTCTTTAATGGCAACATTCATAGTTTGTTAAATACAACAAACCTTCAAGCTGCTATATGGATTGTTTGGCTTTTTCTGCTTTCCTCCTCCTTAAAAATAAAGCCCTGTATCCTCCCCAAAGTTTCTATGATCGCTATAACGTGGGGACTATAAGATCTCCCATGGAAAGTTAATTCAAGATTCATGAGCACCTGCTGTGCAATTTGATCAAACTGGATTTGCAAACCACTCAGATTTAGGAGATCCAGTCCAGAAGTCCACCCATGTGACTAATACTCCAGGTTCTTTCTTGGGACCATTCCTGAACAAATATAGCTGAGAGCAAAGAAATTGAATCAGAAATCAGGAGGAGCTTGCCTGAATATAACAGGATATGGCACCACATAACACAGATGTGCACCCACACAGGAATTAGAGGAAATGTTGGCCAGGTTATTTATCTGCTTGGGATCATGTGGTTTCTGGCAACATATGAATTTTTATACACTACTTCTTCAAGATGCTCCTATAGTTTATTTTCTACAAAACAATGATGCTGCGTATATATATGTTACCTCTGGCAATTGCAACAGAATTTAATGAATTTTACACCATCACTTCCAAGTCTTGATATTTCATTTTTGTCTTGATAGAAAGAGTAAGAGGGACTATTTCACACTCTGTATGGATGAAGTTTTGTGGGGAGAAAGATACATCAGGCAATCAGAATCACTCACTTGTCAATCTAATTGTGCAGATGTTCAAAACAGGATATGGTGATTCTTGTCCAATTCAGTGTGAAAATTTATAGAATCATATTGCTTGAAGGGAAGTTATGAGGTCATCCTAGCCAGTGCTGCCTCAAGCCAGGTACACACCCAAACAGTAAAAGACAAAGGGATTGACTTATTGTTTTATCTTGCTTAAAGAAGCACAAGAAACCTGGAGCTTTGTTCATTTTATCATAAAGGGGGACAAAAAGTGACCATCAAAGTTACCCATAATGAATCCAAAGGAATATATTTGGAAAGGCTTCATTTAATGAGCTTGGTGGATGGAAGATTTGGCAGTCTTTGAAGTCACCCATCTTATTGACATGAAAGCTATGACTCAGAGTCATCTTTATTCTTTGAAAATGAGCTCACACACCTTCCAGAATGTGATACATTTAACTTTAGGGTGCCAGCGGGCATCTATAGACCAGAAACCACTGTGTCTCCATGCTTAGAATTTATGAATGGAAACATACCATAAAAGGGGAAGTTTCTGAATGAAACTCCCAGATAATGAGATTAGAACCCTACTCTCCGACATGGAATAGAGTATTCCATGTTCATATTCTGTGTTCATCTCCTCTATCCATACATTTGCTCTTCGGAACCTTTAATCATTCTTTTCCCTCTGTTTCTTCAAGTTCTAGCCATACTACCAAGACCCAGTGGAAAGCCTCCTCTTTACAGAAGGTTCATCACTAGAGTCTAGGATGTACCTCCCTTCCCTAGAGTTCAGTGCTTGGTTGTACTTACTCTTGTTTTTAGCTTTGTCTCAAGTATGGCCAATGAGCTTCCTCTCATTTGCCAGTTCGGATTGGGTATGGCTGATTAGACAAAGATTACAAGACCACTTACAGAGTCTGTGAGAAGAATGCTGTGATGGATTAGCAGCATCTTTCATGGGTGTGGAAGTGAGAAACAGAACATTTGGGCCGTGTATCTACTCTTCCAAAACTAGCCCATAAATACCTAGAGAATAAGAATCTCTTCTTTGAATTTTATATCCTTTGCATGCCTGGTGTGGTTCTGTCCTCATAGTAGGGGCTCAAACCATATTTGTTGATTGATGCCCCCAAAATGTGCCATTGACACATCAGGACTAAGTTCTAAATGAGTCTGGAAAGCAATATCTTGTTTTTACCAAAAGACAACAATTCCTCTAAAAGTCAAGTGCCAGAGAAGGAGTACTACGTATTTTTCTCCATGAGTCCTAGCCAAATATCAAGATAAAGTGAAATTCCAATGTAGCCACACTCTGAACTAGATTTTATTTGTGATATGTCTAGGCTCTTTGGAATTTTTGTTGTTTATATATTTAATCCATGAGAGCAGTTGTCCAGCTCATTGTACCTGATGCCTAATTTAGGTTTAAATGATATGTTTAAAGGAAAAAGAGAAAAATTTAAAAGTATATCTGGCTGATGTAAAAATAAAGTTAAAATATTGCACAGCTAATGAAAACAGCCTGCATGATAAAAATAGTCACATTTGCTTTGAAAACCTGTGCCTTTTCCATGACTTTCTAGAGTGAACATTGGGTCAACTGAAGTATCCAATTCCTGATCCCTGTCTAGTTTCAGCAAATTCCAATAACATTTGAGGTTCATTCTCATTTCATAAAGAATAAAAACTCCCCTATAGTTACAGCACTTACTGCTGGGGTTAATTGGAATTTCAACTTCAACAATTTCTATAAGCTTAGAGCAAAATATTCTGTGTTTGAAAAGCAAGAGAAATAAATTGCAGGAGACTGACAGGTTGGGTTTACAGAGAAGTTTCTCTTTCTTTGGATCAGAAGTTCTTTGGACCATAGAAGAAATAGGCAGCTGCTGGAGCCCAGCTTTCAATCTACTCAGCAGACAATGGGCACTAGCACAAGCATATAAATAGGAGAGAGCAAAAGAAGAAAGAACCTTTACCTGCCTTGGACCTCATGTCCTTAGGAAAATGGGAAGAACAATGGACTTGGAATTAGAAAATCTCAGTTCACGTTTTCCCAGATGTTTGACCTTGAGCTTGTGATGTAGCCACTCTAAAGCTTGCTTTCCTCTCTGGAAAAAAGGAAATAATCATTTTTACTTCCAGCATAGGGTCACAATGGTCAGATAAGAAAATGGAAATGAAAGGACCTGATGAACTGTAACCAAGGCATATTAAGCTGTTAGCATCTTACATTACTCAGCTCCAATTGCTCAGCCCCTTCTCCAAATAACTCACCTTAAAACAGAGATCATTAAAGTCTTTCTTCAGTAGTATTGACCTCCTTTCTGCCAAAAGCACATGAAGGACGCAACTCCTGTATGTAACAGTGGCTTTCTATACCTAGATGGTGGGAGAGGAAATGTGTTTGAAATGACCCCCTGGTGAGAAGCATTGCCTTTACTGTAGAAAATGGATGATGAGCAGATTTTAGGGAGAGTAGAGGAGATGTTGGTTTAGAGATTGGAGAAGGGTTTTTAACCCTCCCTGGAATCACACTCAGTAGAGCGTCTACATTTAAGGCTACCATGACTGAGTCGACTCAGCCCTGTACTAGCTTGTCTCGGGGCCTGATTCAGAACCCCTCCAACCCAAGGCAGGTTTCTAAGCTACTTCTGGATGTATCATGTCATTTACAGAGATGATTGGCATATAGATGGCATATCCTCTTTTCTCTCTGGTCTAGAGATTGTCACTTTATGCCAAATGTCAGGAATCCGTTCCTAATAATGCCTGGTATCTATTAGAAGACATCCATTGATTCATCTAATATTTGTTGTGTGCCTATCACAGAGTGGGTTCTGTGGTAGGAATTGACAGTGAAATGGTGAGCAAGATAGAAGGAGTACCTGCCTGATAGCATTTGCATGCCTAGGCCCACAGCCACTGCACACAGGAAAACCCTTAAAGGAAGGGGGCCTCCTCTCTAGACACATGTGATGTGATATTGTAAAAGAGCACTGGATTCCGAGTCTTCGTAGAATCTCAGTTCTTTCTCTCTTACTAACTCATCATGTGATCTTTCTCATCCTCTGTTTCCTACTGTGTGAAATGAGAGGCCAAAATGAATTCTCACAGGACCCTTTGAAGTCTAGAATAACCTTATTCCTTGACCTTAGGAAAATCTGTGCCTGCTTCCATATTTGTTAAGAGAAATGATATTTGCCCTACTAACACCACTAGCTGTTTCTGAAATTGAATTTAGATAATATGTGAATGAGTTTTAACAATATAAGGTGTCCATGTAAACATAAAGTGCTGCTAAGACTGAGATTAGGATGTGATTATTAACGTAGGACAAAGGAGGGCAGCCTTGCAATTTCTGCTTCAAGACCTAGAGTACACTTGTGACGCTTAAACTGAAAACAGAGAGATACCTGACCCCATGCAGGTGGCTGACGTACCCTGCAATTGTTAAGAACTCTTATTTCTAGAGAACATTTCCCACCAAAGTGCTTGGGGCACAGTACATATATAGTAATAGTTGAGATAAGTCTCAGTTGCCTAATGAAAAAATAACCTCCTGTCACCATTTATTTGTGTCTTCTAGAAGCTAGGCTCAAACCAGTTTCTTCTCATTTCTGAAGAATGCTTGAGCCTCTTCTTTTCCTTTTGCTGCTGCTTGGAGCTTGCTTTTGGAAGCAGACCTACAATTTTTTATTTCTCCTAAGCTTGATAGTCCAGAGTCATAGCTCCCTCCAGGTCATTAAATAACTCTCTGCAGCGTCCAAGCCACCTCCGCCATATTTCTTTTGAGGGTTGCAATACAAAATCACCCTGGGGGTATCAGTGATGATAATTTTGCCCTTGATTCTCTCTACACTCAAGTTTATCCCTGCACTTGTAGCAGAGAGTGGGCAACGTGGTTGATCGGAGATAAGCTCACTGTGCTTGGAGTTACCAAGCTCCTCTCCGAGTTGCGTGGCTACAAAATGGCACTAGGGGAATGTTTTGCATTTGTTGTGGCATCATAACAACTGGACTAAAAAGTATATTTTGACTAAGAATGAGGACTTCATGCTATCCTTTACACAGGGATTTGCCTTTGGAATTCCTTGTTCGGCTAAAGAAAATGTTATGGCTGTTGATTTTGAGATTTATCTGAGCACTGGCAACAGAATAAAGCCTCCAAGCATTTATTGTGCTCCCCCCATCACCACCACTAAAGACAAAATGGCCCAGTCCCACGTGCAAGTGGAGAGAAAGTGCAAAGGTCAATTCTGAATCTCAGTAGTATCTTTAGGAGGAAATCATTGGCAGATGAGAAATTTGCCAAAGTCAGTCATGTGTGTTTGTGTGTTTGAATGTGTTGTTGTCTGTGCTCAAGTTGTCTGCTTCACCAACTACCTCTTTGGTGAAGTGAATCCCACAGGCCCAAGCTGTTCATCTCCCCTTAGCTGCCCCAAAAAGAAACATAGAAATCTCAGGGAATGGGATTGTGCTGCATGGAAAATGGCAAAATGCATCAAATATGCATGTCCAAATTACAGTGTTAAAAAGTCTTTTTACTCACTCCCTCTTATGTATACAAAACACTGACAATTCACCCCACAATGTCAAAACAAGGAAATGATGGGAGAATTAACTATTTCAGTTCTGTATCTGCTGATAGCTATAGTCTTGGCTACAGTTCAAAGCATAATTCAAATGTGGACCAGAAATGGGTGATTTAAATCAAGTTTAAGAAGATACAGTGTTTGCATCACTTCTCATGTAATCATTTTTTATTAATGTTAATTATAAACATTAATGAAAAGATGGTAATGTATGATTATTGCCTAATATTAAAATACACAAGGGCAGGGGCCGGGCCGGTGGCGCAGCGGTTTAGTTCGCGCTTGGCAGCTCGGGGTTCACCGGTTCGGATCCCGTGTGCCCGCGGACGCACTGCCTGTCAGCCACGCCGTGGCAGCGTCCCATATAAAGTAGAGGAAGATGGGCACGGATGTTAGCCCAGGGCCAGTCTTCCTCAGCAAAAAGAGGAGGATTAGCTACAGATGTTAGCTCAGGGCTGGTCTTCCTCACAAAAAAAAAAAAAAATACACAAGGGCACACCCCAGTTTGATCTAGATTTCCATTCCAGTTAAAAGCATGGAAAGGATATTTTTCTTTTCGTGTGTATTCAATTAGTAATAAAAGACGTTGGTCTGATCAGTAGAAGTCTTAAAAATAATAAAACTAACACCAGCTGATTGTAATTTATATATCAGAAAAACAGTTATTATGCTTTCCATTTCATGGAGGGAAAAAATTGTCAGGGGTGAGCACTTTGGAGCTTTTTGACCACTTGGAATTCATCTTCATTTTTGCATCGGAGGCTGAAGCAGCCCCACACCCAGATGTGCCGTTGATTTTTGTTCAGTTTCAACTCTGGGGAAAATTACACAGAATTGTGTAATTTTTTCCTGAATGCCCAGATTATGTAAACACACCCATTTCATTTTAATAACAGACCTAGAAACACCCACTGGAAGAGCGTGCTAATACTTTTGTTCTCTAAATTGTATTTTCAGGCAAACCTTGCACAAAGAAGGATTTAGAGCCTTTTATAACCTGGGGTATGACAACATCTTATGAGCAGCTTTGCAGATACACGTGGCTGCATATAATGGAAACAATGCACCTTCAGTTCCCTTCACTTAACTTTATACTGCCATGTTGGTCTCTTTGATCATGTGTGAAGCCTCAGATAGAAAACTTACCCAACTTGGTTTTGCATTTGTGATCACTGATCTCTGATTTATAGTGATCCCTAACTCTAACCCCTTCCCATATGGCTTGAGAGTGAGCTCTCTGGGTATGTTGCTTCCAACCTGGTTTTGAGCAGAAATGGTTATGTTCCACTGGTGAGGCAGCCAATGACCAATGAAAACGGGCCCATATGCCATCTTTATGGTTTGTTCTAGAAGCTGCCCAGATGCTGGAGCTCTCCTGGATCCGCTTTACACATTCAAATTCAGCTAGGGAAAGAGGGACATGTGGAAAGACACGGAGAGAGAGCCGTTTCCCCAAGTCTTGGCCTGTGATAAGTTCCAAAGGATAAAGCACAGAAATAAAATAAGATTAGCTTATCTATGGCACTCCTGGGTCATCCATTAGACTTGGCAAGGTGGCCTTCGATAACAGTTTAGGCTTAGCCTGCAGGGCTACATAGGCTCTCGCATAAACAGATAACAGGTATTTTATGAGACTTAGTATAAGAACCAACATCAGGAGATTTTATGGAAGGCTTAATTACCCTCAGAGGTTTAAAGAGTGTTAAATATGAGATATTGGGTCAAAAAGTAAAAATGGCAAAAATAAAAATTGCTTGACACCAGGACTCAAACAAAGGTTTTCTTTGTAAGCATTTATTTATGTTATCACTGTTAATGTTTTCCCACAATCTGGACTCTTTCTGGAGTCGATAAATACCATGTTTGCTAAGAGAATGAGTGCTAGCAATTAGCAGAGCTCTAACCAGCGCTGGGTAAATGGCTACATTGTTTGCTATGAAAATTACCAGTGAAAGACTAAGGGGGATTGTTTGTACCAGCTCTGAAAAGAATCCCTCAGAGCTCTCTATTTGGGAAAAGGTGGCATGATTCAGAATAAAGGACATGGACTATGGAATTAGATAGGCAAGAGTTTGAATCCCAATTCAGTAATTTAATAACATCAAAATGTGGTCTCAGGTACTCATCTATAAAATGAGAGTAATAATAACTATCTCATGGAATTGTTATAGGGATTAAATTAAGTGAGTATATGAAAATAATATACCTAGTGGAAGGAAAATACTTTATTAGGGTTAATCCCTTTTGTTTCCTTGATCCCTAAAGAATATCATCTGAGAGTAGAATTCTGCGAATTTTGCAGGAGACATACAAATCAAATATATTACTTTTTCACCTTTGTCCCAGGCCCGCATAAACCTGTCAAAACTAAGGATATGATTGCATCAGAACCAAAGCATGGTCTTCCATTTCTAGCAAGATGAATGACCAGATGTTTAGATAAAACCCTCCCAGTTTGCCCTTAAGTGTGCTAGATGATAAATAGATATAGAGAGATAAAGGAGAATAGTCAAAGTCAAGAAACATCCGGAAAGCTCTACTTAACATGAGTAAGCAAATCCTAGAGCTGGCATTCTGTGGTCTAGGTTTTAGAACTATGTACAATGTGGGAGAGAAGTGGACCAGAGTTAAAGCAGGACCTTGAATCAGATGTTCTTCACAAAAAGCCAAAAACCAGGAGACCAAAAGGTGACATTTTTAGTAGTTGAATTAAGAAAGAAAAAATCACAGCATAGAAGACTTGCTTTTCATGACTCCAAGTGGTGGAGGGTGCATGTAGTCTATAATTTCTAAGCTTGTAGTACAAAAACTGAAAAGAGAAAGAAAAACTTCAAAAAAAATTCTCAAGAAATCAAGAAAGAAATGTGATAATAGAAGAAATATAGAAAAAGTGGAATAGATACCACAAAATAAAGTTGTAGAAATGAATTGACATGTTTCAGTAACCAAAATCAATGCAATTGTATTATCCTTCCCTATTAAAAGACAAAGATTGTCAAACTAGATTAAAACACACACGTACACACCATGGGACAAAATCCAGCTGTATGCTATTTATAAGAGACATAGAATGGTTGAAAGTAAAGGCTAGAAAAAGGTATTCCAGGCAAACATTAACCTAAGAAAGCCTTCGTAAATATAATAATATATAATAATAATATCAAATAAAAATAGAATTAAAGGCAAAAAGTAATATGCTAGAGATACAGAAGTAGCTAAATTTTCTTAAAAGTTAACATTCCTCAGGAAACTGTAATAATGTTGAATTTATATGTAATGAATCACATAGCTTCACATATTAAAGACAACTAAATTACAATGAGAAATATACAACTCCATGTCATAGTAGGAAATTTTTACTTACAGTTTTCTTTTAGAATATGGAAAACTAGAGCAACACAATGAATAAGTTTGACCTCAAGGACATAGGTAGAATACTGTTGCAACAATTGGAGAGTAGAAATTCCTTTGCAGGAGATACAGAAAATTGATAAAAGTTAATCATGTTCCAGAGCATAAAGCAAGTCTCAACAAATGTTAAAGAACCCATTTTATCATACAGAATATAGACAAATCAGTTATTAAAAGATAAATGCACAAATATGAAAAGTTTAAAATTCACTTTTAAATAATTATGGGACAAAGAATAAATCATAATGGAAACTATGGAAATTAAATGATAATATAAGTACTACTTAACAAAATATGAGATGAAGCTAAAGTAGCTCTTTATAAAGAGAAATTTATAGCCTTTAATGCTTATATTAGAAAAAAATATAGTGAGCTAATCATCAACTGAAAAATTTAGAAGAGTAGGAGAGTAAAACCAGAGATAATGGGGTAAAAAATTAAGATAACAAGAACTAATAATATAAAAACAAAAATAGAGGATCACCAACATCAAAAGTCCGTTCTTTGAAAGAATAATGAATTAACAAGATTCATCGCAAAAAATATTAAATTGCACAAATAAACAACATAAAGGACAGAAAGAGGTCTATAATTACAAATGCACAAGTTAATCAGATAATGCAAAATTATGAACTACTTTATGCAGATAAATTTGAAAGTTTGAGTAAAATGGACATTCTAAAAATATGTATAAATTATCTAAACTAATTTGAGAAAAAATAGAAAATCTGAATGGTCCTATAACCATGAAAGAAATGAAATCAGTAATTAAATTTTTTTCTACTGGAAAACACTAGACCAGAAGGTCTTTCGTATGCGTTCTGCCAAATATTCAATTCCAAAATACGTAAACTCTCTTAGACAATATAAAAAGAGGGAATATTCCCAAACTTATTCTACAAGGCCAATATTAACCTTGGATCCAAAACTTGATATAGAGAGCATAAGAAAATAAAATTACACACCGTTCAAATATCTAGAACGTTAACAAGTAAAAAGAAAAAAAAATAGCAAACCAAATCAGGCAATGGATTTTAAAATGATATATCATAAATTTGGGTTAGTTCATTATTAGAAAATTATTTCATGTAATTCATCATATCAACTAATTAGAGAAGGAAATCATATGTCACCTCAATACATGCCCAGAAATCATTCAATAACATTCTACAACCATTCATGATAAAAATTCTTAGCAAACTAGGAATAGAATGGAACTTTCTTAACCTGATGAATATATCTACAAAAAACTTATAGCAGGCATTATATTCAGTGGTGACATATTTTTAAAATCCCTTTTAAAATCAGAAACAAAATGAGGATGCTAGTTCACCACTTCTTTCAACATAATTTTGTAAGTTCTAGTCTAGAAGTTCTAGTCTAGAAAAACATGGCCTAGAGAATGAATAACTTGTATACCAGGAGACATGTACCAGAATGTTCATAGTCGCTTTGATTTTGATAGCAGAAAACTGAACTCAGTTATCCTTTGATTTAGAATGGATAAATCAATTGTGGCATCTTCGTATAGTGGCCTCCCATACAGGAGGAAAACGAATGGAGATTTTCTATATGTGTCCACTTGGATGAATGGTGTTGAACATAGAAGCTAATCACAGAAAAAGACATACAGTATCATTCCATTTATGTGAAGTTTACATAAAGTTCCTAAACAGGCAAATTTTAATGTATATTTTAAAATATGTACGTGGGTAAACTGTAAAGAAAAGTAAGGAAATGATTAACACGAAATTCAGAATCTTGGTTACATCTGAGGGGAGCATGGGGAATGGGCAGGGAGGGATTTTGTACAATTTTCTATATCTTAAGCTGCTAATATGCAGTTGTTTATTACTGTTATTAGTTAGACTCTACATTTTGTATTGTCTGCAAACTATTTCATAGTGTATAAAACAAAACAAAAAATCATCATTAATGTAGATGGAGTACACATTCTTCCTTGATATATTGTCCTGTTTCCCCATCAAAGGCATCCATTCCAGAAAATTGCCAGTGTCTTGTGTCAGAAAACTCACAGAATAATCATTTAAGTATTGTCCTCTGTGCTTATTTGGTCTGTGGCCAAATTCTTTATTTTCCTTCACATTCTTCTAAATCCACACTTTCTCTTCTTATAACCATTGGTCCATATCATGCAGCACTTGTAACTACATGCTCACTTGGTCATTTGCAAAATTCTTAACTTCCCTGAGGTGGTACTTCATCTGCAAAGCAGAAAATGTCATGCCTGCCCAGTGCCATGGAGGTGAGAATTAAGCAAAAGGATATCAACCTGGAATTTAGTAAGTACTGAAAAAATGTTAAGTATTGTTGATTGTTATGAAATGAAGTAGCTTACATGGAGTTCCAGGAAATGTTGGGCACAAAGTAGTTGTTGAATACATCACAGCCACTCTTAGTATCATGGATCCAGGCCTTGTTGATTTCCCTCTGAGTATGATCTCCTGAAGACAACTGTCTCTACTTCCAGGTCTATACCCATTTCCATGATGCTCAGCCGTATTTCCATAGGACATGTTCCTTGAGTCAGGTTCTTTATTTTCCCATCTGTGTATCCATCTGCATTGCCTATTACTGTTCTTTGTTGTAGGGGTTTCTGAATGTTTACTAGATTCCTTTAAGGCCATGATTTGGTATCTGTTTCACAATTATCATCACCTGGTATCTTGAAAGTTCATCAAAGGGACATCCTGGAGGGCTTCACTTTCCTGGTCTCCTTAACTCTGAGCTGTACCTTCCTCATCTTTCAGGCTGATTAGTTGACCATCTGCTTTGTCCAGTCAGTGACCACAGGTCCTTCCCCTTAAATAAAATTCAGTGAGGTAACATAAAAGCTGCTACTACACAGATGACATATGAGATCTCAGAAATTATTTTTATTCCATTCCCTCTCTCCTTCACACTCTTTCCTTGCATTCAAGCAATTTTCAGAATGCCAACAAGGAATCATGGCTTCCCAGTCTAATAATAAGAGATGTGATAACTTACCCCTGCTCCGTTTGGTTTAAATTTGAAACTTCTGTGACCCCCGCTTACCCAATAATTATATTCAACTGATGCAATTACCCCTTGGCCTGCTCACGGTATAAATATTTTGTCCTATCTCTTCTTTCTCCTTGTTTGTTCTCTGTTTTTGCTGTGTGTTCTTTCTCTCTGTAATCCAGGATATACGTCACTGTTGTTGTCTTTTGGATTATAAGATTAAGTGTACGAGGTAGAGAGTAGTCAAGGATGTGTAGAGGAGATCACTAGGAAAGACTGTCTTATATCTGTGTCATTCATTTTCCTTTCAATGGCCAAGCTCCAAAAAGTACTAAAATTCAGCACACAGTGTGTTTTGTGACTCCCTAACCTCTCGAAAAAAGGCCAAATAAAAATGAGGAATGTTTCCATTCAGTGGACTGTATGTACATTACAAAAATTGTAATCCAAATAAACATTTAGAAAAAAAAGAAGAAAACTCAAACGAGACCATCCTACCCTCTGGAAATTTACAATCTAAATACGACAAAAATATAGAGTGAGATAGGAGAAAAGAAAGTAGGTAGTGACGATATTGCTGACACTAATGTCCATTCAGGAAACTGACATACATGGAAAGAGGAGTCAGCTAGTTCTTGGGCATTGATCAAAGAAAAATACACAAACATATAGAAGGAGACAAAGGTTACTTTATAACATTCTCCTTCTGATTTTAGGTGGTTACACAGCTAGTCGAATACTTCCCCCACCACCACCCTCTCAGGATTCTAGGGTATTGTGGCTAACGTTATTTGCAGTGTCCATAAACTCAAAGGAGGCTAAAGGGGATATGAAAGAATAGTCATTGTGGAAAAAAACTCAAATACATTTAGGGAGTGGAAAATTCATAGGAATTTGTGACCACAGATTATGGCAACGTGGAGATGTTACCATAGTAGGAAATAGTGATCACTGCAGAAAACCATGGGTACTTTCCCCTCCCCCACCACCACTAAAGGCAATCACATTCCAAAAACATTTTGTATTGTGCCAGCCACACTAAATATGCCTGCTGACCCAGTTGACCCATGGAATACCAGTTTGTGAGCCTTAACACCCCCATTGCAGAGATGAGAGATGCCTATAGGGGTAGTGATTTACCCAAAATCATACAAACAGACAGATGAGTCGAAGATCCAAATCTGTTCATGCTGATGGACTCAATCTGAAACTATGAAAGAAGAAATGTGCAGGTATTTTTATACAAACAATTTGCGCTAGCTGGAATAAAACAAACTAGATGAGAGGAGTATAGAAGTTTTGTCAACACTCCCAAAGTATTGGGTTCAATAACAGAGACCAAAAACTTGATTGAATAAAACATCTTGCTTCCATCTCATTGCATCCTTGTCCATATTGATCAGCTGTAACAGAGCATGACAGAGGTATTGATTGACTGAGGCAATTCTCAGGTATTTGGGACCTGAAAGCAGCCATAGGCTGTCAAGAAGGCAATGCTCTACAGAAGGCTAAAATTAAGAAAGTTAAGTGAAAAGGGGAGTGGGGCATAAGGCGTTCAGTGTTTATAACAATCGTGCAGATGACATACTTGTAGCTGAAAGGGCCTCGTTTTCTTCACCTGTAAGTTACAGACAAGCATATATTGGTTATTGTCTTATCAATAGCTGTTGATGAAACACGTAAAGTATTTGCTTGGGTTTCTGTATATTGATTTCTAAAATGCTCTCAATAACAGTGAAAGCAGATTGGATACACACTTCTACATTTATTCCCTGCTGAAAAACCCCAGAAAAACAACAGCAAAGGAAAATGTTGAGGGCATAAATCCGTCAAGACATGGAAAACAAAAGGGAAGATGACGGTACACAAATTTTGGAAGCTGGAAAGCAGATGGACACATGGTAAATACATTAGCAGACCCAAGATATTAATATCTGAGCTAAAATAAGATCATTGGAAAGTTTGAGAAACAATCAGATCCCCAGATCCCCCTCCCACTCCTTATATTCAGGAGCCTGCCACGTCCCCACCCTGGACAA
The DNA here is from genome assembly GCA_031878705.1 of Tapirus indicus. Lineage (NCBI taxonomy): Eukaryota > Metazoa > Chordata > Mammalia > Perissodactyla > Tapiridae > Tapirus > Tapirus indicus. The sequence continues at coordinate 22,296,929 of CM062935.1, forward strand.
TGGCTAAAGATTTTATTCCTGAAGAGAGTAAAATAGTCTCTGGGAATGGGGTACACCAAGCACAGTTGAGAACAAGGCTCCAGGAGGGGCGTCTCCAGGAAGATGAAATTGAAACCTGAAGTATGGAACGTCTTGAGAGGATATTTAGATAACTGGGGCTGAATTAGTGATGAGTATTTAGAAAACCAAACAGATTTTTAAAAAGACAATTATTACCTCTTGGAAAAACAATAGTCGTGCAGGAAAGGAAAGGAATTGTGATGGTAGTTTTCTCCATGCTCAGTGTTGGATAGCATTTAAATAATATAAATACTGAATGTTGATTTAATGAAAATTACTATATTGGAATGAGGGGAAATGGGAAGGAGAACGTGCGATGGAAGTAGAAAGAGGAAGGCAAGTTAAGTCCCCTGCTGATAATAGGAAATTGATTTTTTGAAAGTTTGACATTTTTTTTTAAAAGTAGCAATATAAGTATATCATTTAGAGATATGGAGGTAAATGCCAAAATAAGCAGTTGAGGGAGGGGGGAGTTAGGGAGAGGGAAGAGGAATACCGTAGAATGTTTTTTTAGCAAATCTTGTAGAGCTATTCAATTCTTTTAAATTAGGCCTAGATATCTTTGATTTAAAATTGATATATATATTTCAAACTGATTAATAAAAGTAAAATGGAAATCTGTGCTGAAAATCCAAATTAGTGAGAGTGTTGGTCTCAACAGCCAGAGGTGAGGAGGAGCAGAGAAGGTTCTTCCCATCTCTGCATGTTTCCTAGCAAGCGCACTCTGTCCACATGCTATTGAAGCGATGCCTTCGTCTCAAGCTGATGAAGTGGTGTGCCCTAGCTTAGGAGTAATAGGAACCAGATGGCCTCAGCCTTCTCAGAACATCTCATTTTTAACTGCTTTTATTTATCTTCCCCTTTTGGTTGTATTTCCTTAGGACATTTTTTGATCTTACGGACAGTAAAAATTATTTTCTGAGAATCATGGCATCATAAGACTTGAAAAATTCTTTGGAGTTTAGGGAGTCTACTTACCTACCTTCTTCAGAGTAAACAGGGTACATGCCTTTCACTAAAATGTCTGGGTGGGGGAGGGGGTGTCACTGCTCACTTACCTTGGTGTCTGACATTGTGTCTTACAGTCTTGGATATGGAGCTCTGTGGTTCTTAACCTTTTTTCACTCTTGAGGCTTTTAATCTCATTAAGGCTGTGGACCTGCTCTTCAGAAAAACTCCTACATACAGATTTTACATACACTTTAGGAGAATCACAGAGTCCCTGATGCCCATTCATGGTCTGCTTAAATATCCATGAACGTGTGATGAATCTGATCCATATTACTTGCTATACTAATAGATTCTAAATAAGTATTGAGTTAAATGACTTAATGGACCAAAAGAGAGAGACTCTAGTTCCAGCTGACTTAATGGGTGAAAACAAGGACACTCAATCAATGCGCTGTTTTATGTCTTTAACTTTCCTCTTGCAATATGGAGAATTGGTTCTGGATCTCCTTCTCTCCTTGTTCTTTGGAATTTCTCTGACCTTGTGTCCTCCATCCATCCTGAGGCAGTACTTGAAGAATGTCTTCTCTATTGCCCAGACTCCTGAATTTCTAGCCTCAACTTGTAAAAATTGCCCTCAATAGTACATCTTGCCATTCTAAAATAAATAAATCAAAAATGCTTCATTATGCCCAATTTGTTCTACATATTCAAGGCTGCCATATGGCTTCAATAGACGTCTAGTGAAAATGTATTTAATATCTCATAAAACCTACATAAAGATGTCAAATGCCCATAATTAAAGATGAATCCTCTATGAGATATTGCTTTACCAATTAGCCACCTGGAGCTATCTGGCCAAGTCCTAATCAATTCGCCAGTGTGGACATTTTGAAGATGTACAAGTCCCAAGGAGAGTTGGGAATACTTAGCAAGTTTAGTAGTGATCATAGTGCTGGGATAACTGGATTCAAGATGTTCTCATTATGAAAATGCCTCTTGCAGTCCATTTCCACTCCCTCAGGTGATCACCATTGGAAATAACTGAGCAACATTACCTGAGCCCTGCCCTTTGCAGGATAATAAAACCTTCAGTGCCCATGTGAAGAGCAATATAGTAGAGGTCATAGGAGGATACTTGCAGCATTAACCTTACTCTGTTGGTGGTCCTTTCAATTCTACAAAGGACAGTTATGTCTCAATTTAAGTCCTCACCTTGCAGTGTTGCCAGGTCCACAAAATTTCGTCATCATTCCCTTCTCCATCAATTCTCCAACCAGGTAGGAACAGCTGAGGGGAAGGTAAACTTTGGTGTGCCTCAGGATTGCTCTGCAAGCACGGGTAAAACCATGAAGATTCCCATGACCCAGTCCCAGAGATTCCAGTTCTCACTCTGGTACGTTGACTTCATTTTCTTCCCCCGGCCTTCTGCCTTGACCTATTTCACTCTTGTGCATATGGCAGCAATCTCATTTTCACTCTGTTGGTTGTCCTAACCAGAGAAGACAACCAGCTATGAGCATCCTGAAGACTTTGTGATGCATCACCAGGGCTTGCAGAATGTTTGCTGTGAAAACAATTTTGTCTTCCCTTTTTAGCTTTAAAAACCAAAAGACTACTCCAAGACGTGATGATTTATGTCATTAAATTGAAACATGAGGACACATTTTAGGGTGGAAAATTTGGTAAAAGATGGCCAGAAGTCCAGAATTTGAGCATATCCTTCAGTGGAAGTCGGGAGGGACTGAAGGCAGAGAAGGATGTGTCAATGTTGACGTTACAAAGACACCTCACAGGGCGGTAAAGACTCCGATAGAACAAAAGCTACAGGGGTGGTTACCCAGGAACCGTTTTCCTTAAACTAGAAGACTGTGTTGATTTTTGCAGGTGTTCTTAAGAAACAGAGTAAGAAAGTTGGACTTAAACCGAGAATAAAACTGAAACTTATGTTATGAAGCAACAGAATGTAGCACTATTTCAATTGTAATAGAGTATGACTTTAGCTTTCACAAAGTAAAGGAAGTCTCAAATTACATGATTAAAGCCATCTTCTCAGGCTTAGGAGAGGAGCGGTCCCTGCACTTGTGCTTTGTGTAAGCCTTTTAAGGACTGTTTATGCGTTTACTGTCAGCACCTTGACTGAGAGCACCGTCCCCATTTCCATCTCCCCTGCCTCATAGGCAGGACCAACTTCTCTCCACCTGCCAGTGCTGCCTCTGAGCAGGACCAGCGATTCAGCATCTCCTCAGTATTTACGTATAAAATTCTTCAGTTGTATTTTCACATATGGTCCTCTTTATCTTTGCTGGAGTCTTTCTCCTGTAGTTGCTCTGCCTTCACTGTGGAAGTCTTGAACAATGTCTTTTTTCTTTTTCATTTTTGGTGACATTTAGGACAATACTGTGAATAAAAAGCTAGTCCTTAAACATGTGGATTGACTCACTAATAGATTTTTTTTCTGAGGCACATGTCTCTGTGCCTCAGAACAGAATTCTGTTTCTTAACTTCAGTTAAATGTATGTCTGAAGAGTTTCACGTTTCCCAATACCCAATACTTAAAACAAGACCAGATCCCTAAAAGCACCTAATGTTCCTGTCCCATTTTGTTCTGCTCCCGCATTTGACAGTGAATGTCTCATCTTTCCACACCCTTTACCATTGTTTCTATATGTCCACACATAAGAATTAAAGTGAATATGTATTGAAATGGTCCCTTTTGCAGGATTCTGTGCTTAACGTCTTACAACGTTTCTTCCCAACATCAAATGTAAGAAGTGGGCATATTTTACAAACAGAGAAACTAAGAAAAAGCATTTTTTTCAAAACTGCTTTAAAATACCAAGAACAGGGGCCGCCGGTGGCGCAGCGGTTTAGTCCGCACTTGGCAGCCCGGGGTTCGCTGGTTCGGATCCCGGGCGCCCGCGGACACACTGCCTGTCAGCCATGCCGTGGCGGCGTCCCATATAAAGTGGAGGAAGATGGGCACGATGTTAGCCCAGGGCCAGTCTTCCTCAGCAAAAAGAGGAGGATTGGCAACAGATGTTAGCTCAGGGCTGGTCTTCCTCACAAAAAAAAAAAAAAAAATACCAAGAACAATAAGTGGAGAGGGAGTAAGAAATGAAACACGAGTGGTAGACGTTGATGGTTGTTGAAACTGGGTGATGGGTAAAGTGGATTCATAGTCCCAGTCTCACTACTTTTCTCTGCATGGAAATGTCCATAAAGTAAAAGTTTTAAAATTATAAAAATAATTAAATTAAAAACTGGTCAGGAGAAATAACCATCTCTTCTTCATCTAATCTTTGGTTAAGATTATTTGGGTGCCTCCCCCTGATATGGAAAATGCCCATAATAGCTTAGAGGTCCATGGAAGCCCTGGGTAGTTTGTTTCCAACCATTATTACCTACATTTGGCCTTCAAGTCTTCAAATTTCCTTTAGCTTTTCTCCTGAGTATTACACGGAAGCCTATTCTGTACCCCAGGAAGACATAAGGGGATGTCACTTCAAATGCCAGGAAATAATCTTTTTGCTCTGCTCAGTTGTTACAATGTGTGCGTTTCCCATAACTTCTCTCCAGTGTAAACTGCTTCTGTTCCATGTTGTCTGTGCCGCCACCTCATTTTCTTGTTGTTAACTGAAGAATTGTTCATCTCTGTTTAGACTTCAGATCTGCATCTGCTTTATGCTGTTCCATCTGTTCTGCATTGTAGTTTCTCTGTAATATATTAAGTTCTGGATAACATTTAAAGAGACAGTCAAGTTAGCATGGGCCTCGAGCTTTCTCTCTCTTAGCGGAGAAGTTTCTTAGACTATTAATGGAAATAAAAATGGTGTTTTGTTACCATGTAGAAATCACTTTACCTTTGAAAATTTGTAAAGTTTCTTTTTCTTTCTTTATTGTTCCTTTTCTCTTTACCTTCTTCCTTGGCATCATCCCAAACCCACTGTCAGAACTAGGTGACTTGGTCTCCCTGACCAGACTAAAAGTCAGATACTCCCACCCCAAAAGAACTGGTATATAATGGATTGAAAATTCAAAAGTTCCTATGGATCCACGTATCTCTCTCATACTAGGGGTGAGCAACTATTGATCAGAAAAGGGAGGTTTCCCAACCTGTGGCTTCTGAGTCAGCAGACTGGGATTCAAATCCCACCTCTGCAGGTAGCCTCCCCCAGGCTCAGCTTGGCCCTCTGTAGAATGGCAGGACTAATACCTACCTTGTAATTTTGTCGTGAAGGTAACCTTTGAAAGATTTTCAGAATGGGACCTGTCACCTATTGCAGCTTTATAAGTGGTCAGTAGCTATAATTATTATTAACTCTACAAGTCACGGACAGCATGGGAAAGTGCTAGCTGCGGACAGTAATAGCTACAAAAAAGTAATGTGTTTTCTTGGTTGCCACATTAAGTTGAAACCAATTTTCACATTAACAGCAGACATTCACTAACTTAGAAAACACAGCTACCAACGAGGCTCCAAAAGAAGATCTTTGAAGTTGATGCTCATTTATTGTGCCATATTCACTTCGGGTGAAAACTTTTGATGAAATGTGGGAGGCTTGTTGCATTTACTTTTTCCCTTTCTTGTCTACCCAACTGTCATTATGTATATCCTCAGAGGTGGAAGTTTCCTGACCAGGGCTTGGTTAGGACAGAAGTTTTGTGCTTGAGGTTAGTGATGAAGAATTCAGGAGAATTATTATTGGATGCTCTAGGGAAAGTACAGACATCACCTTATTTCTGTTTCCTGTAAAGTTGAAAATGACAAAGAACAGCAGTGCTACTGGCTGGTACTGTGTCTAGTCGAATTCAAAAAAACAATTCACTACTTCCGAGATCATTGAAGCCTTTGATGAGAGCAGCTTTTTTGACAAATGAAAAATTCCAAGACTGATAGTAAAAATTTTTTGTAACATCTGTATTCATTCATTTACACTTTTAGCAAACATTTATTGAATATCTTCTTTGGGCCAGGTACATTGTTAGACACTGGAATACTAAATGAATAAGACTATTGTAATAGGAGAGAAATAGCTCAATTAAATTCTATAATTTGAGGAGAGTTTCCAAAAGGGACTAATTGCCAATGTTGAGATGAAGTCACAAGGGATGGTGCAGTACCCCAGGCATCGTGACAGCGGGGAGCCATCACCACCTCTTGGCTCGAATGAACAAGGGGAAAGAGTGCGTGCTGGAACCTGGTGAGAAGCTAGTTTGAGTAGGTCACCTCTGGGAGATGCAGCCCTGGTCCTCATGTAGTGAGCTTCGACCGATTCAGGATGGCCTGCCAGGGAGGTAGCCGAAGAGGATAAACTCCAAGGTCACTCCTTTCTGCCTTCTGAAACTCCTGCTGGTGCTGCCCACTGGCAAATCCCTCCTGGAAGCCAGAGGGTAAGGGAGCCCATTGGTTCAGTTCACAGAGATCAGCTCCCCAGGGCACAAAGCAGAGTGGAGAACAAGCTGGAAAAGGCAAAGGGAAGAATCCAGTACAGCTGTGACCTCCCTCAAGATACTCTGTCTAATGGTAGAAGACTGGCATGCAAGCAGATAAATTTTAATACTTATAGTAATTAATATTATACTGATATTTACAAAACAATAGGAGAGCCCAGGTGACAAATCTACCAACTCTGGTATTGGGGAATATTTATTCTTGATCTCAAAGAATGAGTGGGTGTTTTCTGGATGACAGGGGAAGGAGGAATGTCATAAAGGGCAGAGGAAAAGACCAGTATATAAATCACACAAGTGTACAAAGCTCGTTTAGAAACCATCAGCCTGACTCCAGCATAAGGTATAGGAGACACAGGGAAAGGATTTGGGATTTTGTGAGACTTTCTTTGGATTGTTGGAGAATATTAACCAGAGTCACCACAGCATGTTTAGTAAACAAGTGTGAGATACTTCTGACCTGCATCCTTCATGAGAAGAGATGTCCTTTCTGTTCACTACTGGAACAGTGCTTGCCACATGTTAGTGCTCTATAGCTCTTTGGAGAATGAATGAACACACGGACAAGAGAATTGTTGTATGTGAACCTAAGTCCCATGACTTTGTTTTAATTTATTGAAATTAAATTTGACATATATTAGCAAGTGATACTATTTTGATTCTTCCTTTTTGTTCTAGAAATAAGTAGATCTAAAGAACAGTGGTTTTGTGGAGCAAGCACACGATGAGGGTCAGGACATCGATTCATCACTGGAAACATCATTTAGCCTTCTGTCTCCCAGCTCTCCTGTCTCTAAAGTGGAAATTGTGCTCTCTCCCTTGGCTCTCTCATAAGATTATTGTGAAGATCCAAGGTGCCTTGACAGGTATAAAGAACTTGACAGATAAGATGTACTGATGCCTCCTTCTCCTGCATCAGTAGCCACTGAGATGAGCCACATAAGTGAATTTTTCAAATAATTAAATTGTGTTCCCTTAAATTAGAGTTTTTCAATCTCAGCACTATGCACATTTTGGGCCAGAAGACTACTCTGTTGTGAGGGGCTGTCCTGTGCATTGTAAGATGTTTGTAGCACCCCTGGGCATGCCCCCGACCCCCATACCAATTGTGACAACCAAAACTGAGTCCATACTTTACCAGATGTCCCCTAGACAGTAAAATCGTCCCCTGGTTGAGAACCACTGCATTAAACATTCTTTTTAAATCTTAACCATTCTGGACGGAAAGCTTTCTAAAATATGTTGATCACATCTCTGGCCTGTTAAACAGGGCTTCTGGATTGCTACACTAGAATACTGGCTGTAACAATCATAACATGTTTAAGACATGGTAGCATTATTTGCCTGCATTCCTGGTCTGCTATATTTTTGTAGACCTTGTGTTTGCATTTCGTTCTTTTTATTTTCCCTCCCTCTCTCCCTGTGAGGCTGACAGCTGTCACTTTCCTGTAAGCATCAAAGTGTACTCATTTGCTATTTCTAATCTGCTGAGGATTTAAAAAGTGGTTAGCCAGCTTTCATAGAATGCATCTAAAATGAGAATCAACGTCCCTGAGTTTGGGTATACAGGAGCCTGGCAGATGGACTTGGTTTATTCAAGCCGTGCACAGGCCTTCTTATTTCTCAGTTCTCAACCCTTCTCTTAGGGACATCTGCCAGGTAAGTGTGGTGTCATCATGATTATTATAACACAACTGTATGATATTACCCACATCAACTTTCCCTTGTCCTTGATTTAGGGTGAAACAAGAGAGGGACGAAATGTCTGATAATAGTTCAAATAGTCTTGCCAATTGGGTAAAATTTTTCGGAGAACAATTAGTCTTTTATTTTCTCACCACCTTCCTCCTCCTGCTTCCATTTAGAAATTATATGAGAGGGTAATATTTATGTCATCTTTAGGCTGCACAGAGCCTGGTATAATGTAAACCAATAAGATGTTCCCTGATATTTTAAGTAAAATAAGTCTAATGTATTCGCACCTAGTATAGTGCCATGGTGCCAGACACAGAGTAGGCTTCAAAAAAGGTTTGTGGAAGGAAACACAGGAATGAATAACAAGACTATAACCTCACTCCCCAATTTTCAGTATGAAAAAAATCTCATGTAAGGTGTACCAAGCCAAAGAGAAGGACTTCAAAAATCCAGATGAGGAAAGTGGTTTGTAATGAAAGCACAGACTAATCTTTCATGTCACAGATAAAGAGAGAACTGTAATAGTCCCAGGGGAGGAAAAATAAAATAACTGTCAACCCACTTTCCATTCTGCTGCAGTCTTTTAAGTTCACTGATTGGGAATGGCCCCGCAGATTCCAGCTCACAGGACAGACTCACCTCCTTTTATTTCCTCCATTGCAAATGTTTGCGTTTTTCATTGGGCAGGAAGAAAGGTTGAGACTCAGCGTCTGCCCGACTCCAATGGGTGGAATCGCAGGTTATCTCCAACAGCTCGCTTGCCCAGGTTGTTAGGCTATTTCTGTCTGCTGTAACAAGGAATAATCCCTCACGCCAGAATAAAGCAACCTGTAAGGGAACGCTTACCTGAATGGTGTGCAAGGTCAGAGGAAAGCATTTCATTTAAAAATGGCTCTGTACCTAATAAAAAGGGATCAGTGTCCAGCAGGACTCTGAACACTGGGAGAAGAGTGGCATCTGACTTACTATATTTTCTCAAGGTCGCAACTGGTCTTAACAGTCCCCGTGGGTGACGGGTTTCCAGATGGTGATTCTGGACCAGCCAAACCCTTGAGAAAGGAGGCCAAGACTGACCAATTTCCGCCTGAGAATATGAAACCTGAGATCATGCTGGTAGCAAGATCACCCTCAGGGCTTGGCCCAGAATCCATGCTACCCTCTGGGTACCTCCTGAAGTGAATGAACCCAGGGATGCTGGGACTTGTACTTGCAAATTTCATCTGGTCAATTCAGTGAGGAGTCCTGTTGAAGAAATCAAGACAATCTGACCTTACAAGAGTCAAGAAAATAGCCAGTCCTCGAAAGATAAAGAAATTCTTAGAACATAGTAATCATCTATTTGTATTTTCAAGAAGGCAACATTAGTCAGAAAAGATCTCTGTGTGTCTCTTGGGTTCTGCGGTCTTGACATTTCAGATGGGTCACTGGTTAATTGGGCTGGGTTAATGGGTCATTTTATTTTGGCGACTTTTGACCATCTTGCTGGCAGAAGGTGTCTAATTAAATCATGGGCTGCTGTGGGTGAAAGATATCACTTCTCTGGCATTTAGCCTCCCCAGAACAGAGCAGGAATTGCATGGAGGGACTTTGGAACATGGTGAGTACTTAGCTTTGTTTTGTCTACATTCATAACAAAGAGCGGCAGTCAATGGTTCTGAATGCCTTTTCCAATGAGATGATTACACAGGATCTGGGGCAATTTCTTGAGGCCAGTGTGTCTGGAGTATGTGTGGTACGAGATGAGTTCAGGTCAGGCAGGGCTCAGGATTAGTAACCTATCAGGAAATGAGGGACAAGAGGCTTTAGACAAAGGTGGGAGCAGTGCAGTTGCTAAATTTGAGGTTGAATTCTTGTAATCTGCTTGAATCCTAGTTATCCTAAAAGACTCTGAACAAGGGGTTCTGTGGCTAAAAAAGAATATCTCCTATGCAAATACATTGAGTGAAGGAGGTCTTGCTGCCCATTTTGTAATTATTTATTGAGTACTTACTAGGTGCTGGCCATTTTTATGTATGTGATTTAAGGGAATTTTTACAAGCCTCGGGATATGAATTATTATCTTTATTTTAAAGAAGGAAAATGAGGGGCTGGCCATTTTCATATGTGTGACTTAAGAGAATTTTTACAAGCCTTTGAGATATGAATTATTATCTCTGTTTTAAAGATGGGAAGGTGGGGGCTTCATACTCATTAGTCTTACACACTTTGGACTGAAGCTTGACCTATACTGGGGCTTTATGTGAGATTGGCAGAACTAAAATTGGAAAACAGGTTTTCTGTTTTGTCCATTTTATACTAGATAAAGTTCTTCTTATGTTTCATAGCTTAAATTAATTTTTGAGGTCTAGCCTAGGAAACGAAACACCAGGAATAGTACTGTTTCAAAGAGGAAATGTCTTCTCATAGCAAATGTGAAAAGAAGCTGTTAAAACATAACCTATTTGTAATTTGTAGGCTAACCACTTGTGTTTACACTAGTTATAAAGAATAAGTTCTATGTGTAATACATAAATATATGTACGTCTGTATGTATACAGTTATTTATTCTGTATCCATTACACCCAGAAAAATTCTGAAAGAGTAGATATTAAAATGTTAACAAAGGCCATCTTCAGGAAATAGGATTTAGGGTCACTTCATTTTATTATTTTTCTCTTTCTTTATAAATCTAACTTTTTTGTCTCCAGTGGGAATGGAGCACAAATTATACTTCTTAGGAAGACAAAACAAAGGAGAATGCACACACCTGGCTCTTTTTAGATTCGGGTGTATTTGATTTTCCCTCCCTCTCTAGTTCGCTCCCCTATCTGTATTGGTTTCATCACGATGATGCAGCTTAAGCCATCAATTTGAAGGTGATTCTGTGAGCTTTTTAATTTAAAGTTTGTGCAGGTGTCAAGATTCCAAAGGCATCAACTCAACAAAATTGAAGCCCATCATGATAATTAGGATTGAGAGAACATTTGGGGAAGGCACTGAGGAAGAAATGTGAGAAACTGAAGGGAAGCAATAGAAATACTGATCTATGGGAACCTCACCCGGAGACATCAGTTTTAGAGAGGGGATGAGCAAGTACAGGGGAAACTAACAAGAGAATTGTCAATCACAGCACCTGAAATCAATCTGGGAGGGGAACAAAAGGTGAATCTCAGAGCATGAGAGAGCCATAGAAAGATGGAAAAACAGGCCAAGGAGACTAAGTAAAGACAAGTGGCGGGCTGTGTGGTGGAAAGTTTGAGGAATATCATGGCCATGCAGTGGGCACTGGTATGTTTGAAAGGCTCGTCATGTGGTGTGATCATGTAGGAAGAGGAGGGACTCTCATGACTCATTTGTCATGGGAAGAAATGGGAGGAGAGCGGGAGGAAGGAGCGAGGCCCCAGGACAGAGAGAATGGAAACAATTTAGATACATGTTATTAATTATTGTCTCCAAAGAGCCTGGTGTGGCAAGACAGATGATGATATAGAGGGTATTACTTAAATGTCTTCTAACTTAGCTCACTGTCTCTCTTCATGTGGCATGAATCATAATCTCTGAAACTTTCTTGTTTCCAACAAGGAGGCTGCAGCACTGATAAAAGCAATTGGGAAGATTGAATGTTACATCACTGCCATTTCTGCAACTGTTCTTCAGCCTCCTGTCAACCCCGGCCTGACAGACCCCAGGGTGGGAACGTTCACTGCAGCCTAATACCTGACATATAGGGGACTGACTCTAGAATGATTTTTCAAAACTTATGTTATATTCTAAAATGAGTGGTTTCTGGCCCCCACTCCCACCACCCTCCTCTACATCTTTCATCTTTTGCCCACAACAGATGGGGCCAATTTTCACATAGATGGTATCTATTCTACTTGCAGGAGACTATGGTTTAAGCATTATTATTGTTATGGTGGTGGTTGTCATTGTCATTTAAACTTCACCTATTTCTAAAAAGCGTTTGAGACAATTTTCTTGGCTACAATAGAACCTTTCAACAAGACTCAAATGTAAGAACTTTTTAACAGAAGTTATACACTGAAAGCCCAAGTGTTATATTTCCCGTTCTGGGCATTTTCTTCTTGGTGCATAGCAGGTACTCGATAAATATTTCACAATTAAAAATAAGTGGGTTTTGATTTCACATAAGTCACCTCTCTGTTGCCTATTAGTGTTATAGCCATTGGTCAGATTATCTTCCTTTTCTGGGGCCTGGCCTTGGTTGGAGGATAGGTTACTTGGTTAATTTATTTGTCCATTTAACTCTCTGAACACATGCGAAACATCAGGATTATGCGAGGCACAGAGAATGCAGCACCACTCCATGTCCTTGTCTCAGCAGCAGCAACGTCAGGAACGTCAACTTCCCGAAAGCTGTCGCCGGCAGTGATACCCAAGACAAATTGGGGACCTACTGTTTACAAGGCAACTTGCTAGGCCATGAGATACAAAGGATATATAATATAGCCTCATAAATTCAAAAAAAGGGCATTCTATTTTAAAATAATAATAAAAGACATTATAGTTTATGATAATTTACTATAGATAATTTATTTAACCATTTGCACAGAAATGGTGCAAAATATGTCTTGCCACTATTCCCATTTTGGCATTGAGAAAACTGGTTCTGTAAGTCAGAACTAGACACGTGTATTAGTCTAGGTTCTCCAGAGAAACAGAACCAATAGGATAGAGAGAGAGAGAGGTTGATTTACTGTGAGGAATTGACTCACACAGTTATGGAGGCTGAGAAGTTCAAGATCTGCGGTTGGGAAGCTGGAGACCCAAGAAAGCCGACGGTATAGCTTTCAATCCAAGTCTAAGTCTGAGGGTGGGAGAAGACTGATGTCCCAGCTTAGCTCAAAGACAGTCAAGCAGAAAGAGAGAGTTCTTTCTTACTGGGTCTTTTATTCTACTGGGGAGGGCAATCTGCTTTACTCAGTCTACTGACTCAAATGTTAGTCTCATCCAGAAACACCCTCACTGACACACCCAGAAATAATGTTTAACCAAATATCTGGGCAGCCTGTGGCCCCATCAAGTTGACACATAAAGTTAACCCTCACACGTGACTTACCCAAGATTACACATCCATCAAGAGGGAGAGCTAATAGTACACTGCCTTTCCAAGGTTTCTCTTTGAAATACCAACCACACCCAACTCTGTTTAGTTTTGACAAACACAAAAGTTGGGTATGTTTGGATCTGTGTTAGCTATAGTTGGTTCACAGAGAAATATCCAGGCAGTGTCCCATCTCTCACTAACGCCACTACGTTGGCCAGGGGGCTCTCCTACCTCCCTGATGGCTACCAGCTCTCCCCCATCAAAGCTGCCCATTAGGTGCTCGGCTCAGCTTCTCACTACATGGGGTCCCTTTTCACTTCTCGGCAGTGCTACCACACTCTACTCACACCATGGCCACATTCTGCAGGAAATCACACAGGCCCATGACTGCTGCAGAGACTGGAAATGCAGCTAGGGTTCAACAGAGGATAAGGATGAGGCTTGCCTTATGCCTCTAAAGGCTTGGCACTCTCCAGCTCTGTGCGGGGATGGGTGCTACTTGAGCCACCAGTGTGTTCCCAGTGCCTGGTACAGTTGCCGTAACAGGCAATCAAAATTTAGTAAATGAAAAGAAGAGAGGAGAGGATGGAGTGGGCAGAAGGAGAGAATGTGGAAGAGAGAGGAAGATTGAGAAAAGAGAGAGGAAACAGTGAAGGAAAAGAGAATGAGTGAGAGACAGTAGAGAGGGCAGAAGATACAAGTCGTTGATAAAATGATAAAAGCAAGAGAGGAGAAAAGAGAAGGTGAAAAAAAAAAAGAAACAAGCAAATAAAGGCAGCAAGAAGGGATGCTGAGCTGGACAGGGAGTGTGGATGACCGCTGGTCAAGATGGTCCTCCATCTTGACCCCCACTGCCCAGGCCAAAGAAAAAAGACAGGTTCTGCTAGCTCTGCTGATTGCAAGCTGGGACCCAGGACAAGTCACCCAGCCTTTCTGGTCCATGGGGTAAGGCCGTACTTGTAACAGGAGAGAATCAGACCAGATTGTGTGACAGAGCCCCTCTGTACGTGAGCACCCCTGTCTCCGTCCTGGTCCTTCAAGGATCAGCAAAAAGACCCTGGCAGCCAGCACGCCAACCCAGTCCCGTTCTTTCTCCGTTTTCCCCCATCTTCATTTCTTATTAGGCGCATAAGTGTCCTAAATGAACGTAGGGAAGAAAACCCAACTACGGTTTCTGTAGGAGGTAAATTGCAGAACATGGAGAGGATTCGAGAAGGACAAATCTTATTTCATTTAGCCTGTTCTTAAAGCCAAGATACATGCAAATACCAGCCTCAGGTTCTGCCCTCTGCAGCACTGACTGAAGCTTCAGAAGGGGGAGTGTAAAATGAAATATAGATATTTATAATTGAAGTATCTTTCCCCCGGGCAGCTCTTCCTTTTGTTTTGTTTAGTGAAAATTCCGTCAACTGAATATCCCGTTCCCCAAGGAAGGCTCCTCAGCTGTCGATTACACCGCGCTCGTGGGGAGAAGCTCTAACGGAAAATGACGGCCGCTCTCGGCTAATGATCACCTTGCTCGGGATCACAACGAGACAAGGTCTTTGAGGTCGGCCCCCTTTCAACTGCGAATTAGGTATTAGGAACAGAATATAGCTAAAAGCATTTTGTGTGAGCCTGCAAACCAAATGGACTCTGGATCCAATTTTATACATGTACAGGTATATCAAATAAATTTAATTTCCCCATTGAAGGTGCTTGCTTTTAATTCTGGGGCCAGCAGTGCAGAACAGTTTTGAAGATTAAATTTCCATTCCAAGAAAGAAATAGTTGGGGGTAGTACTTCTAAAGCAGGAGTAACCAAAAAGCAAAAAGTTTTCAGTGGCGGGGTGAAAAGACCTAGCAGGCTCTAGGCAGACGACAAACCTTCAGGTGCAAGATTACCTCTGCCACCTCATTTCAAACCAGATAATCACCTTAGTTATAACCAAAGCAGGGCTGGCTTTGATGCCCTGGTAGGAGCAGCAGGGACCCTGCTGTCATCTGAGACACTTGTTGCCCCTCTGTGTTGTATGTGGCTGCCAAACTTCCTTAACCACTACTACAAAATATACCTGAATAAGGTATAATTTTAAGTTCAAACTCAAAGGTTTTAAAGAACCATCCTAGATCACTTCCCCCATGCAGCCTTTCCTGATTTCTGCCACCCACCCACCACCACTTGACCATTCCATCCTGGGTCTCACTGAATCAGACCCTGGCACATATCTAAGACTGCAATAGTAGTAGGAGGTAGTGTTGCCCTGGGGTTAAGCTCTGCAATCTCTGGCAAGTTACTTAACCTCTGTGCATCTTAAGTTTTATGCATTTTCAATGGCAGTAATAATAATGGGGTTGTGAAAATTGACTGAGTGAGAATACTTAAAACAGTACTTGGCACATGATAAATACGATAGGGCTGTGGAGGACAGACCCTGTCTTTGACTCGCTAGAACTTAGCCCAGATTAGCAGGAAAAACAGTTCATTGACTGACTTTTGATCTCGATGTTTTACCTGCCCGACATTTCATACTCTATGCCTTGGAGTGTTGGGGGTATTCACCAAATGAACAAGTTTAGGTTGTTCCTGTTTACTGAGTGCCCACTGCATGGGAAATACTGTTTCAGGTACTTGATATAAAATATTCTATTTTGTCCCTATGTCACCTTCTTATTTTTCCCATTCTAAATATTAGGAAAGTGATGCTCAGAGAGTTGAAATATCTTGCTTAAGGTGGTAAGCTGGTATATGATGAGCCAGGATTCAAACACAGAGCACTCTAACTCCACCCTATTTCTACCTTCCCTCGGCTCCTACCCATCCCAGCGATGGGACATGAGTAGTGTGCCAGTACTCTCTGGCGTGTCTGCCCACAGCACAGACCACTCTCCTTGCATGATTCCTAGTTAGCCTGACTGGCTGTCCCTTCTGTCCCAAAGGCCAGAAACTCAACTTAAGACACAGGGGGATATTGGCTTAGCTTATCCTCTAGCCCCCCATCAAGCCCCCCACCCCAGAACCTGGAGTTGGGAGTGACCCTCGTTCACTTAGAGGACACTGCCTGCTCTGGTCACCCAATTAGTGATGAGGCCAACAGCATGCTGGGCCTCTAACGCCTTCCACCCAGGACTCCATCAGACGTTCATAATAGAGTCGAAAAATAATCCTATTTAAAGTTTACATTTCATCTCAGATCATTCTAAGGAACTGTAGCTGCTGCTTAAAGCACTAACAAAGGGAGCCTGCTATCTTACAGATAACAGAAATCCTGGGATTACTGCATGTCTTTTGTTAGTGAGAATTAGAATTACCTTTCTTGCCTTCTAAGATACAAAATCTTTTAGAAGGTGCCATTGTATAGGATATCTAAAATAATTTATGAGGACAGAAACTGCAGCTAAAGAAAATTTTGTATATACATATGTATATATTATATATATATATATATTCCTCTTTTAGAAATTGAAATGATTGTCAGTCCAAGTAGTATTTTGACAATAGGAGCAGTTCCATTCAGCGGATGGTCCTTGAGCATGAGCAGATTCTCATGAATAAAGAGGTGCTTATAGCTGTATTTATCTTAAAATGGATTTGTTTTAGTGAGTTGAGTATTTTAAGGAGAAGTGTATGTTAAGAAGTTAAAAGAATGTTTTAATAAAAAAGCTTTCTGGGGCTTTTTGTCAGTTAGCACTGATCGTATTTTAATTGGCCTCCATTTGTTGTGCTTCTGTTTTCAGAAGAGGGTGTATGTGTTCTGATGCTTAAAAAAAATAAAGTCACCTACTCACATTGTTTTATCAGACAGTGGGCCAGAACAAGCAGCAGGCTAATGCTAGGCTAGCAAATATACCATCATGATTGCCATCAGATCCTGCCCGCACCCATGGCAGACATCAAAATTCAATCCAAGTGAACTTAAGATTCTTCTCAACACCACTGTTCTTGCAGCCACCACCAACCCTTTGGTGTTGGCCACCAGTCTGATCCCAGGCTAACAGTCCTTTTGTCTCTCCATACTCGGAGCCAGTGTTCACACAAGAGTAGCCAAGATTAAGAACAGGATTCCATGTGGAATAATAAAGTCAGAAATATTCACTGTGGAAATCAGACCATGTGATCTGCTTCTGCTCATAATACAGGGAATGGTAGCTTTTGTTGTAGGAAAACAATTGATCATTCAGAGTTAGGCTATATTTAGGGTAAGTAAAGCACAGTTCCTACTATAGAAATTTCATGTCTTCCACTGATGAAATGTCCCTACCCATCTATCTCCAGAGACACTGTCCCATTCTGCCTCTTACCATCTCTTTACCTGAACTTCTACAATAATTTCAACCAACAGTAAGCTCCTTAAGGGCAAGGACTGTGTCTGTTTTCCATAATTATCTTTCACTGTATGTGAGTGCCTGGCACCATTTGGTATAGTGAGTGAGTGTGAATGAATTATTCCCCCTGACTGAGCTCCCTGCCTCCTTTAATTGTATCCTCCATTTTACAGCCATCTGTAAATCTGGATATATCACTCTCCTGCCTAAAATCTTGTCTCCTTTTTCCCTACCGAGTGAAACCCAAACTCTTCTCCAGCCACATTGCCAGCCAGTCTTTGCCCTTTATTATCTAGTAATACCAAACTCTTTGAAGTTCCTCAGAAATATCTTATGGTTCTTGCCTTTGTGCCTGTACTCATGCTGTTCCCTCTACCTGAAACTCCTTCCCCACTTAACTCTAGTTCATCCTTCAAAGCTCACTTAAATCATCGTTTCCTTAGAAATGCTTCTCTGTATACCAAAGTTGGGGTCAGTGGTTGTCCTTTAAAATTCCATATCACTCTCTTCATATTTTTACTCTAGCACTCACCACATGATATTAGAATGATCTATTTTTATATCGCCTTAAGTGATTATGTTTTTGCTGCATATTATAGAAAATCCAACTCAACCTGGAATATACTGGTTCACATAAATGAAAAGAGGTATCAGGCTTCAGGTATAGTTTGATTCAGAAGTTCATAAAGTCATTGGGCTTCATTTTTCTGTATCTCTTTTGACCCTGTCTTCCTGGCTTTACCCTCAGACTAGTCCCTCATGGTATCAAAATGATTACCACAGCTCCTAGCACAAGTTTTCTCATTGATATCCAGATAGGAAGAAAGAATTTCTCTTCTCACCAGCAGATGAAAGCTCTAAGTTTCACTGATCATTCAGTGAAAGACTAGTGCCCATCCCCAAATTAGTCATGAGTGCAAAAGAGATGGGAGTCGGATGATTGGCTGAGACTCTGTGGCTGAAAAATTCAGGTCCTTGTGGGAAGTGGGAAGGAATAAAGGGTCCTTGGGAGGCCACCAACAATATCCACTATGCTTTCCAATTAGACCAAGCTCCTAATGGTCATGTATTCCCTGTCATATTCATATGTGGGTTCCCAGCATGTAGCACAGTGCTTGATATGTGCAGAATAGATAATCAATACATATTTGCTTAGCTGAAGGGAACTGAGCCTCCCTGGAACTGAAGAGCACATCTCTATCCACGCCCGTCTTCATCCATGCTCCCCACTTGAGCTCTGCAGATTCCACCTCCATGCTGGCTGCCTCCTACAGCTACTTCTTACCTGTCCGTTGTGTGAATTCTTCTGCCTAAAGTAATTTCCCATTTCCCTTATCCTGAGTTATCTTTTCTCAATCAAAATTCACCTTATACCCCACCCACCCCCTCCCCATTTCCAGAAAGATCTTCCTGTTTAGGGCTCACTAAAGCTTCCCTTACAAGTTGAAGATTCTGTGATAAATGCACGAATATATCACCAAAATGATGGAAACATCAAAAGAGAATGGGTTGTCAGTCATTCTTTTTTTTATTAAAAATTCCCTGAAGGCAGCTGCTATCTATCTTTTTGATTATTCCTTCAAAAGACAGTGTAACAGAGTAGAAAGAGACTAGACTTTGCAAACAGGTCTGGGTCGAATCCTGGTATCATCACTTCTTAACTCTATGAAAATGTTGGGGAAGTAATTTAATCTCTCTGACCTCAGCCACCTTTTGTGTAAAATGGGGCTAATAATTCTCACCTCCCAAGATTATAATAAGGGTTAAATAAGATGAGCTATGTAAACATAGCTGAGATGGTACCTGGTCAATCATTGTTACTTCCCTTCTTTCCTTGTAGCATCCAGAGTACGTTATTGGTATGCCTAATATTTTCATTATAATTATCTCTAATCTTCGGATGACCTAGCCTGTTGAAGAAGTTCACTGTTACTGGAGAAGCTCTTCTAAAGGGTTAGTCTGGCCTCACAGTGTCTAGGCACAGGAACTTGAGATTCGGCAATCTTTGATAACTTGTCCAGTTCCCGAAAAGGCAATTATCTGCCTACTTTGTCATGCCTTCATTTTGTTTTCCTGGTAACAGCTTGCCAGCTGTGGTCACTCTGAAGATCTAGATAGGAGAGGTGTGAAAGTGAGGACTGCTGTGGATTCTAAGGAGCTTTAAACGTCCTTAAGGTTCCTCTAACTCGGGGCTCTTGCTTTCACACATGCTGCCTCTGTGATGTAAAACTCAGCCTCATCTCCTATTTCCACAAATAAATCTAACTTAAAATTGTGGCAGGGAAGAAAAGTTGTCTGTAGACCTAAACAACCTCAGATTAATCATTGGACATCCCTGCTTATAAAACCCACACAGAGCTATTCCCTGGTTATTCCTTCAGACCTTTATACAGCCTCTTGGTTCCTCTCTAGATATTCTCCACCTTTCCCCTTTCCCAGTTTTTGCTCCACTTTCCTTTTGGAAACAAAACAAAATTCCTCTCACTATCTCATTCAGGGCATTTTATCATCAATGTTTGTGGTTTTGACTACTAGTCTCCTTCTACCCTGTAGAGCTTATCAAAAAAATTTATCGAACAAAGATAGTTCCCTCCCTCAAAGGAATTCTAATGTCAGCTATTAATAATCATTATTAATAATACATTCATCTCATATATAAATGTGAATGGACTGTTTTTCCTCCAAAAATGTAGAGAAAATGCCACCCCATGGAAAGGGCTGCTAATGTTCCAAAATCTCAGTGATTAAGAATCAAAAGTCACTGGCATTGTTTGACGCCTGAATGGGAGAAAGGCATTGTGTTCCTTGCCAATGGATTTCTAACAGGAGTAAAAAGAACTGCTCAGTAGTCATAGCTGTTGAATAACCAAAAACTACTAACATTCCCCCCAAATAAATTTTAAAAACTATCAAACCTATAAAAGATCCACTGTAGTTCATCACAATACCACAACCCATTTCACCACTTACAGGCAACCCTAATCCACCATAAATAGGAGAAGGTTTTGAAGAAAAACCTATAAAACCAATCCCAAAAATAGTACTTATATGATATATGTCATCATTATTCTCACATGGAATTTAACCAAGACCAATGACATGAAGATCCATCATTGTATTTCAGCTATAAGAGCACTATGATCAACATCTGAAAATCCCACCCACTAATCAAAATTATTAATAACTCATTGATTTACCAGCCCCATCAAATATCTCATCATGATGAAATTTTGGCTCCCTCCTGAGAATCTGCTTAATTTTACAAATCCTAACAGGATTATTGCTAGACATACATTATACGTCATGTATACACTATACAAGTGCCTTTTCATCCGTAATCCCTGGCAGCTCTTAGAGACAATGTTTTTTCAACCACTCTTGAGTTTCTTGGGGGAGCTAATGAAAGAAAATCATTGCCCCCAGGATGCTACTTTCTCTGTCTTCATGCAGAATTCTTTCTTTTGACAAATACGACTGCCAAAGGCTCAGCTCTTTAAAGTTTTACACCTCTTCATTTATATGAGACACACAACCAGAAACAAGGACTTCAAGTCATCTTTCAGGGACATGGGTCTTCAAAGCCCCACACCATGAGCGTATGTACAGGTTACTAAGATAGAAGAACATGACACATATCTTTAGAATTTTTAAGTAAATTTGTGCAGAAGGAATGTATGTCCATTGTAGAAAGTGTAGAATATCCAGATAAGTGAAAGAAGAAAATGAGTCACATCCCATTGCAGCACCCAGAAATAACCACTGTTAATATTTCATTGCAAATGCTTTTGATCTTTCAGGCGTAACACCTGGGTATATAATTTTTACAAAATGAATCATATGTGCATGCAGGTTTTCTTTTTGGACCTCAGATGCACAGAATTGAGTTAACGGTACTGCTTGGTTCATGACACACAATTTTTTCAGCTCTTTTCAAGGGACTCTTGTGGGGTCTCTTCTTCTTTCTTTTTTCCAATTTCATTTCCAATCCCCACTCACTTAAACAAAAACTCGAGTGTGTTTGACATATCATTAATATATACTACTGTTTTAAGTGTGAATGTTTGTAATCCATACAAATGATATTGTATTATAGACCACATAGTTTCTTTTTTTGTTTCATTCAACACTGTTTTTGAAATCTATCCATGTTGCTCGCTCGCTCGCACGCTCTCTCTCTCTCTCTCTCTCTCTCTCTCTCTCTCTCTCTCTCTCTCTCTCTCTATCTCTCTCTCTCTCTCTCTATATATATATATATGTATATAGTCCATAGTTCTAATTGCTGCCTAGCATTCCATCACATTTTACTTAGCTGCTACCCTAGTTACATATACTTGGGTTGCCTCACACAAAGACCTGGGAAGAATTTATCTGCTCTAAACCAAAGATGGAGATTCCTGGGTCATAGGGCACCTTTGTGTCTAATTTCACTCAGTACTGTCAGATTACAGCCCATATGGATGAACCAGTGTGTATTCCCTCCAGAGTGGATGGCATTCTCCAGATTTCTAATTTTGGCCAATCTGATGGATGTAAAGTAGAATCTGGCTCTTTTAACATGTATTTCCTGATAATCAGGGAGTTTGGGCATAACTTCATCTACTTCTTAGCCAGTTAGATTTCCCAGTTGTAAGATTATAGACTGCTCAAACCTTTAAATTATTTAGGATGGGAGGTTTCCTGCCTCTTTTTCTGTTTATTTGTCTGACTTTCTTGCAGATTCAAGATAATACCTACTTTAAGGTTTTCAACATAGCCTGTATTTTGACAATCTGTCATCTTTGTGTTAACTTTCCTTCTGTAGTGTTTTTGCCAAATATAAATTCTTTTTTTTTTGTCCATATAGTTTGATTTATTCTTATGGCACTTATCTTCCAAATGTTATTGTTTTGTTTTCTATTGGGTGGGCAAGGGTGTTGGTTAAACCTGGTTTATTTATTGTGGAGTTTCTTGTTACACTGGAATGTAAGAAGTTAGCTAAACGGTCGTCTTCTCAAAAAGCGCAACGGTGCCAGTGTGGGAAGGAGTCACTCTCCTCTTTGAACACTGTTGTGGGAGATAAGTTTCCTTAATGAGTCCTGTTCTGATTGTGGTGACTGCAGATGAGTTATGGTTTCCAAGGTGAGCCATCTTCTAAACCTGCCCTCAGATTACAGAGATGGAATGACCCATTGGGCCAGGAAGAACAGAAACTTGGATATGAAGAATGGGAAGTAGGAAAAAATTTCTAATCACTCTCACATCAGAAAATGTCCTCTAGAAAAGGAGTCTGCAGTTCATTTTGACCTCAGTGCAGACCCTAAAAAGATAGATTTGAGGGAAATATTGGACTCTGGCCCCTAAAATCAATGAATGCTATCCCCGGGATGGGACTAACGAGCTGGAGGTCAGGTGATTGTTTGTAGGGGAAGGTGAAGCCATCAGCTCCTGCTGGCGAAGGAAGAGGTGATTGAATGATGGGGTGATGGAGGATTCATTCTTCAGTGTAATCGTAGTTACATTACAAAATGCTGTTCATCAGCGTTTTGTGGACAAGGAGAGAAAAACTCAGTTGGCTGCTGGTTGGTGAGGGCTTTTTAATCTTGGCATGTCCTTCAGCACCATGGGCAATAGCAGCCAAAACCTGTGTTCTCTGACTGAGCATGTCTTCCTCGTAAAAAGATTCCTTTTGCATAATCCAACTGAGCAACGCTTATAGTTGGTACTTTTAGAAGAATCCATATTTCAAATATTTACCAGATGAGCTAAAAAGATTATAATAGCAATAATAATTATAGCTTCCAAATACTAACTGCTTACTCTATGCCAAACACTGTGTTTAACAAGCATCATTTCATTTACTCTGGGGGACAAAAAACCTAGAGCATAAGTACTATTATTATCTCCATTTTGCAGATGAGAAAATTGAGGCTTAGAGAGGCAGAATGAGTTGCCCAAGGTTACAGAGCTAATAATTGGCAAAACTGGAGTGCAAATCCAGAACTGTTTGACTCTACAAATGAATTTCTGTGCTCTGAAAATTTGTGTTAGTTATCCATTGCTGCATAACAAATTACCTCCAAGTTTAACTGTTGAAACAACAAACATTATTATCTCTTATGAGGGTTACAAATCTAGGAGTGGCTTAGTTGGTTGTTTCTGACTCAAAGTTGCTCATGGAGTTGGAGTCAAGGTGTCAGCCAGGGCTGCAGTCATCTGAAGAACTGACCAGAGCTGGAAGATCTGCTTCCAACATCACTCATGTGGCTGTTGGCAGGACACCTCAGCTCCTCGCCATGGGGGCCTCTTTACAGGGCTACTTGAGTTTCATTTGTAAGATAAAGATATCCTACCAGGTTGTAATGAGGATTGACTGAGACAACCTGTGAGAAAGTGCTATGTAAGCTGAAATAAGCTGCACAAATTTTAGATCATTGTTATTATAGGAATTTATCACCATCTTGTATGGGCTATTCAGGGATGTAGAGATATCCCTGAGTGATGCAAAAGAATGACCGAAGTCACGCCTAATTAACTCCGTGCCCTGGGAAAGCTCAGCCCCTATGAAAGTAACATCTCATCCAGGGCTCCTTAGAGTGAAGAAGATGAGGACACCTGGTTTCTCCAGAGCCGCCATGAAGCAGTTCATGGCCAGTGGTCTGGCTGGGTTTCCGTGCTTCCCCTTGTGTTTGACAGAGGAAAGAAAGATGTTCTCACCTATAGAGACCTGGTGGCTGCTAGAAAGTGAGCATGAAAACTCTTTGTGTTCCAGCCCTAGATTTTGGGATCTAAGCCTAGGATGGAAGCAACAAATGGTCTAGATAGAAGATGAAGCCAGGGCTTAGCCCAAGACAGCAGAATATGGTAGAAAATATGGGGTGTAAGACAATCCCATCTGTGCCATCTTTGTTATGAGGAAACGAAGGTTCACTGAGGTTCTGTAATCTTAGAACAACAGACTTTGCATGTAAAGCACCTAGAAGAGTGGCACATAGTAGGTGCTCAGTAAATAGAAGGGTAGTGGTCATTTTCGTTATTATTGTCATCATTCCAACCTCATATGGTTGTTTTGAGGATTAAGATGACATATCCAATTATTTGTTTAATATCTTATTGCTCATTAGATTGTAAGTTCTATGAGAATAGGAATCTTGTGTATCTGTATTACTACTGTATTCCCAGTACCTAAAGCAGAGAAGATGCCCAGCAAATATTACATAAATGAACATACCTACTACAGAACCTGGTATGTAGTAGGTGCTCTGTGGTTGATAGTTATCAGCATTATCATCCTCACCAACATCATCATCATCATCACCACCACCACCTTTCCCATCCCCAAGACATAAGATTACCCTGGTGTGTTAGTTCAACAATGTTCTCAGTCTGTGAGCGTGAGACCTAATTCCTCAACCACTTCAGGTACCTGTAGTTCACAGAGGAGTTGGTTTCTTTTTCCCGTCATAACAAAAGATCTGCTCCACTATATTGATATCATGTTGTTATGGCTCAAGGGAAAATATAATCTTATCTCTAAAAAACCTTAACAAGCCTTGTCACCAGGTTCACCCAAAATCTTGTATTGAAGCCCATCTCCACTATTTACTGTGTGGCCTTGAGTAAGTTACCAACCCTTTCTGGACCTTCATGGTCTCATTTATAAAGTGAAAAAATACCAACCAAATACCAATATAGCTTGTTGTAAGGAATAACTGAGATTCTCTTTGCCAGATTTCTCGCATGTGTCCTTTCTATAGTAGGTGCTCAATAAATATTTATGGAATGAATGTGTTGACTAAATAAATGCTGTAATTTTATCCACAACTTTGCTTCTCATTCTAAGACTTGAGTTCACATGAAGAAGAAATCCTTCTAAACTCTAGGGAACTCTGAAAGGGTGAAAGATATGGAATTCGAGACTCATTGTGACCTTGGACAAGTCATAAGATGTGATTCAGAGTCTCAGGGGCCTTATTCACAAAATAAGAGGAAATGCTGGCCACACAACAATGTGAATGTACTTAATACCAATGAACTATACGCTTAAAAATGGTTAAAATGGTAAATTTTATATGATGTATATTTTATCACAATAAAAAAAGAAAAGAGGACAATTGTGGTTGGCTAGAGTACGAACTTTCTGATACTGGTATGCTAAAACTTGAGATGAATAATATTGGCTGACAGGTATGATCCTATGCTATATACCAAATACCGCTAAAATGTCAGATGCGTGACCTCATGTAACCCTCTTAATGGTCCTGTGAGTGAGGTATTATTGCCTCCATTTTACAGATGATGAAATGGAAGTTCAAGCTAGTATTTATAGAGCTGGAGTTTGAACCAGTGTGTGTCTCACTAGAAATCTCATGTGTTTTTTGGACAAATCACCAAATCACACATGCAGGCAGCTCAAATCCTGGTCAAGGAGAACTTTGGTAGAGAAGGTGGTATCGAGCCCTGTCAGAGTTTGAGAAAGGCCTTGGCTACTTCCATTCTTTGAAGCTCCCAATACATTGGAACAGAGGGAAGGAGGGAAAGGGGGAAGAGAGAAACAGAGAGATGGAAAACAGAATAAAACCAAGACACGGTAATCAATATTTTGCTGGGTTTTTTTTAATGTTGACATTTAATTGTTATATTTGTGTGGTTTTAATAACAAAAAATAATTTATTGGACAATAATATCAAAAGAACCAATCAAGGCCCTACAAAATTGAGAGGCCGGAGCAAACAGTTTCCAGCCTCTGCCTCTTTCTTCCCACCCTCCAGTTTCTCCCGTAGAGAGAGGCTCTGTGCAGCATTGTGATGTAACTCAGGTGGCTCATCTTGGCACACCCATACACTATAGACAAGTCTTCTAGGACACCACAGCTGGGATGAGGAACAGCAAGTCCAAGGCATCCACCATATCATCGGTTTGACATGACATAGCTATTAGGACTACAACCCAGGAATCCCCACCAATCCCCAACCATGGGCTTGGTTGATTCTTAAAAGAGTTGGCAGTAGCCGTAATAATAATAACAATAGCAGCTATCCCGTAGAAGGTTTACCATCTGTCTGGTAAGCACACTATACATAACTCATTCATTCCTCCCACAATTTGGTCAGGTAGGTACAATCATTAGTCATCATCTTTTTCCATATGAGAAAACAGCTGCAACTAGAAGTTAAGAAATTCGCCTAAGGTCACAAAGTTTTTAAGTTGCAGAGACAGAATGGAACTATGGAAAATAGCTACCATTTATGGAGCACTTACAATAGAGTTATTGCAAGGACTGAATGGGATAGTTCATATCCACATTTAACCCAGAGCCTCACACCAACCCTATAAGAAGGTTCTATGATTGCCAGCCTCAATTTACAGATAGGGAGAGCACAGCTTGTAGAAGACAAGAAACTGGCTGAAAATACACAGCTCTAAGTGACAGAGCTGTAGGCTCTGTCTTATGCCAAAGCATAAATACTAATCTTCTCTGCCCTCTGGCCTTCTCAGAAACTGATTAGAAACTAAGAAGGTAAATTTCTGACTGTGTTGAGGCCTCACTTTGCCTGGTCTCCCTCGTGGGTCTGTGCTGTGAACCATTGTTGTTGGTCGTTGTAGTTGTTTTCATCCAGGTGAAGCATAGGGAAGGGTTCCAATCTCCTAAAATGTGTTTTTTCATCTTAAGGGTCAAATTTGATAATGAAATAAATTGTTCTATTCAGTCCCTATATCAAATGTCTTATTGAAGATGGATATTGTTTGTGATGCCTTTTGTAGGCACGAGTTGTAATCTCTTTTCAATAATCTTCCCGTATAGCAATGCAGAACCATTCCAGGCAGCCCAGGCAAGGTTTTTTCCATAATTGTGTCTGTAATAATCCACCATTTTATATTTATTTCATCAGTTTCAACAGTTCACAAAAACACCCATAATCTTAGATGCAGTAATCAACTGTTTCAGAATTGCCCCATCCTAAATTTAGGCCTTGCACTTGGTAATTTTGCTAGAGAGCTTCATTGTTGAATGCCACTCTTTCACGGATGAGGGAAAGTGCTACTATTTGAGCCGTATTTAATTCTTATTATTTTGCAAGTTGAGCTGGATACCATGGAGTTTAATAATGCAGGGTATAATTGCTTTAATGCCGTGAAGGCGCATGGTTGCCGACTTCTCTAGTCTTTGCTAGGACTCTTTCGCAAATGGGATGCTGCTGCTCAGTGGGGCTTTTCCATTTCAATATTTTAATAAAACAAATATCATTGCAGTGTGGAATTTGTGGAGGAATTGGTTAAGGATATGAGGTAGTCACCAAACTGAGTTTTTCATAACTGCTAACATTCATAGGTTGAGGACTTACTAAGTGCCTGGCACTATACTGTCAGCTTATTTCATCTTAAACAGCACTAGAAGTAGGTACTATTACTGTCCCGTGTACAGTGGCTGGAAGGGATTTGTGTATAGGAGGTCACATAGTCCACAGCAGAAAATGCCTGCTCCAGGGTCAAAGGTCTGCAATTCCTGTTACATCATCTTCCCAGCACAGGCAGAACATTAAAGCGGGAGAGTCAGAGACAGAAAAACTAACACATAACACCTTATGAAGAATGGAGAGATTCCCAAATGAGTTGTGAATTCTGCATGTTTATTTGCCTGTTTTCCAGGTGGATTGTCATGATGCTAACTGCCATGCAGGGTTGTCCTTTTTCTGTGTGCCTCACCCATCCGGTCTTCAAGTTGGACCCAACAACCGAGAGCAGAATGAATTTGACTCTGAAGTGTAAAGTATCTTCTGAAGCTGTATCAATTCCCACTGCTAAGATCCTTTTCACTTTGTAGTGAGACTCACATTTGATCGCCTGATGAAAAACAATTCTTCCTTTATCAAAAATGTTTAAACCCTGTAGACACCAGTACATGTGTGAAAAAATAGATTTATGGTAATCAAGTTTATTTAAAGTGTTTATAACATGCATATTATTTGTTAATAGACTGAGAGTGATATCTTACTGACCCTAAAATGTAAGGTTTATTCTTCTGAGGTAATTGAGCAGACTTTAAGATAAATGATGATAGAAATGACAGCGTCTTTGGATAGTACCTTCTGGTTACCAAGAAATGGGATGAAATTCTAAAATATAAGCGCATTTATCTAAATGTAACTTGGAATTCATTGGCCAAACATTGAACTTTTTCAGGATACTTATGTAAGAAAAAGTGGATAAAAATCAATTCCACTTTCTAGAAGTACTTATAAATCAAAAAAAAAATGGCTATATATGCTGGGAAATGATCTATTTTTAATGTCTTATTTTATAGCAATAATTAAATTTTGTTTTTACTTGATCATCCTCCTAACCTCTAAAAATAAAAACAGCAATCACCATACACAATATATATTATTTTTCTCATTGCTTCATTCAATAAATATTTCTTGAGTGCTGGATCAGGCATTGTGTGCTAGGGTTACGGTAGCAAGTGAGATGCAGTATCTGCCATCACAGGTGTGTTCCACTGGGGGAGACAAGTTACGAACACAAAACCAGATCGATACGTGTAGTTTCAGATGATGATAAATGTTATAATGAGCATAAAGCAAGGTTAGGAGATAGACAATGCCTTCTTTGGGGAGAGGAGTAGTCTGTGAAGACCTTTTAAGGAGATAGAATCCCAGCAAAGACAATGAATGAGAAAGAAGGTTCCGATCTCTTTTGTGTACAAACTCCTCACCAAAAACAACTGGGGAACCACCAGTCCTACCTAAAGGAAAATAATTCTCTCCTGCCTCTTCCCTGCCATTTTTTTCCTAGCTCTGTTTTGTTTTGAAAGTATTTATCTTTCCAAGATAAAAAGATCTCATTCCATCTCTCCTTTAACATGATTCCCAAAGTCAGGCCAAAGCATTTCACTTGTCCTGAGGTTGAGCCATATTTGAGTGACTCTGCCAAGGGACCCAGTTCTATTAATAACTAGTTTGCAGCCTCTCTTCTTGAAGGCTATTTGCTTGGGTCTGCCTCGTCCTTTGGACTCTTCAGATAACCCTCTTCCTTGCAGGAAGCTCCGTGACATCTAACTGATTTTGCCAGCACTGATAAAAGTGTTATAGGGAACTTTCCCATTCACGGGCCCGGGAATAAGGAGTTATGCTCACCATATGCTAACCTGGAAACAAGTCTTTGTGCTGCTGTCCAAGGCTTCACAACCTCTTCTCTCAGCCTTTAGGAGGAAGAAGAAGGGAAATGCTGTTCGATAGGATTCTCCTAAAAGGCAGGTACTATCCAAGGCACCTGACACACCTTACCTTATCTAATCTTTACAACTTCCCAGGGATGTCCTCATTTTACAGATGAGAGAAAATTGAGGCCCAGAGTGCTTAAACCACTTCTTCAAAGTCACCCGGTTCATAAGTGGTAGATCTGGGATTTGGTCCCATTTCGGATCCTAAAACCATCTCATGCGCCTTCTACTACATGGATCCAGGAAGCTGTCAACTTCCCTTGTCCCAGAGGGAAACATATGGAACTCTCTCACTACTCAGTATATCCAAATACCTTCTACCTAATTCTCATGGTCAGTGCCTGGCAAGTGGGACATCAAAGCTACAAATTAATATTTCAACCAAAGAAAAATTTCTAAAATACAATTTTCAATAAGAGAAGATATTTCGGGCAGTAAACCGACTACCTTAACAGTGGGTGCCAAAACCCTATGGGTGATTTATAGAGACGTTGAAATAAGGAACAAAACAAATACATTTAGACTTCACTGAATTTCTCTCCATTTGGGAGGAAGAAAAATATTCTCTGGGAATGGAAACAAAAATAGATTCATTCCTCTCTGCTATTACACGGGTCCAGCTAAGCAATAGTGCACGGCAAAGCCAAATGCTCTGATCGCTTTCTCTGAGCTGTTATTAAAGTTTGCAAAATATTGCTCATTCTTCCTGGCAGGGTTTCAATATTGTCTGTTTAAACTGGAATTGGGCTGGTGCTCTTCATTTCTGTTAAGCCTGCCGGAGCTGGTGATCCCACTGCACAAATCTCCCAGCGCCGTGGCCTTCATCCAGCCTGGGCTGGCGACACCCTGAGAGCCAACACCCTCTGTTGGCTCTCTGATATGACTCAGTTCAAAAATGGCTGAATCAACTTTTTTCCTCCACTTTCTCCTTGCCTCCCTTTCTCACCTCCAACACACACGCACACACGCTTGGTGACAGAGCAATGAGAACCATGCAGAACAGCATGTCTGTCTTGGAAGATATTCCTCCAGTGATGTTGGGGCCTCTGAGTCTGGTATTCTAAGAGGGACGTGAGACTCTTCTTTTCCTCTGTGGATCTGACAGATGATCTGAATCCTCCAGCAATATCCTTTACCGCTCCTCAACTTTGCCCTCTAACCTCACTCCGGCCCTACTGAACCTGCGTCATTTCCTCAAACATCCCATGTCCTTCCTTGCCCCAGGCTTTGCCCTGATGGGAATGAATGCCTTCCTCTCTCTCCTCTGATGAACTCCAGTTTACCCTCTAGGTCTCAACTTGGGTGGCATTTCTGTGATCCCCCAGGATGATGGTTTAGATGCCCCTGTTATGAGCTACTATGGGGAGCTTATCTCGTCACAACCTTGATTGTAATCCCCAGAGCAGCTGCAAGCTCTGAGGCACAGAACAAGGTGTGCCTCGTTCACTTCATATAGGAAGGCAGGCCAAGTGCTATTACACATTGACCAAAAGAATATATAAAAGCTCCAACACAATAGACTTTTATTTCTTGTATGGATAACAGTACTAGGCAAGTTTGACAGGTAGGCAGGATGGCCCTCATCCATGCAATCACTCAGCGACCCAGGCCAACAGAGGCTCTGTCATCATCAATAAGCGGCTTTCAAAGTCTCCCTAGAGGTTTTCTCCATTCAGTCCAGCCAAAAGGAAAAAGAGTGTGAACGAGTGCCTCAATGCAGACTTTTATGGACCAGGTCTAGAGGTGTGTATGTCACTGTTCACATTCTATTGGCAAGAACTCAGTCACGTGGCCACACCTAACTACAAGGGGTGCTGGGCTGTGTAGTCCCTGGCTCGGCAGCTCCTTCCGGTAAAAGACATATGAAAGGGAGAGCATAAATTATGGCCGTAGGTAGCCATCTAACACACAGTAGCCAATCAATAAATAGTTGCTGAATAAATAAATGAATCAAGGAGTAAAAAAACAACGTATTCTGAGCTGTGGTATAGGACCACGTTCTCACAGCTACTGCAAATTAAAAAATGGCAAACTACCAATGGTTAGAGAGGCAGGTGAAAATCGTGATTGCCTTAGCTAACCGTCTTCCATGTTCGCCAGTAGAATGACAGTGCCTGGCACAGTCTCCAGCATATAGTTTATGCTCAGTGAATATCAGTTGAGTGAATGAGTGATTGGAAATCATAAACTATTGAGATTAGAAGTGACTTAAACATCACCATGTTTATGTTGTGCTAAGAGATCTTCCAGTCCCTACTTCATAGGAAGCACACTCACTCCCAAAGCAACACATGCCATCTTGGGTCATCCCTGACTGTTAGAAACTCCTCTCTTCCATTCAGCTGAAACCTGGCTCCCTGTGCTCTCCCCATATTGCTCCTGAATCTGTCCCTTCAGATCATACAAATCATGTGTCCTCCAGAGGTGCTTAAACCTGGCTGTACATCAGAACTACTGGGGAAGCATCCCTAGAAATTCTGATTCAGTACGTCCTCTGGGTTATTGAGGAATCAAGAATTTGAACAGCCCTCCCAATGGTCCTGATGTGTAGCCAGTCTAGGAACTGTGTGTCTGATATTTCTCTCTGCGTTAGAATCCTGCTTCCATCACTTAGTAGCTGCCGTCCCTTAGGCCAGTCATTTAGCCTCTTCATTCCTCATCTCTAAAACTGTGACAAGAATAGTATCTGTGTCATAGAGTTGTTGTGAGGACTGAATGAGTATTCCAGATAAAGCACTTAGCATCATGCCTGGACCACAGTAAGCCCCCATGAAACGTAGGCTGCCGTTATCATTGTTACCTCCTACTCCTTTTACTTGGCTGCCGCCTCTGTAACAGCTTTTCAGGTATGTATCATTTACCATTACAAAACACTTCTTTTCCAGGCCAGTTACCCTCAGTTTTATTTAATCCCTTTCCCACATGGCAGACTCATATTTCTCCTCTCACAGACATTATTACATCCCAGGAGGAGTTGCAGTATTTCTGCACCCCATAACTAGTAGGGGTTGGAGCATCTGATGCAATAAATGTAGATAATTGGGCTTCAGCTCTGAACTTCAGATGGCAGTCATTACTGGTCATAGTAGGGCAGCTGTGTGTATTGTCTTATCCTAGGTAAGTCTTCCCTAGGGGAACCCGAGATGTGCTAGTGTCTGTAATGAAGGGGGAAAGCAGAGAGAGGGTGTGGGAGTTCATTTTCTAATGCTTTCATCCTGATTTGCTTAGTTGAGAGTCAGAGCCCATCCCAAGTTAACCTATTAAGTTCCCAGAGGTTGTTGTAGATTTTCAGCATTTAGTCATCATGGTCAACACCATAGGAGCAAAAATAATGAAAGTGATGCCTGGGGAAGTGGGAAGAGTAGGTCTAAAAGTCCAGTGTGAAGTTAGAAAGGAGGAGGAGGAAAGGCCAAATGTAAAAAGCAAAATGAGCACTAGTTAATAAGGTATGGACTTTGGGAAGACATAAAGAAGTCAGGGAGAAAAAAACTTGGATATTGTACAGGAGATACATCTTTCCTAAGTCTTATTTGTTAGTCATGGGTCACTTTTCTTTCCCTTAAGGTTGAGACCTGTCCTTTTATGATGAGGGATGGTTGGGGAATGAAGAGGATATATTCATTTATAATCATAATACTTTGTATTAATAAAATGTTCTTAAAGCTCCATAACATGTTGAATCACATCCCTATAAGTGAGAGGTAAACCATATATCAATATTCTTGTCTAATAAATGAGGGAAATGGATCTCAGAAAAGCAAAGTGACTTGCCCAATGCCATACTCCCATGTTGTGCCAGGCCCAGGAGGAAAACCCATCTTCTAGTTCCTAGTCCAGTGTCCTCCACTCCAAATACTGCCAGTGGTTTCTAAAATTTTCCCCTCATTCATTCTCTCACTATTTCTCAATTTTTCCACACTTGCACACAAACACACATACACATTCAAAGCTGCCATGTTCCTCTAAGCAGCTCTCATCCTCATCTTACATGTCACTCCCTCTGGAAGTTCTTGACTCCCTCAAGCTGACCTACTACCTTCTCTCTCTGTGCACCCATAGAACTTTGCTTCTATGTTAGTTATGATATGGATTTCACTAGATTCTAATTATTTTTTTCCAAGACTGCCCTCCCCATGAAGACTTTCTTGAGAGCAGGAACTGTATATATACTTATCATTGTATCCCGAGCATCTTACACAATGCATAGCATATAGTATATAGTGGACCCCCCATAAATGTTTGTTGAATGATTGGATGGATGGGTGGGTGGATGGATTGGTGGATGGATAGATGAGCAGATGGCTAGATAGAAGGTCTTTTAAGGTTGGGATTTAAACACATATATGAGAAGCTAGCTTGCTGTCAATGGAGGGCTTTCTTGACTTTCTGATAAAGATAGAATCCTTCTGATGCTTTTGGTTTAGATCTTCTACATAATTACTTATCTACATTCTGCTAGAAGTTCCATTGCTGAGCTATTTATTTGGTATGAATCTTCGAGACACCCAAAAGGGAAACAGTTTGTCCCAGGCAGCAGTGGAGTAGAAATAGCAGTCTCCAGATAGCCAGGATTTGAATCCTGGTTCAGCAAGTTATTGTGCATATGAATTCTTGCTAGAAATTTAGCTTCCTTATTCCTCAATTTCCTCAGGCATTGAGTGGGGACAATAATGGTGCCTCCTATACAAGTAGTTTGTGATGATTAAATGAGATAATACATATAAAATACTTAGTATGCACCAGCATTTAGAGTAAGCACTCAGTATGTGTGAAGTCTGTCTTCCTACTGCATACATGTGAATCCTGTGACCCCAGTAAGTTGGCTGAGTCAGCAATGTATCTGGAGACAGTTCCTGAAAAGCCTGAAGAGGTGACTGAAGCTACTCTGGGGACTGAACAGGCTGTAAGTCACTGCATCCTTAGCCAATTTACCTCCCTTCTCTGAGCTCAGTCTCATCCTGTGTTCTTGCAGAGCTGCTTCCTTGTTTTAGTGAGCTCGAACTCAAGCTCCGAGTACCCCTGCTGCGCCTGGCCTGTCCTGAGGTCTGACTTGAACTGTAAGCTCTTTGAAGACAGGAACTCTTTTACCCTCATCCTTCCACATCACAGCCTAACTTACTCCTCAGGAGGCACTTCATAAAGTTTTGCCAAGTTGGAATGAACTTGCCTAAACCGCTTAACATGCTCTTTGGGGGACGTAGTCGAACTCCTGAACACTAAGCTCCGTAAAGGTTCTGGCTTATTAACCCCATTCCCCTGCAGGCAGTTAGTGAACTTAATGATCCTTCTGCCCCCAGCATGGCACCAAGCCCACTCCCTCCCAGATCGCTCCCGAACCCTCTCTGGGAGCCACCGGGCTCCGAAAGCCCCGGAAGCACAACTTTCCCAGCAGCATTTGGGAAGCTAGACTGAGTTCTCTGTCAAGTTAATGGAGTGACCTTCTTTGAGGTTCCGGACAACCCAGCCTCATGTTCAGAGGCAGAAGGCTCTCCCGGGATTTGTGAGCTCTTAGTTTTTATGTCTGTGCCTACCCAGCACTGCACCCAGAAGGTGACACTCAGCATATGGTGAAGGAATGAATGAGGCACAGTTTGTTGGTAGTATCAGCTTCATGATGCGTGGTATTTACCTAATACAGGAAGAAGACTAGGGAGAGCTACTTTTACTATTTTCTAATAAAAAAGTCTTCTCCCATGGGTGACTTTATGACCTCTATTAGCAAAGGGGCAAGGGGGAAACAACAAAATCTTATGGTCATTTCAATGTACGCTCTCTCCAACCATCTGCCCTTTCAAGAAGTCTCACTTGAGAAATATCTGTAATAGGTGAGCAACGGTAATGTCACTGAATAAAGATTGATGGAAACAGGTATAAACCCAAAATGTTTTTAGTGCCAGAAACACTGTTTGCTCAACAATCAATGACATCAAGGGACTTAAACATTTCCCACAGAGGTCAGCAGTTCTGCAAGTGATGCACTGAAATTCGCACCTCTGCCAGACGCTCTATTCCTGGCATGAAAAAGAAAAGATCAAATCTGTTAACGCCAGTACCCAGAGGAGGCAATTTTGCCTTTTCTGGTTATTCAAGTTTGTCATTCTCCGAAGAGCCAGCGTCTGGAGGTTTGTTAGACTTGTTATAAAATTTAAAAGCTTTGTTATAAAATTTATAAATTCCTTTTACTTGTTTTTCACTCCTGGAACTGAAACTGTGGCCTGCAGATGTCTGTCCTGTGTGAATCTTAGGCGTGCTCCTGTTTCAGCACGTATTGTTGTTGTTGCCATAATTGGCCATATCTTGAAGCAAACCACCTGGACTAAACTATATCCTTGGTTTTCTTTGTGATTTTTTTTTCCTGTTTCTTTTCTCTTTTTTTGGCTTAGGAAGATTCGCCCTGAGCTAATATCCATTGCCAATCTTCCTCTTTTTGCTTGAGGAAGATTCACCCTGAGCTAACATCTGTGCCAATCTCCCTCTATTTTGTATGTGGGTTGCCATCACAGCATGGCCGCCAACGAGTGTTGTAGGTCCATGCCCAGAAACCAAACCTGGACTGCTGAAGTGGG
The DNA here is from genome assembly GCA_031878705.1 of Tapirus indicus. Classification (NCBI taxonomy): domain Eukaryota; kingdom Metazoa; phylum Chordata; class Mammalia; order Perissodactyla; family Tapiridae; genus Tapirus; species Tapirus indicus. The sequence continues at coordinate 22,333,203 of CM062935.1, forward strand.
GTGCACCGAACTTAACCATTAGGCGGTGCAGCTGGCCCTGCAATTTTAAAATATCGTCCTTTGTTGCTATAGCACCTGTTATCTGAGAATCATGATTTTGGAGTCAAAGTATTTGAGAATAGAAAATAAATATAATAGTGTAACATTTGAGTGCTAAGTGCTTTTCCTTCCTTTACTTCACTGAGTTATCACAACCTATGACCTGAGTACCTTATTATTTGTGTGTTGTGAATGAGGGGAGTCATTAGCCAAAGTTAGATTCCAGACCTGTCCAGAGCCTGCAGTGTGCTCCCCATCCACTCTCATGCTCCAAATCCACCTTACCTGCTCTATATGTTTTCCTTTAATATAGCACCTATCAACTTCTGACATACAAAATAATTAACTTATTGTTTATTGTCTCTCCCCTCACTAGAATGTAAATTCTTTGAATGCAAGAATTTTCTTCTGTTCTATTCATTGATATATCCCAAGCTCAAGAACAGAGCCTAGCATGTAGTAAGCCTTCACTGTAGATTACAATTGTTATCATTACCTGTTTATCTACTGTACTGTGCCACCTCCATGCGTGTTTCACTGGTGGAAAAACTGAGGTCAAGAGCCACCTGGTGACTTACTAAAGATAACACAGTGAGCAAGTTGGCAAGAAAAACCAGATCTCCTTACCACCAGCCCAATTCTTTGCCTAAATCCCAATTCAATCTTGCTGCACTTTTATTATGCTATAAAATGAATAACTGTTTATGAGTTCATTCCCGGGCACATTATTGTTTTTATATCACATCAAAGAACCCGAGACAGGCAAAAGATATAGCCCTATTGATTGTTCTCAGAAACTCAACTTTTCCATCCCACAAGGAATCCATGCTTAAGGCTCATTTTGAGGCCAGGAGCCAGCCTCTAATAAAGGACTGTCTCCAACAAGTCTACCTCCATGTCGGGGCAGGTCGCTGTTTGGTTTTAGGAATCTTGAAATCAATCTGAATTGAGGACACTTTTCTGTTCCCCTCCACCAGACTCTTACAGAAGCTTAGAATTGACCTCAAGTCAAAGTGCTGAGATGTTTTCAGCTCTTGGATGCTCAGTAGGTGGGTGTCTTCTAGAGAAAATCCAGATGCCACAGGAAGTGGCATGAGAGTGACTCACTCCTACCTACCTGAATCAGGCATTGAATCTGTGGGCCTGATGTGTAGGGGTGAAATCCTGGGTGATGGCTGAAGAAGCAAGTGACAGCTGTAGAAGTAAGGGTGTGTTAAAATAAGGGGTTTTGTTTGGCTTTCTGAAAGGAGGAAACACTCCAGAGCCTGTCAAGAGAATGCATTTATTTGAGCTTGAATTATTTTCTCATCACCAGCAACGGAACACACTTCCTCATCCTCATATTAATATCTCCTTCTGTTTAAAATGGAATATGTCCTCTCAGTAGAAGACATATGGAGAGAGATTTTTCTGCTTTTGATGATGTGCCTAGATTACCGTCACACCCAATCGCAAGGCTGCTGGCCAAAAGTGAGGGACTGATTTGTGATTTTAAGTCAGGTGGCACATATGCATTAAACCTATGACCTTGAATTGACTAGCACCATGCTCTATTAAGGCATACACTAGTCTTTCAGGGCAATGATAATAATAACTACAAGTTTTCATAAAGCTCTGTATACTTTCTCTTACATTTTAAAATTTTAGATTATTATAAAATCATCCTGCGTTAGGGCAGAGATTCTTATCGCCTCCATTTAATCAGTTAGAAACCTGAGTTAACAGACGCTAATGACATGCCCTAGCTCACATAGCTGGTAAATGACAAATCCCAAATCCAAGGCCCTCTGGCTCTCACTTCTTTCTACTATGACATTCTGCTCCTGCCCACATGGTATCTCCACCTGGATGTCCTGTAGGCTTCTCAAATACATTACCAAATTCATTACCTTCCCCTCTCAGAAAAAGCCATCCCTTTTCCTCCTGCTTATTTAATAACTGCCCTTCCTCCAATCACTCACCCTGGAAACTTTGGAGTCCCCCTTGAACATCCTTCCTTTCTCCTGCCACACTTCTTAGAGTTAAGCCCGGATTTTCATTTTTGAAATGTCAGTCAGAGCTCTCCTCTCATACCTGTTGTCATGGGTTCTGCCTTGATTCAGGCCTTCATCATCTCTTGCTTGGCCCACACTAATATTTGATAGTTTGATTCATTCAACAAACTGTCTTTGAACTTCTGCTATGCACCAGGCGCTGTGCTTGATGCTAGGGAGACTGTTCTGAGCAAAAAGCAAACACGGACGTTGTTTTCATGGTGCTTTGCTCTCTAATTAGTAGTAATCAAATAATCACTCCAACAAATGTAAAAGAGCAACTATGACAATTGCTTCAAAGGCAAATACATGATCCCCCTTCTGGCAGTTCCAGGACAGAGCGATATTTCTAAATCATAAATATGATCATGGCACACCCTGTGCTTTAAAAGGTTCCTGACTGCCCACTGCCTACATGATAAAATCCAAACAGATCAGCCTGGTGTACATGTCTCTTCATGATCTGGCTCCAAGTGCTAGATTAGGTTACAAGCCGCTGCAACCTCCTTTCTCCCCCACCCCTCACTCAGTTAACTCATCCTATGACTAAGCCATGTCTGATATTCTTCCACATCTTGCCATTCTGGAAGCAGCTCTGCTCCTTCATTCTTCCACGTCTTGGCTTAAGCAAAGCTCTCTTCCAGAAATGCAATTCCTCCAGCTATGCAAGGAGATATCTTACACTTCAGACTCGGCTTAAATCCCCTTCCCACTCCCTGGATGTAATTAATATCTCCTTATGTTTTCTAACACGTGTTCCACACCACTCATGTAGCACTTTTTCCATTGGAATATAGATAGTTACTTTCTCTTTCTACCTCCCTCCCCCACCAGATTGTGAACCACTCGTGGGCAGGGATTGTTTTAATTAATATAGGTTTGAAGTTTATTTTATTGCATAGAATGGGACCATAAATCCATAATAGAGGATATAAAAATATTTTGTTCATTTGTCATTTCTTTTCACCATGAGTCTCTAATTTCTCGTGAGCACTCCTTTCCCCATAATTTAATTTCAAGAATTTTTCTCTCCTGGTTTTTTTTTCTTTTTCAGAAATCATATGTAAATAATTCCAGAGGCCTTTATATGATCATATTCTACCATGTGTCTTCTCTTTTCTATGCACAGTATGTTCCGCCAGCCCTCCTGCTCTTTAAACCTCTGGCAACAGACAGGTTTTTAAGATTTGCACAATCCTTGGTTAAATGATTACAAAATGGCCTACCAAAATATGGGAAAGGTGTTCTTTGGGAAGACTTTCATCTGTTTGTTTAATGGGAGTAAAGCATAAGGAATGGATGAAGTAACTGTCAACTCTGTGTCCATTCCTTCCTAACCTTGGCTAAGTCTAGATCTTGTAGCTTGAACATAGCTTGAATCATGATTATTACCAATTGGTACCCGGGGTTTGCAACAGGAAATTGAGAAATGCATGAGAATAGTTGAGAATAGTTCCTTGAGAAACTGATTTTACTAAGTGATAAGAATGGTAGAAGAAAAATGTAGTGATTAACTAAAAACAGACTCTTAGAAAGGAGGTAAGATTTTCTTAAAAAATGTACACTTCTTAAGGATCTATAGATTTCTAGAATCTGGCAACTGAAATGAAACATTTCTTAGAGATTATCAAATTTCCTATTCTACAACCTAATAGAGAAACAAAGTCATAAAGTACAGAATCATGGCCAGATTATTTATGTAGGTCAAAATAATGGATAGATATCTTTGCAAAATATAAAATAAAAATATTAATAGCCCAGCAGAATTGCTGTAGAGAACAAGCTATTATTCACCATTTTCATTACTGAAGGACATGACAATGGGATTGTGCATAACCAAAGTGCTCACTCACACTGGTGCATGTACCAAGAGACGCTGATTCTCTCAACCTTAGGGACGGGACTCCCAGGTCAGTCCCTCCATCCATGAGCAGCCTCAACTATTTACCTAGAATGACAGACAGGCGTAATCATTTTCAATGTATGCCTTAATTTTAAAACAATGAAGACTTGAATGTTGATAATAAGGATGCCATTTGGGTAAACATTGGAAATTCGAGGATAAATACTGTTTCGTTTATTCATTGCTGTGTAATAAACGACCCCCAAAACTTAGTGGCTTAAAACAACAACCATTTTATTTCATATCACAATTGTGAGTGTTGGGCTCACAATTGCAGCAGGGCTCAGCTGGGCAACTCTTCAGCTTCACTTGGCACTGAACGTGGTTCCTATGTGGTATTCAGCTGGTGACAGGGCTGGCCGCAGACAGCTTTACTCACATTTCTAGTGCTTTGGCAGGGATGGCTGGAAGAGTTGGCTCAGCTGGGCCCTCCTCCCTCTATAGATTCTCAAGGCTTCTCTCCATGATCTCTCCTGCAAGGTAATCAGACCTCTCAACAGACCAAGTAGAAGCTGCCTGTCCTCTTATGGCCAAGCCTAGAACTGGCATAGCATCATTCCACTATTCTCCACTGGGCACAGCAGTCACAAGCCAACCTAGATTCACGAGCAGGGGAAAGAGACCCCCATCTCTCACTGGGAGGAGGTGTCAAAGAATTTGTAGCTGCCTTTAATTCACCAGAGTGTTACCAAAATTACTTCATATATTTGATTTAGGATTTGTACTTTAGATTTAAAACCTAGCAGAATAGATATTTGTTCATTCCGTTATTTAAAAGGTATTTATTAAGCACTTGCCTGTTATGTGCCTAGCACTGTGCTATCTACTGAGAGAGATTGAGAAGAAATACAGAGCACAGTCTCTCCCCTCCAGGAATTTGCATCTAGATATGAACACAAGACAAACACACAGCAAGCAATTAGAGTATGTAATAATATAATTAAAGTGGCAAAATGCACATCATAGACCAGTGTGGCCAACACAAATGCCTGCAGGGTTCAGGCAAGCACAAATAAGAGTGAAGTGAGCTCATCTGGGAATAGTAGGAAGTGTGATGGGGACTGGGAGAACTGGAGAGTTCATGCTGTATCTAAAGAGGCAGCTCTGCTAAGCTCCAGCCAATTATTGCCACTTGAGAATGTGGGACAATGATGCCACAACCGCCAATTTTTCAAAGTATAAATCTCCCAATTTTAAATGTTAGCAATTAATGCAAATTAATTGATTCAAACAGACCACCAGTTTTCAGCCCCTAAAATGGATAATAAGTGCTTTAAAGATTCATGAGAAGAATAGATGAAGTTAGTGTAGGGCAGTGCTGTTTAAAGTGTGGGCTGCAGACCAGGGCCAGGTTGTGAACCATTTATTACTGATCTACAATGGAATAAGTAAATAACTTAGGAATAAGCATTTAGGCTCGCCTAGCATTTTAATATCCACACCTGTAATTGATGCAGTTGTCTGGTTGGGGACAGACCAACTTTGGTGTTGCAGAACTTGGGCTGTGAGCTGTATTTGGTGTGAGTTGCATGCTAATCATGCACAGTAGGACCACATGTGACCAATCACTGGAACAGAGCCCCATAATGAGGCCCTGTGGAGAAGTTGGACCTCAAGTAATAAGTAGAGTTGGGATAAGCACAAGAGAACAGAAAGCTTTTCTCAATATTAGGACTAGCATGCCCCAAACTCGGAGTCAGGAAAGTAGTGAGAGTAATTAGGAGAGAGTTTATTTATGAGAGGTGTTATAAAAGGTAAGGAAGATTGGGTAGTGATTATAGAGAGCCTGGGATGCAGCCTTCTGCACTGGAATTTATCTTGTGAGGAATGTGGAGCCATGGGAAGTCTTTGAAGGGAGATGGACATCACTAACCTCCTAGAATGCCCTTTCCCCTCTTTTCTCCTTTCTTTCAAGGCCTAATTCAAATTCCACCATCTCCAGGACCCATTTATGCAACAGTGATCACTCCCTTATATGAAACCCCAAAAATCTTTTATTCTGCATCAACTAATACTTTCTACTGTTAAGTATCTTTCTGTAAGGATATTGTCTTTCCTCCCTAGTATTTTAAGCACTTTGTGGGCAAAAACTCCCTTACTCAGCTCTGAGTCTCCCTCAGAATCTGGCACAATCTCTTGCCCGTAGCAGATATTCATTTGGACGTGTAGTTTGTTTAGGGAGATGAATCTGATAAGAGTGTTTTGAATAAATTAGAGCAAAAGAGTAGAGAGAGACCAGATAAGGTCTGTTGCAAGGGGCTAAGAGATGAATGCTGGGACCAGAGACTGGAAAGGAGAAAGGAATGTAGGGGAGTGTGTACTGAAGGAATGTTTATGTATATGTGTCATGCACACAAAGTCATGTCAATGGTTTCCTGAATTCTCACACCACATTTATACATAGCTGATATTTTATTTATCAAGAAATATTCAGAATAAGCCCCATTACTTAAGTTTTCCAGATGACTGAAACTTACTCTTTTAAGCCCCTAAATAGATTTTTTAAATCTCTCATGGTACAATCAGTTTATTTATTATGCTACAGCACGTGTGCCCCTACACTAAATGGCTCCAGCCTGCTGAAATTCAGTGCTTTTTTTGTTTCTTCAGTCCTCTACCAACTTCCACTAACTGTACTATCTATATAGGTCCTTGCTACTTCTATCCTTCACAGAACTTGTTCTGAGTGAGGAAGAAAAGATACTTCATGCATATCCATGGAGTGGAGAGCACTTGGTAACAACTAAAGCCTTTTACTGACATTTAGATTTATTTTAGTATTCTACATCAAAGGTCAGCAAACTTTTTTTACGAAGAGCCACATAGTAAATATTTTAGGCTTTGTGGGTCATGTGATCACTATAGCAACTACTTAACTCTTCCACTATAATTTGAAAGCAGCTATAGACAATACATAAATGAATGGGTGTGGCTGTGTTCCAATAAAACTTTATTTACAAAAACAGATGATGGGCTGGATTTGCCTTATAGGTGCTATAGTTTGCCAACAGCTGTTCCAGATTATTGAAATTGCCAGAGCCTAGCTTTTGAAATAGAGGAGTTTGACTATAACTTGGTGATTAAACAAAAAAAAAATTTAAGCAGAAATAGAAAGATTTTTTTCTTGTGCAGAGAAGTTGTATTCCTCTAGCTTGATCATTCTTACTCAGGTTTTTCTTTTTAATTTAATGATTCAAATAAATTCTCCTTATATCTAACAGCCAGCCTTGATGGTCTAGTGGTTAAGACTGGGTGCTCTCCGGCCGCAGCCCAGGTTCATTTACCAGTCAGGGAACCACACCACCGTCTGTTGGTTGTCATAATGTAGCAGCTGTGTGTTGCTGTGATGCTGAAAGCTGTGCCACTAGTATTTCAAATACCAGCAGGGTCACCCATGATGGACAGGTTTCAGTAGAACTTCCAGACTAAGCCAGGAAGAAGGACTTGGCCACCCACTTCTGAAAAAAATTGGTCGTGAAAACTGTGAATAGCAGTAGGGCATTGTCTTGTATAGCGCCGGATGGACAGTGAGAGGATGGTGCAAAAAGACCGAGTGGGGTTCTGCTGTGCTGTACACAGAGTCGCTACAGGAGCTAGATCAACTCAATGGCACTAACAACAAATAGCATCTAAAAACTGCAGTAACAGCTGACTCCCTCTTTTAACCTTTCATCTGAGTAGTAGTTCTATCCAACCTCCACCTCCAGCCGTTGTTTGCACTCTATTCCTCTTCTAGTTTATTATGTCCATACACTGTAAGCCACTGTCTCCTACACTACTGATTTCACTAAGAAATGGGAGCTTTGTCATTAGCCAGCAAGTCCAGGGAAAGAATTACAATTTCATAAGTGCTATAGCTTTAAAGCAAAGATAAACAACAGCTATCTGTATTGAATTCAACACTAAGTTTACTTTACCTCCCCCTCTTGATTTCCAAAATAAACACCAAGCTTCTAAAATCCATACTCATGGTGTATAGCATCCTGCTTATATGCCTATTAAAATGCTTCCTGCTTCAGTGACATTTGGAGTTTCTCTGAGGCAAAGAAGATCTGTCTCCTTAAGCCTCTTTAGCTGAACATTCACTGCAAGATGAAGTCCTTGACAGTGTTGCCTCTTTAGTTGTAAATGTCTCCACCAAGGGCACACACTGTTACCATCAGCTCTAACATGCTGCAGGAGCCATAGCCTTGGCCCACAGGCTGCTAGATGTCGAAACGAAAGATCTTGACATCCCAGCATAGAAAGTGAACAACAATGTGAAATATAATTGGTTGCTGTCTAAAGTGACATTGTGGTCAGCCAGACTTCTGTCTCTATGTGGAGCCTTTTTGCCACAAGGACATGACTGATTCTATTCCCTGTGTTTTATTCTGTCAATCAGGTAATCTGTGTCTTCTCGGGATTTCATTCTGAATAATCCATGACTGAGATGAATGAATCCCCAGTAACTCTTGCTTGTTTCCACTAGGATATTATTCCTTGAGGCCACCACTGGATATCTGGAAAAGCATGGGAATATCATAAGCACATTTGCATCTAATTCATGAACTCTACTCTCAGATTCCAAGTAAAGTTTAAGATCTTGTTTTTGTGTTATCCTGAAACTTTTCCCCTCTTGAGTGTTTTTTTTAGTTCTTCCCTATTTCTTTCCTGAACCCACCGGAATTGGCCTAGACCTGCTCATCTTATAGTCAGATGAGAGCTAAGGAATAAGACAATAGGAGCCCTATAAGCCCTGCTTGTCCCTTAATAATGCCAGGGTGTACAATTATGCAAGGGCCTCCATTCAGAAATCAGAAGATCTAGATTCACTTCCAGGTTCTGCTCCTTGAGGTTCTAGAAGAGATCTTGCTCAGAGCATCTGTGAAAATTAACAAGGTAGTGAATTTCGATTATCTGTTGCTGCCTAACAAACTGCCCCATATTTTAGAGGCTCAAAACAACAACAGACATTATTTGGTTATGATTTTGCAATTTGGGCAAGGCTCAGCAAGGACCTCTTCTTTTTTCCCACATGCCATCAGCTGGGGCTGGGAGATCCACATCCAAGATGGCACACTCAAATGGCTGCCAAGTTAATCCATGCAGTCGGCTGGTTCTTCACCTGGGTTGTTGGCTGGGATCCTCAATTCTCGTTCGTGTGGGCCTCTCCATATAGCAACCTGGGTTACTCATAGTATGGTGACTGGGTTCTAAGGAGGAGGAAGCAGAAGTTTCCAGTCATCCCAAAGATTAGGCCCAGAACTGGCCTAATGCCATTTCTGCCATATTCTGTTAAACAAAGCAGTCAGTCATGGGCCTGGCCCAGATTCAAGGAGTAGGAAAAAAGACCCCACCTCTCAATGGGAGGTAGGAAGAGGGGCTGTGACAAAGAATTTGTAGCCATCTCTCGCATAGTGTATGGAAAAATACTTCAATTTCCGTGGGGATCATTCATGGTTTTGTAGTTCCTGAAATATAAATTTTATCCAACAAGAATCAGATTTAAATCCAGTATTTTATCTCTTTGCAAAAATGTGAGATCCAGCCTCCCTGAACTCTTTTGTGATATACCATTCTCCTTTATTAAATGGGAAGGGATTTGAGAGTTGTTGGGCATCTATTGGGTGCAAGACCCATAATATATGCTCTCTCATTTACTGTATTTCATTGCATCTGAGATGCACTTTTTTTCATATTTTAACATTTCTGCATTGTACATTTTACAATATAGGTCATTGGCAGTCTTGCATGCATGCATTTGGCTGTGATTGTTCATATTTTCATCACTTCACTGAAGTTATATATAGTAATATACTATTAGTACTTCACCTGTTTAGTTTAATTGCTATTTAAAAATGTCTTCAGAAATATTGCACTTCAATTTGGCATTGAAGCAAAAATTTATCATGTATGCTGAAAGTCATGGAAATAGGGCACCATTTAGTGAGGCAAATGTTTGACATTGGCGGAATGACCTCGATTTCATATATTTTTGGAAAGCAGCAATTGTGAGCTTTACACTACTTAAGACAGAAAGATACCACAAGTAGACGAAGGTGTGTTGGGTTTCATGACTGGAATGCATGCAAAAGGATTGCCTATCATACAGGACACTTGTACCTGAAGGCGGAGATGAAAGAAATCTCAAAGCAACAAAAGGCTAATATTGTGCCTTGTCCAGGACGATCAAAAAAGCATTGTGTCATAGTTTAATTAGCGGTGAAAGGTTCGTTTCCTTTCTTAGTGGTACATTTAAAAAATCTGCATCTTGGATTCAGTGAAAAATAGTAGTTCTCATAAAAACATCTGCAAAACACACATGCATTCCTTTTACAGCTGATGAAGCCATGGCTCAGAGAGGTTAAGTAACTTGACTAGTCTCAAAACTAGCAAGTGGAAGAACCTGTTATTTTCATTATCCCACACTGATTCCTTAAAATTGTAGGGCAACATAGGTTGGTGGTTCTGGAAAGGTATGAATGTTGTGCGGTAACAGCCATTCCATTTCCTGTCTCCAACAAACTTCAAAACTATGAATGCAATGCTGTTACAGTCCCCCAAAACCAAACCTGAACTCTCTAGAGAGAGAGCTTTTCATGGGTCTGGGACTGCCCAGGATTCCCTCACAATCTTGTTGAAAAGAGTAACTAATAAAAAAGCTTATTTGTGTAGAGAGTTTTATAAGGAACCACGTAATGCTAAATAATGAGAGTAACTGCTCTGAAATGGGAATCATTTAAAATAGGAAATATTTCTCAACCCTTGAGGCCAGGAATAGGTTTTGGGGAAACTTGCCCAAGCTATAATCTTAAGGCAGTACATTAAACATTGCTTGGCCCCTTACATAAGAGAGCTATGGTTTGGGCCACTGGCTGCTCACTGACCCTAAGGAAACACCAGGAGCTTCCTCTCCCCCTCTCTGAGCCAGCACCATTGTGGGGCCACAGTGGGCAGGAGCAAGAGCCTACCTCCCTCTTCTGCATTTCCACTGAAAAGGGGGGCAAAGCAAAGATTCCTACTGAGTGAGTCTTCAGTGAGAGAGACTTTATCACTTCTACTACAGTCCTTCATTATTTATCATATATTTGCACAGCTTGCAGACTATGCTGAGTGCTCCAGGACTGTACAAAGATGCATAAAATATAAGCCCTTCATATATGAAATTTCCCTAACTAGGAGGGGGGAATGAGGCTGGGGCAGAGTTCCCAGTCATATCTATAAACAGCGATGAGCGCTCTCCTTCGCTCTGCTCCGCTGGAATCTTGCCCTTCTCTAATAGCATGAGGGTGTTATATGGTAGTGGTTTTTCTGAGTGCATATCTCTCAGTAGACTGGGAGCTTCCTGAGGGCAGTGGCAAGGGCTATTTGTTATTCATCTTTACATCCCTGATGTTTCACATAGTGCCTAGTACAGCAATTAAGAAATGATGTTTATTTATCCCATTTGCTCATCCATTCATTCAACAAAACTATTCAGAGGTTCAGAACAGGAAGAGATAGGCTTTGTGGGAATATGTGAAGCCTTCTTGAAGCAACCTGTGAGCTAGCCTTGTAGGAAGGAGAGAATTTGGGCAGGAGGATAAGGAAGGAAGCAGGGACCATATGAACAAAGGAAGGGCAGTATGGGACAAATTCCATCAATTACTGTGTCTGGATGCAGAGTGGTTAAGGCTGGAAGGATAGGCTGAAGTATGACCATAGAGGGCCTGGAATATTAGGCCAAGTATTTTTTTTCAAATGGGATGCCATTAAACACAATCCCCTCCTCTCCTCAGGAGGCAGCATTGCTCAGGAGGATATCAGGAAATATGCATAGTGGGTTTCTCATTAGAAAAACGTGTCCATCTTGCAAATAATGCAAAATGCTGCATTAGCAACAGCAGACTCCAGGTCTTGTCTGTGATGCTGACGACACTTCCTTAGGGAGGCGCCAGCACACTGTAACTAAGAGCCAGAGTACCAGCTTCCATCCCGCTCCATCAGAGGTGATCCAACTTCCTTGCGCCTGTTTTCTGGGTTTCAAAGTGGAGCTGATAACCATATCAACCTCAAAGCTATTATGAGACTTAAAGGAAATGATGCATGGAAACCTCTTGGAGCAATACTTCTTGGCACATAAGGGTTGCACAAATGTTAACTATTATTATCCCTTCTCTTCCATGTACCTTGGTTTCCTCATCCAAATGGAGATAATAATACCTGTCTCAGCCCATTTCTCCTGGACCTTGACAGAATAAAATGCAATTAAATAGGTGAAAGCAATTTGGAAGTTAAGTGCTGCGTGGTGGCAAGGTGGTGGTAAGGGGATGTGAATTACCATAGTCTTAGCTGAAAGGTAATCCCAAGAGCCTGGGCAGGAAGGTAGGGAGCTCACATATCTCCAGGCCGTTAGCCAGAGGTGTGTGTACATGAATGGCTTCTCTAGCTACAGTATGTCAAGATGAGGGCCTTAGCATTTGACTGGTCCAAGATGACATAAAGATAGGAACAGGGGGGATCTACTAAGCAAGAAATAAATACGGTTTAAGCCCCGCAGCCTTGCAAGCAGTGTAATTTCAAACATCATAGTCTTGGACATCTGGGCTCTATTACCTGAAATCCCATTAAACCTTCAGTTTCATAATTCTGTGTAGAACCTGGTAAATTGCAAGATCCTGCTGATGGCCATCAGCCAGTTCAAGCAATTAATCGCAAGTGTCCCCAAGCAGGTTTGCAACTCATGCCAAGTGGATTCTTTAAGGGGAAACTGTATACACAACAGAAATAGCCCAATTCACGCAGTTTCATAGCAATGTGCTTTGTAGCTTTGCCAGCACAGAGAAATCATCTGTTATCATTAAGACATCCGAGCCTCATAACTTTTTCCTCAATGGAAATTAGTACTCACCAGCCCAGGGAAGATCCCCCACTTTGTTAACTGTAATATAGACTGTAACCTTCTGAGAGCTGATGAATCCATTTTAGACAAAACTAAACCCTAGCCTTTCTCCAGCCTCAGCATTTTCTCATTTGGGGGAACTCAACTTGAACTGAGCTCTTTTTCCTTTTGAACTTTTCTAAAATGTCTAGACTGTTTGCATTTGTTCCTGTGTTGCAGGCTGAAGGGCCAAAACCCACAGCAAAGAAATAACCTTGGGGCCTGTCTTCAGAATCTTGCTAGACATACCCCAAGGTGAAAGGGCCCATACCGAAATAACTATTTCTCATAAGATTTCTTGCTTGGTTTTGCCAACTCAAAAGGGTTTATGTAAACGAGATAATCTTGTGTACTTCAGAATGTTTATAAAGTCTTTCCTAATTACTATTTTGTTTATAGAGTGATTCTGGGAACATGATGGGGAACAGGGTTTGATCCCTCCCTACAGAAAGCAGGAACAGGGAGGGTGGGAATCAGAATAAATTTACAATATGGGTGAGAGGATTTGTGGCTTCACTTTGCTTTTTAGGTTTCTTCTTTCTGAAACTTTTTTACTAAATCTCTGAGTCTCAGTTTTCTACTCCACAAAGCTGCTGGCTACAAAGCTGCTAGGCACATGTGACCGTTTAGATTTAAATGAATTAAAATGAAATAAAATTTCAAATTAATTTCCTCTAGGTACTAGCCACATGCCAAGTGCTCAACAGCCACATGTGGCTAATGGCTGCCGTATTGGACAAAGCAGATACAGAACATTTCTATCATTGCAGGAAGCTCCATTGGACAGTGCTGCTCCAGATTAAGGAGCCCTAAGGCCTTGCTGCTCAATGTGGTCCACAGACCAACAGCACTGATATCACCTGAGAGCTTGTTAGACCGGCATGATCTGCATTTTAACAAGATAGCCAAGTCACTCATATGCACATTAAAATTTAAGAAGCACTGTTTGAAAATACCCTTCTACTCTAAGATTCTATGTGGTGAAATCCATCATTGTTTTCAACATTGTTTGTTCATATTCATGTAGCTTCTACAGCATTATTTCAAAAAGAGACACGTTAGCCCCTTGAGACTTGGCATGCAAAAGGAGAAACATTAAGTATACCTTGTAAACTCTTTAAAAATTGTGCTTTTTCTCTTGGAAAAGCAGCAGGATCTGGAGAATTTTTTTTGAGCATATTTTTTCTAAAGAAGTGAATCTTGAATGTTTTCCAGTGAAGAAGTTATTGGATTGGTCAAAAGAGAGGCCTTTGAGATTAAAATAAGATTAAATAGAGAGAAAGACAAAGAAGGGAATAGATGAACTTAAAAAACTATAAAAGGAAAAGGAACTTGACTTATTCAGGCAGTTAACAAACAGGAAGGGCACCATACTCCGTGACTCAGTGAGGTCGGGTGCAGAAGCAGGGAGAGAAATTAGGAAACGATCCCTCAGAATATGCTCTGCAGGCCAGTCTGACATGGTGGAGGTGGAGGGGAATTTCACTGGCAACCTGGATTAAACTTTGAAGTGTGTTTTCATGCTCTCATGAGATTCATTGTTGTTCGTGCCAGTAGACAGAGTTTTCTTCCGGAAGGTTCCGTGGGCTTAAAGAGTGGCTGTTGGAATTTAATGATTTGAAATGCTTGCTCCTGTCCAGTGCAGAGAATGGAATCACGGGGATTACCTCTAACTAATTGGCTGTACAAACACATCCCTGCTGAGAGCATCTGGCCTGATGATACTTCCTCCCAGAAATGCATCATCTCATATTAATGTGGTGCAAGGTGGTAGCCACTATTGTCGGCAGGCTTTTAGTTCAAGATGGCCATAAAGCTAGGAGAGGTTTTGCCATTTTCCTGGGAAAATCATGCCCTGAGGCTGAAGTTGATAGATGTCCTAAATTATCACAGAGAATTCATAGAGTTCAGATGCTTGCATACACTGAAATTCCTAAACCAACTCTCATTAGACAACAGTACTATTCTGCCCTTACTTTAAAAAACTGCTAACAACACTCATGTGGCTTCCTCCATACATTCATTCATTCATTCAACAGACATTTCAAGAACACCTCTGATATTCTAGGCATTCTACTATACACTGCAGAAAGAAAAAAATAAGATATACTCTTTGCCTCAAGAAGCTTGGGGTTAGGAGCGGTGGTACTTAAAGAGTGGTCCTCAGACCAGCAACATCAGTGTCCCCTGTAAGCTTCTTAGAAATGCAAATTCACAGACTCATTCCAGACCTACTGACTCCGATTCTTCCCATTTGGGGCCCAAAATATATGCTTTACGAAGCTCTCGAGGGGATTTCTAAGTACAGTAAAGTTTGAGAAGCATTAGTCTATAGACAATCACACATCAGATGATTCTAATATCGTATGATAAGTGCAATGATACGGATATGAAACTCCCCGAGCCATGCAGCCCCCAAGGCAATGTTGGGCATTTTAGTAAGTGCAATGGGATAAATGTCACTTATTCTTGTTTAATTGATGCATGAATCAGCCTGTAGAAACTAAGCAATACTGGGATGATGGAACATACCTAAGTCCCTAGGACTTTCAATGGGTTGGATAGCTTGCTCAGGTCTCCCCACTCCTGTCTGCCCCACTCTAAAACTTAATATTTGGATCACTGCACTATATTAAATCCAGGATTCTTGGTGTTTTATTATATAAAGCAAACAAGACTATAAACCAAATTTGCCCACAGTCGACACACTCTTCCCTGTCTGACGGACAAATAACTACTCTTTAAGGACTGAGGAAAAGACGTAGGTGCTTCCATGGATTTGTGCCAAGCTGGCTTCCTGAGAATCACTGAGCCGCTTGTTAAACATAGAGATTTCCAGATCTCCCCCTGGACATTCTGAATCAGTGGAAATGGAGAGAGGCTGGACAAAATAAAAATCTTAAGAAGCGTCTTGAGGTGAGCCTGATGCAGTCAAGTTTGAGAACTTCAGGCTGAAATGTCAGAGTTCTTAAAACCCTGGAATCCAGAGACTCGATTTAACCCACGGGAACTAGAGTTGATGTCTGAGAGGTTTTGAACCTCATAGTGTAGACTAGCAGCTGTGCAACGGTACGGGAACAAATACAGTGTCATTGGTTTTTTCCCTGGGGCTAAGGAAAAGGAGAGGGACAGCTTGCACACAAGTGCATTCTTTCTCTCACTCAGTGTGGGTGTGGGGCTGTGTCTGTGGTGGTCCAGCTTCACTCATCTCATGAACCCTCTAAAACTCTCCAGAGAGAGGGGGCAACCCAAGCCAATGAGGACTACAGAGCCAACTGCAGACTCTACTTATAGTATCAGGAGCCAGTCACATTCTAACTGAAACAATAAAACCAACAACTGAGAGGCTGGGGATGGAGGCCAAGGCCTTCCTATCCCATCTAGGTATAAATGACTGCCTGAAAATGTTCCCATGGGGCCTTGCAACCTCAAATTTCCTGCTTAGCACTTAGGAATCAACAGGCCCTGATCTGTCATAACCAGATCAAGGGTCACAACCTGGCCTGAAGGCTGCAGCCTGTGTTAGGTCCTTTATCACTCTAAGCCTGATTTGATTCATCTGTGGAATGAGCTCATGGTGTCTTCCTCCTTGGGTTGCTGCAAAATGGACACAGGTTCTTAGCATGAGGCTAGGTGTGTGGTAAGTACTTGGTTAACGATAGTGCTTACTGTTATGGTCATTGTTGTCTGTAGCCTCAGGGTTCTCCAGAGAAACAGAACCGATATTGGTTCTCCAGGGGATATTGGTTCTCCAATAGGAGATATGTCTATGTATCTATATCTGTATATCTCTCTATTGATACAGAGATAGATAGATCTATCTAAAGAGAGAAAGAAAGAGAACATGCAAAAGAGAGAGATGATAGCTAGATAATTACTATAAGGAACTGGCCCACACAATTATAGAGGCTGAGAAGACCCAAGATCTTCAAGCTTGAGACCCAGGAGAGCTGATACTGTAAGTTTCAGTCCAAGTCAGAGTACAAGTCCAAAGGCAGGAGAAGATTGATGTCCCAACTCAAAAACAGGCAGAGAACAAATTCTCCCTCACTCAGCCTTTTGTTCTACTCAGGCCTTCAGTTGATTGGATAGGGACTACCCACAATAGAGAGAGCAATCTGCTTTACTCAGTCTACTGATTCAAATGTTAATCTCACCCAGAAACGCCCTCACAGACACACCCAGAATAATGTTTAACCAAATATCTGGCCCCCAGTGGCCCAGTGAAGTTGACACATAAAATTAACCATCACAGAGTCATTGTGGTTTCCAGTTTACTAGGGGTTATGAGAAGTTACAGGCTAGTTTGTATGCGTCGTCTATTTTATTGCCCTTAACCCAGGTCCTCTGCCATCCTGATGTCCATTTCATCTGAGATTCTGGCCTTTATCTGCATGCAGTCAGATAGTAGGGTTGATTTCTTAATCATATCCTCAAAATGGTGGGGGGGACACCCCATCCAAACTATGGGCGGGCAGGTAGTGGCAGAAATGAAACCAGTGCAACTGAGAAGGCATGTGGCTTCTCTCACCGAAGGGCTGGTAGCGGAGTTTGGTTTTATTGCCGCATAAATCCTCCTCTGTACTTCTTTCATCCCCTAACTTCTCCCATACATGCTAATTAATTAATTGAGCATACCTGTTTAAATCATGCAATCTTGATTCTTATAATGGTATGCCTATGAGGGTTCTAAAAGTGAGAAGTGATTTAGTATCAGAGGTTTTGATTACAATGAATATAAAATCAAATAAAATGAGCAAATGATGAAGAGGGGGATGAGGTTTGAAATTAGCCTTATTTCCTGTACACACAAGAGGCACACTTAAGTTGGTTTTTATCTTGGTCTATTTTGGGAGTGATATATTTGGCTCACAACCAGGAATAGAAGATAAACAAGGACCTATATCCTCTAAACCAACCTCAGCACTATTGACATTTTGAGCTGGATAATTCTTTGATGTGGGGGGCTGTCCTATGCATTCTAGGGTGTTTGGCAGGGTACCTGACCTCTACCCACTAGATACCAGTAGTACCCCCCAAGTTGTGACAACCAAAGATATCTCCTGACATTCCAGATGTCCCCTAGGGGGCAAAATTGTACCCAGTTGAAAACCACTGCCCTAAACATACGAATGATTTTTAGACTGTTAAATAGAAATGTATTAACTTTCTCTAGGTCAAACCTCTTATTTATGATCCTTTTTGTATAGGATTCACATCTGATGAGCATTCTTTTATACAAACACAGCTACTTGCTTTCTCTCCTGCGTTCCTGTTGGAGTTAAGGAATTTGCTTTCCTAATACGTTTCCTACGGAGTCAGGAAAGCATTGTGGGGAGAACAGATCTGCGTTCTAGTCTCAGCTCTGCATTCCAGCAGGGTGGCTGTGGCAAGTTAATGGACCTGGCCTGATTTTGTTCCAGATGTGTTATGAGGATTATGCAATTCAGGCCTTAAAGATGGAAGTGAGGATTAGATGAGTAACTGCCTATAAAAACCTTAGTTGGGGGCCCAGCCCTGTGGCCAAGTGGTTAAAGTTCCACATGCTCCACTGCAGTGGCCTGGGTTTGCGGGTTCGGATCCTGGGTGAGGACCTACTCCACTCACCAGCCATGCTGTGGTGGTGTCCCACATACAAAAATAGAGGATAATTGGCATGGATGTTAGCTCAGGGCTAATCTTCCGCAAGCAAAAAAAAAAAAAAAAAGAGGAGGATTGGCAACAGATGTTAGCTTAGGACAAATCTTCCTCACAAAGAAAAATAGAGCACCTTAGTTGGCCCATTGTAGCTGCTGAATAAATGTTAGTTCTGCTTATTATTGGCTGTTAGGTGGGACAACTGATCTCACTCCTTTGGAATGTTCATCTCACACCTGATATAAATTGTCCCATGTCCAAGTGAAGTCACTTGAAAGACACTTTCAGATAGAAGATATGACCCTTCTTTTTGAATGGAAGATACTAAACAATCCTTTTAAGAGATGCAATCTCATTTCTTCGCTTCAGCCCATGAAAGGTGGGGCTGCTTGCACACAATATCTTTTCTTCTTCCCCAAACACACTAACCTCTTCAGCCCTTTGCTGCTGGAGTGGGGAAGGGTGGAGCTGGACACACTCAGTCCCAGAGCTAACTGTTCTTGAATCCTTTGCCAGGTTGGCCATTGCCCCCAGGCCGGCCCTTTCCTGCCTTTGAAGTGAACTCTCCTTATCATGGAACTGTCTGTTAGTGTCTGGACTAATCTGGGGCAGAGTGGAAGCCAGAGTGTGTTGACTGTGGCTTTGGCAGGCAAGAAGAGTGTCATCTATCTCCTGGAGGGTGCGAAGGCTTGACCTCCAAGTATGTTGTCTCTTTTTCCTGGCCCCCAACTGTGGCATTAGAATATTGACCTAGTTGTATCTGTAGTTTCTCTGAGAAATTTTGGAAATTTGTGGCAATATTAACAATAAATAGTAGCTGTCACCTAGAAGATAGGTACTATTTGCCAAACACCATGCAAAGTGCTTTTTCTATGAGCCCATTTTATCATCACAGCAACCCAGTGAGGTGGGGATCATAATCAGCCCTTTAAAGGTGAAGACATTGAGGTTTGGAGAAATTCATGTTTTCAACATCATGTAGCTGGTAAGTGGTGAGCCTGGGATGTCAACCCGGATCTGCCTGATTCCAGAGTCCATCCTCTTAATCAGTGGAATCTAATTCTTCTCTACTCATCCCAGACTCTGAAGTCATTGGACTAAAGAGGTAATTAGTTCCCAGAATACCTAAACTAGTAATGTTGACCCATCAAACAGAGATTTGAGAAAGAGCCCTTTACTGTTTGTTAGCTACAGATCCGTACATGGCCAGCACCAGGGTGCACATGTTCCGTGAGTAGTCCTTTGATGGTAGAGAAAGAAACTGGAGCAATCCCCTTCTCCATATGCAGACGTGAGTTAGGTGGGGGATCAGAATTGGCCACCTCAAGATGTGCCTCTCTCTACCTTGCTCTGAAGGAGGCTTTGACCTCCACCCCCCACCCCAACTCTCTAAAGGGATTTGGGATGGAAGGCCTGTCCCTGGGATGGGCGTTCACCTTGGATGACTCTGGGTATTGATAGACTGGGAGGGTCTTTGCTACACCCATTCCTATCAAAGTTCTGTTTACCAAACAGAACATTTGTAAGGAAAATCTCCATCTGTTGTAAAGGTATCTCCTTCTCTATACTGGGAAGAAGGGTGGATGACCTCATCTCTAGAAACTTGTCAATGTGGCTGACACTCCCAACTCCCCCAAAAATTCTGTTTGTCTATGTAAGAGGAGAACCTCCACCATTTTGTCGAGAGACACTCCCTGGTCTCTCCCATGTATACATGCTTTATAAAGCTTTGTTTGATTTTCTCCTGCTATTCGGCCTCATGTCAATTTAATTTGTAGTCCAGCCAGAAAGGACCCAGAGTGGGTAGAGAATGCTCTTTCTCCCCGTCAATTACAAGATTGAATCTCCTGTAAAATTAGGTATTGAATTAAGCCAAAAACAAAAGACACACTCTTCTTCTCCAACATCATTCCTTTCTTCATTAATTTCACAACTATTTATTAAGCACTTTCAGTATACTTGGCACTGCAGTTTGAATTAGGAAGGCACACAACAGTTAAGACATGGTATCACCCTCAAAAAACCTTGGAGGAAAGATGGATATGTTAAAATAAAGTGTTCATGGTAGGTTTGATGGTAAAGGTTTAAGATGCCATGCTGGCATATAGGGGAAACTTGTCAACTGTGCCTAGGGGGAGAGAAGGCTTCATATTGAATGTGACATGTGAGGTAGTCTTGAAAAGTGCAGGGGTAGGTGTTCACTAGTGTTAGAGGTTGTACAAAGAAGGCATCCTAGGAAAGGCTGAACAAAGTCTGCGAGTAACCAGTGCATACGAGGAGCTAGAAGGAGCCTGGGATGGCTGAAGCCCAGAGAATGGAGCCCCAGAAGTATACCATCTCAAACATCACAAGTTTCCCCTTTAAAGAGCCAGAGCTGTCTGATGCAAAATGCCATTTTACATTTTGACTTCATGTACCTTTTGTATACCTGAAGACATGATTCCTGTTGCAGATAAAAATCTCTAGCAAAGTGGTGACAGCAGAGCCAACCACTATATATACATCTGTGATAGAAAGACAACAGTTCAAGCCTTACTCTAGGCTCATACCTTACACATACAACATGAGTAAACAGGGGCCTCTTGTTCCCACATAAAGCCCAAGTCAGCATGGTGACACATTTAAATGAAAGACAACTAGCCACAAAAGCATCAAAGAGCAATGACTTCTTTCCTGATTCCATGGAAAGATGATCCAAAGGGCCTGATGCCATAGCACACACCTCTCTTTGACCATCCCTCTTCTGAAGGTCCTGCTCATATGGCAGCCATCACCCCAAATCTCCTGTCACTCCCTAAATCCCCAGTTTGTCTCTCTGTGGCTTCTACTTCTGTGCGTATTCCTATCTTGTAGGAGTATCTCTCTGCTTTTTCCAATATCTCTGTCTTTCTAACATGAATTAATTTAGCCTCTAATTTTCTTCTCTGCCCAGTGGAGCCCTTCATTGTGCTGATGGGGCTTATGGATAAACACAGAATCCTACTTAGAAGGTAGGAGAATGGGAAAGGCCCTGAATACTTATACTTTATATATTTGTCCCTGTCACTCCTGTATGTCACTAAAGTGGGACACTCCTTAGTCTGAGTACAGATTTGATCCTCACTAGCTGTATTAACTTAGGCAAATAATACCTCTAGATATTATTTCTTTATCCATAAAATGCAAATAATTCTGCCTATCCTAAGAGGTATATTGAGAACCACTGGTGAAAGAGCTTTAAAGTATAATAGACTCAGCTTATGTCCATGATTGTGTGTTATTATATGCTAAAATTAGACACACCCGCTTTCCATCAACTATTAGAGGCTCATGTGGAAAACATGGTTATTTGGAGAAGTAGCAACTGCGATAAATCTAGTTATGTACTCCTGACTCGGGATCCAAAGTATAGTAATTAACTGGAGTTCACTCCTTATTATCATTATTCACTTTTAAATTTTATTTTATAGGTTATTCTTAATACTGCTTGTCCAAAGTCACACATTTCCCAGAGCTGATTTTAGCATAAGTGTCGAGGATGGTGTACTGTGTCAGGCTCCTACAAATCTATGTCGTTATTCCAGGCTACACTGCTCCCTTGCAGGTTGACCTGGACAGAAGATATTTTACTCCTGGAGGTTTCTCTCCCTCCCTCCAATAATACTAGAGTGTTACCTCTTAGTTAAATTGTAAAGTATGCATTCTAGGTAGTATCAGTGAAGGAAAACAATCATGGATGCTGTAGTTAGTCAATACTTTTGGGTCAAATCTGCACCTTTGTGAGCCTAATTTCTGTTGTTGTTTTGCAAAATACTATGACAACAATAATAAAAATCTTAGCGCCTTCACCGTGTCCCTTACCGTTCTTTTCTATGCATATGTGTAAGTTTTATATTGAAGTATATCATAACTGTTTACCATATTGGTACGTAATCATCATAATTATTACTTTAATAGCCATGTGATCGTCCATCTTGTTAATGCACCATAATTTACTTAACCTAAATTTTCAACAATAGGAGACTGGTTGCTTTCTAATCTTTCCACTATCGTAAATAACCTCTAGGACACATATTTGTGCTTATAGCTTCTTTCATTTTTTCAGACCATTTCCTTAGGATACACTCCTAGAATGGGAACACTGAGTCAAAGAATGTGAATTTTTAGTAGTTTTTAAATAAATTGACATTATTTTTCCAGTTTACAATGCCATCAGCAATATGTTAGTATTCTACTTTCATTACAAGATTATCAGTAGTGTGTATTATTTTATATTTAATATGCTTAAATAGTACCTTTTGTTTTTGCATTTTCTCAAAAATAGCAAGTTTTAATCAAACATTTGCTTATAAATTATGCATTCTCTCTTGTTTTGAAAGCCAGTTTTAAAACCTAGGTAGATTTTTTTAACCTCAGCAACTCTCGCTGTCCTTTTCTCCATTGCCCGATAATTTTGTGTATTAGATAAAGCTAATATTGATGTTTTTCTGAGCAAAATATTCTTTTTTTTTTTTTTTTTGTGGGGAAGACCAGCCCTGAGCTAACATCCGTCGCCAATCCTCCCCTTTTTGCTGAGGAAGACTGGCCCTGGGCTAACATCGTGCCCATCTTCCTCTACTTTATATGGGACGCCGCCACGGCATGGCTGACACGCAGTGCGTCCGCGGGCGCCCGGGATCCGAACTCGCGAACCCCGGGCTGCCAAGCGCGGACTAAACCGCTGCGCCACCGGGCGGCCCCCTGAGCAAAATATTCTATTGTGCTCCTATATTAACTAATTAATGACAACCTGTGTATAAGGAACTGTAGGGGGTAACTAGATAAAATAATAGGAAAATTAGAAAATAAAAAATTAGGGAAATGTATCTGCACCAGCGTTTCCAAGGTCAAAAGCAGGGCTGCAATTCAATTAGTTCAATCTCTGGTCAGATGTTAATGACCTTCTCCAGCTAGTCCCCAACCTGCTCAGCCAGTCTGACTTTTTACCTGGCAAATTCAGGAGCTTCAACCATACTGCTTCCAATATTTCCTTCTAGGTTTTATCCCAGGAAAGCTTCCTGATGAATGAAACGCCCCTGCCAAAATGCCTTTGCGCTGTTCCCAATCTGATCTTGTTCCAGATCAAGTAAATGCATGAAACCCCATGATATATAAAATGGTTTCCCAAACCACAGCCCTGACAGCCTGCCAGTTCTGGAGACCTGGTTTTGCCCTCGCTTCCAGGCAACTTCACCTACGACTGAGATGGATGTCGTCCACACTCTGCCAAATGGTGGAAGGACAATCCAACAACACAAGTCACCATAAATTTGTCCTGGAGTTGAGTGACCATTATCTCCGTTAGAGCTTTCTCTTGGACCTGAGGATGGTAGGGTTTGTTTGAATAAGATAATTGCTACATACTAGTATCTGGGAACATAAAGAAATAACTTACCGTGTTTTCCCCTTTTTCCTCTTGCAGCCTCAACCGAGGGTTCTCCATAAACGTGGTTAGCCTTTCAAGCTGCTGTCCTGCCAGTTGATATGAACGTGGCCTGTTTGTCACAGGAAGACTAATTCATGGCACTGCCAGAAGATATCCTTGGAGCATTGACAGATTAACCAGATTAACGGAAAAAACTCCCACTCAGTCAAGATTATGGGCTTTGGAAAATCTTAGTTTGCTGTGGATTTTAAAATGAGGTGCATAATATACAGTGCCAATTCATTCCAGTGGTCATTGGCAGACCATTCGCTGGAAAATTGCTTCCAGTTTTCATCACTGTGCATAACTCAAGCTCCCTTTGGGGAGCTGTCTGTGCCCTTCACTAGAAGTCCTGTTTTAGCATGGCAACTACTGGATTATTTTATTATGTGTGCAGATGGCATGATGTGTTAGAAAAAAATCACAGCAGTTCTGCAATCTCAGTGGAAGTGTTCACCATGTTATGCCCTGGTAGGAATGTAAACATGTCTCGATTATGTTAGTTATGACGTCTAAAGGTATTCTGTCCAACTCTTAAGCACTTTATATGAGAACACTACACCGAAATGAATCAGCACGTTCCGTACATGTGAGGAAACAAGTATTTTCTTTTTTCTTTTACAAATCTTGTCCTATTTCTGGCTCAGACTGTCCAAGATGAATATATCCCCAGTGGTTTGTGGTAGACTGGTGTACATATGGCCACAGTACTGTTACACTTAACCTCTTGACACTTGACTGAACCACTGGATTACTGGTAGCACCAAAGGGAAGTAGAAGTGGGCCTGGTGATTGTAATATCTTACCTCTTGGTTCCGCATACCTAGGCACAACTTACCACATGCACATACCAATACTCGAACACACAGGAGGCTTCTGTTTGGCCAATGTCTATTCTCTCATTCTATATAAGAGTTGTTTTAAAGAAAAAAAGGGGGGTGGCCTTCTTTTAATCTAAGACCATAGTGGGTTGATGGTAAGGGCAGCAGAATATGGTTTTCCTGCGTGGTCTGACTTTAAGACTTTGGGAAACTCTCTAGGTTAGGTTTAAGTCACAACTCTGAAGAGAAGAAACAGCAGGTGACCCCTGCTTGCCTAGAGACAGGAAGCGTTCAATCCCACACTAGGTTGCCTCCTCAGTAGAGAACCTACTAGTCCTTTTAATCCTTCCTGGGATTATACCCACAACTAATTATCTTTTATACTAAGTTTTACAATGAAGCACAGTCTTGGGAAACCAGTCAGTCCAGTTATTGCTTATCTTTAGGCATTAGAGAAATGTCCATATTGACTGACACTATATAATGCCTTAGCATTTTTTTCCTGAAAATGCGAACTTGGCTGAATCAAAAACTCAGCAGAGTGTGTTCTGTGTGCCCATGATCTCAGCCTGGGACTGGCCAGCATTGGAGGCTGTTCTTTAAATATGTGTCACAACTCTGGGACCCTGCCAGCACAAGCAAGCTTGACATTTCAGGGGGTCTCCAGACATACACTCATTGTCTACTCTCCCCACATCCTGCCTCCCCTGGGGGTCTCAGGAAATGCACCGCCCATTGAAAAATGCCCCCGCCTGAGATTTGGAAACCTGACGGGGAAGGGGGGAGAGACCCAAATGTGATTCGGGTGAGTCACCCAGCAGGATGACTCACCACAGGCCTGTCGGGCTATAGTGTCCCAGAAGGGGGCTTCCAAGAGGGAACTCAGAGGAATTTCAGTCACCACCAAGATCTGGCCCTTCAGCGGGTCAGCACCAGGACCATCAGGCCCTCAGCGGACCATAACCCTTTACTAATCCAGAATTAGGAGGTCAAACCCTGGCTGCCAACGCCCCTGGACGTAACATCCCAATCTCCACTGCCCACCTCCTGACGTTCAATTCTAATTGCAGGGTTTCCTCTTCTTCCATTCCTTCCCTTACTCAGCAAGCATTCTTTGAGCATCAACTATGAGCCAAATATTGTGCTGGGGCGACAACAGTGTACAAGGCAGACTCTCCTCGCCCTTATGAAACAGTATCTCCTCCTCCCAAACACTGTCCCCACCCTACCTTCTCCACAATGAAAACTGAATTCAGACACCATTCGCCCCCTGCCAGAGAAACCTGGGAAAATGCACATGGCAGCAGGCAGTTCCCTTGCCTGAAGAAGTGGGCAGCAGAGGAAGAAGTAGTGGACA
This sequence comes from Tapirus indicus, assembly GCA_031878705.1. Lineage (NCBI taxonomy): Eukaryota > Metazoa > Chordata > Mammalia > Perissodactyla > Tapiridae > Tapirus > Tapirus indicus. The sequence continues at coordinate 22,359,338 of CM062935.1, forward strand.
GCATCAGGCCACATATTTGCACCATTCGTGCAAAAAGCCAACCCTTCCAGGTCCCAGATTTAGCTGGTAAGAGCTTCCCAAAGCAGCTTTCAGTTGCTTCCCTTGATATCCACCCTTGTCACCTATATTTCCGTTCTTTATATAGACACAACCATTCATCGTTATGCTGGATTCTCTGAAGCCCCAATTCTCTAACTAGTCCTGGGGACACAAAATTGGACCTGATGAATCCAAATGAATTACTACCAGGTGCTGAGATATTGGAGCTAGGAATTAATTAGTTTAGCCAGGGACGTTCTAGGAATACTTCTAATGCCTTTGGAAAACTGGACATGCTTTATGGTGCAGATGTTCATGAAACGATGATGGTTCATCCTTACTTACTTTGGCTTTTGCAAAATACGTCCTTAACAATTAAATGAGTAGAGTTTCCTAGCTTTTTTTCCTTTTTTTAAGTCAAAAGAGCACTGGAAAATTATTACAAGATGATGGGTGAAGATGGACATGGGAGAAGGCAAAAACAAAAACAATGGAAGAGCCCAGTTGAAGATGGCTTCTCTAAAAATGCCTTAATTCCGGGCACGTACCACGTATTTGCATATGAACTACTACTGTTTTCCAAACTGTTGACTTCTGTTTGAAATCATTTTGGGGGATAGTTTTGGAAACATGGTGGCATAAAATCTGAGCAGTCAGGAGCTAAACCAGCAAAATGGAGAAATCACTTCATTCACAGCTTCGGGATTCTTTGTTATGTGTCGATCCACAATTACCCATGGTTACTTCCTGCTGTGCTGTACCTTCTTCCCAAGATGTTTTACCTCCCAGAAGTTCAGAAATGGCTGTAGTGAGTTTTGTTTAGTAGGACGCAGGAAACAGGGAGGTAAGGGATAAATATTTTGATGTCTATGGCCTGTAAACTGTTGATGCTTAACTTTTCCTTTTACTTAAACCTGTGCTACACCTTTTATTAAAAGTCTGACACCCGTGGTGGTGCAGGAAGGGCACTCTTGGGAATGAACAGAAATGAATAATTATCTGACTCTCTGGGATGCCAAGGGGATTAGCTTGTTCCGGCTCCAGAACTGAATTTAAATATGCAGAGCAGCAGTCGTTCTGCTAGGGTGAAAGCAAATCACTTCAGTAGTTTAAGACATACCTGGGAAAAAGAGACCCCATCAGCTTTCTCTGTGGGTAGTGGCGTACCCTTAAATCCCTGCTCAGGCTCTGTGAGGTGTGTAACCGCACAGTGGACCTCTACCTCCAGACCACGGGTGATAGCCCAGGGTTCTCCCAGAGAACCTTCTGGGTTGCCCAGAGGCTAATAGTCCTTAGTTCTGAGGGAATTCTGCCATTTTTAACATTCAAGGGGAAAAGGAATATTAACCTTCCGTGAGAATATAAACTAAGGATGAAAACCTCTAATGGATTTACCCTTGTTCCTTACAAATGCTCTCTTTGTCTGCAAATGTCACATAATTGATTTTGGATACGAACAATACAAGTCTCATGGAAGAAAAGTTTTCAAGACCCCCTTCGCACTCTAGTTTTACCAAAACCTCCTCTTTCCAGTGCATTAGCAGCTTCATTCTTTGTGATGTTTTCCTCTACATTCTTTAGAGTAATTTTGTTACTTGACAACTAGACCTAAAGCTGTCGTTGTCTCTTTCTAAAAATCTAATCTTTGAAAATGACATAAATTTCTTTATGCCTTAAAGGCTGTTTTTATTCACCTCTCACACAGCCCCCTCCACCCCACTTTTTTGCTTTGTTGTGTGGGGTTTTTTTCTTTTAGTATCTCTCTTCTTTTAACATAATTCAGTGGGTAGATTTCAAGTATTCTATAAAGAACGCAAACAGAAAAACAGAATCATCACCTTCTTTCCCCAGTACTGACTAATAATTCCTTCTTAAGCTTGATCTTGGTGAAAACTTGCTGCCCGAACAGCAGTGGGACGTGGATTCCCATCTCCAGGGAATGACTGGTCAGCACTGCTAATCAAAAAGGAGCCCACAAAATCATGAAGGAGGACAGACCAGCAGACGCCTCTGCTCAGGGCACAGCTGGGGACTCTTATTTCAAAGACTAGCAGGTCCTGCCCCTTAGTCTCCTTAGGTCTGCATCTAATCCTGTAGCCAGAGAACCGTCTTGTGAATTCTGCTTTATCAGTGTGCATGTTTTCTGGCACCACAGCACAACTTGAAGGTCCAAGAGCCGCATTTCCATTATTTTGCTCTGGTGACTTACTCTAGTGGGGAGTCAGGGAGCATTCTTTTGAAAGCTAACCACCTGTGGAAAGCTTGAGGAAAAATTGTCCAGGTGCACAGGGAGGTTCTGCCACACCTTAATAAAAAGAACAAAATAGATCCTTCCCTGGAGATTCTCATCGGGGAAGGTGGCTAGAGGGATGGTATCAGTACCAGTTTTCTTCCAGCCATCATCTTGGCCCTGCAGGGAGAATTCTAGGCCAAGGGGGAGAGCACTGTTTCTAAGATCTAAAAGTTTTAGGGTGAAATTCATCTGTGACAGATATAAAGGGGAAGTGCCAACGAGTACCGGGCCAGTCTTAGACCTCCTGCCCAACACGCACAGATTGAGAAATGACTTCCACAGAACAGCAGGAAATGGTTGTAAGAGGTTTTGTAAATCTGGAGTTTCATTCACCATTTAAGGCTACTTGAAAACCTTCAAGAGCCCCAAGCATTCTTCCTTCAGAGCCTCCCTTCCCCAACTGTATCAAGCACTAGAAGGTATCAACAACATACCCTTGATAAAATTTCAAAGTAACCGCGTGATTTGCATTGAATTGCAGTTGACTGGTTGACGTAATCTTAAATGTTGTAGATATTTAGACGTTATTTCTGATTATACAATATTTTCATATTTTAGAGCCAATGGTTTGGGGGTTTCATTTGTTTAATTGCTTGTTTTATTGTTGTTTTCCAAACCTCAAACATTTACAGAAGTCTTAGAAAGGCTCTTAAACCCAGGCCTTTTTGGCTAGAAACAGCCCTACTGACATGAACAACAAGAAGACTGTTAAATTAATGCTATGCTGGAGATACTAGCCCTAAAACATTTAAGACACTGAAGACTGCTGGTTGCCTTCTGCACTATTTATAGTCTTTTAAATTTCAATTGTTTGGATCAAAGGAAATAAACAGGCTGCTTTCACCTGGCTTTGCCACATTAGCATACTGAGGTACTAAATGTGGAATTCTAAGCTGGGTTGACGTGCAAGAGCACACAGATCTGTGTGACTGTAGTTAATCACCACCATCCCCTCCCCCCAAAATTCTATAAAAATGTACTCTAATGCTTTACTCTAAAAAAAATTTTAAAACAAAAGATTCTTATGGGATCATTATTTCTCTCGGTGTGGGGGAACTGATTTTGTGACATAACCTTGAAGAAAAAATTGCCATTAAATGCCTTGAGCCTCTGGTAGTTATACCTCTCCCATTCCACAAGCTAATGGTGGTATCCCCTCCTCTCCCCAGAGATTAGCCTGGCCTCCCTCTTAAATAGCACAAATACCATGAAGACACCTTTTGAAGCTCTAAGTGCTTCTAATAGACTCTATATTCAAGCATAATTCAAAAATATGATTTGGATTGAACACCGCCATGGTCCTTGATTATATGATCCCTAAATCAATTCTAATTCTTTATATCTATTTTCAGTTTTTTTTTTTACCACAATCAACTGCATTTATGTATTTGCTTGGGAGCTGCCTGCTAACTCTGTGGCAGCTTTTAACAATTCCTATGCCCAGTCCCCATGCAATCCATTTGAGAGAAGACCAAGAATATGTTTCCCCACATACCAGCTGCAGAGGTTTTGAAGTGCATAACCAGGTTCTTTTTCATATCAAAAGGCCCCTGTTTATGGTTGGAAACCTTAAAGAGAATTGGGGGGGTGGTGTTCCTGTTTGGACACTGGAACATTTGTCTTTTTCGTTGTAACGCAACTCCCACCTCAAATCACCAGAAAGAGAAGGGGTAGCCTGTTCAGTGAACGTTGGCCCCCACTGCGGGTAGTTGGGGCTCCACTTGCTTCAACTCACATGTAGGCAACTTGAAGGCTCCCTGAGGCTCTGAATGATTTCTCCACCCCTACCTTTCCTCCACCAATAGAAAAACGCTCTCCTTACAAGGCCGTGTTTGAGGAGACCATGGTTTACCTCGTGAAAGAAGTTCATGTTGCTGAGAGCTGGATAGTGCAAGGTTCTTGACTTTGCCCTGGAAGTCTCAGTCGTGACTGGCACAGAAGCAACTAATCTGCTGAAAAGCCAAGCCAGCACAAATGTTTTGAAACTAATTCCACCAAAACTCTTGTGTCACTAAATCATACAACTGTAGTTCCAGTTAATCGAACTATTTAATATCATTAGGCACTAAATTAAATAGCTGTACACAAAATTTTAGAAAAGATGAATACTGTAACAAAATTACACATTGGCAGTAAAAATACCTGAGAAAAGAAAATATTGATCTATTGTGGTTTGTATACTTGAGTTATTCTTAGAACTTTGTGGGAATGCGCCACTCTGATACAGGGGAAGAAGATGTTTTGAATTCATGAATACTTGATTTCAATAGAAATTTCCCATCTCTCTGGGCCTCTCCTCATCTGTTTGGGATGCTACCTGTCCCGCCTTAGCAGACAGGGTTGTTTGGAGGCTAAAATGAGCTAAAGGGAGAAGCTGTCCTGTACCACCAATATCTGTGTAATTATCATAGTGAGGCGGGCTGCTGGCTTTAGTCAATGAGCCCCTTCCCTTTATGCCTTCTTCTCATAGCTATTATTACTGAGACTCCATTCTGGGATTTAAAAAAGTAAAAGAAAGAATGATAAGAAAGTAACAATCAGCGTTGGCACGCACACACATGCTTTTTCCAGTATATGTGGGATGATCTGCAGAGCCCATGGCCCGTTTATCTCACTTCACCTCCCGAAAGGTTTGGAGCCCTGTGACCTCACCCAGGGAGAGAGCCTCAGGCTTGGCTTAGTGCAGGCGAAGGCTGCCAATCCTGGGGTTGGAGAAGACCAATGACAATGTGAAGTTGACAAACTGCGAGTCACAGGAAGCCGAGAGCCACATCAAACTTCCTTGATGAGCTACTGCATGTTAGTATTTGTTCTAGGTAAGAAAGAGGAAGAAAAATCACGCAATGTGAATTGAATATAAGACCAGTGCTCTCAACAGCGTATGAAGGGAAAGAGTCTGATGAAAAAAGACTGGTTCACTGTTTTACAAACACTAACAAACGTGGCTATAAAAGCACATTTCGTAACACAAAAGCCTATGTAGATGGTAGACATTTTTATAGCTTTCTTAAGTGAGTAGTTAAACCAGCAGTCTGAATTCTCTTGGACTCCCATGAGTGGTTAATTAAATCAGTATTTTCCTTACTCATTGCCCACAACTGTGGTTTTTTTCTCTATGCACCCTAGGAAAACTCCCAGGACTAGACGTAGGAGGGCACAAGCAAGTTATATGGTGGGATGAGTGCCTTTTCTGTTGGAAGTTCATTTCGTTCCCTGGGTTCCCAGGGCATACAATGTTTAGAAACTTTTTTCTCTAAACGTAAGAATTATTGTGCACTACAATTTTGAACCACCAATTTCCATATCTTAAGCAGCTATCAACTCACCAATTCTCTTTGGGTCTCCTTTATATTTTCTTATAATGTCTCCTCCTGTTTCGGATTGTCCTCAAAAAGAGTTGGGGGCATGATTCTTTTTAAATTGATAGAAATGAAACTGTACAGATTTTTGCCCCCTTGTATCTGTGAGCATGGTCTCTATCAGGCTGGAAAATCTGCTTTATCATTTTGTATATTTGACTATTTTGTATTCAGCACTACTTGATTCCTTATGTGCATGGCAATGTATTAAAATGTGGGATTTCTATTACCGTGTAAAAGTGTTTTGATTCTGATTTTCAACATATATCCCTGGAAAAAAAAATTACATTAAACTTTTCATTTCTATTTTCTTCAGCTCATCAGCTTTGCAGAAGAAAAAGAAAAGTTAACAGCATTTCACTTTCCCTGTGTTAGCTAATGATGCAATTCATGGTGGAAAATTGTCCTCAATTATGCTGTGTTTCCTGGAGAAATAATACATGTGAAATGAATTGGTGGCCTCCCTCCAGCTCCCAGCACACAGAATTCCCCCAGCACCAAATCCCACCAGCATAATTGCTGTCACTGTTGAACTCTTTAGTGTTGAGCAGAGCTGGGCAAAAGACACAATTCTCTTCATCTGCAGATATGGTAACACCCTGGAAAAAAGATGGGACAACAGATCTTGGCCCACCAATTTGCTGTCACCCCAGAGAGTCTTAAGTGCTTATAGCAGCACAACTGATGGCATTTCCCAGCACCTCCCTCTGCATCTCTCCCAGTTGGTAACCCAGTCTAAGCTATCTGTATTTTATCAATAGAGATACTGACCTTCAAATAACACCTGCCCAAGAGATCTGGGATTAGAAACCAGTTCTCCCAAACAGATTTGGCACAGCCGATTCTCTAGCTCAGCAAACATCTGGATACACTCCACTCTCAACTACATATTTAAAAGATGCCAAAATTTTTTCTCAAATTAAAAAAAAAAAAAATCCACTGAATAATGTGATGCACCAAATATTAACAACAGACCATCTTGCCTGCTCTAAACCACCATTTTCACCCTTCCTTTTCTCAAGGAGACATCGTAATGAGTACTTATAGCCACTTTGACTTTACTGAATATGATGAATTGCCTCAACTTGTACTAGAGAATCACTTCTTTCCCAGAAAGGAAAAGGCCCTTAAAGTTGCAATAAAAAAAAAAAAGGAAACACACATTGCCTTTTTTATTACATGTTTACTGTGAATCTAGGTTGGTTGGTTTGGTTCCCAGAAAAGGTTTCCAAAAGCAAAGCCTGTGATAACCTTTTAGGTTAGCTTACTGACTCAATGTATAAACCTTCTAAATATGTCTCCACACCTTGTAACTCGAAAAGCACAATTCCTCCCACTTTCTATTCATGCAAATTAAGAACACGGAAAATGGGGCAGCCTTCGTCAGTTAACCACTTTAGAAGATGTAAAACTTGAGCCCCCAAACCCTACATTCTCTTTGACCTTTCTTGGATCATTTCTGAGCATTCTGTCTCTTCTTTTTGTCTCTCTCTCTTACCATTTTCTTCCTTTCCCTCTGTCGGTTCTCTGCCTTGTTCTTAACTGCTGCCTTTCTGTCTGCTTGACTTTATACCTTTCTCTACCTTACCTTCCTCTCCTATCTCATGTCTATCTCGCTCCCTTTTTCTGTCCCCTCTCAATCTCTCTCTTTAAATCCATTTTATCCTTGTCCTTCTTTCTTTTTTCCTCTCTGTAAGGTAGGCCACTCATCTTATTTGTATTTGTAGCCCCATCTCTTGGCACCTAATAGTTACCCAACAAATATTAGGTGAACTGAATTAAACTTGGTGCCACTTTCTTCCCAGCTTACTCTCCTTCCTTCTGAGCCTAGAAACCCCTACTAGCACCTCATTGAGCAAATTAACTCATAGTGATAAAGACTAAAGCCAGATGTGTTTTCTGAAGTAGGTGAAAGCTTTAGATAGCAGGTGACCTACGTAGCTTTGGGTAGCCCAAGCCAGAAGTAGGCAGATTCCCCTGGATACCACTTTGCCAGTACAAAGAGCTTTCCTGCCATCTCAGTGTTTTGGGAACTCATACTTTGCTGGGTAAACATGGTAGCCATTTTTGGATCAAGGACAGTGATGTCATGAGAAGCTCAGTTGAGGACACCAAAATTATTTGTTGACCTAAGATTATTCAGAATCTTATAACATCCCTCTGTGAGACCTAGTAAATGTACACTGCAGTGTTAGATATTTTGTGCCAGAGAAAGCTGTCCCCAGTTGAGGAGGTTTCTTATGGTGATTATGAAATCATTAGGATAGTTAATACTTTCACATAAATCTATTTTTATGGCATATAGATATATGTACATTATAAAATAGCTTTTCATTACTTTCTATGATTTTTGTACATATACTGAAAAATCAACTAAAAAATAAGCTTTAATAAAAGAACCACAGTCTTCTGTTTTTGTATAGCACTGGGGAGTTGTAAGGTGGGAGTGGATAATGAGAACTGTATACAGTTGTTTCACAAGTGATGTCCCCATTCTCATGAGAAACAGAAAACTTGCTAGGGTCCTATTTTTCTCTCATATCTCTGTCCGTTTGGTGGTGTAACCCAAATGTTATTAAATCTCCCATTGCCCAGTCTCTAGCAGGAATTCCAAGAGGCGAATAGAAATATATATGAAAACATTTCCAGATTTTACTTTATTCTTCATGAAACTTCCAAAGCAGAATGTGTGAGTGGGGGTGTGGGTATGTGTTACCCAGAAAATATCTTAAAACTCCTAGTTCCCATCTATGCCATCCTCATTATCCACCCAAGGCAACTGCTTCCCTTCCTTACCCCAAATCTTCCTGCCTCCACCACTCTCAACTCCCAACAAAGAACTCTCCCAGCCACTAGACATTTCTGGTTCTCATCTCCCTCTACACCCTCTTTCCTTCCATTTTCATGCTTCTTTTCTAAATCTCAGCCCTTTTCCATATAATTTTCCCATTTTTGCTTCTCCAGCTCTGCTTTTCTAAACCTATTGCCCTGATTCTGCCTCACAAAAGTGAGTAAACATTAGCTTTTCTTTAATGAGCAAGGGAGAGAAAAGGATGTGATAATACAATATTTTTTCTTAATAATTTTCTTTATCAATTTTTCTTAACAAGTCTCGCTCCGGAAGTGTAGAATTGATGATCAAAAAATGAGTAACAGCAGGTTAATGTGATTGCCATTCATGGCTCAAATTCCACCTCCAGAAAGTAAGCCTTACAGACCTCCAAGACTTTTCTATTTATTCATTGAACAATCACAGATGGATTGTAATCTTTTGCTATTTGTTCTATATGCCAGGAATTGTGCATGGTTTGGAGCTAAGTGTTGGTGACTCAGAGGTGAATGCCATTTTTCCTGCCCTTAAAAGTCTTACATCCTAAGATAGAGAAATAAGGAAGTCAACAAATAATTTCTTCTTTAAGAATCCCTTATTAAAATGCAAATATCTCTGGAAGGATAAGAATTTGAACCCCTCATTCTCAGATGCTGAGATTGGGGAGAGATGCAAGAATGTCCCATGTCAAGTAAGCTCTGAAAACATGAAATATGTACTTTACCCAACTCCTAGAGGCACACAATGCACACTAGCATATTAAAGGCTCTGAGAAGTCTTGTGGGAAATAATCATATATATTTGTTTAATGCGGCATTTTCAAAATTTATTCAAGCATCAACTATTTCTCCACAGAAAATTCCAACTAACAGCCCAGAGAGCAAGCTTTTCTGGAAAGGCTGTACTAAGCCAAGCATTAGCTTGGCAACAATGTGTTATCTCAACCAGTGAATATAAAACCCCTCAAGAAGTAAGTGGTGCAAAAGATGGGCTCCCTGGAAGGGAATGAAGGGTTAGGGGCCAGAAAGCAGGCTAAAAACAAATTTGCTAATTTCTATTAATTAATTATGAAGCAGCTACTGCATGGTCAACTCTGTGAGCTCATCACATCCTAACCCTGCCACCAGCCATGGATGGGAGAGGGGAAAACAGTAGTGTGACTTTGGCCAAGGCTCACATACCTCTGGATTTTAATTTTCTATCTTGGAATATTAAGGGTTTGGAATAGATGGACTCCAATATGTCTTTGTAGCACAAAATTTTAAGCCCAATTAGAACTTTGTATCTTTTAGAATTGAAAATTAGAACTTTTATCTCCAATTTTGCTTTAAATAAGAAGTAAGCACACATTAAAAAATCTAGAAGTTCCACTCTACTATACCTTCTTTTCCTTCTTAAGACTATGGAAGACTTTTTATTTTACATGTTTTTGTCTCACAAGTATTCTGGGAGATTTTCAAAGGAAAGAAGAACTTGGACCACAATTTGAGCAATTCACACAAGCACAGAGACCCACAATTGGTAATTTCACCGACATGAACAGGTGTTGATTTTTTATTCTTGGACACAATGGAACTAGGGCAAAAAGAAGTCATACAAAGAATTTGAAAAAAAGAACAAGTGTATCAAACTTGCCACTTTTGGTATTCTTCCTTTGATGACACTCTAAATTGAATTAAATTAAGGGATTTAGAGAGAGGCTGAATTCAGAACTATATTTTAAAGAAGTACTAATAAAGATTCCCACCAACTCCCGGGAGATGATATTTCTGAAGGTGTGTTGCTGTGTGTGTGTGTGTATGTGTGTGTGCACTCCCGTACACGGTGATGGAGATGGGGGTGACAGAGAAGGAGGAAGAGACTGGAAGAGTTTCACACAAAGACCTGATTCCCCTTCAGTCAGGTTGACTTATCCTCTGATCCCGAACAAGACAGATGAATCCTTGCCTCTGTTGTCCCTTTGTATTTGTCTCTATTACATTTCAGAATCTCTCGATGCTGCTGCATGAAAATAAAATAATTTTTTAAGTTTTTTTATGTATTTTATTTTGAAAAACAAAAACTGTTATGAGAATCAGTCCTGACAAATAAGCGTTAATGGTCTCTGAAATACAATTTAATTGTAGCTACATTAACTGAGCGCTTGTGATGGGTCAAGCACGCTTTATGTTACCTCATTTAATCCTCACAATATTCTGTTAGATATTATTATTCCTATTTCACAAGTGAAGAAATTAAATGGATGAAATTCTTAGGCCAGATCAAACAATGAACTCAGCTATTTCTGACTGGAAAACACAAAATTTCAACCATTAAACTGTACTCATGTACTATACACGTGCCACTATACTAGACAACTAATCCCTTGCATCAGTTGTCCTTGACCTCCTCAAGATCACAAGTACTTTCAAAACTCTCCTGAAAGCTATGGATGTTCTTGTCAAAAAATGTACCCAACACACAAATCTTTACATAGATTCATTGGGTTCAAGGACTTTCTGAGCCCCATCCCATTTTAAGAACGTATGCCTTAAATAATGGCACAGAATTTAGTTGGTGAAGAAGAGATGATAGCAGAAGAAATGGAACCAGCAATGACTTAGCCCTCAGTTCACAGCAAAGTTTCTCTCACAGGAAGAGGGGAGATAGTCGTGACTCATTCCACAAGTAGTTACTGGATGCCTCCCGTGGGAAGTACCATGCTCGGCCCTGGGAATACAACAGGAAACTGTGCAGACAAGGTCCAGTCCTCATGGAGAATGTTGTCCAGGAAGGGAGACAGGTAAGTAAACAGGCATTAAATTTGTAGCCCTCATTCCACATTTTTGAGCTTCTCAATGTTTCTCACAGTGTCCAAAAACCAGCTAACTCAGTTTTGGATGTACATAGTAAAGATATTGCTATTGCGCAGTTTCTGTCCCAATATGTGAAGGTGAAAATACAATGAGCACTTCTGTTAACAAAAATAGTTTTCTTTATTGCCTTTGGTAAAAAAGGAAGCAAATAGACCCGCTCTTTCAAATGCTGATTCCAACATCTGTCCTCCAAAATCGGTATTAATGTATTCTCTTCAAATTAGGACTTTTGATTTTCTGTGAATAACAAGAAAATTAGCTATGCCCTTTTTTGTGCCATTTCTGTTAAAATTTTAAACACCTTCTTTTTGTTCAATGTGTTGTTCAATTCATCTGAGGTTGGGGGTAAGATATCTGTTAGTAGAAAACCAAGAACACATCCTGTGTCCTCATATAGTATCATTTCAAGCTTGTCAATTCTTTTTTTTAATGTTTATATGAATGCTTTTACTTACTTATTCATAACCCATTTATTTCCACAAAGTAGTTGAGGCAATTCACAAGAAAATATACCATAATATAGAAAGCTATAAATAAATTAAAATCAGGATCAGAGAAATTGTAGCGCAATTAAAACCTCACGACAAGGATGTGGGTTGTAGCCTATATACTTTGGCCGTCATTATGAAAGAGGAGCCATAAATTTCATGTCAACTTTGGAGGCAATCAAAGTGATCTGATACAGGATTTACAACATCCATAAAAATAAACATGGATGTCTACTGGAGAAGAATACAAAAATCACTTGAATTTTTAACATAAAACAGAAGAAATTGTGCTCAATGTCTTAGGGCTATGCCATCAACCACTGGGAGAATGAGTTCAGTCTTCTCTGATGGTAAGGGTGAAAAAGTTGGAGAAGTACCACCCGGGGCGAAGTCAAGTTGTCCTTCCCACATAAGTCTGAGAAAAATTTCTTAATGCATCTTTCTAGGTGGGCCCCTGAATGAAGCAATAGGCAATGTCCCTACAGCATACGCAATAAAGGTTTTCAAATAGCTGCTTCTTAGGATGTCCCTCAAAGGCAGCAAAGGGCACTGCAGCTATGTCCAACCAGGTGGAAAAAATTCTGTGGGCCCCAAAATTATGTGATTTCAGTTTATGAGCTCATCAAATCTTAAGGCTACCTAGAGGATTGAGAATAAGGAATAAGCAAGATGATGTGCTCATGACTAGAGGCCCCTAGCAACCAACCTCAGTCATAATAGCAATCATGTTTGGAGCATCTGTAATGTGGCAGGCACATCAATGCATTATTTTATTTAATTTTTACAATCATTCTCCAATGTGGGGGCATTGATCAGGACTCTTTCAGTTACAAGTGACTAAACTCAACTACCAACTACCTTAACTACACAACTCAAACTGCCTTTGGAAAAAGGGAAGAGAGAGAGAGAGAGATTTATTGGGTGAAGTATTGAAAAGTCCAGGGCCAGATGGAGCATGTGGGTCTTTCAGTGTCCACTTTCCGCTCAGTATCTGCTTCTTCTCTGAGTAGGAAAGACGGCATCTCACTGCTCCAAGCTGACACAGAGACCCTCTTTTACAACACCCAAGCCAGTCTTGAAAGTAGACTCTGATTAGCCATTTTGGGGTCACTTGCCCACCCCTTGGCCCAGTCAGTGTGTCCAAGGGATGTGACCCTCTAACTGGCATAGGGAAAGTGAGCCCTGGATTGACAGCACCATGAGAATCTCATGGAGTACGGGATGAGGAGCATTGCCCAGAAGGAATGGACGCAGGGCAGACAGAAATACCAGACAGTCTCTGCAGTAGATATTATTATCCCCACTTTACAGATGAGAAAATGGAAGCCCAAAGTAGCAGATGTCAGAGCCAAGATGTGATTTTCAGTCCTGCATTAGTCATAGTAAGTTAGGTTATGCTGTGGTAACCAGAAGTAAAACCTGAAGTGTTAGTAGCTTAGTGCACCAAAACATTAATTCTTACTTATCTTACATGCCTAACTCAGGTTGAGGGAGTGGAGGGTTCTGCTCCCTACAGTGCTCAGGGACCCAGGCTGACAGCGAAGGTTCTAGCATCTGGAAGACCTGGATTCCAGGCCCATAAAACAGAGAAAGAGAGAAGCATGACATACAGCCGTGGCTCACTAGCCAGAATGAGTCACATGGTTGTGCCTAACTGCAAGATGGTGAGGAAATGACTGGGGGGAATGGGAAGGGTTGCGGTGTGCATGTGGATATTTGTGAGCATTAAATATCTCTGCCATTTAGGTCTGTATGACCGCAAACCTTTGTCTCTTACCTATTGTACCTCGGTCACATATTCCTCAAGTGCCACAAAAGCAAGTGGTAGTAGTAAGAATTTCTGGCCAGCCACTCCCCCAGCAGTCTCACTCCCCCATGAGTGAGAAAGGTCAGGTATTCTAGTTCCTCCAGTGATCCTAGGAGAAGGAGGAATCGATTCAGAGCACAGTAGGCTTACTAAGCTGGCTAGCACCCTGTCCAAAGGGCCGTTTCCATACCTGGCCTTCCCCTCGGGAGCCGTGGAGAAGAGGTCCGACATGGAGACGGATTGCTACTGCCCAGTCTGCAGGGCTGCCCAGAGCTGAGTCCAGCTGAGAGAGAGCCTCCTTCAGGCTGCCAGGCACTGAGCTAAACCTCCAAAGCCATGGTGCTTTGAAGCTGCAAGTTGTGTTTCTGAATTTAGCTCTTCACGTGATTTGAGTTCTCATCTTCAGTGACAACAACAAGCTAGGATGGTAGATGCCAATCTGGACTCTCCGAATGCTGCCTCATGGCCTTGTGCCATGGCAGGAATCTGAGGGCACGAGGAATAATCCAGATAAATCTATGCCTTATTAGTACATACAGTTTTGATCGCAAACTCTTACCTAGACCCATCTGCACAAGTCAGAGTGTGAACCATAAACACCCTCTTTTGCCTCTTCTGGCCTAAACCAGAACTGAACTTAAGAGGTTGGCATCAGGCCTCTGTCACTTGGGCCCTATCTAGTAAGGACTTGGTCTTCGAAATGTAGGGAGGAGACCTGAGGCCAAGAAAAAGGAAGCTTTCCAGAAGACAGTGCTAAGAGAAGACGTGCTTTTAACTTCTCCTCCAAACACTACCCCTAGCACCAAGGCCAGCCCCATTGGGTGCCCCTGAAGACTTCATCATTGAGAGCTCCATCCTTTCACATATATCTGTGGGGAGACCACTGACTCCAATTGGTCCAAGTACTCAAGGATGCCTGGCACCTATGAACTGTCAACAGAAGTGATGACACACTCCCAACACCCTGCGCAGAAGCAATGAACAGCCAGCGTGCCTCCTTCTGTCCTTCTCTTCTGAGAATCCAAGGTCACTTTGGAGGCCACACATGCCAGATGGTGAGGCTACAAGGAGAGATGGCCCACCGCATCAGACTTTACGTGAGCAAGACATAGAATTCCACTATGTAAACCAACATTTCAGGATTTGTCTGCTGAGGCAGTTAGCATTAATTACCCTGACTAATTCAATATGAGAAATGTGTAAAAAATCTTAATGTTTGAAAAATTATACAGTAGACCCTTTTAGAAGCCACTTTGTTCCAAAAGAGCTGAAACTTAGTATGTAATTCTTAACTGCCCCTCACTCTTTCAGGAGCCTTTTATTACATATTTCCAGAAGTGTATATGATCTTTAATTTTCTTCTTTTCCTTCTCAATTAAACACGGAGTTGTTTGGCTTGAAATAAGATTTACCACTTTTGACATTATTGACAATGACAATTCAGGTCTTAACTATATTGGACTTATGGTGCTTACACATCTTAACTCTAGATTCAGAACATTTATTGTTTCACTTTCCTTTTATTTTTATAAAATAATAAGATAGAGCCAGTCCTGAGGGCCTAGCAGTGAAAGTTCGGCAAGCTCTGCTTCGGCGGCCCAGGTTCACTTCCCGGGCACAGAACCACACCATTCATCTGTCAGTAGCCATGTTGTGGGGGGGGCTCACATAGAAGAACCAGAAGAACCTACAACTATACACAACTATGTACTGGGACTTTGTGGGGGAGGAAAACAAAAAAGGAAGAAAAAAGGAGGAAGATTGGCAACAGAAGTAGGGTAGGGCGAATCTTCCCCTGCAATAAATAAATTAATTTAATTAAATAAAAAGATAAAAAATATATAAGGAAATAGTCATAGAATTGCCTGAACACACCTGGATGGTCAAAACTTAAACTGCTGGTTGACAGGAAGGGCCTCCGTGTGATGGCTTCAAGTTTTCAGATTTATGGAAGTTTTAATTCAGCATAGGAACAATGTTGAGGAGTTTTGAAAACATGTATGGCAGTGTGGCCCCACCAGGTGGGAGCATATAAACCTGCATGAGTATTTGCCACCTGAGCTTCTGAAAGGGCCTTCCTGCCTTGCTGTTCTCCATACCTAGAAGGCTGTGCACCAGATCATATACCTGTTTCTTTCTTAACATTCTGGTTTCTCTTCAAATGCCACATATGTAGAGAAGTCTTTTTTCATCACCCAGGTAACCACTCTCCCACACAAACAAACAACTACAACAAAAACAGCTATAAAGGATTGGGGAGGGGGACGATTGAGGAAAATTTGAATTTCACTCCATATTAAATAATGTCATTGCATACTATTAATTTTTTTTTTTTGGTGAGGAAGATTAGCCCTAAGCTAACATCTGTTGCCAATCCTCCTCCTTTTTTTGCTGAAGAAGATTGGTCCTGGGCTAACATCCATGTCCATCTTCCTCTACTTTATATGTGGGATGCCTGCCACAGCATGGCTTGATAAGTGGTGCGTAGGTCCATGCCTGGGATCTGAACCTGAGAACCCCAGGCCACCAAAGCAGAGCACATGAACTTAACCACTATGCCACCAGGCTGGCCCCTATACTGTTAAATTTTTTGAGAGTCATAATGGCGTTGTGGTTATACAAGTAAATATTCTATTCTTGGGAAATATTTGCTGGACTATTCAGAGATAAAGTTTCATCAAGTCGATAATAAGTAGTTCAACAACAACCAGAACCCACACATGTATATATACATACATAAAGATATGCACACGCAGAGGAGAGAAAGTAAGCAATGTAGCATAATGTTAATAATTGGTGGATTTAGGTGATGAGAAAATGGGTGTTCGTTGTATGCTATTATTCCAACTTTTCTATAGATTTGAAATTATTCAAAAGAAAAAGAAAAAAAAAAAAAAAGAATCTCCACTCCCACTTTCTATCCTTTTATCTTGCTTTATTTTCTACAGGGCACCTACAATTCTCTGAAATGATGTATTTCTTTATTTCACTGATTATTGTATCTTCTTCTTCCACTGGAATGTGATCTCCTGGGAGCAGAGCTTTCTTCAGTCTTGTCAACCACTTTCCCCAAGCACCTAGACCAAAGTAGCACTCAATTAACGTTGTTAAATGAATGAATGAATGAGCCATCCAGATACCCTTGACCCATGCCATATCCCAGCCTCCTTAGGAAGGAGCCTTGGACACCTCCAACCCCCAATATCCAAAGGACACCCCCCGCAACTAACACATCAGCATGTCTGACCTGAGTGTCCACACTCGGCCCTGTGGAGCTATAAAAACAGAGAGATTTGGGGCCAGCCCAGTGGCACAGCGGTTTAGTTCGCGCTTGGCAGCCGGGGATTCGTGGGTTCGGATCCCGGGTGCCCATCGATGCACTGCTTGTCAGCCATGCGGTGGCGGCGTCCCATATAAAGTAGAGGAGGATAGGCACGGATGTTAGCCCAGGGCCAGTCTTCCTCAGCAAAAAGAGGAGGATTGGCAATGGATGTTAGCTCAGGGCTGTTCTTCCTCACATAAACAAAAAACAAAAACAAAACAAAACAGAGAAATTTCAGTCTCAGTGAGGACATTGGACAGGTCCACATGCAACAAAAATGACTGTGAGGCCCCTTTTCACTTTAGAAAGGCACTTTGGCAAACCTTGGCTGAATGAACCCTCCTAGACTGGTAAAATCAAGGCAGGTAAAATTATTAGCCTACTGACAGAGGATGGAGCCAAAGGACAGGAAGGATCACATGACGTGCCCAAGGCCCAGCACCTTTAACTGGCAGAGCCAAGAAGTGAACCCTGCTTTTCTGATTCAGAATAATTTGTTTTTTTCACTATACACTGAACCATCCAAACATATTACTCACAATTACTAACAGGCAGCATTTTAAATTGCCAAATGAGTTACATTCATATATATATGTATATATACACATACACATATGAATATGTAACATATATATGTATATGTATTTGTAGTCCATCACATAAAAGAAATCCAAGATTAGTTGTATAAAAGATAGAGGCTTGTAATGTACAATGACAAGTACTTATTTGTCGTTGAGATGGAGGTCCTAGGGGCACTGGTTCTGAGCTAAGTCTCCGGGTCCTTTAAGTCAAGTGCTTTTGTTCTTTAATCCACCAGTTAGCCCTTCTGCACTTCCACCTCCACATAGACAGTCAACCCATCACAGTGGGTGGCCCCAGAGCTCTAACATCTAATCCTGACAACGCCTAACACCTTGTAAGCTGCATGGAGCCCTGCCTCAATCAATACTTGGATGGAAGGCAAAAACTGAAAAGAAATTTTGAGCATTGCAAAGAATAGTGTTCACTCAGGAAGCTGACCATGAGTCAATGCTGTACCACTTGCCCAATGGGAAAATGGGGCTGTTTGAAAAGCATCATTCCTATCTTATACAAGGAACAGCAAGCCTGATTCCTAGGAGCTGGCACTTTTAAAAAATCCAATAGTACCTTCTAGTTAGACTAGATTGTCTTTTGATCAGGGTTCAACTCAGGCAATTACATTCGCATCCAAATTTCCAGTCATCTCCAATTTACTCAAACAGGCTTGCAGACTTTGACTGCTATAAATGTAGTGTTAAGCTAAACCAATGTAATGATCTAATATATATTTCATATTTTAGAAAGCTATGCTCAGGAAACTGACTATAAAGTCTACATTCAAGATGTTTTGGGTTTATTTTTCTTTCTTTTTTTAAACAGCCTATTGAAATATAATTAACATACCATAAAATTCACCCATTTTAAGTGCACAATTCAAAAATGTATTCACAGGGTTGTGCAACCATCTAACTTTGATTTAGAACATCTGTTCTAATTTTAGGACATTTTTATCACCCAAAAAAGAAATTCTGTACCCATTAGCAGTCGCTCCCCATTCCCTTCAACCCTCCTCTCCCCTCAGCCCCTGGTAACTACTAATCTACCTTCTGTCTCTATGAATGCCTACCCAGGACATTCCATATGAATGAAATCATACAATATGTGATCTTTTGAGACTGGCGTCTTTCACTTAGCACAATGTTTTCAAGGTTCATCCATGTAGCATGTATTGGTATTTCATTCCTTTATACTGCCAAATAATATTCCATTGTATGAATATACAACATTTTGCTTACCCATTCATCAGTTGATGGACATTTGGGTTGTTTCTACTTTTGACTATTATGAATAATGCTGTAATAAACATTTATCTACAAGTTTTTGTGGGGATATATGTTTTTATTTCTCTTGAGTATATATCAAGAACTGGAATTGCTGGGTCATATGGTAACTGTATGTTAGTTTTTGAGGATCTGCCAGCTGTTTTCCAAAGCAGCTGAACCATTTTATGTTCCCATCAGCAATGTGTGAGAGCTGTAATCTCTTCACATCCTCAGTGACACTGGTTATTGTGCAACTTTTTGATTATAGCCATCCTAGTGGGTATGGTGGTATCTTTTTGTGGTTTTAATTTGCATTTCCATAATTAATAATGATGTTAAGCATCTTTTCATGTATTTATTGGTCATATGTATATCTCCTTTGGACAAATGTCTATTCACATCCTTTGACCAATTTTTACTTTGATTATTTGTCTTTTCATTGACCTATAAGTGTTCTCTACATATCTTGGATGCAAGTCCCTTATCAGATATATGATTTGCAAATGTTTTCCCTCATTCTGTCTAAGCCTTTTGTCTTAGCCTCTCTGTGCTAAGCCTTTTCACTTTCTTTCACTTTCATTTGAAGCACAAAAGTTTTAAACTTTGATGTAGTCTAACTTATATATTTTTTCTTTTGTCACTTGTGCTTTCATTGCTGAGTGGGAGAAACTCACTCTTCCTTCTGTGTTTTCCTCCTTTATTCTCACCCTACTACCGTACTCACAACACTCCTGACACCAGATGTGCGAGGTTTTTTTCCACACCAAACAATTCTCCAACACCAGATGGGTGTCCTACAATTCAACTCAATTCTGACACCACATACCTGGAGTTGGCATCAGATCCCACAGGCTAAGGGCTCAGTCCTACAAGACTGCCCCCTCTTCAGATGCCAGTTGCAAGTCCAGGTTGTTAGCTGTGCTTCTGACCGACTGGCTATAAATCAGAGGTTCCCATGACTCCCTCTTTGGGTTCAATTGATTTGCTAGAGTGGCTCACAGAACTCAGAGAAACACTTACTTATGTTTCCTGGGTTTGTTATAAATGGATATGACAAAGGATACAGGTGAATAGCCAGATGAAGAGCTACATAGGGCAAGGTCCTGGAGAGTCCCAAGCACAGGAGCTTCTGTCCCTGTGGAGTTGGGGTATGTCATCCTCCTGGTACAGGGATGTGTTCACCAACATGGAAGCTATCCAAACCCCATATTTTTGAGGTTTTTTATGGAGGCATCATCACGTAGGCGTGATTGATCATTAACTCAATTTCCAGCCCCTTCTTCCCTTCCTGGAAGATACAGTCTGGGGCCGAAATTTCCAAGCTTCTAATCATGGCTTGGTCTTTGTGGTGACCAGCCCCCATCCAGGAGCCCACCAAGCATTGCTTCATTAGAACAAAAGACTGTCCTATCACCCAGAAAATTCCAAGGGATTTAGGAGCTCAGGAACCAGGATCAAAGACCAAACATTAGAACAAAAGATGCTCCTAGTGCTCTTGTTACTTAGGAAATTACAAGAGTTTTAGAAGCTCTGTGCCAGGAACAGTGGACAGAGACCAATATATATATTTTCTATTATTTCAGAGCTGTCCTATCCAAGAAACTGTTGCCTAACCTAAAGTTATGAAGATTTACTCCTATGTTATCTTCAAAGACGTTTACAGTTTTAGCTCTTACATTAAGGTCTATGACCCATTTTGAGTTCATTTTTGTGTATGGTGTGAGGTAGGTGTCTAACTTCATTGTCTTGCATGTGGATATTTAGTTGTCTCAGAGAAGAGATGTGTTCTTAGAAAAGAGAATTCACTAAGTATACATAGATCCATAGAATGTGACATCTTAAAGATGACTTTAAGCCTCCTCTGTAGTTTATAAGGGATATAAGTTTTCAAATCAAAATATTAAACCAATACACCTGCAATAATTGTAAGAATAATAATAGCTAGGATATATGCACCTGGAACTGTGCTAAGCTCTGTAAGTATGTACAGCATTTGATCTTTACAAGATCTCTACGAGTTCCATGTACCATTGTTTCTCCAGATGGGGAAACTGAGGCTTAAAGGGGTTAAGTAACTTGCCTTACGCAGCTAATGAGTCCCTTGTGCATTTCCAAATTTCAGATGAACTGATCACCCTCTGTACAATGGGTATAACTTATAGATATTGCCCGAGAGCGGGTACAAAATCTAAATGTTCCCTTAGGGTCTGAGAGCATGGCTCAAAGCAGCCCACTACAAACCTGAAGTTTCCTTGAATACCTAATGTTTAATTATTAAATTCATGCAAAATTTTCCATCTCTATAATACATGTGTTTATTTAAACTACATAACATGTGTACTTATTTAAAATAAATCTGGTTCCTGGAGATAACAAGTAGAAGTAGGGAATTCCTTTGTTGTCTTCCCCATCCTTTTTGTTTGTTTGTTTCTGTAAGGAAGACTAGCCCCGAGCTAACATCTGTTGCCAATCTTCCTCTTTTTTTTTGCTGAGGAAGACTGGCCCTGGGCTAACATCCGTGCCCATCTTCTTCTACTTTATATGGGACGCTGCCACTGCATGGCTGACAAGCGGTGCATAGATCTGTTTCTGGGATCTGAACCCGCTAACCCTGGGCCACCGAAGTGGAGTGCACAAACTTAACCACTACGCCACTGGGCTGGCCCCTTCCCCATCCTTTTTTAAAGAAATTACAATTAAAATGCTTCATAAACTGTACATATTCCCTCTTCTACAACTGTCTAGAATTATCCTTAGGTCTCCCTGAAAGAGCCCCTGGGGTCACAGGATTCTGCTGATAAGATTGGTGGGGCTGCCTGGTGGACTCTGCACGCTCCTGAAGCATGGCTATAAAACAATTCCCTTTAAGCAAATTTTATTTCATACTGACTTACATTATAGGACTGAAGATGTAGTCCCACAGGAACAAACAAATGTAGCCCCAACATGTAATTTTGAAACAATTGCATCTGCAGGAAAGCTTTTCAAAATCACATATTTAAAAAGAAAGTGTATCGTTTCTGATAAAACAATAATAAAGCCAAACTCAGTAACAAGGAGAACAAATAGTTTGCTAAAATTTAAAATACACTGCCAGGATCTGCATTTCCTTGTGGAGGAGCTTCCATGAAAGGAAATTTGTCTACCGTGTTCCCTGGGCTTTATAATCAGTCTGTGACTGGTTTTAAAAGGAAAAACTAAGTGTTAAAATGCTTAACAATTTTAAATGTGTTAATTAAGGGTGATACCTTAGGTAATCCGTGGTTAAGGCCATTGATATATTTGCTCATTTTTTACAGTAAAAATGGTTTTATTCTACATAAATATGTCTTTACAATCCTAAATTTTTTCCTCTGAGACTTGATTTCCACAACTGGTATTCAGTTTTTTGAGATGGTAGTCAGAAATAGGAAAGGAAAGACATGCCAGTTAGCTGATCTTGAAATTTAATAATTTCTGAAGGTCTTTCCTAAACCTATTAATTAAGCTTGATGGGGCAGCAAAAGGAATGACTTGACAAAGTTTAATTCTGCCCTCTCTGGGATGTTCCTGGCAAACTGGTGAAGCAGGCAGGCCAGAGGTCTATTTGGAAGAAGACTGAAACACATCTTGGGAAGAACACATCCTAAGAGAAAGGGTCTGAGTGTACTGAGGTGAATCCAGCAAGCAAGCTTTGATCCCAGCAAGCAATCGACAGCACTCAAAATGAACGGTTGAAGAGCTTCTAACAAAAAGACTATACACAAAGGTGTAGTCAGAATTTAGGGAAACCAACAAGATCTGGTGCAAAGTCTCAGGCCTAATTACACAGGGGAGCCCGGGTGGTCACTGGAAAGTAGAAAGAAAGGACACTGGTTGCCGAAGGGAGGACGATGGGGGAATAAATACACTGAAAGCATTCTCTTCTTACCCTACATCTTCTGCCAGTTCCTCCCATTGGCCAAACCCAAGAAAATGCCAGAGGGCAAGGGAGCCCATTGTTGTGTCCACTTGGGTGTCGATGCTCTCCAGCCAAAGACCTCCAGGAACACAGCTGTAGTTGAACAATTGGGTTTATTGCTCGTTGTAGTGGACAAGAATGCACACCATAGAGAACCTTGGGGAGGCTCAATAAAGGGATATTAGCAAGAACTTATTTCTAGGATTTGGGCTGGGAGTGGGTAATTTGGGGAAGGGCTGAAGAAGGGAGAAGGATTGCTATAGGTTAGATGCTGTCAGGAAGCCGGGCGAAAGCAGCTTCTTTATCAGTTACAGCTTTAGCCACACCTCATTGCTCCCTCATTCTAGATAAGATTTATTCAGATACCCAATCATAGAATTGCCTCTGCTTTCTGACAGCATCCCCCTCTTCTAGCTAAAATGATTGACCATTTTTGTGGCTTAGACAACGTTCATGTTTTTGTCCGTGTTCTGACATAACTACAGAGTGGTCTTGCTGTCTTGATCCCTCCTGGTCACGGAGTGGCCTTGTCTGATGTTGAGGTTCTGTGCTAGATACCATGCTCCGCCTCTCCACATCCACCCTGGTGTGGACTCTGGGAGGCTGATCCCTGAGCGAGAGAAAAGCAGTCTTCAGGACCTGGCCTGATACAATCAGGCCTTGGGGTTTTCCTGTTGAACATAAAAATTTCACAGAACCTCAACATCAGACAAGACCACTGAAGATGGAAAGTTCTGAGTCCAACATGATGTTCGTCATCAGGCCACATCTCTGAGCCCAGCTCTCCATGGCAAAAAGCAAGAAGAGAAGGAACTGTTCCCTTGAAAAGAAAAGTCACTTAGGAAACGCTAGAACTCAAGATGCTTTGCCTTGGACTGCCTCCTAACAGCATATGACACAAAGGGAAGAGGGCCTTCTCTCCGAAGTCACTGCAGGTCGCTGGGCATTGTGCAACTCGGGCACGTATGGGGCACGGTTAACTTTGTGAAGGTATCTGGCAGGACATTGGGGAAGAACTGTATTTCAGCACCTGGTTGGAAACTGATGCTCAGAGAAGCAGAGGAGGCCCAGCAGGAATGGACAGTTGATGAGCACAGAAGGGATGTCCCCTAGGGACATGTAGGTACACAAAGGGGGCTTTGCAGGAAGTTGAGGTCCTGAATTTTGTTGAAGGAGGGAAGAACCAGAGAAATTTGAGCTTACCATTAAATCGTAATTTTGTTAATATCCATGGTCTCTTAAGGCCTAGAGGAACCTACTATACATATTTTAAAACACCAAATCAACTAATTTTATATGCATTTAATTAAAATGAGCTTCTTCCTGAGTTTGGCAATGATGCACAATGCTCTTTTAACAGCTTTGTGCACCATTCCCAACCTGTAAATGTGGATAATCATGCTTACTTATTTATAAAGTTCTTTGAGGTTTTTGGATGAAAGACTCTTTTAAAGTACAAAGCATTAATTTTTTGTGACAGAGCACTATACGAGAAATGAACATGAAGCAATATAAAAATTTTTGTGTTCTTTCTTGCTTTAAGTTTTCAGTTGCTTTCTTCACAGAGACACAAAAGCCAGTCTCCAACAGGAGATCTGGGGTTTAAGATAACAGAACTCGTAAAAGACTGTGAGTATAAAATTCTAGATAGGCTTGAATCGGCTACTCCTTTTAGGATGTGAGAAATAAATTGATAGACAAAGTATTTTGTACAAATAAACTTATTTCAGTAAGTCACACTGATAATCTTAAGTGTATGTAAATGGGCCTCTATTTATAAACCCGTTATATCCATTTTTGACCAGGACATGCAAGTGAAGCAATAACAATAGTCAATCATTACAAGTAACTAGACCACAAGAGGAAAATGTGCCAGTTGCTAGGTGATGATTTTCAATCTATCATTTCAGGCAATAAATATAAGATGAAGTTATGAGGAGAGAAGCTATTCATAGCTAAAACTCTCGCTAAAATGGCTGTTATTTATTGCACGGAACTGAAATCGGATGAAGTTGAGAAACGCAATGTACCAATCCAGAAGCCAAGATGCTACACTAGTGGACATGTTTCAAGGACAAATCCAAAGATAAATTAAAAATGAGGATTTAGGAGGAGGATGGGGAGGCTAAAAGGTTATAAAACAACTGGACTTAACTGTGTCACTTATTATCACGTTTCAAAACCATAAAACAAAAAGGGAAAAATATTGATTGATTATTCAGAACTTTCCCATTTCTGAAAAAGAAGAAAAGTCTAT
This sequence comes from Tapirus indicus, assembly GCA_031878705.1. Lineage (NCBI taxonomy): Eukaryota > Metazoa > Chordata > Mammalia > Perissodactyla > Tapiridae > Tapirus > Tapirus indicus. The sequence continues at coordinate 22,384,372 of CM062935.1, forward strand.
CAGCCCCTATCAGTTAGGTTAGCAGGTAGCAATAATGTATTTGACACAATGTGTGCAAATGCTGCATGAGACCCTGTGTTCCTCCCCTCTGAGAGCAGAGAAATTAGTTTGGAAATATAGGTAATGAAAATGAAATGATCAGAGAATAACAAGGCATTAAAAACCGTTGGTTAAAACCTATGCCTGGCCTAAAATAAGCACTCAGTCATGCCAGCTACATAACAAAGAATGGTGTAGTATGGTGTGTCCTATAAGGGGTACCTATTGCTGGTTCTATAAGGTGGAAACCTGAGCTATCTCAAACACAGCAGAGAATTACAAAGCACAAGAAAAAGCCCTCCCTCATTACTCATCTACTTTAGGGAGCCCGGTAATCTAGAACAGTGGTTCTCATACTTTAGTGTGCATCAGAGTTACCTGGAGAACTTAGTAAAGCACAGATCTCTGGGTCCCACCCACAGAGTTTCTGACCCAGAAGGTATGAGCAGGATAATTTGCATTTCTAACGTGTTCCCAGGGGATATTGATGCTTCTGATTTGGGAAACACATTTTGAGAACTACTGGCCTAAAAGATTATACGTAAATTTAAAAGCATGAAAGAGGATCCTAATAACAGCTAGCGTTTGCTGTGTACCCACAATGCTACTATGCTTCAGATCCTCCATTAGGTGATAGATTAGATAGGTAGGTAGATGATAGATAGATTGATAGATAGATAGATAGATAGATAGACATTAGATAGATGATAAAGTCTTTAATTTTAATGTATGCACAAACACAAAAAGAGGCATTATTTATTTCTATTTTATAGATAAAGACCTAGAACTAGGCCCAGAGAGGTTGAAACACTTGCCCACGCATGTAAGAGGTAGAACAAAGACGTGAACCCTGGTCTGTGTCAGTCAAAACCCACGCTCTTTGGCCACACCCTTCTGCATCTCTGTAAGGCAGCCAGTCACCTGCCAACAGCAAAACTTATCAGCTTACGGTGTTGAAAGAGCTTAAGAATCATCCAAAACCAAATAGAACATAAAAGGCACAGTAACTCGGGATCTTTAAGACAAGAAAATACAGCCTGACCCTCTTCAGGCTGGAGACAAGGGATTGGTGTTGGGCTGCACAGTTTTATTGCTTGGGATGACCCTTGACAGTGGTGTGGGTGGCTGGGTCTCCCGGATGGCTCTAACTTTGTTACAGCTGAAGAAAAACTGGCTGGAATGACCTTCAAAATCCAGAGAAAGGACAAGAGAAGATGATTCAAAATTATATTTTCTTTTTGAAGGACTCACATTTCCCCCCCTTGACCTTGACACCAAATAATAATTATAAATGGAAGCCAGGGGAATAAAAACTATAGAAAGTGTCTCCTGACCATAACAAACACCAAAAATTGGGGGGAAGTAGTTCCTCCTCTCCCTTCTCTTCTTACTGCTCTCCCTTCTCCTCCTCCTTACACGAAGAAGAGTTACTTGTTTCCTATGGCAAGAGTGGCTATGTAACATTGGAAGGGCAAATCCTTTCCCCTTACCACATCTCCGCCGATGCTCTTGCTCCCTACTTTCAGAAGATTGAAGTCCCCCAGATTTTGCTCCAACCAGAGATTCTGATTTCACAAAGGCATCAATACTTCTTCAAATCTCCCTCAGGTGGTTCTAACGTGTAGCCAGGTATGAGAACCACTGTGTAATAACTTGTCTTGGCTTGTATCTGCCATCTCTCCTGTTGCTTTCTCTCCCTCTAAAAACATACTCACATTATCCAAACTCTCAAAGAAAAAGACTTTCATTGACCTTGCACCTCCACAAACTACCTATTTTATTAAAAAATAATAAATTAAAAATATTAAAAATAATAAAGGAGGGTATATATACCTATTTAAATTCATTCAATATTTAACTCCTCAAAATCAGGCTTTGGTCACTAATATCTTACCAAAGCAGGGTTTTCATTTTTGTTTTTTAAGCTCAGATAATTAATAACCTACTACCATTTTCTCAATCCTCATCTGCAACTTTAATGATGTAGTTGATGCTGGTGACACTTTAATCTTTGAAATCCTCTCACGCTTCAATTTGTCACCTCCCTCCATACTGCTTTCCTACCTTACAAACCATTGCTTCCACATCATTTTTACTCTTTTCTCATCCTCTACCCCCATAGTTGTAGAAATTCATCAAAGTTCCATGCACTTCCATCTCCCCTTGGCAATCTCATCCATTTGCAGGAATCCAATAATCACTTTTGTAAAGGGGTCTCCACCATCCTTATCTGCAGCCCAGGCCTCTCAAAAAGTCTAGACCTGGATTGCACCTGTATATTGGACATCTCCACCTGAATATTCCATCAGGATCTCAAAGTCAACATATCCCAAAATGAACTAATCTTTATCCTCTACCAGTCTGTTTCTTCTACTCTCTCATCTCTTTTATAGAACCACCATATTCATCAGTCATCCAAAGTTGAAACCTTGACATTATCTTGGAGTCACCTTTGATTTCTTCCATTCTTTCCTCCTGAGAAAAGCACATTCCCTATGGATGTCAGCATCATGGCAGAGTGAGTTGTTCCCTTTATCTCTCCCTTCTAAGTTACAACTAAACAGACATCCATTAACCAACAGAGGATTCACTACACAGCACAACAGGGTGCTTGAGAGATCCACATGGCCATACATCTGAAGGTGGATCCCCGGGAAGTGGTGGAACTGGGTGAGTCAACCTGCCCCCCCCCCCGGTGGCAGTGATCCAGGTCATGGGTCCTCACACAGTGACCAACATGACTGTAAGAGGAGACGGGGCAGCCTAGCCCATGTGTGAATGCTTTCAGAGTGGTGGCCCAGCCCACAGGAGTGCCCACCATGCCATGGTTGCCCCACCATAGGAACACTCCACCAAGTGGTGGTGGCTCAGCCCCTGTGAGGGAGCCCCTCCCAGCAAGAGCAGCAGCTTAGCTGAGCCAACCATGAGTGCAGAACTGGCCCATACATGGAAGAAAGCACCCCTCCCCTCTGGCCAAGCACAGCAGTCCTACCCACACGAGAGTGACCCACCAGTGGAGCACAGAGGCCCTGCCTGCACATGAGTGCATGACCTGCCAAGTTGCTGTGGCCAGGCCATGCAAGCACAGAGCAGCCCTACCAGCACATCTTCCAACAGATGGGGGGGGGGATCAGAAAATACAGCTCCTGCAGTGGCAGGTGGAATCTGCCTCTCCCCAATGGTGGCAGGTGGAATCTATGACCTGGTACGACCACAGATGTGTTGACAAAGGATCAATTCATCAAACACCATGAAGAACTACAGTAACACTTCAGAGCAGAAGGAAAATGGCAAGTCTCCAGAAACCAATCATGAAGTCACAGAAATTTACAATTTAAATGACAGAGAATTCAAAATAGTTGTCATAAAGAAACTCAACAAATTACAAGAAAACTCAGAAAGACAGTTCAATGAACTCAGGAATAAAATGAACGAGCAGAAGGAATACATCGCCAAAGAGATTGAAGCTCTAAAAAAACAAACAAACAAACAAACAAACCCAAACAGAAATTTTGGAGAGGAAGAACAAAATTAATGAGATAAAAAATAATCTAGAAACCATAAAAAACAGAGCTAACATTATGAGGACAAAATTAGAGATTTAGAGGATAAAAATATAGAAATGCTTCAGGTGGAGAAGGAGAGATAACTAAGACTTTTAAAAAATGAAGAAATCCTTCAAGAAATATCCAACTCAATTAGGAAAAGCAACATAAGGATTATAGGTATTCCAGAGGGAGAAGACACAGAGAAAGGAGCAGAGAGCTTGCTCAAAGAAGTAATAGCTGAGACCTTCTCAAACCCGGGGTAGGAACTGGACTTACAAGAACGTGAAGCCAACAGAAATTCTAATTACATCAATGCAAAAAGACCTTCTCCAAGGAATGTAATATTAGAACTGGTAAAAGTCAACGACAAAGAAAAATATTAAGGGCAGCAAGGCAGAAGAAAATAACCTACAAAGTGACCCCTATCAGGCTTTTAGCAGATTTCTCAGCAGAAACTTTACAGGCTAGGAGAGAATGGAATGATATATTCAAAATACTGAAAGACAAAAACTTTCAGCCATGAATACTCTATCCAATGAAACTATCCTTCAGATATGATGGAGAAATAAAAGCTTTCCCAGGTAAACAAAAGCTGAGGGAGTTCATTGCCACTAGGTCTGCCTTACAAGAAATGTACAAAGGACCCCTCCCATCTGAAATTAAAAAGCAAAGGTTTACAAAACTTTGAGCAAAGAGAAAGAATCAGAAAATTCCAGCTCTATATCAGAATACGTTAGTAAACACTTAATTATAACATAAAAGATAAAGGGAAGGAAAGCATCAAAAATAACTATAAACACTTCAATTTAGTAACAAACTCACAACACACAAAAAAGAATAATTTGTGACAACAATAATTCAGAAGGGGAAGAGGGGAGGCGTGGAAACTGCTTAGGCTAATGAAGATAAGAAGCTATCAGAAAATGGACTATCTCATCTATGAGATATTTTATACAAACCACATGTAACCACTAAACAAAAAATCAGAGCAGAGGCACAAATCATAAATAAAGAGAAAACCATCTCAGAAAACCATCAAACTGAAATGGCAATCAGAAATACAAGGAAAAAGAAACAATGAAAATATAGAACAACTGGAAAACAAGAGATAAAATGGCAGTATTAAGCCCTCATATATCAATAATTACTCTAAATGTAAAGGGATTGAATTCTCCAATCAAAAGACAGAATGGCTGGATGGATTAGAAAACAAGATCCAACAATATTCTGCCTCCAGGAAACACATCTCAGCTCTAAAGACAAACATAGCCTCAGAGTGAAGGGATGAAAGACGATACTCCAAGCAAATGGCAAGCAAAAGAAAGCAAGTGTTGCCATACTTATATCAGATAAAGCAGACTTCAAGATATAAAAGGCAATGAGAGACAAAGAGAAGCAGTATATAATGATAAAAGGGACATTTCACCAAGAGGACATAACACTTATGAATATATATGGACCTAACACAAGAGCACCAAAGTATATAAAGCACCTACTAACAGACCTAAAGGGAGAAATTGACAGCAATGCAATAATAGTAGGGGACCTCAACAGCCCACTTACATCAAGGGATATATCATCCAGAAAGAAAGTCAACAAGGAAACAGTGGCCTTAAATGCAATACTAGGACAAATGGACTTAGTAGACATATATAGAACATTCTATCCCAAAACAGCAGAATGCACATTGTTCTCAAGTGCACATGGAACATTCTCAGAGATAGGCCATAAGTTGGGAAACAAGGCAAGCCTCAATAAATTTAAGAAGACTGAAATCATATCAAGCATCTTTTCTGACCACAATGCTATGAAACTAGAAATCAACTATAAGAAAAAGGCTGGAAAAGTCACAGATATGTGGAGACTAAACAACATGCTACAACAACATCCAACCATTGGATCAATCAAGAAATCAAAGGAGAAATCAAAAAATACCTGGAGAAAAATGAAAATGAAAATGTAACATACCAACTCTTATGGGATGCAGCAAAAGCGGTACCAAGAGGGAAATTTATAGCAATATAGGCCTACCTCAACAAACAAGAAAAATCTCAAATAAGTAATCTTAAGCTACACTTAACACAATTAGAAAAAGAAGAACAAACAAAACCCAAAGTCAGCAGAAGGAGGGAAATAATAAAAATTAGAGCAGAAATACATGAAATAAAGACCAAAAAAGCAGTAGATAGGATCAATGAAACAAAGAGGTGGTTCTTTGAGAAGCTAAACAAAATTGACAAACCCTTAGCCAGACTCACTAAGGAAAAAAACAGAAGGCTCAAATAAATAAAATTAAAAATGAAAGAAGAGAAATTACAATGGATACCACAGAAGTACAAAGGATTATATGAGAATACTATGGATAACTATATGCCAATGAATTGGATAACCTAGAAGAAATGGATAAATTCTTACATTTGTACAACCTTCCTAAACTGAATCAAGAAGAAATAGAGAATCTGAATAGACCAATCACAAGTAAAGAGATTGAAACAGTAATCAAAAACCTACCAAAAAACAAAAGTCCAGGACCAGATGGCTTCTCTGGAGAATTCTATGAAACATTCAAAGAAAATTTAATACCTATCCTCAAACTGTTCCAAAAAATTGAAGAAGACAGAACACCTCCTAACTCATTCTATGAGGTCAACATTACCCTGATACCAAAACCAGACAAGGACAAAAGAAAGAAGGAAAACTACAGGCCAATATCACTAATGAACATAGATGCAAAAATCCTCAACAAAATATTGGCAAATTGAACACAGCAATACATTAAAAGGATCACACACCATGACCAAGTGAGATTTATACCAGAGATTCAGGGATGGCTCAACATCCTCAAATCAATCAATGTGATACACCACATTAACAAAATGAGGAATAAAAATCACATGATCATTTCAACAGATACAGGGAAAGTCTTTGGAAAGATCCAACATCACTTATGATAAAAATTCTCAATAAAATGCATATAGAAGGAAAGTACTGCAACATAATAAAGGCCATATATGATAAACCCGCAGCCAACGTCACACTTAATGGTGAAAAACTGAAAACCATCCTCTGAGAACAAGAACAAGATAAGGGTGCCCACTCTCACCACTCTTATTCAACATAGTACTGGAGGTTTTGGCTATTGGCCAGAGCAATTCAGCAAGACAAGGAAATAAAATGCATCCAGATTGGAAAGGAAGAGGTAAAAATCTCACTGTTTGTGGATAGATGATTCTATATATAGAAAACCCCAAAGAACCCGCCAAAAACTATTAGAAATAATCAACAACCACAGCCAAGTTGCAGGGTACAAAATCAACATACAAAAATCAGTTGCATTTCTACACACTAATAATGAATTAGCAGAAAGAGAAGTGAAGCATAAAATCCCATTTACAATCACAACAAAAAGAATAAAATATCTAGGAATAAACTTAACCAAAGAGGTGAAAGACCCATACACTGCAAACTATAAGACATTATTGAAAGAAATTGAGGAAGACATAAAGAAATGGAAAGATATTCCATGTTCATGGATTGGAAGAATAAATATAGTTAAAATGTCCATATTACCTAAAGCTATCTACAGATTCAGTGCAATCCCAATCAGAATCCCAATGACATTCTTCACAGAAATATAACAAAGAATCCTAAAATTTATATGGAACAGCAAAAGACCCCCGAATAGTCAAAGCAATCCCAAGAAAAAAGAACAAAGCTGGACGCATCACAATCTTTGACTTCAAAATATACTACAAAGCTATAGTAATCAAAACAGCATGGTACTGGCACAAAAACAGACACACAGATCACTGGAACAGAATTGAAAGCCAAGAAATAAAACCACACATCTACGGACAGCTAATCTTTGACAAATGAGCCAAAAACATACAATGGAGAAAGGAAAGTCTCTTCAGTAAATGATTTTGGGAAAACTAGACAGCCACATGCAAAAGAATGAAAGTAGATTATTATCTTATATCATACACTGAAATTGATTCAAAATGGATTAGAGACTTGAATGTAAGACCTCAAACTATAAAACTCCTAGAAGAAAATATAGGCAGTACACTCTTTGACATCAGTCTTAGCAGCATCTTTTTGAATACCATATCTACTCAGGCAAAAGAAACAAAAGAAAAAGTAAATAAGTGGGACTACATCAGACTAAAAAGCTTCTGCAAGGCAAAGGAAACCATGAACAAAATGAAAAGACAATCCAACAATTGGGAGAAAATATTTGCAAATCATATATCCAACAAGGGGTTAATTTCCAAAATATATAAAGAACTCATACAATTCAACAACAACAACAGAAAGAACTCAATCGAAAAATGGGCAGAGGATATGAACAGACATTTGTCCAAAGAAGATATACAGATGACCAACAGACACATGAAAAGAAGTTCAATATCACTAATTAATAGGGAAATGCAAATCAAACTACAATGAGATATCACCGTACACCTGTCTGAATGGCTATACTTACCAAGACAAAAAATAACAAATGTTGGAGAGTATACAGAGAAAAGGGAACCCTCATACACTGCTGGTGGGAATGCAAACTGGTGCAGCCACAATGGAAAACAGTATGGAGATTTCTCAAAAAATTAAAAAGAGACATACCATATGATCCAGCTCTCCCACTACTGGGTATTTATCCAAAGAAAATAACTTCAACAATACAAGGAGATTCATGCACCCCTATGTTCACTGAAGCATTATTCACAATAACGAAGACATGGAAGCAACCCAAGTGCCCATCAACTGATGAATGGATAAAGAAGATGTGGTGTATATATACATATATATATATATATATAATGGAATACTACTCTGTCATAAAAAAGACAAAATTGTCGCATTTGCAACAACATGGATAGACCTTAAGGGTATTATGTTAAGCAAAATAAGCCAGACAGAGAAAATCACTGTATGATTTCACTCATATGTGGAAGATAAACAAACACGTGGATAAAGAGAACAGATTAATGGTTACGAGAGGGGAAGGGGATGGGGGAGTGGGCAAAAGGGGTAAAGGGGCACATATGTATGATGACAGATAACTAGACTATTGGTGGTGAGCACGATGCAGTCTATACAGAAACTGATATATAATAATGCACACCTGAAAGTTACACAAAGTTATAAACTAATATAAAAATTAATAAATAAAAGGGAAGAGTCCTCTCCAAAAAAAAATAGCACATTCCCTATAATTATGTTAACACCTTTATTGAGGTACAATTGGCAGACAATAAACTGCACCTAAAGTGTATAATTTGATAAATTTTGACATATGTATACATCCGTGAAACACAGAAGATAGTGAACACAACCATAATTCTTACAAGTTGCCTCAGGCTCTCCTTCCCAACTGTCCCTGCCCTCCCCATCCCAGGCAACCACTATTTGCTTTCTACCACTAAAGGCTATTTTGGAATTTTTAGAATGGTATTGATCTTTTCCTGTGATTATTACCCTTTTGTGTTCTTTGGTGAAGCATCTGTTTAAATCTTTTGCTCAAATGTTAATTTACTTATTAAACAAATTAATAACAATAATTAATAATTATAAATTATTATTGCATGTTGCAGGCTCTTTATATATATATATATCTTGGATACAAGCCCTTTGCCAGATATGTGATCTGCAAATATTTTTTCTCAATCTATGACTTGTTTTTTCATTCTTTTCACAGTGTCTTTTGAAGAGAAGCTCATGATTTTGATGAAGTCCAATTTTTATTTTTTTCTTTTATAGATCATGCTTTTGGTGTTGTATCTAAGAAATTTTTGCCTAATCCGAGATGACAAAGATTTTCTCCTATGTTTCCTTCCAGAAGTTGTATGGTTATAGACTTCACATTTAGGTCTATGATCTATTTTCAGTCAATTTTCATATATGGCTGGAGGTATAGATAGAAATTCCTTTTTTTTCCTTTTGCATATGAATAGCAAGTTGTTCCACATTGTGTGAGTCTCTGTATTTTAGTTTTCTGGACTCTCCTTTTTGTACCACTGGTCAATTTGTCTACATTGATGTCAATATGACACCATCTCGATTACTGTAACTTCAAGATAAATTTTGAGATCAGGGAGTGTAAAGTTTGTTCTTCATTTTAAAAGTGACAATTGCTATGCTAGGTCCATTGTATTTCTATACAAATTTTATGGATTTTGACTGGGATCGTATTTAATCTATAATTCAACTTGGAGAAAATGGATATATTAAAATACCAATCCTTCATATCCATGGGCATAGTGTATCTCTCCATTTTTCAAGTCTGCTTAAATTAACCTCAGCAACATTGTGTAGTTTTCAGTATACAGGTATTATTAATTGTTTGTTAGATTAATCCCTAAATATTGTGAGTTTTACCTTGTTGGATTCTGTATATTTTTATATTCCTATAAATATTTGTGAGCTTTGTTCTGGAATATGGTTAAGTTACTTGGAAACTGGAAACACTTGGATTCTTTTAGGTCTTGCTATAAAGCTCTATTAGACAGAACTAGAGCAGCACTTAGTCCAGGATTAATTTTTTTCCCACTAGCGAAGTAAAACCCTTCTGAGTGCAGTCAATCCTCAGTATCCGCGGGAGATTGGTTCCAGGAGTCCCCGCGGACGTCAAAGTCCGCGATGCTTCAGTCCCTTAGTAGTCCCTCCGTATCCGTGGATGTGCAACCGCGGATACAGAAGGCCAACTGAACTGTAATTTATGCCTAGTGAATTACGACATTTTCTATTCTTGCTGGTGCGAGCATGCAATCTTCCTGGCCCTATGTGAGATCTTAAGGGCTGTTTCCTCTAATCCTTTCAGATGGTTCCTTTCTTGGCCTTGGGTAGTTTCCTTCCATATAGGTGCTGATCATTAGTTGAATACACAAGGGATGTCCTCTACAAGCCTACAGAGTCCTCCATCAGTGTAGCTCTCTCTTCTCATGTATTCTCCCATGCAAACTTTAGAGGCTTGGGAGCTTGGCCTCCTTGGACTCTCATTTTTGTCTCCTCAACTCAGGGAGACCACTGGGAACCATCTGAGTTCCCTTTACTGCTCCAAGGCCTGGAAACTCTCTCCAAGCAATAATCCGGGGCAGTCACAGGGCTCTCCTCATTTTATCCCCATCCTTTTAAGAGCACTGTCTTTCATTGTCTGATGTCCACTTTCTTGAAAAACTTTGTTTCATATATTTGTCCATTTTTCACTTAAGTGGGAAGACAGATCTAGTCCCTGTTATTCCATCCTGGCTATAAGTGGAAGTCCTCCATGCCCCATAATTTTGTTCTGCCATTTCTCTTTCATCCTACATTTTTTGTTCTACTACCCTCATTGTAACATTGTAATAACAACAATGAAATAGCTTTCATTTATAAAAACCGTCTATATGCCAGGGCCTGTATCACACACTTGATAAATATTATGTCCAGCAATGAGGAGTGTAAGTTCGGCTTATTTTTTTATATTTGTGGAATATTTCAAATAGTTAGAAAAGTTGAAAGTAATATAAATGTTCTCAACACTTAGAATCGACAATGCTAACTTTTTGCCCTATTTGCTTCAGCAGAAGCTGAGGTTTCCTTTGTACCCCCTCCCCAGACCCATTTCCTACTTTCTTTCCCTTGAGGTGATCATTATTTTGGAGTTGGTGTTCTTCATGTCTGTGGATTTGTACATTCAAGATGGGCTTATTATCTCCATGTTACTGATGAGGAATTTGAGGTTCAGAGAGTTAAGCAACATGCAAATGTTCATTCAATTTATAACTGATGGAACTAATATTGGACCCAAGTCTTTCTGGCCCAAAGCCATGTGCTTCACTACAAGAATCATTCATCTTCCTGCAGCCCTATTCAAATCATATCATTTCCCAATTTTGATTGCTAACCCTGAATTAGATATAGTTTCTCATCTTGACTTTTAGTCCTGACAAAGCATGACTTCAATGTACCTTAGCCTGCTCTATGTAAACGTCTTCAAATCATACAAAACCATTCATTTTCTCCAGTGTTACAGTGAATTTTCTTGCTGCTGTGTCATTACCTATATTTTTTTCTCTGCCTGGAATGTCCTCCTCTCCCCATTTTCATACGTCAAAAACCATCACTGATCCTTTGTAGTATATCTGACAAAACACATCATCGATTCATTCATTTATCCATGTCAAATATTGATGACTACAAAGAGCAGATGACCAATGGCTGTTTGAGTCTTTGCTCCTTCCCTTCATCTGAGTATTCTTTTACTGTACTCAGAATCCTAAAGCAAAGCATTTTTCTTCTCTTCCCCCAGCATTTTGCTGTATTTTGTACACATGCCCTGCCTCTTCTGTGTGTAACTTTATCTCTGTATTACCATGAATGTCTAGCACAGTGCCTTTGTACGTAATGGGTGCCCAGTAAATGCTTATTTAATGGAATTATATACTCAAAATCTAAATATCCTAAGAAATGTAGGAATTGACTAATATAGTAGTATTTGCTTTTAATTTGCTCTCAGCTATTTAAAAAATACTGAGTACAAGGGTTTTCTTAGATTAGGACATACATGGAGTCCATTCAAAACATCCAGTGCTCTGGCCCACGTGGAGCCTTGATATCCAGTGTTTCTCTGAAATACAAAAGGAAATTTCAGCTCCATCCTTCCATGCACAGCAAATGGTATTAACATCTTAAAGCAAGTTGGCTGAAAGACATTTGGATCCAAGCAAGTGATATTAGGCCAAAGTTTTACACTGACAGAATCTGATGTTATCTTATACCACAGAAGTTTTGTTCTGTGTTGGCTTGAGTGATTGTATATTGTTATTATTATTGCGATGTAAAATGCCACCGAAATGAAAGGGGTTGCTATCAGTAGGTCTTTTTATGGTTACCGAGCTACGCAGCAACCCTGATTGAGTTGGAATAATAGATGCAGTAGATTCCCCAGATAATTCCATGCAAGTTTAGTCCTATTTTAAAGAATCCCCCGCCTTCAACTAAAACAGGATAGTGACTTTGAGATTATTCATTCCATAAGCCTGAAAATAAATCATGTATTAATGCTGCATGTTATGAAAGAAAAGTACGCTTTATGATACAAAAAGAATTTGGTACTAGATAGAAACACTTGGATTTACTCCTGCTTGTGACACATAATTTCACTCAGCTAAGTGGATTAACTAGAGAATGAGAAGGAAAAAAATATCTAAAACCAGAATAAAAAGTCCAGGTTGCTTCACCTTATTCAACTCTATGTGCATGGACACTGCTGATTCGGACACGTACCATTTCCTCTTAATTATTCATGCTCTTAGAAGCTGGACAGACTGGAAATATGCTAAGGTGTGTTGTGAAAAAGTAATGAAATCTGTGCCACAGCTACCCTCCCCACCCCATGCTTGATTCACCAGATGTAGCAACAAGGGACACCCTTAGGCTCTTGTCCAAGGAGCAGCCTAGCATCACCCTCCTTAAAGCACATCCATTTGCCACCCTATTCTGCAATGATGTAGTACCTGGTCTGTGTGCTCTGACCATTAGATTGTTATTTTAATTTAGAGTTGAGTCCATTCTAACTTCAGAAAATGCAACAGAGTTTTCTACCCAGGACTTAGTAAAAACAATAAAAAGCCTCATTGAACCCACGCCTTAAAATAGATTAGATGTAATACACTAAATAGATCCTAATAAATAAATATATGCATGTCGATTATACATGTATATACAGCATTAAAGTTTAATGACTACGCCATAACTAATATGCACAGCTAACTAAAATTTAATTACAGTATGAGCAGTCTTGCTAACGGTGTCACCCAAAGGGATGTTACCATCATGGTGGGGTCTAGTTTTTCTCAGCTTTTTTCCAGATTCTATGTCTGTCTGCTCAGTCTCTTTGATGTCCAAAACTGGTCCCATGTTAGGCCATTTGCTTACTTTTTAATTCCACGGCTGACATACTATTACAGAGAATTATCTCTCTCTTTTTCTCTCGTCACTCTCAAGGTTCAGATTTTAAGTCTTCATAAGATATTTCACTATACCCCAAGCTATTATTGTTCCTAATTTGCTATTGCACAAATGGGTGCAATGCTGGACCATAGAATGCTCACTATCCTCCATTGCCTGCTCTGCACTACAGTCTGTTGCAGCCGTATAGATTCCTTGTTTCTACTGAAATTTAGTGGTGCAAGGGTTCTATAGAGCACCCTGGATCTTAGGAAGGGAAAGAAGAGCTTCCAGGCTAAGTACTTTCTGAAAAGTTTTCTGCATTGTGCAGGAGTTATTGATGCTATTCTTTCTTCCTGGGATTTCTGTGAGTAATCAATATATGCATGTTTATGTGAGGTCTGCACTGTGATAACACGATGAACAAAGCACCATGGGAACACAGAGGAGAGAATGATTAATTCTCAAAGAAAAATGATGTTTGATGATAATGACTAGAAAGTTTGGTCTGGCAGAGAATAGATGGAAGTGTATTCCAAACATAGGGAATAGCAAGGACCTATACAATAATTTATTGAAGTGAGTGGCATGTTTAAAGAATGTGTAGCCCAATGTGATTGGAGTACAGGTGGGTTGAGATGAGATGAAGCTGAAAGGGAGCAAGATTTTGGAGGTCCTTGAATGCCATGATAAAGATTTGGGGATTTGTCCTTAAAAAAAATATCTATCCTTTGACTTTTGCTTAAGCAGTCTTGACATAATTTGTTTTTTCCAAAGAAAATTGACTGCAATGTAGCAGATGGACTGGGGAGGTGAGGGCCAGGGGCAGGCAGACCAGTTAGGGCCACTGTGGTAATCCAAGTGAGAGGCAAGGAGGATCCCAATGAGGAAGGCAGCAGAGAGAGTGGAAGAGAGGACATCCTTTCAGATGTAGATTAAGGAGACTTAAAACAAATTGGATGAGGGGATGGAGAAAAAGGAGGAATCAAGGGTGTAGTTCAGGTTTCTGAATCGTGTGACTAGGTAGGTTGTGACATCATTAATTCATTAATTCGATTAAAAATATAGGAGGTGAGGGGCTGGCTCGGTGGTGTAGTGGCCCATGTGCTCCACTTTGGCAGCCCGGGGTTCACAGGTTTGGATCCCGAGCATGGACCTACACACCACTTATCAAGTCATGCTGTGGCAGCGTCCCACATATAAAGTAGAGGAAGATGAGCACAGATGTTAGCCCAGGGCCAATCTTCCTCAGCAAAAAGAGGATTGGCAGCAGATGTTAGTTCAGAGTTAACCTTCCTCACACACACACAAATATATAGGAGGTGAATGAATTTTTGCTTTGGGGGGATATGGAGGAAGGTGAAAGGAAGAGATGTCACTTTAGCCTAGAGTAATCCTTGGCTCATAGCCTGGCCTCTGGTTATCCCCTTCTTAAGCAGTCTCCGGGGATAAGGTCATTTCTGTGGCCAACATGGGAATCAAGCTTAGTTAAGCCAATGCAAGCAAGAATACACTTGCGTGAACCATTCCGGTAACAACCAGCACCTTAATGTGAGTCTTTCCCATCTGAGCTACTTGTGTAAATTGACCTTTCCTCTCTCTGCAGGAGGTAGATATTGGCCCCGATTCTTCCCTCTTCCCTGTATCCACACCCTTTGCCATGTATCTTTGCAGTGCCTCCCACAAATGACAGAGTGTACTTTCCTTTCTCTTGACTTCGAGTTTGGTCAATGAGATGTTAGTAGACGTGATGCCAGCAAGAGCCTGAAATGTGCCTCTGCAGTGGGGCTTCCTTGGTCACTCATCAACATTAGAAGAGCTTTCCCCCGGGTCACTGTTTGCTCTTTACTCAGGTTCTACAACGAATATTCATGAAGCAGAGCCAATCCAGCAGACACAGTGTAAAGCCGAGCCACATAAGCCCACATGAGGAAATAAATATTTTATGCCCCTGAGTTTTAGTGTGTTTTGATATGCAGTGAAAACTAACTGATACAGCCAGTAAGTGAAAAAAATGGTTATGGGTGGTGGCCCTCTCAGCTCCCTTATCAACCTAGAGTTGACCTAGGTTGACCTAGAGCCAATCTAGAGTTGAGAGACTGATGTAGCCCCCAGCATGTCAAATGCTGGTCTGAATAGCAGCTGCAGCAGCTACAACTGAGGTTAGACAGATCTCTTCACATTAATGATGTGACCCTTCATGGGATTTTTTAGCCACCATTTAAAATACATCCACTTCTGATCACAAATGAGATCGTGCCTGTGTTTTACAGATCACTAGGAACAGAAATTCTACTACCAGTGGTGGACTTTAGCAAACTTTAATTACCCCTGAATCAAGAAATTGTTGCTGTTTTTAATCCCAATTTCTTATTCTATCATAAGTCTTAAATTCTTTAGTTTTTTGGGGGGGAGGTGGCAGGGGCATGGTTAGTTTTGTTTTCTGGAGATGCAGAATATCTGGTCAGATAAAACTTTAAATTCTTGAAGACAAGTATTAAGCAGACCTTTGGCCTTTCTTTCTCCGGGTAAACATCCCAAACTCATTTAACTTTTCCTCAGAGGTTCAATTTGCTGATTATTTGACTGTTTCCTTGCTCTTTTCCGAACCCTTTTCTACTTCATTATATCTCTTCTAAGTTGTAAAGACCAAAACTGGACATGGTCTTTATGTCTGAACTGGTGCTAAGTGTAATCCCTTTATTCTTGAGTCTTTGAGAAGGTGCCAGATCAGACACCTCAGGGTTGAATTCGCTTCCATTGAATAGTTACAGAGGTTCTATGCTCTTCTTGGATTTCCCAGCATCCCCTTCAGCTCTCCATCTTGTATCTTTGGCATTGATTTTTGATACCACAAAGTCTTAATCTGTATTTGGTCCTTGCCATGATCATTCTAGGCTGTGGATGATTCTTCTTTTTTATTATTATTATTATTCCTTCTGCTGAGACTATGACCTCTGTAAACTAGATTTGTGATTTCAAAAGTTATCAAAAGGAGAGCCACATTAGGTAATTAGAATGAACACACACCATTTTTGTAATACTAATCAAAGATAGCATTATACTTAGTTAATTACTAAGTATAAATATTATACTAAGATAGTTAAATACCACTATATGCTTATAGCCTGCCCAAAAGATAGATGAAAACTGACAGAATTTCTCACTTTTGTAAAAGGGTCCTCCCAAAAAATGAGGTGATAAAAATTAATGACAACAATAATAATAATAGCTAATGTTTGTTGAGTACTAACAGTGTTCCAGGCACTATACTGCTTTCATATCTTAGGTGAGGCTCCCCACAAAAAGACTCATAGGTAAAGAATTAGTGTGGATGATTTGTTAAGTGTGGTCCCAGGACAAACTAGGAAGGGAGTAGAGAAAGCAGTATGGGGAAGGGAAAAAAGTCAAGCAAGTGTGCAATTTCCTGGAGGAGCAAAATCACTTCCAGTTGAGAATTACTGGGAGAAAGTCATCAGGACAGCATGGTATTGGTGGCAAAATGGACAAATAGATCAATGGTTCAGAATAGAGAGTCTAGAAATAGACCTATACATATATGGTCAATTGATTTTCAACAAAGGTGCAAAGGTGATTCAGTTGAGAGTGATAGTCTTTTTTTTTTTTCTGCTGAGGAAGATTGGCCCTGAGCTAACACCTGTTGCCAATCTTCCTCTTTTTCCTTGAGGAAGATTCACCCTGAGCTAATATCTGTACCAATCGTCCTCTATTTTGTATGTGGGTTGCCGCCACAGCATGGCCGCCAACGAATGGTGTAGGTCCACAACCAGGAAATGAACCCGGGCCGCTGAAGTGGAGCATGCCGAATTTAACCACGAGGCCACAGGGCTGGCCCCCGTGATAGTCTTTTTAATAAGCGAGGTTGGAACAGTTGGCTGTCAGTATATAAAAAGAGAAATAAAAAATAACGAACTTCAGTCCATACATCACATTATATACAAAAAATAAATTAACTGAACATGGATCATGGGCCTACATGCAAAACTTAAAATTGTGAAACTTCTAAGAGGAAACATAGGAGGAAATCTTCGGAACCATAGATTAGGCATAGATTTCTTAGACAAGGGACCAAAAGCACAATCTATAGAAGAAAAAATTGTTATATTGTACTTCATTAAAATTAAGAACTTCTGCTCTTTGAAAGACCCTGCTAAGAGAAGGAAAAGTCAAGCCACAAACTGAGAGAAAATATTTGCAAATCACATACCTGATAAAGGACTTGTACCCACAAGATATATAGAACACTCAAAATTCAATTATAAGAAAACAAACAACCCAATAAACATCAGCAAAAGATTTGAAGATATATAGACGGCAAATAAACATATTAAAAATGTGCAACATCATTAGTTTTTAGGTAAATGCAAATTAAAACCACAAGGAGCTGTCACTTCACATCTACTAGAATGGGTATAATAAAAACACACACCATTATAAGCTTTGGTGAGGATGTGGAGAAACTGGAATCCTCATGAATTGCTGGTGGAAATGTAAAATGGAACACCCACTTTGAAAACCAATTTGTGCTTTCTTAAAAAGTTAAACATCCATTTATCATATTACCAAGCAATTCCACACTGAAGTATCTACTCAAAGAAAAAAAAAAAAGAAAACATATGTCCACACAAAGACTTGCACACAAATGTTCACAGCAGCGTTATTCATAATAGCCAAAAGGTAGAAACAATCCAAATATCCATCAACTAGTGCATGGATCAACAGTGTGTTGTGACCATACAATGGAATACTATTCAGCACATAAAAGTAACAAACCATGATTCATGCTACAACATGGATAAACTTCAAAAACATTATGCTAATTGAAAGAAGCCAGATGCAAATGGTCCAATATTATGTGATTCCATCTATATAAGTATCCAGAAAAGGCAAATCTGTAGAGAATGAAAGTATTTTAGAGTTGACTGTGGCTGGAGGTAGGAATGGGATTGACTGCAAACAGGCATGAGAGATTTTTGGGGGAGGGTGATGATGGAAATATTCTACAACTAGATTGTGGTAATGGTTGCATAGCTCTGTAGATTTTCCAAAAATCATTAAATTGTACACTTAAAATTGGTATATTTTATGGTATGTAGATTATACCTCAGTGACGCTGTTTTTTAAAAAGAAGTTCACATTGCATGTACAATTTTGAATTCCATTTTTTTCAATAAAAATCATACCATAAATATTTGTTAATATCATTAAAGACAATATGAAAACATCTTCCTAATAACTACTTGCTATTTCTTTATATACACATACCCAAAATTTATTTCATAGCTTCCCTTTAGATCGTTTATGATTTTTTTAAATGATGTTTTGTTTAATTTCTTTGTGCATATTATCTGTATGACCTCAGATGTGTTAACCTCTCTCAGCTTTAATTTTCTGACAGGAAAATGGGCATAATTAATAGTTCCTACTTAGGTACAATATGGTTGCTCTGAGCATCGTATAAAATCAAGCATGAAGCAATTAGCATGGTAGTGGCTGACACCGACTAGATGTTAGCCATCATTACTGTCATCAGCAATCATTAAAAAACTAAATTTGTGATTATTCCTCAGAATATAATTATAGAAGTGAAATCTCAAGGCTCATTTTTAAAAAGATTGCTCTTTAAATTAGAAGTAGGCAAAACACATTCTTGACTCTTCTCCACCCCTTTCCTGATACTGGGAACCAGAATAGTTCTTTAGATTCTTGCTTTGATGCCTTGGTCTGAAGCTTCTGAGAGTTCCATGACTCTAAGCCGCTCAATCTCTCCCACCAAAATCCATCAGTCCGGTGATTTCTCTCTTAGTAGGGGTGGACTAGGTGGCCTTGGATGAAAATACTGGACAAAATGACAATAGGAGATAATGAATTATAGTCTTCTTCATAGGTAACATAGTTGTGTTTTCAAAAGGATCACTAGCGTCTAAGTAAATACAGAGAATTGGAACAGGGGGTCTTCGGGATTCTCTACTGATGGGAAAAAATGTTGATAATTGAGTGTTCAAATCACAGACCACTGTGCATGTGGTATGCTGCCGAATTTCCTCAGCGCGGTGTACAGACTCTTCATTATCTATCCCCACTTACTTTTCAAGCTTCATCTCTTGCTACTACCTCCCTCCAATGTGATATACTAAAATCATATTGCAGGTCTTGTCCTTCCCTGAAATGTACCATGCGTTCTCTCCCACATGGTTTTGCACATCCTGTTTTCTTGCCTTGAACACTCTCTACCTATCCCTACCCCCTTCATTTGACTCACTCCTACTTACAGTCCTGACTTCATCTTAAATACTACATCTTCTTGGAAGTTTTCCCGTCCCCAAGCCTCAGTTTGGTGCGCCATCTTTAAGCTCCCATGGCACCCTGTCATTACCCTTCCTGGATTTAAATTATCTGTTTATTTGCCTTCTTCCTGATCACACTATGTGGCAGCCATGGGGTTGTGTCACTTTGATCTCCTTTCAAGAAAGAACTTGGTATTTAACTGCAAGGAGGGCAGTTAGATGACAGCCTCCAGCTGTTAATGCCTTCCAGCTCTGCCTCAGCTTTCAAGCTGAGGCCACGATCCTTTCAGGCAGCCCCAGCCAATGACTGAGCAAAATAGCCAATGACTAAGGCCAACTCAGGACTCTTTTAGTGGGAAATCTGAGTTGACTGAGATTTTTTCAGATCTGCACAGTGGTCTGATGCTCTCTCTGCCTCATCGTGCTTCCTCCTCTTTCCTTTCACAGATGTCATACCTGCTTTTTGATATAAAGGATTTCCCTGCCTGATTCTGCTTTCTCACCCTTTCATGGTGTTCCTCTCCAATAAACCTCTTGCACTCCTAAATTTGTTGCTGCATCTGCTTTCTGGTTAACCCGATTCACACAGACTATGAACTCTTGGAAGGTAAGGGTCATATTTTTATTCAAATTGTATCTTCAGCTTCCAGAACAACACACAATAGGATCTCAATGAATAACTATGGAATGAATGAATTAATAAATGCCCAAGATAATGTTCAACACTGAATGATGTCTTGATCTTTTATAATTCACAGATGCTGGTCAACATTCAAGAACATTCTGATTTGAAGACAGATTCATTTATGAAATGCATTGCAGGAATGATATAATTGTGCATTTCCAAGTGGATATTTTCCAATGGCTGGATTTATGCCAAATATATAATTTACCCCTTAGGATAATCCCATGGGCTAATGTAGTTGAGTATGAGTCATAATAGATATTTGTACTTGAAATTACACAATAGCTATAAAATTGTTATTTACTATCAAAATAGCAAATTTTATGTTTTACTGCTTATGCCTGGAAATCTCATCTCAATGTTGCTTTATAGAATAAAATACAAGGCCTTCAAAATCTTTCAAAATCTGGGCCCTATTTATTTGGCACTTGCCACACTACCATCTGTATGTGGTATCCAGCTAGCTAGCTGTCCCACTGAATCGTAAACTCCTTGAGGGCATGTACACCATGCATTTCTCTGTACCCCATCCCTCACACCCTAACCTAAGCCCCAGCATCTACAACGGCTGTGCTCTACTGGAAAGCATATGGATTTTGAATACCTCAGTTGAAATACAAGCTCTATCACTTACTAATTGTGACCTTCACCTTCTAAAACTCATGCTTGTTTTCCTCACCTTTAACCCCATCTCATAAGAATTTGTAGTGAGAATTGGAGATATTTCCTCTCCTCTCCTTTCTCTCTCTTTGCTCTCACTCTCCTCTCTCCTTCCCTCCCCCCACCTCTCACCTTCCTTCTTCTCTCCCTTCCTGGCTCACCCCTTCCTTTTCTGATTTTTTTTCCTTCTTTCCTTCCTTCCTTCTTTCCTTCATTCATTTGTTTGTTTCTTCCTTCCTTTTATACCCCAAATGCTTGCTAAATGTCTGCTATGTCCCAGGCACTATGCTGGGTGCTTTCGAAGCAGGAGTGAATAAAGCAAAGCTTATGTCCTCCTGTACCCTCACAGTGAGGGTGGAGGTTACCAAAAATAATTACCCAAATAATGAATATGTGCAATGAAGTTAGAAGTGAAGGGTGTGGTAGGCAGAAAAATGCCTCCCTCCCAAAAGATATCCATTTCAAATCCCTGGAGCCTGTGAATGTAACCTTATTTGGAAAAAAGGGTCTTTGCAGATGTGATTAAGTTAAGTATCTTGAGATGAAGACAATCCTGGGTTACCTGAGTGGGCCCTAAATGGGCCCTGCCAACACCTTGATTTTGGATTTTTGGCATCCAGAACTGTCAGAGAATGCACTGCTGCTGTTTTAAGCCAAAAAGTTTGTGATAATTTGTTACAGCAGCCACAGGAAACAGCTAAAGGGGATATATAAACTAGGTGTTCTAACCTACACCAGGGGATCCGGGAAGTGACTGTGCATAGACCTTGGTCCTCCCCGTGTCTTCCTGCCTTCTGTGTCCCATAGCACTTTAAAATATTGTCCTTTAAAATAAAGTCCTTCCTGGACTTTACATTCTTTTTTCTCTGTTTGACACACTCTCGCCTTTCCCCTGTCCAGAAACTTGGAGATTAATTCTTAAAGGTTTGATTTGAACCCTGCTTGCTGTGGATTCTCTGAGGTCTATATTCCACATTTCTAGAAAAACACCACTGAACTCCATCAGCCTGGGTATTTATAATTACAGATAGAGGGAGGCTGCTACAGCATGCTTTGCCAGCGGTTGCTGCTCGCTATATAGGGCCCCGAGATGTGGTGTAAAAGGCACAGGTGGGCATCATGACTTCTACATTTCAGTTAAGCTTCTGATGCCAATTGAATGTATGATTTTGGGTGAGTCACTTAAGTTATTTATGCTTCAGTTTCCTTATGTGTGAAATGAGAGTTTGGAATGAGTTTAACCCCAAAGGCCTCTTCTGGCTTTAAAAATAATCATAATTCCATAGTCAAATGTTTTTTACATGTGAAAAAAAAGTATGTAGATTAATTTGGGTTCCTTGATAACTAATTCTGTAAATAAGAAGTTCTGAAAATGCATTTACCTAAAAGGAAGAGGATCTGAAATCTTAGGTACGGTGCATCTGTTGGTTTTGCATAACCCAAACCATGATTCCCAAAATCAGATGCACAGGTAATCACTGGTCTTGACTGTGCCCCTAAAAAACATAACCCAAAGTCAACCTTTGAGAATTCACTTTTTTAATGTCACGAGTTTCATAGCATCATATCCACGGGTAGGCTTAAACAAGTAGTATAAGCTAAGCTATTCAACCAGAAGAGGTTCACCATCATTCTTACTTAATGAGATTGGCAACAAACAGGCCCTGGCCCATGCCTGTGTTGGATTATTCATCATTCTAACAAATCTCTGGGTCTGTGATCTTGGCAGACCAAGTCTAAACATGTCTCCTCTTCCCCCACTCTCCTCTTCTCTCTCTTTCTCCATCTCTCTCCTATGAGCTATATGACACAGGATAATATTAGTCACTTATATACGTCAATAGATATTCATCAAGCAGCCCACTCCTTTGCCTGGCACTGCAGAGATCAGAAATGTACAAGATATGAATGGTCTCTGCCATCAAAGAGCTTACCTATGCAAAGGTAGCCAAGTGTTCATGTCAGCAGTGTATTATAAGGGACAATGTAGGCGTACTTGATTTTGTTGTAGAAACAGAGAGCAGGAAGCAAACACTCTGGTTTGCTATACTGGAAGCTAGCCCATGGATCTAAGCTATCCACTCACCGTTGTGTTCCCTGTGCCCAGCACAGATTCTCCAACAAAGGGAGCACTCCACAGATGTAAATTGAATGGACGAATGTATGGTCTGAAGTGGGTAGGGATGGTCAGGGGAAGGTTCCCAGAAGAAGAGACATTTCAGTTAGGGTTTGAAGGATTAAGAGACACTAGATGATATAAAGCAAGAGGGAACTTCTAGAGAGAATATAAGCAAAGTTGTAGAAATAGACTCTTTGCATAGAGATAAAAGTAGGATGTGGAGGCAAAATTAATGCGGAGATTGATTCTTAAAAGGTTAATGCCATTTCAGCTCATGGTTTATGCATTGTTGAATAGTCAGAGACTGCTTCTAACATTTGTTAATTTTGGCGGTGGACACAAGAGTTTCAGGGACCTGGGAGAGATGCATGGCCTCCCTCTGAGACTGATTGGAAAAACTTTCCTAATCAAGTGTCAAGGATTTTGTGTGTCTCTAAAACCTCCAAATATATAGTGAGAATCTTTAGTTGGAGCTACAAGATTGGTGTGGCTATCAGCTGCTAAGCCTAAGAAGGTATTGTTTCATGGTACAATGAGCTGGCATTGTCATCCCAGGACATATGCCATTGAGAACTATCCCTGGGAGAGGATATCTTCCAGAAACAGTCATAAGGGATGGCCAGGACCTTGATTCTTCCTAGCGCTCCTATTTTCTTTTCCTTGGCTTTGGTTCTCTAGATCTGAAAGTCCAAATCTGGTCTTTCTTCCTTGCTTACAATCTAATAATTGTCATGGAGTCAGGTGGCATAGCAAAGATAAATTAAATATGAAGATGCTCCATTTAAGATCCATATGGCTTCTATTACTCATTGAATCAGAACTAACTTTCTTACTCTTTATGTCAAAACTATTCACCAGAGTTCTTTGAGTTACCTCATTCCTTTCCCTTTAACCTACATCTCAGTTTCTGTGCTTGTGTTTTTTCATAATGGAAAGCTAAACATCAGACTGTCTGTTGGGAGACAGCTGCGTCTATTGGACATTGGCTTCAAAACTGAAGACCTTGGTTGGAGACAGAATTCTGTCACTAATGAACTATCTGCCCCGCCCCCCCCACCCCGCCTAAGCTTCATTTTCCCTCATGGTAAGATGGGAGCAATAATACCTAACCTGTCATTCTCACAGGATTATGGAGAAGAAACTAATGAGATCGTGTGTGTGACAGCCTTTGAAAAATATAAGGCAAATAAAGATGCAAGGTGGTGTTTTCATTTTTGAGTCTTCTCTAAGCATATGGCAGTCTCAAATTGCTAAGTATTTCTGTTCCATTATACAAATAGCTACTGAAATCCCAAGACTTTCATAAAACCTGAGTCAGGAAAGTCTTGACAATGTCTCTTGAATTTCACAATCTCCTAGAATTTGCTTCTATAGCTTCTTATCTTTTATGCCAATCTCTAAATTTACTCTTGCCCCTGTGACTAACATGCTAAAGTTCTCAATAAATGTCCATTGAATTAATGTATGAATGACTCAATGTTCATTCATCAAGATAGTCTAGGCTATGCTGCAATAAAAGATAAACCTAGAAATCTCAGTGAGTTAACCCAACAAAACTTTATTTCTCACTCATGTAAGATCTGATGCAGATCAGTGGGGCAGGGAGAGGCCTCCAGTGACTCAGAGGTCCGGGGTTCTTCTGTGTTGTGAATCAAGGCATGGTTTCCAAGGTTGCTGCAGGGAAGGAAGAGAAGATGGAGAAAGCTCAGAGCTTTTAACTGCCCTGGCCAGAAGAGACGCATGTCATTTCTACTCACAGCCTCATGGCCAGAACCACCCATACAGCACAATCAAACTGCAGAATAGGCTACAGAATGTAGGGGAGCAAATGCTGAGTCCCAAATATTTGCTAAGTGCCAACTTCTCTGTGACATAATGCCCTCCATCTCAACAAGTCATTGCCTATTATATCCCAGATACTGTTCTAGGTGCAGGGAAACATGGCAGTACCTAAGACAGAAAAATTCCTTGATTTTGTAGAGGGCATGTTGAGGTGGAAGAATGAAACATTTTGGCTACGCTTCAGTTTCACAGTATTGTGTCCTGTCTATTCTTTCACTTCAACTGTGCCATTTTCAAAGGTGCCCACGTTTTTGAAAGAATAGGACTGGGACCATTCTAATAGCTCCGTGCTCCTCCGCAGGGAACTGAGACTTGCTTCTCTTGTTTTAGCTCATGTCTGCTGGTCATGAGGCTCAAAAGCCCCTGTGGTTTCAACTAGGAGGAGGGAAGAGGGAAGAAGCTTGGAGGCAGTGCCTTCCAGCTGGGCTTGTTTGGATTGGCACAGTCTCTGTAAGCAGCCGTGACTCCAGAGCTGCTGGAAAATGTGCTTATCACCCCAGGGGGTTGAGCGGGAAGGGGAAGGTCCCAGCTGATAGAGTCTGAACAAGAACTAATGGAAAATAGGCCTCAGCCTTTTGGTGGGTATGCGAGAGGAAGATACGGGGTCCAGCTTCAGGGTGTGAGCAAGCTGTGATATTGTCTTCACTATCCTAACCAGATAGAATGGAAGCTATTGTTAGTTTTCATTGGATGAATGGAAGAGATACGCAGTGACGTTTCCTTCCTTGCCAGTTTCTTGTGATAGTCCTTTCCATCACTGGAGTTCCCTTCAGCTTAAAGGAACTATTTTTTTATTATCTGCCATAACCCTGACACCAATCTCTGGGCTAACTTCACCCAACATGACTTGTTCCTCAAATGCAAACTAGCATTTCTTGATTCTCTGCACTGTGCTTGATGCTTATAGTCGATATTGTTAGCATCCTTTTCCACCACCTCTCTCTCCACTTTGCCTTCTTTACATGGTCCAGAAAGCTACAAACTACATTACCCAGTCTCTCCTTGCTGTTAAGTCGAGATGAATGTAGGATCCTCCAAGGAAATGTGCTCTCGTGAGATTGGAACGTGGAAGGGAGGAGGACCATTCCTCTTCCAGTTGGTGTTGGCTGATGCACACTCTCATCAAATGGGAGCTTTTGCAGTGACCAGGGAAGCTGGTCTGGGAACCAGATATGAGGCTGTGGGGCAGCTGTGATTGAGGAAGTGGTTTCCTGCAACTTCCTGAACTGGAAGTGGCAGCTGCAAGGGAAGCAGTGAAGCCTGGTGTTGCCCCTGGTGTTCAGTTCCTGCCATCCTTCCTACAATTTTGTAAACATTTATTTCCCTATTTTAAATCCTATTCTGCCTGAACTACCTAGAGTGGTTTCTATGTCCTGACCTATGTCACTATACACTATCTCACTTGGATATTCCCCAACTACAGACTGTCCAAAGTCACTCACTCACTCAGGGGCAGTCAGTGTACATATTCTAAGACCCATGCTCCTATCACTACTCCATGCTGCCTCCTTCCCTATGCTTTAAGGCTCAAATCAAGTTTCACCTCCATTCTCACCTTGTCCCTGATTCCTCCATTCCAAGCAGATGTCTGGCCCATACCTCTTCTTGTTGACTCATTCTACCTAATACTGATATTTCATTTTCCCCCCTAATCTTAGCTCCACAAAAAGAAAAGAAAAAAAATTAGCTCTCATGGGCAAGAGAAAAGCTTTCTACTACTTCTGCAACCACCAGTCATGTGTATTCTTAATATTTGTTGGATGGCGCTGTGTTAACTTACAGAGCATAAGGACACGGCACAGAAGGAAAACCTCTGTTCTTCAATTTAAGCTGATAGTCTTCCTCCCAACTGCATAACTCAAGGTCGATAGGGCAGTTACAAGCACTACTGGGAAATGAGAATGTACATTCTGATGGAAGAACCCCTATTACTAAAGAAATAGGGGAGGAAGAGGTGGCAGAAAGAAACTGTCTAGGAATTTGCCCACACAGGAAGCCCTGGGTTTTCCCCCTGCTGACTGATCACACTTTTGCTTTATTTTCCACATTTCCTAAAGTCTCCTGCCATTATTTCACAGTAGACATCAAAGTAACTCCTCCTTCTCTAACATACACATCTGCAGCTGGGCTAGGAGAGCCAGATCCAGAAGCAAAGATATCAGCTGTGCATACCACCAGCCTTCCTCAGAGGGAAACTTGGAAGTAATTTTCAAAGGTTAAAGGAAACTTGCCAGTCTGGAAGCTGCTGGAAAAAGTCCAAAACACACTTGATTTCTTTTCGATCTAAGGAGAGAGCCTAAAGGATGGAGAACACCAGGGAAATCAGAACTCAATGGTAAGCATCTGGATTTGCAACTGGAAAACATTTCTCTAGGTGGTCAAGTTAGGTCTTCTCCTTAAATTCCACCTTGTGACTTTCCCACTAGATCTGCTCCAAAGTTTTGGTACTGGTTCCGGCTTCTCAGTTCATGAGAAATTATGTAAGCATCAACAAAGAAGCCAGCTTCAGACTGAAAGGAGAAGGCAGGTGAACAAAGTGGGGATTGGGGGGGAAAGGAAGAGGAGGGTATTGTGTGGGAGGAGAGGGGGAAGGAAGAGAGAGGGTCACAGGGAACACAAGGAGGAAGAAAGCAGAGATAGAGAACATTTCTGCAATGCAAAGATCCTTGTCCAAGCCCCTTAAAGGCCCAATCTGATAAACTCTTATAATATTCACTGTTTAGTTCACTCATTTTTACTGACCAACTGTCAAGTCCTTTAGAATTGTTTGTAGTTTTTTCCCATAAGTACTTAGTTTCACAATTAGACTGCCAACTCTTCCAGTCATTTCCC
This sequence comes from Tapirus indicus, assembly GCA_031878705.1. Taxonomy (NCBI): domain Eukaryota; kingdom Metazoa; phylum Chordata; class Mammalia; order Perissodactyla; family Tapiridae; genus Tapirus; species Tapirus indicus. The sequence goes on from CM062935.1 coordinate 22,412,335, forward strand.
CAGTCATTCCTCTGTGGTCTCTGGACCAGAATCAGCAGCAGCAGCATCTGGGAGCTTCTTAGAAATGCAAAACCTCAGGCCCCACTCTTCCCATGCTACATCGGAATCTGCATTTTAACTAGATCACCATATAATTCAAGTGCACTTAAAGATTGAGAGGCAGAGCCCTACCACTGCAGAAATGAACAAGGAAAAGAGAGCCACAGTGAGGGAGGGAATGCGCTTGCTCTGAGGAGGCTGGTATAAAGGGGTGTGCACTTGCCATGGGCTCGATTCCTTGAGAGACTAATGGAGGTTAAGCAATGGAGAAGCTGGTAGTGGCTTACCACAAACCAGGAAAGCCTAGTTATACCCTAAGACAGTGGGTCTCAAATTTTAATGTGCATCAGAATCACATGGAGGCCTTATTAAAACGTAGATTCCTGTCTACTGCCTTCCAGAATTTCTGATTCAATAGGTCTAAAGTGGGCCTGAGAATCTGCAAGTCTAACCAGTTCCTAGGTGATGCTGACGGTGCTGATCCAGGGACAAGACTTTGAGAACTGCCCTTAGCAACAAAAATATTGAGAGAAAACAATCTCTCTTCTACAAATTATTTGGGATAATTAGGGTCTCAAATCCTCTGTTGAATTTGCCATTAGAGACCAGACCACTTTACAATGACTTCCAGAAAGAGGCCCTCATGGGAAAGGCCTGATGCATTTTGACCAGCTGTGTTGGGTTGAGAGCTAATTAGGAGGGAAGCTAGAATGGTCCTGTTTTCCCAGCCGTGTTATCCAGCAAACCCAGAGACAGTGGGTTGGTAAAGAAAATTATACAGATGAGACCCGGAAGCTGCCATTTCATTGGGGAAGATTTTGCCTTTTCATTACAAGAGAAAACTAACATTTCCCATCTTTCCCTCCACCAAAAGTAGGCAAGCATAAAACCAAAGTCAATTTCTTACAATTAGTAACCTCAATACCAACCAATTATATTCAGGGACATGAGAAACAGCTGTTGTAACATTAGAGCTCGAACAGTTTCATCTCAGCTATTTAAAGGGATAAAAGAGCCAATATTTTCATTCCCTTGTGATATTATCAAGACATGATAAACAACCAAGACTATAGTATTAATTACATTAATTTGGAGAGGAGAGAGACCACTTTAATTGCTCCAAGCTGGAGAATAATTTTTTATGGGTGGACAATCATTCCATAAATTCACATTAGAAAGGGTACTTTGTCTTTTTCTATCAGCGGCAAAACTTCTGGAGACAAAAAACAACCAACCCCCCCTTCAAGGTGGATTTCAATAGAAAAAAAATTCTCACTGATGCCATGTATCATTTATTTGAACCCTGACATGTTGAGCTAGTTGATAGAAAGAAATGTAGGGTAGGTATACGTCTTGAAATAATTCATAATCTGAAACTGGAAGAAGGCCTGGCACAACTAACTTTAAATACTTCCTCATATATAGAATGGATGTAGAGTGTGCCACTTCCCTGTCAGGGTTGAGAAGACCAAATAAATGATGGACATCAAAATGCTTTGTTAGCTGTAACATTCTATAAACGCAGAAAAGGAAAGGAAAATATCTTTTATAGAGTGCCTTCTGCATGGGGCACTGAGCTGGGTGCTTGACTTATATGGTCATATTTTAATACTCATAAGAAATCTTAGAGAGAAATAACATAAAAAGGAGAGAATGTAATAAATAAGTAATGAAAATGGCAATTTTGTCAAAGTGGAAATTATTCAGATAAAATTGTATGGCTGGGGTTAATTAAAATGATATATACTATGCACAATAGGTATCCTCTTTCACCCCCAAACACACAATAAATATTTGTTCACCTGATAGATGGTCACATTCTACAATCACCCAAACATATAATATAGTTTGGGTAATGAAAATATGCCTAAGTAAATCTATCTACTAAGGCTCCTAGGGTTAAAAACTATATTTGACTCCAATATGTATACAATATGTACTGTCACGTATCGCTTAATGACGGGGATACGTTCTGAGAAATGCATCATTAGGCGATTCATCGTTGTGTGAACATCAGACAGTGTACTTACACAAACCTAGATGGTGTAGCCTACTACACACCCAGGCTCTATAGTACTAATCTATGGGACCGCCATCGTATATGCAGCCTGTCATTGACCAAAGCATCGTTATGTGGCACTTCACATATATGTTTTATATATATTATATTATATATATATATATATCTTATCAGTTCTGTTTCTCTGGAGAACCCAGACTAATACAGCCAATCATGGTCATTGTATTCTCTTTTGCTGATGACTGGTAGCCATGTGACCCACTTTATGTCAATGAAATGTAAGGGGAATGCTGGGGGAGGGGTGTTCTGGGACAATTTTCCTTTTGAATAAGAAAGAGAGCAACACAAACAGAAGCTGTTGTGGCTTCCCTTTCTTCCTGCTTTTGGTTGGGATTATGCTGGTGTAGCCAAATTGTAGCATCACTGATACGTTCAAGATGGCAAAACGGGAAGCTGGAAAAAGCCTGGATTCTTACTGATATTGCTGACCTGCTTCACCAACAAATGCCAATGTCTAGACCACCTATTAAGTGAGAAGCTAACGATAAGACATTTCATTTAAGCCACTCTGAGTTTGAGTGTGTTGTTACTTGCATCAGAAACTAGTTAGAGAAAGAAAAAGTATAACTTTCTGCTATTATCATATTGTGTTCATCCATGTTTTAAAATTTGCTCTTTATAATCATTTCAGTCACCAAATTAGAAACTTGAAAAAAACAGATCATGGGGGCTGGCCCAGTGGCACAGCGGTTTAGTTCGCGCTTGGCAGCCCGGGGTTTGCGGGTTCGGATCCCGGGCGCCGGCTAACGCACTGCTTGTCAGCCACGCTGTGGCGGCATCCTGTGTAAAGTAGAGGAAGATGGGCGTTGATGTTAGCCCAGGGCCAGTCTTCCTCAGCAAAAAGGGGAGGATTGGCAACAGATATTAGCTCAGGGCTGGTCTTCCCCACAAAAAAAAAAAAAAAGGTTTAAAGTGGGAAATGGTTTATTAATGATATTGGCCATGAAGCCAGAGGAGATATGCATGCACACACAGCCCTGGGCCTTGGCAGCTTGCCTCCAAGCCCTACCACCTCAGGAGACTTGGCACAGAGCCAAGAAGATGGCTGGGATGTGGAACTTGATGTTGGTTGCTTGGACATGGGGCCACTTTGTTATTGTAGGGATACTCATTCTGGGATGGTTAATGACCTCTCCCTAGAGCCAAATAAATTGAATACTTGGGTGAAGGATTTAGTCTTGAAATTGAGCCCCAGCCAGTAGTAAACCTGTTGAAAATAAGGCCAATGGGCTTACAGAAATAATACAGCAACTCTAAATGTGTGCCTCCTTTTACTGATTATAAGCAGCATGAGAAATAAGTGAAAACTTACTGTAAAGAGAATCCCATTCTCCTATTGGCCTGCATCATTTCAAAAATGATATATCTGGCTGATCAATTTTCAGGTGGCATTTGTTTCCAACTCTTGAACTTAACAATTTTCTTCTCTCTTCCCAAAGCATTACATTAAATTAGGGATTCACTCATTACTTCATTCATTCATTCAACATAAATTTAACAAGCCCTTAACAATGTGTCGGGCACTGTGCTAGGTGTCCAGGAAACAGAGGTGAAAAATAGATCGTCCCTGTCCTTATGAAGTTAACGGTCCTTCTGAGACTTCTAGTGTGTAAATCAACAACTGAAATAAGATGGGAGCAGCATTACTAGTGGAGCATGGACAAGAGATATGCCACACCAGATGAAGTGATCAACTTCACAGAGGGGATTCAATGAAGGAAGACTTTCATTCCATACAAACTCTTTCTACAGCATTAAAAAACATTGCCAAAGGGATCCATTTTTGGTCAGGTTTCAATAAACCTGTTTGTCTTAAAGCAGGACTTGGCTTAGACAATGTATCTCCTCTATTTTATTTTAATTAGCTTTTCTTGAGAATATGGGTTTATTCATTTAGCCATTCACTCAACAAAAATTTAATGCATACCATTATAGGCTGCGTAGGTAGGAGAATTCTGGATCCTAATGTCAGTCAAGGAAAGAGGAGGTAGGGATTGGCTTGAAGGGAATACCTGCGGGGCTAGGTCAATTCCGTATTGGTGGCTAAGAGAATATTTAGGAGCCTGGGCCTCATAAATTTGGAAATCAATTTCCCATCTTAGATTAAGAGGCCAAGTGGTGCAAGCCACTTTCTGTTCAATCAAGGGACGGACTCAGTGCTACACTCAAATCAGTAACTGAGCTTTCTAACAGAAACATCTCATTCAACATAATAGTAATGACCTGATTTAAGGCCCTACTTCTGCACACACACATATGCTTTACACACACACACATAATACATATAATATGTTTATAGTTTTCTGGAAATTGATTTATGGTTTAGATAGAAAGGACAGAAGGCACTAACACCATACTAATTTGCTTGCATTTTAAAGAGACTTCTTCCCTGGCAATCTCGAGCGCGTTACCCTGAGTTCCACCCTGAGAAAGGCTGGTGTTGAAAACAAGCCTGAAAGGCTAAGAGACTCAGAGACCCAAGTGGTGCGTGTAGTGGGAGTGTTAGAATGCACCAGAAGCTGTCAGAATGTGACCAGAGGGCATTTATTTTAAGGGTGTGGGGAGAAAAATAAATTAGGCTGCAACTGGATTCTTCAGTTGGGGGTAGGAATTGAGAGGTGCACCGTGCCTGTGTAAAGAATTTTTTTTTTTAAAGAAAATCCAAGTGAAGAACAAGGAGATATAATTTTTCTTGACACACCAATGTACAATAAGAACATATATTTAGTAACATTCGCCTCCCTGCACCCCGAGCAGCTGTTCAGTTCCAGCAAACACTCCTCCTTCCAGACAGGGAAGGGGCAGTGTGCTGCACGAAGTTTCTTGAGTTGCCGATGAGAGCCAGGGCCAGCATTCCAGAGAACTCCCCCTCCCCCCACCAGGCAGCAGGGGGTCAAACTCAGCCAGTGGGTAGGAAACCAGGGCAGAGAAGTCGCTCTGAGGGAAGACCAACTGGAGAGTCCTGTTTAATTTAGTCAGGAAGACCAAATCTGGTTAAACTTGGCAGGCGCTCTTTGGTCAGGCTCTTAAAGACCCCAGTGGAGTTACAGCACAGTGCTCTTACTATACCTTCTTAAAGCAAGGAGCAGGAAAGAGAATCCCTCACAATTATCCCTCTTTGCTCTGGGAGACTGTAACTCACTAGGCAAGGTTTTTGGCTGTCAGGGAAATGTTTTATAGCCCCTGGAGGTGAGGACTGTGGGAAGTGGAAGACAGAATGTATCCACTTCAGGTCAGGCCATCATTTTCCAAGGAGTGACATAGTGGACACCTGGTTTCCTAGGTTCACAGTCATCTTCTTGACAATTTTTGACAGGAGCCTTGGGGGTACAGGTGGCAGTGAGGATTGGCCAGGGTGGAGAAAGGCCCCATGTAGATGTAATATATGATCCAGTCAAGGATATGTGTTCATCGGTTCCCTTCCTTCTTTCCTTCGTTCCTTCCTTCATTCCCTTCCATCCATCCTACCTTCCTCCTCCCTCTCTCCCTTCCTTCCTTCCTTTCTTCACTATAGTGTACAAGTGCTACTCAAAGCGTGGTCCTCTACTGGCAGCAGCATCATCACTTGCGAGCCTGTTAGAAATACAAATTCTTGGGTCCCACCCCATACTACTGCGCTAGGTAATCTCTAAGACAAGGCAAAAATGCTGGATGTCACATCTGAGACGAGGTTACAAAAAGACTTTGCTACACTCTTGGATGCACTGTCTCATTCTCACACTCACGTGCTATGAGGGAAGCCAGCTGCCATGTTGTGAACAGCATTTCGGGGAGGCCCATGTGGCAAGGAACGGATGTCTTGGGCCAACCGCCAGCAAAGTCCTGAGGTCTACCAACAGCCACATGAGTGAGCATGGAATGGATCTTCCCCGGTCAAGCCTTGAAATGACAGCAGCCCTTGACATCTTGATTGGAGTCTTGTGAAAGACTGAGCCAGAGAACCCAGCTCAGTCTTGCTGGTTGCTGGTTCACAGAACTGGGAGAAGATAAATGTTTGTTGTTGTAAGCCTCTAATTTTGTGTTAATTTGTTATGCAGCGAGAGATAATGAATACAACTACTGAATCAACAATTCTGCAAGTGGAGCCCTGGAGTGTGTATTTTAACACGTTCTCCAGTTGATTTTCACGCACAGTAGTTTGAGAAGCACTGCTGTAACTAAGGTAAGAGCTGGGGCTTTTCAGGCTGCCTGGATTCAAATCCTAGCTCAACTACTTCCAGCTGTAAGAGCTTGGGTGGGTTGCTTAACTTCTCCGTGCCTTCATTTCCTCTGTAAAATATCACTAACAATAGTATATACTTTTAGGTCATGTGAAGAGGATTAGTTGAGTTAATATATTTAAGGCATTTAGCATATTGCCTGGCAACAGTGAGTACAATGAATTAAGTAATGATTCATTCATTCAACAAACATTTATAGGGCACCAACTAAGGGTCAGGCATTGTGCTAGATGCTGGAGTTACAAGATTAATAAGATATAGTCTATTTTTCCTGTGACTGTTGTCCTAGAGAGGAGATGGGCATATATAAAAGAATAAACACAATAATGAATTAAAGATGCTGGGGTTGACTTCTGGAGCCCAGAAGATGTCAATTCTATCATGGATGAAGGCACTAAGGAGAAGCTTAATAAATGGGGTGGTTGGAGGGTTGGGAAAGAATAGAACATATGGGCTTTATTCCCCCCAAAACCTCACCTCAGTTGTTCTGAGTCTCCATTGCTTCCTTCGCTTCTTTTTTACATGGAAAACTGACAAACATCTCATCACCAACAGCCTCTTTAGATAGGAGCTGCTAGAACACAGGGCCTGGGTGTCTTATTCACAAGGCTCCTGCCACTTGGTCCTGTTTTCTGCTCCTAGATCAGGCAGCCTAGTTTATCTGAACTTTGGGTGTTGCTCTTCCTTCTCTCTGAAATTTTCTTCCCCCAACTCCTTGCAAGGCAGGCTCCCTCTTATCCTTCATGTCTTTGCTTAAATGCCTCCTTGGGGAAGTCTTCCTGATTACTCTATTTATTTATTATTTTATTGAGGTCGTATTGGTTTATGACTGATCACTCTATTTAAATAATGCCTCCATTTCAGCGTACTTTTCATTTCCTGAGCAATATTAGAATTTGGCGCTTGCTTAATTTGTTTCCTTTCCTGTTCACCGTCATCTCCCTGAGGAGACTTCACAGTCTCTTAGGGCTAACACTTGGTCTGTTTTACTCACATGGTGCACGCACAGTGCCCAGTGCCCAGTGCACTCCCATGGGGCACAGTAGGCATTCAATAAATATTTGTCATTGGGTGGACAAATGAATGAATGAGCATGTCCTTTCACAGCTTCTGTAACACTTCAGCATGATTTGCTGAAATGTCGATCTTAATCATGAAAGACATTAATTCAAATTCCGGAAGACAAAACTGCTGGAGAAACAGAATGTGAAACCAAGTCACTTTAACTCTAAGGGTCTGCTAGGGAGTTGGGAAGGGTTGGGAGAATGGGAAGCTGTTATCCTATTGAACGTTTACTAAGTATCTCCTCTCACACGTTGAGCACTGAAGTAAGTGTTTTCTGTGCATTATTTCATATACATCTGAAGTAGTTATCATTTTGAGGGAGGCTGATGGGGAAACTGAGGCTTAGAGCCCCTAATTAACTGCCTAAAGTCATAGCCAGTATGGTGTGACCACAACTAAACCCAGGTGGTCAGACCTGACAGCTCTTATGCTTAACCAGTCTACTCTCCTGACTCCAATGGAATGCAGCTCATTAAGTAACTATTCTGCACAAATAGAAGTGTACACAGTTGAACAACTATATGACACTAGAACACTAGACCAGACAGGGAAATATCAGAAAGGTTTCTCAAGGTTGCAGCCAGGAGACAATTTCCATGAACATGGGAACTGGGCTACGGCCAAGCGGTAACTCGTTCGTGGTGCCCCCTGTTCCACCCAGGGGTCCCATGTTGTTTGGAAGAAAGGTAGCCAGGACTACAATGGTATGTCCCACCACCTCCAACTGATGAGAGTGCTCTGACCCTCAAAAACAGGTTTGGTGGTCTCTTCCTAAGCCCCAGAGGATTAGCATTCCCCTTGTCAAGGCAGCATGTAATTTATAGCAATTGGCAGTTCCTGTTGCAAGGAATTCCAAGATCAGACAAGCCAAGGAGGGTGACAGGTCAGATCTGAGTTTAGATGGAGAAGTTTTTTTGGAGAGGGGGTGACCCCAAGTAGGGGGGGAGGGGAAGTTTTACAAAGCAGTGAGGCCTGTCTGCATTGTGCCTGGGGCAATCTTTGACTGGGGGTTCCCGTTAGCAACAAGTCTCCACAGGCCTAAAAGAACAAAAAAGGAACCAGGCTTGTTCAGTCTTAAACAGGACTAAAGTCTGCATTTTTCCCATGTGATGAGGAATTACTGGGCCAGCAGTTAGGGTAGGCTAACACAGGCTAAAATCAGCAGCAGAGAACAATTAGGGAAATCGTGAATTATGCTTCTGTGGGCAATTCCCTTCTCAAGGCTTGCTTAAAACCAGAATGTATATTTTTAGTCTGCTTTTGTGACATTTAAATATTCAGATTTTCAGAGAGACAAAGCCTACGCTGAAATTTACATATAAATATATCAAAATATATTTAAATATTATATATTTATACCCTTTCTTTTACATTTATATTTCTTCATACCTTTTCCTTATAGTCCTTGAGCTGTCTGCATTTCCACAATGTGGTCAGTCTCTGGGAAATGAAGAATACAAGTGTCTGAAGAGACAGAAGTGGAGGCAGAATTGCTGGGAGGTTGGTATACTAGGGTGGACCTAAAGTCATGTAGAGTTTATAATTTAAGGAATGGTTTTGTTGGTGTAGATTGCAAGTTTTCAGAATGATGGTTTATGTAGGCCAAAGGGGAGTCCCCAGTCATGCAGACTTTTGTTGATGTACATGTGCATTTTCACCTGTTTAGAAGGGCTACCAGCTCTCTGAAATTGAGCTGGAGACTTCCTCTTAGGACCTCAAGTATCCAGGATTCATAGAAATAGAGGAAATTTGACCAAAGAAACAACTTTGGAGCATGCAGGGATCATTTGGATAACTAGCTCTATAGTCCATCTTATCACCATGCTTAACGTCACCCCATGTACTATTCATGGATCACTAACTTTAAATGATTTTGACAATCACAAAATGTACTTAAATCACTGAAATAGGACTGGACGTGATTTAACCTCTCTTGAGCGAGTTGGCAGGTACCTTGATCCTACGGGGTCTCATGGTTATCACCGTAAGCATCAGTAATTATTGTCCCATCGTAGCAAAGACGTGCCAAATGAGAAAAAATTTTCAGTTGACAGAATGTAAGACAAACTTGATTCTACTGGCTATCAGAAGTTAAAAAAAGAAGAAAAAAGTCAAAGGAGCCTTGACAGACTATTGCATAATAAAAAGCATCACAATGTAATGGAAAAATTGGCTCCAATTGTGGGTGACTTCCTGATTTCATCACCTTCAATAATTGACATTTCCATTTCTCATTTTCTCTCAATTACTCATCTATAAATGGATCTACAAATGTTAATAGAGACCCACACAAATTTAGCCACTTCTTCCTCTTGAAAATTATACCATGGAGCCAGTTTTATTGGGATTATTTCTTTCCATGTCTATTTCTCCTCCTGGGGTTTGGGCTGTGTGGCACACGCATCCTCAAAGGAATGCAAGTCTTTGGAGGAAACAAACTACCAAAACCATCAAGCAGGGTAGAGCACCTGTGTCTTCCACCAGGGGTCAGTAAAACGTTTATAAGACTCCTAGGATGGCGTCCAGACTTAGATAAGGGCAACTTCTTTGTCACCATTTGTCCCTCAGAAAACACTCACCAGCAAGAGGATGTCCCGTCACTGCAAATAGCAGCCAGTTCCAAGTTGTTACACATGAAAGACACAGCTAAATATAAATATAAACGACTTAGGCTATATCAAGCACTAGAGATAACATCATAGAATTCTCAGTTTAAATGTGCAGTTTTGGTAAATACTAAAGCAAGCTATCTTGCCTAATTAGCAACCACAGGCCAATTGTCCAGTGACTAGGGCTTCTTGGTTTGACTCTGTTATAGTTTCTGTATCATGAAAACAGGATTCCTTTCTTTTCCTGGCTTGATATCCTGACTTACAATAGCTGTTATTATAAAGAATAAAGACTTTCAAAAATACATACTAGATATATAAACTTGAGTCCCTGCTTCTACTTTTGCCCTACTATCAGCTAGAAGGAGCTGTTAAAAATGGAAATCGGGGGCCAGCCGGGTGGCATAGCGGTTAAGTTTGCGCTCTCCGCTTCAGTGGCCTGGGGGTCGCAGGTTCGGATCCCAGGTGTGGACCTACGCACCACTCATCAAGTCATGCTGTTGCAGCGTCCCACATACAAAATAGGGGAAGATGGGCACAGATGTTAGCTCAGGGCTGATCTTCCTCAGCATAAAAAAAAAAAGAAATCAGATCATATCACTCCCCTGCTTAAAGTTCTTCAAGGCCTATTCACCCCACTGAAAATAAAATCCCAACCCTTCACCCGGCCTGCAGTGCCAGGGGAGGCTGCGGGTCTGCAAGGTCTCTCATCTCACCTCCTGCCTGCATCTCATCTCTTCCCTGCACTCAGCACACTCCAGAAACAGTAGCCATTCTGCAGACGCTTTAACTCAGAGGTTCTCAAAGTGTGGTCCCTGGATCTGCAGCATCAGCATTGCCCGGGGAAGTTGTTAGAAATGCAAATTCTTGGGTCACACCCCAGATCTACTGAATCAGAAAGTCTGGGGGTGGGCCCCAGCAGCCTATGTTTTAACCAAGTTGGCAAGTGATTCTGATACCTGCTGAAGTTTGAAAACCACTGTTCTAATTCTTCAGACTCACTTCTTCCTCAGGACCTTTGCACTGGCCAGACCCTTTGCCTGGTACACTCTTCCCAGGGCTCTTTCCTCATCAATAAGACATCAGCTGGAATGTTAGCTCCTCAGAAAGACCTTCACTGACCATTCTGTTGAAAGGGAACCTCCCTGCACTTCCTCATCCCAGTCTATGCCATTATCCTTTTAATTTCTCCATACAACTCTCTGAAAGTATCTTGCTTATTTATTTGCCTGTTATTTTATTATTTCCCCCATTAGAATGAGAGCAGACACCTTATCTATTTTTTTATACCATGGATCCTGAGTACCTAGAATAAGTGCCTTGTGCATACAAAGTTCTGTAAGAATTTCTTAAATAAATGTCTATGAGATTGTTTGATCAGCCTGTCTTGCAGAAAGGAGATAAATTAGATTCTCTAAAGGAAGCTGTAGTGTTGTGGCAAAGCCCTGGGATGGAGTCAGAAGATGAGGGTCAAATTCTAAATTCTCCACTTGAAAATCAGCTGACCTTGGGTAAGTCATTTAACCAGATTAGTGGATCTCAACCAGGGGTGATTTTGTCTCCTAGGGGCATTTAGCAATGTCGGGAGACATCTTCGGTGTCAACTGGGGGTGCAGGTGGGAGTGGGAGGGCTATTGGCACCTAATGGGTAGAGGCCAGGGATGTGGCCAGACACCTTCCAGTGCAGAGGCCAGCCCCCTGCAACAGAGAATTATGCTGAGCACGACGTCCACAGTGCCCACGCTACGGAAGCCTGAACCAGAGCCTTACTTAGAGCCCTACCTTCTCATTAGTAAAACAGGGATAATCTTCTCTTCCTAATTCACAGGGTTCTGATGATGCTCAAGCAAAAGTCTTCTCATGAAAGTGTTCTGTAAGTGACAAGGACCCTAGACAAACACCCTCAGTGTTTGGCCCCAGGCTTCATACAGAGTAGCTGCTCAATAAGTATTTGCTCAAGGAATGAATGAATGAATTGCTGGGAGCCCTTCTGAGGACTGAGTTCCGGTTTCCTCATTTGTGATAGGAGATAAGGATAGTGTTTGTGTCCTAGGAACCTTGTGTAGTTCACAGAGATGATGTGTATAAAGCACCTGGCTCCGGATTTGATACATCCACAGTAGAACTGCCCCTGTTTCGCCCTTGGTTAGTTTTCCCTCTTGGCTGCCCTGATCTGTGGAGGCCTGAGAAAGCCTCTCACTTCCCCTCCAGGTTTCCCTCCCTTCTCATTGGAGTTCCTGCTTCCTCCCTCCCAAGTTCCTCCCCTCCTCCACCCTTTTGGTCTACCCAGGGCATCCTTGACTGTTTCAGCTGGAAAGGTATCACCAAGGCCTTCTCTGCATTTTTCCAAAGAAACCCTCAAGGCCTGGCATTCAGAAATGACCTGCTCCAGGTTTCCCTAAGTTCCCGGCAGAGAAGGGACTGGAAACCAGGCTCCTGTTTCCTGGCTGGGAATCTCTCCACTCCTCCATGATACCCCAATTTTCCTTGGCCCGCTTGTCTTTTCCCACCTTCTACAACCAATCAGCATATACCCAGCAGAGCAGCCCAACCTTTCAAGGAGCCAGGAATGCTTACTGTTAGGGGCCCCATCACATATCACCAAAACATTAAAATGTGCCCATGTCAAATAAAAATTATGTATAACGATTGGATTGCCTTGCCAGTCAACCTAAAGTTACATTTTAGGGAATTTAAACATTTATTAATTTCAATATTTTAATTTGTTTTCACATCTTAGAGTCAATTATTTTTTTCCTACAGCAAATATAATTGTACATTCTTGAAAAGCATTTATGCTTTTGGTACTTTGTACATGAAAAAAGGAAGTCTTTGCTTTTTGTCCATTAGTGAGTTTTCCTTCTTCCCTTTTCCTTTTTACAATAGTCAATGACCATTCCAGAGTCTGTAAACCATCTGGAAACTGTTGTGTGATTGGTGGGTGACGTTTCATGTATGTAATGCTGTTGACTCGCAAACATGATCTGCACTTGTGTCCACATTTGACCACGAGTGTGATGATCAAATCTTACATTTGCCATGCACACTGTGGACTGCAAAGGGCTTTCTCACATATTATCCATTTGTTCTCATTTGATTCTCACAGTAACCTAGTGAGCGGAATGTGATACACATTATATGACAGTTACTCCTGATTTTACCAAAGAGAATCCAAAGCTTAGGGGGATGAAGTGACTCAAGGTTATAGAGTAAGTGGCAGAGCCAAGATGAGAATCTACTTCTTCTGGGTTTCCTGTGTGCCATGCTGTTTTCAGGTCTTTAGTCAGCCCTGGGGAAGAATTACTCCTGGAAAAGGAAATTAAGCAGGCTTGGATCACCAGGAAAGTTTTAACTCTGTGTGTGTATGTGTGTGTGAGATAATAGAACTCTAACCTTGAATTCTCTATTTGTCCTACAGACAATGGGATCGAATTAATTAATTTGCTCAACAAACACTTCTTTAGTGACAGGCACTGTTGTAGGTGCTGGGGATATAGCAATGAACAAAAAGACCACATCTGTCTTGCCTCATGGAGCTCACATTCTAGATGCAATAGGTAAATGATACATTAACAAGTCAATATAGAGGATACCAGATGTTGATTAGTATTAAGGAAAAAAATAAAGCAGAGTGAGGGGATAGGGAAATAGACAAGGGATTGCTATTTTATTCACAGTGGTCAAAGGCAGCCTCAACAGTAAGGTGGCATTTGAGGAGAGACTTAAAGGAAGTGAGGGAGTATGTCGTGTGGGTACTGGGGGCAGATTGGCAGAGATGAGCATGTGCAAAGGCCCTGAGGCAGGGGACATGTTTGGCATGTATGAGAAACAGCAAGGAAACAAACTGAGCTGGAGAAGAGTGACTAGATTGGGATGGAGAGAGAGTTATTGGCAGAAAATGAGGTGAGAGGGTCTGGTGAGCAGAGGCGGGAGACAAGAAAGATCCTACAGGACCTTGTAGGTCATTGTAAGGGCTTTGGCTCTTATTCTGAGACACAGAGATCCCTTGAGGCCTTTGACCAGAGGAATTACACGATCTGACAAACACAGTTAGAGGATTTATGATGGACTGACTTGCCCTCTGTTAAGATATTCCTGGTTAGTTATATTTCCACCTTAAACAAGAGACTCAGTCTTGCTTTGAGAGGACTACCATGAGGGTCTTTCTTTTCAAGCATGTTTAAGTGCTGTGGTGAGGTCAAATTTTAGTAATTCATTCATCATTTGAATCAGTGATCAAGCTCCACCTAAGTGCCAGGGACTACTGGAGGCATTGGGGATTCAGGGGTGAGTAAGACAGACAGGGCTCCTGTTCCCAGGGACCTTTTCTTACAGTGAAGACATATCGACAGTAAACAAGCAAACAAATAAAAAATTTCAGCTAATGAGAAATGCTATGAAGAAAATAAAACAGAGGGAGATGCAATGATGATGCCATTGTAGGGGCTCCTTTAGATTCCAGTTGGATTCTGAAATGTGAAACTTAGCAAAAAATGTTACCACATGTAGAGCAATTTACAGTTTACAAATTCAAAAAGGTTGGCAAGAAAAGTATTATTCTGATTTTTTTAAAATGAGGAATTGAGGTTCAGTGAGATTAAGCCACACGCCCAAGGCACTAGTAAATGGGGTCTGAATCCAAGTTTTCTCTAATTTTCAGTACCAAAGTTTTTCTCACAATATACACCACTATGGAACGTAATGGTAGGGCTGGGTAACCCTGGGTTGTGGGATGAGGGAATCAGCAATGATTACGCAAGGCAAGAAGCATGTGCCAAAGCAGGAAGAAAACGCAAAAGGGCAAGGACAGTCGCTGTCTCCCCTGAAGGTCACACAGGACAACTGGTAGGATACAGAGGGGCTGCAATTCCCACAGCCCCAGCTTCCACGGGGCCCAGCTAATCTGCACCCAGATCTCAACAGAAGGATCCTTGCCATAGATGGCTGCTCTCAGCAACCCCGGCTGGGGGGAGCCCTGGGTCACATGTGGTTTCCATCACTGCATTTATCTGCATCATTGTCATCGTATTTGGAAGATGACTGCATCCTCATTTCTCTCTCAGGCCTCTCCAAATTGTGCAGGGGGTACAAGTCAAATCTGGAAAAGCTACCTCATCTTTGGCAGGTCAGAAATAGGGAGAGGCTTCAGGAATGTATAGTAATGTCCCACCCACGCCCCTTCCCCCCTTTATTAAAACAGATCTGAAACAACAAATGTGTAAAATGTTCCATCGATCATGTCACCCTGCCTTGTTATAACCATGCCCTTGGTCCACACCCCGCTGGAGTTTTCTGCAGCCTGAGGAAAGCCGGGAAGTGTCTGTCCCTGGCTCTCAGTCACTCCCACAATAAACAATCACTAAACAGCTTGCTGCCCTAGGCAACTGTTTGTCCAGCTTGGCCAGGCCCTGTGACTTCAACTAGAGAAGAGGGTGGGAGGTGTTCTCTGTAGAGCTCTCAGATCAGGGAGTTGGGCTTTGACCAGAAATCCCGTTTGGAAGCTAGCACTACTTTGTGGTCCTGGAGGACCTTCAGAGGAACTGGAGGTCTTCAGCTGGGTTGTCCAGTGAAATTCCCTGGGGCTAGCAGGAACTTTGGGCTGGGGTGTGGCAGGGCAGTTGAAGGAAGGACCAACCATCTTGCTCTATTTGTAAATAAGGTCATTTCCTGCCTCAAGTTTCCCTTCTACAGCTGGGACAGTTGGCAGTTCTGCTAGTCATCCACCCCTAAGAGACATCTTCTTAAAAAACCACCACCACAAAATGGGAGTGTCATCACTTTAGGGACTGGGACAAGCTTGACAAGCTTAAATTAACCGGTTTCTTCTCAGCCATTAGAAAATCTCTTCTTTTCCCGCCGTGATTGGATCTCTTAGAAGCTTTCTACAGACTAGATGAAGAGGCTTCAGGAAGCGAGGAAAGGATGCGCGCGTAGATAATGAGGATTTAGGATAGGTGTCTTCTCTCAGCACAGAGACACATGAAGAATTGTAACGATTCCTCGATTGCAATATTTCCTCTTTATTCTTGAGAACTGGGGTGTCTTTTGGGGGGGAAGAAAAAAAGGGATTTACTATGTAAGGATAGGAAATTAAAATTTGGGGCCTCAGAGGGTCAAAGGTGGGCGTGGAGAGGCGTCCTGGTCGGCGGTCGCTTTCCATGAAGTCTTTCTTTCCTCCCCCATCCCTCGGGCTCGCCCCACTGCTCCATTTTCAAGCATCCTTCCCCAGGAGCCCGCACACTCCCTGCCGCCCGCTCGGGAGGCGCTGCCGGCAGGCGGCCGAGACGGGATCTCCAGGGCGCCCGGGGCAGCCCGAGCGGCGGAGCCCGGGGAGCGCCGGCCGGTGCCCGGATCCCCCGCCGCCGCGCGCCCGCGAGCGCCTCTGGGCGGCGCTGGTTCCCGGCGCGGACGCAGGAGGCGGTGCGGCCCAGATCGGGGTCGCGGCACGGACGCGCCGAGGGGCCCTTACGCGGCACCCCCGGCTCCGCGCGCCGCGGCCCCGGCGCCCCGGGGTCCCCGCACCCCCCGCACCCTCCTCGCCCAGCTCGCCCCCGCGCCCCCCGCGCCGCGCCGGCGCCTCGGCCGGCGGCCGGGGGTTATGAATGGGCGCAGCGGAAGCACCGCCCCCCCGGACGTGACGCTCGGCCAATGGCAGCGCGGGCTGCGTGGATGGATGAGGTCAGCGCTGTCGTGTCGGGAATGGAATGTGTAAGTGTAACATTCAGAACCGGGTAACATTCGGCGACCGAACGCGGCGGTCGGCAGCGATCGCGCGGGGGGCTGCGAAGCGCCGCTCGGGGCCGGCACTGCCCGCGGGGAGGACGCGCCGCCGCCGTCACCCAGCGCCGCCGCCGCCTCCAGCCGGGCCGCCGCGCACCCCGGGGGCCGGCCCCGCGAGCGCAGGAGTAAACACCGCCGGAGTCTTGGAGCCGCTGCAGAAGGGAATAAAGAGAGATGCAGGGATTTGTGAGGTTACGGCGCCCCAGCTGCAGGATGCACTAGCCGGCTGAACCCGGGGATCGGCTGACTTGTTGGAACCGGAGTGCTCTGCACGCGAGTGTGGATGAGTTGAAGTTGCTTTCCCGGGGCTCGTTTTCCACGCCGCCGAGAGGAATCCGAGAGGCAAGGAAATCACTTCGTCTTGCCATTGATTGGGCATCGGGAGCTTTTCCCCCCTCTCTTTCTTTTCCTCCGTCTTGTTGCATGCAAGAAAATTACAGTCCGCTGCTCGCCCGCCCTGGGTGCGAAATATTCAGCCCCGCTCTCTCCCGTCCATTGTGCAACCCAAAGATGAAAGACCGAAGGGGAGAAAGTTAAAGAAATCGCCCACATGCGCTGGATCAGTCCACGGCTTGGGGAAAGGCATCCAGAGAAGGTGGGAGCGGAGAGTTTGAAGTCTTTACAGGCGGGAAGATGGCGGACTGGAGCTGAAAGTGTTGATTGGGAAACTTGGGTGATTCTTGTGTTTATTTACAATCCTCTTGACCCAGGCAGGACACATGCAGGCCAAAAAACGCTATTTCATCCTGCTCTCAGCTGGCTCTTGTCTCGCCCTTTTGTTTTATTTCGGAGGCTTGCAGTTTAGGGCATCGAGGAGCCACAGCCGGAGAGGAGAGCACAGCGGTCGGAATGGCTTGCACCACCCGAGTTCGGATCATTTCTGGCCCCGCTTCCCGGACGCTCTGCGCCCCTTCGTTCCTTGGGATCAATTGGAAAACGAGGATTCCACCGTGCACATTTCCCCCCGGCAGAAGCGAGATGCCAACTCGAGCATCTACAAAGGCAAGAAGTGCCGCATGGAGTCCTGCTTCGATTTCACCCTTTGCAAGAAAAACGGCTTCAAAGTCTACGTATACCCGCAGCAAAAAGGGGAGAAAATCGCCGAAAGTTACCAAAACATTCTAGCGGCCATCGAGGGCTCCAGGTTCTACACCTCGGACCCCAGCCAGGCGTGCCTCTTTGTCCTGAGTCTGGATACTTTAGACAGAGACCAGTTGTCACCCCAGTATGTGCACAATTTGAGATCCAAAGTGCAGAGTCTCCACTTGTGGAACAATGGTAGGAATCATTTAATTTTTAATTTATATTCTGGCACTTGGCCTGACTACACGGAGGACGTGGGGTTTGACATCGGCCAGGCGATGCTAGCCAAAGCCAGCATCAGTACTGAAAACTTCCGACCCAACTTTGACGTTTCTATTCCCCTCTTTTCTAAGGATCATCCCAGGACAGGAGGGGAGAGGGGGTTTTTGAAGTTTAACACCATCCCTCCTCTCAGGAAGTACATGCTGGTATTCAAGGGGAAGAGGTACCTGACAGGGATAGGGTCAGACACCAGGAATGCCTTATATCACGTCCATAACGGGGAGGACGTACTGCTCCTCACCACCTGCAAGCATGGCAAGGACTGGCAAAAGCACAAGGATTCTCGCTGTGACAGAGACAACACCGAGTATGAGAAGTAAGTGGCTCGGCTGCTGGGGCCTTTGCCGGGGCAGCCCTGGGCCCTGTCCGTCTTGGTCCAGGTGTGAGGTTGGGGGATGGGGGTGGGGCAGAGGAGCCCTCTGTCCTCTTCCTTCCTGTTCCGAGCCTGGGACTGAGCAACCTGGTTCAGGTGTGTGGCTAGGAGCTGGGGACCAAAGTTTTGAGCTTCTTGGGCAAATGGAAAAGCCTGGAGCACTTTCCTGGGCCAAGTAGGCAACAGTGACAGTGTCTCCCTCTTGCTTGGAGAACCTTCAAGGCCATGTGTCTCCTGTGAGAGCTGTGGGTTTGATCCAAGTTTGGAAACTGCGCTTCACTAGAGGGTGCGGGAGGGTGTTTGTGCGGGGGTGTAGGGACCGGGAAAGGCTCTGAATCCTCCCACAGCCTGGAGACCTTCCCCCAAGATTGATGCTTTATTTGCTTTTCTCACGAGCTGAGGGAACTGCTTTCCCTGGAATTTTCCCAGCCTCCAATTGTCATCTTTCTGTAATCCTTAAATTTGTGTTAGCAGTGGAAATGTAATTTTAGCTACTAAACTTTCTGTGCCTGTCTATACCCTCCCCCTCATGGCATTGACTTTTATGAAGGGGGACTCTTAAGCTCTTGGGGCCTGTGATCTTGCAGTCATTCATTCATTCATTCATTCATGTATATTTGTTTGTATGTATGTATCCTGTCTCCTTCCTAGGAGAGGCTGTATTTAAAATCTGGGCCTCAACCCCACTGCTGTTAACTCCAGTTGCTAATGTAGATTTCCTTTTCCCTTTTGTCTTTGTCTATTTGCATGTAAATTGGAGACTGTTACTCTTTGAATGGGCGTGAGATGCCTCCTTACCCTCTGTAGAGAGGCAAGTTTTGTCCTGTTGCTAAGTAACTGAGTTGGATACTTTGTAGCCCTTCTCCCTCTTCCTTTTCCTTCCCAGGGACAGTAACTGACACACTGGATTTGGGGTCAAAACTAGTTTCCACAAATCCCCTTTAACCTGAGCTGGGTGGGTCAGTTTCCTAGTAGAAGGGGTCAGTGACCCACACTGATTTATGTCTGGCTGTGAAAGAGTTAGTGAGCTCCTACGGTGCATTTCCACGTTACGCCAGTTAAAAACCAGAGCAGCCTTGTGCTACCCAGGGAAGGAAGGGGAACCTCTCAGCTGAGTACAAGAGGAACTGGCAGAGGTTGGCAGATTTTGCAATTGATTTCATGAAATGCAGAATAGGGGAAACGCTTCGCTAACCTGATTGGAACGGGAAGGGGTATGGTGGGAAAGCAGCCCTGAAATGAAGGGTTTGATTGTTGTCTGTGGATTTCCTCAGACACTTGGGCCTCTGTAGGAGTGATTGGAAGGGAAATTAAAGTCCTCCTATACTTGATCATAGACAGTGAAGGAGAAAGTATCCAACACTCTGATTCTGCAACCCCCCCCACCCCTCTTGCTTTTCAAGCACAAGAAAAGCCCGAGGCTAGGGTCAATTATGAATATATATTTTACTCTTTTTCAGGGGCAGTTATGGGTGAATGTTGGGTGCGGTTGCAATGGATTAAAATTTTCTCACAAAAGAAACAAACTATGGTTAGTAATGAACTGCTTTGTTTACACGACATTTACATTGACCTATTCCTGTGGGTGCTTGTAAGAAAGAAATGCTTATAGCCTTTCAGGAATTTCTTTGTCTGGCTTTTGGTGGAGTAACTCAAGATT
The DNA here is from genome assembly GCA_031878705.1 of Tapirus indicus. Lineage (NCBI taxonomy): Eukaryota > Metazoa > Chordata > Mammalia > Perissodactyla > Tapiridae > Tapirus > Tapirus indicus. The sequence continues at coordinate 22,432,526 of CM062935.1, forward strand.
AAGCCTAACCTGTCAGTGTCTTCTAACAGTCTCAGTGAATATTGTAGAAGGATCATGGTGGTCTTCATTCTTCTAGAGAAACTGGAGCTGAGATCTCACCTTAAGAAATTTGAATTATACATTTATTTGGGAAACACTCTCAATCTAATAAACAATTGTATCTTCTTTACATTCTTACTCACCCCAGAATATTAGATCTCTACATTCTCTGCTGAAGCTTTTTCTAGAGCTTGGCAATGAAGGAAGGAGGGGTTGGTTTTCTAGAAACTTGAATTTTTGCTGATTAAATTTAACTAATTTTTTGACCTCTTTGTGATTGGGCCAAGAAATCTGACACCCACACCCTTGTTTTGGTTTATGTTTAAAGACCACAAGGGGTCAGGCCCTCAGGATTGGGTCTCATTGGAAAAGTGACATTTAATTAGGAGAGCAAGTTTGCTCTTTCTCCTGAGCAGGGATTTCTTTAGCAGAGTCCCTTCTGGATTTTCTCCATGTTCCCCTTTTACTTACTCCAGGTCTGACCTTGTTTAATAGGACGGGATGGGGCTGCAGAACGTTTGTATCCATTAGTCTGGTCTATGTGGAGTTTTAACTCATTCCTTTCACTGAGTTATCAGAACTCTTTATCTTGAGAAATGGTGCTTGCAAATATTACTACCTTTTACTGTTGACTTTGGAACACATGAAGATGAAGAATGAAGCCTGAAATGTGATGAGAACGCTCATGCATAGCAAGCAATGTGTGTTGTGCTCTGGAATTACAGCAACTCCTGTGCTACTTATACCGATGTTTCTATCAGTAATTCTTGCAGGTGTGAGACGCAGGACTCCTCAAGTCAAGTGCGAATTTCTCCATGGCTTTAGAGAGAGATTGATATTGAAGTTAGGTCTGCAGAAGTCAGCTAAGTTTGACTTTTTAGACTGATTCATCGTGTGACTTTGGATTCATCACCTTGAACATTAGTTTATCCTTTTGTGGAATGGGGTTTAGACTGCTTCAGGGGTGCTCTAAACATTCATTTCGTAATGGCTTGTAAAAACACGATCAATTTTTATCTACTTCTATTCTTTATTAGCAAGTGCCTGTGACAAGGCTTCAATTTAGTTTGCTGCCATGAGCAACCACATATAAGTTTGCTTTGGACTTGTGGGGTCTGATAATTAGACTGAAAATTTATGGTATCATGGCCGAGTTAGGATACTATAGAATATATACAAGTGTATCAACTGCAAAAAAATTGCTTTTAGCCTTATGTGATAGTAAAGATGTAGTGCTAAATGGTTGAGGACTTCCGTCTCACCTGCACTTTTGTGAAAATCAGACGTTTATTGCTAAAGGTCTGGAAGAGCTGCGTAGAATGAAGGAAAATACTTTTTCCTTGTAAAAGAGCAATAATTTTGACTCAGACATCCAGGATTATATTAAAACATCCATCTTTATGACACCCCTAATTAATTTTCATCAGTTACATATATTAACAGATGTAGATGACACTGGCTAAAATAAGTCGCTGCAGTGATTAGATGGTTTGTAATGAGGCTTTAGAGAAATTCTCTCCATTTTACATTCTCTGAGCTTCTTATGCATCCTTATGGAATTAACTATTTTTGCATGAACGTCATGGTTCAAATCCCTTCAAAGGGCATTGTTGTGAAACTCCAAATTTGGCTTTCTGAAATAGAAGAAGAAGGAGATGAGAGGTGGCTTCTATCTTTGACCCCTCCAAGGAAAGCAGTGGTGAGTATTTTAAGTAGCTCTTCTGGGAAAAGGCAGGATTCCGTGCAGGCCTTTTTGACACCTTTTCCTGTGTTTGTTCAGGGTGAACCTCACACTCCTCGTATATTTAAGGGTCTTGAAGCTAAGTGATCACTGTGCTTCCAATATCCTCATCTTAACGGCTGTGGAAACTGAGGGACAGAATATTTGAGGGATTTGCTTAAGGTCAGAAAGTTGATTGGTGGCAAGGGTGGTCCTAGAATGCAAACCTTCTGAATTTTTCCCCTTGACCTACAGTCTTCCATCTTCAATTACAGGCACAATTGAAAGCTCTCTATCTGCTAGATCCTTATTGATGGTGTTTCTTACAAGATTTCTCTTGGAATCCTTTGGGAAGCTGATGAAGTCTTTGGACAAACTTTGCAAAAAAAAAAAAAAGAAAAGCACATACATGCACAATTATGTGCATTTCACATACATGCAAAAAGAAAATGTGCACAAGTAGTAGTTTTAAATGATTGTTTATTCCCCATCATCCCAAACTATATTAACAGACACCTTGGGCAAGTTCTTGATCCAGCAGTGAACCTTGGATGAATGTTTTGCTCCTCCAAAATGAAAGGTGGAAATTGTACTTTTCAGGTTTTAAATGTAAAATACTAGTGCCTTTCCCCCCACAGCTTTGAAAGCGCAAAAGCATTTCTAAAGTAAACCACATAAGTACAGTTTAAAAATAAAGATAGGTCTAGCTCTCTGCAAAATTACGAAGTTGGCAAGGGTGCCTTCTGACACTGAGGATCTAGTTCTCTCTGCTCCCCCCTTTCTCACCTCCGTCTGAACTTGCTTTCTGGAGAGAGAGCGCCTGAGAGCCTCATTTACAAGGAATCCCCGAATACAGGTGGAGGTGTTGGTGCTACTTCTAGGGACATTTACATTTTGATTGAGTCCAGTTTAACAAATGATGGTTTAGACTGGAATCTGTGACCTCAGCTAGAAGCCTGTAGGATTGTGTTGTTCAGAGAATGGCTTATGACTAAGGCTTGGGTAGGCCCCACCTGTGGGCGGCCACCTTTGGTCCCCCTGACTGTGACAGCAGCTTTGGATGGCATAGATTTGGCAAGAGGGGAGATGTCACACCCTCAGGTGGTGATTGTCAGAAGGTGCGCATACGTGCCTCCCCAGAACACAGTGCTAGAAACACCTGCCAACAATGACCTTGAGTCTGCTGTGGTCATGCCAAAGGTTGTGCCTGATAGAGCCCAGCTGCTTCGCTCACAGCCGTCTTGTAAGGTCTTATCAGGCCATTTTACAGGTGTGTAAACTGACCAATCGTGAGGTTACACAGCTTGAAAGGGCTGCGCAGAGGCTACAGCCCAGAGTTTCTAGCTCTGGTTCCCTGGTTTTCACTGAGGCCTGCTGCTGCCTTATTACATTCCCTTTTCAGCACGACCTGTTCAGAGTGAACCGGGTCAGGCTAAGTGATCAGTGGATTCTGCAGTCTCCTGAACACGTGTCATGTTCAGATGTGAACATGGGAGCTCATGTTTCCATGAGCTTAATGACTAACTGTTTTTGCTTAAAACTCTTCCACCTGTGACCAAGTTCCTTTAATAAACAGGGACTCCCTCAAAACTGGAAGATTTGTCAAGTGACTGTTATTTGAATTTACCTTTATTAGCTCACTTCAGCCTTTCAACAACAGTATGAGATGGGTTAAATCCCCATTTTCCAGATTAAAATGCAGGCCCTGAGACGTCAAGTAAGGAACCCAGAGTCACAGCTGGCGAATAAATGGCGGTGTTCTAACCAGGGGTCTTGGATTCCGAAGACCATTCTCTTTCTTCTACAAAATGTTACGACTTTAAACAAACAAAATTTCTACCTGTTTTCATGTTAGTTATTAGCGAGGTTCGTGTGATTCAGGTGTCTATCAGATCGTTTTTTCCACTGCTTTCCTTTATAAACATGTTTCCCAAGAAAAAAAAAATTGGCTCAGAGATGTGATAAAGATGGCCCCCAATTCTGACATTACAGCATTGAACTCTTTGAACTCTTCCATTCAAAGAGCATTATAACTTTGTTTACGTAGATTCTGCTTTTTATTGTCTCCTAAGAAAAGTGAGGAAGGAACTGTGTGAACTTTGCCCTCACTGATAGCACCCTCCAGAGCTTCCCTCTGTACTGGAAGTGAAGGGTGACATGGGGACTGAAGTGACTCTTGCCCCAGCTAGACAATGTGATCCAATAGAAATGGGAGACCCACTGGAAGATTCCATTTCTTTCTTTTTTATTTTACTGAGGAGGTTTATAACATCCTAAATTTTAGGTGTATATCACTATATTTCGGCTTCTGTGTAGACTGCATCGTGTTCACCACCAATAGTCTAGTTTCCATCCATCACCATACCCATGTGCCCCTTTATCCCGTTCATCCTCCCCCCACCCCCTGCCCCTCTGTTAACCACTAATCTGTTCTATGTGTTTGTTTGTTTATGGAAGATTCCAATTTGACAGAATGGGCTAGGTTCTTGGAATGCACCATGCCACTGCTTTCAGGTCCCCAGGCTCCCTAAAGAAAAACAGCACTTAAAAAATTAGAAAAGTTAGGGGCTGGCCCAGTGGCATAGTGGTTAAGTTCTCATGCTCTGCTTCTGCGGCCTGGGGTTCGAGGGTTCGGATCCTCTGTGCAGACTACGCACTGCTCATCAAGCCATGCTGTGGCGGCGTCCCATATAAAGTAGAGGAAGATGGGCACGGATGTTAGCCCAGGGCCAGTCTTCCTCAGCAAAAAAGAGGAGGATTGGCAATGGATGTTAGCTCAAGGCTAATCTTCCTCACACACACATACACACACACACACTCACACACAAATTAGAAAAGTTATACGCAACATTTGTGGAGAATTGGGAAAATACAGAAGTTATGAATATGCAAATAAATTTCTTCTCTGATCCCCACCATAAGAGCTCCCCATTATAAGAACTAACCACTATTAAACTTCAGTGTTGTCAGCCTATTACAACACCCATATACGCCTGTATGATTATATCTTTCTATCTCTGCATATCCAAGTACCTTGTAGAGATATGTCCATTATTAAATTAATAGTAAGTAAATAATGAATTCAACACATTTAAAAAAAATGCCTTGTTTATACCAGACACACATAGGCGTTGGAAGAGCTGGGGCTGCTGCCATGAACACCACCAACTCTTGACCATTCTAGTCGATTGATTTTATAAAGTTGAAGTCAGACTTTAAATATATTTTTGCATGTTCCTTTTTTCTTAACATTAGCCAGGAGCATTTTCCTGTTCTACTAAATAGGAGAATTCTATTAAAATAGGATTTTTAATGGCTGCCTGATTTTTTTTTTCTAACTCATAGGTGCACCATAGTTTATTTAACCATTTACATTTTCTTAGTTAGAGATTTGTTTCCCATCGTTTTTTTATTATAAGCAAGTTTGTGATGAATTTCTCTGTACTGAGTATTTGTTTTCTTCTTGACTAAGGTCTCTCTCAAAAAACAACAGAGAATGTCTTCTTCCCCCAACCCCCAACCCAATCCCTTTTGAGGAATAGCTATTTTTAAGGTGAGACTGAGCACCCATTTAGTGGTAGCCATCATTAAATGACTGCTTAGATAAACATTTGTAGGTGTTAATTGGTCCTACAGGGGGTCTTTGAAGCTTCCATAGTTCCTGTTCCCTTTGAAGTTTTGTTTTTGCTCAAGCCAAAAACCTCCCTGCCTCTCTTCCTGAGCAGTTGCCCTCAGACTTCTGCCTGCACTGTATAGCCTTTCCTGGGATTTCAGAATCTGCAGGCCTAACTGGGTGGATGTCATTGTTTTAGCTAGTTGTATCAGTTCATCAAGGCTCTTGTTTCTATTTTCTCTTTGGTTGTTGACTCCAGGGTCCATTGGAGGTGAATTGGGCCAGGTGGCTTTACCTCTGGGCATCCAGGTAAGGTCTGGGATTCTAAGTGCAGAGGAGGCACTGTTCTAAGTGATTTAAAAACCGAGACAGGAAACAAAGTGAACCAACAGTTTATGCCTAGTTGTGTTCAGGGCTTTCTTTGCATCACAACTGCTTTGAACAGCAAAGAGATTTGCCGGGATACACTCCCTCGGTTTGTGTACCCTCTTGTCTTCTGGGAAGCCCTTTAGAAGACAGCCTGTGACCCTGGACCAGGGTAGTAACCAACCCACACTGATTCTTGGACTAGATACTTAACCTCTCAGCCTCAGTTTCCACATCTGCAAGTGGGGATCGTAACACTCACCTCACAGGGTCATTAAGAGGTTCAAGTGAGGCGCAGTGTGTGAATGTACCTTGTAAATGCTAATGTGCTTTACAGGGTGTTGTTATGATTAAAAACCATCTTCCTGCTATTTTCTAATCAACCACAGAGGTTTGCTTAGTTTCATAACTTGGCTCTTCTTAACTAAGCCACAGAAATAACTCTGCTCATCTCTTCCTTGATACTTCATCCCCAGGAAATTGTGGTAGGTGCCCTGGAAGCCCAGCTGTGTGGGCTGTGGAAAGACCTCCATGGGGCCTTCAAGCCAGAGCTTGCAGGTGGCATGGGGCAGGGATGGGAGCAGGTGGAGGGGGTCTCTGGGGCAGTCAGGCACTGCTGACTCCATGTCCTCCAAGTTCCCTGGTCGACTGCTGTAAGAATGCAGGTTCTCCCTTTTGACTTGTACACCTTCACCAGTTGAGGGTGACATTTGGAGGGGCACTTTGTCTGAATGGAGCTCAGCTACTCAGTAGCCTCCCTGGGCTGGTTTGGCAGCCCATTAGATTGCAAAGAGCAGAAAATCACTCAGGCCACCTTAAGTCACAGGATGGATTGGAGAGGGACGTGGAACATACACTAAACTGGAACTGCTCCAATAAGTTCTCAGGACCCAGCATAATACCTGGGATCGACTCCTTTCTTCCCACGCTGGGTCTTCCTATATCCCTTGGCTAGCATGTCTGTCCCTGTGTGTATCTGCCAACTACTGGCCAGTCTTTCCTGAATTCCTTCATCCAGGCCCTCATCCTGGCTTAACTGGTGATCATTACTCCTTCTGGGGAGAGCCATTCATATTAGGCCACCTCTTGGGTGTCGGTGGTGACCTCATCAGTTAAAAGATTGCCCTGTCACTTTGCCATTCTTGATTTAATTGGTGGCCATCCTTTGCAAAGAACAGCCTAAAGTTGCTTCCTGGAACAGGGGACTGTGGTTAGGGGAAGTTGGCTGTGGCAGGCACTGTTGAAGCCATATCCTGTTGGCACTGACATATTTGAGCCCAGTTGATGATGATGATAATAGCAGTGGCAACTAATGTTTCTTGAGAGTGTACTGTGTGCCTGGTAATGGGCAGTATCTTCTTCAAACTTTCTGTCCACCCTAGCAGGAAGATATTCATTTTAGATGCAAAACCAAGGCAGAGAATCTTGAAAAGTGACTTGCCTAAGAGCACACACCTAGGACCTGAACCGAGGCCATCTGGCTCCTGAACCTGTGTTCTTACCCGGGGCACTGTACTGCTACTGCACAGTGGGAACTGATGTCATTAAGACCACACACTCACAAACAATAGTGTGGTTGATTTATAGAGTATCACTTGGGTTTCTCACCTAGAATTTATTTAATCTTCCTTTAGAGAGACAATTCTAAACAGTTTGGTAATCTGGTTTCTCAGCCCACAGTAGATGAGAAGCAGTAAATTTAAGCGAGAGGGATTCTTGCAGACGAATCTGGGAAGAAGGGACAGCTGGCAACCCGAAGGAAGGAAGGCAGGCCAGGAAATTATAAAATGTAACGCCCAGAAGAAGTAAAGAGACATTGCAATTTAAGAACAGCTGGCCCAGTGCCCGAGAGTGTGTCCTGCAGACTCCCCAGGAGTGTGCCTGTAATTCCCACACCTAGCATTGTGCCTGACACCAACCAGCGTTTCTGTAAATATTTGATGAACCGCACCACGGTACGGTGTTGACCGTGAGCCATCACTATTGTATACTGTCCTTTGTTTAAGAAAGCAGAGGAACAAGTAATGCATTTTATAACTTTTTAACCCCTATGGTTAAAATAAAAATATTTTGGTGTTCCTAAGAAATAAGCTCTCCATTTGAAGACTTGTCTACCAAGCTTAGCAAGTTCTCCAAGGGCTCCAGGTACGTGGGTCTCCTTTGAGTTAGCATTGGAGTTCTGGTGTTTGTTGCTAACTCCGATTTCTGGGGTTTTATGACACATATCAGTACTTTAAAATTATAAGAAATGAGAAGTTTCCTGGTATTGCGGTGTGGGCCTTCTTAGTTGACTAGTGCCCAAAATGACTTGGACTGTGGGCTCAGGTAAAGAGAGTTGCCTTGGGCCAGGGCTGGCCTCCCTGCTCAAGGTGTGGAATATGGAGGTTGGGGGTTGGAGAAGGGAGGTGCCCATAAGGGGGTGAAGGGACATCTGGTCTGTTGCTTAGGGGTTGCCCTGGCAGGTATGTTTGGGGCACATCTTTAGCCTGCTTTTTCCATATTCCTAGGGGTGCCCAGGATGGGAACTCACGGATAGAGGTATAGAATGGATTTCACACTTCCAACGTACATTCCAGCACCCTGACAGATTGGTGGAAATCATCCACAGCACCACTGATAAAAAATATGACCATGCCACCACCCTACTTGAACTCGCCTTTGATGCTTCTCTCGTAGTTCATTCATGTAATGTCAAGTTGGAATTGGTCCCGCTCTACCTGCCTCTCCATCCCCAGCCCCCTGGCAGAGCCACATTCCTCCTCCTCCCTCTCCCCATGTACCCTCTTCTCTCTTTCTTGGAAAGCTGCCCTCCAGCTCCATCTTACTTCTTCCAGAGTTACTTCCTTGATGCCTCAGACTTGGTCAAATTCTCCTGGTACGTGCTCTAATGGAACGTTTAATACTTGTCACAGCTGTGGTAAACGGTTTGTTTTTTTCTCTACCCAGTAGACTGTACAGGCCCTAAGGGGAGTGCTCATGTTGGTTTTTCGTTATTGAGCACCTACTGTGTGCAGGCACTGGGGATTCAACAGTGAACAAAACAGACACACATCCCTGCCTGCAAGATGCTCACTGTCTAGTGGCTGGAGGCTGATACCATACCAGTTATGGCATGTGTTAGAAGGTGCTAGATGCTGTGAAGGATAGCAGTGTATGGAAAGGAGTTAGGGCAGTGGGTCTCAACCTAAGGAGCTTCTGAAAATAGAACCCAGGTCCTAATCCTAGCCAGACTCTCTAGGGATGAAGTTCCAGGTTTTTATAAAGCTCACTAGGTGATTTGGATGCACAGTGAGAGTGGGGGTGAGGGAGGGTTTTGCAGTTTAAATATGGAGGGGAAGGAAGTCCCCCACTGGGAAAGTAACACTGAGCTCATTCACCGTTGGGTCTTGACAGCCTAGCACCATGCCTGACCAACCCATATCAGGCATGCAAATTTTGTTGGATAAATGAAAGAAAATTACGTTTATTTAACTGATGGAAATGTTACCACTGTTGACCATGTATTCAAAGGATGGATTCTGTTGATGTCATTCTCTTTGGTTTACATTCCAGGCCTTCCTGTGCATCCTCCGAGTTCTGTTACGTAATTTGCTGATTCACCTGGAGTTTCTTTTTGTTTTCAAGTGGGATGTTTCTTCTAATAAACTTTTTTCCCCAAGGTAGTTTCTTTCTTTCTTTTTTTTTTTTCAACTGTTCTGTTGATGTATCAGTGAAACCAAATTAAAATGAACTGAGGGGGTTTGCTGCGTACTAGGAATCTGAAGGATTTATTGCTACAGGAGAAACCATTATGGTTTTTATATCATTTAAGTTTAACATTCTGTAGATATTGGGACTTTTTGTTCCCCCTTAATTGCAATTTTTCTCCTGAATGGTCCGTTGAATATAACCCGTGGCTTACATTTTTTGCTCAGGTTACATCCAAACTTTGTGAACTGATATTGAAGCATAGCCCCAGAGTATAGAGTAACATGGTGCTTAATTGAGCTATCAGGCTTCTAATGAATTCATATTGAGATTTATCATTTAATTAAAAAGCAAAGGGAAAAAAAGCAAAGGGAAAGTGTACGATTGTTTCTCCCACTGGCCTCCATTTCCTGTGTTTAAAGTCTCCTGGGTTGTTTTGTAGCTTGTGGAATCGTATGGGATATTGCAGGAAAGTTCTGACTGTATATAAAAAATGGAGGATGCAATGTATTGCAATTACTTGCCTTCTTACCAGGTCCTAAAAATGGATTCCAATTTGGTGGCAATCATATGACACTTGATTAGATATGAATTATATTTTATGTTTTTATAAGGCTTGGTACAGTCATTTTCCAAAATGATTTCTAGGTCTGTATATCTGGAGCAATTTGAAAATCTAATCAGAGGGAATCTAATACTGAAATGCTTTTGCTTTACTGGGAGGCAGAGAATAAATTTTTCTTGAAAAGATTGTTTCTTATATGCTACATGCTCCTTTAAAATTCATACTGCATTAAAAATGCTACCTTTAAGCAACACCTTTTATGAAAACTGCATTTTTAAGTATGTGAGTGTAATGTTGCAAACCTGTAAATGTAGGGCAGCCTTTTATTGATTCAAAGAGTGGAAATGTATAATCTTTTCTGTATTGAGATTGTAGAGTTATATTACATGTTTTAAAAAAATTGAACAGTATTTTATGTTAAGATAAAATTTAAGTACCTTGATGTTTAGTACAGTTTAAAGGTGGAATAGTATTTTCCTGCACTTATTTTAGACTTAGCGGTGTCTAAGGAGTAACCCAAGTAGGATAAAAAGGGCAAAAAGGATTAAATATCCAAATAAATCTTTTTTTATTGAGATATTATTGACATATAATGTATTATTTTTAGGTGTACATCATAATGATTATATATAAAAATATATATGTATATATATGATATATATAAAAAATATATAAAATATATATATATCATATATATATCAAACTGATTACCACAGTAAGTTTAGTTAACATCCATCACCACATATCATTACAAATTTCTTTTTCTTGTGATGAGAATTTTTAAGATTTACTCTTTTAGCAACTCTCAAATATACAATAGAGTATTGTTAACTCTAGAAACCATGCTGCACATTACATCCCTAGGACTTACTAATCTTATAACTGGAAGTTTTTAACTTTTGACCACCTTCACCCATTTCACCATGCACCCCGCCGCCCCCCCACCTCTAGCAACCACCAATCTCTTCTCTGTATCTGTGAGTTTGAGTTTTTTTAGATTCCACATATACGTGAGATCATAGAGTATTTGTTATTCTCTGTCTGACTTATTTCACTTAGCCTACTGCCTTCACGGTCCAGCCATGTTGTCCCCAATGGCAAGATTTTTTCTTTTTTTATGGCTGAATAATCTTCCATTGTGTGTGTGTGTAATTTTCTTTATGCATTCATCTGTTGGTGGACACTTAGGTTGTTTCCATGTCTTGGCTGTTGTCAATAATGCTGTCAAAATGAATCTTAAGTTTCCATAAAAATAAGCTCAGAAATGAGCACCCTTAAATTCAAAGTATGAAGTATATATTCTAGGGGGTGTTGGTGACTGAGCCTCCTTGGGCCTCAGTTTCCCTCCTCTGAGGTTTTCCTATACAGAGACCTATGTGCTCATCTCTGATTGGGGCCATGAGGTCTGTACACACGTGCATGCGTCTGTATGTCATATGTTTGTCTGAAAAGAGGAGCTTGATGTTCAGTCATGCTTTCATGGTGCCAGATAGTTTTGTCTGCAGGGAAGAGCAATAAGATTATGGAAGTGACCTGAAAGATCTGGTGTAGCTCTTGCATTGTATAGATAAGGAAATCGAGACGCAGAGAAGTTGGGCAACTTGCTCAAGGTCGTGCAGCTGGTTGTGACAGAATCGGGAATGGAACACACATCTCTTTGACTTCCAGCTGAGTATGGTGGGGAGGTTGTGCACGTGGGCTCTGGAAACTGGTGGCCTGAATTTGAATGGCGGCTCTGCCACTAGCTGTGAAACCTTGGACAACTTACTTCTCTGCTTCGTTTCTTCACTTGTAAAATGAGGATAATAATTCCTACTTCATAGGGTTGTTATTGTGAGAATTAAATGAGTAATATTACATGTACTATGCTTAGAACAGTGCTTGGTACATAGTAAGCACTCAATCAATTACCATTGTTACTGTCACTGTTCCATTAAACCACGTTAGACTTGTATAATTTTAGGCTTGCCATTTGTGTATGTTTATCAGTTTTCATTTCATTTGTTTCGTTTGACCTATCTGTTTGCAGCTCATTATAACTGTAGTATGCAATGTGATACAGTAGCTTGCCACTCATATAGAAGCTCTATGTGGTTTGGCAAGTGCCCAGAATTCCAACCACCTGTTGTAACTGTTGCCAAAATACAGATTTTCATTTCCCGGAAGTTGTTCAACCAAGGGTACAAATCATTAATATGACTTTATGTCTTTAAAAATAATTCTCCTTTTACAAAAGTACTATGTTTCCCACCGGTCTGTGAAGCTGAGCAATCACGTGGGTCTTGTTTCTGCCTCTTGAAAAACCATTAAAATGGTGGCAGACGTGCCAATGGGATCTCTTGAAATGACTTTCTGAGATAAATCCGCACGTGATAGAGATGATAAAACTATTTTTTCTTCTCTAGCAATTCAAGTAGCCAAAGGAGCCATCCTGTCATGATGGGGTACTTAGCAAATCAGGAAGCGATAACAGTGAATAACTTTCTACTTTCAACAATTTGCATGGCTATTAACAATTGATGGCTTTTCCTTTAAGATGACATTATCAGCAGCAACAGAACCCAGACCTCCGCACCATTTCTTCATGCTAAGTTAAGCCATGTGTGCCTATCCTTGATGATAAACTTATAATAGCATCAGGGCGACCATTAGGGGGGAAATTTTAGCCTGTGTTTTGAAGATCTGGGAGGGTTCAGACACATCATAACGTATATTTTCATTCTTTCTCCCAGGAGACACAGCTGCAGTTATGAACAAACAAGTTGTTAGAGCTTTTCTATAATAAAGTCTCTGCCACCAGATGTGATTTGATTCCTACTGGATTCCACACTGTAGCAGGCCTTGCTGTGGTTGGGATACACCACGGGTCAAACCCTGTCCCTCGAAACTTCACCACATCCATAAGAAGCATGTTAGAACAGGATTATATCCTTGTCGTAAATCACAGAATCTTATAGAGTGTTCTCTAACATCAGCTTTTGAAAAAGACACTCCGGTGAATAGTTCACCAAGTGTAAGTAAAGTGAGACCTTCCTGCCCTCATCTCACATTTGATGTTGCTTGGCTCCAGACAAGAAGCAGGTGTGTATTTTATGCACACTGGTGACTATAGGCCTATATTTGTATGTGGAGTAAATATTCAAAATCAAGATTTTTTTTTCTGAGAACATTCCTAGGTCCAGTGTCAGATATTATTTTCTACCAAGAGTCAAGGTGCTGTTTTAAAAAGTGCTACTTTTTTGGTCCCCCTCTCCTTGTCCCAAAGTTCTCTCATCTCCTCTCCACAAAATAAGAAGTGCCCTTTTTATTCTTAGTAAATTGACTTGTAGATTCAGATAGCAGTGAGATATTTCCAATTAACTCCTTTAATTAGATGGGGTGAATTAATTGGATTTTTTGGACATGTCTGTGAAGGTCTACAATACTCACTTTTGGAATTCCCAGGTCAGTGGCTTGGGAACTTGCTCAGTTGGCTCCTATTCAGGACATGGTGTAAGACCTATCATTTGAAGCCTGTCATTTGAGTTTCCCTTGGGTATAAAAATCGTCTAGTGATTTTTCAGATAGCAGAGCATAAATCAGCAGGCCTTTTGGCCTGCCCTTCAGCCCAGGGCATTCCCTGGTTATCACCCATCTCATCAGCAGAAGTCTCGATTAAGCATCTCTGTGTCCACACAGAGCAGGTGAGATGGTAACCTCAGGGTTTGTTTCCAGCACGTGCTGAGGGACTCACTCTGACGTCTTTCTCCCCCTGTCTGTTCTCTCACCCTGTATAATTTTAGGGGTCTGGGCCTGCAGACTTAAAGTCGTCCTTATGTCCTGTCATTCAGGGCCCGGGGAAATTCTGGAATGTAGACTGGGGGCAGTTTTAAACCGTAGATCATTCTACCTTGCCTTATAATTATTTAGTCTTTGTCTCTCTAGGTTGATACACCTTCCTAGGTCATGCTGGTTCATTCTCCTCTGCATCTCAGAGTTCAGCACCCCCTGCAGTAGTTTGCTCGACAGGTGCTGACTTAAATGTTACTGTATTTGATTAGCTCCTTGTGGTCCTTTCTTTAGTCTAGAAATTCCAGAACCAAAACAGATGGAGGTCAGACTGTGGCACATTGTGGAAGTTTTCATCTTTTTTGTAGTTTTCTTTAGTATATGTCTTTTTCAAAAATAGATCAAGGGGGCCAGATCGGAAAAAAAATATTGGGATCCAAGTGTATATCACCTCCTTTCATGGTGGAAAAAGGCAACGGATAGGCTCTTTCTTGCTACACTTTGCCTCCAGATATCTTTTAATCACAAAGTTATTTGGATGTTTCACACTTTATATTCTACTTGGACTCAAATCCACAAGTCTTATCTCAAGACTTGTGTGTTTGTTTTTAATCTGTTTCCCTGGCATTAACAGTGCTGAGCACATAGTAGATCCTTGAGAAATACTTGTTGAATGAGTGTCTTTTGGTTATGGTGGCCTGTTAATGTGGAAAGGCTTTTGGAATTGAATTATTCAAATTCTTTAATTTTGTTTGTAATAAACAACCCAAAGGGGGCGTTGAATAGAAGAATAAATTTAGAAGAATCCTCTACCCCCCCACCCCACCTTGAGGTTCTACATAATAGGAGTGAAATTAGGGGTTCATCAAAATCAGATGATGATTTGCAGCTTTGAAATAACTTGAGCCTTTGATTGTTATTTTAGCTACAAGTAGGTTCAAAATTCTGTCATATCCCTAAAAGCCTGTGTTATAGAACTTGAACTGCGTTGTATTATCTAAGATGGGCCTCAGTTCTTGGCCAGGTACAGTTTCTATTGCTTCGAAGCTTGCTTCTTTCTGGGGAGCAGGCTGAGAGAGTGAAGTAATTGAAGAGAATTGTGGTGGAACTCTCTAGGCCTCTCCACAACAGAAGAACTCTCTGCTCCTTCCTTTGGTGCTTCGACTGCCCCCCTCCAAGGAAGGGACGAACTGCGCTGTTGGGACCAGAACCTCAGCCCCCACTGTCTGCTGATGAATGGGACACCAGCATGCCATGCTCAGCCAACCACTTGTGGTGCAGTCAGCTTTCCTGGACTCTAATCCTGTAGCATAAACCGTGCCCAGGAGGCACAGGCATACAGTTCTGTGGCCTCATCCACCAGGGACATGGTTTCCCACAGGCTGGCCTCGGCTTCCATGGTTTATCCCTAAGGCACTTCATTTTTTTTTTACAGGGCTTCGGTTGACACTTACTTCTCTGTAGAGCAGCACCTGGCACCTCCCTCTACCACTGACAAGGATGGATTTTACGCACCCCTCTTTCCTAGGTACTCTCTAGCCTTATCAAGGGACCATCAGAGGCACGTCTTTGTGGCTGTTCCCGAAAGCCCTCCCTCCAGTCTGAGTCACTTCAGCCTACTCTCTGCTTCTTCCTTTTAGTTACTCTTTTTTCAGTAACCCTCCCTCCTTCCTGTGAAGGCTTGTGCTCACGTGTAAGCACATGCACACACACACACACACACACACACACGCACACACTCTTCCTGTCCCCTCATTCTCCTTTATCCTACACCGGGCCCCCTCCTGCCATACAAGTGCAAGCTGTTCTGGCTCATAAGGGTTCTCATCTCAGAAGCTCGATTTTACATTTAACTTTTAAGATAGAACCACTCCAGGGTGATAGCATAAACCACAGTCTGGTGAATGTTTTGAAAAAAAAAATTTTTTTTTTTAATCCAGATATCAGAAGTAATACTTGAGCATTGTTCAAAGTTCAAATACTACAGAAAGTGAAAGTGACCTATAATATGGCCCCGATTTACCACCTTTAACAGTGGAGTGTGTATTTCTTTCTTTCTAGGCACATAGCATTTTATTTCTTTCTTGAAAATAGGATCATTTTATATATATATGTGTGTGTGTGTGTGTGTGTGTGTGTGTGTATATCTCTCCTCTGTGGTAATTTCTTTTTGTAATCACTTATTATATATTTTGCATTGTTCCATGTCAGTACATATAGACTTCTCCCTCAATTTAACAGCTATAAGGTATTCTGTTGTGAAATGATCCTTTGGTTAGGTTCTAGGAGAGCAGATAATGTGGCACTTGACTCCTGGTCACTGTCTTTCTGTATATTCACCCCAAGTTCTTGGTCTGAGAATGAGGAATAGCTTAAATTTTTATTTTTTTAGCAAAATGAGGTTTTTTTTAGGGGGGGTGGGGAGATAACTAAATGCTTTATTTCCTCAGTTGTCCACCCCTGTTTAAAAATCTATTTTAAAGGCTAAAAAAGCCTTAGGATTTTAATTGCTTTTTTTAAGTATAAAAATAATATGCAGTTTATTTTTTCCATTTAGCCCAAAGACCAAAGTCCACTAACCAGAAAGGCTGTCCGTCTCCTGTAAAAGAATCATGAAAGCTTTCCCTGAATCAGGGCTGCTCTGAGATTCAGAATTGCAGATGGTGGAAGTTGGGGTGTGACCCCTTAATTAAGTGTGATTTAGAAAAGGTTCATTGATATTCTTTGTGGAAAGTTGGTTGGGAGATATAATTGCAAGCTGCTTCACATGGCTTCACATAGTGCTTTCAAAATGCCTGCTTATTTTCTCCCTTGACACCAGTGAGTACAGATCACAAGTGGCTAGATGATATCAATGTCTAGGATGAGGGTGGAGAGTGGGTCTTACTATGATTTGGTTGAAAACAAACAAGAAAACAAAAGCAAAGGAAAAGAAAGAAAGTTAGAAAAGGACACCACATTTTTCTCATTGTGGGACTAAAATGCTGCATGCTGATTTTTCACTTTCTGATTAGAACTGACAGTTGAACAGATATGATTTATTTCTTTGGGGTCAGGAAGAAACTGTCAAATTTAGTTTGACTGTTGTTTTCTCTGTTTCCCCCCACTTTTTTTTTTTTTTTAAGCATGGCTCTATTAATCAGCTAGCAGCCATTCTTCAACATGTCCTTCTGTGGTAAGTGTTTGCACTTTAAGTCTGAACCATGCCAGAAATCACTTTGCATTTTCCTGATGTAGCAGAAATGAACCTGGTTCATGCCATCTCAACAGCTTTACCCAAATGGGTCAGAATGAACCTGCCTGATTTCATAAAGGAGGGCTAATGTGGAGTCTGGTTTAATACAGGTACCATTAAAACACATTTTTTCCCCCTCACCTCCAGGTTTTGTATTTCCATGAACAATGGCTTTAATTTACCCCAAACGAATCTATGAATGCCCTTGTTTGAGTATCCCTTGCTGATTTCAGCTACCAAGTAAGAGGCCTGGAAATGTTCTCTCAGCTCAGCTGGGAGGGGAAGGGATATTCTGCAGTTGTTTGATACATTTACTTTCTACCTGCTGGCTTCAAACAGTATTAATTTTTATGTGCTTATTGTGCATTGTGTTTAATTAAAAGCAGTTCTATTCACAGAGGTACTTGTAGGATTTTTTTTCCCCCTGAAATGAATAAAACAAATAGGCATCTGGTATTTGTTTTGTATAACACAATCCCCATAAAATGAAGAGTAATAAAACATAATTATCTCTAAAGGCTTGTTTTATAAGCCTGAGAATGGGCTTGTTTTTACCAGTTTTTAAATTCTACTCATACGATAAAGAATCTCTTTGTACATTAATACATAACAACAATAACAACTAAAACGTCCCAATTACATTCATGAATCCAACTTATCTTTCATTAAACAACTCTTTTTTTTCCATTACAGTGTACATAATAAAAGTTTGTCATCACATTCCTTCTGGGTAAATACGTTAGGTTGAAGGAAAATGTGTGCTTCCTGTTTTATATTCTAAAATCGGTATAGCTTTATGATTTTTTCCCAAGTTAAACAATTTTATAGTCAGTTTTTGAATTTTTTTAGATCACAGACCACTCTGTGGATTCTAAAACCTCCTTTAAGAAAAGTGCACATCAAACTTTTATGTACATTTTTATAGGGTTTATACACCTTCTGATCCTTGGTTAAAGATGCCTCCTAATCTCTGATAATTATCCTGGAAACTGTACTTATAATTTGAAGCTAAGGTTTTAGCTGTAGTATACGAATATCTGATGAGAGAAATTTGCTCAATGGTTTTGTAGCATCGGATTTAATTTCAGGGTTGGGCTCCTTTCTAGGAATGGAGGAATACTCTCATCTGAGAACAGAAAAATTCAGAATGTGGGAAGTATAAAAATTATTAATTCCGAGGTGGATGTGCTGTTAGATTGGACGGCAGTGCCTGTATCCCTGGGGGCTCCTGTTCCCCAGACTGTTTTTATTGTTTCTATCCAGCGCTAGGCACGAGCCTTGAAGTGGCAGATTCATCCTCTAAGGTTGTGTGTCCATTGCTGCAAGAATAAAAGCAGCAGTAACAAAATCATGCAGCGCAGTATTTCACCATGACGGTTTTATGTGTTTGTGTGATGTTGCAGAGTCTTGTATGTGATATCGACCCTTTTCTTTTGAATCAAAGCGCAGGGCTTTACTGGAGAAGGGAGGCTTCAGAAATAACTGAGTCTAACAGAAAATTAAGCCCCTAAATAGATCCCCATTCTGTCTACTATTAAACTAATTGCATGTAGGAAGTAAAAGTATGTATATCTGATATTTATATACAGTTTGAGTGTGATTTCTAGTTGTAGATGTCTAACCCTTTTTTTCCATTATCTTTTTGTATTGAAATTATACTGAAACACTCATATTATTGTGAATGCAAGATGAATTAAATAGATGTGATACTTGGTTTCTCCCTCCATGTTGTCATCTACTGGAGAATGAATAGCTTAAAATAAGAACATCACTTCCTCATCCAAAGGGAGGCTGAATATTCCAATTCTAGATCGGCAGTCACTCTGCGTGCTTATTTGAAATACCGTTTTTGAACATACTTGGCAACTTTAAAGTGCCCAATTAAAAAGCTCTGTAGAAAGAGGAAGTCTGGGACTGTGCAATTAGTCCTTAGGATTCAGAGCGTTTCCTTTATGTGTGAAAGGCCGTGATATGAAATCACTGGACAAAATAACTTTATGCCAGGTCCTTAGAATAGAAGGTATTTTCAGGATGGATTATTTCTGTACTCTTGCTCCTCAAATGCCTAAGGAGGCTCCCAGCTCCACAAACATACTGGTGGTGTGAAAAAAATTTGACGATGTGCTTTCACAAAATTTTAGGCAGTTGATAACAATAACTAGCCATATAAGTGATGGATAATAACCATTATACAGAGTGCTTAAGTTCTCAGACTCTGTTTATAATCTGATTGACAACCTCACTCCTCCCACCTTTTATTTTATTTTATTTTTCTCAATAGATGAGAGTTGGATGCTAGAGAATTTGCCAGACAGATATTGTGCTCTTCCTTTAAAACATGAAGTTTCACTGAGTAGAGCCAGATGAGCTGTATATTCTGAGATTATTTATAGTGTTTATGATAGAGAGACCAAAAACACTAAGCACTTAATAGCTTTCCTTATTTACAAGTCAGATTCATCTAAGGGATATTTTTCTTTTCTTTTTCTGGTGCTTGAAATCTTCCTCTAAAATAGATTATCAGGGAGGATACACAGTGACACAGGATTTGTTGGCTGAGGAAGTGCGGAGTGGATGAAGCTTTCCTTTTTAAATGCTCTGCAGCAAAAAAAGGGTCCATTTTATTTAAGTAAAAACACTGCTTTTTGCCTGAGTGAAGTCACACACAGACACGAGTAACATAGGATAGATAAGTGTATGTGAACATGGGCTCTTATTTTCCTATTATATAATAGATGAATCCATTAAAGTTTGCAGTAAAGTGAATGTCTCTTAAGTGAATTATTTTTCCGTGGTGACTTCTGTAGAAGGGGTGTCGTCTTCCACTAGGTTTTGAATGTAGTATATTCTCACGTAAGAATACCAACAAGAAAAGAAAAACTCTTTAAATACCATGAATCTAAAGGAAACCCTAACTTTCTGATGAAATTTCTGATGACATTCAAAATATTGCTCATCACAGTTAAGCTATGGTTTATGACTTTAATAAAAACATGACAATATACACTAGTGGCACAACTCTGAAAGTGTTACTCTTTTTCCTCACCTTTCCTCCCATTGTTTCCATGGGAGAGAAAACAGTCACCAAGGCTTCAGCAAATAGATTATTTTAGTAGCCCCAGCATCCTTGTCTCCATACTGTATAAACTTGACATCCAAGTTTTTTGTTAACTTAAATATATAACTTGAATATACTCACATCTTTCTAAACATCTTCCCCTAACCCTTCATTCACCATTTTGTTACAAGATCTTTGCATGAGGGGTACTAGCTGATGGTATGTAATGCTTAACAATTGAAACATCCACATCTCCTTGGCAATAAAGTCTCATCGCAGTTCCTTTCAATCAACATCTGTTGTGGCACACTATGGATTATAAAAGGCTCTGGGCTTTGGGCCCCCAGCCCAAATACTGGCATGTATTAAGTGCTGACTGTGTATTGGGAAGGTACTATGCTTATCACGCATTATTTCATGTAATTCTTGCAAAAGCTCCATGTGGTATACATTAGGCTGATCTCCATTTCACAGGACAGTGAGGCTTAGACTTGTGAAATGACTTGCCCAGAGTCACTCAAGGAATAATGTAGAGTCAGCATTTGACTCCAGCTCAGATTGGGCTCTGGAACCTGGATGCGTATCTAATACCTGAGTCTCAGTCTGGGCTGTGCTGTCAGAGTCACCCAGGGACTTTTCAAAACACTGATGTGCGTGGATTCAGCATCTCAAGGACCTGGGCTCTGGGCATCTGTGTCTTGAAGGTTTCATAAGTGATCCTGATGCCCTGTCAGGCGGGCCTGACAACCACTGAATTCTAGAACATGCCCAGCGTGGTTTCTTGCTTGGTTGTTGAACTGCTGAACGAAGATCTGATCCCCACAGTCATTGAGCCTGCAGTCCAGTGAGGGAGATGGATGTGTGCACAACCAAGCCTGAGCAAGATGCATTACAAGTACTATGCTAGTGTCTTAGTCCGTTTGGGCTGCTATAACAAAATACCACAGACTGGGTGGCTTATAAACACCAGGAATTTATTTCTCTCGGTCTGGAGGCTGGAAGTCCAAGGTCATAGTTGTGTTCTGGTGAAAGCCCTCTTCTGGGTGGCAGACTGCCAACGTCTTGCTGTGTCCTCACATGGTGGAAAGGATGAGGGATTTCTCTGGGGTCTCTTTTATAAGGGCACTGATCCCATTCATCAGGTTCTACCTTCCTGACCTAATCATCTCCCAAAGGCCCTACCTCCTAATTCCATCGCATTAGGGCTTAGGTTTCAACATATCAATTTTAGGGGGACACAAACATTCAGACCATAGCAGGTAGTACAGACTTTGTGCTCTGTAATAATTCTGATGAGGGGACTTACAGTGGATCAGGGATGGTAACATCTAGAACACAGTCACTTCAGCAAGTCCTATTTATTCTAGCTGAGGAGAGTTCTTTGCGTCTTTTCTCTCTAAACCCTATAATTACCTGGGTCTATGTTCTCATGAAGGTCCCGGTCAGGGATCTTGAATTTTCTTCATTCAGTTTGTCTGGGAGAACTTGAGTGATAACACCAGTCATTTGTATATTTCTTCAGCTTTCTCCCCAAACTAATGAGTATGTCCTTCAGGGTCCACCTTAAATGGATTATTAGGTCAGGGATAAAGTATCAGCCAGGACTAAGCAGGCTGGTGTGATGGTGCTCTCTTTCACTCTTTTCTCATTGAGACCCATTGAACAAAAACTAGTGCTTGATTCCTGAGTTTAGAAAACCTCTGTTGAGCTCACTGTACACTGGGCAGTAAGGACACCAGGATAAGAGTGGATCTTTAGGAGCCAATTAAATTAGTTTAGGTGAAGAGAGGGGTTGCGGTATCAGCTAGGGCATAGGCAAAAGACCTTCTGTCTAATGGTACTGGGATTTAGTTCTTGAATTCTTTATACTATTCAGAATATGGATTAGGGCCAGGCTGACTTTGACAACCAGGATCATTAAACTCTTATGGTGACTGGTGGGCGATTGGCCACATTATACGAAGATATATTCATAACAGCTAATAGGAGCAGTGGCGACTAGATGGAGAGTATTAAATAGTTCAGTGTTCTCCATAAATGTTCCTTAATTGTGGAGAGGACTGTTTTGTAGATTTATTCATTCATGCGTTGAATACTCATTTATTAAGTGCTTTTTGTGTGCCAGACTCATTCAAAAGTCTAAATTTCAAATGTGGTTCTTAGATTAGTCAAGTTCAGAGTTTAGCTAAAAGCATTGTTTTATCCCAAGGAGAAATTTTATCAAATTATATGCTTAAAATAAGGGGGGAGAGTCTTATCTCTCCATCCGCCAAACCCCACCATTTCTACTTTTGATTGGTCTTGTCAGTCAGCTCCAGGAGGTATCCTGGTAACACAGATTGAGTAACTGATTGGAAGAGAAGTTGAATCATTAGTGCTAGATTCACTCTTCTGAGATTTCAGATTTCTTTCCCTCACCACAAACATAATGCTTTCTTCTCTGTTTTCAGTTTCAGAAAAACTTTAGAATGCGTGAGGGAGATTAAAACAAAGTGGGGAAGACCAGCAAAGATGTCCCTGGTGATATGGAAAGGGGTGACTTGTGAGGAAGTTATTTGAAGTTGGATTCTTAAAAATGTGGTCAGCTCTGTATGTAATTACATTTAGCCCAAAATGGTGTTTTGGGTTGCATTATCTGTAATTTTGGAACTTTTCTGTTGAAGAGCATATTGACACCCACATTTTTTAAAATTAGCCCATCCTTTTCTTGCTAAAAGAAACTGTAGGCATCTGATAAAAAACATCCTTGTTTCAGCATACTTGGTCTTACTATGACTTTACAATGGTTTTATTTCTGGAGAGTTTTATTCACATTGGTATGATTGAGAAAGAGCAGATAGATGTTATTGGAAAACAAATTTAGAATTTTCCCAATATTACAGTCAGAAGGGTTCCAGTTGTAATCTTAAGATGTTCTCTCATGGTGTCTAGTTTTAGAAACACATTTTTTTTCCAGGTGTGAAAAACGATGCTGCTTAGGACAATAGTGAGACTTACCACGTGAGGGTTGTCTTTTTTGCATTGTTTTATGGCGCATGATGTAAAGTTTTAGAAATAAACACACTCCTGGACACAAGAGGCTGCAGTTAAGATATCTACTGTTTTTAATACATTTTGCTATTTTGGGCCTGTCATGTTATCTTAGGGTGAGAAAATCCATCCACTTGCCTTCATCTGAGGTCACATGTGGCTGTCAGTTCTCTATAATGGACTTGATGATGTTATGGTTTTAAAATAACTGAAAATTAATATTTCTTGTCCCCACGATTGTGGCTGCAGCACTCTATCATTTTTATGCTATTAATCACACTTTTTACAAGAATGCTCCCTTCTCTCCCCCTCCCCTGCAAGTTAAATGCCATAATTGAATACACCTAAGTAATACCTGGCTAACATCCTGTGATTTTTTTGTTTTGTTCTCAGCTTTTGTGACAGTGTTGAGAGGAAGGCAAGTCGTGTAGGGGTTGGGTTGAAAGAGGAGAAAATGGAGCAGTTGGAATCCCCAGGGGCAGAGTAAGAGATTGTTAATACATTAGTGGTAGGAGGGCTTCTGCAGAAAATGTGACTGTACAATTAAACGGGGTTATTAAAAGCACTCCAGCGTCAATTCATTAAGTGACAGTGGCGATTTCTTTGTAAGCCCCTTTCCATCGTCTTTCTCCTCCTGGGACTCGTCAGTATTTTCAGGGAGGAAAGAAGCGCAAAGACCAGGGACACTGCCAGGGAGGAGGGACTGATATTGAGATGCCTGCTTCCTCACTCCCTTCTTCGGGGGCTGATTCTCTGATGAAAGACCTTGTGGAAGGAAAGGCCCCCAGACACCTATTCTCATCTGTAGACATTGGGAATGAATATAGGGGATCCTGGGGAGTGCTCTGGTACTGTATTCCAAAGCACTCCTGACTGTATAAGCAGATACCACTCAAGAAAAAATCTGCTTCTACCTAGTAAGTTTCTATGAAGTGAGTTTTGTGGAAAATTTTGGATTAGAACCTTTTTATTCCAAAAGAATACTGAATTCACATTTGGCAATCGTGTGTGGAAAACTGCAAAAATGTTCCTTTTTTAGGGAAAAAAATGTGTTTTATGTATCAGTTGGAGTGTGATTACCTGCATGACTTAGTGAGACCTTCAAGGCTTGAGTTCAGTGGTTAAGTGTGTTTGATGTCAGTATAGTGGGGATTCTGTCCTGGAATCTTTCTTCGTGTCACTTAACTATCTAAGCCCCCATTTCCTCATTGGTAAAATAGGGATTTTTTTAGTATCTATCTTGTTAGAGTTGCTTTTTGAGATTAGATGAGATACTGAATGGAAAGCATTTAATGTAGCACAGTGCCTGGCACAAGATAAGTGCTCCCTAAATATTAAGTAGTTTTCTTATCAATTTAATTTTAGGACCAAAAAAAAAAAATAGAGTGATCTTATCTGTCTGTTGAAAGGTAACACTGTGAGGAAGCTGAGACCCAGAGAGATGATATGTTAATCAGTGGACTAGCCAGAATTAGAATCCAAATCTTATGTCTTCCCATTGGGCCATGGTGCCTCCCATCCTATGCAGTTGTTCTGCATTTTGTAAAGGAGGATGTGCCCTTAAGAATTCTGCCTCATTTTCCTGGGCGTTACACAGCTCATAGGGATTGTATGAACTTTTCCATTTGGCCTCAACACCTCCACCCCCATTACTGTATATGAGGTATGATTTTTGTATATTTATAGAACGTAGTTTTAAGTTCCCCAGTGTTCAGGTTCTTTTGGTGGCAAAAATCCCTGCCCTTCGGAAGGCATCATCATTGCCTGAATTTTAAAAGAACTACCTTCAGAGAAAAATTCATACTTTTCAATTATGCCCGAGGCCTGCTGAACACCATTTAAACTACAGGTGACAAAAAATGGGGAAGTATTTGATTAAAACCGGTCTCCCTTAAAAACTAATGTTTCAGTCTCCATGATACCTCGTTCGAGGGAACGTCAGTGTATTTTGCTGATGGCTAGATCTAATTTATGGGGAGGTTAAAGAAAAGGCAATTATTTACTTAATTCATCTGTTAGCTTCCAGACTTGATATATCGAATCTAAAAAATGGTAGATAATAGACGTCCAAGTGTTTAAAAAAATGTATGAGCTGTCTCGTACTTCAAGGAAACAGCTGCTCAGTCTGATTTCAGGATGGTGCAAAGTTCTCGTTGATAACAGGCAAGTGGCATTTGTCAGCTGAACAACTCAGGAAGCAGAGATGATTTGAACTAGTGGAGGCGTCCATCCTCCATACAGTTTTCTGCATTGCTTTGTGACTTTCTGAGGTCTCTACTGAATAGACACTGATATTCATATTTCCAGTTCAGATCAGAGTATTTGCTATTTCTGCGGCCTGGTGCATCATTTGCCACTAGCCTCAGCCCCACCTAATTTTTTGCTCACCTTTATCTCTTTCAAGACTCAGCTGTAGCACCGTCTCTGAGAAAGTGCTTCTTGCCTTCCTCCGTCCCTCCATACTGGGTCAGAGGCCCCTCTCTGGGGTTCACAGCATTCTAGTTTTGCTTCTTCTCCTAGCCTTTACAGTGCAGTATTATCATTGTATTATGATCCTCTTTTTAGGAGACTCTCTTTCCTATTACACTGAGCTCTGTGGGGACAGGAACCACTTTCGTCTTTTCATCCAGAGCCGAGCAGGGTGTCTGGAAGCAGTAGTGAATGTTCATTGAATAAGTGAATGAATCACTTTCAGCCGAAACCTGGCTTCCCTGAGTCTATGTGCCCTGGTAACCTTTTGTAAATGAAACTATTTTTATATAATTAGCCATTTCTAGTCTTCGTTTCTACTGAGGTAATTTTTTATTTCAACATGAATCTTGTTGTACCACTCCCCCCCCGCCCCCCCCCCCTCCGCCCCGCACCCTGAGTGTGGCTCATGCTTTTCTTTTTTAATTTTTGGAGGGGTGTGAAGTACACGATAGAATATAATGTGGGCTAAATCTGGGGCTATTCAACTTGACTAGACTCTTAGCCTTCCAGAATGTTGAGAAAGTAATTAGTAGGGGGGAAAGTGTTAGAAGAAATGGCTGGGATTCTTTGTATCTGAAAGAATGTTTCTCCTTGGTGATGAGGTAGGCATTGTCACCCTTCTGAATAAATCCTTAAGCAAAGAACAAAAACACCAGCGGGGGAAACAATGACCGGCTCTCCCTTTGGGATTGCAATACCTTGTATGGGTAAGTTTAGAAATGGGTTTCCTGTTCAGGTTTTTGAGGAGTCATAATGTTGAGTGGCAGGCTAACCTTTGAACTTTCTGTGTTTTTGACATCAAAAGGAATTCTGTGCCTTACCAAAAAAGGTTTTATTCAAGGAATTAATACTTTTAAGGCACAGAGGGAAGTTAGCATTAGTCTTGTGGACATAGTGGAAAATAGTATCTTTCATTTGCTCCATATGTTTGGACTATAGTTGATTGGTTTTTGTTTTTTTTAAGATGGGGAGATCAAATTTCCCTAATCTTTCAGTATGTTGCTTTTAATCCCCTTAAAATTATTTTCCTATGCAAAATTGGATTTGATGAGGTTTTTTTTTGATGACTTGAATATTTCCCTGATTCACATGTTTTTAGTAACATTTTTATAGCAAAAATATGAATCAGTGAGTGTGTGCTTTTAGCAAAACTTCTCTTTTAATGGGATTCAAAATCTAACTCTTGTTTTTTTTCCTTTTTTTAAATTTGTTTTGATAGCAAGTTTTTGCACATAGTAGGTTCTTAATATTGAAGTGAATCAATTGACTATTCTTTGTTTTCTCAATGTCTAATTTTGTATTTTAGTTTGTCCCTCACTTGAGAGTTGTTTTTTTTTTTTTCCCGTGCATATGGAGATCTATCATGCTTGGTTTTCTATTCTTAATTTTCTTTTTAACTAAACACATCCATCACTCAGCGTTTCCCTATTTATGAATGAGTGATTTAAATCTTTCCAACATGGCATTGGGTGATATGTATTGTAACCAGAGGCCACCACCTGTTCACCTTTATTTCTTTATTCACCCTTCATGTTTAGAAAGATGACTTACATATTTGTTATGTAAAATGTCTTTCATATCTCAACTTTTTGGGGCAGGGATTTTTTTCTAAAATTGTATTGACCTAGGAAGGCTTACTGTTAACATTTAAAAATTAAAAATCCAGTCCAATGCCCCTCATTCTTCAACAGATAAACAGTAAGTTATATAAAGAAAGGGTTGGGAGGAGAACCTGTAGAGTCAAAGTGAGTTAAAAGATAGAACAAATTTTGTTTTAAAAAATGAGCAAGACTAAATCATAGTGTCTAGGGAAGCACACTTGGGTGATAAAACTATAAAGAAATGTAAAATATGATTACTATTAAAAATAATCTATAAATATGCTGCCAGTAGTACCTAGAATGAACATTCAGTTTATGACAGAAGCATTTAGGTATTTATAAATGTTCTCTCTAATTTTTTTTTTTTTATGAGGAAGATTGGCCCTGGGCTAACATCTCTCCCCATCTTCCTCTACTTTATATGTGGGACGCCCGCCACAGCATGGCTTGATGAACAGTGCGTAGGTCTGTGCCCGGGATCCGAACCTGCAAACCCCGGGCTGCTGAAGCAGAGCCTGAAAACCTAACCACTACGCCACCGCCACTGGGCTGGCTCCCGTTCTCTCTAATTTTTTAAGAAACCACAAATGAAATCAGAATATAGGCTATAGGTACAGATTTTAATTGTAGCTAATGTGAAAGTGCTGAGTTTTTAATAAAAATACAAAGAATATTTTCTGAAGTGTGGAAACAGAAGGAATATTAGGTGGAAAGGTGGCTCTATTTTTTTTTAAATTGTGAAGTAAATTTATCACTTTGTTGATATTTATTACTAGAGTCCCTATGTTAATTCTGGTTTTATTGTTTTTCAGAATAATTAAGATCTAAGGCTTCTGCTGAATTTTGCTTGATTTTGTTATTTCTTTTGCTTTGTTCATTCATTCTGCAAAAATTATTGAGCACTTTCACTATGCCATGCCTTGTGCGGAGGCTACAATGATTAAACACAATAGGGTAAGCCTGCTTTTAAGGATCTCCTGGGATAGAGTGTGGAATAGTAGTAAGAACTCATTATTTTTGCTATAAAAGTTTGTGGAGATCCATCTACAATGCCATTACTGGGGTATATGGCTGTTCTTCTTTGGTTCAAATACCCTGTGCTTGTTTGGTGGATTTGCCCAGGGTGTCCTCAGTTGAATCTTCAGTAGGGAAGTCTCTGAGCTGGATCCTAGGGGTCTGTGCAAAGCCTGGCGGTGGTGGTGGTGGTCATGGAAGGCTTGAGAATTGCTGCTCATTGGTGACCTTTTCCGTGTACAGAAGAACCCTTGGCCTTCCTAGCACACCACCTTAAAAGACAGTTTATTGCCTCCTAGGAATTGTGGACATTGTAGGAATCATTTGTTTATATTGCTTTTCAAAATAAAATCTAAAATGCACTTTTTGCAAGAAAAATGAACCTGTTTTTTTAACTGCAATAGCTTGGACTTTCCATGTTGTTTCCTTAATTGAAAATTCTGTCTGGAAACTGAATTTCATCTTCCTTCCCTTCTCTGTAGTTTTAAAAGGGGAAAAATTGGAACATTGCTTTCCAAACATTTTAATAAGAACAACCTCAAAAGTGAAATCTGTTATTATAATTATTATTCTATTTTTTATTTTCCTATTACTAAATCTTGATTTCTTGCCTATATGAAGTCAAACAAAAATTACTGTATAATTTCCATTTGGTTGTATAGTTGATTCAATAATCTAAATACAAGATAAAAGTAATTTCAGTAAATAATTGATTTTTCTAAAAGGAACGCTTTGCCTTCTCCTAAAAATTCCATTGAACATTCATTCAACAGACACTTCCTTACAATAGTAGCTCACGTTTATTGAGCACTTACTCTGTGCCAGGCATTGGGCCCACTGAGGAATCTGCAGGTCACCCAAACTCTTCTTGGGCATGATGGCGAATAACATAGCCCTTGGCCTCCAAGAGCTCAAAGATGGAGGGTGCGCTGTGGGGAGAGGGGCCGAGACAGACATTCACAGGAGGAATAATTACTGACTGATAATGGAAGTGCATACAAAGACTTCGAGAATAACAGAGAGGGGGACACAGCGAAAACATTTTAATGTTTACATTTGTTGTTAAAATTTATCCAAAGCAGCCAATCATATCTACATTCTCTTGAATGAAAGTACACAATGATTACAATGGACAGTGTTCAAAACTCCACAATGGACACCATTCCCTTTCCCTTCTAGAATGGGATTGGAAAGGGGAAAGTGAAATTTGTTCTTGAAACCTTATCAGAGAGGATACCTTACATTTACATTTAAAAGCAGCCAGGTTTGTGTTCTGTGGACTTTGAGATCATATGATTCTTGTCTTATCAGCTGGGGACTTTTCTGTGAGGATCTTTTGGAATGATTTTATGTTTTGTTTCAGGGATATGCTTCCTTCTCCCCTGAACTATAATAGTGGGGAAGTATAAATCTACCCCCAACCTAAAGCATAACCTTGGTTGTATTTATTTTCTCTTTTCAGTATATAAAATGTAAAAGAAAACAGAATAATTACCCCCTACAGTAAAAATAACAACTCCTTCTTCCAAAGGAACTTATTTCTTTGTTTAAATAGTGAGAAACTTGTGTCCTTAGTAACATTAGTTAGTATACAGCGTCCCTTTATTACAAACATTTCCCTGCCTCCCAGTGTATTCCTGACGCTTCCTTAAGATGAATCGATCAGCCTCTCTTCCTTTTGTGCAGCTGAAGTATGAGATGTGGAGATGCAACACAACCAAGATTCCTAAAAGTACAGAGGCTTGGGTCAAGCCACAACTTGATGTTGGAATTCCCTGGCTCTGTCCGTTGTCAGATGCAAACGCTGCACAGCCTGGTCTCTCAGAGCCCAAGACTTTGGGCGCTTTCTGAAAGAGCTTCTTGCAGATGTCACTGGAAAGGTGTCTCAGATCAAAGATTATTGGATCTCCATTTTCTTGGTCAAGATAGAGGATCTGTTTCAAGAATTCGAACCTGAACTTAAGCATGACTTATAACAGTAACATCTGTCAAACGTTAACCATGCCATTATATTTGAGGGAAAAAAACTTTTAGGAGAAAAAATATCCTTTAGGAGTGTGGGGTAATTGAAAACCCACCTTCCGAGCAGTGTTTTCTTGTAGTCATTGGAAATGAATGGGATTGGTATCCACACCTACTGGGATGGATCTAAATAGAACCTGTAGCCAGCTCTCCTCTCCCTAAGATCCCAACTTCCTGTGGTCCAGATTTTCATATTCCTCCCAATTTGCCCCAGAGCATGCTGTGACCCTCATCCTTCTTTTCTGCATTTAACAAAGTTGTAAAGGGATTTATATGCTTTCCCTTAGCTTTAGCAAAGCTGCTGTCATGAATATTTAATGACGAGGACAGTTTGTTTTCTTTTTCTTTCGTTCCCAGCCTACACCCTCCCCTCTCACCGCCTCCCACCCCCACCCCCTCCCCAGCTTTCCTTCAGTGCACTAGGACAAATGTAAATATCTCAGTCCCGCACCCCTGGCTGGATCCCAAAACGGCACTGGGTTCTCTCAATTGAAAGCCTAGACCGAAAGGCAAGGGCTTTTTTTTTTTCTTTTTCTGCACCGTTTATTCCTGCTCCCTCTCTTTCGGTCCTCTTCCTGCTGGAGTTGCGGTCCGCTGGCGCGGTGGCCCCGGTGGCGCGCAGACCGTTGCGCGTGGGGCTCTGCCTTCCCGGGTCCCCCGCGCCCCCGCCCGCGCTGCTGCCCAAGCCGCCCCCCAGCCGCCCCGACGGTCTTTTCCTTTGAACTTCACTGAAGCACAATAGCTGCCCTGCAGCTTCGCTGGGGCTCCCTCGGATGCATTCCTGACACTTCACGGGTCGCTGGTCCCTTTCTCTTTGCAACAGCAAAAAGGGTGAATGTCTGGGATAGAAAATGACTTTTGAAGACACTAAAAGATTTACCGTGTCTAGAGCAACCTCTGAACTTTCGTGGTGGTTGTCTCAGAAAAATGCACTTTTCCCATTGGTAGCTTAGATCACCTCCCGTCCTTCTTTCCTTCATCTCAGCATTTACTTGTGGAATTTCCCCATTTCTGTCTCATCCCACCTCTCCCCCCATCCGGGCTTTTCCTTTTTCCTTTATGCTTTGTCTGCTCCTGGGTCAGGGGAGTGAGAGGATCCTAAGGGTGAAGATCGGAGGGAAATGAAGAGTTAAATGGTTCACTGAAGGGGAAGGTGAAGGGGATGGAGTCCTCTCTCCTTCCTAATGAAGTGCAACCTGCTTGAATGCAGATCTCCAGGTACCTGCCCTAAAGGACTTTTGAAAAATAAGACGGGAAAATCCATACAAAATGTTTAACAGTATTTGGCTGTAGGAACTGCTCAAGAAATATCAGCTATATGTTATAATTGATATTACTATACACATTTACTCACTTTTCTGAAATTCCTCGGTGTGATCTCAAAAATTCTTTCTCATGTGATTCATTGTAGAATGGAGTGATGTTAGAGCTACTGGGCTAGATTGCATTTATCTTTTACATGTACAAATAGAGCTTTCTTTTTGCATTGATTGAACACAAAGCGAGGAGTAGGAACTTGGCGTTTTCTTTATTGGCTTCAGACTTGCACTTTCTCCGTGTGTCCTCGGCCTTCCCTCTTTTACCTGTTGGATCAGACTTTAGTCTTAGTTCCGTTTGATGTGATGTAAGCACACTTAACAAAACCTCAAAAGTAGTATTTTTTCCTGATCCAGAAGGCAGGGAATTCTGCTGGCACTTCCGCTGGTCTCCATACCTCTCCCTCTGCTTGTGGCAGTAAAACTCCCCGTGCCTCCGCCTGCCTTTAATTGCAGACACTTGTAACATCACCGCAAACGGTGTCCCAAGTGATACCTAATGTTCCTTTTCATCTTCCAGGTGAAATTTATTGTAAATCTAGTAGTGGAACCAGGCCTGTGGGTAAGTCAAATTTCTTTTGGGATGGCAAGGGGTTATTTCTTACAGGAAAGAGTGAAAAAAATTTGCTGCAGTTTAGGGAAAGTCACCAAACAACTTCTGTAGGAGCATGTGTTCATTTGCCCTTAGGGTGGTCTAGAATCAATTGTTTGCCTTCCAGTAAGGATGCTAGTGGTAATTGTTACCTGGTGAGTTCAGTGCCCTCACCATATGAATGCACGTGGCTGTTGACGGAACTGAATGGGAACACGAGTAAGATTTATCTTCTGGGAGCTTATTCATCTGCAAAAGCTAGAAAGATGTTTGACAGACCTTGGATGTGAGTGGTTCTTTCTCTCTGAATGAATTATTTTTATTAGATCCTTCTTAAGTGCTTATCTATCTCTGATGAACGCCTACCACAGTGTGCTTAATTGATGGGAGTGTTGTTTCATTTCTCTTTGGGTAACCTAAAATTGAGTTAGTTAGTTTGTGGGTAACCTTATCTCACTAATTCATAGTGTAGTTATAATCAAGTAAAATCTCGGAAAGGTTTCTACATGGGCTGCTAATTAAACATATCCTCCTCTCTCCTGTTTGGAGGACTGAAGTACAGCTTTTCCATATGTTTATGTTAAATTTCTTCTTAATAGCTTTGGCCCCAAATTCCAGCTGATTAGGTAATTTTGGATTCTATCCCTGAAGTCTATCAGGTCACTCTTTTTCAGCTTGAGCCTTCCCTCATATTTGGTAAGCATGTCACGCATGTCTTTGATGGCTGTGTTGACAGAGCAGTAGCAGATCAGGGCCCTTCAGTGCATCTCTGTAGACCTACCTGTCTTGAGTTGACATAGACCCATTAGTAGGTCCCTTTGGGTAAGAGTTTCCACCGACAGTGGTTTCCTCTCTGTTTCTTTATCATGCCATGAGGTTTACTGGAAAGATCTTGTCAAATGTCTTGCTAAAATCCCGACACACTTCTGAACAGATGTTGGTATGATTTGGCTGGAAGAACAGAAAATAGGTGTAGCCAGAGCCATTTCTAGAATAAACCAGTTTCCACATTGTTTTTGAGCTCACCTCGGTATGTTTTCTGTAAGACTTTCACTGCAAATATTAATTGATGTTAAGTCAACAGTGCTGAGGGTCTGGTCACAGGGGACTAGGGAGGAGGGAGAGAAACAAAAGGGGTCTCTCCTTTGGAGTAAACTGGAGTCTTGCTGGGTCAGACAATTAGATAACAAGGTAAGCCAGTATATAATTAAATGCTAAATTATGTAGAGCAGACTGTAGGTGGTATAGATTGGGAAAAATCACTCTTACAACATTTCTAATGTCTCGAATGGGCTTCAGAACCTTTTCATGCAATTCTCTTTTCCCTGTTCCAAGGCTGTTCACTATCATTGATTTTTTTCCTGGTTTCTTAAGCAATGATAATACACTTTCTGAGCACCTACTCCATGTTGGGGGACTGGTCTGAGAACTTACTGATATCATCACAACACCTGAGGTGGATACGCTTCTTTTCTTCCTTTTACAGATGAGGAAATCAAGGTGGGGAGGCTTATACCCACCCAAAGCGAGCTCTGATTAACTCCTCCTCTTTTTGCTATGGTGGGCCTTCCCAGCTGTAAATGGGGCAGGACTGTTGAAGGGTTTCAGTGCCTCCTCTGCAACAGATGCTCAATGAATGGGAACCGTTGTTTATTCAACATCATGATGAGAATGTCATTGTCACCTTCTCCAAAGAGCTCGGTTAGAATTGTACAGAAAAGGAACATGTCTGTCCTGATAAGTTTTTCAATCCCAGTACCAAGTTCAGTATAAAGTCTTTGTGGAATATTTGTGGAATGGATGGATGGAAGGACAGACGGAATAGGACAGGGATCAGAAGAGTTCCTGCAGGGAGCGGAAGTGGTATCATTTTCCAGTTGAGTTATTCTTAACTTTACTCATCATTTGTTAATCAAAACAATCCTTTTCTTAGCCTTACCCTCCACCATTTGTGACGGGAATGGTCATTACCTGACTTATTTTCTTTGGGGAACACAAGAAAACACAAGCTGTCTCTTTCTGTCATGGAGTTTTTTTTTTTCCTTCTTTCTTTTTTTTGGTGAGGAAGATTTGCCCTGAGCTAACATCTCTGCCGATCTTCCTCTATTTTGTATGTGGGATGCCATCACAGGATGGCCACCGATGAGTGGTGTGCGTCCGTGCCCAGGAACCAAACCCAGGCCTCTGAAGTGGAGTGTGCCAAACTTAACCATTAGGCCACTGGGCTGGCCCCTGTCATGGAGATTTTAACACTAAAAACTCACTACATCTTTACTCCTGGGTTGTATTCCAGACAATAATAGTAAGGGACTTTGTACCATCATAGTGTCAACACAAGCAAGGAACTATTTTACAAGTAATTTTACCTCATATTAATACATTGTTGCACGGAAGGTACTATCATTAGATGACAATTTATAAAAATGGTCACTGAGACCAAGCGCTGGCACAATTATTTGTTCTTCAATTATTTATTCAGTCTAAGGATGGGAATGTGGCAGACACTGCAAAATGCACTACCTACCAATTTACAGAAATTGAATGAGGGAATCATTTGCAGACTGAAGTAGATTTTTATTGACGCTATTTTTATTTATTTAAATTCTTACTTTCACAGCTTAACTATGTTTACTACACCCACTTAGATGACTGAAATGAGAGGCTGTTTTGTTCATAAAAGCTACTTCAAAACAAATAAATGAGCATTTAGTCTGAAAGGGTCAGGTCACAAATGGAGATTTTTAAAACAGCTTCAGGAACATTCAAATCACATCCTTAATATTTTATATGGGTTTATATGTAGATTGGATATTTTATGTAAAGTCTTTTTTCCCTTTTTAGAACTTGGACCTCTTGAGATCTCTTTTCTAGCTGAGTTGGAGAGAACAGTGAACCTTAGTCTCGATTTACAGTAAGTAATTTCAGTTTAATTTATGTCAAGGGAGATTACTAGGAGGTTCCTACCCTCGTCTCTTTCTTCTCAACTTAATTGTATTGATAGGTGCTGTTCTTGTGATTCCAATATATTATTTGTACATGATAAAATATAATTCCTATGAATTTGCACTTAGCAGTCATAAAAGAATTTGTTTGGACTTAACTCCTAAAGTTTAAGAGATTATTTAAATTTGTATTGATACTGGAGTCCACAAATTGAATCTTTTCTCAGATGGTATGGCTTTCCTCAGAGATCGGTTTCAATTTTTCTGAAATCAGTTATCTTCAGCTTTGATTTTTCAAACTCTTGGGTCATCCCCAGTTATTCTTGCCTTCTGAGATTCCTAAGAGAAAAGTAATTTTAATTAACATTAACTTTAAAATATCCTTATGCCAAACACTAATTGATTTGAGGGGATTGATTGCAAAAATAGAAATCTTAAGAGAGAGAGAGAACTTCCAATGTTTTAGGAGATATTTTTTGAAATAGCCATAATGCTACTCTAGGTGTGTGTATATATATGTGTGTATGCATGCATTCATTTATGATACACACAAACACACATACAGAGATATATGTTGTGCTTGAAGAATCTTGGGACTGGGGGCTGGCCTGGTGGTGTAGCAGTTAAGTTCACGCTCTTCGCTTCAGCGGCCTGGAGTTCGCCGGTTCAGATCCTGGGCGCGGACCTACACCCTGCTCATCAAGCCATGCCGAGGCGGCATCCCACATAGAGCAACTAGAAGGATGCACACCTATGATATACAACTATCTACTGGGACTTTGGGGAGAAAAAAGCAAAACAGGAGGAAGATTGGCAACAGATGTTAGCTCAGGGCCAAGCTTCCTCAAAAAAAAAAGAATCTTGGGACTATCAGAAAAAAGTAATGGAAATAAAATAAAAATTTTCAAAATATATTTCTGGAGTCAAAGTATACCATCATTGTTAGATTTCTGTATAAATCAAATTTGCTGAAATTTAAAAACAATCAAAAGTTTTTATGATTACCTTAAACTTAATATAATCAAATGCACCTACTGTTGACAACCGTGACAATATAAAATGAGTAGCTTTTTTTGCTTAAAAACTTTATTCTCATGGGTAAAGTGGGTATGTAAGGATGTCATCTAGTTCCTAAAGTTCTTGTCAGAATTAAAATAGCTAATATAGTACAAACCTTGGTCGTGGGCCTGGATCATAGCCTGCACATAGCTGTGTGGAAAGATCATTGTATCATCACGTTATTATGAGAGGTAGGCTTTCATCCTGGGTCTTGTCATGAATCATTTCAGAGTCTTGTGCATGGTGCAGAGTAGTAGATTAACAGAACCCTTGCAAATGCTCATAACATTGCTGCAAAGTATCTTTCAAGTCTTTATGTGAAGTTATTTGCTGGAGGTAAAGTTGGCCATCCAGGTGTCCTTTCTTGGTGTTCAGAGAGGTAGCGCCTCTCTTCTTGTCTGTCTCCACTAACTCTAAATCTATAGTACTTCCAAATGCACACTCTACCTCTTGGACTTTGCCAAAGTGTACTTTCTGCTTTCTTTTCAGCTAAACAGGAGAATTTTACGATTTGCAAGTGGGAGAGGGTGCTAGGTTTGCAAGGTTGGCCTCCAGCAGGAATTCTGAGATAACTAGTCTAGAGAGGAGGAAATGGAATCAGAATAACAAAGCAGAAGTGGACAGGATACAGGGCTGAAATCACCTTGGCAGGCAGCTGTTAATGATGGACACTGCCAGAGTGCCAGGTATGAGACTGCCCTTTGGTTCTATTTGAAGAAACTGGCAGCTAAAATTGATAGGTTGTCACCTCACTTTACATAAAGTATTACACGTGGGGAGGTAACCTCTGCTACATAATACTGACAAAGACAAGTTGTGGGCAGGTAGAAAGATCCAAGTGGCTTACTTCCATCCTGCTGGCGTGTCCTTTCTCAGTCTTCTGTTACTTCACACTCCTTGCTTCTGCCTGCTAGTCCAAGCTATGTTTATCTCTGTAAGAACTGCCATTTAATGAACACCTGCTATGAACCAGACACTGTGCTTGGGGGAGGGGGCTGTGTATCCAGGAGGAAATCTCCCCAGCAGCTTAGCTTGGCCTTGTTCCTGTGGGAGTAGTGTCCCAAGAGCGCAGGAGGGGAAGCTGCAAGTCTCCTCAGTTAGCAGCAAAACAACAGTAATAGTAATAATGAAGACAGCTCTTCTGGGAAATTTGAGACAAATCTCTTGTCTATTGAATATCAAAAATATTTACTATTAAAGATTATTTAAAACATTATTTTGAGTGTTTGTTATATCAGACATGTGCACTTGGAATAATGTGTTTTTTGTAACACATACTGCCACCTAAACAAAGAGGCAGTATTTATTCAGATACTGTTATGCAAGTTTATCAGTTCTAGTTTCTATTTATCTTTAATGTTGCTGCATTAACCAAACTATTTAATGTGTAGATAAAAAAAAACGATGTGATCTTTCTTCCAGACAAGTAAGAGTTCAGAAGTGTATTTACCCTTTTGAGCTTTCTTTCAAGATTCCAAGAAAAGGCTGACCACATTGTTTGAAGAATTGTTAAGAATTTGGACTTTGGAGTCAGCCAGACCTGAGTTCCAGGCACAGCTCTGGTGTATGTAAGCTCTGTGGCCACGCAACCTTGCTGAACCAATTTGCTTAGCTACAAAATGAAAATAATAATATGTCCATTGAAAGCCACTATGAAGATTAAAGGAGAGTGTGTTTCTAAAGATCTGAATCCATAGGGGGGCCCATCTCAGGTAGTCAGAAAGTTGTAGTTGCAATTGTTGTTATTGTTACATAAAATGCTTTGAAAACAGGTATCAGTGGCTACTCCTTGTAGATGGTGACTTAACCTGAGGAAATAAATGATCTACTTCCCTTCAATAGTTGTTACTCGGTTGATCCAGCTCTGCAACACTTTCAGCATGTGGTTTATGAATCGTGGATCAACACAAATGTTAGCAAGCTAGAAGAGAGTTTAGTGGAAGTAGCCCATGTCAAGATAAGGTCCCTGATTTAATGTGCAGTTTCTAAAAACCAACCAGCATTTAACTGGCCTTATCTTTGCTGAGATAAGATCTCTGGATAGTTGCTTTGCAATTTTCGTAATTGGGGGAGGATCATTCCCATAATTTCCAATTAGTATTGATCTGACTGCTGCTTTGGTCTGGGATGAAACCCCTTTGTCTTGGTTCGATTTCCTCAGCTGTGGTGTGCATAGTCTAGTTTAAAGCTAGGCTCAGTCATGTACTGTGTCCACAGTGGAGAGTTCACTGGGCAAGAACAGAGAACAGCGGGTCTCCCAAGCAAAACTGTCAGTCAGCCAATGAACACCGTGCAGCCCACTCCATCCCGCTTGTGTGTCCTTTCTCATTCTCTTTTGTTACTTCACACTCCTTGCTTCTTCCGGCTAGTCCAAGGTATGTTTATCTAAGTAAGAACTGCTCTTTAATGAACACTTTCTCCAGATGCTCTGCTGTTGGGGGTATAGGTACTCCAGGAGTAAGGCCTCCCCAGCAGGTTAGCTCAGACTTGTTCACGTGGCAATGGGGTCCCAAGACGGCAATGGTGGAAACAGTAAGGCTTCTTGCAACTTAGGCTTGCAAGTCTCTCAATGTCATTTCCAGGACATTCTTTTGGTCAAAGCAAGTCACCTGACTAAACCCGGAGTCGGAGAGGGAGGGGACTTCTCATGGGCCTGCATTAAGGGAGAGGATTATCATGACCATGATGCAGAAAATCTACCAGAGACTTAGAGATGGCATCTATCTTTTCCCCATTTGGTTTCATCATTTATGAGCAGACATTTGTCAAATGCACATTGGTGGCAAAGCATTAGGTTTTAACTTTTTTTCTTTTTACTTCAGAAGGTTTAGCTTCATCTAACACATATCTATAAAATTATTTACTTTTCAAACGGATGTGGTGGCTAAGGGAGAAAAACTTTTAAGACGGTTCAGAACAGTTAGCCTGTTAGAACTGGAATGGTCTTTAGAATGAGTCCAGTTTCTTCTCACCTCCTTCACATGAACTCTCTCTCCAAATGTGACAGCTGAGACCAAGAGAGATTTCAGTCCCATGCCCAAGGCCAGGTAGATATTTGGTGACAGCGCAAGGACTCCAGCCCCTTTCTGCAGCCCCACTGTCCAGCTGGAAGAATTGGGACAAGAGGTGTATTGAAAAATGACCACTCACTAAATTTTATCATGCTATTTTGCGCTACACACAAATATGCTCGAATTCTTAAAAATGTGTCTTTGGTTGTGATTGGTTTGCAAAATGAGTGATTACAACTACTCTTTCTTTAGCAAATTCCCAAAGTGTCAGTTCAAATGTAGAGATTATTTTTTTTTCCGGAACATCATAACACTATGCAGTTTTACAACATGTACCAGATTCTTAGATTCATTTGGTGAAGTCTCTGAATTCAAACCCTTAAAAATTTTCTGATCTGAAGCCAGAGGAGAAATAGAATTGACACATTTTTTGACACAACTTTGTGAAATCATGGTGTTCCCGGTTTTTCTGGTCTGTTTGTTGCGACCATTTCGTTTCTCACTTGTCCTGTCCTTCTGTCCACTTCAGAGAGACTCTGGAATGTTATCTGTTGGCTCCTGGGGAATTGAGAGCCTGTTCAAAGATTCCATCTGGAGGCATATTTAAAAGCATATTTAAAAGCGTGTAGCTCCGGTCTTAACTGAGTGTACGATGTTTGTCTCCATGTAATAATAGTAATGTCAGAACTGAAAAGTTAATACTTCAAGTAAAACCTACAGCCAAACAGTCTCCTGAATTTGGCTTGTGATCTGACAGGTGAGTCCAGTTGCAAACTGAAGGCCAGAACTTGTCACGAATACTGCAGGGCTTTTCGTAAGAGGGTTTTCAGTCTGTCACGGTTGAACGGACCCCTCCGTATTCCCACAGAGAAGTGAAGCAAATTGTTTTCAGGATGAAAATGATCAAGACATCGACATGTGATAGGAACATCAGCAAACGTAGCGAACTTGGTGGTCATGCTGGTTGCCATGTTTCAATACTGTCCAAACTATGATTGTGTGATTAACACTTCAGGAAAGCTTAGGAAAATGCCTCATCCACTTTTGTGAGAGGTAGAAAAATGACTTAAGTAGTTGCTTTCAGGGAACATTGCAAGCTTTGTTGAAGTGTACACCTTTCATACAAAAACCCTGAGATGAACTGCTATGGAAAATACGGGTTTGTGATCATTTTGAATGATGTGTGATTGCCTTGATTAGCACTATAGTTACTAAGCAGATACGCACTTCTTTGTCTTAAAAGGGAACTTGAATTTTTTTTACTATAACTGCCAGTTGCTTAATCTCTACCATCTTTAGTCTGTTTTTTAAAAAAAGAATTTGCAGCTAATCTGTGCCTGTAAGTGATGGCAAGTTGTAAAAGTAGCTCAAGTTAAAAAAAAAAACAACAAAAGTTCTATAGAAGTCATCATCTGTCAAAAAGTTTGCATTTAATTTTTCCTTTCAAGTGGAAATGAGACATTTTCTGCTCTGCTTTCCAGAATTGCACCCTTGATGTTCCAGAAAGCTAGGCATCCATATTATTTTGAGTTTATGAATTTTTAATGACCTAGTAATAGTTATGGGGTGGTTGAGGGGTGGAGGGGATGGATAAGTAACGGAAAAATGTTAAGCAGAGTAAATTGTACATTCTTATCTTATTTATTTTTTAAATAAATATTTTAATGACTTTTTTGTGTGTGTGTGAGGAAGATTGTCCCTGAGCTAACATCTGTACCCATCTTCCTCCATTTTGTATGTGGGACACCTCCACAGCATGGCTTGATGAGTGGTGTATAGCTCTGTGCCTGGGATCCGAACCCACGAACCCTGGGCCACTGAAGCAGAGCATGTGAACTTAACCACTGTGCCACTGGGCCAGCCCCTGTACATTCTTATTTTTGACAAATGGTCTGGCGTACAGTTGCCCTGTTTTCTTCAGTCCACATGTAGAACTGCTCTTTCTGAAACACTGATCCAGTTAGGCCAATTTCTTGTTTAAAGGCCTTCTGTACTGGCCCCTTTCCTGCAGGCAAAAAAATAAAGCTTCGAGGCATAGTTCTTCCTAAATTGGCTTTAATCATTCTTCCCAGGTCATCCTTACTTCTATTACTCATGAATGTCTCACATCCCCTGGCTGGTAACATGCTATTCTTTCTGCTTTGACTGCCTTGAAAAATCCCCTTCTTCCACCACCTGGGAACATTCCATTGATTTATGTAAACTTAGATCAAATGTCCTCACTTTGTTGAGTCTTGGGATAAAGCCCTGGGTAAGGCTGGCCCAGTCAGGTCAGTTTCTCCTCTGCTTCCTGAGCCCTTGAGCTATCCTTTTGTGAAGCATGAAGTGCCCTGTATCGGGAAGTCCGTGTCTACAAGTCTGTCTCCCTCACTAGGATACAGTTTATTCATCTTTGAATCTCTAGGCTGACCAAAGCTTGACACAGTCGGCTTCTGCCTAAATACTGAGCAAGTCAGTGAATGAGCCCTTCAGTGTTGTTTAGCACGCACCAAATGGTCTTGTCATGGAATCTGTGTCAACTGGGGGAAGATTGTTGAAATGCAGAGACCATAATGACCAGCAAGCTAGGAAAAAAGTCACTGAATTTGTGTAGATATCTCTTCAGTTAACCTCTAAAAATGAAGGAATGCTACCTTACAATTGGTGTCTTTTTTGTTTTTAATCAAGCTCTACCATTACAAGCCATTTTCTCTCTCCAACTTTCCTGTGGAATTTCTTCCCTTATCAAGGTAATAATACTTTGGAGTTTTGAAATTTTAAAATCCAATCATAGCATTTTTTCATTTTTCTTAGTTACTCAGATTCTTGTCCTATAAAATGGGGATCATGTCCTTGCTATTAAGTTATCTTGAGGGAGACAGAATGGAAATGTTATTTGATCTACAAATCTTCTGCGAAGATGAACAACTCTCAGTTTATTGGGCTTTTTACTAGAAACCAGCCTGTGCTCTTGAAATCTTGGAGTGGTATTTGGCTGACCGACTAAACATATAAGTCTTTTACTTAGCTTGCTCCCTTTCAGATGGCCTGTGGTTGAATCTTGAGGTTCAAGTTGAACAAAATGCTTTTCAAACTACCGCCAGAGACCTGGCCAATCCTACGCCCTCAAGCCAGGGTGTGCTGAGCCAGGCCTGGGGGAATTTACTTTATTTTATGTTTAAACATTTGGGTAGAAAGCTTGGGTATTGAACCTTGTGGGTTATGAAATGGTTTTAGGTGTGTAATGAGCCACACCGTGGTTCTACCCAGATGGATAATTTTATTAGCACATTTTCTAGGAAATGTATTTGCTGGTTACTCTTGAAGCAAACCAAATACAATCTTCAAACTGCATCGCGTACAACCCCCAACTTGAAGACTGTTGATTTACAATGTCTCTCTTTCACTGGAGTGTCTGCCAAAGGAATCCCCTTCCCTGTTTTGGTTGAATGTGCTTTTAATTTTGGCATGAATTATCTTTGTTGATAATATTAAAACAATAACAGTTATTTGAGCCTTTATTGAGTGTGTGTGCCAGCCCCTCTGCCAAGTGCTTTGCGTGCGGTGTTTAATTCATTCTCACTACAGTGCTCTTATAATAACTGATTTTAGATGAGAAAACCAGGGCAGTGAGGGGGGAAGTAGCTTACCCCCAGTCCTCCGGTCACAGTTTGCAGAAACAGACTTTCTGTGGAGTTTCTGTGTCTGTATGCTGCTGCTTCCTCCTTTCAGGGTCAGGCATCTTGCCTGCAAATCACTTTCACTTGAGAACATCCATTGTGCAGCCATTTCTGCTTTTCCTCTCACCTCATGATGTAAAGAAAGAGAAAATGATACTAGGCAGTATTTGTAATAATAGAAAGCAGATACATGTATCTTCCTCAAACTGCTCTCCTTGATGAAGAATAGCGGATGTGCTCCGCAGACTCTGACGGTGTGATTTTTACCTGGAGCAGCTGAACTGGGTGCTGTTACAGCTTGTTCTTAGACGTGTTGGTACAGCCCCTTAATTGCTCAAGGTATGTAACTCTTCTTAATTGCCTTTCTTTTAATATGAGAGCTGTGCTACACTATGACCTGGAAAATGTAGGCATTTCAAGGAACCTCGAATGTAAATGGCCCTTGCCAGCAGAGACCTCTCAAAACCAGAGGTCACCAACTGGGACACATCCTAGTGTCAAATAGTTGAAGAAACTCAAACATCACATAAGGCTACCTCTCTGAGCCTTGAAGGCCTCTGGGCACTGGCTTCCTAAGAATATAGGTTGGTGGTTGCGATCTTGAATGTTCTCAGGGCCCAAGCAGGTATTGTGACTGGAGTGCAGAGTCAGAACTGAGATGGTTGCCATGCAGGAAAGTGGAGCTGGGGTAGGAGCGGGGTAAGATCATCAGGTCTTTGGGGAGAAGTTGGACATGTGGAATTTTAGGGGGAAATCTCCCACTTTTCAAAAATTGGAACCAATTCAAACATTTGAAAAACTCTGAGGGCCAGACCAGACAGGCCTGTCGGCCAGAATCAGCTTGTAGGAGCCGTTTGTGACCACTGGTTCAAGGCATGTGGATAAATGGACTTACTGGCACTTGACTAAATGGAATCTGAGAAAGATTTATTTTATCTTTTGGGTAAGAACATAACTCATAAGAAGGAAGTCACTTACTCATCATTACTCAAGAGTTATTTGTTTATCTTGCAAAATATTGGAAACTTAGCAGTCTTGGGGCGCTGGGCTCGTGGTAGAGGGCCGTCTGCGATGATGGTAATATTTGCCATGAAGATCTGTAGGGATTCAATGTACTTCTAGTGTGTGGATGGGTCATATGTGTGGGACTGTAGAAACATGTTCTTTAGTGAATAGTTTTTTGTTTCCTGTGTCCAGTTGCATGAGATTGCAAGTGATTTCATAAGTAGATCAGTAGAATGCACAGGAGCTATGGACTGAGGCCTTTTCTTTGTAGTATCCTATTTACCAGCCAAGTTTTAGTCAAAGAAGCAGAATCATGGTGAGTGTTATGGAATTAAGGGATTTATTATAGAAACGGGCTCTTCCTCAAATATGAGACAAGCTGGGGAAGTGAAGGTCTTGTGGGAGGAGTCAGAGAATTAGAGAAAGTCCCACCTGGAGGTCACCA
This sequence comes from Tapirus indicus, assembly GCA_031878705.1. Classification (NCBI taxonomy): domain Eukaryota; kingdom Metazoa; phylum Chordata; class Mammalia; order Perissodactyla; family Tapiridae; genus Tapirus; species Tapirus indicus. The sequence goes on from CM062935.1 coordinate 22,476,745, forward strand.
AAAAGGGACCACAATGGGGAAGCCCATGACTGGTCTCTAAAAGCCATTGCCTCTGTCTCTGAGTAGTTCACACCTCTGTAGTCTGCAGCCACATGTCTAGTGGTGGGCTGGAGCCACTGCTGGTCAGCAGGGCCATGACTTGGAAAGACACAGAGGTGAGAGCAGAGGTAGCACGGACAAGTTGGGATTCACGAGGCACCTACCATCTGTCCGTCGACCTTCTGAGAGTAATGGACTGGACTTCATTTTTACTTTCCAAATCTCACACAAGCTCCTCATAGGGCCAGCTGTAACTGGACCAACTGGGGAAGGGTTTTCTGTTAAATAGGAGTTCCCAGCTAACCAAGTTGACAGTAGTACCATCAGCATACTCTATGAATAAGAATGACTATATCCTTAAAACCGTGCTACTGAGAACTGCTGGATTCTCTCCTCTGCCTCTTAAAAGACTTCTTCCCACTCTGAAGCATGGGACTGAACAAATAGGGTTTGGGACTTCTGCTTTGGCTAGGCCAAAGTAGGTGTTTTTCTGTTTAGGATCCTCCCAGCATTTTATCAGCTATAAGGTTAATTATTTTATCTGATCTTTCTTCCTGGAAAATTTTGGTCCTTTGGGTTGAAGGAAAGAGGGATATTTGGACCATATCATGCAGAGAAGCAGAGGGGAGAAAGACATTTTGAAGGTTGGGTTGAGGGAAGCTGAATTCAATTTTGCCTTGGGCCCAACCCATGTAAATCTCCTTCCTTGTAGTTTTGTCTACCTGCCTATCTGTCTGTCTGTTTGTCAATCAATCAATTCATTTATCCATCCATCAATCATATATATCTATATTCATATTGATCCGTATACATATATCTATACTTTTATCTATCTGAATTTATAGGCAATATATTTATCTAATCTCTCTCTATATATACACATACATCAAAAGCTTTTCAGTGAAAAATTTTATGGGTTTCTGACCATCTTATGTTAAAAGTATTCTGTATCCGGTAGATATAGTAATCCTCTTTAGAAAGAAATTTTAGTTCTAGAAATTCTCACACAAAATAAACTCAAAACAGTCTTAGATGTCTGCCTGTTTTTAACCATTTTGTGAGATAATTGATTTCTCTCCATATGAGGAAATGCTAGGATAAATAAGAACTGCTGCTCCCTAATTTGTCTACCCTTTGCCCAACTACAGAGTTGTTGTTAGAGTTAAATCTTTGCTGTGAAGGGAAACATATTTGTAAGTTTATGAATGAAGTTGGCAATTTTGCCAAAGTGTGAACTACTTTTAGGTGATACTTCAACTTTTTATTGAAATATTGGTTACTTCTACTTCTTGACTGGTAGGTAGTATGACTGCTGAACCAGATAAGGTAAATTATTTTTAAAGCTTAAAACATTAATTTGGAGGTCCTAGAGCATAGAAATAGGCTTTTCCCTCCTCATTTCCTATAGCTGCAACTAAACTCTTTCTTATCACCTACTCCTAATTTGGTAGATGCTTTTTAGTAGGTTTTCCTTGCCACAAAATGACCAAACTCCATTTTTCCTCCTTGTATTGAATGTTTCTGGTGGGTATTTATGTCTGTATATGTGTGGGTGGGGAAGTTATGTGGTATATAAGTATTGAGAGATATACTGTCATCAAGGAATATTCTCCTGAAACAACTAAACATTCTGGGTAGAGATAGCAGTTGGCTCAGGTGCAGATCATTTTAGATTTTTTTTTGAGAGAGCAGATATTTATAGAACTCCATGTGGTAGGCGCTGACCTGGGTGCTTAGCCATCCTAGGTACTCAGTGGGAAGACTGGCTACTAGTCATGGCCCAGGTGCAGAACAAAAGAATGGAAGTTGAACATTCATGAATTCAACTCATCACATTCATTAATTTAGTACATGTTTGTTGAGCACCTATTATGTGTGTCAGGCATCGGGGCGAGTGCCAAGGATATAGTGGGAGCAAAAAGACAGCCCTGTTGGTGCTTGTAGTGTAGCAGGGGAATAGAGAGTAATCAAATGATTATACAAATAAATATATACATTAATTACTATGGTAAATGCTCTGAGGGGACTTAAATGGTGTGATGAATTGGGGCATGAATTGACCTAGTCATGACGGTCAGGAAAGGCTGTGCAGAGAAGGCAAGGATTTGGGGTGGAGATGTACTGGGAGAAGATGTACTGGGAGAAGAGACTGGCCTGTCCATTCTGTTAATAGCTTCCCGTACTGTAGTCCGTACTGTAGCCTTCTCTGTACTGTAATCAGAAAGAAGAGCACCCTTGAGCATGAACCTGCTCCACATCCCAAGCCCGTTTCTGGGAAACTTAAGTCACACCTCCAGGGCTGTTTGGTAACAAGGGGGCATAGTTGGCTCTTCCTGAGGAGCTGTTCTCCAGGCTGACTGAGTCGGCCTCCTGAGCTCTCCAGCAACACTTGCCAAGCCCACCAGGCACTTCATTTCCAGCCAAGGTTGGAAACTCACACAAAGTTCCCCTCCAGGCTCTCTTCTCTAGTGGAACAATCTGCCCTGTCCTACTGTTCTTCTGATTACATCAATGTCTATTTAGCATGCCTATCATCTCTTTGTGGGAAGCTTACTGTCTGTCTGGGCCAGACTGCCAAGGGCAGGATCCCTTCCTGGCCTTCCTTGCAGATGGTCACCTAGGCTCAAATTACAGAGCCTGTTTCTTCTTCACCCAGGGCCAATTACTTCTCTTCCGAACACTCCCTTTGCAGACGTGCCTGCACATGTGCAGGTAAAAGGGGCGGATGTTAGGGCCCAGGAAGATCAGGGGACGGGGTAAGTAAACCAGCGTGCAAAGGATATTTATCACAGTCTTCCCGGAAACTAGTTGGGTTTCACGGAATCCATTCATTTCCTTCTCTCTGATGAATGAATAATCAGGTGACTCACAATGAGCTGCTAGTTATAAGGTTACAACGTGTTCTCACTAGTTCTGTCCTATTAGACCTGGGGGGAAAAGCTTAGATTTGATGTGTTTTGAGGCACAATGTGTCAATTCTGAAAGTTTTATTAAAAAATTTTTTTTTCTAAAGGAGGCAAGGTTTAAGAAGGTTTGAGGAGCACTTGTTAGATCATCTTTTATTTGCTGATTTTGAAGTGGTAGCGTGATCACTTAAGGTAAAATCAATGTAGAGAAATTTGGCAGAAAAAATAGGAATGCCTGTTTTCAGGCATAACGAGGCTTAGCCATTTTTTACAATAGATATTTATATTAACAGTAATCATATCCCATATTTATTGAACACTTAGCATACATTGGCCACAGGGTTACAATTGTGTGTGGATTATCATCATTATTTAACCTTTACAATAGCCCTCTGAAGGAGGTTCTATTATCTTGATTTTATACATAAGGAAAGTGAAATAAGGTTAAATTATTACTAAGAGATGGGTCCAAATGACAAGACAGGCCATCTGTCCTGGACGAACGTACTCCTAGTCACTTCTGCAGCACGCACTCAATAAGAGAGCAAGGTTTTGTTTCTCATCTCCATTTCTTTATACTGGAAAAAGAGTTCAAAATTTAACACAATTTTGTGGTCTGGCAAAATTTTTCTTTGGATGCAGATGAATTTAAAAGAGGATGGTGACTTGTATACAAACGTTCATAGCAACTTTATTTGCTAACCTAGAAACACCACAAATGCCCCTCAGCATTTGGATGGATAGATTGTGGCATATCCATACAGTAGAATAATATCCAGCCGTAGGAGAGAATGAACTATTGATATACACTCACATGGATGGGTCTCAAAATATTCTGCTGAATGAAAGAAGCCAGAGGAAAAACGGGTATGTATGTTATCCGATGTCATTTATATAAAATTCTGAGAAATACAAATTCATTTACAATGACAAAAAGGAGATCAGTGGTTGCCTGGGAATGGTTGGGGGTGGGGGTGGGGTGGTAAAGAGAGAACCCTGAAGAAACTTTCAAGAGTGATGGATATATCATTAACTTGATTTTGGAGATGGTTTCATGAGCATGTATATATGTCAAACTTATCAAAGTACAATTTAAATATGTGCAGTTTATTGTATGTCAATTATACCTCCATAAAACTCTTAAAAATATATATGCAATAGGAGAAAGCAGGGAGAATGACGTTTTTATGTGTACGGATAATAAAAGAGAAATTTGTACAGTGGGAAACTCCTTTACAGAGTGACCTCTGAACCCCATAGAGGTTGTTACGGTCGGATCAATCCATCAGTGGGTGTTTATTGAACATTCTGGAAGTACTTCAGGAGAATTGGGGGTGTGTGTGAGACGTGAGCTTACTTGTGCCTGGCGATGGGACCCATTCAGGAAGAGCCTCGGCTTTGGAGTCAGCTGGATGTGGACTTGAATCCTGGCTCTCCTACTTCCTCAGGCTGAGGTCTTTGAACTCTCTTAACTTCTCTTAGCTTCTCTTAACTTCTCTTAGCTGTGGGGGAAATGGAGATAACAGTATCTTTATTTCAGGATTGTTTTAAGGTCTCGTGATAATATAGGTAGGAATGTAGTGGCAGCGATCATCATTATCAACTTTGCGAGCTGGTGCTGCATTTCAACCTCAAAACTAAGGCACAGATTCTAGGGGGAGGAGGTAGTTGCTATGGGCTCATCTTCTCAGGCAAAACTTCACTTGCAATAGCTTTTGAAACCTGTGCAGGAGTTAGATGAAGTGGAATGAACTGAGTAAAATGGAGATATGGGACTACATAAATCATTTTTTTTTTATGGTGGGGGAGGAACTCTGGTAGGGGAGGGGTAAGAAAGCCCACTTACTAGGAAAGGTGGTTTCCTAGATAGTTTTGGGTGCAAAATAGTCAATAGACTTGAAGGCAATGGTGGAGAAAAGGAATGGAGAGAAGAAGACCTATATCATAAGGGTACTTATCTGACATTTGGCATTATTGACATTTTGGTCTGGACAATTCTTTTTGGTGGGGAGCTGCTGTGTACCTTGTGGGATGTTTAGCAGCACCCCTGGCCTCTACTCACTAGATGCCAGTAGCCCTGCCCCTGTCTAATCACGACAATCAAAAATACCTCCAGGGGGCCACCCAGTGGCATAGTGGTTAAGTTCTTGAGCTCTGCTTTAGCAGCTTGGGGTTCATGGGTTTGGATCCCAGGCGTGGACCTACACACCACTCATCAAGCCATGCTGTGGTGGCATCCCACGTACAAAAAATAGAGGAAGATTGGCACAGATGTTAGCTCAGCAACAGTCTTCCTCAAGAAAAAAAGAGGATGCTTGGCAACAGATGTTAGTTCAGGGCCACTCTTCCTCACCAACAAAACCCCAAAACAAAACAAACAAACAAAATACCTCCAGACTGCCAAGTGTCCCCTGGGGGGGGCCACTGAGGACCACTGCTCTAGTGGTTAGACCAAGCTTCACTGAAGATGATATTTTCATTTCCATGTTGGAAGGGAGAAAGGATTGGAGCTTGTTTACGGTAATGGGATAAACTGTTCTAGTTGTGGAGATTTAGCAGAAGTAGAGTGGTTCATAGCATTGATCAGGAATCAGAACTGATTCAGATCCTGGCCCCACCGCTTACAAGCTGTATGGCCTTTGTACTTCTGTTCCCTTATCTGTAAAATGGGAGCAGTGATAGTACCTACCAATAGGCTTATTGTGAGACTAAATAAATTGTAATGGAAACCATTAATTATTTGTTTTTCAAGAAAACAGCCTAGCACATCTTCCTTTAGTCAAGACTTTGAAAGCCACATAGGGGAAGACAAGGGAGTCTTCCTGTCTCTAGGAATTGTGATTTTTCAAGTGCCCATCTCTTGAAAAGACCTGTTAAAAAATTAGTCTGAAATGAAGGTATTGAAAGATAAACGTGGAAAATGGCACTTTGTCCCCAAGGTGAAATTTCTTCCCTGGGCCCCCTGAGAGGTCCTTGTGTTATTGTGTAAGAACCAGGTGTCCTTGAGCACAGTAGAAAAGTGATCTGGAGGGCATGAGGCAGCTGTCATTGATGTGAGTGGCTGTGTGCTGTAAAGGAACTTCTGAGAGTAGCCTTGGCCACAGAGAAATCTCCCTTCCTCTCAGCACTGAAGAAAGATGACCCTAGACACAAAGCAGACCATGAGAATGTTCCAGAAGGGCCTCCATTCCACCGGGACTTTTCAGCGACGCTGGAGACCTCGTGTGATAGCCAGATTGTCTTTTGTGATCATTTTCCAACAGCCTTTTGCCGCTTTGACAACACGCTTGTTTTAGAGGCTGCTTAGGAAACGCTATTAGGGATGTGTCAGGCTTCAACAAATGAGAATTTCCTCCCCACCACCCCAGCGACAGCAAGAGCAGTGTCGAGCCTGGCAGAATGACGGATGCAGTGGCTTATCAAGGTCATGAGTGGCAGCTGGCCCCATTCTGTCCCACATTCAAAGAAGGATTCCCCAACACTGCAACAGTCCAGGATTCTCTCCCAAATTCCTCAGATTCCAAACCCACAAAGGAGGTGCCCTACTGCTAAAGCGATCCTCCCCAGGAAGGCAGATTATTTTTAAGCTCTTGTGTTGCTTTTGCTACAGACAGATGGGCCTCCTCTATCCTAAATAGAGGCTATTTAATAACATTTGCTTCTTATCATTAACTTTCTTTACTCACCTAAACTCAAGAATCTAAACTGCTTTGGAACATCATTTGAAATGTTCCAAAACAAAGTGAGAATCATTTGGCCCAGTATTTCCTTTGGAGAGGTACATATTAAACAGGGTTTAAAGCTTTTTTTTTTTTTTTTACCTCAAAGAGTTGAAGTATGTCCTGTGGCCTAATACATGTCATTCTGTGAGTAAAGTGCTTACATTATACAAGTTTTCTTAAAAGTATGTAAAATCTTCCCAACAGTTCAGTTCATTTGATGTTCTTGCTAAATTTATTGGAGTTAGGGCTGATTCCAATGAGAAAAACAATAGAAATACAAGTAATCCAAAAGAAAAAAAAACTAGAACAGCAGACACTGAAATAAAAGCAAAATGTTTGCTCAGATCTTGTCGTTCAGACCTATTGATTGAAAAAATAAAAGTGCAAAGATTTAAAAAATCAGAATGCAAGTATTAGCAGGAAATGTCCTGAGGATTTTGGACAGTCTTTTATAAACATTTCAAGCTGATTGACTAAGGATAAAAATCCATCATGTTACCTCCTGGCTGATGTTTTGTGGTACCTTAGTTTCTGAGTTCTGGGGAGTAGCCTTAATCACGTTCACTTGCTGCTCCCCTTCCCATTGTTAAAGTTGGACAATGGTAAGGGCTAGTGGACATGATTCACATATGACCTTGATGTCGAAAGACCTTGAGAGGACAAAGACTCCCAGCTTCTAAGGCTAGTTCCTCTATTCCCCTCAAAGCTGTTTCTGACACCTAGAAATGCTCCCACCTGGGAGCATATGTTTACTTTTCAGGAAGCATGCAGTATGGTAGCCCTCTTTCCAAAGGCCAATGGCAAGGCAATGTCTGATTTCAAAATGGGGTTACACTTTGTGTTGGGAATGCATAGCAGAAAATAGCAGGCCAGCCATGTGGAGAAATAAAGCCAGAAGAGACAGTATATTTTCAGGAGCAATTTGGTGCATGATTGATCTTACTTGATAACTGTTACTGTAGTGTTTATAGCTGACTGGGTTTACCCACAGCAACTGGCCAGGGCTCTGTGTTTGGGAAAAATCATGGGAGAAAATACATTGATTAGTTGGTAAGTTAACTCTGCGCTCTAAAATTAGGAAATCAGCCTGTCGTTGCTAATTTGGAAAGATGTTCATCATGTCATATGTCTTACTAATCTCTGGCTAGGGTTGCCTTCTCTCTACTTTGTTTTCCTTGCCCAATCAAATGATCTCCTACTTTTGTGATTTTCAACTGGTTTTATTCAGTCGTCTTTTCCCTCCAAAATAACTGAGAGGTGATTGTGCCCAGGAAGGAAACTGAATTTATGGGATGCTTCAGAGATTAAAAAAAAGGGATGAATTTCAAAAGTGTATGCTTACATGCAAACTGAGTTCATTTTAATTAAACGTCACTGTGTTTGCATGTATGGTTTATCATTTCTCTGCCAGTGTTGGTGGCAGGGAGTTTTTACATTCTTTCTGTGTGGTGTGATGAGAAAGACAGTTGGCCTGTTGTGATAAGGAAATGAGGTTTTAAACAACATTAAACAACGCAGGACACCTTCCCTCAATTCTCCCATCTAATTCTTAGGGCAGTAAAATCTCCTTTCCTCTTTACCCCCCTTCAAAATTAATCAAGATGTTATCTATAAATACTATAAAGTGGGGCTGGCAAACTATGACCTGTGGGCTAAGAAGAGCTTTCACAGTTTTAAATGATTAAAATAATCAAGAGGAGAAAAATGTTTTGTGACATGTGAAAATTATATGAAATTCACATGTCAGTGTCTATAAATAAAGCTTTATTGGAACCCAGGCCTGCTCATTCATTTACTTATTGTCTCTGGCTGATCTCCCCCTACAGTGATAGAATTGAGTCACTGCAACAGAGGCCTGGTCAGAAAGCCTGGAATGTTTACTATCTGGCTCTTCGCAGAAGTTTGCCCACCCCTGGTGTGGAGGCAGGTTGAAAATTCAGAACTATCAGTAAGAGAAAGAGCACAAGCTTTAGAGTCAGGCAGTGTGGGGTCCATGCCTCTGTTCCCTCAAATGTAAAATGATTACACATGGTTCTCCTTCAGAAGGTTTTGATGAGGATGAAATGAGATAATGCATGTAAAGCATATATATGTGTACCATTATATTTTATTTTATAATACTTTGTATATTATATATGTATGTATGAAGTGGAATAATCTGTAATATATATCTATATCTATGTCTGTCTACCTAGCTATGCTTCAAGGGCATCAGTTAATGCTTGTGTCTTACTCTTTCAGTGTTACCAATATTGCAAGTTCATTTTCTTACTTCAGGTCACCTGTTCAAACAGAACTATAGCAGAAAATACCCTTTTCCAAGCCTGACAGTAGCTGAAGAGTTAGAGATTCATTTCTTACTCCCACCCTCCTCCTTCCTTTATTGAGTGTCTTTCTTTCCTCCACAAAACTGGTGGCGTTCAGCCCTGTGAAGGCAGCAAAATGTCATTTTACCTTGAGGTGAATGGGTATATAGAATTGTTCTCGACCTTGAATGAAAGAAAAGCACGCCAGGCAACATCCAGTTGGTGGAACTTCAGAGAAACCGCTCGGTGAGAGTAACGTAGGGCATTGACCTCTGGTGGAGAGTTTCACATGTGACATTCTGAGCCCTGTGCGGAGTGTCTCCCGCGGACAGCAAGGGAGCCCCCTGTGATCACGTGGCCACCTCCACCTGCAGGGCTGTGTTTTTTCCCATTAACATGCTTCTTGTTAAGCCGATATGGTTGCTTTTTAAACTGCATATCCAGAGGCCAAAAAGAAATAAAAAGCTTCTCCGCGTGAAGATGAAGGTTCTTTGGCAATGTCTTCCTCTGTCTCTTAGCGAGCATGGCAAACAGAGAGCTCCCTTCTTTCCGACTTAAGTTACACATATTTTTTTCCTCTTTTTTACTTTCAAAGTTGGCAGCCTCATAAGAGCAGCATTCAAATAGACTCCGCCAGGGATGCGGGGCATCATGAATGGGGCATTTCTTGTCCTCCTAGCCTCCTTTCCCTTTGTGCTATCTCTGCACCATGTATTATTAGCCACCTTGCGAAGTCGGAACTCTGCCAACACCGGCTTCTGGATCCCATGGGCCGCTGTCTGAATCTGCTGATTGTCCAGTAAAATGAGTTAGTTTCTACCGTTTTTAGAAAAAAAAAATCTAATCAGATTGTATCGAATTCATTTAGGTTATTACTATATGTGGTAACCCACCTTAGTAAACTGGGGATGATGCTAATGCTATATGCTCATTACCGTTTGGGTTTTACTGTGAATTTTGCCCAGATTGATGAATGGTGTGCCCATTTGGTCTTTTCCTTTTTTTCTGGTTAAAAAATTGGCTTATACCTTCTTATCTTTCTCCTCTTTTAAAAATATTTTCATGTGACCTATCAGTCTTAATTAGTTGGCTGTAAAGGGGTGTAGGTAGGTGTCATTTCAAACCTTTTATAACTTGGGATTCTTTTTGGGGGGGTTGGATAACAGAGCTTTAGTTCTTGTTATTGGTTTATGATGATAGCCTGGAATTATTTTATAGATTGTGTTTGGCTGCCAGCATGGTCCTCGGGTGTGATTAATTTGTGCAGCTTGCCATTGGATAAATAATATTCATTCTTTGGATCCTTGTTCAAAAGGGATTAGCCAAGTGAACTGGAAAACGTGCCTTTGCAGGAGAGCTTTTGCTGTTTGTGATAATCAGTGAACAATCTAGTGGCTGATTTAATTCAATTCTTACAGAACTAGCTGACTTGTGGGCTCTTAATGCTTCTTAACTTCTGGAGTGTTTTAGTCTTCGGTTTCTTACACGTTACCAGTATTATAGTGGACGTAGTTCAGAATTTAACATTTCCCCTGGGTACCTTGCTCTGGGCATTCAAAATAAATACCTTGTGAAATGGGTTTCATGAAACCCATTTTCAGATGGGTTTTTCTGCCTTTCTTCTAAGGGAAAAAGTTGCTTTGAAAAAGTAAAATAGATTTAGCTTTTTTTGTAAAAGGAGGGTTAAAACAAAATAAAAGAAAACATGTGACACCTTAGAGACCCGTATAGCATAGAACTCTCAAAGCCCACAGCGTGGTGTTGGGTTTTGGTGTTGCATCATTTATAGGGCTGAATAATTTATAGTTAAGCTCTTGCCCCGTGGGATGGTTGCAACATGTTCCACCAGGAGGCGACGGGATCTGCTCAGATCTACAGTTCACTTGATTTATGTATCAGATAAGTGACTGCAAAATAGAGGGGTCAGCTTAGGAAAGCGTTCTCCCTTCCTGCCCTCCTTTGCCTTTGAATAGTTTCCTCCCGTGTTTTGTTCATCTGAACAATGCACTGACTTGCCCTGTGTTGGGGAGCTGGCTAGTCGCTTGTAAATTGTAGTAACACGCCTTTTGGCTACCAGAGAGCAAAGCCGTAAAGGTCCCACGTACTGATTTTTTTTTGGTGCCTCCATGGGCTAGACTCTGCTCCCCTCCCTTCAATTTTAGCCTAAATTTAAATGACAGATGAATGTAGGGTTGCAGATTTAACAAGAATACAGGGTGGCCAGGTAAATTTGAATTTCAGATAAACAGAGAAGAATTTTTTGATGGTAAAATACAGGGGCATACTCATTTGGCAACCCTAGGTGAGTGTTCGGGACCTAGGTTTCTCTATCCTGAAGTCCCTCCAGTTAGATCAGGGATTCAGGGATAATTGTGTGGGGTGTAAGAATGGGAAAAGATTGCCATTTATTAAGCATTTTTTAAATCAAAAAATGTCAGTCCTCAGCTTGTGAGGTAGGTATTTGTGAGGGTAAACTCCTTATACTTTTGATGATAAAAGTGGCTAACTTTTCTTTTTTTGCTGAGAAAGATTCACTCTGAGCTAACATCTGTTGCCAATCTTCCTCTCTCTCTCTTTTTTTCCCCCAAAGCCCCAGTACATAGTTGTATATTCTAACTATAAGTCCTTCTAGTTCTTCTATGTGAGTTGCCACCACAGCATGGCTACTGACAGATGAGTGGTGTGGTTCCATGCCCGGGAACCGAACCCAGGCAGCTGAAGTGGAGGACGCCGAACTTTAACTGCTAGGCCGTCAGGGCTGGCTCAAAAATGGCTGATGTTTTTTGAGTGCTTTCTATGTGCTGAGCACTGTTCTAAGAATTTTGATGCATCCTCATTCAGTGCTGAAAATAACCCTGTAAGGGTTGAGTACTATTAGGATTCCCATTTTAAAGGGGCAAAACTGAGCTGAGGTCATGTAGCTAGTGAGAAATTGTTTGGGACTGAAGAAAGAGGATGCATGGGGAATATCTTCCTCAAAGTCACATAATGAGTAATTAGTGGAGGCGGGATTCTGAAGCAGGACCCCTGCACTCCAGCAGTTTTCACTTTGGCTGTGCAATGGAACCCCTGGGGAACTTTAAAAACTCAGATACCTGGGCCCACCTCCAGAGAGGTGGATTTACTTGGTCTGAGATTGGCATGGCTCTCAGGATTTTTAAAACTTCCCCAGGCGATTCTAATGTGCAGCCAGGGTTGAGAGTGGCTGCTTTACCCCATTTTTGGAGTAAAATGAATTACTCTCCTTAGGAAATTGAGTCGCTCTATGCGGCCGTTCCTTTAGTTCCTACCCCTCCTCCACAAAAACTTCCCATTCCAAATCTGGCAGCCAATTTTTCATGGTCTTTGTTTCCTCAAAATTATTTTCAGGAAGTCCTGGTGAATATATGTTGGGGTATAAACAAACCACAAAGAAAGACCTCTTGGGGGTATTCTGTTGATGGATTTTCTGAGCGATTTTTTCTTTTTCATTCCTTCATTCTACTTCCTGGAGGAGGGAATATCCCTTTGTTCTTCATTTAGCTCCAGCTGGGTACCAGGCTGGGTATTTGAGGAGGTTTACAGATTAATAAAACTAGACCACTACCCGCCAGGAGTTTTCAATTTTGGAAGGGAAGTATATAAATGTTATTCTAAATTTAATTTTATAAAAGTCACTTCAGAAGAGTAGAGTATTAAGGAATTCAGAGGTGGCAGAGGCAGGGGAAGTGGTAGAGAGTGGCCTGTGCAGGCCACAGCCTTGGTTTGAATTCCTGCCTCGCCACTTGGCCCCTGCCCTCTCAGTCTGCATGCCCTCCTTGGCACAGTGGACGGACCAGTCCTTTGATGGGAGGTGAGAGTCGGGTAGAGCCTGTGGAGTACACACAGCTAGCCAGGCCCAGGGTGGGCTGTCAGTGTGAGCGGCCAGCTGCTGTATAACGCTTTAAGCTTTCCAGCTGGCCTTAGCTAACACAGATGGGCCTAAAGCTTGAGGAGCAGGTAACTAAGTTTCATCTATTGTTTCTTGAATTCACAGGGTCAAGAATTTAATTAATTTGATAGCCAGTGAGGAGAGGAAGGTGCATGAATGGGAAACTAGACACACTTTTGGAAAATATCTGTGACCCAGTAGAAATTGGAGTGACATGCAATGGGACCCCAAGACCCTGGCTTGGCTGAAAAAAGAGGTATCTAAGCCAGAGACAATGGAGGCCTTCACTAGCTTAACATCATCAGAAATAGAAAGAGGAGAAGGCTTTTGGTACAAAGACTCAGATAAGTATTGCGTATGGTGGATGGGAGGGAGAGGGTGACTGAGCTTCCAGTCCTGATGGTGACATTCACAGATGAACAACGCAGGAGGAGAGGCTGATTGTTGACGGGAAAAGGATGATGGATTAGGTTCTGGGCAAAGTTACATTGCAGCCTTCATCACAAGCAAAGCAGTGCCACATTACACGTTATCATGTACATGCCGTGATTGCACATTTGGGGATAATTCAGAATCTCTCTATATCTAACTTGCACTGGTTTAAGAGCTTGAATGAAGAAAGGTTCACACCACTACTACCATCCCATCTGTCCTTTGCGTTGAACTTGTGCTTTCTTCCCCAAGTTTGTTTAGATCTAAGTGTAATACTTTGCACAGGAAATCGATAAATCTTCTATTGCTGTTTGACCAATGGGACAATTTCTTTATCACCAGACAGTTCTGCAAGCAATAAATACTTCTGATATCTGGAGTATATTTATTTCTAAATGGGAGTTAGAGTAATGAGGCATTTACTAATGCCAGGCTCAACTTATAATTCAGAAACAGAAGGCAGATGACTCGCAAAGACTGTTCCCACTCTAGATTTTTAAGGTCATTGGAAAGCTTTCGTTTTTGTTGCAAGCTCTATGCTTTGTGTACGACATGTTGAGACTTTTAGGAGATTGCTAACACTTAAACATTTATCTTTGCTAGCATAGCCTGGTTCAGGGGTTGGCAAACTTTTTCTGTACAGTGCCAGCTAGTAAATATTTTAGGTTTTGTGGGCCATACGATCTCTGTGGCAACTACTCAACTCTGCTGTGTAAAGCGAAAGAAGCCATAGACAATATGTAAACAAATGAGCTTTTCTGTGTTCCAATAAAACTTTGTTTACAAAAACATGTGGTGGGCTGGATTTGGCCCTCAGGCCATAGTTTTCTGATTGCTGGCATAGTATGTGGGCTGTGGGGACAGCAGCTCTTGGTTTGATCGGCCAGTTCTTAGCTGTGTGACTTACCCTCTCTGTGTCTCCATGTTATCAGCTGTGAAATGGGATCAGTAGAAGAACCAACTTCATTGAGGCTATTTTGATATTAAATGAGGTGACACAAGTAGTTTTTCATAGTGGCCAGCACAAAGTAAGGGTCCAAAAAAATGTTAGCTAAAGGAAAAAAACAATGGTCCATTTCAGTCAGTGTGATATAGTAACCCTGATGTTGGATTGCAGTCACTTTAAAGTAAGAAGGAGAGATCAGCAAAGCAAAATTTTTGAAGGGCAGTTTAAGATCACAACTCCACAATGAACAGATGTAAACTAGTTATATACTGGCTTTTAACAGACCAGAAAAAGTTGATGAGATCATGGAAAACTTCAGATGACCAATATTGTTTATTCTTTGGATGGGTTTTCTTCTTGGAAATTTTGTGTCATTCCTTTTCTGGAAGTGAGTTAGACTTTTACCTATTTTTTGGCGTAGATCTGGGTTCCCCACCCACCTCCAATAAAAGAGGTGTAAGCAATAAAAGTTTTTTCTAGAAATGAATCGTAACCAGCTCTTATTGAGCGCCTGCTGTGTGTTCACGCTGTGTGTTCACATTGTGTGAGGTGTTGCGACTGCAGAGGGAGTTTCAGTAATCATGGCGCTTGCAGTGGAATTAGAAGAGAAGTAGGTAAACATGTGGAACAGCTAGGCACAACGCTAAGGCAATATATAAATGAGGATTCATGGGACACAGGTGGGCCGTTAAAAGGTGCTGAGGGAATTCAGCATGAGAAAAAAGTCACATCAGATGGTGTCAGCCAGTGGAAGATTCATGGAGAAGAATCTGGATGGAGGCCTTGCAAGTGTAGTTTATCTTGACTGGAAAGATCTCTTTCTTAAGAAATATTTTTGCCTTTTTCCCCACAGGCATCAAGCTTGATTTTTGGTGGACAAAGTGCCTCCTCGTTTTAAAAACAGGGCACCCAACCACCAAGGCAGTGACATAGGGGGTGAAACTTTGTGGTGGCAGCCCATGAGGACAGTAATGGCTTTAGGCATTTGGTTTTGCTTCACACTTCAAAGAACCTAAAAGTGAAGGTGATTTATTTATTCATGAACACATGCCACACACAACTGCTGCTTGCGCCTGGAATTCTTGTTGTGGGTGGTCAGGCTGATCTGGTGAGAACGGTGGTGGGGAGCAGTCCCCCCACTGGGATGGCAGCCCCATAGGGCAGGCATTTGGGGCTGTGGGGTTCATTGCCGTATTCCTGGCATGTTGGGACAGTGTGCCGGAGAGTCAGAGCTCGATAAATATTTTCTGAATACGTGAGTGAAAGAAATATTTGTGGGGTGCCTGTTGCCCTAAATTTGGTGTTGGGCATACAAGCAGAGTAGTCTGATGACAGACTGGACATAAAACAAGTGAAAATAATTCAAGAGCTGGAGGCTGTGATAAGGGTTCAGGTGGGCAGGAGGGAGAGAGACCAGCTGTCCATCTTGAAGTTCAGCAAGGCTTCAGACGTGGCACTGTATGAACTTGGTCTTTAAGGATGGGTGGAATTATATCAGGTATACGAGGGCAAGGAGAACAGGGAAGGGCATGCCTAGCAAGAGGAATAGTCAGGCAAAGACACGGTGGAATTAACAAGTTGGGTTCGGGGAATACTCACCAGCCCTCTGTGATTGGAGTGAAAGGCTCGTGAGAAGGGTGATTGATGTACATATCCGGAGTGGCGTTGCAGGTGACTTGCTGACATTCTTTGATGCAGGGACCACAATTAGATTTCCTGGAATCCCTCCTTGTGCTCCAAGTATCAAAGACCAGATGGGTGTCCCCACCCTCAATGGGGAAAGGAACTTCCTCAACAGGGCAAACCCTGGGGAAAAGTAGAGAGGAGGGGCCTCATCCATGCAGCCGGCCTGATCACCTCACCCGGCCCTGGGCTCAGTGGGGTGACAGATGTGATATTCAGCCTATGTATCCTTCCTTTTTTTAAAAAAGTACATCCAGCATACTTTCTCCAGCTTGTAGGAACTGACATTTCCTGCCTTAAATAACGACTGTCATTTATTGAGGAGCATGATTCATAGTGCCAGACACTGTTCTAAGGGCATCACCTCCAATTTTTGGTATGAGATTCTTATAATGTCCCGATGAGAGAGGTACTGTTATTATCCTTACCTCATTGCTTTGAGGCAGGGACCTTGTCTGTTTTCTTCCCTGCTGTATCTCCCATGCCTAGAAAGGTGCCTGGCACATACTAGTTGTCAATTTTGAATGGATTAGTCAAGTGCAGACATAATTTGACCAAGTCATACTGGTTCTATGTGGGAGCCGGAGACCAGGACTATATGATTTCAAAATCTAGATTCTTCACCCTGCACTCTGTCTCCTACCTGATGCCTAGAAGAGGAAATCCCAGTGTTTTTTGGACTTGAAGACTCCTTTTTAATGTTCAAGTTGTGGAATGCCCCACACGGATAGTTCTGGTCATTCTCTAATTTGTTGTGGATAAAAAAAGTATGATAAATTAGGTAATGTTCAGAAACGGCTTTGTATTTCATACATTTGCAACAATGTGTGTGCATACTTCTCCTAATTCCATCTGACAATGCTTGCTTTGCACAAGAATTGGTTCCCCTGCAATAACCCAACTCGAAAACTGACAGATTGAGGAATTTGTCACTTAGAGCATGAACCCTCTCTCCTGGGCTCTGGGTCAGGCCTGAGTCTAGACTGATCCCAGAGTTGGAAATTTAGTGACTCAGCTGATGGAACTTATATGATCAATTGCTGCTGCTTCTTATTAAATAAGGACAGTTCATTCCATTCACATTTTCTAAGGTCTTGTCCTCTGTACTGTGAGAAATATAAGCAAATTCTTTGCCCCAGGAAGCTTACAGTCTGCTGGAGGAGATAAAACTCATGGAAATGGGGCAGAATGTGGTAAGTGCTTTAATAGAAGCTGCAGGAGCTTAGAGGAGAGAAGAGATGAATTTTGGATGACTGCCTCACACGCTTATCTGTGATCCTTGGATCTGGAAGAACACGCTACTTTCTGCCTTGTTCCAGCTGTAGCATGGGTGTTCTTGTAGAAAACATAAAGGAAACTTGCATCGATAGAGTTGAACATGGCACTGGCCCATGGCTTGGTCTCCAATTTATGGAATAAGGCAAAAAAACGTAGACAGAGAAGGAGGTAATGAAGGAAGGATGTTTGAAATAATCAGTAACCCAAACAAAAATGCCTAGCCTCTCTTCCCACCCTCATCTCCCAAGGTAAGCAAAAGATAGCTTCATAGGGACACATAAAGATAGTTTCCTACAACCTTCCATCACTATAATTACACTGGGGATTCCCATCTCTGGGGAACAAAGACACTTGTAGGAAGAGAGAGTTGCTACAGGGGTTAGTGTGAATCTGTGGTTTGAGGACTGGTAATTAGGCCAGCAGGTTTTTTTGAACTATAGAGCAATTTGTTAAAAATAATGTTTAAAAAAACACACCAAAATCTAGCTTCTCACCATAATGAGAAGGAAGGTCCCAGGGGTCAAATATTGGCTCTTTCTACTTCTCATCTGAGAATTTTATGAGCCAGAAAGCTTCTTCATTAAACAGCAGTTTCAACATTGCAGGACTATATGTTTTTGGGGTTGTTGTACTTTCACAGAATTTTTGAAAAGTAGCCACACTTCAGGATGAAAATGCAAAGTGAAAATGCTAACGTGGACTTAGTAGAAGTGCTGTTATCTGCCTTTCTACTTTAATGGTTTTGTTTTGTTTATGTGTTCATTTATTTTTGGAAATAACCATCAAGGCTGCGCAGTCAGTATCCCGTCTCACCAGCCTAGGTGAAGGAAGTGTAAACCCTTTCATTTTCACTCATAATTCATGTGACTTATTGGTGCCTGTTAGGGTGTTCAGTGAAAACAATTCATCAGCATTTTCTTCAAAAGTTCTCATTTTTCTGGTGTTTTGACTTGATATTAGCAGTTGGTGGGCTTTTCATTGTACTTCTTGGTTCTTTATTCTTGAAACAGGATACAGATTTAACCTTGGAGAAAAAGAAAGAATTAGCAAATAAATTATCTGGGCATATCTAGCCCAGCATATATTAAAAAATAAAATGTACTTCCACTATTTAAAATTAGATGATGCCACAAAACTTGTTGAGTTCTTCATTCATCCTTACAAATATTTATCAAAGCTGCTGTTCCAAGGGGTGGGGTATAGTGGAGTGAACTAGAAGTTCAAAATCACTGCCTACATTCTACTTGGGGAGGGCGAGATTTATGAGAAGAGAGATAATTTAATGAATTAAGATCGTTTCAGACTATGGTAAGTTCTATGAAAGAAACAAATGGTCTAATGCAAGGGAGAAAGATCAGAAGGGGGAACCTCATGTTCAGGTCATGGTCAGTATTCCAAGGGTCCTTTTCTGGAATGGAGGGAGCAGTAGTGGGCGGGTTTATTAGGATCTTTTCAGTATAGTTTGATGAGCAGTGCTATAAACTGAATGTTTGTGTCTCCCCGCAATTCACATTGAAACCTAATCAGTGTGATGGTATTAGGAGATGGGGCCTTTGCAAGGTGATTAGGTCGTGAGGGTGGAGCCCTTATGAATGGGATTAGTGCCCTTATAAAAGAGACCCCAGAGAGCTCTCTCTCCCCTTTCTGCCATGTGAAGACACAGCGAGGAGTCACTGTCTATGAACCAGGAAGAAAGAAATATCTGTTGTTATAAGCCACCCAACCTATGGCATTCTGTTATAGGAGCTCAAACAGACCGAGACAAAAAATTTATGGCTTAAAATGAGCCAGTGTTAACTTCAAATCGCAGCTTCACTCCTGGGATTTCCTCTCAGCAAATGTGAGAAGTAATATCTGCCCTGCAGAGTTGTTAAAAGGAGCAAAGATGAGCCCTGGATCCCAGGGCAAGTCAGTGCTCAGCACACAGTAAGTGCTGTCATTAGTGTTAGGTGTCCAATTTCTGGGCCCCAATGCATACAACTTTGGAAGAAGGGGACAAGGCTGATCTGAACTGTTTTTAAATTAAAATTAAAACTGCTGGGCCTCATTAGGTTGATAGCCAAGGGAAGTCCTGGAGGCTGTGTTGAAACAAAGACAGAGATGGCAAGTGGACTTGGTGACCTCTTAAGTGTCATTTCACCTGCCTGACGTGCTGATTCGGCCCCTGGCACCGGGCACAGTCACTGGCACAGAGGAAGCACTCTACAGATATGCAAATAGCTGATGACGTCAGTTAAATTTATATTTAATCCACGAAGGGAGCAAGTAAGCCTCCAGTGTAAATTGTTCTTTTTATACTTGGTCATTAGTCAGCATATTATCTTTTAATGTATTATATGTTTTAAGTACTGTTAGGATGTCTCTCTCCTGCTTTAAAACAAAATACTTTTGGGACCCAGAACTCAAATTCCTCTTTTCTAGCTTATTTTCACTTCCTTAATATCTCTTCCTGATATAAGAAGAGATCTAGAATTGTTTCAGAGGAGGAGAATTGAAAGATGGAAAACTAATTCATCCAAGGATATTTAGCCAATTGGTCATAGAGAAAAAAATAGATTTTGAATCTTTCAGTTTTCAGTGGAGAACTCACATTTGATTCTAGCTACTGTGTAAACCTGGACAGAGCACACTCAATAATATATGTGTGTGCTGCCTAGAAGCAGTCAAATCACTAAAGTATGTGTGTGTAACAGAAAATAAACACAGATTTCTCTTTCCTAGTTTCTCATAAGAGGGGAATCCTTTAAAGAATCTTCTCATCTGAAAATTGTTGGGTACTCGAGGGCAGACATTGGTGTCTTTAGCTCTGTGTGTACGTGTGTGTTCGTGTGTATATCCCTGTGTGAGCTCATGTCCCGCCTCTCGTGCCTTAACACGGTGCACACCTATAAATCTCGAGAGTCAGTGGGGGCTACTTTATTTCACACAGGCGTTTTACTCAGGTTACTCTGGAGAATATTCTGAAGAGAATCATATGCATTGATCATCAAGTTAGAAAATCTGACCTGTAAAATGACACTGAGATAGCAATTTAAATTCTCTTTCCCACTCTCTCAAATGTTTTTGAGGCCAGTGTTGTATACTCTTGCTTGAATGTAAACATCACCTGGGAAAAAAATTTGGATTGCAAGGTTTCTCCCCTAGAGATTCTGATTGACTTGGTCTGGTGTGTGCCACTGGCTTCTGGTTATTCTTATGATAAAGCAAATTTGGGACACATAGAAAGATAAGGAAAGGGGAACAAGGTGAAGTTCACTTGGAAGGGTACGGCAGGTATAGGGAACAGAGTTGGCAAAGTCTTGCAAGTTCAAAAGAGCACTGGAGAAAGGGGAGTGGTTCTGTGTGCCTCAAGGGTGTGGGTGGTGGGGGGTGGAGGAGATAAAGCCTGGGAGGTAGTTGACAGACATATGGTGAAGGGCCTAGTGTTCGTGGTTAAAGAGTTTTAACTTCATTGTGGGCCCAGTGCTGTGACCTTATTCGATGAGTACGTTCTTTGTCCTTATTGATGATCACAAAAGTTATATTTGTCCATTAAAAATGGAAACATTATAGAATAGGTTGACCCCCAAAGAGAAATTTTCCCATAATTCTACTCTGCCCAACTCAATTGAAATTACTATTGTAAAGTGTTTGGTGAAGCCGATGAGTGATATGGAATTATAGCTCTGGCAGTGGGTATGAAGGAATGTAGTGGGAAAGGCCCAAACTTAGAGATAAGTTATCATGCAATTTCTGTATCCCAGACAGGAGATGAATGAGGCTCTGAACTCAGGCATGGGAGGATGCAGACAAGGGAAGGCAGCTGAGAAATATTTAGACCGTAGAATGGATAGGGCATGGGAAAGCGGAAAAGGTGAAGGGAATCAGAGGGACCTCTGAGGTTTCTGGCTGGATAGTGGTGTCATTAAGCATGCTTAGGAATCTGGTGGAAGATAATATGGTTGGGGACATGTCAACTTTGAAATGCCCAGGGAGATGTGTGTATGAAGATGTCTATCAGCTAGCTGGAAATATAAAAGTGGAATTAGAGTTGGAATTTAGGAATATAGATTTGGAAGCCACAGATAACATGAAAAAAACCCCCTGAGATACAGAGAAAGGGAGTCAAGAGACACAATAGTAAAGTGGGTCATAAATGCTCAAGTGTTTTTGTCTGAGATCGGGCCCACTCTTAGACTGCAACAGTGGAAGAGGGATGAGTAAGTTATTTCCACAGGTCAAAGAGAATCTGTTCTCATATGAATTCATCATATTTAACTTCTCATACTGAAAAAGTAGAAAATTCCTAAAGGAGCCATCATGTCAATTTTTTAAAATTTTAACTCGGAAGAAGTCCAAATACAGAATATTTATGAATTTAAAGAAATGTTCAATTTAGATTCCAAGTCTGGTCATTCCCATAGCTATATGGTGAAAGAAATCATGTTTCTGAGGAAGACACATTTTTAAATGTACCTCTGAAAACCTGTGACTATTATGAGTTTGGGATTTTTGATACAGGGTGGTGTGTGTGTGTGTGTGTATTTGAATCGAATTCCTAGAAGTTATATCTGAAATCATTCATTTGTCTTCTGGGGGAAATTTTGTTTTTGAGATACATTTTTTTCTAATTATTCTTCTAAGTATTCTAGATTAGGAAGAAATGACAAGCATTGTATCCTAGTTTTAAAAGTTTGAACTGAAAAAAAGCAAATTTGTTTTTAAAATTTAAAATAGCTGTGTTATTTGTGTGTGGATTTGTGGCAGATTCTAATATTGTGGTTTTGGAAGGCGCACTGAATTCTGATGGCCTCAGACCTGTGTTGGCTTTCCCAGTGCTGCCACGCGTGGGCCCTGGAGGTGACTCACCACCTCTGGCTTTAGCCTTCTGTTTGCAAGTGAGGATACCAACGTGCATTGCACAGGATAGTTTGAGGATTAAGTTACACTCTGGATGGAAAGCCCAAGCACAGTTCTAACCTGCCCAGAGTTGGTATTCAAAAAATGTCCATTCCTGGGGCTGACCTGGCGGCGTGGTGGTTAAGTTCGCATGCTCCACTTCTGTGGCCCGTGGTTCATGGGTTCGGCTCCCAGGTGCGGACCTACTCACCACTCATCAAACCATGCTGTGGCAGGCGTCCCACGTATAAAGTAGAGGAAGATGGGCACAGATATTAGCCCAGGGCTGGTCTTCCTCGGCAAAAGGAGGAAGATTGGTAACAGATGTTAGCTCAGGACTAATAGTCCACAAACACACACACACACACACACACACACACACACACACACAATGTCCATTCCCTTTCCATTCTCTGCTTTCCAAAACATTCATGCTCTGTTTCTGTTAAGACCCTTTCGTAACACTCTATTTTAACATGATATTTAATATATTGTCAGAAGCCATGTTTCCCAATGTGTATGGTGCAGTTTATAATTTAGCTTTTTAATTAAAAATTTAAAGCTTTTTAGCTTTATAAACTCACCTTTTGCTGCTAATACCTATGGGGGGGGGGATCTATTTCTGCTTTTCTGGTGGCCACTGAATGCCTGCTCTCCCAGCAGTGAGTTGAGCCCCTGTGTCCAAATAGAACATGATAAGTGCCATGCTTTGGCCATTGGTGTAATTATTTCGCCTGCCTCTGCAGCCTGAGGCAGCCTAGAAATGTAGACCACATCAGGAAAGTAGCAAGCGAGAATTCTGTTCGGTGCTGTTCTATTTCTCCATGCCGTAGGTCTTCAGGAGCTCTGTGACTTCAGATGTGCACATGAGGCCGAGACGCTGTCACATTAATATCCGTGTGATCTAAATGCCATTTTGCTTTTCCCTCGTTGTCAGGGCTGCTGTTATTTCTGTGCCTAAAAATGTAGCCTCAAATAAACAGCCCACTGTCCAAAACTCGAAGAGATGTTATCGGCCTTTATCCCTTTTCTCTTTGAGAAGAAGATAGACTCTGCTCAGGTTCCAGAACTGTTGTCTTAAGATAGCTGGAAGGAAGTGTTTGAAATGGCACATGTGCTTGTAATTCTGGTAACCAAGGGAACATGTCCCTGATCCAAAGCTTCCTTTAAAAAACCGATAGTACCTTTTGGGATTGTCTCAGAATCACCCACAGCAAGATTCCATTGGGATTTGAAATTAAACTAGGTCACTTCCAGAAACTGTATCAAGAATGAACAAAGTACACGAAGAATCGCTTCTTTAAAAATGCTCTGTTTAGAAGAGCAACCCAATACATTGTGGATATAATATTCTACCATCTGAATAATCTTGAGTCTTGCATCCATTTTAATGGATGTTGAATAAATCTTACCTGGAGTAAACTTTCCTCTGCCCTTGCCTTATTATTTGTATTATTATTGTTCTTAGTTTGCCTCCTATTCCCAGTTAATGTTTAGATTCTCTTTACCCCTTTTATAACAGTCACTGAGTAAAACAATATAGTGATGGGTCAACTTAACACTACCCACCTTGCACATGGATTTTGCTAATACATGCATCTTGCGTAGACTCATAGAAACTGGAGTTAATTTAGAAGATAAATCATATACAAACTTTTCTTTCAATAAATCAGAAACTGAAATTTTAGGATGAGTTACTTAGAGGCAGAAGTCATGCCCTGAATCTGAATATACACATTTTAGAAATGTTCTTGATACAAAGACCTGAGCATTAGTATAGATCATGTAGTATTATTACCAACACCATTTATACAATTCTTTATGTTACAAAAGATTTCCGAGCACTGGACAACAGGAAAGAAATACTAAATTCACAAACAGCACAAGGGTTAGGACAGACTTTCTGAAAGCAAGGATCTCCACCTCAAATACTATAGCAACCAGCCAGGCTTTACAAATAGGTAGACTGGTCTGGTATAGGAGACGAGGGAGTGGGCAGGTATTTGGTGAATAGCAGTGGGCACAAATACCTGAAGTTACTTCAGCTCTGGAAGGACTCTTGACAGCCAGATGGGTAACAACCCCTGCCTTAGACGTTCTTGTAATAAGCTGTGAAGTGAAATTGTGCTTCATTTTTCCAAGTGATGTGTTTCATAATTAAAGAGGTTGAAGTCAGAAGTGTACATAGAATTTTTGCTTGAGAGCAAATTTTACACCTGATGCCTGGTTATTAATTAAATTATATGCCTCAGGATAACATTTCAGTTTAGCTTAAAAGTTAAATTCTCACTTGCTGAGAAAGGCACCATGAAGCTTTGATGGGATTTTAAAGATACCAGATTATTAGAAAGTCATGAAAATTCACACAGACCCTGAAACAAATCTGTATTGTCCTGAAGCAGTGGTTCTCAAACTTTAATGTGCATCAGCAACGCCTGGAGGGCTTCTTACAACAGATTGCTGGGCTTTACCCCAAAATTTCTGATTCACCAGGTTTAGGGTGGGGCCTGAGGATTTGCATTTCTAAAAAGTTCCCAGGAAATGTTGCTGCTACTGACCCTTCAGGGACTGCACTTTGAGGACCACTGAATTAAAGGAAACCCAACAATTTACTTAATTTAATATAAGTATTCCATTTAACTTGGTGCTTTTATTTTATTCTCAACTTAGTTGCTTGGCCAGTCCCTTAAAGGCTGTGTACCTTAGACAGAACATCATAAGTGGTGGTGTGCTGGTAAATGTTTAACAGTTGGCTTTAGGGTTGGGGAGCAGCCCTAATTTGTACTGTTGCCAGTTTCTGTGGTGTAAATACTCCCATCATGGCCAATTTAAAGCTATCAATATCACATCAACCACCATGTGTAAAATGCCTGAAAATGGAACAATCATCTTCAGCACACAACTGAATCAGAAGGAAGTGTCAAAGGTCACGTTGAAATTTAACCTTAAGAAAAGGGAACCCTTGTGCATTGTTGGTGAGAATGTAAATTGCTGCAGCCACTATGGCAAACAGAATGGAGGTTCCTCAAAAAATTAAAAATAGAGCCACCATATGATCCAGCTATCCCACTTCTGGGTATATATCTGAAGGAAATGAAATTACCTTCTCAAAGAGATTATCTGCACTTCCATGTTCATTGCAGCATTAGTCATAGTAGCAAAGAAATGGAAACTACCTAAGTGTCAATGGATGAATGGATAAAGAAAATGTGGTATGTATATACAATGGAATATTATTCAGCCATAAAAAGAAGGAAATCCTGTAATATGCAATAACGTGGATGAACCTTGAGGGCATTGTGCTAAGTGAAATAAGCCAGACAGAGAAAGATAAATACTCTATGGTATCACTTACATATGGAATCTAAAAAAGGCATACTCATAGAAACAAAAAATAGAACTGTGGTTGTCAGGGTCTGGAGGGGTGGGGAAATTGGGAGATATAGGTCAAAGGATACAAACTTGCAGTTATGTGATGAGTAAGTTCTGGGGAATCTACTGTTCAGCATGGTGACTATAGTTAATAATACTGTATTGTACACTTGAAATTTGCTGAGAGATCTCAAGTGTTCTCATCACTAAAAAAAATGTAACTGTGTGAAAAAAGAAAGAAAAAAGAAAATTAGTTTAACCTTGTGTGAGACAGACTCTTGCTATCTCTCTGAGGGTCAGGTATGGAGAGGAATGAAAAATAAACCCTTGTTTACACCTAGGGGTCAGATGGAAATGAATGTAGTCAAGGGGGAGTAGACACTGCAGTTCAAAAGTCAAAGACTGGATGCCCAACAGAGGAATTTTATTGGCTCAAAAGCCTTTTAATTCTGGATTAGTTGCCGACTTTGAGATTTTTTTTACATGCAAAAAAAAAAATCTAAATTTTTATCTTTTATTGAATGAAAAAATGAGAAGTTGTGGCAACTCCAGGCCCAGATTCTTACTCAACAATTAGCCGGAGCTGAGTAGCAGCTGATTCCTCCTTCACCTGCACACCATTTAGACTGGGCAGTCCCCTTCCAATTCATCACCATCTTCAGGCTCTCAGCCAGGCTACATGTTGGACCCGCTTCATCCATTTATACTCATACTGCTGTGCCCTCTGCATCATTTGAAGGTGCACATCCTCCTTTGAGGGTGCAAATTCCATTCGGGAGAAAGGAAGAATTTGATCACCTTTAAAAATTTAAGAGTGAATGTGGGTCAGGTACCCCTTTTTGTTCCTTCTTCAGTGTTTTCATCCCCCTGCCCTCCCTTTTACCTTGGGAGGGGGAGAGGAGGAAAGAGGAATTACACTTTCTAGAAACAAGCCAAGACCAGAGAACCCTCTAATTTCTCTTTCTAAACTGTAGATCTGGGATCTAGAAGAGGATATTTCTGATAACAGAATACATGCTCCTAGGTGGTTTAATTATTGTTTATATGGTATAAACACTTTCTTTTCAGAATCCTGTTATTTATGTGTCACTCCTGTGTTTCTTTTCTTATTTTCTCTCAGCATCTTGAGTCTGCCCTGCCCAGGTTGGCTTTTATATCCTTAGCTTTTGTTCGTATGGGAAAACACAGAGCAGAAGAAAACCCTTCTCACAAAATCTTTTAGCTGCTTGAACCACTCTGTGGTTATTTTATTTGAGGGTGGTGGAATGAGGGAGATTTTCGAAGCGTCTCGGAGAGAAAACCATGGATTTAAATCTGATCATTATCAGGCTGAGAGTGAAATACTTGGCAATTTTCGCGAGGAAATATCCCTGGGAATTTTCTGGATAAATATCATTCTTAAGTTTTGATAGGGTACAGAATTTAGCCCACCCACGTTGTATGGGGCATTGAACTGTTTAGTGAAGTTTAAGTGATGTGTTTCAAGAGTTTGGTTGAACTTGTAATTTAACTTGGGGGAGAGCAAACAAATACTTGTGGGAAAATATTTGTGCTCAAATCAATAAGGAATGTGCCAGCGAGTTGCCTCTGCTCTGAGGGCTCCAGCCTACGGCTGAAGTTAGTGTCAATAGCAAGTAGAGAAGAGCAAAGATGTCAACTCTTGGTTAGGCACATTGACTTGCTGAGGAACATCACTGGCTGCTTGGCTTATCATGTTCAAATCAAATTTATCCACAGATGAATAATCAGTAATGTTTATTAAGCATTTATGTTGTGCCATGTGGTACCACACAGGAGGTTAGCACCATTGAGCTATCAAGATCTTCACTTGTGAAATGGGGAGGCTGACTCATGGAGAAGTCAGTTACTCTGTGGTGCTCTCACAACTCGTGTAAAGGTGCTTGGATTTGGATCCAGCTCTGCCTGACTCCACATTTTGAATGACGTATTATCTGTCTGTGTCATGGCCCTTAAAAGAGGATTCCTTGTTAAGTTTTATTTTTCATATTCATAAATGTTGAATCTACAACTGCATCTCTATAAAAGTTTCTTATTTTAAACCCCTAAACTGGGTACATATAGTTCTTTGTATATCGCCTAGCACATGCTGTCTATTCAACTAGGCATGAATGTATTTTGATTTTAATGAATATTGATATATAGCTATATTATGGTGAGTACATCTTACTGTATAACACATTGCTTTATGCTTTACCTTTCTTTTTATTTTTTTCCTTCTTGTAGTTGATTCATCCACCAACCAGCCATATATATATAGGGAAATATATATATTTTAATCACCTTTCTTTCATTTAGGAAAATTGGAAGACACTAGATTTTCAGACACCCCTAAATAAAGTAGGCAGGTTCCCGATTCTGTAAAAAGCACAGCATCTGGTGAATGGAGCATTAGAATTTCCATTGAGAATTCTCTTATGCATCCATTTTCGGGAGATATCAGGTGCTCACCCAGTTAACCTGGAAGTGTGCTTTCATCAAGAATTTCTTTTTCCTCGAGGCAAGATGCATCCTTGCCCGTCCTCTGACATGGCACTGGGCCACCAGTGGAGTGTTGGGAGCTCTGGGAGGAGAGTGGCTGCTTGCAAGGCCCAAGCATCTGGGCCTTCACCATCTGTCCAGTGTCGTAGGGCTTTCCTGACTTTAAATGTTGTCCTCACCGCAAGGGCCTTTGAGGGTTGGGCCTGCAACTCTCCCACATCCTCTCTCATTACACCTGCATAATTGGTTGTAAAACTTTCACTTGTAGGTGAAAACTCATTTTGGCAACCATTAATTCCCACTGTAATTCATTTAGAAACAGCAGCATTTCTATTAGTGGAAAAGTAAGCTCAAGCATCAAACATTCTGGCTAAGATGTATTGATAATTGTGCATTGTTGATAACTGTAAACTCTGAGATTGCGCTAATGAAAGGTAATAATTCCCAAAACGACAAGGAAGGGAACTGGGGAGTGGCTGCAAATTCAGTCTTTGCCATTTTGCCAGTCATTCAGCTATGTTTAAATTAATGGGAACTGATCAGAGTGCTGATAATGCATTGGGAAATTTGGGGGGCACTAAATAAGGGTGATTAGAGATTGAAGACTTTGTGCTGATGTGTGGACCTGGGATGTGACTACTGATCGGTTTAATGGTTTATTTAGATAATTGCTAAGAGCTCAGACTGCAATGGCAAGTGCTTCCCAGAAGGTTGCAGCTCAGCACAAACCTTGTATGGTCAGAAAGCACTCTGCTTGCCTTCTGGATCCACATTTCATGAAAGGTGATACTCAAAGCAAGTGCTTGTAGGGCCAGCCCAGTGGTGTAGTGGTTAAGTTCGTGCACTCTGCTTCGGCGGCCCAGGGTTTGCAGGTTCGGATCCTGGGCTTGGATCTACGCACCACTCGCTCATCAAGCCATGCCATGGCAGGCGTCCCACATAAAGTGGAGGAAGATGGGCACAGATGTTAGCTCAGGGCCAATGTTCCTCAGCAAAAAGAGGGAGATTGGCAACAGATGTTAGCTCAGGGCTAATCTTCCTCACACACACACACACACACACACACACAAGTGCTTGTAGAGAGAGAGGGATGAGGATAATCAGAAGATTTGGGCTTGAGTCTGGCTCTGTCTCTTAGCTGAATGAATGCCCCTGAACCAGATCCATTCAATTCACTGACCCTCAGTTTCTTCCATATTTCTAGAATGTGGCTGTTCCTTTAGGACTACTGTGAGCATTAAATGAGATAATGTGTATGTGAGAAACTGCTTTGCAACCTTGAAAGCACTCTTTAAACACAAGGAACTTGGATACCTGCCCTTTTGTAATTTCCTGATGAGACAAATGGACCCAGAGGATGCATCACTGTAAAACTATTCTCTGTATTTGACGTTCTTTCAAAACACCAACCCCGAGCAGTGCTTGTAATTTCTCTAAGAATTTTTTTTTTTTAATTAAAAAGTCAGTTTATAAGCCATGCTCCAGGGCTGGAAGTGCCTTTTTTGGTAACCCCGATTCCCATGGCCCTGCACTGGGTTATTACTTTGAACAATCTGATGCCCAAGAAGATCCTGTTCTCTGAGTTGAACCCTGTTGGGCTTGAAAAAGACACTATCCAGAATGTGCGACTGACGGATTGTGGATGGTGTTAGAAGTGGCGCAGACAATCCAGGGAATCAGGGATTGACTATTTTCTCTAGTAGCTAACCCCATTTTTGTCCTCCAAAATAAAAGACCCAAGAAATAATTAAGTTGACTGTAACGACATTTGTGGCAGAGCTAGAAATCAAATGGAAATCAACTTACGGCTACTCTTCAAGGGAGTTTTCCCTAGTGGCTTAACCTGGGTCATCCCCTCAAGATGAGGATGATGGTGAATATATTGATTATCTCAAGGAAAGATCTCAGAAGTTTGTTTTATCCTTTTGAAGATTTGACAGTTTATATTAAAAACCTATCACTGGAAGGCAGGTTTGTTATGCTGAACTGTATTAAAATAAATAAAATAGGGAGTGAAAGAGAAAAGAGTCTTGAGATTGTTACCTTTTTTACTCTTTATCAAGATTACACCACAGACTCTGAGTAAATAAAAAGTAACCCAAGCTTTTCATCTTGGGATTGTAATAAAATAAATGCTGTGGCCACGCTGTTTTCTCTCCCGTCTCAACTGAGAACTGAGGATGTTGTAGGGCTTGACTCTGGCCCTTGTGTCTCTCGTGCAGGTGGAGACTGACCTCCAGGTATTTTCATTATGGTGACGATGGTGGGTGGTACCTCTGCGTAACTGGCCCCCCCAACCTCTGTAACTCACTAGACAATTGAGTGCCATCCTTTCCCATCCAGAGTGTGGCACTCCTTTTCTGCATGAGCTTTTGTCTCGCATTTTTGCTGTCTGCAAAGCCTCCTCTCGCCAAAGATTGATGTGCCTGGATGATTTATGGCAGTGATTGTCAGGGACTTTTGAAGCCCATCCAATTTCAGGATTCGGGTTCTCATTTCTTGTCATTTGTGGCATATTTGATGAATTCTCACTATCAGCTGACATGTTTCATAATTGTCAAAGCTTTGATTGAAGTGGTATTTCTGGAAAAAAAAATACGGAAGAGGAAAAAAAAAACAAAGCTCCTTCACCACATTTTTTTTTTCTGTGCCCAAAACTGCTTTGCCGGAGGTTCACAGCCCCCATCATTTAGCCACTCAGCGACTTGCTGACCTTGCAAACTGGTCTCCTCACTCTCCTTTTACAGTCTTGCGCCTGCATTTACTGGGCCTTGTGTTCTGCTTGTTTGGGCCTTCTCTAGTCCAGATGGTAAAAGCTGTTGAAAGTAGCACTTTGGAGAAAGTTTCTAAGCTTTCCTTTCAGCAGTCTTTCAAGGTACATCTGAGCGGGGCTTGCTTAGATGGTATCAGGCTCTTTCCGTTATCTCCAGCCTGGTGTGGTTTGTTTTGTTTTTGTTTTTATTCCACAAGCCAACATTCTTTGGCTGGAATGCCAAGTCTCCAGGCCTTTGGCTGCTTTCACAACCTAGACAACTGCTCCTGTGCTTTCGAGTTCTCCTCATGGTTAAGCCAGCGAAAATCAGCCAGGAATGATCGGGTTCTTTAATATGTGGAGTTTTTTTTTTTTTTCCCACCTCAGTCCTGTGCATCTTTTTAATTCAGCAACAATTTTTTAGAGCAGTTGACTCCTTTTCCTTGGCACTCTGTCCCCAGGGTTCAATGACAAGGAAGTCTCTCTTCTACTTCTGCCTTGTAGTTTCTTTTCCCAGAAGCAACCACTATTTTCAGTTTCTTTTGTATCCTTCTAGAGATTTCCCATGCATTTATAAGGATTTACTCACACACATACGTAGAAACACACACACATGTACGATATCCAAGATACGGCTTGAGCTCGTGAATCTGGACTTCTGACTCTACTGTTTAAAACACATCAATATCTAACTAACATCTCCCTCTCCCTATTTGGATGGAAGCAGCCTTACTAGGTCCTACAGTTTTGACTTGTCTCTTGTGATCTGGTTCCCCGCTGACTTTCCAGCCTCAACTGTCACCACTCTTCCTCTCTTCCTCATTTCTCCTGGTTATTCTGTTAGTTCCTCAAACAGAAGCCTTCCCTGGCCCCTCATACTAGACCAGTTACCCTGCTACGTGCTGCATAGTTTCCTGGACTGTTCATTTATAGCATTTATCACAGTTTACAAATTCTACATTTGTGGGATTATTTAAATAGCATCTTTCCCCTTCTACTAAACTACGAGTTCCGTGAAGACAGAAACCTTGCTTTGGTTTTCTTTTCTTTTCAAGCCCTTTTATTCCTAGAGCCTGTGCATTGCCTGGAATATAGTGGGGTCTCCATAGATAATAGTTGAATGAATGGATGAATGAATGAAAAACAAATGGATGGCTGGCTGGATGAATGAATGCATGATGTAGAAGCTTCCTTTGGGAAGGGAGGAAATGCTGCCTTTGAAAAACAGTGGCGCTTTAGTATCCAAATACTTGTTGTTTCTGTAGACTTGAGGCATTTTCTTTTTGTTGTTTCTGACCAATTCCTGAGAAGTCAGCCCTCCTAGAAAGGTTGAGCAGAAGCACTGTCAAGAACCTTGGCAGTTACATAGGGTGTTAGCATACAGAGCTTACACTTTCTCACCTTTCTTGATCTATTTTGTTTCTACTGTGGTTTATTTTTTGAAACATAAATACTCCCTATTTTTATTTTGAAATTTCTCCCATGTTGTCATCTCTCAATGAGGCGTCCAAACTATAATAAGGGGTAGATCAGAGATAAAGGAAAGGGGAAAGTGAGTGACTGCCACGCTAGACTTCTAGTCCGCTGAAGGCAAGATCCATGTCAGATATCTGTGTGCACGGCATCTGGCACAAGTTAAGGGCTCAGTATGCGGTGTGGAGCCGAAATGTGACGAACAAATATGCATGAAGAAAGAAAGAAATGGCACTGCTAATTCTGGAACTGACATTATCAGTAATGAGCAGCTCTGTGTCTCTGGTCAAGTTTTGCTCTTAATAAGGAGCTGGAGACAGGTATTACTGCTGCAGCCACTTTTTCTTCCAAATTTACCATCACTTTCTTTCTTTTTAATTTTTTCATCTGGCTCTTCAGTTTTAATCTCTTGCCTCTAAAAAAGAAAGAAAAGATAGGGAGAGTTTGGGGCCGGGGCGGGACGGTGAATTTTTAGGAACAGCTCAGCATCTGGACTTCGTGCTCAATTCATTTTTGAAGGCTGAGGATTTAGTTGATGATCACCATATTTTCCTTGTAGCCTGGGCGTCAGTTTACATTTCCATCAGTCTAATTCTTGCATCAAAAATGGCCAAGGGAGTCGAGCCATTTCTATTTTGAAGCTGCCCTTCTGCTGACTGAGCTTTCTTCTAAGTAGAGCCAGGGAAGGCGTATTTTTTGCTATTTTCCATTGTGTCGAATATGGCAACACCCCACTTAATTGCTAGTAGCCAGGAACATTCCTTCTTAATAAGAATTCTTGACTTATTTATAACTAGCCCATTGTTTGTATATACCAGTAATGCTACTGTATTTGAAGTGTTTAAAAATAGTTTGGTCTCTCTTAAGTAAGTGATTTCTCCTTGTTTACCTTATTCTCCACAAACTTCCTTTTTCCTTAGCTAATACAAAAGCCAACTTTACCCTAATTCATCCTTAGTAACGAAACTATTTTGCTCTTTTATGGAATATTTCAAATACTTATGTAACAATTGGTTATTTTCCAGGAAATAATGGGACCTAACCTTGAAATTTTGTGTGGCTTATGACTTGGTTTATGACACCAGATGGAAGTGACAGACTTAAATCCTCTACCCACCTGTCCCTCTTTTCCTACCCTTCATTCATTTGGCTTTTGACTTTTGATAAAATTCTCACGTATCAAAATATGCCTGGGTGCCAAGTCTTACGCTATGAATGTTCCAGGATTCAAAATATTTGACCCTCACTGATTTCCCCAGGTGGTTACCTCCATAAGTGATAGGATGCACTTTCTTTTAGTCGTGAAAAATAATTGGTTGTTTCTCTTAATCTGCCCAGCTGCATTCCAGAAAATAATAAATCTTTGAAATTATTGAAATAATGAGCAACAATTATAGACATTGTTGAATTAACCTTGGGAGCTAATCCTAATAGAAATTAATAATTTATCCTCTTTTATGTATTCCCCCATTCTTCTTTATTTTGTTTCCCCCATTATATATTTATATATATTAACTTCACAGATACCGAACAAGTTATTGCTCTTAGGTAACATAATCTGTACCTAATGTGAAAGCTGTGACTGAGGTTTCACTGATGGTCAGTTTACCTAGAATTTTATGAGTCAGGAGGCTTACTGAAATTCTTGGTTTTCAACCAAGTTTCTATTTTATTTCAGATGGAAAACTGAATCTCTCTCTACATTCACTAAAGTAGATTGATAGGGCAACTAAGATGATCAAGAGGATAGTGTGGATTCGGATAAAGTAAAGAGCAAAAAGATTAGGACTTGAGAGTTGTAGGATGAAGGGAGATGTGTAGGGTATCGGCAGGGGGAATGTGGACTTGCTCCCCAAATCCCAGAATGCTGGAACAAAAGGGCACCTCTTTAAGCTAGAAGGAGGTAGTTTTAGTTCAAATAAGGGGAAATGGAATGTCTTTGCCCAGAGAATAACAAGCATTTCGAGCTCATTATCCCAAGCACCTGTGCAGTCTGAAATGCCAGGCTGTGTGTTCAAGAATAATCAGGCAAAGCCCAATGATGGCTTCTCAAGGATAAGTTAGAAACATCCAGACAACATCCCTATCATTTGAGTGCATCATCTCATAGGGAAATGATTCTGTTGTACAGAATATGTTTTTGATGCTATGTCAGACATAAAGTCTGGTAGGAACTAGACTTCTGGTATGACCCATGATAACAATTTTTATGTTCTTAAAATTGGCCATCTTCCAGAAGTGTCCATTTTACAGTGCTTATAGCTCAGTACCTGAACTTCTGCAGAGAAGTTTTATTTGAGTCATAAATTTTTAAAGTCGAAACCTTCCTGACAATTATTAGCTAAATGTTTAGTCCAAAAGAGAGATTAAATACATATATCTTATAACTTTGCTACCAAATGACTTAACCCAGTAAAGATTTTCAGGTTGGAAGTAGTTTCATAAGGCTTTGGGAAGAGACATCTAAAGACCTCATATTTTAGTGGTCATAAGAAAACCTTTGCAATACTTTTGTAATACCTTTGTTCTGTATTTGTATTACAAAAACCTTTGTAATAATTATCAACTGCCTGACATATGAAAAATATGTTCATAGAAGCAACCCAAAGTGTATCATTTGGCAATCCTGACCAATTAAGGTCTCCCTCTTTTTAAAATAAAAGTTCATATTTGCACAATAAATGATTTATAGAAAAATTTTAATGTGTAAGCTTTCCACCCAGTCTAACTGAAATTAGAAAGCTTTGAAATGAACTCATAAATATGGGTCTAACATACAAAATATACTGGAAGCTGTAAAATGTACAGCAGTTTATCACTGAAAAGTTAAGCTACATTAAAGGATGTAGATTTGGTTTACTTCTGTCTTCCCCACACGGCTCAGTAATAACTTTGTCTGATGCTGAACATTTTGCAAAGCACTTCTTACATATATTGTTTTTTGTTTTTTATAGGTTTGAGGAAGATTTGCCCTGAGCTAACATCCATGCCAGTCTTCCTCTATTTTTTAGTATGTGGGCTGCCAGCACAGCCTGGCCACTAACAGAGCAGTGTAGGTCCACGCCCAGGAGCCAAACCTGGGCTGCCAAAGTGGAGTGCTCTGAACTTAACCACTAGGCCACCAAGGCTGGCCCACATATATCTTTTTTGTTTTTTTTTTTTAAATGAGGAAGACTGAACCTGAGCTAACATCTGTTGCCAATTTTCCTCTTTTTGCTTGAGTAAGATTGGCCCTGAGCTAACATCTGTGCCAGTCTTCCTCTATTTTGTATGTGGGATGCTGCTACAGCATGGCTTGACGAGTGGTGCATAGATCCGCACCCAGGACCTGAACCCACGAACCCTGGGCTGCCAAAGCAGAATGCGTGAACTTAACCACTATGCTACCAGGCCGGCCCCCACATATATCATTTTATTTGATCTGTGTAACTACCCCTTAAAGTCAGAAGGAGGGTAGGTGTTATCACCCTGATTTTATAGCCAAGGGAGTTGTGATCTAGAGAAGCTAAGGGACTTGTAAGGGAGAAGAGTGAGGGGTGAAGAACACACAGATTCCATGACTCACAAATCCAGGCCTTTTTCCTCTCAGCCATGCTAACCCTTAATATAATACTATTCAATCAGGCCCAGTCCTGAAATAACCTCAGACAGTGCTTAATGTTGAAGGGCATATGCTGCGTTTTAATCAAAAAAGACTATGACAGCAAGGATTAGTTGGACTATTCCCTTTGTCTAATGCTGGGTAGCTGAATATTTGAAAAAGCTCTATATTTGCATCTTTGATCAGATAATACATTAAGCATTGTTTTAGAGAGGATTATCATAGCATCTGTAGCATGTTTTAGATAACACAATTAAAATAGTTCTGATTTTACCCGATGCTTTAAAACCACCTCTACCTTAGACACATACATCAATAACTAGGTCTGGATCGAAATGTACCTCCAAAGTTAAAAGCAACGTTGTGTAGAGAAAAGACCACGAGCTGTCTCTTTCTAATTCTAGCAAAGGGAGAAATTTGTAAATAGAATCTCTCGTAGTGTCAGAGTGAACTCCAATAGTGTCAGAGCGAACTGTTTACATTTTATGTGCTGTAGGAACTTAGACCAGATGGGTCGATTGCATCTGTCGATCATTTCCAAGTGAAATTTTATTAAAATTCTTTCCAGGGGCCGGCCCGGTGGCGCAGCGGTTTAGTCCGCGCTTGGCAGCCCGGGGTTCGCGGGTTCGGATCCCGGGCGCCCGCCGACGCACTGCCTGTCAGCCACGCCGTGGCGGCGTCCCATATAAAGTGGAGGAAGATGGGCACGGATGTTAGCCCAGGGCCAGTCTTCCTCAGCAAAAAAAGGGGAAGATTGGCAACAGATGTTAGCTCAGGGCTGGTCTTCCTCACAAAAAAGAAAAAAAAAAATTCTTTCCAGACAAGCATTTTTATAAGGATTACTAATAAAGCCCCAAATACGGGTAGGTTCTCTTCCTTTAAAAAAGTAAAACAAGTTTTTCTGAAACTATTGGAGGAGCATTGAAACGAGAAATGCCAATAAAGGTGGAAGAGAAGCAGAGACTGAATAATCCCCCAAATTGATAACGAGGGTGGCTGACTGACATTCCTGGGATGTCTTTTCCTTGTTAGACTAGTCAGGGGTCTGAAACATGAGGCTATGAAAGAAGCATTTCTCATGCATTGGCTGTATTGCTTTTGGTTATTTAACTACTGTTTATTGTTGGTGGTGAAGACAGCAGAATCTGGAACCTGGATGCCTGGGTTCAAATCCTGGCTCTGCCACTTACCAACGAGGTAAGTAACTTTGGGCAATTGTTTAATTTCACAACCATAAAAAGGAGGTGCTAACAATATTTAATACCTCTCAGTGTTTAAAATAGTGCCTGGCACACAGAAATCTTCATTCTGTTCAGATCACTGTGATAGAATGGTTGGGCATGGTGGGAAAGGAAAGACGAACTCTGAAGACTTGCAGGCCTGGGAGAAGACCATTCCTATGAAGATTTAAGGATTCCTTTTCTGGGCCCAGATGATGTAAGATGAATAGCCACAGAAAATGAATCTTTTCTGCAGTAGACCCTGAACCCATCATCTACCTGTGCTTCTGCTAACAATTTAATGCTGGGTCACTCATATTAATCATTATTCCTGTTCTGACAAGCATGTCTCTGATTACATTCTCTCTCTTCCTCTCTCTCTCTCTCCACACACACACACACACACACTCATGCACGCATACGCTTTGTTGATATGAGAGTTCAGAGGACTCCTTAGAGTTACATGTGCTCAAGATTTCGGTCTTCCTCTGTATAAAAGTTTGAATCTATTTCTCCCATTTCCACCTCCTTTTTTTTTGTACTGCCTGACCTTATTACTTCCTAATTGAAAGGGAAAGGAATCAATTAAAGTTAGGGAAATCAAAGGTTTCAGAAATGAACTGTGGATTTCTAAAGCCACTCACATTGCACCAGGTTATTTTGTGTATATTTCTTTAATTTTTTTTTTTTCCTCTCTGCCTCTGGAGCTACCAAAAGCACATTGATCATTTTTTACAGCTTTGCCATGATAGGTGCAATAGTTGCTTTTTTATTGAACCATAGACTGCAGCATTATAAAACACTCTCATTCAGAGGAGTAATGAAGGCCATTTTTAATTGCACTTGGGGAGCAGGGCACTATTATTAAATTATACCTGCATCTGAATTGTGAGGAAGAGAGAGAAAACCAGATTGTGTTTCTCTTTGGGATTTGCAGTTTCCCAGAGCTGAAGTGAATTCAGGGCTGCATGACAAAATTTGGAACTTCAGCCTTTCGGGATTGTGAGTCAGAAATTCCCCGGTTCTGTGATTAACCTCACATACCCACAGCTGTTGCAAATCAAACAACCAAGGGGTTAGTAATTTAAGGTTATTCACTGATGGGTGACTCTGTACATGCACATACAAGTAGGACACAGTGGTACACAAGCTTTTTAGTTAAACATTTTGTGTATATACACTGTATTAGTTTGCTAGGGCTGCCATAGCAAAGTCCATAAACATGATGCCTTAAATAATACAAACCTCACAGTTCTGGAGGCTAGAAGTCCAAGATGAAGGTGTCAGCAGGGTTACTTTCTTCTGCAGGCCGTTAGAGAGAATCAGTTTCCTGCCTCTCTCATGGCTTCTGGTGGTTTACTGGCAATTTTGGTGTTCCTTGGCTTGTAGAAGCATCGCCCCAATCTCTGTCTTCATCTTCACTTGGTGTTCTTACTCTGTGATTGTTGTATCCAAACTTCCCCTTCTTGCGAGGACACCAGTCATGTTGGAGTAGGAGCCCATCCTACTCCAATATGACCCCATTCTAATTTAACTACAACAGGTTTATTTGCAACAACCCTAGTTCCAAATAAGATCACATTCTGAGATACCGGGGTTGGAACTTCAACATATGAATTTGCAGGGAGGGACACAATTCAACTCAGAACATACACCTATAGATTTGTCTTTGTTGGTATATGTATAGATCACAATGTTCTGCTATAGGTTGTTGAGAATTTCTAAGTGTGGGAATTAGTTGCAAGAAAAAAATCCTTGTGCAAGGAGCAGCACTAATTTCCTTCTTGATATTTCAGGGAAGCAAGCATTCTGGAAAGTGAAATTGCTTTGAGCCAATGCATGGAAAATCCTGTGTGAGAGCTCGTTCCTTTTGTTGCATTCTTCCAAAGATTCTTTTGGCAGCCCTGCGTTCCGTCCAGATGCCTTCCTTGTCCGGTGGTTTAGGCAAGTGTGCACACGATTGTGTGCAGAGTTGTGCGAAGCCAATTACGGTTGGAAACTGTTGCTTAGCTGGCAGTTAGGTTCCTCTCAGTCTCAAATTATGCCACTTGAAATTAAGATTGTGCAGATTTGAGTTGCTTTCGTGATTTTCAAAAGCCATTTTGGGGTTATAACCAGAAATGTAATCTTCCAATTAGGAGGTTTTCTATCTGATACCCGTTTTGTTCCTTAGACTGCAGATCCATTTTAAGTATTTTTATTGGCCTTCTAAACCAATGGCGGGAGTGTTTGCATAACAACCAGGTGAGTGGGGATACAAAGGGAGAACTCTGAATCTTTGAATTCCGACCACAGCTTTGTTGAGGACCCAATTCTGGCTTTATTAGTGTTTACTTTAGCAACTCAGGTAAAAACAAGCATCAAATGGCTCTTCCGTTGCATATAAAACATGAGGTTTTGCAAGAGACAAAATCTTTCAAAAGTGAGGTCTGTTGTTTAAATATGAAGTAGTATTCTACTATTAACCTAGGCCAGCCAAGACACGCTCTTTAATTAGCCTACAAAAGAGAGGATAATGCATAAGGAGAATGAGGTAGATTTTATTTAGTAATGTCTTGGAGGTTTAAAATTCATCCTGAGATGATCAGATTCGGATTCAAGCAGACAAATGGATAGAAGTATTTTAAGTTCAAGATGATGGACCTCTTATCCTTAGAAATTTGATTGCGCTAGTCTATGTGGGGTAACAAGATGCTAAATGTTGTGTTTCCCCTCTTTCACTAGAAATTTTATAAATGTATCATGCATACAGAGACATTCACAAGTCACAAGACCTCAGCTTGATGATTTTTTGCAAAGTGAACTCATCTGTATAACCAGCACCCAGATGGAAAAACAGAACCCCAAAAGGCTGCTTGTATCCCTTCCAGTCACTAACTCAAAGTTTGGTGATTGTGTTGAAAACTTGGTTTGTCTTCTACCAGTAGTAAATATTGATGATTTTTGAGAACACACTTCCATCATGATGTGCTTTTAGTTGTAGGTTAATTTTTACTGGGAGTTTTTGCGTGCTTCTAGTTCACTCAGCTAGAGGTTGGGTTTAGCTCCTAGAGTGGAGACTTCTGGTTGGCATGACAGAGAGCAGAAGATGGCCTTTACTGCAGCAGGGACAGTGTCCTCCAGCCACTGCCTGCCTTCCCCTGTCCTCACCAGACTGAATTCCTGTGGTTCCTTGGAACCAAGATGGTCTCTCTTTCACTTCCAGGTCTTCACTTGTTGCTTATCCACACCAGGATCTTATCCCCTTTGGCTCCCTCCTCTTGTATTAGATTCCTAGGGCTGCCGTAACAAAGTACCACAAACTGGGTGGCTTTAAACAATAGGAATTTGTTCTTTCACAGATCTGGAGGCTAGAAGTCCAAAATTAAGGTGCTGGCAGGGCCACATGTCCTCTGAAGGCTCTAGACTTCTTTCTGGGCCTCTTCAACCTTCTGATAGCCCCAGACGTTACTTAGTTTGTGGCAGCACAACTCGTCTCTGCCTCCACCTTCAGCTGGCTGTCTTTCCCTCTGTGTCTGTGTCTCTCTGTCTTTACACAGTGTTCTCCTTCTCTCCATGTCTCTTTCTTCTTCTTATAAGGACTCCAGTCATATTGGATTAAGGGCCCAACCTACTCTAATATGACCTCATCTTAACGAATTATATTTCCAACAACCCTATTTCCAAACAAGATCACATTCTGAAGTACTGGGGTTAGGACTTCAACATATCTTCTTGGGGGACACAAGTCAACCCATAACATCTAGTGTTCCCTCCTTGGTTTAGATGTCACCTTCTCTGGGAATACTTCTGTGATGTTCCTTTCTCCAACATCTGGCTTTGATACCCCTTTTGATATCGGTACTCCTTCATTGTAATAGTTCTTAGCATATCTCATAATTGTTTCTTTGTTTTTAGATAGACTCTAAGCAGCCTGATATCAGGGATAATTTAGGGTATTTTAGAAATATTTTTTAAAATTCTTGGAAGTGTTATGTTACAGAATTGTGGAGACATTTATGCATTTTGATGTAACTTGAAATATTACATGAGTAGAAATATGACCTGAGCCATCTTCATCATTTCTCTTTTTGGGGAAGAAGTGATACTTATCAGTAAAGTAAAACTTTGGATTAAACATTACCCCCTCTCTTGAGTTTTTGTTATTGTGGACACACAAATTTTTTTGTTTTTAAATCCTTGGCTTGAGAGCACACCATTGTCGAGCAGATGTGGCATCCGGTGCTCTCGAGGATCATAAGCAGCTTACTGATCCAGCAGTTTAAAGACTGTTTACCGGCCATGGTAACATTACTTCTGGTTGCCTGTCTTAATTCATTTTAGATTAATCTGTCTTGTAGTTCGAAGGAAAATGAATTGAGTCAGTAACTTCAAGAGTTATGTAAAATCTGTACAGTGCTAAATAATTGAATGGGGTTTTATGTACGGTCTTGAAATTGGAATGTCAATTTGACACAAATGCTCCAAAACAGAGTGTTAGATGAGCTGATCTGTTCCTCATATAAAAGCTTTGAAACTTCCGTTCCTGTATCGCTCTGAAATTTGCCGTTCCCCTCCCTCACAGAATATTTAGGGCCCATTTATTTTCCTTGAGGACATTAACTTTGGGAAAGGTGAGTCTGCCAGTGTAGCTCCTGGGCTTGGGGTTGAGGTTTCTGTGTGATGGTGTCCAACCTTCAGTGTGTTGAAGAATCACCTGGGAAGCTTATTAGGAAGGATAATTTCTGGGCCCCACCCCAGAAATTCTGATTTGGTGGGACTGCGGTTGGGGCCCAGAAAAGTCCTTTGGAACCACTGGTGGTTCTAATGTTGACGTCCTCAGACCACATTTTAAAGAAATATTGGTTTAGGGGATGTGAGGGGGAGGGCATGTGAACTCTTGAGAGGAAAGTCAAGATGATTTCCCATCAAATACATTTATCAAAACCAGGCAGACCAAAAATTATCTTTTGAGTGGGAGAAGGGGGTATTTTGCCAACCCAAAGAAAATAAATTCTTGAGATTTCCCTGGAGATCTGTGGGAGGAAGGCTCAAGTATCATTCTTACCAGAAAATATATTTGAATTCTATTACCAATACCTTTAATCTCATTTTACAGCTGGGGAGTATTTGAGGCTCAAAGAGCAAAGAAAATTCACATTTGCTGGTCACTTACTAAATGAAACCGTGGCAATATTAGTAGTTATTCTCATAATTTTTATTTTATTTATCCTATGGAACAGCTCTGTGAGGTAATCATCACCATTTACAGATATGGAAAGTGAGAGTCAGGTAGTTCAAGTAACTGGCAGGGATTACACATTTATTCTGTGGTCAAGCTGGGATTTGCCCATAGGTCTATTTAACTCCAAAATCCATAGTCTTTTTACTACATCAGGTAGACTTAAGATCTTTACGTGGCTAGAACTGTCAGATAAAATACAGGGTGCTCAGTTAAATTTGAATTTCCAATAAACAATGAATATTTTTAGTGTGGCTCATGAAGTATTTGGGACATACTTATACTAAAAATTTAGTGAGATATACTTACACTTTTAAAAATTAGTGGGGTATACTTATACTAAAAAAAATCTGAAGTTCGCATTTAACTGGGCATCCTGTATTTTTATTTGCTAAAACTGGCAACCGTATATATGGCTAGTGGGTTTCAGGTTGTGGGATCATACCCTCTTGACTTCTGACTCCAAGTCCATTCCCTCCTTCTTTCTAAGTGCCACATTCCGTCCTTCTCTCAGGTGTCCTCCCCTCTCCTCTGTGGGGTGAGAGTGAATGGCTTATCTACCTCGTCCTCTGTTCTGACGTAGGTAAAGCATAGCTCAGGGAAGAATAAGGTCTGTCTCAAATCGGTGAACCCATAGACTCAGCTCACACTTTCTTCATCCATAGCAAGGATATTTTCATTTGCTTAACTTGAGAGACGAGAACAAGGGCCAGAGTCAAGTACCTTCTTAGCGATGATAGAAAGAATCAGGCCTCCACTCCACCACAAAAGATTTCGAAAAATGCTTTTATTTGGGGTATGCTTACAG
The DNA here is from genome assembly GCA_031878705.1 of Tapirus indicus. Taxonomy (NCBI): domain Eukaryota; kingdom Metazoa; phylum Chordata; class Mammalia; order Perissodactyla; family Tapiridae; genus Tapirus; species Tapirus indicus. The sequence continues at coordinate 22,519,791 of CM062935.1, forward strand.
TCAGAGCAATAAGGGTGAAATTAAAAAAAAAAAACCTCCTGGAGTAAAATTTGGGGGAGAAAGTGAATAATTATTTTTTGGTAAATGTTAGATCGAGTGCCTGATAATAATTATTTTTAGGTTAGTGTTAGATTGAGTGCCTATAATGTGCCAGGTAATTTGCATACATCATTCATGGCTGCCCTGTGAGGTAGTAATTATTATCGCCCCCATTTTAAAGATCTGGAAGCTGATAGAGAAGTGATGTACGCAGCCCCAGGTCTGAGAGCAGTGACGTGCAGAGCTGGAACATCAGCAGGTGTCTCTACCCCAAACTCTGTTCTTAATTGCCCTGTGTTGCCACCAGTGCTAAAACCTTCTAACTGAGCACAGTCTAGACTGCCATGTCAAGTGGCTTTATGGGTAACCTGCCTTTTGGCCTCAGGAGGCCCGCAGCCCTGAAGGATTTTGTGGGCTCTGCTCCACTGTGCATGCAGACACTGGCAGCTTACTCCCTCTAGTTTTAGGCGTAGTAGCTGCCCAGGGACAGGGTCACGCCAGAATCACCTTTTAATACCTGTGGTAAACTGGGAAGCCACAGTGACTTCCTTGGGAATTAGACCTTGGCCTAGGGGAAACCCTGTCATGTCTTCTGTATGCAGCTGAAGCTTCCAGCAAGCCTTCTTAACTCTTGACGATTGCAGAATTGCTTTGGACTTAAAACCAGCAGCTGGCATGCACTTAAATAAGGGTTCCCTGCTTTTGGCAGAGCTTCGGCATGCTCACATCTGTGAGTTTTCCTTTATTAGTAAATGATAACGAAGCACTTTCGGGAAGAGAGAAATGTCCGTGGTGGTAGTCCTTGCTGTGTGAAGAAGAAGCATGGAGACTGAGAGCACATCTTGTGACGCACTGGTCCCTTGTGCTCCTGCTGCTATATGTACGAGCATCTTCCTGGCTCCAGGGCCAGCTGCTTCTGATGTTCTCTTGTCTTCTCTCATACTCTGACTGCGACAAATGTCCTCCCTTCTAGAATCACTTATAAAAACAGACTCTTCCCATTTCTAAGCGATCAAAAGGGTTCCTTGAAATAGTGAGATCAAAGATGCAGTTTGGACTTTGTCTTTAAGTGAATATTAACTATGTGTCACAGAAGCACGAAAGAGAGAAAGCTGATCCTTCGAAAGATAAATGAAAGCCTTTTGAGCCAGTAAAGGGGAAAAGTGGAAAGTGAGAGGTCAGGGAATTTTGGAGTCAGACAAATCAGAAATGATCACCTTCCACTTACGTGATTTGTAGTAAGTTGCCTTAGCTTCTCAGAACCTCGGTTTTCCTAACCTGAAATAACATTAGTAAAGCTGATCTCAGAGAGTCCCAGGAATTAAGGGAAATATTATGCTGACTCTGACCCAGTATTTGCTCGGTTCTTTTTTCCCCCTCTCTACATCACAATACAGTAGTGGGAAATGGATTTTGAGTTATAGAAATCTCATTTAATAGGCATTTTTTAATGAAAAAATAGCTATTGTATAATTCCAGCTATTCATTCATTAATGTTTATAACAGAAATATTTAATGGGTGCCTGCTATATTCCAAGTACTCTTTGAGCCACTGAGGATCGGGTGTTAATGGGACAGGCATAATTTCTGCCCCTCTGCAGCTTCCATTCTAGGCAGAGAAATGGTTAATAGACAAATCAGCAGATAAGAGCATACAGTCATGCGTTGCTTAATGACGGGACACGTGCTGGAAAATGGATTGTTAGGTGATTTCATCATTGTGTGAATGTCATAGAGTGTACTTACCCAAACCTAGATGGTATAGCCTACTACACCTAGTCTAGGCTCTATGATACTAATCTTATGGGACCACCATTGTGTATGTGGTCCATCGTTGCCTGATAGGTTGTTAGGTGGGTCTTGACAATCCTTTTAATGTCAGGTATCATCTTGAAGAAAAATCAGGCAGGGAAAAGGCATATGAGGGGCTTTGGCTACAGTGGCCAGGCCTCTCTGAGAAGGTGACATCTGAGCTTAACACTTTCTTGTGGTGAGGTGGTTGCTATGCTAGAGCTGACAAATAGCTTTAGCCAGACAGATAAGTCTTTCCCCTGTGGTGAATAAGTTTTCTTTTGTGTGTCTTTCTGGCTCTCGGTTTTCCTTACCCGTCTTCCCTCCCATACTCTATGGTTGTCCTCCTAGCATTGTATTACTGGACAGAATTGAATTACCCCACAGAAAGCTTTCATTAATGTTGATCTCCCATCGGGGTGTTAGTGTAAACCTTGGCACTATGAGAGTCTGCCATGGAAGTAGCTTCTAGCAAAAGGAGAAACTGAAGCCTGAGATAGGTTAGAGTGAGAAAAAGTGAGATGTGAGCTGAGAGAGTTCTTAAAACCTTCATGAGGTTCCACAGAGCCCGTGATACCACTTGGGCTGCTCTGTTGCTCGTCAGAATTGATGCCTTCAGCCCAAGGTAATGGAAGGCTCCCTGCAGACTGATGTGCTCTGTAAATATGCTCCTGACAGTCCTGAATGCTAATATCAGTAGTAACTGCTCTAAAGCTTCTCTTTTTAAATAGGTGAGATGGATTTCGGGAGGTCAGTGTAACACATCCAAGTAAAATTTATGTTGGTTTTCTTTGTAAACGGCCGCAGTTGGAATTCTTCCCAGCTGCCGGGTAAAGTACTGGTTTCTCTGGTTATTTTGCTGAGATTTGGGGAGCAGTGAAGTAGAGGTGGGGGTTGGGGAGAGTACACCAACAAGTCTGAAAATATACATGGATCTTGCCAACTCTAAGTCCTAATATCCATCTTTTGATAGGCAGACACTGAGGGGCAGAGATTGCTCTACCTTCTCATCTCTCTTACAGCTTCCTCTGCTCGTGGATTTGCCTTCACTACCTCTCAAGCCCATCCATAACTCTTGGCCACCTCCTAGAGCTTGATACCCTCATCAGCCTCTTCCCCCCTTTGTTCTGCATTAAATATGCTTTTGGTGCAGGCAGAAGTAGACCCACTGTTGTTGTATGCAATATTCCTTGCCATAATAGAGCCTGCAAGCGTTGGCTGGTATCTGATCATTATTTGCTTTGAGCCACTGTCTTTCTCCACGTCCTTGTCTTGAACTGCCCTTTGTGGACCAGAGCCACAAATCTCCTATGGCTTCATTTTCCAGTACTGAAAATAGGGATATGTGATCTTGGCCAAGTTTTTGATGTTTCTTCCAGGATTGAGAGGTAATCTGGGAAGTGTAGTTTGGCTGCCAAGAATTTGGCATTTCCTGGACAGTTTGGTAGTTTATTAAAACAACAGAGAAGAGGGGGCCGCCCGGTGGCACAGCGGTTTAGTCCGTGCTTGGCAGCCCGGGGTTCGCGGGTTCGGATCCCGGGCGCCCGGCGATGCACTGCCTGTCAGCCATGCCGTGGCGGCGTCCCATATAAAGTAGAGGAAGATGGGCACAGATGTTAGCCCAGGGCCAATCTTCCTCGGCAAAAAGAGGAGGATTAGCAACGGATGTTAGCTCAGGGCTGGTCTTCCTCACAAAAAAAAAAAAAAAAAACAACAACAGAGAAGAGTATTAGAATCTGGGAGATGTGGTTATTTTCTGAAGCAGTTTAGGAACCACTTTCGCCAGAAAGGATTTGCAAACTTCTGAAGTCACTATTGTGCTGTGGCCTCTGGGGCACCTTCAGTCTCTCTCCCCTCATGCTGAAGCCAATGGCCACCTCATTTCACATGTTGATTTCTCCAATCTTCTGGGATTTCCACCATTAACACCCTTTCTCCATTTTCTTTTTAATGTCCTGGCAGTTCCACTACTTGGAATTTATCCTGCAGATATACTCACATAGGTATGAGATGACCTGTGTAATTAATAATAATCACACCTAACACTTGCTGAGCACTTACCTGGTTTGAGGAACTAAGGATTTTACATATTTTAAACTCATTTCATTCTTAAAATGACCCTGTGAGGCAGGACTGATAGTGTCTTTATTTCTAGATAAGGTAGTTGAAGCAGGAAGAAGTTAAGTAACTTGACCAAATTTTGTGTGTGTGTGTGAAGAAGATTGTCACTGAGCGAACATCTGTGCCAATTTTCCTCTATTTTCTTTGTGGGACACCACCACAGTATGGCTCGATGAGTGGTGTGTAGGTCTGTGCCCGGGATCTGAACGTGCAAACCCCAGGCCACCGAAGCAGAGTGTGCAAACTTAACCATTACGCCACTGGGCCAGCCCCCCCAAAATTTCTTTTTACTACTCTTTTATTTTTAGTAACAGAAGATTGGAATCAACCTATTCAGTGTATGTCTAGTTAAATATATAATGCTTTATTCATACGATAGAGTACTGTGTAGTCATAGAAAAATGGTATTGAATATCTTCTTGTATTAATATGTAAAAATCTCCATGATAGCATAAGTGAAAACAAGTAAATCTATATAGAGAGTGTAATATGCTGTAATTGTCTATTGGGTTGGTTGGAGAGAAGATGATATATTTTTATAGTATCCAAGAGACCAATGGTGGGACTGTTCCAGACTGGCAGTTGAGAGAAGGGTGGGAAGGAATTTTTTTCCACTATACTTTGGTATTTTTTTGAACCATGTTGTATGTATTGTCTATTCATGACTACCTAAATAAATGTAAAATAATAATAATAAAAATCTCTGCAGCACGGACCGTTATGGGTGCAACATAAATGAACTGGCTCACTTTGTAGTTAAAACAACAACAAAATGACAACCACCACAAATGTTTATTGACCCTGGCACTTTCCATGTACGACTCAGTTCCACCAACCCTTGCATGATAGATATTATTAGCATTGTTCACACGTGGGAACCTGAAGCTCCTGAGAGACGGTTGAGGAGTGAGGGTCCCAGCTTGGACAGGAGGACTGGCTGATTCTAAAGCCCACTGCAGTTGGCTCATTCTGTCTCTGTGGACCCTTTGCACCTATTAGAAAAGGAACTTGGGCAAATTAAGTTCAACTAATTTGATCAAATTACAAAAATACGTTTCACCAGGTTAATCTGAGGGCTCAATGATAAGTTAGTTATGCTTTAAAGTGTAAATCTTAAAACGTGCGACTCTTGCTAGTGTTTTTCCAAAATGAATGCTTCTCTATATTTTATTCTTTATTCCTTTGAGACCTTATTTTTAAGTGTCCTTTTGTTTGGCTTTTCTGCTCTAGATCATTTTGGTAAGATTCAGAATCCTGGAAAAAAGGATATCCTAACCTGGGGGGCATGGATGGTCTTTCAAGGGTTTGTGCAGCTCTACGAAACTTTTGGCAAACTTTTGTGTGTATTGATTTACATGGAGGCATTTTCCTTGGGTGGGGGGTAATTTTAATCAGTTATCAAAGATATTGAGGATCCCCTGAGGTGACTTAGGACTGTTACAACTGTTCCTTGTTACTCTCAGAGGTGCAGTGATTCAGGTAACCTATCTGCAGACGTGTTTTTATGGCCATCAAGCACTTTTTAAAAAATTGAATTGTCAACTCTAAAAATCGGGAGATTTCACTCAAAAATCTGGATTCAGTGCTTAGGTATAAAAATTGGAATGCCTGACAGCACTGAGCTTGTGTTTCTGCATTGCAACAGCCTTCTGGAGCCACGTGGGGGATGCCCCTTTAATGGGACTTGTACTCTCTAGTATGTCTCAGACCATGAAAGTCACAGCCAGCTGTAGTCTACACAGTATTGGCTTGGCTTGAGGAGAAGTGGATTCTAGTCTATTTTATCCCTAAAGCAACTCTTAAAGTGATGTGCCTCATTTTTCACAGATGATGAAAAGGAGACTCAGAGAGTTTAAATGACATCAGCCCAGTTTGCACATTGAAGTGGGTTGGGATAACATGACACTTGAACTCAGATCATCTAACTTATTCTAATATTTTCTCCACTGAATCACAATTTGTCTCCCATTATTTTAGTTCGCTCTCATAGTTTTGCTAGAGACAGGTAAAGTATTATATCCATTTTGCAGATGAGCAAACCAAAACTTGGTACAGCTCTGAAAAAGGAAGGTGACATACCAAGAGGAGAAAGCTGGCATCTGCTCTCAGCTTCTCTGAATCGTCACTATACGCTGTTAGTTGTACTCAAGCTACAGAGGCCTAAGCATTCCCAGGTTCTTTGCAGCCGAAACATTAATGATTCTAACATGTTTGATTCCAAACAGAAGCAGGAAAGGTGGAGGGACCCCCATTGTTGATGTTCTTTCAGAGCTGGTGGCAAGTTCCTGGGGTCCATCAGACAACTTGCAGGAGACTCCTTCCTTGCAAGGCACTAACTGGTCTGGGAGCTGTAAAGCACCATGGAAAAGTAGGAGAGATGTTAAGAGGGATAACAAATTGCTTTCCAGAGCCCTATAAACTTTGATAGCGAACCTCGCTGTATACACCTGAAAGGATTTAAGCACCTTTATAAAGGCTACACCTCAATAAGTACACGTTAACATTATTTTAACTGCATTCTTATCTATAGAGTAAATGGGATGCTGTGTTGTGTGATATCAGGTAGAGATGGCTGATTGATGGAGACCTGTGGTAAGCCATTGTTTAGTGACATTTCGAGCATATTAATTACTGCTATGTATTAGCCACTAAAATTGTAAGGTGTAGGTTCTGCTACGAATAAAGGAACATAAGGTGTGCTGTTTTCCTGCATGGTCCTTTGCCTGTTGGAGAGTTTGCAGTCAGTGTACGATCTTCACTCGCACATAGTGTAGAAGAAAAGGTGCCCAGAGGGCCCATTACCTCAAAAGACAATAGGTATAGTGGTGAGGATCCTGGACTCGGAACCAGCCTGCCAGGTTTACATCCTGTCACTTACCAGTTTGTGTGACCTTAGAGGGTTAATTTATTTGACCTCTTGTTGCCTCAGTTTTCTCCTCTTTAAAACTGAGAGAATAAAAAGTTCATATGCCATAGAGTTACTGTGAAGATCAGTGACTTACACGTGAAAAGCACTTAGAGCAGAGCCCGGCACATACTAATAGTCCATACACATTGGCTGCTGCTGCTGCTGCTGTTTTTATCATTGTTGAGATGCCTATTCCTGAATTGCCCTGTTGTAGTAGACAGGGCACAGAGGCTATAAGTGGGCATGCTCTGGGTCTCCCTTTCCTGAGCCTTCACATGAGGGCGTTAGACTAATCCCCAGTTTTCTGTCTAGCTGCAAACAAGTCTGGGATACCCTTCCATCCTGATGGTCTGTGAGGCTGGGACAGCCACTGGCACACAAACACCTGGCTGTCAAAAGACAGGTGACCTTGGGGAGGAGTGTGGGCTTTAAGCTTGAGTTCTGACCCTGCCACTCCCCAGCTCTGGATCTCATGCAAATCACTTTTATTTCGGGGCTCTTCCTCCTCCACTCCCATGTAACAGTGGGATAATAATATCGTCTTTCAGGATCTGTGTGGGGAATGAATAGATAATGTTTGGTAAATGCCCTGAGAGTGCGGCGGCCTAGTAGGTGCTCAGTAAGTGGCAGCGGTGGAATGAGAAATTGTGGTCTCAGATCCTGTAAATCAAATAGCTTACCCTAACTCCTTAGGTGATATTGTTGCCTAAAATCATCAGCTTATCTGAAGACCAATAAATAATACAGGTTGTGTATTACTTGGAGAATGTGGGTAAACTAATTGCATCCAGGCAGGGGGTGACTTGCTTGAGATTAAATCAAAAGGGATTTCCTGGGTTTGTGATGTAAGGGAAGTTCATAGTGATGGTGCTGCTCGAGTACTAAGGAACCGAAACCCCAGACGCAAGGACCAAGCAGAATGATTGCAGGTGGTTGCAAAAGTGATAGTAAGATTGAGCAATGGACTGAGTTTGGTTGGACGTCCACACCATGCTCCATGTTCGCTTTCCTCCCTCTAATGGCTGAAAGATTTCGAGTGTCAGCCTTCCTTCCTCCCAACCAAAAATAGTTTCATTCTTTTCTATATTTCTGCCCACCTTGTCTTTTCTTACCAGCATTTGCCAATTCATTCAATAAATATTGATTTAGCTTCTACAATGTGCCAGGTCCTGGAAATGCAACAGTAAAACACATACACACATGCACACACATACATACATGCACATACACATATGCACGTATATACATGTGAATCCCTCCCTTTGTAGCGTTTACATCCTAACTGAGGAAGACAGAAAATTAAAGAAAAAAAATCAGGAAAATACGTAGTTTGTTCTCCTTAGGATTGTTGTGCATTTCTAACAATTTTTTTTGCCTCTGCTATTTGGGAAGTTGTGTGTTCTATCTATTTCTCTTCTTTGAGGTGCTACTAGCCTATCTAAATTTCACAAAACCTTTTCAAACTGTTCCTTAAAGGGCTCTAAAGGGTTTCAGGGGGCAAGGTTTGATCCACAGTTCATTCAGAATTTTGTTAACATATTAGAATGTGGTGGTAATCTTGCTTTTCTGTTCTTTGTCCTAAAAGCAAAAGTTTAGGTAAGTACATAAAACATGAAAATATACCTTACTTGAAGTAAATAAATATGAAAATGAAGTATATTATTAAGCTATGCTGGAGGTCAATTTCAAATGAATTCTGTTTTTCTGTAGGATTTTTCTTCAACAAGTAAATAGTGGGTTGGTAAATTTTATATTGAGCTATATTTAAATTGAAATCAAAGTGGAGTAAATGTGTATTTTGATCAGAACATGTATGTGATTATGGGGCAAATAAAATTTGCTGGCAATGAAATAAAATAAACTATGAATTTTTTTTTTGAGCTTATAGATGAAATTGGTAAAATCTCTGAACTCGGGATGCATCTAGCTGGCTTTTAAGGGAACTGATATTTTTCTTTTCCTTTTCTTTTCTTCTATCATTTTGACTCTTTAATGGTGCCTGGGAATTACAAAAAGTCTCATTTCTTAGTGGCTGGTTGGAACTTTAGAAAACATACAAACAGATTTTTCATTTAAATCTCTTCAATGTAAAGATGACAGTTAACAGTACATTAAAAATGACTCTTTTTGAATGGAATTCCTGCTAAGGAAAACTGACTTTGAAAATAGTCTATTTGGCTATATTTCTATTGTTAGATTTCGTTGCTAAAAATAATGTATGCCTCCCACCCCACAAAAAACTCTCCTATCTTCTCACTTTAAAACATTAGAAAATGACTATTTTGTCTAAGAATCTTCCAACAAGAATGTCAGTAGTTTTCTTTTTAAAATTCATTTGTCAAAAACATAAAAATCCAACTTCTTCTTCTAAGTATGTAAGAACAATGGAGAGACATTAGGAAAGTAGCAATATATTAGTGAATTTCAGTAGAATCTTTTCTATGAAATTGGTTGATAGGATTTATAATTTTTGTCATGATTATTTAAGAATAGTCCCAAAGACACTTCTTCTGTTTAGATTCGTATATCTTTGGTAGCTTTCTTATGCAGCTGTAACCCTTATTAATTCCACATGTTGGGGAAAAAACTTAGAATTTCAAACCTGCTCTTTGAATCATTGGCTTATGAAATATAAACTGAGTATAAAAATAATGAAACATATTCTACCACTTAGTTTTTACTAAATTTTTTCTTACTATTAATAAGAAAATTTAATTAAAATATTCCATCTTAATTTTGTTTTTATTTTTGTATATTTCATAGTATATATTTTTATTGGTAGAGTAGCTCATGTATATTTCCTAAGAATAAACCAGGATATGGGGGCTGCATGCTCAATTGTTTTTTTAAATGATGAGGTGGGTGTACAGTAGAGAATTTAGAAAATCAGTATATGAGATGATATCCTACTAATGCCAAAGAGTTAATAATGCTCGGCTGTCTTGTGTGTTACTTACCTGGCAGGGACCTCCCAAGAACAGGCTCATTGTATGTTTCACTGTAAGTATTTTAAGAATGAAATGCATTTTTGTTATCAAATGAAGAAAACATACAGGATTATGGGGAATGATTTCTTCCTCCTTAATCCATCCTTTCAGATCCCCTTCTCTAGGATATGCTGAACTCCCAGTTTTAATTATGTAGACTGGGAGATTTTGCTATATGTGGGTCAGATCACTTTCTTTGTGTATATGGAATCTCAGTCAGTCTCTCTCGCCCTCCTCCCCTCTCCCTTTCATGAAGATAATAATCTAACTCTAACATCCATGGTATGATGACTTGTCAAGTGGTCTATTTCTAGTTACAGTTACTAAGGAATTGTAAAAAGGCTTTGGAAAATGGCACTTGGCCTCTACTTAGCTTTATTCAGATTGGCTGTTTTCCAAGGACCCATAAGATCAATGATGCATGTAGTGCTAGAGGGCAGCTGCAGGGTCAGGGCGTATTTATTGCTTGCTGGGGCATGTTATTGACCAATAAGAAGTTAAACAGTGCCTGGCTACACCGGCTAAGACATGGCCTCTGAGCCAGAGGACAAGAGATCACCTCAGGCCACTTCCGTTTCCACGGTCAGGTGTGCAAATGGAACCAAAACTTGCAGCTCTAGGAGTCCCATATGTCTGTCAGAATTTCGGCTTATTTGGTTGTGGTGGAAAGGCTTTCAGACATGTCCATAATGCTATGCATTTTTTGACTCAGCCTTCCTCAAGGCAGATAGGGATTATTTATTTTGAAACCTCTGTTGGTAGTCACAGGTTCACTGCAAGGTTTTACCTGAGTGAGATGCACCAGTTCATGTTTCCTAATGCTGGTCTATCCATCTATCCATCCATCAGTCTATCTATCTATCTGTCTGTCTATCTATCATCTATCTGTCTATCTATCTTTATACACAAGAACCTATTTATAATTTTCTTTCCTTTGAAAGTATAATTTAGCATTGAATGAAGGAGGGACAGGAGAGATTTTGATAACATTTGATGAAATATAAGCACACTTTGCATGTTCTTGGATGAATAAGGAATCCTAGAGGTACATTATTCAGGAAAAAAGTCAAATTCTATAATTATATATACATTTTTTAAAAGAAATATGGAGTGAAAATTTCCTTTTAGCTTTATGTTGTGCTCTGAAGCTCAGCTCTGAGGTTTATGTTCTGGCTGTGAAAAATAAAAAAAAATTTAATGAAGTTTTTAAAGAATATTTCTTCTCCTCTTTCTTCCTAAAGAAAGGGATAGAAAAAGTACTATTTTTGCGAGCTATTGATTGAGGAAGGAGGGACTGGAGCAGGGAAAACAGTAGGAATCCAGACTAAAATGCCCTGAAGAGTAAAAACTAGTCCCCCCTCCCCCCAAGAGTAAGATAGTCCTTTCGTTTTGGATTTGAAATAGCATTGAGGATTGGGTTGGGGTGACCCTCACAAAATTTGAGATTCGCATGTTTTTCTAACCACTTGCTTTATAGTGGAAATTTTTAGCATGTTAGGGAATGTGTTTTGTGCTTGAGTGAGTGGACTGATCAGAATGGCATTAGGAGTTCAAAAGAGTATCTAAAATTAAGGCACAGATATATTTTGGATTCTGTGGTTTAATCACATTTAATAAATCTATGAAGATGGTAAACAGTGTGTGTCTGAGCTAAGAAGGGGGTCAGGGTGGGGGTGCAAATCTTCGTGACTACTGTACTTTCTGCAACTCGAGTCTCTATATGATTGAAGTGTAGGAGCTAAACTGCATCTCATATCAGTTTAACCAGAATTGCTTCCTTTAAAATCTGAATTAAATATTGACTTGTTTGTTAGTTGGGTATTATTTGATTACATGTTCATTGTTTCAGGTAGTGGGGGAAGTTTTGTGCAGAATCTGGTTGTTTTCAACCCTAAAGGAAGGCATTCCATTATTTATATATAATTCTGTGAAACACTAAATTAGAACAACCAGCTTTATCAATGGTGGTACTGTTCAGTTTCTGTTGGTTTTTCCCATTTTCCTTTAAAATCTAGCTGGTTTTTTAAGTGCCAGCCTCTCATCCCAGAATTTCTGAAAGGACGAGGAGAAAGTGAATTAACATTTACCTAGGGCCTGCTAGGTCCCAGGGATTGTGTCATACAAGACATATGTTCTCTCCTTTCTCTAAACCCTGGGGTATTAGTGGTTACCTTCCTTTTACAAGGGAAGAAAGGTTAGCTAATTTCAGCAAGGCCATCCAGTTAGGGAGTAGTCAAGCTGGACTTGGAATACAGTGTTGACTTCTGTGCCTATAATCTTTCTGCTTCAGTTTCACAAAAAAATGGGCTCATTCGGATTCATTTGGGGTTTCATGAGTTAGCCTTTTGTAACAAGGGCCTAGAAGTCTTCACCCATATTCAGCTCCCTTGTATCTGTGTGATGGGCACAGAGTGCTTTCATATTTACACTTTCTTGTCTGATCAGCATGATTCTACCAACAGAAACTCCCTCCTTGAAAATGCAGAATTTGCCCATATGAATGAATGGCAGTGGGTTCCCTCTCTCAAAGAAGGCCCTTCTGCAAAACATAGAACTGCCAGGCACAGAGGATGCTACAGGGAAGGGCTGTGCAGTCAGCATGACTTCACTAGGGATGGGGGTCCTGGGAACTCCTTGGGGAACAGAGGTGAGCCTACATGAGACAGAGCTTGTGTTAAACATAGTGGTTCAGGGTGAGGGGATGGAGGTGGAGAGGGAGTGAAAAGCACCCATCTTGAGCAATGGATGCTTATTAGCTTGTTAAGGGAAAAGTTTATCATTTCTTGTGTAGGGGAGGAAGACAATTCCTCTATCCTCTAGGTCCTTCTGGCTGGTCTAAGAATTAAATTGACTTGAGACAGAATAACAGGAGAAAATCAAACAAAGTTTAATAACATGTTTACATGGGAGAAACCCAGGAAAACTGAGTAACTCACCAAAATGGCCAAAGCCACCACCTTAAATACCATCTTCAGCTAAAGACAGAGGAGGATATTGGGGATAGTTGTTTGGGACTTCCAAGGGGAGGAAGGCAATTTACATGGAGATGGAAAAGCAAATGTTTGATAAACAAGTGTTTGCTGGGCCATCTATAGACAGTGTGACCAGAGAGACAGAACTCTGATAAAAATGGGCTTAGCAAGGACCCTCCCAGTCTACGAATACCCAGAGTTATCTAAGGTGATGGCCTGTCCTGGGGACAGGCCTTCTATGTTAAATTCTTTTAGGCAGTTAGGGGGAAGATCAAAGTTTCTTTCAGAGTCTTTTGTTTTTCAAAATAGTCAAGCCAAAGAGACACATTTTGGAGTGGCCAATTCTAATCCCCCACACTTGTTAAGAGATATTTGAGGAGGCCAAACTCAGAAATCATAAAGGATGCACTTGCATCCCAAGACTGCAGTCTGTGTGTCACTTGAACAGCTTTCTGGAAGAGCTCTACCTTCGCAGTGTGCAAAGTGGCCTCTGAATAGCTCAGTGAGGAAAACTGAGGTGGGAGGGAAGATTCTGTGCAACCTGGGAATACTCGCTGGTGAGAGTCCACATTTTGTGGAATTCCTTGGGAGGAAAGAGGAAAACCACTTCAGTGATCTTTTTTAAATTTTAGGTTTGAGTCTTGAGAACAGTCATCTGTGGAGGACACAAGCTTTACTGTGGGAAAGAACTGGAAGAGTGTAGAACTGTGGGCTACACAGTGCTTCCTTACATTTTGCTTTGTAACTTTAGATCCTGTGTGACTACATGGGCCATTAGGATGTCGTGAAAACAGCCTCAGGCTGGGATGGTTATATCCGTGGATTGGCAGTGTGTGCCTTTGGGTAAAACCATGTGCTCCTGGTTTTGTCATCTGTAAGGTGAGGACATTGGCTTGGCCCTAGATCCCACCTGTCAAAACTCTCACCTGACTCTGAGGTTGTGTGGCCTGTTTCTTTTGTCTCCAGTAAAAAGAAAGGAGAGTTGATTAATCCAGTAACCACCCAAACAAACTGTTTCCCTTTTGACATACTTGATACATGAAGGGAAAAGGTTTTATAATTTTGTTTCTTCGTGTGCATTGGGTTGTTAGTGGAACAGAAGTTGTGCTTATTAACTTATAAAAAATAATCAGAGTAAGCTAATCTGAGCTAACACTTTCAGACAAAGGCCAGAACAGACTGTTTACTATTCCGTACCTCTACTGAATGATGGAAAATGTGAATGTCAGTTCAGCCGGTTTAAGTTTTTATTTTTCTTGATCTCTTTGCCAAAACAATTTCTGTTTGAGTTATTGGCATTAACCACTTGTTTTTTAGTCAGGGGTCAGCAGACTATGGCCCAGGCCCTTTACAGAAAAAGTTTGTCAACCTTTGTCTGTATTAATGATTTGGGCTTTATTGTATCTCTGTATTTGTGGTAAACAACTGCAGATCCTTCCTGAACATAGGTGGGAGTAGAAATCTAAATATGTATATTTACCAATGTATCCCAGTTGGTCATATTGAAAGTTGGGAATTATCTCGTCCCAGTGTGTCATGGCAATTTGAAAAAAGACAAACACAAAATGACCACCATACACACAGGGGAGGGCCAGGGCCTGATTTCCAAGATCACCACTTAAATTGGACAGACAAGCAGAAGTAGACTCTCCCTCTCCCCTAACTACTGAGCTGCACTGTAATGGAGGATTTTGAGAGGGGCACCTTTTCCTTCAGATGGCATTCCCATTTAAAGACTGCCCTGTGAAAGGAAGTGTGGGTGTGACACAGAGAACAAACTGATGGCATTTCAGCATCTTATCATCTTAGAGCAGGATGAGAGAATAGAGAAATGTTCCGGAGTGAACGTGGACTTCTACTGGCCTGCGCCCAACAGAGGTACTTGGAAAGTTTAGCTGCTTCTCCTACAAAATGTTAACTCCTCTGCTTAGGACAGGCTGAGGGTTGGTGACAAAGACTGAACATTCAATTGTGTTACAATAAACTCTTTCAACAATGACTGTTTGCCCTTTGCCTGTTGCTTTTTTCTTCCCCCTTTCCAATCCTGCTTTAAGGAATGTAGGAATAATGCAGTTTTGCAAATGGTCCCAGAAATTCTAATACGAAAAATTGTTTTCCCAGTTGCTATGACTACATCACAAATTACTCCAAAATTTACTGGCATAAACAGCCGTTTATTATGTTGACGGATTCTGTGGGTCAAGCATTAAGATAGAGCAGAGCAGAGATGACTTGTCTTAGCTCTGTGATGTATGGGGCCTCAGCTGAAGAGCTCAAAGCCTAGGGCTGGAATCATCTGCAACAGTGCTGTCTAGTAGAACTTTCTGTGATGATGAAAATATTCTATATCTGTACTGTCCAATATGGCTGCCACTAGCCACACATGATTATTGAGCAATTGAAATATGGCTAGCACAATTATGGAACTGAATTTTTAATTTAATTAGTTTATATTTAAATAATCACTAGTGGCTAGTGGCTACCATATTGGACAGTACAAATCTAAAGACTTGACACATCGCTAGGTATAGATTTGCATTGTCCAATATGATAGCCACGAACCGCTAGTTGAGAATTTAGTTGGGGCTCTCTCCTTTGGAACACCTCTATGTGACCTCTCCATGTAGGCCTGCTCTTCCTCATCATATGGTGCCTGGTTCCATGGGTGAGCTTCTTCAGAGAAGGAGCCAAGGGACCTAGCTTTGGAGTAGACAATGTTGCTTCCACGATATTACATTCATCAAGGCAGTTATAAAGTCCCATCTAGGTTCAAGAGGAAAGGCAATAGACTCCATTTATTGATGACAAGTGGCAAAGTTCTGGAAGAGCATTAGGACTAGAAATATTGCTATTGTCATTTCTGGAAAATATAATCTGTCACAGTATTCCAGGTAACTAGTTCACTCATTCATTTATTCATTCAGCAGACATTGAGGCCCTACTGGGTACCCGGCATCAAGTTACTCAGGGGATAGCAATTGAGAGTAATGAAGCTTAGAATGAAGTGGAAGGGGTGGGTGAGTGGGGAAGGCACACATAGGTATTTCCAAGGCAGTGTGTTATGTGCCATGATAATATGTAGAAAGTAGAGAAGGGACAATGAGCTCAGACACACAGGAGTCTCTTTGAAACAGCAACATGGAAACTGAATCTTAAAGTCACACTAGACTGTCTAAGGAGTTTGAGAGACAGACAAGTAATTTAGGCAAAAGGGTAAGCATATTCAAAGTCAGAAAGGTGCAAAGCTAAGCTTTTCCTGGAGACGCCTCAACTCTACAGTGCTTATTCAAGAAAGAAGACTGTACAGTTACTCTGCCAACCACATCCTTCATTTTCCTTGTGTGTCTCCATCCATACCATGCATATTGAGAACCAGCCGCATACCCAGCAGTTCGCCAATCCAGAAAAATCCATAGCCCAAGGGGATATCATTGATGAATTACAGACAAGTTGCCTGTCAGCAGGCAACATGGATTGGATTAGAGAATCCTCATACCATGCTGGCTTTTCTAAAGACGGTCTGGCTCTGAGAGAGGAACAAAGATGCCTGAACACATGGTCAGCATTGAAAACAAATATCGATTGGCCCCTGCTGGGGAGCTGAGCTAGAGTGGGTTAGAGTCTGATGTTAAAAAGTGCTGGGGTGTGGAAAACCGTTAACGGTGCTGATTGACTAGAATAAAAGCTCCATCTATTTTTAAGATCTCAAAAATGAAGGCGAAATATTTAAGCGGGTGGAAGGGCAGAAGTGATGGCATGAACCCAAAGCTGGGCCCTGGACTCTCTCCGAGGGCCTCTGTTACTCTGGCCACGGGTCTTGGACCATCTTTCTCTGTCTCCTATTTTGCATAGCATTTTTCTGGACCTGTGACTGTTTCTTAATGCTGTGCAAAATCCATTTAATTGGACATGAACGTCCAAACAGCTGATGTTCAGTGGTTCAGATTTAGGATTCAGTCCGTCTGCTGGGTGTTCTTATTAAACTGATGGAAAAATGCTCTGGCTGTATCTGATTGCATCTGACTGTCAACTGAGTTAGAAATATCTCTGTCACTGCCAGATGTACAAGATACTGTAAAAGGAGCATTTTCTCTAGCAAATTAGACTTGCTTGCTCCAGGGATCTAGATAGACTAAAACAGCTTGTTGCTCCAGGGATAAGGCTGGATTTGGTTCAGTGATTTCTTTTAAATACAGGACTTCAAAAGTCTGATCTAGAGTTCTTTTAATGAAGATTTTCAAAGTCTGCTCCTTTACGTTGAAACCCATGATTTGTTTGTCCTTCTAGAGCAGCAGTCTCCAACAGAACTTTCTGCAACGATGAAATGTTCTAAATGTGCATGGTAACCATTAGCCACATGTGGATACTGAGTACTTGAAATGTGGCTAGTGCAACTGAGGAGGTCAGTTTTTAAATTTAATTTGAATTTATTAAATTTAATGTTGTAGGATCTGTTTTTAGAAATGGTATTTGCTGAGGTGCGTGTAAGAACTTTGCTAACTCTCTGAATTTTTTAGCAGTATTTCAACTCAGGAGTCATTTCTTTCCTCCAGCAGCAATCTATGTAAAGAAGCCAATGGCTGGGGGTACCATTGCAGACAGGCAGGCTGGCAGACTGGCAGGCTGGGATGGGGGTGGAGAGGAACAGAACTGAAAAGGCCCACCAGGCTAGCCAAGATACTCATTTTTTCCTATAGCCTTCTCTGAGATAACCTGAGATAACCAGGGTATTGTTAGTGGATTCAGTAGCCAAAGAAGTTTGGGGAAGGTCAAGTTAATTGCAATTATGCAGGTTTCCTTTCTAAAGCTTTTCTCAGCCTTACAGATGCTAATATGGATTGTGAGTCTCCAAGAAGGCATTGGTGCCAAATATATTTGATCTGAACAGACTCCTTTTCTCTTCTGGTGTTATTCTATGAAACATGCTCTGGGAAATACTGGTTTAAGCAATGACAATTTCTGCCACAGGAGTTGATACACTTGAGGTATATTCTGGGCAATGAAACTATCCTCCTTCTGGGTTTCTGCAGAGTTTAAAACCTGAATTTGTGCTTTGAGTCCCATCATTCCTTCGCTGTGTTTGCATTGTTAGTTAACTCTTCAAGGACGTAAACATCTGGGCTGGCCTGGCTAGATTGCACACCCTACAGGCCAGAGACACAGGTGTATTCTTTGTGCAGCGTTAGCCGCTTTCGCCCAGGGCTGTAACAACCGGCAGGCACCTGCGCCAAAAGCGTGAATGGAGCTTTTTCCTTCCTCTTGTGGGAAAGGGTGAGACTGTACCTCTACTATTACTGTGCCTTTGCTGTTGGCTTTCTGAGTGGTCAGATTTAGTCCTTGTAGTTGGAGGAATGCTCGTGTTTCTTCCACCCGAATAATTCAATTCTTTTTTTTTTTGATCTTCATATAGACATGTGTGTGAATGCGTGCATACTTATTTCTCGAATTTTTTTTTATATGACTTGATCAGCCAGCAGGAGACAAATAGAGCAGATCACAGCACCCTGTTCATATAATCAAGTGAGTTACTAAAAGAGGGGAAAAGAAAGAAATGCAAAAATGGAAATGGAATCTTTCCTCTTCCTCTTCTTTCTTCTGCCTCTCAAAATTGTTCAACAAGTTATCTGCAGAAAACATCTGTCTCCAAAGAATAAATGTAATTTAGTCTCTGATCTCGGCATGTCCCCCTCTGGTTGGAAGGAAGAGTTTTTGCCACACGACAGAAGTGAAATCAGCAAGATGCTGTCTGTGAAGCTGAAATATTGAGCTTTTTGAGATGACAGTAAAGTAGCAAAAAGTGATGGTTTTCTGCTTGACAGTGTCACCATTGTGGGATAAGAAATAATTCTGCAAAGGAGAGACTCATAGACACTGGATCTACAGCTGTCTGTTCCCACGTCCTTCTAGGCTCTCCCAGTCTCATTGTTATTACGGTCCCACTGCTGTGGAGTGAGAGCCATCTCCAATTCCTCCATGTTGGTGGTTATCTGGCTTGTGCTGATTATCTTGTCAGAAGACGGAGGGTCTGCAAAGGAGGTGCTGTGAGGAGTGTCAACAGCCGCTCTGCAGGGAGGGGGAAGCTCTGAGGCCTGGGGAGAAAATGCAGGGTTAATGGATGAGTCTAGAAGCTTCTTCTTTGTTAAGAAGATTCATGGGTCTCTGAGAAGTGGAGTATTCAGGGCTAGGGGCCAAGCCTTTGTATCCTATATCCATCTGCTTAAAAAAATTTTTTTAGCTAGTCGAAAAGAGGAGATCCCATTAAGGCTTATTTGAGCAAATATTTGCTCTCCCTAATTATGTACCCAGAGCAGCTCTCCTGAATGTTTAATGCAAACCTTAATATTTACAATAGCATAAGGAAGAGTTTATAATGTGTTTGGGAGGCATCTGAAGTTGGGGCAATAATTCTTCTTTGCACTTATATAAGATTTTTCTTCCCAAGAGACCTCAGCCATATTTACCTTAGCCACTGTTCACAGAAGTAAAGTGAGGATCTGAAACTCCAGAGAAGGGAGGAGCCCCTGTGGGCAGCTGCCAACATGTTTTATAGGTGAGATACTTGGCTTTGCCAAAAGTTTTGTGCCAGCCACAAACCTTTCTTTCTGAGCAGGAATAACAGGCAAGCCAGAGCTTACTACTGCCTCCTGATGTGAACGGCGAATGTTGTGTTGGGTGGTTGGGGGACAGGCTGGGCTGTTGACCCTGATGGTGGTCTTCTGGCTTAGACCCAACCCATCTCTTTATTAGTCTCAAGATTTAGTGAGTCTTAATAAGATGATATTTGAAGAACTCGTCTGTACATTGAAGACATTGGGTCTGGAAGAACTGAGTTTGAAACCTTCCTCCATCCTGTGGTGTGGACCTTGGGAAGGTTTTTTAACTTCTCGGTGCCTCAGTTTTCCCATGCATAAAGTAGGCATAATAAACACCATTTGCACATGTTTGGTATGAAGACTGGAAAAAGTGTGAGTCTAGCAGTTGGCCTAGGATGGACCCTTGTGTGAGAGCAGTGGTAATTATATCTGTCATCACCTGTAGAGCCTTTCAACACGTGAGGGCCATCTTCATTTTGCAGGTTGGATGAAAAAGGGCCTCTGAAGTGATTTCCAGAATTTTTCTCCATGCAATTCATGGTGTCCAGAAAAACTCAAACTAGACTGTTATTCAAGAGTCCCGTCTCCCCATGAAATAAGAGATGCAAAAAGGAGAGGTTCTGCCTAATGCAAGTAAGGTGATGAAGCACATGAATATGCCCAAGACCTCTAGGAAATCAGGTTGTGGGCAGTGAAAGACACAAATGGAAACTCCATCCTCAAGGAAGGCATATATCCAGGTGAATATATATAAGCACTCACTTTTAGGATGCTGGAATGTGTCAAGATATCTTCTGAGCTGAAGAATCTGCTTTTCCTTCTTTAACTTTTTTTGTTACATCTGACCTCATAGATGCTGTGCCCAGCTGGTGGTCTCAGTTCTCTGAAATTTGTTTAAAACGAAGCCAGTTGTTTCTTATCTGTAGTCTTGAAACAGACTCGCTCTCCTTTTCTTAATTGTTACTCTCCTCAAGGGCAGAAAAAGATAACTTCCTCTATGGAAAGAGAGGGAGACCCAACCTGGCTTCCAAGGAGTCATTTGATTTTTTTCTATTTTTCACATGAGCCAATGGGTTTGATTTGTAACATCATGGATGTCGCATGAGCTGCGTAGGTGGGAAAACACCAGCCATCTTCTGGCGGGGCATGGCATCCATTGTTCTTGGGCACTGACGGCAAATGCAAGTAGATAACATCTCACCCAGATGGATGTCTATTGATGCTGAAAGCTGAC
The DNA here is from genome assembly GCA_031878705.1 of Tapirus indicus. Classification (NCBI taxonomy): domain Eukaryota; kingdom Metazoa; phylum Chordata; class Mammalia; order Perissodactyla; family Tapiridae; genus Tapirus; species Tapirus indicus. The sequence continues at coordinate 22,540,436 of CM062935.1, forward strand.
TTCCTGTTCTGGACTTTTTTCTTTTGAGTGGTTGAGTGGGTGACTTGGCAGTTTGTAAGTGATGCTCAACAGGGCTACTGCAAGTGGTATTTCCACGTGAGAGAAGTGGTTAACAAACAGAATGGGCTTGGGAGTCAGTCAGTTAAAAAGAAGTATTGAATGAATACTTCAGGCTCCATTATGAGGCCTGGGGCCACAGGAATGAACTGGACAGTTAACGGTCTTTGTTCTTGGGGAGAGTGTAATCTAGTGGAGGCAGACAAGCAATAAACATAGAAGCAAAAGTAAACAAACATAAATAAATAAGACTAGGGAAGGGGAGTGGAAGCAGAGACACCTCTTTTGATCCTTTTAATGTGCTCCAGACTGTTGTAATGCTGCTTAGAGCTAGGTGGGAGCCAGGGGAGGTGGGATTCTTCTATATTTTGGAGGTAGATCCAATGGAACTTGCTGTGGCTTAGGAATGGTATTTAACTTCTCTTAAAAACCTTCATGTTTTCCCCTCTGTAAAAGGGAGATAATAGTAAACTTACTTCACAGTGTTGTGGTGGTTAAAAATGCACATATTTGTTTAGTTGTTATTTATGTAGTTATGTGAGAACAAGCACCTCACACTGGTTTTTGGGGGATAAACCCTGTCCTGTCTCTGTGTGGCCACTCGTCCGGCTCTGAGTTGGACCAGCAGGAATCTGTGCTTCTCCGTCCACAAGCACCAGCTTGGCGTTTGGCATTAGGAGGCAGCAGCTGCTTTCATTGCCTGGTCCGCAGTGTGGGAAGAGACAGATGCTGCTGCTACTGCTGCCGCCTCTGCAGGGCCGCTCCTGATGCTGCGGGGGGCCGGACGTGAGCAGCTGGGGTGGAGAGGAGGGCAGCCCTAGGCCTGCACTGTTGCCCTCTCTCTGCCCGGTCAGTGCTGCCTTCTCTCAGTTCCTAGCAGCTACCATCATCTTCCCTGATGGCTGTGCTTACCCCATGGAGCAGTGGATCTCAGCGTGTGGTCTGCGTATCCTTTGCAGTGGAACCACCTAGATCATTATTAAACCTGCAGATTCCTGACCTTACCCTGATCTCCTGAATCAGAATGGTTGGGCTGGGCCCAGGAATCTGCACTTTCTGTTGAGCTACCTATGCTAGCCTTGTGTACGTGAAATTTTGAGAACCTCTCATCTAGAAAAATTTTGGTTTTGGAGTAATAATAGTCGCTAATATTTGTGATAGGTTTATTACGTGATGCTGCTCAGTGTTTTACATGTGATAACCATGTGAGATAGATCCTAATAATATACTTGTCGGATTGGTGGGTAAACTGAGGCATAGAGGATTTAAACGCTTTGCTCAAATACTGATTAAAGAGCCAGTATTTGAACCCAGATTCCCAGCCCTTGTCCTTTGTCTGTCATCTCCATCCTCCCTAATGTAGCGATATTACATGAGTGAAGCTTCTTAGTTTAAACTGAGCACTGGGTGGCCTTCTGTTATGTAAAAAGTAACAAGTTAAACATGGAATAGTTTTGAATTGAGCTTTAAGTTACATTAAAGCCTGGGATTTGGCTCAGATTTTGACTCAAGTGTCCACCCTGAGTAAGTTATTTTAAGGAATGTTCTCTTTCGTTCACTTTGCTAAATCAGACTCCATCGTGTGGCTTGCTTCCCTCCTAACCTTTTACCTGCTGTGCTCTTTCTGTCCCATGAGATGTGCGCACTGGCTTGGGCCAGCACCTGGAACATTTTCTGCTAACGGGCCAGCACCTATGCGGGGTGAATGCCTTGGTTTTCCCCCACCCCCCTTCCTGTCCATCTGCTCCTCGGGAGGCTGCATGAAAAGAAGAATCTGGGGTTTTCCCGATGTTTGGAGGTCGCTGCAAGTATTTTTTTTTCTTCTTAGCGATTCCAGGTTAGTGTCTGAGAAAAGTTGGCCATCAAAATAGGACCAGCCCGAGCAGGTTTGAAGATAAAAATCAATCATTCCTTTCATAGTACCTTCTTCCTTCAGGTTCCCCTTGCTTCCAACTCCCCGTAGGAATTTGCTAAAGTGACCTCACACATAACTTAAGGTGGAGAGAGATTTTCAATATGTATAGACTTGAAGTTCATTACAGAGTATTATTTAGAATAAGGTGGGTGTGAAGAAGTTTCTACTAACATTCTATCCTTGCATCTCAGGTTCTGAACCATTTAAAAAGTGCTATTTCTGCCCCAAACCGGCTCGAAATTGCCTTTCTGAAAGCAGTTTTGTTGACTTTAACTTCACTAGAGTTGTGATCACCTTGAAAGTCTGAAGCCTAATCTTTATTAAAAACTCACTTTAAAATGTAATGGTCTTTCACACTAAATATTTGCAAGTTTCCTTCGTTTGTGGCAACCTCAAGATTTAAGACTAATTGTCCTGTTAAGCACTTGCCAAATGTTTCCATGGCATTGGTATGCATTTTATAGGCTGTTTATAATAAGAACTCATGAAGTTTTCAGAAAATGAACCTATCATCAATGTACAACTTTCTCTAGAACTTGTATGTCATCGTTAATTGGAGTTTCCTCTCTCAGTTGAAGGGCTGGGTATTGAACACACGTGCTGGAGAAGTGTGGCCATGAAGAGACTATACTTCCACTATGTTCTGGATTAATGGGCTTCAGTCTTATTTTTAGTCCTAAGGTTATTCTCTGTAAAGGGAGAGGTAAAGAAAGGCATTTTTGAAGTGAGACAGGACACCAGAACGTTTGAACTTTGTAGAAAAGAGGAGTGCAGGGCAGAAAGGCCAGTTTCTAGGCTTTGTATCAAGAGCAGAAAGAGGAGGCTTTGAGCAAAGCGTATATGTGTGTATTTGTGTGTATGTACCTGCGTCCCTGACTGTAGAATTTGTAGGCATCACAGAAAGACCTTGACACCCTTTTATTCCCGGAATGGGTGCGGGATTTCGACTCTGGACTGTTCATTGGTTCCTTCTTATTTCCATCAGAATACTTAGGGTTACAGACAGTAATCGAATATTTAGTGCCTCTAGTAAAGGAATAACCTAACACTCAGGAGCCACCATGTCCCTTTTTCAAAAAGACAAGAGTACAGTAGGTTTCTGTGAAAGAAGAAACCTGCACTCCAAAATCACTGAAATGAGGACACAACAAATTACATTGTTCAAGCTGAGGAAGAATAGGCAGGAAGACACCCAAAGCTATAACTTATTCCAATATTATAGAAAAGTGATTTGTGTGTTGACTCTAACATTTTAGATTTGTTTCAATCATAAAAATGATAAATTAGCCAAGGAACCAGCAATTGACGTCATCTCATGTTAGCATAAATTTTGACTTAAATAAAACAAATAGAATCAACATAGCTACACCCCCATCACTTCATCTTGATACAATTTCTAAAGTTAGAAAAAGTAGCTCACATGAACTGTTTCTTCAGTTTTTCAGCTAAAGTTTTTCTAATATTTTCCTTTCAATGACCTCTTAACTTTTTCCCCATTTCCTCTTTTCCTCGAAGGCAGAGGATCTGTTTATACTTAGAGCACGCTGAACATGCGGATGAATTTGTAACGCATCTTTTCTTTTGGCTGTTTTGCCACACCAGGAACACTTTCTATTCCCAGGGGTTCCATTCTAGAGATCTCCATGAATAGAGAAGTCTGCAGATATTGTACTGTGCCTGTGCAAAGTGCTGGGAAGTCCTCCCTAATTTAGGGACTGATTACAAGGTGTTGACAGGCAAGATCAGTGCCTACTAGAGGCTTTCTCCCTGATATCATGGGAGGGGGGACTGAAAGGGTCACTGTGTGCAGAGCACGAGGGAAGTTTGCAGAGAGGAATTTGGCTTGTACCTTTGAGAGCTGGCAGGCTGAGTGAGCACAGGCTTGGTTAACATTCCAAAATTATCAGGCTGCCCCCTCTGTCCTCCAAAGATTTGATTCAGTATGCGTGGATTTTTTTAATTACTTCTTTCATTCAGTGGTCCAAAGTTCAAACGCTCCAAACAGTTGTTACAGAGTTTCTTCCTAATCCTCGTGGGGCTAGGCAAGTGGGCAAATCTTTCTCGTAACCAACCATCTTGACAACCTTTCCTCACGACTGTGTGTGGAGAGTCAAACCTGTGGGAACTCGTTCCCCCATTCCCAGTGTTCTCAAGTGTGTTACAACTTCTTGGGTAGCTTTTCTGGGCCTAGTTCTAGGCTTTTCTGGTTCTTGATCATTTTTGAGGCAGTGCAAGGAGTTAAAACAAGCTTATTTTTAGATTGCTGAAGAGATTCACCCAGCCGACTTCTAATACACTCCATATCTCTTCCAGATCCTTACCAGCCACTCTTTCAAATCCTGTTCAGCCTCCCTCCCTCCACCCTGTCAGAATGTTCTTTTTTGTGTGATAAGCCAGATCATGGCATTCATCTGTTCAAAACCTGTCAATGGCTTCTCACCTACATGAGGCAGCTTACACCACCCAAGACCTCCCTCCTCACCATGTGCTTGCTTAGCTCACCTGGCTTCAGCCATCCATGGCTCCTTGCTCCGTTCAATGCTCTTCCAACACTCCAGCCAGAGGACTTCTGCCTGGACCGCTCTTCTCCAAGATATCTACATCCTTCCTCACACCTGCGTTTTTTGCTTGAAGTCAGTCATCTGAGAGGAATTCCTTGATTGCCACCCCTGCTGCCACCACCCCTGCCTTATTTTTTCTCATTACCACTTGCTTGTTGTTTGTCTTTCCCACTAGAATGTGGGTTCCATAAAAGTAGGGTAGTTCTCTAGTTTGTTAATTAATCTATCCTTAGCGCCTAGAACAGTGCCTGGCACATAGTAGGAGCTCAGTAAGTATCTTTTGCATGGTGAATAGTGGTTTTTTGAATTTCCCATTTCGCAGTTACATACTTTCTGAAAATTACAATAGGATGGGAGCCAGAAAAGACAGACAGGCACCATAAACAGAATAGGGCAAGAGAGATAAATTCAGATTATGGAGGACAAGGCAGGATGTGTAATCATGACTAAGAAAAACACCTCTGCTTAAATATTATTGTTACCTCTGAAAACAGTAACACATCTATTTGTGTAGCCCTTTGCAGTAAACACACACATACATTAAATCATTTGATTCCTCTAAAATGTCCTATTAAAATGGTGTTTAATTTTTAATGCCATATAATGTTGATTTTGTTTGTAGTAGGACTGCCTCCATCTTGTTGAGGGGAAGGGAGGGTATTTTAACTGCTGGGAGATGTTTAGAACATGCATGTGACGTTGGAGCTGCTACTGTGGAGTCTGCATGTCGACATTTGGAGTTTTCTCATATTTTTTATTGTAATATTTAAGGCTGATATTCATTACTCCTTCTTCCCTGCCCTGACTGGTGTTAGTTACATACAGAAGAGAAAGACAGGCCATGTTAGCTGCCTTCAAGGAGACTACAAGTCTTGTTTGGGGAGGGGGGGCAACTTAAAATAAAACTGTTTTATTGGCCTTGATGAAGTGTCGAGAACATTTAAGTCGAGAGTAGGAGAATGGTGCTGGCTGGCGAACAAATTTAAATTTGTTTTTTGTCTTGTGAAAAGCATCATTAATTTTGAACAACTGAGGGTAGGCAGAACTCTAAAATGGCTCCCAAGATTTCCACACCCTGGTATACACACATCTTATCCTAGTTATCTAATCAAACATTAATGTAGGTGCTGCTCTGAAAAGACTTTTACAGATGTAGTTAAGGTCCTAAACAGTTGATCTTAAGAAAGGGAAATTATCTTAAGTGGATCTGACCTAATCAGATGAGCCCTTAAAATGGGACTGGACACTTCCTCAAGATAGGATTTAACCCATGAAAGGGATTCCACCTGAGGGAGCTTCTTCATTGCTGGCTTTGAAGATTGGGGGTGGGAGGTGTGGGAATGTGGCAAGAAATGCAGGTGGCCTCTAGTGGCTAAGTGGCCCATGACTAATGGCCAGCAAGGGAATGGGGACCTCAGTCCTGTAACCACAAGGAACTAAATTCTGCTACAGCCATTTGTGCCTGGAAGAAGACCCCGGGCTCCAGATGAGAATATAGCTTGACTGACACCCTGTGAGACCCTGAGCAGAGAAACCAGTCACGCTCAGACTTCTGACTTGCAGAACTTTCTGCTAATAAATTGGTGTTATTTTAACCTGCTATGTTTATGGTGATTTATTACAGCAGCAATAGAAAACTAATACGGAGGAGAATCCCATTCAGATTAAATCTGGGAAAAAAAAATCTAAACTTTAAAAAATAAAATGCAGTCTGCTTTCTGAAGGAAAGAACTTCTTTCAGGTACAAGTAGGCAACATACACAGCCAATGGGATCAACCTCAGTGTCGACTGCCTTGCTCCTTCAGGTCCTGGTTAAATGAATAGATAAAACGTTTTAGTAATTAGAAGATCAACTGTTTATAAATTAATGGGTAGCTCCAAAGTACTAGAGGAGACCTAAAATAGTTTCTGCCAAGGGTTTTATCTATTCTTGGAACAACCTTATTCATGCATTATAATTTGCTTAGCAATCCTTTATTCATAGACAGTACAAAGATTAGTTTCAGCCCTCCTCTGGTCTGAATACTGTAGTTTCTGAATTAGTAGAGTTGGAATTGATAGTCTTAAAAAAAAAAGGTACATAAAGCATTTAAAATTCCCAGTGTTGCTGGTTTTGTATAAAGAGAGAGTCTTTGAATAGTATGATGTCCATAGACATTTCTCTATAGAGGCAAATTTTAAAGTGGGTGTGCATAAATGAGGTCTCTTTCCTGAGACTTGCGCGAAGCATCTTTGCACAAGAAGATGTGTGAGTGCAGTCAATAAACTCATGAAAATGGCCTCTTTGAAAGGAAACCACTGATGCATTCGTGGGCTGGCTTCTGCATGAATGACAGCCTAGTAATAGGAAAGCAGACAACTGCTCCCTTGGCCACCACCGCCACCGTGCACACGCGGCATGGGGCTGCCCTCCCAGCAGGAGTGTGTGTTTGTCCTGCCGCCTGGGGACTGTGGTTTGGCCTTTTTGTTTACAAGAGAGAGGACAGCAGCCTCTGTCCTCCAGCTGCTGTGAAAACAGCGTTGGAAAACCGGAGCGAAGTTTCCGCTCAAGAACTGACCCTGGAAAAAAACCCGCCCAAACAAACAAACCTTCCTTCATGAGAGACCATCTGGGTTCAAACACAGACCACTGGGTTAGAACCCAGATGACAGGAAAAACGTCATGAGAATAGTTGTTCTATAGCAAACCTTCCCAGTGGGATTTCCATATATTAAGTTGGCAGAGGGCTCGATGGTGGAAAACAGAGGGGACTGAAAGGCAGTTTGTAATGAAGATTTTAGCAGTGGGATTAATTGTGTGTGTTGGTTAAAGAATCCCCATCGCTGATGGTCTCCCCTAAAGTGAAATAGTTGCTCAGTATCTGGCTTAGTATGGCCTAAAATTTGGGGGGAGTCACCACGTGCCAGGAACCAGGCTAATTCTCAGTGGGATACTGGTGAAAAATAACACTATTTCTGCTTCCTTGGAGCTTCTACTCTCCTGGGAGAGACAGAAAATGCCAATTATTTTAAATTGGAATTTAAATATAATTGTACACTGTAACCTCATCATTAGAAATTTTGTGATACAGAAGAAACTCACAGGGTATAGGGATATGAAGTGTGCTAGGGGCAGGCCATGGGGGAGGCACAGTGACACTAAGATACGGCCATCAGAGGAGGCCTCTTTGAGGAGGTGGCCTTTAAGCAGAGACAGGAATTCAGGATGAATCAGCCTTTGAAGAGTTACGGGAAGAATATTCCAGATGCGGGAAAACACATGTAAAGCCTTAGTTAGGCAGGAGCTTGGTATACTCAGAGAACTCGAGGGAGGCCGGTGTGACGGGGATGGTGATCACTAGGAGGGTATCACCAGATGGGGATGGAGAGGTGGGCTTCCTTGCACATGGTCTTCAGTCCTTCTAAAGGTTTGGCTTTAGTGTCAGGGGGCAGGGGAGCCATTGAAGGTTACACAGCAAGGGAGTGCCATGCTCTGTTGTGCATTTTAAAAATCTCTCTGCTTGCTTTTATGAAGAAAGGACTGTAGAGGGGAAGGAGAGAGGCAGGGAGGCGAGATGACAGCGGAGGTGGCAGATGGGGATGGAGTGGAGCAGTACTTTGGGGGAAGACTCAGCAGGACTTGGTGATGGATTGCATGCTGGGGAATGGGGAGAGGTGAGGGAAAAGGACCAGGAGGATGCCCAGGCAATTTTTTCCCCTTTGCCCTGCCTCTTTCCTCTACATTATCATCTCAGGAAAAATGAGAATGCGCTTGTGAGACAGTTGATCAGTCAGTGCCAGAATCCAGCTATCTAGAACCCTGTGCAGAATGTCTTAAAGTCTCTGGATGTTGATGTGAAACATTGAGCCACTGTAAATTAATAACATACCCAAGCTGTTTTAGACAGAAAACCACAGTCATTTACACCATGGAGGTCTCTTCATTACAGCTTTGCTTCCTTGGCCTTGGTGTCTGCAAACTTTGCCTTAAAGACTTCGGTCCCAATGCATCATTGAAAACACCTGCATTAATCCATGGGCTATGGGGGGAAATATTGGGAAGCAGACATATAATGAAACAATTTAGTTAAGTGGGAATTTATTTTCTAGCTTTTATATGTCACTCATTAAAGGTACAGTGGTCCAAATAAATGTTTTGTATGTATATTTCTCCATGGCACTCTGTTCTATTACAGAGCTCTGGAAAGATGAAGAGAGTCACTTTATCCATTCAAAGGCAGAGATTAGGCGTCCAAATGTGGACCATGTTGTTGTGGAGATGATGCGTTTGATGTTAACTCTATGTTGCCAGGTCTAGTTATTAAACTGTGGAGGGGAGCTGTCTCTGTCATGTTTTTGTTACTCCTTTTTTTCAGTATCTGTCTACCATGATATTCTGGGCTCTTCCGTTGTTTAGAGTATGTTTTTCTCTTTTTTTATATTCTTCGGGCATCACACTCAGTTCTAGAACTTTTGCTACCTGCCTTACCATGACTGCCCTCCCCCAAAAAATTATCATAGAAGTATGCCCTTGTAATCAATAATGAAGACAGAAATAAATGGTGGATGGGGATCATGGAGACTAAATCTGGTTAACCCAACACAGTAATATCTTGGGGCTAGGCCTGGGGGGTCATAGCATGAGATGGCGGGAAAACCACGTCTCTTCAAGTCATTTCCGCATGGTCCATGCTGAGTTCTGCTGGTTACCAGCAGCGCAACCTAATGTAAGTAACCCTTCTGCTCTGATCTTCTGTTTCCTCATGTGTAACATGGCAATAACAACACCTTCCCTACCTCTGTCACAGGTTGGAGGGAAAACTAAATGAGAGGGAAAATCACACATGAAGTGGCTTTTTCAGTTGCACACCACTCTGTTACCATCTGTGGTTGTTAGTGTTATTTCTAGACCAGTCATAGGAGTGTTGGGTATACCCCAAACCAAACCGAGCCTTTCCAGAGACTCTGTTTTCTGGTGGTAATCACTACTTTCGAACAAGTACAAATAGGTCAAAACTAAAAGTGTAAGTCGTGCAACTGAGACACATTTGAAGAAAGATAAACCTTTCTGGACTGTCTTGGGAATGTTTAGTTTATTATTCCTGTATATGTCATCCGGAGAAGGAAATCGGTCCCCACTCCACCCCACCACATCCTCGTATAGAAACATAACCAAGTTAGGGGTGTTTTTTTTCCACTAATAGAGATAAATTGTGATTTTTAGGGAGAAAATTTCAGATAAGAAGTACTTTTGCATAGCTGAATGTGACCTCTAGATTCTTTTATGTGTCCTAGCATTTGCATTAAAATTCCAAAGGGGTGATGTACTGGCTGAAGGAAGCTGACAGATAGGGGATGGGAAAAAGTCATTAACTCATTACTTGGTTTTTATTTTGTAACCACTTAGAATAAGTATATGTGTAAAATAGCGTAATGATGTGGTTTTAGTTAGAGCCAGATGTGGTTGTTCAGAAATAAGTAAGCGAAGGGTTGCCAGACATTCACATTTTACTGAGCATCCTGTATTGTTGTTTACTAAATCTGGCAGTGTTACCCGTGAAGGAAGGTATAAATTTCCACTTATTGCACAGCATCTACACCTTTCATCAGCAAAGAGGCTCCTACACATCATAGGACAGAGTGGATATTGGGTATGCTTTCCATTGCCTTCATCCAAACAGATACTCCCTTAAAGATCCTGGACACTGAGTTAAGGCAACTTCACTGTTAATTATTGGGGTCAGGAAATCTTTTCCTTGAAATGAAACCCACATCGATTCTGCCTATTTCTTCATTTACTCCTTTGTCAAATGCCTGGGTTATGCATAGCTCCTTTTAGGTAGCTAAGTTTGCTGGAGAAAGAAAACCTAGTAACTAGCTTGAGTGTTTGAATCCTTAAATTTGTATCCTTTATTATGTATCTATCAAGCTACTGGTCTTGGATATTGAGTATGGAGATATTTACATGGATCTCATACCCTCTCATCTGATCCTCCATATGGATAAGGCCAGGCGTCAATTGAGGGGAGCCAAAAACCCAACTGAGGGACTAACCAGTGTTTCATTTCATGCAAAGATTATTCTACTCCTTCTACCATCTGTGTGCCTCACCCCTTTTATATATATTCTTTGTATCAGGTTTACAGATTTAAAATGGCTTGTGGTCTACTGTGAGCCCCATATTATCTTTACCTCCTAAGTTTATTAACTCATTCTAACTTCATCCCAGCATCAGGCAATTTCTTTTCTTACTAGCACTTTCTTTTACTACTTTGCCATACCACCTGGTGTCCCTACTGAAGGGGCACTTGGATATATGATCATCTATATGAAAAGTCTCAGGATTAAGAGTCCTCATGAACTTTAATGCACTATGTAACAATGGATGCCCTAAGTGATCAGTTTCAAAAGATTCTGCTCACTGTGTCCAGGGACGCAAACACTAGAACCTTAATATCCAGGGCCAGTCTCCCCTCAGGGATACCAATGCTTTGACATCATATTTTTTGCTGTCACTACTTAACCCATCCAAGAAGGTCCCTACCCCTCTCTCCCTAACTCCACCAGGATCGCTCCTCAACTCCCTCTTCACCTCCACCCCTTCTGCTCCTACTGCTCTATTTTAGGATTAAATCTCCTATTTGAGTTTGTTAAACAAATTTATACCTATTTAAACTTATGTATAAACTTACATAAAGTACCAAATCCTACATGTACAACCTTATGAAATTTTGTGCATGTAGACACCCGTGTAATTACCACTGGCTTCAAGATATAGAACATTTCCAGCACCGTGTAAAATCCCTCATGCATTCTCTGTCAATACATTCTTTTGCCTGTTTTCAGATTTCATAAAAAGGGAACCATACTGGATGTACTCTTTTGGTTCTGACTTCTGTAACTCAGCATTAAGCCTGTGAGATTCATCCAGGAAGCTGTGTTTATCTGTGGTTCTTTGTTCTTGCTGAGCAGTATTCCATTGTATGAATATGACACGCTGTGTTTGCCCATTACCACTATGATGAACATTCTGGTTGTTTTCAATTTGGGCTATTTATGGATAAAGCTTCTATAAACATTCTTATACATATCTTTTGATGGAAATAAACACTTATTTCTGTTGGTTACAGAGTCACAAGTGGAATTGCTGAGTAGTAGGTTATTCATATGAGATTTTTAATGGGAGGAATTGAATTTGATATTGAGAATTATGCTTCATAGTAAGCTTTATGGGCTGTGTTTTTCCATGAGTTGAGAAATAGCTGTAATACAGGTCTGAATATTTTTGTTTGCTACTCTTAGAGAAACTATTTCTCCAAGTTACCAATGTCATTTTCAACACAAATTCAGGTTGGTTGGTTTTTTTTCAGTCCTAGCCCACTAAGCTCATGTTACTATTTTCTCCATTAGCCTTCTTTCTCTTCCAGCATTCAGATTATTTTTGAAAAATAATACATGTGGGTCTGGGGTCAACCCTGTCAGAGTCTTGTAAAATTATTCCTGGGTTGACATTAAACTACAGATGACAAGTTTGCCAAATTATATGAGGTAAAACTAAAAGTAAAGGGAGGAGGTTAATTTTTCGTATGGATTTATTTGGGCAATAAGCATTTATGAAGCACTATATGAAGCCATCACTCGGTCAAGTACCATAAAATATAGGCCCTATTTGCAAGGAGCTGACAGTTTTTAGTGGGGGGCAGAAAAGAAAACCAGTGTTTTTAATGACCTTCAAATGTTGCCCTGCATATTAGAGGGAGGATGGAAGGAAGAGAAAAATTTAGATATTTTGGGAGGTACGGTGGGGTTAGGGGCTTGTACTCCAGGTGAACAGACCAAATGGCATATCTAAAGGAATGGAGGCATGAAATAGTATTATCTGTCTAGTAGCCAATTTAGGAGATAAAACATTTTTTATTCCATTGATGGTGCTATTGCTATATACATTTCTGGAATGCCTCTTTTGGAATGACTTTCAGAGCTAATTTTCAAACCACACCAGAAAATCACTCAATACTTTATAGCCTTGACCCGAATGGTATTCCCCAGCTGGATGCTCACCAGATTTGTCTCCTGAACACTTCTGGCTCATTCCAAAGAAATACAATCTGTCTTCAGAAGGTTAAGGCTTACCACTATTGAGAAGCTTCAAAAGCTTGTGTGGGCCTGAGAACTCAGAAATCAATTCCAAACGGCCAGTTGTGTGCAAAAAGCACTTATCACTGGAATAAGTCTATAACCTCCTAAGGTTGAGGTTCAATTTCCTAAAGACTTGGCTTTCAACCAAGTTTCTAATTTAGAGATTTTACATCAAAATTGGATCATTTTAAATGGTGAGAGACAGTGGATGTGACTTATACCAAGCCCAAGTGCTCTTTTTTTTTTATTTTGGTGAGGAAGACCAGCCCTGAGCTCACATCTGTTGTCAATCCTCCTCTTTTTGCTGAGGAAGATTGGCCCTGGGCTAACATCGGTGCTCTTCTACTTTATATGTGGGATGCTGCCACAGCACGGCTTGATAAGCGATGTGTTGGTCCATGCCCGGAATCTGAACCTGTGAACCCTGGGCTGCCAAAGCAGAGTGCACGAACTTAACCACTATGCCACCGGGCCGGCCCCCCAAGTGCTTTTGGAGAAAGAACTCTATTCTTGTAACATTATAACTAGCCCTGGATTGGTTAAACTGGCTTGTAGACCATGGAAACAAGGATCATCTGGGAGACAGCCTGGAGAATCAAAAGCAAAATCCAGGTGATGATCACCTGTGGTATCAGCCTGATTGGGGGTAACAGACAGGCAGATCTGTGAGGCCATGAAGCAGATGGGGAAGGAGTGGGGAGAAAATAGAGCAGAGAAGAGGGCCTGAGAAGGCAGGAGGTGGAACCTGGAGAGTCAAGGAAGCTGGCCCAGCTCAGACAACAATCAGTTAAATGCCTTGCCTCTAGCTGTGTATTTTGAGTTGACCCTTTCTTGGTTCATCGACTCCTATGACATGTAAACAAAAATAAACCAAAAGCCTTCCTACTGTCAATGTAGATCTTAGCTCTTTTCTCCCATGTATTTAGTCAATCCTAGTTATTTTTGAAGATGAGAGTAGTTTTACAACCCAGGGAGGTTGGAGGGGATGGGAAGAATGATAAAATTTTCACCTTATGTAAAGGCTTTATTTAATGAGGGGCTAAATACTTGGGTCTGGTCTACATAGTCTAAAAGCTTACTTAGAGTCCTGTTGGGTCACTTATTTGTTTCCAGTGCTCCAATAGTTCATGTGAATTGTTGTGTTTAGTGTGGCTTAAACAAAAACATATACACCACGTACTTCTGCATAAGCAGGTTTTGAAATCAATTTTTGCTAGTGTCTTACTTTCAGATGTATTTATAGACATTTTCTTTAAGGTGTAAAGGCCCCATAGTAAACAAACAGGACAACTGTTAATTTACAGATAGCCATCAACACATTTGGGGATGGAGATCCTGAAGGTTGCCAGAGTTTTCATCGATTTATCCACATACATTACATATTCTCATACAGTTTTGGTTAGAACCACAGTGAGGATCAGCCAATGCCCACTGAGCCAAGAGGGTTTGCAATATAGCAGTTGCAGTGGAAGGGGAGGGACTTACTGGCCTGGCGATTTCCACTCTCCTGTCATTTTGTCTCGTATCATGTGTGGTCATCAGTTCATCATTTCATGAGGATGTCCACGTTGGATGAAAGAGGAGCATCCAGAGAGATTTCATACTTTAGCACAGAAGTACCAGCACTTAATTTCTCACAAAAATAAAATATTTTACAGTGGTTCTACAAGTTCTACAGCCACCACCACATAGTTTGTGTCTGAAAATGCCGTTCAGCCTTAAGGCAATGTCAAAATGGGTCTGTTCTTGGATTTCAGATTCTTTCTTTGGTTTCCGATGAAGCGTGTGGAAACTATTGAAGAAAAGTTACTGGTATCTGACTTTGCATTTTTCACCATAATATATGTACATGTGTGTGATGTGTGAGAGTACGCTTTTTTTCCCCCTGGAATGGAAAAAAGGCACTTAGAGTATAATGAAGTCACTCTCCTGACACCTCTTCACCTCTTCCTGCCATCTGAGCATGAGTGGTTTCATATATCCTCCTCCAGCAATTGACCTTTCCTGGGTCTACCTATTACTTACTAATTTTATTTGTGCCCAGCACCCTTGCCACAAATTTGCTTTTCAAGTAGAAAACAGTAAATATTCCTCTACGATGTTTATTGCTCTGCAAAATGAATGGGCAGAGTTATAAAATATTGCATATCTCACAATGGATTCTTCAGCTGCTCTCTGGAAATTCAGGAGCCTCTACTAGTGCCAAGCTCAATTTCATTTTTCTGTTGTTCAAGTTGTCATATGTTATGAATGGTCCTGTTGGTGATCTTGAACACATTGGCACAGACCTCAAGAATATCCTTTTGGAAAAAAATCAAGACAGGGGATAGCATTTGCAAAAAGAGTCAAAACCAGATGGTTATTAGGCGTCTGTAATTTCCATGACCACCATTCATTCAGTGGGATTTTTTTTGATGGGGAGGTGAGGGATGCCCAGCATCTTTAGCTCTTCATCACTAATATTAATTTGAATGGGTTCTTTACTTCCTTGCAGTTAAATCATTAATAATCATCATGACTTGATCAACTTTGAATTTAATCTTCATTAATATATAAAACTCAAAGAGTAATGTCCTTTGGCTATAAATAGACTATTTCTCTAATTTATCCTTAAAATTGCCTTTCTCCCTTCAGGTTTCTGTGGTCTCCTTAATGCTGAGAAGTAAGTGCCATGGCGTGACTTTGATCAGGGAACATGCATCAGTAACTATTTTGTGACTTTAGCCCCTGCTGTGTTTTATGGGTTGGCCAAAGTTTATCATATAATTTCCACTCCAGGAATTTGCCCCAGTTGCTTGGACTTTGGGGGCAGGGAAGACGGTGTAGTGCTGTGGGGGGGGGGGTGGTGGTGTTATGATAGTTGCATTTTCCTTTGGATTTCTATAGCAAGTGAAGTAGTCTGGTTTGAAATAAGTGCAGGTGTTGCAGGCCACTCCCTTTGCAAACAAGACAGATGAAGATCATTTTGTTGTTTCAGGGAGCTAAGGGCAAGCCTGCATAGGGGAGGACCTGAGAGGCAAGCTGGGCGGACACCTAGGGCCTGGGGCTTCCTGGCAGGCCAGCTCCCTGCAGTGCCTCTGTAGGGAATGGGGCCGGAAGAGGACATAACAGGACTTGAGGACCTTGTCTGTACTAAGAACCACACTAGATAATCCCCTAAGGTTCTTCATCCTTCCTAGAATCCTGAGAGATAATCCTTACTGCTTTTATTTTTCCAGATGGAAGAACTGAGATTACCCAGGATTATATTGCCTATAAGTAAGAGAAAGTGGCAGAATTGGAACCCTTGTTCGCCAAGAATAATCCACTATGGACGCTCTCTTACATGTGCACTCTCTCTCATATGTGTTCTCAGTTCATTTAAATAAGATTTGCAAGGAATTTTTGAGTCAAGTTTCTAATTGCTAAATCATGATGTGAGCACCCAGATCACCACGAATTTCAACTAAACCACTATTCCTCAAAGTGTGGTCCATGGACCACGTACCTTGACGTCACTTGGGGCCCTTGTTGAAATTACGAATTCCTGGGCCCTGCCTCAGACCAACTAGATCAGAAGTTCTGGGTGAGGTGCAGGTATCAGCACTCTGGGAGATTCTGTTGTGCACTAAAATTTGAGAGCCATGCAATACAACCTCTTTAGAGAGCTCCAGTATAAAAAAGGTCTTGGGGATAGGGATGATGAAACTAATATGTCTGCAAGCTGCCAGTTTGTGAATTCCCCCCAAAGAGCGTCTGGTTTTACCTCCTTATTTTACACAAAAGGAAACTGTGGTTTAGAGGGTTTAGGTAACTTGTTAAAATTCTCATGGGTTATTTGTGGTAGGGCAGAGACTAGAACCAGTTTTCTTCTCTCCACACTGTAGCTTGCTGCCTCCAGCCTTTTAAAATCAGCTAATCAAGGAAACTTGGATCCATTTCAATCCTGTCAGTGACCCTCCACTCAACATAAAAGATGAGTCCTGTGAGAACGACCGTTCTGATTCACACTCATTTGAATGTTGAAAAAAAAGTGCATTTCTTCAGAGTTCTCTGTAGGAGGTGGAAAGATTCAATAAGCTAGCTAAAAAGGTTTCCATCTCACACACAGGCGCTCACCACACACACACACACACACCCACCCATACAGCCCGGATCTGTCACAACATGAGGGGAGGGGACTGGCAAACATGCATAATTTATGCAAGATTTTCATGGATTTTTCAGTATTTGGAGCTGATTTCTTAAACTATACATTGAAACTGTTCCATAAAGATTAGGCTGAATTTCACTGTGGCCTCAACAGTGGGAGAATGTGTGTCTCTGGGGTCCATGTACATATTTTCACGTGAGGAATTTTCGCTTTGTGTAATATGGAGGGTCTCACACTATAGTTGGCCTTTTTAGTTTCTAAGGCTGAACACAATTCTGTACAATCCTGGAGAAACAAAGGATGGAAGAGATTGCTTTGGAAAACTATTCAATTCAGTAAAGAAACAAATTCCTGAGTACAATTTACTTGTTTATTATTTACGATTTTTCATAAAAGAGCGCGAAAGATGCTTCTTGGGTGGGGGTCTATGGGGAGGAGACCAAATCCTGTTTGTTCGCATTTTCACTTTGGGTTCCAAGTAACAGGGCTTTTCATAGAAGGCTTGGACCCTGCCTCAAGGTCTTTAGTAATAAATGTGGCTGCTTTGATTTGTTCCCTTAATTATCTCATTTGTAAAAGTCTTCTCTTCCCAGTAAAGATGGTAAACGCCTTTGGACTAGGTCTGCTTTTTGCCTTTTTCTTCTTTATACACCATCATGGTATAGAACTTAATTTTGCTTGATAAATAGTTTTGGGCATGAGAAGAGATATATATTTAGTCTTTCAACACAATATTCTTGAGTGGCTTCTGTGCTCGCTATTACAGTGACACTCCATCCAGATTACTGTATACAATAGGTAGTTTATAGTCAAATATTTATTGCTTTACATAAGGCAGAATGGGTAGTGTTTAATTAGGAGCATGCACTTTGGGATGAGACAGGCTTGAGTTTGAACCCCAGTGATGATTCTTATTGCTCCTTCCGTGATCTTGGGCAAGTTGCTTAACCCCACTCTGCCTTAGTTTTCTCTTCTAGAGTTAATAGTAACTCTCAGCGATGTTGTAAAGATTAAGGAGCAGAATGCATGAGTAAGCACTCAATAAATGACAAGTGCAGTGACTATTATTTGTATTAGCAAGAACAATAACAATAGAAGTAGTTCCATTATTGAAGGGGGTGGTTGTGCTGAATTATCTAAATGCTCATCTCATTTTACTTTTGACCTTTGGAAGGAACAGCTAGGCTTAATTTCTGGGTTTGATTTTTTTTTTTTTTCAGAATTTGGTTTGTTCAGTTCATATCCATATTTTATGATGTTTCCATTTTAGACATATTTTGCCAAGTTGACCAAGTTGAAATTTTGAGCATGGAAGTCTGAAGATGTCTCCTCTTCTGAAAGAATTTTTTTTTTTTAATTTGATGACTGCTTCTTAAGTTTTTGGTCTGAGAAAATGTCAGCATTTCCTTGGCCGTTGGCCCAAATAGACATAATAATAGGAACTGGTAACCGAAAAGAAATGTGGAGTGTGTGAATGAAGAGGTGGTCATCTAGACAGCCCTCCTCTCACAGATGCTCAGGTGCATTCTGGGAAAGTTAACTGAATTCAAAACACTCACCTTGGCAGGGTCACCTTTAAGTGCCAGGCGCAAAACTATAATGAGCTTCCTTTCTCATAATTCTTCTTTTCATGATTTTCTCAGCTGGATTCTTCAAAGGATTATTTGTAAAGACCTTTATGATGTGTTATGATTTAATCAGATGTAGCTCGAATTTCCCAAGATGTGTTAATTATCATCGCTACACAAGTGCAACAGAGGAAGCAAAATGTTTTTCATTTGGGCAGGTTGAGGGTTTGTTTAAAATGTACTTAGGGCCATTAGGATCAAATCAAAATATAGTGCATGGTAATTATGCATGAAATAAAAGATTACCTGCTGTTTAAGTAGCCAGTTTCCTGATAATATTGCAGTGAAGTCTTGAGAGAAAATTGGTTTCCCAATAGCAGCAGATCACCTTATTTAAGGGACAAAGTGAACTGTATTAGATTGAAAAATGAAAAAGAGATAGGGAAAAGAAAAATAGATTTTTATCATCAAAATTATCAGTGGATATTATCTTCAGTCTTAAAGTATTGTTTTAGTCTTTCCCTTGATCAGAATGGAGAATGATTTGTTTGCATTTAGATAGCAGTGGAGTTGTGATATTTCAGATTTGATTAAATACAGGAAAGAATAGATATCTCATGCAGGAAAGGAAAGGCGTATGTTAGCCTTAATATATGAAGCAGTCGAAAGCCTGACTTCAGAAATCAAACAAATCCAGAAGTTGAAACTCAGTCGCTGTGGTTACTAGATGTGTGACCTCCTCCATGTTACTTAACCTCTCTGACCCTCAGTTTCTTTATCGGCAAAATGAGGGTGTTAATATAACAGGCCTTGTTATAAAGATTAGATGAGATAATGTATATAAAGTGCTTAGGCAGACATGTTTATCGTATAGTAGTGATAAATTAACATTAGATGTTATCATGTCAGTCAACTGGGGCTATGGCTAATTAAAGATAGTCTGAATAGTAAGGGGGGGAGTTTTAAACTTTGGAATTCTGAACAGTCATATAATATATGTCAAGTAGAGATCTCATTCTGTGTTGGAATTGGATGCTGCTTTGTGAACTGCGATGATGAGGATGATATGAAGTTTACAACTGTGCTGATGTGCAGAAATTCAGTGTCACCCATTGGGTCTTTTTACCTTTTAAAGAGAATTAAATGACGAAATAGACCTATTTGTGATGATTTGGCTAGCAAAATAGGTGATTTCTGTGAAGATTTTCCTGCCACAGACCTGCCCTTGATAAAGAAGAAATATTTTTCTTGGTTATTCCTCCAATAGGATCTGGACATTGCCCTTTTGTTCGTGGTGGGAGAAGTTTCTAGTTACTCCACATATCTGAACTATCTGTGTGAATAGTTAACACATATTTAGGGTTAAAAATTAACTAGTTACAGAAAGTCCTTTTTTCCCCCTAATTCTGAAAAAGTAGTTTCTTTTTGGGTATTAGAGAAAAAGTTCAAGAGAGTCACTGATTAATA
This sequence comes from Tapirus indicus, assembly GCA_031878705.1. Taxonomy (NCBI): domain Eukaryota; kingdom Metazoa; phylum Chordata; class Mammalia; order Perissodactyla; family Tapiridae; genus Tapirus; species Tapirus indicus. The sequence continues at coordinate 22,560,255 of CM062935.1, forward strand.
TTTATTGATCCTATGACATAGCTGGCAATGTTGTAGTACTTTCACCGTTTTTATCTGACTTAATCAAGGATAACTTGAAGGGAAGAGGAAGAAAAAGATTCTTATTCCATATGTATTAGAAAACTATCCTTTAAGTTCTAAGGATTGTATATGGGCTTCTGAATTGCACGATATCTATCTCCAAGACCTTGAAACTATTTAACCAGAGGCTTCTGACCCCAAAATGCCAGCATCATTTTTGGTGGTCTTTGGAGTTAATTTTCCCTGTATCCATTAAAGAACTAAATAGAGATATTCAGTGCTCTGCCACTGAGGGAGTCCTCGAATTGGCAGCACTAATTTGGCTCCAGGTTGTTAATTGAACAGTAGCAATCAGCCTGTCTGATCTTTAATATTCTAATGCTGCTGACTGACGCTCAGGACATCGGACATTTTGTAATCCACTATGAAATCATTCTGTACTCTAGGTTGAAGAAAAACAACACATCATTTAGACCATGTTTTATTCTTATCCTCAAGTTCCAGAGGATATGCCGGTTGTATCTTTCCATGGTCAAGCTAACTCTCAACACTTCATATTTTAAGCTCAACAAGAAGGATATTGAGAGTAAATTATGGTGAAATCATTTATTTCTGACTCCCTTTTGCTTCATTCGTTTATCCAACAAATACTTACTGAATGCCCACTAGGTGTTAGGAGACATTCTTCTAGACACCTGGAATGTAACAGTGAGTAAAATGAAGACTTCTATTGGTGTGAAATTCACACTCCTCCTGAATGGAGGTTGTTGGGATTCCTTAAGGTGCGCTTTGCCTCCTATGATTGCATTTGGAAAGAAGAATTAAACCAGAAGGCAAAGTACTCTACAAATCATATTTTGTGAATTCACTTGTATTCTCCTGCTCCCCAAAACTACCACACATACACACCTTGGGGGAGGAGGAAATGAAGACAAGATAAAAGTCACGGAACACGGCAGTGTTTGCTATGATCATCCCACGGGTCTGTGTAATTCACTTTCCCAGTCTCAGTAATTGGCATTTTGTAGAACCAGCTTTGACTCTCTTTTTGTTGCCCCCACTGGACAATTGCTCATTTTCCTGGTACCAAAATTGTACCTTTTCCATGAATTCATGATTATGGTAGTTAGTTTTTTCTTTCTTTTTCACATGTAGTACTCTAGAAGCCAGTGTGATAGTTGACCTCAGGGGATCCTTATAAAAACCTAGCAGACAAGAATTATAAGCACTTCATTGGAATTCTACTAATTCTGGATTTCAGATCAGCTGGGAGGGTTGTCTAGACTGAAGCTTATCTTTGCTTTACATTGCTATCTTCAAAGATAATATAAATTAAAAGGATAGAAGGGAAATATTTAAAGTATATAAGTAAACAAATGATAAAAAGCACTGTAATTCCCCAAAGCAGGTTCTTTGAGAATGCACAATGATTTGTACATAAAATTAATATTTCATGTTTTATAGTTTTCACCAGCTTTAATCAGCATAATAATTTAGTCAAAATTATTGAGACTTTCGTCAAATGAAGCTGACTCCCTAGGGGCTGGGAGGGGAGGTGGGTTGCATGTAATAAAAACCATTTGTAATTGGGATAAACGGCCACACACATCATACTCTTGGGAATAAAGTAGTTAGCAGTAGCTAAATTTGATTAGCCACATTTACGGAAGCAATATAAGCAGTCTCTGCTTTTCACAGCATAGATTCCTAGAAAGAAGAGTATTCCAAATGGGTAATGGCTTCCGATAGCCACTGTGCAACCTGCAGTGCATCCTTGTACCAGGAGGTGGCACTTCTTTCAATTCAGGAAGCTGGTCCCCTGACCAAGATTACCTTGTAACTGAATGAGGGAAAACCCAGCAACCAAAAGTGACAGATGAGCACTTTGAGGTGGCACTCTACAAATGGACAAAATTTGAGGCAACGGAAAGAAGGAATTGATTGCCTTGCTAGTTTTTACCCCATGCACTGATCATTCCTAATTAATATCCAAGGCCTTGCTTACCAAAACCAAAGTGATGCAATAAGTTAGTATTGCATCACTAACTTATGAATGATATTTAGTGGGGAATTTGTAGGTCACATAGAGAGTTGGGAGATCTCTAAGACCCCTTTCAACTATGAGATCTGTGGTTCTATACAAGACGACCACAAGGGAGAGAGCTGTTTACACACCATGTTTCAAGGCAGTAACAGCTCAGCCTGCCCCATAAAGGTTCCCTTATAGGTGCATCTTGTTGTAGGGACCTGCAGTTTCTTTTGGATGCTCTCCCGAGAACTATCTTCTGGTGCAAGGCCAATGCTTATTTTCTGTAAGAATATTTGTCCTTAACAGAATACAGCTGAAACTCTCTTTGTATGTGAATTCTTGAAATAAGTGCATGTAAGTTGCATATTTGCAAATAGCATCCAGTTTGAAAAACTCATTTTAAAAGCTTTTAGGGGGTCTGCCTGGTGGCATAGTGGTTAAGTTCCCGTGCTCCACTTTGGCGGCCAGGTTCATAGGTTTGGATCCCGGGCACGGACCCATGCACCACTCATCAAACCATGCCGTGGCAGCCGTCCTACATAAAAAGTGGAGGAAGATGGGCAACGATGGTAGCCCAGGGCCAGTCTTCCTCAGCAAAAAGAGGAGGATTGGCAACAGATGTTAGCTCAGGGCTAATCTTCCTCACCAAAAAAAAAAAAAAAAAAAGCTTTTCTGAATTCACAGATATAGACTCATAAAATGTCAGCTCACCTCATAATGATTCTTTTGGTACATCCAGATTTCTATATCCTGGGTTTGCTCAAATTCACTATAAATCTTAATTGCAAAGCATATTCAAGGCAGTGATTAATGTCGAAGATAACTATTTATCCTCAGGCCTGTATGCTAGGATTCCCACCTTCTCCCCCTCAATTCCATATGCTCCTTCTTTGACATCTGCTTCAAAATCAAGAAATGCTTTGGACAAGTAAATGCCCTGAAATTTGGCCAAAGTTAGAGTCTCCTCAATGTCAAAGCAAATGGCGTTGAGACGATTTCCTCATTAAAAAAAAAAGTATGTGAACGTTGGGCAGAGTATTGCACCTCTCTTGGTTTCCTTTTCTTGCTTCTAGAATCACCAGGGTAAGGGTGGAGTGTAGAACATCTCGGCATATTTCACCACTGTGGAATTCTTCCTCGTTATTATTTGAGAAACAAAGGATTCTTTGTGGCCCTTTAGAGCACTAACACTCGCATAATTTGCCCCAGGCTTCTCATAAGTAGCAGTATCCAAAATTAAATGTCTAATTTCAATGCTTAAACATCCTCTGTCGGGGTGGTATCCAGCATCCTCATTATCACTTCCCCAAGATGGCCGCCTTAGGCAGTCGATTCAGTCAAAACAAAATTGTAATTAAACGCTTTTAGTTTTGCACACCTGCCTTCACATTTTTCCCTATTAGGTATGGTGAAAGTTCCTCACTGCACAGATCTGGGTACTTATGATTATGTACAAAAGAAGTGAATGGTCTGTTTCCTAAGATTCATTCATTTATCTGATTTCTTTTTCTGTTTAATCTCAGTTGAGTAGCTCTAAGATGCGGTGACGGTGGTGGTGAATAATTTGTGTTTGGTTTAGGTGAATAAGAACTGGAAGAGTCCATTAGGTTTGGAGCTTTTTGTAAGTCTTTGAGGAAAGCAAAGGCACAGTGGAGGTAAAACGTTGGGGATGGGTGCATTTAGATTACTTTACCATGAGAAATGCAAATTTTATTCAATTTGCAGATAAATCCATAGCTTACGTTGTATATTTTATTGGGTATTTATTATCTGTACTCACTGTGCTAAATCTAGTGTTCTATCTAATGGTCATAACAACCTTGTGAGGTCTCTTTGAAGCTCAGAGATGTAAAGTAACCTAACCATGATTATAGAGAAAGTAAATGGCAAAACTGGGCTTCTAGGGCAGAGGTGGGATGTGAACTCCGACATCTGGCCTCCTTCAGGTGGGTTCCTAACCTCTAATACCAGGCTCCAATGCCTGATTCAGTGTAGTTTGGACAACTGTATCATGAAAAAAACATGACGATGCATTCTTTATGAGCCTGGGCTCTGGAATCAGATGAACATGGGTTCAATCTCATTCTTTCCTTTACTCTCTCTGACTAATAGTGTTCCCACCTGTGAAATGGGAATAAGGAATAGTTACCATGGAGGGTGGCTGGGAGGTTAAGATAATGCAAGGTGTTTATCTGGCATCTGCATCAAGCTCGTGGTGATGATGACAGTGGAGAAGACAATGACCCAGTTAGATTTGCCCGTTCCTGCCATGGTTATAGCTCTAGAGCGCTTCTGGTAAAGAACACTAGCTAGCAAAGGCACAGAAGGATGAAACATCTTTGTGGGGAACCTGAAGCAGAGTGGAATGATGGGGGCTCCGTGCACAAGGCAGCGATGGGCGAGGCCAGGGAAGGAGGCAGGAGCCTGGGCAGGGCGGGCCTTGTGTGCCAGGCGTGAGAGTTCTGTGTCTCCTCCAGAAAAATGGCCGGCTTGCCCCAGTGAATGCAACTTTCCCAGTATTAGCTCTTCTTAAACCATTCGTGTTCCCTCCCTCCAGGCACAAAGTGTTGCAATTTCCCAGGTGCAAAGTGATGCTAATTGGAGGAGGGGTCAAATATTAGACCTTAGAGTTCATCTCTGGGGCCCTTTAGCTGATAGTCTGCAGCTGATTGTAGAGTTAGAGCTAGAGTCTTGGTTAAAGGGCAGTGACAGGGAATCAAACAATGGAGATAAACTCGTCCTATTGCTGGTTCTCAGTGGCTTCAGACAAGAGACTTGCATGCAGAATAAATGGGAATATTTAATAGAGAAGCCAGAGATTGTAAGTGCAAGACTTGTGGAGGGAAATGATATATTTAGAAAAAAACCAGATCTTTGAATCTATTTTTAAGTGAACAATTTAAACTTCAGTAAATTACTTCTTTTTGACTGGCTGATTTGAAAAAAGTGTCCAGTTCTACTCGTAGGGAATAAACCTGGTGGACGTGGGTACGTAGTTAAATGCTCAATAAATATTTGCTAACAAATGGACTCAAAGATTATTGTGAGTTTAGTTAATTATTGTTATTGTCATTTTAATTTGGAAAGCAAGTAAGCAGCCTAATAATTATATTAGAATTAGCCATTTAAATAGAAGGAATTAAATAGTGTCTCCATTAGCTAACTGTTGGGGAGGAGAGGTGGTGATTTGCGTTTAATTCAAGTTTGAGACACGCACTTGACACAGGTTTGGTTCTTTTTGGAAGTTAAGTTTTTGTAGGTTTAGGATCCTATATGGAACTGTGATGACATTTCTCTGTAGATTTCATTTCTCGGGCCCTAGCTACACATTCTGGTAGTATTTCTTACTACTTTTTCTCAACTTTTATTCTTCTGTGTTCTTTAACGTCTGGAGATTGGACTATTGCTCACAAAGCACTTTGCACTTGAGAAAAGCCTTGAGGGATTCCCCTTCTGCTTTAACTTAGTCTCCATTTCAATGAGTCTCTAAACCTTTGAAAATAAGGTGCACCTATTAAGGAGACTTATTAACAAGAGCTCTTGAGGTGGTGTTTGGTTTTATTAAAGGACTTAGAAGATGTCTCCTTCCTTCCCTTTCCAAAATAACCACTGAGTTCCTCCTTTACCAGTCTTCTTATTTTCAGAGTGAGCTGATGTGATAGTTGGTTAAGATCATTTCAGTATCTAATGGTGATTTCTAAGGAACCCCACTTTAACAGAAACATAGTTAAGTATTTTCAGCTGCACAGATGTGCTTTCAACTTTGAGCTGGAAATGAGCATTTTTATCTTCTTTGGACACTGGGCAAAGAGAGAAGGGAAAGAATGAACTTTTTACACTCCCTCTACCTCAACCCCTCCATTAAAAACTAAAAAGCAAGTACAAATAGACTCACATTCCTTGAAAGTCTGCGGCGTGCCATTAAAATGTCTCATACCTTTGCTCTGAGGGCATAAGCAGGACAGGGTTTTGCTATTTTGAAGACTTAATCTGGGGGGACCTTGAGGAGTTTGAATTTCTATATCCACTTCCACACGCAGATGCACACACACACGCACACGTAACTGTCTTGGTCAAATCCCCAGTCCTCTTCAGATAAGATTAGGAGTCTGCAGACACAATTTTACAGTCAGACAGTCCTGATGAGAATGACGCACGGGTCCTGTCGGGAACTTGCTCCCTTTTCCCTTCTAAGGAAAGTTGGATTTTTCATTCCACAACTTTGGTAATAGTTCAGTCCAGAGTCATGGATTGGTAGAAGTGTATTGGATCCCTGGTCTTCCAGGGAAGGAAACTGAGGCCCATTGAGTGGAAGGGCAGGGCCCTGTGCCAAGGCTTCCTCGTTTCCTGTTTCAGGGTTTGTCTACCATTTAAGGCCCCTGTAGAGAACGGCCTGCAGCTGGGGAAGAGCATCCTTTCTGCTCTGGAGAGGGGGCAGCACAAACCCACTGGCATTCGAGGACTTATCGGCTGTTTATTAAAGGCCCTGGCATCTCTTTAGACAGTTTAATTTAGTGGCACTGTTTTGCTGGCTAAATAGCTTGCAACTTTGTCAAAAGTAATGCATTTGACCAATTCCCTGCTTTTACCTTGGTATCTTCGCCGTCTTCGAAAAGCATCAGCAATAATGAGGTGATGCAGATACTCTTAAAACATTCACATGTGGGATTTTCTGCTGTTCATATTTCTTATGGTTTCTCTGCACTTTTAAGACTCTCCCCCTTGGTTTGTGTATAACTCTGTGTGGCTGTGAACACAGTGTTGTTGCTGAGGCACAACGCAAGGAGAACCACTTTTCCGGAACTGTCAGATGGTTCAAGTTATAAAGGACATTAGGACTGTGTTGTTACAGCCCAGGAAAAGTGAAACAGTGTGTTTCAAACTTGCCACTTCATTTAGCAGGGTAGAAATTGCCTGGGTGGTAGGACTGAATTCAGCAGAACACTTTCCAGTTCCCAGCTGGAGGTGCCTTCCCCATGGAGGCAGGGATTGTGAGCCTGCTGTGCAGTGTATTTCTGCCCCCAAGCCCTCGTCTTGCTCTCTTCTCTTCCCTCACTGAGAACAAATGCCCACTGGTGAGGAAACCTAGCTTGGAATGCCCATTGCCTCATGCTTTAGAATCTTAAGGTGACAAAGCAAAGGTAGTCCTTCTCTGTTTTAAAATACTTCCTCGGAATCATTTGTGCCTGCTCATAGCATGGGAGTTGGGGTCTTCCAACAGTAGTAAGGAAATAACTATTCTTACTTTTTGTTTTGCTATTTAAAAAAAATCCATACTTATCACTTTGGGACCCTTTTCTGTATGTCATTATTTATTAAAAATCACACTTAAAAGTAGTGCAGAAGGTTCAGATTATCTCTAAACAAACTGCAGATATCCTAAAATCATTGTGATATAGCTTTTAAATTTGTTGCTTTTGTTGTTGTTATTTTAAGATTCCATCTTCTTTGAGTATTGTTTATGATAATGAGAGAACGAGTCTTGCCCAGGGTACACTTGGGACGGAACGTTGTTCCAGGGGAGGCTGGGTTGGGTGGTGGTATGCTATTGGTAGCACATTTGTTTTAAGTAATTCACAGATGCAGAGAGTTTGCAGAGCAGAAATGACGTTTTGAATTATAACCCTGCTGAGCACTGGTGGGATTTCAAGTAATGCTCCAGATTCAGGCCTGGGTTTGAACCTCCGTTCAGTTCATTGTATCATTTAGCAAAGATGTGTGTTAATCTGCCTAACCAGAAACACAGTGGTGGGAGAGCTTCCGAGTTGGTTCATTCCATGGCTTAGGCACATCCGTGGGATTCCAGGTGCTTTGCACCTTTCCACTCTGCCATCTCAGCACACCAGTTTTGGTCACGAGCTGATTCTTTTCATCACATCAGGGCATGGCGACTTCTAGAGGAAGTCTCCTCTTAGGAGCAGGGAGACCTTTCCTGGAACCCTTCCTCTCAGCTTTATTTACTGGAGAGCAGGAGGGCAGCGCCATGACAGGAGCTGTCCTCTGAGGGGGTTACAGCTGGACCTGGGGTTAGTCGTCCTTGAAGCAAATGGCCCTGGGAAGAGAGTAGATACACAGTGGAGATTCTTCTAGAAATGAGGATCAAGGCCAGAAATGGATGTTGGAGTGAAAAATCAAGATGCTTACCACAGCTCGTTTCCTCAGTTGTAAAATGAGGATAATGATAGGACTTTAAGTATTATTCTAAGAATCGGCTGAGTTAACACACACACAGCACCTAAGCGAGTGCCAGGCACGTAATAAATAGTCAATAAATGGTAGCTACTATTATTACATTATTGAAAGCACTGTAGTCCATTGGTCTTATAATAAGTGTTAGATTAAAAAAATGGGAGGGGTGAGAAAACAGTTTTGGAGTGATCCAACCACATGGCTGCATAAGGAACTGTAGTCTGAACTGGAGGCAAAGGTGTCATCCGGTCTTCATAATTTGGGGCTGGTCGTTTGGCACATTGAGCCATAAGCATTTGAGGCTTTCAAGATGGCATTGTCATCAAAAGTGTGGCCCTGCCAGACAGATGAGCGCTGGGAGGAGCAGAGAGAGCAGAGCAACTGAGAGAGAACTCAGAGCGTTGATTAGGGTTCCCAGTACTGGAAAAAACAGAATCATGGGCGCAGAATGACTATTTCTCCCATCATCTGGGGACCCAGGCACAGTTATGCTAGCTGGATGGTTTTGTGAGGACAGATTAAAGCAGCAATACATATATTTGTATAGCTTAGCTAAGTGACAGCTGAGGGGCCAGCTGGGTTAGAGCTCCAAGTAAGATAATAGTCTACGAAATCCCTGGAAGGCTTGAGAAACCATAGAAGGAGTTGTTATATGGGGCACAGTAGGGAAAGTGGGTGAAAAGAAGAAAGGCAAATTAATTAAAATACACATCCTTGGCAGTATCAAAACTACTACATACTTGGTTTTCTAACTATATTATTCACTCATTTACTAAACATGGCTTGTAATATGTCAGTCGATGAATAACCTTTGTGTTACTATAAAACTGATGAACCTCTTTGATGCACACAAATCCATCTTCTGTAGCTTACTGTGCATTTAAGCCAGTACAGAATTGAAAGTGGGGGGAAAGGATACTGAGGCTTTATTATGGAAAGTCTTCTCACCCACATTTTTTTGAGAGTTGATTTTTGTTTTCCTGCTGAATTATAGATTCCTTTAAGGAATGATGTCATCCTCATCTTTCCATCTCCACTCTTTAGCAGAGTTCCTGGAATGAAGGACTTACTCTGTAAATGTTTGCTGAGTAGGCCTTGAACAAGTGAACCAACTATATTTTAGTGGTAATAGGACACTAATTCTGTATTTAAATAACATTTTAGTAGTTCCTACTTTATTACCTATACAACTAATGCATGTGCTACTTCATAAAGACAGAATGTGGCGATGTGTATTAAAAAAAAAAAAAAAGGATTCTTTAAGACTGACTTGTAGTTATCCTAGGATGGTCCCCAAAGAAGCTCCATGGGAAGCTACCAGGAGGCACGTTTTTATGCGTTCCGATACTAATAATTTCTGTTATTGATTTAATTTACTCTTATCTTAGATAAGGTCCAAACCCTCTAGACCAGGGGTCAGCAAGCTTTTTCCTTTAATAAGCCAGATAGTAAATTTGTTTGGTTTTGTGAGCCATATGGTCTCTGTCATAACCATTCAATTCTGCCATTGTAGCATGAAAATAGCCATAGATAATAGTTAAATGAATGAGCGTGGCTGTGTTCCAATAAAACTATTTATGAACACTGAAATTTGAATTTGATATATTTTTCTTTTTTTGATCCTTTTCCAACCATTTAAAAATATAAAAATTATTCTTAGCTTGCAGGATGTACCAAAACAGGCAGCAGACCAGATTTGGCCATGGCTGTACTTTGCAGACCTCTGATGTAGACCGAGTTAACTAAGTGTGCTGTCAGCAGAGGAAGTGGTCTATATGAAGAGCATAATTTAAAAAAATCAGGACTAGGCAGAAGAACGGCTCGTATGTAGCCATTTGCATATACCTCCGTTACGGTCACAATTCCACTGGTTCTTGTTGTTTGTCTTTTTCTGTAGACAGCAGGTACCGCAGTGAGGGCAGAGTCCTGGCTCATTCTTCCCCATATTCTGAGGGTACAGTGCCTATGAATGAACAAACTGAAGAATAAAAGAATCAATCAAATTTACATGTCACAATAGGTGCTTGTGGTTACGAATTATAAAGGAGGACATTTTTTTGAGAAACACAAAAATGTCTAGAGACACAGGACATCATAAATAGGTTTTGTATAACATCTGGAAGAGTGACTAGTGAAGGAGGGCTGTTTTAAGTAGGGAAATATGCAAATCATTTTAGAAACATTTCCATTCCTACTGACTCTGGGTTGCCACGGAATTTTCGTTCTTCCCTTAAAATGATTGGTCATAATCATAGTTTAAAATGCTACCTTTCCTCCTACTTTCTGCTTTTACAGAGGAACTTAACTCTCAGAGAAGGTCTTCATAAGGAAATGACCTCAAATAGGATTAGATTTTTCAACTAGGAACCATCTTTTCATGTATATTGATGCTTTTATTTCTGACGTTGATTTAATTTACCCTTATTCTGGGGCCAGCCCAGTGGCATAGTGGTTAAGTTCGCATGCTCTGCTTTGGCCACCCGGGGTTTGCAGGTTTGAATTCTGGGTGTGGACTGATGCACCACTCATCAAGCCATGCTGTGGTGGCGTCCCACATACAAAAACGGAGGAAGATGGGCACAGACGTTAGCTCAGGGCCAATCCTCTTCAGCAAAAAGAGGAGGATTGGCAATAGATGTTAGCTCAGGGCCAGTCTTTCTCACAAAAAATAAAAAATAATAAAAGTAATTTACTCTTATCCTAATTAAGGTCCAAAATTCAATAAGGCTCCCCTCCAAAATACAAATTGCACCCTTTGTTTAAAAGTAAACAAACCCACACTTTTTCTTTTTTCATTTTTGTTTCCCCATGGATATAGTGTAGAAAGCCAATAAAATCCTCCTATTAAACATATGATAAGGGGCTATGCTCAGTCTAGTTAAAGATCTGGGCTGGTTTCCACTAAAACAATCAAGGTGAATTTGGATGTTATCTTTGAGAACAATTCATAGGCCATCCCTTTAATGTTCCAATATACTGATTTTTAGCCTCTTTCTCTGCCTGTCTTTTCATCCCATTTCTTACCCCACAGTGCTCATCCCTGGTTCTATCAGGTTAAACTGCTGTAAGCCCCAAAGGGACGATTTGAACTTGCCCGTGATGCTGGCACAAAACAGCTTTTCTTCCTATTATGGCCACTTTCATTTAGCTGTTGTGTTGTCATATTTTGACAAAGTAAAGATTCATTGTGGCAGGAGCTTAAGTAAACAGGAATTGGACTCATACCCTATTTCCAGGAAAAATGGGAACAGCAGGCATTATCTGATATAATTAAAGTGTGTTGAACCCTGAACAAAGTATTCACTGTAAACCCCCGTTTGGCCTTTGCAACCGGCTGGCTTAGAATTGGTTATATGAATTACCTACTGGTTGGAAGGTCTGTGGCCTCTTCCAGGACGTGTTGTAGATTTTATGGGAGGCTACTAGAGATTTCCTTGGTAGTAATTTTAGAAGGATTTTCAGATGCCGCCTAGTCTCCCCTCTCTGAGCCCTGGTTACTTTGTCTACAAAATGGACATAATCTCATTTCCCATGTGGGATTGCTGTTGCCCTTAAAAGAAGTATTTTAAGTACAGTACTTAGCACAGTTTCTCAGATAAGCAGATCCTCAAGAATGAGTGACTGTTACCTATTCTTCTCTCTTTCCTTTTTTAAACATCCCCCCAAAAGTCTTAATTAGTGAAAGGTCTCTTTCGTCGCAGGATGAAATCTTTACCATATAACCTACTTCCTATTTTATATTATTGGGGATTTTATCATATTATTATTTATGTATGAAATAGTTAAGCTGTAATCTGAAACCATTTATTTTGTAATGTTTTTCACAAATGGCTCATAAGCAAGCCTGAAATAACTTCCAAATGTTTTAATTTTTCTGCCTTGATACTTGTGTCATTAATATATACACAATTTTTTAAAAAGTTGCTGACTTTAAATTTTAGGTTAACCTGCAAATTATAAATATGTCAGCTATCTTTTTGGTCCACTGTGATTTTTCTAATGCTTTCAAATATTTCTAAAGCTTTAAGTGTGTAGGCTTATGATGGATCCATTGACTTCAAGTGGATATTTTTTATTCAATCTAAATGTATTAAGCCAGTTTCAACTGCTTTTTTTTTTTAATCTAGCTGAATTTTTTCTTTCTGCCTAGGATGATCCTATAAACAAATTGCTGACATATTTAAAATAATAAGGATTAGAAAAATTAATTGGAAATTTGCAGAATCATCTGGTTCTGAGGGTGAGAATGAGAGTTTGGGATATTTGTCTCCCAAGGATACATTGACCTATCTCTTAAACACACTTAACAAAGAATATTAGCGTCATTAGACAACAACATTTAAGATTCAGGCTATCCGCCCTTCCAGTTCCAAGTTGGAATAGAGTTGTTTTCCACTGGGGAATAATTTGTCTCTATTAATTGAGAACAAATGTGCATGGGCGTTGTAATTACACAGTAAATTAGGAGAATTTAAGATGCAGAATATGTGAAAGCCAAGAATTCAAAACCTGCAACTCAAAAACACAAGTGGATTAAACAGGGAAAATATCTCGGCGTATGAGTGCAAGCAGGTCCCAAGATAAAGAAAGAAAAAAACAAGAGCAAGACAAATTACTAGGGTTTTTCTAAAGCTCCTTTCAAGCAGAACGATTCTGATTTATGGTTACAAGCCATTGTTGGCTGAACATGGCAGGTGGGAGAAGCCATATTCATTAGGTTACTCCAAGATGTCTGGCTTCAACGGGTGGCCTTTTATGCATTCACTGAAGAATAAATATTCGGGATTTCTTATGTGAATTTAAACTTTACAGAGAACTCCCATAGCAAGTATTTAGTCTAGGTTCATGGAATCCTGAGGGTATATGCAAAATTATATGATTATGAGCTTATGTGAGGAAAAGGTCTAGAACTTTCCTTAGATTCTCACTGGAGTCCCTGATCCTAAAACAGGAATTCAAAGCTCTTGTTTGAGCAATGTGGACGTTTGTTGACTTTGTTCTCTGTCATTTAAGATTAACTAAAGTTGCTTTCTCATAAACTGTTATAGCCGCTTTTTTTTTTAAGGTGAGGAGAGTTAGAATGACTTTTTTTCCCTATCCCACTGTGGCTGCCTGAATGCTTTCAACCAAATTTGGTGCTTTCTAGCAAGACCAACCTATTTGTCACTAGTTCAGAGCATTCTTCTCTAACTCCTTTTACTATATACGTATTTAGGTATCCCTTTTTATTCTTTTCTTTAAATTGCCCTGAGCATATAAGTGTTTCTTGTAATCTACCTTAAATCCTTTTTGGAAGCAGGTGGGATATAAATAAAATGCATGCCTCCCCAAGATCTGAGTGCTAGTTGATTGATTCCGGAGTGAGGGGGGTAGAGATGTAGGTATTCCCTCAACCATCACGGGGGACAGGAAAAGAGCCTTCAAGTGTTTGTTCTACTGATGGCAGCTGGGAAACGTCCTCTTCAAATGAGAGGCCCAGGAAGGGAGGAATGGGGACTTTGGCTGACCTCCGAAGTGAAACTAAGATAATTTCTGCCTTCCTAGTACTACTTTAGGCTAATTACTCAGATATAATTACTTACACTCTGTTTTTATGCTTCCACGAGGGTTGTGTCCTTGTTTTTGCTGGTTTGTCTTGATCCCCCAGTCGACTTTGAGCTCCTTAAGAACGACGGCAATCACTCCCTATTTATCGATTGTTCTTTGGGCCATGCTTCCCACGTAGTAGTAGGCAAGAATGCGATTTAAATTAACGATTAAGACATTAATTTCCCATTGTTGCAAGTTAACTTTTGACTTTCCCACCCAGGAACCTAACACTGCTTTGAGGAGGATCCCAAAGTGAACCCCATGGGGTTGTTTGTGGTGAAAGTGCCATCAACTTCTGGAAAGTTTCAGACCTTAGTGATGATTTGTGGTTTCCTAAGACAATTTGCTGGGCCAGCACTTAAGAGATAAACGTTTCCTTTAGATAGACGTGATCAAGTTTAATTCATAGTAGCTGATCCCTGAAAATAAGGTGCAGTTATGTATTTTTCATATAAACATTATCTCAAAAAAAATTAAAAAGTGAAAGGTGACTTGGGATAAATGTCAAGTATAATTTATGTGTTTGAACCGTGAACTAACTGCTAGATCTTTAGGCCACTGAAATACATGAACTACATGAAATACAGAACATGTTACCCCTCTGTAACTGGGCAAGTGTATTTACCCACAAGAGTGACTTATTTCCTAGTGTATGTGGGTTAAGCACATCTGTGTATAATCATGTCTGCCCTTTCCTCTCAAATCTGAAGTGGAATTAATAACTTATTATGGTCTCTTTAAACAAGACAGGACAGATCTCTGCTTAAAGCTTAGGAGGTTCCTTTATAACAGTTCTTGGCTCAGGTAGCCCATATACTTCTCCAAAATACGTCCCATAAATGTCATGAAACTGGCCTCAAAGTCATCCACAATTTCCTCGTGAAATGCTGATGAAGCAACTGGAAGAAGGAAGAAGGAAGCATTCTCAAGGAGGAGCCAGAAGTCAATGCTTTTTCATTTCCCATGTAAGTTTCACTTTCCCCAAAGAGGATGGTGGAAAATCCCTCAGGACAGTGCCAGGTGGCCAAAGGGCCAATGGTGAAGTCACCCTGGGAACATGAGAAGTTAATCATTAAGAAGCCATAGGCCTCCCACCCTCCCCTGGATCAATGCCTGTTGTTTGCTGAAACAAGCCTGCAAGCCTGATCCTGGTCCTCCTGCCTAGGATCTGCTCCATTGTTGACGAAGCTTTTCTTCTGCTTTCCCTGCGATCCCAAGTTACGTGCTGGCTCCTGTGGCTTGTTCCACACCCTGGTTGTGTCTCGGCAGGCCCTGGCCTGTCTCTACCTCCCTTCCGTGTGACCGGCTTCAGGAACAGGCCCTGAGGGTGCTGGGATAGAGCACCACACAGCGTTTATGTAGGGCTTTCCTGTGCGCCAAGCACTTTGCGTTCCCTTTTATTGGTTCTCACTCACAGCAATTGTGTAAAAAGAAAAATCATCACTCGGGTTTTAACACCAAAGGGGAAACTGAGACAGACAAGTCAAATGTGCCTCACTAACAAGTCCAGATTAAAATGAACACCCTTTAAACCCCAATCATACTTTTTTATGTTTGAGTCCAGTTTTCTCAAACATAGTATAGGAATCTTATAGACGTCAGATATTCTGTAACTCTAGAATCTCATGGAAAAGTCTAACATCTAAAAGAGGAGGGAGGGGGCCGGCCCAGTGGCGCAGCGGTTTAGTTCGCGCTTGGCAGCCCCAGGTTCGCGGGTTCAGATCCCGGGCGCCCACCGACACACTGCTTGTCAGCCATGCCGTGGCGGCGTCCCATATAAAGTAGAGGAAGATGGGCACGGATGTTAGCCCAGGGCCAGTCTTCCTCAACAAAAAGAGGAGTATTGGCAATGGATGTTAGCTCAGGGCTGGTCTTCCTCACCAAAAAAAATAAAATAAAATAAAAGAGGAGGGTGTGGTTCCCCAGATCCATTAAACTTGGCCCCCTCTGTCCAAATGGCCTCTGAGGGGCTCCATGGAGTCCAGCTTGGGAAAATCTCCCGGATCCCTAAGTGCTAAAATGAAGCCTCACAGAGGGAAGGCCTAATGGTTTGACTGAGGAAACATAGTATATGGGGGGATGGGAGCTCCGGCATCCGTTCCTAACTTTGCCAACTTGCTAATTGTGTGGTCTCAGTTACTTAACCTCTCTAAGCCTCAGTTTCCTCATCAATAAAGTGGGGACAATAAATCTGTTTTATAGCACTGCACATAGGCCTGGTCCATAGAAGTGCTTGGTAAGTTATGGCAATGTTAGTTTCATTATTAAAAAAAATCAACAATTGTACTTTGACTTGGGGGGAGTAGGTTTAAAAATAGAAATAGCATCAGTAAGAAAAATTGCCTATTCTCTTAATATGTGTATTCTTCCTTAGTAGGTATTCCAGTTGTGATCTGAGTGTTTCCAACTTAAAAGTCTTGGAGTGATTCTGTCTTAAAACCTATTGTGTGTGTCTTTTTTTTTTTTTTTGGTGAGGAAGATTGGGCCCGAGTTAACATCTGTTGCAGTCTTCCTCTTTTTGCTTGAGGAAGATTGGCCCTGAGCTAACATCTGTGCCCATCCTCCTCTACTTTGTATATGGGACGCTGCCACAGCACGGTTTAATGAGTGGTGTAGGTCCACGCCCTGGATCCAAACCTGTGAACGCGGGCCACCAAAGCAGAGTGCGCTGGCGTGCTGAACTTAACCACTACGCCACTGGGCTGGCCCCAGCTGTGTGTCATTTTTAAGTAGCATCCTGTGTGCATGGTTTAGTTGTAGCAGAGCCAAGCTGTTATCTAATGAATTTTCACTTTTTCACATTCATCCAGTGGGAAAGAAAACGAAATCCATAGCCCTAAAGAGTAGCAAGAGAACAGTTGAAAGTAACTGAGTGCTGGAGGACAGCATACTAACTTGGGGCGTTATACTCCCTGCACCCATCTGCCTTCCCTGGGGTTAAAGGAATAATTGGGGAAGATCAACCAACTAAAAACAACCACAGCCTCCTGATCTCCCTTATATCTATTGAACAGAAGTGAAGAGAGTTTCTGAGAAAGGTGATTGGAACTGAAGAGTCAGCAGAGAATGGGACAGTCACCCAAGGAACAGACAGTGGGGGTGAAGTCATACAGTTTACTGAGGTTCGCTAGGGTACCTGCTGGGGCCCTGGCATGTTCTACACTGCAGTCAGAGCAGGGTGATACTAGCAGATGGAGGGCTAAGCGCCAGCTGACTCTCAAAGGAAATGGGGTTACCATACCCTAGCTACCACCTCCTGGCCCATGGGAGGTTATTTCACGTGGCAACTTCGAAACAAAATACACACATTATTACACATGTAATAAATGTCAGTGGTAAAGATAAAAACTACTCATAATTCTACCTCTCAGATACTCCTGTTGATTGTGATCTGTGTGCCCATATACAGATACATACACCGTACACGTGTGCACACACACACACACATACTCCCTTTTGCAAGAATATCCTCACTGCTTCCTAACATGCTTCTTTCACCCAATAGTCTACTATAAGCAGTTTTCCATTCTAGTAAATATACTTCTATAAACATAATTTTTTTGTATGTGGCTTTGTAGTATTCCTTGGCATAGATGAACTATCATTTATTTGTCAAATTACTTATTGCTGGTCATTTGGTTGTTTGCAATATGCATTGTTATAGTCAGTGCTGTGATTATAATAAACATAGCCGTTTCTTTA
Organism: Tapirus indicus; assembly: GCA_031878705.1. Classification (NCBI taxonomy): domain Eukaryota; kingdom Metazoa; phylum Chordata; class Mammalia; order Perissodactyla; family Tapiridae; genus Tapirus; species Tapirus indicus. The sequence continues at coordinate 22,577,785 of CM062935.1, forward strand.
CAGACGTCCTTGGGTATTTCCATAGGACAAATAGTCAAACTTCCTTCCACAAAAGACCTCCCAATTCACTTTCTGACCAACAGTTTATGTGTCAATTTACCTCTACCCTTGCCAATATCAGGTAATTATTTTAAGAAAAATAATTTTCTTGCCAATAGAAAAGATACCTTGCTTTAATTTGTACATTTGTGATTAAGAGTGAGGTTGCAAATCTTTTCATATATTTATTGACCATAAGCATTTTTTTCTTTTATGAAGTGCCTGCTGATGTCCTTCCCTAATTTTCTATTATGGTGGCTCTATTTTTCTTATAAGAACTCTTTACATATTCAATCTATTATCTCATTGTTGGTTATAAATACCGGCAGAATTTCCTGATGACAAGGAGATGCTTTTCCAGGAAAGAGAACATCCTGGGCACAGTATGATCCTCCATAAGCAGGAGAAAAAGAAAACCCAAGTACAGCAGACTCCTTGGTTCTTTTATAAACAGGAAGCTGTACTTTGGGGGCTGTTTAGGGATTGGTTGACATAAAGAGGGTTTGCTTCTAAGTTAGTATTTCAGTATTGCAGTTATGTGTGCTCAACTGATGTATTTGTGAGAAGACAATCAGTTACTCATTAGACAATCAGTTACTCATTAGAACATTATGATTCTAGACCTGTACCTTTTAATAAAGGAGTCAGAGGGAGCTATATCTACAAAGCAGTTGGAGTCTAGTGTCAGGGTATTCATAGTTTAAATCTGGATGGTTCAGGGTAGGATGTCATGTTTACATTAAAGATTTAAACAAAACCACTTTTAAAAATTGCCTAAATAAATGCTTCCTTAGAAAATACTCAGAAAAGAAGAAAATAGTTAGGCTTTCTAGTTAAACTGCTTAGGGCTTCTGCATGAATATTTTCACAAATTCACATTTAAGAGAGCTGCTAAAAACTTAGATCTGGAGGCCGGCCCAGTCGCATAATGATTAAGTTCGTGTGCTCCGCTTCGGTAGCCTGGGGTTTGTGGGTTCGGGTCCTGGGTACGGACCTACACCACTCGGCAGCCATGCTGTGGTAGCATCCCACATACAAAATAGAGGAAGATTGGCACAGATGTTGGCTCAGGGATAATCTTCCTCAAGCAAAAAGATTGGCAACAGATGTTAGCTTAGGGCCAATATTCCTCACTGGAAAAAGGAAAAAGATCGGAACTATCTTGTTTAAGCATAAATGTGTATGTCGACTGTAGATTGGAAAGCATCTTGGTAATCACTGGAGAGCTTCTAACCCAGTGATCTCATGTTACAGTGATCAGCGAACCTAGGGAAGCTCCATTTTTCCCCAGAATCTCTTGACTGCTATATGCCAGGGCTGGGAGTAGACCCCAGGCTGTCTGACTTTTTATTATATGTAAATTTTACTACATCAGCAGAACTTGGTGGGTTTTTGAATGTAGAAGTTTTATTATTTGCTCATACCAGCCACTGTGCTAGGTTCTGAGGATATAAAAGACATGGGCCAGGTCTGCTTCTGCCTGGTGCCGTTACAGTCACAGAAGGAAAGAGGAAAGACCTAGAACAGTTATGGTAAATAAATGCCTCAAGTATACAGGAGTGATTATGGTCTGTGCACAAGGGGACAGAGTGGTTGCAGAGAAAGGTGTGATTCATTTGGGGCCTAGACTTAATAGAAGGAGTAAACCTTGAGCTGAGTTTAAAGAGGTGAGGAATTGGGGTTTAATAGATCAATGTGTCCTCCATGTTAAAATTAATGAGTTTGGGCATTAAGAAGGCAGCATGAGATGGCGGAAAGATCAAGGTTTTGGAAACAGTGCGCCCTGTTTGTGTCATGGCCCCTTGGACGGTTTATTTACTTTCTCTGAGCCTCAGTTGTCCCATCTGGAAATAGGACGACAATATGTAGCGAATGTATAGAAATCGGATTGTGGAATTAGCACAGTGCCTGGCAGGGTAAATGGCAAGCAGAAGCAGTGGATAGTGACAGTGGTGGCATTGACAGTGTGGAGTGACACAGTGGGAGGGGCGAGGGCTGTTCAGCCTCTTCGACATTTCTCACATATGTTGTAAATTGGTTGGTGTGAGGCTTGAAGTTGTGATTTCTCCCCTGTGTTTTCATTATAAAATGAGTGGTCACTTGAAGAAAAGGGACAGTGAGTTTTGTGTTTGCAGGTTTCTGAAGGACCCATTCTGGAATAATGAAGGATTTAGTACGAGGGTGTGAAATGTATAAGAACAGAGCCCTTCTGTGCCAACCCTCTTAGGAGGCGTGTATGGGGTTTGGGCTGAAAAGGTTCATTCACGATCAGCCCTTTCTTCACTGTGTGTGGCGAAAGACTGGGTTTGCTGCTGTAGTGACTAGTTTGCAAGGCGTGTTGCTTTTTCTCCAGCTGCCCCTTTTGCATCCAACCTCTTTCCCGGTCCCGTTGTCACTGTCCGGAGCCTTACTGGAGTTTGCCCAGACCACCTGTTTTTTTAAATGATGAGCCTAGACCAAGGTGTTTTCTCCCCTCCATATGTAATATTAGCTGAGTTCCAGCTTTCAAATTTTGCAAGTTAGACACTCTGATTTCCCTCTCCTCCTCTAAAACTTTCTCGTGGCTTTGCATTGACTACATAATAAAACTCAACATCTTAACATGGCGTTTGATAGACCACCTGTATTCATCAGATGGTCTGGTGAATCCAGGAGCTGACATCCATGACATCCACGCCTGGACCCCTTGCACATGACGGTCTCTCTTCCTTGGTTGCTGCTCCTCGTCTTGCCCACTATAGTGAGTAGGGTTCCCCAGAGTCAGGGCCTGAGATGGGGATTCTAGGGCAAGTGATTTATTGAGAGAATATTCTTTATGGAAACCAGTAAAGGCAAGAGGGAAGCAGGATAGGGGAGGGCAAGAAGCTGGACAAAGGTGTGGGTTCAGCTGAAGACTAACCATGGCCTGGGAAGCTCTGCAGTGTAATGGCCCCACAGAGTTGTTGCACCTGAGGCTAGAAGGCCTTTAGACCCCCATATCCATCAGTCATTGGCTGCAGGCTACCCTCTGGGTGGGGAGGTAACCACCCAGGCATTTCCCCTGGAGGTGGCACTTGTAGCCCCAGCTACCAGGGCAGTTCTCTGGAAACATTAGCAGCTAATACTCACCACACTGGGGGCTGACTGCACTGGCCCAGTAAAGGGGAACTGGGGAGGATACCAGCAGCTTCCACTGTACCCACCATTCGAACTCCTACTGATCCTTCAAAACCCAGATAGATTCCACTATGTGAAGCTTTCCCCAGCCCATTAATTAATTCTGAATTAATGATGTTATCGTCTCTGTTCTTTCTTGTCAAGATCTACCTTGTATCACTGTGGAATTGGATTAATTTGGGGCTCTCTGTTAGACTAATGAGTTTCTTCTTGAGGGCATGGTATGTTTTAATGAACCTTTAAATAGCTACTCCCCAGACCACAGGACTGTCCCTATGCAGCTATTTATATTTAGTAAAGGTCCTTTGAATTGAAATGAGCTGGAACATTCTTCCAGTCTGCCTAGTGCTTTGGCCCCAAAGGAATATCCTTCCAAGATTTCCCAATTTGAGGACTCTTCAGGAATGACAGCTCATAGTGCTGCCCTTTTCTACGCAGAATTGCATAGCCATTGAGACTGTACAACCCTATCTAGGTTTTTTTGAGGGCGGCTAGCATTTTTCTTCCACCTCCCCCTGAATGTCACCCTCCTTTATCACCAGTTAGCCCCGGCAGGTAGCCTGCTGTCATCTGATGCCTGCATGGGCTTGGCCCCAGGGAAATGAGTTGAAATAAGCATCTCTTCTTGCGCCACAAGAAAAGAAGTGTGTAGGGCATTGGTTAAGAAGTTAGTCTCTGAAGTTAGAGGGCTCTGAGGTCAAATCCCCGCTCCGTTATTTATTAGCTGTGGGACTTTGGGCAAGTAACAATTATCTTGGCTCCACTTTTTTCCTCTGTCAGGTGGAAATAACAAGAGTACTTACCTCACAGGGTTGTTTGTGAAGATTCAATATGATTATCCGTGTAAAGTATTTAGCCTCACAGAGTTGTCCCACATTGATAAATGTTAGCTATCCTTATGAATGTTATTATTGATGGGCCAATTCTTTTGGAGGGGTCTATAGACTAGGTGGCATTTGAATGAGGCCTTGAATTTTCACAGCCAAGAGAGGCTTCCAATGGGAAGAAACAGCCTGGAAAAAAAAATTGAAGGAATAATTTATTTGGGAATTAGCAGGTGGCCTGGACTTGGGATGTATCCATGAATGCTCGATGGGTTTCCGTGGGAGCTGAAGCTGTAAAGACAGGGTAGGGTCCAGTACCTTGCAGATAGTGTGTCCTCAATAAATATTTCCTGAATTTCTTGGATCTGTAGACCTTGAATTACTTTTTTGTGTTCATGTGTTAACATTCATTTATATTAAAGAATGCTAGTGGGCATTGGGTCCAAATTTATCTTACTGCAAAATAAAAATAATGATGACTATACCTCCTTTAACAGGTAGGGGATTTTCAGAGATGCTCCTTAATCTGCCCTGTTTGGTGCAGCAGCCGTAAGTCATATGGAGCTACTGAGCACTCAGAATGGGGCTAGTGTGACTAAGAGACTGAACTTTTAATTTTGGTTTATTTTAATTAATTTAAATTTAAGCAGCCCCGTGTGGCTAAGGGTTACCATACTGGACAGCACCACAGTCTAGAAATTATTTCAGATGTCCATAGAGAGAATGTACAAATGCAAAGCATAGAGTTTGGATTGGTGTGGGGCAAGAGAGATGTATCCTACTGAGGCTTCTGGTACTGTAATTCCAGAAGGGAAGGACCACAAAACTAGCTGTTTATTTTGATCAGTTTTGTTTCAGAGAATATTCAGGCAATCTATGATTAGAGTAAGCAGAGAGCTTCAATAGAATGCCTTGAGAAATGCCAGGCTGATTACTGAGCCACAGGAAGCAATTGTCATAATCAGGCTCTGTTAATAAACTATGGACCACAAGCCAATGTGTACATACACAGTCTCTCTCTCTCTCTCTCTCTCTCTCTCTCTTTCACTTTCACTTTTTCTCTCTCTCTCTGAATCCAGCGCTCACTCTGGCACATAGAAGAGTTATTCTTCTTCCCAGCCTCAGATTTTAAACAAATGAGAAAATGCTCTGAAGCCCATCGAATACAGGGAAAAACCTTACAGCCTTTATTGTGCGTGAACGGCTAATGAGGAAACCCTTTGACAAGAGCTTGCTTTGTGTCCTAGCTTCTGGCCTCTAGCCAGTTTATTTGCTTGCTGGGATGACTATATTCAGGCAGGCAGAGTTGAGCAATGGGGAGGGGGCCATACGAAGAAACACAGACTTCATAAATCAGGACGATTCAGCAAGATTCTATTTGAATTGAATCTGGGCCAGGGGCACGAGCGCCGTAGAGTGTCTGCGTGGAAGCTGACATTTTAATGATTTGATTAGTTTAGGAAGAATATTTTTATGGATTGTGTCGTCGATTATATTAAGTACTGAGTGAAGTTGTTACATTATGATGAACGTCCATTACCCACCTCAGCTACGTGCAAGTCGTCTGTGCAGTGATTTCAGCCCAAGACCCTAAGGGTAATCTCGTGCAATCCTCTTAAAGAAAACGCTGTTTAATAACTAAAGCTGTTAATCATATTAAATACACACAGCCACTCTGGGAAAAAATGCCAGACAAGCATAAATTTAAAAAAGGTTTTTGATTAGCTAAATGCAGTGTTTTGGGGGGATGTTGGGCGGAGGAAGTTGTACTGGGGGAAGGGAGTGGATGAGGAGATGGAGGAAAATGGTGCTGTTTATTGATCTCCTGTGTGGCAGGCGCTGGATTGAGTGCTATCAGAATGCTTTGGGCCACACGTGAGAGGCTTGTCTAGCTCCAAATAGTTTAAACAGTGAGGAAAATTTATCTCACATAAAAAGAATTGAGAAGGTAGACAGTCCTGGAGTGGTGCTTCTTGTTGTTGTAGAAGTCAACATTCCAGGTTGACTTCTTTGTGATTCTCTTGCTTTTCTCTAGATTTGGTTGTTTTTAGTGATGTTTCACTTGAGAAGTAAAAATGGCAGCTGCCTCCATGTTTCTTGATCAGTAGAGGTTTATTTGACTAATGAGGTGCTTGGGATGTGAGAACTCCCAGGTAGATTCATGTGGCGTCTGTGACAGAGGGATTTGGGGATTCTAGATCCACATCCCATTGGAGACATTGACTAAGAACAGGCTTCAGCTCTCACCTGCCAGAAGCCTGGCAGGGAAATTTCACTCAGGAAGGTTTTTGTTTGTGAGGAGAACATGGGTGTGGACATAGTCCCCTCCCCGCACCAACCAATCACTCATTTTGTTTTCTTTGCACAAGTCTCAGTAGAATTATGTTGCCAAGTCAGACCACCATTCTACTGGAGCTGGTGTTCAAATGTGGGTGCCCAGTTTTTCAAATGCAGAGGTTTTGTGGGGTGATGGGCTGAACTGAAGAAGGAACAACCCCATTCTTACCTTAGCCCTTCTGCTGACTAGGGTAAGATTTTATAAAAGCAGTCTCATTCATTCGCCTCTGCCCAGTGTTCTTTTATAAACTGGAAACAGGGAGCTTTGAAGATAGCATTGTACTGTAGAGGTTGGTGTTGATTAAATATTATACCTGCCTTTAAGGTTTACAACCTAGTATTTTGACAACCCAGGCCCTCTCTGTACCTGTGATTTTCTGTATTAAGAGGCTATTATGGGGGCCCCAGAATTTAAAAGAATATAAAATAAAGCTATGAGTTACAGAAGCACATATTTGCATTGGGATATCATGAACATAGAGTTTGGATTCCATGGGATTGTAAGAGTGATAGGTGACTAAATAGGATTTTTGTGCAGAAAAAACGATTTGGGTTTGAGGGTTGGAAGATCGGGTGAATAGAAATGGGGAGCCTAACCATGGCAATGGTGGTGTTGGCCCCTGCCCCTACAGCTGCTGTGCTGTTTCTTGAGAGCCACCATGGGTGGTTGGCTTCTTTAACCCCCATTACTATTTAATTGTCACCACAATCCTAGAAGTTTGCAGGGCTTCATTTTAGAGATAAAGAGATGGAGGCAAAGAGTTTAGTGAGCAACAGAGCGGATTTTCAAGCCCAGATCTGTTTTGATAATGAAGCTCATACGCTTTCTTCCTAACGATGCTCTTTAAGCTGTGTTCTGCTGAATCCTAAGGATGCTCTAGGATAGATGCATGTCTGGGATCAATTTAGGGAGAAAGGGCTGGAGTGCGTTTGAGACTCCCAACCTCTGCTCTTAATTGGTTTTATATCTTGAGTTTCAACATACCATTTTTGTGGAGGAAAAGCTTCTGTGCTTTTAGAAAATGAATAAATAGAAGCATGCACACAGCTGTCCTGGGCCACAGTGCTTGATCCAGGTACCCTTTGCCTTGTGGAGGGAGCCGGAGATGTGAACAGTTCTGGGTTTCCTGAGCGCCCAGCTGGCTGGCTCCCTGTGAAGTCACTGCATTCCAGCTTTCATTCTGTAGCCAGAAGGAGAAGGGCAGGAGCCCTTTGAAGAAATAGAGGAAAGCAGAGAGGGTCATCAAGATGAGAAGGAAGGGAAATGGAGTGTGACATTCCTTAGAGGGAATTTCCCCAGTGGGCACTGCCCTCAGAGCTTCCACACTAAAGCTTAATGGGAAATCACTTCCTGGTCTCTGCTCAAGCCCTGGGGGCCAATTCTCACACCCAGCGACTCTCCACACTCACCCATCTCTCCGTACTAGAGGCCCAGGGGCTTGCCTGCCTCCCTCTTTTCTTATAAAGCTAACTGTGTACCACTGTACCCCTCTGCCTCCCCGGATCCCTTCTTCCTTCCTCTTTCTGAAGGCAAGTTAACAGGCCTTTTCTTTCATTTAAGATGTTTACTGCTAAGCACTCTGGGGAAACAGATGGAGGAGAACAAAATCCTGACAAGCTCTCCTTGATCCTGCTTGTGTGTGTGTGTGTGTGTGTGTGTGTGTGTGTGTGTATGTGTTGGGGGGCACGGTTCTGAAAATTTACAGGTGTTTCTCAGACTGAAGGGGTTGCAAAACATTGTGCTGAAGGAATGCATGTTGAAGAAGACACAGACTGTTCTGGGTGGGGAGGTAACCTTTGTCCAGAATCGGAGACAGGAGAGGAAGTTTTGCTGGCAGGATTGTGACAGAAGTTCCCAGAGCTGGAGCCGGGAGCGGAGGGTCCATGGCAATGTGAAGAGTGCCGCTTCAGGTGGAGCGAGGCTGGGCGGTGGGACCCCATCAAGCCTGTGGGCAGGAGTCTGGACTTAGTCATTTGAAAACAAAGCAGAAGAGGAGTGTGATCTGACACATTCAGAATGGGGGTGGTGGACAGAGTTGAACAGAGAAGGCAACTGCATCATCTTTCTATGCCCTGTGCCTTGTCTTTCTTCCTTCCTTCATTTGTTCATTCCATAAGTGTTTCCTGATTACTTATAATCGGCCAAAGCTGGTCTAGGCACATGGGACACAGCTGTAAATAAGATCAAGAAGGACTCAGTTCTCATGGGGCTTATAGTCTAGTAGACATAGAATAAACAAACTAGCTAATGCTTAGATTAAAATATCCCAGAGTGATGAAGGCTATGCAGAGAATTAAAATAGGTTTATGATAGGCTAGAAAGTGACTAGATCTACTAAGACCAGGAGACCTGTCTAAGGGGTACTTCTGAGGTGAAAAATGAGTGTAGAATGGTGCTGGTCTTGTGAAGGTTGAGGAAGAATATACCACCAGGAGAGAACAGCAAGTGCAAAGTCCCTGAGGCAGGCCAGAGCTTCGTGTGTTCAAGGAACAGTAGGAAGGCCACCGTGGCTGGAGTTGAGTGAGCAAGGGGAAGAGAGTTAAGAGTGTTTGTTTTGTGTTCCTGCTGAGTGTCCTTGAGCAAATTACTCAGCCTCTCTGTGCTGCTGTGCCCTTGCTGCCAGCTCTGGGCCTCACAACCTGGATTTTGGGTGTCCACAGATGTGAATCCAAGTTCTCTTTCATTTGATGTTTTTATTTTGATGGTAATCTTAAGAACAGTCATAAAAGCATTTTCTGGGTCATCTTGATGATCCTAGGACTGAGCAAAGCTGTGGATTTTATAATTCTTTGTATTTGTTTTGGCAGTTGGCTTGTGCCCAAAAGAAAGCCCAGAAAGTCAGAGCATACTTGGTGCAGGAAGATTTTTGCAGTAGTTTGAATAGAGAAAAGGGGCAGGGGAAGTGAGCCATCCTGGACATTGAGGTGTGGGCATGCCTGACTCAAGAACCTGGGCCAGACAGTCAGCCCTGTGTGCACATTGCCGGTGGGATTCCCATTTTTACGTGTCTGCTTGCCACATTTGTTAGAAGTACTCTCCGTAGTTGTTTGCTGTGGCTTTTCCTCCAGGCTCCCAGACTCAGTAATTGCATTAGACACCATTGAATGCAGCTTTCCCTACCTCAAAACTAGCCTTATCTGCATTTGAACAAACACCTTTTCAGATTCACCCAAGTGACTGCTCAGAAAATTCAGCTTGAAAGGATTGCTCCCTGGTCTCCAGTTGGTTAAGTTGAAATCTGATTATCCTGAACCTACTAACAGAGCCAAAACTTTGTTCCTAATAACTTTTTGTTCAACCTGCTTGTGTAAACGGAAGTTAAAGCACAAAAAACCTTAAACACAGAACCCGACCAGAGCTCTAGTTTTCTATTGTAAAATTCAATATAGACCAATGAGTTTTAGCAAAGTAACCTAATTTCAAATTAAAATAATTTAAATTTCTTTGGCTTTAAAAATTGTATATTTGTGCTAAAGGAGTAGCACTTCAATAAAAATAATGTAAGTAAATGCATTCACTTAATACATTTTCTACATGGGCATTTTCTTCTTCAGATGGAGTCCATGGTTCCTTAAGTTTGAGAGTCAAACTTGTAAATTGCTCCAGTTTACAAACTAGCTACAGAGCATTCAAGTGGTGAAAAATCTAGGACCCAGATGGGGTGAATACAAAGCTTTGAGTTTCTGACTTGAACCCCAGTAGAGACATTGAGGGGTGAATACAGTTATTGTTGTGATGTCCCCAGAGGAATAGTTGTGATACAGAATGGGATTTTGCATGTGCAGCCATTCTTCACTGGTATACCTGGGGTCAGGCCCCTTTGGAAGCATATTTTTGAAAAGAGATATCTTCTGCCTCTCCATGTCTTTTTATTTTTGGTCTCTGGAAGACTGGTAAACTTGATAAAACAGCCATCTTAATATCTAACTAATATCCACCCCTAGGAGCGTGATTTTTTTCCCTCTCGCCCTCCTACCCTCCCCTTCTCTCATTCCTTTTTTCCCTCCTTTCCTCCCTACCTTACACACGCACATACACACACATCAATGTAGCTTATAAATTATAAAGATTTATCAATTCCTAATATCTCAATCTACCTTGTTCCTGATCACGCCTCCTCTGCAGAGTGTGTACAAGAAAAATATCCGTATATCAATCTGCTTGGCTGTTGGAGAAGACTTTATCAGCTTGTCATGTTGCTTATATAAATATAGAAATATATATTTAAAACTTGATAGACATCTTGCCATCACATTCTCTTCTCCTCTCCTACATCCTCCAGCCCTATTCCATTTTTAGAAATGATTTCTGGGGGTGAGGGGTGGACCAGATGTGGATATTCAGGGATAAGTCTACCAGTTCTCCAAATGAAGACCATGTGGTCTTTGACACCTTGATTGTGTGTGTAAATGCCCTACTCTTGTGGAAATATGGATAAAATAATTAATTTGCATTCAATTGACTAAATCTGTCTTCATAGCCTGGGGAGAAATAATGGTTGTCACTCATGGTCCCCTCCCCACGCACCAACATTTCATTTGGTGCTTCATCTCTCCCTCTCAATGCGTGAGAATCTCAAGAAAGATGTTGACTGACCCACTGGCAAGGGTGACAGTGAGTGACAGGTAGTCTCGCACTTCTTGATTAACGACAAGATCACTCATTTGACCAGCTCTTCCATGCCTCTATCAAACACGAAGTTACAGATATAGACCCATATTGAGAGAAGTGTGTTAATATGGCGGTGCAAGCTTTGCAGTTAGCAATTCCTGGGAATATACTCATCTTTGGACCACTGCTTCAATCGTATCCCCTGTGACTCTAATAGGGAATAGTTCTAGGGAGTCTGGCATGGTGACTTACTGGAAAAATCTATTGATCTTGCTTATGATTTTTTGATTTTTTTTTGTCATTATTTTTCATTGGTTCATTTATTCAACAAATACAAAGCTTGCATTCCATGTCTGATAACTACCTTTCTGGCTAATCTGTGAGCATGACAATCGGAGGACTATGTGTATTATTTATTATTGTGCCCTCTGTGTCTTTCACATTGCATAGCATGGAGTAGGTACTCATATTCATATTTGTGCACAGAGTGATGGAGGAAGTGCTCAGAGAATGTGATGCTTCCTATGTGTAGGCCAGCTGCCTGTAGATCATCCTTCTTTGAGCTTGCATCTAGTATCTCCACTACACCTGTGTTTCTTTTCCTTCCTTGCAGTAGCTCTTTCTTGAGCTCAGCATTGCACTCACTACAGTACAGAACACTTCTTGGTCAGGCTTAACCCATCAACAGACAACACGTATCGAGTACTTACTGAATACCCAGCACTCTTCCTTGCACTGCACATCTATGAACTCATTTCCTCCTCCCGGAGACTTATGAAGTATATGCCACCATTAGCACCCCGATTGACAAAGCCAGGGATCAGAAACGATTCAGACTTAGCTCAAGTGATCCACCGTAAAGGAGGCTTATTTAATCAACCTGGGACTCAGTTATTTCAGTTTTCAATTTGGCTTTGGGCTTTTGGGTGGTTTTAATGGTAACATAACTCAAAGTCTTGGGCCTTTTCCTGCCCATTTTAGTCTATGACACAAGCACTTGCTCCGTAAAGAAATGGTCTCATTTTTACTTTTCTCTTAAAAAAAATTCCTACTCTGTAATGCATTGATTTAATCTTTTTGTTTTTAAAATATTGACCGATGTGTCAAGAGACCCTGTAGGCTCCGAGTAAATGCATCTCCAGTCATGTGTGATAGACACTCAGGCCCTGGCCTGAGGTTTCACATATTCCAGGGTTACCAGGTGGGCAGACTTGCTATTGCTAATTTCTGTTGGACGTGTAATCTGAGCCAGTTACGGGCTAGATTGCTCAGGCTCCCTCAATTGTTGCGCTCTACATAAATGTTATTGCTCTTATTATCATCATTATTATTTTGCAATCCCTGTTTGACATTTTTCCAGAGAGGTGTTTCTTTCTTGAAAGATTAAAAAAAAAAAATCTGAAGATTTTCAAGAAAGTTTAAGTCCACAAAACATCAGAATTTTTCACTTCTGTGTCTAGTGAGATATAATTTATTTTATTGCCTTTTTTGTTTGCACATTTATTCATTCGTGCACGTATTCAACCAAATATTTACTCTATGGCTACTGTGTGCCAGGCACTGTGCAGAGGTGCTGATTTATAGTCATGAGCCAGACAAATTCCTGCCCTGGTTCATTTAGCTCATCAAATGGAACTTAAAGTGGTTGAAAGAGCAATGGCCTTGGTTCTATCCTGCCTTTCAGGAACAACTGTTCATTCTTTGATGAGTCACCCAAACGTTCAGACTTTTCACCTGCAAAATGAGGTTGTTGACCTAGAGGTTCTCTATCAACTCCAAAGGTCTAAGATATTTATGATAAGGGATGGGCTTACTCAGCTAAGATCAGCAGCAGCATTCATATCAGCCTGTTCAATAAGGAGGAAGTTGCCTTTTCAACTCAAGCCTATACTGAACAAATAACGTTCCCTATTCTGCCGCTAGGGTTTCTCGTTTGACCGTGGTGGCCAATGTGAAGGGAGCTGTTCATAAGCCAGTGACACTAATGTTTGCAGGTTTTAGCCTGCAAGCGAACCAACTACATAATTTATGGGGTCTAGCACAAAATGAAAATGCAGGCCCCTTGTTCAAAAATTGTTAAGAATTTCAAGACATGGCAGAGCAGGGTTCCCGTGTCACTGCGTGGGCTGCCTGCCCATGAAGCTGGCCTTACCTGCAAATCAATCTGTTTAAAGACAGAAGTATCTTCCTATTTTACAAGCAGATTAAGTGGATACATTACTGTTTCAAAATGTGTTATTATTTTTGTTATTATGATGATTACTGTTTTAAATGATGCTGCCCCCTATGCCCATCTTCCCTTGTAAGAGTATCAACTCCTTGAGATAGGGAGTACAGCTTACTTAATGTGTGATTTCCCCCAGCCAGATAACTGGCATAATATTTTTGTCGAATGCAGTGAATGAGGTGTTCACTTGTAAAGAGAAATTGTGATTTTTTTTTCTCATTCAGAGACCACTTTTTCTGGGGGAATGGGTTTACTAAATCCAGTTTAAAGAAGTCAGGGTAACGTTTACTAAGGTGTTTGTGGGAACTAAAACGGGCTGTTCAGTGAAGTGCTCTGAAATAGAGCTAGGCCTATGTAGTGTAAAAGGAAAGAGTACTAAAACAGTGAGATGGTTTTTTTCTATTTTAAACATTTTTGGTGCAACACAAATCAATATTTTTGTTGCTGGTTGGGACTTCATGAAAGATGATAGCCAGCTGGGGTGGAGCTGAGAAAAATCAGTGAGTGAAATTTACAGGCCTGCAGGGTTCATCACTCTGCATTTATTCTGCATGGTATTTTAAATAAACAGTTTTCTTATGTAGGGGATACTTATTACTGTACATATCCCACATGGCAGAGAACCCAGAAGAGGGGCTCACTGAAGGAGCTATAAATTGCACATATAAACAGCTGGACTTTCGAGTATTGGTAAAACCTCTGAGGTGAGATTGACGAAATATGTTGTGACATTCAGGGCTTTAGTTGCTAGTTTTCTTCTAGAATTTTTGGCAGGTCTTTAACCAAGAGACATCAATATTGCAGTTATTTTCAATAACCTGGACTCTGTAGGAAAATTTAGAAATCCATCCAAATAGAAGGTAAATAGAGATGTTTATAGCAAAGCTTTTTCTATAAGATTTTTTGTTGGGTATAGATCTTCTCAACTGACAGAACCGTCCACACTCTTTCTTACCCTTATTCTATTTCATCTCCTATATTGTGGCTTTGGCTTCACTGATCCTCACCCCCCTCCCCCCCAGTTTCCTAGAAGCAAATTGTCTTTATGAACTAATACATTTAGGTCCTTTGAATTTACTCAGTAATTTTGGCAATTAATGACTTTTTATGGAGTTAATTCTCAGGCACCACCACCCATCCCTGCACCTAGCCATGACTCCCTGCATTAATGCTGAAGTCTGAATGATGAAATGGTATAAAGAAAGCAGGGGAAATTGTCTGAAGAGGAGTCAGTTAGGTGGGCATTGAAAGGGAGGCCCTACCGGGGGTTTTAACTGGTCCATCTTAAAAGGAACTCACGAGTCCTAATCCCCAGGATCACAGGCTATAAAGCTATAGTCAGCTTAGATCCATTTGGGAACCAAGAAATCTTTCTAAAATATTTTGAATACAAGAGGAAGGAAGGGATGGAGAAAAAGAGAAGTTGTACCACCCAAGTGATCTAGAGAACAAGGTCAGAGTTTGCCATGACAGTTGCATTGGGATTGTACTGAGGTTGTAGACTAGGCTCTTGTGAAGAGGCTCCCAGTTCCCCTAGAGCAGAGGGTCAGCATGCTGGACGGAGAAGAGTGCTGTACCGAACCAGGAGTAGCCAGCCTGGGGTCTACTCCAGGCTCTTCTGCGAACTTGATTGAGACCTGAGCAGATCGCTTAACCATCTGGGTCTAAGTTTCCCTAACTTTAAAATGAAGAAGCTGAAAGAGACCATGTGTGAAATGGCTATTGCAAGATACTCGAGATGAAAGCAATTTCTTGTTTTTAAGCCCAAACTACTTCAGCTATATTCTCACAGACCTGGAATCATGTGCTTTCCATAACTGGAAAAGGCTTGGGGAATGCTGTGCAGTTATGGCGCCGTTTGTCTGCAGGCTTTTGAGAGCAAGATACTTTTCTCTGCAAATTTCTGCTCTAACTCTGGAATATGCTGTCAAGTTTCCCCTGTAAGAATAAGTTGGGTTTTGTTTTTGTTTTTTTTTTGGCTCATTAATCCATTCATTCTTTCAACACTTCTGTGCAAAGGACAATAATAAATGCTGTGGAAGAAATGACGAATAAAACAGACACAGCTCCTGTCCTCGTAGCTCTTATGGCTTTCTCCTATCACGTGAGGAAAGCCATAGACTGAGTGAGAGGGAGTGACATTGTATTTATAAAACATTCCAAATGCATTCCCATTTCTAGTCTCAAGATTTCCACTGTGGCATTGGGATGGCATTAACATTGTCCCTTCCCATTTTAAAGATTTCAAATCTCTCTTTTGGGAAATTTTCCTCTGTGGAAACATGGCTCTATGTTTATAATGAAAATCATTGAAGTCAAAATTAACAGAACACATACTTGTGAGTTTTAGTTTATTAGGGAAATGGGTTGTAGAGTTTTGGGCATCCTATAGTGAGCCCATTACGTATCAAAAATTGTATATATTTCAACAGCCATTTACTTGTATGCTCTATTAATAACTCCTATCTATAATATAAAATCCTCTTTGAACTGGCAGACTCTAATGTGCAGAATAAAGGGATGTAAATTTCACCTACTCTTTATCAAATTTGGGTTAGGTTTTATGTTCTTCCAAACCATACTGGACCAGATTTCTCCTTCCTCCTCTCCTGCTTCCCTCTAAGTCTGTTGTGTGAAAGGCACTGTTTCTCTGGATATTCTACTTACTCTGTTTTGATCTATAGTGGTAACTGCCCTCTCCCTGCCCCCACCCCAGACTCTCACAGTGGAGAATTCCTCAATCATAGAAAAGGAGGATCAGTTATTAGGAAGTCAAAAAGATGACAGATGTCCAACATAGCTTCCATGCTCATGGAAACTTACTTAGCACAAGTTTCTCAGTGAAACTAATGTTGGCTACCAACCAACTCGAGTCTTTTGGGTTCTGACTTCTATTGATAGTTTCTCATTACACTGTCAACTCCTTGGGAAAATACTGTGTATGTTTTAAAGTGTATTGCCAGGTTTCTTTTACATTAGACCTTGAGGGGTAAAATCAATTGACCTCTTCAAATAAATGGAGGCATCCCCTTTCTTCTTCAGGAAGGGAGACCCTTGGGAATTGCAGGAAGGAGTGTTGATGTGGAAGTTCTGAGGGCTGTGGGATTCAGGTAACCCATGACAGTTTTGAGAAGACATGTCTCCTTTCCAAGAGCTGCTGCCTTTGAACCAACATGGATTATCTCCTCCAGCAGCAAATCCAATTGGCAGTTGAACATTTGCTGTTCTCCCAGGGATTTAAGTGAAACTTTTGAAGCTGCAATTTTTGTAACTGGGGTTAAAAAAAAAAAAAAGAAAACAAATCTGAATAAAGTGAGATAATCTTATGTGGAGTTTGAGCGTATAGTTCAATTTCTTCTATCGTGAATGTTTTCCAGGCAGACGAAAAAAATGTTTTGCATGTCGAATATGTGCAAACATTACAATCAAGGATAATTGTTGTGTCTGTATGCTCTGACTCTCATTTTGCTTTCTTTTCCTCATCTTCTTCTGTACCCTATAGGAATGTGATCACCGACAGAGAAATAGAATTTGTATTTGTATAAATAATGCTCAAGCTATTTGGAGGAAAGGTACCCTGCCTGGGGCACAAGGTTTGGAGATGACATTTTCTGCCTCAAATCTAGGTTTGGTTTAGATAATAGAAACAATGCCTTTTATTTGTATGGACATCAGAGTTTACTCAGCACCTTTACATTTGTTCCTTCACTTGATCTTCACTCTGACTCTGTGAAGGTGGCTGAATGGGCGTTATTAGTCTCATTTTGCCAATGAGGGAATGATGCTCAGAAGAAAGCATCCAGATTAGAGGTTTCTAGGTAATGTTCACAATGATGTCTTCCAGTAAAATTGTTGTTGCTCTGTCAAGTATATGAACTAGTTCCTGTTTTCTCCCTTTGGTGAATGGGGTGCCCCTTGATGTATCTCATTGAGGCTGTCTCTGAGAGGCCTCATGAGACGTAATGAGTAGTATCTGTAAGGTGCCCCAGGATCCTCAGATAAAAGGAACACCTGTTCGTATTTATTATGAAAGTAGCGAGGGCTCTTGAGTAGCTGCTCCCTTGTTGTTAATGATGCTGGCCGGAGGAGTTGCAAGTTCCTGGGCTTTGCCTGAAGCCTTTACTAGTCATTACAGCCAGGAAATGCACCCCCACTAGGATGTTACTTTATAAGCTGTAAGTGCATTTTTAAAACAGAGAAAGAAAAATAGACATCACCTTATTGACGTAAAATGTTAAAGGATTCTGTGTTCTACAAATTCGAAGATAGAGGTTTGTTCCAAATTTTACATCTCATATGTTTTGGGGGATTGGGGTGCCTGCAGATCCGTACTGGAGGTGGGGTCATGCTTAATCTTTTGGAGGAGCAACCTGGGAGCGCCCAGGGCTCTATTCTGAACCAGCCACTCCTGTGATCCCAGGACAGCTGTGGGTAAGTTATCTTAATAGCCATAGGTCTGTTTCCTCCTCCCTCAAGTCATCTCTAAGATGATAACACTGACCTACTTCCCCAGGCATTTGGAAAGAGTAAGTAATGAAGGATTGTGAAGGCATTTTGGATGTATAAAGACATGCTGTAAAGACCAAGTGCAGTTAACGAATAAGACAGCAGCAGTCTCTCTTACTCCCCCAGGGGATTTTGTGTGATGATTATTTTCCATCATGTTTTCTTTGTTAACTGAAAATGTTGCCCATGCTTAGGAGATAATGCAGGAGAAGAACACTCTATAGACTAGGACTTACAAATGTGTTGCTAATTGAGTAGTTTTGCTGTTAAAATCTCACTACTGATGCTGTTAAGAAATAGAAATTTGATTTTTCCCTCTTCTGTTCTCTCACTCTCTCTGCTCTTGCACCTCCACTGCCCAATTCCTTCTCTTCCCTCTCATCATCCCACCATATCAACTATCAGCATTTATGGAGTGATCTTGCCTCATATTAATCTGAGAAAAATAAACCAGAATTTAAAAACACTTCCTAACACATAGTAAATATGTAAAACATACATTCATTGTCTATAAAATATCATATTAGCTGACCTTCTAAATTGAGTCATTTTAATCCAAATGACTTGGAATTTGGACTTGAAATATTTATTAAGTGGTTATCTCTTTAAAAGTCAGATGTCATCTTAATTTTCACTTTAATGTTCATGAAAGTAGAGTTCTCCTATTTTATTATTTTTCTATAAAAGTGCATTCTTGGTTCTCCAAGGATATGCAGGGCAAAAACAAGAGTCTCCTCCACAGTAGAAGCAAGCCTATACTGAATTTAGCAAACCTATAGATTTTTGTTTTCCTCAAGAATTTTAGATGGTTCACTTAGGAGAAATGATCCATGGATATTGTTCTCACATTCTACTTCTACAGTGTGCCTCATGCATCGTGTCAGTGATTATTCACATGAGTACTAAGATGCTCCTAAACGTAGTAGCTTAAAACAACAACTTATAATTTTCAGAATCCTTTGCGTTGACTGGTTGTTCATCCACTCCATGTGGTGTCAGCTGGGAGTGGCTCATGTGGCTGCCTTCAGGTGGTAGCTCAGCTGGGGCACCTTGGCTCACCACCAGCCCTTCTCTCCAGCAGGAGACCTTGGTCTTCCTTGCAACATGACAGCTGGATCCCAAGAGGTAGGTTCCTAGAGAGCAAAAGCAGGAGTGTCAGGCCACTTAAGGGCTACACTCAAAACAGTGTCAATCTGCAGCAGTCCTGCTGGTTAAAGCAAGTCACAAGGCCAGCCCAGATTTAAGAGGTGGGGAAGCAGACCTCACCTCTAGAAGGGAGAAGCAGCATATGCATTCAGGGAAGGGAAGAAAGGATCCTTGCTGCCAGGCCCTCCACAGTGTGCTGACCAAGCCATGGTCGTCTGTACATCTTCACAAGGGCACAGAGCACATGTTAGGTACTCAATAAATGCTACGTCAGCGAGTGACAGTGAGTGAAGAGAAATGAGGGAACATAGGTCCTGTTTACCAACAATGCCACCAAGCGAATACCTCTGGGATGGACTGTATGATTGCTTGTCCAGGCACACTCTCATCTCCTGTCTTCTCTGCCTACCCAGACCTTTCTACAACAGACAGAAGGGACATCGGTATTATTCGCACATGAGAATATGCAAATATGCTAATCATTCCAAGGAGAGTTTTGAGTCTTTGAGGCTATCCCGTTAGCTCTGTTAAATGAGTATTAGACCATCCACCTCAAAAATTGGGAGTGAGAATTTTATGAAAGCATATTAACATTGAAAATATTAAAGAAGTATAAGTGGCTTTTTAGATTTTCCTATGAGTGTTAGAATGAAGATTTAAAAAGACTAGCAGTAGGAAGCTGCTTATGAAAAGATGTCTTTGTATTGTGGTAGCTTATGAAAATCCTTTTCCTCTTCTCCTTTTGTTTTCTTCCCATTAATACTATTACTAATATTACTATTTTGATAATATCCAGAGAGAAGGAAATGATTTTGATAGGTTTTCTTGAATTATTTGTATTCCCTCTTATCCATTATGCACCGAAATAGCTTTTTCTTCAACAGCATTGTTAATAAAATTTAGACATACATCTGATTTTTTTGTTGAAAGTGCCAATTTCCAACTTTAATTCTCAGTCATTTTAAACTTCTCTCTACCTTCTCATGCCATCTTAATTCTGTATATATTGTCATTCCAAGAACTAAATTGCAGAACAGGTGCAGGCCTTCATCCTGAGAACTATAAATCTCTCAGAGAGGAGGTCTCACTGGGTTTCCTGGGTAATGGATGTAGCTCTGTGTGTGTGTTTGCACGTGCACGTGCATGCGTGCTGGTGCTCTGGGCCCTGGAGACCGGTATCAGAATTACTCTGACCTAAAAATGCACTCTAGATTTCAACGCACTTCCTGTAGAAGAGAGGAGAAAACATTTGCAGCATGGAATTATCGGTCCCATTACCACCCAGGTGTCAAGGAAATGAAGCTTTTCTATTACAAGATTGCGGTAAATCACACAAGAGGATGACAGCCTCGTTAACATGGATAAAGTTACTGTAATTTATGTATAAATAACTTTTCTGTGTCAAGACATAGTATCATTCAGGCCCTCCAGAATAATGTCTTTTCCATCAAAAAAGTGGTATGCCCAAAAAAGCAATTGCTATCAAAGAAATCCACAGAAGACAATGGTTTTCTGCTGTAAAACTGGCTTTGACACAGCCCACAGCATCCCTGTTTTATAGTTTTAGGTTTTTACATTCAGCCAAAATAGAATATTTCAGGCTTTATCTCAAACAGTGATTTGATACATTATTGCCTTTGATGTATATAAATTAACTGGGAACCAGTTAACGGCCAGGCCAGGTAAGAATCTCTTTGGTGTTCTCTGGAAAAGGGGCTGTGTTGGGTGAAGAAAGTCTCCACTCTTGATTTTATACTCAACTCATGGCAATTGCCAAGAGGATCCTCCACATGGTTTAAGAAGGAGAGATTTTGCCCAGAATCCCTGGATGGGTTGAAACATCAGGGAGAGGTCCTTGAACTGCCATCATGTACTGAGACCCACAGGACTGGAAGTGAGCCCAAGCTGTGCTTACTGAAGCATTCCCTGTGGTTTGATGTTAACTCCTGGTGAGGGGGCAGCAAACAAGGAGGATCAGGACACTCATGTGGGCAGGGGTTCCCTTGGACTGCCTGATACCCTCTAACAAATGCTCGGTTGTCCCATTACCAGCTTGAGCTCTACCAACACAGTTATTCTTCTCTCCCTTAGTTCTTATGCTGTGGCTGCAATTATCTAAAACCTATCTCATAGTTTTCCCGTGATAGCCTGCCCAATGTTATTAGCAATAGAGAAAGTTTCCAGATGTTTATATAAATTCCGGGAAGGAATTTTTCTTAAGCTTGGTCTTGACTTTGGGACATGATATTTATATGTTTTCTGGTGGCCACATTGTACAGTGATCGATGATCCACTAGTTGGGGTCAGGATCCAGTCTAGCCAGAATAAACTCGTTACACTCTGCTGCTTCACCTTGCAGCCACTGCAGCCCAGCACTGTGAGTGTCCATGTGGTTGGTGCCAGAAGCTGCAAGAACACAGAGCCCAAGCTTAGGAGGCCTGCATTCTAGACCCAACTTGGTCTCAATCTTAAGCCCCCAGTTTTCTCCTCAGTAAATGTGTCCACTGAAATTAATCATTTTCAAGATCTCTTCCAGCCCTGAAGGAAGATTATTTTTCCTTTTTAATGATTTTTTTGGATAGAAAGTTTTAAGTTATTTTTTAATCACAAAATTAGTACCTGCTCATTGAAATAAATAAATGAAATAAAAGAATAAGGAAAAGAATAAAGTTCTCCTGCCCCCTCCTTAGGTCCCAAAATATGAAATTTTAAAGGGGAAATCTCTGGACTTGAAAATTGTTGAGGTAATCTCTAATGGGGGCAGTGTGTGGCCCTGTCAGGTTTTCTGAGATATTCTGTAGTGAACCTGTCCCAGGGAAGGGATGCTAGTTGTGGCCTTTGTCTCTCCCTTGAGATGTGGTGCCACTGTGGATCAGAGAGCCTGTTGTGTCTCTATTTGTCTTCATAGTCTTGGTTTCTTCATGTGTTAAAAAAACAGCCCTCTTGTCTTCTTTCTCTCTTCTTTTTCTCTTCCTCATCTTCCACCTCCTCTCCTTCCCTTTCCTTCCCCTCCTCTTCCTTCCCCTCCTCCTCCTTCCCCTCCTCCTCCTTCCCCTCTTCCCTCCTCACCCCTCCTTCCTCATCCCCTTCCTCCCTTCTTCCTCCCTGTCCTTCCTCTCTTCTCTCCTCTCCCCCTCCTCTACCTCCTCCCCTTCCTCTCTCCCCCCTCTCTCCCTGCTCCCCTCTCCTTCCCTTCTACTTTCCCCCTCCCCTTCTTCTCCTCCTCCCTCTTCTCCCCCCTCCTCCCCCTTCTCCTCTCTCTTTTTTTCTTTCTTCTTCTGGATTTCTATAGGGGTATCCTAAAAATAACTAAACACTTATAGCTCCCTGTGAGAAAGTATGTTGGTATTGCAGCTTGTCAGTGTTTTTAAAAAAACAATACTATTAGTGAAATCCACAAACATTTACTGAGTGCTTGCTCTGTATAAGACATCAAACTGTGTACTAAAACAAGGTGTAATAATGTGGTATTAAAACCATATTTGTGGCCAGCCAGCTCAGATCCAAATGAAAGCTGAGGGAAGGTTCCGGGTGTCCTGGAACCTGGCACTCTGCTGAGTTGCAAAGAAGAAACAGATGTTAAAGAGAACGCTTGTTACAATCTCTCCAAAAAAGTGTATGAGAAATGTAAAATTTGGACCCTCCATTTGCCTTCTCCCAAAGGCAGATTTCCTGAGATGGTCCCCATTCACTCTTGCTCTTGATTTGCTTAGGGCTGTCAAGTGTTGGTTGCTTTTGGTTGATGGTTGATTGCAGACTTTTGCCCCTCCTAAGTGCTTCATTTGTGGTATTTAGACTCAATTACTTATTAGATAGGGATTCTGAACAGGCCATTCAGATCAAGTAAGTTTCATCTCTTGGGTTATTGTGGTTGGAGTAATCAGGTTTAGGGTCTCTGCTTTTTTCTGATGACTAGTGTAACATACTTTCCAGCTGCCCCGCAGAGTACCAGAAAATGGGAAGCCGTGGCCTGTGTCTAAGACTTACTTGAAGCTCAGCTAATGTGATCCTTTCCTCCCATGGGTTTAATTACACAGCTGGGGAAATGTAATCACACAAGAACTTATTTAATAATTCTGAAGAACTTACTGTGTGCCAGGCACTGGACTAAGCACCTACTCACACCCAGAGGCAATTACTAATATCATGCCCATTGTAGAGACAAGGAAGGTGAATTGTGGAGAGAACACGTGATTTTGCCCGAGTCACTCAGCCAGCGAGTCTTAGAGTCAGAAATCAGCCTTGGGCAGTTTGATTCCACAGTCTAACCTCTACCTTAGTCCCTTCCAGTCCCATCCATCCCTGTAGCCTGACATCTCACAGATTTAGGCCCCACGGGTCTGTTGGTGGTTTCATTACATGTACCAGTGGCGCCTAACAGCAAAGCTGTTTCTCAGACACACACAGCACTAATTGACTATATTGTTTCACTAGTCCAGGACCTTGTGGATCTTGCCATGATCTTGTAGAAAGAATTCTCAAGGTGGAGTCAAAACACTTGGTCACATTACTAGACTTTTCTAAACCTCAGTCAACTCATCCGTAACATGAAGACAATGACGCTTGACGAGGTTGTGGTGGTTAGATTGGATAATATATATGAAGCAGAGATGGGCTCACATAATTGGTTCTCAGTTCATTTCATTTCCTTTTCCCCACCGACTCTTCTTCCTCCCTCTCTTTATTTCCTGATTTTTCTCTCTTGCTGTCACAGTAATTCAGTGTGTCTATTGCCAGGCTGTAGTTCCAAGTAGCAAGAAAGCAGAAGTGGGTGTTTACAGCAGTGTTAGGCTCTCAGGGAGAGCCTGTTGTGTTTGTAAGCTGTGGTCAGATCGCACGCCAGGTGGACCATCTTCCCTGGAGTTCTGGGGAGGAAAGAGAGCCTGCCATTGTAGACAAATGCATCACAGAAGGAGGTGCATAACTAGTGGAATACACTCTTGCTCTGATTTCTCTTTCTTTTGGGAGTGATTTTTATCTTCATCCGCTGTCCGTCTTGACCTCCCATGCCTTTATTTGTGTGGTCTCACAGGGGCTTGTGAAGATGACGTCTCCTCTATGGCCAATCTGGCAGGAGACATTTAATTCACTGTGGAGATACCCTCCTTAGAGGAAATGGAATGCAGATTATGCTCATCATGGGGAAATCATCTTAGACCCTATCCTGGACATTCTGTAAATTAATTCATTAATAAACTTTCTCCAGTAGGAGTTTCCAGGACGGGGAAATGATCTGAGAAATGGTGACAATGAATTAATGGTGGCAGATGAATACAGCATCAACTGTGATTGTTTTCTTTTGAAATTAACACTGTAAAGTTATAAGAAATAAAAATTTTTAAGAGATATAACTCACTGGCAACTATATGACTGCAAATCAGCCTTTCCTTTTTTAACTTTTTATTTGAAAAAATTTTATACTTACAGAAAAGTTCCAAAAATAGTATACTTAATTCCTTTATACTCTTCACCCAGCTTTCCCTAAAGTGAACAATATTACATAATCATAGTATGATTATTCACACTAAGAAATTAGCATTGGTACAATACTATTAATTAAGCTACAGACTTTACTTAGATTTCATCAGTTTTTTCATTGCTTCTCTTTCTGTTCCAGGATCCGACCCAGGATCCCACAATCTATTTAGTCCTCCTCCAATCTGTGACAGTCCTCAGTCTTATCTCTCATGACATTGACAGTAATTATTCATTTCAATGCTCCTTTTCAGTCCTTATCTCTAATTTGTTTTGTAGTTAACATTGTTATACTATAGTTATATTTTTTTCATTTAGCATCCCAATATAAGAAATTTTCAATGTATGGCATATTAAGTGGTAGAAATTTCTATCTGCAGTAAATTTCAGGATTTGGTTAGTGATTAAATTCTTAAAAGCTTAATAATCACTGAAGGAGCAAGCAACAGGACTTACGGTAATTTTCTTCAACCACTCTTGTCTTGTCCATAAGGAAACCAAGGGCAGAGGAGTGAAGGACAAGACAGACAGACTGTGATGGTTAAGGGAGAACTCAGCCTCTGTTTGTTGGCATGTGGGAAAATTTTTTGTCTGCACAGGTGTGATCACAAACACTGCCCCCTTCCCCAAAGCTGGAGATGGACCCTAAAGGTAAGGAAGGCTAGGCATTCTCCTTACATTAAAAAAACTTCCTTAAAACCTCTGAAGTTTTCCCATCACACTTTGAATTAAATCCATTCCTTTACCATGGTCTACAAGGCCCCCAGAGACCTAGCCTCAGCCTGCCTCCCCACTATTCCTCCACCTCCCTCATTATTTCTCGCCACACTGGACTTTTCTCTTCCTGAAACTCATTCTCAAGCTCATTCTTACCTCTCACCTCAAGGCCCTTGCTCTTATGGTTTCCTCAACTTGCATCATTCTCCACCTAATCTTCACTTCCATCCTCTAACCATTTTGGCCTCAACTCCCACATTCAAGGATGATTTCTGCCGACAGGCCTTCCTTGGCCATCCTTTCTAATATGGGTGCCCCCATGTCACTATCAATCGCTGCACCCTGATTTGTTTTCTTCCCCTCACCTCTTCCTGTTGGAGATGACCTCTTGCTTGTTTATCGTCTCCATCCGGCAAAAGAATGCAGGTCCCAGGAGCGTAGGGACCTTACCTTGTGTGCAACTGTATCCCTAGGCCCAGAAGCATTCCTGGCGTCTAAGAAGTAGCTCAATAAATATGTTGACTGAGTACATTTTCTGAGAGCGATGGTTACAAGAAGAGGAAATCTGTCCTTACCTTTCTTCTGGAGCATTTGAGAAGAAATCTTTCCTGGGTCACCTAGTCAACAAGAATTTATTGGAGGTCACTGTGGTGCTTAATTGGGCCATTGTTAAAGCTACCCCTCCCTTTTTTTCTGTTTAACTTGAATAGTGAAAGGGATAGATAACAGAAAAGAGGAACATTTCAAAGGCATTTAAATTAATGTCAGCTCTGCCACTCTGCTTTTTGGGGTGTCCTGTTTGAGAAATCCCCCCTCACACAGGTATTATGGGATACCTCTTTCCAAAACATTTGGAGTAGAATTGTCTTTAAAGGATAATAAAGTGCCATGGTTTGAACACATTTCTGTTCCTTTTGACAGCTCCGTTATTACTCCCTTGTCATAGGGGTGGCAATCGCAGGGCTGTGAAAGGGCCTTTACCAGCAGATCAAAAGCACCTGGGATCCACCAGCCTGAAACAAAAGGGCAGCGGCTTCCTTTCCTTAGGCTTCGGTTCCGCCCCTTTTTATTGTTAGATCTGAATGGAGACCATTTTATTTGAGAGCTGGGCAGACTTTCATTGTTTAGATATTTTCTTTTTAATGAAGTTTACTTAGCAACTCATTTGGCAGGATTTACAGAGGCTGCTATAGATAAACCTGCTGTCATGTGTCAAAAGGAATAAAACATATGTAATTGTGACTAAAGTAAAGTAAGTAATGCCAAATCAGGCCATTCAGATGCAATTAAAACTATCCTTTCCATTTACAAGGGAAAAAATTCACTTCTAGCGTGTTATCTTTATAATGGTATCAGTCCATTTTACGGATGAGAACACTGGAGTTCGAAGAGATCAGTAGTAGGCAATAAAAGGTGAATCAGTCTTTAAAAAATGATAAACATAAATGCGTTTGATCCTGTTTGTGGACCAGCAGAAGTCATATGTGTTTGACTTAGTGAAGTGTATGAAGGATGAATAAATTCTAAAAAGTCTTTTTTGTTGTTCCCATTTTGTTTTATATTTATTTCAAGTTCACAAAATGACTGAACTTAGACTGAGCGGCCCTTGGAAAGAAGGGCCGGATATGGACCCAGGAGCCTGGCTATTGCCCAGGTTCCCCCTTCTGTCACCAACTTCGCTATTTGTGAATTGGACGCAGTAAATATCTCTTTAGGCTACAATTTCCTATACTCAACTAGTTCTAAGTTTCTATCATTGCCTGACCCTATTGTAAAATGAATTTTTTAGACATTGATTTGTAAGAGATATACAGAAGTTTCAACTTTCATTAATTTTTCTTTTTCCATTTTGGAAAATAGTTTTCTTAAGGGAACAAATATCATTCCCCTTAATTCTATATTGTTGATACATTTCTTTGCTTAAAGAAACTTTTTGGTGCAGTGTTTAGTGGATACCAAATAAATGTTACCTAAATTAGTGGAAATGTTATGTTTGGTTAAAATGAGCCAGGAAATCATTTCTTTAAAGTTTAGACCTTATTTGAGAAAGAGAAATGTAATCCATGTAAATAGACTGACCCTTGATTGTACAGATGATGAGGAAGTAGGTGTTTGCCTTCTTCCAAAATGTTTTATAACCAATGCTGTCTTACTGTTCAAGTGTGAAAAACCCACATGCGGCTCGTGTATTTGATAGACTTATAAATACCTGAACTTACTAACAGGCTGATCACCAAACTTTATAGGTTGCTTTAAAAGGTGAGAGATTCCTAATAGTGGATAAATACTTACCAGTTCATTTGTTTTAAAAATGTAAATGTAATCAGGAAGACCTAGGATGGGTTTTTACCAAGTTAAATGTGGTATGACAGTCAACTTCCCAGCACATTTTATTAATTCATATGTAATATGGCAGAATCCGTGGCTACTAAAAACAGCAAAGCAAGAGGATATTCCTCATTCAGAGTATCTCATTTTCCATTATTAATAATTAATAGAGCTTTTCATTTTTAAGTGTCACTACTGAAAGCGCCAGTGTGCTCAGCAGTAAGTGATTTCAAAATGTTATTTTAAGGTAATAGTGTTCCCACTAACAACAAAAGTCAGAGGACGGTCAGGAAACACTTATCAGAAATGGGCATCATCCTGAAACAGACAGACAGAGGCTTTGTGGATTGTTTCCCCATTTGCACACAACTCTGATGCTAGGTACCTAAAGCAAGCATTGTAAACTGTTTGAAAGCTCTGAAAAATAGGGATGAGAGTGGAAGAGGATTGTTGATGGGGAAAATTGCTAGACCCTTAGATGGGCTGATTGTCTTAGCTATTAAAATGCTGACAAGTTGTTGTCATCTGTTTGTGTTTGGGCAAGAATCTGGATATTGGTGGACTTGCCTATGTGACAGCATTTGCTTTGCTTTGCCTGCCTTGTTTGATCTGAGAAGGGTTTGGGGACACATGGGGCAGGGGAGGAGGATGTTGAAAGGAATTATGTGAGGAATGCTGTGTCCTTTACTGAGAATTCAGGGTTGTTTAGGGGTGATGTGTAGGGTCAGGCATGGTCTGGGCCATCTTAATACTGAGGAATGAGTGAGATATAGTAAAATAAGCAGTCTGTCTTCTGCGCTTGGAATTCTCCAAATTTTGAATAATAACAGTTTCATATTAGCCAAATGATGGGATCGGTTTTGGGGGGTGGAGTAAGACCTGTATGACATGACCTCTGCCTTCTGATCTCATAGTCACCATTATTCTCCTTAACATAGATGTAAAACATGCACTATTCTTTCCCTAGGAGATGAGTGTTTTCCCTGTAAAATATTTTTTATTCATTAATTTTTCAGGTCTCCTTGGTGTAATTCCTTTTTCTTTGGTTTTGAGGTAACCAGTTTGTGTAAGAAGTTTAACACACAAGGTATGAATGTTCTGTGCTGTAAGGACTTGCGTAGGAAATAGTGCACATGTTAGGGATGAGTTTGGAAATGTGCTCTGAGGTTATAAGGTCTTGGAGAACAGTCATTTGGGGAGATGTTTATTCCTGGGGATGATAGATTTCAACTGATGGCAACTCAGATCAATTGATGGTGTCTTCCTGGAAGGATTGTGTGTTGGGAAGGATTCTAAGGACTCCTGAATTCAATGGGAAACAAATCAGTTACTTATGTCTGCCACAGGCATCCATCTTGTCATGTATTTCAGCTGGTTTATATACTCTTACACAAGACTGATTGAGCAATGGCTTAGTATAATCTGAACCAATGTTCCAAGAATTAAATCAAGTCCAAGAATAAAGTCAATCAAAATTAAATATTTGTTGAGCTCTTACCATGTGCTACATGCTGTAAAGAGAACAAATATGCAAAGTTAAATTGAAGTACAGTCAGGCGCCACATAACGACATTTCAGTCAATGTCAGATAGCCTATAAGATGGTGGTCCCAGAAGATTAGTACCGTATAGCCTAGGTGTGTAGTAGGCTATACCGTCTAGGTTGTGTAAGTACACTCTAGGATGTGCGCACGATGAGGAAATCATCTAACAACTCATTTCTCAGAACATATCCCCATCATTAAGCAACGCGTGACTGTATTAGATAAGACATCCAATGTTGGGAAATGCTGTAAGAATTAGGAGGGAGAGAATAACAGGCCAAGAGTCAGGAGAATCAGAGAATCAGGGATACTAAAGAATGACAAAGGGAAAGCCACTCCTGCAGGGAGAGATGGTTTTCTGTAAGCAAACAGCAAGCAGTGTAGCCTTTTCAGAGGAATGTGAGGACACCAGCCCGTTTGGAGAGATTGTGCCTGGGTGAAAATGGGAGCCACAAGTTAGTAGAGGGCCTTGGACATAAATCGTTTTCATGGTCTTCTTCTACTTGCTACTCTGTTCTAGAATATAGGTTCCGAGAAGGTAAGAAACTGGTTATTAATCATGGTCTTTTGTTCAGCAAAGATTTATTAAGTTGCTCACCAGGTGTCAGGCACCATATTAAAATGACAAGACTTGGTATATAGACTCTGACCTTGAAGATTTTTCAGAGTGAAATAGGAATAGTGAAGGGAATTACAACCATTCATACCTACTTGCCTCTTTAAGGAACTCATTGTTAACTCCATTATTCAGAAGAGAAGACCAAGGCTCAAAAAGGGCAGCCATCAGGCCTAAATTTGAATCTCGGTCTCTTACACTTGAATTCTGGCTTCTTTTCACAGGAGTTCTTAGTAGTACAGTTGGGTTAAGTGGTATATTTATGGGCCTTTTTGATTCAGTTTGTGCTTTGCCCAGAGCTAGAGATAGAATGTTCTTGTAGTTTTTTTGAAAGACATTTAAAGTAAGCATTTTCATTGAAGCATAATATGCATACAAAAAGTCCACAAATCTTAGGTGTACAACTTGACCAGTTTTCACAAATTGAATATACCCTTCGTAACCACTATCCAGAGGAACTTACTTTTGTTTCTCTCACTTAAAATGAGTGGAAACTAATCAGAGAGTAATTTTTTTCGTACTTTTTAATTTTTTGCATACTTTTTTCTCTTTCTCTCTCTCTCTTTCTCTGTCTACCTCCTTCCTTCTCTTTCTTTCCTATTTTCCTCTCCGCCACCTCTTTTTACCCCATTTCCTCCAGGCTGAAGTGTTCGCTTGGGCTTCTTGATCACAGAACTTTGTCCAAGGACTTCTGTGAAGCCACTTGGTAGGGTGAAAGGGACAATGCCCTGAAGTGTCCCTCTTCTGGGAATCACTTGAGTTACAGAGAATGAATATGAAAAGTGACAGGAATCTTGAGTGCCGATTTAATTCCAGTTCAAGTCACGTTCGAACATTTATTGTATACCTAGAATGTACCAAGCACTGTGATATTTTAAAGAATACACCCATTTCAATCTTCACAAATATAGCCATTTTACATACAAAGAAACTGAAGTTCGAAGAGGTTAAGTGACTTACACAAAGTTATATATAACCTAGTAAATGGTAGATTTCTTTACACTCTTCCATTTTTCCTTAAAATACACCATAGCAGCCTCCTTTTACCTTCACTTTGCTAAACATAAGTTTGCATGTTTAAAAATAAAGCTAAATTAGTGAAGAAGGGCATAGACACACCAGGTTTGTTATAGGAACTGCTTTTTCTCTTCCCTTTCTTTTTTAGAATAAGAACTCTGATTCCAGATAATTGCAGCCCTGGAAATAGGACAAAGTCTTATATTTTGAGAAGCTGTTCTCACGTTTCCAGATCTCTGTAAGAGCTGGTCTTTGCAGCCTTGTTTAGTAACACTGTTGGCTTGACACCACTGCAACTGGTTTTCTTAGCAGAACCAGAAGTTCCTGAAGAGATACTAACAAGAGATAAATCAGATTTCTTTGTATTCTAGTTAATTAAAAAACAAATTTTAAGAACTTCAGGTCAATTACTGTCCCTTAAGTAACCCCCAGACCTAGGAAATGTTTTGCATGCCCTTTGGATTGATACAAATGAAGTTCAAGAGAAGGGCATCTAAGAATTTGACTGTTTCCAACTTCTGCCATTAGAACAACTCTTACAGTTTAAGTTTCTTTGAGTGAGAGTCCACTTTATTGTTTTTAATTCCTTTCATGCCTTTGCAAACCCAGGAATACTAACGTGTTGGGATGGGGCCTGTCCTTAGATTCTTGATTAGAGATGACATTTAATTTGATGTTTTGATCAAGACTGTCTATGTCAAGTTGTAAGACTCACTTCTCTGTGCAAGCAACAGTCTCAACAAGGAGGAGGAAATGTGAGTACAGGTTATTGAAGATTGAAAATATTTTTAATTTTTTTAAGAGTCAATTCTAACTCGGGGTGATCTGACACTTTGGGAAATTTATAAACTGCTCTAATGTATTCATAATACACAGAAAAATTTTAAAGTGGAACATGAGAGTGTTTTCTTTCCTCCCATCGCTCATCAGGGAGTTTTGGCTCATCAAGGGAGCATGTTTTGCGTTAAGTCTGGGAAATCCATGGAGCTAAATTAACAC
This sequence comes from Tapirus indicus, assembly GCA_031878705.1. Lineage (NCBI taxonomy): Eukaryota > Metazoa > Chordata > Mammalia > Perissodactyla > Tapiridae > Tapirus > Tapirus indicus. Next base: position 22,609,327 of record CM062935.1, read on the forward strand.
CCCTCCCCTTCTCCTGTTCCTTTCCTTAACATCTTCAGGAGTATTGGAGTTTTTGTCTTGGCAACTTCCTACCTCCTCTTCTCCTTAGTTTGACCCTTCAAATATAGCTGAACGTAATAAAACACTTCTCAAATAGGCGAATAACCACAAGGAGAGATACATGGTCTTATGCTTCCTTTGTGCTAGACATGGTCCTTGACAAACACAATGTCGTGTACATATTAAAGGCTTAATAAATACAGATGGAATGAATGAATGATTTATGACAGTGTAGATTGCATAGCTCAGTAGTAATATACACAAATCCTGGTTTATATCTCTTGTTTGGGGAATAAAAATAAACGTCCCTTTGTGAAGTTAGAGATTTGATGGGAAAATCAAGGAACACCTATGGGGCTAAAGAAAGAAATTCCTTGCACCCAGATTGTTGAGTGGGTTTGTAATACCCCTCTCCGTGTCTGACAATGAGGAGGACTCTATTTAAGGATATGTGTGCTAAAGAACTGAGCTGCTCCTTGGCGGTAATAGAGGAGAAAGGAAAAATGAATGGGAGAAGGTGCGTAATGTATTGTTTCACCCACGGCAGTCCTCTCTCCTCTTTGCACAGGGTTACTGGAGGCTGTAGCAGTCCGTTGTTTTGTTTTCTTGATATGTTTTGCCATTTACCTTGTTTGGCTGGGAAGCCATACAAGTGCTGGGGAGCTAATTATCATAACAATGTATGGCCAAGTGTTCTAAAAGTCCGTGCTCTGGTCTTGCCAGGTATTGCTCTGGAAAGTACTGGACTCATTGCTTCTAGATCTCATTTCTGATCAGAATTCTGGTTTCACTGGGATTTCTTACTGGGTCCTCTCTGCTGCACAGTTTACCTCAATAGGAATCAGAGAATTCTCTTAATGGCATAGTAGGCTTTCGTGTCAAGCAGACCTGTGCTTGAACCATGGATATTCTACTCATTAGCTGTATGTCCCTGGGCATGTTACTTAACTTCTGAACCTTGTCAGTAAATCCGAGGACAGTATTACCTACTTCCAAAGTAATGATTACTTGAGGAAAAGTAACTACCAATATATGGTAGCTACTGTTTTACTGATATGAACTTCTCCTTTTCTTCTGCTTTTCCTTACTCCTAGTTCCAGAAGACATCAAATCTACTATTGCTGAAAGTGAATCACACAAGGGTTATGAGAGCAGGGGGCTTAGAAACAGCAAACTGTGTTGTGGAGGTTGGGTCTCCAGCTAACCCTAGGCCTCTGCTGATTCCAAGCCAAAGGAGTTGAGTTCACTCACCTTGGCAGCTCCAGCTGAGCACTATATGGTAGTTTTCCCTGTGTGTCAGTAATGGGAGTGATTGCAGGGTAAAATGGATGGCTACCCCAGAATTAGACTTGTGGTGAACACCAGCCTCCAACAGTGCATTTCACGGCAGCAGCCATGATGCTCAGCCCTGTATGCAGCCATTCTCATTGCTGGATACTCAGTGAACTCAGTAAGCAAGCCTACCCAGGTATTCTTTGCCAGACAATAACAATACAATAAGGTTGTTTTGAACTTGCTTTTTTTTGGTTTTTTTTTGTTTGTTTGTTTTTTGTTTTTTTTGTGGGGAAGACAAGCCCTGAGCTAACATCTGTTGCCAATCCTCCCCTTTTTTTGCTGAGGAAGACTGGCCCTGAGCTAACATCGTGCCCATCTTCCTCCACTTTATATGGGACGCCGCCACAGCATGGCTGACAGGCAGTGCGTCGGCGGGCGCCCGGGATCCGAACTTGCGAACCCCGGGCTGCCAAGCGCAGACTAAACCGCTGCGCCACCGGGAACTTGCTTTTAAAAACAAAGCAAAGAGCTTCCTCATATGAGTTTTATATGTGAAAAGTGTACAAAATGTATCAAATCTGGAACCTGGATACCTCCAAACATTGTTGTTCTGCTTAGCTGGGTGCTTCAAGACCAACACCCAACTCAGATGTCATCTCTGGCCATCTTGCCACATCTCCAGGGAGGACTTTCCTCCTCCTCATGCTCCCAGGGAGCATTTCTCTTAAAGCACCCACTACACTGTGTAGAAATGAACTGCTCACTTGTTGGCCTACACTACTAAGACTCAAGCCCCATGAAGGCAAGCATCTTGCTGTAGTCACCTTGGTGCATCCATCTCTTAGCCCAACACCTAGCATGAAGTGGGAGCTCCATCCATTTTGCTGTGGTTGATCTAACTTCACCAGTGTATTAGAAGACTCTCTTCTTCATGTAACTCCAGCCTGGATTTAGACCGATGCTTTTGAGCACACATAGAGTGCAAGGTGAGATATTCTGACATATTGTGTTCTGTGCTCAAATTGCCACATATAGAGAACCATTTTCCTCAGACATACACTTTCCTAATTCTCCAGCCCCAAAAGGTGGCATCAACGACAAAATCCCAACAGCTGATAAGCTTTCATTTTACGTTGGTTGCATTTATCTTGCTGCTGCTTTGAAACACAGGCATACATTGCCTTTGAGACATAATCTTTGGTCTCCCCCATCCATCTAGATTGGATTAATAGATTTATGTAGCTGTTGAACACAAGCTGCCTCAGAATGCTTGTGTTTTAACCCAGTAGGAACCCAGCTGATCCTTTCGAAAGCAACTTTTAAGAGAAACTGATGTCCTGTGAACACGTTAGCAAGCTGTCATTGTGACTTTGTCAGCGGGCTCATCTCAGAGCAGCTGCAGACTCATTTTGAGATTGCCTAATTATTTACACACCCAGATTTCTCTGCTTTCCAGTGATAGGCTGAGCCTGAGCTGGTTCTTAAGGACAGGAAGATATGTTATGAATACTTTATCATTAAAATAGGTCACTTTTCTATTATGTTTTCCAAAGTCTTAAAGCTAGTATTAGAAAACTATATTTCTGCCAGCTTCTCAAGTTATAAAGCTGTCCTTTAAAAGACTTGCTTTTCTAGTGTTTGCAAATGTGAGCACAACATGTACCGCTGTCGGTTTAAAATAAGTGTGTGTGTGTTTAGACAGAGAATATAAATTTAATCCTAGTAAGTACTTATTCTGAAGACCATCTTCTCTCCAGTGTAAATGTGTGTTTATCAGTATGGAATAAATGTATTCAAAAAATAGAGTAAATGGCCTCTTATTCAAATTGCATTTTTTTTTCTAATACTGAATGCTTTATTATCAATCACTTCATTTTTCTCCACCTACATATTTGGAGAGTAGGAAGAAGACAGCATTTGGGGGCCAGTTTTTTTGAATCAAAACAAATCAGAAATTGGCAAAACTGTAGTTTCCTGACTATTTACTGACCTGATTGGTATCATTTTCTGAGCTTGGGAGAGCCGTGTTCATTCATTTTTATTTTTCCTCTGCAAACTGAGTTGAGTAGGTAATGTGGAAACCATTTACCATAAATAAATTGCTGCAAGATAACAAACAGAATTGGAATCTGTGCTTGCATTTGCGTTTTCTTTTTCCCTCCCTTATATCCAGCTCTGCCTGGAAAGGCCAGTAGTGTGCTTTTCAGGATATTTAACATTCTAACTTATAAAGCTTCATGTGGCCCTCAGCTGTTCATCCATTTTACAAAACTGACAAAGGTGGCAGTGGGGGAGGAAGTTAGAATTCAACTTGTCATAGAGGTATAATTAAACAATAGCTGAACCAAAAAGATATGATTAAAATCACACTTAAAAATGTGAGAACACCACAGTTCGGTGTTAAACAGAGTGCATTTCTGAGCCACCTCTATCTAATTCACCATTTCCATGGCTTTAAAAATCCCTTACCCCTTCTATTTGCCAAATTTCCAAGATTGAAACTTGAAAAAGGAGTGAATGTTCAGAATATCCCCAAGATGGCCTTGTCCGGGACAGTGTGCCTGGGATCCCACAGAGAGGCACTTCCTCCAAAGAACTGGCTCACCCTACGTTACTTCTGAGAGGAAGAAAATCAAGGTGGAGACTCCAGTATGGGATCATGGAAGCCCTGAGAGTGTATGTGGCTAATTTGAAGCTTTGGTTGTGAAAGAACCTGGATACCTCCACTCTTGGTCTTTTTCCATACGGTATGGATTCACGGGAGATGAGGGATTTGTGGAAAAAGCACATGCTTCAGAGTCAAGACAAATTAAGGAGGCTGTTCCTGGTTTTGCCTCCTGGGCAAATGACTTTACTTTTCATCTATAAAATGGGTATAACAACAGTAACTGCTTAGAAAGCACCCCCTATTTGCCAAGCTCTATGCTCAATATTATTCTTACAACCACCTTAAGAGGTAGGTTCTTGCATTCAAAGAGGAGTGAACTTGAGGCTTAAAAATGTCAGGTGACTGGCTAAGATGACACTCCTGCAAAGTGGTGGGTGTGGAATTGAAACCAAGGCATGCTTTAGATCCAGAGCTCAGGTTCCTAACCAGTTTGACCTTACAGATTGTTTGTTACAAGTGTTCATGGAAATAATATGTGAATGGTGAGTGTCTAGCACAGATTCTGGCACATAGTAGGCCCATAGTAAAGATGAACTTACCTTGGATCTTCCATTTTATGAGGAAAACAGGCCCTTAGTTTGCCCCTTAGCTATAAGGTCACCACACCCTGTTACCTGACGGTCAGCCACTTTTGAAATCACCTCCACTCATGCGATGGAGCACACTCTGTGCCCTGCTGGATATGGTTTAAGTCTCATTTATATATATAGTAGGGGGCAGGGAGTGTCTCGACAGGCTGTAGATTACAGGTGGAAAAGCTACATGCAGCTAGTTTTGTCCAGTATGGAGAGAACAACTAGTTCTGGTTGAACTATTCAGTTTTTAACTGGCTGCTGCCTTAGCATCATAGAAACACAGCCTTGGCCTCATATTCTTTCCAGCCAAAAAATATAATGTAGTTGCGCAGCAGGGAAATTCTGTGGACAGAATAGGGGGCAAATGGGGCCACTCTTAAAGCAGGGAGGATGCTGAACACTGTCCTTGAAGACAATGGGGGCAGGAGCTAGTGGGTTGGGACCGGTGGAGGGAAAAAGTTGAGTACTGAAGTTCATCATTCTCTTTGGGGATAAAACCTGTGAAAGTGAACCCTTCATTTAAGGGCAGTGATTTTAGAAGGCAGCTCTGCTGTTTGTCCCCTGTTCTTTCTCCAAATGTAATTAAGAAGACTTTGAAGAAGGAATATTGTGCTAAAGCCTAGATAAGAACCTGCTCTCCATCCACCTTGCCAAATCCCTAAAGTCTCCTTTGATTTTAATATTTTTCTTTTGGATTCCACTTTGCTGCTGTGTGAGGGGGCAGCAGGTGGGGAGGGTAGGGAGGAGGGTTCCTGGGGAAGCAGAAACCCTTGTGGAAACCCGTTTTTAATCTGGATGATGGCTTGGTAATGTAAGCAGTGAGAGTTGGCAGAGGAGTGAAAATTGTAGGATTAATGGCCTTGAGCCTAATTCCCTGATACCTTTTAAAAGGCCAGCTAACCAGCTGGCTTTCTCTTTTTGCTCCACATATGCTCCCTCCCATTTCCCCAGTGTTTTTTATTTTCTTTTTGGCTGATTTTTAACTCCTTCTCTGAGTCTGAATTTTAGCAACAAAGTATGCGTGAGAGTTGTCTGTATATGATCATTTGCACTAAAGATGCTTAGAAGTTAATATATTAATGGGAACATTTTATAATATGAGAGATGATTGTTTACATTGTAAAGTAATTTATGGAGTATTTTGGGTACAAGTTTTAAAAAAAATAAACTCTGATTGTGTGTGCACATGCACATACATTCATATATATGTGTGCATGAACATGATTTTCCAAGTTTAAACCCTTGAAATATGTATTTTCTGTGTAAGTAGAAATAAACCCAACATACATCAATTCTCATGGTGTTCCAGATAAAATATAAATGCATAACCCTCTTCACATTTTAAAATCTTACTGCTTTCCTCAATGCCCATTTATCTGTCTTCCAGAAACCCATGGATCTTTAAGACAGGGCCAGTACACGGTGGCGTAGCAGTTAAGTTTGCGCACTCTGCTTTGGCTACCTGGGGTTCGCAGGTTCGGATCCTGGGCGCAGACCTGCACACAGCTCATCAGGCCATGCTGTGGCGGCATCCCACATACAAAATAGAGGAAGACGGGCACAGATGTTAGCTCAGGGCCAATCCTCGTCACCAAAAGAAACACAAAGACAGGGCCCGTATAGAAGTAAACGTCTATGTTTGGGGGTGGTAGTGGGCTCCTAAAGGTGTGTGTGTACAGGTAATGAGCATTAATTTGGGTGCAAATGGCAGGAAGCAAAACGAGTGTGATTTACTCCTGCAAACAAGAACCTGATTAGTGTTTGCAGCATGAAACCTTTGAAGTGGGTCAGCAGGAAAGGAAGAAAAAGCAAAGCAGCCAGATGTCAGAGAATAGGAACATTTCTTGTTGCCTAGGTTATTCTGGTAGACTGAAATATCAGTCCCTATTAGTCTGGTGGGTAAACATTCTCATTATTTTCTGTAATTTGCATTGTTATTGGAAGGTAATTAACGATACTAACATTTTCATATAACACTTAGACCTCGATGGGTCTTAATGACTTCCTTTCAGTCTTGTGTGAAGTTGTTTACTGTTTGATTTTTGAATGCTTGAAACTACTTAGGGTTCTGGCTGTGCGTGGACTCTGCTGGGCCTGCTATGTTTTGTAATATGATTGCATTTGCTATGCCAGATTATCTTCATTCTTTCTGCCCTAGCCTAATGCCTGGGCAGGGTAGGCGCCCAATAAATAATAGCAGTTAATACAGTATTTGTTAACCAAAACATGGAAGCCTTTTTATAACTCTTGTCGTCATGATTGGTTTATGTCCATTGCCAACATCTGATATTTTGGGGTTGTAGAGTGCTTTTCCCAAATCACAGATAAACCCCCACATAGACTCTCTTAGAGCTGAGCCCAAGCAAGTCAGAATGTTATCAAATCACTCCCTGTAACTTCACAGCCTTCCTTGGTTTACAACCATTTTGAGCATGTCATCTAAGATTTCCCATTGACAGTGGATTAGTTCACCCATCCAGAGGTTTTGCCAATTGGATACAGCAAGCCCATGAAGCTTATAGACATTGTATTCACCGGTTGATGCTTGATCCAATCAGCCTGTTTATATTCAGTTAAACTTGTATACCTACACATTTCTGCATTTATGTTCAGCTCCTTTCTCTATCACTTCTTCTCATTTCCCTTGGCTGTCCTCTCACCTCCCCAAATGTGGTGCCAGGATTAAACTGGACATTGTAATAAAGGAGGCAGTGTCATTTGGAGCATGTTTCTTATAATGCATTTAATTTGCCACAATCAGGATCAGCTCAGGCCTCTCTAACTACAAGTGACAGAGATGGCAGTCTTGGGAAGAGGCACATACACTGTCTGTTCTCTAATTTCAAACAGGATCCTGGTCGTGGTGGGAAGGATGTGGCAAAACTAAGTCATTTAAATTCAAAACTAAGTCACTTTAAATTCATCCCCAACAGGGATGTATTTCTCCTGTATTACTTAAAAAGGAATTAAAGGTGGGGGCGAGGGGAGCAAGCAATATTAGGAATGTAAGTACAGATAAGGCTGTAGTCTTTGTTGTTTTCTCTCTGGACGGATTCTGTTAATTTGAACAGCATAGTGAAATAGAGATGGAATCAGGAACCTTGCGCTGCACTCAGTGGCCTCGCTCGCCTTACCGCTAGCCTCGTACATGACTCCGACAGGACTGCCATGGAGGGAAATATTCCAAGGGGTGTTCACCCTGCTGGTCACTGTCTGGTGTCAGTAAATGTGAACCAGAAGTGCAGCAAGGGTGGCAAGTGTTTCACGGCTTCAAAAGTGTGGATCGCAGAAGGCACCAGGGGTTGGGGACAGGCTCAGATGTGAGGCACTGCTAGGGGTTTATCAGCCTGCTTGTGTGCAAATATCTTGAATTTGTGTTGTTGTACCCCATGGGGGTCAGCCTGGATGCTTCTTGCCTCACTGCCCAAATTCCATTTTCACCCAGCAATCCTCAGAGGATTCTATAGACCTTTTGTTTCTTCATGCTGTTCTCCCTGTAAGCTTCCCATATGGCCTTGGCATGAAACAGGTTGATCTAACCTCGTGGTATTAACAGCATGGCTTTGGTTGTTCTCAGAGACCTTTGCTTCTGTTCAAATGGCTTTTCTCTGCCTCTCTTGATAGATTAGAAAATGCTAATGTTTTTCCTTTTACTTCATTATACTTATACTCTTTTAGTTATGTATTTAGTAGTCACTTTGATCAGATGGCATATCGTAGCCATTTTTGTTCTGACAGAAATGACCAGCTCAAAGAAAGAGGAAAGAAGAGTATGTCATCCATCCATCAATCCATTCTCACTTTCAATATACACACACGTATACATATGCATATATATACATACATATGTGTGTGTTTGTATATAAATGTGGTTATAATGTGTCAGATAATTTTTCAGGAATGTCCAGGAATGAAACAGTGAACACAGTTTTAAACATAGAAGATGATAATATATTCTGGAATAACCTATCCAAAACCAAGCTCTTGATTTCTCCCCACATGTGCTACTTCTGGAGGCTTCTCATCTCAAAGAAAGCAAGTCCTTTCTCTCTTAATTGCTCAGGCCAAAAGCCTTGGTGTTGCCCTTGACTCCTTTCTTGCTCTCGTAAACCACATCCAACTCACTGGAACATCCTGTTTGTTGTAGCTTTAGGAGACATCCAGAATTCAACCACTTCTTGCTATCTCCACGGTTTCCTGCCACGTCCAAGCCATGGTCATTGCAATAGCCTCTGTCTAGTCTGTTCGGGCTGCTATAGCAAAATACCATAGACTGGGTGGCTTATTAGCTACAAACACTTATTTCTCACAGTTCTGGAGGCTGGAAGTCTGAGATCAGGGTGCCTGCATGGTCAGGTAAGAGCCCTCCTCTGGGTCACAGGCCTCTTGCTGTGTCCTCACATGGCAGAAGGGGCCAGGGAGCTCTCTTGGTCGTTTTTTATAAGGGCATTAATTTCATTCATGGAGGCTCTGCCTTCATGACCTAGTCACCTCCCACAGACCCCACCTCCTAGACCATCACACTGGGCATTAGGACTTCAAGAATTTTGGGGGAACACAGACATTCAGACCATAGCAGCCTCCTAGCTGTCTTCCATGCTTCCACCTCCCACCTTTGCCCCACTACAAATTCTTCTCCACATTGCGGCCACCAAAGGAATCCTTTCAAAAGATGTCAGTTCTTACCCCTCCTCTGCTCAGAGTCCCTAATGGCTTCCCGTGTCACTCACAGTAGTTTTCATATCCCCTCCGGTGACCTTCCAGGTGGTATAGTCTGATGTCATCTTCCGACACTCCTCTTCCTCACTAGTCTCCCAGTTGACATGTATTCTCCAAACAGGAAGAAGAAGAGGTATAATTTTCTTACCAGTTTTAAGCCGGCTTTTGCTGGCCAGAATCCTCACATCAAAAGCATCCCGTAAGATCATGTACTTTGGACATTTTCCCAGGTGGGTGCATTTGAGACCTTGCTGAGGCATCACCTAGCAGTGGACTGTGTAGTCTGGGGTGGTTGGAATCTTCCTCTGGGTGTCCCAAGCTGAGGAGATGCTTAAACTGGAAACAGAAGCCACTGTCAAGGGTCAGTCTCTGCCATCAATGAAGTCATACTGAGAAGGCCTCTCCTGCACCTCGCTCCTGCTGAGGACAGTGCCTTCAGTCCGGGTCCCCGCGATGGTGAAAGCCCTTCTGAGTATTTTCCCACGTCGGGACTAATAAAAAGCTAAATAAACACTGGCATCTGGACGCTTTCCCTACCTATAGGAGTGCTCGTCGACGTCTTTTGACTTCATATGAGAAGCATATTTAAATATATTGAATCCAGGGCGATGATGTTGATCACACCCACTCTGTCTTCCTGACTTGGAGCCTTTTTTTCCCCTCAAGGGCATTTCCAACATAGGAGTGTAGCTTTCAGATTTGTAAACTGCCACCTTATTATCCTATTAGTCAATTACAGCTGCTGAAGAGCAGGGTAAGTGACAGTATGGCAGATTACAGCAATTTATTTGCTGTTCTCATAGTCTTGTTCAGCATATCATCAGGCTGTTTAAATTTAATGATAGGACTTTTACATGTGTTTTCGAGCAGTTAAAGTTGTAATCAAATGTTTAGGAAAACCCCTACTGACCTGCCTGAGCGCTGCCTTCTGCAGTGTTGCTTGTAATGCCTTCTTGTAATCTTTATTAGCAAAGCTGACTCTAATTAGGAGAGGTGACCTATTTTCAAAAGAAAGTAGGGCTCTTTGGTGTGCTGTGTACAAAGCTCAGGAAAGATGGTGCTGATTGAAATTTTTTACTTCGATTTGGCCCTTATGGGCAAATAAATTGCATACAAATAAGCACCAAGTAACTGTGTCCCCCTGAGAAACTGGCTTGAGTGTGTGGGAATAGAAGGGGTTGTACACATGAGGTCAGTGCAGCCTGGCATTGGGAGTAGCGTGGAGGAGGGAGAGCCGTGGGTAAAGGAGGAAAAAATAAGTGCCCTCTCTTATGTCTGGTTCTCTTTCAAGCTAAAGGCAATAGTTCTTGTAGGCAAGGACAAGAATATCTCTGTAAAAAGCAAAAATTGAGTGCCTAGACTCTTCGGATCTTATGCGACAGGGTGAAATATTGGAGGACCTGTTACTTGAACTTGTTCACAACTTCAGCTTCACTGTTGTTATTAAATGAATAATTGAAAGACCCAAACCTGGGAATATCTAGTTTCATCTAAGCTTCACTATGCTACCTGATCTTCACTGATATTTACACTCGCTTCATTTTTATGGGGCTCTTAGGGTGCTGTGTCAGTTGTAAAGTCAACAATGCCCTGCCTCCTATGAGTTTAATACCCATAACCTCAGGCAAATGTGAGATCAGACTCAAGGAAACAGTAGCTCGAACGAGATAGATGTTTGTTTTTCAATTACCTAAATGTAGGCAACTCAGTGCTGATAAGGAGGCTCCGTGATCTTCAGAGACCCAGGCTCCTTCTGTTTTGTTGCTCCAGCTTATTTCTTAAACATATAGCTTCCAGCTTGGAATCCAAGATGGCTGCCCCAGCTCCAGCTATCATAACTGCATTCCGTCTCTTAGAAAAGAAGAAAAGGGATGGAGGAGGGCCCCTCCCTTAAAGGACATTTCCTATAAATTACACCTTCTACCTTGGGACTACAGGAGCTCCTGGTGAGCCACCATCAAGGTTAGGAACATGTTTGGATTAACCAGGTGAACATCACCAGATTAGGTTTTTGCCTCAGGGAAAACGATTCATTCATGAATAGTGCAAAAGAGCATGGGTTTGGGCAGGCTAAGATTTGAATAGAATCTGCATTACTTACTAGTTAAGGAAGCAGAAGGTAAATGCTAATTGACCACAGATGTTACCGGAGTTGATCAGGAGCCTAGGCAGTCAAGGGAGGCAAAGGGAAGGAGGTGGGACTTGAACAGGCCTTGATGGAAAGGTAGAGCTTGGGTAAGCAGAGGAATAGGGAACCCAGAGTCCACTGTAAAGAGATACACGAGCCTCTGGCTTCCTTAGAAGCTGTAGTTCAAAGGCATTTAACTAAGACCTGAGAATAGAGAATGGTCAGGTACCTGGGGGTGCAGCAAGCGTTCAGTTTTCTTTAGGCCTTTTACAGGACCTTTAAGGAACCCATATTGCCCATTTTAGGTATACATATATAGTGGTCTGACTGTGTGTGGTAATGGCCTTCAGGATTTTGCAGAATGAGGAATATCATGTTACTTTATTCAGTCTATTTCTGAAGCTATTAAGCAACCAATGTTGAAGGTCTGAGACTCTTGCTATCTCCATCTGCAAGGCTCATGAATCTGTATGAATGTAATTGTATTATTTAATCTATTATTATACCATCTATTATTTTTATCACCACCATAATCTTGAGACAGTTCATTACAGCATAAAGTGATAATCTTCATGAAAATGACTTGACATGTATTTCCACTAACTTCATATGTTTGTCTAGGTACCGCAAGTCTGCAGAATTTTTGCCTTTAATGTGTTCTTAAAAATAAGTATTCTGAAAAGTGGCCTTATGTTTAAATAGAATAGCCTTGTTGTTATCAATTTTTTGACAATGATCCTTCAAATTGTGGATATTTGATTAAAAAGAGAAGTCAGATGTAAGTAATGAGAAAGAGAGAGACTACTGAGTGAAAAGGTTAATAAAGGAATTATGGATATTCCTGAAAACATGTTTTGCTTGGTGGTGAGTCCTTACAATACGTTTTGGAAGATTGAATATGATATAGTCTTTCTTAGTAGAAGCAGGATAAAGAAATATCTCAGAGTCACATGATATCATTCTGAATGAACCAATAGATCTATCTAAAGAATTATTAGCCAATAGATGTCTTAGAAAACTAAGGTATGGCCTGAAAAATAAACATACCAATGTTTGTTATACGTTACAAAGGTAAGACAGAGGTGATCACTTTTCATGAAAAGAAAGCTTTCTTGGTTGAACTTTTAAGCAAACATTGTGTTATTTGTGGCATACTTCCCATGATTTATTTCCTTCCTATTTTATAGATGTGTAGTTGAGGAACAGAGAGTAATTAACATGCCCAAAGTCAAGGCTAGCAAATTGCAAAGCTGGGATTCAAACTCTGGCAATCTAACATCAGATCATAAGGGTTTTTTTTTTTTTTTTTTTTTTGGATCCAAAGATTTTTAACCTCTGTCTTACATTATATGGAGTTTCTAACTAGGAAGATTGAAGCCCTTGAATAATTTTGCCCATTTAAGCACCACTTCATAGCATGTAAGAAGCCCACCTCCCTAAGTGATAAGTGAGATGAACATAATTGGCTTGGTTAGCTTGAGCACAGAATAAGAAGACAGAGCCAAGGCAGAAATCTAGGAGGGTTGGCCCAGTGGCATAGTGGTTAAGTTCACACACTCCGCTTCGGCAGCCCGGGGTTTGTGGGTTCAAATCCCAGGCACGGACCTACACGCACTACTCATCAAGCCATGCTGTGGTGGCATCCCATATACAAAATAGAGGAAGATTGGCACAGATATTAGCTCAGAGACAATATTCCCCAAGCAAAAAGAGGAAGGTTGGTAACAGATGTTAGCTCAGGGCTAATCTTCCTGAGCAAAAAAAAAAAAAGGAAATCTAGGAGTTTCTGCAGAGTCTTACCCAATGACTGGGTAAATATCTAGTTTCTATCTCTATGGTGTAGCTTTCCTTTGGAATTTGACATTTTTCGTGCTCAGCCAATTTGTAGGTGAATCAGTCACGTATGTCAAGTAGTGCTGGCAAATCGGTTTAGTAAATATTTGCTAAGTCAACAACCTAGCTACTTTGTCTGAGGGTAGGAATGTTCACACTCATTTTTGTATGGAGGACACAATAGGTGGCTACCAAGTATTTGTGGAATCAAATTGACTGACAGGTCACTTAGGTAGTATTTCTATTAGAGCTCGCACGGAGATGGAAAGAAACAGACACTGAAACTCTAGTTAGTAACTAGCATTCACCATGAGACTGAATCCAGTGCAGTATAAGTGATCTGTTTTGTACTACACCCAAGAGGATTTAATTGCTGAAACATCAAAAGAACTTTATTCTGAGGCCAGCTCACTTAGAAGGTATAATTTTACATATAACATAGTTGCCATTTTTAAATCTCTATATGATGTGCCAAGTATTTAACAAATATATCATCTTATTCATGGCTAATAACAACCTCATGAGATGTGTATTATTAGATCCATCTTATAAACATGAAAATTGAGACTCAGAGGTCACACAGTTAAAATTGTACACAGCCACACAACTTTTAACTGGTATTTGAAACCGGGTCCAATGGACTCAGAATTCTAAGCTCATTCCACTATTCCCTAGCATCTCCTACCAGTACTAGATTAAAGACCAAAGGGCTAATATCCACTGAAGAAGACAACAGAAATTCTGTCTTTCAGGGAGATGTGGAGTTGGTAAGGCCCCAAGTGTGCACACCTAGATTAGAGTGAAGTATGAGGTACGTAAAAAAATGAGTGAATTCTTTCGTAATGTAGCCACTAAAGAGAAGCCCTGAACTTCCTCAGAATACGTGGATGGCTGTCAGAAATACAGAGGCAGGACAGGAAGGAAAGTCTTGATGGGACAAGTTGGTTGGGATAAGTTTCTTGTCAAGAATTCCAGCTACATTTTGAACCAAGAAATGTATTGTTTTCCCTCTTCCTGGTTTGTCATCCTTTTGAACCTTTGGAGGCACTGACATGCATCTTCATAACCGTATCTGAGAGTTGATAAGTCTAGATTTTTTTCTTCTCTGTTCCTTTTCATTTTCAGAAAAATCTGTTTTAGGGTTCCTTTCTCCTCCTCTGCCAATACTAATGTCAATATTGCTAGACCAACTTTAGATTTTAGATATTAGGAAACATGTACTTAACACAACAATTAGATTTTGCTGTTTAATTTATCTGTAAATCTCTAGGCAAGTTTCCATCTTTTAATATTTACTTAAAATATTTACTTTTACACATATACACAGCACTTGGTAGGAATGCATTTAAGATGAGTGTTGATTTATTGGATCTGTTCTTTAGTAGATAATGCCATCTGTATTGAAATGAATTAGAAGGGGGTCATTCTATCAGCTAACTCTTCATCCTGAAGAGTGTATTGGTGCACTGATGCATAGGCTATGCCTTGACACCATTCTCTTTGATAGTATATGGTAGCTGGATGTTTTCAAAATAGATGACTATTTGTGGCTGTGTTTTTAGATTCCTCTCTAATGTAGCACTCAGGAAATAAAAAACCTCAGCAGAGCTGTATTAGCTGGGAAGCCACTTTTGTGTTGTATTTCGATCCATTTAAGCTAAAGCTGATTAGCACTTTTTGAAAAGTGAATCTAAATCCTTGTGCTAATCAAGGGGACTTGAGCCACGTTGTTGCCACAAAAAGCTGGAGAGAGAATGGACATAATGGCAAGTTTCTTTTTTATGAATCAGGCAGCATATAGCTTGGTTCCACGCCCACCCCCTTCTCCAACAAACCCCTCTCCTAAGTGCATGTTTAATAAAACAACCCAGCAGGTGAATATTTAGGTATCAGTGGGGTTCAGGTGGTTTCATTTCAGTGTAATGGAGAGAAGAGGAGAGAATTGGGGGGGCAGGGGCTATTTCCAGCGTGCTGTTAAAGGAACGTGTGCAGACTGTTACACATGAGTGACACAATCGTAATATGAAGCATGATGTGTTGGATGTGAATTTGCTGTGTGTGTTACTGTAATTAGTGGCTGTTCATCCTTGGGTGGTGTTTTAAAATGCAGGTTTTATTATTAATCAGGTAGGGTGAGGCCAACAGATCAGGAGATGATCGCTATAGAAAAGATAGTCTGTTACTGACAATTCCCAAGGGGAGAGGGCACGCCGTGCCACTCAGGGCCACATGGGGAGGCACCTGCGTTGGTCAGGAGGCAGAGGGAGTGAGGGGAAGACCTGGACAAGAGTCTTTATTGTGGTTTTTGTGAGAAGGAAAGGGTGAGGCCAAATAAGCAGGTTTAGGATTGGCTAATTTGAATAATTTCAGCAGACTCTGGGACATAAGGGCTGTTTCTAGTTTTCTGGTACCTGGCCTGGGGGTGGTTAGGGCAAGGGAATAGTGGTGTGCATGGGACTTAAGAACCTGATGGAGGAGGTGTTTGGGGCTGTGGGCTCTGGACTGGTTGGTTTGCATATGAAAAACACACTCAATCTGTTTACTCTCGCTAGGAATTAGCTAGCCCTGGGAGGGGCAGTTTTTCCAGGGTTTGCAAAGCCCTGGATATCTAAAGCATCAGAGTAAAAAGACCTGCTTAATACAGGTAGTATGCAGGTCTGTATGCTACCTGCATGCAGGTAAATTTGGCATTCATGATCACATCTAGGAAAAACACTCATCTACTTTCGCCACCTCCAAGTGGGTGCAAATGCCAACAGCTGGGCAGGCGGGGGGTGGGGGTAGACTTGACTTGTGGCTGATTTCACTCCTCACCGAGCAGTGACACCCAGGGAGCATTTGCTAATCCCTTTCCCCCTTCATTTGTCTTTGGATGCTCTTGGGAATGTGACACTCCTCTGTCTTCCTGCTGTCTAGTATGGAGCAACAGATGCCAAGAGGAATGGGGTGGAGAAATGAGAGGGAGGTATGATAATATTTAGTTTTCATTCTTTTAAGGAATTTGCAGAGCAGAATCTTGTTGTTTCAAGTATATGGCCATTTTTCAATTAGAGTCACTTTTTAACCTCTACTTCCATAAGCAGAAGCTCCTGAGTCTCTGAAGACACGCAGAAAAGATTTCCTTCCTCCCTCCAACCCTCTCCAAATCCCCATTGCTGCTCCTAAGCTGGTTGAGAGGGTGAAAAGCTCACAGATGTGAAGACAGAAGCAGATTTGCACCTTTATGGCATGAAAACTTTGATGTCTTCTTACAGAGAAATTGCCCTGTGTAATTCAAAATTTTAAATGTACATTCAAGTCTGGCTGCAGTTTATCTGCTAATGCAGTTAAAGTGATGTCTGGCCTTCATTCCAGCTCATCTATGGTCTCTGAAAAGACAGCCACACGAAGCCACTTGCATAACGTCCTACTCCTCCAAAAGGCCTCTCCTGGGTACACTCCATTGCAACGATTGCTTAGCTGGGGGGCTTTCCTGAGGATAGTTCTAGTTTGGGTTTGTCTAGTTGTGTACTATGAAGCTAACAAAGGATCTCAGAAAGCCAGAAAGAGAAGTGGTATCAACAGAAGTGCCTTTGGAAGAGAGTCTGAATTGACTCAAGAGTTAGTGCCAGCCTTTCAGAATTGCCAATGGGTATTTCAAAGGTGTGATGACTTTGACGGGCTTTTGTTGTTACTTTCACGGGCAGCACCATCCCGGGGCAGTAAGGATAAGCACTGTCTGGTGAAGAGCAGTTCCTGAAATTATTTGGAAGTGGGTTGTAATCTCAGGAATTGTAGCACAGAGGCCAAAAAGAAGTTTGTAAAGAAAGTAGTACTTGACCCAGGAGATAATGCCAAACAAATGGAACCTTAAAAGTTGATTTATTTTTTGTCCAAATATTGGGTGCCCAGGACCACTTTTAAATGTTCTGATACTTAAAAGGAAAATTCAAAATCACATCAATGGACCCTTTTTTACTTTTGATTGAGGACAACATGCATATCTCTGGGTGGGTTAACAGGGTTAGAACCCTCCTCTGAATAGTGAGTGTTATAATATTTTATCTTTATTGCTTTCTTTCTTTTTTTAATCCTTTATATTTCTTGGGCTTAAGCCTTTCTTTCTCTCAGACAGCAAAACCTCTTTCAACAAAAGTATAATGTCATATTGTATGTTTATACCCAGAACAGCTAGCACAGTGATAGGCACCAAGGACTGATTGAGTGACTCCACTTTGGAGGAAATGAGTTGACTTACAGCCCCTCTAAAGCTGCAAAGGAATGATCTGTATCTTTATTCTACCCTGGGGATTTTACTGAGGCTAATTGGGAATTGGTAGAACTGAGTATTGATTGGAGTGGAGGGTCTTAATAGCAATGACACTAAAACAATAGGAAATTAAAGCATGCTGCTAGCTATCTTCTCCTCACCAACCAACTAACAAACCTGCCTCTTGCCATTTAAAATAAACTAAATAACAACAATAAAAATCCAACTCACTTGGTTTTGTCTGGTTCCAGTTTCCTTGATGGGCTCTAGTCTTGAGGTAAGTGTTAACTGGCCCACTAGATTTATCACTGCTTGACTTCTTAGTAGTATTTCTCATCAGAATAACATTTGGGGGAGCTGCTTTATGCCGGGACAATCCCAGGAATTTCTGGAATAAGATGTATTTTGTTGTGTGCAGCAGCGACTGTAGTTTGGGAGGAGCAATGGGTGTGGTTTTGTGGTTTCCTTCTTTTCAGGGCAGCTCATCACTTCAACCACAAAATCACTGCCAACCTTCTAGAAGAGGAAAGAAATATTGGCCAACCTATATTTTCTTTTCCTTTTTTAAGGACAGACAACAGTGACTTGGGTTTTTAGAGACTGGCCAGCTTAGTTGTGTTTGGAGTGTCCCAATATACTCTTTGCAAAAATGTGGGTTGGTTTCTACATTGCTACAAACCAATTGACTGCATTCAGGTTGGCCTCTGTCCTGGAACCACAGAAGTGGTTTGCTCTTCCAGTTGACTCATCTTGCCTAACTTCTATGTCATCATGAAGAACCAGCACCCCTCACCAGCCCATGAGGTTGTGGGACAGTGAACATTGAAACGAGTGGTAAGTGCTGGCCAGCCTACTTCGAAAACCAGGAGTCATTCATTAATTCACTTGTTCAGCTAGTATTTATGGAGCCTTCCAAATTAGCCAGGCATTGCTCCAGGAGCTGTGGATACAGTAATGAACTAGATCAGCAGTTGCAAACTTTTTCTTTAAAATGCCGGATATTAAATATTTTAGGCTTTGCAGGCCTTACCGTTTCTGTTAGAACTATTCAACTCCGCCATTTTTTTTTTTTTTTTTTTTTTGCACAATAGCAGCCGTAGCTGCTATATAAATGAACATTGGCTGTGTTCTAATGAAACTTGATTCATAAAAACAAGTAACGTGTGACCCATAGCTTACCACCCCTGAGCTAGACCATAATATTCTTGCCCTTGTTGAGCATAATACGTTCTACTAATCTGCATTTAATTTCTACTAGGTGGTTATATTTTATAAGGAAGATATGTTCCTAAACACATCATCTAATTCAAAACAAGAAAAATTCAAAACTTAAAAGCTTAGATTCGTAAGATAAAAGATTCCTAAGAGGTTAAAATATTGTTGGTCAATAAAACCAACAAGCAGAAAGACTCACATAAGAGTCAAAACAAAATAATATATATTAAAATGTATATGCTTTCCTGACTCATTACTAATTATGGTTATAATTATGGAATATATTTTCTAGGTATTAAACATTTACAAGAAAAGTAAATCATGTGTAGCTTTTGATAAATTGATCATTCCTTTATTGCTATGAATACAAGATAGGAACTTGTCACTACAGAAATCTCCTAAAATTTTTAGGATCACCCCATCCCATCATATAAAAACTGCTGCAAACTCCATAAATAGTTTAAAGAAACAAGGTGTTCTTAAATTTGGTGAATGCAGAAAATTATTCATTCAGTATGCTATCTTTGGTGAACTGGCCAATCATCGATTTGGTAGCTGGGCATGCTGACTTTTGGCCAGTGAACCTAGAACTGATAAGCATAGTTCTAGATACATTATGTGACTTAAAATGCTCTTTGGATGAATAGCTGCATACATTATGAACACATGCATGGGGCCAAACTTGCTAGTAGAATGGTATTAATTGTTTAGGTTATACAGGTTATCAAAAATTAGTTATGATTGTGTATGGAGAGTGTTTGCCCCTGAAGTTCAAAGGCTGATTCAGTTCTGGGCTTACTTACAGTTTTCCCCCTAACATTTTATTTATAAATTAACAGTTATAAATTTTCAAACAGAAAAATAGAAAAGTTGGAAGAATTGTCCAACGAATGCTTTTTTGGCTTACACATTTTTAATCATAAGTGGTAGTCTCTCTGTTTCCAAAACAGCTAAAAGAATACCAACTCAGATCTTTTTTAGGACCAGATCCTTTCAGGAGTGACCGGAGACTGAACTGAACTATTTATAGTTCTCCTTTGTGTTTTTTTGGGGAAAATCATGAAATATTCCTTAGCTCTAGGTTGCACATGCTCTTGCATTCACTCATTCTCAATTTCAAAGAGTTAAAAAAAAAGACAACCTATGTTTACTAGGTTTCTGTAGTGTCATAGAATCACCATTGCCAAGCCTTACAGGTAAGTGAAATCAGCATCAAAAATGTTAATGCTGCGTATGAACCATTCAGTGTGGCTGAATACTGAGGGTTATTCCTCAGCGTGTTGCTAAGAAACTAGAAGGCCTAGGATGTCCTTTTGAATTGCTAAGTGTCTTTCCAGTATTATAATTCCATTTAATTGCTGCAGAACAAAAACTCAAAAGAGTTCGTGTTACCCCAGCCTATCTCCCTACCTGGCAGTGTAAAGTGTCACGTGATCTCAGGAAGAATTTACTAGCTGCAAAGTAAAATGCAGTATTCCACACCATAATTTCTCGAGTTCCTTTTCCTTCATGTGGAAAGGAATGACTGAGGGGGAGAAGAAATTGTCTGACATCTAACCACAGAAGGAAAAATTAGTCTCCCTCAACTTCCCTGGGCTCTCTTTTTGTTTCATTCTACATCCTGTGTGCTTCTGGTCTGGTGAGGAATTACGATGTGAAAGGGAGCTATTTCCCTTCAGAAGATTCGGTCACAATTTAATAGTAATCACAAGTTTGAGAAAATTGAAGGGCTGGAAATATTTTCTACATCTTTTTTGGTAGTGGGCTGCACTCTGATGAATGCTCCAACCTGCCCATCATTGATTGTTTGGTTCTCCACTCCTGCCTGTGGGATAATAATATATTCTTGCCCTGTTGACCTCTAGCTGTGTTACCTGCTTTGGCCAATGGAATGTGAACTCAAGTCACCTGTGCCACATATGAGGAAAAGCTTTAAGAGCCATTGAATGGCTCTGCCATTCTCTCTGTTCCTTCTGCCCTGAAGGCAGTAATGTCCTAGAGGCAAGCTGTCCTATAGCATGGGTCCCCTAGTGAAGACGTGGAGTATAGCCCACAGCTGATCCACAATGGTCATGTTGTTGAAAGCCATTGATCTAGATGCTGGGGTCATTTGTTACTGCGGCATAGCTCAGCCCAAGCCAACTGGCGTGCCACCCCTATCATACTGTAATGCCTGTTCATAGTTCTCTGGTTCTAGAATGGAGCCATTGAACGATGGGAAACCTGGACTTGTGATTGTGGGAGGAAGGGAGGGCTTTGAGACAATTGCATTTAGAACAATGAATTTTTCTGTCTGTAGTGATTCATTGTTTTAAGTTTTCTTTCTCCTGCCCTGATTCTCCTCAAATTACCCCTTTGAGAGACTTTAAACTGAATCACAAGCAACTTGGCCGTGCTTAAACTAGGATGCCTAATTTCTAGAGCATTGTTTGTATATTTAACGATAGATTAGAATAAAGGCTCTGTGCTGGCAGAAGTTTGTTTTCAATGCTGTATCTCAAGTGCCTGGCACACAGCTCGCTAGATGTTAGGTGAATGAATGACCTATATCATTTATTTCCAATGGGTTCCTCTTTTGATTTGATGTTAGTGAAGTATATAGTCAGGATAATCACATTCCTTAACTCTGTTTCTGTGCCTCTAATAGAAAATCTGATTCTGCATATTTATTGAATATTTATTTCTCTTAATAAATTACTTGACACCACAGGTTAAATCACCAAGAGTCATGACCTCAGTTTATTATAAGCAAGATGTCATCAATTACTTGAAATATTGCCTTGCCCTCCTTTTGGGGAAAAAAATTAAAACTTGTAGTTTAAAAACATTTTGATTATGAACTAATACCTTCCCAAAATTTGAGATTCTGCTTGACTTCAGTATTCCAATAACCAAATTGGGTCAGCAATGAAACATGCCACCATATTGTATTCACAGCCTTTCTGAGCCATGCCTCTGATTTGAGAAGGAGGGGCTGGCTGTATTTCTGAAGACTTAGTGCGTTCACTCATTTCCTCTGCTTTGTCATCGTTAGGCCAGTTTTAAGTAACATTACTGTAAAATTTCCCACTGAGAAATTTCACCATGAAGAGGTTTTCTGGTTTCTTTAAAATAAAACTGTTAAAAATAGACCTTGTGGGAACAGTTTTCCACTTCAAGAACAAAATCTTGCAAAAATGTTTTAATGCAGATTTGGGACCTAATTATTTTTTCTCACCTCAGCTTCGCTGTAGTTGTGCTACAGTGGGAACAAGTCTCAGTTTTGTAGAATCTGGCCAGTGAGGCCCTCTACTTCCTGTGGAGGTTTCCTCTGGAGTTGGCCCTGGCTTGCTTCCCCTCCCCTCCCTGGGGCTTTTCTTGGGGCAGTGGGTTCAACTTTGAAGCCCTACGTCTAGTCCCTCATTAATTCACTGACCTTCCCTTATGAGGTCAGCAGAGTCCTAGCCATTTCAGCTGCACTGGCCTCCGGTTATTGCAAACATTGAAGTCTGTGCTGGGCAAAGGTGAAGCGACTAAAAGGAGAACAGCATGCAAAAGACTCTGTAATTAAGATCCAGGACCTTCTATACACTCAGTAGTTAGGGCTGGCTAAATTGAGCCTCTGCGACATGCCCAGAGTCTTGGTAAGTTTGGGGCCCATGCGAGGGCTCTATATATGGAAACGTAGACTCCTGACTGGCCGTATAGTTTTCTTATTTTAATGCCATTCTTTTGCCACCACTTTGGAGCTCCAGTCTCTGTGAATGTTTGCTTGTGACATTTCTTTACATTTGTTGTTGTTGTTGTTTATTGCTGTGGTTCTAATACCTTAGAACAGTGCCTGGGACTTAATACATGCTCAGTAAATGTTGAATGAAGAATGAATGACAAACAGATAAGTGAGTCTCCAATTACTGGTGACTAGTAAATGTTTAATTTTGTGTCGGTGTTCAGTACTTTACTGCCTGGTGGGAACAGTATCAGAAAAGAAACTCAGAAAGTTCCAAATGTTAATATCTTATACAATTAGATGCTTCATCATATCCCACATCCTTTATTTATTTATTTGCCCTATGCTCTTATACTAGCAGGTAGAAAATTCTTTTTAAGAAACGACAAATGATCCAAACTCTATTTTAGCGACAAGGAATGAGATGCTTCTCTCAAAATTCCCATTGGACCACATGTGTGGGGCATTTTTAAAAAGCAGTTTTATAAGACTCCATCCCTGGCCTGTGGGTTTAGGGTTTAGTATCTTGTCAAATGAACTTGCATGTTTCTGAAATAAATCGCTCTGTGCTTCTGCCTATTTCTGTTACCAAGTTCTCACTTTTCTTGCGTGCTTTTTGCATTTTCTTCTTCCACAGGTTTCCCTGCACATGTGTATTCCTCCTTCCTCTCTCTCGATAATCCTATCATTCTTTAAAATTCATTTCAAGTGTCACTTCCCTCCGTACGCCCTTCCTGAGTTAGAGGCTTCTCTCTCTGTGCCCTGATGCACTGAGTACTAATCACCCTTTGTTGCTGCTGCTGCTGTTTGATTAACAATTAGGTGGTTAGACTCCTAGCTCCTCTAGGCCACGGCGTGAATATTATTATCTCTGAATCTAGCAAAGTGCCTGGCACCAATAGGTGCTCAGAATATTTGTTGCATGAATTTAATTTTTTGTTTATGTTCGAAAGAAAGCTTCAGTTAGGTGCTTGTAGTCTTGAGCATCTCTCTATACTAGCCAATCGCCCTTTTCACTGCTGGGAGGTTTGAATTTAGGGCCTCATTCTACCTGCTGCAGCAGAGCCCTCGGCCACTGCCCACTGCTTGTGTGGGAAGAAGGGCCAGATGGGCATTGTTGAGCAGGAAACCTGGAATCCTGGGTCCTGATACATGTTTTCTCAGTTTCCCATGATATCCTTCTCTGTCTGTCCTTTTTTCTCCTTCCCTCCACTCCTCTCCCCCAAAGGTGGGACTTGACAACTGATTATTTTGCTCACTTAAGCATCCTGGAAATATAGCAAATAAAGAGTGACCCTGGCAAACCACTAGAACACAGCTGGAACATTGTCTAAACAGTTTTGCATGTGGAATTAGACAGGGCTCTGAAATCACAGCTGTTGCTTTAGAAACAAGAGGCTGGAAGGGACGGATACTGAGGCTTCTTCTTTCTCTATGCCCTACCTTAAGCCGATCATCCTAGGCAGGTGATTGCCAGCCTTAATATCAAAGCACAGGGAAGAGTACCACCATCCCTGCTGACAGTGTCTTTAGATGCCTCATCCATAGAAAATCCGACCAACATCTTAACAATATTTTTCCCTCAAGCTGCAGTTTAAAATAGCTTCCCTCTTGCAGCTTATATATGTAAAAAGGAGAAGAGCTGGCTAACTCTACTATAGGATCTCCCAATGGACCATTGGAAAGATGGAATTCATGGAATAAAGCAATGTTAAGAACTGGGTAAAGTAATTTTTAAAATGCAGTCACCTGTATCTGTGATTTGATGCTAAGGAAGGTGAAAAAGGAATGTATTTACTGACTTCTGCAATCATCAGTATTGGAGTCCATTTAGATAAGAGACCTTTTGAAGTTCATTTTGTCAGTGAAGTGCTGCCTACATTTTTATGGACACATGAGTAAGAGAGTTAGCAGATCAATTGGTGGGACTGTATGATAGCTCATTTAGCTAATTACCCAGGATAATTGGGGAGAAAGGGATAGGGTTGTTGTTTTAAAGATATAATAGGAAAAGCATTGAAAAACTAAATTGTCAAACAAACTTGACAATATACATCCATTCATAATCATGCATTATGAAATACTTTACCGAAACCATTTTGCACCTTTCCGTTCATTTCTGTGTTAAGAAGAAATGATGATTTAAAATTTAGGAACTTCTCACAGAGCAAGCTGGACCGACTCATTATATCCAAATTTAGTCACCTACAGATTTACACTTAAACTAATGCTGAAGTTGACCATGGTAAAGAGGATTGAGGTGTCTTGGGGAAAGGAGATACCTGAGAAATTCCCCCAGGCCACATTGTATCCTTACATTTGCCATGCTACCCGTCATTCAAGATGGAGGAAGATGGTCGTAGTATGTTACGTTTTGATGGCATTCTAAAACCAGAAACGCAAACCACAAATGCCGAATGAATCTCTTTTGAGTGTTGATGAACTGTTGCCTGTGTGAATGTCAGAAATCACTCTGATCCTATTGGCATGCACATCTGTAGCTATCACTTTAGTTCTCTTCTTACAAGTGAGAGAGAGGTCAGTATTGATCTTAACTGTGTTTGCTCATTTTCTCTTTTTCCTTATCCTCTCCCAATTTCAGTGGAAATTCTGGTTTTACCTTCAAAAAGAGCTTTGCATTCATAGATTACTCTTTTAGGGAACTATTTTGAACTGATCAACCCAAGTCTTGACTATAAGAACTCTGCAGCCTTCTTCTAACTTCTTCCTAATCCTTGTTGCAGAAAATTCAGAATCTATTATGTAAAATTCCACCTTGGCTTTCTCAGCCCTGAACTGGACATTTCCCTTTAGTTTTTCGTCTGCCTCATTATTTGATTTGCATGTGTTTAGAGGTCTTAGAAATTGAGTGAACAGTAAAAGAATTTATAGTATAGAAATTAGATATCAAACTGCATCATATGATATTGTCATCTTTCTTTTCCATATTGCTAATATTAAAATAATGTTATTTTTTGAATAAAATACTAATAACAAAAAAATCTGGCTTTTCTTTTAATGCTGAACAATTAGCAGTTATCCAAACATCTCATGGTAAACATATTAAAATCCACACTCCATATTTTTAGGTAACAAAATGTGCACTGAGATACTCTTCATTCTGTAAATTAGGTAATCCTTGTAACATTTGATAGTGTTACACTCAGTTCTTATCTGTAGCTATACAGTTACTGAGCTGAATAAAATGTTGCAATGTAGCAATTAAGAACATCCTATCTTTTTTTTTAATCCACAAGTTCAGTAAATTACCACTTGATTGTCTGAGTAAACAATGTTACTTGCTGTGGCTGCTTTGTTATAGAACAGAGTTCTGCATGCAAATTTACAGCAGTTCGTAATTTCCACCAGGACAGAGCGTACTTTTCCTATAACTTAAACTTCCCGTCTTCCCACCCCAGGAAAACAGATTAAGACAAACACACTGTCATATCCTTTTTCTCCAATTTCTTGGCCCCAGGCAACCATGCCCATCCCAGCCCTACCCCAGGGGACGCTGTGGAAGCACTTTTAGGAAACAGGCTTGAGTGGGCTTTATCTCCCCTCTGCTCACACAATTGCATTTAGCAATGTTTAGCCAAAGCATATACAACCTAATCAGGATGGAGGAAATGCCAACTCATTTTCTCATTAGGGGATAGAAATTTGTGTGGACCAGAGTATGCAGAGTCATTCTTGCATGGGGGTAACCTGTGGTATCTCAGTGAGGTCCTGCTCTTGTGTACTGCATATGGTTCACTGTCAGATAATTTAACACCCAAGAAAATCTGCCTTGAATAAATTAGAATATATTTGCAAATTAATTGGTTAATTAGATTTTAGACATCTCTAGGGGATGGAGCTGAAACAGATGTGTGCAAAAGCCCCTCACAGAGCTGGGGATGAAGTCCAATTACTGAGCTTTCTGAAGGAAGAGTTCTATCACTTGATCCTGTTGTTGGTGCCAGAGTATTCCAATACGTGCATTTATGCATAAAGTAGTAGAACTACATTTCTGCCTTGGAGTTAATTGTTATAGGGACATGCTCAGAAGGTACTATACTCTTCAAATAACTGTACTGTCAAATAATCGAAGTGCTATTAGAGTTGATTCTTTCTTGATTATGTCAGGAAACTGTATAGGGATCTAGTTACAATTAAAGAAGAGTAGATTTCGAGGATGCTTTTAAGTACTTCTGTAAGACATAGCCAATGCATATTAAAATACCATAAAAAAGCCAAAACTTGAGCTCAGGCCTTGGAGTTCACAAGCAGCCAGTATTTGTCCTTTCACTTTTTTTCTCTCTGTTGCTTTCTGAAGAATGGAATCTCAGCTGGCATTCCCATAAGTACTGCTTGTCATACTAACCTGATTTTTCTAATTGGATCATTGAAGTAGATTCCATTTTATTCATTTTTTTCATGAAGCATTTATGGTGCACCCATTGGGTCCTAGATGGATGCTGCAGACAAAATAGAATGACACAGTCCCTGCTTGCAATAGGCTCCCAATCTCTCTACGTTTAGCGGGATGGTAAAATTGGTTTATATTTCCTAGCTCTTGTTGTGGGAAGAGGCAGCCCACTCTGGAGCAAGTTGCATGATAGGAAAATAAATGTAGAGTTAAAGATTGATTATAAATTAGCCATGTGTCCGTGATTTTGAACTCACTGTTAGCAGAGCCACTCTAAGGGAGCTGGTATAGATGGTCGGGCAGTGTGCTAGAATTTGGAAACAAATGGTGTATCCAAGATATAAATATCAACATCAGGCCTCGCCTTCCTCTTTCTATTTGATGTCTACTTGTTACCTTGATTGTCAGCTCCCAGAGGACACCTTTGTGTCACCTATGCCTAAAAAAGTCCCTAGGAAAGAACAGACAGCAAATGTTGAATGTGAGCAGATGCCTAGACATAGCAATTCTCAGATGTTCAAATAAAGGACAGCCATACCTGGAAAATCATAGGGGAAAATTAGGGGTCCAAGATGGATTTCTAAGGGGACTGTGCATCCTATTTTACCCTGAGATTTGAGAGATATGTCATTTTGTCAAAATTAATTGCTTCAGTTTTAGTTTTACTTATATGTTAAGAAAAGTGAGCCATCGCAGAAATAATTTACAAACAGTTGGGTTGTTTTTAAACAAAGTTTTTTTATTTCCTAAATCTGATTTTTTTTTAAGTAAGAGACAAACCCTTAAAAGTACAGAAATGGTATTCTCATTTGAAATCAGTGGTGCTTCAAGCTTGAGGATCATTGCTTCTTGCAATAGGGGTAGCAGTGTCACCTCATACTATTTTCTTGCTTTATCTCCCGTGGTAAATGGGTTTTTTTCTAAATCTTAAAAAATTATCTCATAGTCTAAAGGATTATTATATTTGATTTGATTTTCTCAGAGCTGCATTATTAAAAGCACTAGTCACCTAGCTTAACCTTATTTCAAGGAGAATATATATATATTTTTTTGAATGTGAGGGATAATGAATATTTATGGCAAAAGAATTCAAACTCTACACCTTCCTTTTCCAAACAGGATCCATTAAAATGTAGCTTAATCAAAGATTATTATAAAATCAGAAACTTATATGCTGGTGGTTTTTATGTTTGATATTAAGATAGAGATACTGTCTTGGACTCTGTTCCTACTCTGCTGTCCTTCAGTAAGAGCCCATATTGCCAGAAAAAAAGGAAATTTACTGAGTTGGTTTTATTTGAATTTCCAGGCATGGTTTATGAGTGGGAGATAGATGTTTTGGAGAATTTCAAAGTGGTTCACCCTGGTGGGTGGAGGGCTCCATTAGCCTGGAGAAAACTGTGGGCAAAGTTGTTGTTAGCTAGTGGTGGTCCCTGGAACCAAGTTCTTGAGCCTGAAATATAAAGTATGGACTTGTTGTCTGGAGCAAGGGAAAAATCCAGTTATAAGAAGTTGGGACAAATAATTAAAAGACCTAATGGCATTGGTCATGTGCAGAATCCCTCAACATTGAACCCAAGCTTCTCAGGGCTTCTCTTTCAGAGGTGGACTGGTTCTAGAACCTCGGGTTGAATTAAACTTACAAATTGGTTGGCCATGTGTTTCACCATGGGGCTGTGACGACTGCAAGTATAGGGGAACAGCAAACCTATATGCTAGAGCATACAAATGGGTGATTACTGGGTTGGGTGATTGATAGGTATGTTTATGTTCAGAAGATCGTGCAGCCTCCCAATTAGCAAGAGACCTTTTTTAAAAATAAAATCTAGGGGCCAGCCCCGTGGTGTAGTGGTTAAATTCAGCATGCTCCACTTCAGCAGCCCAGGTTCACGAGTTCGGATCCTGGGGGCAGACCTATGCCACTCATCAGCCACGCTGTGGCGGCAATTCCCATATAAAATAGAGGAAGATTGGCACAGATGTTAGCCCAGGGCTAATCTTCCTCAAGCAAAAAATGAGGAAGATTGGCAACAGATGTTAGCTCAGGGTTAGTCTTCCTCAGCAAAAAACCACAAATAAATAAGTAAAAATAAAAAATAAAATCTAAAAGAGGGGGAAAAAAACGTGTTTAGGGGAAGTGGGTGGGTTTGAAGGAATCAAAGTCTCTCTGAAAATTGTTAGCTTAGCAAGCTTTTTACCTCCAAGTCTCCCATCCAGTCAGGGTGTTTGTGACTGCAAATCATTATCGTATGACCATTTGCTGTTTGGTGGAGTGTTTGGAATGAGCTAGTTAATCCCATTCCAATTCACAATGGGCAGGTAGCCAATTCATACAGAACACCTTGACAATCCATACTAATTGGTTTGTCTCCATGGAGCAGCCAAAAACTGAATTGCCCATGGAGATAGACATTTCCTACTACCTTCCATCCACTCCCTTCTTTCAACTCTCCTCCTCTCCCCCATCAACACCACCCACCACACACACACACACACAGAGCACCTGCTGGAGTGATTTTGCATTTAAATGGCATCAGGTTTTTCCACCCATCTTCCTGGGCTATAAATTTCCAGAGCTTTCTTTGTAAAAGAAGGAGTGGATTAAAGATAAGGAAAGTAAACTGAATGTCCTTGGGACGTTTTCAGGGTCATTTGTACTTTCAGACTTGGTTTCACTGACAAGGGTAGTAAGAAGAGAAGTTATCTGTGAACAAAGCAAATGCACTTCATTTTTTGGAAGGCAGGGGAAACAGATTCCTAGACAAAGATTCATACAGCCTATAAATGGTTTCGGAAAGATGTACCGACCCAGAAAAATTTCTACCAGCCCACAGAATCATCTAGAATGGCTAATTGTGTATACTGAGAGATACCCCCAAAAAAGATGAAAATATGGGTTTATGTAACTTTTATAGCTGGTTCCTGAATAAATAATTACCCTTGACACCTGAAATTTGGCCTTACCAAGCACTGACCACTCCTAGCCTCAGTTGATTCTCTAGGTATTTCTAAGGGGCGGGTGGGATTGATAACCTTCCCTCCATTTTTAAATGATCTGTTCAGTTGGCTAACTGGGCAAGGAGTGGGGGTTTGTATCAGTTCAGTTTGAGCTCTGGATCTGAGCTGAATCCTGGCTGTGCTCCTCATGAGCTGTGTGACTGTAGGCAACCACTTATAACCTCCCTGTGCCTCAGTGTGTTATCAACTATCCTTGAGATAAGATCTCTGCTTATTTGAAAATTATATCTTATAATGAAATAACATATTTTTATAATTTTCAGTTTTAAAGGGCTTAACTCTTTTGTGCATTTGGGTTTTAGGTAAGGAAGGGAAACTTCCATGTAATGATAAGCTGGAATACCCTCTTCCTTTATTGTGGCATTGTCCACCCCTCCTCGCCCCCACTGAGGGTAAATTAAAGCAATATAACTCAGTGTAAACATTTGTCAGCCCAAATGTATTTCTAGACATTCAATGTGTGCAGGCACCTGGTTATTTACACGATTTATACGATTAGTGCCGTCATCTCTAGATAGGACAAATTTGGAATACCTGCTCCTTATAAGCCTTGCTGTGAATTTTGACAGTCAGAAATAAATAATCTTACCCATAATTATCTCTGTCTGTAGAAGGTGGTAGATAGGGAACAACGGGTGTGAAATACTCCAGCCCCCTAGGGTCCAAGAGGGATGAAGAAAATAGAGCAAGTTTCCATTAAGTACAAAGCATACACGAAGTAATTTCTAAGTAAGCCCATTTAATGTTTTTCTCACTGTGTCATCACAAGACCTAGACGCTACTGAAGGATAGGCTCCTCTTTACTGCTGTTTGAGGGGAAGGCAGGTTTGATTGGAGCCTCCTGACCTCCATGAAAAGTCAAATAAATAGGAAGTGAAATTTACAAGGGATTCCAACAAAATCAACAGTTGTGCATGGAGTTGACCAGCACATCTCTAGCACTCATTCTGGCCCTCAGATGTTCATCCGGGCTTCTGTCATGGTAATTCATCTCTTAGGCAGATGAATGAACACTAGCGGTGTGAGATTCATAAATGAAACCCCAGTTGCTACTTTTTGAAAAGTCTGTTTACCTTTGAAGGAGAGGGAGGAAGGTAGAGATTCTCTAGATTGTGCTCAAGAAAACATGCAGGGCTTGGTAGCAGAGCTCTGTCCTCCGGGGTTTCTTATCATCCATGTGCATAAATCACTAAATAATGTCAAGGACACTTTTAATTTAGGGAGAAAGAGAAATGTGTAAACCTGTTCCTTGGTCTGGGAAAGAATGGAATATTTTCTTTTAATTTTTTACTTTATTTTTTATTTTAATAATTTTTGCAGTTTTGCAGTTGGTTTGGAACAGATACTTAAGTACTTTTTAACATTTTGCTGGAACGCTTTTGATGGCATAGGTATGGAATTGTCTTGCTAATATGTCAGTGTAGTAAAATTCTATGCAACTTGTTACCTATGGAAGAAGTTGGAATAAATTGTTGTAGACCCAGCCTAACTGGCAGCAGAAACTTTTTCCGCAACATAAAAAACAACTTCATCTTTTGGAAGATTGTAGCCAGGTAGCAAAGGCTGGCAATGATTTATGCTGACTTGGCTTATGGCTCCTTATATGCATATATGAAATACCACTCGGCTCTCCAGGGTTTCTTAAAGAACTGCACTAGATCTGCTCCTTTCAGCCTTCTTCCTCAGACTGCATTGCTGACATGTCTGAAGTGTGATTTGAGGGTCTGCAGGAAGAATGGGCCAGGATCTGGAACCATCTGGGGCCCGGGAGAGTAAGCACAGGGTGAACATCTGTTTGAAACTTTGTGGAGATACCTAGCGTGCTGATTTACGGTCCTTTGGGGAGCCTGTGTACAGAACCCAGACTCATGAGGAAGCTGGCGTCTGGCAAGAGTCGGGGTACACAGTTGTGCTTGATTATGAGGACATATGATATGTCCGTCTAGCCTCATATTCAATGCCAAATTGTAGATTTGTTATTTGGGCCACATCCATCCTCTCTGCTACCCAAAACAAAAATGCAAAGAAAAGAAAGCCTAGAGTTATACTCACATAAAAAATATACACAGTTAATATTGAAATAAAATGATGCTTCTGAGAATCAATAGAGTGTAGAAGCTAAGAGCATATACTTTAAGGTCAGACCACTGGGGTTCCTGTCTGGGCTCTGCCACAGAACAGTTGTGTGACTGTGGGCAAGTCAGTTAAGCCCTCTGTGCCTTTGTTTCCTCATCCCTAAAAAGGGGATGATAGTAATAGTACTTACTTTTTAGGATTATTTTGAGTAGTAAATGAAGTTTATATATGTAAGGGATTTAAAGTAGCACCTGGAGAGTGAGGCCCTATATAATTGTGTGTGTGTGTTTTTTCCCCTGGAGTGTATGAGTGTGCATCAAAGCCAGGGACACCTACTGCCCTGTGAAACCAATGACTTTGGCCATATCACTCACCTTCCTTTCTCTACCAACACTTCTACTACCCCCCGGGCCGGGTTGGTTTCCCTTGCCCTTTGAGTGTGTCGGCAATGTTGCAGATTGGGGCTCTGCATAAATGGCTCCCACTCCGAGTTGTTCTCCCCACACTCCCCTTTGTGAGGCTCCCCCCTTTGAAGGCTTCTCTTCAGCTCTCAGGCCCAGTTTCAATGTTGCTTCTTCAGAGAGGGCTTCCCTGACCACCCCCACCTGTTCTTTAGCCCCATCAGGATCTGTAGGTACATATGACTTACATTTCCATTTCTTCAGGCTCTGTTTACAATAGATGATGAAGTCCATGGAGCACATCTCATTTCTGTGTGAGTCCCCATTGTAGATCTAGCATCCAATCCAGCGCAGTGCCAGCATACAGTAGGCACTCAATAAATATTGGTCCAAAGCGAGTAACTGACTGAATGAATAATGTACTTTACAGAGTACTTCCAAAGTTGTATGGGTAATATATTTCTTTATTCTGAGCTGGCCAACCCTGATTCCCCCTCCAATCCCACTCGTCTCCACCCCCATTTATTTACATTGTATTCGGCGTGAAAGAGAAGTCAGGGAAGTAACCAAAGATCTCTTTTAGAGATGAAATATGTCCTCCCCCTCTCCATTTGGTATCTTTCTGTATATTTGGTTGGGAGCTAAGGAGGAGGAAGCAGAATCTATTCTCCTTTCTACCAGGCAAGTTCAGTGGGGACACTTGCATGTGGATGTGCGCCATCTACTGGTTGAATTGGGTGGTTACATTCTTAATGGATGGTAATGCCCTGTGTGATTAATGCTGGCCATCCAGTCTCTTTAAAAGCAGCAGAGACTGTGCTGGGGTTTCTAGCATACATCATTATCCTCCTGGCAATGAAATAAACCGTAAAACATAGTTTGCTTACAGAGCACACATTTTGGCATCTCTAGTGTCTAAATTTTCATCAGGGTTGCACACGTTCTGTTGTGTGGGCTTTGCAAGTTTGAAGTTAGAGTTTCTCACTCGTGTCTACAGGTTAAAATCTGCAGTTTAACATCAGTGTTCACTATTTAGTTGTTCCCTGGGTACATCACGTTGACCAAATTTGCATCATTTAGGGAATCCCTTCTCTGCAAGATATCTTGAGGAGATATGGGCATCACACCATTTTTCAATCTTCCTCTAGGGATTATGAGTTTGTAAGATAAAAGTTTCAGGGAGAAAATAGTCTCCTTGCTCTCCTTTCACGCACACGCACCAAATCAGGACTGAAATTGCCTTTAAGGCTCAACAGGGAAATTGGAGAAGGTGGAATTTGCCAGTTTGCTTAAAGAAACATTATTATTTTAAAATGACAAACCGATCCCTTTGTCAATAAATGTTTTATGTCTTAGCTTCTACGCCTGGATACCCTGTGTAAATTATGAATTAGCTTGTAAGTAGACTTAGCAAAGGATGCCCAGCAGGTCTGTGGTCTGAGGGCTGAGTGGGTAGCTCTTCTGGAATCCTGCTGCTTTGCTGCTGCTATTGTGCTGGGATGCAGGTGTCTGATGGTGGATTCAGGTGTGCATTTTATGGCTTTAACTTATGCTACTTTGCAAGGACTCATCTAATCTATCCACCCACAAGACTCTCCCTTCACATCACGCCCTCCAAATGTCCACATCAGAAGTCACGAGAACATGAAACCGTCTTAATTCGGTTTGTTTTAAGGCCACTCACTCTCAATTATGGGTTTTTTTTCTTTTTCTAAAAAATTAAGTAGTTGCTAGCTTATTCTTCCTCACTATTATTCCACAGTCTCCACTCAGCGTCCCAAGGGGAAGGTTTTGAACAAGTAGTGGGTTTTGTGCCTATATGTTTGATCACTGGGTTATTTACGACTAGAGAATTTCGTGGTGGCAAGTAACTGAATGGACCTGCAGCTTAGTTTGGTTTTTCTTTGTTCAGGATGATTTCAGACAACTGAGCCTGTGCCTAGTACCCTGTCAGAACAGAGATGAGAGAGAGAGACAGAGAGAGAGAGAAAGCCAGACTATGAATGCATTAACTTATCCAGAAGGCAGCAATCAGAACAACCTAGAAATAAGCCATTTTAATGGCTGCATACATGAAATTCTGTATGTTAAGGTTAGTAGTGCTTTATTTGAATTACTCAATGGAATGCGCACCAAAATATTTTCAGTGCTCAATGCTTTGCACGATCTCACCTCTAACTCTTTCTTCTTAAGACATCAGAAACTTCCAGTACAAAATGCCAACGAAGCCTGGCAGGTTCTCAGACTTCAGGTTCAGACAGACCATGTTTGGATTCTACTTGTTCTTCTTTGAGGGCTGTATAACTTTGGGCAGATTTTTGGACTTCTGTCAGCCTCCATGTTCAGCTGTAAAATGGGGATAACAATGATAACCTCAGATCATGACACTTTGATTGCGATAGTCTGTGTAAACCAGTTAGTACAGTGCTTAGCATCTGAGTGCGCTATAAACCATAGTGGTTGTTTTATCATTATCATTCTTACTTCTGCATGTGAAGGTATTATTTTATATTTTACATTAAGCCTTTTCTTGGAGTCTTACATCAGTTTTCTTATTCTAGGAAGGACTGATTTAAAGAATGGAAACTGTATTTTGTGAAGTTTAAATATACATATATATATATATTTCCCCCCAACTTTCTTTTCCAATATTTTTTCTAAGGGATTAGCAGCCTTAAAGATATAGGTGGCGGTGGTTGTCTCTGCTCTGGCCTCACAATACGATCTTCACTTTGCTGGGTTGGAGGTTTGGGGTAGGTCCTGTAATCCCTAGATTAGTCTAGGAAGCAGATGGATAAAAACAGTGTCTCTGTTGGGTGAACTCCATTTGTGGCTTTTCTTTTGTTCCTGGCACTAATCCAAACTAATGCCTTAATAACTGAAATTCCTTCTTTCACCCCTCTTTTAATGACTATGAAAGTCAGTGGGAGGAACTCATCATTATAGCAGAGAGATGCCTTCACAGGGTCTCTCCCAGCCAGTGGCACGGGAGTACAGCGGTCAGTACTTGAGGATGGGCAGGAGCCAGGAGCCATCCCAACAGAAGCTCTGGCTTCCCTTTCCTCTCTGTCCACTTGAACTGCACTGCACTGTAAGGCTGCCTCTTTCTGCAATTAAGTCATTTCAGTCTTTTCTCTCATGATTTTCCTTCACCCTAGAGATGCTCAATGTTAAGGCAAAATACAGGCATTCAGGCTGCTCGTAGCATTTAGGGAGTTGGGGAATTTGGCTTTTAATTACTGTGAAAATATGATTATTTAGGGACTCAGCACCATCTCTACAGAGTCTGTAGAATTTGGCAGCAACAGGAAAAGGGGTTCATAAATAAATGCTGAAATAGGTGGGTTGGCAGGTCCTGGAAGAGCTGGTCAAATGAACAGGAGCAATCCTCAGTATCTTTCGCTAACTTGAATCAAGTTGTTAAGGCTCTTTTCTGCCACAGCTTTCCCTTCTGGAACATGGGTTAAGGTCTGCCGCCCATGAGCTCTTGCTTAGCAGGTGTGTGCAATCTAGAATGCTGTAATATGATCAACGTGTTTAACAGAAAGTGCTTATCCGTCCAGACACCCAGTCTTTAATCCTGCTCATTCTTCCAGGCAGCAAGAAGCCCCAACCTTTGTTTTACATAACACCCTATGGATTTATTCTATGTCATAGCAAGATGTTTTTGACTTGTGGAGATAACTAGTTGTAGTATGTGTATTTTGCTTGCCCAAATGTATTTTAAATTTCTTGATGGCCTTTGACAGTTTGCTGTCAACACTGCTCCCAGTACTTCGTCTCCACCCCCAGTCCTGCTTGACTCTTATGTATCCTTTAGGTCTCAGCTTAATCCCCTCCTCCTGACTAGGTCAGATTCCTCCTCCTACTCTCATAGAACCATTAGTCTTTCCTTGGAACACTCACTACAGCTGTTGATTTTATTATGGTTAATTATTTAATGTCAGTCTCCCAAACAAGACTGTAAATTCCATGGGTAAAGAAACATGAGGAGGAGGAGGAGGTGGAGGCGGAGGATTTTTGCTCACCATGTATTCCCTGCTCATGACAACAGCATGCCTGGTTCTTAGTAGGTTCACAGTAAGTGTTATTGGTAGATGGGGGGATGGATGAATAAGTGAGTGAATGAATGAAATGTCAATGTCACCTCCAGTATTTATTTTATGTCTCTTCCCTATCCTGTTCTTATGGCACACAGAGCAGGGGCTCCACACAAGCTTACTAGGTAACTAAAAGGCATGTTGTGGGTCTTGGTACTAAAGCCCCACAGAGGATTGGGAAAGTAAAATTTACGTGAAGTCTTAGGAAGAAGTCTTGAGGTTTCTGTGTTCCAAAAGTGGTCCTGTCTGGGATAAAATATAGCACATGGACAGCCGTTTGTTTCTCACCTGCTCTACCTGCTCCCCAGGACCTGGGAGTAACACTTTAGATGGGGGCTGACCTCGGGAAGGATATCATCTCTGATTCAGAGCCAGATAAAAGACCTGGTGAAGTGCC
The DNA here is from genome assembly GCA_031878705.1 of Tapirus indicus. Classification (NCBI taxonomy): domain Eukaryota; kingdom Metazoa; phylum Chordata; class Mammalia; order Perissodactyla; family Tapiridae; genus Tapirus; species Tapirus indicus. The sequence continues at coordinate 22,646,140 of CM062935.1, forward strand.
AGGTGTTTCTCTGGCTAGAAAACCATGTATCAGTCCAGTAGCTTCCATAGCGATTCTCATGATGTCCCTCAAGACAGAGCTCACTTAGCTGGTCCATGAGACATCTCCAAGAAGCATTATAGAAGGGAGACAGTGTGTATATTATGTAATAATTTGGGCCCTATAGTCAGAATGCCTGAGTTCAAATCCCACCTGCCTGCTTTTTAAGTGAATCTAGACAAATTAGGTATAATCTTCAATTTCCTCCTCTACAAAGTAGGAGACATAATATTATCTACCTCACAGAGTTGTTGGAAGATCAAATGGCCCAACAAACATGAAGTGCTTCGCAGAGGGTTGGGCATGCGCTAAGCTCACAATAAACGTTAGCTGTAATTATTACCACCATTCTTATTGATTGCAGGAGTTTCCATTGCAACCTCAAGCCAGTCCTTATGAATGCATCTCCAGCCTATCCCTTTCAGTCTATACTGGGACCCATGTTTTCCTCTGCCCTTTCTGTCCACATCCCTTCACCTCAGACTTTTACTAGGAGGACCCAAATATAGTGTCCAGGAATGGCACCAATTATACTGCATATATAATGCAGTATATACTGCATTTGCCTTATAATACCTCAACCAGTACCGTAAAGGCCAACTTGAACTGCCTGAAAATCCACATCACACAGTGATTCGAAGGGTGTGCGCACTCTGTACACAGGCATTAAATAATGCTGACAGTATGTGTGTGCCCAGCCAGATTGCCCTGCTTTCTTAAATCAGTTAGGCATACTTAATCTAATGGAACATGTTATGACTTCGGCAGCTTCTGAATAAAAGTTGGAGAAAAAGAAAATCTGAAACGTGGCAACAACTAAAACCCCCATACAGTTATTTAAGGCAGCTTAAGCACTTCCACGGGAACTGGGCTCTGTTGAAGAAATAGCCACTCCTCCTACAGAATAAAACCTCTTTTTTTTTTTTTTTGCCTTTTAAAAAATTCCTTTTTTTATTTTTAGATTTTGGATGAGAATGGGACTCCAAATCTATTTTCAAGCTGTCTCTTCATTTCTCTCCTTGCTCAGAACTATCCTTTTCATCTCACTTCTGCCCCTGGTGGTGGTATCTTGGGCAAGTCACTTGACCTCTCCTGGCTTTGGTTTTTTCATCTGGGGTGTTTGGACTGGTCGATCTTTGTGGTGCCTTCCAGCTGTTAACATTTTTTTGATTTCGTGATTTCTCTCCCTTGTTATTACAGAAAGCACAAGTGTTGTGCCTTAAGCATACAATAGGAAAGTATTCGTGGATCAAGTTGAAAAACCTCCACTTTCTACATTCCAGGTCTCTTAGTTTGGGCTTGGAGAGTTACAGTTGTTTTCAGGCAGGTTTTTGTGCTAGGGGTGGTTTGGGTTTCATTTCTGTTGTTCCGTGGACCTTCCTGGACGCGTGACTATTTGATCTTGGTAGAGAATACTGTGTCTTGACACACACCAATGCCCTTACCCTTGGCATATTTTGGAAGCCCGCAGACAGGGTCCCCACTGTTAATGAACCAAACTGCCTGAAATGCTCCAATGGTTGCCTTTTGGCACTTGGCCGGAAAGTCTTTTTCATGTTAGTTTCAAGGTTGTCAGATATCATTATCCCCAAGTATTAAAAATTTCAAAGAAAGGAGGCAGTGTGTTTGATTTATAGAATAATTATCTAGCTTTAGCTCTAACTTGGCTTTGGCAATGGTTTTGCAAGTACTCGAAAATTAAATCCATTTTTTATGGCACTACAAGGTATTATCTCACAGCAAATGATAATTAAACACCTGTGAAATCAATTAGCCCTTTAAGCAGGGAAAAAAAGTTTTCCAATTATGTTTTCGCACCTCCAAAACTTTTATAATTCCAAAACCAACACTCGTGGAGAGGGATATGGTCGACCAGCATTACTGGGTTAACTTTCCATAAAGATCATCCCTAAATTTTGCTGAGACTTACTCCCGAGGAAGGCCTTTTGTGGGACCGGCTCCCTTCCAGAGAGGATGCAGTCGCCTTTGGAGCTGACTCTTAGCAGCTGTCTCTCTGACACACAGCTGAGCTGTCAGAGCCTCTACAAAGGAAGTTACTCACTTTCTGTTTTGATGCCAAGTTTTACTTGACAGTTTATTTAAAAGCCAAGATACCTTAATGGAAACCAAGCAACGAGACGTTCCGTGTGACAGAGCTGCTCTCTCTTTAAGGGCCCTGTAGCCAAGAGTTCTGAGCTATCTTCATTACAGATTCATACCCTGAAAACAGACTGATTGGTTGGTTAATAGCTGAAAACTAACACAGCGGAAAACTGGGAATCGTGGCCGGCCTTTCAGCCCCACAGGATCGTGTGTGTTTAATCATTGGCTTTGGTAAAATTAGCTATTCCAGATGCTTCTTTTGGAAAATGATCCGTACTTCTGAAGCAGTGGATGGATTTAGGGTATAGACCATAACAATTTGGGTCTCAAAAAAGAGAGAAACAATGCCAGGCCTTTGACATCCTCCACATTCTGCTTCATCTGTACCAAGACCATTCCAAGAAAACACTTGCCTCGTCCTTCCTAATAGTCATAAGTGCTATAGTTTGCATAATGCGTTCATGTACACTGTCTTGTTAGATCCTCAGTAGACCTTGTTAGATGGGCAAGACCGGTATGATTGTTCCATTTTATGAATGAGCATGGATTCAGAACCGAAGTGCTCTGCTTAAAATCAAACAGTAATGACAAAGTCAAGACCAGAAACTGTATTTTCTAGACATTATTTTGTGCAGGTTTCATCCTTTTGCTCTACATAAATATCTCTTAAAGACATTCTTTAAAAATTTTTTTTTTTCTAAAGACCTTTTTAATGAGATCTTGCTTTCATAGCAGATGGCGTTTGGAGAAGCTGACAAATCTTAACATTAACCAGAGAAATAAGGCTGATATTGCATAAAATGAAAAGGAAAAGAAACTTCTCTATATTTTTATAGAAATTTGTCCTATGAATTATCCTTGTGAACATGGTCAGCAACTTGGACACTTTATGACCTCATAGGTATTATTCCTTGAGGAATGAGAAGGAGATCTGCATTCATTCAACAAATATTTCTTAAAAGATTATTATAGTCCAGGCATAGGTCTAGGGGCTGGGGTCACAGTGGTGAATAAAAATGGGTAAGCTCCTACCCTCATGGAGTGTATATTATATTTAGGAAGAAAGACAGTAAGCGAGTAAAACAAACATATGTGTGAATTCAGACCGTGGTAAATCCTGGAACAGAGATGAAACCGAGCACTGGGACAGGGAGTGCCAGGAACACAGGCTGGTCTGCGAGGACCTCTCTGAGGAGGGACTGTTTGTCTGCTGATACTCTTCCAGAGGTAGATCTGGGAGAAGAATGTTCCAGGCAGAGGGCATAGCGAGTACAAGTCCAGGAGATGGTAATGAGTGTGGTGTGTCGAGAAACCAAAAGAAGGACAGTATAGCTGTAGATGGTGAGTGAGAAGAGAGGCAGTTGGAGCTGTGGACAGAGGCCAGTTGTCATGGAGCCCTGTCGGCCAGGGCAAGGGGTGTGAATATTATTCTAAGTTCCACGAAGAGCCATTGGGGGTTTTCGGCCTGGGAGAGAACATTTTAAATGTATCTTTGGTTGCTCTCCATTCAATCTATGGATTGAATCTATACGATTGAACCTATTCTGGCCTGAAACTGATATGGACCAGACTATGCTTCTTGTTGCTCTGCTCACGTGGAGACCCAAAGGAGGAGTCAAATTAAGGAGATACAGGAAAGAGGTTGCCGGGGGAGACTCTGATTCCTATGGAATTACAAAAACCCGTAGGCTTTTGCATCTTTGTTTCCTCAGTGTGCAGCGTGCTGCCTGGCACACAGTTGCTCCTCAGTATTCATTTGTCCATGGAGGCATCTCAAGGGCCACCTGGTCTGCCTCTCCCCTCTCAGATGCTGAAATTTTCTCTCTGTCCTGCAGCCTCTTCCCCAAATGAGGCCGTGTATGAGTTGACTGGCTGCTTAGCTGCTTCTCAAAGGGAACTGTGCTGAGCAGAGCTGGCTGGAGGAGAAGGGAGAGGTGACTCAGAGCTTCACAGACTCTCTCCCCCAGGGCACTGTTGTGCTTCTCCCAAAGGAAATGGCAGAATCTAGACTTATGGGCCTTCCCACTCTCCAGTGACCAAACCTTCATGGAAGGGTGATCTGGTAAATCAACAATATGTGGCATCAGATCATTAACCATAACACAAATCTTTATGTCCCGTGGACACACATACGCACCTATACATTTATACATTCACATACCCAGATGAGAAAGATGAAACTTTCCATAGACAACTAGCTTCATGAAGCTTTCATATTATGTTGCTTTCTTATACTTTCTTGAGGACGCACTGTCTCCACTTACGCAGACTTCTGTGGTCTCATTTGCTTGTTCAGTGCAAAAGGTCCAAGAGTGAGCTGGCCCTGACTGTCAAAGTTAGAAGGTGGGCCCCAAGAATGGCAAAAATAGGAGAGGCAATGGGAAGGTGAGGTTAGCGGAACCAGCCGTCATTTCATTAACTGTAATTGGATTCTCAAGGTATTTTATAATCACTTAAGTGCAAGGACCAGACGAAAGGCTTAAGCGCTGACGAAGAATGCAGGGCATGTCAGATTCGCCACCGGACAGCCCCGTGCAGTGCCTACTCTGGTAATGAGAACAGCCCAGCAGGAATTCGAAACATCTTCCTAATCCCGGGGCTGACCAAGGCTGGCTGGGCAGGAAAGAATGTCTTGGCTCAAGCAGGAAAGTGGTCAGAACATTGGGTTGAGCCCAGTTTTCTCTGGGGGATGGGGAGTCATTGCCTTTGGACCAATGCAGTGTTTATCGTTACAGAAGCCAGGAAGAGATTCTACAGGTTTTTTTCTTCAGCTCAGATGTGGAGGAAGGCCAGGAGAATGTTCAGTTTGAATAGTGCTGTGCATCCATTCAAACTGATTCGCAAATAATGCTATTTATCAGGGCTGGTAAAACATTTCCAACCCTCATCAGTGTTCAGAGAGAAGAGCTATCAGGTTTTTAGAAATACAGACAGAGATGAAGGGATAGAAAATGTACAAAAGGAAGACAAAAGAAATAAAAGACACTCTTTTCCATTCTGTAAGTTGGGCTCAGCCTAAACACATGAGTGAAGATCATCCTAGGAAGACCTGGCATAATCAAGAACTGGACATGAACTAGAGTGTTATAATTGAGGGGCTTGCATCTCTTCTTTGTCTCCCTATTGCTTTCACAGCCCCATACACCTAAATGCAAACCACTGGATGCTGAGCACGTTTCATCCATTTCGTAACTCTTTTTTGAGTGTCTCCTGTAGACCAGGCCCTGTGGTAGGTGCTAGTTCCACAGAAAGCAGGACGTGGTCCTGTCTCCTGGAGTCCAGTGGAAGGAAAACAAGAAAATAGACAACTTAATACAGAGTGAGCAGTAGACAGTTCAGCCCAGGTGCTGTGTGAGCGACAGGAGGGTCTCTGGCCAGGACTCAGGGATCAGAGAAGGCTTCCTCCAGGAGTCGAGGTGAAGCAGAGCAAGGAAGAGGAGTGTTGGGGGAAGCCACAGCCTGCTCGCTAGGACTTGGCCTGTCCTTGAGGAGGAGTTGCCATCGAGGATAGATGCTCCTTGCTGCTGGCCCCTGTGCTGGTCTTCCCAGCTTCGGTCCTTGCTTCCTGGCCCTGCTCCACTTGGCCAGTCTTCTTGGCGCAAAGCCCGGTGAAAGGTTAATGGTAAGATAATGACCTTGGGCTTCCTAGTTGCCCTTGGGCCTGTCACAGACATTTAGCTCCCGCAGCCAAGGCCTCGGTGTACCTCTTCTGGACCCATTTATCCATCTGAGATTATTGTTGCTGCTGGCTCTTTTATTGTCACTGCCTTCTCTTTCCCCCTGTAGCCAAGTGGCCCTTTATTTAGCAATTTCAGAAGTGCTTTATTCGAACTAGAGAATTTAGACCCACATGTCCTGGAATTGCATTTATGTCAGTGCAGTTTGAAATTTCACATTGCTGAGCACAAACGCTGGTGCTCCAAAACCTCGCCTCCTTCAGACAGCTTCCTGAGATTAGTGTCACCCAGCACAATGTATTAAAAATCTTTCGTTTGCACCTTTGCTGGCCCTGTGTTACTCCGTCCTTATCTAGGCAGGTCTGAGAGATAGCAGAGCGTATTGTGGATCTTGGCCTCCTTGTACAAGCCCCACAAAATCTTGGGTCCTCTCTTCATCACCTGTAAAATGGGGCCATTTCAGGTGTGGTTGTAGAGATAAAGTGCAATAATGTGCACAGATTGTTGCCCCGCCCACAGGAAACGTGTAATCAGTGGAGGGATTATCATTAGTGGCTGTCATATTTTTATCACTCTCTTTTACATATTAACCATCGAGCTGCTGTTTAATGAGCAGGAACCAAGATGGTCTTTTACACCTTTTGAAGTATGAGGTGCACGTGGTACGTGTTGTATTAATTAACATGCAGGTGGTGATTACCGCCTGGTCCAAGTTTAAAGTTCTGAGCTGTCAGTAGATGTTTAGGGTAGAGGTGTGGTGGGGGAGTTTAGACACGATGTGGGGTTATGATCCAGTGTGTTCACGGGATGTTTGACTCCAAGTGTCTTTCTGACTCTCTCTTCTTCCCTGTGAAAAGCAGGTATAACCACGTCCACCTCCCGATGTGACTGTGAAACTTCAATGAAATAATGTGTGTGCGAGTGTCAGGGGGCCTTGGGGCCTCACATCCCGGCCAGAGCCCATGAAATGTTACCTCCCTCCCTTCCCTATATTGAAATGGATTTTAAATGGACATAAAAAGGAGATGATCTTCTGTGGAAAGCCAAGAAGTGTGAGGGGGTGAACATAAATGCTTATTCCCGATTGTAGCCAAGCATTACTCTCTGCAGTGGACAGCTTGGGCTTGGCAGTGTCATTCTGAGGAGATCACAAAGAAATAAATTCCTAATCCTTGGCATGACTGGGTGCCCCAGAGGTTCTAGCAGCCGGCAGCGCTCAAGGCAAAGAATTGCCTGTGTGAAGAATCGCACCAACTCCAAAGAGCGAGTGCCTTCCTGCTGGGGGGCACTGAGTGTCCCCGAGGCCACAGCCAATCTGGTTAGCCATGCCCAGAGCCCAGTGCCGCATGCTGGCGTAGCTCATCTGCATTTACCTGACACTGGAACGTAGCTCATTTGTGTGCACAAAGACTGTATGAGCAGGCAGCGTGGAGAAACTGAGGCTCCGTGGGTCTTGTGAATTCTCCAAGACCATAGGGGCCCTTAGTCATCTATAGGTATGCTTACACGACAGCAAATAGACATAGTACAGTGGCCAGCTGGACCCATTTTCTAACTAAAAGATTGGCTCCCACTCATGTTTCTCAGTTTAAAGCTGTGCCTTGGGCCAATTTCATATTTATGTTATGCACTTCTGAGTTTTCTCAAAACAATTGAAATTTTAAGTGTTAAATCTGTAAAGGCCAAGAAGGGGTCTAAGGCAACATGGTTAGTAAATTACAGAGCACCATCTTGGACTGAACTCCCTGTGTAACGTGGGGTGGAGTTTTGAGTAGGAGAGAGGGTCCTTTGAAATGGTAGCCATTTGTTACTGATGCTTGAAACTAGATGAACTGCTTAGGACTCCATAAGAAATATTGTTTGCAGACGCGGGATTTGTGCAGGCTGACCAAGGAGGCAGCATGATGTAGTGGAAAGTAAAGGGCCTTTGGAATCAGAAAGCCTGGAGTTGGAGCCTAGATGGCTCCATAGCCATGACCTATGTTGGCAAGGTTATTGGACTCTGTGAACTTAGTGCTCGCCTGTGAGTTGGGGTATATCAAGTCCTGAAGATTCCATTGGTAACATGTCATTCATCTGCTTGAGCCCTTCAGTGACTCATGGTCACCCGCACAGGATCGTGTCTGAGCCCCAGATGTCACACAAAGTCTCCCCAGTGGGGCCCCACCTCCTCCCTGCCTCACCCTCCCCAAACTGTGGGTGATTTCTCTCACTGTGCCTTTGCTCCTACCGTGCCGTCTCTACTTCGAGAAATGCCCTTCGCCTCCTCTTAGCCCTCTGCCAGGCTGATTCTTGCTTCTCCTTTAACGCTTGGCTCAGAATCTTCCTTTCTCCAGGAGAAATCCCTGCTTCTCACTCTCCCCACCAAAGCCAAGTTGTGGCCGTTGTTTCTCTTCTCTGCGTAACTCCCACCTCATGCCTCCATCCTACCATTTCCCGCACTTAATAATAATCATTTGACAACACATCTACCTTTTCACTCGACTGGCATTTCCTTGAATAGTACCTTACACATGGTAGCCATTCAACTAATGTTTGTTGAATGAATGAAGAAAAGCACAGAGGAGATGCTCAAGGATATTAATTTTATTTCCCTTATCCTGATGCACTTTAGGGAACTGTAACAGTCATACGTTGTTTTTGTTTTCTTTCTTTTTTTCTTCAGGGATGTGATTCAAATCTGGGTGTAAGCAAAGATTAAGTACTTAGAAGGATGGGGGCTGGAGGGAACAGATCACCTGTAGATGTTAAGTTACTTTATAAGTAAATTCTTGAAACAAACTGTAACAACGTCATGGGGAGACTAGAATTGTTTGACTACAGAGATGAGAGGCTGGATCACTTGCTTCTTCCCTATCCTTTTTGATTAGCAAAACACAGCTCACGTGGCAAATGTGCATGCTACAGGGGAATTGTGGGAAGCACAGGAGGACCTGTGGGCATACCGCACCAGCAACATCCTTGTCTGTGTAGCTTTTGATAATAAGGCAAAAGCCTTTCAATTAGAAGCTGCTGTTCCATTGTGATTCATCGCTTCTATTTTCGTTTTGTTTTAAAGGGTCTGTTCCACATTTCCCCCTGGTTCTGTCTTTGGGAATCTGTTCTCTTTTTTTATTGTTACTTTTATTCCTCTCATCCTGATATCATTTATGACAACTTGCAATTTCATTGTGCTTTGCAGTTTATGCTGCCTGTACATGATCTCATTTGATCTTTATAACTTGGAGGCACAGAGAAGTTAAACAGTTTGCGCGGGGTCACATAGAAAGTGGTAGATCCAGAACCCAAATTCCTCAACCCGGGTTTTCTAACTTCAAGTTGGCTGTATTTTCCATTTTATTCTGTTGCCTCCCTTTCACCATAATGATAATAGCTACTGTTTGTGGATTGCTTATAATGTACCCATGCTTTAATTAAATTGTATCACTTAATCCTCGCAGTAGCAGTATTATCCCCATTTGCCAACCAGGAAACTACGATTTAGACAAATTAAATAACTTTCCCAAAATCACTCAGATCGTAAATAGCAAAGCTGAAATTCGAACCCAGGTTTGGCTGTGTCTAAAGCTGCTTAACCGCTAAGCTCTTAATTACTAAGCTCTTAAATACCATGCCAATGGTTCTTAAAATTTAGGGTGCATCATAATTACCTGGAGGGCTTATTAAAACATAGGATTCTGGGCCTTTCCCCAGAGTTTCTGATTCAGCAGGCCTGGGTGAGGCTGAGAATTCCCATTTCTACCAAGTTCCCAGATGATGCAGATGATGCTACTGGTTAGGAGAACACACTTTGAGGACCCCTGCACTATGCCGCACTGGCCCCCGCTTCCCCGGTTGCACTGAACCGCTGCCAGCAGAAATGTGTTTGATATGGAGAGGAAGGACTTCAATTATGCATTATTACGTGGTCCATTTTAAATGGGGTGTGTCCCATACATTATTCAATACAACTTTAAAGAGAAAATTATTACATCTGTAGAGTGGTACTGATTTCTAGGTTAAATTCAGGGTCATGTCATTGTCATTGCATTTCTCTTTGTGGTCGTATATGAAAACTATTCTACCTTCTGTGTCATCACCTATACAATGGGGAATTTAATACCCATCTGAAAAGGGTAACAAAACCACTTATTAATTAAAGATCAAAGTTCTCTGAGATTGGTTCCCTCCCTCGCCTACTTACCTTCTTGTTTAGGATATCACGTGTTAAATACCTCTATTTTTAAGACGTTATGACTTTGATGTAATTTACATTTCTAAACTTAAATAATATAGGGGAGAATTAGTCCCTTTAAAAAGATTGCCACCCTTGCTTGACCTGTTGTCTCCCTATCTTTCTTCCCCATCCCTAATCACTAATCTGTTCTGCATCCCAATAATTATGTTATTTCATGAATGCTATATAAAGGGAATAATGCAGATATATTCTTTTGAGATTGGCTTTTTCACTTAGCATAACTTCCCTGAAGATGTTGTGTGTATCAATAGTTAATTTCATTTTATTGCTGAGAAGTAGGCTGTAGATGTACCAGAGTTTGTTGAATCATTCACCCATTGAAGGACATTTGGATAGGTTCCAGTTTGGGGCTATTAAGGATAAAACTGCCATGAACATTCATGGACAAGTTTCTGCGTGAAAATAAGTTTTATTTTCTCTGGGATAAATGCCCAAGACTGCAATTGCTGGGTCATGTGCTAAACCCATTTTTAGTTTTAGAAGAAACTGTCAAACTATTTTCCAATGTGACTGTACCATTTTACCTTCCCACCAGCAATATATGAGGGCTCCCGTTTCTCTGAAGCCTCATCAGCACCTGTTATCATCTGTCCTTTTGATTATAGCCATCCTAGTAGATGTAAAGTGATATCTTGTAGTTTTGATATGCATTTCCCTATGACTAATGATGTTGAGTATCTTTTCAGGTACTTATTGGCACTTTATATATTTTCTTTGGAACAATATTTATTCAAATCCTTTGCTTGTTCTTAAATTGGATTATTTGTCTTTTGATTGTTGAGTCATAAGAGTTCTTCACCTATTCTGAATAAAAGTCCCTTATCAGATTTATGATTTGCAAATATTTTCTCCTTTCTATCGGTTGTCTTTTCACTTTCTTGATGGGAGCTGAGGGAAGAGGGGGCCCAGTCTTCTTGACTGTACTCACCTGGGATCAAGCTTCTGTAAGACAGAGCTGGTAGGGGTCATGGCTCAAATGCCACAGATGTTCACTATTCTTGCTGAGATGTCATATATTTTCTTGAACAAATGTTTTCCCATTTGTCATTATGCCCTTAGGACAATTTCCAGAAACTTTAAATGAATGTTTTTATAATTTTTACCAGTTAAATTGTTGGTTTGCTGGGGAGAGTGTCCACAGAGTTCTTTAGGGTGTCATTCTGGAAGGCCAGCCTTCCATAGCGTACTTTGTAAGGCAAATACCCCCAGGAGATTTTACACCTTAAGTTCTCATCAGCCTTTTCTAGTTATCAGGTCATTCTTTGGTAGGTCTAGCAACTAGGGAAAGATCTTCCCTGTACCACATCTGCAGGACTACAACAGTGCCTGGAACATAGAATTCCTTGAAAGAATGACTGAATACATGAATGAGTTTAAGCATCTGGAAGGAGGTAGATGTGGGGTGTGTGAGAACATCAAAATGCAGAGGTCGGTACATAGAAGGGCTTAGTGGGAGGGTACCAAACACTGATGGGGCCCAACTAGAAAGACTGTCTGTCCCCCTTGCAGGGCATCATTACTCCTTCAGTTATAACACAACAGTAACTCCTAGGCTCACTGTCACTACAGCCCAAAAGAGGCTGGTTCATGGGCTGAGCATAGTTCGAAATCTGAAAATCATTGTTTTAAGTTATGTGTGTATATATTCTGTATGTGTCTTTGTCTACATGAATACACACATTAAACATACATTGTGTACATATGAGCAGATAGCTATATATACATATATATACACACATACATACAATGGTTATGGAAACCTTTGCAGCAGGGGATATTCTCAAAGGACGTTCTTCTTTCTTACCTAAAAAATAACAAAGAATAATGGAATGTTCAAACAACTGTTACTCATCTAGCCCAAGTGGCTCATTTTGCAGATGAGGAAACTGGAGCCCAGAAAGCTCATGAGGTTTGTTCATAATCTCACAGCTACCTAGTGGGTTCCTGATTCCTGCAAGAATGCTTGTCCCGCGTGTCCTGTTACCTAGTCTGTGAATGAACACGAGCTTCAGTCATGTAAGCTTTATTCGCTACCTCAGCAAATACTCCTTCTGTACAACCACTTAAAAACTCAACACCCTAGAATAACTGTCATTTGAATTTTTCCTATCAGTTTTCTGCCTTTCCTCTCCTTCCCTAAAGTAAATTCTGCAACTGGCAACTTTGAAACTCGTTACAATCCTGCACATTAATAGGGTTTTACATTTTTAGCAGCCTAATGATGAGGATGTAGGACTTTCTGTGCAAGCCCCTCAGGGGTTTCCATTCTGGGCATTTATTAAATTCTGCTGCAGTCTGAAGTATATTTGACCTTTTTATATTTAAAAAATTTCTGTTTAAACTTTATACATATATTTGTGTGTGTGTGTGTGTGTGTACATATTTCCCTCTTCTCCATCAATTAGATAGAGATTTAGACATTATCAACAGTTGAACTTGCAGACACTTGTAAATTATTTCCCTGTGTTTGGTGAGTAAAAGAGAAACCATTACCATCATAATTTAATATTTTTTTATTTAGCTAAATTTGAGCCCTCTTAATTTTTTCTACTTTGAAGTCTCTTTTGCAGTTTAATTAATGCAGCAAGGGTTTTATTTTACTCTCAATGGAGATAATCTTAATCCATTCATGGTGACCTTTTCTTGTGCAAATTAGTTGTACATGCTTGTTTAAGCAAATGGTCCTTTGCATGATGTCTCTTAATGACGGGTTTATAATTGAGAATTGGCTTACTCCCATATGCCTAGTTTGTATGAGAATATAAAAATAGATGTGGACTTTAAAAATATAAATGTATATAGCAGTATCCCAAGAAGAGGAGGGAAGAACCCAGTGCCTTTAGGCTATGATTAAATTAGACTATTAGAGTCAGAAAATGCTGGTGACATATGCTACTGTCAAAGTCACACCTGTCTGCCGAGCATCGGAAGCTCTTGGAAATTGAGAGTGATTTCATCTTAGCTCTGAGAATCGGGGCCTTCACAGGACACAAGCCATCTCTAGTTTCCCAAGTTTTCTTAAACTCATGATGAACTTGAAACTGCGTGTTTAGGAATGCATTTGTGGAAACACTTTTAAAGTGGTAGCCTAAACAAAATGAAATGCTTATCTTTGCTGCCCTTCACCAGCATAAAGAGACAGGTGACACTCGTTCTATTTTGCATTTTTTCAAGTGCAAAAACAATGTAATAGCATTCAGTGGTATTTGAGTAAAGGAGCCATCTCTTCTGCAGCCATTTCCCACATCCCCTACCATTATTTTTTCTCTTGTTAGTCCTCTTTCCGCATTTCTTAGGCTAGCTCCTTCTATCTCACCTCCTCTGTCCCATGTAAGTCATGTCAACCATTCTTTTAGGAGAGTATTTGTCTGGGGTAACTGAATGTTCTTGGTTAAATGTAGAAACTCCAGCTTGAAGGAGAAAATAAATGTTTTTTTGTGCTTGTAATGGAGGATTCCTGAGTAGGTTTTAATAGCATGGTTTTGTGGGGTGGGAAACAAGAACAGTCTTAGTTTTGCTGAATGACGTGACATTTAAAAAGAATAACTAGCAGTGATTTTTTTTTTAAGCTTATAGAGACAACACATTTCATCAAGACATAAAAATCTGGTTTTGGAAGCAAAGGCTGGGCCAGCCAAATTGTTACTGGGACCATCAGACTTGTCTTTTCTGTACTGTTTGCAAAAGACCCCAATTGCTTTGTCCAACGTGAAGCTTCACATTTGTTCTCCCTCATGCAACAACCTCCCACCCCAAAATGGAAAAGTGAGAACTGCCCATCCGGTGTATTTCCTGAATCGCTCTGGGTAATTTCATGCAGGTTTGCACCCACAGATGTTCATTCGTCCCCCCATTCCTAATGGGTCTTTTCTGATGGTTCCTCCTCTCCTTCTAGGTATGATTATCGGCAAATGCTGCACAATGCCACTTTCTGTCTGGTTCCTCGTGGTCGCAGGCTTGGGTCCTTCAGGTTCCTGGAGGCTCTGCAGGTAAGAGACCCTGAAACCTCCCCAGAAGTGGGCTGAGGACTGAAGTTGAACTGGGTGGGTTTAACCTTAGCGCTTCTCCTGGGATCTAAACAGAATGCGTGGTTTGCCTTGAACACCTGAAATCTGTTTTCCCAACAAAATCTGCAACATTTTTATAAGCACGGGGTTAGGATTTACTCCCTGCCTTGGGACATGAGAAGATTAAATGGTTTTGCCACCAGGGAGGATGGGTTCTTCAGAGACATGTTTGCAAACAGAGGTCAGATCTGATTGCCAGCCAGGCAGCCTGGCAGGGCTCCTCGCGGAGACTTTGTCCTTCTCCAGGAAGCCGGTCTCAAGAGCAATGAAAATGACTATTGGTGGTACCTCACAAAAGCAAAATTGTCTGTCCTGTCCCCCGTCTCAGTCTTCACTCAGTTCCTCTAAGTTCTGAGAATGATGCCCAGTAGGGGGGTGCTACTCGCTTGGCCCAGCTATTCCAAGGCTCTGTAGTTCAGAGGTCCCTGGCTGCAGCTCCAGGGTCTGCACAGCAGTCTCTCTGCTCATTAACCTCACTCTGCAGAAATGCCTCCACCTGTTGAGACAGATGTCCACGTTTCCCACCTGGAAGCTGCAGCCAGCCTTCCTTGATCGTGAGAAAGCACACTCTCAGCCTCTCTCTTCCTCCACCTCTTGTCCCCTTGCTGCTCTGTTCTTTCCTCCTCTGTTCTCTGCACCTTGCCTGGATCAGTGCTTTTGTCACAGTGCTTCCTAACTTCCATCATTCTGTCATGTCCTCCGACAGAAGAGCTTCCTTCTCTTGAAAGTTTTCCAGTGCGCTCTGTGTTTTTTGCGAAGCATACCTTCAATAATGTTCTTGTAGCCTCTTGGGATGTTGTGTGGAGCAAATAGTTCTCTGGTTTGGATTATGAGTTATTTGGAAAGAATTTTGTCATAGCCTGGTGTTTCTTGGCTGTTAGATCACTGTGCAGCTAGTAAATTGGTACAACAGTGATGGGGATTCCTCCACACTGAAGGGAATAAAGTTCTGCTTCAGATGTTTGCATGGCAAGGGAAGGGTGAGCATCCAGAATGGTTAAGTCCACAAAATGCTTTTTCAGGAATGCCAAGCCCCATCCTGCTCTTTCTTGCTCACGACATTGGGGAAAACCATTTGCAAGTGGGCTTGAAGCAGTTACCTTGACAAAACTGTTTATATTCAAGGTTGGTCTTATGCTAGGATTTTGTTGGTGAACGATTTTCTTACATCAATAAAACTTCCCCAGTGAGACCAGTCATCTCTATGGGAGTAAGGGTCAGTCAAGCCATCTATTAGAATAGAAATGGGGTTTTAGCACTCTAGGGCAAGACTTGCAAATATTAAAATCTCGGCTAGATACATACAGTCTCCATGTGGACTTAATAACTCATGAAAGCTTCCTTTCTTTCTGGCCTCAGCAGTCTGGGATCCATGCAACATAAGAAATGCCAGTAATTGCATTTGTACTGATATCTCTCTGATTAGAACGGTTCCTGCTGCCACTTGCCTCACACTCATGGAGTCCCCTTTCTTTGCACAGGCTGCCTGTGTCCCTGTGATGCTCAGCAATGGATGGGAGTTGCCATTCTCTGAAGTGATTAATTGGAACCAAGCTGCCGTCATAGGCGATGAGAGATTGTTATTACAGGTAAGGAAGGGGCTGTGGCCTTCAACACATCAGTGGATTATTGCTGCCCCCGTCCAAACTTTCAAAGAAGATGAATCCAAAAGGTCAGCTCTATAAAAGAAATTTTATCAGGAGAAAATTGCCTGTGTCATGGTGAATATGAAGTCATTTAATATGACATTGTTCACTTTCCAACACAAAATCTTCCCCGGTCCACAGAATATATTCGGAAAAGGAGAAGCTGCAGGTAAAGGACATGAGCTTCAATGGTGAGAAGAGGTACACATCCGCCTCCTTCAATACCCAGAATTTTTAGAAATGATACCAGAGGGTTTTTGTACCATCCTGCCACTTATTCCTTTCCCGGTTTCTGTATTTGCCTTCAGGTTAATTTTCAGAATGAGAGAGGTGTCTAGGGTTGATTCTTATAATTAGTGTGGTCATTGCTCAAATGATCCAGTCTGGGTGCCTGAGTGAGTGTTATCTTTAAGATGTATATTTAAAAGAGCAACCTCTAATAAAAATGATTTTTTAATGTATTTTTGGCCTTTTGGATTTCTTTTTTTTAATGTTTTATTTTATTGTGGTAAGAACACTTAACATGAGGTCTACTATCTTAACAAATTTTCAAGGGTACAATACATCGTTGTTGACTATAGGTACTCTGTTGTACAGCAGATCTCTATAGCTTGTTAATCTCGTTTAACTGAAACTTTATGCCCATTGAGTAAGTCCTCATTTTCCCATTCTCCCAGCCCCTGGCAACCACCATTCGACTCTTTAATTCTGTGAATTTGGCTATTTTAGATATCTCATATAAGTGGAATCCTGCAGTACTTGTCTTTCTGTGACTGGTTATTCCACTTAGCATAATCTCCTCAAGATTCATCCATGTTGTCCTCTATTACAGAATTAAGACTTAATATTGTTAAAATGTCCATATAACCCGAAGTTGTCTACAGATTCAATGCAACCCCTATCAAAATCCCACTGACATTTTTTACAGGAATAGAAATTCTAAACAATCCTAAAATTTATATGGAGCCACAAAAGACCCTGAATGACCAAATTATTAATCTTGAGAAATAACAAAGCTAGAGGCATCATATTTCCTGATTTCAAAATATATTACAAAGCTACAGCCACCAAAACAGTATGGTACTGGCATAAAGACAGATATATGGACCAATGGAATAGAATAGAGAGCCCAGAAATAAATCCATGCATATACAGTCAACTAATCTTTGACAAGGGTGCCTAACGAAATCTGGAACTTCTCAAGGCTGCCTGGGTAGGGGGATACTTACAGAGAAATCTGAGGGCAGCAGTAGTCAGTCACTAAGGATTTCTAAAGCCCCTTTGTGCAATAATGTTTTAGGTTCAACATAAATTGCCATACTCTTTTCTCTAAAATTATAGAATATTTTAACATTTATTTTTTATTGAGGTAACATTGGTTTATAACATTATATCATCAAGTGTACATCATTATATTTTTGTATCATTATATCATTATATTTCGATTTCTGTATCGATTACATTGTGTTCACCACCAAAAGTCTAGTTGTCATCCATCGCCATATACATGTGCCCCTTTACCCCTTTCACCCTCTCCCTGTCCCCCTTCCACTCTGGCAACCACCAATCTGTTCTCTGTATTAAAATTATAGGATATTTTAATGCTTTTCTTTCATGGCATTGTGTCCTTTATCTTGAACTACCACAGATATCCATAGAATATTTTTAATGTCCTTGTTTTTTTTCTATGCAGAAAATTGAGTTTCTAACTCTGTTGTTGATTCTACTTCTGTGCTGCTGGCCAGTCTGCTAGCTAACTGGGGAAGTAATGCAGTACTCTCTCTAAAGTAACAGGTGGAGTATCTGTAACAGAGAGAGCTGTGGATAAGGCAGGCCAAGCTGAACACAGCTCCCAAAACATTCCTTCTGTCTGGTACTCAGGTCTGTGATCTCTGCGGCCCCTGGGACCTCAGAAACAAAAGAGGAATCCGAGATCTAGCAGAGTCCTCCCCACGCAGAGATGGGGTATGCCCAAAACATTTACTCATGAAAGGCCATACAGAAGTGATATATATGACTCTTTTCCATGTTACCTTTTTCCTTCCTTTTATGATTTTTTTAAAATAATGCATGTTCATTAAAGGATATTTGTGAAATAAAGGGAATAAAAAACATGAGCCATAATTTCTCCATTTACCTACCACTGTGCCTGTGAATTTGATGTGAATAAGTTGGGAGTTTGTCTTTGAGATGGAGAGCATTCCAGGACACTTGATTGTGGCCCACTTTCTACCCTTTCACCAAAGTTGATGGTGTTTCACCTTCTGAAGCAACTTTTGCCTTGACTCTAAAGATTTTGTTTTTCATTCCGCACCCACCCAAACTTGCTGGTATTTTCCCCTCTCATATGCTGTCTGTCTTTGCACAGCTGCCTCCATATTGAACAGCAACTGCACTGTCGTTGACAGTGGTTTTAAAGAGCTGGCACTGAGCCCAAATGTCTGCTCTGGGAGATGTTTTTGTTATGTTACAGTTTTTCATTTCCTGTTTTAGAATGGCTCAGATGTTTTTATTTGCATGTATTCTTGTCATCATGTCACCAAGAGAGCTTAATGTTGCTTTCCTTATATCTATTTTGGTAGATTCCATTAGTTTTGTTACCATACATGACCTTTTATTAAGACTTCATTGAGTTTTGCAACTTTGAACAATCCAGCCAAATTGGAATTAATTTATCACTTTCCCATACCTGTCTCTCAAGACAAGCAGATTAATAACCAATAGCCAAATGCCATTGAAACTTGGAACTCTGTCTTTGCAGTCAATTGGAATTATCTTCCAGAGCACTTTGCAGAGCACTGTCAGACACCTACGTCGTACGCACAAACAGGTAGAATATATTTCACTTGATGTAGTAACATCAAGATGTGGCTTATATAAGAGAGGGGAATGTATGGGTAGGTTAATCTGTGCTGTTCCCTTTCTCCTCTCATAAGCATACCAACTCAGTTTTCTGGAGACCACAAAGTGATGATAGCTTTCAGCATTTTTCTAATGAATTAGTTTCTTGTGACCATGATAAAACGGTGAAGTCAACCTTATGACTCTTAGAATATACCATTGACATTTAGAAGAGGAGATGATTATGAAAATTGAGCAGGATCATTTTTTTCTGGTCTTTGGCAATCTAGGCAATTTTCTCAGTGAGTAAATAAAAGTAAATTTTCTTTGACTTATTAGGGATCCATGATATGAATGGTTTCTCTACCTCCTCCAAGGATATTTTACTTCTATTTGACCTTGAGCTCTGATTTCAGGCTGTTTGTCTGCCAGTGCTTCTCCTTCACCTGTTTCCTCCATGCTTCTTCAGTGTCGGGCATCCAGATACACACTTGGGGGCACAGATTTAATATCTGCTTTAGGACAGTGCCAAAGCAAGTGAGCTTGTCCTTCTGTTCTTACTGTGAAGCAGTTTCATTGTTCCTCCGAAGAGTATTCTTGAATCCAAAAATGTGCTACCACCTTCTTCCCCTCTGGTAGAAATTCAGATGCAGTCTTAGTCACAATGCCATGGGTAACTTTCTTATTAAAGCAGCTGAAAGAGCATTCCTGCTTCAGCCCAGGCCCCCATGACTATCTGATTAGTTACACATAGGGAGGCAAGCATGCAGAAAGAGGTGAGCACAAAAGGCCAGTTGCTAATCACAAAGAATTTCCCCTAAGAGTGTAGACTCTATAAATGAAATAGACCTTGAACTATAGGTGAAGATAGGGAGCAAACCCAGGAAACTCACCAGAAACCAGGAAGTACATTTCAGAGCTCCAGACCCAAGCAAGATCATGTACAAACATTAAGTAATTGGTCCAACTTTGAATATCATCACCCTTATATCAATTATAACAGTAGTAGTAGTAATAATTGCTATATTAATTAAGCTTGCCATGTTCTAGGCACTGCGCTAAGCATATATATGATCTTCATAACAACCTTATGATGTTAGTACTGTATCCCCACTTTGTAAATGAGGAAATGGAATCTCCTGAAGTAACTTGTCCAAGGAAGCACAGCTAGTGAATGGTAGATCCAAGAATCCCACCTTGGTCTAATTCCTGTGTCCCCGTGGTTAACCATTAAGCTATATTGCTAGTAAAAATAATGATATCCCTATGGTGGCTTCAGATGGCCATGTTCAATTCAGCTCTTATTTCTTGACTAGCCACTATATAAAAGCCACTCTCCTAGTCTTAAAATGTGTAGCAGGATAGACAAGGCATAGATCCCTCCTTTAATATTGTGTAGCCTGGTAGAGAGCAGTTATGGCTAAACATATGTGACATTTGACAGATTGAGTTAGATTGGGGTAGGGGCTGGAGCCAGAAAGAGAGGTCTGGGGAGCAGGAAAGCTCTCGGCGTGAGGGAGAAGGGATGTGCACACAGAAATGACTAACTCCAGCTTCAGATTAAATGGAGAGGTTCAGAGATAGTCCCCAAAAAGTCCTTTTGTAGGTAATTTGTGGTCCCTGGCATGGCATGTCTTAAGAGTGCTTGGGGCATGATGTCTTTCAGCCTTTCCCCAAGGCCTGTAGCTCTTTCTCTGTAAAATTTGGTTTTCCATATGCAGGACTGAGGATCTGTGGGACTCTGAGAGGAGAAAACAGCAATTGTTGCTGTAGGAACACCCTAAGCAACTGATAAGCTGCCACCGAATCTTAGAGGTGAACTCTAACTTTCGTGCATTAAAACTCATTAGGGGCCGCCCGGTGGCCTAGCGGTTAAGTTCCTGCATTCCGCTTCTGTGGCGCAGGGTTTGCCTGTTCGGATCCTGGGCACAGACCTACTCACCGCTCATCAAGCCATGCAGAGGGGGCTTCCCATATAGAAGAACTATAACTCTACAACTATGATACACAGCTATGTACTGGAGCTTTGGGGCGAAAAAAGAGGAAGATTGGCAACAGATGTTAGTGCAGGGCCAATCTTCCTCAAAAAAAAAAAAAAGTCATTAAAGCTGATTCCCAGTAAGTGCTGTTTGTACCTGACACCTCTTAAGGCCATTTCAACATAGGGGTTGGTGATTTTTAGCAGATCTGTGTGCTTGAAGCTGAACGCTCTGAAGAATAAAAGCCTAACCCAAGTGGGTTATTTCGATCAAAAGGCATCTCATTGTTTTCCAGTTATAGTTATGATGTGTTCCCCTTGTGTTACAGATTCCTTCTACAATCAGGTCTATTCATCAGGATAAAATCCTAGCACTTAGACAGCAGACACAATTCTTGTGGGAGGCTTATTTTTCTTCAGTTGAGAAGATTGTATTAACTACACTAGAGGTAAGTGAGACCACTGGGCTCTTGGTCTTGAATAATGGTCCTTTATACACTTCTCTCAGCCTTTTGTTTTGCTATTGGTGATGTGTAATTGCTCTAATGGGGCAGAACTGAATGTTCTATACTTGGATATGTCAGTTAACCCCCTTTTACCTGCTCTGCCATACCTAAGCAAATAACTTCCATTCCTGACAAACTCCACAGAGCAAAATTGACATGGGGAGAAATTACACTCCTTGACACAGAGATCGCCTCTGTCTTACATCATTTCAGGGATAGGTGGCTAATGGCTGTCCTCCTGTCATTCACACTCAACGGCATCCTTTGAAGACATATTTCTGGAGCCCATTTAGAAAATAGATACTGACCAAGTAGTGGAAAATCTTCTACCACTCTAAAAATGTGAATAGTTTGCTGGGCACCATAGTCTAATGGCATTGAGGGACAGCAAAATTAATTCTCAAGACATATGCAACTCAACCAGCATTAATGTTGCAAGGCTGTGTTAAGAAGAAAATTGGGATTATACCTATCTGGTGCAGAAATAGTTAAACTTTATGAAATCAAAAAATCTTGGCGAATGGGTGCCCGTCTTCAAGTTGCTTTTTTTAAGGCAGGAAGGAAAAGGGAAAGGGAAACCAGGAGATAATGAAAACCTTTGGAAGTAGAGCAGATAGCAATGCCTGAGGCTACACCAAAGAAAGAGCTAAGCAGAAAGAGCTAAGAAAAGATTTAGGAAACTGCACACTCATGAATTACAGGCTTGCAGGAAGGAGAGCAGAGGTCCTCTGGCGAGGCACAGCATTGAGGTGATTCTGAGTGTTCGCATAGTGAGGTGGGGACATTTGTGGCCTCGCTTTTGAAATATTTACTTTGGAGAAGTGATTACTGCTCCAAAAGCTAATGTAATTTGGAGTATACACTGAGAAGTCTGAGTAATACCACGAAAACTGAAGTCACCCTGTTTTGTCCACATTGCTGTTTTCTTCACAATCCTGGGTATCAGAGCCAGTGCTGGCCATGCCCCAGGCATTCTGGGGCATTTACCAACCCCAGGCCTAACCTGGTTCCTGCTCTCACCGGGGGGCATGTTCTAGCTGGAGTGTCCTCTCATGCATGGTGTGCATTGTTTTCATCCTGAAACTGAGTGAAAAGGGCTGTTTAGGACTCAGGCCCACCCATGAAGGGGACAAGGTCAGAATGGCTTTCAAGGGCTTCCTTATTGCAAGCAAACTTCTCTTACTCCTCCAGAAGCACTCTTCTCAATTAAAATTGATTGTGTTTCCACTTTTGTTCATAGCAGCAGATTTGAATATGTAATAGATTCTACCCTTTTCTTTTCTTCCATCCTGTCCTCCATCCAAGACCCTTCCTAGTCCTTCCTAAGGAAAGTTGAATGTCAAAATTTTTTTTCTTTTTGGAATAAGAGTGCTTTTTATCAAAGTGCATGTTCATTTTAGAAAATAATGGAAAATACTTAAAGCATAAAAATAAAATATAATATACCCATGCAAAATCACTGTTGACGTATATATATATACACACACACAACACATCTATTAGTTTTTTTCTATGCAAATTTATAAATACATTGTGATGTCTAATTTAAAAGGGAGTCTTTCTCGTAGTTTATAGCTTGTTTTTTCTGCTGAATAATATATTGTTAATATTTTCTCATGTTATTAGATTTTTTTCTACAATTTATTATTATTGTTATTATTTTTTGGCTTGAGGAAGATTCTCCCTGAGCTAACGTCTGTGCCAGTCTTCCTCTATTTTGCACGTGGGTCGCCACCACAGCGTGGCTGCCAATGACTGGTGTAGGTCTGTGCCCAGGAACCAGCCCCTGGGCTCCCTGAGAGGAGCGCACCAAACTTAACCACCAGACCACAGGGCCAGCCCCCACATTATTTTAATGACCATGAAATATTCCATTTATGACATCACTTGATTTTTTAAAATTAATCCCCAATTTGGGGACATTACAGTTGTTTCTG
Source organism: Tapirus indicus (assembly GCA_031878705.1). Lineage (NCBI taxonomy): Eukaryota > Metazoa > Chordata > Mammalia > Perissodactyla > Tapiridae > Tapirus > Tapirus indicus. Next base: position 22,669,171 of record CM062935.1, read on the forward strand.
TTTTTTCATTTTTATACACATCATCGAAGCAAATAGCCTCAGAGCCAAATTGTTGTGCAGGTTCCAGATTACTTCCTTAGAGTAAATTCCTTGAATTCAAAGTCCTGGTTCAAAGAATATGCCAAATGTGAAGATTTCTGATATAAATTGCCCATTTTCCTCCAACAGAACTGAAATAATTTATACTTTTTTCCAACTTATATGAGAAGACCTGTTATGATCTTTTTTTCTCTTTATGATAAATCATTATTTTCTTAATTTATATATCTTAGGATATTAGTTAGAAGGAATATTTTTTGTATATTGTTAAGGCAACTCACAACAAAAGAAATAGAAATGGCCAGTGTTGTTGCACTTTTTCTCATTAATTTTTAAGAGCTGATTATATTAAAAATATTAACCCTTTGACTCTTGTTGCAAATATTTTCCCCCAATTTGTCGTATGCCTTTCTATTTTGTTTATGACTGGGCAATCTTTTCATCTGTGAAGAAAGGGCTTTTCTACCCATAATTTTATTTACACACACACACACACATTTTTTTTTAGACTTTCGTGGTCAATTTTCTCATTTAGCTACTTAATCCAGTTTACTTTTATATATGATCTGTGTTGAAAAATCTAAACTTTTTTCTTTTTTGGATAAATTGTTGTGTAGTTGTCCCAATACATTTAAGTTTTTCTTTTCTCACTGTTTTCACATGCCCCTTTTATGCATTTTAGGATCTATTTCTGACCTTTTAATTTTGCCCTATTAGTTGTCCACTTTAATATACCCAGACCACATGTTTTCTTTTTTTTTGCCCTGTATGCCATCCTTTGGTAAACCTCTATTATTTAACTAATCTGCTATTGTTGACTATTAATATTGTTCCTAATTATTTATTTTTTATAGAGATAGATGTCTTTATTCCAAGCAGTGACTTCCTACACATATCTTAGTCTACTTCTCACTTTGTTTAGGATAGAGTCTTTGAACTGGGATTACTCAGCCAAAGAGTCTAGGCATTTCTAAGGCCCATGAAATGTATTACCGAATCACTCTTCAAAAAGGTTATTTCAAGCACAAGCTGTCTGGGGGAGACCTCTCTTGCTGAGTTCTTATCAGCCTTAAGGATCGTAATGAAAACACACACATACACCACTTGGCTAATTTGCCACACGAAAGATAGTATCTCATTAGTTACATTTATTTTGAGTATGGTTTATTGCATAGATCTGGTCTCTTGCTTGTTAAGTTAGCAGTGCTCAATTATCCTGTAATAACAGTTGGATGTGTTATGTTCATCAGAATAGGATCTTAAATCAAGCTGTTTTCATCTCTCTGCCTGGAAAGGCCTTCTTCCCCTTGGATTTAAGCTATGCAATTCTTTTAGTGGCACAGTTGTTTTGAAAACACTACAGACCATATACTTCATTGAAATTTATAGCAACTGTCAAATCTCATTTACATAGTTTTAAGATTGGATTATAACAATTTGACCTCTCAACCAAATTGCGTGAGAGTTACCATTCAGTTTCCCTTTTAATTCAGAAGTCAGATTACCCCAGAATTCAACATAAACAGAAAAGCAGAGAAAATGGCGGAAAATGAAATCTGCCATACACAAATAAACAGTCAATGTGTTTATAAGAACGATTTAAGTATCACATATCAAAAATACTCACTTGGCTCAGAACTTAGATGATATAAATCGTTCAGTCCCTGCTGGAGCTCCAAAGGTATGAGGATAATTCAGAGTTACCCTTCAACAACATAGATTTGAGGATCCCTTGCTTTCAGGATGTTCTGCCCTCAGACTGCTTCTTCCTTGCTTGCTGTATTCTAGGCCATGGGTAGGAGCTTACTTGGTCTTTGGAGATTATGAGCCTTAGAGTTGTAGGTTGTGCTTAGACACAACTGAAAACAGGACGCCTCATCCTTCTCTCCAATACCAGGGTCAAGTTATTGGTACATTCTATTGTGCTGCACTCTGTCGTATTTGGGATTCGGCTAGTATTTCCAGTCTGATTGAAGTTTCCTAATTCTGCATCTTGGAATTAAAGAACTATTTAATAAGAGCTAGGCTTTTGGGGGCTCAGTTTTTTTGTGCAAATTGAGAAGTAACGATGGAACGATGATAAAATACCAGAAAGACAGTGTTCCTTCATGGATTCCATTATTTGTCAGAATATTGCACAACAGTAACCTGGCACTAAGGAGTGAACCATAGGAGTTCAGTCAGAATCAAGATGAGCCAAAGAAAAGTGCATGAGATTGTTATAATGTATGAAAACTGCTCACAGTAGCTGGAAAGCACATTTTTCATGGAGTTTTATGAAGTATTCATTCTCCATTTTTCTCTTCAGTTATTTAACCATGCACATTCAAACCATGGTGTCGCTGATGCTATTATACAATGAAGTTTTAAAATTCAAGAGATAATGGAAATAGAAAATTGCTTTTTTGTTGGAACGAAGTGGCATATGGTGGCACTGCGTGTATTAGGCAACATTGCATTGGTCAAAAGACCAAGTCAGGGCCACACAGAATGAATATAACCAATAGACCATTATTTAAAAAACAGATGGCACAGAAAAAAGGAAAATAAGGAGCCATTCTTCCCTTTGCATTCACATTAATAAGAAATATTATCCTTATTGAGGGTGCCGTTTGGAGCTGTAATGAAAAACATCTTGTGTTATGTGTGTGCTTGTGTTTGTGTGTATGTATGTATTGATTTTCTTTATAGCCAAAGAAGTGTCCAACCTCTAAATGTGATATCTTCTTCCACAACAATAAAGAGTGAGCACTAAGTGCCCTGAAAGGATCCTGGGAACTGTTCAGTGTAGCAATAGGCAGAATTATACATTAGGAGAGGGATAAAATGACCTTTCCACTTGGTGAAATGAGATCCATACTCTTTCAAACTTTTGAGAAGGCAAATTGATATAAACCTTTTAAAAAGACATTTGACAATACATATGAATAGCCTTAAAAGTGTTCATACTCTTTAACAAAGTCTTGAAGAATCAATCCTAAATGTGGAAAAATTTTATTCATAAATATGTTCATTGTTTTGCATGGAAAAAATTGCACTATTGTTGCCTATTTAAGATAGGTAAACTATGAATACTACTAATAATATGGAAAGATATCTATGATATAGCTGTGTAAAATTGGAAAAATCTATGCCTAAGAAATGAACACAGAAATTAGTTTTTTTTTTTTTCAAAGACAAAAAAATCAAGTCTTAAAAACCATAAAAGCTTAGGCAGTTATTCCTAACAAATTCTGAGAGGTTGTTATAATTAATGTGATATTTTATTATTTTATTACAAATGAGGAAGGTGAGACATAAAGGTGGCAAATTGCTTGACTCAGGTTAAAGTCTACATTTGCAATTGCTCTTATACCTTTACTGATATCTTCCTGTCAAGATCCGTTTGAAGAGAGTATAAAATGCTTATTGGTATTTCAGAAGAACACTGAAACTTATCGTATCCTTGAATTTGAAAAGATAACAATGTTGTGATACTGAACCAAAAAGAGTCTATGACAATGAGAAGCATCCCACCCAGAGACCTGAAGTGGATGGTGACCCATTTCGTGACATCTCTGAGTTCCATGTCATTTGTATGTAGGTTGGATTTATGATGCTGTCTATTGTCAGTTTCTTCTACGTCTTGATACCGAACTTATTTAAGTGACCACATGCTGGAATTTGGAAAGTAAAAAAAGAAAATATCGAAGTGAAATACTATAAAAGAAAATAAATAAACAGTAGATGTGAAGGTACAAATAATAAAAGCTGGGATAAATGGTACCCAAAGTGAAATTGTTAGCCATGTGAAAGCCGTTCACAACTATGACAATTTTCTCATAATTAATGCTTAGGCAACAGCATTTTAACACATCTCTGTTGTACCACAAAGAGTAAACATTAACATTTTAGCTAGGTTCCTAAAATCTCCACCAAATTAGAAACCTCTACCCAGCCATATAAAATTAGTGATTTTGATCTGGGGGATAGATAAAATGCAGAAATCATTGAACTGAGATATTTGAGTTCTTCTAAATTTCCTCCTTGCTTCCTTTCCTCTCTCTCATTAAGAAATATAAACATGATAAGGTTTGCAAAGATAAATGTAGCTCACTTTATTACTTGTCTAGTCACCATGTGGGATGAGATGAGAGTGTTAATAACCTTAGCAAATAATAAAACTCCATTTCAAATGGTCTGTACTTAAAATCACATTGCATTAAGTGGGGACCTGGAAGATGATGATTTAGGTCTTAAGTCTCTTGAGACATATGCAGGCTTTTTCTCTTTTTTTTCAGTACCGGAAAAAAAAAACATTGCTGAAAACATGAAATTCTGTATCAAGTTAATTATTTGCCAAATCATAATCTTAATGAGTGGATGGTATAATTACAGGAGTCTGAAAGTCACAGAGAGAAATCTGTACAGTGGACTAATCACATTCATCTGACAAATGGTTCAGGATGGGAGAATGTTTGACTCTAAATGTAGAATTTAATGATCTGCAAGGTCCCAAAGTCCAGAGAAACTAATGAACTAGCCTGGCTATTAATAGTCTTCATAAGCCATGGTTCTTGTCCTATTATGTAGGATGTTTTGAGCAATTGTTAACTCGCTACTTTTTGAGATGAAATATAGAAAAACTTCAGCTAATCAGCCCTCTAAGTCCTACAGTTGACTTTGAAAGGAAAATGAAATATGACAAGCAAATGAAACTGCCTCCTGAATTAAAGGAACAGATCAAAACCTCAACACCTTCTAGAATGCGTCCTGCCTTCAGTATGCTCCCAGTTCAGTGTCCACATGGACATCTCTGTGCACAGAGAACACATCTTCCTGATGTGGATCTAGAACCTCAATCATCAAGGAAACTGGTCCACACACTCTACATTGAAATGAGCATGGACTTATTATTACAGAAAGACAAGATAGAATTTATGGTTAAACTGAAGATTAATTACGAAATTTGATTAGCTCTTAATTAGTCTCTCTCTCACTCTTTTCCATTGCTCTGGCATTCGCTTTGTGTTGCACACATTTTTATCAGTGGGGAATTGGAGGTAGAGTCACTACTTTGGGTGTCATTATCCCTCCAATTTGGATTGAGCATGATCCTTATCAAATACCATCAGGGTCTCATACTCACCATGTGCTGTTTTTGTTTTCTAGATTATTCAGGACAGAATATTCAAGCACATATCACGTAACAGTTTAATATGGAACAAACATCCTGGAGGATTGTTCGTACTACCACAGTATTCATCTTATCTGGGAGATTTTCCTTACTACTATGCTAATTTAGGTAAGTGAGCTCCTTCCAGGGAGCTTCCCTTTTTTACCCTCCAGATGTTGTCCAGAATTAAGGTCCCTTGATTTTTCTGTTCTATAGCAGGGTCTCCCTAACAGCTTGCGTTGGAGATGCCTTTCTAGAGCCCTGTCATAAATGGTGTATCAAGGTCAAGAATTATAAATCCAGCAGGGCATTGCAAAATGAAAAAATTTCTTTCTTATCTGAGCAGCTACACTTTATATGTAGTAGATGTATTTCTTTTTGAGAAATAGGCTCCCCAAATTACGGATCATTCTGAACATGACAATGGGTTGGCTAAAATTTTAAGTCTCATCGTATATAAAATGGAGCTAAAAGATCTCTCCCTAAATTTTTTCTTCACAATCCTAACTTCTCTATCTCATACCAAAGAAAAACTGAATTAACAAAGGGAAAGGAGAATGATTTAAGAATATATGACAAGGGACAAATTTATCACTCATTCAACACTTATTGTGCTCCTCTTATGTGCTATATTAATGCAATGCTAGGTGGTAGAAATAAAAAGTCAAGTGAGATACAGTCTCCACTCTCAAGCAGAGATTCAAGTTGATGTGACAAGAAGACTCGAGATTTTCCACACAATGCTGATATTCTCCAATAACTATCTCATCCTTTTTTGAGTTGTCCATATTTAGCTGATACAATGAAACTTCAATTCATGGCCTAAAGAGTCAACTAGTGACAAGAACCCTTTAATCCAAACCAAACTTGTTATGAGGACCATATCAAAATCAGTGAACAGTATTTGATAAAATTTCTACATATTTCTAATAGAGTATTAAGATCTTCATTTGGAGTTAGCACATTAGAAGTGTGTAAATGATGCTTCTTAAACTATTACAGGGAAATCTAACACCAGTGACTTGTCTTCACTGTTAAAAAAAGAACCAACTCCTCCATCGTATTTATTCTTCCTTAACGAAACTTTGAATGTGTATCTAGATAGTGGGAAAGTTAGCTTCTTTCTAACATTCAATTAATATACTAATTGGTTGATATAAGTTGCTCTATAAAACATTTGTATAATTTTTTAATATATATAGTCTGATTCTCACCTCTGTCCCATCAATATCAAAGTTTAACTTGAGTTGTCCCTGCACTCTCCTATTCTCATTTGAGCTACGAAAATGCAAAATTAGTGGGTCTAAACTAATGAAGTCTTAAAAGGCTTTTTAGCCTGTCTCCAATTTCTTAGTGAGTTCTTATGGGAAAATTCAGCTGGGGGAGAAGTCATCTCCTTCTTTCTGTCGGGTGATAGGTTGTTTTGCATGTTTATGCTAACTTTCTACATAGGACTTGAGAGCACACAGTTGGCAGAAGTCTGCATCACATACTTTCTCTCTCAGCTATGTCACTGCTACACAAAGAAGAGTTTCCTGGGAGTGATGATGGTGATGACGATGATGATAGCAGCGAACTCATACTGAGCACGTATTATTTGCTAGGTCCTGTTCTAAGTGCTTTGTATGCATTAAGTCATTTAATTGAATTCTAGTCACAACCCTATAAGTTTGATGCTGTTACTATCACCTCCATTTCTTGGCTGTGGAAACACAGAGGGTTAAGTAATTTTTCCAGGATCCCACCACCACCAAGTTGTAGAACTGGGATTCAAACCTAGTCAGTCAGGCTCTGGATGCTGTTCTTTTAACCTTTACTACATGCTAGTTATTATGTGAAATAGTATTGATCAGGCAAAAACCCTAACTACGTAATTAAGAAGACACATGCAAATACCCTGGGAGAGACAGCACGTTTACGTAAACCCATCCTCAGATGTGAGTGACTAGAGTAGACGTTTCTTGAGTTGAGAGTGGTGAATGGTGTGTGTGTGTGTGTATGTATTTAGGGAGATCATAGATGCATCCCCAAGGGAGGAAAAGGGTATCAAAGGAAGAACCTAGGAGTAAATTATCAAGGTCTCTAGACTCAGGCAGCAGTTAACCAACAGCTTTTCACCTTGTTTTTGTTCTGTCAGGACATAAGAGGCAAAGGAAAAATATGCTAGATGGGAACATTAGCTGCAGGGTGAGGCAGTGGACCAAGGAGGAGTAATTTTCACAGTCTTGTTTTTCAGTGCTTCATTAGATTCCTTTTCCCTTTCTATTTCAGGTTTAAAGCCCCCCTCCAAATTCACTGCAGTCATCCATGCAGTGACTCCCCTGGTCTCTCAGTCCCAGCCAGTGTTGAAACTTCTCATGGCTGCAGCCAAATCCCAGTACTGTGCCCAGGTGAGTGGGGGTGGACAGAGCAACACCTGCCTCCTCCAGCTCAGTGGACTCCCACACTTTGCTCCCTGGGACCCATCTAACATCATGCCCCATTACTCCCCTTTCATTTGTCATGCCTTGTTATGCCCTTTTCATCAACTTAGAGGTTCTTGGAAGTGAAATCTGGCACAGGTAAGGGGTGGGTTACAAAGAGATCTTTGCACTGGGGTAAGGTTAAGAATACACATATTCACCAACACATTCTTTAAAGAATATATGAGCACATTATTTTGTTTTGAAATGTCAGAGTTGTAAGGTAAAATCAGAAATGCCCCTGGGAAGATCCAGAAAACTAAGTTTCAATAGAAGAAACAGACTTGTTGGTGTCAGGAGGCATCAACCTTTCTTTCACAGCCACCGTGACTAATTATAAAATTGGGAGCAGAAGATTATATCTATGGTAAGAATATTTTCCAAATCAGTATCACTCCCAAACTCTTAACAGTGGTTTTTCTGATTTGTAAATTAGTTTATGTAAGAAGGTTTACAAATGAGGAAAGAATTAAATCATGTTGAAGTATGCATTTTTTAAATAAACGCATTTATTGGAAATAATAAAGTCAGGTAAAATCAGCAGCCATTCTGGAGAATCCAAAACATGAGCTTATGCTAGTTTTTTTTTTTTTTTTTATTGTGGTAACATTGGTTTATAACATTATATAAATTTCAGGTGTACATCATTATATTTCTATTTCTGCATAGATTACATCCTGTTCGTCACCCAGAGACTAATTACAATCCGTCACCACACACATGCTAGTTCTATCTTGCATTCTCTTATTTCTCCCACATTGCCTGGTTTAGCACAGTTCATAGCAGATGTTCGGTATACATTTGTATTTAATTTGATCAGTGTTGTTTTCTCACTCGTCATCATAAGATATCAGAATTTAGGACAGCACTTTATGAAGATCCAGCAACCCTGAAATTACTTCTTTTCTCCCCAGCTTTCTCCTACCCCCTTGACATAATTTTTTTAGGTTATTCTTTTTGTCCCCTGTTTCTAGTTGTTGAAGGGATCGGGTTCTGAAGGTTTTAAAATTCAGTTTTGATGTCTGCCATTCTGCCTTGCTTAGATCTCGATCTCCTCTCTCTCTCTGTCTCTCTCTAAGAGAAGAAACGTTGGGTTGGAGGCCTGTATAAATCCAGCCTTACCAAACCATCTAATGATCCCCTGTCCCTTTCAGATCATAGTTCTATGGAATTGTGACAAGCCCCTACCAGCCAAACACCGCTGGCCTGCCACTGCTGTGCCTGTCATCGTCATTGAAGGAGAAAGCAAGGTAGGACTTGAAGGGGACCTAAATGTGGAACCACCGTGAAATCTTCGTTTCTCCACAGGGCACTTTGGGTGTTGGCCCTACTTGTCTTCCTCCTGCTCATGGAAGCTGCTGGCCTTGGACTGTTTTTTCTAAAACTGTATCTGTCTCTGAATGTCCTCAGCTTTGACAGCCATAGGCTTTCAGATCAGGGAAACCTCAGTCCCAACACTGACTTTTAGGCGATTTGTGACCCTGTATATATTTTCCTCCTCTGAGCCTCAGTTTCCTCATCTACAGGATGGAAATAATAATACATACCTCATAGGGATGCTATTAGGATTAAATGAATTCAGGGCCTGGCAATAGTAATCCTTCCATAAATGATGAAGATGAAGATGAGGCTGATGATGGTGGTGGTGATGCATAAAGTTTGCTTAGCTGATTAATCTGAATTAGTTGTGTCTTTAAGAATAGTACTTCTTCCTCATGTTTATCTTAAAGAGGACATTTTCACCTTAATTTTGTTGGGTGTCTCCCTCAGAGAGTCTCACGAGTGCTGCCTCACTAGCCCCCCACTTCCATTCTCTGATTAATTTGGCTAGAACTGAATGATCGTCTTAATCATCTCATGGCCCTTCTGGGAATCTATTTGCTAATGCCTTAAATTGACATTTGAGGCCGTGTTTAATCTGGCCTTAGCCAGCCTTCCCATTCTTCTCTCTCATTGCTTTCTCCTATAGACCCTGTCCTCTGACCAAATTTAATCAGTCACGGTTATCTGAATTGTACTGTGTCCCTTCCCCCTGTAATTTTTGTCTTTCCCGTTTGCTGTAAGTCTTAACCACCCATCCTCAACTCTTCATCTCTGTTATCAAACCTCCCCTACATTGTTTAAGTCCCCACTCATATGCTACCTCCTCTTTGAAATTTCTTCCGCTATTGGAAGCCAGAGGTAAGTTCTGTTTTCTCTAGCTTCTGCTTGTTGCTTTCTTATAGATCTTATCCACTATGAAGAAGTTAGTCCCTACTAAATGAAACTGAGATTGGCGAAGCCATGTCATCTAAGAGACTTCTTTTGTCAGTCCCCATGGAGTCAGGTCTTGAGAGATTGTCTCACACTAAGTAAAACAGCTTTGAGCCAGAAGAAAAAGTACCAGTTTATTAGGTTGAACCATTTGAAATCATCATTTGTCTCGCTAAAGGTGGCAGTTTCATAGGGTTCAACATAATGCAGTGAGAATTGTAACTGTCACGTGGACAAGATGATCAGTGCATTATCTATTCAGTTTGAATGCATGAGTGCCTGCGGTGTACTGGACACTGTGCAACGTGTTAGAACGCAGTGGGGAATGTGACGAATATAGTCATGGCATTCTTAGGGCTGGAGTCAAGCAACCTGGCTATCAGAGAGCTGCTTGGTAAGCATGTAATGTGAAAAGATGGGAATTAGAATAATCGCATGCCTGCTGGCATCATTCTTACTTCCCCTTAAGAATCCATCTCACCGTAGGTGTGGTTTCACAAAAGGGACTGGCACACCAAAATCTCCTGCCTACAATCCCTTAATCTTCCTCCCCAATTCCAATGCCTGAGGCCCTGAACAGTGCTCAGGTGGATGCTGTTAACTTTGAACTTTGGGATTCTTTATGCTTCCATGGGTGACTAGATCTCCTAGTAGATAAGTCTTTCCTTGAATATGTTAGGATATTCAAAAAGGAACCGGACTGACTGACTCCCTCGGAACCATTCTGACCTCTCTAGTTAGTGTTGCATTTTTATGCACAGACTCATTGATTGATTTTATAGTTTCACTCTCAGCGAGTAGACCCAGTTTCTTTATTTATAAAATAATGATGATAACAATAGTGCCTTTCTCGTGGGCTTTATCAGATGTGTCGTATACCTCAGATTCTCCCAGCCATATGTATAACTGGGCTTCTGGCCATTTGTTCAGTCCCGGCCTCCACCTTGGCCACTGATGCCAGTGGGCCTCATGGTTCCTTTTCCCTCACTCTCACTGCCCTGGGATGGCACCGCCTAGTAAAGGTTTTGCACTTAAGTCTTGCTTCAGGCTCTGTATTCTAGGTACCCTCGACTAACACTTGGGCCTGTTTTGAGCATTAAATGAGATACTGCATAACAGGTGATTAGCCCTGTGCCTGTTGTACACCAAGGGTTTGATCAAGTCCACTACTCTTCTGGGAGCCATGGTTATGTCATGGTTTGTGTCATGGGCTCTAGAGTCAGACTTACTTCCTTGTGACCTAAGGCTAGATATTTAACTCTCTATGCCTCAATCCCTCCTTCAGTAAATGGAAGCAATCATAACACCTAACTAACAGGGCAGCTGAAAGAATCAAATGATATGATACTATTCATGTCAATGTACTTAGAAGTGTGGCTGCACATGGTAGCTGCTTGAGAAATGTTAACTCTTATTGTGCTTTGTATAATTATAATATCTTGTCTTCTCCATGAGGCAGTAAACTTGAGTCTTGGTCATTTCCTAGCCATGTTTGTTAATTCTAGAAGGGACTGGGCTGGTCCCTGGTAGCTAAATATTTCTTAAATGAACTAATGAGGAAAACCCAGTTCACTCAGGATTGACTTTGTAAGTGCATTTGTTCCTTTCATGCTAATCCATTCAACTTCTGCAGTGTAGCTGTGGCAAGATATTTGAAAGAGAGCCTCTTGTTTCCAAACTAGAATTTGGAAGTGGCTAGCTTACGGGTTCTTAACCTCTGTTGATGAAGCAGGTTCAGAAAACGGAAATGGATCCTTTTAAAACCAGTGGTTGGGCACATGATGGGGAAGAAGCCGTACGTCATTCCCTGTTTAAAATCTCCATGTCTAGCCTTGAATTTAAAATTGATGTGTTTGCTGCTTTGCCTGCAAAATTCTATTTTGAATTTATAGGCCTTGTCTTTGCAGCTCTCCCCTGTAGGCTTAACAAGGAAAGGTCAGGGCATTGCTAAGCTGGCAGCTAATGGTTTCTGCATTAGTCGGTGGACATGTAAACAGCATCAGGAGAATTGCTTCAGGCTGAGATTTCCGAGCACTGTGTATGTGGGGTTGCTGATCACTTTGTATTTTATTTTATTTCGAAAGTCTGAGAAAGAAGAAAAAACCAAAAACTTGACCCAGTTGACAGATGTGTAGGAGCAGACTCTGGAGCCATTTATGCTTACAGATCCATCCCTTGAGCTCCCAGAGATGGGTTAGAGTAGGCACTTCCATCTTCTAATATCATAAGCCCTCCAGTAGGCTTCACAGGCATGTAAACCAAATCCGAGATGAGGCTTTTGGATGAGCAGGTTTCTTGATGTAAATATAGCTTGGGCTTCTTTGGGGCAGTGGAGTAGAGGTGTTCAGATTTGTGGAGAGTATACCCTTGGCAGCCAGCTTAAGTGTCACCCTTTTTCCTTTGTCACTTTTGTCCAACTGCTTCATTCCCTGTCCTTTGTGCCTTGAGAGTTGATGGCAAGTGTGCCCTTTCTCTCGGTCTCCAAGTGTGAATTTGGATAGAGTGTCATAACTGTTACTGTAGCATCCAGAGGAGGGTGGTGAATGTGAGATTGCCATAGGTGTCAAATTCACTTTTGAGGTCCTCTTCAAACCTGAGACAGGTATAGCATGGTGGCTGAGGTGCTCTATAGAATCATACCACATATAAAGTAGAGGAAGATGGGCACGGATGTTAGCCCAGGGCCAATCTTCCTCAGCAAAAAGAGGAGGATTGGCAACAGATGTTAGCTCAGAGCTAGTCTTCCTCACCAAAAAAAAAGAATCACGCCATCCAGGATGAAAGGCTGCTGGGTCCATCTTGAGCTAGGCACTTAACCTTTCTGTGCCTTAGTTTTCTCACCTATAAAATGGGGGTGTCATAAAGATGAAATGAGATGATATATATAAAGAACTTGGAACATTTCCTGGCACATAGTAAATGTTTAAAAAATATTTATTATTCTAATATCATCATTCTCGTGGTTAGTTATTCTATGATACATTCAACATGAATGTTTAAGCTGTGACTGTCACAGAGGAGTCGCTCTAGTCTGTTTTCCCAACAGATGTCCTTGTCCCCAAAGCCCTCACTACACACAAACATAGACACACCTCACCGTGCCTTATCCTGGAGTTGCCCAAACTTCACTCATATACTATCTTCACAATTCTCCTAAACCCGCGGACCACATGTGCAATTATTTAGTTAATATTTTTCTTTAAATCAGCCTACTTTTCATTTTAATGGAATTAATTTTAAGTAACTGAACTTATTGCTATAGGTACTAATCTATATGTGTATATTTTTTCTAATCTGTGCTAAAATAAACAGTAGAATATTTATTTATTTGTGTGTGTGTGTGAGGAAGATCAGCCCTGAGCTAACATCCACTGCCAATCCTCCTCTTTTTTGCTAAGGAAGATTCGCCCTGGGCTAACATCCACGCCCATCTTCCTCTACTTTATATGGGATGCCACCATGGCATGGCTGCCAAACAATGCGTCGGCAGGCACCTGGGATCCAAACCCACGAACCCCGGGCTGCCAAAGTATGAACTAAACTGCTGCGCCACTGGGCCAGCCTGACAGTAGAATTTTTAAATGTTTGTCTGCACACCTCCTAAAGTGACCTGGCCTTCCAGGGGTGTGTGCTCCACACTTGGAAACATGGCTCCATCCATCCAGGCTCTCCTGGCCGCAGAGTGTTGGGTCTCTCTTCCGTGCCTTTGCGTCTCCTGAGCTGACTGTTATGCCTCGTTTCTATTTATACCTGGTGAATTCCTGTCCATCAAGGTCCTGCTTCAATGTCACTCCTATGAGGTCTTCATCTGCTCTTCCAAGCAGCTGATTGCTGCATCCTCTGATCTCCTGGCATTTTGCATATCAGGCTAGGACTGATCATCTGCATCTGGGTCTCTGCAGATGATGAACTCCTCCAAGAACATCTCTTATTTACCTTTGTACTCTCTTTGATTAGCAAGGTGTCTGTACACAGTAGGTGCCCAATAATTGTGGAATAAATGAATCTGCTCTGATGGGAAATGGAAGTCTTCGATGTTGAGGGGTGACGTGGTGGCAGAACATTCTTTCTGAAAGTGAGGATGAGGAATTTTCCTGAAAACAAGACTCTAAAGTTACCTCTCTTTTCCCTAATTCCCTCTCTCCTGCCTGCGTTTTGCTTGCTCCTAGGTCATGAGCAGCCGTTTTCTGCCCTATGACAACATCATCACAGACGCAGTGCTCAGCCTCGACGAGGACACCGTGCTTTCAACCACGGAGGTAAGCAACACACCCAAGGAGTGGGCGGTGGGCTCTTCAGGCAGTTGCCCCAAACCTCAAGGAGCCAGCGCTTCTTTTGCTCTTGCCTTGACCAAGTTGAAAACATTTTTCCAAACTTCCTGCAGAGTCGGTTTTAATCAACCCAGTTCCTGTTAGCACCTTGCCACCACCTGGCACCCTGACGAGGGCATTTCCGCTTTGTTTTCTCTGCTAATTGGCTCCTTGTTTGCATGGCTGTGCCTCACCTCTCCCCTCCTGCCTGCCCTCCTTTTTTGATTTTAAACAGCATAGCTGCGGGCAGGTGTGCAGAGGAAGCAAGGGGAGGAGGGAAGGGGCACCCGTTTAGCATTATCTTGAAACCACGTTGTCCAGAGCCAACAGCCCATCCTTCCCCAGTGGTCCTAAGGCCTGTGCAGGCGCATGTTGCCTTTGTTAGGGAACACTGTTCTGGGTTCTAAAGGCAGCTTTTCTTTCTTGGTTTAAAGTGCTCGTTTTCTTTCACTCACCCAAGAGCAAACGGTTTCACTTCAAGGCTGAGGTGGAGATCCCTGCTATTTCAGACGGTCAGGTTTTTGTGCCAAAAATAAGATTGCACAAAGAATGTGTGAGGAGGAGAGAGAGAAGAGGAAAGATAGATATGACAGAAAACCAATTTTTACAACTCAAATGAGTATTGATCTCTGAAACCTTATTTTAAACCATAGAAGGGACCAAAGACAGCTATATAAAAATGTAGTGTATCAGAAATACATTGTGTAGCTGCTAAAAAGCATGGAGATTTAAGTACTTATACTTTTCCCTTTCTTTTTTCCTTTTTATTCATAATCATTTTCTTTTCAATTTAAACATCACCACTTACCAGCATGCCCTTTCCTGGCCACCATTCTGATTCTCATGGCCTGCTGCCCACAGAGCCAGGACTTGGTGTTAACCTCGGCTAGCAGTCTCAGTGTCTCATGAAATTCCGTGGATGCTTCCAGTTTCCATCAAATGGAGTTGAACAGACGTGATATGCAAGGGCAACATGAGTAACCCCAGGACACAATGTCCTGGGCCTCACCTTGGTAAAATGCTTTCTATGTAGCCCGAGCTCTATAAATACTTGGTGAATGAATGACTGGAAGGATGCATGCTGAGGGGATTAAAGTGTGAACACACAGTCAATTGTGTCATGTGTAAGTTGGCAGGAGAAAAGGGTGGAAGGGAGAAGATACGCTTACTGTTCAAAGGGAAAGACAGCTATGGAATACAGGGTATGGGACACTCCAGCTTGCATTCTTCTGCTGCATCCTGCAAGGAAAGCTGGCATCCTCGGAGCACACTCATTCAACAAGTATTTATTGAGGGATTTCTTTGTTCTGGTCGCCATGCCAGGTACTGTGATTACACAATTCCTGCCTGTAGCTTTCAGAGTCATGGCAGCAAACAGAATTCAAATCAAGTGACTCACATGAGGGAATTTAGGATTAATTAGAGAGGCAGGTGGGGTTAAAGGACCCCACAGAGATGGTGAGGCACCTGGAGAGGAGCAAGAGCAAGAAGCAGCTCCCACCCGAGGCCTGAAGGACATAGTGTCTCCCGAGTCCCTGAGAGATGGAACTGGGAAGAAGAGACTGCTTATAAGAGCTGTGATCATGGAGGGATGTTACAACTGCCGGAACTCTGGTGCCAAAGCTGGGAGGGAGCAGGGAAGAAATACCCAACCCCTCTCACTGTCTCAACTCCATTTTCCTGCTGGTGACTCCCGTTGAACTAACCCAATCAGCCACCAGCCAGCAAGGAAGACCAGGTTGTGCTGTCATAAGTTTCCATCATCCCAGGGCTCAGAGCATGGCAAGAAGAGTGGAGAGTGGATCTTGAAGGACAAACACAGGAAAAACAGCCCATTGCCACGGTGGAACATATGGTCACGACAACTACAACATATACCTTAATCATTATCCTGTGACCTGAAGTACTGACTCGGGTTGTGTCTTCCCCTGGGCACAATACAATTAGGCTCACTCTAGGATTTGTTTTTCCCTGCCCCATAGTGAAATAACTTTCAGCTGCTGTGGTATATCCACGTGCTGGTGAATTTCTTTTCAAAGAATAGCGATTTCAGCCACTCAGTGCATGCTGGGAGGAATATGTGTTGTATGGGAAGTAATTAGAAGTCAACATGGGTTGAAAACGATATGTCCATTTCAGAGGCTGGCAGTCTGGTTTACTTTTGCCCGCTGATCAGTGGAGTGGTTGTGTTGCCTAAAATGGTCCAGGACAAGGACTTCTCATTTCTCTTTTTCTAGGTGAATAGATGCTGGTTCATTTTATTTCCTCTCTAAGGATTCTTAGCTTGTTAAATGCCTCACTGTAGTGTTAAGGATAGGTTTTTTAACAGCATCCTCTAAAGGGTATTAGATATAGTTGGTTTATAGTTATTTACATTTATCTGGGTTGCTGCAAATTCTCAAAAGAAAACAGATGTTGGTTTTTAAGAGAAAAGACCCGTGAGCTGACCTTTGCCTTCTTTGATGTGTTAATGATCTGCATGAAAGCAGAACTATCACAAGAATCATAGTTTTATCTGAATTTACTTTTGAGTTCTTTTGAAATGACTTGAAACGGCTTTGAGATAGTAAGAAATTCATGTGATGAAAACACCCCATCGGGTTCTATAGTAGTTGCCAGGACGTGTGTTTCCTTTTCAAAGAATAATGGAAAACCCCAAAGGGTGCTGACAGCCAGGCTGATTCTTTGACGACGTCTGTATAATATACTGTCCCATCAGTTGGCACCATTAGTATTGAACGCCAGGGACGATGTGCAGGTTATGGCGACCTGATTTCAAATTTCTGGCAAATATTGTCCTCTCACCTGCTGTCTGTTAACTTTGAGATGACCTGTTCCCCGCCAAGCTTTCTTAATGCCGGCTCTGCCACCCAACTTTTTCTCCCCTAAGTGTTATAGTTTAGGGGAACAAGTATATTGTTAAGGCTTTATTTTATTGAGATAGGGCACCAAAATAAACTCATAAAAACTTGAATTTATGGCTGTTTATAAAAATAGTGACTTCTAACTAAGCCCAAAGAATTTGGAGATAAAAGGACCCTTATAGATCATCCAGGCTAGTGTTCCCCAAAGATGGTTTATGCACCTTGAGTAGTCTTACATGGTTCGTGGCAAGCATATTTCATTTTAACAATTATATAGTTTCCTTAATGTTTGTTAGAAAACAATATAGCAGCAATCAAACCTAAGATTTCACTGACATGTTTATCTAGGATGGGGTTAATTAAAAAAAAAGAATAGGCAGTTTAAAGAAAAATATTAAGCCATTAAACGTATGGTATGGGAATGTGGCAGAGGTGGGGATGATATTATGCATATGGTAAAAGCTTGGGAAATATTGATCTAGGCTTATTTGCTTTGCCTTTTTTTGTTTTTTTGTGAGGAAGACCAGCCCTGAGCTAACATCTGTCGCCAAGCCTCCTCTTTTTGCTGAGGAAGACTGGCCCTGGGCTAACATCTGTGCCCGTCTTTCCTCTACTTTATATGGGACACCGCCACGGTGTGGCTGATGAGCAGTGTGTCGGCGGGCGCCCGGGATCCGAACTCACGAACCCCGGGCTGCCAAGTGCGGACTAAACTGCTGCGCCACCGGGCAGCCCCGCTTTGCCTTTTTTTTTAATTGAGGTAAAATTCATATAACATAAAGTTAACCATTTTAAAGTGTATAATTCAGTGGCATTTAGTACATTCACAATGTTGTACAGTCGTTGCTCATTACCTCTATCTTAATTCTGAAATATTTTCATCACCCTAAAAGGAAACCTCATACCTATTGTTCAATCACTTTGAAACTTTCAATTTATTTTCTGTCTCTATGGATTTGCTTATTCTGGACATTTCATATAAATGGAATCACACAATATGTGGCCTTTTGTGTGGCTTCTTGCACTTAGCCTCAGGTTTTCCAAGTTTGTCCATATTGCAGCATGTATCAGTGCTTCATTCTTTTTTATAGCTGAATAATATTCCATTGTATGGATGTACCACATTTGGTTTATCTATCAGTTGATGGAATTTGGGTTGTTTTCACCTTTTGGCTATTGTGAATAGTTATTTGCTCTGCTTTTGATCCTTTGAGAAGGTAAGAACTGGACTGGCCAGCACACTCCCAGTTGCCCAGCCACTATCACAGTGCCAGGACTTGAAATATTTGTGGAACAAATGAAATTTCCATCTGTGTTGCTTATCAAAGAGATAGGGCACAGGTTGTAGGATGAATGTGTAACCTGTACAAGAGATCAATTGCTTTTAACACTGTAGCAACAGAGCTAAAAGGGAGGCTTTGATAACAGTACACACCAAATCTGAAACCCAGTGGCCTGGGTTCGAATCTTGGCTCTGCCACTTACTAGCTCAGGCAAATTACTTGAACCTCCGTATACCTTAGCTTCTCACTCTATGAACTGGAGACTCTAAAATTACCTACTACACAGGGTTTTGTGAGGATTAAATGAGTTAAAATGTGTAAATACCTATAACCATGCCTGTCATATTATCAGCGATACACGATTATGAGCATTATATGATTGTTTGCTGTTACTATTATTATTATTTTTACTTTCACTGTGGATGCTTTTTCTAGTTTCCCCTGCACTGTGCATCTTCAAACCCGAGAGGCCTGCATTATTATTTCTGTATGATATCTGCTCTGTGTTCCTGTTACAACTTGCATGCTTTTTAAACATCTTTTCTCTTGCTTGTAAAAGGATACTTTTATTTGAGTCACTGTGCCTTTGCTGTGTGCTGGTTATGATGTCTGCTGTAGATTCATACTCTGAACTCTATAGGAAATCTGCTCCCATTTATAAAACAGATGTGTGTGCACCTCACATGACTCAGCGGTCACGTGTACCTTGAGGGAGGGCTGGGGAAGCAACTGCTTTATTGTTTCAGCTTGAACAGACCAGATTTCTAAAGGACATATCAGCAAATGTTTTTTTTCCTTCTTGCATTTCCGCACTAATCTGAAGTTTCTTTAACCGAAAACATTAAAATGTGTATAATTATGGGGCAAAATGTCAAGCAGTCAGTTTAATTTGCTGATGAATACGTGGAATTAATGTTTCGCAACAGTCCCGAGATTTTGCATTATGAATTAGCAGGGGGAAGGTAATGTTTTGTTGACATTTGTTAACACTGTTGATTGCTTGTTTGGCTTGTGTTCTGCCTGCAGGTGGATTTTGCCTTCACGGTGTGGCAGAGCTTCCCCGAGAGGATTGTGGGGTACCCTGCACGCAGCCATTTCTGGGATAACTCTAAAGAGCGGTGGGGGTACACGTCCAAGTGGACGAACGACTACTCCATGGTGTTGACAGGAGCTGCTATTTACCACAAGTGAGGAATTTAGACATCTTGCCTCTAGATTTTTATATAGCTCGTGATATTAGTTTCTGGCTGCTGCATAAATAGGAACTTGGGCTAAATCTTGTTAACATTAACGAAAATTAGTTTGCCTTCCTGTTTAAGTTTTGTTGACGTGGCCAACATGTGTCTTTGAAAGCAGTAAAACGTCTTGGCTTATTGCATTTCTAGAAATTATGGTAGAGTAACATCTTCAGTTAGTCTGAAGAGTGAAGACATACTCAGGGTATACTGAGTAACTGAATATTTAGAATAACAACAAAAGTAAATACTTAATTGAGCACCTCCCAAGCACTGTTCTTAGTGCTTGGATTTACCGTTGAGTAAAACAGAAAAGAATCTCTGCCTATGCAGGTCTTGTATTCTAACATGAAGAGACACAATATACATAATAATTCTATAATGTGCTAAGGAGATGAATTATATAGCAAAAAGACAAAGTAGAAGAAAACAAACTATTCAAACATTAACAGGGTAAAGGATCAGGATTGCTGAAGGTGGAGAAAGGGCAGGTTAGAGGGTGGCCGGGGTGATCTCATGGAGCAGGTGAGTTTGAGCAGAATCTTCAAAGAGGAGAGGAAGTCAGCCAAGAGAATATATGTAGGAAGAGTGCTATGGCGTGGGGAACAGCCAGAATAAATGCCCTGAGGCAGAATGTTGGAGGCATATCAAGAAGACCAATGTGACTACAGTAGAGTGAATGGAAAGCAGACGAGCGAGGTCAGGGGAGCCCAGATGCAGGACCTTGCTGTCCATCACGAGGACTTGACTTCCCTTTAAGTGACATGGGGAGCCAGTGCAGGGGTTTGAGCAAAGACGTCTTTCTTATGTTTTAGGGGTCCACTTTGGATGCTGTGTTAAGGACAGAGTATAAGGGGGCCAGGGTAGAAGGAGGGAGGCCTATTAGGAGGTGATTGACATTATCTAGGCAAGAGATGATGGAACCTGGGACCAGAAAGTGAGCAATGGAGGTGATAAGTAGTGATCAGATTGTGGGCATGTTTTGAAGATGTTCCAGCATGACGTCCTGACAGATTGGTTGTAGAGTTTGGTGACTTGAAGTTTTTTGACCTGTAGAACTAGAAGGATAGAGTAGCTAGCCATCAACAGAGACGGGGAAAGCTGTACATGGAATAGGTGTTAGGGAAAATACAGGAGTTCACTGTTGGGTGTATTAAGACATCCAAAAGGGTAAGTTGGAAAAGATCAGGGAGATATAAAAGGAGATATAAATTTGGGAGTTGTTTGCATATATTTGCTCTTTATAGCCGGGGGACTCAGGTAAGATTGCCAAATTAGTGAGTGTACATGGTTAACATTCCTGACGCAATCATTAAGGAAATCTCCACTCTTCTGTCTTAGTAAGGTGAACACACCAATCTTAACCTAGTCTTTTTTAGTAAAGAATGGAGAATCTTGCCGTCTCAGGGGTAGAGTTGGAAATGTACAAGGTACAAGCGTTTAGTCTGACTGAATCTTGATCTCAGGATTCCACCTCTTGAAAGTTCCCTGTTCCCTTCCTTCCTGCCACTACTGATTCATTCAAACTATTTTTCCTATAAATATATATGTCCCTCCAAAAAAAAGATAGGGTGAGAAATAATTCAAATTAATTGTGGGTTCTCCATGATGACTGACTACCAGATTAATTAGGATTTTGCTGTAATAGTATTGAAGATATGGTTTAGAGGCCACAAAAATAGAAAAGTATATTGTTGCACTCAGAGTTATGGGACAATATTGAATACAGTTCTGATTAAGGCAATAATTAAAATTATAAAGCAGCTTGTGATATATAGATCATGTGTAAATGACTTCTCTTGCCTTCTAAGTATTCAGTTTCTAACCAACCAGCCTGATATTAAAGTTAGACTGAGCAAGCAATATCTGCATCTATATGTATCTCTGTCACTTGTTTTCTTATCTGTAAAACAGGAATAACAATAGTACCAATATCATAGGTTCCTTATGAGGATTAGATGAGGCATTTCTTGTAAAGCACTTTAGAATGTGATCTGGCACATAGTAAGTACCATATGTGATAGCTATCATCATCATCATCCATGATATATTTTAGGGATTCAGAGAATGAGTATGTATTTTCTGTCAAAGAAGACCACCCGTCATTATACAATGATGGCCCCCTGTGAAACCTGATTTTGGTTTTTACAGATATTATCACTACCTGTACACCCATTACCTGCCAGCCAGCCTGAAGAACATGGTGGACCAACTGGCCAACTGTGAGGATATTCTCATGAATTTCCTGGTGTCTGCTGTGACAAAATTGCCTCCAATCAAAGTGACCCAGAAGAAGCAGTATAAGGAGACAATGATGGGACAGGTAAGAGAAGGAGAACCCTTCTCCACTGCTTTGCTCACTGATGGATCAGCCCGAGGTAGTGAGGACTCACTATTCCTCTCGGAAGCATAATGAGGAGATACCAGAAAAAAAACACATCTAAAACCTTCTCGTGGTTGCTCTTAAGTTGGATGAACATCGTGATGGCAGACCAGCAGTCACAATACTTGATTTTCGGCTCTAGAACCAGCATATATAAGCTGTAGGCATGTCAGTTACCTTCTGAAACTCAGTTGGCTCATCTTGAAAATTGAAATGGTGAAATCTACCTCACAGGGTTGAGATAACATGTATAAAAGATTTTATAAAAGTAAAATATTGTGTTGAGTCATAATAGTACTAAAGATACTTGCAGGGAAATATAATCCAACTTTCTCTTTACAAGTAAGAAAACTAGGACCTAGAGAATTTAAGCATACTGCTACAAGTCGCCCAGTATT
Organism: Tapirus indicus; assembly: GCA_031878705.1. Lineage (NCBI taxonomy): Eukaryota > Metazoa > Chordata > Mammalia > Perissodactyla > Tapiridae > Tapirus > Tapirus indicus. The sequence continues at coordinate 22,691,553 of CM062935.1, forward strand.
AGAGACAGAACTGGGAGATGAATCCCAGGCTCTGTTCTTTCCACTGCTTATTCTTCTACACCCCAGGGTCCTGTTATCAGGACGATCTGGATATGCTGAAGCTCATCTAGCTTTATTCATTGTGGACAGAGCCCAGCACTATAAGTTAGAAATCAAAAACCTTAAGTAAGACCTTTTAGATCTACCCCAGTTAAATCATGGAGCATCCAATAGGATTTGAGTCAACCTGAAAGGACATACTTTAACACGGTTATATCAGTTCAGTTGTTTGGGATTTTCCATGTACTTTGTCCTAACAATCATTGAAAATTATATACAAATCTAACTTTTGCAAAGGAAAACTTAGCCAGGCCTCATGTTAACACAATTGATGGTTTTTCATTCATTAAATTTAATAAGAGCAATGAATTTATAGGATTTTAAGTTTATAAAATTTAGTCATTCGATATTTACTGAATATGAACAGGTTGTCGGGCACTGTTCTAGGTACTGGTTATGACAAAGCTGCTGTCTGTAGTGAGCAAAAAGTCTAGTGAAAAATTCTATTTCCCTCTAACTTCTAAAAGAACAGGCAAGAGGATTTGCAAGAATTTTTAATCTTTAAGGCTGAAAGGCTGTTCAAATTCAAGCGAGATGTAGTGAGTGTCTACTATCTATCCAGGCATTTTCATGTAAATTATCTCGTTTAAGGACACAACATTCCTTTAATATTGTTTGCTCAGGGAATTCTAAGAACTTCTCTGAGATTATACACTAATTAGGGGTGGAACTCGAATAACACATGATTTCTTAGGGATTGGTGTTATGCCCTTTTCATAGATTTGTCTATTTCTACCAAACCAATATTTCTAGTAGTAATTTTACACTTCTTTTGGGACAAATCTAAATTTAGCCTTAGGTCTAACTAGATGTATCTAGTTAGATATGTACCATATTTGCCCCCTTCTTCCATCATACACATTTGTTTATTGAATGTTTGTGTGATTGGTGAACTAAATGGATATCGTGCTCTATGATTATGCTTTTATTACGTAGGAATGATATCTTCTCTAATAGGTTGGTTGACTCAAAGTAAGTGTTAAAATCCAGAGGCAAAAAAGATACTTGAATGATTTAATGGACTTTTTTTTTTTTTTCCATTGTAATAGAGAATAAGAATGAGCTTAGGCTCTTGGCAGTATTTCCATTTGCGTGTGTGAGCACTTGCCTGGATGTGGGGGTCTGGTCCTTTGAGAATGAATGGGCCAGTCAGAAATGGCCTGCAAGCCCGTACCAACTTAGGAACAAAATGAGGTACCTTTGGGACAGTCTGCTCTGATACCAACTCTAATGGTTGGCTTAATTCAATACTTTCTCCTAGTATAAATGGTGAAGAATGGAGCCTAGTCCTGCCCCTTTCTAGCCTTGAACAAATAATTTTAACTTCCTTGAATCTGCTTCCTCATCTATACAATGAGGATGTTATTACCTGAGTAGATAACTTGACCAGGTTGTTGTGTGGCTCAAATGAGCTTCATGAAAACACTTTACAAAGCGTATTTTGTTTGTTATCCTGCTCCTCAGAGCTAACTTGACATTTGTATTTGCCTTCAATGGTTACTTTCAAGCATGTTGACACTTGTGGTTTTAAAGTGACTGTGAGTGATTCTCACAGTAAAATACACCTTCCTATGAAAGTATTTTCTAACAGTGCATGAGGATGCAAGCACATTGAACACCAACACACATCCATATACATCATTAAACAGTTGCCTAATGACATAAATGAATTTGTGTTTTTTTCCCCCATAATTAGGCCACCCACCTTGTCCTTGTTTCATAAAAACATGGTTTTAAAGATGTTATGCTTAGTTGGTCTATTTAAATTTCAGCACTCAAGTCATTTGAGGCTTTCTTTTAAATCCGTGTCAGTCATTTACGTGGTCTAGAAATATTTAACCAATCTTAGGAGCAACACAGAGAGCTAAAGAGATGGTAGCCATCTTTTCTACTTACCCAGAATCAACCAAGTAAACAAGAAGATTTTAGAAAACTGTCTTTGAAACCCCAAACACATTGTTAGTCATAGTCTTTGATCCCAAGTGCAAAGAGAAGTTTTGTATTTAGTGACCGTGGTAGTTGAGGTTCAATTGGTAAGTCATTCACTGACTAGAGGATTAGTCACTCAATGTAGATTTCTATTTGTGTGTTTTTAGCATTGGGGAACATAGCATATCTTGGGAAGACCTTCTGGTGAGGCTGAAAACCAGGATCAGTGCTTGCATCTTCCCCAGGCACGTGGATGGGGGAGCCTGGTACCCAGGCCAGACCCCAAGCTCTGCTGCATACCCATGAGCCTGACTTGGTTTCTGCCGTGTTCCCATCACCTTGCACTGCTCTCATTGTCTTCCTTGTCTCTCTCCTTTTCCCCAGACTTCTCGGGCTTCCCGCTGGGCTGACCCGGACCACTTTGCCCAGCGACAGAGCTGCATGAATACGTTTGCCAGCTGGTTTGGCTACATGCCGCTGATCCACTCTCAGATGAGGCTCGACCCCGTCCTCTTCAAAGACCAGGTCTCGATTCTGAGGAAGAAATACCGAGACATTGAGCGACTTTGAGGAATCCAGCCAAGTGGGGGAGGGGAAGCGAGAAGGGACGGGGGTCCAGCTGCTCTCTCTTCCCAGTGCAGATCCACTCAGCAGCGGAGCCAGATTGTGCCAAGTATCCAAATAAACTTAGATGAACAGAATGACAAAAAACAAAAAAAGGCCAATGAGAACTCGACTCCTGGCTCCTAGGACTGCATGGGACTGCTCTAGACTCACCTCACTGGCTTCTGTCCCAAGACTAGGTTGTGTACAGTTTAATTATGGAACATTAAATAATTATTTTTGAAATGATTGCTATGCAGGTTTAAACTTTTTTAATGATCAAAACTATTAAAAACCAGAGTTCTTTCTTTAATCAAAATTGTGTTGGTTGTGACTATTTCAAAACTGCTATTCCTCTTCCCACAAACATCATTGCCATTGGTCATGCAGGGTTTCCTGCAGTTACCAAATCTCAGACTTCATGGAAAACACAATAAGTCACTCGACCCGGGGTCAAGACATAACTGAGCATAAGTAAAGACCATTTCATTATTCAGCTTTGCCAGTGCAAATTGTTTTCCACTTTGATTTTGCAGATCCACTTGAACTTTTGTCTCTAAAATGTTGCTGCATGAGAGAAAGTATTATGACTTCCAGGTAGGCAGTTCTAACTGAAAACTTTATGTTTGGGATATGTAAGTATGATAATCTTTTTCACTGGGGGGTGGGGGGTCTTAGTAGCAAGAAAACACTAGTATAATTAAGAAATGTTCAGTTCGCACAAGAAACCATCCAGAGAACCATCCAACCAGCATATTAGTGAGATGGAAATATTGACCCACAACAATAACCCAATGCTTTTCAATGGTGTGGGCTAGATGAGACATTCAACTAGAACATACTTCTGCTTAGAGCTGGTGAAAGCTTTGGTTTAGAGGCAAAGGACGAATGAGCATATTGGGGGACCCTTATTTATAAGACAAGCTCTTTCATGTTTGTGAAAACCTCAAGTTTCAGAAGCTTCTGTATTGAGAAAAGAGTAATAATGTATCAATTTTCAATATTGAACATGAAGAATTGCTGAGAAGTAACTGTGGGTATCTCTCACCGTTGGGACCCTGACCATTTGACCATTTTTGGTCAAACATTGTTTTGAGCAAGAATCTGGCAAACAAAATAATCAGAAACAAACGTGAATTCTGTCTTATTTCATTTTAATTTTTAAATCTGTGGAGAAGTTTAGTTGTGCTTCTTGTAAAAAAGAGCACTTCTATCCCTGCAAATGCTGCTTTGAGCTTCTAATTATTGTAAAACTCCAAGTACAAACAACAAAAAAATCTATATTTCCTAACTCCAAGATGGAGACTTCTGATACTAAATGATTTCTTCTACTTGGAAGAAGCAAGACAGAATAGAAAAGAGAAAGGCATTATTGGGTCCTCCCACCTCTCATGCTAAATCAACAAGAAGCACTGTAGTTTTTTTCCCCCTAAACTCTCAAACATCTCATAAATTTGTTTCCAGGGTTGGTTTAGGAGAAAATTCCATTCCAGAATTATGTCCAAATAACTTCAAGTGCCTGGCTTACGTGAGTGGAAACCATAAATCCAGGAGACTTGAACTCATCCTTGCTTTGAAGACTTCTGGAAGAGAAAGAACTTGCCATGATAGTGTAAGGAGGGAGGGCGCTGTACACAGGAGTGCAACTTGGTGTTTCCAGAGGTGCAGAGAGGTGACTCAATATGCTACCCAGTGACAGAGCGATGACCACGGCCAACATATCCAGGTGCTGTGTTGTGAGTGGTGCCCAGGCAATTGAAGTTCAGTGACAGAGGGGCTTTTCTCTGCAGCCTCGTGACTCAGAATAGCTCCCTAAATCTCTCTCTCATCCAATTAGACCCAGCCTTAGCACACTCTCAAACATATGACATTTGCTCCTAAGTGGATGTGATTATCTCTCATGTATTTGTTGAAAAATAATTCTTGGGTCGATGGTACTTGCCCTTGTTTCTTTCCATAAAGTGCCCAGTCTAATATGTTTCATGCCATTTAAGCTGCAGCTCTCAGTGACTTAAAGGGTTACAGATTATTCCTTATTCGTCTGGCCTTTGTAAATTTGTTTTTAAATTAAGTTTTTAGGGCTGCCAAATTATTCTTGTATCATTCTCCTTTGCAAAAATGAATGCACTGTTTGGTTTGAAGACCCCAAGCCAACTTGAAACTTACATTGTCATCTTGGCTTGCAGACCGGTGTCCCTAATTGTACCAGTCAGTCACATGAATGGATTCAGGGAACTACTTTGCCAGGTTTACCTGTCACAAAGCTCACAGGGCATAGTCTCCACAAACAATGTATGTTACATTGAAAAAAAAGATGGTCGTTATAAATGAAAACAGAATCTGACACACTTTTCAGTCACTTTACATCTCCATGGTTTCATTTTATGTTCTTCTCATAGCAAATCTCTTTGGGATGCTAGCTAGTATGTTCTTTTCCTATTTGGAACATACAGCTGGGAATTAAACGATGCTTAGCAAATCAGCGAGGCCCAGCAGTAAGATGTAATTTTAATTCACTTAGGCAAGAGTTATATTTCACTGCAGCAAGTTGACAAATCATAGCCATCTCTGTAGGATGTCAGGAGTTCTCTCTCAGTCAACTTTAATGATAACCAGAGGTCCCTAAGTGGGCCAGTATGAATTGGCAAGAAGCCAAGACCAGAGAGTGCAGTGCCAACCACGTAATGAATTACATGCAGAAACTCCAGAGAGAATTCAGCCAGTTATGATTTCTACACAACATCTTTTTCCAGCTCCACGTTAGGACACTGATCTTAAAAATAATTTTTTAAAGCTGGCTTATGTATTTATTTATGTGAAAAGGCTTATAAATATCAAATCAAGTTTATATATACGTGAAACATATCACCCTTGTTGAAAACAACAAAATGACCCAAAATTGGGGCTGAAAGAAGAATCCATGAAATGATCATTGTAGTCATGTCACAAAAGATAAGATAGCTAGGTGGGTCTGCTTGGACAATAGGATGCTTCAGAAGAAAGTGAAATCTCTCATACCTGGAATCTTACGTGCATTCCAGTTTAATTTCTTCTTGTTACAAATGGTGCTGAAGAAGGATCAATCTCAGTTGCTTCCTTCAATTTTCCTTTTGGAGTGATTTTTGTTTTTCATTTACAGTAGGCTATGTTAGCCTTTATTTTAGTGGTTCTGGGTACCTGGTCACTTGAAGGGACGTTATGCCAGTGGCCTTTCATAAAGGTTACTGAACTTTAATTTAATCACGGGTGAGATGAATGAATGTGAATAGACCTATATGCTGTTTAAAAGAAAAGAAGAGTTCTTGATTTAAGAACTAATGAAATTTTAATCAAACCTATTTAAAGGTCTGGAGGAGGGAGAAGGCAGAGAGCCCTGCCAGGTTAGAATCTGAATAAGACTCTAGCAGGACAAACTGAATTATGGATTCAAAAGCCGAGGCAAACATCCCAGACCTGAAAGTGTCCTATGTTCCTTCAGGTCTCCGAGAGCTCCAATTTTAAAAAGTACCAGTTATTGCTACGAACTCGCAAGTAAAACCGTCCCTGCCTTCGAATGGTTAATATAATTAACATGCAGCAGGTGCGTCAGGACATCAGTTGCTGCTTTCATTTACCTGGTTTCCATTTGTGGCAACTATGGGCAAGAACCTTTCTGATGACTTTGTCATTCTTGGCCAGATTTAACCAAGAAAGTTCCTTCGCTACCAGTCTCATTTTCTCAGGCATGCTTGATGGGGATAAAGTTGTTTTGAGTTCTCAGTCAGTAAGCATTAATATCTGACTGTGCGAAACCTGTCCTCCTCAGTCTTAGAGCTTCAGCGTGTAGACAGGAGATTATTCCTTGACTCCAAGTCTACTTTAAAAAAAATGGGATCAAGCATTTTAAGAACGTAGTCTCTCCCATGAATTCATTCACACTGTCTAGGAGCTCTGGATAGAAGAGCTGCTATTTACAACATAATGTCAGCAAGGAAGATGACTCCTGGAAACCATCTTCCCTTTCTGCCCTTTCCAAACATCAAAGGATTTTATTTCCATGACTTCTACTTAGCAGGGACTGTCTGTAGTGGTCACTAATTTGAATTCCATATATGTGCCATATTAGAAGCCCAGATAAGCTACCCAAATTTGGGACTTTTGTTGCCCAATTAAACAGGTGAGGAAGGCTATATCATCCTCTGGAACAAGAGACAGTGGCAACCATTGAGAAAGCCCTCAGATGAGCATAGTCTCACCCCTGCTTAAAATCAAGTCAAGCTGGCCTTTCAGTCACTCTATTTTTGTAATGATTTGCCTTTTAGGCCTCAAAGGCCATTTGATTTCTGTAGTAGTTCTCTGTCCTCCTCCAGGAATACATCCCTTTCCTTTCGGTTGTAATTATCACTAAAATTAGGGACATGCAAATGACCTGGTTACCATGTAATGAACCTTGTATATTTATTTTGAGAGAAAAGTATGTATAGGATATGTTGAGGGGTAGAAGGAAGACATCGAAAACTGGAACTATTTTAGGTGGCAAATTGTAAAGCAAAAATAAAGGATACCTTATTTTGTATACAATGTACATTTGGGACAGTTTTCTAATATGTTGCCAATGTTTTTGTAGTATCACCACAGGTCTTTTCTGAAGTGTTTTCCCCATTTGTTATAGACTATTAATGACTTAGAGCAATTAAGCCCTGAAGTGTGAGAGAGAGCCTGTGAGAAAATACAAAGCCATACGTAGATCTTGATTTACTTCACTGACCTGTGTAACTTTATGTCTGGATTTTGCCATCCAAGATAGACTGTTTTATAGACAGTGTCACCAAAGACTTTTTCCTTCCAATTTATAGAAGAAAAAAAGAAATTATTAATAAATGACATGACTTTTCATCTGCGTGGTTTTCATTCCATCTTTTCTGTTGACTCCAGAAAGATGTCATTTCTCAGGAGAATTCGGTGTGCTGGGGAACACAAAACTTGCGGGGAGATTCTGGGGGAGATAGAGAGATGAGGTTGGACCATGTGTGCTGGGTGGAGGTCCAACTTTCACAGCCTGGCTGCAGCCCGGCGCTCAGCCTCATGGGGAATAAGAGGCTGCCAGCAACAGGCACCTTCCAGGCCAGATGCAGCTGGTGCCCTTGGAAGCAGGCCAGGGTGAACGGTGGTAATATGCCCAGTTCACAGCGTTCCTCCACACAGATGCTGGGACAACGTGGCAGCACTGGGCCCCAGAGCATCTGGAGCCTGACAGCCGTGGCCATTACCTGCTTTGGTTTCAACTGTTGCATGGAGCTCATGAATTCCTGGCTGGCCAAGCATTTATTAGACTGGCATTTCTCAAAAGAATTTATAAGTGGTTCCAGGTGTAAGTGCAGGTCCATGATTCAGGACCGGTGTAGTACTGTTTAATGACAGTAACGACTCTCCTCATTCTCCTCTTGCTCCTTCCTTCCCAGTGGCATCTCCTTCCTGTCTCTGTTGCCCTTCTTCTACCCTCTTTCTTTGGACAGTGTAGAGAAAGGACATCGGTCACCAACGTCACATGTTTGCAGGGGAGCAAATGACAAATTGGATCTGGGGGTGTTGATTTGTTTTATGACTTCCATCGAGTTTCTCTATTTCAGTTTGTCCGTCTGTAAAACGGTGACTTAAAAATATTTATTGACAAATATTTTCTGGACAACCACTACATGGTACTAAGCACTGTGCTAGGTGCATCCAAGGGAATTAAGTTGAAAAAAAAATCCTACTCCCGCTCCTCAAGCAAGAAAGAGAAAAGTCAGTGTGAGGTCAGACAAGGCAAGTCTAAGGCAAATCATCAGAGGAGGCTCAGAAAGGAATTTGTCCAGTCTCAGGTTGCAAGCTGGAACATGGCTGTGACAGTGCTACTTGTAAAATCTGGCCCCGCTGTGTGACTGATGATAGAATCATTCCCGGGTGTGAGAACAAATGAGAAGGCTCGTTGGAGAAGCAACTTTTAAATTCGGTCCAACCCTACCTTGCAGTTTCAATGAATGATAGCATGTAAACCTACTTATAAATAAAAGATTGTGTTGTTTTATAGTCTGAGCATTTCTACCAGGTCTACTCATGACAAGAGAAAACTAGAAGTTATTTGTGGACACCTGAGTCACTCTACATTGTGCCCTGCCCAACATTGTACAGTCTCTCTGATTTTCAGGAAGTCAAAATATAGGGGGAAAGAATTAGGTTATGTTGCCTACTGTTGGAGGCTGCACTGCACTTTGGAGCATGCAGTGGAGGTCCTCACCTGCTACAGTGGATGCAAGGCTTTTATTTGCTTTTGACCTCACTCAGATGAAGTAAATGTGCTGGTTACAGCCACAGTTTTTGGAACACAACCACCTGGGTTTGAATCCTGACTTTGCCTCTTGGTGATTCTGTGACCTTATAGAAATTACTTGCCCTCTCTGTGCCTCAGTTTCCTCAGAATAGTACTAGTCTATTCCTCATAGGTTTCTCATGAGAATTAAATGAATTAATAAACATAAGGTTCTTAAAATAACACCTAGTACATAATAATAATTATGTAACTTTTACCTATTATTAGTCGTTAATATTTTGCCCAAATGGTTTATTTTAAGAATTTTTCCGTTAATTTGTGAAAGAAGAAACATTCTTAGTTTAACATTTAGGAGATTAATACTGACCCAGATAAAATGTGGTCTTTCTAGTGTCACAGACACCTCTTGTTTTCAATTACTATCATGTTTTAATGCCCATCAACATGAAATCATCTTAGCATTCAGGAATGGGCAATCCATTAGCAGAGATTACACAAAGTCGTGTTTTTACTTCCTGGCTGAACTTCTCTGAGGAATGGTCTGTTTTTCATTCTCGTTTAGTGGAATACAGTTGAGATGACTCAGGACTAAAATGAAGTTTTGGGTGCCAATTATTATTGTTTCTTTTCTGGTGGCTTCAATTATACGAAGAAAGAAAACATACTCTTGCCAATAGGTAAATTATTTGCCAAGTTAGAATTTCTATTCCAAACTGAACTGCAAATAACCTGGATTCCGTGGCCAAATCTACTTGTAAAACAAGCCTAAAATGTGTCTTTAATCAGAGGATCAGATCATCCCATCTTAGAGTAGGAAAAAAAAGTTAAGCTATGAAGAGGGAAACTTGCAGGCTGTTTTAACTGCTCCCAAAGATCTGTATATACATGTTTTTATAATAGCACACTTTTTAAAAACTGAATATGTAGTGAATGTATTTCCATGTCATTAAATCATCTTGAACAATCAAATTTTAATGAATGTATGGTACTCTATTGTATGGCTATTCCGTATTTTCTTTACCCAATTCCTAACTGTTGGATATTTAGATATTTTAAAATTTCTTACAATTATGTGGTGAATATTGTAATCAACATTTGATCAATGCGATCCATGCCATGGTCAATATTCCTAAAGATAAATCTTTGTTCACATCTGTGACCATTATCTTAGAATGAATCATAAACATGGAATTGGCAGATTAAGTGTTATAAACATTTTAAAGGTTTTTGCCGCATATTCACAAGGTATTTCACTATATCATAATGCCTACTGAAAGAAAATTTAAACTTCCCCAATAAAAAGCTATCTAGAAAATATAATAATTGCAGCTTGGCAGCCAAAATTTTTTTAAAAATTGGGGTCCTTGGAGGCAAAATTAACAAGGGTCATCTTCAGTGTTAAAAAAAGAAGAGAAAAAGTTGGATATCGTTGCCCTGGAGGAACTAATGTACTTGTATTAACCCTCTTCTTGGCTGTTGGAAAATTTTTTCTAGGTAACATGTCCCTTATGTCCTGTCTTGAGGTTGAAATACACAGTAAAAATGAATCTTCCCTCTCAAATATTTTCTTCTTCCTTTTGGTAATATCCATATCAATTAAGTTTTAATATAAGCATTTTAAATATCATCCTCCTTGGCAGCTCCTGCCTCTTTTCCACCAATAGCAGCTGTTCTTCCTATGGGGAATGCACCCCTCTTTCCCTCTTAGGTCCTATGATTTGTATGATGTTGACTCCACCTTTTTCCTGACTCCAGGGGAGTTATGTATCCTAATAGGTCATTGAGACCCAATTCTAGATAATCTGTTGGCACTTTTAAGAAGGAGTACCATTTTTCCTCTAGCATTATGTGCATAATATAGTGCAGTAAGGATTACACTAACAGTATAGCAAGACTGGAAGTGTTAGAGGGTAGGCATTTAGCATGTCTTGGAGGAGACTTCATAGAAAATGTGCATTTATGTGAGACCTTAAGAAATAAGTAGGAATTTAACTAACAAAAAAAGATTGAAAGGGTACTACTCATAGAGGGACATGAACTCAAACACCCTCCTCCAAAAGTATGTAGCAGAAGGAAAAGTGAAAGCTGAGGTCTGTATGAAAGACATCATCATAACACAAAGACTTGGTTGGTTCAGTTTGACATGGCTCAGGATGACTGCTTGGCTAAAGGTAAGTACTCCCAGAAAAAAAGTAAGTAAACAATAATAATGTTAATAAAAGTAGTAGTTCCCTTGAATCTCATTTACTGTCTTCCTAATGCAGAAGTTGTAGTGCAAAACACTGAAATAGTAGGTCATATGTGATTCTACTGCACTTACCGGAGAAAGTATGCAGAGGTAGCAGAAATCATGTTCTTTTCAAAATCTTTAGGAAAGATCTGGCTCTGGAGACTTTAGAAATGGAAAAATTGACTCCCATTTCTTGTTAGGATGTGGAACTGGAGATCGTCACTCTCATCTTTACAATGAGTACCAGTTCAGTAAGCTACACTATCATGGTAATTAAAAATCTGGCAGAGAGCTGAAGATGCAAAGAAACTTAAGTGAACTAAATTTTAGGAAGAGACAATCCATTCCTAGAAGTATCCCATGGCTACTTTCTTCCCTAGCAACACCAGAATGTTACTCCATCAGAGAGTGCAGTAAGGAGAAACAAGGTGAATGGCTAATAAACTTTTAGCATGTGTGGGCCAGCATGAGGGATTCACATCCTTAGGTGACTCAGTCTTATTGATCCACACCCACCTGCCAATTCTTTCCCATGAGATCTTCACCAAGTATATACAGCAGGATACTGAATGCTGGATGTAGGACAGGAGCACTGAGAGATAGCCTCTTAAGGCACACTGGCTCTTCACTGGGTGGAAGGTAGTTGTCCACCAATCTTGGAGGGAAAGGCAGGAACACTGAGAGAATCCGTTCTATCCTGAGATATAGGGGACCAAAACAGTGCAAGGCAGTGACCCACCAGAGGTCAGGGGAAGAGCAGGAAGGCTGACAGAGAGCCCCCTGAAGCATACAACAGAGACCCTTTCAAGGTTCACTGAAGGGGCTCATGGGACCGTCACCAAATAGAAGGCGAAGCAGGGCATGAAAGCTGAGAGAGTCCCTTAAAGGTGCATAAGGCCTTCATCAAATGTAAGGCAGTGGCTTACTGAGGGCTGAGGGCAGGGCAGGAGAGCTGAGATAGATGCACAGGACCTTCATCAAGTACAATGCAGTGTCTCTCTGAAGGCTGGGGCCAGTGCAGCAGCCTGAGGAAGAATAGGTCTCCTGAAGTGAGGAGAGCTGTGGGAAGAAAAAAAAAATAATCAGATTGATCTATGATCTATGATCTATTGATCTATGATCAATCTGTTTCCAACTTTTTTGAAGAAAGAAATCTCTTTAAGCCAAGTATATCTCAGAAGCATTACATGCTAGTTTCTTCCTTTCATTCCCTAACTCCTTATTTATAGCTTCGAGATATTGGCAGGAACAAATTCCTTCAGCTATTTTTTGCATAACATTGTCTAAATACTTTATTTTGAGGCCCCTTTTTTCCTCACCCGTCAACTTGTAGTGTCTATAAAAATAAAGCCTCAAGCTGCTTAAAGACAACAACTCTGCAGTATATCACTGAATCTTTAATTACGAAAACAACCGTCCTTATGTTATTTAGGTGAATACTTTAGGCATTCTACATGGATGCTAAAAACTATTCTCAAGATCGCCACTCAAAAGCTGTTAGCATGGGTCACAGGTCATCTAGGAGAATTACTCTGCTACATTACTCAAGGTGGGTCATGGCTCTTGGGTGAATTCCCAAGTTATGATTATTCTATTGTAATATTCAAGAGTAAAGCCACATTCTTACATGAAGTTGGGACCTCACTTGAGGGATGAGGTCATTTATTATACGAGTAAACAAAAAGAGACAGAAGATAGAAGCCATGTGGGTGAGTCCTGGGTAGGAAGAGTGAGAGTCTAGCCCTCTTGGTCCTGATCAATGGTTCCTGAACTTATCTGTCTATCAGCACCACTATAGGAGCTTTAAATATATATATATATATATATATATATATATATATATATTTTTTTTTTTTTAAGCCCATGACCAGAGTCTGATTCAATAAGCATGGGGTGAGTCCTATCATCTGAATATTTTAATTTAAAATATGACTAGACATTTCGATACATGGTCACATTTAGAATTAGTTCTTATACCAAGGTCCATATTTCTTTTGGGTCACTGGTGCTTTTCAGAATCTGATGAATGCTATGGGCCAGTTTCTTCAAGAAATGCATGTGTACCAAAAAAAATTATGTGGAGTGGTTCATCTAAATAACCATGTGATGTCTGATCACATCTCTCTGCTGCCTATAAGCATTCAATGATTCACCATTGCCTAGGTGATTGAGTTCAAACTCCTTTACACGGTTTGCTAGATCGCCCGTGATCTCACCATGAAGCCTCTTGTGTCCTTCCAAGCTTCCTCTTTTTTTTTTAGCAACAGTGAACTCTTTATTTCTACCTGTACATGTTTTGCTGTTTTCAGTCTCCTTACCTTTGTTCATGCTGTCCCTCCTGCCTGAAATTCTATTATCTTTCCTTCCCATACCTGTACTAGGTAATTTTCCATTGATTCTTCAAGAGTGAACTCAGCCAATACTTCCTCCAGAATTTCTGATCCATTCTCCCCAGTGCCCTTCCCAAAGTGTATTAAGTTCCCTTCACCTGTTCTACCATAGCATCCTGTGCATATTATTTTTGCAGCACATCCTACATTATGCTGGAGTTTTCTACTTAGATGCCTGTCTGGCACAAGATAGGGAGATAAATGAGGGCAAGGAGAATATCTTAGTCATTTTGTGTACCAGTAATTAGATAGCGCTTGACCCAGAGTTCACAATCAATGAATGTTTGTTGCTTGAATAACTTGGAAGAATTGGGAAGGCTTAGGTAGGCACATTTAAGTCAGAATGGTTAATACACCCTCTACAACATGGAAGCAGAGTAGGTAGTTGGAAGCCCTTTTTTTCTGAGTATCATGTGTTAATGGAACTTAACTTTTGAGCACAAAGAAAACACTGTGCCTTGCCAATCAGAATACCTAATCTCATGCTCATTTTCCTTTTGTTATCCTCCAACTTTAGTAAAACAATTTTTAAACATACTGGCCCTTGTTTCTGCTGTGCTGTGAAGAATCAAGGGCAGAATCTATAAGGAGCACAGAAGGTTAAAATGGATACCTTCTGCTCTCCCTCATTCCCCAACTGGAGGGTCTCCTTTCATTGCTAGTCTTAGAAGAGCTGATCTTTTGTTTTGTATTGTTTTTTGGTTTCCATTAAAGAAGGCATGCATGGCTCCACTAGTCATTCATTTATTTGCCTTTATTCATTCAAAAATTATTTGTGAAGCGCCTATCAGTAGGGTCTAACACTTGACTATCTAACTTAAGTCTTATCCTCTTCTAGAAAAAGTCCTTAAACTACAACAATTAATATAAAATTGTTGGAAAGTCCTTTCTCATCTGCCAAACTACTAGCACACACAGATGCACGTGCACGTGCACACACACATTAACTGGATCTGGCTGCAGGAGGTGTCACTAAGGAAAGATTTTCTTACCTGAGGCCCCAAGGCTTTCTGTTCATGCAGAAGAGTTCTGAGGCTGCATCTCACATCAATCTTGGCAAGCCGAGCTCTCAGGAAAGAACACTAACAGGTGAAGCAGGAAGCTGAGGCCCTTTTGCTTCTTCTGTTTTTGACATTTACTTTCCTCTTATACCACCAGATGGGTGGTGGTTCATCAGTTGATATATTTAGCAACCTGGAACAAAAATTACTGTACTCCAGAGAGAAGAAGGGGTGAGTATGGATGACATTAAAAAAACCAATTTATTATTATTAGAGAGGTTAGATTGTTTTCCTATTTTTGCATTTGGTATGCAAAGCAGCAACCTAAAACCATGGAATGAATTATGACTCAGAGTATGAGACCAGAAAGCAGCCTTCTAGATTGGTCTGGGACATATTTCATTGCGGTCTTTTGGAATGGGTGGTCTGTGAAGGACAATGACAGAGACTTATATTCTTGTCCTGCTCTATAAAGGAAACTCTATCTTAACTTAAGTCTTGGGACTAGATGTCTTCTGGCAGAGTATTTGTCTAGGGAGGCCAGAAAAAGCATAGACAGTGTCCACATCAAGGACCAGGGACATTATGGTCCTAGTGGACCAGGGATATCATGGTCCATGTCAAAACTGGAGAGTAGGTAAAAGGACAAGAAGATTCCATATGATGAAAATATTTCACAAGGTAAGAGAATAGGATAATCAGGAATAGAACCAACAGTGGTATGAGTGGTGAGCCAGGGCACCTAATTCAAATCAAAAGCTATGGACTTCTGCTTCTGTCTTTGGTGGTGTAACTTGTAGTGGACCAAACCTACCATCAAGAATAACTAGAAAAGCACAGAAAATCTATTTGAAGAAATGGGACAGCTTTCAAGGCAGGCAGGACTTGAGGGGCCTACACTGAGAGGAGACAGGAACTTAATGTGGTAAACACAATATTCTGTGCCCCACTTTTCCCTGTGGAGCATTTGCCTGGTCATAAGCTTTGCAGGGTGAAGGGCTGAGAAGCTGGGTAGAGAAATGCCACAAGAGGCAGAGATCCAGCAGAGCTCTTGGAAATCTTATCATGTTAAAGAGACAAAAATTAGGTTTGGAACCATGAAGGCAGCCATGACTTGAGACATCAAGACTCTGGAGAGAAGGGAACATGGTCAATAAATTGAGTAAAAGTCACAGGATAAAAACCAAGTGGAGTTTTGGGAGCATCCCACTACCGAGGGGACAAAGACTGTAATCCAGGACCCATGAAGGAAGAGGAGCCTTGTTAAATACCTCAAACTCTTAGCTGGAACCTCTGAAGGGCTAGACTCTAGGAATGGAGGCAAATAAAAAGAGACAAAACTTTCAAAGTCTGAAATCTAGCCTTGAGACTGTTAATTGGTATAAGATAATCTACTTCACCAGTTTCAGCATTCTCCTCTTCTTGAGTCTGCTTGATCAACATACCATGGAAGTGACTCTCTGGGACTTCTGAAGCTAAGACAAAATAAACCTTGCAGCTTCCACTTGGGCCTTTTGGAATGCTCTCTATTGGCATGCCCACTCTGTGAGAAGCCAGTGCCGTGAAGAATTCCTACTACCTTGAGACCACAATGTGTGGAAAGTGATTCTATTCAGCTCTCATCTGTTCCAGCTATCCCAGCCCAGGGAACAAACATGTGAGTAAAGGAGCCAGCTCCCCAGCAGACACCACATGGAGAAGAACAGAGGCCCCAGACATATGGCTTTATTTGAGTTGTCCCATCATCTCCAGCTATTTGATCCACCCCAGCTGTGACCCTAGACAGCATGGAACAGAGTTAAAGTATCCCTGCTGGGTCCTGCCCAAATTCCTGATCCACAGAATCATGAACATGATAAATGTTTGGTTCTTTTTTTATGCAACTAACTTTTGGGGTGGTTTTGTTAAGCAGCAATAATTAATAGAAACATCTCCTATTTGGCTACCTGCCATATAATTCGGTAAATATTCTCTGAAGGAAAATAACATCATCCAAAATGTTTACAGTTTTTCATCCAGCATCCAATCAAAAATTGTAAGTCCTATCAAAACAAGGACAAAGAGGAAAACGAATAATAGGACAGAATTGGAGTTGGTCAGATATGGAGTTTAAAATAACAGTGATTAATATATTTAAGAAAATAAATGACAATATGGGATCTTTCACCAAAAACCTGAAATCTATTTTTGTTTTTTTTTGGTGAGGAAGATTCACTCTGAGATAACATCTGTTGCCAACCTGCCTCTTTTTCTAACTTGAGAAAGATTAGCCCTGAGCTAACATCTGTGCCAGTCTCCTTCTATTTTGTATGTGGGTTGCCACCACAACAAGGCTTGATGAGTGGTGTAGGTTCATGCCCAGGATCCAAACCCATGAACCCAGGCTGCCAAAGTGGAGCGAGCTGGACTTAACCACTATGCCATGGGGGTGGCCCCTGAAATCTATTTTTAAAAAGAATCAAATGGAAGCTGTAGAACTGAAAAACACAATAACTGAATTTAAGAATTCAAAAAATGAATTTATCCACAAATTGAGCATAGGTGAAAATATTATTAGCAAAGTGAAAAATTTAAGCCAGTAGGAAAATCCAGATTGAACATGGAGAGAAACAAAAATAGAAAGTATGGGAAAGAGCATGAAAGACACATAAGAGACAATATGACACCAAGCATATGTATAATGGCAGTCTTTTAAGAAAAGGAGAGGAAGGGGTCAGCCCGGTGGTGCAGCAGGTAAGTTCCTGCACTCCGCTTCAGTGGCCCGGGGTTTGCAGGTTCGGATCCCCGGCGTGGACCGACACATCACTTGTCAAGCCATGCTGTAGTGGTAACCCATATAAAGTAGAGGAAGATGGGCATGGATGTTAGCCCAGGGCTGGTCTTCCTCATACACACAGAAAAAAAAAAAAAAGGAGAGGTAAAAAATGAGCAAATCAGTATCTGAAGAGAAAATGAGAATTTCCCAAAACTGATGAAGAATATCAACCCATAGATACAAGAATCTATATGAATCCCAAGCAGAACAAATACAAAGAAAAGCATATCTAGATACCTCAGAATAAGACTGCTAAAAACCAAGAAAAATAGAAAATCTGAAAAGCAGCCAGAGTAAAAAGGATCAAACTTCAAACAATGCTTCAATTAGACAGTCAGCTGACTTCTTAACAGAAGGCATAGAAACCAGAAGACAATGGAAGGAATATTTAAGTTTCTGAAAGAAAATGATGCCAACAGAGAATGCTTTCCCCCGAAAAAAAAATATCCTTCACAAATGAGGATGAAATAAAGACATTTGCACACAAATGAAAACTGAGAAAGTTGATTGCCAACAGGCCTCCATGAAAAGAAGTAACGAGAATTCTTAAAGAGAAAAAAATGACTATTTGTAAACATGAAAATGCAGAAATGAATGGAAGAATGTATTCATTAACTCAGACGATACTATTTCATGTCTACTTTTGAGGAAGACTACTGTCAATCTTTGCCTTGAAACACAATCTTTGTCTTCAGGGACACTCTGTTACTCAGCCTTCATTCATTCCATTCAGTTCTCATCCATTCTCTTTGAACATGCCAGGCAAACTTCCCCTTCAAGGCCTTTGCATTTTCTGTTTCTGCTTCCTTGAGAGCTCTTTCCCTAAGATATCTGCATGGTTGGTTCCCTCACTTCTTTCAGAATTTCACTCAAGCCCCCTTCACTGTGGGTGCTTTCCTGACCACTACATCTAAAATGTCAAACTCTTCCTGCAAAGATGTCCTATCTCCCTCCTTGCTTTATCTTTCCTCTTCGCACTCACCACTATCTAATATATTACAGATTTTTCTTCTTAATCTTATTATTTTTCTCCTCTAATGAAATGTAAACTTTAAGCAGGGGTTTTGTCTGTTCTGTACATTCATTATTGTATCCATAGTGTCTATAGCAACAACAGTGGTCTACCCAACAAATATTTGTTGAATTAATGCATAAATGAATTTCATACAGTGGGAAAGCTATAACATATTTGAAAAATAGAAGTATGAATGCAATAGGAGAAAGGTAACACCTTTTGGATTTTTAGAAGATGGAGAGGTCATAGCTGGTGAGTATGACTTCCAAGGCTATGACATTGGAGCTGGATCTTAGAGGGTGGATGGTAGATGGAAATGGGATTTGAGGAATTCCAGGTACAGGGTGATTCTTGGGTAGCAGCAGAGAGGAAAACGTGAGGTTTGTTTGGGGAATCCTGAGAAGCCTTGTGTGAATGAGTAAACACAGAGGAGGGTTAGAAGATGAGGCTGGGGATATCAGGACACCAAGGATCTTGAATGTCAGGAGAGGGATTGGGATTTAATTTTGTGGGAAAAGAAGGCTCACTGAAGTTTTTCAAGCAGGGACGTGACAGAATTGGAGCTGTGCTTTATGAAAATAAATCCTGCAAACATTAGAGTGGTTTGTACAGCAGAGAGATGGGAGGAGGACAGACCAGTTATGAGGCCATTTTAATAATCCAAGCAAGTGTTAATGAGGGTCTGATTTAGGGTGACAGCAAATAAAATGGACAGCAAGAGGCAGAAAGAAGAGGAGTTGAGATAGAACTGACAGGTCTTGACAGCTGATTAGGAATGGGGGATGAGGAAGAAGGACTCCTTCATCCTGCCTGTGAGGCTTCAAGCTTGAGTGACTGACAGATGGTGAAGGCATTAACAGAATAAAAGAATGGAGGGGGAGAAACTGCTTTGAGGATGGAGCTAAGATGTAGGTTTTGATTGGATTTGGGATTGCTCATGACACCTTTATTTTTGGGGAGAGCTTTACCCCTCCTCCTTTCTGGATCATGTTCCTCTGCCCTGTGGAAGCCCACTTTGGAGTTTAACCTGATATGTTAGGTGCTCAAGTGTTGTGAGGTGTATATGGAATTCTTTCGGTGGGCCCTTCTGGGGTGAGACTCAAGGTTCAATGAAGCCTGAGTATGGTTCTGATGAAGATTGGTTATGGTTAAATGAGGATTTGGCTCAATTGCTCTCTTGCTGCAAAATCTAAAAAGGATAATGATTCTCTGAGCAAAGGATCAGGATCCATTGCCTGGGGGGCTAGGCTCAGAGAAAGCAGCCTCCAGTGCCAAGGCATCTGTAGGAAGGAGATAGAGCTTCCCCAGTACGCCCCCACCTATTCCCCAGGGATGCTCTGCAGCTGAAAGCACAAGGTTGGCTATCATGATGATTTCCTCCAGAGAATGCTTGTGAATAATGTACTGAGTTTTCATTAAGTGTAATGTATCTACTTTAATGAGCAGCAAAATACTGTTTGTAATAAAAATAGTGGCTTCTGGTGTTCCTGGAGTAGCCCGAATTACATATAATGTACAGAAAGATGGGACAAGGGAGGGGATGGTTTTCACACAGAAAGACCTCACTTGGTGTTAATAATTTATTCTAGAAAGTTCTAGGAAAATCAGAACTTTCTATATTGTAGCCTCCTCTAATTACTAGTGAGAAGCTCACTATTTAAAGAAACCATGCTGCCTTTGTGTAAAGAAAAAAGTTGTTTAACAACATGACCAATCATTTTCTTATTTACTTGTCTTACAAGTTTTAAAGTTTCTTCAGATAAGAAATAGCATGGTACACAGAAAAGAGCATGGGCACTGGCATGAGACAGACATGGTTCATGTTCCATTGGGCCACTGTAGTGGACATTGTTGATTGCCTGTCTCATATACTTTCTGTCTTCTTCCTTAAGAGAGCAGCATTTTTGTGGTTCAAGACTATGCCTGATTGGCTTAAGATAGTCCTATCCTTCTTTGTCAAAGATTGGTTCATGAACGGGCATGTGAACCCAAATTGGGCTACTGAGAAATGAGGAGCGGTCTGCTGGGGGATTCTAAGAAATTTCTTGCTCACCCTTCAGGGACACTTTCTTAAAGTGACTCTCTTTGACTCCTAAATGTGAAATAAGAGCCACCATCCAATGACTGTGAAAAGAGCTGTCTTTAGGATGACATTGAAACTGTGAATGTCTGACAGAAGGAATCTGAGTCCTTGAGCATACTTTGGGGCTTCTAGATAGAGAACCCTGAATTATATACCACTTCTGAACTTGCAGTTTTGTGAGCCAGTAAATTTCCTAATTGTTTACAGCTGTTTGAATCATTACTGCTACTTGCCTCCGAAAGCAGCTTAATTGATAGAGCCACCAACTAATTTGGGATCTAGGAAGATCGCTTCACCACATTAGCCTCAGTATCCATATCCATGAAAGGAATAAAAGAAGAAAAGGAATGGACAGTTTTGGAAAAGATGGAGATCTATCAGTTGAGCTGTTGTGATTGGGGGTCATCGAAGTTGACTTCCCTCCTGTTACATTTCCACTGATGGCTATGGATTGTTCCAAATAGGTTGAAAGATTTCTAGTTGGACAAGACTCAGTGACATGACTATATAATTGGCATCTTTGCTACAGAGATGAGAAGCAGCTGCTTCTTTTTATGGTCTTGATTCCTAAATGGCCCTGGTTCTGACTCCAAAGGATGTTAGACAAATTCTGCTGCTGGAGTATTATTGCATTTGCCCCAGTGATCTTTTGTGCAAAGCATCTTCTGAGCCACAAAAAGGACAGAGAGCTGGGAGTCCACTGAGCTTCCAGACCTGATCGTGTGACTATTTTCTGCTGCTGTCAATCAATGTCTAGTTGTGTGGCCAGATGTTGCCTGAGATTTGTTTTCATCAAAACCTGGATGTTGGCTGCCAACTGCTCTATTTATTCTTGTATTCATTCAACAAATAATTGTTGAACACCTACTGTGTGCCAGACACTTTGTTAGGTGTTAGGAATTGTATTTGTCAGGTAGGGCTGCCATAATAAAATACCACAGACTGGGTGGCTTAAACACCAGAAATTTATTTTTTCGTGGTTCTGGAGACTGGAAGTCTAAGGTCAAGGGGTTGGTTAGCAGGGTTGACTTCTTCTGAGGCCTCTCTCCTTGACTTGTAGATGGCCATCTTCTCCTTCTATCTTCACATGGTCTTTCCTCTGTGTGTACACATATCTGTGTCCAAATTTCCTCTTCTTATAAGGACACCAGTTATACTGGATTGGGGCACACTCTAAAGACCTCATTTTAACTTAATTACCTCTTTAAGAACCTTATTTCTAAATATGTTTACATTCTGAGATTGTAGGGATTGGGGCTTCAACATATGACTTTTGGGGAAACAAAATTCACTCCATAACAAGGATACAACTGGGCATAAGAAAGACAAATCCTGAGAGTCAGCTTCTTTTGGATGTGAGCTGTTTGCCACAATTCTCTCTTGGTTTGTTTCCTGAGCCACTTCTCAGTGAAGTGATGGACCGAAGGGTGCAAACTAACGAATATTCAGCAGGAAAAGGGCTCTTCTAGATGGGATTCTGAATCCTTCCTCTTTGCAAGAAACTCTGATCCTTTACAAATATATGCCATTACTCACTGACAGTACATCCTATTACTGTTTTCGCTGATTCTATGCAAAGTGATAAATTTAGCCTAACTCTGTCTGAGTTGTAGGTAAAACACATTTAGAATTACAGATGAAGAAATAGCAAGCTGTCTGCAAAAATGTATTCAGTGGCAGAGTGACTATAATCCATGGAGATTATGTTCAGCTATAGCTATAATACAATTGTGGATAGCCTCCATGAAGCATTTGTTCTCTTACAGGCTTTGTGCTAAATGTCTTATAAATGATACCTCATTAATCCACAAAACAATGCCTTGATATTATCATTCCCATTTTTCAGATGAGAAAATTAACACCGAGTGAAGAGAGGTCACTGAGCTCAGGTGTGGGCCCTCTACCTGGACCCAAAGCCTGTGCTATAAACTACCAAGAAGAACCGCTAGGAAAATGTGGCATCGAGTTTTGTTTAGGGAATCATTGAGTAGAAAGTGATAACTGGTAAAGCTTTGCTGAACTTTACATTAAGTAACCCTTGAGCTGGAAGGGACTGGTGAGGTCATCTAGTCCTTGCTCAGGGACACACCTTGGGTGAGTTAAAAAATTAGAACGATAATTCTGGTTTTCTGCTTTCAGATCTGGTATTCTTTAGTCTATCCCCATGAGGCCCCTTTCATTCTTCATTTGCTGCATAATAATAATGACAATAAGACCATAATGTTATTTTTAGAGTGCTTTTAACTTTTAATTCTGAAAATGTTTTCCCTACTTAAATTTAAAACAGCACAAGGGGCTTTAATTGGCTAAACAGAAAATGCCCTGGGCTCTTCCAGGCAAGGAGGAATTTAACCATGATGAACCATAAGTGTCTTAGCAGCCATGTTTCTCACCCATGTGGATTGTTTTTAGCCTGGATCTCAGTCATTAAGATTGACTAGAAGGAACAAACTATAACTCTCTTGGTCATCACCCTGATGCAGAGAACAAAGCTTTCAGAATCAGGACACAAAGGACTCAATGTAGAGAGCAGAACTGCAGCACCGAGGAAACGCAAAGAGAAGCCATTTCCAGGGTAAGGCAAGAAATTAATATATCATTAAGATTTCTTGGTAGCAAGCAACAGAACCCCACACTGGCTAAAATAGGGAGAGGAAAAAAAAAGAAACACGTTGTCCTGCTATAAGGTATTTCATAGTGAGACAGGAACCAGCCTAACAAGACAGGGCCATCTGCAAGGCCCCTGGCCTTACAAGATAAGGCCCCTAACCAATCCGCAAGCTAAGAGAATCAAATAGAGACCACCAAGATCCATATTCCGCAGTTCCTCGGGACTTTCCCAGGTTTACGCATGCGCCCCTAGCACCCAGGAGTCACTGGAGGTGACCTAGCTCTATTACCATACTAAAAAGTCACACCTGGGGTGGAGAGCTAGCATGCTAATGATACATGCGTCACGTGTAGTAGCATGCTACATGATAGCACAGGCACAAGCACAACCCCACCTTTACATGCCATGACAAGGCACTCCTCCCCAGCCTTTGCCTAATAAAAAGCCCCACAATCCCGCACCCTAAGGAGCCAGTCACCTGCCCCTTTCCTTTCTACACCAGCTCCCTTGTGCCTCTCCTATGCACAAGTTAATAAACTTTTACTTTTCTACACCTGTTTGTTGTCTCTCTTGATTTCCACCCTGGGGGACACAAGAGCCCAGTGTGCCAGTGAAAAATAGGATAGAAAGGAAGGCTGAAGACATTAGGCTTAGAACAGAGAGGAACCAGGCAACTCCAGATTGTCTCAAAAAGTAGAATAAATGAACACGAACTATATCTTCTGCTATAGTTTCATTTCATCCAAGAATTAAAATTCCAGAAGAGAATGTCCAATTGGCCAATCTTGGGTTATGTGCTTGCCCTTGACTATATGGAGTGGTCATATAGTCCACTAAATGACTATATGACCTGTGTTCAATAACACCTTTAGAGGTAGCCTCGAAGGACAGCTCCAGCTGCCATAGTGAGAGAGCAGGCACCTGGGTTTACCACCCTTCCCCCCCAAAACACAAAATGAACTCAGGACCCCTTTGTGTTCTTTAAAATTATTGAGGACCCCAAGGAGCTTTGGCTTATGTAAATATCATATTAGAAATTAAAACTGATAAAAGTTTAAAATATTTATTAATTCATTTAAATATAGCAACAATAGGCCCATTTCATATTAACATAAATGGCATATTTTTAAAAAACAAAAATAACTATATTTTCTAAAACCAGAAACATTAGTGGAAAGAGGGATGTTCTTTTATATTTTTGCAAATTTCTTTATATCTGGCTTAATAGAAGGCAGCTAGATTCCAAAATCTGCTTTCACATTCACTCTGTTGTGATATTTTATTTTGGTTAAAGTATATGAAGAAAAGCTGGCCTCACACAGATGTGTAGTAGGACTAGGGAGGAGTACTTTAATAGCCTTTCAGATAATTGTGGAGCTTCTTCTTTGGTATTAGATGAAAACTCAAGTAGTAGTTTCTTAAAATCTGAAATCTTGTTAA
This sequence comes from Tapirus indicus, assembly GCA_031878705.1. NCBI lineage: Eukaryota > Metazoa > Chordata > Mammalia > Perissodactyla > Tapiridae > Tapirus > Tapirus indicus. The sequence continues at coordinate 22,716,058 of CM062935.1, forward strand.
TAAACTTTTCATGCTCAGGTACGTTAAAATCCATTAGCATCTCTTGCACTTTGAGTGGATCTTTACCCGTGCGTGATTTTGTATTATCACACGTTGGTCATTTGAAAAATATTGGTTTACTGAGTTATCCAGATTTTCCAAATATTCACACGCTTCATCTTCAATATACAAATTCATAGTGAATTGGGACACTGTCCAGCTCATGGTGACAGATACTAAGTTTTCTAATATTTTCTAATTTTCACATGAAATCTTAAATTTTGTTATTAGCAAAAATACTGTCAGTTGTTTTCCTTGAAGTAGCAGTCTCATTTCATTCATTTTTGAGAAAGTGCCCAATACTCAGGTCTGAATAACGATAGTTTGTCTTTAAGTCATTTTTTCACATCAATATGGAATTCTGTGGAAAAGAACAGTGAATCCAACTCATACTCAAGTGATTGCACAGATGCTTTTCTTCAAGGCAACTAGCATGTTTCTGCATTTGCAGAGGTGCTTCATGTGTTCTTACCATTTGATCACAAAGAATATTAAAATCACACATACCCAGGGGCCGAGGCTTAACCAAATGATAATTCTTATTGCATCGTCAATGACATTTTTAAATGAAGCTGGCTTTAAAAAAAAATAGTATGTGGTGGTAAAGAATGTAATCCAATGGCTTCTACTACCATTTGGTGGCACTGCCTGAATTTGTATAAAAGTACCAGTGATTTGACTTATGATTGCTTTTTTTTCAATTTTTATTTGGAAATAATTTGAAACTCAAAAAAAATTCCAAAATAGGGGCCAGCCCAGTGGCATGCTGGTTGGGTTTGCATGCTCTGCTTCAGTGGCCATGGGTTCTCGGGTTCAGATCCCAGGTGCGGACCTGCACATAGCTTATCGAGCCATGCTGTGGCAGCATCCCACGTATAAGGTGGAGGAAGATGGGTGTGGATGTTAGCCCAGGGCCAATCTTCCTCAGCAAAGCGAGGAGGATTGACAGCAGATGTTAGCTTGGGGCTAATCTTTTTCACCAAAAAAATTAAAAAAATAAATTTCAAAAATATAAATAATACAAAGAACACCCACTTATTCTTTATTTTGATTCACCATTTTTAGCATTTTACTCCATTTGCTTTATCATTTGCCCTCTCCCCCCTCATTTTTTCTTGCTGAATCATTTGAGAGTAAGTTACATAATCATTGCCATTTACCCCTAAATATTTTTGTCTGTATTTCCTAAGAAGTAGGATATTCTCTTTAATAACCACAGTACAGTTATTAACCTCATAAAGTTATGTTGACACAACATTTTTATTGCCCATATTCCAGTTTTGTCAGTTGACCTAATGAGGTCATTTATATGTACAAGATCCAGTATGGAGTCAGGTATTTCATTTAGTTCTCTTATCTCTTTAGCCTCGTTTAATTTGAAATATACTTCCACAACTTTTTTCTTTTAAGACACTGATATTTTTGAGAGTAAAGGCCACACTCCTCTAGGCCTCCATTAAAAGATATATATATATATATATATATATATATATGGCAGGCCCTGTGGCATAGTGGTTAAGTCCAGCATGTTCTGCTTTAGTGGCCTGGGTTCATGGGTTTGGATCCTGAGTGCAGACCTACACCACTTGTCAGCCATGCTGTGGCAGCAACCCATATACAAAATAGAGGAAGATTTGGGGCCAGGCTGATGGCACAGTGGAGAGTTCATGCTTTGGCAGCCCGAAGTTCATAGATTTGGATCCCGGGTGTGGCCAACACAGTGCTTGTCAGCCATGCTGGGGTGGCATCCCATATAAAGTAGAGGAAGATGGCCACAGATGTTAGCCCAGGGCCAGTCTTCCTCAACTAAAAAAAGAGGAAGATTGGCAACGGATGTTAGCTCAGGGCTGGGGTTCCTCACACAAAAAAATAATAAATAAATAAAAATTTAAAAAAACTTTAACTTTAAAAAAAATAGAGGAAGATTGGCATAGATGTTAGCTCAGGGCTAATATACCTCAGAAAAAAAAATAGAACATTCTTCATTTTGTGTTTGCATAATGCTTCACTGGGATCAGATTCAGATTATGCATTCTAGGCCAGAAGCCTGCATAGGTGTCCTTTTCAGAAACCACATCTGGAGCCCCACTGTAGCCATATGTCTTTCATTGATAATGTTAATTGTGATCGCCAGTCAAGGTGGGGTCTGAGTTCTCTGCTATATAATTACTGTGCTTTATTTTTCTCCTTTACCACAATAAGTAGTTTGTGGGGAGACGCTTTAAGACCATGCAAATATCCTAATTCTCATCAAAATTTCCCTTTAGATTTAGCATTCATTGATGATTCTTGCCTGATCTCACCTTTAGTATGGTGGTTACAAAAGGATGATGCTCCAACTTGAGCACTCTCTCCCCATTTCACGATTGGCCTTGGCATTCTGCTATAAGCAAGAATTCTCTTCTCCCCCTTTTATGTATGTATGTATGTGTCTGTCTGTTTATCTATCTATCTGCCTTCTGCTGATATAAACTCATGAATTCTTATTTTTCAATTATTTATAATACATTCCCGTACTTAACCATTTTGGTGCTAAAATTGTCCCATATCTGGCCAGTGGGAGCCCTCCAAGCTGCCTCCTGTGTCTTTGAGACATGTCCCAATCACTTTTTCTTTCTTGAGTACTTTCTGGCACAAGCTGTTCCCAGTGTATCTCGTACCTACCTTGCCCCCATCTCTGACTCAGCTATTTCTTCAAGGAGGAGTGATTCCTTTTAGCTCCCATTGTTTTCGCACCATCAGCGCAAATATCCAGTGAAAGGGGCAAGTAAAATCTTAATGTTATTATGAAAATAGCTTACCTCTTGGACTTCCTGAAAGTCCAGGGACTCCTAGCAGTCTGTGGACACTTTAGAATTACTACTGAATATCAATTATGCTTGTTAACTATTTGGCAAGGTGTTCATAATTCATCGTGTATAACGTGTGATAAATTAGCTTCATTGAGGACCTAAAGATCCCCACTTAGTAGCTGTGAGATCTTGGTCACTTAACCTCTCTGGGCTTCATTTTCATCATCTAGAATTAGAGATAATATTTCTTTCCAGGACTGCTGAGGATAAGTGAGATAACTCACCTAAATGCTGAATGCAGAGCCTAATAGAGAGTGAATGTTTAATAAGTGATGTCTTTAGGGGGCGGGTAACTTGTCTCTTTAGTTCACATGTCTTCAGATAGAGGGATGGTACTCAGGGAGAAGCCTGCGAGGAACCTCACCGGCAACCAAACCTTATTTAGTTGGTGAGTTGTGGACTTTGAGGAGATGCTGTTAACGGTACGAGATTTGGTGGTCTTGGGAGAAGGGATGACATGTTTTTTATGTGAGAGGGAGGTGAAATGTGGTCAGAAGGTAGACTCTGGCAGAATATAGTTTCCAAGATGGTCATAATGAGATTTCCCATCCCACACGCCCTTTTTGCAATGTGACAGTGCCATTCCTTTCGTTGAGAAGTGAGGTTTATGTTCCCTCCTCTTGCATCTGGGCAGGCCTATGGCTATGGCAGAATTGATGCTATGAAACATTTGAGGCTAGGTCATAAAAGTCAATGAAGCTTCCACAAGGGTCTTTTGGGATACTTTCTCTTAGAACCCAGCCCCATGCTGTGAGGAAGGTCCAGCCACAGGGAGAGGAAGACAGCCTCAGGTGAAGTCTCAAATGACAACACCAGTCACTTGACATGTGAGTGAAGAAGCGTTGAAGATGCGTACAGTACCAGCCACTGTCTGACTGCAGCCACTGAGAGACCCTGAGCAAGGACTGCCTGGTTGAGTCCAGTTAGCCCTCAGAAGCATGGTAAGAAAATGATGTTGTTGTAAACTCCTACATTTTGGGGGGCTTATTTACACAGCGATAGATAATAATGCCTATACATAGGTGGGCAAGGCTAGAAACTGTAAGAATGGGTCATCTGCACCCCAAACATGGGCTATGAAGTAGGTCATAACTGATATGTGGACCCTTGTACACACTTGGCAAATGACCCAAGAAGAGGCCTAAGGAAGAAAGAGTCTTAAGAAAAAATTGAGAAAACAACCCCATTTACAATTGCATCAAAAAGAATAAAATACCTAGGAATAAATTTAACCAACTTAACCAAGGAGGTGAAAGACCTGTACTCTGAAAACTATAAGACATTGATGAAAGAAATGAAGAAGACACAAATAGAAAGATATGCCATGATCATGGATTGGAAGAATTAATATTGTTAAAATGTCCATTGTACCCAAAGCAATCTACAGATTCAATGCAATCCCTGTGAAAATACCAGTGTCATTTTTCACAGAACTAGAACAAATAATTCGAAAACATATATGGACCCACAAAAGACCCTGAGTAGCCAAAGCAATCTTGAGAAAGACTACAAAGCTGGAGGCATCATGCTCCCTGATTTCCAACTATACTACAAACCTATAGAAAGCAAAATGGTATGGTGGTGGCACAAAAAACAGACACATAGATCATTAGAACAGATTAGAGAGCCCAGAAATAAACCCACACATATATGGTCAATTAATCTAGAACAAAGGAGGCAAGAATATACAATGAGGAAAGGATAGTCTCTTTAATAAGTGGTACTGGGAAAACTGGATAACTACATGCAAAAGAATGAAACTGCACCACTTTCTTACACCATACACAAAAATTAACTCAAAATGGATTAAAGACTTGAATGTAAGACTTGAAACCACAAAACTTCTAGAAGAAAACATAGGCAGTAAACTCTTTGACATTGGTCTTAGCAATGTTTTTTGGATATGTCTCCTCAGACAAGGGCAACAAAAGCAAAAATATACAAATGCGACTACATCAAAATAAAAAGCTTTTGCATAGTGAAGGAAGCCATCAACCAAATGAAAATGCAACCTGAATGGGAGAAGATATTTGCAAATGATATATGCAATAAGAGGTTAATATCCAAAATATGTAAAGAACTTACACAAATCAATATAAAAAAACAAACAAAAAATCCAATTTAAAAAATGGGCAGAGGACTTGAATAGACATTTTCTCAAAGAAGACATACAGATGGGCCAACAGATACATGAAAAGATGCTCAACATCACTAATCATCAGGGAAATGCAAACCAAAACCACAATGAGATATCACCTCACACCTGTCAGAATGGCTATCCTCAAAAAGACAAGAAATAACAAGTGTTGGCAAGGAAGGGGAGGAAAGGAAACCTTCGTGCACTGTTGGTGAGAATGTAAATTGGTGCAGCCACTATGGAAAACAGTATGGACCTTCCTCAAAAAATTAAAAGTAGAATTACTATATGATTTAGCAATTCCACTTCTGGGTATTTATCCAAAGAAAATGAAAACAGTAATTCAAAAAGATATATGCATCCCTATGTCTATTGCAGCATTATTTATGATAGCCAAGATATGGCAGCAAACTAAGCTAATATCCATTGATGGATAGATATATACATACACACACACAATGGAATATTACTCAGCCATAAAAAAGAATGAGATCTTGCCATTTGCAAGAACATGGATGGACCTACAGGGTGTTATGCTAAGTGAGATGAGTCAGACAGAGAAAGATAAGTACTGTATGATTTCACTTATATGTGGAATCTAAAAAACAAAATGAACAAACAAAACAAAACAGAAACAGACTTTTATACACAGAGAATAAACTGGTGGTTACCCAAGGGGTGGGGGGGGTGGTTGTGGGATGGGCGAAATAGATAAAAAGGATTAAGAGGTACAAACTTGTAGTCATAAAATAAACAAGTCATGGGGACATATGTACAGCATAGGGAATGTAGTCAATAATATTGTAATAACTTTGTATGGGGACAGATGGTAACTAGACACATTGTGGTGATCATTTCATAATGTATATAAGTATCAAAATCACGATGATGTACACCTGAAACCAATATAATAGTGTATGTCAATTATACTTCAATGAAAAAAAAGAAAGACTCTTAAAGACTTACACACATTGACTACTGCTGTCCTGGAATCAAATCACAAAGTGAGGAGGCTGTGGTTGCTGGCATTGATGACACACTCTGAGTCCCACTTGAGGCAGCTGTAGATGTCCCTCCACTCTTTCCATGCCTTCCTTTCTTTTTCCTTTTCCTTCTCCTTTCCTCTCCTCTCCTTTCCTGCACTTCCTTCTCCTCTCCTGACGTGGCCTCACATTCTTCCTTTCTTCTCCACCCTTTCTTGATCAAGAAAGGAAAGAACCCGAATTTTGAAGCAGGCCTGGGTTTGAACCCAGTGATTAGATACTTGACTTTGGGCAAGGTATTTTCTCTTTCCCAGCCTCACTTCCTCCATCTGTAAATTGGAACTAATAATTCATAGAGTCATTGAGATGATAAGAGTACATTATTAAAAGCATTTAGCACATTGCTAGGCACATAGAAGATTGACAGTCTACATTAATTTGCTTCCCCTTCTTTAATCACAGCCAGACTTTTCTCCTTTGCTCACTCCAAAGCTCCTTGGCCTCTGTCCCTAGGTTATCCCATTGCACAGATGATGCCTTGTTTCCACTCATGGTTTGCTCTGCCAATGCCCCCAGCGGACCTACAAATTCCAGATGCTGAGAGAAAAGCCCTTGATTCAGGCTGAATGCAGGGATAATATCCACTAAAATGCAGATGGCACATTAGGTACCTGTGGGAAGCTTGTGTATTGGATTGGAAACAGGCAAAAACAAAATCTCTTGGCAAAAATGGGTTCCTGGTAGAGGGCAGGCAGGAAGGAGCAGAGGCAAATGGAGTCTGACCGATGTGGCTGTGTTGCTCTCCTGGAGCCAAAATCTCCCACTCACAGCCCAGGCACAAATGAAGCAGATGCCCCCAGGGAAGAGGGAGTGATTTATCTGAAGGATCTGAGAGGGAGAGCTGGGATTCAGGAGAAAATATCTTGGAGAAGAGAGCTGAAATCCACAGGATGTTTAATTACCCACCTTTATGTCTGATGGTTGTGCAGGTTAAATGGGCCTGATCTGGCGATGAGCACACAAAGTCAATGGGAGTTGTCAGGGCAGATCAAATGTACCCCTAGGAGAACTGTGAACTTTCTAGCCAAACATGGGCAGAGGCTGAGCTGAATCATAAGATAGTACGCCACATGTATCTAGATGTTTCTGAAGAACAAAAAGTGGTCAGACAGGAAATTGTGTTCATAAAGATCACTGCAATAACCACAAGGTGGGAAATACGACTCCAGAGTAGGGAGCAAGAGCTGTTTTTGTCCAAAGATCCTCTCTGACAGGCACTTGTATGTCTTTCCCTTTCGGCACTGACTTCTATTTTCAAAACTCTCATCCAAGTGTTCATATGGACTCACAGATTACTACTGCTGAAGAGATCCTTAGAGATCACCTAGGTCCACTCTGTCATTTCTTGGCCAAGATTACTAAAACCCAGAGAGGTCTAACGCATTCCCCAACGACACATAACTAGTTTGGAGTGGGGCCAAGGCTAGAAGCTTGGCTGCCTGACTCCCAATCCAGAGCTCTTTCCCAGTCTCTCTTTTCTCCGTATCATCTCAAAAATGACAGATTCTGCACTTTTTTTGCTCAACCACTGCTCACGAGAAATACTTTTTAGATGCCACCAGCCAATTCTATATCCACATATTTGCTCTAGGTAAAGTCACTTCCCCTTTCAGGGAGGTTCCTAATAATCTGAAGGACAGGAATACTCTCTAAATACAGGTTATAGTTCAGCAGAAACTAGTTCAAGGTTGTTTATACATCCATTAGACAGATATTTATTAATCACCTACTATGTGCCACTTACCGTGTTAATCACCATGGTTTCAGTAATGCGCAAAAAAGACAACTAGAGAGAACAGAGAGACTCAACACGTATGAATACAGTAGAAAAGACCTGACATTCATAGTTGACCACACATTTAATACATTGTAGGGAATAAAAGGAATATGTTCTACGAGGCCTGGGAGGTGGTTATTTTTGCAATGAATTAGTCAGATCTTATAATGTCATATTTGGCTCATAAAAAAACTATAGACGAATCAGAAAAAAGATTATTATAGCGATTTTAAAAAATGACTTTCATATTCCTATAAGAACAAAAATAAATGGGAGTGAGGTATTTAAATTAGAATTTAGAAAGCTAAAGATGACTTGAAACTAACTTGAATGTGGGGAAATGTTACCTGGCCATGCTCTATCTTCATAGGCAACTTTGCGAAAGAAAGTGAGCTTAAGAGACAGTGGGAGAGATTGTGGTTGGACATAAGAAAGAAACATTTCTTAGCACTCAAGGTGATAGACCTAGGCTTTGGGATCAGGGCAGAATCTGTAGAGGAGGGTAAGCTTCTTTTCTCGTTGGTCAGTTCTCTCCTTCCAAGTTCTTGGTCAGAAACTGCTACAGTGATCATTTTAGTCTTTTCCCCGAGGTTTAGGCGGATTCATGAAATCCATGAGGACTTGCAGCCCCCGAGTTCCTGCTCTGCCCCTCTGGGCCTGTCCATAGGCACCTAGGCCCATCAGACTTCCTATAGTGAGAGCTGGCCCTCCAGGTCACAGTGCCCTTGAGTCTGTCTGAAGGCCACCCCCAACCAGGTTCCCCTAGCACCAGTGCTTAGGATCTTGTACTCAAAGTGTGGTTCCGGGCTTAGCAGAATCAGTGCCATTCCAGATCTACTGGAACAGAATATACAGTTAAATACAAACCCCAGTGGTTTCTATGCCTATTAAAGTTTGAGAAGCTTTGTTCTAGAACACTGGCCACTGAGTCAGACAGTCTTGACTTCAAACCTTGGCTCTGCTAAGGTCTGACTCTGTGACCTTGGCTGAGTTACCTACTCTATCTGAGATTCAGTTTCTTCATCTGTAAAATGGATACAAGAATTCTTACTTCTTAGCATCTCGGAAAGCCCCTTCCTGGCTTCTTTACTTCACATGGATCCTTCCCATTGTATTTACCTCAGTCCTTTATTATATTTTTCCATGAGAGCAACTATTACAATTTGAGATTACTGTGTCTGTGCTGTTTTGAATGTTAAGTTCCATGAAGGCAGGAACCATACCTATCTTGTTTATTCTGGTATTTTTGGGGCCTCGCACAGTGCCAGGCTCCTAAAGATGGCTCAATATTTGTTGAATAACTGAATATTATAGTGATTAAATTAGACAATGCACGAGAAACATTAGCTCAGCGTCTGACTTGGAGAAAATGTTCACTAGCTGGTAGCTATTGATAAAACTGGGGGGAGGGGCCCAGTGCAAAATGAAAATGTAGGGCCCCTTGTTAAAAAATTAGTAAGACTTTCAAGATGGTGACAGCAGAGCATGAAACCAAGCATGGGGCCCTTCTAAGAGATGAAACTTTGCGATTGATTGCCCAGGTTGCATGCCTAGGAAGGTGGCCCCAAGTATTGATAGTATTACTGTTATTGTGGTTATTCTGTAGGAGATGTGGCCAGCACCCAAGGATGGGCTGTCTCACCCTTCTCCTTGGCCAAGAACCCCCCAGGCTCACATTGCCTTCCTGGACCCTGCTCTCCCTCCTTCACCTGCTTAGATGAAGAGGCTGAGAGAGGACTTGAAACTTGAGCAAGTACAAAATGGACCCTGTCAGGTTGGCCAGCCCTAAAGTGTTCCTCACAGCAAAATGTTGATTTACACCTGATTGGTAAATGTGGTGTTCATTGAATCAGCAAAATTCTGCAAATGTGCGCTAAACAGAATTTTAAATGAGTTTCCATAAAGCACGTACACATAATGTATGGCTTTTAATTTACTTGATAATGTAAAAATACAGTCTGAGATGAGGAACGAGGCCGACAGAGTCACTCAATTTTAATGTAACAACTTTTCTTTATGAGAGACTGAAAATAAGGGCAGGGCTCAGAATATAAAACAGTCACGAGGAATTGAAGCTAAAAATGAGAGAGATGAGTTCACTCAAAAACAACCAGCCTGGTGCTTGTTCTGGGATCAGCTGAATTGTGGGAAGGTGTTTCCAGGGGTCCCAGCCCTGCTGGGTTTAGAATGACATCCTTACTGGGCTAAGTTTATCCTTTCAGAGCTTCAGTCCCTTTAGTTTTAAGTAGTGAAAATCACCTACCTCCCGCCTATGTCACAGTCATTGTAAAGCGAAAGCAGAACGTTGCTCTTGTGAAAATGCTTTCCTCAACATTATGGCATACACAAGCAAGGTGTTGTACTCTGTAGGAAGAACACTAGCCTGGAAGTCAAAAAACCTAGTTTCTGGCACGAATTTTCCTATTTATTAACTGCCCCATCTTCAGCACTTCGGAGCCAGGCAGATAGATCTGTGTGACAATTCCAAATCTGTCATTTTCTGGCTATGTAAATGTGAGCAGGTTCTTTACCCTCTCTTAGCCTCAGTTTTCTCATCCGTAAAGTGGGTTGAACTAAATCCTGCAGAGTATTTAGCACACCTGACACATGGCGAGTCCACAACAAATCTTTCTCAGCCTCACTCTTCTCTTCTGTTGATTGGGTTATTAGAAAATTTCAAAGCACTGTCCTGTCATATGATATTCCTGTGTGCTAAATTTAAGCTGGGAAAGCATAAGCCCCTACAATAAGACTCCTTTTCCTCCCTCCACTGGCCTAAAATTCCCAGTAGTTTTCAGATTCTGGTGCTACAGGATCTTTTTGTTCAGAGTTGTTTGTTAATTACTCCTTCCAAGGGTATTAACTTGTAACTATGGTGGGAGCACTCTCATAGGGGCTTGTGCTTGAATTGAGAGATTTTGAAACTCCAAAGAGCTTTCCAGAGTTGCAAAAGAACAACAGGTAGGTGGAGTCAATATTCAGAGACACCTGGCCCTACTGAGTGTACCTTCAAAACATACAACTCAGGTACCACACACTTGTGAGGCCCACTTGATCCAAGGTCTTAAATACATATTTGGTTAAAAATACAAGTATATCTTAATATTTCTGCTCAGCTTTAATGATTGTGTGATTTTGATGATGATCCCAATTCTGCCATCTTATTATTTTATCCTGCACAATTCTCAGCATTACATGTAAGTCTGTTTAGTAGACACATATCACAGTGACTGTATAGTTCATGATTTCCCCAGCAGTTATGTATGTGATTCTTCAGCTTCTTCCAGCACCAGACATTATCCCACTCTAGCCAGCCTTGTAGACCCAGGACCTAGGCTAATCCAATTGTCATAGCTTTCCCCCACCACAGTGAATGGGTCAAGAGGTGGCCATATGACTCAAGGCAAGCCAATTTTTTCCTTTTCCTGGATTTTTCCAACAAAGTAGTGAACACGATATAAAAATATGAGGCCAGAATGGTCTAGAGCCCAGTTTCCCTGTTGGCACACAGCTATAGAAATGAGATAGCTGGACAGTCATACAGAGCACCCTGATGATGTTCTAGCCAGATCCATTCCTGCCCTTTCCAAGGTTTGGGTACCTGAACCAGTAAACTATGCCTCCCCCCTTTTATACTTGAGCAGTTTGAGTTGGTTTCTGTCACTTATAAACAGAAGTTCTCACTCCACAATCTGATACAAACGTCCATGTGGATGATCAACAAGATGTCATTTCTCTTGGAGTTATGGTAACAGAGGTGATATTTCAGTGGGTAATAGAGGGAAAGGTGATGGTTAAGTAGAGGCTGATGGGTACAAATTACTCTTGCAAACATGTTGATGGGGAGAGGAAAGAAAGAGATCAGGCCATAGTAGGTGTGATTTGCGATATAATAAGAAATGTATATTCAGTTTTCCTCCCCAGTTCCTGGCACAGAACTTCTAAAACACTTGGAATTTCTTAAGTGATAGGAGTGAGAAGAGTGGCTTTTGTTATTCATAATAAGCCCTTTTAACTGTACCTGAGTTTATGCTAATGAAGTGACTCTTGGCGGGCTCTCAGATAGATTCAGGTTGGTGGCTGGTTGTCAGAAAAACTGACCATGTGATTAGAGGGTCAGAACTTTTAGCCCCACCTTCTGACCTCTGGAGAAGAGAGAGGGGTTGGAAATTGAGTTAATCACCAATGGCCAATGATTTAATCAATCATGCCTACATAATGAAACCTCCATAAAAACTCTAGACAAAGGGGCTCCAAGAGTTTCAGGGTTGGTGAACATATCCATGTGCTAGGAGGGTGGCACACCCCAAATCCGAGGGGACAGAAGCTCCTATACTTGAGACACTTCTGGACCTTGCTCTATGTACCTCTTCACCTGGCTATCCATTTGTACACTTTACAGTATCTTTTATAATGAACTGGTACTAGTAAGTAAAGTGTTTCCCTGAATTCTGTGAGCTGTTCTAGCAAATTGTGGAGCCCAAGGAGGGAGTCATGGGAATCCCCAATTTATAGCCAGTCAGTCAGAAGTACAGGAGGTCTGGACTTGTGATTGGCATCTAAAATGTGGACTTGTGGGACTGAGCACCTTAACTTTTGTGGTCTAACTAAATCCAGGTAGTTAGTGTCAGAATTTAATTGAATCATTGGATACCAGTCGATGTTTGGAGAGTTAGAGAATTGATTGTTGATGTGGAAAAACCCTACACATTTGGTGTCAGAAGTGTTTTGGTGTTGTAAAAACAACAAATCTTATTAGTAACGTAGCAGGCCTAAGGGAAGGTGTGTTTTTCAGGCTATCAGGCTACCGGAGAACTTTGCCTGAGTTATCTCTCTTCTCTTTAAGACAGAAAGGAGATAACCAATGGAGGACTGTCCCAGGAGAAACAAAGAAGAGAGTGCCAGAAGAGGCAATAGCATTGGTCAATAAGGGAGACACTTCTCCTGTGAGAGTATAGTAAAGGAAGAGAAGGTGATAGTAGAGAAAATCTGAGAAATGGAGAGAAGTCAGTGGACTCATGTTAGGGTGGCCACAATTTTCTCACTGCAAGAGAAGATTTAGGGGATTAAATTGCTCTTTGGACAGAAATGGGTTTCCTCTGTGGCTGAGGCTGAACTACCTGAGAGCCAAGGAAAGGAGAGGATGGTGGTAACAATAGACTTTGGGAATGACAGGCCTTTGGGATTGATGTCTATGTTGTAATTGATGAGTTGGCATTGACTGTCATATCCCAACCTCCCTCCCATGGCAAGGGCATCCGTTGAGGCTATGGGGGCATGCCGTGCACATAAGCTGTAGAGAGAAGACAGGTTCTGTTAAGTCAGTGAACCTGACAGAGCCGAGGGAATCAATGAGCTGTTTGCTCATGTAATCTTTCTTTCATCTCCTAGTCAACTGCTTTAACAACATTTCCCAAGGGGAAATTTTCTGATGTCCTGGTCCCACTGGGATTGTGGAGAGTGATTGTCCTGCATTGTCATGGCTTTTTATTATTCTCTGGTCCCCAAGAGAACAGACTCATGTGAAGCTTTTCAAGAACTGCCACTATCTGAACAGCTCTCACTGCCTTAAGAATATTCTAGGGTATACCAATTATTTGCCAACTTAACTTTTTGTTTTTATTTTGGCTTCATAGATCTAGCTGAGACAGTATAAAATGTAGAGGTTAAGGAATCTAGCTGTAAAATCAGGTGGACCTGGGTTTCAACTCATTGCTATCACTGATGACCTTGCGTGACCTTTACAAAGTTATTTAACCTCTTAATATTCCATTCTTCATCTGTGAAAAGGGATAATAAAAGTATCTACTTAATCTGTTATGAGTATTAAATGTGATAACAATATGTAAATTCTTAGAATATAATCTGGCACAGAGTAGGTCCTCACACAGCTAAATTCAACTAGATCGCTAATGAGAGAATCCAGGCTCCTTATTCCTTCTTATACAATGAAGGTTTTTTTGGTTTGTTTGTTTGTTTTTGTTTTTGTAATCTGTCAAAGTTTTCAGTGTACTTTGGGCATTTCTTTATGCAAGTAACCAAGAAGGTCAATTTAAAGCTTCTGTGATTAGTTTTATTTTTAATTCAGTGAAATGTTGAAAGGTAAACCACTAGGTCTCTCTGGTCAGTAAGTTTTATCATATGCTAAATCTAATCCATTGGTAGTGACCACCTGGGGCATGGTAGTAAGGATTTTCTAGGTCAAATTGAAACTGTGATTGATTAGTGATGGCTGCCATGGACATGGTTAGGGTAGTGACTTCCCCTGTTCCCTGTATGTGCTGACTCTGCATAGACCCTGGGGTCATGGGTCACCAATGTAGGTCATAGGCCAAGGAGTGTTACATAACCCCCAAGTTAGAGAAGCAGCTGTCATTAAACCCAAGGTCATGGAAGAGTGGATAGCTATAAGGAGAAAGAATCATTGCATTTTGCAGTCTTGTACTTGGAGAATGACAGTGCAGTATGCATGTGTAAATCTGGAGCCTCTAGAATTGACAGGTTTAAGACTGTGTCTGTGTGATCTCAGGGAAACTGTTTGCAAAGTTAAAAAAAAATGTGCCAATCAACTTGTTGCTGATGTCAGAACTTGCCTGATTTCCTGCTTCTCCTCTGCTCTTCCCCACAGCTGGATCTACTTGAGTCCCACCTGGGGACTCAGCTGGTGCCACCTGACACCTTGAGCCTAATCCATCCTGCTGTCAACAGAGATTTTAAGAACTCTAGTGGGCTTCCAGGTAACCTAGTACCACCCACCCTGGTATCTAAGCCAGCTCTGCTCTGAGTCTGGCCTTATCTCAGCTGTGCTTGAGCCCTGGAGTACTGGGATCCACCTTTCTGATGTCCCTGAATGCAGTCTGTTGTCACCTTGTTTGTCCAGACCTCTGAGATGATTTTTCCACAGAGTTCTACATACTCACCTGTCAGGATGTCCTGTTACCTCTTCCCTTCACATATCAAAGCCTTACTCAGATTACTGCATCTTATTAATGAGGCTTTTCACTTCCACAGTGTCAGTGTAGGCAATGGAGATAATGTGGGATTTGAAACCAGCCAGACCTAGGTTTCAAAACCAGCCTGGCTTTTCTCAGCTATGTAGCATTGGACATATGGGTCAATTTTCTCATCTATAAAATGGGGATGTTGATAATAACTTGGCAGGGTGTTATATCCTGGAGAAAAATAGACAAATGTGTTGGAGGACCTAGTACATAGTGTCTGCTAACACAACATCAACAACAACAAAAGAACACTAACAATAGCTATTATTTATTGAGTACTCATTATATATGAGGCATTGAGTCAAGTGCTTTAGTCACCTCCTCCCCATAACAAAATTAATTCTATGATCCACATTTCACAGACAAAGAATTGAGGGTTTAGGAAGGTCAGTAACTCAACCAACGTTACCCAGAGAATAAAGGGCAGAGCTGGATTTGAGCCAGGATCTGTTCGTCCAACTCTAAAGCTTGGCCTCTTTTAATCACACTATACTGTCAACAAATAGTAGAACATCTTCCTCCCATTTGGATGAATTTTCTCCTGTTCTCTGAAGCTGGGTTTGTCCCAGGCATTTACTATGCCCCTCTGGACATAAGTAATTGCAGTTTTCCTCTTCCCACTCCCCTAGGTATGCCCGATTCTGTTCCCATGGAACATTTTTTGACTGGCCATCTCACAAGATATGACATCCTCAAGTCTGAGTATGCCAAACAAATTTGAATTTTAAATATTGAATTGGTTTTAGATACAGCCATGGGAGTAATTTTAAAATCTGGGCTCCCAACCAACAAAGTAATTTCCCTTTATTAATGGGAAAATAAACATCTCCTATAAAGGATGGTTTCTTCCTTCCATGGCTCTTGTCTTCAGAAATACCCAGCTGGGTGGGCATCATTCATTCCTGATGATGACATATGAGACTAGATGAGCAAGTTGTTGACCCAGAGCAGACCTTCTGTATGTGTCTACTTGGCCCTGCCCTGTGTTTGCTTCCTGCTCCCTCAGTTCCTATTGAGTGTTGTCTCTGTCTTCTCATTAAAGGTTAGGCAAGTCCTGGAGGCCCCCTTTTGCAAGGACGTCAGTAGTAAGCCAATGAACTGTGAGGAAGATTTTAAGATTTGGCCAGTTGAGTTACCCAATGACCATTAGGGTGATCTGGCGACAGAGAATAGGAAAAACAGTAATTTATTGACCCAGATATTGTCCTGAGTACTTTGTGTACATTATCTTATTTAATTATCCAACAATCCTATAAGAGAGTCATTAATATTTCCATTTTTACAACACTGTGGCTCAGAGAAATTAAATAACCTGTTTCAGACTAAACAGTTACTAAACAATGATACAAACCAACACATTTTATTATAAAGACACACCTTTCAAATCCAAGGTTCAAATAGTAAATAATGAGTATTAACTTTCAAAATTGGTGTTAGAATTTCTCATCGATTCAATACCTATTGTATCAAATGCATAATTAGAATCTACCCAAAACTGATGTGAGTTTACAGCCAGAGCCTGAAATTGAGAGATGCTGTTCAGCTATTTGCATACAAATAGACAACAATTATTATGAAGTATAGTCCATTACGGAATTCACTTTAGCTTGCATTTTAGCTGAAACCATAAAGTTAGCTAGGAAAGAGTTAGCTTTATCAATTATATTTTTGCGGACCCAGTTTTGTTTTTTAAGGTTTCTGAATTGACGTGCTCAAGGGAAAAAAATACCCATGGGCTAAAATTGTGTAATCAACATTGTGGGAAATGAGAGTGAAAGTTTGGGTCTCTTTCTAAGGAATGTGCCAGAAATCTCAACTAGTGCTTTGCTTTGGGCTCTCATTTCAATGTTGAATCGGTGCTTGACTGTCCACCCATGGGATAAGCTTTAGGTAGTATGATCTCCCTAAAGCACCAGAAGATTCCTGGATTCCAGACACACAGCTCTAGTTGTTTCTCTTTTTCTTTCTGGACAATCATGAAGGCCATTCTGCTCAGGGGGTACCATAAGAGATAATGTATGGGATTTAGAGTTAGACAGACATGGCTCTGAGAACTGTTTCATTACTTAGCTGTGTATCTGTGAACAATTTCTTTTACCTGTCTATGTTTTACAGCCTCCTCATCTAAAAAATGAGGATTTTAATAGCATATACCTCAAAGGAGTGCAGTAAGAATTAAATGAGACAATAAATGTAAAGTCCTTAACATGGTTCATGGTACTCAGTAAAATCACACAATCATTCTAATTGTTATAGGATTAATTTTTAATGTGCATAACCTTATAAATTCAGTGAGTCACGTGGTCCAGTCACAGAGTGGTGTATCACATTCAAGGAAATATAGTTTAACAACTAAAGGCAGTTAAAAGCAATAGAAATCTCTTTGTATTTCTTGGAGAACATCAAAGAGAATCTCATTACTAAGCCACCTCGACACTTTGTAACAGCATTTTTCCTTTTGTTCTCCAATTCCCTTAAACCCTATAGCTGCTCTTATAAACCTCATCACCAAAAAACTCTTCCTTGATAGCCAGGCTACAAAATTTTTTGATCTCCCTTCTCCTTACTCCTCTTTCTATCACTTTACTAAGTAGGTCAACTTTTCTTCCTTCTCAGCAAGCAAAAATCCTTCCTTGGTAGGATTGAGAAGGAGAGGGAACTGAGCAGGATTATTTTTAATGAGTTGGAGGTGGGATGGGGGCGGCTGTGAGCATTCGTAGACTAATAAGTTTAGTTACATCACATAAATATAATCTCCAGAGCAAAGGAAGTTTTGGCTTCTAAGCTGCGCACCCTACACCTGAAGCCCTTCTTCACAAGGAATGTTGATACACTTAACTATATGGAGAGGGAAAGATCAGTGAGAAAATCCTCTGTGTCAATGAAAGATCATTCCATACAAAGATTAAGTGAAGGATCTGGCAAAAGGAAAACTCAGGGATGACATGATAGCTGCGTTTAGATATCCAAAAATGGCAAAACTAGTATCAATAGAATTTAGAGGAGTGGACTTCCAGCTCAGTGTAATGAAGAATGTTCTTTTATAGTCAAAGCTGTTGGAAGACAGAATGAGCTTCTTTGGGAGGCAATGAGTTCTCTCTCACTGGAGATATTTAAAATAAGACCGATGACTTCTAGACAGACATATGCAAATAGTGTAAAACATCTGAGGAGGGTGGGATGAACCATAAAGGTCTCTTTCTATGCTGAGATTCTATAATTCTATTAATCAGAACAGAGTTCAATACACAGTTCCAATGTCAACAATTTGTAGCTCCCAACGTGTGGTCCCATTCACTCATGGCAGTTGAGGAGTATATTTTTTGGTGGGATTCTCTGTTCTAACGCCTTCTCTGCCCCTGTCTCTTCTTTCCTTGGTTCTAGCAGCATAGTTCTCGTCCTCACTTTAGTCTCTGACCAACTCCTGTGAAATGATTGGTGTGAATTCAACCATCATTGCTTTCTTCTTGTCAATCTAGAGGGTCAGTGGAGGCATGGGTCAGCAGAGCAATATTATGGCAGGGGTCATATAATGATCACTTGTCTAGACCTCAGGAGCTCTGGGCTCCTGTCCAGGTTCTGAGACTAAATAATTCTCTAAGCCTCATTACCCCCCTGGGCCTCCATTTTCTTATATTTAAATGAAGTACAATAACAGCTTCTTTCTAAGGTTCCCATGGTTCTTCGAATTCATGACACTAAGAGACTATCCTCCCCTCTAGTTAGGAAGTGAAATGACTTGGGAAAATTTTTAATAAACTGAAGCAGCAGTTGGAATCTTGGTATTACACAACTGAACAAATATTCATTATGCACCTACTATGTACCACATGCTCTTATAAGGCATAGAGGATGTAGCAGCTGACAGGGCAAGTGAGGTGCCTACCCTCACAGAACTTACATTTTGGGAACTATAGAACCTATTGAAAGGTAAATAAGTAGACAAACTCATTCCATATTATGAAGAAGATGAAATAAGATGTTATATTTGAAACTGACCGTGGAAGTCAAGAACAGCCTGTCTGAAGAAGTCCATTTGAGCTGACTTTTAAATTATGACAAGAAGCCAGCTGTATGAATACGTGGGAGAGAGAAGAATAAGAGCAAAGGTTTTTGGTTTGTTCAAGGAGCAGAAGGAAGCCCACAGTGTCTAGAGGATGATGGTATGGAGGGACCAAAATTCTAGAAAAGATAGGCAGCACCCTGAGCATCAAGAAACATGAGAATAATTTAGATTTAATTTCATGCATACTGGATTGCCACTTTAGAGTTTTCAGCAAATAAAACAAATGATTTTAAGGGTATAAAAATCAACAACCACTCTGCGGAGAATGGAAGGCCATGGTGGTCGTAAGAAGTTCAGATGAAGGGCAAGGATTGGCATGATAGGTGCCTGGGCCAGGTGGTAGCAGGAGAAGAAGAGAGAAGAGGATGCATTCTGAAAACATGGTGGTGGAGCCTATGAGACAGTGGAGTGGATATGCGGTGAGGGGGCATGAGGCAAAATAGAAATCTAGGATCATTTGTTGGTTTTTCTCTCTGAGCACTTGAGAATGGATCTGTTGTGGGGGAGGAACAGGTACTATTAAAAATAACAGTGGTATTACTTATTGGGCATTTATTACATGAACTCTGTGGAAGTACTTTTATCTGCTTTATGTCTCCTTCTCAATAAATTTGTTGAAAGACAATGAATGTAAGGCACTATTTCATTTAATTCTCAATAGATAATATGTTACACAGTGACTCAGTAAGATTAAGTAACTTGCCCAAGGTAACACAGCTAATAAGCTACAAACCCAGGATTTGAACTCAGATCAGTCAGATTCTAAAACAATTCTTAATGTCTATAAATTTATTTCCTAGCAAACCAGACATTGTAAAAGGAGCTACTAACAAATCCTGGGGACCTGAGTGCTCTCCCGAGTGGCCTCCTCAGAAGACACCATCACAAAAACATTACTACGAGGAATGATTTTATTTATAAAAATTGGAGAAAACTGGAAGTTAGTTTGAGGATCTGAACCCCAACTAAACAAAGCTTCCATACTATGGCTCCTCCTAAACCACAACCATAGCAAGACTTTAATGTTGTTCCCAAAATCTTGTTTGGAATTCTCCAATGTTACAGGCACACAATGAAGCCTAAACCATATGTAAAATAAATAATTGAAAGTCCAGTCAAGGGGTATGTGGCTTTTTTAACTGACAGAAAACATTTCTCTCTGAGAAAGGTGGCTGAAAGTATAGTTTCAACCATCTAATGATATCAAAGAGAGAAAAATTTTTTTCTTGCACGCACATAATCACCAAAATCTGTGCACACTGGGTCATGTGTTCTGATTTTCTATAACTCTGAAGCCAGTCACATCTTCAGAGATCATAGGGAAACTTCTACACTGATTCCAAGAATAGGAATCAAGCTGAAGGTACAGGTTTAGTACTTTAGCTCTTAATTCTAGAAAGGTGTACTTCTTTCTCTCTTTTAAGATGTCTGGAATAATGATAAAAATTGATGAAGACATGAGAATTAAGCCAGGTTCTTTACTGATAGGTTGGGGGTATTGCCAATTTCTCACTGTTTTACCATCATTCATTGACTGCCCTTCAAGGACTAATTGAAGTTGGTGAAACTACCTCTTATATCTTTGCCAACTCCTTCTTCTTCTGATCTACTTTTATTTCTGGTACATTCTTCTATTGTACTTAACTAATAAGTTGTAATGCTATATGATTCCATGTTTGTCTACCTTAGGCTATGAGATCCTTGAGAGTTGATTGTTGATTATATCTAATTTATCTTTGTATGCTCTATGAGTTAGAATATGGGAGCTTGCAAGTAACAGAAAAAACCTCTAGCTAATGTAAACAATAAGGAAATGTACTAGATTACATAACTGGAAACCCAGACACAGAACAGTGTTAAAAGCTGAGTTAATCTGGTGGTACCGACCCTGTTTCCCTATAGTTCTTTTGGCTGTTGTTTCTCTATCTTCAAGCTGGTGGCAAGACATGAACAGTAGTTGTGAACTTCACATCCATTCACGGCCATAACCAGAGGAAAAGGGCTGTGTCTTCCTGTGATGGTTCTTCAGATCAAGGAAGAGCTTTCCCAGAAGACTCCAACCAACTCTTCTTAATCTCAATGGTCATTTAGGAATAAATCACTAACAAGATGAATGAGTTTACCATGATTGGCTTGGATGAATCAGTTTCTCCAACCATATGGCTGTTATCCCATGGAGGACTGCAGGGAAGAATGGAGGACTGTACTGAAGAAAGGCCACAATGTCCTCCAACTGCGTCCAGTGCCTAGCACAGGACTTGGCAGTTAGATAATGCTCGATAAGTGTCTGTTGAGTGAATAAGCAAATTACTGTGACCCACTACCTGATATGCCCTTTTAAGAACTACTGTGTTTATAATCAGCACCATTTACTTGACTAAGCACTTAATTAAATACTTCCTATTATTCTATGATAACATCATATGTGTTAGTCTTGTGTTAACAATCAGATATTGACTATCTAAAGGCAAATAAATGTTAGTTGATTGAATTAATAATGCTTTCTTGGTGTCCTCTCAAGTGTGGAGACCAGGAATGGATATATGAGACACGTAGTGGTTTATTTGTGAGTTTTACTCTCTAGTGAAGAGCAAAGAGCATGCTTCTTTGATAGGAAAACAGTTTAAAAAGGGAAAAATACCTTTTGTGTTTAATTTAACTAAGACTGTGGAGCTCAGTTTAATTAAGCTGGAGTCAACAAGGAATCAATCACTGGATTAGAAAATCTTGGCACTTACTATAATGCCTTGTTTTGCATTAGACACAGTGTGTCTGCATAACAGAAATAAATGCTCTCTTCTCTGTCTGCTGGAGTGAACCTGGCATGGGTTGTCAGGTGTCAAGTACCTGGCAGAGGAGCAGCACTGAGAGGATGAGCAGCACCAGGTTGGCTAAAGTGTCCACATGGTCATAGACGTGACAGAAAAATGCCTTGCAACTGCTAACATTTATTGAGCCAATCTACTGTGCTAGGCATTGTTCTGATTGTTTTCATATAAACCGTTTTAGCTTCTCAACAATTCCAGGAGGTAGGTGCTGTTATAAACACTATTTTGCAGTTGAGAAAATGAAGGTTTAGAGAATTAAACAGCTTGCCCAGGGTCATACTGTTAATAAAAGGTGGTGTCAGGATTCGAATTCAGGTAGGCTGTCTTCAGAGTCTGTGCTCTTAGCCACTGCTGAAGAAGGTCCCAAGTTCAAGGCTAAATGCAAGGAGCAGGGAGAGGTCACCCGCAAGAAGAGAGACTAGAAGGTTAAAAACCGGGAAAAATAGTTCAAGGAGCAAAAAATGAGATGAGTTGGAGCACATAGTTCAGGACTCAGTTGTGAAAAATGCAAAATGTTAAACGAAGGCCTTCTTTTATTTGAAGCCAAGTGTATGGTATGTTGGGGGAGGCTGTCCTAGTGGCTCAAGTTGTTATCTAGAGCTAGATGGTCTCTGCCCTCATACAATTTATGATCTAGCTGAGAAGGTAAGGATTATATATGGAAAATGTTAGTAAATTATATAAGAAAGTAGATGCTCAAGGGCAACTGAATGGGCACTGTGGATTATATAGAGATTGTATGAGAGGCCTTTTTCTCTGTTGTCATCAGTCTGGGTTTTACACAGATTGGATTCATAGGCAAACACTGGGCATTGTCTTCCCTGGAGTCAGATATTCCAAGAGCCAGGGGACATCTTTCCCTGGAGTCTATGGAATTATCTTCATGAACAGCACTTTGAGAAGGCAGGAGCAGACAGCTCTAGCTCACCTGGCTGAAGCATGTCCCCAAAGTGCTGAATCATGGAAGCCTTCTCAGCCTGTTTGCAGTGTTACCTGAGCCTGGTTGTTGAATGCTGTTCACATGGGCCTTGTGCGAGAAGGCTTGTTTCCTTTACTGTATTTGGCTAAGACAGCGGTAACGTGGGTGGCTTCAGTATTAATTTTGGAACAGAGGAAGTATTGCAACACATGCCAAGAATTGAATTTTATTTTTAAAAGCTTCTTTTTACAGAATTGAATATCTGTGACCCTCCCTGGTTACAGCAGGCCCACACATGGGAATTGGTATAGGATGGGTGACTTGGGCATCCTTTAGTAACAGGTATATATTCTTTATTGGACTATTCTCAAGGGGTATCACTTCCTTTCGGGAGCCCTTACAAGCTCTCAAAGTCTTCCTTGTGACTCTTCTCCCTGTCCTTGTTTCTACCACTGGGTTTTAGCATCAGGACAAGTTTTGTGACTGAGATTGCTTTGCTTTATTAAGAAGAAGGTGTATTTTCAAGGGGTGAAGTGTTACAGCCACATGGTGACGGACAAACAAAAATGTACAACTAAAACCCCACAGTGTTATAAACTACTAAGACATCAATAAAAAAAAAAAAAGAAGGTGTATTTTGTTGTTTCATACTCAAGTGTCCTGTTCCTCTATGATATCATCAGGATGGAATAGTTCAAACATGAATCTGGGAAATGGGGTTGATGGAGCAAATCAAGACCACCAACAGCTTGCCCTGTGGCCTCAGGAAAAGCATTCACTTATCCTCTGCTTCACGTGGCCCTTGATAATCCAGGATGAGAGCATCCTTGGAAGATCCGGTGAGAGAAATGATGCAGCATATAAAACACTGGAAATGTCTGCATGAAAGAAGGCCTAGAAGCACCAATGGCACCATTACCCTCCTATCTCACCGATCCTCAGTCTTCTCTCTTAATTTCTGAGTTGCAACAACGCCCTGATCTTTAGGAGATGAGTGCACTGGTGACTTACAGGTCGATGGGTGGGAACTCCAGATCTCAGGAATGCACAGGCAAAGCTGACCCACTGAATGTGAGAGGAAAAGGCATATCCGTTTCTTCGACCACAGCCTGGGGATCCTGATCTAGCTCTGTGAAGGTTATAGGAAGATCAGTGTGCTGGGGTTGGTGTGGCATTAGGGAAGTGTTACACTGTTTTGTTTGTGGGTTGTTTACCTTCCCCTTCCTCAGCTCTGGCTCCTGGAACTGGAGGTGTCTCTCTCCAACAAGGATGTGGACTGCCAAGCTGCCTGCTTAGAAGGACTTCAGAAACATTACCGGGCAGTATCTTCGTCAGACACCTGCCAGGGCAAGTTTTGCTTGGGATTCCTATCCAGCTGGCTGTATCCTCCTTTGAAATGTGATTTTAGTTAAGTGATTGATGCATTTGACTTTTGACTTTTCTTAACATTGGGTACTAACTCAACACTCAGTTTTTTCAGCTGTGAGTCAATGGTCTGGAGACAGAATTGACATGGATTTGGAGGGAAGTCCTCGCAGCAAAGACTGCATCCCAATGCTTTCAACATTGGTTTTAGATGTCTATCCTTACCCAACAACTTGAACGGGGAGGGATGTGAGGTGTAAGGAGAGGCACCTCTTCTTCTTCCCTTGAAGGCTTAAATCTTTTAAAACTTTTAAGTGATTTCAAGGATACTTTAAATTGATATAAAAAATATCCACAAAAATTTACAGCCCAAGAGAGCAATGTGCTCTGAGTCCGAAAATCATACTTACCAACTGAAGGCAAAGGGATGTGTATAGCTTTGATTATTGTTTACGTGTGTATTTATTTATTGATATCTACCCTCCAGCAAGGAAAAAATGAGGAGAAAGGGAGGTGAATATATGAAGATCCCAGAATTCATTGGAGGAAAATTTCTGTTCTCTTTTCCAAAGACTGGACACACAGAGGACATTCTGTGTTAGAGATGGGGCACACACACCAAGAGTCAAGGTCAAGAAGATGGACCAAAGATGTGGTAGAAAAACTGAAACTGTAGAGCAGAAGTGCCACAGATCAAAATAAGGTAGCTCGTCTCAGGATACACACGGCTTCAGAGCCATTCTGGCCTCTAGGAGAAGCTCATAGCTCCTCTACTACTCCCAGCCCCAAATTTGACCCTGAAGGAAAAATGTTGATTAAAGGATTAAGGTCAAGGTCATTTACTGTGCCACAATGCCAGAGGCTGGAACATCTTTTCTAATAAAATGTGCCATGTGGCAGGAATTTCCCTGGGGTCTTCTAGCATCTCTTGGAATTTTCTTTCCCCTCTTTCTTCCTCAAGACAGATGCAGAAAGAAGGCCTGAAGCTGCACCCGTTTGGGAATTGCCCTGCCCTAGGAATGCCCTGGAGTTGACCACTAGACCAGTTAACAAGGGCAAATGTTGCCTCGCTGGCTTGTCTTGACCTTGATGTGATTTTCCATGGACTTGCTTTACCTCTTCATACATGCAGGTCCAGGAGGAGAAGAAGAGAGGACTGCTTAGGGCTGCCTTTAGCCTCCATAGTCCTTCACAGTGTCCAGTTTCACTCATTAGGAACTGGTTGGATGTTGGAGCTAAATTCTCATACAATAAAATGTATGTATTTTACTGTTCTTCTCTGCATATATTTTCTTGGGTTCTTTGAGGAGGGAGCTTGTAGGAGGCAGGATTCAAGGATTGGGGATTCTGTATCTTGGCCAAATGCAATTTTCTCAATGTCTTCCTGTCATATCATGATTTATGGCCCACAGAAGCTAAAGAGGCAGAACAAGGAGTTTGGACACAAGGCCAGGAGGCCAGCAACTAGGAGAACCACAGAAATTAAGAAAAATTGTTCATTCATTCTCAATCATTCAAAAATATACATGTTGGCATTGTACAAAATGGAATTGCAAATTTACCTAAGATGAGATCACTTTTGTCAAAGAGCTCACTATTTAGCAGGGCAAATAAACTTACAAATGAATAATTATTATCAGTGGGAGGACTACTCTATTGAAGAGAAGTGTTAGTAGCAAGTTGCAACCATTAGGCAGAACTCCAGACTCTTTCTCCTTCATAAAATCCCACCCCCATACTCCTCTTCATCCTGTCTTTCCCTCTTTTGTCTCTTTGTAGTTATTGTTTCTAATATTTGTAAATAAGTAACACATTGCAGTGGACATAGAGATTCTGCTACTCAAAGCTTTTCCACCTTGAAAAGCCAATGTGGGGATGATGGACTGATAAGACCAGTCTTACCTGGGTTCCAGTTTCCTTTGGTTTCTTTTTCTTTTTTCTTTCGGAGGCACTAGTGAGACACACAACCAAGTGTTGGTGTGGGTCTAAGGGTAAAAGAGAAAAGGACACTATAAGGGGCTTTCATGCCAACAAGGGGCACATTCTCTGTGTCATGTGATCTAGCCTAGCTCACCAAGAGTGAGTACTGGCATCTGGGGCCCAAGCCTCAAGCAGTAATAACACTGCTTTTTCCTGGCCCCGTTCCCTGTGAACGTCAAGGAGTATGGCTGTGACAGGAGAGGGGTGGGTGTTTCTCCATCGGTGATTCCAGCTCTCTAATGGAGCAGAGGTGGGTGGGTGGTGATTGGAGATAAACTGGGGATGAGAATTCCTGTAAAGTATATTGTGTTGAACAGAATGGGTTTCTTTTCCTTTCCCTCCCAGAAGCCAAGTCTCCTGGTGTTTGGCGACTCACCTCAAAAAAAAAAAAAAAAAAAATTATGCTTGAGAGGATAATGACTAATGACTGTGAAAAGATTAGTAGAATCTGTTTATCCCTGCTGGTAAAAAAAATGCAAGGCCCAATCCATGGCCATAAAGTTTCAGTGAAGCAAGATGAATAAGCTCTAGAGATCTGCTATATAACATTGTACCCAAAGTCAATGATAATGTCTGTACACTTAAAATTTTGTTAAGTGGGTAGATTGCATGTTAAATGTTCTTACCACAATAAAATAAAATTAAAAATAAATAAATACATAAAGACAAAAAAAAAAAAAAAAAGAAAGAAAGAAAGAAAAGAAATGCAAGGCCCAGGCTATGGAGGGGGGTCAGCAATGTCTTCCTGGTATAGAGGCAGTGTGTTCTGGGTGAAAGCAGCTTTAGTAGTAGAGGACTGGTTGGAATCCTTATTCTACCACTGATTGGCTGGAATATCTTGGGTAAGTGACTTAACTTCTCTTAGACTCAATTTCCTTACCTGTTATGCAGAATTATTTCTTTTCTCATAGAGTTGTTGCATGGACAAAATGATATGCTATATATACACACATATATAGCCCTTGGCGCAGTCCCTAGCACTTAGAAAGAGCTGAATAAATCATGGTTTTACTCTTGTGATTAAAGGGTAGCCTTGTTGGGAATAGTAGGACATGAGCTGGCCTTCCCAAACTCTCAGTCTAGGTCAGAGGCAGGTTCTCTTCCTTCGATGGTTCAGAATGGTGGATATTGGACTGGAAAAACATCTTGGTGCTATGCTCAAGCCACTATTTTGGTTATCTAAAGCTGTGTAACAAACTACCCCAAAATAGTGGCTTAAAATGAGATTTATTTATTTTTTCATTATTCTGCAATTTGGACAGGATTTATCAGGATCAGCTCATCTCTGCTCCATGTAGCATTGGCTAACATGCCTCATCTGGAGAGGATCTTCTTCCAAGATGGTCCACTCAGCCAAGATGGCTGGCAAGTTGATGCTAGCTGTTGGTGGAGAGCTCAGCTGGGACTCTCAGTGAGGGCCTCAATTCTCCTCCACCTGGTTGATTTGGGCTTTTCACAGCATAGTGGCTGTGTTTTGAGAAGGTGTGTCCCCAAAGCAAGCATCCCAAGAGGACAAGCCTCTCTTTGCATCACAGTTGCTAATGTCCCATTGGCCAAAGCCAGTCCCATGGCCTGACCTAGATCAATGGGGTTCAGGGGAAGAGGGAATGACACAAGTCGTGGATGCCAGCATGAATGGTTCATTAGTGGCCACCAAAGTGAGGTTCACTAAAAAAAGTAAGAATTTACAACCAAAATTCTGTGAGTTCAGAGCAGATTCTCTATCCACTAGCTTCTATTCTTCATTGTAATAGATTCTTATGAATTACTCTTTGAATCAATGCACACATGATTTGCAAATAGCCCTGGAAGGCACCAAGCAGCCTTTGTCCATGCGCTGCTTCCCTTACCCTCCATTTTCCAAAAAATAAACATTTTAGGTTAACATGCAAGGAGTCCAGGGCTGAGTAGATCAATGATTTAGGTCTAATATGTGCAGTTTTCATGAGCCTGAGCTGAACCATCTAGAAATGTCCTCAGATCTGCTCACCTCCCCTGTTCCTCCTGCAGAATAATTTTTTTTAAAAATTTTATTGACAAGGAATGAATTCTCCGAAACCAGCAGCAGAAGCATTGTATCTTACTGATAGGTGCACATTACCTGAATAAATAAATAAAAAGCATTATTTGCATGAAGAAAAACATATCCATTTAGTGATTGAAACAACTTGCTCTTTCATAGCTTGTAATATTAATTAGCCTTCCCCTTTTCAGAGCAGGTTTTAATTGTTGTCTTTTCCTTATCCCTTGTTTCATGTCTGCAGTTTCCAAACTGGTACAGGGCCTGCTAGTAAGATCTTAAAAAAAAAATAGGCTTGCAATACTTTTGAGAAAGACAATTTTCAATTAATTATAAATGATTTCGTTTCAAAACTCAGAAACCTACTGTGAATCTCGAACCTAATACTTATCCTCTCTAATTGCATGACAGGGAATGCAGAAATAAATTTGGTTGAATGTGTAATTGGCATGCTTGTGTTAAGGATACTGTTTTAGCATATTTAGGCTTCCCAGGGAATGTCCTGACGTCTCCACTCCCACCAACAGCTTTTGAATTCTTTGGCATCAAATGATTTAGGGGCGGAAATGTGCAGATGACAAGTGGGGCCCCCACGGGCCGACTGAAGGAAGAGAAGGATGGAGCAACTCTCCCTTGGGGTCCTCTCCAGATGTCTTTGTATAGATCAAGTTGTGCTTGCAAATGTTCCGTGTTGCTAATTTCTCCTAGAGCTAGAGGCATGAAAACAACCACAACATTCCCACACAATCAACATGTTGTCGCCTTCTCCTTTTCCTTCTTCTCCCTCCAGCTGAACCTTCTTCGCTTTAGACCTACCTGAACACATATTACCCCATCGAGTGATGGGATTGTTGATTAAGCCCCTAAGAAGTGCCTTGGCACTGGGCAAGGCTATTTACATGTAGTATCTCCCAACTCTAAGAAGTAGATATCATTCTTGTTCCTTTACAAATGTGGAAATCAAGATGTAGAAAGGTTATGTGATGTGTCTGAAGTCACACAGCTCGATTCTGAGCTTAAGTCTAAAGTCCGTTTTCTCAATCACTACTTTATTGCCTTTCATGGAAGTAAGAAGAACATTATCAGGGTCCACAAGGCTAATTTCCTGGTGTAGGTAACTTCTCTAGGGAAAGACAGGCTTTGGAGGCGGTAAAGCAGGGTTTTGAGAACATGGCTTTGGGAGCAGCAGATGCCACATCTATCTTTGGCTCTCTGTGTGACCTTGGGCAATTTATTTCGTTTCTCTAA
The DNA here is from genome assembly GCA_031878705.1 of Tapirus indicus. Taxonomy (NCBI): domain Eukaryota; kingdom Metazoa; phylum Chordata; class Mammalia; order Perissodactyla; family Tapiridae; genus Tapirus; species Tapirus indicus. The sequence goes on from CM062935.1 coordinate 22,745,333, forward strand.
GCCTTAGTTTTCTCATGTACAAAATGCACATAATAATACCAGCCTCAGAGATGAGCCCGTATAATGGTTAAGATTGTGACCTATTCGGCAATAAAAAGAAATGAAGTACTAATACATGTTACAACATGGGTGAACCTTACAAGCATGATGCTAAGTGAAAGAAGCCAGTCATAAGAGACCATATATGATCCCATGTGTATTAAATGTCCAGAAGACGCAAATTGACAGAGAAAGAAAGTAGATCAGTGGTTGCCTGGAGGGGAATGGGGGGATTGGGAGATGACAGCTAAAGGGTACAGGGTTTCTTTTGGGAATGATTAAAATGTTCTAAAATTGATTGGGGTGATGGTTGCACAACTCTGTGAATACACTAAAAACGATTGAATTGTACACTTTAAATGGGTAAATTGTATGGTATATGAATTATATCCCAAAAAAGCTGTCATAAAAAAGTGTACGGTCTGGGAGACAGAACCCTTGTTTAGGTTCATATCAGACCTCCCTCAGTCAATACCCATGTGACAGTGGCCCCATCAAGTAACCGTATGCCTCAACTTCCTCACTAGTAAGGTTAGGATCATGGTACCTACTCCACGGGGTTGTTGAGAGGATTTAATGCATTAAAGTTCATAAAGAGTGTGGAATAGTGCCTGGCACTCATAAGCTCTTAATAGATGTCATTATTCCTGTTATTATTGCCCTATTCTTTCTTTTAACTTATTTTTTATTGAGGTATAATTGACCTACAACATTATATCGTCTTGTTCTTATTATCGTTATTGAATGAGTGCAGCATCTGACCTATGAGAAATGCTTAATAAATGGCAGCTGCTGGTAATAGCAACTGGGGTTGTTAGGACTTCACTATTTATGGGAATTATCTGAGTTTTAGGAATTCTGTGATTGGAGTGCTTTTGAAAAGTCAGGCTTAATGGACTTAAAGAGCATACTGTTCATCCTGCCCGAGAGGCCTTGAGTTTTGGGTTTTAGTCCTTCTCTCTTGGCTCTGTGCCCTCGATCATGTCATTTGGCCAGAGATTCGGAGGTATTTTGCTGTCATCATCAGGCAAGTCCCAGTGGTGATCTCTTCCTCTCACCTGCGGGGGCTTTGTGCAGGGTGGGACCGCCCACTCCCAGGCTGGGCAGGAGGGTGCTCTTGTTGCTCATGAAGCTTTCTCAGGAAAAAATGCTGAAGCCTGCCTCCCAGCTTCTCAATGTTCGACTACCTCATTGCTGACTTGCACACACTTGCAATCTGTTCCTTTTTCTGGCTTACCTTCAGGAAAACTTTAAGCCAACATTTTCCCCAAGAATGATAATCAACTCAGTTCAGGCTACAGATAGCGCTTATCCCTTTCTGTTTCCTTCAGATGAACTGTGCTCTGTTTTATTCTTAAATGGTTAGCATTGTTTCTGAAATTCTATCAGGAGCAGACAGTGATAGAAATCTTAACTTAATGAAAATATAAACAAACTCAGAAATCTCAACTATATAATACTTGGAAGTCAAAATGATATAAGCAGGGCTGTTAAATTCTTAACATGAAGTTTATCCAGAACCTACATAGATCACTCAAAACCAAAGATATTTTAAGGATGAGGAAAAAAGATGACGAGTAGATTAATGAACTCAGTTTTTCTACTATGCTCATGCAAACTTTGGGAGACTTGAATGTCTAAGCCAAGAGAGAAAATGGAGGTTCTTAGCTACTTGAGAGCAGAAAGATGGAGAACCATTGGAAGCCTATACCTTTGGCAATGCTCATCACTTACCTTGTTATTTGCCAGGAAGAGAAGCTGAGTGCTGCATGCAGAATCGACAGAGCTGGGCCTTTTACTGGACCGCATTTTTTTTTAAGGGGCGAGTTCGTGTGAAATCCTCCGTTCCTTACATGGCAGCTCTGAACCATGTCTGGAGCCGGATCCGTCATGGAACGCCAAGAGTCTGATACAGGCTGATGTGTTGCCTTGGCCAAGAAATCTGGGAAAGCAGCATTGTGATAAAGTTGCTTCTTATTTGACTGCCTTTCTTTTAAAATAGAAACTTCTGTTACTCACAGGAAGGTGCCAGAGGCTGTTTGCATCTCCTTTTTCTGTGCAAAAGTGCTTGATTTTTAAGCAGCCTATTTTTATCATCCTTTTCCACCATTACCAGGACTTCGTATTGTTGTGTTGAGGACATTGGAGTAATGTCTTCCAAATATGAACTTTAGTCGTGGGCTGTGAGGCTGAGGGCAAAGGGATGGACCATGTGGTTTGCTTGGCTTCTGTCCTATTTGGACACTGGAGAAGAACGTCACATTTACAGTGAACATTAGAGTAGCTGAATGTAGAATAACTACTGGAACCAGATTTCTCCCTGAAAGTGCATATATTTCAAACACTTGTATTGCATACCTACTAAGGGCCAGGTGCTGTGCTAGGGACTCGGGAAACTAAAAATAATTAGACGTGATCTCTGAGCTCCAAGGAGGAGCTAATGAGGAGGCTATAAGGGAGACAGCCTTGTGACCAATAATGGCAATGAACGAAAGTGTTATAGTTCCTACGCTAGCATTATGTATACGTTATGGTTTGGGTGCTAAGGAAAGGGTGGTCAGTTCTTCCTGGGACATGTCAGGGAAGTCTCTATATCGAAAGTGATACTTCAGAGCTTTAAAGAGGAATAGATGGTCACCTGTGGATAGGCATGGAGGACATTTTGCTCCAATGATTCATCCCAATAAGACATCAGGGAATTTTTGTAATGCAACAAGGATTCTCCACAATAAACAACAGCAATGACAGTGTTTGCTGTATTGTTGGAACCCTGACATATCCGATAGAAATCAAAGACCGACACTAGGGTTTGTACATGGCAACAAGATAGGACCATGGCGCTATTGACATTTTGGGCTGGATAATTTCTTTGTTATGGAGGGGCTGTCCTGTGCATTGTAGGATGTTTAGCAGCAACTCTGACCTCTACCCACTATACGCCAGTAGTACCCTACCTCCACCAGTTGTGACAACCCAAAATGTCTCCAGACATTGCCAAATGTCCCCTGAGGGGCAAACTTATCCTCAGTTGAGAAACACTGAGCTAGAATGACAAGTGGAACAATTCTGGAGCTGAAGAATGGTAAGGGTGGTTAGCAGAACTTTAGAAATATCAGACTCTTGCAGGCCTACGTGGGGTTGCTTGGGAGAATTGTTGATTTATTATTATAATATGAATAACTCCCAGAAGCTACTCACCTGGAGAGTTGATACTCACCTGGAGAGGAACATAGAATATGAGAAGCAGCTTGATGATACATTACCTCTTGTAATTCAGAAGAGTTGTCCAAATGGCTTTCCACTTGGAACTCACGGTTGAACCCACTGTTGGTTTCTTCCATATATGGAGTCTTAATACATAGAGTAGGTCTCTCTCAGTAGCCAAACCAGCTTTGTATTACATTCCATATCAATCTCTCTGAAAGATGCCAGCATTTCTTTGTGAGGTGACCCCATAGTCTCACCAAATAAATTTCCCTTTTAGGTCAGACCGTCACAAATATACTCACCAAATCTGTCCAGATTCATCTGGCCATTTTGTGCATGATTTGGTAACATACAGAAAGCAGTTCCATTTTATTATACAAATGTGTTAAGGTCTATTTGAAGCATTGAGATAGAGGTCCCTGTTTAGAGGGAACCATTATGGAACACACAAATATGAGGGACCCACAGCCCCTGTTATGCAAGAGCTTATAGAGCAACAATTAGAATTCATGATGATCTTAACAAGATAATTAACCTCAATGTGTCTCAACTTTTTTCTTTGTAAAATGAGGTAATAGAAACACATATCTTCTTACAGTGTTGGTGACAATTGAAAGGAGATTGTCCAAGTAAGCCATTAGCACAGTACCTGGCATTCAGTAAATATACATCACTTTCTACATGTTAAGTGTAATTTATTATCACCAATATTTTAAATGCTATCATCATATGCCTGGATGCTACGAGAGCATTGAGATGGGATCTTAATTGAGAATGGGCAGTGGGAGTCAAGAAAGGCTCCTGGTAGTGGGAGAGACTCAATAGGAGCCCTGAAGGATGAGTTTAGAAGCTGAGTGGAGCAAGCGGGATAAGGAGAGGTTTTCAGGCTTGCTGTTCCCTCTGCTGGAATGACCTTCCCCAGATAGCTGAAGGACTCGCTGCCTCCCTTCAGCAAGACTTTGCTCAAATTTTGCTTCTTTCTCATTGAGGCCTTTCATCCACATCCTATTTAAAATTCAAATTCTCATGCCTTCACACTCTATCTCCTTTCTTGCTTTATTTTTCTCCTTGGCACATGTCCCCATGTGACATTTTACCTATTAATTTTGTTTATTGTCTGCTAGAAGGTAGGCTCCATGAGGACAGAATTTTTCTTACTTTTGTTCACAGCTATATAACCCATCTAGATTCTACAACAGTGTCTGGCACAGAGCTGGAGTTTAACAAATATTTGTTAAATAAATGAATTCCAGGCATGTGGGCAGAAGCATAGAGGTAAAAGAGAACATCTGTTTAGGGAAATGAAAGTAATTTGCTATAGCTTAAGCGCAGAGTGTATGCTTTGGAGAAATAAGAAATTAGACTAGAGAAGTAAGCAAGGACTTGATTGTAGAAGGCCTTCTTTGATCTTGGCCCTTATCCTGAGAAACTATTAGAAGGTTTTAAGGGACTGGTCATATTTTCTGTTTATGAAGCTCATTCTAGCATCAATATGAGGGACGCAAAGGAGAGGAAGCAGTTAAGGATGAAGAGAGCAGTCACTTGACTTTTGTCTGTTAAGGTGAAAAAGGATGAGAGCCTGAACAGGACACAGATGGTATGGAGGAGGAGACATCTTTGAAATAAGGAGGTTGAAGTGGCAAGATGTGATGATCAATTGGATGAGGAAGGTAAATGGAGAGGGAGGAATCTAAGATTATTTCAGGATTTTGGATTTGGGCATTTAGGCAGCCAAAAAAGCAGGTATGTGCCCAAGCCTTAGTTCATCTGATACTCTTATCTGAGACTTTGAATCTGGAGGGAGGCATGCGAAGACAATGCATCTCCAGAATGTTCCAGGACCACTGAGTCTGCAGCAGTTCTCGCAGAGCAGCAGAGACAGCCATGCTGATGAGATGTTTCTGACTGTTTTCCTTTTGCTTATTTGCCCTCTGGTTCTGCCTTTGTCGTGGTTTGGGTTAGTCCCAGAAGCGGACTCTGAGCCTAGGATTTGACTGCAAGTAGTCTATTAGGGAGATGATCCCTGAAAACACTGGTAGAGGAAGGGGAACATCCAGCAGGGAAGGGAAAGAAGTCAAGAAAGAGTGTGTTATTGAGCAGATTAACACTGTGAGCAATTGGGGCTCAGTTCCACAGTAACCTCTGGGAGATCCAGTAGAAAGTGGTCCTAGTAGCAGCAGCAGCAGCATTACCTCTTGGAAATGCAAGTTCACAGACTCCACTCTGCTACTAAATTAGATCTCTGGGGATGGTGCCCGTTAAACTAGTTTAACAAATGCTCCAGATGATTCTTATACATATTAAACTTTTAGAACCACTGGTATAACATATGCCTTGGAGTTAGCTCCCATGAACAGCAAAAATTTGGGTGTATTTTTCTCCTAACTCTCATTTGGAAAGAGTCAATGGGAAATGGATGGCTATACTGTAGCCTTGAATGCATTTGGCATTTTTAGGTCCATAATAATTCTGTGCAATGAAGTGTTTTCCACAATTACACCCAATTTTGCCTACAAGGTAATGTTTTCAAAGCACTGTGGGAAAATTTGAAATAGGTCTTATTCTCTTTTTTTCCCTTGCTGGGGCCCTACTTTACTGGCTGTCACATATATCTTCTCACACTGAGACCTTTTTCCTGTGCTTGACCTGTGGTGAGTTGGGCTTCATGTTATAAGAATCAGAGAAAAAAAAAAGGAAGAAAAAAGAGAACAGGAAGAGGTGCATATTCAAGTTGGCATACTTGAAACTAGCTGAATGACAAAGACCCGCTGGCTCTTGATGTGAAGTTTTAAGTAACTTTGGTTGGACTTCTAAAAAATTTCATGAAACTTCGTAGACTCAGATGTCTTTGAAATGAAGGCAATGCAGGCTGTTGCCTAAATTCTAATCTAGGAGCTGGTGTGGGAAGAATGGTATTTGGTCTTTGGCTCTTGCTTTTGTGATCTACTCACTGAATTTCCATAAAGCTTCTGAATGGTAGGATTCGATAGCTACTCTCTAGCTCCTTGCATGGAGATCTCACTTGGTTAACAGGGCAAGTGAGAACATTAACGCTACAGATTAGCAAATGGCACTTGTGGGGAGAAAAACCTAATACCCAGAGGTAAACAGCACACATCCAAGAGAATATTTCTCGACTCTTACTTAGTAAGGTTTCTTAAATCCCAAAGTGCTGTACTTTTTTGCAGAAGAACTTTGGAATCGGGAAACAGAAGGAAATGCCGACTATTAGGATTGCCTGGAAAAGTCGTAGAAATCCTCCCTCTCCCCACATCCTAATCCTATCATTTTAATTGAGAGAAAATCTGTCCATTATTCTTTGAAGACTCAAAGCCAAGCTCTCCTTGGTGACAGTTAACAGTAGTTAATTCTGGTAGCAAAGGGATCTCACTCTTTCAATCTCTTCTCTTTCAATTTTCGCTCTTCCTAGGGGATCTCCTCACTCACAGGCCTTTAAATATCATCTATACTTTGATAAATTCCAAATTTATATCTTCATCTCAGTCATCTTCTTTTCTCCTGCAGACTCAGATAGCTACCTGACTGCTGACCACTCCTGTGGGTAGCTCCTAAGACTCAACGCATCTAGAAGGGGTTCCTGATCCCCTTCTAGTGCCCTGAATGTGCTCCTTTTGCAGGTTTTCCATTTTAAGAAAGCGCACCTCCACCCACGCAGTTGCTCAAGGCAGAAATTTGCAAATCATCTTTTGTCAGTTTCATTTCTCTCATCCTTTGCATCTCTTCAATTAGTTAAGGTTGCTGATTCTACCTCCAAAAGGTATCTTGAAGCCATCCATTTTTCTCCATCTCCATTGCTGCCACAATAGGCCAAGCAGTGGCTTCTGAACTGGTCTCTCAGCAGCCTCTCTGTAATCCATTCATTACATGGTAGCCAGGGTGAACTTTAAAAACACAGAACTGATCATGTCCCTCTTCTGCTTAAAATTCTTCATTGATTTTCCCTTCAATTCTCCATTGCTTTTAGGATCAAATTCTAAAGATCTAGAAGACTCTCTATGATATAGCTGTCTAGCCTTATCTACTGTTTCTCTCTTAACTCAAATTCTTTCCTGATTCAAGTCTTTATTTCCTTTACGCCCAATCTGGGTAATTCATATCTCACTCTAAATGTGACTTTTTCAAAGGAGGCCTTCCCTAATTCCACTGAACAGGTTAAAATTGTCCTGCTCATGATCTACTGATTACTCAAATTTTCTTTCACGGCATGTCTCAAAAATGCAGTTATAAATTATCCACGTGATTATTTATTTACTACCCATTGTCCAGACTAGGCTATAAGTTCACAAAAACAGAGACCATATCTGTTTTGTTTGCTGCTGAATCCCTAGGATATTTTACAGAGTTAGACATTAAGTGAGTGCTCAAATATCTGTTGGACGAATATGTGACTGAAAGGATGAATTATATTGGTGATAACTAAATTCCAGTATGTTAAAGGTGGCAAGAGAATTGGAGTGTCCAGGAAGACTCTGGAGAGAGGAATAGCATGATGAGCCAGTATGAGAGACGTGGAGTGTGGCGGTAGAGAGCTAAGATTCTTCCATCTCTGCTCTGGGCAGTAAATTATAGAGAAGTAATCTAAGGCTCATCAACCAAATAGGAACAAATTGTCTACTTAATAATGCTGAGCAAGAGTTACTCATATCCTACAATTCAGACCTCCTGGTAACCTTGTTGGAAAAGTTTACCCACCAAGAACCTGGGGTTTGATTCACATACCCAGTAATTGGTACAAGATAGAGGTGTAGGTGGAGAGGATATGGATATAGAGATGGAGATGAAGATAGAGAGGGAGAGAAAAAGATAAGGAGAGAGGGAGAGAGAGATCCTATATTGTGGGGAGTCCTTTCCCACACTGAGACAAGAAGGAGAGAAAAAAGGAAAACCCTTTTTGCCTGAAAGTGCAAATGTCCAAGGGAACAAGAGGCCACCTTGAAGGGCTCAATGAACAGCAACAGACTAGTTAGCCTGGCTACTCTCTCTGTCCTGGGGATAGAGTAAACCAGTAGCTGGTGGAATAAGGGGGCTAAGTGCTCATTCTTATATGCTGCCCTCACTGAGGGGGAAAAATCCTCTCTTCTAGAGAGGAGAGGAAATAAGGTTTGTCCCCGTGGGGCCAGGAGGTTGAACACTATCACATGCCCTATTAGCACCTATGGGGAGGATCCTAAGAATTTTCTTCTTTCATCTATTAATAGTGTGATATCCTATTGCACCTTCTATCTACATTCTTTATATAACTTATCTTATTAGATAGTTATTATCTCTTTATGAATCAATGTCTCCCAATAGTCTTTGAGCTTTTTGGAGGGAAGACCACACTTTTTCATTGTTGTGACTCCTAGGTCTATGCAGATTTTGTCACATTTTAATTTATTTTTTTTTTTTTTGGCTGAGGAAGATTCACCCTGAGCTAACATCTGCCGCCAATCTTCCTCTTTTTTTTTTTTGCTTGAGGAAGATTAGCCCAGAGCTAACATCTGTGCCAACCTTCCTCTATGTTGTATTTGTATGCGAGTCACCACCACAGCATAGCTGACAAGTGGTGTAGGTCTGCACCTAGGATCTGAACCCATGAACCCGGGCTGCCAAAGTGGAGCACACGGAACTTTAACCAGTAGGCCATGAACTGGCCCTTTGACACATGTTGAATACTCACAATATTTAAATAAATGTGCCTGCAAAAGAAAAAGTGATCAGAATCTGAAGATGCTGAGATACTATTTGTAATGTTCCAGCTTTAAGGAGACTCCCTGTCCTTGCTGCTGCTTGGGTAGTTCCCATACTGTTCTGAATCACTAAAGTTAGTCCATGATCATTACAATTCTATAATTCTCCAAATAATCCATGAGTATATACTTTAATATTTTTTCCTCCCTAAATAATCCAGGGAAAGACAATAGGCAATTATGATTCTAGACATGCAGAGTATACATAGATTTGCAGGATCATTCTAAGCTTATAAAAAAATCTCTGGAAGTTGTTGCATTATTTACAAATAATGAACCAGAGTGACTAACCTCCTCAACAGTGTCTGAATGAGAGTATCATTTTTGTTTTCTAACTAGCTTTTTGTGAGTGTGAGTGTTGGAGACACTTTGAAATTAAAATAACTAGTACCCTGCTTTTAATGAGGACCCAGATATAATAAGATCATAGAACCAGCATGAAGTTGGTGCTCCACAGCTAATTTAGTCCAAGAGTTTCTATGCTACATAACAAGACAGAGGCCTTAAGCTCCACTGAGGTCTCTCTCTCTCTCTGATGATGGATTTACCAAAACACAAAGGTGTATGACACAACTGCTCATGTTTTAAAATAAGAACTATGTTTTTCTCTTTGCTGTATGATCAGTGAAATGTGTCAGTCCCCAAGACATGACTAAACAGTGTCAAAGCAGGAGTGAAAATGTAAACATTTTTTGCATAATACTTCACCAGGAGACTATTAAGACATTTGAGACAAACACTACATTAAAATTCCTGAGAGGGGAAGCTTAGTTGTTATGAAAGTCACATCTATACGTTTGGAAAGCAGAGAATTGTTGCCTATAGGGCAAAGAGAGAAAAAAGGACACATTAAGGTACTCAAAAAGGGGTTCTAAGTCTTAGGGACTTTTTGAAGACTATTGTTTTAGTATAACTTTTTAGAAAGAAAATGAAATAGAATTGGGAAGACACCATGACACTGAGGTATATGAGGTTGACATCTGTACTTCTGTGTGTAGGGTGAGGGATGGAGGTCTTAGGGATGGAGGTCTCCATCCTGAAAGAAATTCAGGATGTCTGGCCATATCCATGAAGTGGTGGGAGCAATAGCCTTCAGCCACCTATTTACCTGATGTGATTTATGTGAGATTAGAAGGACTTCTTTTACAAAGAGATTGATGCCTCAGTCCATGAAAGGGAAAAGGGTTGGGGGATATAAGGAGATCATCAGAATCTCTGAACCCAGACTCAAAGATTATTTTGGTGCCCTATGGTAGGGTGGGAGTAGGGTAAAGGGGTTACTGCTAGAAGTTGGATCATCCTTTTCTACCAGTGAGACTTGAGAAGAAAGTAGTCCTGTTTGGGGGAAATATGGGACAATATATGATGAAGACTGTGAAAAAGTGATATCTCCCTACTTCTGAGGGACGCTGCTTTGGCATTATAAAGATTTGCATATGGATCACAAGGAATTAACTCTTGGCATGGACATCAGTGTTGACATGACCCTGTCTTGTTTAAGTTGGAGAAAAGAGGAAATCAGTAGAGACCTGATAGTCTTAAAACTCTATGACAACTTGCCTAGAGTCAAAACTCCATCCCTGGACCAAGACTGTATGGATCAGGGTCCACACTAAGCGTATCACCACGCTCACAGTTGCTTTCAGGGAAACTCTTAGTGTGTCTCATGAAACTCCATTGCTCAGTTTGAAAACCACCACAATCAGTGCAATTTAGGATGGCCATTGCTGGCGATGCTGGAGGGAAAACATTAGCCATCAAAGTTCAACAAGTGTTCTACACAGATTAAGAGTGCTTCACGATATTGACGACTTCAGCATTCTTCGGCCCTGATCCTCCTTTAACGTCCTCTCCAAACAGGAGGATGGTGACGTGAATATTAAGGAAGAGGAATAGTTAATGAGCAACAGTGCTGGGCACACAGTCTCATTCTTCTTTGCAATTCCTTTTCCTCCAACATGCAATGCTCCTCAGAGGGATAAACTCTCTAGTCATTAATATTAAGGACATAGGTTGATATGAAAAAAATGGGACTTAAGGGAATGGGGCACTTGATGAGAAAGAAAAAGTGCAGGAAGAGAAAGGATAAGAAGGATTATAAATTTCACTGACATTACAAGTTGATGTAGGGCAGGGTTTGCTCACAGCCATCCTCTGTTTTCAGTGTGCTACATCCATCTTTAATGTTCCCACCTAAAAATGCAGTTTTACCTTCTCCAAACTTATGAATTCAGAGTAAAATTATTCCTGCAACACTTGAAACCAATATATTACAACACAATGTGGATTTCACAACATGATCAATTCTGGGTATGCGCTGGCTGTGACACAGGATCTTTCATCCAAGCATGACAAGGTGTTTTATATCCAGTCTATATTCTTCTCCACCTTTTGCAATTAATGTAGAGAAAGGTGGAGAGATGGCTGGCTGGCTAGAAAACAGAGGCAGAACCAGGAATAGAGCCTAGAAGTCTAACTTCTTTTTTTCACACTCTTTCTAAAATTATGGGAATGTTTCCTTCCTCCTCCTCCTTGTCCCATTGCTCTTCCCACCTGTGACTGTTCACACCAGTGCTTCACAGAAATGACTTCCCTGAAAGTAAAAGAGAGAATTGTGAAAGTAAAGTCCTGAATTTTCAACAGTCTATATTCTTGGAATGCCAGGGTAGGATATTTCTCATCATTGAGAGAGATGTTCAGAACTCATTATGAAAGTTTTACCAAGAGGTTTATATTCACATTTAAATCAGATGTTATTGGACTTTGTTTCCTTATAGTAAAACTTGGTGTCATGACATGTAAAAATGGGATAAAGTTGCCTCCTTGGTAGGGTTTTAGGAGGATTAAATGAGATAATTTACAAAAAACGCTTAGCTACTTTTTATTTTACATCTGAAGACTAAAGGATAAAAGGTACCATGTTGCAATCTTCAATTTAACACAATTCAAGTAATTTCAGTTTCATAAATATTTCCTGTGTACCTATTTTGTGTGAAGAAGTATCTTCTACTTGTGGGAAGAGGAGGTGATCACTGAGTTACATTGAGTTTTGATTCTATGTGAGTGATTATGGGAACCACCGTGGAGGAAAACAATATGCCAACAACAGCGTTGGTACCGTCTTTATTGGGCATTTCTTTAACTTAGTGACTCAGAAAATGGATTTTACAACTAAAACAGTCTTGGATCAAATCCTGCCTCTAGCTCTTTCAGGCTGTGTGACCTTGGCAAGTTTCTCAATCCCTCTGAGTTGCAATTTCTTCATAACAGCACCTATTTCACAGAGTTGTAGGGATTTAAAAAGTTCAATTCATGTAAGACATTCAATCATGCCTGGCTTGGTGGTAAGCGCTCATTGACTGTTAACTCATATGCTTATTTGTTACAGCTTGACCAGACAGGATGTACTGTCATCTAGAGGATTTGGCTGGCTATCCATCACAGCCTCATAGGAGGAAGTACCCTGGTGGGTCACTGTGTTCTAGAATCTAGTCCTCCATTTCCACGTGCAGACTCACAGTTTTGTAAATGCCCTGAAACTTATCAATCTGAGGGCCAGTTTACTAATTTGCTACAATCAATATAACCATTGTGTATTGTAGTGGTTAAAAGTATGGACTCCAGAGATGCTAACCTTGCTTTGGCTCAGACATAGTTGCCTGTTCTTGGGCAAGTTACTTATCCCATCTGTGCTTCAGTTTCCTCTTCTGCAAGACTAGGATAATATGAGTACTACCTTTTAAGGAATGTGATGAGGATCACATACTATAATTCACAGAAAGCACTTAGCACATGGGGAAGAAACTATTAGGACCTGTCAGTTTCTAGGTTCTCCTTTCTGAGCACTCAGAAAGACATTGCCAGCTTCCTTTGCAGTTAGATGTGATCATACGTCTGAGTTCTGGCCATCAGAATGTGAACCCAAGTGATGTGCATCAATTCCACATTGATTTAGTGCAACAAATCTCCCATGTGCAATCTTTTCTCTCTTTCTCTACTCACCAGTTGAATTAATAAGTCTCTGAGGACTTGGGGGACAACTGTGCCAATGATATGAGAGGCCTAGGTTTCTGATTAAAATCTCCCTGTTCTTTCCCAGAAAAGACCCACACTTGACAATAAGTGAGGGAGAAATTTTTAAACTTTTATTGGGCTAATCCACTGAGATCTAAGGGTTTTAAAACAGCACTTTCAGCCTGTTGAGTAATCTAGCACTGTATCTTGAGTAATATAGCACTGTAGCTGGCTGATCAAAATGATCAACAAATGTTAGCTAATTACCATTGTTAGCAATCAGACCACAATGGTCATGGTCACATTCTCTCTCCATATGCAGGTCCACATGGGAAATTAAATAAGACCTCTGTACATTCCTCAAAATATTTATGAGCAATGGAATCAGAATGAAGAGGTGGTTAGACCCAAAAGCAATTTCATCTAGGCAAACAATGATACAGGACAAACTCTACTTGTCCCTCAATAATGAACTACTTTCTATTGACCACAATACTTCTGCTCTCTGATCTAAAGTCAAGACAGGGTCAGGTTAACACTGATACATTAGTTCCCTTTGGGATAGCCTTTTATAGATGCCAGCTCATCATCCCCATGGTGCTTGCACATCCTTTCTTCAAACAAAATTCAATGAAGTTGATGAGGTGTAAGTTCTGACCAAGTTCCAAGAATCAATTTTTTTTCTGTTGAGTTGGCTCACTCTGATGTGCCAAATTGATGCTATGTATATGCAGGTTGAGATATGCTAGTAAAACTTGTATTTCCTTGAGACTACTCCCTACTCATCTTGATTGGAATTTTGGGCATTTCCCCAAACTCTTTAAGAACTGATTGGTTGACAATGACAGATGGCTCGGGTTATACTCTAGGCATAGATTTTAGTAATTTTATCTTTAGAGAGTAACCTCATTTTTAAGTTCTTAAAGTCACCTCACTTTTGCCCATACTAGTGCCTCACTGTTTTGAATTCCATTTATATTTTGTGACTTTCAAGCCTTCACTGAGACCACTTTGCATCATTGGACATTCTTTTACATCTCAGCATTCCTAGGTATCTGGCAGCTCCTGGGCTCACGTGGGGTTGGTGATTTCCAAAGCTTGACTATCTTCAAGTGGTAACTGGCATGATTTATTGGCCCAACACAGTGGAAACAATTGATTCCTAGAGATTTACCATCTGGACTGCACATCAGATGAGTTAGGGAGAGCACTCTAAAAGGCAAAGCTTGATAAACTTATGCCCTCTCACTACTGTAATTCTGTACAATTCAACAATACCTACTAGGTGCCAGGAAGTAAAAGTATGATTATGAATAAGTTGCAGTTTTGTGCTGAGGGAGCCCATAGACTTGTGAGGGAGAAATAGGCTTATTATAATTATTATTACATGACTATTGTTTTAAATAGCTAACTATTACTACATGACTATTGTTTTTATTTGCTTAAAGAATTCCTAAGTGATGCATAACTTTTGTTTTGAACCTTTTAACTGAGGCATAATTCACATATAGTGAAGTACACAAATCTTAGGTGTAATGCTCTATAAATTTTACATATACATACACTGATAGAACTATCACTCAGGTAAAGACAGAACATTTCCAGCATCCCTGAAGGCTTGCTCATGCCTCTTATTAGCCAATACACACCATCTAAAAGGATCTCTCTGTTATTATAGATTAGTTTTGTGTGTTTTCATAGAAATGGACTCATATGAATCTGCTTGTAGACAGTTTGCCTAATATCGTCTGTAAGATTCATATTATTGAGTGTGGCCGTAGGTTTATTCACCCTGCTCTTAGATATTTTATTTGTAGTTTGGGGATTTTATGATAGAGCTATGATGAATATTCTTGTACATGCATTTGTTGGACATAAGCACTCATTTTGGAGGGCTATACGCAGGGTTGGAATTGCTGGGTCATAGGGACACATAGGTTTGCTTTAGTGGTTACTGGTAAACAGTTTTCCAAAGTGTATCAGTTTGGACTCCCTCCAACAGTGTTTGAGAATTCTAGTTGTTCTCCATCCTCTCCAAAACTTGGTTTAATTTTAGTCATCCTTCTGTAGATGTGATGGTATCTTATTGTGGCTTTAATTTTCATTCCCTTGATGACTAATAAATTTGTTTATTGACATTTGTATATTCTCTCATGTGAACTGCCTTTTAGGGATTTTGCCTTTAAAAAGTTGGATTACTTGTTTCTTTTTCTTATTGATTTGTAGGAATTCCTTACATATTCTGACTATGAGTATTTTGTATTATATTATCCTTATAATTTCTGTAGGAATTGTAGTGGTGGCTTTATTTGTTTCCTAATATTCTGTCTTCTCTCTTTTTTCCTTGATTGGTGTTGTTTGTGTTTATCAGTTTTGTTAATCTTTTAGAAAACACTTTTTTGCCTTTGTTGATTTTTCTCAATTGCCTGTTTTCTATTTCATGAATGCCTACTTTATTTTACTACTTCCTTTTTTCCACTAACTTTGTGTTTAAAATTTTCTTCATTTTTTAGCTTCCTTAAATGGAAACTTAAAGCATTGGTTGTAAACCTTTTTTCTTTTTCTAATATATGAGCTATATTAGCTTTTTTCACATATTTTAACATGTTCTCACTGCTATTCAAAATAATTTCTAATTTTCCTTTTAACTTTTCTTTGACCCTTGGGTTGTGGTTGTAGATTTGCTTATTTCCTCTTTCAGTTCTGCCAATTTTACTTTATACATTTGGAGGCTGTGTTAATTGCATATAAATTTTAGAACGCTATGTCTTCATGTTGAATTGTCCCTTTTATTGTTATGAAATTCTCTTCTTTTTCTTTTGCCTTGAAGTCTCCTTTATCTGATACTAATGTAGCAACATTGGCTTTCTTTTGATTAGGTTTGCATTGTATATCTTTCTTTCATTCTTTTATTTTCACATTTTTGTGGACTTATATTTAAGTTCTGTCTCATACGCAGCATGTAGATTTTTGTTTAATCTAACCTGACAATATATGCCTTTTAATTTGATTTTTTAAAACCATTTGTATTTACTGTAATTGCTGATATAGGTTTTATGTTTACCCTCTTACTTATTTTTTATTACATCTGTTTTTTTGTTCCTTATTTCTTTTTCTTGTCTTCTTTTGGATTAGTCAAGTATGTATTTTGTAAATATATTATATGTTATAGACAGCACAAGACATTAATATTGTTGCTATTTTAAACAGTTAATATTTATTTTTATATTAATAGTTGTTACTAGAATTCTTCTGATAAAAGTTTGGGTCTGAGTAGGGCCAGAATTACTCTGCAGCTGTCAAAGGAAAGACTTCACTTAATGCTTGATGAAGGGGGACATGAAAGAGGAAGAGAGGGAGAGTGAAGGTGGAGCAGGAGCTAGTGAGATGGCAGAAGGCCAAGAACTCTCTAATGATCCCTTCTCAAAACTCCTCATTGCCAAATCTTTTGTAAGTACTACAGAAATTTTGAAGTGCTTGCCAAGTATATATTTTTTGTAGAATAATTTATTCATATATTTAACCATTTTTTCATTCATTTGTAAAACATCAACTGAGCATGTATCCAGGCACTGAGCTAATTGCCTAGTATAGATGATGAAAATAACATAGACACAGTTCCTGGCTTCAAGGAACTCATAGTCTAGCAGGGGAAACATATCTGTAAATAGATATGAAGAAGTTCTCATTTTGTTCAGAAATATGATTTGATAATTTAATTAGATCACCCACATCTCAAAAATCTCCAAGAGATTTCCATTAGACTTGGGGAAAAAAACTAAATATTTACATGATCAGCCACTACCAGTATTTTTCTTCATCTTTTATGGCCACTGCCTCACTTACCTTTTTTTCCAGGACACACAAAATTCATTGCTACTTTAGAGTTTTTGCCTTTATAGTTTTTTTCGGTTTACAACACTCATCTCAAGCTTACCGCAAGGCTGATTCCTTCACATCTTCAACTCTCAGCTCAAATATCACCTCCATAGTCAGTCTATGCCTGACCACTCTACCCTAAGTCATCACTGTCCATCCCACCAAGTAAATTTCACACCACCACCACCTGAAATCATCTTGTTTATTAATTTGGTTTGTGTCCCCTGTACTAGGATGTAAGCTTCATAACAGTAGAGATCTTGTCTACTTTTCTTCATCTCTGTATCCCAATTACCTTGCATATAGTGAGGGCTCAATAATAAATTGTTGAATACGTGGGGGCTTGGAATAGGATATGACCCCCCCCCCACGCCCATACTCTACTCTCCCTCCCTTGCATTTCCTTCATTCCAAGGCCTTGATGGTAGTTGGTGATAGGATTCTGGGGGAAATTGCTTTGCATAGACTGTGTGAAGAATTTGAGGAATTATTTTACTTATAACAGAGAGGGAAAGTGGTAAAAGTTGGAGTAAAGAACATAGTAGAAGGCAGAGTGCTACCCTACTTGACCCATTTTGATGCCCTTCCCCCAAATTATGAGACTGATGAATACCTGGTATTGATTGCAGAAATCAAAGAAGGTGTTGAGTTCCATCTCAAAGTGGTATAATGATGGACAAAAGCAATAATAGAGGAAGCTGAAGTTTGAGAGATAGAACAGAGCAGGAGATATAAATCCTTGGGAATTAGCAGAAATACTGCGGGAGTACTGTAACCATGGTCCCATTTAGAGCCAGTTCAAACAGACCCAATCTCTTATCAACAAAGTGATTAAGGATTGTCTTTCAGAAAAATTGCAAAGTCACGTAGCCAGGGCATATGCCAAAGAAGAAATCATGACCTGAAAAGAACTTGGAACCAAAGATTCTTCTTCCACAGAACCCAAGGACTCGGACGTGACCTGAACTTGAAAGTCGGACTCTTATCAGAAGTAAGGGGTCCCTCATTCAGGAAGATGAGGTGTTAAAATTCCTTCCCCACCACATCAAAAATGTTTAGAACCCTATCATAAAAGTTTAGAACTTCATCATAAATGTTTAGAACCCTGTCATAAATGTTTAAAACTTTACCCTAAAATCTTGAAGCCCACCAGTCAAAACCTGTCCCACCAGCATTTCCATGTGCCAGCCTGTTCTCTGTAACCTCTTAAATTTTGCCCCAAATCCTGAAATGGGGAGACAGATTTGAGGGTACATGCCCCTTTTTCTCCCTGCAGATCAATCTTGAAGAAAAGCTGATGTCTTTTCCCAAAGACTGATACCACAATTAATTGGCTTTTTTTATGTGCGTCAGCCAGAGAACCCCAATTTTGTGTGGTAACAGTACTTCCTGAGGCCATGGAAATGGGGAGTTCAAAGCAATTTTGTGTAGCTCTCATGGGGTAGGGAGATGATTAAAATATTTCATACATAAAGAATTATGCCATAATAGAGATATGTAAAAGTGTGGAAGAAATGATTTAGAAATGATTAAGACTGTCCACTGGACGTGGGAAGGGGGTTTTTCTGTAAAGTCTTTTCATCCTGTAGATAATGACTAAGATAAATCTTGAAGAATCAGGTAGACAAAGTATTTGTGAGTGAATAGTGTTTCCAGAAGAGAAAGCAATATGTATAAAAGCATAGTGGTGTGAATCAGTCTTCATTAAAAAAAATTTGTTCAACTAACATTTACTGAGTGCCCACTAAACCCCAGGCTCTGGACCAATCAGGGAACTGCGGCGGTTCAGACTGGCTTGCAGGGAGATAGCAGAAGCAGGTAGAAGTTCAGAGCATAGGCTCTGGTGTCAAACAGATGAGTTCAAATCTTGGCTCCATTACTTCTGAGTTGTGCAAACTTGGGCAAGTTATTCAGCCTCTTTGTGCCTTGGTTTCCTCATCCATCAACACTTGCTGTGAGTATACATGAGAAAATGTATATGGAGCACTTTGCCCAGTGTTCTGTATGAGATCACATGTCAGCCACCAGTACTTCTTCCATGTTGTTAATTTGGTATAAATAAGTACCTGTTACTTGTATGGATGTACAAGATAAACTTTTTGTAACCATTGACACAGGTCTTTTTGTGACTCATTGTGGGGAAAGCAAGAAGCCTTTCCAAACTCCTCTCCTGGGAGCAGAGGTGCGGAATCTTGATCTCATTCCATTGGTTATGAAGAGTTTTCACACAGAGACAGCATACATTTGCTTCTCTCCTGGGGAATGGGGAGAGTTGCTGGGTGGATACATCTGCATCATAGCTTTTCTGGGTAAACTGGCCACTCCCTACTGATTTGTTATCATGCTAAATGTGCCTCCTCCCTTCCTTTCTGGAGCTTTGCAGCTGTTCCTGGAAGGAGACCCAGTTGAAAGGGATTGTTATGGACCTGGAACAGCTGGGATCTTTAATGATCTGTCAGCAGCTCACAGCAAAGTTCCAACACCCTGAGGTAATGATAGGGATGGGGGAAGACTGGGAGGAGGAGCTGAATATGCAATAAACTGAAAGTCCCTTGGAAATCTGGTGACAGCTATTGAGAGGCTAGCAGGCTGGAGAAGGACACAGGGAAGGCCTGAGGTTCCTCTCTAGGGATGACTTGAGGGCAAATAAATGAGATCCTGTGAGACACTTCCAGTATGGGCAGTGGGGGAGACATCCTGGGGCCAGGAAATTACAGGCTCGTAATTAGCTGGTCAGAGCAATCAATAGTCATGTCGATTGTCATTTGCTTGCAAATTGCACACCTGGTGTCCCTCAGAAAATCTTGGCCACAAGACTTAGATTGCTGCTTCTGAAGGTTATGAACAGTAATTACTCTGTGTCCCGTCACCCATCACAGAATCTGCCCCAAGTTGCTTGGTCTCTGGATTCCAAAACAGGGTACAAAGGACCAGCAAGTTAGTAGGGAGAGGCTGGAGGCAGAGTGGCCCTTCCTCTTGCATTGTCTGATGGCTCCATTTGTTTGGTTTTCAGGAAGACTAATAATGAGCTAAGAGATCCAAGGCCTTGGGGTTTAGTCTCTGAGGGAGGGGTTGTTATTTTTAACTTTTTTCCCTAACCAGAGATTACCGCCCTGCGTTTTTCAGGCCTTGTTTTATTGGTTGCAAGTGACAAAAACCCAACCAAAATTAATAAATGAGAAAGTATTTGTGTCAGTGGAAAGTTAAGTCAAAAGGGATCTTGTCTATTGTTAAATTCAGAAGATGACAAGCTATGGCCATTGTTCGATGCAGAGGCTCACAATGTCTTCAGGACTCAGTATTTCTCTATTGTCACCTCGTAGTTTTATAGTTTTCTGTGTTGTTCATTGTGTGAGGTTTCCCCCAGAAGGTGGCAGAGAAAGCCAGTATTGGCTCCAAGCCTTTATTCCATTAGCTCTACAAGCCCAACATAGAGAGGGAACCTCTTTCCCAGAAGATTCAGTATAAGAAGGATTCTGGATGCTGAGGACTCTCATCAGCTGAATTGCATCGTGTCCGTCTAGGAATCAATCACAATGCCTCTTATTAGCAAAGCCTGAGTCACTGCTGAGTCTATCCTTGACAGGGGTAATAGGGTCATTCCCATTTGAGCCGTGTGAATGAAAGTGGGAGTGTGGTGGTTCCCTAATGACATTTGGGGTGCAGTAAGCAGAATGTGAATGAATGAGGACTGGGGAGGTAAAAATTACAGATGCTCTACTCCATGCCTAAACTAGCTTTCAAATCTGTGCTGCTCTTTCAATCACGAGTCCTCACAGCAGAGGATAGAAAGTCTAGTTCAATTCAATTCAACAAACATTTACCAAGCACTTACTATGTGCCAAGATCCGTGGGAGGGCCTGGGAAAGCAAAAATGAATGAAACATCAACTCTGCTGTCAGAGATCTCACAGTTTGATGAGTAAGACTATGATAGTATGGATGAGGTTCTGTAGTGGTGGGATGGACAAAGTCCCATAACAACACAGAGAAGGGTGTACTGAACATTGATTGATGGGTGGCTGGGTGCTGAGAAGAACCCCTCAGTGGGTCTTCAAGACTTTGAGTCTGGAAGTTTGAGGAGGACTTTGTTGGAGGAACTAGAATCAGGGGAAGATTTCCAAGTAGAGGGGCTGGCATTTGCAAAGGTATAGAGATTTGTCATACAGTTAAACATGGATGAGAGAGGACAGGGACAGAACACTCGTTAGGTTGTGGCAAAAGGCCATATGAAGTAATAAATTCCTGAATTTGGGCAGAGGGGTGTGGTAGGCAGATTCTAAGATGACACCCAATTATCAATGCCCCTGTATAATCTCCTCATCTTTGAGCGTGAGTGGAACCTGTGAATATGATGACATATTACTTTGTGGTCAGGTTGTTATATGGCACAGTTGACTAGAAGAAAGAGAGATCTGGTGGGTCCGGCCTAATCACATGAGCCCTTTAAGAGCAGAAAGTTTTCTCCAGCTGGTAGCAAAAGAGGATGCCAGAGATTTGAGGATGGATGCTGTCACATGAAAAAGACCTGAGGGCAGCCTCTAACAGCTGACAGCAACCCCCAGCTGACAGCCAGCAAGGAAACAGGGACCTCAATCCTACAACCACAAAGAACTAGATTCTGCCTGCAGGCAGAAATGAAGTCCAAGGTAGACTCTTCCCCAGAGCCTTCAGATAATAGCTCAGCCTGTCTGACACCTTGATTTTGGCCTTGCAAGACCTTCAGCAGACAATCCAGTTGAGTCTGTCCAATTATCTGAAATACAGAACTGTGAGTTAATAAGTGGGTGTTGTTTGAAGCTAAGTCTGTGATAATTGTTCTGCATCAATAGAAAACTAATACAGGTGAGAACAATGACGAGTTCACCATTAGATTGTACCTATTTGATTTTAAGACTCTCACAGAGGTGTAAGCTCCACGGGGCTGGGATTGTGTCTGTTTTATTTACCAATGTATAGCCAGCACCTCTCACTCTGCCTGGTACTAGAAGACAGAAAATAAGAATCGGTTGAATGAATGGATACATGAATGATCAATTCTAACCACTATTAGATGACGGCCTCACTTTCCACATCCTCCAGATCCTAGTGAGCATATAGCCTGGCTGTGTGTGTGCCAACATGCCCCCAAGGCTGAATTCCCAAGATGACCCAGCTCACAGCAGCCAAGTGCCCATTTTTTCAGCTAACAAATTGTTTTGGGATATCAGTCCTACATACAGTGCTGTGCTAAGCTTTCCGCAGGAAGAACCCAGAAGCAAAAAGACCCGCCTTATTGGGGAGTCAAGATTATCAAACAGGATATAATTAGAGGAAGTGTATTGTGAGAAGAAAAACAAGGGATTTGTAATGAAAGGACCTGGGTTTGAGACCTGGCTCTGCCACTTACTAGCCATGTAACCCTAAGCTATTACATAATAGCTTTGAGCCTCAGTTTCCTCATCTTTCAGGGCACAATGGTAATATTGATTTTGCATTGCTGTTGTGACACTCACACACAATAATGCTTGGGAAAAGGAATTTGCAAACCCTAAAGTTATAAGTCATGTTAGGAAGAAAATGAGATCATAGGAGTATTAAAGATACCCTAGAAAGTGCTAGAGAGAAAGCGGAGGAAGAAGCTGACCCCAGGGAGTACTCAGGCAAGCCAAAGGACTTCAGGAAGTCTTGCAAAAAGTCTGGCTGAGGTTGAGATCTCAAAGATGTCATGGATGTGGTTTGGCAGAAGGAGGCAAGGGCATGGGAAGGGGTGGAGTGGCTCTGGGATAGATTTATATCCAGAATTCATTTTTTGAACCACTCAATGCACAACCTTGAAAGGCTTTTCTCCCACCAGAAAGGAACCGTGTTCAACAAGTGCTAGGAAATTTGGCAAACTAAGAACACAGAGACCTTGACATTTCCAGCTGGAGAGTCCTTACGTTATTCAAGGATTCTTATATTATTCTTATATTATTCAAGGATTCCATCTTTTCACAGTGGCTGGATCCAGTGCCTTTTAAAGATTTTGGAGAAAAACTCTGATCTCAATAAAAAAGCAAATTGCTTGATTAGATTAATTACCAAGTGCTTTCTTGACAGGGTGAGGAGGCCAATCAATAAGGTCAAATTGAATTTCTTTCCTGCCAGAAAGGAATGTCTAGAAGCAGAGTCCCCTTGTGTAGCATCACCAGGAACTTGCTCCAATTACCCCAGACTCCAGCTTTGAGGTAGTGAGGAGGCAAGGCAGCTTCCCAAGCCCTGGGATGCCCACTTACTTTCTGTCTGGTAAACTACTACTACACTTTGGCAGTGCAGGAGGGGCTGCAGCAAGGGGAGACACTGAAGAAATGCTTTAGGGTTACTGCCACTAACAGTGGCAGGAAGATGGTAAGAAGAAATCCAAGATGGTTTGGATCCCAGGCAAATGCTTTGTGGAAACTGAATCTAGGAGGAGGTATTAGCTATAGGTTGGTGATGGACATCTGTTGGTTTGTCTGTTTTATATCCTTTCCATCTTCTTCTGGTAATATAACCCTTCTCTTCTCTGGGCTTGGGTGGGGCTAACCCAGCTGGCCATCTCCTCTAGCCATGCGGATGGGCATGTGGCCTGGATATGTACAGCAAAATACCTAAACCTTTCGGCCATAGTGATTCAAGAATGGACATGTGTCCCAGGGTGGATCAATCAATCAAGACATTCCCTGATCCCCTTTTGATATAGATATTGGGAAACATGTTTTTTATTAGGCTGCTGGGGTTGCTAGACTAGGTCTTGGGCTGCTGGAAACCATCATGGAGAGACACCATAGAGAGACACATCTAAGACATGGAGAAAGAGACAGAGCCCTGATGGCTTATTTTGAACGACTGGGTCCTGCAATATCTGAAGTCACTCATTTGGCTTCCCTGCTATATGAGACTAAAATTCCTTTTTTGCATGTCAGTTTGTCAAGCCTCTATTGCTTACAATTGAAAATGTTTTAACTCATATAAGTACCAGACCCAAAGATCAAAAAGCTTTCCTACCTTGGCAATACCCACATTAGCTCATTAGTCTAGAGCCATCTAGGCATTAAGTACAAGGCATTATTCTAGATGTTAGCAGGCTACCAAGATTCATTTATCCATCCATCAATAAGCATTACTGAGGTACATGCATCAATCAGGTGCTGTGGATGTAGAGGTTATGATGACACATTTTTTTGCCTTTGAGGACGTCACAATTTAAGAAGATATATAAACAAATCATAAAGTCAAGTCCACAAATGTTTTGAGAGCTCTGATGGTGATGCTTCATGGTTAAAGATCACTTCCAAAATTGGATAAAGAAACAAAAATCTGATTAAAATGTCTAAAGTATGTTTCCTGCTGTTACTGAATTAGTTGTTAAGATAAAGAGGAAGGGCATTCAACAAAATGAAATGAAAACCTATGGGCTAGAAAACAGTGTGAGGTTGGGACCCAGTGATAGGTGGTATAGTCGGCTGTTATGGAGCTCAGACAAGGGAAAGATCCTGGAGAACTAGCATTCACCAGGGGGCGCGTCATGGGCAAGACGCTTTCAAGACTAGGATGGATTCTGACTGGTTGCCCATGATGCAGCTGAGGATTTCAAATCTGTGAGTAGGCAAGCAAGCAATAGGGTGGGCAGGCAGCACCAGCCAAACATATCAGCCTTGCTTGGTGATTGGGAGCCCTTCAAGGGAGGCTGAGAAAGTGCCTGAGGTGAGAATGTGTCATTAACAAGGCCTGGATATTTACAGATCTCTCAATACCTCTGTATTAGATCAGATTTACTTTCATCCACAATAACAAAGACATAAAATATTGGTGATTTAAACAAGACAGACGTTTACTTCTGTCTCAGATGACTGAACATAAGCATTCGGGGGCTCACGTGGTTTTCCAGGGTTCAGGAACTTAGGCTACAGTTATCTTGTTGTCTGCTTTCCAGAAGGTCAAGCCTTTGTCCACATTGTCCAAGATGGCTCACCACTATGTCTGAGTCTCATACAGGGAGTGGGAGAGAGAAAAGTGAGGACACACACCCTTCTCCTATAAAGGCAGGACCTAGAAGTACATTCATCACTACTGCTCATATTCCATTGGCTAGAATTCAGTCACATGGCCACAGCCAGCTACAAGAGGGGCTGGGAAATGTAGTTTTCTTCTGACTATCCATGTATTAAAACCCAGGGATTCTAGACTTGAGGAAAAGAGAAGCATAAATGTTAGGGCCAACCAGTCTCTGTTTCAACCTCCTTTTCCAGGAGGCTGTTGTAGGGTTAATGACCAAGAAACACAGGCACTGAGACTCTTAACGAGGGGTAATCCACTTCTTTCTTTCTTCCAGCCCCACCCATTAGCCTCCTAATGAAGTTGAGGGAAATGTAAGAAGAGAGAGAATATTTGTTGAGCACTGTCGCAGAAACATTCTGCAGCAGTTTAATCTTTACACCACCATTATGAAATAGGCATTGTTATCCCCATTTTATAAATAATGAACTGAGATTCAGAAACAGGAGATAGAGGTGGGGAACTAGCATTTTTGACTCGTTAAAAAGAACCAGGCAAGGGCCGGCATGGTGGCATAGAAGTTAAGTTCCCGTGTTCCACTTCTGTGGCCCGGGGTTCGAAGTTTCGGATCCTGGGCGTGGGCCGACGTACTGCTTGTCAAGCCATGCTGTGGCGGCATCCTATGTAAAGTAGAGAAAGATGGGCATGGGTGTTAGCCCAGGGCCAGTCTTCCTCAGCAAAAAAGGGGAGGATTGGCAATGGATGTTAGCTCAGGGCTAATCTTCCTCACAAAAAAGAAAAAGAACTTGATATTCATTAAACGTGCCAAACATTTAATGTTTGTTAACTCATTAAATCCTCCCAGTTCAGTCAGATACATAGTATTATTTCCTTTTACGTATAGGGAAACCAAAATTAGAAAGATAAGCCTGGAATTTGAATTCAGGTCTAACGCCAAAAGCAAAATTATTTCCATTGTACCAACATACTACTTTCCACCACTGTCAGCTACAACTTTTTTGGTGTGACTTGACTACTTTATTCACTCACTAATTAATTAATCCATCCATCACTTCAACAAAAGTTTTTTAAGCACCCAGCGTATGTCAGGCTCAAGTCCCTGACTTCTTAGCGCTCACATTCTAGTTGGGGAAATAAAACACTGAAACAAACAAACACTCGTATGCTTATTATGACTAAGACTGGTGTTACAAAGACAAGTATAATGCTTGGCATATAAATACTACTCAATAAGAATTGAATTAATTAAAGACATGAACCTCAGGGACCTCACAGTCTCTTAGCTCAGATTCAGAACAATGTGAATTTGGGAAAGGATGTTCTGAACACCATTGTCTTGGCTACAGCTGTAAACCGGAAGACAGTCTTTGGATGTGCTGGGTGTGGAAGAACTGTAGGAGCCAGGTCTGTCTTTTCAGTGTCTCATGTGGACATTCTCTTTTTCTAAGCTCCCTGTGAGTAGGATCTGATCTGAAAACCAAGGACATGCAGAACCCGGGTGGGAACCAGGACCTGAACTTGGAGCCATTGATGAGCAGGTAAATTCATTCCCTGGTCTGTAGGGGTTGCCTTTTTGTACTAAAAAAACCTGGTCAAGATTTCAGGGTGACTAAGGGCAACTTGAGAAGGAGAAAAACGACAAGAATTCCTTAAATTCATCTGTATCAAATCATCCTTGGGTTTGGTAATAACCATGAAGCGTTCCTGAATCAGATGAGCCCAACATGGGGGAAATGTTGCTAATTACATTCTGTTTATTACTCTTCAGTTTTTCCTCCACCTCCTAGCTCCCTCTGGGGTACTTCTGAACCACGTGTCTGAGACTTATCTATGCTGGAGCCAAGGGTAATGATGGCTTCGTGATGGAGATTTCTTAAAGGGAGATATGAATTTTAATGTCTGGATGGGTGCCCAGATGGAAAATAAGTATGAAAAGGAGGAGAGAGCATTGAAATAGAATACCTCTAGAATGGAAAATGAAGTGGGAGGGTGCATGGGAGTCTCATTATTCCAGGCACTTCTACGGGGCTGCTGGATTTCTGTGAGATGATCACCATCTCTATTCCTATTTGATGCTTGGGCCGTTGACAGCTGGCAAGAGAATCTCTGATTCTGAAAGAGGAAAAATGGAGGGTAATAGCAATTCTTGTTGAACTTGGGGCCATCTCTTAACCCGTCTCCTGATGGAATTGTGTTTTGAGTCAGGAGAATGGCTCAACATTATTTCTTTGCGGATGGAGAGTTTTAGCCACAATGTGAGTGCACACCTTCATAGTGGTATCAAGTTTGGAAGATCTATAGGGGGAGAGAAAAAGATTAAAATCAAGGAAGCAAAGCAATCAATCCAAATGTTTACATTCAAAATCAATGTTACCATTAACTTAGTCACCGCGGAAAATTTTACACTGATTCCTGTGAAGCTACCACTTAAAAAGCATTTTTGGAATTTCTTCCTCATTTTCTTTTTTCAAAATGCCTTTCAGCCATGATCTGTGCCCTTCAATAAAGTAATTCTCATTGCTTTCTAGTTATTTGTTTTAAAAATAAATTTGCATATTAGGAACGGTGGTGACAGAATTAGGGAAAAGAAATATAGTTGATATCTTAGCATGGGAAAAATAAATTGCACTGTTTTAAATTATAAAATGACCTATATTAATTGTAGGAAATGGTAATAAATACCAAGAAAAAAATAAGAATTTTCCTGTAATCCCAGCACTCAATGAAAAGCACTTGTAACATCTTTCAGGCTTTTTAATCCACACGTATGTTTAATGCATAAATAAGTTTAATGACTTGTTCTCTATCTCTCTGTTATCAGAAAGATAAATTGGAGCTTAAATATAAAGGGTGGAGTTGCCCAAGAAGAAAGCTGAAGTCTCCAAGAGAGGTTGAGAGGAGAGAATGGTGGCAGGTTCTCTAAGGGTCAGAGACCTGTGCCCCTCCCACCCTGCACCCTCAGAGTGGCAAAACCTCTGGTGGTGTATCCCTGGGGACAGAACACTGGACATAACTGTTTTGAGAACAGTGGTAAGAAAGCTTCTGTAGCCAAGCCTGTGATAAGCCTGTGCTGTGAAGTGCATCTCTTCCCACCTCCAGAACTACAGCCCTTGTCAACATCAAGGTGTAGTCTGAGGGGTTGTGGCAACAGAGGCACCTACTGTGGTCTAAAGGTAGATGCCTTGTCCATTTCTTGGTACCACATTAGCCCTGGGATAATAGGAAGATCCAAAGGAAGGGTATATGCGTGTGGGAGGGGGCAACAATTCCTGACACGGTTCTTCCTTTCAACCAGGCAGAACAAGACTCTAAGCCAGATTTCATCCAATTTAGAAAAATAAAGAAATGTGATAGTTCTTGCACCTATATGGAAAGAGCAAATTCATGCCTGATATAGATGTGTTTTAAAACACAGTAAGAATGGAATCACACTGTATAATGTATCACGATCATTCCCTGCTGTTAAATATTCTTTTGCAACATAATTTAAAATAGCTGCATAGTAACTCATTGTGTAGCCAAAGTACAATCTGTCCACTTTCCTATAGCTGGATATTTAGGTGGTTTCTACCACACCTATAAAAATTTCTGAGATAAACAATATCATTGCTATATATGTTTACTCACATTCCTTATTTCATTAAGATAATTTCCAAAAGAATTCCTGGGTCAAGGATTTTACAGAATTCTAAAATTCTTGAACTCTTGATCCATATTGATAAATTGTCCCACAGAAAGGGAGCATCAACTTACTTTTTACTAGTAAGACAAGAAATTGCCCATTTCCTGGCATTCTGTTTAATTCTGGGAAGTAATACTTTTCAAATGTTGGCAGCTGAATTGGTGAAGGATGGTATTGCCATCTTCTAACACCATTTTTTAAAATAAAAGGGCAATTACTTCTGTTAAACGTCCACCTTAGTTTCAGACTTTTGACTAATTTATAGATGTGATCCTCCTCAATAGATCAGCATCTGCTTTGCTGAGGACAGATCACAGAATGTGCTGTATGCCTTCTAGTAAGATGGCTCCAGCTGGATGCAAAGGAGTGGGGGGTCTGGGGCATGTCCCTGGCTTAGCAGCTACTTCCCAACCATGATTCTCCACTATAGAAGAGGAGGCATGCATCTTGGGGAGTGGGAGGTGGGCAGCTAGTCATCTTTGTGACAACTGCTTGCTAACTGTATGCACTTGGATGGGTTACTTCACCTCTTTAGGTCTCCATGTTGTCATCTATTGCATTAAAGAAGATAATCTTATTTACCTCACTGGGTTGTTGGAGGACTAAGTAGAACAGTTCATGTAACGCACTGAACACAGTGGTGGCACATAGTAAGATTTCAGGAAGGGTCAGTTGTTGTTATTAATATCTAAGTCTTTATTTTGGGATTCCTATGTTGGGATTTACCTTTTTAAAATTGCAGGCATTGTTGGTACTTCATTTATCTATATATATGTGAATGTCTCATTTTCTTCAGTAAAATTTGAGTTTTTTCAAGAAGTATATGATACAAAAATTTTGGTAGTTTGAAATAGAGAAAAGAGAAGAGGAAAATATATGCTAAAAGTGTGATTCTTTTTTGTATTCTTTCTAGTCTTTATTTGCATGTGTTCACATAGCTATAATCATCATGCATGTGTAATTTTATACCCTAATTTATGCATTTATGTTAACTTTATATTGATATTTGGTCTTTATATTTGCCATTCTGGGTGTCTCCATATTATTCTCTTGAGCGAATGTCCTGCAATGTATGTGATGATTTCTTTTTTATTATTGGACATTTGAGGGTATTTCTAATCTTTGGCTTTCATAAATACCCTGATTGTAAACATTGCCTTTCACATGGTGTTTTCCATATTTTTACTTATTTCTTAGGGTTTATGACCAGAAATGCATTGCCAAGTTGTATTTACCAACTGACAATGCCACCAACAAACTGAAAATACATTTTACTGCACTCCAAATAGCAAGGCTTTCTAGCTTTTTGTTCTACCTATTATGCAAACCTGCCAAAAGTAACCTTGTTGCCTTTTGATTAGTATTTCTTTCCTGACTTGTGATGAACAGTTTTCTCTTTTATTTGCTAGAGCTAGTTGTTTTTCCTCTTTTGTGATTTTTCAGAGCTATTATGAAACCTTCTTGAATAGAATTATCTTAAAACTAGTTTTCTCTGCACCACATAACACTATTACATTGTCACCAATGGTTACTTAGTACCTACCTCGTGCACAGATTTGCACTTGATTTGGGTATAATAGTGGGGGAGAGCTGGACTGGACAATAACATGCTGAAGAGTGGTAGAGAGACAGGGCTTGGTCAGTTGAGCAGCTGCAGCCTTAAAGTGGGACATAATGAAGCTGAACACCTTCTGGGTTATATATTGGCATTTGATTTATTCTTCTGTGAGTTGCCCATTTAAGTCATTTGTCCATTTTTCTATTTTTTTCTTGAATACTTATGGATGCTTTTTGAATATTTTGATTGCATTTTGGAATGTTTTGTCATGTGTAGGAGAGAGAGACAAAGATATCTATATATTTATTTCTCTGTTGGATTAGTTCGCTAGGCCTGTCGTAACAAAATAACACAGACTGGGGGGCTTAAACAACAGAAATTTATTTTCTCACAGTTCTGGAGGCTCAAAGTCCAAGAGGAAGGTGCCGGCCAGTTTGGTTTCCTGAGGCCTCTCCTTGGCTTGTAGATGGCCACTGCGAAATAATAGAAAATATGTATATTGGTCTCTGTCCCCGGTTGCTGGCACAGAGCTCCTAAAACTCATCATTTCCTAAGTGATAAGAGCACTAGGAGCATCTTTTGTTCTAAAATTTGTTCTTTGACCCTGGTTCCTGACTCAGAGCTCCTAAATGTCTTGGAATTTCCTGGGTAATGGGAGTGTCTTCTGTTCTAATGGGGTGGCTCTTGGTGAGCTCCTCGAAAGCTTCAGGATGGCGGGTGGTCACCAGAAAGGCCAAGCCATGACTAGAAGCTTGGAACTTTCGGTTCCACCTCCCATTCTCCAGGAAGGGGAGAGGGGCTGGAGATTGAGTTAATGATCTATCATGACTATGTGCTGAAGCCTCCATTAAAGTACAGAGTTCAGAGAGCTTTCAGGTTGGGGAACACATCTATGTATGGGGAGATGAAGCACCCCAATTCCATAGGGACAGAAGCTCCTGCACTTGGGACTTTTCCAGACCTCGCCCTACATATCTCTTCATCTTGTTGTTCATTTGTATCCTTTATCATATCCTTTATTAATTAATAAACTGGTAAATGTAAGTGCTTCCCTGAGTTCTGTGAGCTGTTGTAGCAAATGATTGAATCCAAAAAGGGGGTTGTAGGGAACTCCAGTTTGTAGCCAAGTAGGATAGAAGTTGTAGGTAATCTGGGGACCTTCTACTTGCAATCTGAAGTGGGGGGCAGTCTTTTGGGATAGTGCCTTTAATCTGTAAGATATGCTCTAACTCTGGTTAATGTCAGAATTAAATTGCAGTATACCCAGCTGGTGTCAGAGAATTGGTTGGTGTGGGAAAAAAACCCACACATCTGGGGTCAGAAGTATTATGAGTGAGTAAAGGAGAAACGCAGGGAGTTTTTCCTAGACAGCTGCTTCGCACGGTGTCTTCACATGGTGGTCCCTCTGTGCAAGTGTACCCTTGGTGTCTCTCTGTGTGTCCAATTTCCTCTTCTTATAAGGACACCAGTCATATTGGATTAGGGTCCACCTAATGACCTCATTTTAACCTAATCACCTCTTTTAAGGCCTTGTCTCAAAATATAGTCATATTCTTAGATACTGGGGGGTTAGGACTTCAGCATATGAATTTTGGGGGGACAAAATTCCACCCATAACATAGGCATATACCTATACACACTGATATGCATACATACAAAAATAAAAATCTTTTAAAATTTATTCACGATATCTTTCCACATAATACTTATCCACATTTTTATTTAGTTAAATCGGGTGTTGTTGTTGAGTTTACTGGAAACAGAGGCTGAAATGGAGATTTGTATACAAGTAATTTATTAGAGAAATACTCTCAGGAGAAAACTACAAGTGCAATGAGGGAATTAGGATGGTGAAGGGGAAGGAGCAAGGATGTAATTTTGAGTTAGTTCTAGACAAGCTTCAAGAAGGTGAGGAGAGGAGCTCACAGCAACTTTGGCTTAAATTGACAAGAGGCAATTCTCCAGAGAACCTTTTATAGCAGTACCTGCAGAAGCTGGACTGTGGCACTCTCTACAGAGAAAAGGTCCCAGGGGACCTTTACCAGGTACCAACAGCAGGTACAATATCACCTTTGCTTCTTTCTTCCTGAGACTTAGCCCATAGGTAGAAAAATGGTCTCCAACATTTTCTCCTAATATTTTTATGGTTTAAAGACGTCTACTTGGAATTTACTTTTCTATCTGGTGTGAGGTAGAGATATAATATGATCTTTTCCCAGTGGCTAATGACTTTTCTCAACACCAGTCACTTAAATAGATCATCAGGGCTTAAAAGGCCAGAATAAACAGGAAGTTGCTGTTTGGTGCTAGCCTGAGTATAGAAGTTGAGAGCACAGACTTTTGGCAAAGTTCTCATTCCCAACTCTCTGATTAGTTATCCTTGGTCTGAGATCAAGTGTTCATACCAGCTCTTCTCCCAGAATGAGCAGGAAATAGAGAGAAGTGATGAAACTTGGCAGTAAGGAAGGGAGTTTATATCCAGCCTCGATGTTCAGCTCAAGCAGGAAAGGCCTACCATCATGTCTGAGAAGGCTTCTTGTTAGTGGGGAGGGAAAGCCTGGTCCCTGACCTCTTGGAATTGAGACTGAGAAGATGGAAGAGTCAGCCTTTCTCATTGGCCCTTGTGCTCATAACAGCTTCTCTTCCTTTTCGGGAGCACCAGGGATTCCTGGTCTGAGTATTTCCAAATGGAATTCCAGACTCCCCTCCTCCTAGAGATGTTCTTCTCCCAGTGGTTGTCACTATTGCATTTTCTTCCTTAAGGAAAACACTTCTGCCTTGGCTAACAGTGCATTCTCTTCCCTGGTGAATGCTAAAAGACACATTCATCCATCTTTTCTGTAATGTCCAACTCCTCTGGCAAGTGACCTTCCTTCCTATCTCAGCAAAACCCTTCCAAGTCCTTAGTTGACCTCTTATTCCTTTTGTAGTAGGAAAATAGTTGTTCTATTATTTATCTTAACTTCTCATAAAATCTTCATTTCTTTCTCTACTTTGCTTTTCTTATCATTTTGGTGCACTCACTTCACCTCCAGTAAACTTCCTCTTCCTCCTCTGGAAGGGTACCTGATGTGTATATTTTTATAACTCCTGTGGCGTTTTCTTATCTCTGATTACTTCATGTTAAATTAGCTCAGTCTGGCTAGGGGCACTCTCACACATGATTGCTTTAGTGGTACAGTGACCTCGCTGGAAAGGTCTCTTAGAATTGCTGATGAACTATCTGAAAAATGCTGACTTTAGCTCAGTGTGTGACCATGTCAGGGACAGGAGTGGGACATATCCCTGACTTCAGACCTGTAATTTGCTTGCTCAGTTGAGTCTCTCAGAAGCTGATGTAGTAGAGAATAAGGCTTCCCAGATATAGTAAAGAAGGAAGTAAGGTTGCTTTCCATGGCAAATTACAGCATGAAATCATTAAGTAGGAATGGTCAGAGAGGTTGGTGAATTTCCAAGTTGAGTCTATGGTTCCTTTGAATTAGCCTGCAGATAACTTTGTGAAGGTCGTAGTCAAGGGACAAGAAAAAGTCAATGATCTTTGGGTCCAGCCCTGGGCCCTGAGTATCAGTGGAGCATATACTGGGCAGCAGGCATTCCTGAAGCTGCCTGTCATGTAGCTCCAGTAGGTTAGAAATGTTTGGAAGATGAGATCAATACAACCTATTTGACCCAGTCTCTAACCATTTAGATCTGTTTTATTTTCGTCCTTTCTTTCTCCCTCCCTCCATCTCTCTCTCTCTTTTTCTTTCATCCATCTTTATATAACAGTTCTGGGCTAACCCTGGGCCAAATTGTGAAGTGGGTTAATTTTTCTTGTGTCCATCAACCCCTCTTCAGTTGAGGCACGCAGCTTCTTCCCTCCATCCTCAATTGCTGAGGGCCATCATATTTGCTCTCTCCCTTCCTAAATTAGCCCCTCTCCTTCTCTCTAACCTTGTGTTGCTTCTCTTGACTCTCGCTACATACCCCTCCATGGTTCTATTCCCACAGAGCCCTGATGAGTGACTGCCTAGACTATCTGGTTAACCATTCACCTAAGGTGTTACAACATTGCAAACTTAACTCAGCATTGAGTTACTAATATGGGAATTTCCAGCATCAGGGGAGATGTTTGGAGAAGATTTTAGAGGATGCAAGCATTGGAGACAAGTTAAGGGGGTCAGTGGAGAGTATGCAAGTGGCTGCCTGCTTTCAAAATATAATTCTCTAAAAGTTAAAAAAAAGACTCTCATGCAAATACCATGAATTCATGCCAAAAATGTGTTTAGTTCATTAATAAGGAAACTAATAATATGACAAAGCTAATTCAAGGGAAAATAGAGGAACTAGGTATTTATAGACAATGAAAAAAGATTGTCAGAATAAGATTGCTAGGTTAGAAGTAGATTGTTAGATAAGATACAAAACTGCATAATATCCTAGAGAGCAATATTACTACTGGACAGAAGTCATTTGCATGTGTACTGGATAAAAATGTACAGGTCAACTTGTAAAAGTATCTGGGCTCTAATCAATAGCAAGGAAAAGGTCATACAGAAGTATATTGCCCTAGGTAATTAAATAATCTTTGGGTAGGCCTGTGAAACAGTGTTGTGGTATGACATTGAAAAGGACATACTTTCTTTTTTCCAAGTTTTGGATATCTGTATATATATGTGTGTACACACACACGTATATTTTATTTCAGTGCGTATGCATTTATGTGTGTATATATACTATATACACATATATTTATAAGTAATATATAGTATTATGTATAGTATATATATACATATATATTTATATGTGTAACACATATGTTTTTGTATATTTTATAACCTCCCTAACAACTTCTAGAGCAACAATACTACAGCAATAATACTACCGTGCTCTGGTACTGAGACTGCTTTAAGCGCTTTGAGGTGTAACCGGCATCAGAATTTTCCAAAGTCTGCCAGGATAATGACCTTTATCCCTTATCCTACGGGAGACTTTCTGTAAAGGGGTAGAGAGGTTCTTTTACTTCATGGGAAAGGAATCCTGTACCAACTTTCTGGATTCCTCAGGTTTCAGCATCCAGATTCTCCTTGGTCTCATTAGTCTTCATTATAAGGGTAGGACTTCCAAACCGTTCCTTTACCTGGATGGCTAAACTAGCAGAACTCCAAACCAGCATAGAATCAGTATTTCTCATCAGGAATCTGGTAGCCTGTTAAGATGGGGTAGCCAGTTTGAAAAGGGCGTGGGGAGGTACAAGCCTCCTTAACCAGAGGAAAGATCTCGCATGTGGAGCTGGTGGCAGAAAGGGCAGCACGTCAAACATTAGGATTCCTAGGCACGCTCTCTGCACAGAGAGCTCCGCTGTCGGCTACATTTGTGTCCTTTATGAAGAGCTGCTGCTGGCTCTCTTCTTGGGAAACTTATAAGTCTTGTGGCCCCCTTGATCCATTTATCCTGTATTTTCTCAGCTCAGGGTGTTATTTTTACCTCCCCACTGCATTTTCCCCTTTTCCATCCTGTTCTTCAATCCCATATTAGGTGTCAGGCTCAGTTTTCTTCAAGGTCTTTTATCCTCTGGCCTGGCTTCTGGCGCTCCTGCGACTTTTCCTCTTCATCCACCCTGTGCAGGTGGAGTGGGAGGAGAGTATCAAAGATGAGAATGAGACATAACAGAAAGTATTGGAAGTACGGTCCAAGCAGGAGACTGTTACGGGTGAACCATGACCCTCAAAATTCATATGTTGGAGTCCTAATTCCCAGTACTTCAGAATGGGACCTTATGTGGAAATCGAGTCATTGTAGATGTGATTACTTAAGATGAGGTCATTAGTGTGGACTCTTATATAACTGATGTCCTTATAAAAAAGGGAAATTTGGACACACAGTCAGACGTGCACACAGAGAACTCCATGTGAAGATGAAGGCAGAGGTTGGGGCGATGCTTCTACAAGCTCAGGAGCACTAACGATTGCCAGTAAACCACCAGAAGCAAGGGGAGAGGCACAGAGCAGATTCTTCCTCATGTCTCAGAAGGAACCAACACTGCCCACACCTTGATCTTGTACTTCTCACCCCCAGAACTGTGAGACAATAAATTTCTATTGTTGAAGTGTGTCCTTTGTTACGGCAGCCCTAGGAATCTAATACAGGGCTCCTGCTTCCTCTCCTGTTTGTCCCTCATGCACTAGAGCAGTTTTCTCCAGAGCGTGTTTCTTGGAGGTGGAAGCTTCTCTGGAGCTGCCTTGGGGGCCAGAGGAGGCCAAGCCGATGGGCCTACAGGCTCCCCTTTCAACAGAGCAGCCCTGTATTTTGTGTTTTTGTACCTTAGGCGTCCATGTAAAATTTCATTTGCAAAAACAATTCATCTGCCAAAAAAGTTAGAAATCTTTGCAGCTACCCTAACAATGGGGACTCCTTTCCAACATTCTGTGAACCTTCAGAATGTTCTTGTTCTAAGTGTTTTCTTAGTCTGTGTTGGGTTATGATAAGTTCGCTCTCATGATCAACTGTTTTCAAGGCTGGACAATGGGCCTGCTTCTGGAAATGTGGAGTCAGGAAAGGGGAAGTATCCAGGCACTGAAATAACCAGCTTGTTTTCCCATGCTCCAGAAGGCCAGGTTTCCACCAAGCCCTTCCCAGAGAGCAGGGTCTGGGAGCAGCATGGCCAGGTGGGGGTGAGTCCACGTGGCAAGAGTGAAAATGGTGAGGAGCTTCACTACTGAGTTGAGTCTTCCTACCCCATGTTGGTTTCTTAGCTGGCCTAGGTCCCTGTTTAACGCCTCTGGTCCAGGTCATGCTTACCACCCTTGCTATCACCTGTGGATACTGCTTTCCTCCCTCCGGAAGCAAGGGCTCGTTGCTTCAAGTGGTGAGAGATTGGGCCACCTCCACTGTGGGCTGCTATGGACTTTGAAGCATACTTCTAACCTTCTTGCCGGCCTCCTGGAGATCTTAACTCTTCTTGTTGCCTCCATGCTCCAACTACTCTTCATTACCCACTCATGGGACATCTTATGAGGTCTCAAAGTTCAAAGACACTTTTGTTACTACACCCATGATTGTGGGAGCAGACAGTAAAGAGCTAAGAAGTAGAGCAGTCTCAGTAATGAGAGAGAAATTAGCACTTGTGCCATGCATGGTTCTAAGTGCTCTTGAGACAACCCTATTAGGTAGGTACTATTAGCCTCATCTAACAGATGAGGAAATTGAGGCTCGGAGAGGTAAAGTAAGTAGCCTAATGTTGTATGGTCAACAAATGGCAGAGCAGGAATCCAGCCCAGGCAGCCTGGCTCCAGAGCCCTGCTTGGAAGCACCATGTTACACCACCCTTAATGGGTATTCACAGTAGAAGGTCTAAAGTACAGGCCCCGGAGAATGTATGTTTGAGTGTGTTTCTGAGATCTAAGAAAAAGCATTGAAAACAGTGGGGAAGGTGCAGGTTAATAGTAATTCACAAATTAACAGGGATGTTGCCTATTACGCAAAGAGCATAATAAGGACAATAGAAAATACTGAACTAAATTGCCATTGTGAAATTTTTTACCAAACACAAACAAGTGGCAGATTATTACAGCTTCCCCTTGGGCCTTAGGCTAACCTAAAGGAAATGTTAACTATCAAAAGGGACCTCTGTCTCAGCCACAGTAAGGTGGCTCTACATCTCTAAAGAAGGTGATAAATATCCAATATGTTTTATTGTCATTTCCATGTCTAATTTCCCTAGGAAGGTAGGAGTCTTTGCCAAGAATTTCCTAGAGATGAATGTAAACAAGGAATTATTTCCTCTACATAGTGCATATTTTTAATATCATGCTGGTTATGTGGCCCTTCCCCTCCAGGTTGTGGGATTGAACTACTTTGCTTGAATGATACTCCTTGCCACTGCGCAGGGTTAGCTGTCCCAACCTCCTCTGGGGACGGGTTTTCAGTGTGATTTCCATGACAGGGTCCAGGCTTGACCTACATACTGGGAGCCCAGGTCACACTTGATTGATGGCTGCAGAGGCCTGGCTAATTGGCGTGTGGGTCCTTCCTGCCTCCCTGCCACAACCAGGCCATAGCTTAGGCTTTATTGAATGCCATTCTTTGCTTGTCCCTGTGCTGGTGGAAAGTGCAATTTCCAGCTTCGACATGTGGTGCTAGAGCTCCAGTCCAACCAGGCTATGAGCCGGTGAGATAATTGGAGCCCAAGCCTCTGTTGGACTCCCATTGCTGGGCTGACCGGGAGGTTAAAAGACACAACTGCTAATAGGCACTGACAGCAGTGGTGTCTCCCTGGAGGCCCGAGGGGCTTGCACAAGAAATCAATGTGTCAGAGATTATCCTGCTTCTACCATTGTCCCTTTTCGCCAGGACTAGATAATGGGAGGGATGTCCCCAGAGTACACTACTAATTTTATAGTGAGAATTGGAGGTGAGACCAGGGGAGGCAATAGCCCCACTTTCAAAGTGCCTTCTGCTGTGGACTTTTGATTAGAGGACTGCTGAGCAGCCTGTTCTTCAGACAGGAGATCTTCAAAAAAAATCCTACGTGGAAATTCAATATATAAAACAGAGAGGAGCAAATGTAGCAGGAGCCGTTGGTGCCTAGCTCCATGTTGCCTCGGCCCAGCTTAAGTTCACCAGCCGAGGAGGGCAGTTTGTGTACATGCTTCTCTGCCCACGAGTTTTCTTCTGCAGCCTCTACAGAGGCTCACCCAGCTCGCCTGTGGGGTCGCGTGGAACTGAGGGGTTTGTGACACTCGGGGGCTACCCTCAGCCAATGAAGTTCCAGACATGGTGGAAAAATATTCTTTTCCTGTCGCTCAGTGGGAAATATTTGAAGTGAGTTCTACACAAATCTTCCCAGGATCTCTAACAGATTGTGCCCCTGTTGTCCTCAGAGACAATCTGCTCATTAGTACACCCTTTGTGGCACTTTCTTCCGTCCCAGTTTCACTATCCGCACCTGTGCTTCCTGGGCTCATCTTTCAATATATACCTGTGCCTTAATCCTTTCCTCAAAGTCTGCATCTGGGGGCATCAAATGAAGACAGCAGAGCAGCTTTGGTGTAGAAGGTGAGGGGCCCAGAGCTAGACGACTTGGCTTTCTCCCTCCCACTGCCCCTGGCTCCACCCTTTTCATGCAGTTGGTCCTGAAACTCTTCTGGAGCTCCAGGTATGTTATCCGAGTGCCGTCTATCCCTTTTCCAAATGGAAAATCCCCAAGGCTGGATTTATATATTCCCCCAAGTCCTTCTGTTTTTCTTGCTTTCCTTATCTTTGAAAATGGCCCCACCATTCCTTCAGTTCCCCAGGGCCAGAAACCTGAGGATGGTCTTGTTCTACACGTGGTCCATCAACTAATCTCCCTTTGCTCCCCACATGCAGTTAGCTGTATGTCCCCAATTCTACCATCTAAATAGCTCCTGAACACATCCCGTCCTAGCTATCTCCACTACCATGCTTGCTTCAGACCTCCGATGTGCTAGGGTGGGGTGATTGCTTGAAGTTCTCTGTGGTAGATGCTATGAGTGCCACACCCGGAGCCCCTTTACAGCTGCTAAACCTATTCTCCCAGGTGCAGTGAGTGCTGCAGCTGACAGTTCATACCTGCAGACTTCTGCAGAGAACTACCTTTGGCTTACAATCCATCTAACCTAGGGAGGTTGCGCCCCCTTACTCCCTAGGAGGATCCAGTGACTGACTGACGCAGGGTACAAATGATGCCTCGCCCCTTGCCTTGAGGCAGGACAATTTTGTGATGCAATTTAGATTCCAGCACATTCTGTGGATGAAGTCAAGGACAGACTTTATCTGGGACCATATCTTTGCTATGTTTGTCTCTTTAATTATCCTTTTTCCCACACTCTCTTATCTATTTTTCCTAGAGAGCAGTCCCTCAGTGAATCTTGTGCACTAAAATCTGTCTCAGGCTCTGCCTCTGGGTGGCCCAGCCTAAGATCTTCATGAACTAGGCTGCAGGGACCCTTTATAAAACTCTTTCCACTAGGATCAAACACTTGGGATATTCTTACAGGCAGTGTCATCCATTGTTGCTTCAAAACTTGTTCTTTGGAGTGAGTTTCCTTTTTGCTGCCTCTTTCCTCAATTTTCTACTTCTCCACATCCCTTTGATCAATAGCCCTGTGGGACCATAAAATTTTGTTGTAAACTTTGTTAAGAATCTTTGCATCTATTTTCAAGATATCGATATTGATCTGGAGTTTTCTTTTCTTGAAATATCTTTGTCTGATTTTGGTATCAGAATAATGCTGCCCTCATGTAATGAGTTGTTAAGCAACGTAGAATTGGTTTAAATTCTTCCTTAAATATTTGGTAGAATTCACCAATAAGGCCGTTTGGGCCTGGCATTTCCTTTCTTTCACTTTTCTTCTTTCATTCTTTTCCCCCTCATAGCCCATGAACAAGTCCTGCCCACTCTCCACTCTGTCTAGCTTAGGCTTAGGGCATAGGATTTTATTAGCTTCTGGACTACAGGGGATATTGCTTGTCCCTCTCCCAGAGGGACAGGGACATTTGCTGTCCACTCCCATAGTGCTTTATACATGAGTTCCACTCAAATAAGTGTGCTGTTTTCAGTGCTCCATAAAGCAAATTATGATAAGCATATAGAACTTTCTGCTTTGGATTCCCATGACCCCTCACTGTTGCTGTTCTGAGGCTTCCACAGCCAGGCATGGAGGTGACAGTAGAGTACTCTGCCCAAGCCTGAGTTGTACCCCCCAGCTCTTGGCACTCTGTGTACAGCCACAGCTCATATGGGTTTGAGATCTGGGCCCAAGAAATCAAGGGCTACCAGCACCCCTGCTTGGTAGAAAAACTCAGCAGAGAACATACCACCCCATCCCTCTCCAGGATCAGGAGACACTGAACTCTAGTTCTCAGTTTGCGTTTCATTCTTGGTCTTGGTGGAGAAGGCAGTGAGGTGGTGATGGTTCTGCATTAGCTGTTTGAAGACCCTCTGGGATTTTTGGAAGAAATGAGAAACATTTGGGTCCCTCTCTATAAGAGATGGCCAAAAATACCAACCACCAGCTCTAGAGGAAGGAAGAATCAGTGTAGCGTGGAAAATTTATCTTCTCTAAACATCAATTT
Source organism: Tapirus indicus (assembly GCA_031878705.1). Lineage (NCBI taxonomy): Eukaryota > Metazoa > Chordata > Mammalia > Perissodactyla > Tapiridae > Tapirus > Tapirus indicus. The sequence goes on from CM062935.1 coordinate 22,786,556, forward strand.
ACTCATCTAAAAATGAGGGAAATAATAACTCTGCCCATGCTGCTTCCTCCCAAGCAAGGGCATAAATGCCCCCCTAATCCCTCTAGTAGAATTAAAAACAGATGTATGAAGTCCCAGGGGCTCTGGAACTAAAGTACCATGCAGAAGTCAACCTCGACAGGGCACAAGCCTTTACTACTTTGGGGTTCCTAAAGGAGCCTTATTCCTGCCTGCTCCCGTGTGGCCATGTGCAGCTTCCCACAACCATGGGGAGAGATTAGACATCTTGGAATCTGACCAGATTTCCTCTTGATGCCAGAGTGGGGAAGGAAGAGTTTCCTTTACTTTGGTCTAGAACCTACCACTGAAGTATCAATATTTCCTTCCCATGGTGAAATACTTCCTAGAACGGTCCACAGTGTCAATATCCATTCCCTTCTGAAGAAATACTACCTTCTCCCATAGCGGTATGGTATAGGCCTATGGTCAGACAAGATGTCTTACTATTGTGTACCAACATTGGTACAATTCTTACAGTGTGAGTTTGCAGTCTTACTCATGGCTCTCTTTCTACATAAATGTAAAGCACTTAGTTCAGTGCCAACTAATATCATCTTTGGTAAATTGTAGACATCATTACTGGTTGTTTTTGTTGTGATGAAGATGATGATGATGATTCCTAAACAGCATCCTGGTTTTAGCTACTATCTACTTGGCTTTTCCATTTCTATCTTTTCTCGCTTCCCAGCATCCAGCCCACCTCTGAATTTCAGAATTCTGCCAGGCCTTTGATAGCCATGCTATAATGCTCTGGGACTTATTTTCCACATTTATAACACTCCATAAACTGAGAGTGTTAAAATATATACATTTCAAAGTCCCTTGGTGTGCTAGCATTCTGTATTTCCAAGATTGATTTGCATGCCCCTTAAATTTTTGCCTATTTAAAGAGGGGGATTTTCCATTCCCACTTGGTGACTGAGAGTGTTGTTATTCTCTTCATTGATAAAATAGGCTTTGCAGACACACAACAAGTATATAAACATCAAACAAATATACATTTCTAATGAATTATTTACACTGTGTATAAGCATTAGTGCAAGTGGTTTTGTTGAAATGGAAGTACAAGTCAAAACTCAGTGCTAGATGAAGGGAGGGGAATCTTTCTTTGCTTCCAGTTAGTTGGAAGAAAAGATTGCTGGAAAGAGTGGAGGTTTTCAGAACTTTCGTATGAAGGGAGGAGAGGAGGCCTGAAGGCATTTTGGCAAAGAGAAAATCTTTGGCAAAGAGAAAATCTTCCAGTTGTAGGATGTAGAACAAGAGAAAAATTAAGATGAGGGAAAGAGAAGTTGTGAATTTATTTGGCTGGGTGTGCTCTGGGTATGCCCTGAGCAAAGCAAAAGGCAGCAACCTCCCCTGTTGTAGGCCGTGTTGAATTTCTTTGGTGTCCAAGGGCATTATGTACTTCATAAAGGAAGTGATCAGAAAATATGAAGGAAATAATAACAATGAACATAGGTGTAGCCAATATTTACTGAGTGCTTACCATATGCTGGGTCTTAGGCTAAGTACCTTACATGCGAGACCTTGTTTAATCATCCCAACATGCGGATGCAAAAGGTAACGTTATGATTTCCCCTTGATGCATGAAGAAACTGAAGCGTATTGTTGCTAGCAATTTTCCCAAGGCCATGCAACTATTAAATGTTGGACTGGAATTGAAATTAAGGTTTGTCTAAATCCAAAGTACTATACTGATTTTGATGCACTAACATAAATACTTAAATAAATAACATACATATCTAGAACTTAACCCTGAGGATATTAACTGAGCTCTCTGGTTGGGGTGACCTTAGTTCATAACCTTGACACTTTCTCTTTGCTGAACGTGAACTATTTAAACCCTCAAGACTTTCTAAAGATTCAAACCATTTTCTCAGAAATTGTTTCCCTTCCTTGCTGAGAATAATAATTGGGATGACTTCATCACTGGTAGCTACACCTTTTGAATTACATGAGTATAGAGAAATGTTGATGCGGTTTTCAGAAGAGGAAAGGTTATCTACTTTTTAAATATTTTTCCTTCCCTCCCTTCCTTCCTTCCTCTTTCTTTCTATGCCAATCTGAATAAAGTCTGCCATTTGCCTTTCACGTTCCAAAAGAAAGTCTTGCCTTTCAGAAGAAATAACACTTGCAAAGTTTTACCCTGAAATGCTATTAGAAGTGCAATATTAAGCAAATTTGGCACCATTTCTTGTGAAATAATTATTGGTAATTGAGGATTTTTTTAATGTGTTGGACATTGTGCTTAGCATATACATTATCTCATGACAAGTCAGCACCACGATGTTATTATCTCCAGTTTGACAAAGAATAAACCAAGGTTGTTAGAGGATAAGTCATTTGCCCAAGGTCATGCAGCTGGTAAGTGGTGGAGGCAAGATTAAACCTCAGCTGCCTGATTCCAAAGACTGTACACTGAATCATAACACCATACAGCAGGTCACCAGAGGAAAACGCAGTCCTGCCAAATCCATAGGAGACATAGATAATGATTAACTATAAGACATGTGGCTGTCTCTTTGTTTCATCCATCCATCCATCCATCCATCCATCCATCCATCCATCCATCCATCCATCCATCTAAAAGGTATCTATTGTACGAACAACTTATCGACTTTCTAAACAAGCAGGAAAACCAACTGCTTGGAGTTTTATACCCCCTTAATGTTCTGTGATGTTTCTAAAAAGCATAGAGCTAGAGGAAGCATGTGCTGAAAGAGAAAAATCTAGAGCCTTGTTTCGCCAAATAATTAAGATAGTACGGTCATAAATAGGCAAAAGATTAAGGGGCTCGACAGGGCGTTAAAGGTGGGGTCAGAATGATGCATCTCTTATTCTCTGATTCTTGGCACTTTCCTTTAATGGGGACAGGAAACAGAGTAAGTCACTCAGTTTGTCCCACTTTCTTCCCGCTGTAGCAGGCTCAGCAGATTTCCCCTCGCAAACTCTTGCTTCTGTGGACTCCTTCTACCTGGAATATATTCAACAACATTCCATATCTACTCTGTGCCAGGCACTGAGTAATACAGAGTCCTTCTCTTAAGTAGAGCTCAGTAAATGACAATTTTCTCATGTTTTACAGTCCAGTGCTTTCCAAATGCTGGTCTGACAACTGGATTAATCAGAATCACCCAGGGAGCTTTATAGCCATTGCTTTCTTTTTTGAGAATCAGTAGAGCAAAGTGATTAAAGGCAGACTCTGAAGCCTGACAGCCTGGGTTCAAATCCTGGCAGTACCTGGCCTTAGTCATGTCACTAACCTCTCTCGGTTTCAGTATCCTCATCATAAAGGATTATAATAACAGTTCCTAATTCATATGTTTATGATGAGGATTTAGAGAGTTAATATTATACACAAAACACTTAGAAGAAGTGTCTGTCACATAGTAAGTGCTATAGATTATCAGCTATTATCATTATTAAAAGAATAAATTATGAAACTGTACTCAGATGCATTGGATGAGAATTTTTGGATTTGGGGCCCAGGATACTTAATCTGCTTCTGGGTCTTGTTTTAGACCCACTGATGCACAGGATATAGAGTGTCCGGGAAATATTCTAAAATGTGATCTGTGTCCTAGGTCTCTTTGTCTCTTTATTTTTAACCAATTGCTTTTACTCCTTTTACTCCATCTTTTTCTTGTCTGAATTCTATTGAGTCCCCCTCTTAAGGGGGACTTAAGGGATGTGATGTTGACCAGGAACTACTACAAAGAAACTAGCGGCCAATTAAGTCTTTCCCCTACATGTGTTTCATCTTCTCTGGTTGTTATTCGCACAGTTTGGTTGGCCCTGTGAGATTATAAATGCCTTGGTATAGACCCACACATATGAGGTTGCACAGAGCTCAATAAATATCAAGTTCAGTAATGATCCAGACAGATGTTTCAAGCAGGTATTCTGATTATACCTGCCACAATCATTTACAAGGGCTCCATTCAACTGATGGGAGTACTTTTCTTGATATCAGCCATATTAAATAAGTAATTATTCTATATTTATAAATCTTAAAAATATAAAACCAATGGAAAAAATCACATAGTGAATAAAATATCATGTACTTTGGTTTACTTGTCTCTTATATATCAGAGACTCACTGTGATGTTAACTGCACAGCCTAAGTAAGACTAACAGAATCAGAAGAGAATCCTAAGAAAAGCAAGCAGAGTGATTGGACATGCTTGCAGATAAATATATGCCCAGTGACTCCAGGGTGAATGACAATAACTTAGAAGATACAAATTGTTGTCCTGGTCAACAGTGATCCTCCTAAGGTGCGGTTGTTCCTTTCCTGCTCCAACCATTAAGTCTACAAGGGGCTGCCAGTCTGGTTTGTCCAAGGTGTGGGCACAGGACAAGGTGTTGGGTGTATTAGTCCATTCAGGCTGCTACAACAAAGTACCATAGATTGGGTGGCTTATAAACGACAGAATTTATTTCTCATGGTTCTGGAGGCTGGAAGTCCAAGATTAGGGTACCATGTGTCTGGGTTCTGATGAGACCTCTCTGCCAGGTTGCAGATGGATGACTTCTCATATCCTCTCATGGTGGAAAAAGGGGTGAGAGAGCTCTCTGGGGGTACTTTTATAATGGCTCTTATCTAATTCATTAGGGCTCCACACTCATGACGTAATTACCTCCCAAAGGTCCCACCTCCTAATGTCATCACACTGGAGGCTAGGATTTTAACATATGAATTTTGTGGGGGGCACAAATACTCAGTCTATTGCATTGAGTCAAGTAGAGACCTCCCCTGGGAGTTTCTGAATTGAAATTGCAGATGAGAATCATCTAGATCTGCTATAGTCATGGCCAACCTCTTGCAATTGATAGCTTAGAGAATAAATTCAGCAGACAGGGAGATGCACTGATGAGAGATAGTGAAAGGGAGGGAGGGAGTCATGGCAGCATTTGGGGCTCTGGTTTTAGTTCTTTCAGCCTTACTCCAACCCCATCCTTTCTGCAGTGCAGTATATGAAGTGACTGTTTCCCCTTTTTTCGCTTATGTTGATATGAATTAGTTTCATTTGAATGCCATGGAGTTCTGGCTTGGTGGAGTGGAATTAAGTTCAGAATTGAGACTCTGTAAAACTTATTATTCTATTAATATAGCCATATCAGTATACAGTTTTGGAGTTTAAACAGTGTCACACTCTTGGCTCACAGCAAAGAAGGGGCTAACTAACATCCCTAGACATTTTTCAAGTAAACTGTTCTCTAGTTATATCTCTGGCTTTCTGCAACAGACATTTAATTCTTTCGACTAAATGCAAGATTTTAGCTTTCTTAAATTCCATCTTAGTGGTGATAGCCCAGCATTCTAACTTATGTGAAATTTGAACATTGATTCACCTCTCTCTCTTCTGAATTTGTGTCATCTGCAAATTTGACATATGTGTTCTTTACATCTTCATATATGTATACCAATTATACACGTTTAAAATGTTGAAAAAAATTAAATATTTGTGACCCTCAATTTCCCTTCTAGGTATATATCTTCTCGTATATGCATAAGGAGACATGTTGAAGGATATCCCTTGCAGAACTGTTACAGAAAAAAAAATGGGAATAACCACAATAGCTAGTAGTTGATAAATAGATAAATAACATGTGGTATATTTTTACAATGAACTACGTTACTACAATTAAAAGAAGTGAACTGGAATGCTAAGTATGAAAACCAATCGTTCTTAAAACATATTGATGACAAAGGCAATGTGCAGAGTGGCTTGTACAATGCAATATGATATTATACAAAATGTTAAAAATGGTCAATTCTGGGCAGTAAGAACGTAAGTAATCATAATTGCTATAGACAGAATGTTTGTGTCCCTTCAAAGTTCATATGTTATATCCAAACCCCCAGTGTGATGGTATTTGGAGGTGGGGCCTTTGGGAGGTGTTAAGTCATGATGGTGGAGCATTCAAAAATGAGATTAGTGCCCTTTTAAAAGAGACTGCAAAGAGTTCCCCCACCTCTTTCGGCCATATGAGGTTATAGCAAGAAGAGAGCCCTCGATGAACCAGGAAGCTGGATCTCATCAGAGAATCTGCTAACGCCCTCATCTTGGACTTCCCAGTCTCCAGCATTATGAGAAATAAATGTTTGTTGCTTATGCCACCCAGTCTACGGTATTTTGTTATAGCAGCCTGAATGGACCAAAACAATTATATTATACTTGTGATTTTCTATATTTAAAAAATTTCTAAAATATAATTTTTGACACTCCAATAGCAGCATCCATCAAGGTGATTGACCTACTTAATAAAGTTATCAAGAAAGCGGATGAATTTGGTTTGACATGAAAAGTTCAACAGTGACTGGCTAGGTGCCTCTTCTTCTTGGGCACAGAGGAAGATTACATTACCAATGTCACTTACATTGGTAGTGGCTCTGGGCCACGTGACTGGATTCTGGTGAATGGAATGGAGATCTGGCCATCAAACTCCCTTCATGATCCTCTATGCTCTCTCCTCCCTTCCACAGTAACTGTGGAGGCTGAGGATGAAAGGAGTTACCACTCGGAAGACAGCCATCCAGGGAGCTGCCCCACCTGCATCAGACTATGATGTAAACCACTGGTCAACCTCGGTTGTGCTAAGTCACTGAGAACCAGGAGATTATTTTTCAGCAGTTAGTGCTGTTTATCCTTTTGATGCACTAGCTCTTCCACAAAGATTCATTTATTAAGAGAATAATATTAAAATATTAAAGGAAAATAAAACAGACAACATCCTACTATCCTAAATCAACATTTAATATTTTTCCCTTTTCACTGTAATCTATAGACACAGGTAAAGAGAGTTGTAATTAACTTGTTGAAAAATAATTTGAAATAATTATTCCCTAGGGACAAGACATTTGAAGAGCTCTTTTTTCTTTCTTTTGAGAGTTGTTTTAGGGTATGTTCTTGAGGTACGGCCATATTTAATTTTTTCAGAAATAATTATATCAATTTGCAATCCCACCAGCAGTTTTCCTGCAGTATTACAAGCATTAGCTTTTAACAACTTTAGTTTCTTAAAATGAAAATAGTGGTGCTTTCTGTATATAAAAATATTACAATCTCCTTTGGGAACTTCAGACAGGACAGAAAAGTTCGAAGAAGGAAGTAAAAATCATTAATTTTGCCACTATCCGGTAGTGTGGAGTCCTCAGTTTTATGTGGATGAACACACACCCTCATGCACACACAACAAGAAGGTTAGTTATGAATGTTCTCTATATAACCTACCTCAGCAATATACTATGGACATTTTTTATGCCAACAAATATAGATCTATGTTATCATTTTAAATGTGAGCTGTCCTATTTGGAAGCCACTACCCAATGTGCCCATTTAAATTAAATTAAATTCCATCAAATTAAATAACATTAAGATTCAGTTTCCTCAGTAACACTAGCCACATGTCAAATCTCAACAGCCACATGGGACTAGTGACTATGGTACTGCACAACACAGATACAGAACATTTCCATTAGAGCTGAAAAATCTGTTGTACAGCACTGTTACAAATTTATAAAGGCTTGCATGGGTCTATTGAACAAATCCTCTATTATTGATACTACATTATCCCCGGCTTATTCTTTTCTCTATTCTAAACAATACTGCAAGGAACATTTTCGTAGCAATCTTTGGGCGTATCTGTGATCACTTTCTAAACTCCGAGGTAGGGAGTAATGCCAATGTAATGGCACATGCCAGTTTCAGCTCGGACTCAGCTCTTGTTGCACTTATATCCTGATTTTCTTTCTTTGACTTTGCTGCCTCATTGTTAATCACATTTGGATTCTGTTGTAATTCTTTTGGACTGCTATAACCAAAATACCATAGACTGGGTGGCTTAAACAACAAATATTTATTTCTCACAGTTCTGGAGGCTGAGAAGTCCAAGATCAAGGTGCTAGCAGATTCTGTCTGGTCACAGCCTGCATCCTGATTCATAGAGGGCTGTCTTCTTGCTATAACCTCATGTGGCAGAAAAGGGCGAGGGAGCTCTCTGGGGTCTCTTTTACAAGGGCACTAATCCCATTCATGAGGGCTGCACCTTTTTGACCTAATCACCTCTCAAAGGGCCCACATCCAAAGACTATCACACTGGGGTTAGGATTTCAACATATAAATTTTAGATGGACATAAACACGCAGTCTATAGCAGATGCTTTGTCATCTCATGTTTTAACTGTTGTTTTATTGACCTATTTTACCTTTACTGTCTTTAGGTGTATAAAACAATTGTTTACTTTCTTTTTATTCTTTTCTGGAGGTAAGTTTTCAAAAATATTCTCCTCATTTACCTTGTACTTCTGAAAAAGTCAGTATAGGCTAGATTGTGCTACAGTAACAAAAAAACCTCAATTTCTTAGTGGCTTAGTACAACAAGGTTTTGTTTTTCACTCAAGCATTAGCAAGTGTCTGGGGCTCTGCTTAAAGTTGTCCTCACTCCAGGATACAAGCTGTTGGAGTAGCCGCCATCTGGAAGGTTCTTGTGATAGAGGGAGAAAGACCTTGGCAAATTCACACACTAACTCTTAAAGTGTCCTCCCAGCAGTGATACACTTGATTTCTGCTCACATTTTGATGATCAAAACACGTCACACCATTCTGCCTAATGCTAAGGGAGATGGAAAGTACATGTGCCTGGAAGAACAACCAGAAATACTTGGTAAAAAGCATTAATGATGCATCCAATATTTATTTCTCTTCTATTAGTTGCAATATTTTTGCATAGGCATAATGAAATAGTGATATGATAATAATACCTAACATTTACCATATGCCAAACATTTTGGAAAGTATTTTACATACTTATCTCATTTAATCTTCACGATCTTCATTTTCTTCACAGTGATTACCCTCATTTTATAAATGAGGCATAGAAAGGCTAAGCATCTTGCCCAAGGTTGCCTGCTAGTAAATGGTAGAGCTGGGATTCTGATTCTAGAACCTTCATACTTAGATGCTTCCTACATTACTTCGTGTTATCTTTTAGATTCATACTGGTGGTTTTCTCCTTACTCATCTTTGAGTGGGAGAGTTCTATCCAGACCTGCTGTCTCTAAATAATGCATAGGTAAGCTTCCTTCTATGGTTATTTGGGGACTACTTAGCTTCTTCTCATAGAAAGTAAGAGGAGAGCTGGATGAGGCAACATCAAATGAGCAGGTAAGTCTTTATCAACCTAAAAAAGGTAGAAAGGCCCATGAGCCATGGACATTGACAAGCTGGGTACTTTGAGTAATTTTTACTACTGCAGAAGTGGTGGCTTCACTGAGCTGAGGGAGTGACCAGTCCCTTTGGTAGGGTCTTTCCAGCTCTGTATTGAGTCTCAAGCTTAGGGCAAAGGAACATTGTTAAAAATAATTCAGTTAAGAGAAAAACCCTTTGTCCTGGGGGCTTTCTGCTTGATGTGGCTGCAAATACATTTTCTCAAACAGCTGCCTTCCTTGTTATTCATATTTGATTGGTCCCCATCTCTCTCCGAGTATGCCTTTACTTCTAGAATTTACCCCTTCAAATTAAGAGAATTTTCCCCCTCAAGCCCATATTCACCTGAATAGGGCCACTATGAAGTTGCCAAATAGGAGAAAAATGGCTAGGAGTGGCACAATGCTTTCTCTTCCCTTTCTTGCCAACAGGGCTGTGGACTGGCCCTAGCTATAGAGAAATTGACTCCAAGCGTGGTCAGCTTCCACCTGCTCTTGACCTACTCATGGGCTCCGCCATAATTTCCCTCCCTTCCTTCCTGCAACTGCCTTTGTGGAAAGATAGTCATTTCTTTTCACGGTTGGTACTGAGACTGGCAGGAATTCCCCACTTTGTGGTTCATCTGTGGTTGGCACTGTTCCCTAGTTTACAGCGGGCGACTTTGGGTTCCTACTCTGCCCCATCTCCCTCCTCTTAGGTCATTTCACTGATTCTCCTGGGGGGATGGGGAGTGGAGACTGTGTTTCTGTTGTCATCCTTCCTGTAAGTCTGGTTTTTATTTTTTCAAACATTTTTTTAAACGTAGCAGATGTTAAAAAGTTGCTTAAGTTTGCATTTCTTGATTACAAGTTAGTTTGAACATTTTCCCAGACATTTGTTTCCTATTTGTATTTTCTCCTGTGTAAATTTTGTTTGAGACTTGATCGTTTAGTTATTGGAGTCCTATGGGTAGTTTCTAAAAATATACGTATGCATTCTGAGATCATTAAGGAATTGTTCCTTCCTATCATATGTGATGCAAATATTTTCTTTTCAGTTATGTTTCTTTTTCATTTAATGTACATTTTATAATGGCTTTTCTATCATGTTATCACTCTCCAGAGTTGTTTTCTTTTCTAATCTGTTTCCCTGTTTAGTGGCTGTCTCTTAGAATGTAGGCTCCCTGAGGGTGTGGGTCCTGGCTGGCTCATCTACCACTGACTTCCCAGTGCCTGGTTTAGAGCAGCTGCTTAATAAGTATTTATTTTATGAAACTATATTTGGCTGCTTCAAACCCTCCAAATGGACCATCTTTTCTTAACGGTGTAAATGTTTAATCTTTTTTTTCCAGATTATTTTATTAAATGAAAACATTTAAGTTTCTTTAATTTTACTAGAATATCTGTTTTTCCCCCTTCATACTGTTATCTTAACCCCACATATTATATAATATTTCTTTCTACTTTTTTTGTAGTAAGTATTTTTAAATCATATATTAAGTTATTGTGTTCCATGGATAAACTTTCCTAATTTTAAAATATTACCATATGAGTTTCATTATTATTGCTTAAAATAAGTTTTAAAACAGATCTCATAAATTTAATTTTTCCTCATAGTTCTTCTTTTAAGAATATTCTTTAATAATGATACTCATATATTCTTTCAAGCTAATTTTAGAATCATTTGGAGGGTTACTACTAATGGCTCCTTATATTTACCACCATCTTTTCTAAATGCCCAGAAACTAGATAATTGTTAATTTGGTTAATTGTTAATATGGATCAGCATCAAATTTATGTTTGTCATTTCCAGCATCCACCTTTCCCCACTTCTAAAACTCTGAATATTTTTCCATCTTTGAACTTTTGAAGCTTCTTCCATCGTTCATGGTTACTTGAATGTTACTAACAGTAGCTCTGAGATTGCACCTGTGAGTTTCTTTAGTGTCCGGGAAAGCAATTCTCTGAGTTATCTGTTTAAACTTGTTAAATGAAGGAATACGTTTTAAACTGTCTTCATCGATATCTTCAGTTGTAATTCCACCCCATATGCATTCCACCCTTTTACTTGAAAAATTTTAACCATAGTTAAATCAGGAAACTAACTCATTCCTCTTTTATATAATCTATGTAGCCAACCGTTCACTTTCCACATTCATTCAATCAAAAAAGTACTTATTTTCCAGGTTCTCTACTAAGCTCCAGGGTTACAGTGATGACCAAAATGGACATTGTCCTTGCTCTTGTATAGTTTAAACTTTGAGGTCTTTTCTTTCCTCAGTCCCAAAAATAACTAGAAGAAGGGATAAAAAGAGACAAAAAAGAGAAAACTGGAGTTTTTTAGCCTTCAGATTTTTAACCAGAAAAGTAAAATTTTTAGAGACACATTTCAGTTTCATTTCCCAATTTTGTCATTTATTCCACAGTTAATCATCGAAAGTGGGTAGCAATTTGTGGCCTTGAAGAGCCTTGTCAGACTCTCTGCCACATCTTGAATATATGTTTCAAGACCACAAACCTACACAATTGCTTGGTCAGGTCTGAGCCCCATAGAAGGAACTGACCAACCACCTTGATTATTCTCTTCCCTTTTGAGGAACTAGCTGTGTTCCTCCCCAAAGTGTGGACCTTTAAGCTCTTCTTAGCAGTCCACACAGGATGGTCCTATTTCATCAGGAGATTTGAAATTAATCTCCAAGAAGAAACTCTCTTGTGGTTTCCCCACTTACCTTTCCTTCAGTCTCACATTCTTCCACTCTCCTAATTCTCTATTCTGTAGCAGTGGGTACTGCTTTCCTGCTTTCTGTTTGCATTCTTTCTATCAACCCATTTTAAGAAGCTATCATCCTCTCCTACAAGGGTAGTGTAGGAGGATGTTTCTCAGCCTTTTCATTCATTTTCTTCTCTAACAGGTTACATAAACAGCAAATGCTGTTAAGCCTTCAAAATGAATTTTGAAGGTCCCTAAAACAGTTCCTTTGGTGTTCATAATTTTGATGCTCAGATTAACTGACTCTCCCTCTGCCTCCCCCCAGGAGCTCTCTCTGTAAAATTTGCAAATAGAATTTAGATGAATTAAATTGTTTATCATGGAGATTAAAAATTGAGACATATAAATATGGACTGGGTTTCTGGTATATGTAGGAGTCAATAAAGAAAGTTAGAAGGAGGTTTAAGCTAATATAAACATGGCTCCATCTAAGGGAGAGGGCATTTGAATCTGATCTGATTAAAAGGCCAAGGAGAGTTTTACTCTGCTCAGTGCCACAGGGTTGACCAAGGCTAAGAAAACTCACACCAACTAAATCAGTCTGGAATCTGAGGCAGATTCACAATCAAAATGGTTAACATTGGCCTGATCAGTACATCTTTCTATAGTCAAACTATATTAATCAATTCAACACTTTTTTATTCAGCATCTACAATGTGCCAGACACTATGCTGGGTTCTGAGGCTGTAGGAGATGAAAGAAACACCTGGCCCCTGATATTAGGAATCTTAAGGAGATATTTAAATATTGAAGAGCAGATAATATATGGGATAAGAAGGGTTATGATAAAGGAAGTGCAGGATGCTATGCAAACATACAGGAGAGTCACCAAATCTAGATTAGGTGTGTGGGAGAAGAACCTTCCAGGAGGAAATGACTTCTCACCTGAAACCGAAGGTGAAAAAGTCTTCAGCTAGTCAATGAGGATGAGTTTGAGTGGTGGTCCTGACTAAGGGAACAAGGGGATATAGATGTCATATATTATCAAGTTTTATTAAATTTGGGCCTCTATTTCATCACAAATAAATTGAAATCGAGACCCACTTAAAAATCTACTGTCTCTATTCTGCTACATGTTGGAATTATATTGCCCTGCAGACTAGAATACTCTAAGTTCAATAGCCAAGGATCTGTTCTCCCTGGACAGTGCTTGGCTAGGCACTGCTAGTATTAGCATTGACGACTTCCTTTATTGTTTGTTTTCATAATTGACCAGCTTTCCCCTTATGTCCATCACCAATCCCAAGATTGACATAATCTAAAAGCTATGATAATGCATTCAAACAGGTTACCTCAAAGTTCTGTTGGCCTAAAAGCTATCCTGCCTCCATCAAGTGTCTCTACGTATGTGTGTTCTGACCAATATTTCTTATTTTGCAGTCTGACTCTCAGAAGGCAATCTATTTTTCTGTTGCTGGGACTTACCTTATTGTGGCTTTCCACATTCTTGTACTCCTAACTTATTGTTTGCTTTCTTTTCAGTAGACAGAAAAGAGCTCAAATTTAATTTGGAATCGAATGGATCTTATACCCAAAGGATCACTGTCCAATCATGGATGCTTCCACTGCTAAAAATATTCAAGCATTGTTTTGTGATTACCTATAAGAAATAGCACAAATGTGATTCCAGTAGTTGAGGAGAAGTTGACTCTGTTTTTTAAGAATCCTTCAAATATTAGACTCTGGCTTAAAACTGGCAGAGAAGTCATCAGAAGACAAATATGAGTGAATATAGTTCAGTGGCACACAATCTCTGAAATGAAGATAAAAATGTCAAGAACAAAAGATCTTAAAGGCTATTATTCTCATTGTATGGAACGGGGAACACATATCTTTATGAGACTCCCGGCTCAATAATAACTGCAAAAAAATCAGGTCATGCTGCACTTTTAAAACACTGAGATGACTTTTCTGGCCTGTCAAAATTAGTGGAGAAAATTTTAATGATACTCAGATCTATTGACGTTTTATGTGCTGAACTTTCCTGGAGAAATCAGGGGACAATATGCTATTATAAAGTTTCAGTTCTACTTCTCTCTTATTGTCGTAACTTTTGATCACATATCTTTTTGTTCTTTGCCTCTTTTTTTTTTTTAGGAATGAAATACTTTAGAAAATGTCATTATTGAGAGTTTTGGTTGATGTTTTCAGAATTTGTCATTTTTGTTAGTCATTAGATGTCTCTGTGTCATTTATGTCAATATATGAGAGTAATTGACCAAGAAATTTCATTGATTTCATTCAGTGTTGATCATTCATACACAAGTGTCTAGTGTCTAGTAGTGTCTACTCTCTGCCGTAATGTTTTTTAGAAGAAAGCTCTCCTTAACTGCCCATTTTCAGTCCCTGAGAAGTAATTTGCTCTTTAAGAGTTACATGACCTTTGACCTCTACATGAGGGAAATAAATAGTGACTTGTTTGTGGGTAACCACAAAATGGTCCTTTGGTTATGAACTCCTCCAGAGTTGACTGGCCAATGTTTGTGTACTAGTTATACAGTTACAATACACCCTCAAACACTGTGGGTGTATTGAGAGGTATCTGGGAAATGTAATGTACTTTAAATTACAAGAAGTAATTTGATCTGAATAAAGCAACTCCAAAGAGAGCTCATTATGTTTCACCAAAATGCAATTGCAAACTGTAATTGGATTTCCTTTTAAGATGAACAGCAAACCCAGGGAAGTGGTGCATTTGTCATTTTTGTCAATCCCTTTCTAGAACTTGAGCACTAGGGGTGATGGCACAGGGTGTCACCCCCTTAGGAACAGGGAGTTTTCTGTAACTCAGATAGGGTAGGCAGATATTGCTGTTGCTTTTCTCCCGTACACAATAGCCATTAATGAGTTTTGAGCAGAGGAGGTATTATTCAGTGGACATTTTTAGAAGGTTAATCTGAGAGCAGTGTTTAGAGAAGATTGGGGGTCAGAAAAGAAATTAGAGGAAGACAGAATATAAGACTATTGTACTAGTCCAAACCTATAATGTTGGGGGTTTGGACCTGGGTAGGGGTGGTGGGATTGGAATGGAAGGTGTGTGTATGAGTAATAATTCAATGCAAATGCACCCACAGTACTTAATAATTAGTTGTATATTGCAGATGCTATGTAATGGAAATAACCTTGATCTAAGCATCAGAAAGAAAGAGGTTTTCAGGGCAAGGTGGAAGCTTAGTTTTCTATTTTATAAGATAAAGGAATTGAGCTAGAATGATCTCCAATTCCTTTCCAGGCCTAACATTTTAAGATAGGAAGATTGTAAGGCTGCCCTTCATTCACTGTAGGGAGATTTAACATCAGGAAAGAGTAAAAAGTACAGTTGCTATTTGGTGTCTCCCTGACTTCTCACTGGTACCTCAGCACCCCAAATAGATCCCTGGCTAACTGAGGCCTTCAGTTTTACAACCACATCAACCTTTCTGATCTCTCTCCAGAGTCAAAGATCATCTGGCTTAGATGTACTTATGTTGGGGGATTGAACCAACAAAACTAAACCACAGCATTTTTTTCTCAGAGATGATAATATTTTATCTTTGTATAGTCAGCTCAATTGTCAGAAATATTCATGTTTCATTTAGACTTCTGAGGAACACTGTGAGGCATATAAACATTAGAGGTCTCAGTAGACCTATTTTACAGATGAAGAAACTGAGACTTGAGACAATTAAGTATGATGCACAAGATGACACAGCTAAGTAGTGGCAAAGATGAAAGGGAATGCAGGCTTTCTTACTCCAAGTCCACTGCACTTTCTACTCTATTAACATATTCATGGAAATTTTCTCTGGGCAAGAATAGAGAGTATTTTTGGGCCAGGGGCATTTGACACCATTCAAAGATCACCTTTTGGACTGTTTTTCTACTTCCAAATATAGTCCCTGCAACCATCTCATTTTGAATAGTTCTAACAATATTCCACCTAGTAATCCATAGCAATAATGATCATAATCACACTTTCTCCCTGACCATCCCAAAGAACGTTTAGTTTATTAATGTTGTTAATTAATCTTGATGACAACCTAGCAAATGAAGCAGATTGCACGGAGGATGTCCCACTTGGCTGACTGGGAAGCTGAGGTAGGAAGCAAGGTTACAGAGCTGCCTCAAGGTGAGAATAAATCAGCCGAATTGGTGAGCCAAGAATAGCCTTTTCACAGCTGAAGCTTAAGTCTATTGGGAAGGGGCTCACGCTATTCTCCTTAGAAGATTACTGTTCGGGCACCAGAACAATATTGCCACTTTAAAGCCAAGCTCTTCTTTGCTTAGTTATTTTTCAGTGCTGTTGAATCGCTATTTCTCTTCCTTTGGGGTTCCCACCCTTTTGCAACTGAGGTGACTCACCCTTCTCTCTTCTGGGAGAACAAGCCTAACCGTCCTGCAGATGAAAATCTCCTTTACCCCTGCACTGTCACCTCCCCCTTACCTTCTCTGAGATTGGAGCACTGCAATTTTTAATAGTTTCTCAGGAATTTGTCCCATTGGTCTTCCCTTCCCTTACTCAGGGACCTAAATGGAGTCTTGTCTTTGCAGCACGCATTTCTCCATTGGGAGGGAGAGCATTTGTTTCCAATGTAGTATTTCAGTGTTTTATTTTCATCAGAGAGAAGATTGAGAGACTTCATCTCTCTGTGTTAAAAATGATGATTGTGTCCATAACCACGTGCTCAGTCCGAGCTCTGCGTGGTTTCTGTGGTTACTGCAGCACTGGGAGATCAGCCTTGCAGCAATGACTGATTGCTCTGTGGCAAAGCTAAGGAGAAGAGTGTCGTTTTTCTGTGGCAGGGAGTCCGGTTACACTGGGGGAAAGGGAATAGGATTCCTGTAGGCTGACAGGAAGACCATAGTTATCTGTGGGAAAAAGGAATGATTATGTTGCTCTGTTGTTGGGAAATGTGGTTGCCTTTAACCTTGAGCCCGACCAAAGAATCCTGTTATGATTTATTTTGACACTGTATTAAAACCCCCACAATAATTAACTATCTTTCAAACATCACCAGGAAGTGGGTTATCAAAATAGTATTACTCGGATGGTAAAAGTATCTTTAAGAGCCTAAGCCACTTAGCTCAGCAAAGATAAAAAGGCCAAACAAAGCCCACACCAAAACATTACCAAAATATTTGCTGGCTCTCTTTTCAAAATCATTGTCTGTGACTTTTTTTTTTTAAAGCTTCATGTTATCCAGACAGATAGTATAGACCTCTTGGGAAACAGCTCAAGTAATCTTTTTATGAAGTATTTGCTCAATACTTATCTTCTGTGACTTGAGACGAATGAAATGGTAAAGGAGAAGATTAAAATGATAGCAGAGTTCTAGCAGCTTTAAGGGCAGGGGGCAAATAAATGATATACATTTTGCCACCCACTGTTCCCAAGTTCATGGCAGACATCACTAATGGATCACATCACTATCCCTTGCTGAGACTGTTGTCTGTTCACAGTCTTTCCCATCATGGCGCTAAACAGCAACAGTCAAATTTTAAGACAAGGTTCCCCAGTTGAAAACCTTTTATCCTCCCTGTTTTAGAGCAAGCTGACTTACCCTGCTTTCCTCCAGAATAAAACCAAAGGTACAGAGAAACTTGGTGTGGGTGGTGGGTGGGGTGGGTCGGTATTAATGTAATTAAGGTATTTTCCAAGAGATTTAGGCTAATCTGAAGTCTGAGGCTATGACAGAATTATCTCCAAATTTAGGACACTTAAAAATACTGCATCGTTAATGAAAGAAAGGCAATTTAAAACATCAAATTTTACCTTTTGAATTAAAAGTTTGATAATACAAAGAGTTTGGGGAAGGGTTGTGGAAACTTGTAGTCTCCTTCAACTTGGGAAGTATAAATTGGTACCATAATTTTTGGAGGGCAATTTAGGCAATTTAGGTATTAAAAAATTAAATGCATATACCATTTGTCCCAGCAATTCGACATCTATAGCTATGTTTCCATAATTATTTAAAGATATGTAATTTAAGGATATTCATTGCAGCATTGATTGCAAAAATTAAAAAAGGATACGATCTATATATCCCTTAGCAGAATGCTATGTAGACATTCGGAAGAATAGGATAGGTACAAATGTGATAAATGATATTGTTTCTTTACAATTATTCAATTCTTTCTCATCCTACCTATGCTTCACTGCTCCATTGACTTCATGCTTAGCCATATAACATGCCTTGCCCATGTGATGTGAATGAGTATGATATTTACCACATTCTCAAATGACATGGCCTACCTTGGATGTGGCCCTTTTGCTCCAACTCTCTATCATATGAGAGTAATGTCACATAATGACTATTTATCAACTTGGATTCCAAAATGAGAAAATGAATTGAACAGAGCCAGAAGAACCCAGTAAGTCAAGCCAAGCCCACAGAATCACAGCTAACCTACAACCCTCATGTAACATAAACAGTAAATAAATATTTGTTGTAAGCCACTGAGAATTTGAGGTTGTTTGTTATATAGCATGATTGCAGCAAAACCTAACTGATACATCTAATTTAGAAAAAATGTCAAGAATATGCTAAGTAAGAAAAGCCAATTACATAACAACATATATGATTGGCATTTAAGAAAATCTATCCATCTATTATCTATCAATCAATCAATCTATCTTTCTATCTATCTACCCATCCCTCCATCCATCATCTATCTTTGCTTCTATATGTATAGAAAATATCTGAAAAGATATATAGAGAACTGTCAATAGTAGGCACCTCTGGAGTGGTTGGGGCAGGAAGGATACAGGGAAGAGGGACTTATTATTTAATTCATTATCTCAACTGAATTTTTCGTCAAAATGGGTCACATTTTGGGGGCAGGGAGATTCGCCCTGAGCTAACATCTGTTGCCAATCTTCCTCTTCTTTTTCTCCACCCCAAAGCCCCAGTACATAGTTGTATATGCTAGTTGTAAGTCATTCTAGTTCTTCTATGTGAGCCACTGCCACAGCATGGCAACTGACGGACAGGTGGTGTGCTTCCATGACCAGGAAGCGAACCCAGGCCACTGAAGTTGTGAGCGCTGAAATTTAACCACTAGGCCATCAGGGCTGGCTTGGGTCACTTTTAATAATAAAAATATTAAGAAAGCTTTCTGGTTTGTAGTATTTGCTATTTCAAGTATTTGTTCTAATTTTGGTTATTGATTTTATTAGGTCATTATACCTTTAAAGTACTATGACTTCTGGTGGGGAAAAAAATCCGTAAGAAATGCCAAGGCTCTGATAAACAAAACACAGACAAGTTCTGTATCCATTCCACAGAGACATAACTTGGACCTCACCTCAGAGACTAATCCCAAATGCTGAGGAAGTAGGTGGAGAAGAGTGGGGGGAGGTGGTGGTGGTGAGCTGCTGCTCTAGTGTGCTCCTGAGTCATCAGGATGAAGACAAACACTGGGAAGTTTGAAACCAGAGTGGCAAATGCTTTCTCTCTCTCTCTTTCTTCCTATTAAGGCCAGAATCGACTTTTTCCTGGAGAAAAGCAAGGAATCATATTCATAGCATGTTTAACATTTTTTTTCTAATTTAAAAAATAATGAAAAAGACTGACCCCAGACAAAACTGCAAGGTAGTCCTTGCCCTGTTCTATCCCAGGTCCAGAAAACCAGTCTTTCTTTTGTTCTATTTCTTTGCAGGGAAAACGAAGATCTCTTTTTCCCTTGAGGCCATTGTTCCTGCCATTTCCTCTGCATGGACTACACCTCCCTCACCGCTACCTTTCACTTCATTAATTCTTGCTCACCTCAGAACTCAGATGTCACCTCATCCAGACACCTACTCTGTCTCCCAAGGCCTAGTAATTGCCCTACTGTGTGTCACAGTATTATGTATTTAAAAGAAGTGTGGAACCATCATGTTCTGTAGTCAATGCCCATTTATTTGTCTTTCTCATCCACTGAACTCTTTAAGGTCAGGCATTGTGGCTTATTTATCATCATATCCCTAGTAACTCACCCTGTGCTTGAAGTGTAATAGGTGCTCAATAAATATTTGTTGAATAGACGAACAAAGTGTGCTGATTTGATAAAGTAATCTGTATTAGATGTTACTGTCTTGCCTTTTAGGAATTTTTGCCTTTTAATAGAAAAGGGCGGGAATTTAGATTCTTTCACTAACAGGCTAGTAGGGGACCTATTTTTTCCAGAGGAGCCTTCTGATTCTTGGGTGACTGAGTGTCTTGATTTGGCTGGAACGGGGTGGTTTCCCGGGATGTGGGACTTTCAGTGCTAATACGGGGTAGTCCTAGGCAAATTGGGATGGCTGGTCACTCCACTTTTAGATCAATCACATGAGAAACACCAGTTCTTCTACACAAATCAAGGCAAACTATACCATCCTCCTCTCAGCAGACTTCAGAAAGAATGCCACAATTAATAATTGCCAATATTTCTATTTCTCTTACCCCTCAGGGCATCATTGCATTTTCATTTATAATTCATGTAGTTTTCAATGGACACATAAAAGATATTGATTGTCATCTTCCATCTCTTCCTGCTATGTCCTCAGAAGGTTGTCAGTCAACGTGAGGAGCTTATTAAAAGAATAATGTAAGTACTTGGATGACAGGGACTATGGCTGTTTTTATAGTGACAGGACTAGTACTAAACAAATGCTGCTTTCTTATCAGAGCCTTTTCATGCCAATAGTGGTAATGAGAGAGAGAAGGGTTTCAAGATTGTTGGGCATACTCTGAGTTACCCCAAGTTATTCAGTCTGGCTAAGAGTCAAGGACCCTTATGCAAACACACCTTAAACAGTCCTCCAAGAAATGTTTATATGCTAGAGCTATACAGACAAACTCTTGTCTTTGTCAAGTCTGCAGGTTTCTGCCAGAAGTCAAACTACCTTCCCCCAAAGGGAAAAGGGTTGGCAAAAGCAGCTAGTCAGCACAGCTGTGAAGTACAGGATTTCCAAATCCAGATTCCATCAGGAAATCAGCTCCCTGACTGGCAGCTGTGCTCCAGCTGTGATGGAGTGCAAAGGGCTCTCCCAGAAGACAGCTGAGACCAAACCGGATCCCCACTCCCAACTGCTCAGTCTTCTTCCAAACACTGAAGTTTTCTCCAGAAGCATTAGATTACGCCAAATAGGGATGTTCTCCAAACTGTGACTCTGTGAAGCTTTGACCTCTCCACAGTTTTTCTGTCTTCTCTGTGTTTTTCCTGGAACATGTGCTCTGCGCCAATTAGAGGCCTGGGTGAGAAGGGGCAGAAAGGGAACATTAATTCAAAAAGAGCAGTGCCTTGACCATTCATGCAGTCAGCAAATATTTCTTGAGCTCCTGCTCTCAGTTGCGTGTTCTCTGTGGCTGTGGGCACACCATAAGCAGTTTTATCTGTGACTTTCCTCACTTCTTCTATCTACTGGGTGAAGCTCTTAGAGTATCCTTGGGAAGGATGCCAAAGTGGTATATTTCTAGATAGAAGCACGTTATACAAAAGGGGTGTATTCAAAACAGTTTTTAAAAGATAACTTGTTGACACGATAATTATTAAAAGTGTGATAGTAAGATGTTAGAAGAAGCAGTATAAATGCAAGACAATGAAACACAAAGAGGAGGAGGCAAAGGGAAGGACATCAAGGATTGACTCTGAGCCCTTCCCTTCCTCCTGCCCAATCCTCACTTTAGTCTTGCTATCCTGATGTTACAACATGGATAAGCCTCTTATTCCAGGGAGGCTCATGATGCCTGCATTTGTTGGCTTCTCCTGTGGCTCTGAGTAGAGGTGACCTCTTAGAATGGGGGTGGCAACCATGAATGGTGACATGGCAAGAACATCTGTCCCCATAGATAAAGAAGGAATATCTCCTGTCCTAGCTACTATTACTGAGTAACAAGCCACCCTAAAACTTAGAGGCATAAGACAACTGTTTCCTTTGCTCACAGATTCTGTGGGTCAGGAATTAGGACAGGGCAAACAGGGATGGTTTGTCTCTGCTCCATTACATCTGGTACCTCAGTTGGAAAGACATGAAGACTGAGAGTGATGTGATAGATGAAGGCTGGAATCATCTGGAGGCATCTTCAGTTACATCTTTGGAGGTTGATGCTGGCTGTTGGTAAGACCTTAGCTGGGCTGTTTGGCTGGAGCACCTACATGTGGTCTCCCTGCATGGACTGATATGGGCCTCCTTACAACATGGTGGCTTGTTTCCAAGAGCAAGTGTTCCAAGACAGCAGGAGTGCATGGCATTTTTATATATCCTTTGAGGTCAGTTCTGTCCTACCCTGTTGGTTGAGGCAATAACAAAGTTCTATTCAGGTTCAAGGGGGAGGAGACATAGACCTCATTGCTTGATGGCGGAATGTTAAAGTCCCATTGTAAAGATGAACATGTGCACAGTAGGTGTTGTTGTGGTCATCTTTGGAAAACACTGCCACATCTTCCTAAGTTGAAAGTTCGAGAAAAGAGGTTAGAATTTAGATAAGGGTGGGGGACTAGAAGCTATGACTTTTTTCTTTGGAAATTCTGACTTTCCGAATGTGCTATGCTGATTAAGCCTCCATACCTTACCCTGCAGTTTACTCTGCCATGAATGCACTTTCCTATCTTCTTTGTCAGACACACTTTGATTTAATGTTCCAGACATAATTCTATTGGCACCTCATTGGTAAAATCTTCTCTGATGAACCAAGATAGAATTAATCACACATTTCACTGTGTTCCAAATAATAACTAATATGTAACAGGCACTTCTCTATGCACCAGGCATAGTTCCAAGTAATTTACATGTTTTAAATAATTTGTTCTTCCCAGAAAGACTATAAGGTAAAGGACACTCTTATTATTCTTATTTTTCCAGACGAAGAAACTGAGGCACAGAAGGATTAAATAACTTGGCTAAGGGCATACAGCTTAAAAGTGGTGGAGCCAGGATTTAAGGCAGAGGCAGGCAGTATGCCACAACCACTGTGAGGGCCTATGGGAGAAAGATGTTTATAGGAAATATTTACTAAATCATTTACCCAAAGAGTGTAGGTAGGGGGTGGAACCAAATTCCTGGAACCTTGGTCAACTCACGTCCTTTTGGTAACCTGGCCACCAATGCCCCTACACAGTGTCCAATGACTTAAAGACTCAGTTAAAATCAGACGTTGAAGTACTGACAGGAAAAATTTTCCAGCAGTGAAGACCTACTTTTTTGTGTATGTGTGAGGAAGACCAGCCCTGCGCTAACATCCATCGCCAATCCTCCTCTTTTTGCTGAGGAAGACTGGGCCTGGGCTAACATCCGTGCCCATCTTCCTCTACTTTATATGGGACGCCACCACGGCATGGCTGACAAGCAGTGCATCGGTGGGTGCCTGGGATCCGGGCCTGCAAACCCTGGGCTGCCAAGCACGGACTAAACCGCCGCGCCACCGGGCGGCCCCTAGGCCTACTTTTAAAAGAGGAACATAAAAGAAGCCAGAGAACACACAATTTTAAAATCATTATTTCATTAATATTTCTGTGAAGTCTGGGAAGGGTTAAGGATGTGATAGTCTCTTTTCTTCCCATGGAAGAAGCAGAATTTTAAATACCTCCTCTTCCCCAGTTTGGCAGTGTTCTGACTTTGGAGGCTGCCTCTAATTGCTCAGAAGCACAACCTTCTCTCCTTGAGAATCCTGGCAAATGATTTAGGCATTTTACTTTTTCTTTGCAACTTTCCCTGCCCTCCCCACCATCATCTCAACTAACACACATCTGTGCAGTCACCAAGCATGAGTGTGGGGTTGCCTGATCTCAGACTCCAGGCATCCTTTTTTGAAGAGTTTCTAAAGTGAACAGGAAGGGATGTTGCAATGTCATTGGGCCATTCGTAATTTTTCTTGGAAGAAAATGATGTTAACTGTAGTCTGATTACATGGGTAGTTAGCATCAATATGCAAATGGCTGGCTCATTTGGAGAAAGTTAGTACTCAAGAGGCCAGGGGTTTCAGATGATTCAGGGAGGGGAAAATTCAAACTTCTCAGATGCAGAGACTTCATCTAAAAGTAATCCCGGACTTTTATGTCTTGTAAGAGGCTTTTCAAAGCCTGTGTGGTCCCATTTTTCTGCTGCCAATACTGCTACTACTGCCACAGACCTGAACTACCACTCCAAAATCGAAGTGAGGTTATAGGAAGCCATGAATCATTTCTAACTTTGGAAATCCAATACTCACTCTTTGTCAGAGGTCTACAAAGTTATCCAGTACCCAAGAGGCAGGTTAAAATGCTTACCTGGTTCCGTGTTGGAGGAGTCATTGAGAGGACATGACCACCGGTTGACCCATGAGCTGGACCGGGGGAATCTGAGGCTCCTCACCCCCTCCCCTGGCCTTGGAATGTACATTTCCACTGTTCCCAGGAGAGGGAGCTGTTACAAGGATGTAGCCTTGAGAGAGTAAGATATTGTTGAGACTGTGTGGACTGAATACACGACTGAACCCCATTAAGGCCTCTATATAAACTTTTAAGATTCTGGCAAGTAGGTGTGGAGACCTACTTGACTTGTGGCCGCCAAAGACAGGCCTTGTATGTAAGTTCCCTTGCTTATTAAACCTGCCACCTACAGATTTGGAGTGGTCTGCCTCTGTCTTGTCTCTCCTTGCCCTCCATGTAGTGGCTAGTTTATGAACCAATATTACATGTGACCAATTCCTTCTCCTTCCTCACAAGCCCAAGGTTCCCAGCAGGGTGGTCATCTGAATATTGCACTATTCATTCCAGTTCTTCTTTTTATAGCCCCACTTTCTATTATTTGCCTGTGATTGAATGGTGGAAGTTTGTAGAAATAATGCTTGGGAGCAACTGCAGGGTTTTGAGACTGAATATGTCAGAATTTAAGATTTATAGAATTTTCGATGAGTTTTCCCTGAGGAGACTGTTACCCTTCAAAAGTGATCTTTATAGACTAGCATTTCTTCTTGATGAGTTTCAGTCCAACATGGTTGTCTCAGCCACTTTTGTACCCTCCCTTCCTAATTCTTTGTGAAACTGATTGATTGGAAATTTGTTCTTTGAGCTAAAAA
Source organism: Tapirus indicus (assembly GCA_031878705.1). NCBI lineage: Eukaryota > Metazoa > Chordata > Mammalia > Perissodactyla > Tapiridae > Tapirus > Tapirus indicus. The sequence continues at coordinate 22,811,555 of CM062935.1, forward strand.
TCATTGATATACTTTTGTTTTCTGTTTTAACTTGTTTCTATTCTTTTGAATCACAAGTAGAATTTCAGATATGTCATATTGGCTCTGCCTGTGGCTACTTCATGCTCAACTCAATCCAATGATCCGGTTTTGGAGAAGGGACACATGGAAAGAAATGTAAATTACTGTACTCTGCTCCTCAGTCATCAAACATCCTTTGTTAGCATTCTCATTTTCCATTAAATGAGCTATTGTTGCTACAAGTCAGTGGTTCCAGTACAGAATTTGTAGCACAATAAACAAAGTGTAAAATGTATGTAATGAGGACTGCCTCTAATTTCCCTTAATTGCACATTGAATTACAGCCAACATGACCCTGACACCAACATTACTTCCTCAGTACATAGCCTTGATGTACAGCAAATTTTTCTTCCATGACAGGTTTATTTCTTTGTTGAAGAACTGTGTAAGAGGTATTTCATTGTATGTTGCAAAGATGTAATTGGGCTCTGGCTGGTTTATTCACTTAATAGGTGCAGTAATAATTATATGTCACATTTTAGTATATGGGCTCCTCATTCCTTTCCAGGTTGATTGCTTTATCTGGGAGGCATCAAATGGAGTCACTCCAAAATAAAATCTGTGAGAAGATGAACTGCAGATTTATTTCTCACTTCTAAGCTCAGGGCTTTTGTATGTTCAGAGAAAAATGGCAGCTTCATATTAAATAAGGCTAAAAAAAGAAAGTGGAATATGTGCGTAAGATTATTTTTATTTAATATTTAAAGTATATTTTTCTTGAATGGCAGGGAAAATCTCTAGAGGTATTGACTACTTACCAACCAACTACTGGACACAAAAGGGATGATGCACACTGGGATTAAGTTCCAAGAAAAACACTCATGGTGCTGGGTGATATCACCTACAATATATCATTTAATCTGGAATTATTTTTTGTTTTATCTTTTGCATCTTCAACCTTAGTCTTTTCTGTTAATACATTTTGAGTATCGTTCTTATTATCCTATTTTCTGTGTCTCCATTTGCTTTCTTAACTGTATGTTGATCCCAAGCTGTATTCATCATGAAATTCAGAAATATCAATGTAAGAATTGAGGATGAGTAGATCTGAGAGAAGGAAAGATGCAGAAGTTTGGAAGGGACAGGTAATTCTGGGCATAGCAATGGGACTCAGTGAATGAATCTCCATCAGTGACCTGATCTGAAGGATGATAGCAAAGCGGCATTGCTTGGACAAGTAGCAGGTATGGCATAGCTACAATAACATTGGCAGTGAGAAGATCATGGCTGGCTGTGGTCATTGGTGGTGGCTGCTTTAGTGACCTTGTTGCTCCATATGTATCTTTAGTGGTGGCAGCATCAGCAGAAGAGCTTTTATCAGACAAAAGCATTTGCCGTGGTGTCTTCAGTGGGTACCAATGTCATGACTGACATTTTTGGCGGCAGGAGTGACTAGAGATATCACCACAACAGTTAGAGAAAGTAGAGAGGAAAAGAGCTGAAACACAGTGGTCTTCAATTAAACTAGTGCTCTAAGATACCCACTGTGGATTATCAGTGGCTGAGCTTTGGATATGGGGTAAGGAGGCTATTTTTCCAGGAGAGCTGATAGGAGTAAAATCAGAGAGTAATAGCATATATTTTGTAAGATTGTTGTATTAAATGCAATAGCAGGTGTAAAGCACCTAAAGCAATGCCTGGCACATAATACAAATTAGCTAATTTTATTAATATAATATAGTAACATTATTATTATTACAGTTCCCTCTTGCTAAGCACTTATTAAGTCCAGGGGCTAGACTAAGGTCTTTTGTTGTGTAACATAGACAAAATTTTTTATGCCACTTTAGTTTATATACTGTTATGGACTGAAATGTGTTCCCCTAAAATTCATATGTTGAAACCGTGCCCCCCAATAGGACTGTATTTGGAGATGGGGCCTTTAGGAAGTAATTAAGGCTAAGTGAGGTCACAAGGGTGGTGCCCTGGTATCCTTATAAAAGGAAAGAGACACCAGAGTTCTCGCTCTTTCTGTGCACACAGAGAAAAGGCCATGTGCAGGCTCAGTGAGAAGGAGCCACCTGCAAGCCAAGGAGAGAGGCCTCACCAAAAACCAACTCTGCTGGCATCTTAATCTTGGACTTCAAGCCTCCAGACCTGTGAGAAGATAAATTTCTGTGTTTAGGCTACCCAGTCTATAGTATTCTGTTATGACAGCCCTAGCAGACTAACCATATACTAAAAAACAAACATAAAAACCAACCCTTCCCACTAAATCCTTTATTTTCAATAATTCAATTTATTTTCTATGACTTTACTTCTTGATCTCCTAATGTACTGATAGGGAAAACAGTTGACCTTGTCAATCAAGTGTTTCTTGGCTTTCTGGTTTAAAACGAACTGTTAGGATAGTTACTCCCTCCCTCTGCTTTCCCAAGATGGCGCCTGGGAGCAGAGGAACACTTATTTCTTCTTGAGGTGTTGGGGCGTGAGGTCCTTCTGGTCTTTTCCTGGGAAAGGGCTTGTGCTGTATTCACTGTTGAAATGTCTGCAGTGGGGTGACTTGTTTGCATGTCACATTTAGGGCATGGTGATTCCCCCTTGGTGGACTTGGGCCTCACTTTAGCTATCCCTCGTGCTGCTGTTCCTTTGGGGCTGACTGTGACATCTGTTCCATCCCTAGGGCTCCTGGGAACTTCAAAGCCCCCACAGACCTTGGGAATGGAATGGCGCAGGGTTGAGGGTAGAGAGTGGGAGAATGCTCTCTCAAGTACTTCCACTTGGTACTTTCCTAGATCATTTCTACTCCAACATCTAGACACTATGTTGATCTTGCTACCCTGTAGACTCAGGTCATCTGTGAAAGGCATGAGCTCTGGGGATGCAAGGAATAGGCACCCTACATGTAATCCCCTGACTCTAACTAGAGGTTTTTAGATTTCCTAGCATTGACCTAAGGTCACAGGGAAGTGGTTCACTTATGTCTGCCCTGCAACTTTTCTTCTTCTCCAGTCTCAGGCTCTATCTGCTCTTTTCCACTTCAACTCCGGTGACAGAAACTGCATTTCAGTCCAATTCTCTTCCTTCCCTACCTCAAGCCTTCTGGTAAAATCCTGTGCTGCAGTCTCTCTAGCTTTGGCTCTTGATTTATAAAGCTCAGATTTTGGAGTTCAAAGGAAACACCTCATCAAAATCTTGGATTCTGAAAATTAAAGGCACTTGTTTTTGGCTTATTGTCCTACAATGAACAACAAAAACAAATCTATACTTCAAAATTCAAAGCCAAGCAATGATTTATTTGGTCTAGGATGTTCTACCTTCCCCCTGAAGAATTGAATGCCTCAAGGGTGAGGAAAATGAACAATAATTAAGGGTTTAAAAGGAAAGGCAATACATTGATTAAATATTTTCAAACATAATCTCCCTGCTATACTCTTTTCTTAGTAAATATTTCCACACTCAACCCCTCCCCACCAAAGTATCTTTACTTTGTTTATCTTGATGTCCTCCTCCCTTCAAAGAAAGTGGGAGCTCAGGTCTGTCTAGATTCTCTTTTGATCCCCCCTCCCTCTTCTCCACAGAGTTCCATCAGTGACAGCAGGCAGAGCTTTTTGGGGCAGCAGAGGTAAACCTTGAAATGACCTTGAATTACTAGAGGGTTTTAAGCAACATTTTTGGTTAAAATCTAGAGGAAGTGAAGGATGCCACTCTGACCCCAAACTCCATCACCTCCCAGCCTGAGGGACTGTTTTGTCTCTGGTCTCAGGAAGCCAAAGGGCAGCACTGGCTGAGCAGAGGCCGCAGAGAGCAAGAGCAGGCTTTATGCCATGACCTCAAGCTCACTTCTATATAACTCAAGTTATGGGTTGGCTTTCCAGCCTGACTTTGGAATCTAGTTTCTTTCTCTAAAACACAGCCTATCCAAATCACTGAAGTGATGATGTGGCTTGCAGCTGCTAGAATCATCTTTCCAAAGCTTTAGATTTCAAGAAGTGGATTTTAAAGTTGCTTCCTCTGCTTATCCTTTTCTTCTTTCTGTTGGTTATCTCTGCACACTATTCCTCAATAGGTAAAGAAAGCAGCACTCCAAGTCTAGAGTTTGTGATTAGCCCAGAGTCCCTACTTCACTGACTGGGGAGAAATTGGGGAGAGTGACACCCTGTCAGAGAAATCCCATTATTGGCTATACTCAGTACCCAAAACGGTAGAGTAAATGGAGTAGCAATGATCAAGGGATGGGCATGAGTGGCGAGCTGCAGGAGCCTCTGAGGGTCTCACGCACTCTAATATGGTATGAATGAAGTAGTTGAGAGTTCCCCAGACTCCCAATGGGGCTACAGAATTGAAGAAAGGACTGGTGTACAGGAAAAGGTCTGAGGTCAGGAGAGGGAAACTGAAGAAGGCAAGGGTCTTTTGATGAGAGGCATTGGCTAAAAGTGCTAGCAAGACATCACAGAGATCAGGCAGGACCAGCTTTGCTTGAATGGATGCCAACTTAGAATGCCCAGGGCTTGGTGGGCCCAACTTTGCCAGAACAGATGAGAAAAGAAAGAGGCCAGTGGCCAAGGGCTGAGCAGAATTAAATGCCATAATTGCAAACAGCAAGGGTTAGAACTAGGACATTATATACTACTCTCCACAAACTTACTCACCCTCAGGTAGAAGGTAAAGTGCAGTAGGGGGAGCCTTAGAAAAAATGAATTCTTACCGAAAGGGGTCTAGGATTTGAATGGAATAAAGACTAAGAAAACTATACTTTAATTTGGCTTTATAAAAATCACTGAATAAGAATGGAGTGCTCCAGAATGTGATAAAATATTCTTTTGCTATAGGCAGACTAGTAGTTTATAGATTAACTTGAATTCACTTAAAAATGTTACTTTTTTTTTCAAATCTGAGTTTTTATACCAACCAACCATGCTTGCTTAATATTGTTATCAACTCTGTCTGGAAATTAGACAAAGAGAGACGAAATAATTTTCTCAAGGTCATAGTTAGCGATCAGTAGAACCAAGACTTTAATTTATCTGGTATCAGAGTTTGTGTTTTTGACATTATACCTAAATGTCATGGTTATATGGTTATTATTTTTACCCTCTGTATTGTTTTCAATCCATAGGAGGGTGTGGCCTGAAAAATAAGAGATCTGACTATATCCTGTTGTAAGTGTTCTTTATTTGCCTTTGTCTTGGTTATTGTTTTTTTCCTCCACTTCTTTAATCTCTGTTTCTTGTATTTTATTCGTCCTTCAGATTGTCCTTCTCTTACCACTCCATTGAACCCCCATGGTAGACAATTGGTTCTCCCCAGAGCTTTCTTTGCCTACATTGCATCGTATTTTGGATATAAATCATATCATATGGAGCCACTAGCCTGGCATCTTTCCATATCTCGGGAAGCAGACATGAAGACAGCACTGTCTTTGGATTTGGAAGCCTACAAATTAAGAGTTCATTGTATTTGAGAGGTCCAGGAGAACTGAGTTTAAGATGAGTGGAATAATCATCTTCCAGAGAAGTAAATTTACTTGGCGGGTTTCCACTAAAAAGGATTTTAAAAAATGTCAGATGGAACTAAAACATTTAAGGACATATGGTGCATTAACTAAATGTTTAAACATTTGCCTTAGCTGCATGAACATATCATTGATGAGATGAGCTCAGTGAGCTATGTTGAACATCTTTGACTGAATCACTGTCCAGTAGAGAGCTCTATTTCTTGAATCTATTTAATATAAACCATCCCCAGATGCTTACAACAGATACCAAATATGTGTTATAATTTCACTGCTGAATGCAAAGGGATATAAAAATGAAAGATCCAAATGAGAAAATGTATCTGTAATCTCAGTCATTACCTTTTATTTGAAATAACTTCTACAGGAGAAGGGTACAAAGAAGAGTATCATTAAAGTGTCACTGCATGAAGTAGTGAAAGTTACTGGAATGCCACCACCCCATTCTACTGTCTTCCAGAAAATCCCTTAATACTTTAATGCATGGTCAGCAAATATGCAGCAAGTGTGGGAGCGCTACCCCTCACCCCATGTTCATAGCAGATATCGTTAATCAATCACAACACTTAATTTTCCTGCTGAGCCTACACTTGGCCTGAGAATTTTCCTCCACCCAGCACTCCAGGCAACCACTGCCAATTGATCCAAGTTGGCACTTAAAAAGAAACCTATTTGCAATCTCCAGACACAGAACAATGATAGAGCAGTGGGGTGTTTCTATATCTGATATATCTAACACGTGATAATTGGGAGTGTAAGGCCATTAGATACCATTGGGATTTATTCCTTAAATTTAAAAAATGGCTTTGGGGATCTTTGGGTTCTGGAAGAATCCACTAGGACTTTGTTTAGCCTCTATCTACTTGTATAAAGGGCCAGTCTTCTGTCTTCCAGGCAGACTAATTCCACATATACCTATATCTCTTCCTCCTTCATACTCTGAGTTTCTCAAAGTGAAAATGCTAAGGATTCTAGATCCATTTGAAATAGAATGAGTCAGGAACTACCAGAGACCTTAAAACTAAAATAATCACTTAAATTATGGATCCTGCAGAGAAATTTCTGGAGTAAAGTTCTGTGTGTGTGTTGGGGGGAGTTGTATTTAAGGTCTGATCTCATGCATTCGTATTTTCTACATAGCTGTGAATAATAATAGCTACTGTTTGTGTACCTGACAAAGTGTTAAGCACCAAAGGACATGCACTTTAACTTAATTTTCATGACATCCCTCTGGATTACAATACCCCCATTTTATAGATGACGAAACAGGGGCTTATAATGCTAGGGAACTTATTTAAGATCACAGAGACAGTACATATCTGTGTCAGACATAATCTTGATGGAAACAGATGGCAAATTGTAAAAGATGATTGAAGACAATTTAATGAAAGAACAATTTACAGAGGTGAGGGTAGGATTATGGGAACAAAGAAGGGATGGCTCCAAAGTCTCCAAAGATGAGCAACAATTGGAAGCCTTTACCACCCTAAACACAGTGTTAACTCAAATAACAAAAACAGGTGTGCCAGAGAGATCCTCGGATGAGAGCTGTTTCCTTAAGGAGAGGAAGTTCTTTACTGCCCAAACCAACCATGTCTTGGCTGGCTGGGAGGAATGAGGGAGAGGGGAGAGACTGTGCCTCCCAATGGCCAGATCTAACTGGAAGCCAGAAGGTGAAGGAGCCCAGAGGTGCAGTCCACAGAGATCAGTACAAAGTAGGGAATACATCTGAGAGGGCAGTGAGAATGGTAGAGTGGCAATTAAACCCAGTATTGCTCTGAGCCCATTCTCATAACTGCTATTTTATATTCCACCTCTTGCCTGGGGGTTAGGAGATCTAGGTCTAGAAGTAACAGCCAGTGCTTGCTTTCACTCTAGAGCAGAGAGGAAGAGAACTAAACTTCCTGAGTGCACCATGGTAGTGCACATGTCCTTCGCGCATAACAAGTGCTCAATTAATGCTATATGTTATTAGAATTTCTTCCTCTTCTTTTGTCCAGTTCTCCCTTCATGTGCCTTAGTTTTTTGACTAAGCGATGGTACTCAGTGCAAAAGAAGTCGATTTGCAATTTCCAATGCTTTACTTACAGTATCTCCTTTATAATGAGATATGAGTTAGGTAGGTATTTAGTCCCAATTTTGGAAGAGGAAAATGAGCCTCACGAATTTGAAATCCAGTATTCTTCTAATACTTGAAGCTTCCTCTAGCAAGTCAGCAGCAGCTGACTCTCACAGTATGAAAAAAAGAGATGACTGTTAAAAAAAATGGTAGCTATTTTAATAATTGTTAAATTTATCCAAGATTTATCAAGGCACAGATCACCTAAGCTATGAACCACAGAAGGTTCTGGGACCATCACTCACTCCACATGCCTCTCTCTGCCTCTGTCTCTCTCTCTTCCTCAGTCTCTCTCCCAGGTTTTCCGCTTCATCCCTCCTCACTCCTCTTCCACCAGCTCTCAATTTTCTCCTTCCCACTTCTCCTCTTTCTGATCTCCTTTCCCCCAATTTTTTTCTTCTTTTCCTTCTGCTTCTCCTGTCTCAAAAGCATTAAAGAGATAGACCTTGGGGGTTATGATTGCAGGCTCTAAAAACCAACTGCCTGGATTTAAGTCCTACTTCTGTCATTATTAGGGATGTGATTTTGTGTAAGTTATTTCATCTTTTTGAGTATCAGTTTCCTCATATGTAAAATAAGATAAAAATATTCACAGTGTTGATGGAGAAATTAATAATTTTTCATGAATAAAGGACCTACTACCACAATTATTGTTTCCCCCCCTCTTCCTTTTTTCAGCTTTCTCATCTACCTTACCTCTTTCTTCCAAAGTTATGGTCCTCAGTGACAAAATGTTTGTTGACTTGTAAATTAATAAACAGGTAGAGGACTGGTGAATTTTATGACTCGAGTTCTAGAAGAAAATTTCAATAAAGCAGCAGGCAGTATTGGATGTGGAGAAAGTAACGCTTACAAATGAAAAGTTTGTTGTTTATGTGTATTTTGAAAATGTTTATTTCTGTGGTTTGAGAGACTTCTTGAAGGCCATGTCCCTGCTGCATTCAGTTGTGAAATATAAGCAGCAGCCTCCAGGAATAGTAGGTGTTACTGGAGAGACTCCCTTTTGTATGGGAGCTGCAAAGACCCATGGGTTGACAGAAGAGTTGCATAATTGTTCAGTATTTAATTCTCCCTGGAATGGCTCAAAGAGGGAGCTATGTGCTAAGTGAACTTGTGGATAAATAACCCTGGCACAGAGCTCCACACCATCTGCAGATATTGCAGAAATAAGCAGGGGAAGCCGACGAGCTGTGAGTGACAGAGATTAATCTTCAAAGTCACAAAGGCATGTAGTTCCGTTTGGAATTCAGGCAACGCTGGAGAGCGTCACAGCCTCGGAACATTTCTTTGAGGCAATGAAGACATTTATCAGCCACAACTCTCAGGTGACTTCATGTCCTGGAATCCTTGATACCATCGAATCAAAAAGAACCCAGAAGAAAAACACTCCCTTTTAAAAGTAAAAGAGGCAGCAAGATGATTATGTTCAGTTCCTTACCTAAAACAACTCACCAGGATGCCTTAGACGAAGCTGACCTCCTACATCCAGAAGCCTGGGAAGGAAACAGAGGGGGTCACCGCACCCCACAGGTGGTTCTTCTTTCGGGAGGCATATGGACTTCCTGTTTGGGATGAGTGGCCATGTAATTGTCAGACTGAAAGGAGATGCTTAAAAATTAAAATTATTCTTTTTGGAATATTTACTTATCGATCAATATATTTGTTTTTATAAAATGCATTTGTATTTATAAAATAGTTCTATTGAAAAACCATTTTCAAAAACAAAATTCTTTCTAAAAAATAGCACATACCCATTTACATTTAAGCAAAAATTAAAAAGCCTTTACATTGGTTATTGTGTTAATTATAACGAAACATTAAAAGTAACATAAACAGAAAAACTATGCTTGATAAACTTCACATATATTCATCAATTTCTTGGCATTATCTATTTCTAATGCCATGTCCCACTTTTCTGATACTCTTACAAATATATTTTTTCAACTTGGTCTCATTTACAATTTTTTTTCATAAAATTGCCTGTAGTCTTCTTCTAAGTGTAATTCATGGATAATAAATTTGAAATTACTAGCATATTTAATTGACTCATCTGTAGACCATTATATTTTTTAGTTGAGAAAATACTCTCTCTTCTGATACAGAAGTACCTGGGAAGCTAAGAGGAAATACTGCTATTGGAGTATATTTTAAGTTCTATTTTTTTTTTTTCTGGTGAGGAAGATTGGCCCTGAGTTAACATCTGTTGCCAATCTTCCTCTTTTTGCTTGAGGAAGATTGTCCCTGAGCTAACATCTGTGCCAATCCTTCTCCATTTTGTATGTGGGATGCCTCCACAACATGGCTTGATGAGCAGTGTGTATGTTCACCCCCGGGATCCAAACCCGCAAGCCCCCAGCAGCCAAAGTGGAGTGCATGAACTTAACCACTACACCACCAGGCCAGCCCCACAGTTCTATTTTTAAAATCCAAATGTGTAAATATGTCAGTCCAAATATTTTCACACATACTCTTTTTGCCTCCATTCAGAATATCTTTCTTTGAAAAATATTTTAATAAGTGTTCTTCAATTGTTGTCTTTATGATTCTTTTGAATGTTTCTCCAAACTCAGATGCTGCACAATCATAGGCATTCTTATTTTGACTCCATTTCAGTACAGAATACAAATTTATCCAATTAAAAATAAGAGTTCTGGGGCCAGCCCAGTGGTGTAGTGGTTAAGTTCACGCACTCCACTTCGGCAGCCTGGGGTTCACAGGTTTGGATCCCAGGTGCGGACCTACACACCACTCATCAAGCTATGCGGTGGCAGCGTCCCACATACAAAATTGAGGAAGATGGGCGCAGATGTTAGCTCAGGACTAATGTTCCTCAGCAAAAAGAGGAGGATTGGCAATGGATGTTAGCTCAGAGCCAATCTTCCTCACAAAAAGTAAAAATTAAAAAAATAAGAGTTCCTAGGGCTGGCCCAGTGGCGCAGTGGTTTAGCTTGCGCTTGGCAGCCTGGGGTTTGCCAGTTCGGATCCCAGGTGCCTGCCGACGCACTGCTTGTCAGCCATGCTGTGGCGGTGTCCCATATAAAGTAGAGGAAGATGGACACGGATGTTAGCCCAGGGCCAGTCTTCCTCAGCAAAAGGAGGAAGATTAGCAACGGCTGTTAGCTCAGGGCTGGTCTTCCTCACACACACACACAAAAAATAAGAGTTCCATCAAGAGTCTCACCATAAGTTGAGATATTCCAAAGTACATTTATAGAATTTCAAATTTAAATATTATATACAGCATGAGGGTTCATCCTTTTATTTGTTCACTTCCTCCTTTGATATTTTCATGATACGTCTAGTGATAAGTTTTATTAAATTGTTACTTTTAGGAAAACCTGCACAAAGTAACTACTAGCTTTTGAAATAGATGCTGATTTTTTAAAATAGATTTGCACCTTAACTTTTCATATGGTCACAAATATCATTTTGGATCCTAAGTTAGATGTCAAATACCAGCAAACATTTTGTGTAAGTTATGTGTTCATAAATTTTCTTAAAAAATAGAAATTCAGTACTTAAATTTTTATTAGTCATGTGCTTTTCCCTCCCTAGAATCATTGCTACTGAAGAGAGTTATTGTAAAGTTTTTAAAAAGTTACCAAACAATAACATAAATAAAAAAGTTGTAGATTTAGAGGCTATGATAAATGATAAAACCATGCAGTAGGAATTACTCTCTACACAGTCTGTGGAAGGACTCAGTCTCTATTTCCCACACATTTTACGTACACCTAACCTACAATTTCCCAAGTTTCCCCTGCTTCTGTGGCCTGGTGCTCTGGTGGCTTCATGCATCCTGCAAGCTGTAGCGCTGGCCATGGCACCATTTGTATATGTGTTCCCTTTGCTTGGAAGGGGCAGCAGTGTTGAATACTTCCGCCACCAACACCACCAAAACCAAAGGAATTTGCTTGTTCCCAGCGCCCAGTGTACAAGATCACTTCATTTCCTTCAAAGTGAGGCATTATTACATTGCCTCTAGAAAGGGTCAAGAAAAGAAAGAAAGGTCGTCTCTGGTTGTTTTTCAAATATAACAAAGTGTTAAATTCCGAACTCTCCTTATGACGTGCATTTCACACATGGACTAGATGAAACCATGGCAGAAGCTGGAGGTAATCAGAATCCTAGCAAATCTGGCATGTTTTAATGCAACTATTAATAATAATGCTTTTATAAAAATGAAAAATCTGAGACACATGCTAAACCAGATGGAATTCCAGGATACTAGACATAAATAGAGACTGTTCGAGGCAAACCTGGTGTATGCTTCCTTACTTGGCTGTTAAGAGCCCAATCTTAAGACCATCCCGGATGAAATTCTGGCTGTATCAATTAATAGCTACAAGATTGTAAGTAAATGTCAGCCCTCAACCTTCTCATTTGCACAATAACGGCAAAAATGTCTGCCTTACTGGGCTGTTGTAAGGAGAAAATTGTGCGAAAAGTGCCTAGAATAAGGACCAGGTATACAGAACAGCTGCTCACTACACGAGACAGAGCTGTTATTATTATTACCATGCTTCTCTTACCAATGACTTATTGGGCACGAATGCCATGGAATGATTGCTACTCCAGCTGACTTTTTCTCATGAAAAATGAAGCAAGATCAGAAACAATCAGGGCATACAGAAAAGGAAAGAAAAATAGGTTGGTGGTAAAGTGGAGGAACATCCCTACAGTAATGGTAAGGTGGTTTAAATTCATGTCATTACCCCTTCAAAACAGGAGGAAAACCATGATTTATTAAGCACTTCCTCTAAGTCCAGCACTGGAACAGATATTTACTCCTTTTTTATAACGGGACCATACTATCATTCTTGCCGCTGCTTTCCCCATAAATGCCACATGGGGCAGTGTTATTATCATCTCTATTTTATAGATGAGTAAACCGAGGCTTCAAGAAGTTAGAGAACAAGCACTCACAAGGAATGCAGCCAAAAATAAAACCCATACTCCCAACTCCATGCTTTCCATCTCTGACTACATTACTTTTCAGAAGTTAAAAGTGTCCATAGTTTACCCACATGCGGAGTGTCCAGCATATGATTCTGTTCAGCAACACTAAGTAGAATTCTACGAAAAGATAGGGTTGTTTTTTCATATTAACAACCTCAAAAAGCTGGAAATCCTTAAAGGTCTGTCATGAATGGTTCATCTCTAAATTTATCTAAACAATATTCTGAGCCTATCTGTAATTTTTACCTATTGGCAATAGCAATTTCCAAAATGTCTTAGGCATCAAGCACAAAAACTAGCCTATGCTGTGGTTACAAATAGCCCCCAAATCTCAGTAGTTTAAGACAACAAAGGATTATTTCTTAGTCATGCCACCTGTCTATTGAAAATCAGCAGGGGTTGATTCCTCAAGGTAGTAACGAGGGAATCGGATTGACAAGAGAGTCACTGTCAGTTACCAGCCAGAGGGAAGAGAGCTCTTGAGGAACTTGTGTTGGATGATCCAGCTCAGAAGTGACACACTCACCTCCCCAGATAATTCACTGGGTGAAACCAGCTTCATGGCCCCACCCGAGCACAGGGAGGCCAGGAAGTACAATTCTGCCCTGTGTCTGGAAGGGGAGAAATAAAAATATTTGGCAAATACCCAAGTCACCGCTGCATATAAAGTTACTACAAATGTTGTAATTTATTATTCTGTCTTAATTGTCATAAAATGCCCTATATCAAGCTTCAGGTGGTTCCCTCTACTCAGTACATTCTATTATTAGGTAAACAAATTCTTGTTCACATATTTTAACAAAACTTCCACCTTGTTTACGACGAAGAACATCGGATTTAAGAGTCACTCCTGTCTTTTCTAAGAAGTTCTTTAAAAAAAATGACATCAACTCCTAGCTAAGGGGGACTCCTTAAGGAAATGTGTCATTTTCTTGTCTAGAAGTCAATGAGCTCAAAGACAAATAAGAGTAGGGCTGAAAGGATGTGGAATAAAAGACGCAGTTAATGCCTAAAAGACGCCAAATTGGAAAGTGTTACTGTTCCCTGTATCATCCATCACTGCAAATGGCTCAGCAGGAAAAAGACTATCTCAAGCTGGCAGTCTTGCCATAGAAATAGATCATTTCAATAAGGGTGGCAGAACTGTGGAGCTCAACATAGCCTGTGACATTCCATTGACTAGTTCAGAACCAAAAAAAGATAAGAACTAAATGAATGAAAATTTGATCAAGTCCTAATCAAATAAAGTTCAATAAATCTGGGAAATATTCTTGTGTTGAATTTTTTTTTTGGTCCCTAAATATTAATAAGCTCTAAATTACCTTCAGGTTAGCCATTCAATTTTTAAAAATGGATTGGCCTTTTCATAGAAATCCGTATTCAATGGTAAAGATGGAATTTAATGTCCTTGGCTTAGATGTACTTCATGGAAGTGAGCAGTCTTTCTTGGCTGCATTCTTAGCGCATAATAAAGAATGAGATTGCAGCAGGCATTTCAAATGCCTGGGGCTGGAGACATGCAATATAGAGACTGGAAACAAATTCAGCTTTCAGCACATTCCGTGCCACACACAGAAAATTCTTAATTGTGTCATTATTAAACTCCTGTTTGGTAATCATAAGAAGTAGGATGATTCAATTCAACAAATAGTTACTGAGCCCCTACTGAAAGTGCTTTGCATACTCCAATGAACTATATGAGATGAAAAGTATTATTGTTGTTGTTACGGCACCATACTTGAAATTGCAGACTACACAGGTCAACAAGGGCAGGCAATGAAGAGAAAAGTGATAAAACAATAAACTGATGGATTGAAGTATTTATCAGGAAGGTTTATATTTTGCAAAGTAAATGTATGTCCAAAGCAAGTATTGGTGAAAAATCAATGACTCACTTTGATGTCGATGTCAAAGCACATTTTAAATATCACAGAACAGAGAAAACATTTAAACCTAGTTTTATAACTATGTAATTCCAATTTCTAAAATAGTATATTTCATATCAGCTGATTAGTTAAGAAGGTTCTTTATGTGATGTTAATTAAGTCAGCATACTTAGTAATCATTTGAGATAATTCAAGACATGGTCATGATTGTATGTTGGTTAGTAGTTCATAATTATTAGATATTTTGAAACAGTGATAGCAATATCAGATGCTCTTGAATGAAATATTTTAATAAAAAATATAAGGCCGCATGTAAATGTTCCTTATAAAATTTAAAATTCCCCAAATTATTATTATTATTATTAATATAAGAAATCAATGGCACATCAAATGTAAAAGAATCTTTAAAAACTTACAGTATTGGTTGAAAATATATATGACTTCAGCCAGCTGATATAATTATATTAATATTTGACAAAATATATTTTAAGGAAAAAAGTATTACTAGAGATAAAGATGAGTACTGAATAACAATAAAGTATTCCATTTACCAGGAAGATGTAATAATTCCAAATTTGTATGTCCCTAATAGCTTCAAGTATATACAACAAAACCTAATAGGACTATAAGGAGAAAGTGACAATTTCACTATCAAAGTGGGAAATTTTAATATTTTTCTCTCAGTTCACAGATCAAGCACATAAGAAATCAGTAAGGGGGGCCAGCCCAGTGGCGTAGTGATTAGGTTTGGCATGCTCCACTTCGGCGGCCCAGGTTTGCAGGTTTGGATCCCAGGCGTGGACCTACACCACTTGTCAGCCATGCTGTGGCAGTGACCTACAAACAAAATGGAGGAAGACTGGCACAGATTTTAGCTCAGGGTTAATCTTCCTCAGGCAAAAAAAGGAGGAGGTTTGGCAGTGGATGTTAGCTCAGGGTGAATCAAAATCAGTAAGAGTGTTGAAGACTTATGAAACTTGACAGACTTTTATAGAAAGTTGCATCCGATAGTTGCAGAATATCTATTATTTCCAAGCAAACATAATAGATTGGTGAAACTTTACCATGGCTAAGACACAAAATTAGTCTCAACAGATTTCAAAGGCTGGGCATCTGTGGCAAAGACTAGCTAGATGTTCACTAACCATGCTTCCTCTTCCTGGTCCACAGCTAAACTACATTTTACAGACTCCTTTCATCTAGATGGGCACATGGGATTAGTTCCAGTCAAAGGAGAATAGGTAAAAGTGATTATGCCACCTCCTGGCCTGGCCTCTGTAGACATCCTACATGATCTTTACTCACTCTGTCTTCACTCATCAGCCAGCTCAGCGTAGCAGGGTGTCCAGCGAGACCCTAGGGAGCAAAGCTACCAGATAGATGTTGGCTGGATCCCCGAGTTGTTGCTTGGAGGAGAGCCCCTCAGGAAAGTCCACTGACCAGTTGCTTTACGTGAGAAATAAACTTTTGTGTGTGTCTGTTAAGCCACTGAGATTTTAGAACTGCTCATCATTTCAAGTAGCTGGCTAAAACAGTATCATACAGACTGCATTCTCTGACAAATTGCAACTCGGTTAAAAATCTAGTATAAATAGTTCGCGGACGCACCGCTTGTCAGCCATGCTGTGGCGGCGTCCCATATAAAGTGGAGGAAGATGGGCACCGATGTTAGCCCAGGGCTGGTCTTCCCCCCACCCCCCCAAAAAAATCCAGCATAAATAAAAATGAGGAAAAAGCTATATGCTTGGAAGTTTAAAAATGCATTTTTAAACAATTCAGGTGCAAGAATAAATGATGAAAATTAGAATGTACTCAAAACTGTAAAATAATTAAAATACTATTTATCAAAATGTGTAGGTAATAGCTTAAACAGAATTTATAGGAAAATACACAGCCTTAAATGCTAACATTGAAAATAATGAGGGCTCAAATAATGAGCTAGATCCTTAACTTAAGGAACTAGGAAAATAATGGTAGAATGCAGATCAGAGCAGAAATTAATGAAATAGAAAAGGAACACATAATAGAGAAGATCAATAAGCCAAAGGTTGATTTTTAAATTGAAATATAATTCATATACCACAAAGTTCACCATTTTAAAGTGGACAATTCACTAAAGTGTTCTTTAGTATATTCACAAATATGTGCAACCATCATCATTATCTAATTCCAGAACATTTCATTACTCCATAAAGAAATCCTGTAACTATTGGCAGTCACTTCCCAGTTCCCCTCCCCTCAACCTGTGGGAACCACTGTCACTAAAGGTTTGCCTATTATGGACATTTATAAGTGGAATCATACAGTATGTGGCCTTTTGAAACTGGTTTCTTTCACTTTGCATAGTGTTTTGAAACTTCATCTATGTTGTAGCATGTATCAGTCCTTCATATTTTTTAAGGTCCAATAATATTCATTGTATGGATGTACCACATTTTGTTTATCCATTCATCAGTAGATAGATATTTGGGTTGTTTCCACCTTTTGGCTACTATGAATAATGCTTTTATGAACATTCATATACAAGTTTTTGTGTGGACATATATTTATATCTTTATATATCTAAGAGTGTATGTGGGTATAAAGGATGTATATGTTTATACTTACATATACCCAATTATCTGGGGTGTATACCGAGGAGTAGAATTGCTATGTCTTATGGTAATTCTATGTTTAACTTTTTGAGGAACTGCCAAAATGTTTTTCAGAGCAGCTGTACCCTTTCACATTCCTACTAGCAATGTGTGGGGGTTCCAATTTCTGCATATCCTCACCAACACCTGTTATTTCCTGTCTTTTCTATTAGAGCCAGAGTCAGTGTGAAGTGGTATCTCACTGTGGTTTCGCATTTCTCCAACGACTAATTATGTTGAGCATCTTTTCATGTGCCTCTTCGCTTATTTGTATATCTTTTTTGTAAAAATGTTTATTTAAATCCTTTGCTCATTTTTAAAGTGGGTTATTTGCCTTTTTTTATTATTAAGTTGTAAGAGTTCTTTATATATTCTGGATACTAGACATCTAAGAGATATATGATTTAAAAATAATTTCTCCCATTCTATAGGTTTCCTTTTTACTTTATTGATGATATCATTTGCTGCATAAAAGTTTTTAATTTCGATGGAGTCCAATTTTGTTTTTGGATGCACATGCTATTTAATGGGTGCCTGTGTGCCCAGCACAGACTGCCATGGCTCTGTCCCCCCTTACAAAGCTGTGATTCTTGGCCCCAACACCCTTAACCCAGATGTGATACCCAGATGCTGGCTGGAGGCCTCACATGCAGCTAGAAAAACCGGAAGGGACTGGCTGCCCCTTCCCAGGTGAGCAAACAGCAAAAGTATGCTTTAAAATGGAAAGGTATTGCACACACATACACGCAAAAAATGAAAAACCATTACAAAAAAGGAAACGAGTGTCCCGAAAACCAAAGTGTTGTATGTGCTTAAAATAAAGTATTAAGTAAAAATACTGCACATAAAAAACCTTAAGAAAACAGGTATAAACTTCAAGATGCTTTCATGTCGTGGGCCGTGGAGTCTCCCGGCTTGGTCTGCAGTGTTTTGGGTTCTGTGTGGCACAGGGTGGGCACACCGCTGGGTTCATCCACTGTGTCAGTCGGGCTTCTCTCTTCTGGGCTCCTCAAACATGGGGTCAACGGGTGGTCTGTTCCCTGGAGGCTGGAGAGTGGGCGGGCCATTCCTTAGTCCATCCTGGGGGTGCTCTGGAGGCCCTGGTGGAGGCCTTGGGTCTCCCCTACAATGTCCCCAGTTCCCTGCCCTGTCGTCTCCCCTGGAATTTAGCCTCCCTGCACCCCACACTCCCAGGGCCAATGGGAGGGCCCTGCTGGGAGGCCTACTCGTGGTGCCTGGGCAGCTCCTCCCCGCAGGTCTGCTCCCGGTAGTGGGGAGGCCGGGGCTGCTCCTTCCCCAGCCCGTAGGCCGGGTGGCTGAAGCTGCAGCTGCAGCTTGGCCTCTTGGATGTACAGCTCCGGGAAGACCTTGGTGGGCTTGTCCATCCTCTCCTTGGGCGCGCCATGGCTCAGGAGCAGCCCATGAGGTCCTTGAGCCTCGGGTTGGGCAGCGTGAGCTTGGCAGACTCTGGCTCAGAGCAGGCCGACGTTGGCGATGGTTTGGATCTCCATCACCGCCTCCAGCACAGTCATGCCCTTGACCAGCAGGCTGACCAGCGAGAGCCGCAGCTCGGAGGGCACGGCCATCAGCAGGCCCCGCCGCAGGCCCTGCCTGAAGGGCACGTTCTCGGTCGCGGGCCTCAGCGCCTGCTCTACTGCGCGGGGCAAAGGGGGGCGAGGGCAGCTCGCGGTGAACCCAGTCGAGCATGCCCACTTCACGTACCAGCTGGATGCCCTCCTCAGTGGTGGTCCGGGGGCGGAAGGGCAGCTCGGTGGCCTCAAGGTGCCTCGAAGTGCAGTAGGACTCCCAGCGCCGGAGCCAAGCCTGCAGCAGCCAGGTGAGCAGATCCTTGCAGCCGCTCTGCAGGGTCTTGCCGTGGTAGTTAAAGATGGCATCGCTGGTCAGGTGGCCTAGCAGTGCCAGCTTCCAGAATTCAGGGACAGAGCTGCCCCCCCCACCCCGCCAGCACACACCTACAGGATCCAGGTGATCACAAGCTCGTTGGGATTCTGCTTGACGCCGGCGCCAGGAGCTCAGTGTACGTGTCGTAGCAGTACCCCTGCCCCGTCTGGGTGGGCGCCAGCGCTCTCTAGGCCATGACCAAGGCCGCCCCAGGCAGGGAACAGCAGGGAAGCCCAGAGGGGTTGCTGCCACAGGAGTGGGAGGGATGGGCTGGCCCTCTGACTCCAGGAGGAATCACCAATATGAGGTGGTGGGCTGCCCCTCAGCTTGAAGATACACCCAACCTTCAGTCTCTCCAAGGCCTAATTTATGTATTTTTAATTTTGTTGCTTGTGCTTTTGGTCTCATATCTAAGAAGCATCACCTGATCCAAAATCTCAAAGATTTATACCTGTTTTTTTATAGTTTTAGCCTTTATATTTAAGTATTTCATTCATTTTTAGTTAATTTTTTATATGGTATGACAGTGGTCCAACTTCATTCTTTTCCCTGTGAAACTCCAGTTTTGTTAGCATCATTTGTCGAAAAGATTATTTTCCCCCATTGAATTGCTTTGGCACCTTCGTTGAAAATAAATTGACTATAAATGTATGAGTCTATTTCTGGACTGTCAATTCTATTCCATTGACTTATTTGTCTACCCTTATGCCAGCACCACACAGTCTTGATTATTATAGCTTTGTAGTAAATTTTGAGATTGGGAAGTGAGAATCCTGTAACTTTATTCTTCTTTTTCAAGATTATTTTGCCTTTGCTGAGTCATTTTCATTTCTATATGAATTTTAGGGTAAGTTTGTTAATTTCTGAAAAGAAAAGATAGCTAGTATTTTGATAGAGATTCCACTGAATCTGTAGATAATTTGGGGAGAATTGACATCTTAAAATGTTACGTTTTTCATGAACACAGATGTCTTTCCATTTAATTAGGTCTTTAAATTCTTTCAGTGATGTTTTGTAGTTTTTAGTGTACAAGTCTTATACTTAATTGGCTAAATTTGTTTTTAAGAATTTTATTTTTTGATGGTCTTGTAAATGAAATTGCATTCTTAATTTCATTTTGGCTTGTTTATTGCTAATAAAAATACAACTGATTTTTGTATATTGATCTTGTATCCTGCAACCTTGCTGAACTAGTTTTATTAATTCTATTAGGGTTTTTTTTTGTGTGTGAATTCCTTAGGATTTTGTATGTATAAGATAATGCCATCTGTAAGTAGAGATAGCTTTAGTTCTTTCTTTTCAATATGAATGCCTTTAAAAATTTTTCTTGCCCAATGTTCCTGGCTAGATCATCTAGTATTATGTCAAATAGGCATCCTTGTCTTGTTCCTGATCTTGGGGGGAAAGCATTCAGTCTTTCATTGTTAAATATGATATTAGCTTTGAGTTCTTCATAGATGCCCTTTACCATGTTGAGAAAGTTCCTGTCTATTGTTACTGAGTGTCTTTATCCTGGCTATGGATTTTGTCAAATGCTTTTTCTGCATGTAAGGAGATGATTTTTTTGTGTGTCTTTTATTCTATTAATTTGGTTTATTACATTGACTGACTTTTATATGTCGAACCAACCTTGTGTTCCTGGGATAAATCCCACTTGGTTGTGGTGTATAATCCTCTTTATATGTTGCTGGGTTCAGTTTGCTACTATTTTGTTGAGAATTTTTGCATCTATATTCATAAGGTTTATTGGTCTATAGTTTTCTTGTTTAGTGATTTCTTTGTTCCATTTGGTGTCAGAGTAATACGAGCCTCATAGAATGAGTTGTGAAATGTTCCTTCCTCCTACTTTTTGAAAAATCTTGTGAAGGATTGGTGTTAATTCTTCTGCAAACATTTGATAGTATTCACCAGCAAAATCATCTGGCCCTGGGCTTTTCTTTGTGGGGAATTTTGTTTATTATAAATTCAATCATTTTACTTCTTCTAGATGTGTTAGATTTTCTATTTCTTTTGAGTCAATTTTGTTAGTTTGTGTCTTTCTAGGACTTTGTCAATTTTATCCAGGATATCTAATTTGTTGGCACATAATTATTCACAGAGTTTTCTTACAGTCCTTTCTAATTTTGTAGGTTGGTAGTGATGCCCTTTTTTTCATTCCTGATTTTAGTAGTGTTAGTCATCTGTCTTTTTTCCTTAGTCTAGCTAAAATTTTGTCAGTTTTGTTGATCTTTTCAAAGATCCAACTTTTAGTGACTTTCTCTATTCTTTTTTGTTCTCCATTTCATTTATTTCTACTCTATTCTTTATTATTATTATTTCCTTTCTTCTACTAGCTTTGGGTTAGTTTGCTTTATTGTTTTAAATTTTAAAGTAGATGTTTAGATTATTAATTTGAGGTCCTTCTTCTTTTTAAATATAGATAATAATAGTTATAAATTTATCTTTAAGCATTCCTCTAGCAGCATAAGTTTTGGTATGTTTTGTTTTCACTTTTATTAATCTCTACATATTTTTAAATTACCTGTGTGATTTCTTCTTTGACCCATTGGTTATTTAGTATTGTGTTGTTTAATTTCCACGTTTGTGAATTTCCAAAATTTGCTTCTGTTATGGATTTCTAATTTCATTCCATTGTGGTCTAAGAAAATACTTTGTATGGTTTCAGCCCTTTTAAGTTTACCGAGACTTGTTTTACGGCCTGCACATGGTTTATCCTGGAGAACGTTCCCTGCGCACTTGAGAAGAATGTGTGTTCTGCTGTTGTTGCATGGAATGTTCTGTAGATGTCTGTAAGGCTTGGTTTGTAGTGTTGTCCACATCTTCTATTTACTTGTTGATTCTATTTACTTGTTCTATCTAGTTGTTCTATCCATTATGGAGAGTATCATATCAAGTTATACATTTCTCTCTTCAATTGTGTCAGTTTCTCCTTTGTATTTTCTTAGGCTCTTCTAGCAAACGCATATATGTTTATAACTGCTATATCTTCTTGATGGATTGGGCCTTTTATCATTATAAAATGTCCTTCTTTGTAGAACAATTTTTGTCTTAAAGTCTATTTTGTTTTATATTAACATAGGCACTCTACCTCTCTTTTGGTTACTGTTTGCACAGTATATCTTTTTTCATCATTTTACTTGAAACTATTTATGTCTTTGAGTCTAAAGTGTTGCTTTTATAGAAGAAGCGCTTAAGGGAAGTTTATATCTGTAAATACCTATAGTAAAAAGAAGAACGATTTCAAGTTAATAACCTAACCTAAAGTTAGTTTAAACCTTTCTGAAGAACACTGTTTTGATATAAGGAAAGAGACTTCCCCTACCAGATTTAATCTCATCTTAAAACTATTATGACATGTATTGTTACCACAGGGATATACAAAGTGACAAATTGAACAAAACAGGGAGCTCAGAAACAGGCTGACAACATATATGAAACTTAATTTATGTCAGACCAGACACTGCAGATGAGTGAAGAAAAGGATGGACTCTTTAATAAATGGTGCTTAGATAATTGGTTATTCAACTGGAAAGAATTTTAAAATTTAGTTCTGTACCTCACACTATAAACTACAAGTAATTCCAAGCAGATGAAAGATATAAAAGTGAAAGGCAATGCTTCAAAACTTCTAGAAGAATCTCTGGAAGAATGTTCTTATGAATTTGGAGTAGAATTAAGGAAAACACAGTGTACAAAGGAAATAGCTGATAAAATTTATGTTCATTAAAATTTAAAACTTCCATTTATAGACATATAGACAGTGAAAAGAAAGCCTACACTGGAAGAAGTTATTTGCTATCCATATAAATGACTAAAGATCAGAGTCCAAAAAAGGTGAACAACACTATGAAAATAAGAACAAAAAACTTAAACATATATCTTACAGAAGAGGAACTATGAATTTCCATAAACATGTGACAAGATATTCCTCATTATTAATCAGGGAAATGCTAATTAAAACCTCAGTGAGATACTGTTTCATGTCTACTGGTTTGCCAAAAAATTAAAAGGTGATTACTATCAACTGTGGTGGAGATATGGGCAATAGAAATTCTCATTTTTTGTCGGTAAGAGTATGAATTAGTACAACTGAAAAGCAGTATGGCATTATATAGTAGAGATGTGGATGAGCATTCCCTACAACCAATAACTCCACTCCTAGGTATATGCCCTTGAGGAATTCTGGTGTGTGTACAACGGAATACACAAGATTGTTCAAGCAGCATTGTTCATATTAGCAGAAAACTACTCAAATTGTCTACCAACAGTTGAATGGATTCCAAGTTTTGATATATTCGTAGATTGGAATATTATACCATAGTTAAGAAGAATGAAGTACAGCTACTTGCTTCAACATAGATGAACCTTACAAATATAATGTGGCATGTAAGAAGCCTATCACAAAAATTACATGTAGAATTTCATCTTATAAATAAAAAAAGCAATGATCAGACAAAATATTACTTAAGGTATCATATAAAGGTGGCAAAATATGAGAGAAAGAGAGAGAGAGGAATAGAAGAAGAGGAAGAGGAGAAGGAGGGGGAAGAGGAGGAGGAAGAAGAGGAAAAGGAAGAGGAAGAAGAGAAAGAGAGGGAGAGAAAAAGGGAGAAAAGAGAGACAAAGACCAATTTTAGAATGGTGGTTTCCTCTGGAGGGGAGGAAGGAAAATATGATTGGGGCTGGGTACCCAGGGTACTAAGGGGGTGCTAATGCTATATATCACAAATCTTTGGTGACTACATGAGTATTATATTATTTCTCTCTAAGGTGTACATATATTTTTATTTACTCTTTAATACATATATTTTACTGTAAAAATATATTCAGCCAGTCGTGAGACTGTATTTTCTTATTTCCATGTTTTGTTTACAGAAAATACTGCTTAAGGATCAGGATAGGCTGTAGTCATTCTGGATTTTCAAGAGTGTCATGAAGAAAAATGAATGTTTGCAATGAGCACGAAAGTGACTTTTACACCTGGTTTCTCACAGCTAAATGAGACGGTGTTTTAAAAAGTTCGCTTTGATAAAAGAAGGGCATGTTAAAGGAGATACCCAGTGAATTATTGCAGTAGGATTTAAAACTGAGCTGACCTTACTGTTCCCAGGAGGATTTGATCTCAGGTAATGTATATAAGGTTGTGTCACTCTACAAGTCCCTCTGAAGCTGCAAAATGATAACCAATGCTTGGTGTTAGCACATTGTATTTAGATTGCTGACCCCACTTTCCAAGTGTCTACAGACAAGTGGCATGGACACAACAGGCTTAAAGAATGTTTTCAGAAGCAACCAAAACACTACTGACAGAGGCAAGAAGTGTTTGCAGTGTGGCCAAGAGAGCATGCACTTTCACATCCTGAGCAAATAAGGAACCTGATGCTGAGAAAATTGATGTCATAAGGAAAGATGATTTCCTAAAGTGACTTTTGCAGGGTAAAAAGAATTGAGATAACATAGGACATTAAATGAATGTTTCAGAATAAATATTTTAATGGTCCAGAGACATATACATTAATATAAAGTGCCTTTGGATTTTGTGTCTGAGGACCAATCTCCACTCAAAATTCTCCTGACTGTCGTGATCAAAGGAAAGGAATCCTTTTACAGGCCAAAAAAGTTTGACTTCGGCATAGCTTAAGAAATACTGATGAGTTACTGGACATGCAAGGTGTGACAAATAAAGGCTATAGTTGGGCTTCAGCACAGAGCTGGAAATTTAGCTTATAAATTACACAGACCAGAAAAAACTTCTCTGTGAAAGATATGTGAATCAGGAAAAGAGAGTAACTAAGACAGAGGTTGGTTTCCAATTCCGGTGCCACAAATTAAACAAGATCTCTTTGTATTTATTTATTACAATGCCTAGGACAAGTCAGTCAACTCTATTGGAGCGAAAGTTTGGCACAAATAATGCTAAGTGAGAGAAATTTTAAGTATCATATTGTATTAACATTTAAGTGTGGCTTCCTCCAGGTTTCTGGGGGAAGGCACAGCACAGCCAAATCACACAAGAACTTTTTATGTACTTAGCACTATATTAAGTAGTATGGCAAATCAGATGAACAATAAAATATGTTTCCTGTCCTCATGGACTTTATAATCTAGTTAAGGACATACCGTCAGGGTGAAATAATGAGATGAAATGTGAGGCAGAATGAAGGCACTTGCTCTCATGGAAGGCTCTCGGCAATCTCAGTCTGTGGATCCTGGTAAAGAGTCAGGCAGCTAGAGCATCTGCTGCTTGACTGCACAGGGATCCTCATTCATTCTTACCGATTCCTAATTGTGCCCCCCTTTGAGCTTATATGCAAAAATTGAAATGATTCCTAACAGGGCTTTGTTATTGAGCTTTCTACAAATTAAAAAAGGAATTTAAAGGAATGAAAAATTGCTTGGAGCAAGAGCATTGAAAACTGATAAAAAGGCAACTAACAGCGAGAAAGGAAATATAAAGGCTTTCATATACATCACTCTGAAAGCAGAATCAGCCAAGAACATTTTGCAAAGGGGCAAGCAAGTCTTCCCCTGCCAGGCTTCCCTCTGACCAGGATGTTGCCCAGTGCTATGGCCAATAGCCATGTGCTGACTTTATCCTTAAGGATATGTTAATAGCTTTTGTATATATTTAACTAAGCTGGAAATTGTGTAATACATTTGAGAAATCTTTCCATCCAAATTAGTTCAAATAAAATGTTTTGGCATGTGAAGGGAATAAGCCTCAATTATCAGGAGAAGTCACAGTGGACCACCTCATCACCCAACCATCCTGGATAAATGAGGAGTCACTCTATATTGCTGAGTCTGCCATCGTGTGGTGCAGAACATATTTTCTATATTATTATAAAATAAAATTGTAATAAAACAAGATTTTTGCAATATCACAATTTATAAAAGTGGTTCCTAAAGCAGCAAATTAGTCACGTTTCAGGCACAGTAATAGAAGGAGATTCTAAATGAAATGGCTTATTATATTGATAAGCTCAAGTGAAAATAAGTGTATGTTTCATGCGGGTCTTCTGTTTTAATATTTGAATATGGGGTTTTCCAATGTTCTGGGATAGTGCACGGCACATGTAAATGGCCATGGCAATGAATATCATTATCCACATATGTATGTATTATAAAAGGAAATTGTACATCTAGATTTTTAATCAGGACAGAATTTGAGGGATTTTTACCACGATGGCAACACTGACTTTGGAAAAAAAATAAGTTGGAGGGAACAGTAACCCGGGTTTAAGCAACAGCAGATTTTTCTTTTATTGATTGACCATTTATTTTGTGGGATTTCAACAGTGAAAGAAAGCTGAGAAGCTGTAAAATCAATCCCTCAAATTGAAGTTGAAAGAAGTGAATCATCTCTCACACCTACCCTGGTTGGTAGTGATTAATGTAGGGGCACCTCAGTTACTCTTCCATTAAGCAGTTATCCTAGGGCTGATACTTATTTAGTTTACTTATTGGATTCATCCTAAGCACTCAAGATGCTTTTGAAGGATACGATGCAAATTGTTAGCATTATTTAACATTTATTGAATTACAGCATCACATGACTTAGATCAGACACTAAACTTAATGAGAAAAGCAAGACATTATTTCCATTTTATAGAAAGAATTAACCAAGGCAGGTGGAAAGACTCTCCCAAAGTTGGACAGAAAATTTTGAGAGGGGATCAGGACCAGTTAGGTTATCCTTGGTAGATTGTCCTAATTTTCTGGAAAAATATATCTCAGGAAGAAATAAAATGTATTGAGAAAAAGAAGAGTTAATCTTGGACTCTGGAATGGTAGTTGGGATGCTTAAGCATAAATACTTGGGTGGGGGTGGTTAAACTTTTGTGTTTACTTAGCCATGATTCTGTTTGCATTTGTCAGTTGGTCTCTGCCAGTTGGTATCAGTCACTGGCCAAGGAGAGACAGGAGGGACAGGAAAGGGAAATAGTAAACCCAGATTACCTTTTATAAATGTGTAAATTGATGGATATGGTAGATATTTTCAATTTGGAAACTCAAGTTCTGTGCCTAGTTTTATTTCAAAAAACACTTTGGGGGGCTGGCCCAGTGGCATAGCAGTTAAGTTCATGTGCTCTGGTTCAGCAGCCCGTGGTACACAGGTTTGGATCCTGGGCATGGACCTACACACTGCTTATTGAGCCATGCTGTGGTGGCATCCCACATAAAACAGAGGAAGATGGGCATAGATGTTAGCTCGGGGCCAATCTTCCTCAGCAAAAAGAGGAGGATTGGCAACAGATGTTAGCTCAGGGCTAATCTTCCTCACCAAACAAAAAAACATTTTGTTCTGTCAGTGGGTTTCTTTAAATAAACCAGAGCCAATGGGTTTATTTAAAATCCTTTTATCTGATTGGAATGACTAAAGGGGGACCCTAGACTACCAGAGGATTTTAGCTTCCCAGTTGGAACCCCCTAGACCCCTTAACATACACAGACAGAGCTGACTCTGAGCTCTGTCCATGCTGTTTCCATGGTCATGTCTGCCCACTACTCTGTTCCAACCTGAACTCTACTGTGATTTTGACCATATGCCTCTGGCTGAAGCAGCCTGCTTAGGGCCCTAGGTTGAGGATTGCATGTGTGGAGGGAGTATGTGTTTTTCTTTCTTCAGTCTGGGCCCTGCCAATCTCTATAAAGAGAGTCATCCTAGAAAGTCTATAAATAGGATTCTAATCCTCCACACTTCTTCCTGGGAAATTCCAACTTTGGCTGGAATTTTGTATTTTAGAATTTTCTATCAATGTAGTAAGTCTTTCTGGCCTCCTGTCTCCTACCCCCAACATCTTGTTTTTATCCTTTTCCTTTATTTCAAATAAAGGCATTTTTACTGAAGGAGAAAAGAAAGTGGGAAGAGGGAATGATGAATACTGGAGGTCAATTAATGTATTAAAAACAAAAATGATTATTTTTGATTCATGACTTCTGAAAATATGTATGAAAGTTCTTCAACACAAGGAAAAAGATGAACAAAGAGAGACAGAAAATCTTTGTTGTTTTATTGATCTACCTTAATTGTATTCTTTCATCTCAGAAATAAGCTTGTACAGAAGCTGCTACCTGTATGTGCTGGCTGGATGCTTCTGTATCCATATCATTCCTATTGCTTTTGCCATTCCCCAGCCCTTGTCAAAGGCAGCTTGTTCTAATACAAACAAAATCATGCAAAACATCTAAAGGTCTTTCGGTTTCTAAATGGATAAGAATTTGTTTCTGAACTGAAGGGAACATTTTTTTTTTTTCCTAACAAAATCTGATCATTTCAGGATAAAACATATGATAGGTCAATATTACTTTCCTGGTGACAGCCCTGCATGGGGTGACCCAGCAAAAGGATCTAGTGACAAATTAAAAATAAGAGTAATGACAGTCACTGTGCTCAAGCACAGGAGGGGTGAAACACACCAATGGTGATTGTATATATTCCAAATATGGTTAGTATCATAAGAGATTGATGTATATTTGCTTTGGGGACATGATTGGAGGAGAACATAGTGAATGTTTGAAGGACTAGGACCTCATGGAAGAGAAGCCTTCAGAGAAGGAAGTAAAGAATGTCTAAGAAGGAAATAGAGGTCATTAGATCCAAATATAGAAGTGGTGAAGATGAATGTGTCTCTGGGGAAAACGAGTTGTTTGTTTGACTGTGGGACATGTGAAAGAGTGAGAAATCAGACAGGAAAGAAGAGCCTTCTTCTGGAGGCCTTAAACACTTGTACTTGAATTGGTGGGCAATGGTTTTTAATCACAAATGTTAATAGGCTGGGAGTTTATGAAAATTAGACTGTGGACTAGAAAGACTGAAAAGGAAGTAGAATTAGCAGTCAGGAAAATTTTGTAGTAGAAATCATGAGAATCTAAACTAAAGGAAAAAGATTTCATTGGCTGTATCTTCATGAAGCTAACATATTTAGCGATTGAAGAAGCCAGAGATCCCTTAGAAAATTTAATAAAAATCTCTGGAAACCCTCCAGAAAAATATCACGTTTGTATATACTCATAAAATGTTGCTTATAATTTCAGGGGGTTTATAGACCCCTGGGAACAGGGACCCTTTAGGAACTTACGGACTATAAATTAAGCACCTTTGATTCTGGCTGATTTGATTGGCATTTTAAAAATGAATTAATCAGTTGTATAACAAAAATTGTTTACCATTTTGATATAATATAGATCAGAATTTCCCACTTTTTAAATAACCTAGTACAGAGTTGTGGTCAAACAGTTTTGGAAATTGCTATATACTCTATTATCCTCTGGAAGATTAATGTCACATATCATCATATTAAATGTTCTGCAGTAAAGAACACTGGCTTAACTCTGTTTACTTCAGCACTTCCAACCATTGATCCAGTGGTTGTCAGAGCCTGTCCCTCCAGTCTTCACCCAGGAACAACTGCTAAATGGTTTCACAATCTTGAGATATAAATAGGACTTGGGCTCCAAGGACATAAAGTCCCTTTGCATCTGCCTTCACCTCTCCCAACTCTCCTTAGTGTGAACCAGGAGATAGATATTCTGCACTTTACTAACTAGTTGTGTGATCTTGGAAAAATTACATACCTCAGAATTCATATCTGTAAAAGAAGGGTGTGAATATCTATACTGTATGTTGGTGGTTCTGAAACCTGAGTGTTCATCAGAATCGTCATGACGGCTTGTTAAACACACATCGATGAGTCCCATGTCAGCGTTTCTGATTGTGAAGGTCTGGCTGGAGCCTGAGAATTTGCATTACGGTCAAGTTCTCAGGTGATGCCAATGCTGATGGTGCATGGACCAAACTTTGAGAACTGCTGCTCTAGCACTTTTGTGATCCTGTAAGTTCTTAGACTCTTTCCCATTTAAGTAATTTCCTCTCCAGAGCTGGTGACTCACTGCCTAGCCAATCCTGTTTTGGATCTGAAGCTCCACAAATTCTTGATGCATCATTCTGTGTAATGGTTCTGACTGGGGTTTTCTGAGGAAGACTACTGCGCCCATCATAAATGCTTTTTAAAATTTCAAATGCGCAGAGGGCACTAGTGAATTGTGTGGCCATGCTGCTGACATGGTATAAAACAAACTTTTTGGGATACTACATAATTGATGAACCAAGCCAACATGCAGATAGACTTCATTGTGCAAAGGACCTATTTACATGACATTTCTGTTAGGTCTTTTTAATATGTATGTTAGTGTGGATGCTGCTTAAACATGGAAAGGATTGCATCTAATCAGAATGCGTGTGAGCAACTTCTGCAGAGCCAATGCTAGGACAAAATGATGACACTGATAAAATTTGACTTTGGGGTCCCTTCACTCTGTGTTCAATCATTTAATAAATATTTACCCATCGTTGACATTAAGCTAGATGCTTCAGGGGATACAAAGATAAATCAGATCAAATTCTTGTGTGCAATGGAATTTATAACCTAGTATAAGACATAAGATGTGTATGTCCATGGAGACAGTGAGCAGGGCTGCTGTATTATCAGCTGGGCTCAATGACAGTAAATCTAATTACCAGTTATGTGACCTCGGACAATTTATGTAACCCCTTTGAGCATCAGCTTCATAATGGTAGCTAGGCAAAATAATAACCCATAGGATCAACTGTGGCTTCACTGTGAAAATCCATATAAAATGTTTTCCACCATACTCAGAATACAGTATGTGTTCAATAAATATAGCAGTTTTTAAAACTATCACCATAAAAGTAGAGAGTGATAAATATAAAAGCTAATTTTTGAGTGCTTACAATGTGTTGGCTATTAAACTAAAAGTTTTTCATGTATCACTTCATTAGTCCTCACAACAACCCTTATGAAACTGAGAGCCCAAGTTTCTTCATTTTGTAGATGAGAAGCAGAACTCAGGGACCTTAAGTAATCTGCCCAAGGTTCTACAGCTTATAAATGCCTACAGCTTGTAAATTTAAACAGCAGCATGCTGGTTCCAGGGCTTGCACCCTTAACCACTGTGTACACCGCTTCTTAATAAATGCTCCGGCATTTGGGGAGGTCAGAGGTAGGAGCAAAAACTCTCTGGAAGGAACTGCTATAAAATAAAGGCTTAAAATTTGAGCTGGGACTTGAAGAATAGAGGGATTTTGACTCTGCACATTCTCATCCATCCTTTTCCTGTTCAACATATTTCTTTATTCATTAAATATTTATCCAGCACTTATTGTGCATCAGGCATTGTGGTAGGTGCTGGCGATGCACAGTGAATAAGAAAGGCACAATGTCCCTGGTTCACTGTCCATGCCTTGACAGACCTTATGATCCAGAGCTGGAGACGGTGATCCACTAGGCACTTAATGAGTAATTACGAAGGAGAAACTTAGGATGCTGTTTAATTCAGGAACCACGAACTGAGGGCTTACTCCATCCTAGGCTGTGCTACATTCCATGGGGGACACAAAAGTGAGTAAGACATGGTTCTGTTCTGTTTGGTAGTTAGACTTCCCCTGGGAAGTCTTTATGTTCTCTTCTTCATGTGTCTTGTGGCTGTATGTATTCCTCGCTACAGTTGAAATGTCTCTGATCTGAAATCCATTCATTCAAAGCCATTAGTGATCTCTTAATATTTAGATAACTGATGTGATGGGAAAACATTTTTAAATTATTGATCCATTTCTCCCTGTTCCCCAGTATTTATCATTTATCCCTCTCTTCTACCTCCATCTCCATTCATGCATCTAAAGTTTTGTACACACATTGCCTAAGGAAATGCATATGATAGGGCAGAAAATCGCAGGGGTGAGGTCATCCTTTCTGGCTGTTAGTTTCTAAAAGCCCATGCCCTCAAAGGAAGAGATAGGACTCTTGGCATAACCCACCACAGTAGGCAAAGGGCAGATAATACCGGTAGCAATGTTGGGGAATGACTGAGATTACATTTCCACCACCTTTGCTGTGAATGAGGAATTGAAAGAAAATTCAGTTAAATTATAGAAAATGAAAAAGGGTAATACTTTTTGTCTGATTGAGTTGATAGGTATTGTACTTCATTGCACTGATTCGTGCTAAGATTTATGACCCTTTCCAGATAATTTTGGATTTCAACAGGGACTGTTAGTATTATATGCATTTATTCAACAAGTATTACTGAGCATCTGCTACGTGCCAGGTAAGTGGTGGAGGCTGGCATTACAATGTGGAGCAATAATAGATACAGATCTTGCTGAATAATCTTTACCTTTAAGGCAGAAAGTCATCAAACAGTTACACCTATGATGTGAAATGTTGTTGATAGTGCCAACAAGTTGATTCAACTCCTAGCGACCCTGTGCACAGCAGAGTGGAACCCTGCCCAGTCTTTCTGAGCCATGCCCTCCCCTTCCAGGGCTTTATGAGACAATTCTCTGCTGCTATTCATAGAATTTTCACAGCCAGGTTTTTCGGAAATAGGTGGCTGGGTCCCTCTTCCTAGTCTTAGTCTGAAAGCTCCAATGAAGCCTGGCCACCATGGGTGACCCTATGGTATTTGAAATACCGGTGGCGTAGCTTTCAGCATCCCAGCAACATGCAGCTGCCACAGTATGACAACCGACGGATGGGTGGTCTGCTTCCCTGATTGGGAAATGAACCCGGGTCGCTGAGGTGAGAGCACTGAATCTTAACTACTAGACTGCCAGCATTGGCTCTCAGATGTGAAATTACAAGTGTGAAAATTGCCACTGAGGAAAAAGATATATGGAGTATATAGCCAGGGGATCTGACCTCATCTGGGGGATCTGAGAAGTCTCTCTGAGAAGTGACATTTCAAATGAGACCTGAAAATGAACAGGAGCTAATTAGGTAAAGTGGAGTGGAGAGATCTGGCATTCCAAACAGATAGAACCAGGATTTTAGGCCCTTCATGTAGTGGAGTGACTAGAAAAAAGTCTTGGTTGGAGAGAAGGGAGAGACAGACTTTTGATCATAGAATGAGGGCAGCTACTGGCATAAAGGGCTTTCCTGAATGTGAATGCGTATTCTGTGCTTGGATGCTGCTCGTGTGTGTCCTATTATCTTTGTGTGTGTCTTCCTGAAGCTTCAAAGCCCAGGGTGTTCAAGGCCAAACCCTTCATTGTTCCCCAAATCTGCCCCTGCTCCTGAGCATCCCATCTTGACAAATGACAGCTCTATCTTTGCATTTTGTATAAGCCCAAACCCTCAGCATCATCCTTTCCTCGTCCTTCTTTCTCATCCCCGAAGTCCAATCAATCTCCATGTTCTGTCAATTCTGTCTCATTAATATGTCTCCCATCGAACTCACTTCACTCCACTCCTCCTGCCACTGCCTTAGCTCGAGGTCAACACCCTCCGCCCCAGCTCTGTGCACACTGAGCCACTTGAAATTCTTCTAAGCTGCACCTTTCCCTATCTTTGGGTTTCCATGCATGTCTTTCCGTCTGTAGAATCCTCCTTCTTTCTCCCTGTCCTCAACTTAGAAACTCCTGTCCATCCACAGGGTGCCTCTCCTTTGAGGGGTGCTCCCCGACCACCAGCCACAATCACCATGGAGACAAAGTTGTCTTTTCCACCTTCATGTTCACTCTAAATACCTAGTGCTCATCCCTATCAATTACCTGTTTATTCATCTATCTAGATCTGGGCTGTCCAATATGGTGGCCGCTAACTACCTGTGGTGGCTATTAAACACTTGAATCGTAGCTGGGATGAATTTAGATGTGCTGTAAGTGTAAAATACCACATTTCAAAGACAGAACAAAAAATGCAAAACGTTTAAATAGTAATTTTTCAATGCTGGTTACATGTTGATTATGATAATATTTTGGATATAAAAGTCAAATAAAATATATTACTAAAATGAAATTCACCTGTTGCATTTTACTTTTTAAAATATGCCTATTAGAAAATTTAAAAGTATATATATAGCTCACATTTGTGCCTCACGTCATATTCCTTTTAGATGGTACTGGTCTAGACTCTAGACTCTAAACAACTAGAGCAGAGGTCAGCAAACTATGGCCAGTGGGTCAGATCTAGTCTGCCACCTGTTTTTGTAAATAAGGGTTTATTGGAACACTGCCAGGCTCATTCATTTACACATTCTCTATGGCTCTTTCCCATTACAGGAGCAGAGTTGAGCAGTTATGATAGAGACTATGTGTCCCACAAGCCTAAAATATTTACTACTTGGCCCCTTACAGAAAAAGTTTGCTGTCCTCTGTCCTAGAGAGCTGATACTATATTTTATTCATCATTGTATCTCCAAATCATTGCACAATACCTGGCACACAATAAATGTTTGCTGAGTGAATAAATGTTTGTTGCGTGAATACATGTCTATCCAATCGATGTTTGTTGTGTGGGTACAAGTTTGAGAATTATATTGGTGGGGTCATCACTAAAATTAGTTTATGACCTCCAGCTGGTGACCATATGACTGAAACTAAAAATTGAAATATGACCTGATAAGTAGGTATGTACTTGGGTAATAGTCATATACAACATTTAAAATTGGAACGCTCTTTAAAAATCTAGAATACATGCTCCCCACTTCTATCATCATGGAATATCTTGATTTTGGAGTAGACAGAGATGTTTTAATTATGTCTGAAATAGGATGGAGTGTTGTATAAGTGAGAAGGAGAATTATCTCATAGGTTGGATATTTGGATTAAGGGTTTGGGTCATAACTCCCTTTACTGTCCCAGGTGACTTGTTGCCCCGATAAGGAGCTGTGTGCTCTATTAATATTGTACCATGGAATCTGAAAACTGGAGAAGGGAGCAGCCGGCCCAGTGGCATAGTGGTTAAGTTCCCATGCTCCAGTTCGGGGTTTGCAGATTTGGATCAGGGTGCGGACCTATGCACTGCTTATCAAGCCATGCTGTGGCAGGCGTCCCACATATAAAATAGAGGAAGATGGGCACAGATGTTAGCCCAGGGCCAATCTTTCTCGGCAAAAAGAGGAAGATTGGCAATGGATGTTAGCTCAGGGCTAATCTTCCTCATACACACACATACACACAAACCCCAAAAAACCTGGAGAGGGAAGAGGTGATGGTGACTAAGCCCAACAACGAAGAGACTCCCGAGAAAGCAATATTTCAGTCCTTTCCCAAGAGATCTTGATCTTCCAGAAAATATTCCTAGATGTAGCTTTCCTGTAGGTTCATCCCATATGAGCCTTCTACAGGCAGTTTTTGCCTGGAAATTTAAAGCAGTAAATCACATGGAAATCTGAATCTGGTTTGAGTACTTGGGAATTAATTCTTATATCTTAAAAATGGGGCTGAGAATGAGTGTTGGAAGAGAATTAAGTATATCTTCACACTTTGATCCAAATATACTCCTGTCATTTACTCTCTGCTCACAAATCTGCAGCTATTAGAAGACACGAAATCATTTTCTTTTACTTTCCCTGTCAAATTGTTGATGAAAATGATTTCATAAAATTGAAACAGCCAGAGTTACTATAGATGAGAATCAAATTTCAGGTCTTGGTTATGCAACATTATCTCATCTCATAAGAAGCAGTCATTTAAAAAAATTGTAATGTTTCTCAGTGTTGAATTGGACCTTTTCTTTTTTAGTAATTAAAGGTATAAAAGCAACTAGATATATTCATTGCAGTAGGTAGATTCCACAAGGCTTTTCTGAAGGGAGTCAGAGAGTTTCTTTTTTATTAGAGAAGATTTGGAAAGCAAACAAGAGAAGAAAGAGAGTAACGTTCATTAGTAACATATGCGATCAATATAGACAGAGAAAATTAAATATTTGATGATTTTTTTACTTTAGCTGGTTCAGAGAAATAAGAGATTATAAAGTTGATATGACCACAGAGCTGTGTCTGTCCATCCATCCACCCACCCACCCACTCATCTATCTATCCATCTACCAACAGTTGCTTATTAAATTTATTGTTACATTTATTAAATTACTGTTTATCCAGCTCTGTAGTAGATGTTATGGAAAATACAAGAGAAACAAAAGACAATTCTTATCCTTGAAGCTTCATAGGATGTTAGGTGTGAAGATACTTTAAAGATGATGTTATTGTAATTCAACACTTTTTTTCCAAGGTAAACAGTTGTTCGGTGATTTGCGTAGTGTAATACTAAAAGGATTATATGATGGGGCACAAGACCCTAGTTCCTCGTCTGATAAGTTTTCTTCTGATACCAGTTGAGTAAGTCAGACATATATATCTACCTAAAAAGTTAGAGAACAAATAACCCAAGTCATCATGTAAGCAAGTGTGGGATCATCAGACATGCGCGATCTATGGGACTTTGAAGAATATCCATCATAGAACAAGATAAAAGGAAGGTTGAAGAGTGGAAATGAGTGTGGAGCTGGACTTAAAAGAAATACAGAGTTTGGGATCATAAATGGTAGGGAGGAGTTATTCTAGGTGTGATAAACGAAAGAAATAAATGCTAGGGGAGGGGAACTAAGCAACTAAGAAGAAGAGAAGGGAGAGAGACAATTAGGTTAGACAAGGACCAACGAAAGTGGTGGAGGTGGCCCTGAGTGGAGCAGAGGGCCTCCGTGGAGGAGCTGGTGGGATGAGGTTGGATCAGTGAGGTGAGAGCCATCGAGGTAAGAAGGTTGAATGCCTGCTGGAGAAATTTTTTTCTATTAGTAAGAGACTAAAGTGTAAGTCAGGTTTTTGGAAGTTTTAAACACTGCACTCCCACTCTAGAGAAAGACAAAGTATTCCTCAAGGATCCAGCAAGGAACCCAAAAGGAAAGAAAATCATTCTGGTAAATTAAATAAATATGGCAGTAAGTGTGTCATGTTTCATTTTTCATATCTTTATATTGCATACTTCCTGATGTTTGATCAAAATTTACTAGTTTGGTGAGAAAACCTAAGTGAGAATATTTGAAAAAAAACCCACAGAAAACTAATAGTAATATGCACACACTTATTTTCAGAAATAGTCAATTTGTACTCCACTGGGATTTGAATTTTTTTTAAGGTTTTGATATACTGCTCAAATTATTGCTTATGTAGGATGAAGTGCATCCTTAAACACTATGCTGTCACATTAATATCTGCAAATCACTCAGAACACCATCACTGGCAGATAGTAAATATTTTATATCTTATTGAAAAATAATATTTTCCTTCTAAAGTATTGGAATCATATTCCTTTTAGGCTCTTCCCAAAAGTCTCTTTTGAGAGACTTAAAAAATAATCATGCCTAAAGCTTCATTGTACAAATTTGCCAGGGAATTTTCAGGGCAGGAGTTTTTGGTTTGGATTTTAACTCCCATTGATTTGGTGTACCAAATTCTGTTCTGTATCATCACTGTGTAGGTGTGTATTGCCATTGCACGTACATGTGGAATTGGTATGAAAAAAGAATCTATAGCTTTTAACTTCTTTCTCTTTCTGGTTTCTTATAATGTAAGTAGAAAATTTGTATCTACATAAATATTGCCGACCTTCAGCTATTTCTCCAACTTCATTTTTATGAGTCTGCAAAAGATGATCAGCTGTCGTGACCAGGCTCTTTCAACTGCACAGCAGTTGCTGCCTTTATTTGCATAATTAACTTGCCTTTCTGTGAAGTGAAATGATATGAACAGAGGAAAAACATGGACACTCATTCTTTGTTGTTACTGAGAAAGTGAAGCTGGAGAATATAAGCAAGGATGTGATTTACCCCTTATCTCCTGAAGGCTTGGCTTGAGTAATTGGCTACCTTAACATTTCATTAAACATTCTTCTTTGTTCTTTTTCAAGGACCTGATAATCTATTGAGGGAAACAGACAAGAACAAATACCTTATACAATGGAAGAAGTGCTATAAAGTGGACTAAACAATGCACTATGAACATGTGGGATTTGCTCCCTTTTCCAAGTTGATAGAGAAGGTTGACTACTCATTTTAGTTTTTGATGCACACTCTTCTGAAAATAAACAAGCATATTCTGCTTAGACTGTGGTTACTATCCTTACTTGTCATCTTCAAATATGGGCAGGACATTCTGAATAGATGATGTTACGGTGGTAAGAAGATCTTTCTATGCCCATTCACAATGTGGCTCAGGGTGCGGGAAAGTGGGCACTCATGCTTTATTGGTATTGGGGTGTCTCAGAGGACATCAGTAGACTCTCCCTGAAAGTGGTTTGGTAATGTGTCCCATGAAGGCTTTGTGCATCTTGATTACTACTGAATCCTTACTACCTAAAATTCAACTTGAATGAATGCATAAATTAATAAATGCCAAAATCTTTAAAATTTTGCATAGGCTTTGATGCACAGATTTTGATGATAAGAATTAGAAATCAAATGAACCTACTATTAAGATTTAGTGATGAATATATATTACGTTATTATTTATAATATTAAAAGCTCAAAATGGCTCATTTAGGTTTGTCAATATGAGATTGAGTAAAAATAACATAACACCCCAACTATGGACTATTAGGCAGCCATGAATGATGATGTTGCAGGAAAATATATAAATGATGCAGAAAAACTCATGAGACTATTTTATAAGTTGGTCATAAAACTTCGCATAGAATATTAATCCATTGTTATAAGATGATAAAATAATTTTTAAAAGGACGTCAAAGAAGGGAGTTTACTAGAGGTTCAAACACTGTCTCTAATAATCAAAAAAACCACCAAAATTTCGGTGGCCTGAAATATAACTTATATAACATATAGCATATATAACATATAACTTATAGTTATATGGCTATTGTGAGTCAGCAGGGAAGCTCTGCTTATCGTAGTTGTTCAGGCTCCCAAGATGAAGCAAGCATCAAAACTAATGCTGATCACTATGCCTCTGGATGGTTTCACACTAGGAACTAAATGCTCTAACCTGGAAGTAAAAGATGACACTTCTGCTCATACCTCATTGTCCAGAGCTAGTCAAATGTCCCATGCACTCGAAGGGAGCAAGGAATTATAATCTTCCCATGTAATTAGGTGTGAAAGAATTAGGAATATTTGTTGAGCAGCAGTAAAGATACCACTCATGGTCACCAATATTCAACACACTGTCTCTTCCAAGGGAGACAATTTTCCTTACCCTTTCCTCTGTGGGTAAGGAAAGTTTCTTGCTTAGGTTCTGATTGGGTTCCTGGGAAGGGGTTCTCTAAGCCATTGTTCTCCATGTCCCTTGGCATGGAGACCCTTTAAAGGTCTTTCTTTTTCTGTTATTTGCCTTGGCTAGATCTGAAAAGTGCATTGCAGAATGTGCCCTCCTTCAAGGATGAGAAGCTTTCTTAGCCCACAACTTGCTCACAGAAGCTCACAAGCCCAGCTGTTGTTAAAGCTTCTGTCTGTAGACTACACAAAACTGACAGACATTTTTAGAAGACTCATAGTTTCTTTGGCTGTACAACTTTCTCAAAAATTTAATCAATCAGCTTCTTTTCGTAGTTGATTTTGATCGGATCCCTGTGCCAATAGCCACATACACAATTTTTTGTTGAGACATCTCTCTGTCTGTTTCATCTTAACTGCAGGTAACTTAAGCCAACCAAGCTTCATTGGAAGAGCCACAACTTCAGTCTTTTTTATTTGGGCTGTTTTGTCCAAATTAAAGGCTAAATAAGTACCATTTTAACTCATTCAGAACTTTAACAGTGAGTGTGAAAACCATACCCTTGACTTATTCCTTGACACAAGGCCGTGTGCTGATCTTTCAGTCTTTTACCAATTGGCGATAAGAAATAATTGCTTCTTCTAATTCTGCTAGTCTCCAGATTTTCTAGAACACCTCTGTTACCTTCCATACTTGCTTATACATCAGTTGATTCTGTTCTTAGCTCATTCTTCTTATTGTAGTACCTTGTCCAGTGCAGCCAACAGCAGTCAACGCCTGCTGAAAAAGTTCTGTTTCCCAATCACTCCTGTAAAGCTACAAGTTCACAAAGTACATTACCTTCATTTTAAGTTATCACAGGTGACAATTTTACAAAATAGGTTATATATGCATGGGTTGTGATCTTTCCAGTTGCAACCTAAGGTTCCTTGCTTGCTTCCATCTGAATACTGAGCCAGAGCCACATATCTTAGGTTTCTGATACTATATTACTTCAATTCTAGGTACTTAGTTTTGTATTGACTAGGGTAAGAGAGATCTAGTCCTCAGTTTTGTAGGTCCCTGAAATTTGATGTCATCAAATGATTTTGTCCCAGGCAACTGGAATATACATTCAAATTCATAAGAGATTATGAATAAAGTGCTGATTTGTTAATTTAAAATCGAAAGTCTATTTAAGTGACTAGAATATCTATGTTCTCTAACCAGAAAATATTATTCCTTTAGTCAAGGGATTCCAGAAACCAGTATTTTAATCTGAGTGTTTCTTGATTCTTAAGTGTTAATTGATTGCTCAGTCATGAGTGGATATCATTGTGGGATAATTCATCCAATCTCTGTAGAAGCTTGACCTCCTTTCTGGCACCACAGAGCTCAGCTCTTCATTGACTGGGACACATTCTTTCAGACAGGGCTCTCTTCTTGCTTACACTCTAGGGGGCAGAGATAGATAACAAATAGTGAACACAAAATAACACATCACATAATGCGAGTGCTTTTAAAATAATAAAACTAGTTGATGGGATATAGTGGAACTTGGAGGAAAGAATGGAGGAAGACATTTTAGCTGGAATGACCAGTGAAAGTCATTCTAAGGAGGTGACATTCTAAGGAGCTGAGACTCAAATGGGGGGAAAGGGGTCATCACAGAAGATCTGAGGAAAGAACATTCTATGCAGAAGGAACAGCAGTTTCAAAGTCCAGTGACATGAGTGAGTTCAGTGTGTTGGAAGGATAGTAAGAAGGCCAGGGAAATAGGCGAATGATGAGAAGAGAGGTATGTGGTCATAACTGAGAGATTAGTAAGAGATGTGTCATGTATAGCTTTGTTGATAGTGCTGAGGAGTTTGTGTTTTACTTTAAGCCCAATGGAACCATTAGAGGCTTTTAAGGAATGGGTCTATTTGATCTGTTTTGTGCTTTAAGAAGATCACTCTGGCTGGCTGCCATGTGGAGAATGAACTGTGGCAGAGGAAGAGTGGAAACAGCCCATTGCAGCCCAGGTGTGAAATATTGGTTACTCAGATTAGAGCTGTAGCAATGGAGATGGAAGTAAGTGGTGGGGTCTTGAAAGTGTTTTGGAAATAAGAGTTGGCAATATTTTCAGATAGATTATTTGGGAGAAGTGAGAAAAATTTTTTTGGCCCAAGAAACTTGGTGGTGATAGCATTAACTGTGATAAGGAAGACAGCTGAGGGTAAATCAAGAATTTTGTTTTGGACATACTAAATTTGAGATGTCTATTAGGTAGCTAAGGGGCAATGTCAAGTAGGTAGTTGGATATATAAATCTACAGCTCAGGGGAGTGTTAAGAGCTGGAG
Organism: Tapirus indicus; assembly: GCA_031878705.1. Classification (NCBI taxonomy): domain Eukaryota; kingdom Metazoa; phylum Chordata; class Mammalia; order Perissodactyla; family Tapiridae; genus Tapirus; species Tapirus indicus. The sequence goes on from CM062935.1 coordinate 22,852,918, forward strand.
ACAGAGATTTATGAGTCATCAGTATAAAAAATGTTATTTTGAGCTATAGATGAGGATGAGATCACCTAGAGAGGGAATTTGGAGAGAAAAAAGGGTGGAGGACAGAGTTAAAGGTTAGCAGAGGAGGAGGAGCTAGAAATGGAAATTGAGGAGGAGCAAGGTTGAGGTTGGAGGAAAATCAGGAGTGAGGGTGTTCTGAACACCATGCAGAGATATTTCAGCAAGAAGAAAGTCAAATGCTGAAAGTTGATTTATGCCCTAATCCTGTTTTCTGCTTTGTATTTCTCCCGAACACTCACAATACCACACCCCTCTCCCTAGCATTTGATCCTACTGGAAAGGAGGTTAATCACAGAGTAGTAATTGTTTGTATTATTATTCTCTTTTGGACAGTTATATTAAGAAGTGGATGGAATGGCATCTTGATGGATCAAGAGGGTCTTGGGGCTACGTTTAATGACTGGTGATCACTACTCACTAGCTACGGGAAGGTTAATTAACCTCTCAGAGGCTTGGTTTCCTCATTTGTTATCTGGGGGTGACAATACTCATATCAGAGTTTTGTTGTGGGGATTAGTTAATGTAATGTATACAAAGCACTAAACTCAGTGCCTAGTGGAAGGTAAGTAGATCACAAAAGGTAGCTTTTATTATTTTTTCCCAGATGCTGATTGGCTAACTAGGGAAATGGATCACTTTCAAGTAATCCTGGGAAGATGAGTTGGTTAATTGTTTAAAAGAATGACGTTGGAGAGATAATGTCTATATTCTATTGCTGTTGGATAGAAGCCAAGCACTCAATCTGTAAACAAATGCTCCCTGCTGCCCCAACCCTTACTACCCAACACTCATTCTTTTCAGAGTCAGGATGTGTAAAACTCAGATAAGTGATGTTTTAAGAGATGGAGCATCAGTGATGGAAACATAGCTCTGTGCTTCTCTGTGAAGGATTATCCAGGCCTGGCTGTGAGACTGGTGTGTCAGGCTGCCAGTGAGCAGATAGGGTGGGGATAGGGGCGTCTGCAGAGCTGAGAGAGGGTCATGAACTCTGTTTAAATAAGCAGGCATTTTCCCACCTTTGGGCAGCTCACAAGCCTATCTTATCCTCTGAAGCACAAGAGAGTGGGTCAGGGATAATTGAGCAAGTGTCTTGGATTCATTTCCCAGAAAATGAGGCCATTAGCCCTAGCTGCTCTCTGAGAGGTTTTTGTTAAATATAACAATTCCTCTGAAAATGTTACAATTCCCCTTATGGTCCTTCTGGGCCAGCCACTTTCATCTGTGGAGGTAGTTGGGTGACAGTGGCTGCCCTGGAGTAGGGCAGGGAGTTCATGCCGCTGGAGATGTACCAACCCCCTTCCTCCAAACTAACAACCCCCAGTCTCTTTGAGGGCATCTCATCTCGAGTTTGGAAATAATATTCTTACTACACCCCTCCCTTAACACACATGTTTATTTTTCAGTTCAACTTGACTTGTGAAATTAATTTTCCCTTGAAGGGAGTCATCACTTTGGCCTAATTATCAAAAAGGTAGTACTTCACCCATGAAGCTGGACTTCCTCGGTTTGAATCTTGATTCCATCATTTAAGATCGCTGTGATCTTGATGAAATTGTAAAGCTTCTAATCCTGTTTCTTCATCTATAAAATGGGAATAACTGTTGCATAATGTACTGTGTAGATTAATAAATTAATCCATACAAAGGACTTACTTAGCATTATTAACTTCCTTAGTACTATTAAGTCTTTAATAAATATTGATGGGATATTTAACCTAGGTTATGCAAGAACACTAAGAAACTCATTTTAAGAGCCTTCTTCATGGTATTTTCTCTAGACGAATTTTACATATCGTTGGTGATTTAAACATTTTATTCCATCCTCTCTGATGCTTTAAAAAAGGAAATACCATGTTAGGAGGATCTAGGAAACTAGCTTTATGATATAGTAGAGGATAATGACACCTCCTCTAGTTTTATATTTATGAGAACATCTAACCCATCAAGCAAAATGTCAACACAGATCTGGAGTCATGTAGTGGAGTATGTTTATCTTTAGGGTGTTTTCAGCTGCGTGTAATAGAAAACTGTGACAGAAACTGGCTTAAATAATAAGAAAATGTATCTCATGAAGCTAAAAGTCCAGAGGTAGTATAGCTCAGCCATATTGTGAAGGATCCATTGTTTCCCCATGGATGCCATGCCATCCTCCAAGGCTTGTCCTTGCCTTAAGACTTGTCCTTCTCTGGTCACAAAACAGCTGTTAGAGTCCCAGGTGTCACCTCCAGATGTGGCTATGTCTAGAGAAAGAAGGGCTATTTTTCCTTGTGTCACTTATAGGATCTTATTGATGACTGTAAGAAATCACTAGCATTTGCAAACTTCTGAATGATTCCTATGATTGCCACTTATACGACAGCTTCCTTGGGCATGTAGATGGTCTCAAGAGTTTAGCATGAAATAACTCAACAACTTGCCAGCCGAGCATACTGGGGCCCTCTCTTCCGTCTGCCCTTACCTTTTCCCACATGGGCAACTGCACATTTTAAAGTCTATTACTTGCAGAACCTCATTCCTACTTCCAATTACTTTTATCAATTTGGGTTATCTGTCACAAGCAACAGAAAACAACTCTGGCTGATTTAGGCAGGAGATAAATTTATTTAAAATGTACTAAATAGTTCCAGAACGATCTGGAATTTTCTTTTGCTATAAAGGACATTATTGGGGCAGATGGCAAATTCTGAATAAATTCTGCAGATTAGATAATAGTATTGCATCTGTATTAATTTGATGATTTTGAAAATTGTGCTGTAATTATGTAAGATAATTTTTTTAGTACATGCACAATGAAATTTTAGGGAAAAGATATGTCTACAATTTACTATTAAACAGCTTAGAAAAATTACACACACACAGAGAAGAATAAAGCAATGTGGAATCATGTTAACATTGGGAAACTGACTGGAGGGTATCCAGGAATTCTTTGAGCTACTCTTGTAACTTTTATGTAAGTTTAAAATTATATCCAATTAAAAAATTATTTTTTAATGATGCAAAGAGATATAAGGTGAGGTTGCAGTGCTGTATCAGTTCCAACAACTTGCTTTAATAAATCTCTAAAGACAATGAGGAAGATACTTAGTAAATAGCTCAAGAGTAGCCTGGATTGCAAGAGATCCAGGTCAAAATGCTTCAGAACTGAAAACAATGCTCCAAATTACTACATGGAGCTCATCCCTAGTGGACAGAACTGCCACCTTCATGATGTGCTGGACATTTCAGTTTGCACTGATACTGTGGCTGCACACTCTGTACCACCAGCAGCACAGTTGCTACTGCTGCTCCCAGATAGTTAACCACAGCCACCACTGCCAGGGACTTGTCTCTAGGACCTTTGCTTTTTAGTTTCCCCACATTAAATTCAAAGTCCAGGGTGCAGGAATCAGACTGATGGAGCCCAAGCCGTGGGCTTGTACCTCGATGCAAGCCAGGTTTGTAAATGAGTATCAGGAATTTGCTGTGTCTAGAGTGACACACAAGTTCTGCTTTGTCACAAAGGGAGAGATTCTCCGAGGAGAAGTGGGTTTCAGATACCGCACAACCCACAAGAATGACAAATGTCCATTGTAAGATAGTGTTTGCAGTTCTCCCCCTTAGGATGTCAAAATACACTCTGGGTGTTATCCGTTGAAGGTAGGAGCAAAACCAAAATGTATTTCTCTCAACGTGAAAGGAGTCAAGTATTCACAGATGTTGGGTCTTAACTCTCACGTATCCGCAGAGTGGGGGTTAATAGGGAAGAAATTATCCTCGGTGAGGTTTTCCCACCTTCTGACATTACATGGAGAAGTTGAGCCCTTTATTTTCAATTGGTTTGACTTTATTCTGAATATTCTTTATTCTGGACATTGATATCTCATTTTGGTCTCTCTCACACGCTTTTTAAAGTTTTCCCCTCTTCTGTTTCTTTTCGTAAAAATGATTTGGTTATTTCACAGGAGGTTGATATTTTTGCTTCAGAAGATAATCAGTTCCTGTTTGTCAAGAAGAAAACCCAGCCCTTAGCTCTGGCCTAGTGCATAACAGAGACTCAACATACTTTTGTTTCTTACTCAAACCCCATTGTATTGTATAATAGAAACATAATTATATAACATATAATATAATGTGAGGTCTTACTCTTGCCTAGTAGTGCAAGTGCCATTTGTGCATTAAGCATTAAGAATAATTTTTTTGCTCTTCATATCTTATTGGAAAAGAAAGACTCATGCTTCAGTTAAAGAAAAAAACAGCAGTGTCACATAATTCTTAAGAGCATAATATTTTTATTTTTATAAATATTCCCCATAAAAATGATTAGAGGAAAGTAGAAAGATATGAGAAATTGTACTCTGAAAGTATTTGACGTCTGGTTAGAATTGTTGTGTTATCTGATTGTCGAAAGTTTCTTCGGAGGGGTTGAGGGAATTTTCACGTTTCATTTGGCAGTCAGATCTGGAGATGAATTTGCCTGGCCTTCAGTAGTGCTGGCCTGTTCTTGAGAGAAGGAAGATTGACAGGGAGGAAGTGGAGAGGAAGTAGAAACCTTTACTTACACTCCTTGAGGGATGATTCAGGTGGACAGTCTGAATTATGGGACTTATTGGCAGCAAGTGAGCATTGCCTGAGTGGATTACTGCAAAATGCTTTATCTCGGGACGGCTCTGAAAACCACTCATCAATTACGGATAGTCCCTGGTATAGCACAGGTACCCTTGAGAGCTTTTGTCCAGGAAATTTGAAGAAACCTATTATCTCCGACCTCCTCTAATCACCTCTTCCTTCATGGGTGACCCTTCTTACCTAAAGACCTTAACTGTTTATCACAAACCTGCCACTCCAAACAGTGTATCAATTATTCAACAATGCCTAATGCAGGACAGTGACTTTAAATAGTCTCAGAAATTATAAAGACCAACATTTGTCTTTGTTAACCCACTGAGTGATTCTGTGGTGAAAGGATCAAATTTGGGATTTCTAATCACCTTAGAGTTAAGCAAAACTCCAAATTTTCCCAGAGCTACTTTGACTATAGATGTTGCTTATTTGAGACAGGAAGTAGGATGAAATGTCCTAACATGCTTAAACTTGGTAGGCAAATGAACCCATCTAGGGACAGTAGGTTATAACTGTCCCTGCTTGGGTCCGTATAGATACCCATGCTAACTTGGGTCTGTGGATAGATACCTGGAACGTTCATGGAAAGCCTTCAGAATATTCATGTGTCTATTCAAAGTGTAAACAAAATTTTGTGTGTATTTTCTTACGTGCAGTTATTTTTCTGAGGAATATCCATACTTTCCATTGGATTCTCAAAGGGATACAGGACCTGGAAAATTGTGGATATTCTGTTCCATAGTGAATGGCACAAATCTCTCTAAATCCAGGATGTCTAGCCTTGGCAAAGCTAGGTTAAAGAGTAGAACAAAGTCAGCTTCCTAGAGTGCCCTCTATAAGGAATACCAAAATATTACTGGATTAAGTTGAAAAAATGTAAATTCATCTCACTCCTGGACATTGTCGTTGAGTGAAATGAAAAACTGAAACTTTTTGACTTATCTTTTGAGCATTTTTGTAAGTCACCCATACAGTCATAGCCAAAATTCTGGAATTATATGATATATACAACGCTAAATATCCTGGAAACCTAAGTGGCTGTATCTTCAAGGAGGCATATTTAAAGAACTACAATTGAGTCACCAAATAATTTAAAAAAAATGTTTTTACTCACATCTCTCATAAAAAAGAAAGAATATCCATGTCGTATCTTATTTCTCATAGCTTCCACTGCACATCCCAATTCCCTCATCCTGTGACTGTTCCAGAGCCCTTCACAGGGCAACCCTCCAAATTCTCTAACCCACTTCAGGCTACTTATTATCCTCTGCCTGGCCTTCTCCCTGTAGCCTTACTCTTTATTGTGTAGATCAACTTAGTTGCTTTGGCTTAGTTTTTCCTCCTATCTTCTCTTTCCGAGCTTTCCCCTCTCCATCCATATTCTAGATTCTGCCTCACCAATGATCTAGTACCTGGGCTGGAAAACACTCCCTTGTTGAGCAGAAGAGGTGAAAAAGTGAGGAAACAGGAAACACACACTCCTAAATCTTGTTCTGGTTGCACAGGGCAGAGTGCAGATTACAAGAAATGAGTGATATATTTCATTACTCAATTTTTAAATCATTTAATATGCCTCCCAGGTATATTTGGAAAATCACAAAAGAAAATTGAAATGTTTAATGCTTTCCAGAATTCTTTATTTTAGAATTCTGCTTCAAATTGTGGAAATGAATTTGTCAGTGAATCTGATTCTGGATGTAGTTTTCATTAATATAAAATGTTTCCTTCTATCCCCATTCAAGGTTGATGGGCTTGTACAAATCTTTCTACCTTTGCCAGATAGATGCTAGACACTTGTGAAATAAGATCAAAAAGCTCATCCCAGCTTTCAAGGACTGACTGTCTGGTGGACAGACAGATAAAGAGATGGTTACAGTATGTGAAGATAAATGCATCAGTGGTGGTGTGTATATTGGGCGATGGGAACCTATAGTGGGAAGCATCTACATTTGTCTATCAGAGGTGAGCCTTAAGCTAACTCCTGGAAAATGAATAATCATTAAATGAAGGTGAGAGTATAATTGCAGAGGACACACAATGCACAAAAAATGAAGGCATGAGAGGGCATAAGAAGTCAAGAAAACATGGAGCTGGAAGAAAAAAAATTAAAACCACTGTGACTGTTAGTCTACACAGTAAGGGTTCTTTGTTTTCCTCATGGGGAATTTGGAAACTTTGAATCATTCTTCTATGGCCACCACTGCAGTGGTTCTCTGTGTGGCATGGTGGCTACTCCAGTAGGCTCTGTGGTCATACTGCCTGGGCTCTTCTTGCTAGGAGAGTGCCATTGGACAGTTTACCTGGCTTCTCTGTGCATCAACTTTCTCATCTGTAAAATCAGGAAGTCTCCTTCACAGGGTTGCAGTGAAGATTTAATTAATCTATGTAAAACACTTAAAATTGTACCTAGCATAGGTATTAGAGTGCAAAAAACTTTAACTGTTATGTGCATTCCCTTTCAAATGTCAATGAATTGAATGTTCTGCCACATTCCAAAGTTTGATCTTCTAACAAGTTTGGCCTTGTGAGTTGACAGGTGGATCAGACACCTCTCCATATGTTGCCGGAAGAATAGTATCAACCGTTCTCTGATCTACCATGTTTCCCTACTTGGCAAAGTCATGATACCCAGTGATTAAACGTTACTAGTATCTGAAGATGGTTGATAATTAAACCATTATTAAGCACTAATATGTGGATGTAGTAAAATCATCAGAGGTGAGAGCATAGCCTAGAGGGAATGGACCACAAACCTGGTAAACTGAAAGCACAAAATGAAAAATGAAGGAATAAAAATTAAATTTTGTCTGTCACATAATATATGATTTAAACCTTGTTCACAATATAAATATTGTTTATTGTTTATAAAACAGTTTAACATGTTATCTCATGGGATAGTTAAAATTATCCAAATAGGTGTAGGTAGAGCATCTTTTACTATTAAGAATACACCCAAAATAAGGAAATCAAGGCACAAAGACAAACTTTTGTGGCAACTTTTGTTTTACTGCCCCTTCCTACTCTATCCTCGATACCTAGCTCTTTAGTGTTTTTATTGAGAAGGGAAGAAAAGTCTAAAATCCAGTTTGGAGAGTTGCATGACTTCTAGTGGAGCACTTGCTATATTTATCAAGAAGTTGTAATCACTGGTAGTATCCTTCCCTGGTAGTATCTGCTGCCTGGGAGGGAAACTTGCTTGGGATGCATGTATTATTCATATTTACAGGCTAGCCTGTTATAACCAGACTTTAGAGTTGCTGCCTCATGTTTATAGACACATGGCAACAATAATGGACAAAGAAATGGATTTGGAATTTATTCCGTGAATGTTTTTATAGCCTATACTATGTGTAGAGTCACCACGGAGTGACTCAAGGAGCTTACAGACAAGTTGGGGGAGGTGTGAACTGCACACATAAAAAGTTAAATAAAAATAGAATGAAGATGAAAAGAAAGAAAATAAAAATATCTTTAGGTACCATGTTTCTATAGGTACTATTAAATAAGTGGAAATAAGTGATTGATGGAACATCTCATAACCTCAATTCCCACTTAAAAATATGCACCCTAAACTCACAAGCCTACCAGTTCCTCAGCAAAACCCTTATAGAATAAGCATGTGGAGAGGAAAGAGAAATAACGGCAGATCCAGATCCAGAGAAATAACGGGAGACACCAGAGCATAAGCTCCATGAGTTCAGGGACAAAGCTTGACTTATTTGCTGAATCTCCAGGGCTTACTATAATACCGTAGTAGATGCTCAATAAATATTTGCTCTGTTAATGAATGAATGGATGCATGGATAAATGCCAGAGACTATCATAGGATTGCAAAAGCATGTTGTAATGTACTCCAAGGTGGAGGCAGTGTCTTTTCATTTCTTTATACGTGGCATGTAGCACATAATAGGTGTTCAATAAATGAAGAAGGAAGGAAGGAAATGAAGGAGGGAGTTAATATCATAGGATCATACAACTGGAAGGAAATTTTTTAAGTCATTAGTCCTTCCCTTAAGCCTCAAGAAAAAGTCTGAGTATAGACCAAACCCAACCAACCAACCAAACAAACAAAAAGCCTCCAAAAGGTGACATTTAACAATGTTAACCAGTCTAATAGAAAGAAGCAAAGGGCTAGGGTTTGAGAAAGGGTTCTGAATCGAAGTCAATTTGAATCCTGGCTTTGCCAATTTCTCCGTCTGTGACCTTGCACAAATTGCTGTCCTAATTGGGGCTCAGTTTTCTCACTTTTTCAAAGGGAATAATAAATTACTATGCTACAGAATTTTTACAAAGATTAAATAAGATAGTGTATACAAACGTTCAATAACTCCATAAATTTTATATAAAGAGAGCAAAGCCTCAAATATGTTGCACTGTTAAGTGTTAATAAACACGCTAAGGAAAGATTTCTCTTTGGAATCTTTTAAAAGGAGAAATGCTAACTAAAATTGCAAGTATCTTTTCTTAAATGGAAAGTTACGGAAAAACTTAGTTCTTTTGGCTGGTGGCGTGTCTTAGAGGATTTTGTATACTAGGGAAACTGCCTAAAAAATAACATAACATGATAGTGTAAATTATTTGGCAATAGGCGGTCATGTTGTGCCACAAAAGTTCTTCAGTATTTAATTAAAAACTCCTACAACTTAAAAGTCAAGACACGTCAGGAACATTAATTGAGGGTATAGACTAGTTGTTGGAGGACTTTGTCTATCAACTCCAAAGCCGAACTTTCTCTCCTGGTTCAGATTACTGGGAAGGCTTCGAAAGAATGGATCCAACTGCTATAATAGAAGCCTATGGTTGCAGCAGAAAGTGTAGATATTAGTGTCTATTTTATTGTGCTTTCTCTGTCTGAGTTCCAGGGTAGGTCTTTTGGAGAGTCAGAAATGGAAGGAAATGAGAAGCCGGTCAGAGCTGACAGCCCAGGAGTCTCTGGAGGGTGTGTGAAGGGTGGTCTTTAATTTTGAAGGGGCTATAGCTATGCCAGGAGATATGTAAAGTTTTAAAAGTATGTAATAAATGAAACCAGTCCTTTTAGTTTCTAATACTATGCACAGTGCCAGCTCTGGGCTCAGGGACAAATCCACTGACAAGTGATTAATATCAGGGAGAACCACCCAAATCCAGAGACATACATAATTCTGCCTCCGTCTGTTCTTGGTCAACAGTCACTTGGATAAGACATGCCAGCCAGGTCAAGTGTGGTCATGGCAGAAGTTGAGTTCCTTGCCACCAGTGCTATGTCATTTAAGGGACCTGGAGGGAAGGGAGATTTTTTCTCAGACACTGTCTTTGTGAGCTTGGAATGACAATTTCTCCCTCTCTCTCCTTTAATGCAATTTTGTCGTCACACAAGGAAATATTCAGCCGTCTTATCCTCAGATCTCCCTCCACCTACTCAGGCTTTAAGTAACCCTAGTACTTAACTAAAATCGGAAAAATAGGAACAGAAAAAAAAATATTATAGCTTGCAAGTTTCTTGATAATAACCCAGTCACCCACCCACAACTCATTTTACAGATGAAAAATATGAAGACTTGGGAGGTGATGTAATCATGTAACTGGCTTATGATCAGAACTCAGACTAGCGCCCCAAACCCTTGACAACCAGGCCAAAGTATTTTCTAGCATTCATAGCTTGAGAAGCGGGATGCTCTGAAGATGATGAGTTGAGCAGCAGAAAAGAAGGAAACTAGGTAAAGCCTACAAAGAGAAAGTCTGAGCTACAGATATTTGCAGATTGAGCACAATTCTAAGAAAGCAAAAGAATTTAATATGGATGTGAATAAAGTAAAAATTAAAGGAGTCTGTTAATGTTTAAATGACGTTAAAAGAAGTGAGCACTGATGTCTCTCCAAGAAGATGAATGAATGAATGGACCAAAGCTTTCTTTGTCTTGATATATCTTGTCCTGGAAAATCTAGTCAGATGTGTAAAAGAGAGGGAAGGCAATGAAAGTCTATGTGATCCTCCCATCTTGATGGGCTTGAATCCATTAGAGAAGAGGCACATGTACCATTGTGGGGAGCAGCTGAGATGGATCAAAGATTCTTGTCTGTCTACATAGGGCTTCTCTAATGTGAAGGAAAAAAATCAATGGAACTGAAAAGAAAATGGAAATTTCACTTTGTGCTTATCAAGAGTTGCTGAAGATTTGAGTTATATGAGAATAGCTCTAAAGTCCCTGAGACAGGCTCACAATTGAAACAGATCAAGCCCTCTGGTTGTCCATGAAGCCTATTCAGTCAAATAGCCAACTTCTCAACCATTCTGTTAATGGGTCAATTCAGTCCAGATGACTAACTGATGGGATATGAATATAATCATCGTGTCTCCTCATTTGTAGATTCTGGGCAATGCCAACTTTCCCTATTGGATAAATAGTCCTTTGAGGTTATGATGTTGGGATGTACTGATTCATGTGGTACATCTACAAAGTGACTTTTTTAAATGAAATGGTAGAATTTGCTAGCAGTCCTATATTGGATAAGAAAGACTACTGGACTAGGTAAGCTCCAGACTAGACAAATCATGGAAAAATGTACTTTAAAATAGTGTCTAAGGTTGCAGGCTTTACATGTGCACTGCCTAGTTTAAATTCTGCCACCATTCTTTACTGGATCTTTGAACAAGCCACTTAATAGTTTTCTATGTCAGTTTCCTAATCTGTAAAATGTAGGAATAATAATTCCCCTCTGCTCACAATATTGTGAAGAATAAATTAGGAAATATTTATGGAGGGCTTAGAAGAGGGTATAGCACAAAATAAGTGCTCTATAAATATTAACATTGTTAATCTAATTAATGTTAATTGTTAATAATATTATTTAAATATTGAAAGCCCTGTTGACATAAGGAAGTGATGGATGAACATGATATACACTTTAAACACTTATGCAGCAATATGTAAAAGTGACATAAGATTATTAATGGTAATAGTACTATTATTAGAGGAAGTGATTGAGGAAATACTCTCAAGAAATCTTTTGGGTTATTTGATCTCCCTAGAGCACCAGGCCACAATCAGCTGGAAACATGGTAGCATCTAGCTTTTTCCTCGGGGTTTAGGGAGAAGGTAGTTGACTCACTGGTTCAGTGGGCACAACAAAACAACTACAAATATCATTGAACTTCTACTATAAGCTCAGAGATGAAAGAAATATAGATAAAATATGGCTCCTGTCACCAAGGTTTATATAGAATAATGGAGGAAAGAACACATAAGCCACTAGCTATAATCCAAAGAATGAGTCACACAGTTTTCTCAGAGAAACCCACCTTTGGCTCTTTAACTATATCCTCTCACCATCTCGATCCTCCCTCCCTTCTCTCCACCTAGCTTAGGAATCCTTATTGTTCATCCTCCAAACTCCATGTTCTTACTCTTTGTAGCATTTATCATCAATGTAATTTAAAAAATTATTTTTGCAATTTTAAGTTTAATACCTGTCCCATCCCACTTGACAATAACTTCCAAAACCCAAGACAGTGTCTGCCCTTCTTACTGCTAACTCTCCAAAGCTTAGCACAATGCCAAGCACAAAAGGACTTTATAACCATTTGTTGAAAGAATGAAAGTGGAGGGTCCTGCCTATTGGAACTGGGGGAAGGTACACAGAGGAGGAACTGGACTTTGAAGGGTGCAGAGGAGTTCAGTGGAGGAAATATGTGTTTGAACATGCAAAACCAACTGTGTGCTCCCAAGTAACTAAACTGCCTGACTTGTTCCTACCACACGGACCTATTGTTGACCTGAAATGTGTAACCTTTTTGACATTTTGGAGAAATATTTACTAAGAAAGATAAGCTGACTGCTGTAACTGGGTCCAGCATCTGAATTCAAATTCTATTTCTTCCAGTTGGGAGCTCTGCACATGTAGCTTAACTTATCTGAGCCTCAGCTTCCACATCTATATAATGGAAGTAGCAATATGCATCCCCACTGAGAAGTCAGGATTGAGCCCCAGTAAGAGGAAACCTTTTGTAAACTGCAGGCATATATGGCACCTGCTTATTAGTATACTTGGCCATAACTGTGTTTGCAGAAGTAGTAAGCACAATGATACGAACAGCTCTTAACAACTGCCTGTCATAGAAGGGGAGGTCCCATAGAAGCCCCCACAAGTGGCAGGTCGTTGTGTTTTACAAACCCAGGTTCTCCATTAAAGGGAACCAGCATGTCAACCAGACAGGAGCTTGTCACCTTTCCCTCTCTCTGAATCTGGGCCAGGTCCATTGCCTGAATTTTATGTTAAGTAATAAAAGCATTGACATTAAATGTGTTCCCACTAATCAACAACCTATTCAGGTAAGATATTATGGTACAGCGGTCCCCAAGCAATCGGTGTTTTTAAAAATATGTTTAAGACTGCAAGTGCTTTGTGCGGCTGCTTTACAAAATCACTAGAGCTGAAGTATTTGTATTTTAATGTTTATCCCCAAACTGGCCTGCTGTTTTCAAATTGCCCAGGAAACGAAATGTTGAAAATGGAAGGAAACCAGCACAAGCTAGATTTAGAAATGCAGTGTTAGTAAAGCAAGCTGTGGGGTTCTGATACCTTAACAGCACCACAAAATGCTCATAATTAAATAACTGTTTTTCTTAACACAGCTATTCCTACTTTTCCCCCAGCCACTTATGTAAAAGCATTTAATGTTCATTCTTTCATTACCATCCAGAGACTCTTGTAAAGAGGTAACTGGTTCCAGAAATTGTTAAAAATTTTTTAATAATGGTGTCCTTTACAAAAGGGGAAAATGTATTAGAAAACAAAGTCAGTCTCTAGATACTTCCTGTGGTTATTTTTATTGGCAGTTGGCCCACAAATAATGATTTATATAGAGGAATGTTGTGCCACGGAGCTGCTACATGAACAACAGTGGTAAAAGCAATAACAAAACGCATTCTGCTTATCAGCATCCCAGACACAATGGCAGAGCATGAGGCTACCAGCAGCTGAAGAAAGAGAGACAAGTTTGCTGGGGAATCATAAGATGGAGCAGCCAGGGTTCCAAATAATTAAATGGAAGGAAGGAAGGGAATGCGACCAAAGACCAGCTAGGATTTATAGTGCTCCTACCATGTACCACCATAATTTATACAATATTTTTAAAGCTTTACACCAAGTGTGTGAGAGGAATATGCAACTGAGGCTGAGAGAGCTTAAATAACTATCTCAAGGTTGCACAGGTAGTAGGTGGCAGATCTAGGATTATGTCTTATATCTGTGTGACTCTCAATCCTGTTTGTTCTCTGCTATTCCATAAACAATACTGAGATGGCAAGTTAAGCTATCAAGGCTGGAGTCAAATTGGGAAGTGTTCTGAGACTGGCAAAATCCAAGGGAAGGGGAAAATGCTGTGCAATGATTTTTCTCCAGGGATTGTCCTGGTCACCTGCCTCAGAATCACCTCAAAAGTTTTTTAAAAATGAAAAATCCCAGGTCTTTCCACCTTAGACTATGGAATTATGAATCCCTAGGTGTGGAGGTCAAGTATATAAGGGTATTCATTTTCCTCAAGAACCTAAAGTGATTCTCATGAGCACATAGGAAGCAACCATAATCACCAGTATGTCTTAATTTGTTCTCTATGCTTAACTTAATGGGAGTGTTCTCCAAGGAGATATCTCTCATAGCGCTATTGTTTAGTGAAACACATTTTGGAAAATGCTGGTTTATATTTATGCAATTGTAAATCTCTCCAACTCATCTATTGTATGAATAGAGGAGTCCTAGGGGCATGAGTTTGAGGTTATTGTAAATTCCTTTTCTGTGGCCTGATGGCCTTTTTAAGAGGCATTCAGTAATTGTTCCTGTTCCTATACCCAATGAGAAATCTGTTTTCAGCTCACACTCTAATCAGGAAGTAATTTTTCCCACAAGAGTGATGTATTAGTTATCTATTGCTGTGTAACAAATCACGATGAAACTTAATGGCTTTAAACAAAAAACAGATGGATATGAAGGACACTATGCAAAATGAAAAAGCCAACCTCAAAAGATCATACATTATATGATTTAAATCATACAACATTCTTGAAATAACAAACTTATAGAGATGAAGAACAGATTAGTGGTTGCCAGGGGTTAGGGATGGTGTGTGTGATGGATATGACTGAACAGCATGAGGGAGATCTTTATGTTGATAGAGGAATTCTGCATCTTGATTGCTGTGGTGGTTACATGAGTCTACACCGTGGGTAAGATGGCATAGAACTCTATACACACATAGTACCTGGTTTTGTTTTTGGTTTTGATATTGTACTACAGTTATGTAAGATGTAATCATTGGGGTAACTGGGCGAAGTGTACATGAGACCTCTCTGTACTATTCCTACAGTTTCCTGTGAATCTATAATTATTTCAAAATAGAAAGTTTAAAAAGCATATAAAATCCATAAACAGTTATTATCGGATCCCACTGATCAGAAGTACAATGGTGGGTGCGTCCGGTTCAAGGTCTTTCTCATGAGGTTTTTATGAAGCTGTGGGCTGGAGCTGAGGAATCATCTGAAGGCTGGATCAGGGGATAATCTGCTTCCAAGCTCACTTATGTGGCTCTTGGCAGGATTCAGTTCCTCATGGTTGTTGGACTGAGGTCCTCAGTTTCTTGCTATTTGTTGGCTGTAATTCTCCCTCGTTTCCTTGCCACTTGGGCCTCTCCACAAATTAGCTCACAACATGGCAGCTGGCTTTTCTTAAGGCAAGTGAGAGAGAGCAGGCGAGCACCCATAGTCTTTTAGAATCTAAACTTGGAGGTGACATCCCATTCTTTCCGTCATATTATCTTCATTAGAAGTTAGCCGAGGGGCCGCCCGGTGGCGTAGCGGTTTCGTCCCCGCTTGGCAGCCCGGGGTTCGCCGGTTCGGATCCCGGGCGCCCGCCGACGCACTGCATGTCAGCCACGCTGTGGCGGCGTCCCATATAAAGTAGAGGAAGATGGGCACGGATGTTAGCCCAGGGCCAGTCTTCCTCAGCAAAAAGAGGAGGATTAGCAACGGATGTTAGCTCAGGGCTGGTCTTCCTCACCAAAAAAAAAAAAAAAAAAAGAAGTTAGCCGAAAAGCCCAACCAACACTCACACTGAGAGGGTTACACAAAGGTGTGAACATCAGGAGGTAGGGATCATTGGGAGCCATCTTAGAGGTTATCTACCACAAGGGCATTTTAAAAATATCCTTCTTTTTGACACAATACGAGGAGATGATAGACAGAATATACACAGTGATCATATTAGATGTAGCTCTGGCATTGAGTAGCCATTCTGAGGTTCATAACTGAGGCAGTCAACTGGTATTTTTCAGTCTATTAAAAGAAGCGAGCCTCCATAGCAATAACAATGTCAAAGACTATACTGAGAGGGACATCAGTAAACTTAGAAGCAAATTCATAAGCAAATACCAAAGATTTCTTGCACATAGTAGTAAAGGCCCTAATATGAAGAGTAAATATTATGAATATTTATTTCAAGATATGCCTGGTTATGCCTTTGCAGGTTGGGGAGGCTAGAACCAAGGTAAGGATAACCAAAAAGTAGTGTATCTCTATGCTTAATTTGCTAGGATTGTTCTCATGGGAACTGGTCTCCCCAACAGAGGGCATGCCAGCGGTCTACTTCAGTCAGGTGAGAAACTTCTAAAGCCTTATAGTCTTATAGCAAGATCTTCTACCCTAGGTCCCACTGAGACATAAAACACCAGTTGCTGGCCAGAATTGAACTTGGGCTGAGGATTGGAACAGGGCTGTCCTGCCCTTGGTAGTTATATGCTGTACCCATGGGCTGCTGGTAGAATAGTTGGGCTGTCCCCAAAAGCCCAGACTTGCAATGTGTCTACTCCACGGGCATGGCTCTGTCCAACTCTTTATCCCACAGGATGCTAGATCAACAATGTGACAGCTTCAGTTAATTGTTAGGTAAACTAATTCTGAACATCTTGCTCTGGGGTATTGAGCATTGAGGAATGGCTAGTGAGTTTTCTTCAGAAGTGAATGTTGCCAGAAGTATTGGTATAGTATAGTGATCTTAGTGGGGATCTGGAGTGAGTTTTCTCTTTAGTCAGCAGGTGCTGAATGCCAATGGTGGAAGGGACTTGCTGGCCAAGGAAGCAAGCATTATGTTGGTGATCATCATCATCAACATAATTGTTGGTATGGTAAATTGTTAGGTGGAAAATGCATGTTTGAGTGTGGGTATGTGTGCGCATGTGTGCATGTGATGCGCATGCCCCAGGTCAGCCATTTTCTACCATCCCAGGTGGTAATAGTTGGTACATAACTTGATACTTAGTGGTTATAAACTCCCAATTATGCCTAGAAATACCCCGTGAGAAGTGGCCCTTGCTTATCTCTCCAACCACATCAGATGCCTCTTTCCCCTCACTCTTGCGTGTTACACTCCAACCACACTATTCTGGGTTTAGTTCCTCACACATGCCAAGCTTTTTCTACCTTATGGGCATCACCAAATGATGTTCCATCGTGTGTTTCCCTCAAAGCCTTTATCACAACTTACAATGCTTTTACCCGAGTGCTTACTTTTTTGGGGATGGGAGAGGGTACTTCTTCTCTCATGGGCTGTGAACTCTGTGATGGTAGGACTATGACCTTCTTGTTCATCATTATATTTTGGCATATGTTAGACATTTAATAAATAAATTGAGTACATTCTTGAGAGTTTCATACAATTTCCATTCTTTTAACACACAAAGGTTGAAGAGTCAGGGCCAGGCAGATAATTGACAACAGAGTTGTTTATCCTGTGTGGATAGGCAATGAGATGGATAGGAGGTATAAAACAAATGAGAAACAGAGGGGAACCTCTGAAAGAGGATGCTGGGTATACATTGTCAGGGTGTTTCCTGAGCCCAAATGCAGGGTGCCAGCCTGAACTTCACATAATAGCAGACATGATTGTGATGGGTGCATGTAAAGGCCTGGCCCGAGGAAAAGAAATGACAGTTTAGTTAAATCAGACTGTTCTCAAGCAGTAGAAACTTATTTTGTATCAAACTGTGTTGAAACAGAAGTGTTGGAATAGCAGAGGTACTTTTCAATGTTGACAGTTGTGAATTGTTTATCGATCTATTAACAACTACTACAATCAGTGGCACAAAAAAATGTAATGTACTGCAAAAGCTTGAGAAGCTAAATAGTTAACCTATAGTATTTTGTTTCCAGAATGGTATGTATAGAAACACCTACTGCTGAGATCTGTTTGTCTCAGAAAGAGATGGTGAATTAGCTGCTTAGCATTGCTACTGGTAAAGACAGTTGGGCATTTTGGAGAAGAAAGGAGAATCAACTTCCTTAGGGTCCTTTCCTACAAGGGTCTATTTGAATCTCTCTGGAAGTGCTAAGGAGCACAACACTTCAGTGGAAATTTCACACTGGCAGAGAGAGCTGATGTTCATCAATATCTTTGTTTCTCCCTTTCTTCCTGGCCACGGTACTAAATATCATTTCCCAGACCTTTTTCTTTTAGGTAGAGCCACATGCCATAGCATGGGCAGAAGGGAGGGATGCTATTTCCTGCACTAGCGCATAAAATTTTCCATGCACCATCCTCCGCCTGTGATGTGAATGAGAAACAAACTGTTATTGTGCTAAGCCATGGAGATTTGGGGATATTTGTGACAGCAGTTAGCCTTCCCTGACTAACACAGCCATTGTTCCACAAGACGAGGTCTGAAATCAAGTGTTTTTCCAAAATATCTGATGGTTCTCAGGACAAGCTTCATTGCCTTGAACACAGGAACACACTGCAGCATGACCCCAGCTTGTATTTACAGACAGAAAACAGTGACATAAGTGAGTGAAAAGAGACAGTTCACACTTGAACACTGTCAAGTACCCCATGGCTTTTTTATTTGTGTATGTGTGTCTATTTATGTGAGGCCAAAATATTAGTCTGATTAAAATGTACACATTTCACAGTATTTGGTTATAGGCTAGACAGTCATATATTTAGGTGAGAGAGATTATTTCTCCTCAACATGTCTTTTCATCATTCATACTCTTGCTTGTATGAAAAATACAAAGTTGTATTGAATCTAAGTTTCAGGGGTAGTAGGAATGTTGGTAATAGACAAGCTTCTCATTTTAATGTAAAAGGATCAGAGTTAAGGTAGAGAGAAATATAGGCACTAAGAGAGCACAGGAGGAAACAGACTTAGCTCAGCTCACACAGGAGGGAAGGGCAACTGT
The DNA here is from genome assembly GCA_031878705.1 of Tapirus indicus. Lineage (NCBI taxonomy): Eukaryota > Metazoa > Chordata > Mammalia > Perissodactyla > Tapiridae > Tapirus > Tapirus indicus. The sequence goes on from CM062935.1 coordinate 22,871,779, forward strand.
GCAGAAAGTCCTAGCAATGGATGTTCCTGATGAGTGGTAATAAGAACCACAGGAATTTAGAGGTGAGTATCCTAGGTCAGATTCTCTGGAAGCTGGGCCTGAGATGGGGATTCTTGTGCAGGTGAGTTATTGAGGCTGTTCTCTTAAAGAAATCTCTAATGAAATTAGAGAAACAAGACAGAGGAAGAAGCTAAGGAAAGATATGGTTTCAGGGGAAGTCTAGCCTCATCCTGATCTCATGGAGAGCTCTGGAGCGTGAATGATACCATAAAGTTATTCTACCTTAAGACATCAGCCAATCATTTGCTGTGGACCATCACCTGAGGTGAGGTGTGTAACTTCCCAGATATTCCCATACAAGGTGGATCCCACTGACCAGTGGCAATTCTCCTGAGACGTATATAACTAGGAGTTATCAGTAGCCATTATTCACAGTTTCTGGGAGACCAGTGCATTGCCCCTATAAAGGGGATATGGATGGGACCCCAATCATCTACTCCAGTCCCCTGCTTGCAATGCTCAGATTCACTTGATTCTCACATTATGTTTACTCCATTCATGCAAAGCTCCCCTAGGATTCAGAATAATCATATTTTTTAGGGAAACTTACAAGACTGGGGGTTAGCGAAGGTAATATCCCAAGGTCATGATCGGTACACATCATGCCTCCTCCACTACCCTTTCTAGATTCCTTTCCCTCTCACCTAGCACCTCTGTTGGTCAAGATGGCTTGCTTGATAGGGTGACCCAGATCTTCATTCTTGTTGTGGGGGTGTCTAGGCCTCTGGTTCCCATGCTCGTATCTAACCATGGTTGTTGTCCTTGCCTGTTCACAATTAAAACTGAGCATGGGAGTACCAAGAGGTACTCAGCATATCCTCTGAGTTATAAACATATTCTTACTTTCCCTTATCATGTAGCAGCAGCTCTATTTCTTCATGGTAATCAGGGTTAGCTCCCTCTGCCCACATGCAAATCCTTTCTATTCCTATTGGTCTCCTGGTACAAGCAGCCCAAAGTGGGCAGGAGTAATAGCCTTAAGTTTAGTGAAACTCAATGTATCCCTGATGGAAACATCCTCTCTCTGGGAACCGGGATCTCTATAACCATACAAACTACAGTTACAGGGATGAGAAGCACAAATTCCTAACTAAGTCACTGAGAGTGATGGAGAATAGGACCATTACTACTTTGTTCTTTGGTTCCTGGACCCGTGTGTATTTTACTGGTTGAGCACACAGCATCCTACCTCTCTCTGCCCTTGCCCTAGGATTTGATATTGTTTTAAAATTACTCTTTTGGCTGAGAACTTTCTGCCAACTGCTCAACATGTCCATTCTGATTATACATTTGAGAACCAGACAAATAGCACTGGGTGGTTCCATGTTTCTAGTAGACACACTGTGAAATTGCCGTGTACCAGGAATTCACTTATTCTTGATTCCCCATGGAACCCTACATTGCCATGTGGGTCATTATAGCACTTTGTGTCTCCAGGTAACAGTATCAACTTGAGCCCAGCATCCAACAACCCTCAAAAGATCCAGATATGTCCCTTTCCCCAGGATATTGTTACTCAAGGAAATAACTGTAGGTCACTTTGGGGAAGGACTCTATACACTTGCTGTGGTGTTATAGAGTCCTTCTTCTCCTTCAGTTGGTGGAGTTCAAGTTTGGGAACTGGCTCAGTTCTGGAAACTGGGCAAAGGATCGTGATTTTATTTTGGGCAGCTGACCTCAGCCTTCTGCTTATCCATCCTTGATTTATTTTCATTGTCTATATTAGGCAATATCCTTGCTGATTGTCTATCTATGTTACCCTTAATAACACCATGTTCTTTTAGCCATATCTGTAGATCCCTGTGGTTCAGGGCCTCCTGGCAGCACTTCCAATCTTAATACCAATTAAGGTAATTATGCCTACCTTCCTTCTGATGGTTAAGTGCTGCCACTTGGCCTCTGTCATTCTGGACCCCTGTCATCCCCATTGCTATCAGGGAGCCCAGTTCTATAACAGCATAGCCTACTGTCAGTCCTAATCTACAGAGGACAGATACTAATGAGCTTCTCTACAGTGCTGCTGTCTCCATCACCAGAGCCTTGGAAAAACAAATTATTCTCTGAGCCCTCCAGAGGAACAGAGTGAGCTGATAGGTTCCTGGTCATACAGAATAGACACATTCTTGCATACTCACCTCTCTGAGCTTTTTGATCCTTTCCTTTATACTTTGCTACTGAAATTCTTGCATCTTTTCTGCATTTAACATGGCCATTGCTTTTTCTAAGCTTCTGAGAGCCATCTCTATCAGGAGCAGCACTCAGGCTCTTACCAAGATGTTAAGTCCTGTGTCATAAGAGCTGTCCCTGTATTGATAAGTTATCCCTATTCAGCTTTATATTTCACCTCTCTTGACAGCACCCTCAGGATCCTCTCCCAGGCCTACTCTCAGTATCAAGGTCTGACTCTTCCCCTGTTAATGTCCTGACTTTGGTTTAGGAGACTTGTCAGGGCTGAGAATTCTATCTCCTCTGAAATTTTCCAACTCTTACAATTAGGTTCTGGGCTCAATTTTCAGCACAATTGGCCCTCCAGCTACAGGGGATGGGGGTCTTTTTAAACATCACCAAAGAGGCTTTCTGACGTTCACATCTTACTTTAAACTGGTGATTAATCTACCTAAATCTGCGCTTTCTCTCCTCACGAAGCAGCTACCTAATTCTACAGTTCTTATAGTTACTATTTGCTCAATACCTCTAAAATGCCAAGGATATCACACAGAAACCAGTGCCTGCCCTTCTACCTGTATCACAACCCAATTCATTCTGGGTGAAAAAAAGCAAGGACACAGCTGCACATGCCAGGGACTCTCAATAACCGTTCTGCCTCTGGGGATGGGGCTTTTATTACCATCCAGAGCTGAAAATGGGATTCTTGTGCAATTAATTTATTAAGGGAGTGCTCTTAGGAGAAACATAAAGAAGTGAGGATGCAGGATATGACAGGGGACAAAGCTAAGCAAAGGTGAGGGTTCAGCTAAAATATGTTCTAATCCTGTTCCCACAGGAAGCTGTGGTGATTGAATGACAACATAGAATTGCTCCACCTTGAAGCAAGGGGACCAGACTTTTGTATCCTTGAATCACTCTGTCATTGGCTGCTGGCCACTCCCAGGGAGGGGTTATGTAACATTCCAGACATCTACAGGTGAGGCAGCTCTTGTCAGCTGAGGACAATTTTCCAGAGAATGGTGCAGCTATGTGGCCTTAGAGGCTGACACTCACAAAAGCTGGAGGATGGGTGCACCAGCCTTGTAAAGGAATCTGGGCAAGGTACCAATGAATCTATTATAGTGAGAGAGGGCTCTGCAGGCTGAATGGTCAAGGAAGCTGCCATAAATATGGAAAGCCTTAAACTCTGTGTCTGAGAAGAGTGAGTATTATGACCATGATCCTTGATGTGCTAGTTACCTTGGTAATGTATTAATTTATCCATGCATTCACCTATGCATTCATACAGCAACTATGTATTGCATGACTATTACGTGGTAGATGCTATTCCTCTCATCACTAAATATACAGCAATGAAATAGAAGATGTGGTCCCTGACCAAAAAGGGGCTCACAGCATAGTTAGGGAAATAATTGCACCACCATTTCAATGGAGTTGCACTGTGTGTCCATTAACAATCACCAGTTAAACTATATGCAATCAGAAAGAAAAAAGATTTAACAATTTAAAGGGGGTGAACCCTTTTGCCTAACATCAACTCAGTGAATGCATTCCTGAACTTAGTAGGAGATGGGAGTCGTGAAATATTTGTTTTCTCAATCAGAACTTACCCGAAACAGAACTGAATTGCTATGCTGGATGTTATTCTACTGAAATTCATTTTTAATTTTTTTAGTTCAATTTTCAAGTTCCATTCCAACTACTGTTTCTGAAAAACGAGAACACAGATTGTGAGTGGAGAGGTATCCATTTCTGGAAGCTTCTGAGTAGGTCAAATGTTTGTAGCTGGATGTAAAATTCAAGCTGGGTCTAGGTGTCTATAATCTATGTCTACCCGATTTTCATAGATGCCAGCCAGCCCCAGAACAATATTGTATTGACCTGCATTTTTCTTTAAGTGCAGCCTATAGGGAGAAATTTGAGCCCTGGAGTGGACTTTGGGCAGACTTTGGATAGGGGAAATGACAGTTTCTTTAAGAAACAGCATACAAATAAGCCCTCTTAGGTTTGTTCAGTCCTAGACTGATTTGCTGATTCTGGGTCCTTGGCCTCTGTTTTCCACTGGAGGGAGAGAACTCAGTATTTATTGATTGGTTAAAGGCAAGTATGAGTCAGCTGATGTGCATCAATGACAGTATTGAGTTGTTGAGTTGTGTCTGTGGCTTGCCTAGAAATGAAAGCTTTTTATTGGATTATTGTGAAGTTGGGTAAGGAAAGCAAGTAGTCATCAAAGTTATTGATGGCTTTGTGTTTGGAATCAGTGACTAGAGTACACAGGACTGGTTGATTTGCTAGATACAGCCATAAAGTATGAATGAGAATTAATTGGTGAAATGCTTTTTAATAGATCATCATAATGCATTCTTTCCTTGTCTATCAGAGGAAATTTCAGCCTCTGAAAAGAAATTTAGAAAGATCAATATTCTGTTTGAAGCATATTTTTACAAAATAATCTATCAGGGTCAGAGAAACTATGGAGTTACATGACATCTACTGACGGTGGGGAGTATCACAATTCGGGCTGTGCTGAGAGATTATCTCCCCCACCTATAAATATTTGTAACAAATATCTGCATGTGAAAATATTGTGGCTCTGGCCTATGAAACTAGAAACCTGGTGCTGAAGTTCCCTAGCCAGCTCTTACTCTTGCTGTGGATTGGATGGGAAGTGGTCAGGCCCAGGAGCTAGTGTTCGATTTAGCTTCTTTCAGGTTGAAGGATGACGCCAGCAGCCTGCTTCTAGCCCTGCCAGAGAGCAGCCTATAAGAGATTTGTGGGCTGGATAGTACATGGGAGCAAAACACATCACTGTCTTTCTACCAGAGGGTGCTGCTGACTCTCACAAGGCAGAAGTCTAGCATAACTCAGATAAAGCTCTGGACTCACTGTATCTAGGCAGAGAAAATTAGATTTGCAACATAGGGAAGGGATTATGGTTCTTGCTGTATCAGTTATCTTTTGCCGCAATAATGCTGTATGAAAAACAACCACAAATCTCAGTGGCATATATTAATAACATTAATTTTGCTCATGCATCTATAGGTTGGTGAGGTGGTATTGCTAATCTGGGTCAAGCTTGGCTGACCTCAGCTGGGCTCTCATGTGTTTGTGGTATATGCCAAAATAATCAGGCAGTGAATGAAGCAGCCAGTTGGGTCACTAGAAAAAAACAAGTTGATTGTGTGCTCATCTGCAGACAAGGCAAGGTATCCGGGGACTGGATATCTGGGATGGCCTTGGCTTTGCTCCATGTGGTCTCTCATCCTCCAGTAGACTAATCCAGAATTGTTCACCAGGTGATGCAAGGTCTAAGAGGACAAAGGGAAGCACTCAAGGCCTATTGAAGCACAGGCTTGGAGCCGGCAGGCCTTCACCTTCTCTGCATTCTATCGACTGAAGCAAATTACAAGGGCAACTGAGATTCAAGGGGATGGAAGAGCTTTAAAACCACATGTAAAGGGCATGGATTCAGGAAGGGATGGAGAATTGAAGCCATTTTTTTTGCAATCAATTTACCATACCCAATTGTGCATAAAAGTTCCAGGTGGAAGGCTAATTTATTGCTAAGTGGTCCGTGATAAGCCAGCCAAAATCAGACTAGACCTGTACAAGAGGAATCAGTACTTCTATGTCAGTCCTTCCTGGACCGAATTTGTAGACTGGCCACCCCCTGACATAGGCAGAGTTTATCTTCAGTATCCTGCTCAGCTGTCTTTGATCCATCCTTTAATTATTTTCCACTTTTCAAATCTACTCTCCAGCAGTGTTTAGGAAAGAAGCTTATAAATTATTTCCCACCAGGGTAAAAGTGACTAATAAAGACAAAATGCTTTGAGTCTCACTGTGCTTTTCATGGAGTGAACCAAAGGGAATAGAGTGCCAGGTGTAGAGTTTTAGGTGTTGGACAATAAGTTGGTGCTGGGCAGAAAGTGTCCTTCTCCTGGGATTGCCTTCCTGTGGAAGAGCAGGGCTCTGTTGCCGAGATCTGGGTTCCGATGGAGCTAAACTGCTCAGTAGGTGCATAGGTTTTAGCAATTTACTTGACCTGCCTGAGCCTCTGTGCCTTCATCAATAAAATAGGAATAATAATATATACTTTAAGACTTAATGTAGAATTCAGTGAGTTAATAGACTCTTTGCTGTACCTGGCAAAAAGTAGATTCACAGCAAAGTCCATTCTTCTATCACCCCATCCCACATGACCCTCTACCTTTGGCTCAGTGTAAAAGGTTGATTCTATAGTTCTGGCTGAGAATCACTTCCAGGGTAAGATACAGCAGCAAATCTGTACTTGATATCTCCCTAAAGGTACTCACTGTGTTTATTGGTCATTGAAGAAACGAAGATGCCTATGGAATCGTCCTTGCTAGAGAAGGGTTTACAATTTGGTGGTGCTTAGGAGTTAGACTGAGAACTTGAGCTTCTGGCTAAAGAGTTAAATGTCCCCTCTCTACTCACTGACTTTTCCATGACCTTCACTAAGAACCCGATTGTCTAGAGAACAAAATGCCCCACAGTGAGAACTGGCTAAGTCCGTTCATGGGTTCAGCAAAGGGCAGGGCCATAGAGATGGAAGAGGAGATTTGTTGGATAAACATGAATTAATAAGGTAAAGCTCCTAGCAAGATGCCTAGTATAGAGTAGGTCATCAAAATGCTAGCTATCTTCCTCTTCCCTGGATTGGCCTCAGCTGAGACTTGGGGACATCAACTTTAGTCCCAATATCACTAATTAAAAGTTAAAAAGTGCCCAATCATTCAAGCAACTAAATTGTGGGTTCTTTGAGGGCAAAAACTTATTTTTCTTCTGTATGTCTTTGAAGTCTCCTTCACATATACACATATTTTTTTAAAAAGATGTTATTATTCTAAAGGATAGCATGAGAAAGTTCTTTTTGTAGTGATGAAACAATTCTGTATCTTGATTATGGTGATTGTTATACATGTGATATAATTGCACAGAACTGTACATACACGCATATACAAATAAAGGCATGCAAAAAATTGGTACAATGTGAATAGATTCCACAGATTGTACTAATGTCAATGTCCTGGCTTTGATATTGTACCGTAGTTATATAAGATGCTACCATTGGGGGGAGCAGGGTGAAGGTGCACTAGACTTCTCGGTACTATTTTTGAAACTCCCCGTGAATCTATAATTAATTTAGAATGAAAAGTCGTTTTTAAAAAAAGACATATTAGTATTATCTATGTGCTTTTATAGCAACTGTTGTCACCTCTTCAGTATGACTTAATTTACTGTTTACACGTCTTTCCCCCTTGAGGCCAGGAACCCAGTCTTGTTTACTGTTGTTTCTCTAGGTCTAGCCTGGCATTCAGCAAATAGTTACCAAATTATTGAATGTGCCCTTTAATGAATGAATGAATGAATAAGTGAATCTCCCTTTTTGAGGAATCTAAGGCTTGGCTTCTTAATTAAGGTCAATTAACTAAAATTAGTTAAGGCCACTTGCCTAAATTCACAGCTATTTACAGGTGGTTTGAGGGTTTACTGACTCCACTACTCTATACTGTCCAGGAAATGACTACATTAGGAAGGCAGGTCAGTTACACAATGTCTAATGACTGTGTATTAAAACGGAATGAGTGCCCATCTTGACTGTTCCCCAAGGGACAACATTTATGTGAGATTAAAGTGAAGCAAATAAAGCCTTACCCACACTGTAGATTTCCTCTTCCCCCAGAATGGTCTGTGTTTATCTGTAGCAGGATGAGATGACCTGATGTGGGGAGAACACCACAGAAGAAAAGCTTGCCCTGAGGCTCCACCACCTGCCACTACTCATGCAGCGTCCTTTTAATATTTCCCATTTTGCTTTCTAACCACAAAACACTTTGCAGCCATTAACGAATTACTCTTCTTGATCAGAGTTGATAGCTGTCCAGTGCATTGCCTTTAAATATTTAACTATGTCCAGAAAAGAACAACAAAATCTCCAAACTGGCTAGGCAAGCACATGATATCATTAAATGCCAGATAGCACTTTCTATTTTCCTCTAACCAGAATTATGTTGCTTTGGAAAGCAAAACCCTGATAGGACAGGAGATGCTACAGGAAGCACAGAAAGATTACCCTATGATCATCCTACTCCCAGCTTAACACTCTCAGTGACCTCCCTTTGCTCTTGAAGTGTAAATTTCTTGCCAAAGCTCACAAGGTCATAACTTACCCGGTCTTTGCCTCCAGCATTGGGTTTTTCCTGTGCCAGGCTCCCAGTGTTTTCCACACTCTGGTCACATTGGTCTTTGCTGGCTTTCCACATTCATCTCGTCTCTTCCCACAACTGAGCCCTTTCCCTGGGATGGCCTTTCTTCTTTTCCTTCCCTTCTTACCACCTTCTCAGACCTCCTGTTCCCAGCTGTAACATTACGTTGTCAGGAAAGACTTTTCTGCCTATCCTGGGCTTGATTAGCATATCCTATTTTATACTCTCAGAGCACTTGATATTTCTTTTGTAGCCATTATCATAACTGTATTTAAACAAAATTAATTATATAATTGGCTATTTATCATCTGCCTTCTCCTCAATACTGAGAGCTCCATGAAATTCTGCGGCACTAGTACAAGCAATAAATATTTGTTGCGAAAATGAATTAGTGAATGAACCAATGAATTAATATTATGGGTTAAGAAAGAGGGTGGGAGGAGGTGGGTAATGACCTCCAAAGTAACATTTCATGCATCCTCTTAAGCTACTGAACCAGCTACCTATAGCAAAGTTGAAATGCTTCCCCAGTGAATGCATAAATAAACATGGTACATCCAGACAATGGAATATTACTCAGCACTAAAAAGGAATGAGCTATCAAGCCATGAAAAAAATGGAAGAAACTTAAGTGTATATTATCAAGTAAAAGAAGCCAGTCTGAAAAGGCTACACACTGTATGATTCCAGCTATATGACATTCTGGAAAAGGTAAAACTATGGAGACAGTAAGAAAATCAGTTGTTGCCAGGGGTTGGGGGAGGGGAGGGATGAACAGGCAGAGCACAGAGGATTTTTAGGGCAATGAAAATACTCTGTATGATACCATAATGATGGATACATTTCATTATACATTTGTCTTGGTCTTGCAACACCAAGAGTGAACTATAAGCTATGGACTTTGGGTGATTATGATGTGTCAATGTAGGGTCATCAGTTGTAACAAATGTACCACTCTGGTGGGGGTTGTTGATAATGAAGGAGGCTACACATATATGGGATCAGGGGATATATGGGAAATCCCCATACCTTCCCCTCAATTTTGCTGTGAACCTAAACCTGCTCTAAAAAAATAAAGTCTTAATAAAAAAAAAAGCTGATTGATGGTTGCCCCAGAGGCTGGGGGTAGGGAGGAAGTGGGGAATACTTGTTTATGCCCATGGGGTCTCCTTTGGGGTTGTTGAAAAGTTCTGGAAATAGAGGTGATGGTTGCACAACATTGTGAATATACTAAATGCCATGGAATCATACCGTTTAAAATGGTTGATTTTATATTTATGTTAAGTGAATTTTACCTCAATAAATAATAATAATAATAATAAATGCTTCCCCAGAATATTTCCTAGCAAAAAATGGCCCAGGAAAACAGTAGTTGCCTCATGCTACTCTATATATGGAGATGAAGTTAACCTAAAATTTTAAGGGGGAATTAAGAAAAGAAAAATGCAGACTATCATTATGAAAAAATTCTCTGTAGTTTCAGAGCTCCTGGCCTATTTTTCAAAGTATGAGTTAAATGGGCTGACCAATATTCTCACTTATAATTTTCTACTCAGTAAAATAGATAATCTTAGATGTAGGAATATAGTTTTTAATGTGAGTCTCAATAGAGTTATTTTTATTTTGAATGAGAAAATATAAAGCACATCAATTTTAGTTTTTCTTGAATTGGCACTTGTATAAAAAAGATTGTTCCCAAAACTCTGTAGCCTTGTGTACTAGTTTCTTCTTGATGACACTTTCCAGCCTCACTTTGCATCTTAGAAATCTTGCACTGAATTCTATACAGGGGTCACCTGTGTCACTGAAGTACTTGTCTTTCTTTGCTAATTTCTATGCATTTTACCTTCCTTCCCAAGTCTTGAAAATCCAGTTTTGCTCCCACAGAAGATTTTTATGACAAGAGTTGTTTCCTTCTCATGTTTACGCCAGCTTTCATTTCTGAATGCCCTACACCAACTGGAAAAATATAAATAGAAGCATGGATAATAATATTAACATATATGGATGACTTAGCCAGCTCAGGCTGACACAACAAAATACCATAGACTGGGTAGCTTAAACAACAGACATTCATTTTCTCACAGTTCCAGAGGCTGGAAGTCCAAGATCAAGGAGTCAGCATGGTCAGGTTCTGGTAAGGACTCTCTTCCTGGCTTACTTCTTGCTGTTCCCTCACATGGCCTTTCCTCAGTGCATGTATGTGGAGAGAGAGATCTCTCCCTCTTTTTATAAGGCCACCAATCCCACCGAATTAGGATCGTACTCTTATGACCTCAACCTTAATTACCTCCTAAAGGCCCTATCTCCAAACACAGTCACACAGGGGGTTAGGGCTTCAACATACGAATTTTTTTTGGGGGAGGGATGACGACACAATTTAGTCCATACAATGGATAAGCATTTAAAGTTTCTCGATGAATTCTCATTATATTCTTTATGTGATTTTACTTCATTTTATATTTTCAAAGAATTCACATACGTTATCTCATTTAATTAATGATTGATGTTTCTGCATTTCACATTTCAAAACATTAAGAGTTAAGAGATAAAAGTGACTTTTTAAGGTCACATGGCCAAGAAATGGCAAAGCAGAGACTTGAACTCAGATTTTCTGATTCCTTATCCAGAGCCCTTTCCACTGCAGCGGTGTTCTTCAATCTTATTTTACCATGGAACAATTTTTTTCTTGGAATGTCAATTAATACCCTTAGGAATACACTTAGGAAACTCTACGTCTAATTCCATAGCTGTGGAACTTGTGGGAAGAGGCTGAACTAGCACTGCAGGAAAATGAACACCCGAGAATCATTGATCTCTCAGGGACCATGTTCCATCTTAATGCAAAATTGGCAAATCTGTTTCTAAAAGCTCATGTTGTATATTAGGGTTGGCATTGTTAGTAGGAAGGCATGACTTGTGGCACTGAGAATAACCTTCTTTGTTCAGAATTATTTTCTTTTTACTTGACCATGCTGCAGATATTCCACCAGTCAAAAAGATTCCATGCTACTCTAGAACTTTCTGCACAAGGGTCACTTCTTTAATCTCTACTCTGTCAATAAAAACCCTGTAACCGTTCTGAAATGCTTCTGCTTCCCTTCATCACTCCCCTTTTCAACCAAGGCCCCTGATCACCCACCATGCATCACATCTGCCTGGTTTTAATAGTCTTCTGTAGATGGATACTGTCATTTCTTTCCAACTTGAATTCTCACTACTTCTCAGCACATCGAGTGAACATTCTGAGTTACATACATTTGTTCAGGGAGAAATTTCCCTGTGAAGAGCACTTGGGATTTCATTACTGCCTAAGCCCCCCTCTTGTCCCAGGGTATCTTCCCCACTTCAGCAGCTTTTGTCACCCCCTCCTCCTCTGCCATGTGCATTGCTTACTGCTCAGAAAACCATGCCCTTTGTCATCTCAATGGGTGTTGGTTGACTTAACTCAACAAATCCCACTCTACAGTCGGGAAGAGATCACAGGTAACACTTATCTGATAATGGGTGGCACTGAATCCAGTTTCCTCTGCAGGTGGATGTGAAGTTCTCTAAACCTAATTCACTTATTCCCCCAAAAGTTATTGAGCGCAGCTATGTCTCGTGCACTTTGCCTTTCACTTGGGATAAAAAGAAAAATAAAACACAGTCCCTGTGCTCACAGAGCTTGGGAACCTAGTGTGAGAGACAGACATATAGACAACTAATTTACAATTCACTATGCTGCAGAATCAAGGTTCTTCTGTACAGGTGAATGTTGTTGATGGTGCAATCCAGATTTTCACCAGTAGCTGTTTTGTCCATTCACCAAATGCATAATGGGCAACTGCTTTATGCCAGGCATTTTGTTAGGCTATAAGAACAGAGAAACAAGTAGAACAAGGGTCTCGTCTTCCAGAAGCTCAGGGTCTTTTTTGGAGGCTTAGACGAGTCTTGGTTATATGGCACAAGTGGCACATGAATCTATGAATGCAAATTTTCTAATCTAGAGGCTTGGATTATGAATGTGAAAGGAATAAATTCAGCATAGTTTGCAGATCTTGCCCAGGGATGCAATGGTACCCATACGAGACACAGCGGAGCACAGTTATTAAGATCACGGGCTCTACAGTCAGTCTATCAGACTATCACTCCTGTGTGACCTCAGGCATGTCATGTAACCTTTATATGCCTTAATATCTTCATCTGTAAAATGGAGATAGTATCTTGGCATTGCTATGAATATTAAATGAATTAATTTATATAAAGTGCTCAAGAACTCTGCCTGGCCTGAAATAAGTTCTCAATAAATGGTAGCTATTGCTGTTAGTATCATATTGTGCTTGTGCAAGTTTTCCTATTACCAAAAGGCTCTCCAGGGGAGCAGGAAAGATGTCAATGCCAAACGTGTTATTCGAGCCACATCCACTGGTATTCACAGGTACTTATTCCTTTCCAAATCCCAAAGTGTATGTGAAATGGGCTGTTAAATTTTGCACTAGTTTGAATATTTGCTTTTACAAAAGGAATGAGAGCTCTGGATTCTGGTTTAGTTTTCTCAGCATCTCCTATATCCTAAACTCTTTAGTTTTTACAGGCCTCAAATTCCTCAAAGTGGAGAGAAAGCAGCTGACCCTGTGAGCCCCAAAGAATACCACACGTGAAAGTGTATCCACCTGTTTCAGGGTCCCTGTCCAGCCTCTGCTGTTCCCACTAGAGAGGCAGAGGTGCAGGGAGACCCTGGTTGGCCTCCAGTTGGGGGCAGTTGGCCTCATTGTGGGCAATGTTCCAGGCTCCACACTTGGGTAGGGCCCATGCTCATTTGCTCTGTTTTAGTCCCTCGAACTGGAAATTTCCACAAGGAGTTGAAAACCTACTCTCAAATAAAAGTTATTTCTCTGTGAATAATTGATTATATCCTATAAATTAAATATTACCCAAATTACTAAATAGTTAAATTAAGCATTATAACTGGTTACAAGCTCAGGACCACAGTGTAATCCTGGTTTGGGCTGCCAGTCCCTCCTCACCAGGTCAAGGTCTCAGCCCAGTTCCTGTGACTTCTTGATCTTGAGTTGCTTTTCTTTTCTCTTTGCTCCGCATGTGTGTTACAGGACACTTCTCACCTCCCTCCGGATTTACCCGACCGTAGACTTTGCTCTCATGATCTGTCCTTAGATGTTCGCTTCCTTTGATCTGTGCTCTTTCTTTCCTCTTCTGCCGTTGCCCTCCCCTGAGCCTTCCACCTCTCCAGCCCCTGCATGCCCCGTGCGTTACCTCATGTGCCTCAGCTTTGCCTTCCTGCTTTGTATTCCACTTGCCTCCTTGTTTTATTCTGGGTTGCTTTGTGATGCTGGGCTTGATCCCCACGGGACTGCACTTATTTTCCAACCTTCTCTGAGGTTCTACTTGGCACAAAGACTGTCTCTTCTGTGTCTATTTGTCCCCCGAGGACAAGGTTTCACTGTCAGATCACACCCTAGTGACCATGGATGGTCATAGATGACTTTTGTTTACTGTAACCCTTTGTCTTAATGAGATGGGCTTATTCTTTGTGATGGAATGAACTAGCTTCCAGGAAAAGGCCTGCCAAAAAATCCTCACCAAACCAAAGCAAATACTTCATCTGAGACACCCAGGAAAGACCTTAAAATGACTCCCTGCAAAAGGTTGACAGGAATCAAAGGATCCAGGCAGACCAGATGCAGCAATAGCATGAAGCCCCCCTTACATATAATCCTTTCTCATCCACCTCATATGGCTCATAAACCCATTTTGGACACAGAAAGTGATATGTGAATGTAGTTATTTTGTCCACAGAGAATCATATTTTTTTAACGAGTTGAGTCAATTTTATTTTTTATTGACATATAAAAAACTGCACATTTTAGTGTATACAATTTGATGAGTTTGTGCATATTCACGTACCCATAAGAATCATATATTTTTTGAAGAGTATTTGGGGGAAGGCGGAGAAGCAGAGAAATAGAGAAAAATATTTGAAGAGAAAAATGTAAGCATTCTCCATTTGATTCTTGGCTCAGAAATAGAATTTCTCAGCTTTGGAGAAAGTATCCAGTGTCCTGACTTTACGTTCTTTCCAACAGCAAAAAAATGTACATTCTCCATATAGACCTAAGCCTCATCAAGGAGAATGATTGAGTTGTAAGAATGGCTAACAATGTGTTGAGCGCTTATTAAGAACCTGACGGTGTCACTGGGCTTACCTTCTTGTGGAAGTTTAAATTTTACTTGAAAGACTGCTGCCACTCTGGCTGTAAACTCAGATCCTCTCAGTTGGCCTTGGGTAGTCAGCAAGGCTTCTGGGTGCTAAGTTTGCAGAAATCCAATAGTGTGCCAGCAGGCAGGACCTGTCTGTGCAGCTCTGCTTGTTCAGAGTCGGGGAAGGGGCTGGCTGGGCTAGCGTACATTATTCTCATTTTGTCTTGGCATTTTACTTGGGGTGCAGTATCCTGCAGTGTGATGCTGTGATATTGGAAGCAGAACCTGAGGCCCAGGTTCCCAGTGTCATGGCTGCCAAATGCCCTATCCCTAAGATGTTAAATCAAGGGAGTGACTACGTGTGGGAGAGGCTTCTCTTTGTGGGTTCCGAGACTGACACTAATCCAAAGGCAGCTGTAGGCAGCTATTTTGGATTTGATGCAAATGTGAATCACAGTCTGTCAGGCACTATCTGATTGTGATTGACATATTTACTGTTGACAATACAAAGTGAACCCTGCAGTCCTCTTAGATATGTGGCCCTTTGCCTCAAGACAACATTCAGGGTGAGAATGGAATGTGGGATTTTGTTCCAGACGCACATCTGCCTGGGCATTTTTTTTTAAAACCCTCTTGAGAATTCTCCAGGCTTCTCTTGACTGACAGCTAGCACAGAAGTCTTGTCATCTAAACATGTAAATCTTCTGGCAACTGGCACATGTGTTGTTTGTAGAAGGGGTTTAAGATCTCGAGTGTGATGGCTCTTCATAGCTCTTGGCTCTTTGTAAGTTTGGGTTGTTCATTGATCAATGGATAATCTCTGACCAGAGCTGATGAGAAAGGCACCAATTAGAAGTCACATTCTTTTAAAATTTCCAATTTCTTTTTTTAATTGAAGAATAATGGACATGCAACATTATATTAGTTTCAGGTGCACAACATGATTCGATATTTGTATATATTGTGAAATGATCCCCACAATAAGTCTAGTTAACATCTGTCACCATATATAGTTACAGAATTCTTTTTCTCATGATGAGAACTTTTAAGATTTACTCTCTTAGCAACTTTCAAATATGCAGTACAATATTATTAACTATCATCACCATGATGTACATTATATCCCCATGACTCATTTCTTTTATAACTGGAAGTTTATACTGTTTGACTCCCTTCACCCATTTTGTTCCCCGCCCCACCCCTTGCCTCTGGCCATCACCATCTGTTCTCTGTATGTATGAGCTTATTTACCTTTGTTGCAAGTGGCAAGATTTCATTCTTTTTTGTGGCTGAATAATATTTCATTCAATATACCACATTTTCTTTATCCATTCATCTGTTCATGGATGCTTAGGTTGTTTCCATATCTTGGCTATTGTAAATAATGCTGCAATGAACATGGGAGTGCATATATCTTTTCAAGTTAGTCTTTTCATTTTCTTTGGATAAATACCCAGAAGTGGAATTATTGGATCACACGATAGCTCTATTTTTAAATTCTTGAGAACTTCCATACTGTTTTCCATAGTTGCTGCACCAATTTACATTCCCATCAACAGTACACAGGGGTTCCCTTTTCTCCACATCCTCACCAACACTTGTTATTTGTCTTTTTGAGAATAGCCATTCTAACAGGTGTGAGATGATATCTCATTGTGGTTTTGATTTGCAACTACTTGATGATGAGTGATGTTGACCATCTTTTCATATACCTGTTGGCCATATGTATGTCTTCTTTAAGGTCTATTCAGATCCTCTGCCCATTTTTTAATTGGATTGTTTGTTTTTTGCTACTGAGTTGTATGAGTTCTTTATATATTTCGGATATTAACCCCTTACCAGATATATGATTTACAAATATTTCTCCCATTCAGTAGGTTGCCTTTTCATTTTGTTGATGGTTTCAGAAGTCACATTCTTGTAATCATGGTAACAAAGGCTGGTCTGGAGAGGTTTTTTTCCTAGTTTGGCAAGGCCCAGCATTCTGGCCAATCTAGAAGTTTCCAACATTGCATTCCTTAGGACACGTGGTTTGCAGAATGTCCATAGATGTAAAAAAAAGAACTCTGTAGTCAAATAAGTCTAGAACACTCTACTGCCCATGATAACCTCACTCATGCAGTGTTTGATGCATAATAAAAGTTTTGAGAAGCTCTGCAGCCAAGATGCTTGTATAACTTCAATCACATCACCCGAAGTAATTGATTGTGGAATACGCCCCAATAGCATCTATTCATATCCTTTAACACCTATTAACATTGAGTAGTACACATGTTGGGAAACACTCGCATAGGAAAAAGGCTCTCATTCCATGAAAGATGGTTTCCCAATTGTGACCCAGAAAATCTAATCATGGAAAGAGAGGAGAAGAAAGAAGTGGGGCTTGCCTGGAAAATGCAGGCCAGGTGCTTTGTGAGTAAGTGAGAGAATAGCTTGTGATTTAGTGGCCATGCACTTATTTTGCAAAGCTCAGCTCAGGTCCTTCCTGCCCGTGATATTTCTTTGGTGACCCCACCTTGGAGTCGCTTCTGTTTCTTGCTCAGACCACTCATTGACTACTTGGTTACACCACGCTGAATCCTATAAATAGGATGAGTAAGTATTTGAAACCACCTTGAAAAACAAAAAATCTAGCCTTTATGTTTTAAGTGATTGAGAACCAGAGTAGATTGTTTAAGGTTGTTTACATGCATAGATCACTTTACTACATTTTTGTCTATATGTGGAATTATTGAGTAAAGGGGTATGAATTTTGTGAAGACTTTTGATACCTATTACCCAAATTACCTTTTAGAAAAGTTTTACCAATTTACAGTTCCACTGGCTGTGTATGAAAGTGACTCTTGGTGGATGGGATGTACCCTCACCTATATTATGTTGTTATTATTTTTAACTTGTTATATGATCATTAGTTTTGGAGAACAGGGAGGAACAAATAGGCTCCCAACATACACTAGAGGCTGCCACCTCCCACCGCTCAGGTAACTCTGGGGCTTTCAGCACTGTGGGGCCGCTTGGTGATGGCAGGCTGTCATCAGTTGGCTTGAGAATAACCCAGTACAGCATCCAAGAGCTTCTGGCACTTCCAGAAGAGTGTTTTCCTAGCCAATTCCTGCCTACACACTTTAACTGGGTGTGCATATGGCAACTTGACAATAGGCTGATATTTACATGTGTGATCACCACACTCTGCAAATCCAAGGGGTACTATCACTGGGGAAGGCATACCCAGCAGCCAGGTCTGTCTGGTCCTATTATTGAGGTGGGCAGCCCGTGTGTCACAGTCATGTAAGCACCCTTCTTATAAAACGGGACTGAGAAAAGGATTTGAACAGACTCTGTGTCCTATGGATCCTAGTATTCCCTAGACCCCATAATGACAATGCTAAGAAAAATAGTAAGTATAATAGTTAGCATTTATTGAAGCCATACCATATTCCAAGCCCCAAGCTAACCACTTTGTATTCATTATCCAGCTGCCTGGAGGATCTTGTTAAAATATAAGATCATGGGGCCAGCCCCATGGAGTAGTGGGTAAGTTTGGTGCCTTCTGCTTCACTGGCCCAGGTTCATGGGTTTGGATCCTGGGCATGGACCTGCACCACTCGTCAGCCACACTGTGGCAGCAGCCCACATATAGAGTAGAGGAAGCCTGGCACAGATGTTAGCTCAGCACTAATCTTCCTCAAGCAAAACACGAGGAAGACTGGCAACAGATGTTAGCTCAGGGTTAATCTTCCTCAGCAAAAAAAAAAAAAAAATCATGTCACTCCATTCTGAAACTCTTTAATAGCTTCCTGTATCACTCAGAATAAAAGCTAAAGTCCTTATTATGAGCATCAAAGGCCCTGCATGGTCCCCCCACCTGCCCTCCCACCACCTTGCTGTACCCCACATGAGTTCATCTCTTACTCTACTCCAGCCACACTGGACCTCTTCCCTCTTCCTCAGACACTCCCGGCACCCTTCTGCCTCAGGACCTTCGCATATGCTTCCCTCTATGCCTGGAATGTTTTGACAATATCTCTACCTACACATCCACTTTCTTCTGGTCTTTACTCAAGTCACCTTTTCAGTGAGGTCTTCTCTGGACCAACATGTTACTTCAAATCTTCCTTTCCCAATTTATTTTTTCTTTGTAGCATTTAATGTGATTTATATGCTTAATTTATCTGGTGTACTGTCTGTCTCCCTCATTAGAACACAACCTCCCTGAGAGAAGGAGTTTGTCCTTTATTGTCACAGCTGTATCACTGCACTTGAAAGAGTATCTGGCATATAGTAGGTGCTGAATAAATATTTGCACATAAATGAATAAACTCACCTAACTCTCAATCAGCCCTAGGGAAGAGCTATTGCTTTTTTTTTTTTTTTTCATTTTCCAGGTGAGACAACTTAAACTTAGAGGGTTAAGTAATCGGACCAGGAAGCAGTGGCACTGGGGTTTGAGCCTCTGCTCTTAGCCACTGTTCTCGACCTCTCTGAGGGAGCTGTGAAAAATCAAAATCCTCCATGCGCACCTAATGAGGTTTAGCCACCACAGCCAATCATCCAAGACTACTTAGGCTGGCCCCAACCTAACTTTCCAGAAATAGTGCCACCCTCAGCCACCACACCCTGTCCTTTAGCCAAACTGACCACGATGTTGCCACTTCCATGATTTTGATCACATTGTTCTCTTCCTGTCAACTCTTTCAAATCCTCTCTCTACTTCTGGGCACAGTCATATGCCACATCTCTGTGGAGCCCTCTGATGCTCCTTCCATCGTTCGTGATAGTTGCACACAAGGATCATCTCCTGTCTTTAATTCTTAAGGCAGAGGCCATGTCTGTTTGACCTATCTTGTCCACAGTGCCATGTGGAGACTCTCTACTCAAAACCATGTGTCTAATGAACACACAGATGCCTTTTGACACAATGGAGTGACATATTTCTGAGTGGGGAATATTTCATACTGTGCACATTCTAATAATCAATGAAAATAGACTTTGATGCTGAACATGAAACTGCATTTAGGAAAGAGAAGGATTAAGCGGCGAGTTGGTTACATGAAAACCACCAATCCACTTAATCAGCACAATTTAAAAAATCAATCAAACCAAATGTTTGGTTGTTTGACATTTGTAGACAACACAACAAGTAGATTGAATTTCCTCTGCTTTGTATGGTGGTTTTTGCCGTTATATAAAATATCCTTAGACATTTTAAGCTATTCTACAGACATTAATCTGTTATTTCTTTCAGAAATAATAATCTCTTAACAGTTTGCAGTGGGGAATGAGAAACAGGAGAAAAGGAGGACATATTTAAAACAGATACATGTCTAATGATATTACACATGCTAGTAAATAAGAATATACTTTAAAGACACGTGTGTAGCTTTGTTTTGCACATGGCAACAGAATTTAGTATATTGGGTAAGAAGAAGGAATTGGGAGGCCTACCCTCTCTGTGGCTCCCTTTGTAACTTGGGCAATTGACTCATTGGGTAAGCTTTGTGGTCTCAATGACCAAATGAGGACACTGACATCCATACCCTAATGGGAGAGGCATCTTTAAAAAGTATATTGAAAAATAAAATGATTAATGATATATGTAACATTATGAAAACATTTTAAGCATCAAAAATACCATAAGAATCCAAATGTAGTTGTTCCCCTCTGAGATACTGCTCACCATATTTAATTAATTAATTAACTAATTAATTAATTTAATTACCTGTCACTTTAATTCCATCCACTGCTCCTGACTTGTTCCCCCTTCTCCTTCAGTGCCTTCCCATCTTTTTCCTGTTGCCTCCTTGCTTTTCCTTCAAAGCCCAAACCACAGACTGGTGGAGATGGAGAAAGAGGATGGGGTGCCGGGTGAGCTGGAGGGTGGGGAGCACAGTCAGACTCAGCCTTCCAGGGAAGCCGACCACAGATCCTGCCTGGACAAAATGTGACATCAATGATAAGATCTTTTATGAACTGCGTTACTATGTGTATTGCCACCACTATTTTTTAAAGCCTTATTGTCTAGAAATCAAAATATACATTTAAAAATGTCTTAGCAAATGTCTTGTACTTTAGGCCAGGAAACAATGATGACTAGTCATTTTCAATCCTGAAACAACTCTGAACAAAGCTGAGGGTCTTAATTAAACCAATGTAGTTTTGTCTTAAACATAAATACTGACATACCATTAATTGACTTTTAAATTGTTTTTCCTCAGCTCTGAGGATAAAGATAGCTTTAGCACCTGTCTCTGAAGCTAGATCCAAACTTGAGTCTCCAGACCATTATCTTTGTGGACTTTTAATAAAGGTCCATGAAGAAAAGTATCTATTGACAAATTGATTTTTGAAATACTCAGTGAAACTCAGTTAAACAGGGATTTTTTTTTTTTTTTCCTGCAAGACTTCTCTGAGACATTAGCATGCTATGCCAGACATTGTGAATCTTGGAGGGGAGAATATAGCCTTAGTGTTTCCCAAAGTTATTTGACCATGGAATCTCCACTCCCCATTTTTTTCAAGGGCATCTGTAAGACTAGTTTTCTTGGAACACATTTTGGAGAATACTGGTGAGAAGTATAAATTAATGTGGATGAGAAACATGAGCATTAAACACGACTCTTGTGTGGGGAGTCATCCATGAATGAAAACTCAAAGTCACCCAAGATCCTTCGGCGTTGGATTTGGAATGTGAGCCAAGAGACAGCTGAGTGAAGAGATCCTTACTTTCCTTACAATGCAAGAGGGAGGACGGGACACCAGGTTCAATTTGTTAATTGACTCATAATTAACATGGAGTTAATTATAACGAGTGTGGAGTCAGAAAGATTTGATCGTGAGGAAGAGAAGACATTTATGCTGTTTTTACACTATTAGGATGGAATTAAACCTTTGAATTCCCATCTTTCTTGCAGAAATTACCACTCACTCTCTGTTGACATTCCATGAGATGACAGCTCTAGGATGTGAGCTGCTTCGATGTCTACTTAGATACGTTGCTATTGCGACAGGTGCCATATGGACGTATTTTTTGTGTGTCTCCAGTTGCAAGTGGTCAGAGCGATTGGTCAGGGCGGCTGTCTGTTCTGAGTGGCTGCCGGTGCCGTGACAACTCAGTATGAATGGAGGATGAACTCTGATGTGCAGCCCCACCACCCCTAAACCAGTGATTTCACATCTCTCAATTCCCTATAAGTGAACTAACTACTTAAATGGTTCTTTGAAAATAGGTTCGTTTATTGGCTTAATGGCTTAGGATGCATTCTTTGCAAATTCAGCCCTGAGGGCCCAATCAGAAGATGAAATATGTCTGGCTTGGCCACTGCAGGAATTGATTAAAAACGGCTCTTGCCTGCTCCCTGGTACTCTGCTGAACAGAAATTAAAATGCAAACAAGATGTTGTCGTCAGCTTTAGCGATTTCAGCTGAATTTTCCTCTCACTAAAATGGAAGTGACTGAGGCCAATTCAAAAGGAGAACCTTAGTTTAAAAAACGAAAAACCAGAAGTTTTTCAAAAAGGTGTTATTTTGAAACAAACCTATGTGCTTCCAAATATATCAACTTTGCAGGGGTTGGAATGAAAATTATGTGATGCAGACTGGCCAGGCAAACTTGGGCAAGGCTACTCTTGGTGCTTCTCTTTAAAAATTGGGAGTAAGATTGAATTGTCTAGAAAGTATCCTGGCCACAAGGACTCTAGAATGGAAACTGTGGGGAGTGAGCTTTCCCTCTCTTTGCGGCTCCTATTGGGACCAGAGATAGGTGGAACCCCACGACTCCAACTGAAGCAGGGCTCTCTCAAGACCCTCACTTGTCTCTTCCACAGCCTATCCCATCTCCCCTGGGACTGTGAGCTCTTCTCTGCTTCTCAAGTCAATCATCTAGTCCACAGTGTTTGAAAGGATCAAGCACAGAGATAGTAAAAGTCAGGACTTTGTGAGTTGCAAGTTACAGAGCAATAATAACAATAACAATGATACAGAGAGAGAAAGAGATTGATTTTATTAGTCACTTGTAACTAAAACATACACGAGTAAGTTTCCTTCAGGCACAGCTGTATCCAGGTGTTAAAATGTCCTCAGGAAACTATTTCTTTTCTTTTCTGTTTTTGCTTTTTTGTTCTCTGGTTTGGCTTCATTTTTAAGCAGGCTCTCTGTTCATGGAAATAAATTGGGCACCAGTAGCTCAAGGCTTATATTCCATCAGTTTAGCAACTTCAATGGAATGGGAGTGTTTCTTTCTTGCTAAGTCCCGAGATTCATTTAACAACATTCCTCAAACAAGTAGCAGGAGACATCAGTGGGCAAGATAGGTGAAGCCTCTGCTCTTTCTGGTTGGCGCCTCCCTGGAGTCACTTGGGTTGATGGTGTTATACCTGAATCAATTGCTTTGTTCAGAGGATTGGGGAATGCTCTACAGCCAGGCCTAAGGAGGGAGGACTCCTGCTGCCCTCCAGCACAGCTGATAGTTTGGAGGAGAGCTCTTCCTTGCCCCCAATATCTCACTATCTGAATGACACTTTCTATTTCTCTCTTCATCATACAGCTAGAACTGCATGGGGCAACCTAACCATCTTCTCCAGCTTAGGCAATAATGATAGCAAATGCTCATTGAATGGGTTTGCATATGTTACTCGTGTAATCCTCACCACAATCCATAGGTTAATACTAGTTATGATGTCCATTTTAAGGATGAACAAACTGAGGTAAGGAATGTTGCCATAGTACCCAGGCTATAGGGAACTGTGAGACTGGTACTTATTGAGGATAACCTGGCAGTTATTACTCCTTTCCCCCCATCTGATTCCTTTCCCAAAGCTAGGGTAGAAAGTAACCTAGGAAGAGTTCAAGAGAAAGAGAAGGTCGTCCCTTCTAAGGACCAACCCCAGCAGGTGCATTTCCCCTCAGGTAATAGGTATGTTTCTGGGATATGTTTGAAAATCTCCCTTCTACAAATCAATTCCTCTTTTGCCTTTACAGTCTTTGATAAAACACCCGATGAGTATCATAGACTCTTTCACTGTAAGGGAATTTTCTTGAATGAATGATGACAAAATAATTGGACACTGGTTGGGGCTTAGGAATCTTTTTATGTGATGGCGGTGTTTGCTTCAATGGGTGCTTGTTAAAAATGGGTTCTCACCTATTAGCCATCTAGCTCATCCTAATCAAGAAGTTGACTCCATATTTTATCACTACTATGTTTGTGTTCTTACCGAATCAGCTGCCCTCTAATTTACTTGAAAGGAATAGTATTACTTTGCACCATTTTTTGTGGATTTTTAAAATCATTTTCCTCGGCTATGAAACATACCAGTTTCTTCCTAGACTATCTATAAAGGTCACTTATATTCTTGTGATGCTTTTACTAGGATGAACTTGAACTAAAGATTAATAAATGTAACGCTTTAGGTTTTGTGACACCAGGTGACAACATTGTCTTCAAGTGACCAATTACTGAGCCTCCTTACCAGTTAACAATGGAAAAATGAGGAGAAGTACATTGTTAGACACCCACCGCCTTCGACCTACTCTTTGGAATATTGATTCTAGCAACTGATTTTCATATGTTAATGATACAGCAGACCATTTGGATGTTCAGTAAACCAATCACAGAATGTAGAGTTCTAACCCAAATGACTAGTCATCTTGTAACAGATATATTAAAAGAATTTTGCCCTTCCTAAGATTTTTAGAGGAGGCAGACAAAAGGTTTTCAGGAAGAACTTATGTTTGTCAATTGATTAGAAAAATGGAGGATACATCCACTCTTCCTTTAAAGGAGTTGATATTTCTCAGAGCTTTGGAAACATAAGACAAAATGCCCTTGACCATCAGGTTGTCAATTTCAGAGGCTGTCGTTTTCTGGGTAGTTAGAGTTCAAGATTTGTTATGTTTGACAACCATTTGTGGCTTCCTTCTGTGTAGAAAAGACTTTCAAATCACAAACCACCAGGCAATCATTAAACTGAATGTGAAAATCAATGACCCATCATAGTTACAAGCATGTAGATGGCCATGCCATGGTGAGTAGACCATTGCAGAAAAGGACATTCTTGCAGAAGAACAGACAAGGGTGGCTCTATTTATCCACTTCTCTCTGCCTTCTGCTCCCACCACCCTGATCTGCCATTGAAATGTGTCAGTGAATTTCAGTCAAGTAATAATCTGTGACTAATCTATATGCAGCTTCTAAGCTATTTCCTCTGTTTCAGTTTAGCAGAGGCTTCTGCATTGAACAACTTCCTTCACAGAGATCCCTCCCACTACCCTCATTTACATGGAGCATGCCTTATATCCTCATCTCTCCGACAGCTTCCTGTAACTCTGAAGTCTGTTGGCAAGAAAATGGAATGCTGTTCTTTAAGACCTTCAACTGGAAGCCTGTGGCTGCTCAATAGGAAAATCCAAGTGTCTTTTATTGTTATTTGTAACAACACCTACTGTTTCTGCAACCACTCTCTATTTGCAGACACTGTGCTAGCATTTTTGAACCTCGTCTCCTAAGATTCTCTGGAGGTATCTGTGAGGTAGACATCATTACTCCCGTGTTACAGATAAGGAGACAGAGCTTCAGAGAAATTAAGTAACTTGTCCAAAGTGATTTAAGACTAGGTCTGTACTCTTGACCACAGCACAAAAATTAAATGAGACTAACAATTTTCATCCAGAGCCCAATGTCCCTCTCAGAAGCAAATTGGAAAACGCCTCTTGATGGGATCTCTTTTTTAATTTGTTTGTTTTGCAAATAAGATTTTTATTTTAGAATAGTTTTAGATTTAAAGAAAATTTGCAAAGATAATCTAGAGTTCCCATATACCCTGACCCCAGTCTCCCCCATTGTTAATATCTTACATTAGTATGATATATGTCACAACTAATGACCTATATTATTATTGACTAAATTTCCATAATTTATTTGTATCTCTTTAGTTTTTGCCTATTGTCCTTTCTCTGTCTCAGGATTCCATCCAGAATACCACATTTCACTTCGTTATGTCTCCAGGCTCTTCTAGACTTCTACAGCTTCTCAGACTTTCCTTGTTTTTGATGACCTTGACAATTTTGGGGAGTCCTGATCAGATATTTTGTAGAATGTCCCTTAATATGGGTTTGTCTGATGGTATTCTCTGGGATCTCTTAAACAAATGCATGATAGCTTCTTCAGGGGAATTTCTTGAATAAGCTTTATATTATTAGAGCCTAGACACATAGATGAGGGCAGGAATTCTTTGCTACTCCAGGGTCAGTATTAAATGAACCATTTAGGAAAAGTATACATGTGTACAGAAAGGACAGCTACATTCTTTTGGATGAGTGAATAGAAGGACACATTTCATAAGAAATCTTTCACCCCAGAAATATAATGCACACACATGCACACACACACACATACACACTAGGTATTTATAAGAAAGTTAGAAATTTATAGAATAATAAGGTGGGTGAAGCCACGATTTCAGTTAATGATAAAATTGTTATTGTAAATAGCATGTTCAGGCCAAAAAAAAACCAGATGTCCGCACAACAATTTGGAGCCATCCAATGCATCAAGTAATTTGTAGATAATCTCCTAAGCAGATATAGTATCAAAATGTATTCATTGTCAATTAGATGTACATCCAGGCTGTATGTCTAATTGACCAGTTAATTTCCAGGCTGTCTCAACAGCTACTAAACATGGTTTAAAATGGAGCCCTTGGTACAGCACCTCAGAATGACCTAATGTTGATAAACAAAAGAACAGATTCCTCTGCTTGTTGAAGGAATAGAGAGTTCAAAGTGCTGTGTTCTGTATGCAAAATCAGGTGCCTCGTTAAGCTGTTGTTGACTCAGTCTGAATTGGTAATGTAATGGTGTCATAATGTATCGTCTCCCTTTGAAGGGCTGGCAACTAAAACTATTATTAAAAAAAGACATCCTTCACCAAGACTGGAGACATGGATATGAGACCCAAATATCCAATCATTTCAGAGGAAAAAACCTTACCAGTGAAGCTTTTTATGATGATTGTTCTATAAAACACATCTGATTTTGGCCATTTGCATGGGTGACAAGGTTCCTTTCTCTCTTTCTTCCCCAACTCAAGGCTTCCAGGAGATTCTGTCTCAACTCTTGGTGTCCAGTGAAAACTCCTCTCAACTTCATCATTGGGCCATGCCCATTGTCTCCCACTTTGATAAATGTAAATAAAAATAACTATTTCAATTTCTTTTTAAAAGAGGAAAGAATATTCATTAGAATAAGTAGACAAGATTTATGACAACAGGAATATGATACTAGTAAGCAGCAGACAAGATGATTTTTCTAAACACACTGTCGACAGCCGTGGGCTCCTGTGTGCATTTTTCTGCCACTGCTCCCCCGTTACCCTTGGTTCCAGGTGTATACATTATCCTGGAAGGCAGCCAGAGAAGGAATCGGAAGGGGTGGGGGTCTCTGATATTTGATCAACATGAGGGCTTTATCTTCAACTAAGGGCTCTCAATTTTCTTTATGAGACTTGGTTTTTGAAGTTCTTCATTGTCTGGAAGCCTGCACTGCATCAGAAGTTGGAAGCAGTCTGTTATTGATTGCAGCTGCGTCCTTGTTTGGCCGAGGAAGAAGGGTGTAGAAAGCAAATGTAGTCCCATTTGGCAAGGACAAATTCCAGGTGAGCAACAATCAGGAAAGATGCCTAGAGGCAAGGTCACAAGCCATGAGACAGAACTGACAGTCCTAGGATGGATATTAACTGCCTTGTCTTTTAAACCCTCTCAGAAGTGCTAGGAAGCAAAACCAGCTTCCCGTGTACCCAGATACTCTTTACTTAATAGGACCTAGGGCAAATGTGTGCATTTGTGTGTGCATGTGTGTGTGTACATGTATTGCAAGGCCTTAACAAGCTTGCCTAACATCCACACACACTTGTGTTTCAGAGGCTCAATGTATTTCACAGATATCATCAAATGCTATCTCACGTGATAAAGAGAAAACAAATATTAATGTGTTTGTGCTTCTCTACCCACCTCCACATCTGAACTGGGTCTACAGAATGGTATTTGGAGATTAACCTTGGAAGTGTTAGCTACTCACAGAACCCCTTAAAATTCCTGATGTGATGGTCTGCCCTTTTGCTGAGACACAAATCTGAATTTTTTTCCTTTAAGGTCTGAGTTATTTATCTACTGAGCGAACTTAACTGCCAACTCAGCAAGCACATCACAGTGGAGTTTTGTTGTAGAAGAACAGCAACTCTTAAGATAGAATAACAACTTGATTTCTTTGTTAAAAATGAAAGTCCTGAAATGTATGCCATTTGCTAGACTGAGAAAGACAATGTAAAGAAAGTCAAGAGGACTTCGGGTTAAATGTGGAAGATGACACAGAGGTGTGTATCTTCTCTCCTTGAAATGTCACTAAAACTAAGTAAGGGGATTTATAAAGTGGAAACACATAAGAACCAAGAGAACAAGAGAAGAGACAATAGGAAACAAAGGTTGGTAACAGATTTTTGGAAGATGGGCAGTGGATTAAAGAGTAGTAACTGATTTAGCAGAGCAGAGAAAGTTACAACCTGAGTGCCCACAGATGCAGATACTGCATGATTTAGATACCTAGTATCATGGGAAGTGGGAGAGGGGCATAGGACTAAAAACAGGTGGATTGATAGAAAATCTTGTACTATGCTTCTGGATTCCCAGATCCTTTTGTAGGCAGGAGTTTTCTCCCCTACCTGACCCAAACACACACACACATGCACACACACACAAAAGTTTATTCTTCAGGGAAACATCAAACAGGAGCAGAACCAAGCAAAACAGAACTGAACCACAAAACTGAACCAAGCATAGCAGAAAAAGCAGATGAAGGTGAGGTTGAAAACGGGGATGGGGGAGCTAAGTGAAAGCCTGCAGAACTGAGGAACCTTCAGCTGCCTTTCCCTCCCTTGTCCTAGGATCTCCGCAGACAAGCATACAACCACCAGTAAGAGATGAAGGGATTCGTCAATAAAGAAACTGAACAGCTCCAGAGAAAAAGACTTACAGATATTGATCTGTAAAGCCCCTGCAATGAAAAAGCCAGCTCACTGCTCAGTCACCCTATGATAAAGCCTACCAATCAACAAGCCCCACCTAGTCACACAAAATTGAATTTTTAGTACCGTATCCATATGTCTCCTGACATTTGAGGAAAATCTGCAACATGAGACTGAGACCAAAATAATAAACAAAAAAGGAACTGAGAAGAGAGTGATGTGAGTAGGAAAAGAAATGTAAGGAACTGAAGAAAACACTCACACACACGTGCATATGCACACACACTCGTGCACACACCAATTTGCCTCAGGGAGATACAAGGATATATTGCTTCCCTGCATTGGGAACAGGAACAATCAAAAAATATGAAAGAGCTTTTGGAAATAAAAAATGATTGCTAAAATTAAAAATCAATTCAAAATTTTGAAAATAAAGTTGAGGAGACACTTCTAGAAGGCAGAACAAAAGACAGTGAGAAGAAAATTCAAGACAAAAAATATGAGAAAATTAGAAATCCAATATAACGTTTTAAAAAATTCAACATGTAGAAATTTTGGGAGAAAAGAATGTGGAAGGGGTCAAACTGTTGAAGAAGTTATGCAAAAAAATTTCCCAGAACTAAATGGCATGAGTTTCCAGATTGAAATGGTTCATGGAATGCCCAACACAATGAATAAAAGAAAACCCACACCAAATGTAGTATGATAAAATTTCAGATACTAAGGATGCAGAGAAGTTCCTAAAATCAGAATGAAATTGAGTTTCCTCAGAGAAACATCGGATGCCAGCCCAGAAGACAAAAGGATGTCATAAAAATTCTGAGAAAATATGTCTTCAACTTCAAAGTTGCCAGATCTTGATCAAATGGGAGGGTCGGAGTAAAAACATTTTTCAGATATGCAGGGACTCAAAAATTTTGCCTCCCAGGCCCTATTTCTTACAAAAGTACTGGAAGATGTACTCTTGCTAAACAAGATACTAAACCATGAAAGCACAAGACATGAATCCAAGAAGCAGGCCATTAGGTATAAAGATGAGATGAAGGGAAGTCCGGGAACAGCTAGAGAGCTGGCCTAGAAGGCAGCTGCCCAGATTTGAGCAGGAATATGAGGGTTCCAGAAAAGAGCTGGAACTGATAGATTATTGGAGGCATTTGACCCTGTGGAGAATAGCATGTGTGTGTGTGTGTGTGTGTGTGTGTGTGTGTGTGTCGGGGCTGGGATGTTAGGGTAGATCTGCCGGAGCCTTAGGGAAGAGTTAGTGATTGGCACATAAGATAAGTAGTCAAACGAAAAATCAAGACAACTATCAAACCCAGGAAAAATCAAAAGTTATATAAGAAAGGAAACTTTGCTCAGCAGAGAACAATATTCATAAAATATAAACGTACAGTATGACTTAACCAAAAAGTGTAGACAGAAATATTTTTCAAGGACAAACATATGGGTGATACCATGTGTGGCAGTGTCTGTGAGTAGGAGAGCTAACCTTTATCTACCAGAATATAAGTAGTCAATGTCTCAAGCTGATACATGAAAAAACAGAATCAGTACATTATGAAATTATGGAGGTATATTCCAGGAGAAACAGCTAAAAGTGGTTGCTACTGGGGAAACTGCTTTTTTTTTAGATAAAATTTTTACTCCTATTTGATTTTTCAACAATGTTTATTACCTTGATAAAA
Organism: Tapirus indicus; assembly: GCA_031878705.1. NCBI lineage: Eukaryota > Metazoa > Chordata > Mammalia > Perissodactyla > Tapiridae > Tapirus > Tapirus indicus. The sequence continues at coordinate 22,902,138 of CM062935.1, forward strand.
ATCAAAATTAATTAAAAATTGAAGAGCTTTGATAAAATTTTTTGAAGTTATTAAATAGGTCTATGCAATTGATGACTACTGCTTATCCAGAAAATAGAAGTCTGGGATAAATTAAAAAGTGGAATATGCCATATTAAAAAAAAAGCATCTGAAGGCAGCACTTCAAGTATTCAATTATACTTTACTGAATTTTGTTGGGGGTGGCAGGATATGTTATGACCTTTTTGCATTTGGAAATTCTTGAAGATCTTTGATTATATCCCTATGAATGTCAAAGGTTTATTGAACTAAATCCAAACTAACAAAGCAAATAAATTATGAAGAGATTTTTGGCATCAGGAAGAATTCCTTAGTTTATAGAAGTGCTTGTGAGGATTCTTTTAAATAACAGCTTCCCCTGGTACATTGACGTGTTAGTAGATATGAACCTCTAGCAAAAGTCTAGGGAAGATCAGAAGAGATACTTAAATCTAAAGAGCTAGGACTTGCTGCTGCTCCTTGATTTCCAAGGAGATAAGATAAAGCAGCTCTGGCACTGAAGTGCGAGCTAACAGGAAAAGACCTCCCTCACCAAAGTATGACATCTATACTACTTGTAAGGAACAGAGCCACTGCTTTATTAAGGAGGGTGCATATTCACAACTGTTCAGTGCAATGACCAAACACACGGACCCTTCTCAGCGTGACTTGGAAACTGCTGAGATTAACAAGCTTCCAAACCACTGAAAACATTTTTAAAGATAGAAAAATCAATCCCCTTGAACAAAGCTAAAGGTGAATTTATGTCACTTTTGAAAAATTTCTGACCCTTCTCATTGCAAAAATAATGTGACTGTGAGAGTTGCGTTTACTGGCAGGAAAGCAGCAACGTGTACTAAGCCTTGAGGGAGTAAACATAAAGAGTAGGTCATCTTGCAGCCTCCTTAGGCAAAGCTCCCTGACACTAGGTCCCCAGGGCTCTTTGAATGGATGGTGACACACAGCCGCTTCTCCATCACCTGAGCCTGAAAATTCATCCCCAAGTTATAAAAATGACAGAGCTGGTCAAAGAGCAAGGCTGAGGGCAGCTCCCTCTTGGTACATTTTCTCATCTTTGTTGACTTCCAGAAAGCTATCACCTCACCATCAGTACCTCCAACACATCCTAACGCCTACTCAAGGTGTCCCCTCTGAGGTGGGGCCGATGAATCTGGCTCCCCCAGAGTCTTTGGGGAAAAGGAAGGACAAGGAAATGGAAGCAGCAGTTTCTTTTGTTGACATTCCAGAACACAAGGACATTTCAGTCTCCAAGGCATCTCACCAGGGAGAGAAGATCCCAGTGCAACAGGAGAGAGGCTGGCAACAGATTTATGCATGGCCGGTGAGAAACAGCTGCTGCTTCTGTCAGTGCTGAAAAGCACGCGAGCCCTGGGCAGCAGCTGGGCAGCCCCTTCTTGCAGGGAACCTGGGAAGATGCCTTCCTGCATTTTTCTACTTGTGAACCTGGGCAGGCCCCCCCACTCCCCTTGCTAATTCCAAAGGCCCTCACAAGTGCCAAGGCCAGCAGCCAAAGATTGCTGAGAAACTTCAGCAAGAGAAGAGCTCAAATGATCTGGGATGGTGACTCCTTCTGCTTTGACTGCTGGGTATTAATAATTGTAACTAATTCATGGGATTGTTGTGAGGATTAAAGGAGTTATTAATTGAAAGGAAGATGATTAGAAGAAAGTGTGTAAGCCATCACTAGGAGTAGTAGTCATGGTAGTATTTGAAAGATCAACGAGAACCTAAGAGAGGAAATTACAGTTTGCCTAAGGAGGCAGCTCAGTGACAGGACTACTTTATGTCATCTGATTGAAGTGAAGTGTCACAGCTCTGAATGAGGACTTCTGCGCTGGAGGAAATGGGTCAACAGAGTCCTGCAAACAAAGCCCAGAAGGTTACGGTAACTGAACCCATCAGAAGTTGGACATTGATTATAGAGTTATTGGATGTAGAAGAATGAATGTTATTCACTTATGAACATTTTTGAAACTTTGATCCAAAGCCTTCTTTAATAGTTGAGAACATTGAGGGGTCAGGAGGTTAGATCGACTTTTCCGAGGGATGTGCCCCCTAAGAAAGTAGGAGTCCCTGAGAAAGCCTTTGTCCCTTATACCACACTGTGTCCTCCTGTGAAAAAAGATTACAGAGTGGAAGCCCATTCTTCCTGGGCTTGTGCTGGTTTTGAGCCTTAACAGTTATACAGGTGGGACACGGTCTGGCTCCTGTAGACAAGGGTAAAGCAGCTGAGTCTCAAAGAGGCACTCGAGGAGGAGGGCAGGATAGCCTGACTTATGGACCAGTGTCTCCTTGTCGTGTCACAAATGATAATTGTAATGATGATGGTAATAGTACAGTGAAGTGGTTCAAACCCTCACCTTGATATTTATTCTCAGTCAAGTTACCTAAACTGTCTAAGGCTCAATTTCCTTACATGTGTAAAACCTGGTTAAGTATGGTGCCTAACTCATAGAATTGTGAGGATTAAGAGAGTTAAAGACAAGGTGCTTGATGCATGACCAGGGTAACTGCTCAGAAACGTCGGCTCCTAAGAGGGATTCATACCAGTTTCCAAGGAATGCAAATAGTACTGTCAGGACTGGGATTTGAACATGGGGCTTTCAGACCCCAAAGCCAGCTCCCAAATTACCGTATAATGCAGGCAACTGCAGTGCAAAGCAGAACCGAGGCAGAAAGAAAGACGGAACAAGGTTGAGGCCCTGTGTTTCAGTACTGCTCGAATGCTCACATTAGATCCCAAACTTGAGAGTAAATTAAATTCTAAGCTTGGCACTGTGGTTGGAATGAGACACTAAATGTGTTGCCAAATCTCTCGGACCCCTTCTGGACTGGCCCCCTGAATTGCCAGCATTCTCCTGCTCAGTGCACATGGGATCCCAAGGGAGAGACTAAGAATTAGATTGACCCAGGAGTGTTGGGAAACAGAAAGTGAGAACTGGCCCCTGACCTTTAGCTGTGATGCCCGGGCAGCCACTTAGCATGTGAGAGCCACGCTCTGTTTGGCAAAAGTCTTCCTTCGTCAAGGATGAGTGGGAGTAACCCCTCTGGAAAAGGAGGGCAGCTGTAGAATAGAAGGGGAAATCAGGGCTCAGTATAGCACTTGCTGCAGAACCAGGGAGCTGAAGAGTGAAAGAAACTCTCCTGTGCAATTAAGCAATTTACATCCTAGGAACAGGGTTAGATCCAGAAACTTCTGATATGTGATTCTGGAGATTTGGTGCCTTTCCCACATATGCATGTGCCCCTCCTCGTCCACAGCTCAGCATTCATTCACTCAACAAACACTACTATGTACGTGCCAAGTGAAGTCCTAGGTCCTGAGGATACGGTAGTGTTTTGTTGTTGTTGCTTGTTTTGTTTTTTAATGTGGACAAAACTCATAGATCTTACATTCTAGAGGGAAAACAGACAACAAACAAGTAAAGAAATATAAAATAAAACAGTGGGCTATGGTGTGAAGAAAAAATAAGCAGGGTAAGAAATAGAAAATGTTTGGAGACAGCTATTATAAAGTGGGCTGACAGGGAAGGACTTTCTGATGGATGATGTTTGATCAGAGAATGATGGGAATGAGTGTGCAGATATCTGGGGAAAGAGAATTCCAGGCAGAGGGGGCAAGTGCAAAAGCCCTGGGGCAGACACATGAGAGATGTAGCAAGAGAGCTGGAGTAGCCAGAGCAGAGAGAGCGAGAGGGAAAGTGTAGGAGATAAGATCAGACAGCAGGAAGCAGAGCATGCAGGACTTTGATGACACGGTGGCTTGACTTGTATTCTGAGTATTATTTCATCCAAGATGATGGTCAGAATATTTGGTTCCTAAATGTTCCCAAAGGAACAGTCTGCCAGTGCTGAAAAGGAGAAAATAGAGAGGAGGGTATCTTGCAGGAATGGCCGTGTTTACAGTACTTCAAGTTTTAAACGAACATAATTCCTACACTATAGGGTCTGCTTTGAAGCACAATAGGATAGCTGTCCATCAGCCCCTCTGTGCTATGGGGATGGAAAAGGAGGAGGGATTGTGACAGACAGAATTCAAAATAAGTAAGGGTTCATTTGACTAATATCTGAGAAAATTCATTTAGATGCAGTGAAGTAAAAATTAATTTGTGTCCATGGCTGGGCAATGGAAAAAGGAGGCAGGAGCCCAGAGCTTGGCCTGGGAAAGACACACCACTATTAAAAATTTCCCAGAAATGGTTCACAAAGAAGATAATCCACATGTGAGGAGCAGGTGACTGAAATACAACAGTAAGACAGCAGTCGAGGCGAAACAACCTCCAGAGCTTACGAAGTGATTTTAAAAAGGAAACAAATTAGCTTGTGCCTCCTAAAGTAGGCAAGCGTCTAGCAAACTATCAATATAATGATCTTGGGAGGCTATCCCAGCAGGACATAGCCCTTTCCTTCTCTTTACCCCACCTGTTGTAAAAATATATCCTCTGGATTACTGAAAAGAAACAGCTTTGCCTTCAACATCTCAGAATCCTCCCCACACTATGCCCTTGATGTGGAGGAACCTCTGGTATTATGACATCCTTGGACCTTTGAATCTCTGAGCCACCAATGTGTGCAGTCCTCATACATGGACGCTTCTACTGTCATCATTCTCAACCCTGAACCAGCCACTGAGTCTACAGAGCCCAGACTCTGGAATCAGACTGCCCGTACCTAGATCTTGGCCCTGAATGCTGGCCCTCTATTTGCTGGTCGGGCTCGATGTACCTAGAGTTCCTCATTCATAAAGTAAGGGAAAATCACAGGGTACTTGTCAGAGCTTAATGTAAATACACACACACACACACACACACACACACACAGTAGTGCCTGATACAAAGAGTTCCTTCATCAATGTTAGTTATTCATATTATTAGTGATACCAGCTGATAGTTTTCTTACTTTTCTTTCCTGAATTCCGTTCTTCCCTTTTTTCTTTTCTTCTTCTTATTTGTTTCTTGTTTTTCCTTATTGTCATCATTAATCCTCATCATGTCATTATTATTATTATTATATCCCAAGAATAGGCTGTAGACCCACTTGATTTTGGTAAATGATAAGGTGTAGCAGTGAGTGGGATGCAGGCAAGGTCAATGTTAGTACTTTAGAGATGATGCAAAGGCTGAATACACCTTTTGATAAACTGTTGCCCAGAAGGGAGATGAAGGGAGACAGGGACAAGGGAGGGGAGGTGGTGTGAAAGAGGAGGAAGGAGGGGAAGATGGGAAGAGAAGAGGGTGAGGAAGAGCCACAGAAAATCCTCAGGAGGACATACCCTCCGTGTAGAGAACAAGAACGTGAAATTATTTCCCAGAGTGCTTTATCACCTTTTGATGGGGAGAATTCATCCTTGGTTATAACCACTACTCTGGTTAACCCTAAACGTAAGTGTGGGTTTCGGGAAGGCTCGCTTCTGTATGAGTGAGGCCCTTACAGGCCACTGGAAGGGCTGGGAAGATGTAAAGAAGGATGTAAAAATGAAGTGGGAAGTAGAGACCAAGAGAAAAATGGAAGCCTTTAGGGAAATGGGGTGAACAGGATGATAGAATATCAGCTAATGGGCTGCAACCGAGGCAGATGAAAAAAACATTAGCTCACATGAGGAAAGTCAGAAAATGCTCCAGCTTTTGGGGAGCAGCCACATCGTCTTCACCATGACAAGTTACACTGCGTCTGGCTGGCAGTATGTTTTAAAGTTTTGGATGGCATCAATAAGAGTGAAAAATCCCTATTTTGGTTTTCACGTGACACCAGGGACTACAGAGAGAGGTTTTCATCTGGAACTGAGGAGAGGGATCTGAAACCCAGAAAGGAAAAACTCAGCCATTACCTGGAGATAAAAGAATGAACTCTCTGGCTGGGAGCAGTGTAGGGAGATGGACACCCAGGCCTGGAATCTGACTCATGTTACCCTACTGAGCTCTGACGAGCCTCACCCGTCTCAGGACGAGAGTGTGCACCTTCACCTCATTCGCTTCAAGCCTGTGTTCTGTGACCTGACCCACAACAGAAAGAGAGTTTGAGTTCTGCCCCATCAAATCATGTGAACTTGGGCAAATTGATTATCCCGTCAAGGACCCAGCTTCTTAATCTGCAGAATGGGAGATGGGAGAATGACTTCGGGTTAGGTTAGTGTTATTAAATGGTATCTTTTGGAAGCCATTCAAGGACAAAGGTATGAAGGGACAGGGAGAGTGGGAGAAGGTGTGGTCCAGCTCTCCTTCCGCCTGCCTCGTCCAGCACAGCTCTCTTTCTTACATGAATTATGTGTTTGCACTGCAGGGCAATATTAGGTCTGAAGAAGGGCTTCAAGGCTAAGGTTGGAAACCCGCTGGCTCTGGTGATCTCTGGGATCACTTCTGCCTCTTATTTTCTGTTTCTGTTTCTCATGAGGTGACATGAGAGTATATTGTGCTGAATACATGACAGAAAAAGGGTCCCTATAGAAGTAAATTGGAAAAACGAGTGTGTCGAGGATACAAGGGCTTTGGCTGAGGGGACCCTCAGGTCTTACTTAGGAGGCGTCAGTGGAAAGTTCTACATCTCATGTATCCTCCTGCCTCCTTCATGTTGATCTCTCTCCAAAGCAGAATTAATCCTTCCTACTCCAAAGCAGAATCCAGTTTGAAACACCTGTTGTTCAGTGTGTTATGCAGTCTGTAATTTAATTTAAAATATATTACCAAAGGCAGTACGATAAAAATAGGTGCTGCTAATTGCCCTAGTTGGGATACACATTGCAGGTTTGGTTACTACAAGCATCCAGCTATCTTTATCTCTAGTTGACACCAGAGGTTCAAATATTAGCATGTTGTTATAAATGGGTTTACACTGGTGAAATTGCTGGTATTCAAAATATGTGGATTCTAGAAATATTGTAAATATTATACAAACCCTTCTTGCATGGAGCATAATAATCCAGAGGACCTGGCAGTCTGTGCTCTTCACAGTGGTGCCTGAAGTTTGATTTTGAAACCGTTCTTTGTCTAGCAATTGATTCTGAGATTGCCTGATTCACCCACTACGATTAAAATGAATTTCTGCTTCCAGAACACTGTCACTTTTGGTTTATGCAAAGGCATGGCCACAACAATGAAGAGAGCAAAGATCTGGGGGCCGGCCCGGTGGCGCAGCGGTTTAGTTCGCGCTTGGCAGCCCGGGGTTCGCCGGTTCGGATCCCGTGCGCCCGCCGATGCACTGCTTGTCAGCCATGCCGTGGCGGGGTCCCATATAAAGTGGAGGAAGATGGGCACGGACGTTAGCCCAGGGCCAGTCTTCCTCAGCAAAAAGAGGAGGATTAGCTACAGATGTTAGCTCAGGGCTGGTCTTCCTCACAAAAAAAAAAAAAAAAAAAGAGAGCAAAGATCTGGGACTTCATCCAGTTCATAGAGCAGGTTGTATGACTGTTTCGTTCCTTTGCTGATAAACGCTCAGGAGCAGTAGACTTTGGTTTGGGGCTTGTTTCCAATAGAGTCTGGAGCAAAGTTTTGGGAGCAGAAACTTATACCTCTGCTACTCAAAATGTGGTGTATGCAACCAGCAGCATGGGCATCACCTGGGAGTTTGTTAGAAATACAGAATCGGACCCACCCCAGACCTACTGATTCAAAATCTGTGTTTTAATAGGATCCCAGGCGATTCTTGCACACATTCAAGTTTGAGGAGTTCTGTACAGACTTTACCTACCTCTAACATTAGATATTTACTGATACCAAAAAGAATCGATTGTGAAGCATGAGATTGGCTTAGGCCAGTTTGCAACAGAAAGCAAGAAGGAAAATTTCCAAGGACTTTATGCTGTGGGCCTCCTGTGAAGAGCTTGGAAGGAAGGGAAAAAGAGAAGCAGGGAAGGAAGTGAAGCTTAGCAGAGGTTGCAAGCTCAGACACTGACACGGACAAGGCCTGTAAGGGAAATAAGAACAGTGGGAGTGATGGGAACTATTGTGAACTAGAGAATTCATGCCTCTTTCAAAAACAGCTGCCATTGCTCAGCTCTGGGCTATTGCCGCACAGCAATGTGGGCCTAGTGTTGTCAGAACCTCTGACTTTTTCAGAAACCCAGAATATACAGTTTAATGGAAAATTCCCTGATTTTTATTCAGTGAGGCCCAGTAGACTAAATCTAATTCTATCAGCAGATAACAGCTGAGCTTACTCAGTCACCAACTCCTTAAAAGGACCCGTGGTAAGTCATTTCTTCTCTCTGTATTTCCATTTGTGTGTTCCTTTCGTGGGTTATTATTAGGGAACATGTAATTTCCCAAATCCATTAGAATAATAATGAGGTGCTTGGGAGACCTGAGCCAAAGGCACTGAGAATACGTTGCTGATTTTGGTTGGAGATGATGTCCTTGGAAAGCTGTCAACCTGCAGCTTTCCAATGGGGTCTTGGTTTTCTGATAGTGAATCCAAAGGTTTGGAAAATGCACTACTTAACCATGCATTGCTATCTAAATAGGTGGCTACTATAAGCTTTGTAATTTGGTGATACACAACTGAGTTCAGAATCGAAGTGTTTGATTATCAGTTTCATTTCTCTGGGAGACCCAGGGCACTGGGAGCGAGCAGTGGTAGGGGGTGGAATGGTTCAGAACCCCCAGGTGGATGCAAAGATCTGCTTCTCTGGGGATTGTCTCAGAAATGAATGATTTTTCAAGGTGTTGTCTAAAGACCACCTGCATTAAAATTACTCAGGCAAAGGAGGTCAATTATATGGTGATGAGCATGCTGTAGTATATACAGATGTCACATTATCATGTGGTACACCCGAAACCTATACAGTGTTATAAACCAGTGTCACTCAATAAAAATAAAAGAGCAGAAAAATTACTTGGAGTGCATTTTTTAAATGCAGAATCACAGGTGTGATTGCAAACCTACTAAATAAAAATCCAGGGAGTGAAGCCATGAAAAAGCACTTTTAACAGCTACCCCAGATCATTTTTACATCTGTTAAAATTATAAAGCTATAGCATTTCAATGAGGTGATGTTAGGTTGTAACCGATGGTTCCCTGTTTCTACTGAGGATACAGTAGAAAGAAATGTACTTAATCTGCTGCAAAAAGAATTAGTGTGTTGAAAGTGACAATAGGATTGAGGTGCTTGAATGAAGGTGTTATGCCAGGGAGAGATTGCCCCTGAATTAGACCCGGTGTATATGGTCTATAAGCCAGTTTTCTGCGGGGAAAAAGTTTCTGATTTGTAGTATTTTGCTATGTCTGTGGTGCAAATACGCCTACCGTGGCCAATTTCTTGCCATCAACGTGTGATCGCTGAATGCAAAGTTGGGAAAGGTCTTGAAGAATTGGCTCTCACGAGCCTGTGCCAGTTCGCTCCAGCTCACCACAGACGGCCCCTCGTGAAGCAGTCCCAGAGGGAAATATAAGTGCAGGGAACAATGGTAATGCTACATAAAGGAAGTATATATATATATATATATATATATATATATATATATATATATTATATAAAAAAATATATATATATATAATTTTTTTAACCAAGTAGAAATTTATACCAAATCCCAGTCTAGCGCTCCAGATAGCTAGGTTGGAAGGCTGCTTTACCTAAATGAAGTCGATTTATAGACCTGGGCTGGACTTCTCAAAATGTCCTGTGGATTTTGGTAAAATGCAGATTCCGATTCAGTAGGCTCTAGGGCACAGCCAGAGATTCTAGTTCTAACAAGCTCCCAGGTGAGGCTGATGATGCTGGTCCATGGACCACTATTTGAGAACCTCAGCCTGCAGTCAAAGCAAGTCGACTCACTTTACTCCTTTCCCTTGAACACTAACCAAAGCCTCAAAACTTACTATTCCAAGAGGTTGAAAAGCCATACCCTAACTAACACTGGAGGAAGTGGAGATGGAGAGCTCCAAATATGAGAAAAATTGTCCTGTTTTTTGGCCAACCAGTTCCACAGTGTTATTCCTCAGGAATGGAGTAGCTGGAAAGGGAAGAATGACTTCTTTTGCCTAGAGACCAAATCAAAGGGCAATTCTCTGCCTGTGTGTGTGACTGAAAATCGGGATCATTAATAAGAGCCGAGTCTGAAATCTGCGTTACTAGAGATGATTACAGATGTGGTAAGTAGATTGCTCATCACAGACATGATAAATCTATTGCCCATAGAGGCCACTTGGGACTTGGGAGAACCAGGGACATCCATTGAGATTAGGGGTTCTGCCTGATGTCCCTCTTTTAGATGTACCACATTAGGTTTCCTAAAACATCTTTGAAGGGTTAGGACTGACTCTTGAGGCCAAGAAAGCCAATCTTGTTAGTGAAACAATACATCCCTCCTCCCATTTTCTGAGCAACAATAGAGTGTTTTTGAGTGTGTATGGGTGTTGTTAAGCATTATGCTACGTTTCATCTGCTTTTTCTCTAAATCTCACACCAAACATGTAGAGTGGGTATTACTGTCCCCATTCTCAAGTGATAACTTGAGGCTTAATGAGATGATATAACGTGCCCAAGGTCAAGGTGCAAGTAGGTGGTAGAGCAGAATTCAAACCCAAGTCTGTTTCTGCATCTTCTGCGTATGTTTGCCCTTTTTGTTTCTTCTTACCTGTAAACTTTTAAGAATAAGTATTATGCCTTCTCTCTTCATTTCGTCATTGAGTACCGAGGTAGGGGCATGTGTGTGTGTGTGCACATGTTTATATGCACAAGAAGTCTATGTGTGATGCTTTGTTTCTTGGTGCACTTGGGGACTGATAAGTGCACAAATGAAAATAAAAATTTTAAATTCACATTATTTACATATTTATATGTTCCCACAAGTTAATGTGTTGCAAATAATTCCAATATAATTTTATAATTATTGTGTATAACTTTCAATATGCAACTGATAGAATCCACTCATGATGTACAAGAAGAGGTGTATGTGATATAGTATGAGAACACATCTGGACCCCTCAGGGAGGAACTAACAAACCCAACAGTGGAATGGAGTTGGAGAAGTTTTGTACATTGCAATGGGCACAGGACTAGAGGTCATTTAACAGCCTGGCAAGTGCCTTGACCCAGTGAGAAGTCTTGAGTTGAGGCAGGTATGAGATGCCCTTCACAGATCCCCCACCCCTCTTCAGACCCCAGGAGGGTGGGTTCAGCTCAGGCAAGGCCTGGATGACTTTCTATGGTCGAAGGGGAAGTCTTCTTGGCTCCCTAAAGACCTCAAACTCAAGTGATACTCAGCAAAGGGAGTTAGATTCCTCATGCTTTAAAGGAGGATCTCAGTTCCGCAGCCACCAACGGTCTTCCTGGCCAACTTTCACCTGCTCCTTTAAGAACATAGCACTGGTATAAAAGTGGTGGGCTACCTGAGGAAGGGCTTCCCAACTTCTTCTGCATGCTGTGCGGTAGAAGTTATGTGCTTTGCAAGATGAGAGCCAGTCGTCTTAACCTCTAACCTTTGTAAGTGTGCCAGACACTGTTGATGTTGGCCCAATCACTGTTCTTCTCCTCTTCCTTCCTGGCAAAGCCAGCCTCCAATGACAATGGCTAAAACACCATATACCCTCTTGCCCAGTATCACAGGGGGCCATGTGATCCATTTCTGCCCAATTAGATTTGAGAAGAAGTGTGGTAGGGACTTCAACTCTTTCCTGATGATAAGGGATGCTGCAGCAAGAGAAGTCCCAGCTCCCCTCTATTTCACATGTGGTCTTGGCGGTGTAAACAAGTGATGTCTGGAACTACAACAGCCATCATGTAACCATGAGACAAGAAGCCCAAAGACTGTAAGACAACATGTCAGGGATGGAGGAGTGGAAAGATGGACAGAGCCAGGGTCTTCGAAGTCATCATTAAGCTCCTGACCCAACCCTGGGACCCAGATTTCCAGACTCCTGTTCTGGGTGATAACTTAAGTATTTTTTGTTTAAACTGTTGTTAGGTATTCTGTTACTTGCAGTTCAAAGCATCCCAAGTGATACACAAGTTATGTAATCTCTCTGCACCTAAACTTTCTCATCTAAAAAGTGAGGCCAGCACCACCTAGGCGAGTTGGGGATGATTAAATAATTTGATCTCCGTAGGTCACTGACGTAGTGCTGCCTCAAAGTAGGTACTCAGTACATTTTAGTTAAACGTGAAGAAAAAGTGGGAGTGTGAAACACTGCTTTTGGCTGAATATGAACATTGCCACAGCTATTTGATGACGCTCCTAATGTATAGAATGAACAGTACAGTGATTTTTTGCTTCACATTGCTACTTTATTTATAAATATTGTGTGTGTGTACATATGCATTTATTTATTTTATATATAACCTACATTTATATATTTTTTCTCCCAACATCTTCTTTCTCTGGGGAGGGAGGCTTATCGTGGTAGAGTTTAAAGGCTCAGAAAACAGTCTGCTCACTTACAATAGCTCTCCACTTAAGAACTGTCTAGGCTGGTTTAAGCCTCATCATATCAGATTTTCCTGGTAACATTTTCCAAGTTTTTATAAGCTTCAGCAGGGCACAAACTTTACCAGAACCTTGGACAGGATGCTCACTGATCTAATATGAAAATATTGTGAAACCCACTTTCCTCCCAGACGGGGGAAACGCACTTGCTGGTAAAGCTGCCTCTCTTTTGTGTCCCTTCTCTTTGTCCCTTCAGAAGTAGCTGCTCTCACAGACTCTTGGGTGGTTGCTGAAAGCAGCTTTATTTTTCTGCTTTTATAAAGCAATCAACTTGTCTATGAAAATCGTCTTACATTGTCAGGCCAACAATTGCTCTTACAGCCTCCTCTGTCTTCGAGTAGAATTCAGAAGGCGTTGGTCTCTTCCAATTCCAAAGGAGCAGAAAGCAGCGGTGGCTTTGCTTTTAAAGTGTCCGAGTAAAGTACTCCTGTGTCTTCTTTGCTTCTCAAGAAGGTGTCCAAAATGGCCCTTCCTCACTGGGAAATTTTTAAGAGGGGTAGAATCGACAACTTCTTATATTCTCCTCTTGTCTACTTTTTTGCAATACACTACACTTCAAGATGCGGGGACCCACCTCTTTGGTACAAGTGGCTGCTGTGGCTGGTCTGGCATAGGCTGGTGCTGAGTTGGGCAAGCAGCCAGAAAAGCCCTGTTACACACATCCACGTTTGCCGTGCAGATTGGGGGTCATATGATTGTGATGTCTCGCCAAATTCAGAACCCAAATATTGCTCAAAATATAGCTTCACAAATGGTGTGAACTCCTGGAGTTGGAGACTGAAATACTTACTTTCCAGAACATTCTGGAAGATACCTAGTCAAGCACAGCTGCTCCTTCAAGAGTGGCGGTGAAGCATGATTCTTAAGAGCATTCATTTTACGCTAAGATGACCTGAATGTGAATCTTGCTTCTGTCACTTACTAGTTATATGTCCCCAGGGCAAGTTATTTCACCTCAGTTTTGTCATTTGTAAAATGAGGGTTTTAATAAAACCTACCTCATACTAGTGTCTGTAAGGACTAGGTAAGGCAGGGATATAAACCACATGGCATAGAAATCAATAACTGTTATGTATTATTTTCATAAATTCTTTATAATCTCCTTATAAGTCACTCATTCATTCAACAGATATTTCTTGAGTACTTGTTATGTGCCAGGAACTGTTCTTGTAGTAGGAAATATCCACTTCTTGCTGATGCTCAAACTGCTACATTCACTTTGATAGACCGTGCTTGCAAGCCCCATCACAAGGCAGCTCTCTATCTCCTCCAAGCAGCTCTGTTTCATCAGCAGTTTCCCACAGAAAGCATTGCCCTGGCTGAAGAAGGCAATCCACCTCCTACCAGGAAATAAAATCCCTTCTCACCCAGCTTCTGTGCTCTGTAACCAAGCCTGGCTTGTGAGAGCACTTCAAACCCTGCCGAGAGTCCTAGGAGCACAGGTCTTGTTGAATTTTTACCTAACAGGCTTCACAGAGTGAAGCACAATGCTCACCCAGAGTATTGCTTTGATGTGCAAGATGCATTTGGATTCCCCTTATGGTGAAATGTCTCGAGTTTGCCTAGTGGCTTCTGAGCACATGTGTAACCAGAGACAAGGAAAATAGACGAGAGAATGTGCAGGGGATAGCTGGCGGTGGGAATTATTAAGGAAGATGATGTTAGCTCCATTTTTTCGTATGTTATGTTCTTTTTCCTTTCCATGACTCGTCTGTTTTAAAAAGTCCTCTCAACGCTGCAGAAGGAGAAAATAAGATAAAGAGTTCTAAATCCCCCTCTGGGAAAAGACCCCAAGAACGCAAGATACCATTCTTATGTTGTAGGGAGCCAGAGTTCTTAGGTGATGCTGGTCATCTCTCTACACAAGAAGGGAAAGTAGTGGTGGCGCTGGTGGGGGGACTTAACATTTACCAAGCACTTGTATGACCCAGGCCCAAGCTAAGTGCTGTGCAAATATTATCACATTTAACTTTTTGGCTGGTTGCTAGGAGTTCAAGGTCTGAAAAGTCTAAATCTTCCAGAGGCATTGAGATTTTAATGCCACACACACCTGTCTATATTATACCCATGTTTTTGACTCCTCTAGTCAGTATTCTAGTTAAGAATGAGGACTCTGGAACGAGACTGAGATCGGAACCCAGTTCAGCTACTTTCTAGCTGAGTGGACTGTGGCAACTGATTTAACCTCTCTGGGCTTCTGTTTCCGGATTTGTAAAGGGGAACAATAATAGTTGTATTTCATGAAGCTATGCGGGTTGAATGAGTTATTACATGTAGTACAGGGCCCGGCACACAAATTCTATTAGTTTTATTGATTCTGTATAATTTCGTTTCCAAGGAAAAATATATTCTTTGCATGCAGTCCTCACCCCTTTTCTAGCATGTACTTAATGTTCCTGATCTATAAAAGAGAATAATAATATCTATCTCATATGATTGTTTTAATGATCTACTGACTTTATGAAAGTACTACCCTATATCCTGCCTGTTCATAAATACTGTCTCCAATAAATGAGTTTTAACTTCTCTTGATAGTGTAGTTTAAAAGCTTATTCCAAGATTTTGGTTTATCTTTAATTTTATGGGTGCCAAATAGCATGCATTCATTAATATATATATTTATTCATTAATATATAAATTATTTTGACCTCAAAACCATTATTTCTTGCATTAAGTGTAATGAAAAAGGAAAAGAAAGAACGGCTTAAGGCAATGTACAAAGTAAAAAGACCATTTCCTAATCAGTGGGAACTTATGAGCTAAAATGGATTTTGATTCAAGCAAGCTCAACCACTATTAATTGAATATCTGTGATGGTCATAGCATTGTGCTGGGTGGGGAAGGGGGAGAATTAATCCCGATCCCAGGGAGCTTTCCATCTCCCTGGGCAGACAAAACACACACATGAGACTGGAACACAAGCGCAGAGGGCAGGGTGTGATGGATCCACGAGTCCCCAGACTCACAGATGGTGGAAATCAGTATAGGAAGATGTCGAGGGCAGCAGTGGGGGTTCAGATGAGCCCAGAAGGGTGGTTAAGGATTTACCAGACAGAAGGAAGAGAGGACAGGGCGTCCAGGTTGAGGAAGAGGCTAAGCCGAAGCTGGGTTTGCCAACATGTGAGATGGATAGACTGAAAGTAGAGCATCCTGAAGGGAAGCTGTTGTAGTTACCTGGGTGTGTCTCAGGGAGGTTAGCATTTAGAAAACTCATCTGGAATAAAAGATAGCCAAAGCTTGGAGACTGATAGGACAAAAGTGACAGAATGAAACAGACGGGATCAAAAAACTCAGCATAGGGTGAGGAGTTGGGGCCGTGCTGACTGAGAAAACGGTAATGGCGATGCATCTAGTTGAGTTTTTGCTGTTCTGCTGTGAGTATGAGGAAACTTGAGTGCTGCTTTGCTGAAGGCAGTTAGAGGAAGAGCTGGCTTGTGGAGAGGGGAAGGTAAATGATGATGAACTTATTTTTCAAAATCTTTACTTTGGACTGAAGTTCAAGTAGAGATAACAATATCTGACATCTACAGATCCCCTTTCCCTTCTCTGCGGGGGCACATACTAAAGCCTTATCTCATTTCATCCTTGTTAATGATTAAGTTGTTTGTTCGGTAAGGCAGTGGTGGATTTTAAGTATTTAGCTCTTGTAAATATAAACTTTCAGAGCTGTTTAAAATCCATGTGAGAACATACTATTTGTCCCTTTTACAGAGGAGAAAACCAAGTCATAAGCAAGTTGAAAAATTTGCCCAAGGGAACAACTGGTAAGCGGCAGAGCTGGGAGGCAGGCAGTTCGTCTCCGGGGTTCACACTTTCGTCCACCATTCGAGACTCAGTCATGGGAGAGGGTGAGAGTTCTCCAGGAGCCGAGATGATATTACTCTCCGCCATCTGAAAGCGGAAGACCCTTCCCTACCCACTCCTATCCTTCTTCTCTACAAATACAGAGAGTGTTGTAAACAAGTAAAGAATTAACCCAATACTTTTACAAAAATCCTTCAAAGGTCCAGAAAAAATTAGATGCTCAAAATAGAGGAAATGGCCCAAACACTCTGACCTCACCAGGCCAGCAGACTGTAACGCTACCACCTTGCATGGATTGGCAAGAACAAGCAACGTGTAGGAATCCATCAAGATGAGCATCATAGGAAATAAACTTGCTACTACTTATTTCAAGTTTTGCTGCTACGACTCTGTTTTATGCTTTAGTTATTTCTCACCTGGACTATTGTTGGTACCTTGGCAAGCCCTTTCTGTTCATCTATCATGCTTTTACTATCTATTCAAAACACAGAAGCACATTTATTTTTTTCCCCACCAGCTGTAATTCTCAAACCACCCTTTACTCAGGCAATTATACCAGTTTTCTGTCTCATCAGAGAATTCAATTTAAAATTTTAGTGCCAGTGGTTAAAATACTTACTTCATACATAACTTCAAGTCTGTATGGTTTTAATTCACATTTATGTTTCTGTTCACACTTTGCATACTTTAATTGATTTATTTGTTAGCTATGCCATCTGTAGCTTTTAAGTACAGAGCTTCCACAAATGACTTTTCCTCTCCCTCCCAAAGCTGTTTCAAAAACTACTTCCCTCACCTTATTGCAGTTAAAGCTGTGCTACATTCTCATCTTCCGGAGTTGAACATTTTTATAGCTTTGCCTTCTTGTATCTTTATCCAAAGTTAGATTGTTACAGGTCTGGGCATACACAGCCATAACATTTTAACTGTGTGGTATCCCATGGGAAGGAGACCTCTGACTTGAGCTCTGTGATCTACTCTATAGGCACCATGAAAATCTAAGTCTCAATGGAATAAAAGCTGTTCATTGGTTCTTTGGGATAGTTGGTGGGCATCCAGTTTGTGAATGTGGAGGAGTCCCCTGACTAGCCTCGAGTTTGTGCATGAGAACAGCTCTCTTTCAGTTTACATTCCATAACCTTTGAGTGAAGGAATTCCGTTCCTTTCTGTCTTGGTAGACCCAGCTCCTAGCCGGGTGTCTAGAGTCTGTAGGTGATCTGTAAATGGCAGTCAGATGAGCAAACTATAAATCCAGGTTATTTTATCAGTCTTAAACAAGATGTGGCCATGTTCAGCATGGAACAGGGAATGAAGAGAAATGTCTTCCTTTTGACTTCACTCAACCTCTTTAATGTCTTGGAAGTATTACATCCTTTAAGGATGGAAGACCATGCACAGTCCTCTTCTTTCCCTTTATCTATAAAAATTGTCAACTGTGTGGCATTCTCTCTTCCATTTTTCCCTTAGTGGTATGATTGTGGATGGCAAGCGAGAGGCTTCTTTGCCTCTGACCCTCAGCAGTGTAGAGTTAGTGAAGCATCCTTAAAAAATACATTTTGTGTATACGTGAGTATTAGGATTTTGTCCTCTAGAAGTTCTTTGCTCCAAATATTTAACTATTACTGGAAGAATCAATCCCTCAAGATTCTTTCCAGGCCTGTAAATCTATGTAGAATGATAGTTCTTACCTTGGCTGCACACTGGAATCACTTAGGGAGCTTTAAAACACATTGATGCCTGGATCCCACCCCAGAATTGTGATTTAATTGGTCCGGGTCTGGCTTCAGCATAGGGAATTTTAACATTTCCCCAGTTGATTCTAATGTGTAGCCAAGGTTGAGAACTGCTGATATAGAGCATTATTTTTAAATACTCAAAAGGTTAGTACTCTAAATATGGCATAATATATTTTATTTTATATCAATACTATTTTTGAATAGTTTTTCATACTAAAATACCCATAGCGACTATCACTAAACTACACGGAACAATGTTTTCCAATGTCAGTGACAGATAACCAGGAAAGCTTGTTGAATATGCAGATTTTCAGACCCCGCCTTAGAGATTCTGATTCAGTATATCTGTGGTAAATCCAAAAATCTGCATTTTTAAAAGGCTCCCAAATGACTCTTGTGCATGCTAAAGTTGAAGAGGTATTACTTTGAAAAGACATCTGAAAAAGTTAAAACAGGTTTTGGTAGTTCTAACAAGAAGCACACCACTTGGTGATCTTGTGATCCAGTATCATAGAAGAATAAGACCTCAAAGTACAGAGAAAATATAGGTGTAAATTTTCTAGCAGTTTTTGGAATGCAAATTATTGACAACAGTAAGAATTTTTTAAAAAAATGTATGAATCATCAGTGAATTCATACATTTACTGATGTAAATGCATTAGTGCACAATGTCAACCCTACATAAAATACAAACTTAAAAATATTAACTTAAATCTATTAACTCTAATTCTTTTTTTTTTTTTTTTTTTATTGATGTCTTAGTTTATAACACTGTGGGGTTTTAGTTGTACATTTTTGTCCGTCACCTTGTGGATGTAACCCTTCACCCCTTGTGCCCCCCCCACCCCCCTTCCCCTTGGTAACCACCAATCAGTTCTCTCTGTCCGTGTGTTCACTTATATTCCATATATGAGTGAGTTCATGCAGTGTCTGTCCTTCTCTCTCTGGCTTATTTCACTAAAGCTACAGTAATCAAAACAGCATGGTACTGGTACAAGAATAGACACACAGATCAATGGAACAGAATTGAAAGCCCAGAAATAAAACCACACACCTATGGACAGCTAATCTTCGACAAAGGAGCAAAGAACATACAATGGAGAGAGGGAAGTCTCTTCAATAAATGGTGCTGGGAAAATTGGACAGCAACATGCAAAAGAATGAAAGTAGACCATCTCCTATCGCCATATACAAAAATCAATTCAAAATGGATCAAAGACCTGAAAATGAGACCTGAAACTATAAAAATCCTGGAAGAAAATATAGGCAGTACACTAATTGCGATTGGACATAAAGGGATCCTTTCAGATTCCATGTCTACCCAGACAAGGGAAACAAAAGAAAAAATAACTCTAATTCTTTAAATTAAAAAAATGTGAAGGAATTCAAGACTGCTACCATGTTAAAATATATATACATCTAGAATACCTTTCAATTTTGGCTTAAAAAAATCAATACTTGATCCGTTAACGTTTTAAAGGAATAGAAAAAATTTAAGGCATCCAGTTATGCTGGACAAATTTAAGAACACTCAGGATAACAAATTCCTTGAGCTTTAGGACAAGCACACATTTTAGTTTAAGACTGAAAGATCCTCCATCTAGCTTAAACTTCCTTGGGAATTTAAGGAAAGAAAATGAATTACTCAAACTGGAGCTACATCAAAATGTCAAGTTAACACATTTTGGTTTGTAATGGTGCCAAGGGATCTAATGTCTGAATGATCAGGGCCTCAGGTTTCCAAATCATTTTAAAGATAATGTCATTACCAGGCTGCTGGAACTTTTTCATTTTATTTTTTCTTGGCTCTTTCCTATCTGTGCTTTAACCCAGGCTAACCAAGACCTGACAAGATCACATTGGAATTAACTGAAACAGCTGCAAAAAAACAGCTGCAAAGAAAAACTGTCAATATAGAAGTCCAAAATTCAGAAAAAAAATTAACAATTTTCTCATGATAGTCAATGATACATTTTTCCATAAACTTTTCTTGGGCTTTTGAGAATTAAATAACTGATATTATGGCTGAGATAGTATTATAACCTAGGAAGAACATCAGTGGGCTGTGGTTGCCATTTATGTTTTTCTCGCAAATTGTCCTGGTTGGTGCCCTCTTTTCTGTGTTCCCTGCTCAGTAACTTTTCCACGATTCCCATGCCCAATTCCTGGCCACAGGGATGGGCTTATAATCTGAGTCAATCTAATGAAAGCATCCATTTACACAACAATTGATCCAGAGGTTGGTTATAGGACCCAAGTTGTGTTATTCAGGGTCCATTCAAATTCTCAATTTAAGGTTGGAGGAGAAGTGGTCCAGCCTCTGAGTCAGGGTACAGAAAAAATGTAAAGGTAAGCCAACGGAAGGCCATCTTTCCCACCATTTGGAGAAAGCCCATCTGCAGTAAGAGAGAACAGAACAAAGAGAGAGAAGCAGAAACTCGCGGTGGGCATAGAGAATCCTAGGGCACTTAATCTTGGTTAAGGCCCTTAATCCTGAAGCTTTGGTTCCTGCAGCTCTTCTTTGATTCTGTGAGCTCTTCTCTAGCACCCTTTCTTGCTACAGGAACTAATAAATCCCCTTTTGGCTCAAGCCATTTTGAATTGGGTTTCTAACATTTGCAACTAAAATTCTAACATAGAGTATTGGATCAACTAATCCCACCTGTCAGCTTGCCCATCACAATTGAATTCTTTCTTTGCTCTTCAATCTATTGGCATACTCTCCCTCAAGAAAAAGTTGAAACTTTGAGAATTAGTGGGGTCTTTCTGTTTAATAACCCCCAACACATTCATAATTGGTCCCAAGGAGACTTGTGACTGGGAAACTGGCATCAGTTCTGAGGGTTGAGAACACACCCTCCCAGAATTTGGGGCTCCAGCTCTGTAGCTGAGTGTAGCTGCATTGATTATTGCTCCACAGAAGAGATTCTCTATAGAACCCAAGTCCAAAGGGTGCAATTTCCACATCCCCTCCAAGAGT
The DNA here is from genome assembly GCA_031878705.1 of Tapirus indicus. Classification (NCBI taxonomy): domain Eukaryota; kingdom Metazoa; phylum Chordata; class Mammalia; order Perissodactyla; family Tapiridae; genus Tapirus; species Tapirus indicus. Next base: position 22,923,113 of record CM062935.1, read on the forward strand.
TGAGTTTGTGGCACCTTGAATGATATAAAGAACTGGGATGATTAAAACAAACCAAAACAACCACATTAGGTTAAAACATTTTTTATAAGTGCTTCAGAATTTGTCAATATGAGAACACTCAATTCACAATAGTAACCAGCAATCTACCAGGCAAAGAACATATTACGTAGTAAACACCTGTAAAAACCCTGCATGTCCAATTGGTGATAGGCTAAATGAACTATAATACCCTTAGACGCTACAGACTACTGGGGTAGATTGAATTATTGGTCTAATTCTTCTCTGTGTCATAGCTTCATATACCTTTACCTTCTGCTTATAATTCTGCAGTGCTTCCCACTGTAGGCAGTCAACTCCTCATCTCACTATAAAATTGGGCTTGCTCAGGGGAACTTGCTGTGATGGATGCAGAAGGTCTAAAGATGTCCACATGGTTTGGCTTGTCTTCTTGTGCTTCTGCCACTTGTTATAGGTGGGAATCTACATAACTTAAATGAAATCTTACCTATTTTTTGAATAGACAATATTTGCTCATGATGTAAAGTTCCAAAGGTACCAAAGGGTATACAACCACCCAGGTAACACCTCCCCTGGTTACCAGTTTCTTGTGTAACCTTTCAGAGAAACTTTATCCATATACAAGAGAAGTCAAATAGCAGTATTATTATTGAGTCAAAACCAAGGCCAGATAGGTAGGGGCTTCTGGATCAGGCTGGAAAAGTGCTTCCTGAGAAGAATCCCACTATTCCTTGAGGATACATTATTCAAAATCTGAGAGATCAGCTCCTATAGGCAGACCTATAAAGGACTTACTGTAGACCAACTACCAATCTATACAAGTACTTGTCTTATAGAGCTATCTTATTTAAAACTCTCAAAAATTTACTATTTCCAAAATGCACTTGACATTACTTTAGGGTCTATCTGAAAAGTCAGAGAGGGGATGCTTCTTAGCTTAAAGCAGGTAGCAAATAAACACATAGTTGTGACTTCAATTTGTGCCATCCTCAAATTATTTGTTTCTCTCCTTTTAGAGACAGATCATTCCAATTAAGAGTAGACACTTGAGGGCCGCCCGGTGGCGCAGCGGTTTAGTCCGCGCTTGGCAGCCCGGGGTTCGCGAGTTCGGATCCCGGGCGCCCGCCGACGCACTGCCTGTCAGCCATGCCGTGGCGGCGTCCCATATAAAGTGGAGGAAGATGGGCACGATGTTAGCCCAGGGCCAGTCTTCCTCAGCAAAAAGGGGAGGATTGGCGACGGATGTTAGCTCAGGGCTGGTCTTCCCCACAAAAAAAAAAAAAAAAAAAAAAAAAAGAGTAGACACTTGAAGAACACGATGAAAGTAATTTTCATCTACTTACAGCAGTACACAAGTTAACTGTTTTCTCATTTTTTAACTTGTTTGGGACTCGAATTTAAAAAATTGAGCTGAAATGGTAACTTACATGTTTAATTTTAATTAATTGTACCACAGACTGACTCTACTTGATATTTTCATCTGCAAATTGTTTAAACCTTTCATTTTCCCCTAAAAGGGTCATGAAATGAGCAAAACCACCATTGATCAAATTAAAAATTTTATTTACAAAATTTATCTTGCTTTTAAAAAACAATTTTTCAATTCATGAAGATTAACCAAAACACAAACCCCATCAAAGTTTATTATTATAATCTTTCACAGAATCAATGGCTTAAAAAAAAACTGCTAATGAATCCTTTAATGTAAAACCACAATGTAAAAATAGGAACTTTAATTCTAGTGCCTTGAATAAAAGCAGATAAATAATCTTCTTCAAAGGGAAAAAACACTTGACAAAAAATGGTATAACACGTGTAAAGCAGGGAATTTAAATATCAGTTTAGTTCCTCATTGCCAACATGGCATTTATATCCCAGATGAGATTTCGTAATTGATCCATAATTTGCTTCAGCTGTTGATTCTTCTGTTTGAGTTTCTGTAGGAACAAAAAATTTATCAAAAATGTTTCATGAAATATATAGCCCATGAAGTTAGAAGATTAAAATGTCATAAGTTAGGGACTCTAATGATCCAGACAGAAATTAAGCTAAATATTTCCTTAAGGCAGAAGGTCTCTATCTTTTTCTAGCCACAGATATTCACTGAAAGGCATACTGAATTCTAATTCAGCCCGCAGAGGCCTATGGCTCCAGCCCTGCCTCCCTTCACTCCTCCACTTCTACCATCAAAGAAAATAAGTTAAACGGTTAATTGTTATAAAACCTAAGTATACAGGTTTTCCAAGAGGCAGTATAACATAATGGTCAAGAACAGAACCTCTTGAGCCAGACTCCCTGGGCTTATACTCAGCTCCTTCAATAATGAAATATATGATACTGGCCAAATTACTTAACCTCTCTATGCCACAGTTTCCACATCAGAAAAAAATGCGGATAACTGAATCTACCTCATGAGAGGTGTTATGAGGATTAAATGATTTGATTCCCGTAAAGTGTTAGAACTGTGCCTGCATATAAGTAAGCATACAACAAAGGTTACTGGTAGGCATAGGACATAAATTGTCAAAACAGAAAATAAAGTATAATAAAAATACAATGCCTGATGCAATTGGCCTTTCAAAAAGGTGGCAGAAGTCACTGTTTGCCCACAGCATGAAGTGTGATGTAATTCTGAAAACTGAAGACAAAATAGCACAGCCCCCGATGTCATCTTCTTCACAGCTATGATGTGCTGGGTGCTCTGAATGCACAGGGCACATGTCTCTATATCTCTATGTCTGGGTTTCTACTAGACCATCATTTATAAACATCTTTTTAAGCATCCTGTCTTCAAATCCTATTTAGCAAACATCTGCTTAGGTAAAACAAGATAAAAACAGAGAAATTTTGGTCAAAGTGTTTACTAGTTAGTATAATAATCATTATTATTCAATAACCTTTTGGGAACATTACATTTGGAAATAATATATTTAATTAGATAATTTTAAGGGTGGCATATTAAAATACCTCCAGATAAAGTAGTACATGTTCATTATAAAGAGGCCTAAAATTCTTAATTTTGATTTCAATAAAAAGGAAACTAAGATTAAAAAATTACTCATATTACTTCTACCTAAAGTCAGAGAAGTAACAGGAAATAGGTAACTAAAACAGAGGAACAAGAAACTCTTATTGGAAAATAGAAAACCAATTTACAGAGACTTTAATCATCTTAATTAAATTTAATTAATTCATACTTGAAAAGAGAATTAACAGAAGAGTCAGATAAAACATATGACCATACAGGACACAGGGCATGACCCTAAAGCTCACTTAACACAGTCTGGGATAAAGATACTGCTAGTATTTTAGTCTCCCTGTTCGGATTTGAGGACCCATCTTCTAAGTTCTGTTGTCGTTAAGTATGTGGTAGTTATCGAAGCAGTTCTGTGTATTATCTAACCAAATGGACCCGATAACTGGGTGAGATGAGAAATTGCTGGATGACCAATCCAAGCCTGTAGGCTTTTTCATCCTAGAGACCAAGAAACTGACGTTCTGCTAGAAATCAAGGGTAGCAGCAAAAGAGAGGAATATAAGAGGAAAGGTGCTATACTGGGAGGGTGGAAACCTCAGTCCCAGTTCTAACTTTGCCTCTAACTGGCTATTTGATCTCAAACCAATTTCCTATCCTCAGTGTTCCTGTCTATGAAATGGGATTACATAATCTATAAGGCCCCTGCCAGTTCTACTTTCTGAACATCCATACATAAGATGACAATCAGTTACACAGACGTGATGAAAACCAGTAAGCTTAGTTTAGTGAACTAATTAATGGCTTCAAAACGGTTCAAAGTCAGCTGCCCTTTACCCCTGCTGAAGTGCCATCACCCCCCAGCTGTGAGAGACTTCAACTACCACAGTTCTCCCCTCAATTCTCATTTTTTAGGAGGGAAGTGGAGAAGAGCTATTGAGGAAGAATACAACGAAGAGAAAGAAAGCGAGCTGACTTTTTGAAAAAACAACCTTATTTGAATTAGTAAGTTCTGATATATTTTGAATATGATCACTTTCAAAAGCTTCAGAACTTCTCTTTGGAATGCAATTCTGAGCCTGTGATACATTCTGTTCCATAAATATTTACTGAGGGCCTATTATGTGCCAGGGCACGGTAAGGCTAGAAATAAGAATAAGGAAGTCTCTGCCTTGAAGAAATTCAACATCAAGTAGGAGGAAGATAAGGCCCAAATGACTAGACCATAGCCTGGTAAGGGAGATGGCAGAGGAGAAATATCAGCTGCTGTGGAACCCCAAAAGACAGAGACAGTGCCTCTGACTGGTAGGGTCAGCAAACAATGAAAATATTGGTGTTTGGGGTCTCAAAAAATTGGTGGTGAGCAAAGAGTGGAAGGAGGATAAATTTGGGCTTGGCAGCGGGTAATGGGAACCCATTAAAATTCTTGAAGGAGAAGAAATATGATTTAAATTGAAATGAAAAAGGTTAACTGGGAAATTGTGGGGGATGGGTTCTCCTAAATAACTTAAATGGTGACAAATCTGTGTCGATGGAAAAGAAGAAAGGGAGGACTTAAGTTTTGGAAACAGTTGAGAACCAACCAAAGGCCAAGTCTGGTGAAATAAGCTCAGTGATCACATTTTCAGTATAAATTAAGGAGTAACTAGAAGTAATAAAATTATATTCTTGGGTGGTTAAAAACAGACTTTAAAATCAATATCAAAACAGAGGTTACAGATGGCTCCCACAACGGTTGCATCACTGGAATAAATGCATAGCTTACCAATAAGACTACTTTCAAGAATACTCGTTTGATATACTTGTTTAAAAAACTTTTTTTAAATTAGTCTCATTAATTCTTACAAAATAAAGAGAACTAAAAAATGTAGAATATTTTCAAGGTAATACTCAACCCGAGGCAATAGTAAAATTTTCAGTATGATATATTATAAGCCACTTGGTTTTTCTCAAAGATGCCACAAAGTTTTAAATTTAAAAAAATTAGCATACAAGTAAAACACCAAGAGCCAAAACACATCATGAAACTATCAACAGCAAAGCTGACAGTTATGCTTATTAGTGGTTAAACTGTAAATAAATTTTCATGACACGATACAGGATTTAACATATACAATCTTGCCACGGATTGATTTTAACAGAGGTTGACAGCTGCTATTATCAAAATCCATCAGCTGTACCTAATTTGTTACATTAACAGGTGAATATGTGAGTAGACACTTAAAAAATATGTTTATGCTAAGTCATACTGTGTAATTTAATATTCATACAAAGGCTGTGACAACTGGTCAAAATGCTTTAATTTCTAAACGCATGGACTCAGTTATATGTCAACTACCCACATACCTCTTTTGATTTCATTTTAGCATCAACAGAATAGTTTTAAGCAAAAAAGAACTCATTCTGATGTCCTTAAAACATATAGTCTCAAACAAGTGTTTATCCTTTACTTGGGTATTAGGGCTTGTGGATTCCAGGATATATGAAAATGAAAAGTATTTAAATAAGCAAAAATCTGACTACTGAAAATAGGCCATTCTGTCATCAGATGATTTACATCAAATACTAATTACAAATTTCATGCCCCAAAGTTTCATGGCACTATGGTAGGCACTGGTGGTATATACATTTAAATACTAAACACACCGTCAATATGTTGTTCTATACAACTTCAAGTACACAATTTAGTAATATTTTGAAAATGATGGAATGAGGGTCAACTGAGGGGTATATAAAGCTACTTATTTTATGTAGCTTATTTAGAATAAAAAGAAAAAATATGCATTGTAATAAAATTCTGAATATTTTAAATTGAATGCCAAGAATATAATCTTCTTACTGATTATATAGGTCCATAAAGCAACTTCATCATTTAATACAAGCAAATGCCAATGTATTAAAAATATGGTCCAATAGTTTTGGTTTTGTAAATATCTATTACGACATGAAATGGGTACGTGAAATGGATGCCGCTTTGTATCCATTGGTCTTAGGTCCTCAAAGAAGAAAGCTATCCACTTGTGTGAACTGTGCACAGTGGTGGACAACACATCTGACCTAGTCATGGCAGATGAATAGGTTCAGGGCATGTTCTGAATATTTTCAGAACATCTGAATATTCTAACATTCAATGGAAAAATAACAAAAAAAACCAAATCAAAATCTTCCCAAAAGCCTAAAAGAAGAGAAAAAACAAGCAAAAAAAATTCACTAGTGATCATTTTGAAGTTTGTTCTTTTTTTTCTTTTCCAGTTAAATATGGTCAGTTGGGATTTATTAAAAAAAACGACATGGCTGTTATTAAAAATTATTCATTTTAACATTCTGTACCAAATTACTTTGATGTGTGTTACTAGCTAAGACTGCTGTGAACCTTAAAACTCTACTATTACCACATATTAACTATTAATTTTTTAAAATTTGCATGACAGGAAAAAGAATTGACTAAAATAATAGACAAAAGTATGTAAAAATTTAAGTTTATGAAGACAGATATAAGTAGTTGAAAATTAAATCAAATTAATGAATTTAAACTTTATTTTTTAATAGCATCCATGTAATCACATAATTAGATTAGGGTGACATTTTACCATCTGGAGGTGGCTATTTAAAATGAATATATTTTTCACAGACACACTCTGAGGTGTATGTGTCATTAAGGCAGAAAAATATATCAATTGATCATGACTTAGTAAGTGTTTTAAAATTTTCTATTACATATTTTTATCTTATATTCTAGAAGGGTTGTACAAAGTTGGAGGAAAAGAACAAATAAAATATGCTTGTAGCACTAATTATACATAGGATAACTTTGTTAACGGTCAGAATATGTGTTCCATTCAATTCACATTTATGATGTTTTATTTAAGGAATGAGTTCAAAACCTATTTGGGTCAAAAAAATCCACGTTTCTTGGTTTTTAGCTATTAATTTTACTCTCTTCTAACCTTCTTTTTTTTGGGATTTCAATTTAAGTTAACCAAGTCTTAGTCTTCTCCCATTTTTTTATCTCTGTTACCACCTAGTTCTCCAGTTCTGTCTCAAAATACAGCAACAATTCCCAGGAAGTAAGAAAGAGCTATGAGGCCATCAAATGAGTACTTGCCCTGCCACTCAAGAGAAGATACTTTCCTTCTAAATTCTCTTTTAAAAAATAGTCCCCATAGAAATATAGGGCTAAGCCTTAAATCTGTTGAATTTAAAACATTTAAACTGATTCTTTCTTCTTTGTAACAACCTTCAGTTCGATATCATGTTAACTAAAACAAGTTTTGTGCCAAAGTTAGAAGCATTTAAAATAGCAAATTCAACAGATTCAAATGGTTTAATCAAAAGAAGAGTTCTCAAATGCCTGAAGTATAAACGGGAACACAAAATTTGGAATATGGGCTTTTATTCCATATATAGATAAATCTTCAGAAATACTGTACATCTATTTTGTGTATTGAAATAAACAATATTTTGTCTGTTGCAGATAAACATTATGGACCAAATGCATGTGCTTATCTCTTCTTTTTCTCAAAGTCCTAATGAAATGGCAGGAAATGAATGAAAAAGCTATAAACCCATGTGGAGAAAAATGATCAGAAAGGAGACAATAGTAGATGCAAGGTGGTAAATTTTAAGGTGAAAAGTAGACGAGGAGTGGTAAATGACTTGGCAGGAAACTACACCCCAGGTAGGTGCAGGAAGGATGCCACTGAGAATAGGGCTGATCCTCCATGGAGAACTGGAGACAGGTGCCATCCGAAAGGCACCAGGTGAGGCCTGGTGAGGAAAACTGGAGGAACAGCTCAAAGAGCTACAGGGACTAGTCAGCCCCTAATGCTGGCGAGTGCTCACTCCCACTCCCCATGAACAGGTGACTGAGTATCCTCTCCCTGTGCCCTGTCCCACCTCTCAGGGAACAGGAGGTTTGTTTCCTGTGAAACTGAACCAGAACAGCTGTGGATTCAGTGCCACCAGCGCAGCAGAAGGCAAGAAGACAAAAGAATCTCTCTCTCTATGTAGGGCACTGGAAGATTCTTCTCTGAAGAAACTGAAAAACCCTAAGGAAAAAAACCTCAGAAAATGATAGTTGGGGTTCCCCCAAAGAAAAAGCCAACTTGTTTCTCAATCTTGCTATGATGATGCCAACTCACTAAGCCTATGATGAGCTTTCTAGTGCCTCACTCTTAAATATAAATGGCTCATGTTTAAGCATCAGATACTCACTAGATCTTTTAGAGCCTGCATCTAGAAAGACAACAAAACAAAACAGGGGTTTGCAAACTATAGCACATGACCTGTTTTTCAAAGGCCCGTGAGCTAAGGATGGCTTTTACATTGCAACAAAGCCAATATGTGTCCCAAAAAGCCTAAAATATTTACTATCTGGTCCTTCAAAGTTTGCCAAACCCTATACAGGAAGATTAAGGAAGAATACCTTCAAATTTCTGAGGGAAATTTACTCACAACATAGAATTTTATAGCCAGCCAAACCATCAACTAGTCAGCCATGTGAAGACTAAAAACTTAAGTCCTTGCATTCTTTCTGAAAAAGCCACTGACGTATGTAACTTACTAATGAGGGAGTAAACCAAGAAAGAGGAAGATGAGATTAGGAAATAGTGAAACCAACCGAAGAGGTGAAGGAAAGCCCCAGGACAATGGCTGAAGAGCAGGCCTAGAGAGCATTCAATCCAGACCTAGCAAGAAAATGGAGGACTCGGGGGGTCGGGGGGGAAGAACCAATAAATTGTCTGATAATTTTGGCTCTGTGGAAAGCTGGAAAACAGTACTGAGATGATACCACAGATGCACAGAGAACTAACCAAAATTTTTAAAAATTACAGAAGTTAGGGGCCAGCCCCGTGGCTAAGTGGTTAAAGTTCTGCGCACTCTGCTTCAGCAGCCCGGGTTCACGGGTTTGGATCCCAGCTGTGGACCTACTCCACTCATCAGCCATGCTGTGGAGGCATCCCATATACAAAATAGAGGAAGAGTGGCACAGAGGTTAGCTCAGGGCTAGTCTTCCTCAAGCCAAAAAAAAAAAAGGAGGAAGACTGCCAATGGATGTTAGCTTAGGGCAAATCATCCTCACCAAAAAAAAAAATTATAGAAGTTAATTAACTCCAGGAAAAGAAAAACTGTTCAACCAAGGATATGTAACCCTAGCTTACTATGTGGCTTAGCAATAAACAATATTTATGTTCCATAATAATATGAACACAGAATATTTACTGAACCCCAATTATGATATAACTGCATTGAAAGGGTTTGGGTAAGGAAATGTAGGTTGGTCCAGGAGAGAAAGAGACTGTAAGAAAACTAAATCCTCACGTGGAGAAAGAAATTCTTTTATACATCATATCCTTTGTATCAATTATCTCCTTCACTTAAAATTCATAAAATTCTAGGTCAATAGCTAGTAAGATTTTTTTGATTACACATTGTCAAAGTATTACCATATTCTGATTACATGAAAGGTCTTTAAAAAAATCAAGAATGAGTTATTTCTAAGCTATCAAATTGGAAAAAAAGAAAGAGGAACTTAGAGAAATGAAAAGTGAAATTAAACTTTCTGAATTTACACAGACTTTCTTTTCTAAATATCATAAAATCTTCTACGGCAGGGAACAAACTATATTTATGTCATATGTGGTACTCTGAAATCAAAGTTACCATTACAATGGTGTTTTATTTATACACATATTTCATTGTTATTTTATAAAAAATATCCTTATTATAGAGAAATATAATAGAATACATCTATTGTGAATTAATACATAGATTATCAACAGAAACATATAACACTCCTTAATAAATGAATGCCTCATATCTCTGGACTACCAAACACCACCTATTCTTTAAGATCTAAATTGAAAGTTCCTAGTCCTCTCCTCATTCCCTACCAATTTCCTACTGTTAGTTCTTTACACTCATTCATTACTGTCAAATTTGCTCTTAATTTCTATTTCTCCTTTTTAAAAAAATTGTTTTTAAATTTTATTTTATAAAATCTATCCATCTTTTTCCTTTCTCCTTTTTCCATCTCCTGACATTTCATAAAGATTTTCTTTTAATTTTCCAATATTTTGTTTTGCAGGTCTTACTTTCAACCCTGAAATTCATTTTGACATATGGTGTAATGTAAAAGCTAGCTTAATTTTCTCCAAAGTTTCTATTTTAAAGACTAATTTTCCACACAATCCCTCTTCTGTCATATTAAATTCTCATATACAATAGGAAGACTATTTTTCTGGCTATTATTTTACTAATCTGTCTCTTCTTGTGCCTGTATTTCACACTTAATTATTGTTTTTATAATATGCTTCATATTGCATTTTAATTTTTGATGCAGAGTTCTGTTTTATTACTCTTATCAGAATTATTTGGTATTTTAGTACGCTCTCAAGAAAAACATTCCAATTTGGAGTTTATTTGGATTTGTTTTTTGAATGGTATTGCACTAAAATCTTATTATTTTTGTGTACTTTCAAGAGAATTCATATTTGGATTTGGACAGTTACTGCATTAAAACTATGAAATAATCAAGACAGGCATTTTTAGAATATTTATTGCCCACATAAGAACTTTATATGTTCTTTTAATCATTCAAAACTTCTTTTAGGTATCTTCATAAGTTTAGTCACATATATCATTGAGATAATTCCTAACTACTTAATATTTGTTGTTGCAGTTGTGAATAGGATCTTATAATCTAATTGATAAATAGTATCAATCTTGTATTAAGCCCTTTTATCAAACTCTTATTGACTCTAGCCATTAATCAACTGAGTTTCTTTGAGCTTAACAAGCTTGAGTTATAATATTATGTACAAGCTTAACAAATTTAACAAGCTTGTACATATTATAATCCCTGTTTCCTAAAGTTTACTTGTTTCTTGTCTTATTGTACTGGCTATAACTTCTAAAATAATATTAAACATAGTGGTCTAAGTCATTTTATTTTATGCCTGTTTTTAATAGGACTAGTTCTGTATTTCACCTGTATGAAAAATTTTGGCTATTTATCTGAAAGAAAAGGTGTTTTTTTTTTTTTTAAAAAGACTCATTTGTAGTTTTAAGTATTCTTTCAATCAGCAATGTTTGAATTCCATCAAATGTCTTTTAGAGCTTGAAATTTTTTTTTTCTAATTCAATCTACTAACATTATGTATTATACATGTAAACTGAATTATCCTCATATACCTCAGAAAACCCTCTTTGGTGGATTAATTTTTAATACCCTGATGAAGTCTATTAACTAGAATCAAGAATTTCAGGAGCAGGGTGGCGAGGGGTATATTTGTAAGTGAAAGAGTGAGATTGGTAGTTTTATTTATTGTGCTATTTGTTAGGTTTTGGTAAGCTTGGGCCATGTTTCCACCACAGAATGAATTGACAACTTTTCCTATTTCTCTATGTGTCATGAGAACTATCTGAACATTATCTTCCGAACATCTATAAGTATTCAGCAATAAATACATTCAAATTAGGAACTGTGGGGAGTGGAGGTGGGGTAGGGTAATGCTTTGATAACTCCCTCAAATTCTTATTCAGGTGTTAAGACATTGACATTTCCTATTTGTAAATTTTTATCATTTGCTGCTTCAAATACGCCGTAAGCTAGAACACCAGAATTCTGCCTAGGAAAGAAAAAGTGAATGGGTTGTGACTCAGTGCCTATGAAGCTTTTCTAAGAGCTCTATGACATGAATTCTGTGACTTCGCTTCTGATGAATCAGATGGCATTTCTGCTTACCGTTTAGTTTCTGGTTGCACTCTAAGTAGGTTAAATTTGCCACAGAAACAACTTCACGTAATTCTATAATTCACATTATGTTTCAGAGTTACATAGACTCCCTTGAAATCTTTATCAATAATTCTGAAATATAAAATATACAGACTAATAACTCACTTTATTGACTTCAGCAATTTCTCGCCTCTCTTCACTAGCAAAACGAGGTGGGCCAGCCCAATCATCATTCTTTGAGCCATCTTCTTCCACGTATGGAATAAGTTGCTGGGAGTGACAGACAAAAGTTAAAAGTCAAAAATATGATACAAAATTTACAATTACACTGGTATAGATAGTGCATCTGATTAAGGTCAATTTTTATACTTTTCTTTTAATAGTATAAAAATAAATTTTAATTCAGGTGATGGCCTAAAATAACAGCTTTAGAAGTTTATCATTTCAATGCATCCTATACATTAGCTTTTCAGGTTTCTTTTGCAAAATAGCCCTTATAATATTAATTGTCACATACAATTAAGTAATATCCTACTCATTAATCAGTAAATATTTAAATACCAGACACTGGGTGAGACATTGCAAAAATAATGACAAGTAAGGTATGATTCCTGCCCCCAAGAAATTTAGAGTCCACTGATGTAGAACAGGCTTTCCTTCATCTACAGTAGAAAGAAAGGAACTTCAGGGATGTCCATTATATAAATGCCATTTACTTGCTATCTAGAACCTCAGTGACTATGCAAATTTCTAGATGTCTTAACTTCTTTTAGATGGGAGAAAGTTTTTTTTGTAGGAGAAAAAAATTTATATAGCAATGAAACTTCTAGTAGAATTATAATTAAGTATGTATGGTTAGTGATGAAGCCCCTCATAGATGGGACAGAGACTTCAGGAATCATCTGATCTCTGCCATCTTCTATGACCAATGCAGAAGCAGAGGCAAAGAAGTGGTACAACCAGGAGTCATCTGGCCAAACTTCTTCACATTCTTGGGACAAATATAAACTTATCCACATCCACAGCCACTCTTTCCTCCGTTCGTCTCTCCTGATGCAGAGCTGTCCTTCCTCCTGAAGACAATTAGTCTCCATTCTGATGCTCTGATTCCTCTGCCTTCCTGTCCTCATTATTTATCCACCTCCCCTCATCCTCTCCCTATTGTTTTATTCCTTTATCATCTAAACACGTCTGGTTTCTCCCATTTGGAGGGAAAAAATGAAAAACCCTCAACTCCATCCCTCCTTCCACCTACTGCTTTCCTTTCCTGCTTTTTGTGTAAGCTTCTTAAAAGATGAATATCGACTTGCTGTCTCCAGTTCCTTATTTCCTGTTTAATCTTCAACCCACTGCGATCTGACTTCTTGATGCTAGCATTTCACTGAAGCTCTGCTTATATATGCCAATAATTTTCCTCCAGAAAAATCTACTGGACAGTTTTCATTCCTTATTTTCCTTGACTTCTCTGCAGCATCTGACAATGTCAACCACATTTCTGATCTTTCTCCCACATTTTTGACCACTTTTATTCAGGCCATTTTGCAGTTTACTCTTTCTCTGTTCATCCCTTATATGCTGATCACTCAAAAACGAAGCACTGATCACATGACATTATTCCTTTTATGTAGTGAGAGGAACATCCAAACTTTCCCAGCTACTTTGGTGGCAGAGAAATAACTTGTCAACAGGAAACAGACACCTACAAAAACATCATATATCTAATTAACTAAAACATATCTATGATCCAAGATTAGATTTAAAGAATACATTTTAAAACTAGAGAGATACCACTAAGTTAATCTAAACTAAAAATGATGAAAACATAACCTTTTATTCATAAAGAACATACATGAAAACCATTTTAAGAGTATTTTACAATACTATTAGAAGTCCTACTAAAAAACAATCATGCACTGATTTAATTAAAAGGAGACACTGACAGCAATGATAAAAATTGCCACAGATAGCCCTCTCCTCCCAAAGATAAAAATTCACTATAGGCCTGGATGTTAAAGTCTACAAAAAATTATTAACATGAAAAGATAGTACAATTTAATTCTATGCATACATATCATAGTTTCATCTTCTCCAGCCAAAAGTGAAACCAATATAGTCATGTGTCACTTAACAACAGGGATGCATTCTAAGAAATGCACAGTTAGGCATTTCATCAGTGTGCAAACATCACAGAGCATACTTACACAAACCCAGATGGGATAGCCTACTACACACCCAGGCTCTATGGAACTAATGTAATGGGACCACCATCATATATGCAGTCCCTCGCTGACCAAAACATCATTATGTGGCACATGACTGTAATTCAAAATCTGGAAATGTTGTGAAAAATAGGAGAAAGAAAGGAAAAAATTACAAATGTCTTGAAACAATCTTACGTCCATCCTTCCTCTACCACTAAAACTTGCCTCTACTGGAATGGGATCCATTCCTCCGCAGTTTTCATTGCATTTGTCATAGACCAATCTCAGCTTCCTGAAGAGGATAGAAAGTTGGCGAAGATGATCCTGTAGCTTTGCTAACCGATCTTGATATGTTCCAGTATGGTAAGTGACACCATTTGGCAGCTTATCAGGCAAAACAAAATCATAAAAACATAATGAAAATCAAGATTTTCTAGAAGTAAAGCTAGCAAACAGAAACAATTTTTAAGCACTGCTTAAAAGCAAACTGTTCCTCACAATTAATCAAGTGCAATTTTAAGAATTGAAGAGTAATACATGCTCATTTATGAGCTCTGTGGCTGTTTCAGTACCGTAGAACTGCCCTAGAAAAAACTTTGTGATAAGCCTCTCTGGCCAGTTGAAGTACATTTCCTCTCTAATTTTTGAAGTATATTATAACTTTAAAAAGAATGCACAGTTTCATTACTTACTGTTATATAAACATAGCAAGCTGCTGAACTCAACCAGGAAGTTAAAAACCAAATACAATTTAAAGAATAAAAAAAGTGAAGATCAAGACTTTTCAGCAGAAGCAAAAGAATAGTATGCTGCTGCTGTTGCAAAAAATAATCTCAGAATACCTTAACTATGATATAATAATTAAGATATGCAAGTCTTGCATTAAAACATAAAGCTGGGGGCCTCCCAGTGGCGCAGCGGTTTAGTCCGCGCTTGGCAGCCCGGGGCTCGCGAGTTCGGATCCTGGGCGCCCACTGACGCACTGCCTGTCAGCCACGCTGTGGCGGCGTCCCATGTAAAGTGGAGGAAGATGGGCACGGATGTTAGCCCAGGGCCAGTCTTCCTCAGCAAAAAGGGGAGGATTGGCAACAGATGTTAGCTCAGGGCTGGTCTTCCCCACAAAAAAATAAATAAATAAAAAAATAAAGCTGTCACCAAAAGTTTGACTTTAAGAAGAAATCAACAGCAGGAGATATAGGTGCAAATCAATCTGTACTTGAACATCATTAATAAACTATTACAAGTAGCCGCTATGATCATAACTCCATCTTGGATGCTTATATATTTTTAATTCAGGATTTTTATCAAAAGAAGCCAAAAGTATATACTGAAACGATGATAAATCAGGTAAACGGAAATTGGCTATTACTTATTCAGAACTTATAACTAAGTGCACCTTTTGTACATTGCTGAAGCTCATGAACAAAATCTTCCTTTCTCTGTACATCTTTACAGCATTTTATTCCCACAATTTGATCTGTAAAATCATCCTAATATTAGAATTAACAATGTTTGTACCATGTTTTTTAGTATACAAGGTGCTTTCATTATAAGCGCTCATCTCCTATCTTGGGGATTAAAGTGACTAAAAAGCAAGACGCTAACTACTGTCTAATAGCTAGAAGATCAGTCTTTGTAAACCTCAGTTCACTCTTTTTTTTTCCGAAACAGATGAGGTAGGAATGCAAAAAAAAAAAAAGTGCATGACATAATGTTTGGAGAAAAAAGAAAACAGAACACACTATCATTACAAGTAGGTAAAACCATAAACATGAAAAAAAGACAGGAAAGGCCTATACACAGTTGATAAAAGATGTAATTGGGAGATAGGCTTGAATAATTTATTTTCTTCCTTTCTCTCATTCCAAATTTCCTGTAATTTATGGTTTATAAGTTAAGGAGATGGATCTTCTGAAATCATCTGAAATGAGTTATTATTAGGATTTTCAGAAATTCTCAAGCATTAAAACACTCTGAGGACGATACCTCAAAGACATGTAATAAAATACCAAAGGCTGAATTAGTCAAAACAGTTTAAAGGAGAAAGTCATTAAGAGTTTACCCCCCAATACAGTGTAGGATTTCTCATGAACTTTCAGTTTATGAACTTTCACAAACACTAACAAATCAGAGAAAAGTTTCAAAGGATCCCTGCTTTCCTGTTTGGGTGATAATAAGGAGTATAATGATTACATTTTGCATACTGAGGCACTCTGTACCTTAATTATGGCATTTACTGGGTTTAATACTTTGCCCATATTTTCTACTTAGTGAAGGCTGGAAGTTACTCAGACTTATATCCCTGTATTTAGTACAGTGCACAGACACAGAAGGTTTTAAAATACAGTTTGAATTATTTCACTTCAGTGAGTTATCTTATCCATAAATCTATACTTAAAATTCACTATGAAGTGTATGTGAAGTAAAAGAACTCTGGACAAATCCTTTTATAAATGAAAACAAAATCCTTTTGAAATGCCAAGAATCACCCTCCTCAAATTCACCCTCTCAGCAAGTTTGGGTATTAGTTTTCATATATAGCATCAGCTTCTCAAAAAAGGGAATAATTAACTCATCAAAAAATTTACTGAAGGGCCGGCCAAGTGGCAGAGCAGTTAAATCCGCGTGTTCCACTTTGGCGGCCCGGGGTTCACCAGTTCGGATCCTGGGCACGGACTTACTCACCGCTCATCAAGCCATGCTGAGGTGGCATCCCATAAAGAAGAGCTACAACTCTACAACTATGACACACAACTATGTACTGGGGCTTTGGGGAGAAAAAAGAAAGAAGAGGAAGATTGGCAACAGATGTTAGCACAGGGCCACTCTTCCTCAAAAAAAAAAAAATTTACTGCACAGTTTTCACATGTCAGGCACTCTTCTAATAGCTTGCTTTTTTTTTTTTTTTTTGGTGAAGAAGACCAGCCCTAAGCTAACATCTGTTGCCGACCCCCCTCTTTTTGCTGAGGAAGATTGGCCCTGGGCTAACATCAGTGCCCACCTTCCTCTACTTTATATGGGACGGCACCACGGCATGGCTGACAAGCAGTGCGTCGGCCAGCGCCCAGGATCTGAACCCGCCAACCCCGGGCTGACAAAGTGCGACCTAAACCACTGTGCCACTGGCCGGCCCCTCTAGTAGCTTTCTTACACAGGGAATCTTAACCTGGGATCTAGTGATCCTTGGGGAGACTTCCATTAAACCCCTGAAATTTTACTCAAAATGTATAATATGTGCATTTTTCCAGAAAAGAGTCCATAGTTTTCATCAGATTCTCAAGAGGTTAAAGGACACCTAATAAATAAAGAACCACTTTTCTAAAATAAACACTTAGAAATAACCTCAGCAGTTTGTATTTATGGTACTTCATCCTTCTGGATTAATAATACAGAAAATAATTTTAAAAATTTGAATACTTAAAAAATGTGTTAATAACTCGGTTATATGTAGTCCTGTTTGTACCACTTCTTCTAGTTTTTTGTATATGAAGGAGCACATCACTCCCTTCTTTTTCAGCCAACTATGATATATGCCCGAAAAGGTTTTAGATGAGTTAAACCACAGAATTCACAATATAAGAGGCACAAAGGAAACACTATCATAGTCCCTTACAAATTGGTTTTGAATATATGTCTACATGTAATCTAGTTACTGATAACACTTTTTTCAAAGAGTTTAGTTCTTTCAGGGTAGGTCATGGATGTGCATTATGTCTCTGTTAATAGTACAAATTGTTTGACAGCAAGTTAGTATTATAAAGAGGTCAGTAGAAAGAGCTACTAGTCATAGGTGATGTTGGGTAAATTTTTCTCTCTTTAAGCTTCAGTTTCCGTAACTGTAAAATAGGAATAAAAACACTTCTTAGAACTGTTTTTAAAACAGTGTATGTGACTAAGGAAAGTACTGATAAATGTTAGCTATTAGCTCTACTGGTCCTAATTCAGTACTTCGCATATAGCAGGTTAAAAATAAAGAAATATTTGCAAAATTCTGAGAGATCATTTAATTTATATTTTAATCATTTTAGATATTAATCTATTTTTAAAATAATTGCCAAAGATTTCATATTCTCTTATATTCCCTTTGTATTGCATTTCACACTGGCTTACTAACATGGTCTTAAAAGATTTCTATACAACTGAATTACTTTTATAATCAGGAAAGAAAAAAATCTCAACCGTTTAAAAAAAAAAAAAAAGAAAGGCAATAAAACAGTCTTTAGTGCACCCACTGAAGTAAGAGTTGTTAAGAGTCTGAAAATCTGGTTTCAAATTTACCCTACCACTGATTAGCTTTGGACAAGTCTCTTCATCTCTCTGAACCACAGAATCCTCATCCGTAACACAAGAAGGATATCCACATCACGGAGTAGTAAGATGAGCAAACATTAAAAATGGGTTAGCAAAATGGTGCTGGAACAATTGGATATTCAAATGCAAAAAAATGCACTTGGATCCATACCTATCACTATATAAAAAAAAAACAACAAAACTCAATGTGGATCATAGACCTAAACATAAAACCTAAAACTATAAAACTTCCAGAAGAAAACAGGAAAAATCTTTGTCTCCTTGGGTTAGATAAAAATTTCTTAGGTATGACACCAAAAGCAAAATCTATAAAAGAATAAATTGATAAATTGGATTCCATCAAAATTTAAAATGTCTGTTCTTCAAAATGCAATGCGAAGAGAATGAAAAGACAAGCCACAGACGGGGAGAAAGTATTTGCAAAGCAAAAAGACATAAAAGTAACAAGTGTTGGCAAGGACGAAGAGTAACTAAAACCCCCAAACATTGCTGATGGGAATGTAAAACGGTGCAGCCACTTGGGAAGTTTCTTAAAATGTTAAGCAGACATTTACCATATGACCCAGCAATTCCATTTCTAGGCATCTATCTACATAAAACACACGTTTACACAAACATTTGTAGGCTAACATTCGTAGAAGCATTTGTAACGGTTTCAAAGTGGAAACAACCCAAATGTCCATCAACAGATGAACAGATACACAAATTGTGATAGGTTCATACAATGGAATACTATTCAGCAATCAAAATGAATGAACTATTGATACATGCTGATGAAAAAAGATTACATAGTGTATTATGCTATTTATATGAAACTCTGGAAAATACAAACTAATTTATGGTGCCAGAAAGTAAATCAGATGCTGCCCGGGGATAGAAGGCCGGAAGTAAAGATTTCCAAGGGGCACGAGGAAACTTTGGGGTGCTAGATGATGGATTCACAAGTATACACATACGTCAAAACTTTAAATAAATGCATTTTATTATACGTCAATTATACCAAAATAAAGCCGTTTAACAAAAATGGTTAGCAGAATCTGAATTCTTCAACTCCTTGGACCCTCAGAAAGTATTCTGCTGGAAAAAGATGAAAGTTAATCTAAAGACAGTAGTGGAGTGAGACCCATCTTTACCTTGGAAGGTACAAGGGTTTGCCTAGTAGAGAACCCAGTCTAATCTAGAAAATGTGGCTTCTATCTTGCAGAAACCCGGTCTGGAAAACATCACTTTTACATCGCAGACTCTTAGGGAGAGACACATCATTGGGGATGTAAATGGGAACGTTTGAGTGTAAATGGGAACGACTCTATACTTGAGGTTTGCCCAGGGCAGCCGCGTCGACGCGCAGGGGCCCCACGTAACGACTCAACCAGCGCCCCCTTCCCTCGCAGAAGCGTCCGGCTTTCTCCCCGCAACGCCCCGGAGCGGCGCGCGCCCTCCTTCCCACCTGCATGTTCCTCAGGAGCTGGAAGATCTCCATGGTGCGGTACACGATGTCCTGGACCGTCTCCTGCCCGATCCGGCAGAGGGATGCCGTGTTGACTTCCCGGGCGGCCTGCTGAGCCTGGGGCCCGGCGAAGGGCCCGGGCGCCATTCCCGACGCCGCCAGCGGAGGGGTGGACATGGCGCCGCTGCGGCCTCTCGCCGGCAGGGGATCAGCCCGGTGTTGGGCTACGACCAGGCCGGGCGTGGGCAGGAGGTGGTAAGGCTCCGGCACCCCGATTTCAAAACAGTGGCCGTGACTTCCGCCCACCGTGACGTAACGCGTCATCAAACGTCACTGGGACCGCCCACTTGGCGGCCCTCTGGGAACCTGTCTCAACGCAAACCCGGCCGGGATTGGACCGGACGCCCGGGCGAGGCGGGACGAACGGGTTGAGTAGCCAATCACCGGCTGCACTCCAGCCAGAGAGGCGGTGCACGTGGTGAGAGGCGGGCGGGCTTTCCCAGAGTTCGTTTCCCAGGGTCTCAGCCTCTCGTTGGAATTCCTGATAGAACGCTTATTTTGTGTTAGTTTCCTTGCTGAGCGTTTTCCCATATCAAGCCTATGATATTTATGGTATTATTGTCCTTTTACAGGTAGGAGGCAGGCTCAGAGGGCTAGTTTGATATGCTTGGTCACATAACAGCTTGCAACTGGTAACGTGCAATTTGATTTTAGAAAACGAAATTCTTGTTCTTGCATGCTTCACTGTGACCTGATACCGACTCCTCGATTGCTGTTGGTCGCTGCTCAGATGTGGGTTTATTTGAGAAGCTTTCCCGATAACCTTAAGTATAAAACTGACACCACACACACACTCCCCTTTCTGACTTTGGCACTTATTACTATCTATGTTCTATGTAATTTTCAGTTTGTTTACTTTCTGACTTCCCCTCACCTTACATGCACACATACACTAGAATGCAAAATCTGTGAAAACAGAGATTATGTCTTATTCACTTACTGTATTCCCAACGCTTAGTGATTGGCACATAGAAGATGCTCGATAAATATACATTGAGTAACATAAACGTAAGAAAAATTCAAATAAGACCATTCTCCCACTTACTTCTTACTGCCAGTTTTCAAAAGGGGGGGGGGTCAACAATATGAAAACTGGTGATAGACACAAAATTATTGCATTTTTAAAAGTATCCGAGCACTCCATTAGTAAGGACTTTACAGGAAATGGTTACTAAAAATGTCATAGGAACCATCGTAGAGATTTTAAAGATAGTGATTTACAGCTCCTTGGTGGGCAGTTACCATCTGACAAGTATTTACTGAGCATCTCCTATGTGCTGGGTGCTAGGAATGGAGACAGAGTAGTGCACAGGTCAGGCAAAAGCCCTGCTGTCATGGGACAGACAAAACACTAATTATTGTGATGAGTGCCTGGAAGCAAAAGTTCAAGGTCCTAATATCAAGGTGCTAACAATTTAGGAGATCAGGCACAATCTGAAGGGAATAAGTTGGGCCCTAAGGATGAATGGGGGAGGGTGCTGAATGTTGGAGCCTTTTCTATAAGGGGGTCATGGGACAAGAAAGGCCAGTGCCAACACCTGAAGTGAGGAAGCCTCCCAATGCTTTCCAGGGTGTTAGGCGGGAGGGTGGGTGTTAGGAAGTATGGCTGAAGACAGAGGCAAACCTTGGAGGACTTTCTACAACATATCAAGCAGTTTGGGCTTTATTCTGAGTGAAATAGCAAGCCATTGAAGAGTCTCAGGAGAGAGGAATAATTATTGGAAATATTCAACTTAGAAGGCTTATTCTTGCTGCTAAATGGAGAGTGGTGGGTATGCACTGTATCCCTCCCAAAGGGAGATATGATGATGATTATCATCATCATCATCGGTATTAGAGAAACAGTACAGTGGGTACCTTTGAATAAATATTTAGTAAGTAGAATCTAGAGAACTTGATGTTGATTAGATTGGGAGTGTGAAGGAGAGGAAGGAATTAAGGATGGCACATATTTCTTGCCTTGAACAAATAGGCGATGTTTATGCCACATTCCAAGATTGCGTGCATTGAAGAAAAAAACATGTTTCAGTGAAACAATGACTTGTATTGTTTCCTATTGCTGCTCTAACAAATTACCACAAATTTAGTGACTTAACACAAGTTTGTTATCTTACAGTTCCCTAGGTTAGAAGTCTGGAAGGAGTCTCACTGGGCTAAAATCAAGGTGTCAGCAGGGCTGTGTTTCTTTCTGGAGACTATCAGGAGGAATGTGTTTCCTTGTCTTTTCCAGCTTCTAGAGGCTGCCCACATTCCTTATCTTGTGGTCCCTTCTACCATCCTCAAAGTCAGCACTGGCCAGTTGAATCTATTTCATGATGCCATCTCTCTGGTTCTGAGTCCCCTGCCTCCCTCTTCCCCATTTAAGAACCCTTTTGATTACATTGGACGCACCCAGATAATCCAGGATGTCTTTTTATTTTAAGGTCAGCTGGTTTGCTATTTTATTTCCCCCTTGCCACACAGCATAACATGCTCACAGATTCCAGGGATTAGGACATTGACATCTTGCGGGGTGGGGGGGGAGCGGAGCAGGGGCATATTTTCTCTATCTCATGCCCCTAGCCCGAACTGTTCCTGAAATTCAGACTCACGTACCTAACAGCCTACCTGATATCTTGACTTGGATGGCTAATTGGCATCTAAAACTAACATGTCCAAAACCGAACTCCTGATCTCCTCAACCTTCTTCTACTATGATTTTTCCCATCTCAGTAACTGGCACCACCATGTGCTCAATTGCTCAACTGACTTCTCTCTTTCCCACCCCACTTCCAAGCCATCAGAAAATACAGTAGCCTCCAATTTTCAAATATATCCTGTATGTGACCACTTCTCATTACTTCACATCTTCCACCCTAGTCCAAGCTGTCTTCTTTATTTAGATTGTTGGATGACAATCAAAAATGCCTCCTAAGTGGACTTCTGTGCTTCTACTCTTGCCCCATTTGGTCCACTCTATTACAATAACCACCGGAAGCCTTTAAAAAGTATGTCAGGTGGTGTTCCTCCTCTGCCAAAGTGTCTTCCCATCATGCTTAGAATAAAAGTCCAAAGCTTCATGACCTGTAGAGTTTCACATGTGCTGGCCCCTGGCCTCTCCTGCTATCTCAGCTCCTACAGCTCTCCCCTCACTCCAGCCACATTGGCCTCTTTGCTGTTCCTCATACATTCCAAGCTCCTCTCACTTAAGGGTCATTCCTTTTGGCCTAGGAAACTCTTCCCTGAGATATTTCTCTAGGTCTCTGCTTAGAGTGGTCTTCCCTGACTACCCTACTTAAAATAGCCTACTTTAGTTTTCTGTTGCTGCTCTAACAAATTATCAGCCCTCTGCATAGCAAAATAAGCAATCAACAAAATGAAGAGGCAACCTATGGAATGGGAGAAAATATTTGCAAACCATACATCAGATAAGGAGTTAATATCCAAAATCTATAAGGAACTCATACAGCTCAATAGCAAAGAGATTAATAATCCATTAAAAAATGGGCAGAAGATCTGAAGAGGCATTTTTTCTAAAGAAGACATACAAATGGTCAACAGGTACATGAAAGGATGATCAACATCACTAATCATCAGGGAAATGCAAATCAAAAGCACAATGAGATATCACCTTGTAACTGTTAGAATGGCTATTATCAAAAAGACAAGAGATAAGTGTTGGCAAGGATGTGGAGAAAAGGGAACCCTTGTGCACAATTGGTAGGAATATAAAACGGTGCAGTTGCCATGGAAAAGAGTATGGAGGTTCCTCAAAAAAATTAAAAATAGAACTACCATAGTATCCAGCAATTCCACTTCTAAGTATACACCCAAAAGAGTTGAAATTAGGATTTCAAAGAGACATATGCGCTCCCATGTTCATTGCAGCATTATTCACATTAGCCGAGACATGAAAACAACCGCAATATCTATCAACAGATGAACGGATAAAGAAAATGTAGCACATATATAGGAAATCCTACTATTTGTGATGACATGGATGGACCTGGAAGATATTATGCTAAGTGTAATAAGTCAGACATAGAAGGCCAAATACTGCATGGTTCCTCTTATATGAGGCATCTACCATAGTCAAATGTGTAGAAGTAGACAACTGAATGTTAGTTACCAGTGGATGGGGGGAAGGGGATATGGGGAGTTGTTGTTCAATGGGTCAAGGTTACAGTTATACAAGATGAGTCAGTTCCAGAGATCTGCTGTACAACATAATGCCTAAATTTACCAATAAGGTATTGTGTGCTGAAAAATTTATGAGAGTTGATCTCACATTGTGTCCTTACCAGACGCACAAACAAACCAAAAATCCCAAAGGGACACAAGGAAACTTTTGGAGGTGATGGATATGTTTATTACCTCGATTGTGGTGATGGTAAAATGAGTGTGTATATATGTCCAAACTTACCAAATTGTATACATTAATTATAAGCAGTTTTTTTTTTAATAGCAATTATACTTTAATAAAGTTGGGGGGGGGGAAGAAGAGGGCCCTCCAGTTCCTTCTTCCAACTAGCTGGATGCAGATATCATGGCTGGAGCTCAAACAAGCTCTTATTTGGGGATTTTCTGTCACATGCAGCTGAATCTAGTACTAACTGCTGAAGTGACAACTTTCGAATTTGCCCTAAGCTCCATGTGGTTCTTTCTGATGCCAAAGTAGGTTCTCCTAACACAGTGATTCATTGCCTCTGCTTTAAAGGACCCACAAGGCAAACTGGAGTCCCTCTTGACCTGGTCCACTATCCCCAGCAGTGCCCCGGGCTCTTGTGTAATTGCAGGATTGGAGCTAGCTCTGTTTATCTTGTCATAGAAAATGCTGGCCTTTGCAGTTTCTAGCA
Source organism: Tapirus indicus (assembly GCA_031878705.1). Classification (NCBI taxonomy): domain Eukaryota; kingdom Metazoa; phylum Chordata; class Mammalia; order Perissodactyla; family Tapiridae; genus Tapirus; species Tapirus indicus. The sequence continues at coordinate 22,947,696 of CM062935.1, forward strand.
CTTGGGAGACGTGTGAACAATTCTGGGATGGTTTTGTGGAGTCAGGACACTGTGATGATTGAATCGAAGGTTGAAACAGGCCACAGTTGTTAGTCTGAACCCAAAAATCAATATTTGAGAATACACTGAGTGGAAAGCAGTGGACTTTTGGGGGTAGGAAAAGGAGAAATGTAGATTATAGAAAGATGTAATGGGACATAATGGAAGGGTGACTTCTCCACAAGTCAGCACAATGGATACCAGACTTGCTTTGCCTTTAAATAGTTCAGTGGTCCTTCACCAGGTGTTTCACTCTTGCACTTTTTCATTGTATTACACATGCCATGGAAAATCTTCGGAATAATCTAGGTCCATTTGGAAATATCACTACATAAGACCTGGCAAAAGAAAGGGATGTGAATAAACCATCACTGTCATGACCTTAGCCTTCCAGTAGTTGTGTTGAAATGTCCTGGTTTATGCACAATTTATTCATGACTAATAGCCTATATTTTTCAATTCAGCCACTCATGTCAGGAATATTCCCTCTGGACATAGAATTATTGAATTTAAACAAACACTTATTGGGCGCCTATAATTGGTCAAACTAACAAGCATTTAGGTTGATTTAGACGATTGCCTACACCTAATTAGCATTCCAATTTAACAAACTGTGCTAACTGGTCCCTGAAGGTTCATTAGTAAAGGTTTCCTTTGCTTCACAAATGCTCACTTAGAATTCCATACTTAAGAAATGCATGAATTAAATCACAACTTCACTCTCAAGAACGGGTCCTCCCCCAAGTTTAGAGAATTTACATGCCCTGGTCAATTATTTTTGGACTATTTAAGCACCTAATATTTCCTTTCCAATAGTGTCATAATTATTGCTAACTCAAGTCCAGTATTCAGAAACACTTAGCCAAAATCAGGAGATATTTGTAAACACCATTAATGAAGGCACAAGGCTTTAACCAAACAAACGTGGTTTGGGAGGAAAGGAGTCAAGCTATGTATAAATTTGCCTGTTGTTTGTGGTTGATTGTCTCACAACCACATACCCTGGAAATGCTGGATGTTCCTTCATTGTGCTAGAAGTAATTATTCCATTCCTCTTTTTTAAGTTTTATAGTCATCAACCAAAGTAGTAAAAACTTATTAGTCCTTTATGATTGCTGATACTTCAAGGTAAGTACAGTAAGTTAGCCAGAATAAAGCAAATAGTTCCCCTGCCAGAGTGTCCAGTACCCTACTCTGCTATAACGTCTCTTCAAGTTTTTTTTTCCAGACTTTTTCATGGAGTACTGCACAGAAATGTCTTCTGCATTATTGTTAATGGCCTAACAAGTAGTCTTCAGACTTTGTAATGCATGAGAATGCCTGCATACTTGTTCAAAAATACCAGTATTGACCACCACCCCACCCCGTCTCCCCAAACGAAATAAAATCTACTGCTTTGGTAACTAATCAGACAATGCCTGGAAAACTGTTTCAAATTACACATTTTGTCTCTCCTTTCACCCCTTCTTCCCTTAGCCTCTCAATTATATTTGTATTCCTATATAATTTCCTTCCCCCACCTGCTGCCTCACTCTATTGAGAACCTCTGCTCTCAAAAACAGAGTAAGCCCTTTGTCAGAAAAATAATGTGTGGTTGCTTTAGAGAGAATTGTCTTACAACAGATTTTGTTGAGATAGGGTGATGATGTAAAGTGAGAAATACCTATATTGTAAAATATTTACATACATTCTGAGGGGGGGGGAAATAAAGATAAGTCAAGACATTTTTCTTAGGGCGACATTATATAGAGATTGAATTTTGAGCAGATTTTTGAAAGAAGAGTAACAGATAATGGTGAGGAGGAGGAAGGCATCTTGTGTATTGGCAGAGGATGAAATGGACAAATCAGGTGTGAGGAATCAGTGTTCAGGATAGAGATAATGTTGGTGGAAAGTACTTGCCACTTGCCAAGTTTTCAGAAAGGATCAATTATGACAAACAGTTGCTACCTCTTCACTTACTCCTTCCCAAGGTCAGAGAGGTGATTGCATGATGCCACTGGGCCCAGGATCTCTCTCTCTCTCTCTCTCTCTCTCTGCCTCTCTTTTAGGCTAGCCCTACCTCAGCTCTGTCTCTACCCTGCCCGAAACTGGTAGTCAATTAAAGGGGAAGGTAAAGCTAAGCCATATTTTATAATCTAGCTTTATCAATAACAAGGCTGATAATTTACCTTTATTCCTCTGAATTCTGTACCTTTTTCATATCACATTTGATCAGAGAGGTTAAAAGAAAGGCAATATTATGACCTTTAAATCTCAAGGCATGGTCTAATTGAAAAATAGTAGAAAATTAAGATAAACTTGTCTTCCTGAAACTCCACTTTTATCATGTCAGTCTCTATTTTCTTCATATGATTCTAATGATCTCTGTAAAAAGTCTTAGTTTCTCTGACTTTCAAGGCCTCCCATTTTTAACCCCTTCTCTACTTGAGCAATCTTATTTCTCACCATATTGGCATCACAGTATTTGCAACCCTCGTGGTCCTTTTTAAAGGAAATTACTCTTCTTACTTAGGTGGCAGTCTTAGGGAGCCATTTCTGTACCATATGACTCCTGGTCATAGCTGATTGGATTAGGGATGGGCCTGTGACCCAAAGGCAGCTAGCCAACAATATGGGCATGACCTTGTACAAAAAGCTCTGCCCAAACAAGGATGAAGGTAGTAAACTGGACTGATCAGATACATAGTCTTTCTCAGGACTTTGAATGGGGAAAGAAAGAGTGAATCAGGCATTAGTCAAAGGGAACAAGGTGGTTCAGAGCTAGAGGAGAAGCGAACCCAAAGTGAAGCAGTGACCGAGAAAGAGACTGGCGGTATTAGGAGGGATGACTGGAGGGAGCTTGCCCTTCAGGAACATGTAACCTAGTGTGCTGTCTACTCTAATTTATTTGACCTCTGAGGGCATGTTTTTTTACACCAGTTGGTCACAAATTCCACATGAAATATGGAATCCTGAACATGTCTGGTGGGATCCTGCATGTTCTATCCATGTCCTACATTTTCTCAGCTCTGGTCTCCCTTCCACCCAGGCATTGTGCATTGTTACATTGTCCTTGAAGCTTTTCAAAGGTACCAAGTTCTTTCCCTCCTCTGGGTTTTCATACAGGTTCTTCTGTCTGTGTGGATTGCTCTACCCCGTCCCACTCACTCCCAATCCTGTTATTTCCCTGCCTGGCTTCCCTTCATTTAAGTCCCAGGTGAAACATCACTTCCTTGGACCCTTGCAACTGAAATATGATCCCTGTTTTGTTCTTAGCACTTCTTGTTCCATTCCTTCCTAGCACTAATCATATTTTGCAATTGTATTTTTATTTACATATTTATTTATTTGATAACTGCTCTTTCAATTAGTCTGGAAGCAATACATGGGGTAAGGATTGTGTGTGTTTGTGTTCACCATGTTATTAGTATTTAGTTCAGTGCCTAGGACATGGTAGATTCTTAATAAGCATTGAATGAATTAATGAATTATAATAAACGGTTCCCCCACTTCTGCTCATTCCCATCTACCTTTCTCAAGCCCAGACATAAGAATCTTCACTCCTTTATCTCAGTGTTTCCTTCTTCTGTTTCTTATCTTTTAGTTGCATTTATAGTTTAACCACTACAAGCACACTTGGCATTTATTCTTATATTATCTGTTATTCCTTAATTGTTTTATGTATACTAGGTTAATTTATACACTGATGAAAGCAGGGACAGTGACTAAGGCCATATATCAGCTCCTTCCCCAAAGTGCCTAGCATAGTACCGGACCTATCATGAAAATTTAATAAATACTTGACAACCTAAAACAAAGTCCCTTTCAGTGACCGCACCAAAAAGATTGCGAAGGGGGTGCCATGAACTTCCAGAGACTTACTTTTAAGTCTCACACATTAGGACAAAAGCTCTTCAGAAGAAACTGTGCTTTCTATCATTATTGTCCTAATGATTGAGAGTAAAAGACCCACAGATGAAGAGCTCTGGAGGAAGCACTGGGGAAGTTTTAAGGTCCATTTTCAAACATAGTTTTAATATGTTTTTCAATTAAAACTTTAACAGACAACTAAGACTTGCTTTGTGCTTTGAATACTAACTGATTCATGGGTTACCTTTGCATGAACAAAGTCATAAATGTGAGTAAGCCCTGCTTATTCATCCAAAAATTAGACTTTATCATTTACTGGCATAAAATTCAAAATTATTGTCTTTTGCTCTACTTTTTGAACCTATCATACCTTAGATGTTTATTTTACTGTTTCATCTTTATCTCATCTCCATATCTAGATTGTAAAGATATTTGAGAGTAGGCATCATATCTTCTTTTTTAAAATAAGTGATGTTTGTTATTTTAGTTTTACTTCTTATTAAGGTAAAATTTATGTACATTAAAACTGCACATATTTAAAGTGTACAATTTGATGAGTTTCGCTATATGTTTACACCACAACCAAGATACTGAACATTTCTAACACTTTCAAAAGTTTCTACCTGCCCCTTCCAATTTATGCCTCACTTCATTCCTTACACCATGCAGTAACTGATTTGTTTCTATCATTATGTGTAAATTTTACATTTTATAAACTTTTATAAAAATGGAAACACACAGTACATACTCTTTTTTTTGGCCTGGATTCTTTCATTCAATATAATTTTGAAAGTTATTCCATGCTGTTGAGGCATACATTAGTTGGTGGCACCTTTTGGCTGTTGAGTACTATTCCATTATATAGTTATTACATATTTTGTTTATCTATTTACGGCTGATAGACATTCGGGTTATTTCTGGTTTTAGACTATGATGTTTCACCTGCTATGAACATTTGTGAGCATATGTTTTCACCTGGAATTGGGTTACAGATGGTGGAATCACTGGGTTATAAATGGTATCTGTTTAGCTTAAAGTCTGCTAAACTGTTTTCCAGAGTGGTTGTACCATTTTACATTCCCACCAGCAGTTTATGAAGATACATCACCCCCAACACTTGGTTTTACCAGTCTTTTTAATTCTAGCTATTTTGAAAGGTGTTTAATGATGTATCATTGTTTTAATCTTTTCTCTTGATGACGAATGATCATGAACACTTTTTCCTGTGTTTATCATCCATTTGTATATCATCTTTTGTGAAATGTCTGTCAAACGTTTTGCCCATTTGTAAATTAAGTTGTAAGAGTTCTTTATATATTCCCAGAATATATTTCCAGCATCAAGTCCTTTGCCTGATAAAATTTTTAAATATTTACATCTCTCTTCTTGAGGTGGAATTTTAGGTCATTGAGAATGTGTTGTATTTTTCTGGTTCTTTGTATTTTGAGCCATTTTGTGTTCTACCATGGGCATTCTGAAAGTTTTGTTGTATAGACTCTGGGTTCTATTATATTCCTTTGAGGAATTTTATTGATGTTTCCTTTTTTACCGTCAGTTAACCTGGTACGACATAAGCTATAACTCCTTTATTACTTCCTATGGGGAGTAATCTAAATCTTAGTTTAGTTCTTTAAGGCTTTGCTGTGTTGCTTTAAATCTGTTCCATGTATGCATGGTTAAAGTGTCAATCTAACCCTTTTTTAGTTTTCATACGTAGATTTAAGGGATTTACTTCTTTGGCTTTCTCCCTCTAGAATTCCCTTCTTGCTCTCCACTGGTAGCTGTTGTTGCCCAGGCTCTTTCCTTGATTCGTCCAGCCAGAAAGACAGTGGGGCTTCTCTCAGAGTTTTAGCTTCCTGTGCTGCTGCAAGACTCTGCAACTGCGGCCCGATTTTGAGGCGAAGCCATAGAAAACACAAAACTTACCCCCATGCTTTTTGCTGCTCCAAATGTCTACTTCCCTCCATAATCTGCCTGCTTTTGTTTATTCTTCAAAATCCTCAGATTTGGATTTTTTTCAGGGTCTGTAGTTGTTATGAGTGGGAGGATTTGTCTGTAAGAGAGTTACACCACAATACGGGAAGTGGGACTCCACCATATATTCTATTATCTCTTTTATTCCTGGCTCTAATCTCTTTAGAGCCAGAGCAGAGTGGGTAGAGATCAGATCACCGTTTTTATTTCTGCTTCTTCATGAATATACGTAGCCAAGACAAATGGAAGGACATCCAGGAGATAAACAAAAGTTGGGAGGTTGGGGATGTGGTTGGGGGAGAGATCAAGTGTCAACGTTTTGCTAAGCATCACAGAATAGATATTTTGGTCTTATATGGGTTGCCAATAAATGGACTATATCCAATTTTTTTCTGTCTGTTTATAACACCTGCCATTATTGAACATCTACTATATGCCAGACATTGTACTTTTTGCTTTACATACATAATCTTTAATCCATATATCTAAAGGACTAAAGATTTTTTTCAACTCTGTTTCCCTGTGTTAGGGAATGGGTCTCAGGAAGGTTAACACGTTGTGCAATGCCACATAGTTTATAAGTAGTGGAACTGGGGGACAAATCCTTTTCTTTCTATCATCAAAGCCCTGTCCCTTCCCTTTTATCACCCTGCTTCTCAGGCTCGAATTCAACACTAGTATCTCTCTGTATTATTTTGACTTGGGCATTATTTACTTTTCTTGACTAAGGGGGCTGTTGATCTCTCCCAAAGGGGTTACCATTTTTGCAAAATATTTCCAGATCTGCACAAAAATTGGAGACTGAAGAAGAATTTTATTTGCATTACAAAGGGAAGCCCAGTCTCATTTCCCTAGGGGATTCTCCTCTTTGTCAAAAACTACACTCCAGGTGTTTGCTCACATGAGCCTTCAATAAATGCTTGTTAGAAGGAATTGAGTCCTTGGGAAAGTGTTTAGTGAGATCAAGTGAATCGTTGAAATAACCATGAGGGTTCAAGATCATAGGGAACTTAAGAGATCTATTAGCACCTTCAGTCGTACTTTAACACAGGCATTGTAACGACATGAAACTCATTAACAGCTTGTCCTCTGTCTTGCATGATCAATGGTTTGCTTTCACCTACAAGATTTTTTTTCTTGCTCTGCTTCACAAAAGAAGACATGAGGTCTAGTGGGTTAACGTACCAAAATCAGGGAAGTTTTATACATTCTTAAGAAGTTTCTTAATATTTCTTAACATCTTTCAGAGTTAAAAACATAGAGTTTTTGTCCATGTATTCTTTTCTATCCACAACATTATAGTTCTGTTTGTGGCTGTGAACTTGGTTATTTCTGAAAAGGCTAAGGTTTTTTTCTGTCGATGACTCCTTCAGTGTTCATTTAGCAAACGTTTATTTAGCACCTAATATGTGCCAGACACTATTCTGAGCCCTGGGGCTCAAGGAGTGAAGAAAATAAAGAAACACTGTTTCCCACATAAGCTTAACTTCCAGTGGGTGAGACAGACACTAAAAAAATAAATTAATAAAGAAATAAAAATGTGAAATATATACTATGTCAGTGGTGATGAGGGCTATGGAGAAAAGTAAGTCAGAGAAAGGAGATAGACAGTGTTGTTTTAAATAAGAGAGTCAGAGGAGACCTCACATGGTGGATAATCTTGGAGCCAGGACCTAAAGGAGATGAGCGGTCAAGCTCTGGGGTAACTGAGTAAAAAGCATTCCAGACAGCTTGAGAGTCGTTAACAGCTTGTTATCTTTCTTTTATGACTGATGGTTTGAAGGCCCTGAGTAGGGAGGCCCTGAGGATGGAGCTGCCTGGCACACTCAAGTCACAGCAAGTAGGCCAGTGGGGCCAGTGCACTGCAAGCAAGGGGGTGGGGGTCCAGGTGGAGTGAGGTTGCTGTATCATGTAGAGCACTTATTCTGAGTAAGACACAGGGTTGGAGGTTTGGTTTGAGCAGAGGAGGGAATTGGGATGACTTTTGTTTTAGCAAGATTTCTCTGAATAGAATAGGCTGTAGGAGACAGAGATCAGAGGGAAAAAAACAGTGGAAGCAGTTAAAATAATTCAGAGTCAAGATCCTGAAGGATTGGACCTTCAATCCTCACCAAGGGAAGAGGTGAGAAGTGGTTTTACTCTGGATATATTTCGAAGGGAGAGCTGAAAGGATTTGCTGAGTGGAATGAGAGAAAAAGAAAAGTCAAGAATGAATCCAAAATTGTGGCCTGAGCAACAGGAAGAATGTAGTTGTCATTAACTGAGATAGAGAAGGCCTTGAGAAGAGTATGTTATGAAAGAATAAGAATATAGTTTTTACATGTGTAGTTTGCAGTGTCCATCAGACACCCAAGGAGTGGGCAGTTGGGCACAAGAATACAGAGTTTAGGGGAGAGGTTGGTCTCCCCTATATCCTCACAGAGATATAATTGTAAGAGTTATCAGAATATAGATGATGATTAATAACATGAGTATGGTTAAGATTACCATGTATCCCTGGAGTGCTATAAAATTAAGAGATCTAGGAGTTGAGGAGCAATAAGAACAATAGACTGAGAAGGTCTGGCCAATGAGATAGGAGGCCAACAAGGAGAGTAGAGTGTCCTGGAACAGAAATTAAGAAAGCATTTCAAGGAAGTGAGCAACCAACGTGTCAAATGCTGCTAACAGGTCGAATAAGGTGAGAAACAACAATGTGGAGGTCATCCGAGATCATAATCACATTAAAACAGTTTTATTAGAGTGAAGGAGCCAAAAGACTGGTTGCAAAATATTTTGGAGATCATTGGAAGAGGGGAACTGCAGACAGTGACTATAGAGAATGGTTTTCAGGAATTTTCCTGTAAAAGGGAGGCAGAGAAATAGGGGATAGCTGGATGCAAAGGTAGGGTCAAGAGTTTTTTTTTTTTTTTTTAATTTAGTAAGATAGGGGAAATCACATGTTTGGGTGCTCCTGCAGATGATCCAACAAAGCGGGAGAAATGGGGATACAGGAGACAGTGGGGAGAATTATTGATAAAAGAGTGAGAGAGGTTGGAGCCTGGTGCACAGTGGAGGAGCTGGCCTGAGATTAGAGGTTGTCAGTTTACCCAGGGTAAAGAGGAGAGAAGACTGGGTATCGTGGCAGAGATACAGGTGCATGTGGAATTTTCCTTCCAATTGCTGAAACTTTTAGTTGGCAAAAGGAAGATGAAAAAATTTAAAACTATGTTGGCATAACATAGAGACATGATAAATATTATTGATTTTACTGGGAAAAAAATCACAGCTGGAAGGGGTCAGCTTGTTCAGTCTTTCATTTTTCAAGATGAGGAAACCAAGGCCAAGAAGTTAACAGCTAGTTGTTGGTAGAATTGATTCTATCTCATAATCTGTGCTTAGCTTACTGAGTGGTGTTACTTGGTTATTTAAAAAGTTGCCATCCCAATTGGTAAACATAATATTTTAAATGGAATATCTGTCTGTGAAAAAAATTATATCAATAAATAATGTATACCAAGTAAGCATATAGTAATAAGAAATCATAAATTGCAGTCTTTCATCAACCATCATAACAACCATGAGTTATTCATTATTGTTATCAATTTTGCAGATGATAAAATTGGTATCTTAAAGTCGTTAAGTAACTTGTCTAATGTTACACAGACAAAGGTGGAAGAACCAGATCTGAAATCCAGGTTTTCTGACTCAAATCTAATATATTCTCTAATGTATTTTGTTACTTCTAATAATGAAATCTCAAATCATATTCCTGAGTTACGCAAAAGGTTGAATTATTTTCAATATCTTCTATTAAGGTAGGGAAATATATGAGTCAAATGCAATTAAAAGAAATGTTTTAACACTTTAGGGAATAAGCTTCGGTTGTCTGAAGATATCACTCATCCAGAACTCCTTATTTCCCACAGAGGTGTCCACACACAGAAGACAACTGATGATTAGAAGGCAACTGATAAAGGTAAAACTTTTTTGGATGAGTTCAACTTAAAACTCAGACAGGCTAGTTTAAGGTCACTGATCCTTTGAGGTATGGAAATTTTTTTTATAATTCTAAGACCTTCAGATTGTTGGTGGGAAGAAAAGCTGATATTTGAGAGGCATGATTTAAGAGAAGATTCTGACTCACGTAACTTGGAACCCAATGAGCTGAAAAATCCAAATATTTTAGAATCAAAATTTTTGCATTAGTTTTGCGCCTCCTACCCATTAACCAACTAATGTGAGTAAAAGCTATCTTGAAGCTAGTTTGCTTAGGACTGCAGAAGTAGAAGATTGATTGGATACCACTGCTCTACTTCCTCCAAGTTAACCTTGGGACACATGCTAGTATCCCTGGGCCAATTTATCTCAGTTTGGGTGCTAGACTATTCCTTTGGGTCTCTACGTAGATTTTTTGTTGTCTTCTGAGTCAATGTGTTATCTCTCTGACGGAGACTGAAGCTTTACCACCTCACATTGGTAGGAATGCATTTCTTATCTACTTTCTTATCTTGGCTTCTAGCAGCTTTTTACTGTGGTGAAATGATTTTTTTCAAGAAGTAATAACAATAACGACAATTTGTGGAGTATTTACCATATGGTAGTCATTGTGAAAAACACTTTAAAAATGTTTGCACTCATTTTATTCTGCCAATAACCTTATGTAAGTACTACTTTCATCTGACTTATTATACAGATGAGTAATCTGAGGTTTAGAGAAGTTAAGTAACTTGCCCAGGACCCTACAGCTAGTAAACATTTTTTATGTAACTCTGGGGATTCTTTCATGGTTTGAAGGACTTAGGGAAAAGCTTGGAACTATCTTGCATTCGTGAGAGAGGCCTTAGGGAGAAAGTGAAAGGTAACAAGTTGACAATAAATTCTTTCTATCAGTTGAGAGTCTCCTTCTAGCTAGAAATCTCTATAGTCCTCAGAAAGAAAACTGTTATCAAGCTACCAGCTTTGGAGACGCACCGAGAAAGTTTTGAGTTTTACTTGTACGGCCCCATCTACAAGCTGAGAATCACTTTTCTGAGTGGATACTTCAAACTCATCTTGGTATTACAGTCAGTGCTTTAATAAAAATGAAGACTAGACCGGAGAAGTCAAAAGTCAAGTGATTTGGGTTCTATTAACATCTTACATAGTTCACTTTCCTATCTCCTGAAAGTATCTAGTTAATTCCCAATGACATGAACAGCTACATCCTGTTCTTATCCTTTTCTATTTCAAATTGAAAGCACTGTGTTGGTTTCCCTGACTCTGCATGCTCGAGCTCACTCAGAGTGGGACTCACTGAGCCTCGCCCTTGGTTTCCACTCGTATGTGTTGTTTCTGGCCTCCTTCATCCCTTCTAATCCCTTGGCACTGCAACCTTCTCTTACATTTGCTTATCACATCTTGGAGTTTCTTCCAAGGGATCCTGAGCTTACTTGGATTATCAGGTAGGATATTCTACACTGGTACATCTCAACACTTAATCACTTCATTTTGGTCTGCCCTCCCATCTGTCCTAGTCCCTGCCTTAATCGGTAGGTCTAATTCCGATGTCTATCTACTCTCCCTTCCTCAACTCTCTTGTTTTGAAAACAGGATCATGTTTCATTCATGCAGCCTGATTGTTCATTCATTCATTCACTCTTCATTTATTTAAATCAACAAATATTTTTGGAGTGTTTTCTAGGTGTCAGGCCTTTTGCTATGTTCTAGGTATATATTGGTAAATAAAATAGATAAGATTCTTTCCAATGTTGAGAAATTCCTTTATTGGTATGCTTGTGTTTCTTCATGAAAATCTCTGACTTCTATAGAGTTTCAGTCAGGTTGCATCTAAATGAAAATATGTACCTGTGCATTTCAAGCATAATACAGAATCTAAGGAATCAAAATTCACTCATGAGAACATTTCCATAAAAAGCCAGCAAAAAAGGAATTAAAGGGAAAGGTAAAGCTAGTTAAATAAATACATTTTAAAGTCTATTATATTATTTTTCAGGTCTAAATGTAAGGAAAGGTGCAAGTTTTCATTCTAGCTGCTTCGGAGAGAGTGTGAAACAGGGAATTGCTTGAATTCAACTTCCACCACCATCCAGTGGTATCCCACGTCACAAAATTTTAGGTGTTTTCTTGTTATTTTGGGTGTTACTTTTCATATGGTTGAAAACATGTCCATGTTTGCCTTTTCTTTTTCATTTGCTGGGAAGAGAAATTCTGTGTATGCCAAGGACAATTTTAAAAAAATTCACAGTTCTCCTTTCCCTCAATTATTATCATCGTTAGAACCATCATAGGTTTGTGATGTCCGCCTGGACACAGAAATTGGGAGAGAGCATTCATGTTTTCGGGGCTTTTTAGAAAATAACCATCTTTGGTTCAAACTGTGAGGTTAAAGTGGATCGACGATGTTGAAATTGATGGCATAGGCATAATTTTATGTAAAATGTGTGATGTTTAGGATCCCAAGAAGATAAGCAAAAGCCGTCTAGTTGTGTTTCTGAAGAATGAGGAAAAGCAAATGGGGAGCATTTGGGGACAAAACACATGAACCTACCACCAAAATTAAGGAGCTGTAGCACATATCTTTTTTCCAAGAACAGATTAATGAAGGGAAAAAAGTCTTAAATCCTGTGTTGTTAAAACATGCACACACACACACACACACACACACACACACACACACACACACAACTCCGTGCCACTTGGGTAAATAATAATTTGATTTTTAAAAGACCCCCAGTCACGGCACTGTGCAATTACAATTTTAACAAGTAACTACAAACTTTAATTAACTAAGCTGTGAAATGCAAACTGTCCTAAGCTACAAAGCATTATGTGTTAAACACAACTTCAGAATGGAACTATCCACTTAATTCTAGTAATCAAGTTAATACACAAGAGATTCATTATTATCCTTTCCTACATTTTATTAATGGTTTGTATGAAACTCAGCCACATAAACTGTAGAATTGCTTCAAAATTACAGGCTACATTTCTAAGTGAATCAAATAAATATCAATAAAAGGCAAATTGTGGGAAACGAAACAGTATACATGATTTAAACATGGTTGCTTCATAAGCGTTTTGATCATGTACTTTCTTCAAGTTCACCTTGATTTCTGTGTTTATTTTGGGAAGTCCAGAATTTATACTCTGGGGATAGTTTATTTAGAATGGTGAATCCAAATTTAATGACTCAATAATTCAGAAGATCTTTTTTTTTCTTTAGAATGTAATTTATATCTTAATACTTTGGCATAACTCATTACAATACCACATTTAGCATGGTGCCCAGAATATGGTAGGCATTCAATAAATATTTGTGAAACTAAACTCAATTCTGCTTTTCTCCATCCAAGTGGTGACTGTTCTATACTTCTTCCCCCTTTCCCTTTCTATGAAATAAACCCTATCCATATTGTATCTATGATATCCTACAGGATTCTCAAAACTGAACATATCTAAAGAGAAATTCATTCTTTTTCATCTGTCCATCTATGGTTCATGTTATCAACATCTGCCTAGTCATGCAAGCCACGAACCTTGAAGTCATCCTTTCTTTTCTCTCTTTCAGCAACTCCTGTCTATATTTGTCAAATTTGTCACCACCCCTCCATACCCATGGCCACTGCCTTAGTTTAGTGCATCATCTCTTTGTCTACGCTGGCACAACATGCTCCTGAATGATCTACTTGGCTTCTTTTATTTCTTGTCTCAGTCATTCTACACCCTGTTACTAGAGTTCTTCTAAGATAGGATTTTCATCCCTTCCCTTTTGGTAATTTTCTCAAGTATAAAACAGAGTCTAAGCTCTTCAGCATAACAGATGAGAAACTTGATAGTCTTCAGTAGTCTATCAGTTTCACTCTCATCCACAGCAACTTTCACCAACGCTTCCTTCAAGCTCACTGAAATTCTTGAAGTCCCAGAAACACACCATCCATATCTATGCATTTGTTTTTTTCTTTATAATGCCTTCTCTGCCTGGTGAATTTCTATTCTTTTTCAAGTCTTGGTTCAAATGTCACCTTCTTTGAAGATTTTCTTCTCTGCTCCAGACAGGGATAAATATTCTAGGTTATCTGCTTTTTCAAGTATTACTTGACATCCTATACTGCTATTTTCTTAGATGTTCAAATCTTCTACTGGATAGTGAGTGTGGCTCAAAGATGAATTCCAATGATTCTCACCTCCAGGTATTCATGCCCTTGTATAATTCCTCTCTTTGAGTGTGGGCGGGACTTACCAACAGACTTCTAAGAGATAGAATGTTGCAGAAGTAATAGGATGTCACTTCTAAGATTTGGTTAAACAAAGACTTTGGTTTCTATCTTGCTTACCTGATTGAACTACTGCCTAGCTTAGTGCCTGGGTAGCACATGGCAAGAGACCTTAAACAAATCTTTCTGGAAGGGCAGTATGATGCAGTTGATGCCTTGATATCAAAGACAATGTGTTGGTTTTCTATTGCTGGGAAAGAATCTTCTTCCAAGCTTACCTGAGGGAAGCCAGCTGCCATGTTGTGAGTTGCCCTATGGAGACGTCTACATGACAAGGAGATGAGAGTGGCCTCTGGCAAACAGGCAGTGAGGAAGTGAGGCCTTTGGTCCAACAGCCTGTGAGGAACTGATTCCTATCAACAACGATGTGAGGAAGCTTAGAAGAAGATTCTTTCCCAGCAATAGAAAACCAACACATTGTCTTTGATATCAAGGCATCAACTGCATCATACTGCCCTTCCAGAAAGATTTGTTTAAGGTCTCTTGCCATGTGCTACCCAGGCACTAAGCTAGGCAGTAGTTCAATAATGAAAAAGACAGAGGCCCTTTGTTCTTTTCCTGGTTGTCTTTCTCTCCAAAGCTTCTTCCTGTCTGCCTACAAGCGTGCTCAGGTCTTCTCTATCCTATGCAAGTAAAAATGAAAATCCTAAAAACCCTTCCTTCAACCCCAATACTTTCTCAAACTACTATCGTCTCTCTTTTCAACACATGATGGGTTCATAGAACAAAAAGACTGCCAGTATGCCTTGGACACAGAAAGAAAGGGAATAGTGCATGAGGTAGGGCCAGAGGAGAAGACATGGAAAAAATCATAATGGAGCATTATACGATACAAAACTTGATTTTATACCAAGTGCAATGAGAAGACAGCATCATTAATGGTAACTAAACAGCAGTTTTACCCATTAGGCACTATAGCCTTAGCGTCTAGACTACTATACAAGCTTGTCAGTAGCTTTTTTAAGATCTGGAAAAAAATTCATTGGCTTAAAAATGAAAAAAAACAAACAAACCCCAGAAGATCGGAATCAATAAAAGTATAGTTAAATGTCTACAGAATGTAATATTATGGCAAACAGTTAAGCACAGTTTAATTCAACTTTACGTAAATATAAACACAATAAGTTTAAACCATGAGAAGAAAATAAATAATTTATCTTTATGAAAACTCGAATTTATAAAAATTATAAAAAACCTTTTAAAATTTTATTAGAAAGTTATATTTAACATGTGACATGGGTGTATTTTTATATATTTGAAATGATATGGGGTGGGAGCTTTTAAACTTTAGAATTAACAGTCATGGTTCTGCTTGAAAATATCCAAAAAGAGCGGAGTATCTCAGGGGACAAGAATGAATCAAAAGGTGAATAATCTCCATGTATATAACTATCAGTAAACAAGATTCTGTAATTCTCTGGGATAGCAAAAAAGCATGCATATATACAATATTGGATATTAAATATCAGACATTATATATATTTCAGGCAGCTGTTACTTATTTTTTTTATTTCTATACAACAAGTATGGAATCAAGGCTTCAGCTATAATGTATACATAACTAATATATAATCCTGCCCCTTGAGTAAGGATCAAGTTTATTTTCAATGTCATAACAAGATGTATCTGGCAGTTCTTAAAACTAGGCCCAATAAATATTTACTTGATATTTCCCTTGACGAGTGTCTGAGAATTTATTTCCTAGCAGACTGGGTTACTTTTTCCCTTTGTTAATTTTACATCATATTGACACATAAAAACACACACTCATATGCGCAAACACACACAAACATACATATAAACACACAATTATAAAGATCAGGCAACTCACATCTCCAAAGAAAATTAAAGTAAGATTTTTGCTTTTTCTTTATGTTTCCAATATAACTTGGAACTCTGCCAGCCACACCAGAATTGGATACCATCTGTGAAATTAATTTGAAATTCACTACGTTTAATTTGCTTGCCTCTAAATCAGCCATGGCATCCCTCCAAATTTACTTTTCCAAGTTTAGACTTTAATTTTATTCCAAGATCCTTCTCCTGAGTATATTTTGGTCCCTTTCACTAGAGAACTGTCCATTTTAACCATTAACCATTCATATTTCCTATCTTTCCAGTATTTGAGTTGGTAGCTTGTGTCTCAGACTAAGCCTCAGTAACATTAAGAAGGAACAATGTTTGTTAGTTTAGCAAAGAATCAAGAAAATAGTTCCCAAATCAATTTAAAAACCTTGGTTTTTAGAAATATTCACCCTGATTTGGAAGTTGTACATGGCAGAGGTAGGATGAGGAAAAACTCAGAGCAGACTTTCTTAGTCTTTTTACCACAGAAGAACCCTTGAAATAATTTTCAGGTCCTAGGGAACCCCTGCATAAAATTATTATATCTACACCTCTCTATACATTAGTGTCATCAGTAAGTTGCAGATACAATAATTCAATAATAACACTCAATGCTCTTTCAAGTGTAGAAAGATATTTTCTTGTAGATCGGTTTACTTGCCAACTTTTGAGATATTCTTTTTGTATGGTTCTCCCTTCCTGCACTCTAGTACTACTCAGTAGTGAAGGTGGAGGAAACTCTTTCAGTTTTCTTTTGCTTGATTTTTTAAAAACTTCATCCAAGTAGGCTTGAAAGTCTTATCACTAATTTCTACCACCCAGTTGCTGAGGAGCTATTGTATGAGGTAGATGACATGTACAAGAATAGTTTTTGTCCCTACTTAAAACTGAAAAAATCTTTGTAGCTAAACTTTCTTTAAAAAAATCAGATAGGTAAGCTCAGCTCACCTTTTTTGAACTTATTCTCTTCTTTCCTTTGTCAACTTAAAAAGCAAATGCCTATTATTTTATTTCAAATGAGTTTATTCAGGAATAGCCAAAAGAATTTGCAATTCGGGATGTACATGCCATGGCAAACCATAGGCAAATCCAGAAAAGAAAGGAGGGGAGCTACCTTTACAGAGAAAAAGGGAGAATAGGGAGGGGCTGTCTAAATGAAAGTCCATTCAGGGGAAAGTAACAGTTCAGGTCAGAACAGCTTCTCATTGGCTGAGCTGCTGTGTTTCTCATTGGCTGGGCAGTTCCTGGGTAGGGAGAGAAGTCTTCCTTCAGTAGTAAAGTAGTTTTACTTCCTGTCCAAGATGTAAGCGTGCGTCTCTTCCTATTTGGTGCAGTTGACCATGTATGATAGGGCATGAGAGCTCCCCCTACAGGCCTTCACAATTGCAATTTGGTTAAGGTTTCTTTTATTAATTTCCACACCTTTTAACAATTTTTAAGAATTTCATAATACAAAGATAAATTTCTGTTAAATAATTGACTTAAGCCAAAAAAAGGGGGCTTAATTTATCTAAAGATAGACTTGGTAGATTTAACTTAAATAAAAGTTATAAATAGATTTTAACAAATAATATTTATGATATGAAAGTTATTGACAGTGTCATTAATATTGACTTAGTGTACAGAGTGGAGCCTTTTCAATTTCTGATACTGCATTTGTCCTAGCATTTCACTCACTTGAATATTACCTGCTGGCATTATTAGGTTCTATTTATGTTACAATAATGTTACATAAATTTTGGGGTAGTAAGTTCTACTAAATAACTTGTCTCCTGAGCCTTTTCACTGAATGTTATTATTATTTTTAACAAAAGCTTGACTCTGTTTTGAGATTCCACTAGCCCTTTAAAATAATCATCACTTTTATTTATCAAATGGATATGATTTGTAATTGTGTCTTTTCAATTTTGCTGCAATTCTAAGTTGCTTGCCATAGAGGATGCACAAAAAAATTGGACAATTTGGATTACTAGTGCATTTAAAATAATTGATAAGTAGCTTTCATCGTAGTGCCAGACTTGTGTGTGTGTCTTTTTCACTAGTGCAGTGAAATGACTCAGAAGGCTGTAATTCTTCATCAGTAGACATATCAGACTTGTTTGTAGGCCAAGGACTAGAATCCTTCTCGTCCTCCTTCTACCTGCCTTAAGAACTCACCACATTGTATCAGTTGGTATGTTTTAAAAACACAACATTAATACCATACAAAACATAAAGGCATAAAAAAATAACTAAATAAGAAAATGACCCCTGAAGTATGAAAACTTCATAATACAACTGAGTTTGAATTTACACAGTTTGTATTTTGCAGCTTTCACAACAATACCAAAGTGGCAGGGGCAGCTAAGCCATGGCATGCAAAAATTCCTTCTTCAGGATAGAAATTTCTTATAAGTCAGTTGGTGGCACACAATGGTAGGTTGGGGAGATAAACTGACACCATTAGCTTCCTGTCCTCCCTTTTGTGCAACAAAGTGCTCACCAATTATCAATGGCCTCCTTTATCCCAAATCAAAAACTAAAAATTAATTCAAGCAAGTGAACACGGTCCTACTGAACCCTGTCATACAGGACAGAAAGACCCCTATCAAAATAACTAACAGGGCTGTTCAGTCACTGTTTGCCTCTGCAAGCACTAACATTGAGTGACACATTAAGTTAAAAAAATAATGTGTTTTTTTCCCCAGTCATGACCTGTTGTGGAACCCTTAGCCACAAATCTGAAAACCCTAAGATTCCATGGAACCCCTGCTGAGAAACACTATTTTACAATTAAATAGTCCAATGTCTCCTTCCCTCCCTACCTTAAAACACAGTTATCAAGTGAGATTCTCTCAGCTAAAAACTTCAAGATATTTTGTACATCTACTGAAAACACAGTACAGCAATTATCTTGTGATTTAGAGCTTGGCCTATTCACCCCCTCTAAGCATTTGCATGTGAGAACCTAGGTGTGGCAGATGTAGAGATGTGCTGCTCAGTTCCTCCTTCAAGGAAGGACTCCCTACCCAGCTGCAAAGGGTGTGGTTGGCTGACAGTCTCCAGATATTTTTCCTCATGATCTACCTCAACCTTTGAGCCAAGGTCTTGCTATTTTCAGGGAAGTCCCTGGCCAGTGACTAAGAAAGGTGGTGGTATGAGGGCCTGACCATTTCCACCCAATGCATGGC
Organism: Tapirus indicus; assembly: GCA_031878705.1. Lineage (NCBI taxonomy): Eukaryota > Metazoa > Chordata > Mammalia > Perissodactyla > Tapiridae > Tapirus > Tapirus indicus. The sequence goes on from CM062935.1 coordinate 22,966,831, forward strand.
TCCTCCAATGAGCACTCTTTGCTCTAGAGCTCTCCTTTGGGCTGGAGGAGACTTGTGAGACCTGTATCACAGTCTAATGGCTCCCCCTGCCCAATCCCACTTCCATCCTTTTCCTTTTACAAATTACTCTCTAAGAAACTGTTTGTATTCCAAAGTCCATCTGAGACTTTCCCTCCTGGAGAATCCAAAATGGCACAATTGGTACCAGGGGTGGTCTGAAAAAGCAGGTGGTAAGATGGGATTCTGAAAATGGACCACTCACTGGCTGGCTGTTGATGAGGATCCTATCCTTCAGAGAGAGGTCCTAGTACAAGGTGGTGGTCCAATTCTTAAAATGTTCACTCATGGTGAGCTGGGATGTTGAGCTGGAATGGTGTCTTGTAGAGGGGCATGTACTAGTCAGTGCAAATAGGTCAGGGTTTAAAATATACTGAGAGATAATAAAGGTCAAGATAATAGTATTAGATGGTTATTACTAAGTTGAATTGAATCTCTTTGCTAACTTATTAAGAAGCCCTATCTCATGCAGCAGAGAAGCAGAAAAAGCTGAAGATCAAGCACAAGATTTGGTAGTCAGAGTGGCTGACCTCTAAAGATGATTGAATGTTCAAATGAGGCAGCTCTGTTATGTCAAAGTCAAGACTCTAGCTGGGAAAACCTAGGACCCTGATACGTGGAATGGGGACATTTGGTCCAAAGATTTGATTTCCTAGACTTATCTGTTCTTCTGAACCTGCAGACGTCACCCACTCCTCCTCTTAAGAGCTAGCACCTGCCTCCTCCCCACCCTCTCCACCAAGCCAGAAGACAAGATAACAGGTGTCCTACCCCAGAAGCTGCCCCCACTGCTTTCCTGCCTCTGGGCCTATAACCAGGGTTAAGTAGCAGCATAGCCCAGCCAGGGATGAACTGAGTCTGATAAGTGAGGACAGGGACTCCACTACAGAGGAGCTGCAAAACCTAGCCAGCATGGACCAGCAGGGGCTGGGGTGGACCTAGGTGTTGGAGGCTGAGGTTTCCTGATCAAAGGGGGCCAAACATAAGATTGGTTATTAGAGAGTTTATTGAGTTGGGGAATAAGATTTAACACCCTGGCAAGGGCCCCAGGGGATGGTGCAAACTTGTGGCTAGGATGGCTCCTAGAGCCCAGATAAGGCAATGGCCTACACTGAGTGAGGTTGAAATACTTTACATTGCCTAGCAAAATACACTAGAGAAAGAAATTAAACAGCCAAGTGAAGTGGACATGCTGGAATGGTTATATTACCTAAGGCCAGAAGAATCACCAAAGGATTGTGTTCCATAGGAGAGTCCCCAATCAAACTTTCACCTAGGCCATCAGGAATTCACTGGTGAGAGGGACATCAGCATCACTATGGAGTTCAGCGTTGGCTATCTTTTGTGGATCAGAGCTGAAGGTAGAAGAGACTGTCATAGAAATTGGCTCACTAATAGCAATGGTGGATAATAGTGTTCCAAAGCAATAGAGGCCAGGAAATAGCTCTTAATGCCAGAAGCCAGGAGATCATTATTTTTACTGAGCATAGACAAGATCAGAGTGGCGGCCAAGGAAGGCTAACCCACAGAGAACTGTGAAGATGGTTAATAGAACATTATTATATTTTGCCATGGGAAAATAGATGGATTGCCAAAACAATCAAAGGAAAAGAAGAATTGATGAACAGAAGTCTGAGGTCTGTTGCCCAAATAAAGCCACATTCATTTGCCTAGTTTCTGGACTTGAGCCAGTGTGCAGACTAGGATCCACTGACTCAAGAAGTATGGGGTCCTCAGGGGACACTGTAATGGTTCCCCCAGTCCTTCTCCAAAAGAACCTACAGCCTAGTCAAGTGACTATATACTGGGTAGGCGTAATGTCCAAAACATGCAGATGGTAGTTGGACACAGGTTCTGTGTTGACACTGATGTCTAGTGACCTGAAGCATCATCATTCTTCCTCTGAGAAGCAGATGAGGGGCATATCAGAGGCAGGCAATAAAAAGAGTCCTGGCCAAATTCCAGCTATGATGGGTCTACTGGGTCTGCAGACACATCCAGTGTCATATCCCCGTTCCTTGAATGTATATTTGGGATCGACACACTTGCTTTGGAGTAACTCCCACATTGCATCCTGGGCCCATGGGATAAGAGCTATCAAAGTGAGGAAAGTCAAGTTGAAGCTTCTGAAACTGCCCCTATATGCCTTGGCCAGGATGATCATTCAAAAACAATGTCACATCCTGTGACAGATGTTAGGAATTAATGCTACTCTTAAAGATCTAAAGGATTCAATGGTGGTGGTCTCTATCATATCTCAATTTAATTCCATTTTCCACTACAAAAACCAAATGGATCCTAGAGAATTACTGCATACATCCATAAAACCAACCAGGTTGTAGCTCTGATCATAGCTGCTGTGCATGATGTGGTTTTATTGCAACAGCAGATTAATAAGATCTCAGGTACATAATATAGAGCCTTTGACTTGGCAAATGTATTTTCTATTTAAATCAGGAAAGAGGATCAGAAACAGCTCCCCTTCACATGGAACAAAAAACACTATTTCATTTACTGTTTTTCCCTAAGACAAAATTCCCTTACTCTCTGTCATATTATAGTCAGAAGAGCTCTGGGCCATATGGACGTCCTGCAGAACATCACATTGATCTATCACATGGATGGCATCATGTTGATCAGACAGAACAGGCAAGGGGGGGGGGTGGCAGCATACTGGAGACCTTGGAAGGACACTTGCTCTCCAGAGGGTGGGAGACAAATACTTTGAACACTGAGGGACCTTCTATTCACTCAAGATTTTAGGGGTCCAGAGGCGAAGAGTGTGTTGGGTCATCTCCTTCCAAGTAAATTGCTGCAACTTGTGTCCATCCTCTACCACAAAGGAAGTACAATGCCTAGTCAGCCACTTTAGGGTCTGGAGGCAACATATTCTGCACCGAGGAATACTGCTCTGACACTTACAGTGAGTGACAAGAAAGGCTGCCCACTTTGAATGAGGCCTAGAGTAGGAAAGGACTCTGTAGCAGGTCCAGGTTACAGTCACTTGGGCAGCAGACCCTTTGGTTGGGGCAGAGAGCACATGGGGTAAAGAAGGGAAATAAGTTAGGAGAGGCAGGTGAATGGGCCAAAGTCAGGAGTTGAGGGACTTCAGTGCTCTTCTGAAGAATATATTCATTCTCTTGTAGGCAATCGGGAGCCATTAGTTTTTTGTTTTGTTTTGTAAAACAATAGCTTAGCAATAGAAGTTCTTATGGAAACTTTGATGAGGTCCCATGTACAGAATGAACTAAAGGATGCTGGGTGCTGTCAAGAAGGTAGTTTAGCCTTTCACATTTTCTTGTACCTCCCCCATCTCACCTCAAATGTGCTCATCGAAAATATTCATCTAGACTAGGGCTTGGGAGAAGAGGAACGGGGATGAGATTGTGTGCACGACGCATTCCATTTTGTCCCTGCTTGATTCAGAGCTAATTTTTTCTCACTTGTTAGTTAGCTACAGAGTACCTGTTTCATTCCCTGCTCCAGAAGACTGGGGAAGTCATTTCTATCCATGCCTTCATTACTACACAGATCCACCACAACCAAATTGCATGTCTTGGGAATTCATTACAATGAGATTTTACCCGTATGTTGTAAGTGCCACGTTGCCTGTAAAGAACTCTTGAGTTCCTTAGAGAACAATGTTATTTGTTTTTTGCAGCTCTTTTAGAACCTCTAAAAATGTTTGACTTCCAACAGACTGAAAACATTTTCTAACAGGAAAAGCAGTGAAACTGTTTCTAGACATAAAACAATGAAACGCTTATAATAATTAAGATAATCAAAGCAAATGAGGTCTTTTAATATAAAATTTTGCTTCTATGATCAGGATAATTGAGTTACTTCTTTAGGTCACTTGCAATAACAAATATTTGTGGAATTAATATATTAGTCATATAATTCATGTTAGAAAACAGTAACACAGTTTGCCAAATATGCCTAATTGAGACCAAAAAAAAAGAGAAAAATTACACTTTGCTCTCCAAACTCTCCCTTTTTCATTTAGTGAAATCTTCTATTGTATTGAACAATGTATAAACATAGCCCAGAGGTGAGCTTATAGGTTGGTGCTTCTTGCATTTTTCTGAAGTTTTGGTAATTAGAGTCAAGAATTTCCTTACGGGTTTCAATGTGTTTCTCCTCAGAGTAAGGCCAGGTTAGCACTTGAGTAAGAGCTCCCTCCACTGGAAGCTGAGCTTTAAAACACTTTTTGCCTCCTATCTACCTTCCTTCAAGAAGCTCCCCTTCCTGCACCCCACCTAGTGCTGGCAAATTAAACCAACACAACATTGAATAATGTCATCCAGGAAAGCTGCAAGTAAGCCCATTTGTCAATCCAAGGAGGCTGAACTGGAGAGAGAAAGAAAAACTAATACAGCTCCTCCTGTCATTCTTGAATCAAGTCAACTGTACCGAATATGTTCTTGGAAGCTTAGAGCATAAACTGACTGTAATCACATGCCTTCAAGGTCTCAGTCCAATTTTTCATCAAATGCACCTTTTCATGAATTATTGCTTTCAAGGAAAGGTTGGAGATTTACATCCCCAAAGATCTACCCCAGGCTCACTCTGTTTTCTTTAGGAGAGTTTACAAATTTGGGCTGTATTTCTAAAAAGTGTAAACTTAGGATGTTTAATATTGTTTTAGGGCATTTGGGCTCATCAAATATTCTAATTAATCTTGAGTGACCCCCTTTGTCATATTTAGATTGCATATTTTCAACAAATTGGAATAAAATAAGACCAGATAATTAACAGAAACTATATGGGTCATGTTACCCATTCTTGTGAGGTCGTGGTTCACCATTATGAATATTCATTATTAGATGTGTAACCTTTATTAAGCTACATAAGCATTTTGAAAATGTTTCTTCATATAAAAGTGGGGCTAGTAACACTTTACCTACCTCAAAGGTTTGTTCCAAACATAAATGAAATAATGAATGTGAAAGTGCTTTGCAAACCATGAAACCTACTATGGGAGATATGGCTATGAAGCAGGTGAGATAGATGTTTTCAGAGTGACTGGCTGAGCTTTAGAATAAAATCTGCGAATGAGTATCATATGTAGAATTAATGTCATTGTAATAGAGACACACTACCTGCCATAAAATGTATAAGTACTGGTTAATAGATAAAACAGGCTAACCAAATAAATTTGACCTAATAGACAGCATTATGTTTTCACACAATAGAAACACACTAATGATTTCTTTTTCTGATGTTATTTTCCTAAACCCAGTTCTTTCTCATTTGAAAAGAAAGAGAAAAAGTGAAATTTCATCTTGGAGGATTATTGTGGATTTCTTTTTCGAGTGAGCAAATATTTCTAACATCATAGTTTGATAGGATCAGTGAAATTTGAGTATTTTTTGCATAAACTGTACTGTCAAAGTCAACATAAACCAATTGACACATACAGTCCTCCAAAAACAAATTAGATTGTGTGATCACAATACTGCATGAATGTGTGTACATACTTACTATGTTCAGTTTCACCAGTGTCTACTCCTGACCACATTTCTCCTTTCCCCATGTCACAAATCCAATCACATCAGTAGGAGCTTAAATTAATCTTGGTTGGAGGTAGTCATTTAACCTACATATGGTAGAAATATCAAGCTCCCTGGAAGAATGAAATTAAATATTATAATTTTTCAAACATTGAAAAAAATCAGAGGCACCTTGCATGTGGGTTTCCAAATTATCCTTCAGATATTTTTCCATGGAGTGAGTACTCTTTATCAACTGGAAATCATTATATAATTGGCTCAGTAAATGTTAGCTGATGATTCTGATATTGAATTATTTCAGAATTTATTTTGTTTCCTATGACCAAAGAAGATGAGAAACAATCTGTCCTCAGAGTTTCAAATTTTATTATATGTATGTACTTATGACAGCTGCATCTCTTTACACCCATCTTTTCCTTATTACTTTGTCTTTCCTAGTAGAGTTGTATGCTTCCTTCACAGTGTTCAAATAATTCTTTGTATATTCCACAACACATTACATATTTTTTATTATTATTATTTCTTTCAAGGACTTCAAGGACTTTGAACTCCTTGAAGGTGTTTTTTATATCTTGAGTAGCTAGCACAGTGCCCGTTGTCACCACCATAAAGAATCTCAATATACCGTTGTTGTATAATGAAAGAGCAACAAAAGAAAATACTTGCATTCTCTCTCAGCCTTGTTAAGGTCCTTGAGATCTGACAAGGTGATATCCTCAGGAAAATATTCTTAAGCACAGGAGCAGCTGCTTTCTGATTTAACAATTGCCTATAAAGTCTACCAAAAAAATTTGAACTTCCCAGGGGATAAAAGTAAATGATAATTTTTTGTTGTTGTTGTTTAGGGCTGGAACATTTGAAGTGAGCAGCTGGGACTATACCGTCCTTGCACTTTGTTCATACATAAGGAGAAATGAAAATTCTGAAAAGACATCTGTATTGTAAATCAAAATACATTGCTGAAATCAATGTTGAATTGACATTCTGCTTGCAAATATTCTTTTGAGATTGGTTCTTGTAAATCTCTTTCCCATCTGGTTTTTATGTCTGCTCTGGGACTTGTATGCACATAGTTGTCTAGGATCTGTTCAGAATGTTGAAATAAAGTGTGTGGTTTTTAATAAAAGGTTAGCCAGGAGGGGAAGATACTGTCTTGGTCATATCTGAACTGCTTATATATCTTGTAGCTTGGCTTAAGTTTTGGAAACTTTGGAAAGTGTTTTTTGGCATAAGAAAATTATTTGAAGTCATGAAATAATCCTACCTTGTAACTTATATCTTTGTAAAGAACATTTGCTGGAAGGATAATTTTTAGTTTTAAACACAGGAAGAGTGAGCAGCAGAGAAGAGTTGGTGATTGCATTTTCCTCTCTTACCATAACTGCACTATTTCCATTAAATTAATGATGGAGAGGAACAATTGTTTATATAAGAGTTTGTTTCCTTATTAAGAGTTAGGTAATTTGGGAATGTTTACTTCTTAAAAGACTAATTCAATGATGACAAAGGGAAAAAAACCAATCTGAGATATGTTGTGATAAAAAAGCCCATGATTATAACTTGACATATGGAATTGATATTCCTCCTTGAGTTTTACGAGGGAATGGTGTTCTGAATGGACTCTTCCAAGTGCCCCTCATCATCACCTAACATTTCCTCAACTCTAGTCTCCATTTGCAGGTTGGTGGTTAATCTTTATGCAGCAACTAATCTTGGATTCATACAAGCAAAAAAACCCCATCATCTTACCACTTAGAAACATGAGGTTGGCCCTTGCTCTCCCATCTTCTATGGTGTGTGTGTGTCTATCTGCACTTGTACTTGTGTGTGTGTGTCGGGGCGTCCCAGAGACAGATGGGAAGAAGAGAAAGCACTGAAGAAGCTCTATGTGACCCTGAATATCTTCCCAACCAAAGAGACAGCTAAATAGAGCTACTGGAGCCAGGAGCTTTCTCTCTGAGGATAAGGATAAGGCTACTGACTTCAATTTTGGCATTTTGGGGTGTTCTTTTTGACTCAAGCAATACAGAGTAAGAAATCACGGAAGGAATAAAGGGAATTGAAACTTTCCCCATTATAGACCTTTGGGTACCATTATTATATCCATTGGAGATGTAAGGGAAGGACATTAAGTGAACCTCAGCATTTTCCTCCTTCCGTTGGAGTCCCGTCATACTTGCATTTAATGTCCACTCTCCACCCCTTACTGCTATAAGAGTAGTTGCTATAACTGTCCTTATAGCAACAATAAATCCACAGGTTTATTGTCGTATATTAATATTTTAGACAATTTTAAAACACAATGAGACAAACCATTTAGCAAAGTGGAATACTTAAAAATTCTCTACTGATTCCTCATTTACCGCTAGGGATTTCACAATTATCTTGAAAACAGAATGGCTTTCATGTCTTGACATCTGAATTTAGAGTTCTCTTTTCTTTCTTTTTCCAGTGTAGATCAGTCATTTTCAAACTTTGATATCTGTAAGACAGAGATTTTCAATGGTAATTTTGTCTATAAATGCTTTTTACTTTACTTGTTGGCTTAAGACTCTCACCTCTGCTTAACTCCCTTTATTTCACTCCCCTAGGCCTCTATATTCTGGAGGCAGTTTAACAGGATACCAGCTCTGTGTTGGCATTCAGGAGGAATTTTATGACTGATATCCCATGTAATTCCATGTCCCTGTGTAACCTTACAGTACACTCTCATTTACTTAATACATGTGCATGACCAACATTAGTGTCTCCCAAGCTCGGGAATAAGCCCAGAGTGCAGTGGGCACTCCCTTCCTAAGCCTAAGGTCAACAATATCACCATGCACATCATATTCCTTACAATTAGGTTACAAAAATGTCAATTATGCTTAGACTCTACAAAACATACCTGTTAGATTACAAATGCTTACAGTTAGGACTCCCCAACATCACATAATAGCAAACTGAAGGGACAACCTGGGGCTTTGCTTCTTAATTTTTAATCATTTCATCCAGATATCTTGTGAAGTAAATATGTTTCATGGTGGTTACTGCTGCATTCTAATTCCCCCTTATTCATTTGTCAGTCTGCCTTTAACTTTGGAGTTCATTCACTCTGCCCTTCTCCTACACTTCCATCTACCATTTCACATGGAGCTTTCTTTAACTTTCTCTTGTCCATCATTAGAGGGTCATCTGCCCATTGCCCAATAATCTGTAACTAAATATGGTGACACCTCCTATGAAATAAAACAATTTCTTATTCGTCACATCACCATTATCTGATATAGTGCGAGTGCTCATGAGTTTGTGCTATGATGGGTGAATGTTTGAATGTTTGTGAGTATGTGTGTATGTGTGGTATATGTGCACGGTATGCAGTAGCGTGCCTCTGTTGATTTAATTAATGATGTTCTAGAAGAGGTTCTGTACCTGTTGGCCTCAGGAGTTGTTTGGGATGGAGTTTACACAAACAAGTCATTTTAATGCCAACCACTTTCTCTTTCTATTATACCATGATGGCTATTCTATTTGTATTACATTACATGGCTATAAAGACAGTAAAGGCTAACAATATAGATCATGTCACTTCTAAAGTGGTCCCTATCCAAGATAATTGAACCTCTCTGGCCCATTGGGAAGAACTGCCATGTGGTATAAATGGTGTCATGGTTTACCACTCTTCAGGAACTGATTTATTTAAATATATCCTCAAGTAAGGTGATGTAAAGACTTGTTTATAAACTGGATCCATTTTTTTCCCTAAACACCCAAGTAAATAGATAAATATTCTGCCCAGCTGAACCTTAAACATCTGGGCAAATGTGCAGATTGGTGAGAGGCATGAAAAGGTAAGTAATAGGTGGTTGTTTTGTCCAAGAGTCAGCTTCAAAAGACAGAGACTGGCATCCAGTGAATGACCCATCTATCGCAATATTTATTTTGAGACAAACAGAACAATGGTGTGGAAAGGGGCAAAAGGGAAAATTTATGGGTGTCTCATCAGACACACAGACAAACACCAAAAAAAAAAAAAAAAAAACCAACCTAAATGCAGGGCAACTTCTTTCACATGCTTGTTTTAGCAGGTGTGGCTGCCTCTATCAAGATTCTATTGGTGAAGACGCAAGTGACATTTTCCCCTCTAGATTGATCTGTATATCAAGGAAAAGTGGAGCCCAGACAATCTCTGTAATAACTTCTGGAGAGGCTCATTTGTCTCATGTCACAGAGCATGGTTTCTATGAGAGAAATAGAGGTGGGGAAAGGAGAGGAGAGGAGAAGGAATCCCTTGATATTCTCCAGCATCGTGGCCTATTGAGGTGCTTAGGCCTTTCTTTTTGTGTGACAGTTTTTAAGCCCTTACTCAAATACATGATAAAAGTTAAAGATAGAGACTCAATATATAAAAAATATGAATTCTAAGAAGATTTGGATTCAAGCTGTGATGTGTGTACATGTGTGCATATGAATGATAGTATGTGTGCTTATAGTTACTGCCCCATGGATTTTAAAGTTCTTAAGATTAAAAGGAAATAATTTTTTATCTACCTGTTCTATATAAAAAAACAAATATACTTTAGTAAATATAGGTTTAGTAAATTTAATAAGTTAGATTGTTTGAGAACCATATTAAGAATTATGGTCTTCAAAGAGGCATATAGTATCTTCAAAGTGTTAAATAGGAGTGTGAAATAATCAGATATTGATTTTAATACTATACTCTGGCTGCTGAGTAGAAAATAGATTGGAAAAGGATAAAAGTAAATGAGGTAAAACTGTTAGGAAGTTCTTTGGAGATGGTGGTGGCTTGATCGTGGGTGATGGGAGTGGAGATTTGGAGAAGTGAACAATTGTCAGATGTAGTTAAGTGGTAGAATGAACAGGACCCAGTGATGGGTTGGCTATGGGGCTAAGGGACAAGAAAGTGCCAAGCATGGTTGCCACATTTCTGGCATGAGCAACTGGATGAATGGTGTTGAATAATGGAGAAGGAGTATATTTGAAATGGGGGTGGGTGTTTAGGAAGAAAATGAGTTCAAGTGGGGCACGTTCAATGTGAGATACTGGTGAGACTGTCAAGTGGAGATCAAGAATACGAAGTTGTTTGTATGTGTCTGGAGCCCAGAAGAAGGTCTGGAGGGAAACACAAAGTAAATTAAATGGTATTTGAAGTCATTAGAGTGGGTGAAATGGTAAATGAGAGTGAAGTAAGACACAAGTAAGAAGTGATGATGAGCGAGAGTGAAGATACAAAGAGGGCCAAGACCTAGCCTTACAGAATTTCAACACTTAAAAGGTAGATTGAATGTGAGAAATTTCCAAAGGAGACTGAACTGGAGAGGTTGGAAAGGTAGGAGGAAAATCAAGAGAGCATGTATTTGTGGAATTGAAGGGAAGAGAATATTTCTAGCAGGAAGAAGCTGATGAGAAATCACCTAAGATGAGGACTGGAAAATGTACGTTGGGTTAAGGAATGTGGAGGGAGGTCATTTGTGACCTAAGCAAGAGCAGGTTTAGTTGAGTGGCGGGAACAGATGCCAGAATGGAAACATGTGAAGATGAATACGACATGCAGAGGGGAAGGCTGTTTGCAAAGACACTCTGCATAAAAGTTGCTGTTAGATAGAAAGATAGAGGGGTCAGTAGCTTGAGAGACATGTATGATTCAAGGAGGTTTTTACTGTTATTATGCTCTTGGTGGTGGTTTTTTTTTTTTTTTTTTAATGGGCGAGACTGTAACACATCTGAATGATTGTGGCAAGTGTCCAGGAGGTAGCAAGAATTTGAGGATATTACCACAGTGTGGAGCAAGCACAGAGGCAGGGACATAGATGCCAGAGGCAGAACAAAAAGCTCAAAGGCAAACTGCACACACACGCATATACATACTCACATGCATGCACATGCACACACATGCGCACGTGCATGACTCCTAAAAAATAAGTGGGTGGTGAGAGGTATTCTGCAGGATGCATTGTTTATCATAATGAATACCTAATGTGCCAGGGCAGTGCTAATTTCTTTGTTGCCACCAGCTCAATCTCCACAGCACACTAGAATGGAAGCTCCATGAGGGCTGGGATTTTTGTACATTTTGCTCTTTGTTGTGTTTTCCAGTGCCTAGAACTGTGCTTAGCACATAGTAGACCCTCAATAAATATTAGTGAAATAACTGAATGAGTTAGACAGGTTTGGTTGTTCCAATTTTGTAGATGAGGGAACTGAGAATCAGAGAGGTTAACTAACTTACCCAATTAAAAAGGCAACATCTGGATTTGTACCCAATCGAGGTCTTGATTAACATGCTAAGTTGCCTCCCATTTTGAAGCAAACATTTTTTTAGAATTCTTCCTTTTCCTATCTCAGTCCAGGCCTTCAAGATATCTTTGCCTGCCTCTCTTGTGCCTGTAATAATCATTGTCCTTCTTTTCTCTCTTTCTACCTACCCCAGCAACTAAATTCCAGCTTTTCAGGGAGGCTAATGTCTCATGAAATGGTGAGGGCCTGGGAGCTCCAGAGAACTAGAGATTCTGCCACATCAAACAACAGACAATGAGCATTCTACACTTAAAATAGGAACTTTGAGAGGCAGAATTGAGGCAGTTCTTGATAAATGCAAATGGCCATTTCAGCCAAGGACAAAATGAGAGGAAAATAGTCCCAAATACAAAGAAGAAGGTCAATGAAAGGTGAGAAATCCTGACAAAACAAGAAGAAAAATATTTCCTTTGGACATGCTGGGCTTATTTCTAGTGAGGAAGACTTGGAATTCTGAATATTATTTATAGCATATATAATTATGTTTAAGTTAATTCTACAGTAAATTATATTCTCATTCTCAAATGTGAGTCCAATTCTCAAACAATCCTTTTTTGTATTGATAACAGTGCATTAGAGAACAGAAATCTTTAACAGGCTTGACTCCAAATGACTCCTGAAGTCAGAACACTTATGATTTGTCCAGTAGACCATGTAAATAGTACTCATACAAAATTCTGCATGAAAAAGTCTTACTTCTATCTGGATGTACTGTGGGCTACTGTGGACTTTCATAATACTCTGCCTCTGAGACAGTGAAAATGATCTCATATTTATTTCTCCCTGTTGGTTTAACTCTGTGTTCCTAGAAACTTTTATTATAGTGGCCCTGCCTCTAGCTCCTAGGTATTACTATTGTGATGCTCATCTAATAAAGTTTTACAATGAAAGGTCTTGAATCTTCTGGAAGGAAGAAAAACTGCTTATTTTCCCCCCAGCTTTATTAAAATATAATTGATAAATTAAAATTGTATATATTTAAGGTGTACAATGTGATGATTTGATGTACATATACATTGTGAAATGATTACCACAATCAGTTAATTAACATATCCATCACCTCACAGAGTTACTTTTTTTTTGGTGGTGATGGTGAGAACACTTACGATTGACTCTTTTAGCAAATTTCAAGTATACAACACAGTATTATTAACTGTAGTCACCATGATGAACATTAGGTCCCTAGACTTATTCACCTTGTAACTGAAAGATTGTACCTTTTGACCAAAACACTGCTTCCTTTTAAGACGTGTATTAATTCTTCATAGTTGCCAGACTAGAATTTACAAATTTTACAGTTTGTGTGCTCCTGTGCTCCAATCCTCAATTACCAAATTATCTCAGAGAAGATTAAATTGCATTCTTAATGCAGAGATTTCAGGCTGGTTAAATGGCTTGAGCTATATTGAATGCTATTATATGGCATTCTCACTCACCTCTGATGTGATCCAATGGCAATTCTTGCCTGTTTGCAATAAAAGTAGTCATCAAGGAGACCTGGCAGAAGGGTGACAGCAGTTTAGAGTTCGATATTGGATCTACTATCTGTCTTTAAACAAGTGAATTAAACTCTCTAAGTCTATGCTTTCACATTTTAAAATGAATAGTTTAAGGCAAGTAACATTCATTTATTTCTTCAAATATTCATTATCTGTGTTCTAGATACTGTGCTTTTTGTTTGAAATAAAATATTGAACAAGATAGACAATGTTCCTGTGGTCATGGGACATACTGTATAGTAGAAGAGAAAGATAGATAACCAGGCAACTCTAAAACAGTGAAATAGATGACACCAGTGGAAGCACAAGTTCCAAGATCATGTGCTGTCAACTTTATTAATCTTTTAGGTAGATTTTTGATTATTTGCATTTCTTTGAATTTGCCACGCACTCTCCATTGTCTCCATGCCTTTGAACATTTTCTTTCTGCCCAGGATAGCATTTACCCTATTCTTCACCTAGCTAATGTCCACATAGTCTCCAAGGTCCAGATCAAGCATTACTATTCAGGGAAACCTTCTTTGAATCTCTGAGTCTGGTTTAGATGATCCTCCTTGAGTGTCCCTAGCCTTCATATGCATCCTTCAATCACAGTAGTTTGACTTTATTTACTTACTACTGTCCACTGTTAGGATTTGAATTCCTTTGGTGCAGGAATCTCATCTTTCTTCTCTTTATTCCCAGAACACAGTCTAATATTTGATATGCAGCAATTTTTCCATAAATATTTGCCGATCACACAAATAGCAAACATTTATTGAATACCTACTATGTACTAGGCACTGTAAAGGGATTTACTTCCATCACGTTATTTACTTTAACTTTCACAATAACCCTCTGCTATCGTGTTTTTACTATTATTCCCCTTTAGAGATGGAGAAACTGAGGCTCAGTAATTTGCTCAAGGTCACAAAGAAAGAGAACACTCAAATTTAAAGCTGGTTTTTCAGAAATTTCCTTCTTTTATTCTACCACTGAATGAGAATCATGGGTTTTATTGTGTTAACGTGTGTCTGTGTCTGTGCGTGTGTGTGTGTGTGTGTGTGTGTGGTGAATGTGAAGGAGATCCACTCCTTCTTCTTGAGGAAACTCGAGGCTAATGGTTTTTATGCCATATTTGCGTCAGCTGGTGTAAATCCACACGCGGATAATTTGGCTCAATACTGGGAGAAAAAACAACACAATTCTTCAAGTGAACAGATGTTGATGCATAGATATCTCTGTTAGGCAAGGTCATGGTAGGGCCTAATATGCATACCTCTGTAGGAGATTTTGTATATATATATTTTTTCTTAATTCAGAGATTTCAGGCTGAAATCTCCTAATATAATATTAGGAGATTATATATATATGATCAGGAAACCTTTGTTTATAAAATCCCCTAGGACATAGGACACTAAGGAGAAACAGAGAAGGGGACTAGGAGATCTGATGTCCAGGGCCTTGGGGATATTAGGGTTACAATTTTAAAATAGAGAGGGATTATATAGTTTTCAGGTAAAGGTTTGTAATGATGACAGACCCAAATATGAAATTTGAGAGATGGGCAATACTGACTCCTATGAGATGTGTAGAGGTGACTGGAGAATGTTTTCTGCCAACCAGAGAAGAATTATATCTTCATTTAAAGCCAAAAAATTCTGCATTCCCACCTGACTAGACTTTAGAGAAGTCAGTTCAAATACTGAAACAACACGTATTTTCCTTGCTTTCAAATTTTCCCAATGTAATCGAGTAGCCAGACAAAATCTTAATTTTTTTTTAGCCAGAGACAGTGGCATAAAATAGAGATATAGGTGTTTCTGCTATAATGCCAATGTTTGCACCATTGAAAAACCTTACCTTGTGCAAAATTGAACACTAAAAATAAGAGGGCCCATGGGGAAAATAAAATGAGAGGAGACCACTCAAAACTCTGGAATTTGGAGAGCAGAGCACTAAAAAAACAAGACAATTACTATCAAAAAATATATATATACTGGCATCATTAATCTGCTAACAGCATTTGCACCTGGCTTCAAAGTAAGTTGGTTGTTAGCAGCCTGAAGTCCCAGAGCTTCTCCTTGTTCCTTGGAGATGTAGGTTTTTCAATATGAACAATTTTTATCAAAACTACAAATTTGATTTAATGTGTAGCCTTTTTTATTAATCCGTTGTTTTAATACAGGGATTAAAGTCTTTGCAGCTTCTTAATCTGTGCTGGCAGCTTCACCAGCGAGCTTAACACAGTTGCACATGTAGGGATATTCTTGAAGCACTAAAGAAAAGTGCTTTTGTAAATTTTTAAGCTTTTTTCTAAAGATGTTCATATATGCTTTTTCTTTACTTGTGGCAAAGCTTTCTCTGAGCAACTTTAAAACATTAAGCTACTGGGAAACAATATATAAGAACCAACATTACTTCTGAGTTATAAGAACATCTTTTCCTATTCACTAGTCATATATGGGGTCATTTACATAAAAGAATTGGCTGTTTTGCAACAGATTCTCCTAATTCACGTGATGTGTAAGGTTCCAACATCATGTAATGAATGCTAGATTTGTCTATATGACACTTTCTCATTGACTATTATCAGAACCTTTTTCATCTTGATCCACACCAGTTTTACAATAATCATACGGTGAACATGATTTTGCTTGTAGACTAGCAGAGTAGAGTGCGTGATGGAAATGGGCTTTGAGGGAGGGCAAGGTGATATCTTGGGAAAGAAAAAAAAAAAAAACTCACCTCTATAAGCCTAATGAGTGGTTTTAACTATGCTGGTAGGTTTGTTTTACATCAGATGATAATTGACCTCAATATTTCTTCTCCAGTTAGATGTTCCTTCCTTTCCTTTCTCTCTTTCTTTCTTAGCTTTCTCTCCTTCATTTCTTCACTAATATTTTCTTTCATCTGTCTGCCTTTTTCTCCCTTTGTTCACCACACATCAAACATCTACCATGTACCAGGAATGCTGCTAGACCGTGGAGATGATATGGTGAACAAACACAGAGTTCAGAGTTTTGTGGGGAGATAGGCATTAAACATATACTCACACAAATAAATGTCAACTAACAGGTGATAAGTATTACCAAGAAGAGGAACCCTAAAAGCATATCAGAGGAGGACTGCACCTTAGTCAGATATGTCACCTAGGCTTCCCTGAGAAAATGAACTCAGAAAAATGAGTGGGATCAACTAGGTGAAGATCAGAGAGAAGAGCATCCCCAACAGAGGGAATTGCTTGCACAATGACCTTGCAGCCCTAATGATGAAAGTGCTTATGAGGGCCTGAAGGAGAACTTGTGTGGTTGGATGGCAGAGAGGTAGGAGGGGATTTGGGGTGCAGCCAGATCATGCAGGGCCTGGCTGGGCTGTGTCAGCATAAAGATTCTCATCTTTAACCCCAGAGAAACAGGAATCACTGAAATATTTTAAACCAGGAGAAGTATGATATGATCAGATGCACATTTGAAAATATGTCTCTGATTACAGTATAAGATCAATACACAATTTTTGTGCTTGTTGCAATTTTGCATCTTCAAAACATCCCTGTAAGGAAAGAACAACCCTGAAATCTGCATTCTTAATTCATTTTGCAGATAGAGACTGAGGCACAAAGGAGGAATCATCCTTTGCTTAATGAGGCCTGTTTTGTTCTGCACATTTCTTCCAAGGGATATCAGCATCACATGGGGTGACATCATAGCTGTCAAACAAGGCATATAAGTATAATCATTTGACGTTGCTTTGAACAGAGGTCCCCGAGTCCCTGAATTTTCTTACTCTCAATGCAGAAAACTTCTCCTCCCACCTGAGCTCTCATTTATAAGCTCCTTCTGTTTTAATTTTATTGGAGGTGTTTGCAGGCTTTTCTGCCACACTAAATACACACGTCTTTAGGGATTGATCACCAAAAAAGAGAAGTTTGAAAAGATCACTAGAATTAACAAAAGAATAAAAGAAAAAGAAGTTGGAGTTTTAGCAGTAAGCTATCTACCTGAGGCCACATTGCCTCATTCCCTTGGCAACCATGCTTGCTATTAACAGTTTTCATAAATAATTCCAACCTCCCATTTACACTCTCCATAATCCCTCTTAGGTAGGCAACAACACAGTGTGCTTCTTTATGGAGGGATTTCTGGTTAGGCAAGTCACACTCCTGCCCTTCACCTTCACACAAACCATTGTCATAGTATTAAGAGCTCCAGCAGTGTGCTAGGTGTTGTGTAGAATCTAAAGGAAACACTAGATACTTCCTGGTAAATTTTACATCCAATTTGCCACCTAAGCCTCTGCTCTGAACCTCTTTTAATGTCACGCTTTTCTCTCTGAGAAAGCAGGGTTACTCTGAGAGGGCACCATCTTAACAACAAATGGTTTCTATCCAAATAATGATAACAGTCCTGCTTGACAAGTTCTGGCTGCCAGCAATACTGCTTGAGGTGAAATTATGAGAGGTGGATCCTGGGCCAGAAAAGCAAGAAATTGAAGGAGAGGGCACCAGCTGTAAATTTTTCACTTGTCTAATGGACTATATTTTTAGGGTCAAGAAGTGGAGTAGCTGGTGGGGAGGAATTGCATTATCACAAAAGTGTTTGAAGCAAGAATTCTCCCTAGTCTTTTGTCATGATCAAAACTTCAAAACTCTCAGGTGATAAATGGGCATCATGTAAACTTATCTAGAGCCCAATCACTTTGAATCTGAAGTGTGATCACAGATAGTCTGAAGATATAAAAAAAAAAAACAACCCACAATTTATCAGGTCAGGGGCAAGGTAGTTCTGTACTACACAGAAACACATCAATCTCCTGACATTGAAATATTCACTAAGCAACAAGTAATGAACTCACCTGGGTAGAGAATGAGCAGGTTTGGGAACATTTTGCAATTTTGAAGTTATTTCTCCTCTGCCAGGACACCCAATGACTTGGAAATAGACACAGAGACAGAAAGAAGAAAGACAGAAGAGGAAAAGGAATTGAATGAAGAGAAAATAGGAGGAGAAAGTCCAAAAGAATGAGAAACAATCAGAGAGAGAGGAAACATATCAGAGGGATGCTTCTTAAAGCAGCTAAGAATGTGATGGACTGAGACCATAGAAGACTCCAGAATAATTTTGATTAGGGACAGACCAAGAGTGTTTATTAGTCTGAATACGCTATTTGCATTTATGGTGTATTGTTTGTAATCTACTTCTAAATATGAACTATTTAATCCTTTCTAGAATGAGGTGCAGTAAAAAATTAAAAAGAGATCTAAAATGACATAATGTTAAACTATACCAAAAAACAGGGCAAGTAAAACATAAAAGACTCAAGAAATAAAGTGAAATGAGAAGAGGCATTTGGGTGAATTTCCTATAATGTGACTATATATTTAGCTTTGGATTCCCGTATTATCAGGCAAAGGGAGAAGTGATTTAGTATTGTTGGATTAAAATAGCAAGAGCAACAACAACAATAAAAATAAGCAGCCTAAAATTTTATCAGAACATTAATACTGTTTTCTGGTACTAAAAAATAATTGTTTATACACTAGATAAAATAAAGGGCAGTGTTCTCATTATGGTTTTCAAAAAAGAAAGAAGAATCTCGTAAAAGTATTTTATGTTTATACAGTGGTTTATAGTTTATCACATACTTTAAATATTTCAATTGATCTTCACAAACAACCCTATGACTTATATAAGGTACATACAATGATCATTTTACAGACAAAATTTAAAAGTTTATAAATAGAACAGTCTTGGTAAAATTGATCGACAATGTACTAAAACTCAGATGTTCTGACTTTTAATCCAATTCCATCTGCTTCTTTGAAAAAGCTTAAAGTAAACCATTAAATCAGTGATTCTGCTAGTTGGATTGCCTCAGAATTAACTGTGAAATTTTTGAAAAACAGGGCATGTTTGGACCCACCCTAAACCTCCTGATACAGATCGCTGCTATTGAGGCCCAGCATGTTCATTCATAGAAGGCTACAGAGATGATTTTCATGCATATCAAAGGTTGAGATCTTCTTGAATTAAATCTTAAATCAGTAAAGACCTTGTTCATGGAACTAATATTATCCTGATGAATTTTTAGTTGTGACTGGACTTAGTACAGATGTAGAATTTGAGGATCCAGTAGCAATGTCCCTGAATTTCTTTCTCCCAAGTGTCAGATGTCTCAAGGTGGCCTTTGGCAAAAACTGGAAGTAGGAGTCATTTTACAGCTGTATGCCTGAAATGCTTATATTTTAAATTGATTTATTAAAAATCAATGGAGTTGATTTTTAATCAACTTGGAGCTTGGAGTTCCCTCATTTGATGTGGCCAAGCAAGCTCCTACTGGATAATCCTTCTGCAGATAACCATAACCTCTGGATAAAATGCAAAAAAAACACAACTACCTGAAGGCCCTAAAGAATGAATGAATGCAGGCAGATTCTGAAGGGAAGTTGATGCTTGCAAGAAGGGATTAGCATGATGTGTTTTCCGTTTTAATGTGTTTTTTTTTTTTTTTTTTCATTTGGGCAGCCTGAGCTTGGTGGCTAAAACTCCAATATAAAATTTACAGTTTTCCTGTAATTTGAAGAACCAGAGGACAGAATTCAAGGCAATTATGACTGTTGGAAAGCAAGCCAGGAATCTCAAAAAGAGAAAGCTGGGGCAAGGAGGAGGGGCAGCTCAAATTCTCTATGTAAATTATTCCAAAGTCTCTGGCCACCCATGAACCATGTTTATGGGGGGTAGGGGGCAGAATGCAACCAGCCCAGCTAAGAATAAAAAGACTGAACTGAGATTTGAATTGCCACCCAAAGGCAGAGTTAGCAATTTGGGTCTAATCAAGTTAGTTGCCTGCTAAAATAAAAATATCAATAGTATTTAGAGGAAAATGATGGAATCCAGAGACTCCTCAACATAATATTCACAATGTCCAGGATACAACTAAACACTTTGTGGCATGAAATGAACCAGGAAAATGTGGTCTATTCTTAAGAGAAAGGGTAATCAATGGATGACCTAGATACTGGAATTAGCAGACATTATAACAGCAGCTATTATAACAATAGCTCTAAAGCAGCTATTATAACAATGTTCAATAAGGTAAAAGAATATATGCTCATAATGAATGGAAAGATTGAAAATCTCAAGAAAGAAATTAAAACTATAAAAACAAACCAAATTCAAATTCCTGAAATTAAAAATATAATTTCTCACATAAAAAGTTCACTGGATGGGCTTAACAACAGAATGAAGATGACAGAGGAAAGAGTCAGTAAACAAAGAGGTCTAGCTAAAAAGCCAATAGATATATTAAAATGGAATTCTAAAAAATATTCAAATTAGCCAGAATAGGCAGGTAAAGGAGAACAAAGAAAACAAGGGGACAAACAGAAAGCAAACAATAAAAAGGTGGACAAAAGTCCAACAGCATCAGTAATTACATTAAATATTAATAAACACCCCAATTAAGAAGGCAAAGATAATTAGAATAGATAAAAAAGACCCAATGATATACTTTTTTTCTTTTCTTTTTTTTTTGTGGGGAAGACCAGCCCTGAGCTAACATCTGTTGCCAATCCTCCCCTTTTTGCTGAGGAAGACTGGCCCTGGGCTAACATCCGTGCCCATCTTCCTCTACTTTATATGGGACGCCGTCACCGCATGGCTGACATGCAGTTCATCGGCGGGCGCCCGGGATCCGAACTCGCGAACCCCGGGCTGCCAAGCGCGGACTAAACCGCTGCGCCACCGGGCGGCCCCCTAATGATATACTTTTTAAAAGAGATACTTTAAATATAAAGACACAGATAATTTTAAGTAAAAGGAGATCAAAGTATTTACTAATATTAGATAAATTACATTTAAAGACCAATAATATTACCAGAGACAAAAGGGGAATTATCATAATTATAAAAGTGTCAATTCATTAGGAATACATAAAAATCACAAACAGAACTTCAAAATACCTAAAACAAAATTAACAGAATTAAAGGGAGAAGTAGACAATCCCACAAGTCAGACAGGAGATTTTACTACTCTTCTCCGAAAATTTATGGAAGAAGTAAACAACAAAGTAAAGACATAGATAACCTGAACAACACTATTACCCACTTTGACCTAATTGATATTTATAGAACACTACATCAAAACTGAAGAATGTACGTTCTTTTCAAGTGTACATGCTATGTTTAAAGAGATGTATTTGGGGCCATAAAATATATCTCAAAAATTTAAAAATGTTGAAATCGTATATAGTGTGCTCTCTGAACATAACGGAATTAAACTAGAAATCAGTACCAATAAGATTCTTAGGAAAACCACAGATATTTGGAAATTAGATAACATGCTCTTAAGTAATTCATAGGAAATATTCTGAACTCGTTGACAATGAAAATATCACATATTAAGATTTGTAGGATGTAGCTAAGTAGTGTTTAGAGTTGAATTTATAGCTTTTAATACTTATATCTAAAATTAAGGATCTAAATTTCCACCATAGGAGCTAGATAAAAAAAGAGCAAAGTTAACCAAAGTAAGGAACTAGGGGGCAGATTAACCCTAGGTACATGCATAAAGATCTACAAATAATCAGTAGAACAGAATAGAAGCTCAGGAATGGATCCCCACTTATACGGTTATATGATTTTTTTCCTTTGTGTGTTTTTTCCCCTTTATTGTGGTAATAACACTCAACATAAGATTAACCTCTTGATAACATTTTAAGGGCTCAAGACAGTATTGTTATATATAGACACAATGTTATTTGAATTTTGAGAAAGTTGCCAATACTATCCAGTAAAAGAAAAGTCATTTCAACAAATGGTACTAGAATAACTAGAAAGCTATATTGAAAAAATGAACTATGCTCCTTGCTTTACATCGTATACAAAAAAATTAATTAGAGTAGCCCTAAATGTAAAAGCTAAAACCATAAAGCTCTTCAGGGAAAAAATAGGAGAATATCTTCTTTGATCTAGGCATGGATATAGGATTCTTTATAGGATTCTTTAAAGGATTCCCTGACCAGGAACCACACCACTCATCTGTCAGTTGTCATTCTGTGGTGGCTGCATGTTGTGATAATGAAAGCTGTACCACCAGTATTTCAAATACTAGTAGGGTCACCCATGGTGGACAGGTTTCAGCAGAGCTTCCAGACTAAGACAGACTAGGAAGAAGGACTGGGCCACCCACTTCCCCAGGAATAGCAGTGGAGCATTGTCTGACATAGCACTGAAAGATGAGAGCATGGTACAAAAAGACCAGGCAGGGTTACGCTCTGCTGTACATAGGGTTGCTCAGAGTCAGAATCCATTCAATGGCACTAACAACAACAAAAAGCCTTTTTATTCAGTTGCAGAAAGAAATAACCATAAAAAAAATCGATGAATTAGACTTCATCAAATTTAAAAAGTTTTACTCATCAAAAGACGTCATTAAGAATATGAGTAGGCAAGTGACAGACTTGGAGAAAATAATGATAAAATATCTGTTTGATGAAAGGCTAGGATTCAAGATGTACGTAAAACTCATAGAACTCAATAATAAAATAGACAATTAACCCAAAGTAAAACGGGTGAAAGATTTGAAAAGATATTTTATAAAAGAGGATATAGGAATGGCCTATAATCATGTGAAAATATGTTCAACATATTCACCATGTAATGCATATTAAAATTGTAAAAAGATACCACTGCACACCCACCAGAATGGCTCAAATTAGAAAGACTGTAAACACCAAATGTGGGTGAGGATGTGCAAAAGATAGAACTCTTAAACTTTGTTGGTGGGGTTCTAAAATTTTACATTCAGAAAATGGCCTGTCAGTTTCTTATGAAGCTAATCATACACATATTGTATGACTCAGCAATGTCACTCCTAGATATTTACCCAACAGACGTAAAAATATGTTAACAAAAAAACTTGTATGAAAATGTTCACAGCAGCTTTATTCATATTAGCCCCAAACTGGCCCAAGTGTTCACCTATATGAAAATGGATAAACAAACTGTGGAATATTTATATAACATGCATATACAGTATCACTCAGTGTAAAAAGGAATGAATTATTGGTACATGAGAAAACATAAATGTATGTATAAAAAATTATGCTGAGTGAAAGGAGCCTTACACTGTATGAAATATACTGCATATGTATATATGCTGCATGATGCCGTTTACACGAAATGTTAAAATTGGAACATCTAATCTACAGTAGAATAATATCAGAACAGTGTTTGCCTCTGGTGGTTGAGTTTAAGGATTATCTGGCAAGGAGCATGAGAGAATTTCCTTGTGTGATAACAATGTTCTATGTCTTAATAGGGGTTGGGTTATACAGGTATATTTATTTGTCAAAACTCACTAAAAATTTAAATACACTTAAAAATTTGTGCATTTGATTGCATGTAAATATATAAGAAGAAAAACTATAAACAAATATTGAACTCTTGTTGATATGCATACTATTCAGATGTTTGCAATTTGCTTTGAAATCCATCAAGAAATAAGATTGATAAATGGATAGAAAGATACTTATGTGATAAAGCAGGTATAGTAAAATGTTAATGGTAGAACCTAGGTGGTGAGAATGAGTGTGTTCAGCATAAAATTTTTTCAACTTTTCTGTACGTATGAAACTTTTCATAATAAAATGAAAAAATCAGCCTACTTGCTTTAGTTATTTGATGTACAAGGAGTGTTGATACTCTGACATGGACCTTTGCCCAGTGGAAGGCATTTCTGATGCTGCATGTGGGTAGTCTTAAGAAGTGGTTTGAAACTGTATTAACCCTTGTGTTAGGCTACAACTTAGACTCTGTCGTGGCTCCTCACCAAAACTTTAGAGCAGATGTTATCAATTGTTTACCTCAACCATGGAACTTGGGCCTCCTATGTAGGATTGTGATTTTGAATAGCACTACGTTTAGATGAGTTTGTCACAAAATATGTTCAAGCATTTGAACATTTCATGCTAGTAGATGAGAATACATCAGTTTTATTCACTTAGATATAGATGTTTATCTGCTGAAGACAATGATTTTAAGTATACTTGGTTTATCAATATCATACATATAGACTTATTGAGTATTTTTCTTCTTCCAGGTCTGTTTCCAAACATAGCCATAGGTTTGAGTGAAATTTATGCCATGGCAAAAATATTAGTTCACTTAACGATTCTATCTGTTTTAACACTTGCTTGCTGACAATTTTTTGGTTTTTTCAGCAAACTCCTCTGTGAAGCGAGGCCTATGATCTTTACCAGATATTTACCGTCCTTGAGCTGGGACCTTGTCTGGATTGTACATTACTATATCCTTAGCACCTAGAACAGTTCATGGCAAATAGTAGATTGTCAATAAGTGCTTGTTGAATAAGTTAATAAAAGATATATTTTAAGTGTTAATTAGATGTTGTCAGTATTTGATACACTTTCCTTCTAGAGAAGGGTATCTAAAAACTGTGCAACATTTTTAGATTACAAGTTTGGCAAAGCCTGCCCACTGGGTATCATATAGTATTAGTATATAGTATATATATTAGTATATAGTATTAAAATCGCTGAAAGGCCAAAAGTTAGTTCATAAACAATGTCCTTCCACTCTTCGCCATAGATGGCATTTATTACACAAAAATTCCTGTGCAATAGAGAAAATGTTACCAGTTAATAGTTCAGAAAAATAGATGATATCTCAGAATAAATCTTTTATGATAGTCAGAGACATAAAGAACAATACCTAACTTAATCAGGAGTCAGATTTCCAGCAATCTCAAAACTGTGATTAATTCCTAAAGTAAATGAAGTAGTATAGGAATGGAGAGAAAAAGAGAAGACATAAATCCTGTGTACTTTATTCTAAGGAAGAAGCACATAGCACCTAATTGACTTGGAAGGGTGAAAAATTTGGGTTACTTATACAACAAGTCCATATATCTATTTACTTATAGGAATCTTTGATTTGATCTAACTTAACAATGTAAGAGTGGGGAAACTAAAACAACAACAACTATAACTGATAGTGAAGCAGAAGGTAGAGAATCAGTCTATAAACTCAATAAAATGCCTGGGGGTATTTAGTAGAAGGACAAATAATCCTAGGTGGAGATGGCCTCATTGAGCACCAAGGCACAGTGTAATATATTAGTTAATAATAAAGACCTTGAGTTATCGAGGAATGACTGAGATTGTAGGCCAGTCTTCCTACGTGTTTCCTTTTCTTCCTTGACTTCCAGCTACACCTTCCTATGTCCACGGGACTGTGTTCTAGTCAATGAGATGTCAGCGAAGAGATATGTTTCCTGTAGTTCTGGCCCATAAAATCTTTTACAAGTGAACTTCCATGCTTTTCCCAATCTACTGGCTGAATATTGTTGCTTAGGGTGATTTGGGAGTCCACGTTTTGAAGATGGCAGAGATTCTGTCAGCCTGGATTTTGAATGATTATGATAATCAGACTTCCATTGCCTCTGATCTGGAACTCATGTTTTGGCCTTGAGTAAAAGAGAAACTAGTTTTGTTCAGCCACTAAGTGTGCTGTCAAGTCCAGTAGCCACTAGCTACATATGTCTTATAATTACTTCAGATTTGGCTAGTGCAACCAAGGAGGTGAATCTTTAATTTTATTACATTTAAATTTAATTAGCCATATGCGGTTCACAACTACCATATTAGACAGCAGAGTTCTAGTAGAGCTTGGCTACATTTACTCCTCCATTTGAAGAAGGATTAGACTATGTAATGTCAGTTTTTGCCATCAAAATAAAAGCCTATATCTTATACGTGACATAGAATGTTCTCAGTAATCTGTCCTCTGTGAAATTCCCCAGCATCGATTTTAACCATGCTTCACCTCACACACTGCCACATTCACTCTCAAATTAGTAACACTGTTTTTCTAACCCATGCCCTTCTTCTCTGCCTCTTCTGCCTGACATGCTTTTCTCTTTCATGGCCATTGGCAAATGGCCTCTCGTCTTTCAAAATTTAGAGCTCGTGTCACCTCCCCATGAACATTTTTCTGACACATTCCAGGATGAATTGCTTATTTTCTTCTTTGTGTCACACTGCAACCTTCTAGATTTCTATTGTGTTGCCTACAACACTTCACTGCATTTATTTGTTGTTGTGTTCCTCTCTTTTCCTATTAGGCTGTAAGTTTTTGAGAATGGACTATGTCTATTTAATGTTTGTTTTTGAAGCACTTAGGACAGCATCAATTTCTATGTAAATCATCAATAAAGGATAAATGAATAGGAAATGTGGGAAATAGAATTCTGTAATAATCCTCAACTATTCTCCTTCTTTGCTTTGCATTACCTCACAGGAAGTTAAGAATGGATTAGGCTGGACCAGTGTCTTCATCCCTGTATTTATATTCAGAAGGACCTACTTCTGATGCTTTACTCTCAGTGGACACACAATCCATGCTATGGTTTGCAGCATGAAACTACAATACCACACTGCATTTCTTTCCCTGTTAATCTGACTACGTGTCACAAAATGTCTGTTGTGAGAACATGCTGATTTCAATAAGAGTCCCTGATGTAACTAAAATGAATACCGGAAAAGAGCAGAGCTGATTCTGACATAAATGGCATGTGATCAATATGTTGGGTTAGGTCAATTTCAGTGATATATTTCATCTTGTTAGTAACAAATGGTCATAATGAAAACAACACATTTTGAAGTTTATAGAAAGACTTGAATTAAAATTTCTGGATATATTTCAATAATATTTCCCATGGTTTGGTGCAATGGCAAATCTTTGAAAAAAATGGAGCCCTTCATTCAATGCTTCTGTATTTAATAAACTTGAAAAATAGCTCGAATCTTCACTCTTTTCTTTTGTTTCCATTTATTCCTGTAGGTCTGTGCTTCCATCTGAGATAAGTTCATGTATTCAAGTCTGCTGGAAATAAATTCTTTCAAGTTTTGTCTTTTGTCTTTGAGCTTTTGTTCATTTTCACTTTTCTTGTATTTGCTTTTAGTTTTAAAGGGTATTTCATGGTATAGACTTGTAGGTTGGCAGCTCTTTCTCTCTCAGCTCCTTTAAGAAATTTCCAGTTTCTATTCAAAAGTCTACTATCACTTTTATTGTTGTTTCTTTGAAAGTAGTGTGCTTTTTTTTCCCCTGCTGATTTCAATATTTGCTCTTTTGTTGGTGAACTAAAGTAATTTGACTCTATTGTGCCTAGTTTCTTACTTACTTTTTAAGAATCCTGCATGGAGTTTGCTGAATATCTTGAATTTGTATGTTGTCTTTTATCAGATTTGGAAAATTTTCAGCCAACTTTTATTCAAACATATGACATTTCTCCTCCTTCTGGAATTCCAATTACACTTGCGTTAGACCTTTTGAGTATGTCTCACACGTGTCTTAGGCATTCTTCTGGTTCAGTTCTTCAATTTGTATATTTTTCTATTGAACAGTTTTCCAATTCACCAATCCTGTGTTCCACTATGTTCAATCTTCTTTTTAATTATCCAATGAGTTTTTAATTTCAGATATTATATCTTTTAGATCTTAAGTGTCAATGCAAATCATTTTTAATACACCATCAAAATATTTTAACTTTTCATCCATTTGTTCATCTTTTCTTTTATATCACTAACACATTACTCATAGTTATTTTGAAGACCTTATCTACTAATTCTAATATTTGTAATATCTCTGAGTCTCTTCCATTGATTGTTTTCTCTATTGATTAATATTTATTGTTTTTTCTTCTTTCACTTGTCTGGTAAATTTACATTTTACATTCTGGACATTGTGGATGATAAATTGTAGAGGCTCTAGATTATGTTATCATCCTCTAAAGAGGGTTAGGTTTTGTTTTGGTAAGCATTTAAATTATTGGAGGATTACCTTGATTCTGCTGAGACTTGCTTTCAGGCTTCATTAGTATGGAACTATTGTACTTTTGCTCTTACTCTTAGAGGGTAGACCTCACTCCTTTTTTTTCAAATTTATTGAGATATAATTGGCATATAACTTTGTGTAAGTTTAAGGTATACAACCTATTGATTTGATACACTAATATATTGCAAAGTGATTACCACCCTAGCATTAGCTAATGCCTACATCACATCACATAATTACCATTTCTTTTTTGTGCTGAGAACATTTAAGATTTACCCTCTTAGCAACTTCCAAGTGTATAAAACAGTATTGTTTACTATAATCACAAAGCTGTACATTAGATCCCCAGAACTTATTCATCTTATAACTGGAAGTTTGTACCCTTTGACCAATATCTCCCCATTTCCCCTACCCTCAAACCCTGGTAACCACCATTTTACTCTCTGTTTCTATGAGTTCAGCTTTTTTAGATTCCACATATAAGTGATATCATACAGTATTTCTCTTTCTCTGTCTGACTTAGCATAACGACTTCACAGTCCACCCACGTTGCTGCAAATAGGATGTCCTTCTTTCTCATGGATGAAAAATATTCCATTATATATACCACATTTTCTTTCTATTCATCCCTTGATGGACACTTAGGTTGTTTCTATATCTTGGCTATTGTGAATAATGCTGCGGTAAACAAGGGAGTGCAGACATCTTTTTGAGATCCTGTTTTCATTTCTTTTGGGTATACACCCAGAAGTGGGATTGCTGGTTCATATGGTAGTTCTATTTTTAATTTTTTGAGGAAATTCCATACTGTTCTCCATAGTGACTGCATCAATTTACATTACCACCAACAGTGCACAAGGATTCCCTTTTCTCCACATGCCAGCCAACACTTGTTATCTTTTGTCTTGATAATAACCTTTCTAACACATGTGAGGTGATATCTCATTGTGGTTTTGATTTGCATTTTCCTGATGATTAGTGATGTTGAACACCTTTTCATTTACCTATTGACCTTTTGTATGTCTTCTTTGGAAAAACGTCTACTCAGTTCTGCCTATTTTTAAATCAGATTGTCTGAGTTTTTTTGCTATTGAGTTGTTTAAGTTTCTTATATATTTTGGATACCCGTATCAAATATATGATTTGCAGATCTTTTCTCCCATTCCATAGGTGCTTTTTCATTTTGCTGATTGCTTCTTTTGCTGTGCAGAAGTTTTTAGTTTAAAGTAGTCCCACTTATTAATTTTTCCTTTTTTGTTTGTGCTTTTGGCGTCACATCCAAAAAATTGTTGCCAAGACTAATGTTGAGGAGTCTTTTTTTTTCTTTTTTTCTATGCTTTCTTCTAGGAGTATTATGGTTTTAGGTCTTATGCTTAAGTCTTTAATCTATTTTGATTTAATTTCTGTGAGTGCTATAAGATAGCTGTCCAATTTCATTCTTTTGTATGTGGTTAACTAGTTTCCCCAGCACTTATTGAAGAGACTATCATTTTGCCATTGAGTATTCTTGGCTCCCTCGTCAAATATTAGTTGACTCTATATATGTGGGTTTATTTCTGGGCTCTCGATTCTGTTCCATTGGTCTATGTGTTAATTTTTATGCCACTACCAAATTGTTTTGATTAGTATAGCTTAGTAGTATAGTTTGAAATCAGAAAGTGTGATGCCTCCAGCTTTGTTCTTCTTTCTCAGGATTGCTTTAACTGTTCAGGGTCTTTTGTGGTTCCATACATATTTTAGGATTGTTTTTTCTATTTATATGAAAAATATCATTGGAATTCTGAAAAAGAAATAAAGAAAACAATCCCATTCACAATAGAATCCAAAACAATAAAATATTTTGGAGTAAATTTAACCAAGGAAGTGAAAGATTTTTACACTGAAAACTATGAGACTATGATGAAGGAAATTGAAGAAGACACAAATAAATGGAAAGATATCCCATGTTTATGGATTGAAAGAATTAATATTACTCAAATGTCCATACTAACCAAAGCTATCTACAGATTCAATGCAGTTCCTATCAAAAATCCAGTGGTATGTTTTACAGAGTAGCTCTTACTCTTACTGCATGGTCATTACTCCTAAAGAATGGTTCTTCCATGGTCTCAATGGAAAGCCTGAAATGTTCACAAAGGTCTCTTTACTCTGGCTGGGCCTAAAATCCAACATCTTCTCAGCTCTCTGCAGCCTCTGAAATCTCTGCAGAGCTCTCCAGCCTCCCAGTGGTTTTTCTCTGGAAAAAAACCTTTTTGGAATCTTACCCTGTAAACGTGAAATTTAGGAATTAGCCAAGGCCCTAAGGGGAATGTTTAAATAGATTTTGGTGCTCCTTACCTTTGGACCCTTCCTATGTAATACTGTTTCCGAACCCCAAGGTCTTAGAAGCTCCAAACTTCAATCTCTGTTTACACAACCCAGCAAGAGTGCCACTATTCTCAGACTTTATCTCTATGTGTGATAGTTTAGAAAATGTTCTCAGGGATAAACGTGGTACATTTATGCTCATGCTTCCCTTTTTCCAATGACCAGAGCCCTGTGTTGATTGTTAAACCATGTCTGCAAACACTTATTTTTTATACTTTGTCCACTTTTAATAGTTACTTATGGTGGGAGGTAGTTTTGATACAGAATACTCTTCCATGACCAAACCCCAAAGACCCTACCAATATCCCTTATTTCCGTGGCCATTTCTTGCCTGTGTCAAGGTCTCATAGTTTTGTTCTTGTTTCTTAACCTTTCCCTCATTCTTCATAAGATTTAATCATTTTCTCTCAAGAGCAAAAGCATTCGACCCACTTTTCTATGAATAGGTGACCTTAGACAAACTACTTACCCTTGCTGACTTTTACTTTATTCATCTAAAATGATGGGCACAACAGAAAATGTTTTTCACAGTGTGTTCCACATGCTAACTACATCAGAATTATCTGGAGAAGACTGTTAAAAATATAGATCCCTGAGGTCCTTCAAGATATTCTGAAACAGAATCTTGGCCAAATGGACTCTGGGGATTTGCATTTTTACTAAGCTATGTGGTTAATCCTTATGTAGACTAAAGTTTGAGAACATTGTAATAAGGACATTGTGAAGTTTAAATGTCATATGCTATGAAGCATCTAAAACATAAGTTCCTAATAAATGCTAGTTTTCATCTCACTATCTTTCACCCCATACATTTTAGAAAAATATTTTAAATGTGCCAATATATAAAATATTTTGGGGGCTGGCCCAGTGGCACAGTGGTTTAGTTCGCGCTTGGTAGCCCGGGGATCACAGGGTTCGCATCCCAGGCACCTGCCGATGCACTGCTTGTCAGCCATGCTGTGGCGGTGTCCCATATAAAATAGAGGAAGATGGGCATGGATGTTACACTAGGGCCAGTCTTCCTTAGCAAAAAGAGGAGGATTGGCAATGGATGTTAGCTCAGGGCTGGTCTTATACACACACACAGAAATAAAATTTTGAAGCTATTAGGAGAATAGAATTATGTACATTCAAATTATTGCTACTATTAACTAAAATACTTCATGATCCAGCTTTTTTTTTGTTATTTGTTGGACCACTCAATAAAAGAGAAGTTCATCTCTAAACTTGATGTAAAATATAGAACTGAAAAGTCTTTCAGTAATCAGAATCCATCAAAATATTTCAACCTTGTGAAATATGTTGAAGGGTTAATATTTCTTCCCTTCCCCAGAAAACCTGAAAGGGAAACTAAAATTCAACAGGAACATACGCAATGTATGAAAAAAGGGAGCCAAATACACTGCTGTTCTGACTTGTGGTTTATCAAAGTGAGTTCTAGTAAAGGAAGAAAATATCAGAAATCAAAAAAATGCAGTGAGGTCCAGCTTCACAGTTTCACACAAAGCTAATTGTTTTAATTGTTGTAAGTGATTTAGAGGTTCTTAACATTCATTAAAGTAAAATAAAAATGAATAACCCCCTAAGTAATATCCTCTTTGGCTTAAAGACATGCAGAATCAATTGTGTGCGGCATTTAACATGAATTTTTAGAAAGTTGGCTTCCTTTTTAGAAATGGCATCCAAGACATAACTGCAAGACAATCACCATTAATTACCTGATTACTTCTGTTTTAGTTATAGCACAATTCTCACTGGAAATAGATTATACTGTTGGGGTTTTAGGGTGATGATTAATCATGCATCTCCTGCCCCTTGTACAAGTTTGGAATCAATTGAGAAAATTTGCTAGGAAGGACAGGGATCAAAATTCTAGCCTTATTTTTGTAAACATAGACTGGGAAAAGTTACCTGGATCTATGACCACAACTGGGATTTCTACTACCTATATCCCAATTGGAACATAGATGAAGGAGAATTTGGATCTGCCAAGTAAGTTCACTTACCCAGAATTATTGCTCCACATCTGTTGTGCCCTATTAGTGATGACTGAGAGAGACAGGCCCACAGACTTGCACCTAGAAGAAATTTCTTGGTCCTGACCTATGCATGCTTATCTTAAGGATGCAGGAGCAGGGCACAATTCGCTCCTCATGGGCAGATATATGAACAAAGAGAATCTGGTAGCACTTAAGTCACACATGTTTGGTTCCTGTACCAAATAATATGACATAAATTTTTACTGTAGGGTCAAAGTAGGACATTGAGGTGTAAGGATAATACTTATAACACTTAGGATTAGATATGAAGTTTTATTTTTTAGGACCGAGTACTATACTTCCCTGTCCACCTCCTTACCTCCCATAGAGCTGTCCATTCTACTGCCTACTGGAATTCAAAACAACTAAGAGAACTTAGAGAAAATTGATAATGACCATCAAAATACATGAATACTAATGCCTATATTACATCCCACATTTAGATAGATTTAAATATATACATATTTCTTAAGCCCTCTTATATGTACTACATATTATATGTGTAATCCAGATGTAAGCTTATCTTTGAGTTTCAAATGAAATGGGCTCAGACCACATCCTATCAACAGTGGTAGAGATTCTGCATGTGTGTGTATATGATTGGGTGGTGATGTTGGAGGAGTGATGTCTGCGTCATCCTAGTCACCTCTGGTGCTGAGATCTTGCTTCTGATCAATCAGTTCAATGTCTGGATTATCTTATTCTACCAAATGTGCCGTCCCCTTCCATAATATGTACATTGAATGCAGCTTCTTTCTCCCATTTCCATCCAAACTGTGAAAATGCAAGCTTTCTAATGAGGTATTTCGGTGGATTCTGTCTTGGATGCTTTCCTGGAAGTTTGTGATGATGGAGATGGCTTATATAGTCATAAAAATAAACTAAAACTGAATATTTGCTCTCCTTCTTTCACAAAACTTTTCATTATCAACAGCATGTTACTTTCCTTTCTCTTCTCCTCCTTTCCCTTTTCTCTCTTCCCAATGTCCTTCCCCTGAGGAGTAAACACTAACCCTTCCTAAATTATTTTCATTTTTTTACACAGTTTTCTCCAGCTCTTCTTCTGAAATTCATCTTCAGGCCTTCAAATTCAAAGTCATGGGCCACTTCCTTGTGGTCTTATTTCTCTGAGCCTCTGCAAGGATATGGAGCAGAGGGACCACATAAAGATTCATTTCCCCAGTGATATGAACTATACCATAAGTGGTTAGAAGCAGATTCCACCTGTTTTGGTTTAAATATTATTTTTTCAACTTCATTATATATAAATTAGATATCTATAGCTCTATTTACTATAAAAGGGTTGTTAATTTACCCTTGCACAAAATTAGCAATAGCTCTACAATTTAATAAATGTAATCACAAGCCCCTAAAGTCTCCATAGGAATATGATTGCTTATCTAGTTGTAATTATATTCCTAGTCTACATTGTATGATTTTAGCATATCAGGATGCCTCACCCTTTGGGGACAAAACAACAAGATTTCCATAGCCTGTTTTATGATTCTTGACATTTCTATAACTACAACTAGAATTATTTCTTTTACATGGGAATGGTTTTCAGACAGACATCTTTGAGGTGAATAAATTATATGATCTTTCTCTAAGAGCTGGTTTTGAGGAGGAAGTAGATGAGCAGGCTACAAAGACTCTGAATTCGTGAAAGAAAAGAATGTCATTGAGTAAGAAGTGAGTTAAGGAGAAGTTAAGAGTGATTTACCAAATTTCTCTTACCATATAATTTGGCTGAAAGTTGCCTTCATCCAACTTGGTAGCATTTTTTGGGTAGGTTTACTTCCGATAATAGAAAGTTTTCAAACAAAAATCTGGGTTATATTTTCATTCAGTTACTCTTGGTAAACATGTTCTTTCATTTTTGCATTTTATAGTTTGATCCAAAATCAATAATTTGGATGCAGACTGAGCAAACCAGAAGAGAGAGTTCCTAAGGAGATTGGCGGAGTAATTTCCTAAAGGACCTAGCAACTGCCCAGAAAACACTTTCTGTGTCTGAGAATGCTGATGAGAAGGTTCTTTTCTAATCTTATCCTAAGCAGAATGGAAAAAAATGTTTCCTTTTGATTGGAGAAAAAGATTAGTGAATTTATAACATACTTGGGCAAATTTTAGCTTCCCGGTTGGTTAGCTGCACCCCTTTGTTTTTAATTCATATATGTAGAGGTTAGAATAGAAAAACAAAGAAATGAACTTGGAAATTTTTAACTATCAATAAGATTCTAGGATTTTTCTATCAAATGTCGAGAAGTAGTTAAAAAGCCCCAAATTAGCATCTAAGAAATAAGTAGCACACACGCTTAAAATTCAAGATTAGTTTTAAAAGTTTTTCTAAAGCTCCATTCCCCAAATAGGCGTGATGCTAAGAATCGCCTGGAATTTTATTAAATATCTGTATTTAAATATTGTGGGTTCTACCCCAGACCTCCTGAATCTGACCTTCCAGTGAAAAGATCCAGGAATCTGTGTGTTTAACAAACTTCCAGCTGATTCTTATCATAAGGTAAATTTTTAATACACTTTAAAGGTGAGGGGTGCATAGGAATCTCTTGGGTGTGTCCCTCCCAGGATTGATTACCCCTCAAGCCAATTTAATGATGCATATTCTCCCATACGAAGCAAACCACTCTCACTGATTGGATATGTCATATCCCTCAGGAGTTTTGAGAAATAAATCTAGGATGTCAGCCACTACTGAATAAGATTAGTATTAGAAAGAGCTTAAAAAAAAAAAAACACTTGAGGCTAGTGAGGAAAATTATCTTCCATAATTTTATTTTTCATGACGTTTATTCTGAAGTATCACTGTTAAATTGAGCGTCCCTTCTTTGCTTCCCTCATTACTTTCTAAACTCTTTGAAGGTAGACCTAGTTTCCTAGTCATCTTTGCCTCTCCAGCCCTAATGCAAGGTTTGGTACACTTGTTATTGAATAAGTGAAGGGTTTAATAAATACTAAAATTGCTATGTTAAACAGTTTTAATGAAAAAATATCTTTCGTGCATAAGGATGGAATATTCTTGACATACATTCATAAACAGCAAACACATACCAAGTGAAAGCATTATAAAATTGAGGCTCAAACTGCAAAAAGGAAAGTCACAGGTAACAGTTTCATGACAGTGGCAATACACATTTGATTCCACTGCTTAGACAAGTGAAAATTTCCCCAGCTGGGACTTTACTTCAAATTAACCTTAGTCTCCAGCAGCAGGAGCAATTATTTGGACCTGCATTTAGAGACAGGAAAAGGAAAGAGATTCTTCTTTTATGCCTCATTAGGCTACAGAATAAGTAACACAACACAAATGTCCCTGAAAGGATTAATGATACAGCTCAAGATAGCTACTATTTGTTCTAATTGGAAATACGATCATCATTTCCTCTGATCTTCGGATCTGCGGATGAGCAAGGATCACAGCTGAACAGTAAGTAAAGAGGCAACTGGAGAGAGATGAAATCATCCTGAACTCGGCTTTTATCAGTTCATCCAGCACTTCTCAATTTTACACTTTCCTGGAAGCAGTAGCCACAGGGCTGAGTGGTGCAGTTCCAGTATTATTGAGTGATAAACTATTATCCTAAAGACTTTGAGTGCTTTGGGGATGCTAATAGAATCTTGCAAGGGGCCATTTGGAGATGATGTGAACTTAAGCAGTTGCGTAGACTTTGGGTGAAATTGTTCTTGGCTGATGTGCTCCAATTCCCAGGAAATTCTCCCTATTTAGCAAAAGAGTTAGAAGGAAGACCTTGTTATTTGAGATAATCCATTAAGTTTCAGATATGTGTAGGAAGATTTTAAACATGATACTATTACTAATAAAGAATGTAATGTTGAGAAGCAATTCTACTTATCTATTAGCTGGCCAGTTACTCTCTATCACATCAATCTGTTACATAGCATAGCGCATGAGTCCTTTTGAGAGCTGGATCACCCACGTTTGAAGCTTAGCTCCTCCACTACCGGCTGTGTAACTCAGAACAAGTAACTTAACTTCCCTCTGCCTCTGTGTTCTCATCTGAAAAACGAGGATAATGATATTCTCTGCTTCACAGGGTTGTTAGGAGAATTAAATGAGTTAATCTCACAAAGTGCTGAGTTATCTGGTCCATAGCACACTTTTTGCATATTACTTGCTATTAATTCTCTGCACAGCACCTAACACAGTAATATATTTTTTCCTGTTTATTTGCTTAATTGTTGTCTGTATGATGTACTCTGCTATAATGTAACCTCTACAAGAGCAGGGACTTTGCTTCCATTGATCAACACTATAACCCTAAAATTTAAACTAATATTTGATGAGGAGTAGATGGTCAATAAATATTCCTGAATGAATGTGTTAGGTAGAATCATATGAAATGCAGATGTTCAACCATTATTGAACTACATAATAGTGTCTGTGTGGTTCAAATGAATAGAATGAGTACCACGGACTTGGGGACAGTCAATTTGGGCTCTCAATATAGCTAAGCCCCCCAATGCCTATGTGGCCTTGAGCAGGTTTCTTCATTTTTCTTATTTATTTGGGGATGATATATACCTATTCTCCTAGAGTTGTTATGGGGATAAAATAAATAATGTATTTGGAAGTAACTTGCACACAGTAAACAAAACACTTTTTTAGAAACAAAGTAAATTCTAACATTAATATAGCACTTTACAATTCCCAGAATGCGTTTGCAAGTTTTACCTCATTTGTTCCTGTATAAATATGAGGTGGTACAGATAAAAGAGAGCATTATTATGCAAGGGTAATTATTCACAACAAGGGAATCCACTTAAAGCTGCAACAAAAATTTCATAGTGTATAAGGGGCAAAGGTTTCAATCGAGAATTTACCTTGAAAAAATGGAGTTAAAGTTATGAAAATAATGTTTTTCTCATAAATATGGTAATGGCAACTAGGGCTAATTATTGAAAATAGTGAAGGTTTTTTTTTTTTTTGAAACATGATTTCTGGCAAAACTATATGAGAGTGCAATGCAATGTCCTTTCATGTTTAATTAACTTTTAAAGCATGATCAAAGAAAAGGTCATTTATGAGAAATATTCAAGGTTTTATCAGTTTTCCCAAGGGCCTTTATTATTATTTTGATATTTGAATCTTTATCCTTCAAAATGCCTGCCTTGTCATCAACCCTGGCTTTTCTCTCTTCTACATTTTTGA
Organism: Tapirus indicus; assembly: GCA_031878705.1. Taxonomy (NCBI): domain Eukaryota; kingdom Metazoa; phylum Chordata; class Mammalia; order Perissodactyla; family Tapiridae; genus Tapirus; species Tapirus indicus. Next base: position 23,004,624 of record CM062935.1, read on the forward strand.
GTTGCCTTACTAGGCCAGATCCTTATATGTCAGTGGCTTTGGGTATGATTTGCACTGTTCTGCAGCCCGACTCTCATTCGTCTCTTGAAATTCTGAAACTTTTCTGAGATTTATAGTTTTCCTTGGCAAAAGACTTAATGGTTAGAGATAGATAAGAATCTTAGGAGAGAGTGGATATGGAGAGCAGACTAATTTTATACATGATCCATTCATTAGACCATGAGATGATATTTTCATGTTATGGTGGCTTTTGCTTTCCTCTGCAGTCTTGCTATTGTGCAGACTCAGATAATAAAATTGAGATAATGAGGAACTTCTATGTTATTACTATCTTCATTTTATAGATGATATGTAGCTCAGAGTTTAGTGATGTAAGGCAACACAGCAAGTTAATACTCTTCCCTAATCCATGCTCCTTATGCAAAGAACAGATAAAATTGGGGTTAAGAGTAAATCTGTTTTCTCTTGGTTGGTCTCGATTGGATTCATATTTAATTGTAATAAGAAAGAGTCTCTTCATAGGCCTATGTCTGAGAATTCCTTCTTGAGAATATTGAATGAAATAATGGAAAAAGCTTTGAACTGAGAATCAAAATTTACACGTTCCAAGTTTAGTTTTGATGCTGACGAATTGTCAAAAATCAAGTATGACCTTGGTCAAGGAGCTTTCTCATTCTGAGTTGGTTTCCTTAACTCTAAGATAAAGATTTGAACTCATTTATTGCTAAAGCCCTTTCCATGTCAAGATTCCACATGTCTGTCTATCGCCTGCAATTAATTCACTACAGGCCAGGTGGGCTATCTTATGCTGCTATGACTTTGAACTCTAAAGTCTGACATAAGTGGAGCATAACTGCAGCTCTCTGCTTTCCTTCTCCTTGTAATTCTCCTTATCCTTTCCTTTAAACCTTAAGTTTTCTAGCAGCCAGTATATTAGTCATGCATCGCTCAATGATGGGGATGCATTCTGAGAAATGTGTCATTAGGTGATTTCCTCATTGTGCAAACATCCTGGAGTATATTTGCACAAACTTAGATCGTATAGCCTATGACACACCTAGGCTCTACTAATCTAATGGGACCACCGTCATATATGAGGTCCATCATTGGCTGAAAGATCATTATGCTGTGCATGACTGTGGTAAGATCATAGCCTCAAGAGTCAGACATACCTGGGTTCAAATGCCAGCCCTGTGATATTAGAAAACTTTCTGAGTTTTGCTTCCTATCTTAAAATTGGAGTATTAGACAAATATAGCTACCAGTAAGTATTCACTTTGTTAGTATATATAATATATTTGGTATGTAGGAAAAATTCAGTAAACATCAGTTCCTTCTATCCTCCTCTACCATCTCCAAACACAAAGATGTAAAACATGTTTGCTGCAGAGCCACCACACTCCCTTCTCTGGAAGAACCTAGAGTTGCAAATGGTTAGGAGAAAAAAATAAACTAATTATTAATTGAAGTAGGCTTAGATACCTACATTTAAGCAATGCTCATTTAAAAATCTTGAGACTGTCATCAGTTGTATGTTCATCCACTTGGAAGTCCCTGAACAAAGCACTAATGTGATTATGTCTAACTCAGCATCTTTTTACTGACTTTGGACTTCAGGCCATTGCTTGGCTCTCTTGCTAATCTCAGAAAGCTTGGTGTTTTTATTGCCAAAGACAATGTAGGGGATCAGATCTGCCCTTTAAAAGATCTTCTTAGTGTTCCACTATCTCACTGTCTCACTTCTTTCAGACAGGCCAAGCTGAGGATTCCCATAGGTAGACTGGATATTGGTCCTCTTTGCTGATGTTCATGGCTGCTTCTAGACTTCCTTTGGGAGCTCAGTTCCTATTTTATCTATCTATCTACCTACCTACCAACCTACCTACCTACCTACTTATGCCTATACCTAACACTGATGCCAAATATTATTTTTTTGATATGGGATCTGTGTAGAATGCTTACAAATAGATTTTCAGAGTGAAAAGTAAACCAATTACTTTAGCCATTTTCTTCATTTATCTTTCAGAGTATCTTAATTAAATTCGATTTAATGAAATGAGTTCCTACCATGAGCACTTGCATATGATTTCTTTCGAAAAGATTCAGACAAAATGGTTCCTATCCTCAGTGCTCAAATTTCAGTTACTCAGAAAATGTAAAGCTGTCCAGCAGAGGGAATCCAAAGCCCGGTCAGCCTCCAAGTTTGCCCTGTTCCACTTCACTGTCTCTCTGCCAGTCATTCTGTGATGCTGGCAGCAGCACAGCAGTGTTCTCTAAGCAGGATTTAGGTAGAAAGTCAGGTAGGAGTTACGCCTCTGGCCTAGCAATTGAGTGGTTTAGGAATCTGCTTATCTTCAAGGTTTGGGATAATAACCAGTTATAAGTGACCAGAAATCTAAAAGTGATCAAGAGTAGAAGAGAACATAAAGGGTTGGAGAAGCAGATAGATCTCAGAATAAGAGGTCAAATTGGAGTAGGAGGTGGGTTTTAGATACATTAAATCAAGATCCAGGTGACCAGAGTATGGAGTCTGAAACTAGTTTGGATGGGAAGCTGTGTTGATCTAGGCACATCTGACAACTATCTTTGCCATTATTTCCTTTGTGGCTCACATGATTAGGGAATTTAATCCTAGTCCATAATCATAGTACAAAAGAAAAGATAGTGGCTCCTGATAGTGGCTATTTTTCTGTTTGTTTTCTACAGCAAATATCAAATACCACTCATGATAATCTAAATGGTCATCCAAAGACAAGGCCATTTTCCTGTTTCAGAGACACATCTTTGACACATCCATGGACATTAGTATAAATCACTATTTCACTACAAAGAGTGAGAGAGTCCAGAAAACAAAGATGGTGTTTCCTTCTCCTTTGAATGCTGGCTCATGGCAGATTCTCTGTACACATTTTTTTTGAATTGAGATGTTTAGGTTCAGATTGCTAAAAGCATATCGGATCAAGCCATTTCTGTTATGAAACAATGTTGTTTCCCTTAAACCATCACTTTCCCTGAGTTGGAAACTTCACTTGATCAATGACTTTTCTGAAAGCCATCAGTCCAGAACCCCATATAACAACTTTCAGGGCTGCTGGGCACTGCACATCTGTCGCTCCTCTTTGACAATCTGCAAGGTGCGACGGCAGCATCTGTAGAGAGTGGATTAATAACACTGTCCTGCTTTGTGTGAGAATCCCCAAGGTAGAGCGGGAGGCTCAACACAGAGTCTGCACAGGCTTAGCATGCTGGCTAGAATTAAACACCTCATTTGAAAACCAAGACACACAGGGAAGGAAATGGAACAAATCCCTTGCTTTCAATTGCATTGCAAATAGGACAGGGAGAAGCTTTAGTGTAGAATTCTACATGGATTGTTCTGAATCTAAATGGTTCATCTCTTGCAGGAAAGTAGTTGAGTTATTTTGATGTTTGAGACTAGGTAGAAATATCAGGTGTATCAGTTACTTTATTCTTACATTCAACCCCTCATTTGCCAAATATCTTTTGGACAACTATTATGTGCTAAAGATGAAGCAGAGAATAAGACAAACAAATCCCTTATCCTCATGGAACTTACGTTCTTGTGGAAATGAACAAATAAATATATCACATAATGTCAGCAGTAAATGAAAATAACTCAGAGTAAGGCTGATATGGTGGTACCATAATGTCCGGTACCAGACATTGCGATGACAGTGACAGATAATGATCAAGGATGGCTTTTCTGAGGAAGTGCCTTTTGGTCAGAGACATGAATGGAGTGAGGGAGGGAACCATGTAGATATATAGGGAAGAGTTTCCTCGCAGAGAAAAAGAGAACATTCAAAGGCTTTATCATGGGAATAAGCTTGGCATTCTGGGGACAGCAAGAAGATTGGTGAGACCTCATAGAATTTAGTTGGAGAAGGTGATAGACAATAGAATAAGAGAGTAGAAATGGACAGCTCACAAAAACCATGTTTGTTGGGGCAAGGGATTTGGATTTTGTTCTAAGTGTGAATAAGAAGGAAATGGAGGACATTAAAAAAGGGGAAATAAGATCTGATTTACATGTCTTAAGATTACACTATGTGGTAGACAGAATAGTGGCCCTCCAAAGATGTCCTAATCCCTGGAATCTGTGAAGAATGTGTTACATGACAAAGGGAATTAAAGTTGCAGATGGAATTAAGGCTGCTAATCTTAAAATAGGGAGATTATCTTGTTTTTTTCTGTGGGGTTCCAATGTAATCCAGGATCCTTAAAAGTGGAAGAAGGTAGAAAAGATGAGGTCAGAGTGATGTGATGTAAGAAGGACTCAATCCACCATTCCTGGTTTTGAAGATGGAAGAATGGGGACACAAACCCCAGAGTGTGGGCAGCTTGCAGAAGCTGGAAAAGGGAAGGAAGTGGATTCTCCCCTAGAGCTTCCCAAAGGGAATGCAGCTGAGCAACACCTTGTTTTCAGCCCAGTGAGACTCATGTTGGACTTCTGACCTACAGAAGAGTAACATGATAAATTCCTATTGTTTAGACCACTAAGTTTATGGTAATTTGTTACAGTGACAACAGAATATTAATACACTCTGGCTTCTGTGTGGGAGATGAACCATACAATCTAAGAGTCCAATTAGGTTACTATTGTGATTTTATAATCTAGAGAAAACAGTGGCTTAGACTAGGGCACCAACAGTGGAGGTGGTGGGAAGTGATCGGATTTTGGATTTATTTCCAAAGTGACAGAAATTGTCTTGAATAATTCCCAGGATTTTGTTCTGAGTCATTCAGTCTGAACTGGAGTGAGTAGTGATGACATTTACTGACATGGGGAAGACTAGGGGGAGATATGGTTTAGCGGAGAAAAGCAAGAGTTGTGTTTTAGAAATTTAATTTTGAGATCCCTTTCAGATATCCAAGTGGAGATGTTAATTAGGTAACTGGATAAATTAGTTTGAAGCCCAGGAGATAGCTCAAGGCTAGAAATATAAATTTGGAATGATAAAGGTGCAAAATAGAAAAGACTTTTTTCTTAGGTATTATGGTGCCACTATATCAATCCCAACTGCTTATACTTGAAATTTAAGGTGAGAAGAAAGGACGGTTCTATCTTGTTGAGACCACTATTATTTGGAGTTGTATGGTAGTTGAATGGATATCCTAACTAATTTCCCAAATTGTTTCATCCTTTCATATTCAACATAACTTGAACTACTCCAATAGCCCAAGTTAAGTCCAAGAACAGTAGAATCTAGCTTATTTTGTCACAGGTTTGGAGATAAAGCTGTGAATATTTCCTGGTAGTATGTTCTTATCTATATCTGCTGGGGCAAACTTGGTGACAAAGACAACTGTGGTTTCAGGGGAGTGGTAGGTGTGGCCTTTATCTGCACAGTTGAAAATGGCTCATCACAATATCAACATTTGGAGCAGCCTGATGAAGAAAGAGATGGGGAGGATGCACATTTCCTTTTTAGGACATCTTATAGTTGCACACATCTCTTCCACTCATATTCCATTGCTCAGAATTAAGTATGTGGTCCCATTTATCTATAAGGGGATTTTCAGTCTGGAGGGCCATGTGCGCAGCTGAGATTTTGGGGTTCTATTACTAAAGGATGAAAGAGAAAGTAGATGTTGGGAGACAATAGTAATTCCAATCCCAGTCTGTCCCTCTGGCCATCCTAATATTATTTTGCATACTCCTTCCTGCTTCTAGAACATACTCACACCTCCCTGAGGGTCACACACCAGCTCAAAGCCCAAAGCTTATTACATCAGCTCAAAATCCAATATCTGCAGATGATGCACAGTCATTTCCACCATGACTAGGTGTGGCTGCTCGTGGCCCAGTAAACTACGATGTAAAAGACTAGTTATTGGACCCCCTACCAGTGTAAAGCAGCAGATTAGGAGCTGTGTAGCTGCAATCAAAACAAATAAAACCCCCCAAAACCTCCCATTTAGAAAAAGGAAGAATCAGAACAATGCAGCACTCACTTTATAATAATGATCAAATATTGCTGTGAAGGAATATCAAAGACTCCTGTATTAGTTTGCCAGAGCTGCCACAGCAAAATATCAGAGACGGGGTGCCTTACGCAACAGAAATTTATTTCTCACAGTTCTGCAGGCTGGAAGTCCAAGACCAAGGTGTCAGCAGGTTTGGGTTCTTCTGAGGCATCTCTCCTTGACTTGTATGTGTCCACCTTCTCGCTGTGTCCTCACAGAGCCTTTCCTCTGCACACAGCACATCCTTAGTGTCCCTTTTGTGTGTCTGAATTTCCTTTTCTTATAAGGACTCCAGTAAGATTGGATTAGGGCCCACCCTATGGGCCTCATTTTCAGTGAAGCTTTTAATCACCTATTTAAAAGCATTTTATCTCCAAATATAGTCACATTCTGAGGTACTGGGGGTTAGCACTTCAACATATGAATTTGGGGGGACACAGTCAGCCTATAATTCCTTTCCTTGGCAGTGGAGTAAATTCCTTCTTTAGCTCATCTGGCATCCCCGGTTCTGCACTCTGGGCAGAACTTTCTGGATTAATGTCCTCTCTGTCTCCCTCAGGGGCCAGATTAGACTGAGGGGAGGGAGGAGAGGCAGGCATTTGCCTCAGGCACAAAATTTAAGGGGGCACATAAAAACTCAGTAATCAAGATAAAAACATGTTAATGAAATATTTTAAACAAACAAAATGAATGCACAAGATCCATGATGAACAAAATATCCATTTTTAATAAAGGCAGGATCAATGTTACTGATTTTTTCTTTTGCCTCAGGCTCGAATATGGCTTCTTCCAACACTGTTACTGATCCTGTCATTATTAAAAATTGTGATATTTTATTCATCAAGGATTTTTTGTACTAATTTTGATTGTTCAAAATATTGCATCAAAATTTTATTTTTCTTGATTACTGAGTTTTTTTTGTAGCCCCTTATATTTTGCCCCGAGGCCAGTGCCTCACCCGCCTCACCCTCACGCTGCTGCCTCCTTTCTCAGTCCCTGTCTTTTTCTTCAGAGAATTTTGCTTTGTCCACGGTTCTCTTTCACTACATTCAAAGTAGACACTGGAAAGGTTATCTTTAATGGTGGCCAAACCACATTCTGCTGGTGGAGCTTCAAAGATCTATAGGTGTTTTCGTGTATAACAACCTTGGGCTTTGGCCAGCCAGGTTTCCATTCATTTGGCAACATAATTCCCTCAAAAACCTAGTCAATTTCTGGTCTATTTGCTTCCAATCAATCCCATGGGACAGTAACAACAGCCAATGGTCTCACGTAACATACTTCTGAAGCATGAAAATTTCAGTCTTTTATTTTCTGTGCTCTGCCCACCTCCACACTGGTCTTTTTCCGCAAGGCACCAGAGGCCTTTGAAAAATAGACTTCAGTAGGGAGGAAATATCCTTAGTCTGATTTGTGTCGCTGTGACCCCTCCAATCATCTGGGAGAGAACACTTACTGGGAAGCGCTGGAGAAAAGCTTGGGCTATAGGCTTATCTCCTGCTAAGGCTGCTACTTCAGAATCACCAGAGTAGAAAAGCCATTACCTTTGCAATCCTGTGAGGCTCCAAATATCTGGACCCTGCCCCAGGCCAATAAAAAAGAAAAAGATAAAAAAAGCGTCTTCATAAACAGAGCTGAATTTCCTACCATCTTTACTTTCAAGTAGGCTAACTCTTCCTAGAGCTCAGCTCACTCTCTAGGGCTTTGTTGAAAATGGCAAGAAGCAGTCAACATGCACTGATATTCTCAAAAATTTCAACACTTTCCTATTGTAGGCTCAGTTAGCATGAGTTTTGATTTCCAAATTATCACAGGAGATATCGTGGTAAGCAGAGTAATGGTCCCTCAAAGATGTCTATGTCTTAATCCCCAGAACCTGTGATTATGTTATGTCACATGGCAAAAGGAAATTAAGGTGGCAAAAGGAAATTAAGGTAGCAAATGGAATTAAGGTTAATAATCAGCTGACCTTAAGAGAGGAAAATTATCCTGGACTATCTGGGTGGGCCCAATGTAATCACAACAGTTCTTAAATGTAGATGAGGGAGGCAAAAGAGGAGATCAAAGTGATTTGATGTGAGAAGGACTTGACTCTCTGTTTCTGGCTTTGAAAATGGAGGGAGGGGCCATGAGCTGAGGAATGTAAGTGACCTTTAGAAGCTGGAAAACAGAAAACAGTCTCTCCCAGAGCCTATACAACAGAACACAACCACGTTGACCCCTTGATTTTAGCCCAGTAAGACCCAGTTCAGATTTCTGACCTCCAGAACTGTACGACAATCAATTTGTCTTGCTTTAAGCCATTAAATTTGTGGTAATTTGTCACAGCAGCCATAGGAAGCAAATGAAACATTTTTACCAAGTATTTTGCTATTAGGTTTCCAGCATGTACTTTTTAAATCCTTGCCAGCCACTGCCTAACCATTAAGCCAACGTCATATATGTTCACTACCCTACTTCTAGGTACCGATTCTGTATTCATTAGTACATTGCTTCATAGCTCGGACAAGACCCAAAATAACTGTGGCTTAACCAAGATAGAACTTGATTTCTGTTTTACTTAAGGCTGAAGAGAAGCATACCAAGGCTGATATGGCTGTTCCATAGATTGATAATACAGATCTCTTTCTTTTTCCTCTGCCATCCCTAGGTATGGCTTCCATCCACATGGACGAGGAGATTCACCATCATATTTTAGTTACTGGGATGAAGAAATGGGAGGTGAAGGGCATATACCTTCTCTTTAAGGCCACAACTCGAAAGTTGCACATCTCACTCACATGCACGTCCTATTGGTCCGAAATTAGCCACATACCACATTTAGCTACAAGGGAGGATGGCAAGTGCAATCTTTATTTTGGGTGGCCATGTACTCAACTAACATTTGAGGATTCTATTACTAAAGGAAGAAGGGGAGAATGGAAATATTAATTCCTGCTACACACGGGAAGTACAATCAACTTGTGCAAAGCATGGATTGATTTTAATTTGGATTTCAAGTAGGAAGAAACTTATCTAGAAAAACTGGCTTTAAAACTCTTCCCATGGGCATTGGAGTAGCATGAGATCATCACAGAATCAGCATTACTGCAAAGATAGTATAAGTACAGTATGTTCAAAGAGACTAAGAGCTGCAAAGGTACAAGGGCAAACAGGTGTTAAAATCAAGCAAAATTCTCATGTAAAGCTTAGTGAAAAGCTTCTACAACAAGAAGTGGACATCCCAGAGCAGACCTTGTGATAGCAGACCAACGTGGAATATAGAGAGGAGACTGCAGATAAGACCAGCCTAGAGACTCTTCCCTTAGCCACTGTGGTAAAGAGTTATCATCAATCCTTCTGTTGAGGAGAAACCAGAGATGGATGCCAGAATCCACTGTGCATCATTTATAAATTAAACCATAGGTGGTTCTCATTCCAGAGTATAGATTTAGTTATTCTCAACAAATCTTTTTGTTATATTTGTGCAAATCCCGAGTTAAACATCCGCCATGGATATTATCATACGTAGATATTTAGAATTGTTAGACTGTACATATTAGAGATCAGATTCAGTTATACTGAGAGGGAAAATCCAGGTAGGCAGCTCTGCTGTAGAATTCTGATCAAATGTGTTACTCAGGGAGCTTAATCTTTCCAAATCACTAACTAGAAGAGAAGTGTCCTGGCAGATTAGGTCATTCTGCTTTTTCACCCACAGAAGTTCTGACATTTGTGCTAAATATCATTGCTTATTTGCTCAGTGTTCTATGAAATATCAACAATTCAAAAACATCTTGGAACTTAGAACTTTCATGATCCTCTTGGCCAATGCTCTTATACTTTAGATGAGGAAGGAAACTGGTGCCCAGAGAGAGTAAGTGAGTTTTCTGTGCTAAATAGTTAGTTATTGACAGAGTCACACTTGGAGTTTGTCTTCTGATTTTTATTCCTCTGTTATGTTCTTCATGTTGTAACCACTTTTCTATTTGATTCTCCCCCTTCTTTCGAATTTTTAAACTACCCAAGTAACATACGTGTTCATTATCTTTTTAAACGTTATATTATAGATAAAGTCCATGCACTCCTAATTTTAGTTCTTTGCTCTTGTCCTCAGAAATAACCACTCTTATGAGTTGAGTATTTATGCCCTTTAATATGTACATATCCACACTTGTGTATACTTTTCATAGAACACATTGCTTTTAGGCTTTCCTTTATTATGTAAATGTGATCATAGTATACATATTGTTCTGCAATTTGCTTTTGTTCACTCAACAATATATTTTTATGATCTACCCATATTGATACACAGATCCAATTCTTTATTTTTAATTAACGTATGGTACTCCATCATCCAAATAGACTACATTTTATTTTTCTATCCTATTTAGCCATTTCCCTTTTGGTACACATTTCATTTGTTTACAATATTCACTGCTAAACCTAATTAAATTTATGCATTCAATATTCAAGTTTGTTTTAATCACTCAAAAAAAAAGCCCTCAAAAGGGGATTGCGGGGCCGGCCCGGTGGCGCAGCGGTTTAGTCCGCGCTTGGCAACCCGGGGTTCGCTGGTTCAGATCCCGGGCACCCGCCGACGCACTGCCTGTCAGCCAGGCCGTGGCGGCGTCCCATATAAAGTGGAGGAAGATGGGCACGGATGTTAGCCCAGGGCCAGTCTTCCTCAGCAAAAAGAGGAGGATTAGCAACAGATGTTAGCTCAGAGCTGGTCTTCCTCACCAAAAAACAAAAAAAAAAAAAAAAAAAAAAGGGGATTGCTATGGTCTGAATGTTTGTGTCCCCACAAAATTCATATGTTGAAACTTAACCCCCAAAGATGATGGTATTAGGAGGTGGGACCTTTGGAATCTGCTTAGGTTATGAGAGTGGAGCCCTCATAAATGGGATTAATGCCTAATAAAAGAGAGCTCTCTAGCCCCTTCCACCAAGTGAGGACACAGAGAGAAGGTGCTGGCTAGGAATCAGGAAGAGGGCTTTCACCAGAACGTGACCATGCTGGTATCTTGATATTGGACTACCCAACCTCCAGAACTGTTAGAAATAAATTTACTTTGTTTATGAGCCACCCAATTTGTGGTGTTTTGTTGTAGCAACCCAAACAGATTAAAACAGGAATAAACTGCCATTTGGAATTGTGGCCCATGGAAGAAGAAAGTTTGGATTTTATTACTTGATTTTACATTAAACATATTAGGAATCTTAGAGTCACAGATTATAGATTTAGAAGAAACATCAGAAATCCTTGTTTTCCCTCTTCCTTATGTAGAAGCAACAACAGATGCGAAGAATTTAGTAATTTCCCCCCAAATTACAGAATGACATTGATGGTTTGTGTCCTCTTTTCATCTCCATTTCATGGACTATTTTCTTTGCCATCTGCAGTTAGAATTCTTTGAGTCACCCTTGGCTTTTCTCTGTGCCTCCCTCGCCCTCCTTTTTTTCATTGATCATGACACTCCTGAGAAAACTTCAGTGATCTAGATAAGTTCTAGACTCCTCTCTTCCATTTTGGTCCACTCAGAGCCACTACTCCATGACGTAAACCATTACTCTATAATGTAAGCTCCATGATGGCAAAACCCAATTCCCCTTCTCTTGCCCATGACAGGTAAGGCTACTCTGTGACAACACTGTGACAACAGATACATCCTCAGCATTATCAATATAGCCCCAGATCTTTCTCAACACTGTCCTACAAAAAATCAAACTGCCAAGTGGAATGGAACCCACTTTTCTTCCTTCATGTGAAATTTTGGCTGTCCCTATGCCAGGCATTCATGGTTTCCTGCAGATAGTGGTTTATGGTTTATACATATCACTTAGTTTTTACCTTTTCTTCATTTTTATTATCGTTATCTGGCATTTCCTGCCCCATGCACTTGAGCTATTCAAACCCTATCCATCCCCAGGATCCAATTCAATTCTGTCCTCTCCTTGAAGCCTGCCTTGACTATTCCTGTCCACAGTGCCCTCTTTTTTCTTTCTTCCTGTATGACTTATATTAGTGTATAAATAACTCATACATTTCACTCTTCTCCCAGATGCTCTAAAGATAAGGGCCATGACCTTCATTTTCCCACTCTTCCCCATAGTATCCACCATGGTACTGAGAGAATCTAATAGAATCCAGTGGCTTATTGCATGAACGCATGACTATTGGGTAGAGAAGGCATAAAGTAAGTGTAAAGCCTTCCATATGGAAATGTTTGCAAAGGACTGAGATGATAATTTGTCAAAAATTAGTACCCTATCTTGGCAAATGACTTAGGCATTTTGAAAAATGCACTATTTTAAATAATTCCTCTCCTCATAATAAAAGTACTACTATATGTTCATTGTAGAATTTTTGGAAAGTACACGGGGAAAATAAAAATAATTTCTAACTTCAGCACCCAGAGATAACTTTTGAGGGTATTCAATTCCTTCATTTTTTTCCCAAAGGTTATGCATCTATATATGTATTTGCTTAGTTTTAAGACAATCCAGAACAATCAGCAAATACAGTTTTGTATCTGGCTTTTTGCAGTTAATATTATATCATCATCATTTTCTCCATTTAGTAGTCAATAAAAAAGTTTTGTATGGCTACGTAATATTCCATTACATGAGATGTTTCATAATCTTTCCAATCACCTATTATGGAGTGTTTAGGTATTTCTAGTTTTTCACTGGTACAAATTACTGAGCTAAGAATTATTGAGCACTCACTATGGGCCAGGTATTCTGCTGAGTCTTTTATATTCAGTGACACTTTAAATATCCATAACAGCCCTTTGTGGAAAGTGCTTTTATTATACCCATTTTTTAGATGAGCAAACTAATGACCATGGAGGTTGGGTTCCTCATCCAAGGTCACGGAGCTCCTAAATGATAAAGCCAGAATTCTAACCCAGGTGATCTGGCTCAAGAACCTGTGCTAACCATTATGAATATAATCATGACAAATTCTCCTAATACGGAATTCTTTGTCCATATCTTTAATACTTTCTAATGAAAAAATAACAGCGAAATTTCTGAATCAAAGGGTATGAAGAAACTTCTTATTGTCAAACGTCTTTTCAAAAGATTGTACTGATTTATACTCAACATATGCAATACACGAGCCTGCCCCCTTTCCCTGACAGAGACATGGACTCCTTAGTCATACATGTCCACTTTTAATTCTTTTATCCTAACTCCCCTACTATAGCATCTGTCACATTATATGTATTTATTTATATTTCAGTCTATCTTGCCAAACTGTGAAATCTTTGAAAGCAAGACTGAATCTCACTTGTCTTTTAATTCACAATACCTATCACAGTGCCATATACATAGTAGATTCTTGATATGGCTTTTGTCAAAAAATGGCCCCATGACTTGCAGTTTCAGGTGCCAGTTTGCTGTTCACAAGTAAATGTCACTTCACTTTCCTTTCCTGTTCCCATGCTTCCTTAATATGGAGCTTTGGCTCTAGAAATTTCAGTTTCTCACAGATCCTGTGTGCCCTCCCACCTCTGTCTCTCCCATAACCTAATTCCCAACTCTCCAAATGCATCTCAGATATTATCTCCCCCATGAAGCCTTTGCTCTTACCATCCTCGTCTTCAATGCTGAACTCTCCCTTCTAGACTCCCCTAAAGGAACGACTGTGTATAATGCATACTATGGCAGTCGTAGGTTTTATCTAATTTAGCAATTCATCATGTAATTCCTTTAATGAATCTTTAATAATCTTGATCTCACTTATTCCTCATACTTCTTTCTTATTCCTTGCTCACCTTAAGACATGGGCACTTGCAATGATTCTCCAAACTTTGAGGGGTGGTCTGCTAGAAGCACTCAAGGGGCTGTCCCATTCCCAGGCTTCTCTCTAGGTGGGTTTGTGTGGCTTTAGTCATTGCGATATTTTGAAAGAAAGTTCAGGAGTCATGATTTTTCCTATATCTTCCCACGAAAATGTTTCATCGCAGTTCCAACTGGAGGCTCCTAGAATTCTATAGATGAGTTTAGAATATTTTGCCATGAGAGGGGTTTAGGGAGATTGTAATTAATTCATTTCCCCGGCAATCTACTGGAGTCTTGGGTACTAGCATCTTTGATCAACATAAAGGTACTGAATTTCCCATGGCTGAAAAAATACTGTCAGCTAATGAAACCTTGGTCCAGTTGCATGTCCTAGTCCCCAGACGAGGCTGATGTATTTGGTTCCCCCATCAGCTTCCACTGCAATTCATGTGAATGTTATTTTTAGAATAGTCTGCCTTTCACAGAAGACCATATGTTTTTTTCCTCTTGGTATCAACACAGCTTTTAATGTTAAAAATTCTTTGGCATATTAATATGCCCTAATAAATCAAATGCATATGTCTTTAAACCACAAAAACAAATATTCCATTTGCCATTAAATTTGTTGATACATTTGATCTTATAATATTTTTCTATTTTACTGTCACTAGAACTTGCCAAATTGCCTTTTGAAATCTGCACTTATGGAAAGTTAATATTTAATGTGGAAATTGTAGAGCCAAGAGGTTGGTGGGGATGAAGAGAGGCAGAAGTGGGCTAAAGGATTTTAAAAGAGAAAAAGAGAGGAAAGGAAAATTTGAACCTAGGGTACTTTCGGATTTATGGCAATCTTAACGTAGTGAAAATGAAGGAGGTAGAGGGACCACAGGAAGTGAGAGGCTGAGAACAAGGGGAGCCAAAAAATGGAAAGGAAACACTCAAAGTGATGGAAAGGTTCAAAAGAGCTGATGGAAAAAAGGACGATGGTGAAACAGTTGGAAAAGATGAAGGTCACTACCAGAATGAAAACTCATTAATGGAGGAGAGTGAAAATACAGAATTTTAAAAAGAAGCCATCCACCTCTCCAGTCTGTAAACTCCACCTCTACTTTCAATAGCTCTTAGTAATTTAACAATAGCTTTCACAGCCAGAAGACTTTATTAGACAGAGGGGAAGTGAGTCAGGAATGAAATTGTTTACTGACTAGATAAACGCTACAATTCCAATAGCTGATATGGCTTCTTTAATGAAAAGGTTGATTCCAGATTTTGGCAGAAAATAGTCTGGCAAAAGCGATAACAGTTCTTTGGGCTTGGCGTGAAACTCCATCACTTTTGCGGCTCCCTCTGTCTATTACACTTTGCCAGGCCAATTCCATGCTTAGAGAGAGAGGCAAGAAACTACTGCTTGCGGAGAGGGTGTTCATACTGGAAACAGAGAGAAGACTGAGAGTCATGATTTAAACACTTATTTTTATTTGCTATTTAATTCACTCATGCAATAAATACTTATTGAACACCTAACGAGTGTCAAGCACTCTACTAGATTCTAAGAATGAAGAACTCATTGATATTTAACGAATCACAGCGGGTTAATTCAGGGGTCATCAAACTATGGCCAGTGGACCAAATCTACCCACTGCCTATTTTTGTAAAGTTTGTTGGCTCATTCATTTACATATTGTCTCTGGCTCCTTTTGTGTTACAATGGCAGAGGTGAGTAATTTGGGATAAGGACTGTATAGCCTGCAAGAGTGAAACAAGTTTATTATCTTGCTCTTTACAGAAAAAGTTTGCTGACTGTTGGATAAATACAATGGTTATAATGGAGTTATATTGGAGTTCAATAAATTATAGGAGAAGGAGCCGGGGGTGTTAGTGACAGCTGCAAACAAGTGTTGATGTGTGACAATTGATTTCAGTTTTGAAAGACATGAAGGAGTTTCTGGGCATGAAGAAATGAGAGTGGTGCTTTGGGAACAGCAGTGACAAAGACAGTACTGTGAAATCACCTGTGAATTTTAGGAGTCTATCCACTGTTTGTTCCGGTTGAAACATAGATTGGGGTGGGTGACTAAGAATGAGGGTTTGAGGCCAGAGGGGCTAGTACGATCCAGATCATATATGAAAGGGCCTCATATTGAGAACTTCATATGCAAACACTCAGCATGGCAACACACCCAAAATTAATAACAGCACACAGACTCTGCCCTCATGAAGCCCAACCTCCAATAGGATGTACAAGACTTATTAGATAAAGCACATGACAGAATGAGATACTCATTATAGAAAAGTCCTAACACTATATAATGGGGAGTTTTTTAGTAAGGAAAACTCACACCTGATTGGAGACATCAGAAAATTAATTTATATTAACTTTAATAGTGTACCTTGAAGGATGGCTGTAATTTTTGGGGGGATAGCCATGGGGCAGGTGGGCACCAGCAGAGAAAACAGCACAAAGAGATACAGGCAAAAAGGAATGTCAAGAGGTTTGGGACATGTGTTAGCCCTGATTCCTTAGAAAACAGAATCTGAGCCCAAAGCTTTGTGCTTATGCCTTATTGGGTAGTGCAAACTCAGGGAAGCAGAAGGCAGGAGTAAAGGGGAGTGAGGCAGAGGTGGAGGGAGAGCACATATGAGGGGAGCATTTCCCAGGCTGGCAACAGCTGCACTACAAGCACAGCTGATTGCTGCAACTTGTGGAACAGCTTTCCTAGAGGCTGGATGGATTTCCATATCTCAGAATGGTCCACATGGCAGGATAGAGGGAAGAATGAGAGAAGAATTTATCCATTGTCTCCCTCTCTCTTGTTCCATTGTTCCGTTCACTCCTTCGGGCATTAAATTCCCTGCACTGCTGGGTCATGCCACCCAGCCCTCCTAGACAGCTACTGGGAAAGTAAGATCCCCTGGGTGTTCAGTTTGGCCAGGGAGCCTGTGTGCCTGTCTCTCCTTACCAGTCAGTTCCAAAAGCAGGGCTCATCAGTCTGTGGTGGTAGCCATAGTCGCAGCAGCCGTGACCTGGCTCCATGACCTTGGGGACAGTGCAAAACTTCCCTAGGGCCACTTCAGCCAGAAAACAAGTGAGCAGATTTGTGGTGGCACATAAGCTGAGTCCAATACAGGGAGCATTAGATTACTTGTCTGCAATATAGGATAGGGAACTAATGGGAGAGAAGGCCATAAAAAAGTTGGAATGCCTTATGGAAGACATTGGTTGTTGGATGGGGAACATGTAGTTAATTTATTACCAAAAGGGAAGTGATGGAAAGTTTTCCAGAAGGAGATGACATGATCAAGGTATGCATTTTTTGAAACTTAATCCAGAAGTGGTATGTGAAATGGATTAAAGGGTATAGAAATTGGAAGCAGGATTATTTGTGAGGTAGAGTCTTGGCAGAAAGGATCAAACTGCTCAATTCTATACCCCAGACCTTTAGAATGGGTCAATGGACTCCTTAAGGAGGCCCCTCTCCCACCCTCAACTATGAATCATCTTCCTTCTTGAGGGAGGTTGAATAGATACATGTGTCTTATTCCAGGAGACAAAATGACCCTCAGTAGTGTCCTTTTCTAAGCAGCACATGGATTTTACATGTTTATACATTGAAGTGCTTTCATTTTTAAAACCACAGTAATTAGGCAATTATTATTCAGACTACATTTGCATAGGTCAATAAATCTAGTTCTCATTTTGTGATCTAGAGCTTGAGGAGGCAAAGGCCTAAAATCCACATCCTCTATCCGGGATAGAATATTGAACTACACAGTGAGTGGGAGAGAAGGAGGCAGTGCTGCCATTGAGAAAAAACAGACTCTGCCCTTTTCTGCTTCTTCCATGGCCTTGCCTCTGTCTTAAGGCCTCAAAGAAAGTATTGGTTAGTCAATCAACAAGTAAATAGTCAGGGCTTACTGGATGCCAAGCCCTCTCCTAGGCACTGGGGGAGAGGAGGGCATAATTGGGAACAAACTACTCAGTCTCAGGGGAGGAAGTGGAGAGCAGTGATTCTGCAAGGTCACAGCCATGGACTGGGGCCATTCCTGATGGCAACACCAATGATGTATGGGGTTGGGTTCCTTCTTTGCTGAGGCCATCACTGTTCCTTTAGAAAGAAAGACAGTAAAGTGGAGTAGTTAAAACCATGGTCCTGGAGCCAAAATACCTGGATTCAAATCCAGATTCTACCCTTACCAGCTAGCATGTCTCAGTTTCTTCATCTTTAAATGAGAACTATGATAGTTGTCTCTTAATAAGGTTGTTGAAAGGATTAAATTAAATAATATATGCAAGGTGCTTAGCATAATTATTGTCAGAGCTTATCAATATTACTATAGGACAATAATCTTGTGGTGGTAGTTCTGAAATCCAAAAAATCACTGAAAACTAAAAGTTGTTTTGTAACTCATTTGGTGGCAAGATCTCATCTGAGATTATTTAGTCTTTATGTGTCACAGAATCTGAATGTTATTTTTTGTCTTTATTCATCATATGAACTTCATACGTTTCACTGTAAACATATTATTGTGTTTAATTACAGAATGATAGTCCAGGCTCTGAGAGGGTCATTTTATGTCGTTTGGTTTATGTACCATGTTCCTAGTCTAAAAGCCTCAAATTTCCAAATTCTGAAACACAATTGCCCAAGAATTTTAGATAAGGGATTGTGCACTTGTATTATTTAGAGGTGTGAAATGACAATATAGGGATTAACACTGATTCCTTCTATCAAAAAAAGCATATTAAAAATTCTTGGGAAACTTTGAATTGCTTTCAAAACCTAACCCAGTGTTTAAACTTTTGAAAAGTGTATTTCTATACATTTTTACCTAAAAGAGAAAAATTCTGCTCACCTCCCCACCATTTTGCTCCAGTCTTAGCCCACTGATGTAACAACCAATGGTAACACTTTGGCATATGACTTTTCATATCCTGAAATATTTTTAAGGATACCCTGTCAAGATAAACTACTTTGGGAACATCGTTTGGACTCATACATGGAAGACTAGTAATTTAATGATCAACTCTTTAAAAACTATGTTGCATTTGAGATTATCTCACTAAGAATTCACTCATGGGGGGTGGCCCCATGCCATGGTGGTTAGGTTCAGCACGCTCCACTTTGACAGCCCGGGTTTGCAGGTTTGGATCCTGGGCACAGACCTACACCACTCATCAGCTATGCTGTGGCAGCAACCCATATATAAACTGGAAGAAAATTGGTACAGCTGTTAGCTCAGGGCTAATCTTCCTCAGCAAAAAAAAAAAAAATTCACTCAAAAGTTGTTTGATTTCTATTCTAACGGGATATATTTTAGTATAAATTTTAATGACAATTCTACATATATAGAGAGAGCTGAAAGCTTTCTTTGAAATAGACTATTAAAACCTATGTCATTTTGGTTACTTAACTTCAGTTTCCTCTCAAGAAAAAAACGAGACAAAGGAGCCACTCAAAATGTTGCTGAGCAAAATTAAGTCTCTGAAAATGTGGTGGTCAGCTTTTGGGTTCCTATACTATTTGTTCCTTTATCTACCTCAAAGCTGGATTAAAGCCTACTGATGTTGCTTTTTGTCCATCTAAACTGTAGTTTCTGTATTGGATGCCAAATGTGTGCATTTCTCAGCTTCGTCAAATTAGATACGGGATGATTTTCACTCCAGAATGCTTTCTTGTATTTCAGCCTCTCTCCCTGCCCTGAGGCTTTTAATTTATGGAATACTTGATTGATACTTTGGGGTTTTATCTTTCATTTTGTGAAATCTCACAGCTTTAAAAATCTGAATTTTATCTTGTAAAGAAGTTGAACACTCTTGATTATTTTCTATAAATTTACCTTTGGCCAAATTCTCCAATTATCTTAGAGTTACTCTTTGATTACACATCAGATATGCCTCAGAGGTGTCTAACATTAATACTACCAGGACAAGAGATGCCTTATGACTAACAAAAATAAGCAGATGTTATGAGGAGAGAGACCATAATAGAACTATATCATTAGAAAGGTAATTATCGCCTTTTAAAGCAGTATTTGTGGTGCTGTTTGGGGGTTCACTAAAGAGGAGAACTTGGTAAATCTATACAATGTGAAAATTATTGATGGCGTATGTTGGGGTTTTAGGTAGCCTAATAGAGTATGTTATTTTGTTTCTTGCCTGAGTTCTGCATTGAGAGAGACAAGGAATCAGGCAGATGGAGATTAAAATGCCTTGTTCATTACTGATGGAGGTATTGGAAAATGAGGCTTAGGCATAAGGCAACTATGGGCTTCCTAATACTTAACACTGATAATATACAGACTAAGTCACTCAATGTCAGGAAGTGCTGGTCAAGCACAGCCCTTCCACACAAAAGGTCAGAGCTGCTACTATGAAGCTTATTGAATGACCAAGAACAAAGTAGAGTATATGTTCTTGAAATCAGGTAGATCCAGAAGCTTATTGAATGACCAAGAACAAAGTAGAGTGTATGTTCCTGAAATCAGGTAGATCCAAAGAAGAGAAGAAGAAAGGAAGGGATTCAGTCATACATGCCCAGTTTCTACTCCTAAATTTATGAATCAGATAATTTAATCCTCCTCCCATGAGGAAAACTTAGTGAGGGTGTAGAGAAAGTCAAGAATGTTACACTGATTGATGCCCCTCTTCAGGGAAACATGAATCGAGGGTAAAGGCAGTATCATTCAATAATACATGGTCCTAATAATATAATAGAAAGAGTCTGATCAACATTTACATCAGCATTCCTGCCTCTGCCCTTCCCATCCAAGGACACATGTAGATGGCCTAGAATCAAGCACTTATCTTCTAGGGCAAAAATTTGAGGGATATTCTCTGAAGAAATTATGCTAATTGTCAGAGAAGACTAAGTATAGGTGCCACAGAATAAACCTCTCCTCTTTTAGACACTTAGCAATGTAGGTCACTTGTGACGTACTTTAGGATATTTAGACCTCAAATTTCAGCAGTGAAGTCCTAGTTTTCAGTCTCTTCACCACATACATTACTTTGTCAGGATACCATGGTAGAGTCAGAGAACCTTAGCAATATTTGGCTCAGGGGATGAGAGTGGGAGCTTTCACTACGGCCCCGCAAAAAGGTACATGCACTTAGTGGAGAAGGGACACACCGCTGTCTAAACTACCAGATTCTATCTCATTCTCCCAGTCTGACCACAGCTATGATGAAAGATGATACCAAGGAATCTTGTTTCTGCTTTCTCATGAAACATTATTTTCTACTTTGACATCAAAACCACATGAACAAAAGCCCAAAGTAGAACATCAAACCCAATGGAAGATGGACACATCTGTGTTTTCTAGGTAATACCAGCATTCTCATCTGGTTGAACCATCTCTGGCACAACCCACATCACAAATAAGAGGGTATCACCATGGAAGGCAGTTCACTCTATAGTCCCATGGAAATCTATCTCCAAGGATTGCATGCCTCTTTTTTTCTGAAAATAGTCTTTTAGGAAAAGAGAAGGAGGACACACAGAAAAGAAATAAGAAAAAAGAAATAAGAGGTCCCAGAGAAATAACATGATCAGAGAAGAAATTATTCTTTTCCATGGTGGTTTTATTGTTCATTCAGATGGAATGGACACATGAAATAACACATGATTACACATGACAGGTCTGTCATTGTAAGGGAATTTCTATACATCTCAATGCCATTGTTCTCTGTTCTGTTTGATTCAGAAAATATATGCTGTCTACAGTAACTCTCTATTTGGTTGCATAAACAAAATTTCTGTTCTCTTTATTAGGTGAAAATTATTCTGCTGTGGTCATACCTTAAGCATATTACAGCTTCTCAGTAGGTAACTTTCCAAATTTTGACTGTCAGAAATGCCATAGTGTTCATTAGCTTTACACTTGTATTTCCTGGAAAAAAATGGCATAATGGATATATAGTACTTAATCCAGCACCTGATAGTTTATCCTCAATAGATAGTAGCTGCTAGGCCCCATTTGCCAAACCCAGGCTCATCTCAGATGCTGAGACGATCCTAATGGGGACAAGAGGTATGTTGGCCTCCTTGCTCTCTCTCCCCTTACCCAATGGCCCTGGGAACTAAATCTCATCTCTCAGGCCCCAAATCCAGTGTCTGAGCTATGACGGGATGTCACATGCCCTCTGAGTCACCTTAATGCCAACCTGACTCAGGACCTCTGAGCATCTGTAGAGCCCTTTACTCTAGCTTTTCTCTTTCTTTATTTTATGAGTCCTAGTCGTGTGTTCTTTATTTTTATTTCCTTCTTCATGGCTTTGCTTATTTTTCCTGTTTAGTACCCCAGTTCAGCTTAGGGTATTGCTCTGGCATCTTACCTGGCTCGTGGGAGCCTTCTTTCCCAAAGCTGAATTCTGTTTGCCTTATATTTCTACCTATTAATGAGACATCTGCATAGACAAACCTAGAGCCAACTGCTGTTCACCTCTCCCACATATCATTCACTACTGGGATCTTCATTCCTGCATGCCACTGGGCCAGATGGGCACTGACAATTGCTGGAATCATCTCGGTTCTCAATGACCTGGAAGTTTCTGTGTCAGATACCCCTACTAACACTATCCTGTATCCTGGTGACATTAATGCTACTGAAATCTGGTTTCTCACCTCCCCACAAAAGATGTGTCAGTGGCCCAACCAGTGGCCTAAAACATGGCAGGTCAAAAAAACTTGCATCTCACCTCGCCTTGTCTATGACAACACTATTTTTCCAGACTGGGCTGCAAGTTGACTGATCTCCAAGTACAGGGGATGGGGCTAAGATAGAGGGAGGGTCGTAAGGCTCATTACTCAAAGAAGCTTATGAGTAGAAACCTGGCCCCTCAAACCCAAATAAGCTGAGGAAGTGATTTCTCCCTTTGTTTTTGTCTTTCTAGAATCACAATTCCTTCAATATTTTATTCATTAGATTTATTTTCCTGATTTTTTTCTGAGCTCAGAACTTATGTGTGAGAGAGAATGAGAAAATTGCAAACCCCTTCAGGGCACAGATTAGGAATTGTTTCAATTACTTCTTTTCTTGATGAAAGCCCAGGATACAGGTCCTGATGAAGCCGTATCAGCACTTTTTCTGTTTTCCTTACAGAACAAATTGCCAGCAGGATTCCTGTTTATGAGGGTAAGAATTGCTTGTACAAATTTCCCACAAGGATTCTGACAGAAGCTTGTCTCTGCTAAAGCAAATGGCTCCTTGTATCACTGATTTGGGGCATGCATCCAGAATAAGTGTGAGATCCCTTATGCCAACCAAGATACCCTTCCCCAAAACTGTACAGTTTGATTTGTTTGAGAAACACAGTTCATTTCTGTAATGATCTCAGAAGGGAGAAGTCTAAGCCTGCATAATTATGGTGTTCATGCATATTGAGAATTTTCTCAAGGTTGGATGTCAGCAGGGTGTCCAGGCAAAGGGTGAATGGTGAATCAAAGTGCTGAGGCCACAAGCAGGGTGGGTTGGAGGAGGCCCCATAATGAGATGAGAAACCCCAATTCCATACTGATCAGTGCAGCTGTGAGAGGCTGGGAAGAGCAGCTGCAGCAGCAGCAACTGCAAGGCCAGCCTTCCTTCCTAGGCCAATTCACTTTGAACAAAAGTATGAATGAGGAGGCTTCTGAGGTGGCATCACAGGTTAAAACAGTGACAGTCAGACTAAAGAAGTCTTCACACGTGGTACACAATATGCATGAACGATAATAATGATAACTCTTTATTAAGCACTGAATATAGTAAATATTCCATATACATTGCATCAGCAATATTTTTCAAGTGTTTTCGAATTGCCAGATACTCCTTTTAGGCAATAGGGATTCAGCAGGGAATAGATAAAATAGGTAGAAAGGAGATAAAGTCATTGCCCTTATGGGTCATCTAATACTTATAAAATACCCCTCAAGTACTTCAAATTCTGGATTCTTTCTGCTAAGCCATGGCACCTCCACTGGTTTAAAAAAAAATTTGGCCATCATGCAAGCAATGTTAACAGTGGTTGTGTTTTCAATTGTGAAGAGCAGGGACATTATTAGCCATTGGTGTAAAGCATTTACCTCCTCCTTGAAGATAATACCACAATGTATTGCCCCTAAGCTGGTGGCTTAGCTGAGACTTTAAAGGTCTTCCCCTCATTCTATTAGTCTGGTTGCTCCTGAGTGATATGGAATATGGTAAGATTTCATGGTCAGTGGTCCACTGTTGTAACTTCTGTGCCATAAAAATGCTCCCCTTTGATGGGCAATGCTGTATGGGACATCATGCCTATAAATCAGATATGCTGCATGCCCTTGAATGGTGGTACTGGGGGAAGCACAGCAGGCAGGGAAAGCTAAGACATATCTGGAATAAATGTCAATTCATTTAAGGATGAATTGATACCCATTCCGGGATGAAAGGGATCTAATGTAATCAAATTGCCACAAAATGACTGGCAGATATTTTGGGGAGGTAGTACCATATCAAGGGATGCGGTGTTGGTCTTTTGCCGGCACTTGGGCATTTGGCAGTGTAAAAAGCTAGGTCAGCCTAGATCAGAGGGACCCCAAACTTTAGGCCTGTGCATGGCCTTCAT
The DNA here is from genome assembly GCA_031878705.1 of Tapirus indicus. Lineage (NCBI taxonomy): Eukaryota > Metazoa > Chordata > Mammalia > Perissodactyla > Tapiridae > Tapirus > Tapirus indicus. The sequence continues at coordinate 23,028,961 of CM062935.1, forward strand.
CGCTGCCAACATGGCTAATCAGTTCATGGGCCCATTGCACAGTCACAAGAGTGGCCAAGGATAGAGGCTGACTGACAACCAATGGATGATGCATTATCTTATCCACCCAGTTAAGCACCTCCTTTGCAATGGAGGGTCTCTGGTGGACATTAACATGAAACAAAAAGATTTACATGGTTTTTGCCTGCTTCCATTGGTACATCTGTATGTTTCTTTCCCAGATTCCCTTGTGTCTAATATAATCATGCTACTTCCAGGCCCCTGACCACGTAGACAAGCCTTTCACCACTGCTCAAAGATCTGTGTATATCCTTATCTCAGGTCACTTAATTCATACAGAGTGAATGATCAAGTGTACTGCTTGCATCTCTGCCCATTGGGAGGATTTATCTCACTACCGTCCTTTAGTACCACGTCTGGATGGGGCTGTCCTGAAGTAGCAGTCCATTTTCAGCTCAAACCAACAGAGTGGGAGAAAAAAGACATTGTGAACCAGGTTTCAATTTTTTTCTGCCTCCATCATTTAGTCATAGGAAACCCCTCATAATGTGAGGTCATAGATGTGAAGTGTGGGAGAAGCATCACTAATCTGTTGAGGCACATCTTCATGTAACTTCTTACCTCTCTAGACCTGGTTGGGCTTCATTCTCAACATACCATTTCTCTGTCCAGTGTCTAGTAGATTGCTGCTGTGCCCACCCACTGTTATGACTTGGAGAATCCGATAATATCCAGCTCATGTTTGACAGCTTCAGTGCCCTGGTAACCTGTTATTAGGTGCTCAGTCTTTACCAGGACCCAGCAGTACTCCAGGAGGTGCTTTTTAAATGGTAAGTGGTTCTCAGCTGTGGAAGGGATCTGTATTGTGTCTCTCCTATTGGGGTTTGACAGAGATTCCAAGCAGCATCCTTATCTATCACAGATAGTTCTAGCACCATTGACTCTGCCAGGTTATATGGCTCAAGTAGCAGAGCAGCCAGCACCACAGTCTAAACTTGTTACAGAGTATTATCTTGCTCTGGGCCCCTTTCAAAACTATCAGTCTTTCAAATCTCCAGATAAATGTATTAGAGAACTATTCCTAAATGCAGTCATAAATCCAAAATCCTAAGAGGCACACTAAGTGCTGTGGCTCCTTCTTAGTAGTAGAAGTTACAAAATGCAAAAATTGCCTTCATCCTTAGAAGGGATGTCCCAGCATGCTTTAGACCACCAGGCCCATAAAAACATCACTAATATGGTAGGCAGCTAATTTTTCATGTGGTTTATCTCCAACCCTCTGACATGTATTTATCTTGCTAGGGATCCGGAGTGCTTACTGTTTCCTGTTCACCAGTCTCATTTGCATGATATTGTCAATATTATGGACTAGCATGATTCCTGAGAAATGTCAATATGATCAAGGTTCCTGCTGAGTACATTGGGACAGAGAGCAGGAGACTTAATACAGCCCTGGGAAAAGAAAGTGAATGTATAATGTTGTCCTTCCCACACAAGAGGAAACTGCCTTTGATCCTCTTTCATGATAGAATTAGAGAAGAACACATTCACCAGATCAGTAGCCTCATATCCAGTACCAAATTCTGTGTTGCTCTGTTCATAAAGATTTCATATCCAGGGCAGCAGGTGAATTGGGATGACCATAACACTTGGTGAATTTTATAGGAGTCCACCTTCTTCCACCACAATTCATAGGCTTTATTTTTTCAGGGCCTATACAGGTGAATTTAATAAAAATATGTAGGGACCACCATCCCCGCATTCTTTAAGTCTTTGGTGATAGGGCTAATCTCCAAATTTCCTCCTGGAATGCAGTATTACTTATGCTTAATTTTCTTGGCAAGGGGATGGAGGCAATCTCAGGCATTTCCTACAGTTTTGACTCACACTCCATAGGGCAGGGAATAATTAGTGTTCTGCTAGCTATTAAGTATATCTACCCGAATTATACACTTGGGAATTGGAAAATGGATCTGTGGACTCAATGAACCCTCTCTGGGATGGACTTAGATCAGAACTCTGTTTATCATCTGGTCTCCCTGAGCCTCCTTCCAAAGCTCCTGGATGGTATTTTGGGTCCTTTGTATCAGTGTCAGCTCAGACTCTGTATTCAACTATCCTTGAAAGGTCTAGGTATGCCATTTACCTTTTTCACAGTTACTCTAGTAAATCAGTTTTAGAGAATATTTATTGTATATACGTATGATGGTAATTTGGGGTCCTTCCTCAAGAAAAACAAGCCTCCCCTTAAATTAATAAGCTCTGGCTCTATGAACTAATTTAGATCTTGAATGTGGGTGAAGGACTATAGTTTTTCATTGTGTTGGCTAACATCAGCCAGCTCTTGGTTTTGTGTGTGTGTGTGTGTGTGTGTGTTGGGGGAGAGGGTTACATTAATTCAAGTTGAATAACACCTTGTGAGCTGTCCATCGATCTTGTCTCCTGGAACATTCTCATCTATGAGCCATTATCATAGGACCCTTCAGGTCAAGGCACCTTGATTGCTATCCCGGCCCTTCCCATTATGATAATCACATCTATCTTGCCTCTGAAGGTTAAGTGCTGCCACTTGGCCTTTGCTATTCTGAGATCATTTCGTAACCCACTGATACAAAGCAGCCCAGTACCAAGGTCGTACATTCTACTCTCATATCTACCGGCGGAAGTGTCCACTGAGTTTCTAAAATCTGCTCTTCAGTAGAGGCTTCATTATGCCCTTGGTAAAGGAGTATCTATGGGTCCTTCCAGTGAATAGTCAGTGGGGTTTTCTGGTCTCACATAATAAATCCCGTCTAACATTACCTCCTCCCTTAGCCTTTCGGCTCCTTCTTCAATTTTCTGTCTAGGCAGTTCTGGCTTCTCCACCTCATTTGTTGTACACCATTATTGCATACAGCCTTCAAGCAATCTAACAATGGACTAGAACTGGTTCCAGGTCTCTTTGCCAGAGCAGTAAGTCCAGAATCTTTCTTAAGGCTATGCTGAGACAAGACCCAAGTTATTGGTCCTGGCAAAAAGAGTTGAGTGGTAATGGATCTTGAGGAGAAAAAGCAACACCTTGCAAAGTGTCTTCCTCAAGTAAGTCCTTTTCAAAGTGTTTAGGCATTAGGAAGTTGCCCTTCTCTAATAAGGAGGAGTTCCTTCTGCAGGGTGGAGTGTCCAGGAGAACTGAGATACGAACAGACATTATTCCAAAGAAGATATACAGATGGCCAACAGGCACATGAAAAGATGTTAAACATCACTAATTATTAAGGAAATGCAAATCAAAACTACAATGAGATATTACCTTATACCTGTTAGGATGGCTATAATTGCCAAGATAAAAAATAACAAGTGTTAGAGAGGATGTGGAGAAAAGAGAACCCTCATACACTGCTGATGGCAATGCAAACTGGTGCAGCCACTATGGAAAACAGTATGGAGATTTCTCAAAAAATTAAAAATAGAATACCATATAATTCAGCTATCCCACTACTGAGTATTTACCCAAAGAACTTGAAATCAACAATTCAAAGAGACTTATGCACCCCTCTGTTCATTGCAGCATTATTCACAATAGCCAAGACATGGAATCAACCCAAGTGCCCATTAACTGATGAATGGATAAATAAGATGTGGCATATATACTCAATGGAATACTACTCAGCCATAAAAAAGGAAAAACTGTCCCATTTACAACAATGTGGATGGACCTTGAGGGTATTATGTTAAGCGAAATAAGCCAGACAGAGAAAGACAAACACTGCATGATTTCACTCATATGTGGAAGATAAAGACATGGATAAAGAGAAAAGATTAGTGATTACCAGAGGGGAAGGGGGGTGGGGGGTAGGTGAAAGGGGTAAAGGGGCACATATATATGGTGATGGATAAAAATTATACTATTGATGGTGAGCACAATGTAGTCTATACAGAAACTGATATGTGATAATGTACACTTGAAATCACACAATGTTATAAACCATTATGACCTTATAAAATAATTGATATAAATAAATAAAAGATTGTCAGGTTCCTTCACTTATTGGTTGAGGGATGCCTTGGGGGCATTAATTTTCCTTCACTTCCAGGCTCCACATGAGTGCAGAACATGCTTCCTCCAATTCACCATTCCACCATGTCAGAAAAGAGCTAGGACAGCAAACAAAAAGAAAAATGAGTGGTGTGTGCTTAAGGTGAGATGTTGCTAGTGAGTCAAAGACCACAAGAACTGTTTGCTAGAACCATACTTAGAGTCAGAAGTGAGGCCAAGAGAATGTGAGACAGTGCACAGAGGGGTCTGGAAGAAAAAGAAAAAGAAGAAGAAGAAGCGGAGGAAGAAGACTGGCCTAAGTTAAGTAAATTGTCCGAGATGATACCTGTCACACCTGGTAGAGAGGTGGAATTAAAAGCTACCTTCTCTGACTCCAGACGCCATCTCTTAATCACTGTTACTTTTTCTGGGCAAATCAAACAGAAAATACAAGAATGAGCATTGTGACATTTAAGTAGGTGGGAAGAGCTTAGCTCAGCAGCCATCTGTAAATGCTTCACCTTTATCTCCCAAGAGTATGGCTGCCTAGAAAGCTACTGATCCAAAGTCTCAGTGCCTTCTGGAAATTCAAAGCCTGATGAGCACTTATCTAATATGGTGAAATTCCCTAAGAAGCTCCCTGGTCTTTACAGTGTTTCCTAGTCAAGCCTCTGTATTTGTTCCTTGAACACAACTTGCTACCACTCCACAGTCTTTGCTCTTGAAGTTACTTCTGGCAGGAAATTTCTTTCCCTGTCCCTTTGCATGGTGGACTCCTCATCCTTGAAGGATCTCAACTCATCATCCTCAAGTGCCATCTCCTCAGAGAGGTTGTCCCTGCCTACATCATCTAACGGAGCACACATTACCCCTCTCCTCCATCACCCTTCATACCATTACCCATTTCTTGTTCTTTATGGCACCTTCACAGGCTTCGGAGATTTGGTATTTTGCTTATAAGCTTATTGTTCGACTCCCTCACTAGAATACAAACAGGTTGAGGACAGGCACTGTCTATTCTATTTATCATTGTGTCTCTTGCTCTTAAATTGTGCCAGGCTCATAGGAGACACTCCAGAAATATTTGCTGAATAAATGAATGAAAGCCATTAAATAAACTTGTTTTCTGCCTGCTGCCTATGTATGGCTTTCTGGGAATTACCAAATCACTTAGAGACCACGAGGGCATGATAGCATCAGTAGGCCAGAGCCAGGATCACCAGCACACTACATAGAATGCAGAACAGACTTTTTCCTCTGCAACATGATCTTCCATCTAAACATGACAAAACATTGAGCAATTAGATCCATGATAATGTTCCCAACTGTACAGACAAAAATTCATAAGCTTAATAAAGAGCAGCAGCCTTTCTGAAATGTGCCAACTCTTTGTTTATTTCTTCCTCTGGGAAGATGTTGAGGTGGTGGTGTCCAGTAACAGGTAACATCATTGCTTGGCCATAGGAATGAGATACAAAACTGAGTGGCATGCTGAAAGGTTCAGAGTGTTCTTCTGTGCCTTACTTTTTAAAATCAGTCACACCTCCTTTGACATTTCTTGCTTGAAATTATTGGTCCTTTTAGTTCTCTATATTGGCTCTCTCTTCAGTTCTTGTTTTGACTTGACTTAGAACTTGGCTCCAGACCAGGTGCTTCATGACTACCTTTGAAATCCCACAGAAGTCTTCAACTAGGAGTTACCCCAAGCCTCGTTATATCTAGCGGAAATCCCAGTCTAGCCTCTGGTGCTCAGTTTTATAGCGCAGAAACACCATTTATCCTGATAAGTATGTGTATATTTTAAATTTGTAATACCCGTGTAGTCACTGGAATACTGAGGGTCACGTTCAGAGTGAACCTTGTCCCACTAATGACAAACTTACAAAATTGAATGATCATTGCATTGTTGAGTAAACATCAAATCAGAAAAGATAATGTTATTGTCTGAGGGGATATTTCATTGGGGGTCAAAAGGACCAGAGTTCCAGTCTATACTGCCACTTGTTAGCTATACGAACTTGGATTTGGTTACTTAGATATACCCTCTTGAATTTTCAATTTGATCATCTATTAAAGAATAGAGTAAAAATAGTATCTGCTACATGAGGTTGTGAGGATGAACTGAAAAAATGCACATAAAGCTCTTAGCATAGCATGTGACCGTAGAAAGAACTTGATAAATGTTAGCTGTTAATGACGACAAAAAAAATCTGCTTGGAATACCTTTCCGTATTTCTTTACCAGGAAACCTTCCTTTCGTTCTTCAACACTGCTCAAAATTGTTTTGCTCTGCTTCCTCCACAAGTGGCCTTAGTCACCCTCCTTACTGTGACACCATTGTTCATATTTCTGTACTACTGGTAATATTGTTATTCGTGTCTGTATTACAGGGACTAACCCATGATAGTTATTCAATGACTCCAGATTGAATGAACGTCTACCCTCTGCACATTACCCTTGACCTCATCTGAATCCAGGAGCAGCTTATTGCAAAGAGAGATTTTTGAAGCTCTAAATTAGAGAAATTTTTTTCTGTTAGAGAAATTACTGTTTAACAGGAGCCAGAAGCACAAAGAAAAGCCTTCACGTTCTAAGCCTGGATGGATGGGAAGAGATCTCAGTGTTCAATCCTAAAATCAAAATTTTAACACTGCTAACATATTTTGAAAAATGCTGGACCTGGAAGTAAAGACAAGATCTTGGATCCACTCTTAGTAAATGCTTCTGTTTGAAATTTGAAAAACAGTTGCAGGAAAAGTGCCAATAACTCTAGGCAATAACTAAGACAAGAGTTTCTAAAATACCTGCTGCTAAAGTCAGCCCATAGCTTACTCATTATAATTCTTTTAATACTTAATTTAATCAATTAATTGCCTAGCTAGTAAATGTGTCCTTCATCCTAAATCTATTCTCTGGGGGTGTCATAAGAGTCTCACAGTTCAGAAATGCATAAAATTCTTCACTCTCCTCAATGTTCAGTGCAGAATGAGGACTATGTGACCTTTAGGACTCTTCCAACTCTGAAATTCTATGATTCTGTGATTCCCTCCATCAGATAAAATTTTATTAGTTTTCATGATTCACACCAGGATAAGCGAGGCATCTTACTCGTTCAGGAGTAAATTATCATGCTGTTAAAGAATCTATTGGGTGGTTCAAAAAGAGCACAGAACTCTTCAAATTGTGCAGCTACAGCCATTTTTCCAAGAAGAGGATTCTAGAAGGCCCTAAACCCAAAACCTCAGGGATAATTGAAGCCAAATTTACTTCCCCTGCAACATCTCAAGACAGACTCTCTTTCAGTACACTCAGCTAACCAGCTTTGTAAACTTCTCACTTCAACATCACTTTGCCTCTCTTTAGGCTATATGTTGCCTAGAAATAGCACCAAATGAATGATCAACAGCAAATAAATCTGATGAATCACTTTGATCTCTCTCTCTCTGTTGGTCTCTCTCTTTTTTTCCTGGGAGATTTTATTTCTGACAGTCTCCCTAGGAGTCATCTCATGAATCATCTTCCTTCCCCTGAGAATATCTGCTCTCAGCGGCTGCGAACCCTCCAGGGAAAGTTGTTTCTGGCTGAGATGCTGGCTGTGCAAATCCTGAAAATGATTTAGCTTTAGCTGAGAAAGCACTCCGCCAACTGCTGCACCCCCTCTTTCTTTGCTATTGTATTCAGCCATTACAACTCTGCATTCATTTGTTCATTCATACCTTCACTCATTCTTTAATTCACCTTTATACATTTATTTACTCTTTCAATCAGATTTGACCAAGAAACAAAACCTCCAGGATATTCCACTTCTTACATTACTCAACTGTCACTTGATTTACCATTTTGCTTAAAACTGGGTCACAAACTAAGTGATGCATTTCTGCCTCTTATATCTTTTCCATACATTACAATAGTGATGTGTCATATTAAAATATGAAATGTATGTGCTTTTTATTGGGCCACTGTTGGGATCTCAACCAGGAGCATCTTACCGTGTGCCAGGTACTCTGCTCAGATTTTCTTATAGGATCTCCTTGATTTCCATGATAACCTTATGAGAAGTCATTATTACTCTTTGTTTCCTTATTAGAAACTCTGGAAAGGGCAAGATGATGCCTTCTTCCTCATCTTATCCTAGATGGCTATGCCCAGTGCCTGGCAAATATTAGGTACCTATTTATTCATGCATGCATTTATCAAAAAATTATCACTAGCCCACCATAAACCAGGTACCATGTTGGCCCCTGGGGATGAAGCTAAGTGCAAGGTGGGCATGGTCCCTGCCTTTGTAGAGCTTATACTCTAGTAGAGGAGATAATAAATGTTTGATGAATGAATAAGTGGAAGCAAAGACTAAGGTCAAGAGGGGTTAAGCAACTTCTAATTAGAAACAGAATTAAGATTCACACCCAGGTCTCTGTGACTCCAAGTCTCTACTCCTTCCGTGATACCTTGTATAGAACAATTTCAGGCAGAGGACTTGACCCCAAGGACCTTGTAGTCTAGAGAGAAGGATAAAAGTGTGAGAGTGAAGAGAAAGGCAAGTAACCAAATATTAAAATGGAACCTACTCGACATTTGGTAAATCCTTGCTGTGTACCAAGTACTGTTTGAATGGCTTTATAAATATTGACTCTTGTAAGTCTTACAGCAATCTTTGGGGCAGGTAGTATTTTATCCCCGTTTACAGATGATGAAAAGAAGTAAAGAGAAGTTAAGTAACTTTACCAAGTTCACTCAGTCAGTAACCGGTAGAATTTGAATCCAGGGAGTGTGATGCAATAGTGTATGCTCTTATCATCATATTATGCTACACTTCTCAGTGTGACAGTGTGCTAGGGACTATGTTAGCCTCTTTGGATTCAAAGACAAATAAGATATTCCCTCTATTCTTTATTTTTCTTTTTTTAAACTTTATTGATGCATACTTAACATACAAAAAGTTGCACACACTTAATATATACATTTTGATGAGTTTGGACATATGCACACACCCATGATACTGTTACCACACACAAGGTAATAAGCACATCCATCGCCTCCAAAAGATTTCTTGCGTACTTTTGCTTTTTTGTGTGGTAAGTACTTAACACGAGATCTACCCTCTTAACAAGTTTTTTGTTTGTTTGTTTTTTGCTGAGAAAGATTTGCCTCTGAGCTAACATCTGTGTCCATCTTCGTCTATTTTTGTATGTGGGTTGCTGCCACAGTGTGGCCACCAACAGGTGGGGTAGGTCCACTCCTGGAAAGTGAACCCAGGCCACCGGAAAAGAGCACACTGAACTTAACCACTAGGCCATGGGACTAGCCCCCAACAAGTTTTTAAGAACACGACACAGTGTTGAAAACTATAGGCACTATGTTGTATAGCAAATCTATAGAACATATTCATTGTATGTAACTTTATACCCCATGAACAGTAACTCCTCAATCCTCCCTCCCCATCCCCTGGCAACCATCATTCTATTCTCTACTTTTATGAATTTGACTATTTTTGATATCTCATATAAGTGGAATCTTGCATTGTTTGTCCTTTTGTGACTCACTTATTTCACTTAGCCTGGAGTCCTTCCATGTTGCCGCAAAAAGCATAATTTCCTTCTTTTTTAAGGCTGAATAATATTCCATTGTATGTATGGATATACCACATTTTCTTTATCCATTCATCTGTCTACGGACATTTCAGTTGTTTCCAAATCTTGGCTATTGTGAGTATGATGCAGATATCTTTTTGAGATCCTGATTTCAATTCTTTTGGATATATACCCAAAAGTGCGATTACTGGATCATATGATGGTTTTACTTTTGATTTTTTGATGAATTTCCATACTGTTTTCCATAATGGCTGCACCATTTACATATCCACTAACAGCGTACAAGAGTTACCTTTTTCCCACATCCTTGCCAACACTTGTTATCTTTAGCCTTTTTGATAATAGTCATCCTTACTGATATGAGGTGATATCTCATTGTGGTTTTGACTAGCATTTCTCTGATGATGGGTGATGTTGAGCACCTTTTAATATACTTGTTGGGCATTCATATGTCTTCATTGGAGAAATGTCTATTCAAGTCCTTTGTCCATTTTTTAATCAGTTATTTCTTTGCTGATTAAAAAATGTTTTAATTTTGTTAAACTAAACTCAACTTTGTTGAGTTATAGGAGTTCCTCATATTTTTGGAGCAACTAAAGATCCAGAATAACCAAAGCAATCTTGAGAAAGACAAACAAAGCTGAAGGCATTACACTTCCTGATTTCAAAATATATTACAAAGCTACAGTAATTAAAACAGTATGGTACCATAACAAAGATAGACATATAGACCAATGGAATAGCATAGAGAGCTCAGAAATAAACCCACACTTACACAGGTAAAGGATCTTTGACAAGGGCACTAAGAATACACAATGGGGTAAGGATAGTCTCTTCAGTGAATGGTGTTGGGAACACTGGATATCCACATGCAAAAGGATAAAATTGGGCCACTATCTTACACCATACACAATGATCAACTCAAAATGGACTAAGGACTTAAATGTAAGACCTGAAACTGTAAAGCTTCTAGAAGAAAATATGGGGGAAAGCTTCATGACATTGGTCTTGCAATGATTTTGTGTATATGGCACCAAAAGCAAAGACAACAAAAGCAAAAATAGACAAGTGGGGCTACATCAAACTAAAAAGCTTCTACACAACAAAATAATCAACAGAGTGAAAAGGCAATCTACAGAATGAGAGTAAATATTTGCAAACCATATATCTGATAAGGGATTAATGGTCTCCATTCTTGATGAGCTCAAAATCAAATGGGGAAGATAAACATAAAAACATAATTACCAAAACTGGATATGCTGGTAAGCTATACTTTATTTTATTTTTCAAGAGTAACTATACTGAGCTTGAAGAGTACTCACTGGCTGTGGTAGACTGAATTACTAGTCCCCTGCATTCACTTTTCCATGGCTTGTGTATGCTAAGCATATTTCCCCACACCTTGACTTTGGCCATATGACTTGCTTTGACCAATGGCATATAGGTGGAAGAGACAGTGTGACACTTCCAATTCTAGGCTTTAAGCATCACAGAATGTTTCTACTTGCTTTCTTGTGCCTCTGCCTTCTCCATGGGAAGAACATGCCCTGGCTAACCCCCTGGTCCAAAGAGGAAGAGAGAAACATAAGAGAAGAACTGCCTGGCTGACCAGCAGACTTACAGTTTACAGCAGAGCTACCCAGGTGAAGCTGAGATGAGCTGAGATGGTCTAGGGTCTAGATCAGTTGACCTCCAGCCAATGCACAGATGCTTAAAGTCCAACTGAGATCAGCAAAACCAAATATAGTCACATTGGGGGTTAGGTCTTCAACATCTGAATTTTGAGGTGACACAATTCAGTTCATAGCATCAACTGATTATGTAGACTTTAATCGTATTACAAATTTTCTTCACAGCAACACCTAGATTAGTATTTGATTGAATAGCTGGGACTGTACCTAAACCAAGTTGACACACAGACCTGATCATTGCACCAGTGGATAACTTAATTAGATTTCTAGATGAAACGGCATTCACAGTGAAATTCTAACATAAATAGGGAGCCCTAATGTACCATTCAATTTACCACAATGATCCCCCTTCCTCACCAATATTATTCTCTACAGTCCTTGTCAAACTTCAACGTGTGTAAGAATCACCTGGGGATCTTGTTCCAATGCAGATTCTGATTTAGCAGGTTATCCAAATGAGGTAGGGAAAGATCATGAAAGATGGTGGATATTGTTTAGAGGAGAGACACTTGTATCAGGGAGAGCCCACCCTCTTCTGTTGGCTTGATGAAGTGGTTTCTATAATTTTGTTATTTCTATGTGGGAGGAGTTGTGTGTATTGTTTTGTGATTCTCTCTCTCTCTTTCCTTCTCTCTTTCTATCTCTCAAACAAGAGTGGAGGGAATGTTTTGACCCTCAATGGGAGGCATAGCCTACTTCTGTATTCTCAGAGGATTCAAAGGAATTTGGATTCAAGATTTTCAGGTCCATCAACTCAGATTTCCCTATCCCACGTGTCATGGTTGAGAGTTTAGTATTCTTTGGAACTCAGCTACCCTTATTATTAGGTCCTAAGCCTGATCCTTAGCTTTCACTACCCTCCATAAGCAGGCATTGAGAGAGTCTTTGTTATCCTACCAAGGAGGCTTTCTGAAATTCACACTTGTATTTTATTTGGTGATTAATATTGATGATTTAATGATTTTATTACCTTTTTTCCAGGACATCAGACAAGCTTAGCAATAGGTTAACAATAGCCACCTAATTCTACTGCCTTATATTTTCAATTTCTTCCATATTTTGCAAATGCCTGATAGCTTACAGTTGCCCCTCCATATCCAGAGGAGATTGGTTCCAGCACCCCCTGTGGATACCAAAACTTGCAGATGCTCAAATCCCTTAGTCAGTCCTGTGTATCCATGGGTTCTACCTCCATATATTCAACCAACCAGGGATTGTAAACATCATACATGATCCCTGGTTGGTTGAATCCTTGAATGTGGAACTGTTGGATACAGAGGGCCAGCTGTAATGCATTCCTATCAACCAATATGCTGCCCCAGAATGCCACCAGCAAAAGTTTTGCACTGGTACCTTGTGCTCCACCAACCATCAGTAATGGGGTCCTCATTGCCAGCCAACTGGCTGACAGGTGATGCAACTCCAAAGTTCCATTTTAGCATCTGCAAGACCACTTCTTACCAACCATCAAAGGTTATATTCTCTAGGAAGTAGACTCTGAGATGGAGATTAGCATGCTAGATGTATATTAGGGGATACTCTTTGATCAAGACCTGTGGGAGGGAAGTGAATGAAGTAGGGTTGGTCAGAATAAGAAATAATGCTGTGATGCAGACCCAGTGAAGGCCTCAGCCAACCCCACAGAAAACTCTGAAGCTGAGAGGACCCTTTAGAGTTATCTGGAGTTGGAGTAAGGTGGACTGGGCTTTTATATTCTCTCATCAATCAGTGAAGGGGGATAAAAGTGGTGCATTACATCCAACAGACCATGTTTACTCTTTTCTTTGTTTTATCTTTTAGTACTTTGGAAGGCTTTTGTTTATATTCTAGTAGTTACCTATATACTGATATCTTTGAAATGTTTTTCATTCTTATTTTTCTTATTTGGTTTTCAATTATTTGGTTTTTGCACTGTAACTGATATATGTTGACTCCCACCAATCTTTTTCTCTTCTCTGCCTTTTTAAAAGTTTCCCGATTTCTTTCTTGGTTGCAAGAATTTGTCCTCTAGTAGATTCTTTATAAAGGGTACATGTTCAGTATCCCTTGATTCTTGCACATCTAAAAATATGTTTCTATAACCTTGATAGTTGAAAGACAGCTTGGCTGGCTACAATATCCTTGACTCACACTTTTCCTTGAGTGTGTTTCTCTGCTGTTGTCTGGCTTTGTATGTTGCTGTAGGGAATCTTATGCAATTTGATTGTCTTTCCTTTGTAAAATAACATGTTTCTGTTTGTTTGTTTGTTTTGGCTGTAAATCATGAGGACTTTGTTTTTAAAGTCTAATGGTTTTATTAGGGTATGCCTCAGAGAGAACTAATCTAGATAGGTCAATTTTCACTACACAGTGGGACCTTTCAATATATGGAAATAGGCCTGCTTTTATATTTGGAAGAATTTCTTGGGTTATCTAAGATATTATTCTGTTACATTGTTTTATTTTTCTTCTTCAGAGACTCCAATTATATATATATTGTATCTTCTTTGCCTTTACCAAATACTTTCTCTTGATTCTTTTTACTTGGTTATTTTATTTTCATTCTCTTGGCTGTTTCCATTCTTTTAACTGTCTAATGGTCCTTATTAAATTTCAATTCAATGTTTTCTTGCTCAGGCAATTTGTAATGTGGTCTTCACTTCTAAGATGAATTTGACCTTTTCTATTGTGTTTTTCTGAGTTCAATCATTTTACATCTTTCTGGGGTTTTTGTTCATATTTGCTATGAGATTTTAATTTCTGATTTGAGGTATTCATTTCACATCTGGAAATTCTCACTTTCAGGTATTTAATTCAGGTGAGGATATTCTGTTACACTTTCCTTCTACTTCATGGTTGACATTTTGGGGAGTTTTTCAACAGTGATATATTCTGATTCTCATTTTGTTTCTTTTTAGTGTAACTTTGTATGGATATTGTCTACTTCCCCTGTTAATTTTGAATATTTAATTTCCCAGGCCAGCAATGGCAGTTGTATACACAAAAGTGAACATTTTGAGAGGCTTACAAGGTTCCTTAGTTAAAGACTACCCTCTTCTTTTGGCACGGTGTAGTTTCTCTAATCAATCTTGCTTTTTTTTTTTTTTTGGCTTGAGGAAGATTTCCCCTGAGCTAACATCGGTTGCCAATCTTCCTCTATTTTGCATGTGGGTTGCCGCCACAACATGGCCACTGATGAGTCGTGTAGATCCGTGCCTGGGAACTGAACCCAGGCTGCCAAAGTGGAGTGTCCCGAACTTAACCACTACACCATGGTGCCCCAATTTTGCTATTTTTAGGTGGAGAGGATTTATCTTTATTCTGTTCTGTGATTTTCATTCCCTCTCTCATTCACACACACAGAGCAGAAGTGTGCTTCCTGCTCTTATTTCTCTTTTCCCTTCATCACCAAGTATCCAGAGGGCATGTCCTTATAGCCAGCACTCTGATCTACCAGATTTTTAAATTTATTCTCAGTGATTCCTAACTCATGGTGGGGTTTTCCAAGTTACAGTGGGGCTTTCATGGTGGGAATTACTTTGGGGCAATTCTATTTGGATTATTTCTGTCCTGTGGTCCCTGCTCCTCTTTCCTCTTTCCTTTGATCTCTTTAATATCTGTGCCTGGCTCTTCCCCCAAACTGGAATTTAAAAAAGATTTCCCACTTAACAATGTTTTAAGCTCATAGTATTATATTTTCTGTTCCTTAGATATGCAGAAAGCATAGGTTACTAGTGGTTTAATTTGCTGCTCTTATTTATTCAGATGAATTTTGGGGGAATACGTGAAGAGAACCAGATGTAGGAGGCCACCATTATTCTATGTCAAACCAGAAAGACAGATGATTAGAATTTAAGCAAAAGAGTGTCAGAAGTAGGATTTGTAAAGATAAAGTTTGTGACAGAGCTCAGAAATGTGTTTAACTACCTGTTTGCACTTCTCAGATGCGGAAAAATAAAAAAAGATGAGCTGCTTTATTCTTTGTTAAAGTGCAAGCAATCCTCCAGGGCACCCACTCTTACTCACCACATCCATCTTAACCTCACCCTGGCTCACAGAGGGTGAGGCAGTGAATTAATCACTGTTAGGGTTTTCATGAGTAACAGTACTTCTGCTGTCCTCATGCCTGACTGTGCAGTTTCTCACCTGCATACTTGTTCTCCTCCCAGGCAAATGTTGCCTCCGACTTTCTCAGGCCCTTTCAATGAGTGAGTTTTTGCTCATTTTAAGGTTCTCTTTAAGTGTCAGCTCTTTCAGGAAGCCTTCTATGACTTACTGTAAGCCAGATTATGGGTCTTTCCTCTGTGCAACTAGAGCAAACCACACACATCCCATCACTGAACTTGACATGTTATTCTGCTTGTGAGTATATCTCCACCTATAAAGTATGGCTGCTTCATGATTGCTTCTTCATCTGCATTTTCCCAATGTTTCTCACAGAGCCTAAGAGTTAGTAAATGCTCAATACACATTAGTGGAATGAATTGATGGATACAGAAATGAATGTAACTGCTCTGGAGGTGCCTGCACTCTGCATGGTCCCAGTCAGTGGGAAAATGTCTACCTAATTCATTTGCTTTGTTGTGGTTGGAGGGTCACTGGTCTCTACAGAACAGTTTCCTATGCTTATGTCCCTGGCTCCAGGGACACTTGGACATAAATATTGACCAGACCTCTCCCAGAACCTGGAAGTATGGAGCATTTGGCTGAGTGAGCTCTCAGGCGATCTCTTTTCTATTCTTGTCTCCAGCAGGGTCCTATTTGGGACACATAAATGAACATCTCTCCTCTATATAAAGCTAAATAGGAAGAACAAATCTATCCCCAAAGTCTGATGAAAGAAATTTTCTCTTCGGGTAGAGGCACAATAAAATTCATGTAACCTAGTTTTCCGCCTTTCCTCACTTGATCTTTAATTGTATTTCAGAGGACTATTTGATAGTGAAGGACTACCTGTTTTTGTCTAAGATCATTATAATTCTTGGAATTCAAAAGCCTGTTCCTTTCCTCTTCTCTAGAGATACCCAAGACACTAAGAGTAGTCACTGAAGCATAGAATTTAGGACTCAAAGGGACCTTGTGATCGACCGGCCTTCTCATTTGGCAGACAAACATTGTCTATAATTACAGAGCTGGTTAATGGCAGAATGAGTAATAAAATCAAAGTTTCTCAACTAGTAGTTTTCTTCCTGTGTGTGTGTATGTGTATATATATTATATGTATACACATATTTATACATATAATAAATATATATATATTTTTCTCCTCTCTGGTTCAAGCCAGAATGTTGGCCTCTCCTTTAAAGTCCTAACATATTCCGTTTTTATACATGGTCCCAAGGGGCAGTTTGAAACTCACTGTACTACACCACGCAACCTCAAGATTATAGATGTGAACATCCTCCTGCCATTCCCCACCAAAAATTTGGAGACTTTCTTTCTTCCTTTCATTTATTTTTGTTATGAAAAGGAAATAAATTATTCTTTAAAAAGTGAAAAATAAGCAGTGATTCCCTTGAGTAAACATCATTTTCCATCCACTACAATTTTCTCTTCCAAATTTTCCACTTAGGAAGGCAGGGTTAATAACCAAATTGGGGTCCTTTTGGAGAATCTGCCATCTCAAAATAACACCTTCTACTCTTTTCTATCTGGGCCTTCTCATCAAGGGGCAACTCCATTTTCTCTAAACACAGAGTACAGTAATTCACACTCCTGTTTTTGCCACACCCCAGGTGTCTTCAGTCATAAAGCAGTGTCAAGAGATTGTCAAAACAAAATTAATTGAAACTGAAACAATAAATTCCTGCCACATAATGTCTTCAGAAGGTGAAAGGGAACTGTGTCTCAGAATAAAGCAAAAGGAGGATGTCCCAAAGGGTGGGAATTGTTGATCCAAAGGGAAGATGAAAAATCTTTCACTCTAACATCCTCCATGTTTTAAAAACCCTGCAGGTTATAGAAGGAGGAAAAACCAGAATTGTCAAAACAAGAAACCACATCTTACAAGTCAGGGCCCTCCACAGCATTTCTGACAGCTTGAACACCAAGTAAAGTTTTTTTTTAACACCAAATTTAACATGCACAGGCATTTCAGATCTGTCACTAGAAGCAGGATGATGTCAGTGAGAAAATCTGGTGGTGTTTCATTTTCACAAGTTTTTCAGGATCCGAAATAGAGCTGTTTGTTGAGCATGTCACTGTAGAGAGGGGGTAATAATTACTGATCTGAGAAACAAGGCTTGTCATGAGGTTAAGAATCAAAAAATGCTTATTAACAAGGAGAAGGGCTGTCAAAGGGAGGAAGGCAGTGATTCAAACATAGTGCTTATTTCTCCTTGAGGCTCCAGTTTATTTAGAAGTTTTGGACTTCTGTTCTCTGGGCCATGCATGTGGTGTGACTAGTGCCAGAAATTCTCACTTCGGGAGGATGCTGTTACAGTCATGCTTGAGAAATATGTCAAGACATGGGCATCTTTTCATCCGAACCATTTGTGCCTTGCCTTTTCGATGAAGGTGGCTCCTCAACTTTTAAAATTTTAGTTGAAGCCTGCATGAAAGCTCTATACCAGCGAAGATGCTTTTGGAATGCATAAAGCAGTAATGAGGTTTTCAGGAATCTTTCATTATTCTATGCCCATTCAATTCTCTGCTTCATGTTAAGGGGCAATGTTCTTCCCTATTAAATTTCTTCTGCACTCACTTAGCATTTAATTATTTTAAAATGGCTTCATGTCTGTTAGCCTGGTGTCCTCGTGAAGAATTTGGAGTTTCATGTAATTTAGCTAGTATCTCTGTGTAAGAGAAGGGTTGCTGGCCCTCAATATCCAATTGCTCCTTTTCATTTGTAACAGAATCTGAATTTTATTTTGGTGCTAATGATTCTGGTTAAAAGAAGACATTTCCCAGATTTTTTTTTTCAGCTAAATGTGACCATGAAATTAAATTCTTGCCAATGACATGCAAACAAAAAGTTACATGCAGTTAGAGTAAGGTTTTGGAAAGGAATTAACTCACTGGCAAATGTGCTCCTTCAATTCATTTTCTCCTCCCTGCAATCTGGTGTTTGGTTCTGATGGTTGGAGCTCTAGCAGCCAACTTGATCCGTGAGTTGGCTTTGAAGATGGATAGCATGCTCTCAGACAATAAAAGAGAAAGATAGAAGAAGACTTGGCTTCTGACAATTTCATAGAATGACCACACTGGTCCAGAACTGCCTAACTCTGGGGGCTCAAATTATGTGAGAGAATAAACACTTAGTTTGTTTAAACACTGTTATTTCTGCTCTGTTACTGGCCACTGAATGCAATTCTTAATTCACTCACTTGCTACATGTAAGGTCAGTGAAAGCAGGAAAGACAATTTATGCTTCTTTGATTCCCCCTCCATGTTTAGTACAAAGCTTTGCTCATAGTAAGAGCCCTAGAAATATTTGTAGGATTGATTATTTCATTCAGCAAACATTTATTGAGCTCCTAATATGTGCCTGGTATTGTGCTAAGAGTGAGAAATGAAAGGATGTGCAGAGAAAACTCTCAACCAATATCTACTTAACCATCATGATGGATTAATCAACGCTCTCCTTGTCCCCTCTAAAAGATGTGCCCTTGGCACCCTGTCCTCCTGAATAGTAGACCACTCTCTATTGTGCCTGTGCATTTCTGCCCCAACAGTTTGAGTTTTATGCTTCTAAAGGGTCAGTTTTATTTGTTCCGAAGCTTAATTATGTCCATTTTACTTATTATTATAATTATGTAACCAATAAAATGTGAGTGTGCAAAGAAACACAAAAGTAAGCTGAATACTCTGAAAAGACTAAATGAAGGTGAGTCACTAAAAAAATGCTGACAAATCAGGTGAGTGCAAGTCAACTTTTAAAAATTGGGGAAAAGCTTTAAAGGTTCAGAGGACTTTTGTACTCAATCTGCTTTGTAATTGCTTTTCACTTCTTGCTTTGTTTTTAAAGAAACGGAGACTGGAAATCATAGAAGATACATCTTGGGTGTGGTTTATCCAAGAAAAACAAATCATTAAAACTTTTTCAAAAATAAGGTCTGATACATCAAAAGATGGGCAAACAAATGTATCATTTTATAATTCCTCTTTTTAAGTGATTTTAAAATTTACTGACTACCAGTTCTATTTGCCTCTATGTAGACCTTTCCTATGTAAAATTCACGGTTTTGACACTAAGACATTTGTAATTTGGTATTGGATTCATATATTTACATATATAGCGATGAAACAGATGCATAAATATTTGCATATTTCTGTTGGAAATATAAATAACCTATCTTAGACCAATTTAAGCTGAAAGGTAATTTATTGGCTCGTGTGGTCCAATGTCAGATGGGCTTCCAGCATGGTGAGATCCAGGTACCCGAACTGTGTTATTAGATATAGTATCATTATCTTCTATCTCTGCTTGTTATTGTTTTGTTTTGTTTCCTTTAAACTTGTTGGCTTCATTCTCTCCTGCTCTGGAGAGACTCTCTCTGTGTGAAGGAAACATCGACTCTAGGCCGCCCCCCAAAGCAAGTATCGCTGTTGCTCATGTTATTAAGGAAAGAGAGGCTGTCTGTCCCAGATTTAATTGGTCCTGAATGGATCCAGTACTCTTGGACTAATCAATGTGAACAGATTTGAGTCACCAAGCCCAATTTACAATCGAGTTTGATTTACAGTCATACCAGAACCACCTGGGATGAGGGGACAGTAGACCGGCGCCAACTTCCCCACTGTTTCAGGAGTCTGTATTCTAGGCCATAGCCTTGGAAACACAGCTCCTGACCCTCCATGATCCTCTGTTCCCTCTCAGATGCTGGGATTATGTGGAGTTTTATTAGCCCATTCTAGGGCCAGTAGAAGGCCACTCAGCTGCACATCAGAGGACGTGTGAGTGAGTCCTAACTCATCAGTTGGCTCTGTATTCTTAAAAGTTACTTTCTCCTTCTGGATTTGAGCTTTTTGGACTGTAAAATGAAGACATTGGATTTGATACACTTTAGATCACTTCAAATCCTAATATCTCACACCTATGACTCTATACTTCTGCCTAAGCCATATATCTGCTCTAGGAATATTTTTACCCTTGAAAATTTACATATGTAAACTCTACCTCTGATAAATAGCCTGGTGTTCTGCATCAATCTATAAAGATTCTGGGAAAGACTTTGTTTTTTTTTCCTTGGCCATTTTTAGTACTTTCATCTGAGAAATATGGTGCCTCATCCCCCCTCTATAACAAAGCCAATGTTTTCTAAATGAATCCACATTAAACATAAAAAAAAAGAAATTAAAGAATGAACCATCACAGAAGATGAAAACAGGAGTATTGGCAGGTAGGGTAAGGAACCTAGATTCACTAAGCAGGGAGGATGAAGAGACTTGAGCAATCCTCAACCCCTCTACTTTAGAGAGAGAAATTTATTCAACCAAAGACACTCAATGTGAACATTAAGCTTTTTTGAAGTAATAGAAGAAAAATTAATACATGTTATGGACTTTATGCCAGGCACTGCACTAAGTTCTATTAGTGGTTTTAGACAACTCTGTAAGGGTAGGTTTTTTTACTAGGGCCACTCAGATGAGAAAAAGAGGCCTTCAGTAAGTAAATGGCACAAGATCAATTAAGCAATAAACGGTAAAGGTGGATTCAGACTCAGGGAGTGTCACTCCAGGGGCTGGCCTCAACTCAGAACTACTTCTTGGTTTGGAGCCTTTTCCATTACATTTCCTCCTTGTTCTCCTCTGCCTCCTGGTTTCCCCCTCTGGAAAACAGTCCAACTCTGTCCTACTGAAAGGAAGACCCGAGACACACACATAATTAGAAAGCTGAACTTGAGATCCCTAAAGAAATGTGGCTGCTTCATGAAAGCTGAAGAAAATTAATGTATTCATTTAAAGGTTCTCTAACCAAGGACAAGAGAAAGGGGATCTTGTTGATGGCTAAACTGTCTTTTTAGAATTCATTAATATTTATTTGGAAGCTATTATTTGGAAAGAAGAAGGAAAGAATGTATCCATGAGGCTTTTTCTCTCCTGTAAGGTCCATCTGGTATCTCAGGTATGCATGCCAAATTACATGGTTAAAATAACACACACAAAGGGCTGTTCCTTTTATAAGTTGAAAATCTGTCTGATTTTTCACACTCTCACCAAATCAATGTCTACAGAAAAATTTTATAAATTAAAATATGTCCTCCATTGCGGCTGCTTCAAGTTATGATTAAAGTAGTCCTAAATCTCACTTGGAAGTTCTGAAATCTTCCCAGATAGGATTCTGCAGACAATAAGAGCTAAGTCTTCCCTAAAGGTGAACAGTTAAGCCTTTTTTTTCTGCAGATCAGCAAGTCCTTTCCTCTGCTGTTAATCCCATAATCTGCTTTCTTCTTTTAAGTTTCCACAGTCTCAAGACCATCTCCCATGATCCCAACTTTTCTCCTTTTTATGGACCACTTTCTACGGTTACCCATATCACAGGGGATCGTAATGATTTGTTTCCTACTCAGGGACTGTGAGCTCCTTGAGAAGAGTGTCTGCTTCTTGTTCATCTCTCCATCTCGAGTGTCGACCACAGTGTCTGGCACATAGAAGCTGTTCCATCAGTGTTAGTTGGATCGAAATGATTCTGGGAAAAATCTCGTATCCTACGACCAGAAGGCTAGAGTAACATGTGAACAATGGTTGTGGCCATAGGTCAGAACTCAGAACTAATCTTAGGAACCACATAAGAAAGAATGATTGGGGGCCGGCCCGGTGGCGCAGCGGTTTAGTCCGCGCTTGGCAGCCCGGAGTTCGCTGGTTCGGATCCCGGGCACCGGCCGACGCACTACCTGTCAGCCATGCCGTGGCGGCGTCCCATATAAAGTGGAGGAAGATGGGCACGGATGTTAGCCCAGGGCCAGTCTTCCTCAGCAAAAAGAGGAGGATTAGCAACGGATGTTAGCTCAGGGCTGGTCTTCCTCACCAAAAAAATAAATTAATTAATTAATTAAAAAAATTAAAAAAAAAAAAAGAAAGAATGATTGTACTAGTGTCAACTAATTATCAACTTGGTTTAGATGAACTATGTTTATAAAACCATTTCCTCTGATAGGAAAGCTCATGAAGGCACTTCCTCCATGTGAGTCAGGGATTTGGGATTGTGGTGGTGGGAACAGAAGAAATTAAATTTCATAAAAACATGGAGAATGGATATTTGCTATTTCTTTTAATTGAGGTCACATTGGTTTATAACACTGTGTAAATTTCAGGTGTACAACTTTACACTTTGGCTTCTGTATAGACCACATCGTGTTCACTACCAAAAGTCCAGTTTCCATCTGTCACCATACATAGGTGCCCCTTTACTCCTTTTGCCCTCCCTGCATCCTCTCTCCCTCTGGTAACCACCAATCTGTTCTCCTTAGCTATGTGTTTATTTGTTTATCTTCCACATATGAGTGAAATCATGCAGTATTTATCTTTATCTGTCTGATTTTTTTTTTTTTGCTTAGCATAATACCCTCAAGGTGCATCCATGTTGTCGAAAATGGCACAATGTTGTCTTTTTTATGACTGAGTAGTATTCCATTGTATATATATATATACCACGTCTTCTTTATCCATTCACTTGGGTTGCTTCCAAGTCTTGGCTATTGTGAATAATGCTGCAATGAACATAGCAGTGCATATATCTTTTTGAGTTAGTGTTTTCCTGTTCTTTGGATAAATACCCAGAAGTGGCTGGATCATATGGTATTTCTATTTTTAATTTTGGGGGGAATCTCTGTACTGTTTTCCATAGTGGCTGCACCAGTTTGCATTCCCACCAGCAGTGTATGAAGGTTCAGTTTTCTCCACATCCTCTCCCAAACTTGTTATTTCTTGTCTTTTTAATAATAGCCATTCAGATGGGTGTGAGGTGGTATCTCATCGTAGTTTTGATTTGCATTTCCATAATAATTAGTGATGTTGAACATCTTTTCATGTGCCTGTTGGCCATCCATATATCTTCTTTGGAAAAAAATGTTCATATCCTCTGCCCATTTTTTGATTGAATTGTTCATTTTTTTGGTTTTGTTGAGTTGTATGCATTATTATATATTTTGAAAATTAACCCCTTGTCAGATATATGATCTGAAAATATTTTCTCCCAGTTGGTAGGTTGTCTTTTCATTTTGTTGATGGTTTCCTTTGTTGTGCAGAAGCTTTTCAGTTTGATGTAGTCAAAATTTTTTTTCTTTTGTTTCCCTTGCCTGAGAAGACATGGTATTAAAAAGATACTGCTAAGAACAAGACCAATGTCTAAGAGTGTACCACCTATATTTTCTTCTAGGAGTTTTATGGTTTCAGGTCTTACATTCAAGTCCTTAACACATTCTGAGTTAATTTTTGTGGATGGTATAAGATAATGGTCTACACTTATTCTTTTGCGTGTGGTTGTACAGTTTCCCCAACACCATTTATTGAAGAACTCTCCTTTTCCTATTGAATGTTCTTGGCTCCTTTGTCAAAGATTAGTTGTCCATAGATGTGTGGTTTTTTTCTGGGTTCTCAATTCTGTTCCATTGACCTCTGTGTCTGATTTTTTTCCCCCAGTACCATGCTGTTTTGATTACTATAGCTTTTGTAGTATATTTTGAAATCAAGGAGTGTGATATCTCCAGCTTTGTTCTTTAATCTCAGGATTGCTTTGGCTACTCAGAGTCTTTCATTGTTCAATGTAAATTTTAGGAATCTTTGTTCTATTTCCATGAAAAATGTCATTGGGATTCTGATTAGGATTGCATTGAATCTGTAAATTGCTTTAGGTAATATGGACATTTTAACTATGTTTATTTTTCCAATTCACGAGCACAGAATATCTTTCCATTTCTTTATGTCTTCTTTGATTTCTTTCAATAATGTCTTATAGTTTTCAGTGTATAGATCTTTCACCTCTTTGGTTAAATTTATTCTTGGGTATTTTATTCTTTTTGTTGTGATTGTAAATGGGATTGTATTCTTGATTTCTCTTTTGGCTAGTTTGTTTTTAGTGTATAGAAATGCAATGGATTTTTGTATGTTGATTTTGCACCCTGCAACTTTACTGTATTTGTCAATTATTTCTAGTAATTTTTGGTGGATTCTTTAGGGTTTTCTATATATAAAATCATGTCATCTGCAAATAGTCACAGTCTAACTTCTTCCTTTCCAATTTGGATCCTTTTTATTTCTTTTTCTTGCCTGATTGCTCTGGCTAGGACTTCTAATACTATGTTGAATAAGAGTAGTGAGAGTGTGCATCCTTGTCTTGTTCCTATTCTTAGAGGAATAGCTTTCAGTCTTTCACCATTGTGTATGATGTTGCCTGTGAGTTTGTCATATATGGCCATTATTATGTTGAGGTACTTTCCTTCTGTACCCATTTTTTTGAGAGTTTTTGTCATACATGGATGTTGAATCTTGTCCAATGCTTTCTCTGCTTCTATTGAGATGATCATGTGATTTTATTCATCATTTTGTTAATGTGATGTATCACATTGATTGATTTGTGGATGTGAACCATCCCTGCATCCCTAGAATAAATCCCACTTGATCATGACATGTGATCCTTTTAATGTATTGTTGTATTCAATCTGCTAATATTTTGTTGAGGATTTTTGCATCTGTGTTCATCAGCAATATTGCTCTGTAATTTTGTGTGTGTGTGTTGTTCTTGTCTGGTTTTGGTATCAGGGTAATGTTGGCCTTGTAAAATGAGTTAGGAAGCATCGTATTTGCTTCAGTTTTTTGGAATAGTTTGGGAAGGATAGGTATTAAATCTTTGAATATTTGGTAGACTTCACCAGAGAAGCTGTCTGGTCCTGAACTTTTTATTTTTGGGGAGGTTTTTGATTACTGTTTCAATCTCCTTACTAGTGATTGGTCTATTCAGATTCTCTATTTATTCCTGATAGTTTTGGGAGGTTGTATGATTCTAAGAATTTATCCATTTCTTCTAGGTTACCCAATTTGTTGGTATATAGCTTTTCATAATATTCTCTTACAATCCTTTGTATTTCTGTGATATCTATTGTAACTTCTCCTGTCTCATTTATGATTTTCTTTATTTGAGCCTTCTCTCTTTTTTTCTTAGTGAGTCTGGCTAAGGGTTTGTCAATTTTGTTTATGTTTTCAAGAACGAGCTCTTAGTTTCATTAGTCCTTTCTATTGTTTTTTTAGCCTCTATTTCATTTATTTCCACTCTGATTTTTATTATTTCCTTCCTTATACTGATTTTGGGCTTTGTTTGTTCTTCTTTTTCTTGTTCTTTTAGATATAGTGTTAGACAGTTTATTTGAGATTTTTCTTATTTATGGGGATAGGTCTGTATTACTATAAATTTCCCTCTTAGTACCACTTTTGCTGCATTCCATCAGTCTGGTATGTTGTGTTTTCATTTTCATTTGTCTCCAAGGAGACAAATGTTGTTTTTTCCTTTGATTTCCTCATTGATCTAATAGTTGTTCAGTAGCATGATGTTTAGTCTCCACATAGTTGTGGCTTTTTCCAGCTTTCCTCTTGTAATTGATTTCTAGGTTCATACCATTGTGTGTAGAAAAGATGCTTGATATGATTTCAATCTTCTTAAATTTATTGAGGCTTGTTTTGTTTCCCAACATATGGTCTACCTTTGAGAATGTTCCTTGTGCACTTGAGAAGAATGTGTATTCTGCTGTTTTTGTATGGAATGTTTTATATATATATATTTATATATACACAAAGTCCATCTGGTCTAGTGTTTCATTTAAGGCCACTGGTCCTTTGCTGACTTTCTGCCTGGATGATCTATCCATTGACGTAAGTGGGGTATTAAGTCCCCTACTATTATCGTGTTGCTGTCAATTTCTCCCTGTAGGTCTGGTAATAGTTGCTCTATATACTTCAGTGTTCCTGTGTTAGGTGCATATATATTAATAAATGTTATGTCTTCTTGGTGGAATGTCCTTTGTATCATTATATAATGTCCATATTTACCTCTTGTTATCTTTTTTGGCTTGAAGTCTATTTTGTCTGATATAAATATGGCTACAACTGCTTTCTTTTGGTTGCCATTTGCTTGGAGTATCATCTTCCATCCCTTCACTCTGAGCCTATGTTTGTCTTTCTTTACAGCTGAGATGGGTCTCCTGGAGGCAGCATATTTTGGGTCTTGTTTTTTAATCCATCCAGCCACTCTGGGTCTTTTGATTGATGAATTCAATCCATTTACATTTAGAGTGATTATTGATATATGAGGGCTTAATACTACCATTTTATCTTTTGTTTTCTGGTTGTTCTATATTTCCATTGCTTCTTTTTCCTTGTATTTCTGTCTGCCATTTCAGTTTGGTTGCTTTCTGTGATGTTTTTATCAGTTTTCTCTTTATTTATGATTTGTGACTCTGCTCTGATCTTTTGTTTTGTGGTTACCATGATGTTTGTATAAAAGATCTCATAGATGAGATAGTCCTTTTTCTACATATAGCATCTTATTTCCATTAGCCTATGCAGATGTTGTCCTTTTCCTCCTCCCCTTCTATGTTTTTGTTGTCACAAGTTATCCTTTTTGTGTGTGCATTGTGACAAAATTGAAATGGTTATAGTTATTTTCAATGCTTTCTTTCTCTTTATCCTTTATGTTATAATTAAGAGTTTACTAACCTATTCTGATATAAAGTTGCAATCTTCTGATTCAATCTGTCTATTTATCACCTTGCTCAAAGCTTTATTAACTTCTGCTTTTTTGTTTCAGGTAGGAGGTCTCCTTTCAACATTTCTCATTAAACAAGTCTAGTGATGATGAACCCCCTCAGCTTTTGTTTGTCTGAGAAAACTTTTGTTTCTCCTCTGTTTCTGAAGGATAGCTTTGCTGGAGAGAGTATTCTTGGCTGATAGTTTTTGTCTTTCAATATCTTGAATATATCATTCCCCTGTCTCCTAGCCTGTAGATTTTTTTTGCTGAGAAATACACTGATATCCTGGTGAAGTTTCCTTTATATGTTATTTTCTTCTCTCTGGCTGCCCTTATTATTCTTTCTTTGTCATTGACTTTTGACATTTTTAAAATAACACACCTTGGAGAAGGTCTTTTTGCACAGAGATAATTAGGAGTCCTATTAACTTCATGTACTTGTATGTCTACTTCCTTCCCCAGGTTTGGGAAACTCTCGGCTATTATTTCTTTGAATAAACCCTCTGCTCCTTTCCCCCCTCTCTTTTCCTTCTGGGATACCTATTATCCTTATATTGATTTTCCTAATTGAGTTGGATATTTCTTGTAGAATTTCTTCATTTTTTAAAAAATCTTAGTTCTCTCTCCTCTTCCACCTGAATCATTTCTAGATTTCTAACTTCAAGTTCACTAATTCTGTTTTCCATATGGTCTGCTCTATTTCCAATGATTTCTACTTTATTTTTCATCTCATTAATTGTGTTCTTCATCTCCAGAATTTCTGTGGGTTTTTTTTTTTTTTTTTATAGTTTCAATCTCTTTGGTGAAGTACTCCTCTGTTCATTAATTTTATTCCTGAGCTCATTGAACTGTCTTTCTTACTTTTCTTGTAACTTGTTGAGTTTTTTCACAACAGCTATTTTGAATTCTCTGTCAGATCACAATCTTCTGTGACTTCAAGTTTGGTTTCTGGAGAGTTGTCATTTTCTTTCTATTCTGCCATGTTACTGTAGTTCCTCATGGTACTTGATGAATTTGGTGCATTTTTGGTAGTAAACACATTTATCATTTGGGTAAGGTTTTGGTTACTTTGATTTTGAGTTGCTTCTGGTTGTATTTGACAGCCTGCATCTTTCATCCACCACTGCCTCTGCTGGAGGTGTCGTCAGTGCCATCTTTGTGCTGCCTGTGCCTCTGAGGTTGCTGGTGTCTTGCTGCTTATGATGGTGCTGCAGTCATGGGTGTTACCACCAGGATCACCAGGCTATGAGCACCTCTGCTGCTTCCAAGGTCATCTGGATCTTGTGTTCCGCACTGGCTCTTTGCAGGCTCTCTACCAGCTCAGGTGCTGCTGCCCCATGTACCATCTACACTGCTGCTCCCATGTTATCTGAGGGTGTTGGCAGCACCACTGCTGGGGCCACTGGGTTCACAGATGCTGCTGCTGCTGCCAGGAGCCCAGGATCTTGTATGCAGCCCCTGCTGCCTGTAGAGCTAGTGTTGAGGGTGCTGCCACTGGGGGCTGGGTCACTGGTTCTGCTGTGGTTCCTGAAGACTCAGGTGATAGGTACCACCTGATGCTACTGGGGGAGGGGCAGGGGCTAAGTGTTGCTGCTGGTCCTGCAGCCTCTTGTTGCTGGCATGCACCAATGTACTTTTTGAAACCTCAGGTCAGGGCACTCTGCCCCAGCTGGGGAAATCTGTGTTTTGTATGCTTTCCCCACAGCTGGAAAGACTGCCATCACTGGAGCAGAAGGGGGCTGGGTTACGGGCTCCATTCTGTGTCCTGAATCCTCAGGATGTGTGTGCCACTTGCCACCACTGGGGGGGGGGGGTCAGAGGCTAAGCCAGAAGTCCTGTGTCTGGCCCTGCGGCTTCCATTTGCTGGTGCACATGCCAGTGTGAGAATCTGTGTTTTGGATTGCCACCTCCCTGGGGATGGGCGGGGGGCTGCTTCCCTAGTTCCACTGCCTCCTGGAGGTCCAGTCCACCCACCTTCACGTGTACAGATGCAGGGATCTCTCAGGGGTTCTGGAGCGCTGTGCAGGGAGTCCTTTGTTGGTCAATGGTTGTCTGACTGGTTGGAACTTAGAGGGGAAAGACAAAGGGAACAGCTCACTCTGCCATGATGCTGATGTCACCCCCTACTATTTTCATTTCAAGTGATTATTTCATTTGGCTAGTGAGTACAGAACTGAAAAGATTCAAGAGAGAGAGTGAGCCAAACCATAGTGAGTTTGATATTTCAATTTAAACAATTCTTTAAGCATCATGTTGGGAAAAATCTTAAGAACAGTTTTTTCACCCCATGTTATTTCAGGGCTTGGGATTTTTGTCTCATGTATGCAGTTTTATATCATGAAGTAATATTTAAGAAATATTTTCCAGACTTCATATTACCTCATGATGTATTTGTGGCTAGTTTAAATGTCATAATAAAGAAGTTTTCTGTTCTGGTTTTTTTGGTTTTGTAAATGTCAAATGCTATTACAATAAATACCAAAGAGCAACCAATTTTTTGAAGTAATGTAACTTTTTAATCAAAAAGATTTTCTCTGATAATAACCTGTTTAATCAACTGAGTTCTGTCTCTGCCATCTTCTAAGTGACTAATTCAGGTAAGTAATTTAACTTCTCCAAACTCCAGTTCCTTCATTTGTTAAAAATGGTCCTTTTGATGGCAACATGAAAGAATATACATAAAGCCCATGGTACAGTACATATTAGAAACTCAATAAATGTTACTTTTTCCTCTCATGATAAGAAAAAATATGTGGAATATTTACTGTGTCATCTCTCAGCCTTCTACTCTTTAACCAAGTAATTTCTTTTAAATGTTCTTCCAAATCTTCACAACTTTTACTATTCTATTCTACTTGAACTACTTTTTTTCCTAGTTGCAGTGAAATTGTGTGTGTGTGCACACCCATGTGTACTCCAGAGTAGAGACAAAATCTACAGCCAGTCCTTTCAACCAATCAAAACACCTGTGACAGCAATAATGGTTTAAATACCTAATTCTACCTCAAAGATGCTCCAGACAGTCACCAGCTCTGTAGAAGCTGTCAACAGGCACATTCAGTTTATCATTATGTGTGTCAGGATGTTGTAAAATGAGAGTAAAGCCACTCTGAGACACAACACTTTGGTGAGTAACATTGTGTTTCAAGTACTTATACTGATTTTTTTGCAGACCACCTCTGCCCATTTCTAGCCTTTAGATGATTTCTATATCTTTGGTAGATTTGAAATATCTCTATAATTTAGGGAATTGTTGGTGAACTTAACATTTATGCTGAGTACCAACTTTCCTACAGGGAAATTAATATTGTGTCAGTTATTGCCATATCCCTAATGTAGAAGAAGACCGTATGTGTCAAGGAATAAAAGCAGTTAATAATAATTAGCATTCATGGACTGATTACCTTGTCGCAGGTATGGTTTTGAGCTCTTTACATGTCTCATATAACTGAATCATCAACAACCTCTAATTAACATTACCCCCATTTTAAAGGTGAGGAAATGAAGAACAGAGAATTTAAATAATTTTCTCACAGTTATACAATGATTAGGTGGTAGAGTTACAATTCAAACCCAGGTAATCTGACTCCATAGGCTTACTTCTTATTTTTCTTTGGCAACATCAAATATTCTGTATATTTTTCACTGCAGGGATCTAGGACTTAATGTGTTAACTCAAGGGGTTAGTTAGATTCTCACAGGAAAAAATTCTCAAAGATCTCTCTGACTTAGAATACGATAATGTATCGTATTATAAATCTTTTATGAATTGGATGCTTTATCCAAAGTGGGTTACTGACTTCTCAAATCCATCCTAGGCCTTTTCAGATCTATTCATTTTCTGATGCTTTTTGCTCTATTTTATATGCAGTTGCTTTTTAATCTCTATCAGTACAACTCCTACCCTTATCTCCAAACCCACTTTAAGTACAAATACTTCTTTGAACTCTTCTGGGTCTTTCTTTCCAGATGAAATCAATTTCTCCTCTTTTGCTTTGCTTAGACATCTCTTGAGTGTGTGGCCTATCCTTAGTTGTGCTCCTGTCTTATCTGCTTTACTAGATTATAAATTCTTTAAAGCCAGTGTTGCCCCTTAGACATAGTAGGTACCTAATGGCTATTTGTTGAATTGATACTGAAAATCCTGGCTCGTGTCTTGGCAAATGAGTCACACAGGTCATGAGAGAGTAGCAGATAACCTTGCCTCCCATTTCAATGCCCAGAAAACAAAGCCAAATCCTAATGTTCGATGGGCCAGAGCTGCAGAGACTTGCTCTTGTTCAGGTGCATTTCTCAGTCCAGGGAGGGCTGTTTCTCTTCCCTTCAGTTCTCACCAGGAACATAGTCTACTTTCCTCTCTTCGTTAATGCTGCCACCACCCATCCTATCCCTTCGGTTCTTACTTCACCAAGAAAGAGCATCCTCTTCCCTAGACACTATGCTCTTTGTTGCACCCAAAGACAAGCTCACTGCATCTTTTCCCTTTAAAGGTTTTCCTACTCATTATTATGGAGAACACAGGGGATATCAGAGAAAATGTGAAGAAATTAAAAAGCTGAAGTCGTCTGTTGCAACTTTTTTAGTGTGGTCCGTACTGGGTTGTTCCTCTCTGTCACTGAGATTAGAGACTCAAAGTTACCTTAGACTTTCTCAGTCTTTATTCTCGGGGGAATGTTTCCTGAGAGAAATAATCATGGCAGAAAGTGGATCTCCATTCAGACGCCCATCTACATCCCAGGAGGTAGGATTGCATAGTGATTAGAAGCATATCTTTGGGGTTAGCAGACCTGTGTTTGAATCTTAGCTCTGCCATCTTTGTAGCTAGGTGACACTGAGAAATTTATTTAATGACTAAGTCTTAAGATTTTTACTTGTAAAGGGAAGGTAATATTGTACTTACATCACAGGGTTGTGGAAAGTTTAAATGAGGAATGTATGTAGAGGGCTCTGGGTAGACATTACTATCCTTCACCATTATCTAGTTTTCTATTTATAGGCACAGGAGAGGCTTGCACTTTCCCATACCCTTGAAACTAGGAATAGTCCTGTGATACAATCAATGGAACATGAGTGTAAATAATGTTTGTCACTTCTAGGTGGAAATATTTAATTGCTGGTGCTAGTCTCTCCAGCCTGCTGTTTCCTGGGCAGAAGCAGTATTGGGATGATGGTGCAATGATGTTAAAGAAGCCTGGACAACTGAGAAGCCCAGACAAGACTTTGTATGAGCAGGAAATAAATCTTTGTTGTCTTTAGCATCTGGAATTGTGGATTTATCTGTTACCACAGCATAAACTAATCTATCCTAATACAGTGCTTAATGGATCTAAGACAGAGTGAACCCTGAAAAATTGACAGTTTAAAAAATTTTTTGTGTGAGGAAGACTAGCCCTGAGCTAATATCTGTTGCCAATCCTCCTCTTTTTGCTGAGGAAGATTGGCCCTGGGCTAACGTCCATGCCCATCTTCCTCTACTTTATATGTGGGGTGCCTGCCCCAGCATGGCTTGATAAGTGGTGCGTAGGTCCATGCCTGGGATCCAAACCTGAGAACCCCAGGTTGCCGAAGTGGAGCACGCAAACTTAACCACTATGCCACTGGGCCGGCCTCCCCAAAATGGATAGTTTTAGAAGTAGGTAATTTGCTTTGCCTGGGACCTCTAGACTGGGAAGTGCCTGTGTTAGTGGGCCCCAAACCCAGTCTTACACAGGAATATTTCCTTACACTTAGCATTGGCATGCTTCCATGAAAACCCTCACTGACACAGCATTATGTAGCATATTCCCACGTAACATTTACCTGCCTAGAGTTTCTTTACTTCAGTGAGATAATTAGAAACATTTTGGGGTAAACTTTTTTATAAGAAGACAGTTCATTTTTCCTTGCACACAAAGACCATTAATAGTCCTCCTTACCACATCTCTTCTGGCAGCATCATTCCATAAACTCCCAAATTTAATCTTTTCTTTCTTCTTTCTTGTATGAAAACATCATTATGTGTCTACTTGCCACAAACATTCTTAGTAAATAATGTGTTTCATTCTTCTAGTAGAGGAAGGTGATTTTTAAAAACCCCACAGAGTTCACAATTTATATAAGCCAATGGATTTCACGGCTGGAGTTGGGTCACTCTTTCAAGTAAGCAGTCTGGATGGTAATTCTGTGACAAAGCATGCTTTAGAGGGAAGAACGCTGGTCTATGTCACGGTGTCAAGTCATAGGCCAGATCTTAGTGCAGTCTTGCTATGTGACTTTGATCAATTTTCTTTCTTCTTTCACTGCCTAAAGTTTTGTTTATTGAATTGTAAAAAGTCTTTAAGATAGTGTGGACTTTAACTCTTGACTCCTTATATTTGTTGCAATCTCCCACACATGTGCACACACCCTGTAGCTTCCCTTCCAACGATGTCTATGTCTGTACATACAAGTCTTGTTTCACACCCTAGCTCTGCCTCTGCTAACATATGTAACCCAAGGCAAGCTATTTAACCTCTCTGAATCTTTGTTGCCCATCTAAAAAATGGGAATAATAACACTTAACTCACTAGATTGATGGTAAGGATGCATGGGATAACATTGGAGATTACCTGGTACATAGCAACAGGTCAATGCATAGCGGTTTGTCTTCTCTTTGTTTGATATCTCTCCTGGGGTATCAAGATTCTTGACCTCCATATTCTATACATCTAAAGAGGATGACTACATAGAATTGCTAGTTTTTAAGAAGAGACTTTGATACCTCTCATTTCAGAAAAAATAGGAAGACTCATTTGCCTCCTCCATATATGCATTTCTCACTTTTTTGGTGCTTCAGTTTGCAGTTAGGATGTACTCCATCAGCCGAATTCAACCAGTCAGATTCAGTTTTCTTACATCAAGATGCCAATTCTTAAGGCAGTGATATTAATATGCTAGTATTACTACTAATAAAAATAGCCAATATTTACTGAGCATATACTATGTGCCATATACTATTCTAAGTACATTGTATAAAAATATATTTATATATGTAATATATACATACATAATTATGTATATATAATTGTTGAGAGACTTAGAGAGTATTATATATATATATATATATATATGTGTGTGTGTGTATATACACACGCACACATACACTAACAATTCTGTGAAATAGATGCTATTATTGTCCCCATTGTATCAGTTTGGGTCCAGTCAGGGGAGTTATTTATTTTGACAGAGAAATTTAATATAAGGTTTCAAATCAAAAAGATGACACTGAAGTATCACAGAGGTAGTAACTGAACCTCTAAGGCTGTGGAAAAGAGGGGAAAGAAGAAGTTGGAATTATTAAAACTTATCTTGAAGGAAGGGCCCTGTGGATCTGAGACTCAGACCTCTGTGGAGGGGATGCTGCTTAGGGTTGTATTTACATTCTTGAGAAAGTACAACGAGGCTGATTTTAGGAGTTGGCAGAACTGCAAACTGGAAGTAATGCTGCTGGTGCAAACTGTTATTGAAGAACCATTGCTGCAGTAGCAAGACAGGAACAGGAAACAAAGCAGGAAGGGGTGGGTGGCTCTTCCTCCCCCAGTCTTTGAGTCTCCCCTCTAGCATCTCTGTGCACAGAGCCTAATGGAGACCCATCTGGCAAAGGAAAAATGTGGCTTACAGAGTTCTAACTCTAGCATCAGAAAACAGAGTAGAGAAGCTGAGAGACAATGTCTTAATAATCAACACATTCTACCCCTTTGGTTTTTCACAATCTATATATGCGCACTTCTACACATAGTTAAATTTCAATGCAATAATAAAACAGCTTCATGCTTCCACTTAAGAAGATGCAACTCTCTCTTTATACAAACGAAGATGCTCTCACCCTCTCAACAAAGTGAAGAGATGCGAACTTCCAACAGTTATTGTGTGCATCTCTGGAAGACAGTCACAGTATTCATCCCTGAAATTCTGAAAAGCAAGCAAAGTAATTTTCATTGGATTGTGCTGAGGTACCTGCATGAAATTTCAAGAAAAGGATCCAGTGAACTATGAGGAGAAGAACATTTTTTTCACAATGATTTTCCTTGTCCATTGACTTGTAGAAAAGTTTAAAAGCTTGGTGAAGTTCTTCAGGTGAGTCATTTTCAAACTTATTTTCAGGTCCAACACTGTAATCGCTGTCTCCTTCTTTTCCTTCTTCTCCTTCCCCTCCTCCTCCTCCTCCTCCACCTCCTTCACAGTCCTCTTTTTATATTTGTATATCCTTGTAATCAACTTGAATTTTTTTTCTGGAGCCAATTAATGTATGGATATACAGAAAAAAAATTCACATTTATTTTTCCAGAAAGGTTCTGTGTTTGCATGCTCACCTTCTGAGATAAAAATGTTTATCTTACTCTAATCCTATCAGTAATGTTTTTTTCACATCTTTACTAATATGATGGGTATATAAATTATATCTCCTAATTTATATTACTTTGATTATTAAGTTGAACATTTTTTCATGTAGATTCCATTTATCTCTTCCTTTTCTAGAATTTATATCTTCATGTCCTTTAGATACACTTCTTCTGAGGTCCTTGATGGATTATTCTTGCTAGTTTGTATGAGTCCTTTATATGTTAGAAGCACATGTCCATCATACAGCAGTTGCAATTCTAAATCCAAATTTTATTTCTCTTAAAATTGTATTTCTGCAGTTTCTGCTATTGGATTTGGGTCTTGGATCAATCAAAGCAGTTGGAATTTCTCAAGAAGCTATTGCTGATATCAATGGAAGGATATAGAATAGGTTAGAGATCACCAACCAGATATTCAGTTTGTCCTGAAGACTGTCTACGTGCTGCTGACAGACATGTTAACCATTCCGATATAGTTTTCTAAGCTCTTTGTCTATCAGTGGGTGACATTTTATCATATAAAGAGAAGCTTATATATGACTATGTGGTTTCAACTTTTACAGTGATAACATGGCAACAGCTTTTGTTAGTCTGTAAGAGCCAGAAACAGATTGAATTCTTGGCAAGATATAAGAAAAGAGCTTTCACAGACTCAGCTGGTTATGGTGCTCCCTATGTTGTAAATGCTACTCGAGACAGACCCTGTGAGTGAGGCTTCCCACACTGTGAACAACATATCACCCAGAAACAACCATCTTCTCACGGGTCTGACAGAGAGAGCAGAACACGCCCAGGTGAAGCTACTACGAAAGAGGGCATTAAACACTGCCAAATTGCTTTCTTTTTGAAATGGAACACTTAGAAGCAAGCAATAAAAAATAAACAAACATACGTATTACCACTTTATTCTTACTATTGAAGGTGAGCAAATTTACAGCAAGGCTATCCACAACATTGAATGTCTATTTCATTGTATACCTGGATGTTGGCAGAGGTGAAAAAAGAGATTCGGATTCCAGATCAGGGTCAGGTCATCTCTGAACAATACTGAAAAATGAACTTAAGTAAATTTGGTTTCCCTATCAGTGACCCATTTGAGAATCTTGGATGCATATGTCATGCTCACTCAGTGGCTGCCCCTTTTCAGTAATAATATATATCTACCTATCATCACTCACTCATTGATCATCTAAGCATTTATTACCTCTTAAGTAAGTACTTACTGCGCCAGGTATAAAGGATTCAGTATTATTGATGTGTCAAAAACTCAACTCAAAGCCTTTTATCATAAATATTTATGACTCACATAACTTGGAAACCAAAGGAATGGAGTTTACTTTAAGCAAGACAAAATTCCAGGGTTAAATTATGCCGTCAGGATTGATTCTCTCTCTCTCTCCTCTCTTAGCTTTTCTTCCTCTATAAAGAGGAAGGTTTTTTATCTCAGGAAGCCTCTATCTACCTGACAGCAAAAGAGATTCCTGGCAGTTTCTGGCTTACATGGACCAATCAGATTTTAATAACATAAGGAGATAAACTGTCTCCAGGTGGACAAATTCCCTAAAAGGAGACTATGATGGATCTTACTTAGAGAACATGGAACAGAATGGGATGAATTTCTCATTATTTTAGCTATTAGCCTGAAACTTAGCTAAACTTTCCAATAGAAAACAGACTTTCAGATCTGAAGAACCAAAGGACAGAGTTCAGGGGAGTCACAGCTGCTGGAAAATAAGGGGAGTCCAGGAAAAGAAAGAGAGAGAGAGAGAGCTCCTAATTTTGTGAATAAATTTTACCCAAATCTCTGGCTAACCATGGAACCACACATATATGGGGCAGAATTAAAGCAGTTCAGCTAAAGATAAAGGAATTAACTTAGGATTAGAACTATTCCCCCAAAGATACTTTACAATTTGAATCCAACCAAGTCAATTACCTACTAAAACAAACAGAAATGCCCACTCTTTGGAGGAATATAACAGAATCTATAATATCACCTTCCGGGATATGATAGAATATTACTTGACATTTGAAGAACTGGGAAAATGTGATCCATCCTCAAGAGAAGAGACAATCCACCAAGACCATCTGGAATTAGAATACATGGATTATAAAGCAGCTATGTGTAATGATGTAGAGGAAAATAAAAAAATTGATAGGTAGGCTTAACAACAGAATGGAGATGACAAAGGAAAGAGGCTGAAGAAGAGAGAGGCTCAGGACCTGAGGGACAATGCCAAAAGTCTAATGTAACTGGAATAACTGGAATTGCAGGTGATAAGAAAGATACAATGAATCAGAAAAACATTTAAAGACACAAAAGCACAAGGAACAAACAAAAAGATAAATCAGACTACATCAAAATTAAAAATTTTCTGCATCAAAGGACATTAATCAAGAAAGTGAAAATACAATCTATCGAATGGGAGAAAATATTTGCTAATCATATAACTGATAAGGGTCTAATATTCAAAATATATAAATAACTTTTACAATGCAACAATGAAAAGACAACCCAATTTAAAAAAGAGCAAAGGACTTGAATAGACATTCTCCAAAGAAGATATACAAATGGCTAACAAGCACATGAATAGGTGCTTAGTATCTTTAGTTATTAGAGAAATGCCAATCAAAACCACAATGAAATAGCATTTCATACCCACTAGGATGGTTATTAAAAAAAAAACAGTGGAAAATAGACAAGTGGAAAAATTGGAACCCATGTACATTGCTGGTGGGGATGTCAAATGGTGCAGCCACTGTGAAACGTATTAAAAGAGGTATTCCAACAAATACCTGGACATGAATGCTCATAGAAGCACTAGTCACAATGGCCAAAAGGCAGAAACAAGCCAAATGTCCACTAAGGGATGAATGGATTAAAAAATGTGGTATAGCCATGTAATAGAATATTATTCAGCTGCAAAAATGAATGAAGTACTGATACATGCTACAACATGAATGAACCTCAAAAACATTTTGCTAAATGAAAGAATCCAGACATATAAGATC
Organism: Tapirus indicus; assembly: GCA_031878705.1. Lineage (NCBI taxonomy): Eukaryota > Metazoa > Chordata > Mammalia > Perissodactyla > Tapiridae > Tapirus > Tapirus indicus. The sequence goes on from CM062935.1 coordinate 23,067,288, forward strand.
AGATATTGTACATTCATTTATATGAAATATCCAGAACAGATAAATCCAGAGAGGCATAAATCAACTAGTAGGTGTCAGGGGCTGGGTGGAGGGGAGGGTGACGAGTGGTGGCTTAATGGGTATAGGATCTCCTTTGAGGGTGATGAAAATATTTTGGAACTAGATAGAGGTAATGTCTGCATGACATTGAGAATATACTAAATGCAATGGAATTGCACACATTAAAATAGATTATTTTTGGTTATGTGAATTTTACCTTGATATAAATTTGAAGAATGGTGGGCATTTTTCCAAATTAGATCAAAGACATAAATATGGTAATGCAAGAAGTTCGATGAACCTCTATCAGAATAATTAAGAAGTAAACCACGCCTAGGAATCATATTCAAACTAGGAAAACCAAAGATGAAAAGAAATCTAAAAAGCAGCTAGAGAAAAACAATAGAGAACATACAAGAAACCAATAATTCAAAAGACTCCTGGATTCTCATCAGAAACTAAGAAGGCCATAAGGTAGTGGGAAAATATCTTTAAACCTGAAAGAGAAACAAAATTGTCAACCCAGAAATCTACATCCCTTGAAAATAACCTTCAAAAAAAAGGCAGAATAAAGAAATTTTCAGATGAAATAAGACTAAGAGTATTCATTGCCAGCAGACACAGACTATAAGGAATGCCAAAAGAAATTCTTCAGGCTGTAGGAAAATGATACCTGAAGGAAATTCAGATCTTACATAACAAACAAAAAGCATTAGAAATGATAAATATTGTATAAATATATTTTTCTTATTAATTTCTTTAAAATATGTCTGACCGTTGAAAGCAAAAATTATAACATTTTCTTATGTTTTATAATAGAAATACATGTAATACATACGATAACTATAGCATAAAGAACAGGATGGAGTGCTAGAAGGGTCTACACAATTGTAGAATTTTCACATTTTACATGAAGTGTACAATATTAACTCAAGTAGACTGTGAAAAGTTAAGGATATACATTGTAATTCACAGGTTACCGACTTGAAAATATTACAGAAGTATAACCAAAAAGCCAATAGACAAATTGAAATGAAATTCTAACAAAATATTCAAATGATCCAACACAAGCCAAGAAATAAAGAACAGAGATAAAAATAGAGAGTAACAAAAAGAAAACAAATAATAAAATGGTACACCTAAATCAAATCACATCAATAATTATACTTGCTATTATGAACTAAACAACTAAAAGGCAGAAATTATCAGAATAGAAAAAAAAGCAAAAATACCTCCTCTTCAACTATATTACGTATATTAGATGCAATTTATATGTTAAGAGATAGACTGAAAATAAAGGGATAGAAAAAATTAGCATACAAACAGCAAATATAAGGAGGATTATTAGCTCTATTAATGTCAAATAAAAGAAAGACTTCAAGACAAAGGGATAAAGAGGAACATTTCCTAGTAATAAGGGAGTCAATTTATCATGAAGACATGATAACTGTAAATGTGTATTCACTTAATGACAGAACTTCAAAATAGATGGAGCAAAAATTAACAGAATTAAAGGGAAAGAGAGAAACTTTCAAATAATATTTGGGAATGTTCACACCTGTCTCTTAGGCATTGATAAACAGATAAACAACAACAACAAAAAATCAGTAAAGACATAGGTAATCTGACAAATACTATCAACTACCTTGACCTAATTGACATTTATAGTACAATACGCCAAAGACATATAGAATACACATTCTCTTCAAGTGCATATGGCATATTCAACAAGATAGACCATGTACTGGTCCATAAAATAAATTTCAACAAACTTAAAATTATACAGAGTATGTTCTCTGACTATGGAATTGAAGCAGAAAATAAGAAAACTCTGAATATTTGAAAACAAAACAACACACTTTTAAGTAATCTACAGATCAATAAAGAAAGCACAAATGAAATTAAACACTATTTTAAACTGGATGAGAAAAATACAACAAATTAAAATTTTTGAGATACTTAAAAATAAATGTATAGTCTTAAATGCCTATATTAAAAACGTAAGGTCTAAAATTACTTGTTTTACTTTAAGAGGCAAGAAAAAGAGAAGCAAAGTAAACACAAAGAAGAAAGATTTCCCATAATATTAGAGTAAATGTCCATGAAATGGAAAGCAGACAAACAAGAGAGAAAGTTAACTAAGTGAAAAGATGTTTCTTTGAAAAGGTTAATGAATTGATAAACCTCTAGCTAGACCGGTAGAGAAAAAAAGATTGAGAACATAGCGTACTAATATGCTTTGAGAAATGATACAAGGATTACCACCGCTGATTCTACTGATATTAAGTGAACAATAAGAAAATATTATAAACAACTTTGGGTCACAATTTAGATGAAACAAACACATTCTTTGAAAATAAAATTTACCCAAACTAACTCAAGATAAAACAGAAAATATCTATAGTCCTACATGTATCAAAGAAGCTGAGTTTGTTGTCAACAACCTTCACTTGAAGAAAACTCCTGGCTTGGATGGTTCTTTAGTAAATGCTGTCAAACATTTGAAGAAGAATTATCACCAAACTTATGCAATCTCTTTCAGAAAAATAGAAAAGAGAACATTTCCAAATTTTATTTGAGGACTTCAAAACACTAATACCAAAACCTGGCAAAAAAATTACAAAATAAAAAAATAAAACTATGGATCAATATCCCTCTCAAACTTGGATGCAAAAATCCTTATCAAAATATCAGCAAATCAAACCTAGCCTTATATAAAAGGGATTCTATATCATCACCAATTAAGGTTTATCCTAGGAAGGCAAGGTTGGTATAACATTTGAAAATCAGTCAGTTTAATTCACCACATTAATAGAATAAAGGAAACCCATATGACAATTTTTAATTGATGCAGAAATAGTATTTGATGAAATGAATTATCACTTATATATTTACCTTGGTACTTCTCTTGATCAAGAATGGTTAACCTTTGTTGTCGTCACTTAGCACTTGGCCTGTAAGGGATGTTCATGGAGGAGGGAACACGGAAAGGCCAACCAAGCCTGTTGCACCTGTGGTTAGCTGCTGTACACGCTAGGAGGGCGTTAGCATCACCCCAAGTTTCTCTGCCTTCACTGCAGGGGCTGGGCTGGTTGTTCTTGTCCTGCTTTGTAGTTTAATCATCTCGAGGCAACATTGGAGAGAGAAAACAGTGCACGGAAAATTGCCTCCTTACTCCATATCCACTTGTTCTGGGTTTACTATTTCACCCCACTCCCCCAAAACATCGGCAAGGATACAACCCAATGTTTCCACTTCACCCTGGTGTTTCCCTATTTTTCGTTATTTGATAGATTCTTCAATCTTCCTTTTGCTTATGTGGCACCTCCAGGGCTGGATTCAGGCAAGGAAACCAGCAGTGACTTTTCAGTTGCCAACTTTTCATTTTACACAGTATATGCATTGATGCTACACTGCACTACTGTGATCACCTTCTCTTTCGCTAAAAGATCTTTCTTAAAATTTTAATTTTTTCCCATTTTATTGAGATATATTTGACATGCAGCACTGTGCAAGTTTAAGGTGTACAGCATAATGATCTGACTTACTTATGTTGTACAAGGATTACTGCAATAAGTTTAGTTAACCTTCAATAACTCTGTCTTCAGAATGAAGGTTCATAATCCTTGAACAAGGTGAAATTCGTGACTTTGTAAGCCATTCTTTTCCAGCCTCTTCCAACCGCTCACATTCATCTAAATTAGGCTATTTATAGTTTACCAAAAGTTCACTGCACTTTCCCACCTCTGCTTCTTCAAGCTCACTGTCCCTTTTATCTAGAATATCTTTCCTATTCTTCCTCTAGAAATGAGGCAAGTCCCACTTTGACTGACACTCCCTCCATGAAGCAATGTAATGGGATAGAAAGAACGAAGTCTCTAGAGTTCAGGACTCCAAGATGGGGCCCTAGCTCTTATTCTTTCCATTGTATATATGACTACTGGATTGCTTATTTCACATTTCTCTGCTTCAACTTCTCCATTTGTAAAATAGGTAAAATACTGCATACTTCATAGGATTGCTTATGAAGATTTGATGAGAGGGCAATGACTTAATGCCAAAAAAGCCAGGGAAAAGTTCACTTTCTACATCCGTGCTGCCTCTCCTCTCTCATGTTTTGCCTCATCCATTTCCCTCAGCCCAATAAGAATTTATTTCTTCATTTGATAAAATCTTCTTAATAGCATTTTTAGGTCACTTATCCCATTTAATCTGAGCTATAAGCCTGGGTAGGAACTTAAATTCTATTTACCTCAGAAGTTGTTTTCTTGCCCAGAAAGGTGTTTGAGGAGAGAGAACAATAGTAGTACTTAAACAAGGGCTTTGGAATCCAAATCTCAGGGTTTGAGTCCCTGATTTACCATTCAACTCTGATTGTGAGAAAATTTCATAACCTCTCTGAGCCTCAGATTGCTCATGTCTAAAATGGGAATAATTTTAGTCTCTAACTTCTAGAGTTGTTGCAACAATTAAATATGATAATACATCTAAACCATTTAGCACAGTGTCTGCTACATAAGAGCTCAATAATGACAATGATTATAAAGGCAGAAGAAATCAACGGTATTCAAACAGTGGTGAGAATTATCACCTCCCATGCCATATATTCCTACCCTCCTGTGCCCAAATGGTTTCTCCAGTCATCTCCTCAGCATTCCGAGCTATTCCAGGTTTTTGGATTTTCTCCTAAATCCCGAAATCTCCTTGGTTGACTGACAGAATCAGATTTCTGTTGAGCAGATGTTTTTTGTCCCAGTAGTCTAGGTTCTTTCAGAGATTAAAGACCTCTCTTTATTTTCTTATGAAGTTAATTTTTTTCTCTTTTGCCCACCACAAGGAGCTAGTAATAAACACATCAGAGCTGGCATTGGGCCAAAGTTTCCAGGTGGGGCTTAGCATATTGGCTTGGATTTGAAGACAGTCTTTAATTTTTCCAGGCCCTCTCCTGAAACTTCTGACCCTGCAGCTCCATAATTGCTGATGTATTTTTATTTCAGTTCTTAAGGCAACCTTTTGGTATGGCCCAAATTGGCTTCATACATTATTAAAATGCTCATACAGAGCCATCAGCCTATATTGTCTGGTCTTACAGCTCAATTTTGTGTCCTATTTCTCACTAGGGGATCTGAAGTCATTGATGAACACCAGTTTAAATCCTGAAGGTCATTTCCTAGTGATTCTAGGTGAAATGCATCTTGAAAACTTATCCCTTCCTCTCCAACTTCATGTCAAACTCTTCCCATGGCCCTTGCTCCATCCACATTCTAGGTGAATTGTAAAAGGATGATTAAAATTCAGCTTCAGGGAGTGACGTCAGCATCATGGCAGAGTGAGATTCCCTCTTTGAATCTCTGCCCCCTACGACACAACGAAAACATCATTCACATTCCAACAGAGCTCAATCAAACACTACGAAGGACTTCTGAGAAACCCCTGCTGCCATACATCGGACGGTGGAGGTGCGGGAAGCCCAGGAGGACTGGAGGAGAGGTAGGAGGTTGTACTCCCCCTCCCCAATCGATCAGCAAAGACAGCGCGGTTCGGGACAGAGGGGGGAGGGGCGGCCCACAGTGGGGAAATCCAGGTGCTCTCACAGACTGTCGCGAGATCCCCACTGGGAAGCGACGACGGACTCCTTAGGGGGTGTAGCAAACACCCTAAGAGAGCCAGAAAGGAAACCCCCAGGTCAAGCAGGAGAAAGAGAGGACCCCTCCCCCCACACACCCGGCGTTTCAGCATAATCCCTCCGGGGGCTGCAGCCGCCTCAGAGCAAACCGCTCGCGATCTCCATCCAGTGGCAGCAGGGGGAAACTGCAGGACTAACTTTAATCATGAGTGGTAAAAATAAAGCCGTCCCCGTCGGATCCTTGCGAAAATATGTCAGGGCTACAGACCAAAAGGAAAATGACAAACACCCAGAAACCAACCCTGAAGGCACAGAATTTGATAACCTGAATGAGAGAGAATTCAAAATAGCTATCATAAGCAAGCTCAACGAAATACAAGAGAACACACAGAAACAAATCAACGAATTCAGGGATTATGTCACAAAAGAGATTGAAACCCTAAAGAAAAACCAATCAGAATTATTGGAGATGAAAAACAAAATCAACGAGATAGTGGAAAAAATGGAGTCTTTAAAGAGCAGAACTGACAATATGGAGGAACGAATTAGCACTATTGAGGATAGCCACGCAGAAATGCTCCTGGTAGAGGAGGAGAAAGAGCTAAGACTAAAAAGAAATGAAGAAATTCTTCGAGAAATATCAGACTCAATGAGAAAAAGCAACATAAGGATAATAGGTATTCCAGAAGGAGAAGAAAGAGAAAAAGGAGCAGAAAGTTTGTTCAAAGAAATAATAGCTGAGAACTTCCCCAACCTAGGGAACAAGAGGGAAATAACAGTGAATGAAATCAATAGATCACCTAAATATATAAACAAGAATAAAAAATCATCTCGCCACATAGTAGCAAACTTGAAGAATACCCGTGACAAGGAAATAATATTGAAGGCAGCTAAACAAAAAAACCAAAATAACATACAAAGGAAACCCCATCAGGCTCTCAGCTGATTTCTCGACAGAAACTCTACAGGCTAGGAGAGACTGGAATGATATATTCAAAATCATGAAAGACAAAAACCTTCAGCCGAGAATACTCTATCCAGCAAAAATATCCTTCAAATACGATGGAGAAATAATAACTCTCCCTGATAAACAAAAGCTAAGAGAGTTCATCACCACAAGACCCCCACTACAAGAAATGCTCAAGAAGGCCCTTAGGCCTAAAAAAAAACAAATGAGAAAGGGGATACAAAGATTTCAACAAGGAGAAAAGCAAGGAGACTAAACCAGAACAAAATACAGTTGGAAAACATCAAAAATTAATTCAAGCTCATCACTGGAAACATACATTCATGACACAATCTGGAATAAAGAGATAACAAATAAGGAGGGGAAGAGGTAAGGGATTGAACTGACCCAGCCTCAGGAAAAAGGAGGCATCTGAAAATGTACTTTCTTATCCAGGAGATCGCTTATATAAACCGCACGGTAACCACTAAACAAACAACCAGAAGAGAACCACACATGACAAATAAAGAGAAAACCAAGAGAATGAGCATGCAGAAATACCAAATTGAATTTGCAGCCCGAAACACAAGGGACAAGAAACAAAGGAAATGCAAAAGAACCAGAAGATGAACAATAAAATAGCAACATTAAACCCTCATATATCAATAATCACTCTAAATGTAAATGGATTGAATTCTCCAATCAAAAGACACAGAGTGGCAGGATGGATTAAAAACCAAGATCCAACAATCTGCTGCCTCCAGGAAACACATCTCAGCTCTAAAGACAAACACAGACTCAAAATAAAAGGATGGAAAACAATACTCCAAGCTAATGGCAAACAAAAGAAAGCAGGAGTAGCCATACTTATATCAGACAAAGTAGACTTCAAGATAAAAAAGGTAATAAGAGACAAAGAAGGGCAATATATAATGATAAAAGGGACACTTCACCAAGAAGACATAACACTTATAAATATCTATGCACCCAACACAGGAGCACCAAAGTACATAAAACAACTGCTAAAAAACCTTAAAGGAGATATTAACAATAACACAATAATAGTAGGGGATCTTAACACCCCCCTTACATCAATGGATAGATCATCCAGACAAAAAGTCAATAAGGAAATAATGCACTTAAATGAAAAACTAGACGCAATGGACTTAATAGATATATACAGAGCACTCCACCCAAAAAAAGCAGAGTACACATTCTTCTCAAGTGCACATGGAACATTCTCAAGGATAGACCATATATTAGGAAACAAGGCAAACCTCTATAAATTTAAGAAGATTGAAATCATTACAAGCATCTTTTCTGATCATAATGCTGTGAAACTAGAAATCAACTGCAAGGAAAAAACTAGGAAAGGGACAAAGATGTGGAGACTAAACAACATGCTACTGAACAACCAATGGGTCGTTGATGAAATTAAAGGAGAAATCAAAAGCTATCTGGAGACAAATGAAAAGGAAATTACACCATACCAACTCATATGGGATGCAGCAAAAGCAGTCCTAAGAGGGAAATTCATAGCAATACAAGCTCACCTTAACAAACAAGAAAAATCCCAAATAAATAACCTTAAATTGCACCTAACAGAGTTGGAAAAAGAAGAACAGACAAAGCCTCGAATCAGCAGAAGGAGGGAAATAATAAAAATCAGAGCAGAAATAAATGAAATTGAAACCAAAAAAACAGTAGAAAGGATCAATGAAACAAAGAGCTGGTTCTTTGAGAAGATAAATAAAATTGACAAACCCTTAGCCAGACTCACTAAGAAAAAAAGGGAGAAGACTCAAATAAATAAAATTAGAAATGAAAGAGGAGAAATTACAACAGACACCACAGAAATACAAGGGATTATTAGGGAATACTATGAAAAACTTTACGCCAACAAATTGGACAACCTAGAGGAAATGGACAAATTCTTGGACGTGTACAACCTCCCAAAACTGAATCAAGAAGAAACAGAGAATCTGAACAGACCAATCACAAGTAAAGAGATTGAAACAGTAATCAAAAACCTCCCAAAAAATAAAAGCCCAGGACCAGATGGCTTCCCTGGAGAATTTTATCAAATGTTCAAAGAAGATTTAGCACCTATCCTTCTCAAACTATTCCAAAAAATAGAGGAAGATGGAATACTTCCCAACACATTCTATGAGGCCGACATCATGCTGATACCAAAGCCAGACAAGGACAATACAAGGAAGGAAAACTACAGGCCAATATCGCTGATGAACATAGATGCAAAAATCCTCAACAAAATATTGGCAAACCGAATACAGCAATACATCAAAAAGATCATACACCACGATCAAGTGGGATTTATACCAGGGACACAGGGATGGTTCAACATCCGCAAATCAATCAACGTGATACACCACATTAACAAAATGAAGAATAAAAACCACATGATCATCTCAATCGATGCAGAGAAGGCATTCGACAAGATCCAGCATCCATTTATGATAAAAACTCTCAACAAAATGGGTATAGAAGGAAAGTACCTCAACATAATAAGGGCCATATATGACAAACCTACAGCAAACATCCTACTCAATGGGGAAAAACTGAAAGCCATTCCTTTGAGGACAGGAACAAGACAAGGGTGCCCACTCTCACCGCTCTTATTCAACATAGTACTGGAAGTTCTGGCCAGAGCAATTAGGCAAGAAAAAGGAATAAAAGGACTCCAAATAGGCAATGAAGAAGTGAAACTCTCACTATTTGCAGATGACATGATCCTATACATAGAAAAGACCAAATATTCCATTGGAAAGCTACTAGAAACAATCAACAACTACAGTAAAGTGGCAGGGTATAAAATCAACTTACAAAAATCAATTGCATTTCTATACACTAACGATGAAAAAAACAGAAAGAGAACTCAAAAAGACAATCCCATTTACAATTGCAACAAAGAGAATAAAATATCTGGGAATAAATTTAACCAAGGAGGTCAAAGACCTATACAATGAAAACTATAAGACACTATTGAAAGAAATCGAGGAGGACATAAAGAAATGGAAAAATATTCCATGCACATGGATTGGAAGAATAAATATAGTTAAAATGTCCATTCTACCTAAAGCAATCTACAGATTCAGTGCAATCCCAATCAGAATCCCAATGTCATTCTTCACGGTAATAGAACAAAAACTACTGAAATTCGTATGGGGCAACAAAAGAGCCCGAATAGCTAAAGCAATTCTGAAAAAAAAGAACAAAGCTGGAGGCATCACAATCCCTGATTTCAAAATATACTATAAAGCTACAGTAATCAAAACAGCATGGTACTGGTACAAGAATAGACACACAGATCAATGGAACAGAATTGAAAGCCCAGAAATAAAACCACACACCTATGGACAGCTAATCTTCGACAAAGGAGCAAAGAACATACAATGGAGAGAGGGAAGTCTCTTCAATAAATGGTGCTGGGAAAATTGGACAGCAACATGCAAAAGAATGAAAGTAGACCATCTCCTATCGCCATATACAAAAATCAATTCAAAATGGATCAAAGACCTGAAAGTGAGACCTGAAACTATAAAACTCCTGGAAGAAAATATAGGCAGTACACTAATTGCGATTGGACATAAAGGGATCCTTTCAGATTCCATGTCTACCCAGACAAGGGAAACAAAAGAAAAAATAAACAAGTGGGACTTCATCAGACTAAAGAGCTTCTACAAGGCAAATGAAACCAGGATCAAAATGAATAAACAACCCACCAGCTGGGAGAAAATATTTGCAAATCGTTTGTCTGACAAGGGATTAATCTCAGTAATATACAAAGATCTCATACAACTGAGCAACAAAAAAACAAACAACCCGATCAAAAAATGGGCAGAGGATATGAACAGACATTTTTCCAAGGAAGAGATACAGATGGCCAATAGACACATGAAAAGATGTTCAACATCACTAATCATCAGGGAAATGCAAATCAAAACTACACTGAGATATCACCTTACACCGGTTAGAATGGCTATAATCACCAACACAAAAAACAACAAATGCTGGAGAGGTTGTGGAGAAACGGGGACCCTCATTCACTGCTGGTGGGAATGCAAACTGGTGCAGCCTCTATGGAAAACAGTATGGAGAGTCCTCAAAAAATTAAAAATAGAAATACCGTATGATCCAGCAATACCACTCTTGGGCATCTACCCAATGGACGTGAAATCAACCATCACAAGAGGCGTATGCACCCCTATGTTCATTGCAGCATTATTCACTATAGCCAAGAAGTGGAAGCAACCCAAGTGTCCCTCAACTGAAGATTGGTTAAAGAAGATGTGGTATATACATACAATGGAATACTACTCAGCCATAAGAAAAGACACAATTGTCCCATTTGCAACAACATGGAGGGACCTAGAGGGTATTATGTTAAGTGAAATAAGCCAGAGAGAGAAGGACAGACACTGCATGAACTCACTCATATATGGAATATAAGTGAACACACGGACAGAGAGAACTGATTGGTGGTTACCAAGGGGAAGGGGGGTGGGGGGGCACAAGGGGTGAAGGGTTACATCCACAAGGTGATGGACAAACAAAAGTGTACAACTAAAACCCCACAGTGTTATAAACTAAGACATCAATAAAAATAAAAAAAAAAATTCAGCTTCAGAAGAAACCTCTTCTGTGTGTCTGATTTCATGTTATCCATGTTTTGTACCTGACTTGGCTTCCTCGTTCTTCCTCTCTGTCATCTGCAGAGACTGTTAGGTACAAGTTACCATGCAGACAGAATGAGATAAATTAGGAAGGCTTTATTGGCAATTTATCAGGAAGCTGCTTCAAGGCAGACCCATGAATTTCCTTGCTAAGCTTCTACTTTCCATTCACCACTGACACTACAGTAATAATGCTTTGTAACTACATAATGGCGCTCATCCTTCAATCTCCAGTGACATTGCCCACGGTTAATTGGCTCTTACAGCATCCCTGTAGGGTAAGCAAGTGTTGCTACTGCTGTCCTCAATTTGCCAATAATTGAGACACAGAGTGGTCAAGTGTCTCTTGGAAGGCCATAAATAGTGTCACTCAGAGAATTTCTTGACTGTTATCTGTTTGCCCCAATCACTGGATTTCCCTGTGGCTCATAACATCTAGGTGAAAGCCTGCTAATCAGAAAGTCTCTGGGAAAATCCAGTGGATGAGAATTTGAAGAATGGATGCTCCTAGAAGTCCCTTATCCACTTTTTCTTTATAGGAAAACACATGAAGCATTGGTTTTTGTTGTTGTTTTGATTTTTTAAATTTATAGTTTCCTATAGTTGGAAGCTTCAAAAAGGACATCATCTCTCATTCTCAACTGTTGCTTTATTGTAAAAGAAACTGCTACACAATCATGGGAAGGAGAGATATTTATGATACTGGGAAGAGAAAGACTCATTCCCCTAGAACCCAGAATGAAGCCTGGCCTGTCTCCTGGCCTCTGCAGCTGTACCCCCATGACAGGATTCACTCTCCCACAGAACCAGCCCAACTTGAGCATTTCTGCCAGCTCAACCCTTGAGGACTCAGCTTCAGGCTTTTCTGGTTATAGTATCTTTGCATGGGGACCTTACCAAAATTTCAATGATTGTGAGGCCAAATTTGCTGCTTTCAGGTCATCAAGATGCAAAGAGCAGTTCGTGAGTTGCCTATTGGTTCTTAGAATTAATAAACATCTATCAAAATTCTCCAAATGCCAGCCACTGTTATAAGTGCTATGAAATAAGAGTGAATAACACACATAGTATCCATACTTATGAATCTTAAATTCAGATATTCCTCTGTTTCCTTTGTTCCCTCATTCTGGCAATGCTAAGTAATATGCAATAATCCCAGAATTACAGTTCTGTCCTCTGTTGAACATGGGGATTATCTCAAAAGTCCAAGCACTGTAGGAAGATGGTATGTGTGGTGGGTTGAATGGACTACCAAAGGGATATGTTCATGTCCAAACCCCTGGAAGCTGTGAATGTAAACTTACTTGGAAAAAGGGTCTTTGCAGATATAATTACATTAAGGATATTGAGATGAGACCTCCCTGGATTACCTAGGGCTTAAATCCAATTACAAATGTCTTCATAAGGGACAAAAGAGAAGAGTACGCAGAGAAGGAGGCAATGTGAAGATGGACACAGAGATTGCAGGGATGCATCTATAAACCAAAGATTCCAAGGATTGCCAGAAGCCACCAGAAGCTAGGAGAGAAACCTGAAATGGATTCTCTTCCCAGAGCCTGTAGAGAGAGTGTGGTCTTGCTGATAACTTTATTAAGGATTTCTGGCCTCCAGAACTGTGAGAGAAAAAATTTGTAGTGTTTTATGCCACCCACTTGGTGGCAATTTTTTACAGTAGCCACAGGAAACTAATTCAGCATAGCACTTTGGTCTTAGAAGATGGACACAGAATCATTTACCTTCAACCCGTGACTAACGGGCATGTCCAAGTGACTTCTTCAAAGTCAGAATCCTGACCCTTTTAACATACCTCCTGAGGCTGACATGATGAGTCATAGTAACATCCAATCATAATTTTGAGGAAGTTCCATCAATTTTCTCTAAGAGCAACATAAAAACAGCAAGCAAGTACAATTACAAAGTTATCAAGAAATACATTCTTTTTGTTTCAATATGTATGAATTGTTTTTTGGGAACTGTGCATACAGATTATAATACAAATTATGTAACAATAATAGGCAACACCCACAATTTGCCAGTCCCACCCATTTATTTTCCAAGACAAAGGCAGAAATTATTCATGTAACAAATGTTGCGGAGCTTCCATATTTGTAAAGGGGAATTTGTCCGCCGGTCTCCCCAAACATCCACTTGTGGACTGAGAATTGTCTAGTCTTGTTTTTTACTGAAACCCAAGTTCTCCAAGGGTGGGACATCTACATTGCTTATCACTGTACCCCTCCCCATGCCTGGTAGAGTTTCTACTGGTAGTCACAGTGATAACTACAGATAACCTTTATTGAATTCTTAACATGTGCCAGCATTTATTCTAAGTGCTTTACTTATATTGACTAATTTGATCCTCAGAGCAGTCCTATGTAAGAAGTACTTATATAATTCCTAATTTACAATGAGAAAACGAAGACAGGTTAATAAATATTGTTTTGTACCTGATGCAGATTATCTCACTGATTGTATTTCTAAGAATCTCTAGCTACTAGATTGTCTATTGCTTTTTACTCTCTGAGTTTATAGACAAAATCTCTCCACATAATTGTTTGTTTTTATCAATTTTATTGAGGTAAAATTTATACACAATAAAATGATCCAAATTTACCTGTATAGTTTAATGAGGTTTGAGAAATGTGTTTGGTTATTCCAGCACAATAAAAATAAAAAATATTTTTATTACCCTTATTTTTTTCTCATACCTTTTGCAGTCAACTCTGTTCTCAAAACCCAATCCAGACAACCACTGAACTGTTTTTTCGGTACCTAAAAATTAGTTTCATATGAATAGAATCACACATGTTGTTGTATCTGGCATTATATGGTATTTTGAAGATTCATCTATGTTGTATATATTAGTAGTCTGTTTGGACAATGGTTCGTTGTATGAATATACCATTTCTTGATGCGTATGTGTGTTGTTTCAGTTTGTGGCTATTATGATAAAGCTGCTATGAACATTTGTGTATAAACCTTCATGTGGACAAATGTTTGCATTTCTCTTGGAGTGGAATTACTGGGTCATGTAGTAAGTGAATGTTTAACTTACTATAGAAGAAACTGCCACGTTGTTTCCCGAAGTAGTTGTACCATTTAACACTTCCATTGACAGTGTATGAGAATTCAAGTTGTTCCACACCCTTGCCCACACGTCCGATGGTCAGTCTTTTTAAATTTTAATCATTCTAGCAAGTGTATAGTGGCATGTCATTGTGATTTCATCTGCATTCCTTGATGAATAATGACGTTGAACATTTTTTCTTGTGCTTATTGGCCATTTGAATATCTTCTTTTGTGAAGTCTGTTTAACCTTTTTGCCAACTTTTTATTGGTTTGTTCATCTTATTGCTGAGATGTAAACTTTCTTTACACGTTTTGAAAACGCTTTTTGTTAGATATTGCAATATATGTTGTGAATATCTTTTCTCAGTCTTCAGCTTGCCTTTTCATTTTCTAAACCGTGTCTTTTAAAGAGATGGTTTTAATTTTGATGAAGTTCCAATTTGTCAATCTTCTTCTATGGAGAGTAATTTTTGTAATCAAAAACATCTTGTCTACCTGAAGGTCACAAAAATTTTCTCACACAAATTATATTTTTCTATTTAGGTTTTCTATTTAGATTTAATCAATTCAAACTTTTTTGTTTAGGGTTTAAGGTAAGGATTGTGGTTCATTTTCTTTCTATATTGTTATTCAATTGTCCCAGCACAACTTGTTGAAAGAAGTATTCTTTTTCCATTGAATTACCTTATAGACTTTCTCCAAGCAATATTCTTTCCCATTGATCTATATCACTATGCTCATGTCCATACTACAGTCTTTTAACGATTATAGCTTTACAACAATACTTGAAATTAGGAAGTGTAAGTCCCACTTTTTCAAAATTGTTTTGGCTTTTCTATGGTCTTTTGCATATCTAATCAAATTTTATAATTATCTGACCAATTTATTTTAAAAAAAGACTTGCTGGGATTTTGATTGAAATTGTATTGAATCTAAAGATTGATTTGGGTAGAACTGATATTTTAACATTTTGTATTGCCTGATCCATGAACATAGTACATTTCTTCACATTTAAGTGTTCTTTACTTTCTTTTAGCAATGTTCTATTGTATTCAGTTTACAGGTCTTGCACAGCTTTTGACAAATTTATCCCTAAGTGTTTCATAGTGTTCCAAGTGTCCATTGCAGTATATGGAAATACAGTTGACTTTTTGTACGTATAGTCACCTTTTATTCAATTGCTAACCTCACCAAATAGTTCTAGTAGCCTTTTTAAAGATTACTTGGGATTATCTGTTGCCCATGAACAAAGACAGTTT
This sequence comes from Tapirus indicus, assembly GCA_031878705.1. Lineage (NCBI taxonomy): Eukaryota > Metazoa > Chordata > Mammalia > Perissodactyla > Tapiridae > Tapirus > Tapirus indicus. The sequence continues at coordinate 23,082,921 of CM062935.1, forward strand.
TACTTCCTTCGTTCCAATCTGCATGTCTTTTGTTTCTTTTTCTTGCCTTATTGGACTGACTAGGACCACCAGTATAAAATTAGAGTGGATTCCAATTATACTCATGTTAGATCACTTGATATTGTCCCATGGTCAGTGAAGCTATATTAATTTTGTTCTGCTTTTTATATCTCTGTGCTTCAGTTTAGATAATATCTCTTGCTCTCACTTCAAGTTTGCTGATCCTTTCCTCTGCAATGGTTAATCTCTTGTTAAGTACATCCACTGAATTTTCCAATTCAGTGTTGTGTTTTTCAACTCTATGAGTTTCACTTCATTATGTTTTATAGTTTTAATTTTTCTCTTTGGCATGGTCATGTTTCCCTTTACGTCATTGAACATATTTAAAATAGCAGTTTTAAAAATCCTTGTCTGGGGGGCCAGCCCAGTGGTGCAGTGGTTAAGTTTGCATGCTCTGCTTCGGCTGCCTGGGGTTTGCAGGTTTGGATCCTGGCCGCTGACCTATGCACCACTCATCAAGCCATGCTGTGGCAGGCATCCTGCATAAAGTAGAGGAAGATGGGCACAGATGTTATCTCAGGGCAGGTCTTCCTCAGCAAAAAGAGGGAGATTGGCAGTGGATGTTAGCTAAGGGCTAATCTTCCTCACACACACACACAAAATAATCAAAAATAAACTAAAAAATTAAGTTTAAAAAATCCTTGTCTGATAATTCCATAATCTCTGTCATTTCTTAAGCTCTTTTTTATTGACTTTTCTCCTGTTTATGGATCCTGATTTCCTGCTTGTGTGCTAGTAATTTTTTATTGGATGCTTGGCATTGTGATTGCTACTGGCTGGAGTATCTGGATTTTGCTTTCCTTCTAAAAAGAGTGTCATATTTTGTTGGAAACCAACCAGTTACTTTGTTTCCAGGTCAATTCAATCCTCTCAAGTCTTGTTTTCAGGCTTTGTTAGAGCTTGTCTAGAGAAGTGCTCACTCTTTGCCTAGTGTAACATTGTGCTTAATGGCCATTATGATATCTCTACTAAACGCCCTGAATGTTCAGTGAAATCTCCCTACTCTTGTTGGTCAAAACTCAAAATTTTCTCAGCCCTGTGTAAATCAGATTAGTTGTTTAGTTTACAACTAGGGTTCACTTCATTTTTTCCCCCTTTCTTTGGGAATTACAGTGCTGTGCTTTCTGTTCATTGTCTAGTGTCTGAGTATCGTTTTTATAATAAATTTTCTCCAGTTTTCTAGTTATAATGGTGGAATGTGTAGTCCAGTACCAGGTTTTTCATCATGGTCAAAGAAAAAGTACTCAGAATAATTGTTGAACAAAGAACTTCAAGTCCCCATTCCACGATCTAGGGTAAGCTTAACATTTTCCCAAAACTCTCAAAGTTTTCTGGAGAAATCTACTTATTTTCTTCTCTACTTACCTTCACACTGGGGGAATGTCTTGATCCCTCTTAATGTCATTTCTTTTGTCCTTTCCCCAAAAGATCACTGAGACAATATATTACTGGATATTGGTTAACAGTAACATTACACTACACCAGAGGAGAAATAGGTACTTAAAATAGAATATTTGACATTAACAGTCTTGAAGATACTTGGCCATCCATGGCAGGGAATTTCTTACTGTACACCTATCCCACAGAGGCCCCAGTCTGAACCATTCTTTGAGATCCACTCATTCTCCTCTTCTAATCCCTTTGCCCATATTCTTTATCCAGTTCCATAATTCCTAACCCCTCCGTCTCAAGCTATCAACCCCAAAATAAGAATTGTTATACCTTGATTAAGCAGAGCAATTTATATTTTTCTCCTTAACCTTCTCCTTCTGGAACAGTGGTTTTCAATTCTGGCTGATCATTAGAATCACCAGAAGGAACTTTTGTACATTCTGCTTCCTAACCCTATCCAAACTCAACAAGATCAGAATTTCCTGGTGAATACTGGGCATCTCTATTTCTACTTTTAAAGATTCCCTGGTGATTCTGAAGTACAGTCAGTTGAGAACCACTGCTGGAGGTTCTGCAAATGGGGCCTGTCTTTCTCAACTAGAAAGACACTTTCAGGTGTTTTTAGCAACAAAAGTGCCACGTGCCTCATCTCTCCATCCTGAAGAGCACAAAAAATCAGCAGACGTTTTGAAATTTTGTTTTGTTTTGTTTTCTTTAATCTTAGCTTGTCCCAGATCAAATGTTTAAGCTGGGTGTCTTCTTCTAATGTTCTCAAAATGAGAGAAAAGGAGTAGAAACATTTATTTCTCCTGTATAGAGCAAAATCCATAAGTCATGTGTTTTTCTTATTCCTATAATCTTCATGTCCTTTAATGTTTGATGCATTTTAAAATTTAAATGCATTAGGTATTAGCACTTCAAATTTTGCCAGTTTTTAGTCACTCCCAGTATATAAAAGAAGTTGATGTAAAATTTCCCATAGTGAAATTTTCTAGAGTTGACTAATCCTTGGTTTTATCCAAAATCAGAGAGGGAGTATCTATGTCTCTGTTTTAATCACCTAGCTTTTGGCCACGTTCTTGGTCTGAGTATATTTTAGAAGATGGGGTATGAAATTCTTGGGCTGCAGATTCTAAACCTTGTCCCTAAACTTTCTTTATCTTGACTTTTTATTTTGTTTCTAAGAGAAGAAAGTGTGAGTCTCCAGATATCTGTCTTGTCAAATTTTTGCACTATTTCAAAGGCTTCTTGGAGAAGTGTCAGTGTTGGCAACAGTAGACAGAACAGTCTTAGGGATTTATACCAAAGAATGCACATTTCCTTCACTGTATTTCGTCTATGAAGAGAGCCCATTTGGACCCTGGAATTAAACTGCACACTAACTAGTTCTTCATTTGAGATTAGGGGAAAATTGTTAATTGTTATCAATATCCTTCTTAAGTTTGGGGCCCTTCGTCTGTCACTTCACGGTAATACTTAAAATTCTTAAAATGCTCAAGAAAGCTGAGCCTCATAGAATCTTATTGACTTTGTTCTTTGTCTTTCATGTGGGCATTGGCAAAGTCACTGAATCTTCTGGCTCCCAGATAATAGTCTTTCCACCATAAAATTGTGATATTCATTTAACAGATATTTTTAAAAAGCTTAAATGTGGCATAAGCATTCCTAAACTTTAGAAGCTGACCAAACTATGGTCCTCCTTCACAAAATGCCCACATACATAAGTATGTGTGTGCCCACTCATGCACACAAGCACATGCGTGCTTCCTTACAATGTTCTGCATGTAATTTCAGGAAGTTCTGGGGCCCTGAGATCCTCATTCGTGGATCCCTCATTAACAACCTCCCATCTAGATGCAGGTTCAGGGCAAGAGCAGAATATCAGATATTTCAGCATTGACTTTCTGGGAATGGTGGTGGAAAGGGCTATTCTTCCAACATTGTCACCTTAAGATCCAAGCAAATTTTCCTCCCAAGAAGTAAAAAAATGTTTTTGCTTGCTGTTTTAACCTCAGCCAATTCCTTAAGAAGTATCCAGCCTAGAAAAATCAGCCAGCCAAATGTTGTCAAGATAATTCCTGGCTTAGATTGTGTACAGCATTGCAGAATTTCCTTTTCACACCTTTGTTGGCTCTTTTGTGCATGCACTTCTTTTTCCTATTTTTTTAAAAATAAAAAGACATTCTAGTCTGTGTTCTTAAATATATTCTATTTTCATTGGAAAAATTTCCTCCAAGAACATTAGCTGAGGAGAAGTCTAAAAGACAAGATTAATAGGCTATTTTCCTCCACCAAAGGCAAAAATAATAGTATGCCTTCAGTAAATGTGTTTTGAAGTGAATTTGAACATTTATCAAGTCTTTCACACAACATTAAACTCTATCAATGTGCTAAGCAAGGAGGTAGATTCTCAATGTTAAAGGTGTCTAAGATTCAGGTAAAGAATACTTTGGGGACAAAGAGGATGGAACAACTAACAAGATAATCCTCTGTAGCACCTCCAGACTAGAGCAAAGCAAAGTGGAACAATTGCTCTGACCCTAATACTTCTGGAATCCTGTGAGTCTGCAGTGGCAGATGGCCACTGAATCAGAGATGGCAGCAGGAATGGTAGCAGCTCTACTAGTTGGTGTTATAGGTATCCAAAGCTTAAATAGACACATTTCTGAGAGACAGTGGCTTCCCTTACCCCTTTTTTCTTCATACCTACTCTCAGGTTGATCGTTAGCCCTTTGCATTTCATTCCTTATGGAAGCCAACCTTTGATGCTCCTTTTCTGTCAAGCTTCACCCTGCAAATGCACGACCTTGAGGATGAGGGAGTGCATCCTTAAACTTTGGCCCTGGGTGCCTCAGTCGTCTTACCTAGCCCTGGCCCTGCCTAGAATAAAAGAGCTGGAGAGGAAGAGTGAGAAGGGATGGCCTTCCATCTAACACCCTATCGCTAAGGTTATAGAGGACGTATGTGTGTTCACTGAAGAAAGAACTGCTCCTCTTTTTCTTCCTACAGTACCCTCTCACTCTGCCCAAGCTCAAGTTCTCCTTGGGCATGTCTGCCACAAAGAGACCGAGGGAGAATATGACAGTAATTTGCCAAGACAGTTGTTGCTGGCCTCACATTTGACCTTGGCTATCGTGGATTTGAAGTAACATCTCAAAGACCCTTCTCTACCATTTGATATGAAGATTGAGGCATGCAATAGGCGTTACAAGAATTGTCATTTCTACTCCCTCCTTAAAACCTTCTTCTTCCGTAAATCTAAACCTGGTATGGGAAGGCCCTAGGTAAGACTTTGAAGCTTTCTATGCCCAGGCCCCCTACACCAGATCAAGGCCCTTCAACTCCCAGAGGAAGTTTGCTGCCCTCCTTCACACGAAGGTGATGGGAGCATTGCATACTCCCATTTCCCAAGGTAATTTCTGGTTTAAAGAAAGCAATGAGGTGGGAAAGCTTACTGTAGATCACTGCCATCACTACAAATCATTATTTATGCCACTTTTTAATTTTGCAAAGCTCGTGTGTTCTCTTATTTTATCCTCACAAGAGAGCCTGATACAAATTATGTTTATCTTTGTTTTACAGATGAGAAAACTAAGACAGACCGAGTTAAAGCATCTTGTCCCAGAACACACAATAAGCAATAGTGTAGGAAGACCTTGGACAAGGTCTTTTTTACTCCTTTTAGGTTCCATGAACTTATTTGTTTATTTAACATTTCATCACACGTGGGATTTCGCTGTTGGTGCTAGACTAATCTTTCCCACTGGACTTCATGTGTCTTGAGTCCAGGGACCATCTCCCGGAACCTTATTATGCCCAGCACAGTAATGAAAAAAACACGTACTCATAAATATGTATGAGTAAATTGATTGACTAAACAACAATGACGAGTTTGTGTATGTGCTAACAGGGGAAGTCCTGCTTTGGAACTTTTTAACATTGTGACCAATTTCCCTAACTCCATTTCCTAATTCCCCAGTGCAGACAAAGGCACCCTTCTTGATTCTCACAGATCTCAAGGCACATTCAGCCCAGAGATGTGCAGCCTGAAACACAGCTTGCTTTTGCCGATCAGAGGCAGACAAGGGTCCGGCTGCCTTTGCTGTGTGGTTCTAGCGCCTCTTTGCAATGCTTACATTTCCCATTGTACCGGCTCTTCCTCTGCCACCAATCTCAGTTTCAATCTTATCTGCCAACTCCTATTTCTCATGTTTTATACATCCATTTCTGGCATGGACACCTTATCAAGCAGCTCTGGAAACCTTAAGTAAAGGAGGCCCGCCCCAGGAGGACCGTGTCACATCTTCAAAGTCTTCTAACAAAGGAAAAACGTGAAGGGTAGGAAGGCTGGGTCATTGCAACTATTCTTCTCTTTCATGCTCTAAAATAGATTGTAAGTGTGACTGCTTGGAATCTTCCCTTCAGGTCCCTCTCTATTTTTTTTTTTTTTTTTTCATGTTATGCCGGTTACTTCATAGCCTGAGATGTTTATGTGTTTGGGGCTGGAATGGGGGAGCAGGGAGGAGGGAAATGTTGAGAAAGAGGCCAGAAGGGGTGGCAGGCCCATCAGGACTTTCAAATCCTTTCGGTCCCCCCCCCCCCCCCCCCCCCCCCCCGCCCCTTCACCCACAGGGTGTGAAAATATCAAGGAAAATTCCTCCACTTCTAAGGATCTGCTGTCTGACAGTTTCTAGAACCTCTAACATTGGTTTCAGGTATTACTGGCACATTCTTTAATTTGTCCTCCGGGATGTGGGTAATTAAAGGTTATGAGATTGGGCAATTATCCAGCGTCTTCCTTCCCAGTTCAGACAGCAAATATTAAAACGCTGCTGCGCGCTCGCCTCTCTGCCGTCAGCAGCCTTGGTCCCCTTCACAAAGATCACGTCCTTTCATGCCACACTTAATTGGGAATAAAAAAGGCCTTTCATGCTCTTGTTCACCTCTCTGTGGTTTTTTTCGCCTCCCTTTCTGCTTCCTGGGGGAGGCGCGTGAACGGATCCAGTCTTGTACTGTGTTAGCCCTTGCTGTCCCCTCCGTGCCGGCTGGCGTCCTTCTGTCACTTTGCCACACAAATATTTGGCATTCAAGGAGCTGTGTGTGCAAGCTGCCCTTTTCCAAGCTCTTTTACTTTTGTTTTCAGAAAGTTCCTCCGATACCCAGCCTCCGTGTCCACCCTCAGGATCTTATTCCTAGAGAGTGGAGGGCAGCACACGTTGAATGGGGTCTTATAGGCCCTGCGGCCGCTCTGCAGGGAGGCGCGCTCTCCCACGTCCTCTGCGGGAGAGCTTTCACAACATAATTACCTGCAGACTCCTAAACTGTGTTTTTAAAATGTGGGGTGATGCTTTACTTTTGCTGCAGACTGTGATCCCCCCAACCCAGTCTCCCCCCAACTCTTTCTCTAGCCCATCAGCAGACGAATGAGAGAAAATGTCTGTTCTAATTAACTGAGTAAATTATCCTGTGTTAGTAGTTATTGTTTACTAAGCCTACTATCCACAGGCACTTGCTTGTCTTCTGTTCTCAACTTCATTTCCAGGTAGGGGTATTTTGTCTCCATCTTACAGATGAGGAAATGGAAACTCAGAGGTGGAACAGCTTACATAGGATCACCTAGTAAGTGTCTGAGCTGAGAGTCAAATGCAGATTTACTCTGTCAACCATACGATGACAGAGACAGGAGGGGCTGACATTTCCAAAAATGACTCAAAGGATAAATTTCTCCTTATAAAGCATTATGGGGTTGAAGTTTACTCTTCACGTCTCACATGTGCAAGAACTATAACTTTTTCTTTCAAATAATGTCTCATCTTGCTCTGAAATTCTCATTTCTGATTGAGACAGGAACCAGCCTAATGAGACAGGGCGGTCTGCAAGGCCCCTGGTCTAGCAAGATAAGGCCCCTAACCAATCCGCAAGCTAGGAGAATCAGATGGAGACCACCACGATCCACATTGCGAACTTTCGGAACATTCCTGGGCTTACGCATGCCCCCTAGTACCCAGGAGTCACTGAAGGTGACCTAGCCCCATTACCATATCAAAAATCACACCCGGGGTGGAGAGCTACCATGCTAATGATACAGGTGTTGCATGTAGTAGCATGTTATGCGACAGCACAGGCACAAGCACAATCCCACCTCCACATGCCATGATGAGGCACTCCTCCCCAGCCTTTGCCTAATAAAAGCCCCACAATCCCACTTCCTAAGGAGCTGGTCACCTGCCCCTTTCCTTTCTACACTGGCTCCCTTGTGCCTTTCCTGTGCACAAGCTAACAAACTTTTACTTTCCTACTCCTGTTTGTTGTCTCTCTTGATTTCTATCCTGGACAAGAGCCCAGTGCACCGATAACATGACAATGATAGTGTGTGTATGTGTGCATGTGTGTTTGGAGGGTGAGACATGGGAGAGAATGCCTAATAAAGGTAACTTAATCTCTCCTGGTTTAAAACACTCTCCCTGGTGAAAAAATACACACACACACACACACACACACACACACATACATTTAGTGATGTATGGTGTGCTGGCCAATGTTTAACAATCAGCTTTTGGTGGGGGGAATTCCTGATGTGTAGCATTTGCCAATTTGAATGATGTAAATAGCCCCACTGTGGCCAATTTCAAGCTACCAACATGATGTTGCTGAATGTGTAGCTGGGAAGAGATGCTCACAATTGGCTTTTGCTAGCCAGTGCAAACTGACTTCTTAACCACAGTAAATATATATATATATATACATATATATATACACATATGTGTATATATGTAAATATATATACATATGTGTATATATGTAAATATATATGTATGTATATATGTGTATAAATATATATATATTTTTAAGTCTAAAGTTGAAACTCCCTAACAGAACTGTCCACCCCTTTTGGGGCGTTCTCCTTCCACTCCTTCTGAAGACATCATCTGGGTACAGACGTGGATTAAGTACCCTCAAAAGAGCAGAGGGAGACCAGGGCCTTCAGTGCAGGGGTATTCCTCTAGGTCATCCCTGGCCTTCCTTGAGAGGTCCCAGGTCCTTCTTGGTCACTGGTGTCCTGTGTTGGTGTCCCCAAGTGCCACTGGTCCAACTATCTGTTAGATTTTACGCTGGTATCCATTGCTTATAGTCAGGCATTCTGGCATCATCTCCAGTTTTATAAGGTCCTTACTTTCAGCAGCTTTATTTTCCTGCCCTTTTAGTCCACCAGGCCTTCCAGGTGCTTTCTCTACCCAATGTTGCTGTGTGCTGTAATCTGTGAGGTGCCCTTGGATCTTCCCTTGCCTGTTGCCACTCTCGGTCAAGTCAGTGTTGCACCTTTCTGAACTTTGAGTTGTTCTGAAAGATTTTTACAATCTCTGAAGTTCAGGGAAGTGGAACGCAAACCACCCACCAACAAAAACCCATGACTTATTTCTATCCCAGCTTTTGAATTCCAGCTGCAAAGGTGGGGAGAGAAGAAAGTGAGGCCATTTCTGCCTGACGCCATACCCAAAGCTCCTGCGCCCTCCAGACACTCAAAGGGTTAGACATTGCCCTTGTGTCACATTCCCAATTCTTTGCTGCTCTGTGATGTTTTCTAGTGTCAGCTCTCCAATGTCTGGCTCGTTGCAATTCCAAAATCCTTTGATCACTCAACACAACTTTATTTTTCTTTTGCAATGCAAAAGCACTTGCTTTCAGACTACTGGCTGACTATAGACTTAAATGGTTGCATTTTGAAATCCAAAGCCTAGGAAATGATTTTATTCTTGGTGGTGCTAACTTCCCCCTGGATGGATAAATTCCGTTGCATTAATGGGTGTGAGATGGCAGGGCAACAGATTTTACAGTGGTTGGAAAATCCATCAATTTAATATCACTAGAGATATTATGGCCTCTAAACTGATCATGATGAGAGCAAATCATTACTTGCTTTTGAGAAAGCAGAGGAAGGGCTAATGGTGAAAAGGTTACTTAGATATTCAATTGTACATGAGATATTGGAACCTTAGAGTCGACAATAGGGAAAATCTTTATGACAAGTCCAAAGTGGGAGAGTGGCCCCCATAGGATGGTTGGAATCCCAAGAGAAGAGAATGCAATCCAAAATCCAAAAGCATTGTGCACACAGCTTCGTATTATTAAATTATTGAATCACCTGGTACCATAGATCTCTATCCAGCAAACCCCTCCTTGCCTAGCTCTGCTGTCCTCTGTGCTTTGCCTGTTTTCTCTGCTGGGCTGTGACAGCCTTGAGGGTGGCAACCAGATCTTCTTTGTCTTTATAATTGAGCATCTAAGAACAGTGTCTGGCACATAAGCATTTGTCAAATGAATGTCCCAAGTACTAAAGGAATGCTGGGGTAATTCTGAACAATGTCTCACAAATTGTAAGAGTTTAAAACAGAACCATTAATCCCTAGTAAGGAAAGAAGAGAGAGTAACATTTCCAGTGTCAGCTCAATATGGTACAGAGAAGAAGTCAAATTTTTGACCTCTTCTAGTGTGTGGTTCCCTCTGGGTGCCTGCCACTCACAAAAGGCCTCTAGACTCCTCTAGAGTCTGTTGGGGACTCGTTTTTTAATGTCCTAGGGTCCATTACAGTGGACATGAGACAAAGCACATGCTTACTGCCTTGTTACAGAATGGATTAGGAAATTTCATGCACTTGATCAGGCCAGCAGAGGAGATCTCTGGGCCTCAGGATCGTCTTCCAACACCCGTCAAGACACATAACACAAGATTGAATTGAAAGCTGATCTTTCTGTTGCATATATTTGCATAATCAATCCATTGGTGAAAATATCTTTGCAGAAGGTTAAACCAAATGCTCCCTCCAAATACGTGAAGTTTCAAGTTTAATTTTATTTATATTCGTGTGTGTATGTAAGCAATTTTTTACAACTTGAACTAAATTCAGGAGAAAAATCCTGCTTCTAATTTGGAAAGTCTGGGGCGGGTTGGAAGAGCCTGTCTTTCCTCCCAGCTGTCGGCAGGCGGAGCTCGCGTCTCACACACAACTCCCGGGCCCGCCTGCGTTCCCACCTGCCGGGGACCAGGTGGAGGGAAGAGAGAGAATGCGGACGTGCGTTAAGAAAACAGATAAGATGCAGATCTGGTGTGGGAGGGAAATGGAAAAAAAAAACACCTATTTCTCTCAAATGTCACCACTGTGGTGAACTGTTTTTTGAAAGACAGAATGTGTGCTATCTAGAATAAGCCCACAGCTATCCAACATCCGCTCTTTTCTACTATTTCTCTTCCACGCAGGAAAAATCTTCTTACGGCAAAGTGTGGTTTTTACGGGAGTGACACGTTTTTTCTGAACTGTGTGTTGGAAGTTTCTTTGTGACATTTGCCAGCGAAGTTCTGAGTGCTGGCCTGGTAACTGTAACCACAGGTGCTTATAGAAGACAGGAGGCTGGCAGGGGAGCAGCGTCAGAGTTGGCTTTGATGAAGTTGGAGCCTTTGCTTGTGAAAAGGTTTCAGGAGAGAGGGGTCAGGCAGGAGCCGTGTCAGGCCCTGCCATGGGAAATGGAGCACAGCGTGTTATAATTCAGGTTATCAGAAGAGCAGGTGTGTGTGTGTGTATGTGTGAGAGTAGTGTGTGTGGTCTGAATCAGCTAAAATCCGTAGTAGAAACTCTGCCAACCAGTCCATCTCTCAGCCCCCAAAGAAAAATAAATAAAATTCATCACAGGCATGGAGAAATTTCTCAAGAGAAAAAGTATCATTGCTTGCTTTTTCATCGACTCAGGGGACAGTGTCTCAGAAACAAAGAATAAAAGCTTTCTTAAAAACGGTTTGTGGTGTATATTCTTTCTTTCAAATAGTGAAAGTTTCTGATGCCGTGTGTTAAAGGATGTATGCTTAGATATTTACTACAATTCAGGACTAAGAAGCTCACAATTCAACTATTTTATATTTCTTATATCTGAAGCTTCCTTTAAGGCAGAGGTTGCTGACTTATTATATCTTTCAGCCAAAGGGGGGAAAAAATAGGGGAATGGAAGAGAACCCTCCCTGTGTTTTTACCAAGGTCTTTGCCTACTGAGTTTCCATGCACCCTGGGACCCTGCCTGGTGCAGTCCTAACAGTTAGAGAGTAGTGCCATCTTGTGGCCCACCTAGAAATTAGAGGTAGCAAACAGAATGCCCAGTATTTGAAGTGTCTGGGGCTTGGATGTACTTGGGCCACATCAATTTCACTAACCTCGTGCCCACCCCCCCCATCCTGCCCCATGCCCTCAGCTGAGGCTGTTTTACTGAGGAACTTGAGTTTTCTCTCACTAACTCTGGGGACTAGCCTTCACTTGTGTGGATTAGTTTGTTTTCCCCTTTATTAAAGTTAAACTTGGGCTGAGAAGGAGATTAATTAGGCTTTTAAAAGCTATTTTGTGCTTAGTATGAGTGAGTTTAAACTCTAGTCCTGACAGTAGTTTCTGATAAAAGAAGGAGCTTCCTGAGAATCTGGTGGAGAGCCAACGTATTTAAATTGGGATAGAGGCCTGAAAACAGACCAAGAAAAGAGAAAACTTTTTCAGATGCAGTAGGAGGAGCTGTTGCTTCACGGTCCACTTTACTCGGCCTATTTCTGAAGTTTTTTCCTTTTTTTTTTTAATCTGAAAACCGAATCACAGGATTTTTTTTTGTTGAATGTCCTGAAACTGAAAAGATTGTAAACCAATAATGTAGAGCCGTTCTTAATAGGTTATATTTTTCAGGTCTGTTTATCTAGTCCAATAATTTTTATCATCATACTCTATGGTAGCTTTCGAGGCAGGCTACCCTCCCATGGAACCAGAGAATATTTAGAAATCTTTGGAGAACACACACCCTTTCTTTGTGGAAGATATTGGTCACATATTTTCTGGTTTGTCCTACTGTATTGTGAGTGGTCTTGAAGCCGTGAGAGTTATTTTTGATCAGAAAACAATATTTTTCTTAATAACCGAAAATAAAAAATTTTTGTAACGATGTACGGTGATGAATGTTAACTAGACTCACTGTGGTGATCATTTTGCAGTCTATACAGATATCGAATCTATATATTGTGCGCCTGAAACTGATATAATGTTATATGTCAATTGTATCTCATTTATGTGCAAAACATAATTGGACATAAAGTGAGGTAAATGAGAACCTTTATCTTCACTTAAGATATGTTCATATATAGAATAGAGAGGCACATATGTCATCTTGGAGAGGTGAAAGACTAGTGGTGAGCATCTAGGATCACTTGGGATCAATGAACCATGAAACCTATTCAAACCCCAGTTTAGCTACTTACTAGTTGCATAAATCTGGACAAATTGTGAAACTGTCCTGAACTTCAGTCTGTAAAACTGGAGCTGGAGCAATATTACCAATCACAGAGGGCTTTTGTGATGATTAAATGAGATAACATGAGTCAAACGCTTAACTCTTCTTTTTTATACAAGGGAAACAAACAAACTCTCATCTGTCACCGACGTTGATAATTTTGGTTCCTAAGGCAGCTTTGGTAGGGTCCGGCCCTGGAGGAGCCTCAAGTGTTTGTTCCTTATTCCATGTGAGACCCATCACAGAAGGCAAAAGGCATTTGCAGTTTGGGTAAGTGATGGTGGATAGCTTTGCTTCAACCCCACAGGGTAGGAATTTGGACCAATAAATTATCTCTTGTGCAAGGACATAGCTGTCCGCAAAAAGAGTTCTAACATCCCCTTAGGCCAACGCTTTTCAAACTTTTTACCCTACAACCCACAGTAAGAAATGCATATGCTCCTTTCTCTCTCTCCTTCCACTGTTGTGTTAGTGTGCTTGATGGAGTCCCACAGGTCTCCGAGGGTCTGATGGTGTTTCTTCATTCTTTTATCTTTCTTCTCCTCAGAATTTCTGCTCCTCTTCTGCCTGTTCAAAGGTGCTAGAACTCCTCTAATGAATTTTTCATCTCATTTACTTTGCTTTCTACTCCAAAATTTCTGTTTTGTTCTCTTTCACAATTTCTATCTCTTCACTGATATTCTCTGATTGGTGAAGCATCATTCTCATACTTTTTTTTTTTTTTTTTTACTTTTTTTAGACATAGTTTTTTTAGACATAGTTTTCTTTAGTTATTTGAACATATGTAAAATAGCTGATTTAAAACTGTGCCAGTGTGATAGGCTAAATAATGGCACCCAAAGGTATCAGGTCCTAATACCTGAAACCTAGAAATGTTGCCTTATTTGGAAGAAAGGACTTTGCAGATGGATTCAGTTAAGGATCTTGAGATGGAGAGATAGTCGACCTGGACTATCCAGGTGGGCCCTCAATGCCATCACGAGTGATCTGATAAGAGAAAAGCAGAGAAAGATTTGACACCACACAGAGGAGGTGATGTGACTACAAAGGCAGAGATTGCTAATGGCTCTACAGGAGAGGGGTCTCCCTTCAAGTGACCACGGGCGAAAACTCTACCAAGCAGCATAATAGAACTCTCCAGATGTAGAATCTGTTGTCTTTTTCCTCACCACCCATCACCTGACTTCTAAGCCAATGCCATATATTCTATTTTTTTTCTTTTTTTGTCATAGCACCAACCCAAATCAAGAAATGAATTTCTCTAATGGTTAATGTAATGCCAGCTGCTAAAACAGAAAAAAACCTCCAACTCTTAATCCCTTAACAAACAAACATTTATTTTTCATTCTTGAAATAGTGCAAAGAGGGTGGATCTAGTCACATGGATCTCTTAGTTCTGCTTCAAACAGGGACCTTGGGTTCCAGGTTTATTCCATTTTGTGGCTCTGTTGTGCTCAGAATTCCCTGAGTAATCACCCCTTAGTCCAAATATGATTTAAAAGAGAGAGTGGATAATTATTCAAAAGATTCTGGGAGCCCAGCCTGGAAGTGATACTCATCTCTTCTGCCACATTTCATTCATTGTCCAGAATTCAATGACTTGGCTACAAAGAACTGCAAGGGGGTGTTGAGGGTACCAAAATGCAGTCTAACTGTGCATCCGGTTGAAATACAAAATGAGTTTTGGGGATCATGGTAGTCTATACCAACCAGCCGATTTCTTTTTTGTGAAATACCTTTTTTAAAACAACTTTATTGAGGTATACTTGGCATAAAATAAACTGCATGTATTTAAATTGCACGATTTTATGAGTTTGAGATATGTGTGTACCTGTGAGTCCATTAACAGTCAAGGAAGTGAGCATCTGTATTACTTTAATATGTTCCTTGGATCTCCTTGTAATTCAGTTCCTCCCCATTTCCCAAAACAAGGCAACCACTGATCTGCTTTCTGTCAGTATAGATAAGTTTTCATTTTCTAGAATTTTATGTAAGTGGAATAATAGAGTATGCTGGTTTTTGTCTGGCATTTTTTCATTCAGCATCATTATTTTGAGATTCATCCATGCTGTCGTATGTATCAATAGTTTGTTTTCTCTTATTGTTGAGTTATATTCCATTACATAGGTATATCAGAATTTGATTATACATTGGATAATGAACACTTGGAATTTTCCCATTCTTTGCTGTTACAAATAAAGCTGCTATGAACATTTGCATACAACTTTTTGTGTGGACATAAACTCTCGTTTCTCCAGTAAATACCCAGGAGTGTCACGGCTAATGCAAAGGGAAGGTGTGTGTTTAACTTTTAAAGAAACAGACACACATTTCCCAACCATTCTACATTTGCATCAGCAATGTATGAGAATTCAGTTGCTCTATGTACTCGTGAACATTTGGTGTGGTCACGCCTTTTAATTTGAACCATTCTGAATGGTGGTGTGGTTTTAATTTACATTTACCTAATGAGCAATGAAGCTAAGCATATTTTCATGGGCTATTTTGCCATCCATATCTTTATGTTGGTGAAATGTCTGTTCAATTTTTTTGCCTACTTCTTATTGGGCTGCTTTCCTCTTATTATTGAGATATGAGGACCTTTATAAATTCTAGTTTCAAGTCCTTTGGCAGATATACGTTTGGCAAATATCTTCTCCAATACTTGCCTTTTCATTTTTGTAACGTGGACTCCTGAGGAGCAAAGATATAATTTTGATGAAGTCCAGTTTATTGATGTTTTACTTTTATAGTTGGTGCTTTCGATGCCCTAGTTAATAAATCTTTCCCAAATTCAAGGTAACTAAGATTTCCTCTGGAAGTTTTATGATTTTAGCTCTTATGTTTTGGTCAATGGCTCATTTTGAGGAAATTTTTGTATAGAGAGGGAGGTAAGAGTTGAGGTTATTTATTTGCTTATGGCTCCCTAATTGTCCCAACATCATTTTATTGAAAAGGTTATCTTTTCCCCATTAGTTAATTTAGCATAATGAACCGTATATGAGTGGATCTATTTCTGGACTCTTGTTTTGACCGATCTAGGTCCTTTTCATTTTCACATCAATTTTAGAAACAACTGGCTAGTTCACAAGCACACACACACACACACGTACACACACAAAGCCTGCTGCAATTTTGTTTGAGATTGTGTTGAATCTATAAATCAATCTGGGGAGAATTGACATCTTAATAATATTGAGTTTTCTAACCCATGAACATAGTATACTCTTCATTGATTTAGGCCTTCTCTAATTTCCCTTTCCAATGTTTTGTAGCATTCAGTGTACAGGCCATACACATCTTTTGTCAAATTTATTCCAAGTATTTCATATTTTCTGATGCTATTGTAAATGACATGTTTTAATTTCACTTTATGGTTGCTCCTAGTATATAGAAATACAATTGATTTTTGTGTATTGACCTTCCATTCTAAAATCTAGCTAAACTCATTTAGTTTAGCAAATAGTTTTTTGGTGAAATCCTTAGGATTTTCTACACAGATGATCATGTCATCTGAGAATAAAAATGGTTTTACTTCTTACTTCCAGATCTTTTACTTGCATTATTGAACTGGCTAGAACTTCCAGTACAATGTGAAACAGACATAGTGAGAATAGATACCCTTCCTTGTTCTCTCTCTCTCTTTTTTTTTTTGACAGGGAAAGATTTGCCCTGAGCTAACGTCTGTTGCCAATCTTACTCTCTCTTTTTTCTTCCTTCCCAGAGCCCCAGTACATAGCTGTATATTCTAGTTGTAGATCCTTCTAGTTCTTCTATGTGAGCCACCACCATGGCATGGCTACTGACAGACGAGTGGCAGAATTCTGTGCCCAGGGACTGAACCCAGGCCGCCGAAGCAGAACTTGAACCACCATCAGGCCATCAGGGCTGGCTCTACCTCTACCCTTCCTTGTTCTTGATCTCTATTCTGGCCTTTTTCTT
Organism: Tapirus indicus; assembly: GCA_031878705.1. Classification (NCBI taxonomy): domain Eukaryota; kingdom Metazoa; phylum Chordata; class Mammalia; order Perissodactyla; family Tapiridae; genus Tapirus; species Tapirus indicus. The sequence continues at coordinate 23,099,621 of CM062935.1, forward strand.
TCACCATTAAGTATAGTGTCAGTGTAGGTCTTTTGTAGAAGTCCTTTTTTGGGATGAGGAAGTTCCCTTCAATTCCTACTTTGCTGAGATTTCTTATCATGAAGGGATGTTAGATTTTGTCAAATGATTTTTTTACATTGATCAAAAATTTTTATCATTTTTCTTTTCTCGGCTCTTAATATGGTGAATTATTTGATTAATTTTTCAAATGTTGAAACAGCCTTACATTAATATTTCATTTTATTTCTTTTTTACTTTCAACTTATTTCTGTCATTATATTTAAAGAGTATTATTTGCAGGCAGCATATTGTTGGGTCTTGAATTTTTATCCAGTCTGATAATCTCTGCCTTTTAACTGGCAGGTTTACATGATTTCTACTTAATGTGATTTTTGACATGGTTAATTTAAATATAACATTTTGCTATTTGTTTTCTATTTTTCTCACCTTTTTTTTGTCCCTTTTTCCTCTTCTTGCCTTCTTTTGGAATAGCTGAGTATTTTTTATGATCTCATTTTATCTCCTTTGTTGACTTATTAGGTAAACTCTGTTTTGTTTTTATAACAGTTGCTTTAGGGTTTATTAGATAGAGCTTTATATTATCACAGTCTATTTTCAGGTAATATTATCCATTTCCTGTAGCATATCAGAAACTTACAACACTTTATTTCCATTTCCCCTCTGAAGACCTTTATGCTGTTGTTGATATGCATTTTACTTCTGCATATGTTATGTATCCCACAATTCATTATTATTTTTTATTTAATCCGTCTATTATCTTTTAGAGACATTTGTAAAATTGAAAAGAATGTTTTATCTTTACCCATGTATTTATAGATTCTAACAGTGTCATTTTTCTTCTCCCTAAATGACTTCCTTTAACATTTCTTGTATTTGAGATCTACCGATAATGAATTCTTTTAGCTCTCAGACTGTCTCACACAATTTTTATTTCACTTTAAGTTTTGAAAGACACTTTCACTGGGGACAGAGCTCTAAGTTGAAACTTTTTTCAGGCCTTTGAAGATGTTGCCCCACTATCATCATGCTTGCATTCTTTCTAACAAGTCTGCAGTCATTTTTTTCATTTTTTTTCCTGTTTTGAATATGTATAGTCTCTCTGTTTCTAAGGTTTTCTCTTAATCACTGATTTTAACCGTTTTCTTATGATGTGCCTTGGAGTAACTTTATCATGCTTGTGGTTCATTGGGATTCTTCTATCTGTGGGTTTGTAATTTTCATCAAATTTGGAAAAATTTTGGCCATTATTTCTTCACATATTTTTCTAACACCTCCACTTCAGGGATTCCAATTACATATATATTCAGCATCTGGAAGTTGTCCCACAGCTCACAGTGGTTTGTTATTTTTTTCAGTCAGCTTTTGCTCTGTCATTTGGTATAGTTTCGACTGCTATGCACTCATTAACATTTTTCCTGCCTCGTTTATCTGCTGTTAATCTTATTCTTCATTATAGACATTTTACTTTTCATTTTGAAAAGTTTACATCGGGTTTTTAAAAATACCTTCCATGTCTCTGTTCAACATTCTCATGCTTTATTCTAATGTCTGAATATCTGCAATATAGTTATAATAGATGTTTTAATGTTATCTACTATTTTTAGCATCTGTTTCATGAATCCATTTTTATTGATTGATTTTTCTGCTCATGATGGGTCATATTTTCCTGCTTATTTGCTTGCCTGGTAATTTTATTTTAAATTATTTTAAATTGGTTTATAACATCATGTGAATTTCAAGTGTACATTATTATATTTCAGCTTCTGTACAGACTGCATTGTGTTCACCACCAAAAGTCTAGTTTCCATCCATCACCATACATATGTGCCCCTTTATCCCTTTTGCCCTCCCCCACCCTCTTCCCCTCCAGTAACCACCAGTCTTTTCTCTGTATCTGTGTGTATTTATCTTCCACATATGAGTGAAATCATACAGTATTTGTCTTTCTCTGATTTATTTTGCTTAGCATAATACCCTCAAGGTCCATGCATGTTGTCACAAAAGGCACAATTCTGTCTTTTTTTTAATGGCTGAGTAGTATTGCATTGTATATATATATACCACATCTTCTTTATCCATTCATCCATTGATGGGCACTTGGGATGCTTGCTTGGTAATTTTTTATTGGAGTCCAGACATCATAAATTTTACCTTGTAGGTTGCTACATAGTTTTGTGTGCATTTAAATATTGTTGATTTTTGTTCTGGGGCACAATTAAGTTGCAGGGAAACAGATTGATCCTGTCAAGGTTGAATTTAAGGTGAGATCAAAGCAGTCTTTAGTCAAGGGCCAATTTTGCCCCAGTACTGAGATAATACCCTTTGGAGTACTCTACCTGATGCCCCCACGTATTAAAAGGTTTTCAACTGTCACTCTGGCAGGTAGGAATACAAACTATTCTCTGCTCTGTGTCAGCCTCAGGGGCTCTTCCTTCTAATCCTTCCTATTGATTCCTTTTCTGTTCTCAGGCAGTTTCCTAATAGGCATGCAGTGAGTAGTACTCAATTGAAGACTCCAAGAGAACCTTCTGCAGATCCCTAGAGCTCTCTGTCTATGCAGACTTCCCTTCTCTGTGAAGCAATCTCATCTCTGGTGGTTGTGCTTGTAATTTTGAGCCACTTTGGGCAGCCCAAATTCTCAACTCTGTCTTGTAACCTCAGTGAGACTTCCGGACACTTTTTGGATCTCTTTCTCTGCAAACCAACCTGAAAACTCTCTCCAGGCACTAAGACGGGAAATCATAAGGCTCATCTCTTTGTTTCTTTTCTCTCATTGATCACTCTTCTGTGCTACCTGTTGTCCAGTGTCTGAAAACCATTATTTCCTATATTTTGTCTTCTTAGTTTTTTAAGGTAACAGGGTAAATCCTCTCCCTCAGACTCAATCATGGCCAAAAATCGAAGCCTGGAATTACTTCATGGATGTTAATGTTTTCAGAAATATAATAGCCTGGAAGAAGCTTTCCAGAGAATGTCCCATAGGTGGTCCTACATGTGAGAATCCTAACTTGTCCCTGATATCCACTTGCAAACTGAGGTAAATACACAGAAGCTAGTTTGTTCACTTCAATATCTACTCTTTCCGGCAGGATCTATTCTATTTGAACTCTCAATACATGCTCTAATGGCTCACAGTTTTGTTCACACTTTGTAGCATGAAATCACCCTTGCTCAGCTTGAATTGGGCTGATTACCAACCCATTGCTTGGATCATTTCCTGGTTGAACTTGGCTGTAAATATAGCTAAATTCTGGTTTCACATCTGGTTATTTTGGCCATTATAGTATAAGCAGATACAATCTGCTGCTGGCTAAGTATTCTGATGGCCACTATTCACCATAAAATGTCCGTATGGTCATGCTTCATAGAGATGACTTTAGTATGCATAATTGAATCTTATTGGCATTGTCGACCTGTAACACATCTGCAAGTCACAGCTGGCAACTTCTCTGGTTAATCTAGGCATAAGGACAGCTGGGCCAGAGAATGAACATCCAAAAAGAAAAAAATCCAAAACAAACACAAAAACCCAAAGCATAACTAGAAACAAGAATCAATATAGAAATTCCAGTTTATTAATTCATTTATTTACCCAACATCTCCTTGATTAAGTAGTAGGATATAAGAGAAATTCATCATGATGCATGCACAAAGTAATATTTAGCATGTTATATCTTGTATTCCACAAAACGAGTACATACAATTGTGAAAGAAAATAGTTTTGAAATATCAACTGATGTATGTTTGCAGTCATTTTTCTTGGAATTTCCTATTGCCTCTTGACTCCAACCACTCAGGCCACAGTTAGGGTTTTGTGTACTCGATGTTTTAAAGTAGTGATTATTCAAACAAAAGAGAGAAAAGGAAAATCTTTCTCAGCTTTTGAGTTTCAAAAGTCTAGATCTCTCAGATGATAGAAAGGAAGACTGCAAATCTCCTCAGGTCTGCTCCTAGACCAGAGTATCCCCAGAGTCAAAGAAATGAGAAGAGTTAGAAAGAAAACATTTTGAGTAGCTATTTGGGCTTCTGAGAAAGGGAACAAACATTGCATCCTGCCATACTCCAGACTCAGTCCAGGAGGTAAAGGAAGGAATGATAAAGGCCCCAAGAAGGACTGGGGAATATATATGCAAAGGGACCCATGCCTCCTTCTCTGTGAGAGCCTGGAGAGGCAATAAGAGCCTGGAGTAGAAATGTCCACCTGGTGCTTCCAGACAGACAAGTCCAAGACCAATGCATTGTATTGGTTTTTACCCCAACAAGATGCAAATGCTTCAGAACAATTCCTGCATGTATGAAAGCACCTCCAAGCTTCCTGCAGTTGAGAATAATCATAGGTTTCCAAAAGGAGGTTAGCCAAGGATGCATCAGGCCCTCCTGGATCTTTGCTGACATAGACCAAGACATCTCAGCAGACACTTACAAAGTGACAACCAGGAACAACAATATCCAGATTGTCCCTCCCAACCCCTTGCACTTCCTCATCATGTCCTATGAAAAACCTCCAAAACTTAAACACAACTCTGGAGAAGAAACCCTGAATTTACCAAGAGATTTTTCTGCTACCCAGCAGATTAGAGGATTTTTAATAAAAGTAACAAAAAATAGGTCTTATCATAGCAAAATAACTTTTCTTACACACCTGAGTTTAGAGATTAAGATTTAAACTAATCATACAGCAGAAGTTTCTGTGATACATTTAAGCTTACTATTTTCTGGGCCTCATCTCTAATATCAGTGTTGCAAAAGATATTCATTCAGTAAGTCCTGGGGGCAGAGATGCAATTAGAACTCAAGAGAAGGAATGTGAGATGATAAATCTGTGAGATACTGCAGCCTAAACTAATCCACTTCAAAATTCAGTGGCTTCAAACAACCAACACTTATTATCACTCAAGATGTCTTTGTGTTGGACAGACTTTGGATGTTCTAGGCTTGGCTTGGTGGTTCTGCAGATCAGCTGGGGCAGCCCTGCTCCACGTGTCTTTTATCTCCTTCTTGGACCAGCAGGCCAGCCAGTGCATTTTTCTGTGGTGAAGGGGCTGAGGTGCAAAGCGCAAGTAGAAACATGTAAGGCCTCTTAAGGCTTAGTCTCAGAATGAGCACACTGTCACTTCTGCCCGTATTCATTGGTCAAAGCAAGTCATGTGGTCAAGCCCAAAGCAAGGGGTGGGAAATGCACTTTGCCCAAGACACAGTCATGGCAATGGGATTCAGGCAGGGGTGAAGAATTGGGGCCAATCATTCAACTGACCACAGAAGGGGATGAACATTGTTTTGAGGTCCTACTGGTAGCCGGACACTTTGCTAGGTGCTTTACAACTATGTACCTACGTCTATAAAAATGGTATTATACAGTTTGCATTATTTTACCTTTTTTTTAGCATGTGAGGAAATTGAGGCTCAGAGAGGCCAAGTAACTTGCCGACTACCTATAGTTAATTTGAGACTAAACCAAGATTCCAAACTGTGTCTATTAGAATCCAAAGCCCGTGATTTGAAGCAACCATGCTGTTGGCCAGGTCTCAGGTTTCTTGATGTTCAGTCAAGCCCCCTTTTTCCTGAATGACCTTGACTGTAGATGATTAGAGAGCTCTGAGTTTCCTTCTTTTTCTTCTTTCATGCACAGTCCTCCTTCCTGTCCTTTTTGACTTGCTAATTAATTCAATTACTTTTCCTTGATTCCTATTAGTAGGTAACACCATGATTGATACCATCTGGAAAACATTTATCCAGGTCTTGAGTGGAAAGTTTCACAGAACAGGAGATGTAAAAGGAGACCCTCAAGAGGAGCTATTGCTGCATAAGTGATAAATCACCAGCCCTTGGATTATCTGCCAGGAGCTCTCCCTCCAGGTTTGAGAGCAGCAACTCTCTTGTTGCAGGGCCAGCTGTATTATTTGCCACATGTTCAGTAAAGCATGTGCCCTCTGAATAAAGTGGGGAGGGTGCAACCACTAAGCTTGCATAAACTAGCTTTCCACAGAATCTGTTTTCCTCCAATTGTCTCTAGTACCTTTTCCCTGGGTAATCATGCTTCATACTTTTAGAAGTCCAGATCCCAACAGCTGGAGGTAAAACTCCCAGTGTAATGGAAGAAAACATGTTGATACTTTTAATTAGTCCCTAAAGTGAAACCCAAGGAACGATTTATTGGTTGATGGATTTGTGGCTTCTAACCTAGCAGAGCTGGGAAGCATATGGTAAAGATAAACACATTAGAATTTTGTGGCTAATTATTAGAAAGTTAATTTTATTTCATTCAAGATATGATAATCAAGTGAAAATCACTTTAATTTATTGCTATGGAAGTTAATGACGCATCTACTTGTATGTAAGCATGAGTGCCTGCATCTTGGACCATGCTATGGCTTTCCACCAATCTTGAATCCTCTGAGCGTCCTGAACCCTGGACTGAAATGAGCAAAGCTTCTATTCCCAGCCATACAACTGCATTGCTCAAGTGGGAAACATCTGGGGAGGCTGAGGAGCTCTGCAAGCACTGAGAGGCTGGCCATCAAAGACACATGAGAACTTCAAATGCTACACATCTGTAGTATTAGTCAACAATTGTTGCAGCAATACTGCATAAAAATCAATTCCCAAATCTCAATGGCTTATAACAACAAATATAGCAAGTACTCATAAATATTTCTTACTCATGAATGTGTAAATCAATTTCCTGCTTCCAGGACTCAGGTCAGCTAGACCCAGCTCTGCTTCAGGTTAAGGGTCAGGTCCATGTCAGTTCCTTTACCTTTCCTTCCAGGAGCCAGGATCAAGAGGCAGGAGCCACTTGAGTATGCTCTTCCTATGACAAAATGCAGGAACACAACAGGGCTGGAAGAAACTCGATGTGTTTTTTACAACCTCAGTTTGGAATAGGTACATCACTTTGCTTATGTTCCTTTAGCCAAAGCACATAACATGGCCTTATGTCAGGGCACCAGGAAAATATGCTGCACCCCAAGGGAGGGGGAGAGTGAATATTTACTGAAAAATAATCTAATAAAACACACTTTTATTTTCATTTTTATATGACCTTTGTTTTCCTCTTCTATGCAATTTAGGCAACCGAGAGTATACTAGTAGAGGAATATGCATTTGAAGTAACTTATGGAGAAATAGATAGAATGAAGAATATGTAAACATTTTTGTAAATTATGAAATGTCATGCAATGTTACAAATAGGTGACCATTCGTTAAGCACCCATTATGAGTATGAGCCATGGAATGTGAAGTGTTGAGAATAAATGATTCATGCAAATGATTCTGACTCCAAAGCCTACTAGTCTATACTGTATAATGAATTAAAAATATAATTTTCAATAATAAGAATCCTAATGGTAAGGGCCTTATAGTTGTCTCCTTACACAGGGGTTTGCTTACCCATTAACAAATATTTATTGGGATTCACTATGCGCAAAGTACTGTGTCAGACATTTTTTGGTAATGTTCAGAGTGGGTTGTAAGGTTGGTTGAAGGAGGGATGAGGAGGGATATAAACGTGAATAAAATGTAATTTTTGCTCTCTGGAGGCTTGAATCCAGTAGTAGAAATAAAATGTATTCATGAGGAACTATAACTCTTTCCTTCCTCCCTTTCTTTCTTTCATCCTTCTTCCTTTCCTTCCTTTCTATACTATGATACAGCATAGTATAATGGTTAAGAGGACATACTGTGGAGCCAGATTTCAAGGACTGAATTCTTGCTTCATCAATTATTAGGTCTATATCCCTATGTAAGTCATTTAACCTCTATGTGCCATAGTTTTCTCATCTGTAAAATGGAGAAAATAATTGTAGCAGAAGCTGTTGTTATCTCCATACATTCCCTTGGCATTTGCCTAGGCTGATTACTGTACTGATTACTGTACTGACAACATTTCTTTTCTGGTCGTGGGAGTATGCTCAGCCCACCCAGAGGGACCCTGGAAGGAGCCCTCAACCAATGATAGACGTGGAGCTGGTGATAAGTACTTCATCCTCCTCACCTCTAGTTTGGAAGGACTCTGACATTTATATGGCTCATATCCCATTGTTTCTCAATGAAATTAAGCTCCAGTTACATATTATGATAACTGACTTGATAACCCATATTTTATTGTATTCTTTCCTTCTCTATCTCACTTTCCAACTCCCTATTGTGGGTTTTTTTTTTTTGGAATCGCTACCCAAATAAACCACTTGCACTTAAATCCTTGTTTCAGGGAGTGCTTCTGGAAAATCTAAACCAAGACAGTAATTGTACCTACTACATTATGTGATTGTTATGAGGATTAAGTGAGTTAACATATATCTGAAATTCCCATACCAGTGTCCAGCACTGAGCAAGCACTATATAGGTGTTAGCTTTTATCATCCCACTGGAATGAAGGTTCTGTGTGAGCAGAGCTTATTTTTTCTGTCTTGCTCACTTCTTTTTAAACTCAAATTTTTGGTTCTTCTTTGGAGTACAAAAGGCTTTTCACTGTGTACAAGTTTATTTCTGAGTTGCAAAAATTCTCTCTCCATATGTTTCCCTGTGTTATCACGTTTTTCTCCTGTATTTCCCCACAATCAAATGGAAAGCACGAGGGCACTTTTTTTCTTGTGTCTGTAGTGGACAGCTTAGCAGCAGAGAGTAAATGCTTCAGGTCTGTCAAATAGATACATTTTTATTCATTTTTGAATTTTCAGCATCCATAACAGTGCTTGATCCATAGCAAGGACTCACAAATATTTGAAAATGACTTTATTGAAACACTTGAATTCCTACTAGGCTTTGGGATGTGAAAAAATATTAAAATATATACATGTCTTGGAGCATCTTGAAATCTAGTCAGGAATGATTATGTAAGTATTATATAAGAAAATATTAAAATAAAAGATGAAACATCCATAATAAAGGTGTAAAAAATGGTAAGTAACAAGAGATACAATGAGGATGCAGAGAAGGAGATTAAATTTAGATAGTTAGGTGGACCGGAATCCCAAGAATCAAGGAAGACTTCCTAAAGGAAAATTTGTACTGGACTCTGAATGACGGATAGGATTTAACCCTAAAAAATGAAGGCTCATTTGAACATTTGGAGTTCTTTTCCCTGTCTCAGGTCTGCCATGTGACGTGCCTCAGAAATTTCCATTAGCTGGAACTTAGTTGCAGCCTTTCCTGAGTGCTTGTCAAGAAATAAGTTAATTTTTCAATCCAAATGATCAGTGCCTTTAGGGACTAGCAGCTCTGCAGCATTAATGACAAAGAGAAAGAGCAGCATGGAGGGATCTTATGTGCCTTGAAACCAGAAATTGTCCATTTATTCCCAAAGGGGAAAACTACATAGTGACTAAAAACCTAAGTAAAGGCATACCTCATTTTGTTGCACTTCGCTTTATTGCACTTTGCAGATATTGTGCTTTTTACCTCCACTAGCAAAAAGATCCCAAATCCTCTACCAGCAAAAAGATTATGACTCAGTGAGGGCTCAGATGATGGTTAGCATTTTTTAGCAATAAAGTATTTTTAAATTAAGGTATATACATTGTCTTTTTAGACATAATGCTATTGCACACTTAATAGATTACAGTATAGTGTAAACATAACTTTTATATGCACTGGGAAACCAAAAAATTTGTGTGACTTGCTTTATTGCAATATTCACTTTATTGCAGTAGTCTGGAATTGAACCCCAAATATCCTCAGGGTATACCTGTAAATGAATCTGAGAACGTCTGGCAAAAAAAATTAGAGCAGTCTTCAGAGGGTCCCTTTTTGCATGGGTAAGTGCAAAATAACTGCGGGCAACCATTAAAGAAACCACAGGAAATTCAAACAGTACTGCAGCAGCCCATGAGTCAAGAATCCCAGAAATATCCAATTATTGGCACAGAGACTCTCCCTGAAAAAACCTGCTTGGAACAGGATTCATGTTAATCAAGATGGGAATAACGTTGATCCCAGTGATAATGAAGATTCAAATACTTGTGAAATAGAGAGTGATCCAAAGGACATAGACCCACAAAGACCTGTAAAAGCAAAATACAGGTGAGGGTGACACTTTGGAGAGCAAAGCCCATAGATCTCTAGAGGAGAAAATGATAGAAACAGGACGCTTTGCTGAGTCAGGCTTAGCCCAGAGAGGCAGAGAAGTAGATAAACAAAAATGCCATATTTTTTAATACTTCCCAGTAACCACAGAAGATGGTGTGAATTTGGGAATGCTTCCCTAGCCTACCATCAACCTTTACAAAAGAACTTCCTCCTAATAGTCTCATTTAAACAAAGAAAAAAAAAAAGAATTATGAGAAGGTATTGTAAGATAAAAGATGAAAACAAAGCAAAAAACTCCACGGACAATAAAAACATTAAAAAAACACATTGTTGTACACAAAGAAGGTTAAAATTGAAACCAGATATTTCAAATTCAATAAAAAGAAATTAGGAATATGACCAAGACAATGTATAGCAGAATCAAGACAAAACATTTCAGGAATGAGATAGTTGGGCAGCAAAAGGAGATGAAAGAAATTAAGCATGAACTAGAAAAACTTTCAGAAGAAAAAGACGGAATTAGAAGGAATGCAAAAGCAAGTAGATGTTATAGAAAGCATAATGTGGGAAATACATATTCGAGGGGAGATGCAAAAATAATGAAGTAGCGATAGAGACAAGAAATGATTCAAGAAAATGTGAAAGGCAGAATAGATCCAACATATGTGTAAATGGAGTTCTAAAATGAGCAAAAAAAAAAACCCAATCAATGGGACAGAACAAATACTTACAACTATATGTCAAAAAAACTTTTCTGATATAAGATAAATCACAAATCTACTGCTCAAAGAACACTCTATGGATGAGACAGATTTTAGAGTTTGAGTCCAGGCAAATTAATTGTCTATTAAAACAAAACACCAAACTCCTCAGAAGCTTATACCAGAATTCAGAGTTGCTTCAAGATATTTCTTAAAATGTACAGTTTTCAACTAAAATTAGTAAATATACAAAGAAATATGGAAGTGTGACCCTTACTTAGGAAAAAGGCTATCTGCATAAACAGGTATTGAGAGGGCCCTGGTTGGATTTAGTGAAGATTGAAGCACTCGTTTTAAATATATTCAAATAATTAAAAGAAAACATGATCAAGAATTAAAGGAAAATATAGTCTCGATGATTGAATAGGTAGGAAACTTCAACAGAGAAATAGAAACTATAAAAAAAAGCAAATGGAAATTCTAGATCTGAAAAGTAAATAAAATGAAAAATTCACCAGATGGGCTCAAGAGTGGTTTGGAGATAGCAGAAAAAAGAGTCAGTGAATTTGAAGATAAATCAATAGAAATTATCCTTTCTGAAGAACTGAAAGGAAAAAAATTGGAGAAAAATAACAGCTTCAGAAATCCGCGGGACAATATCAAGTGTTCTACCATACATATAATTGGATTCTGGCAAAATGAAGAGAAAAAGGCAGAGAAATATTTAAAGGATTAATGACTCTAAATTTCCCCGAATTTTTCTAAATTTACATATCCAATAAGCTCACCAAAACATAAGCAGTAAAAATACAAAGAAAATCATACTTAATAACTTCATAGCAAACTTCTGAAAGCAAAAGATAAAGAGAATATCTTGATAGTAATAAGAGAAAATTGTAATTACCTACAGAGGAACAAAATGTGATTAATACATGACTTCTCATCAGAAACGAATGAGGCCAGAAGACATATTCAATGTTGAGAGATAAAATTTTTCAGTCAAGAATGCAATATACCAACTATTCTTCAAAAATGAAGAAAAGATAGATATTTTCATGTAAACAAATAAGAGAATATTCATTGGCATAAGACCTGCCCTAAAAGAAATGCCAAAGGAAGATCTTCAGGCTGAAAGGAAATGCCAGCAAATGGTAATGCAGATCTGTGTGAAAGAAAGAAGAGCACCCATAATAGGAAAGATGAGTGTGAAAATACAAGATGACATATATATGTATTTTCTCATCATTACATTAGAAGATAAATGATTGATTAAGGCAAAAATTATGACTGTATTGTAGAGATAACATATTGATGTAATATATTTTAAAAACTATAGTACAAAGAATGGTGGGGGGTAAATAAAATTATTTTTTACAAGGTTCTTGCTAATTCTTAAGAAAATAAGCAATTGACTTGCATTAGCTAATCTAATTGGAGAAGGGCTTGGAGAGAGAGAAGGAGAAAGAGAAAGAGATGATAAAGGAGAAAATTCTTGTTTCCTGGTAGAGGAACAGAGGGGCATCCATTAGTAACCCTTCTGACCTCTGTGTCCCAAGGAGAGGAGCGACTAGCCTGATTGATGACTTTGGAGAGAGTGGGAGAATTTAGTGGACGCCACTGAAGATGGGCTAAGCGCTAATCATTACTCTGAAATTTAATAATCAAAGGAAGAGAATTAAAGTTACCTTCCCTTTCTGGTTTGGTCTGCATTTCAGAAGTTATCACATAGCTTTCGTGGATAAAGGAAAGTTCTTCTATATGGAATAATTTCCACAAATAAATACAAAGGGATAAAATTAGAAAGACAACATTTTACAAGCCCAGTGAAATAACTGATTCAGACACTGGTGATCAGTCATGTCACAAATGACGTTCAAAGTGTGCTCCCCTGTGCATCAGCGGGAGTGTCCCCTGGACATTTGTTAGAAACAAAAATTTTTGGTCCTGAAACCAAACCTACTAAATGAGAAACTCTGGGTATGGGGCCCAGCAGTCCATGGTATAACAAATTCTCCAGGTGATCCTGATGGACATGAAACGTTGAGAACTCTGCTGTATGCCACACTGGCTCACGTTATTTCATTCTGCAAAGAAATCAAGGAGGGTTAGAGTCGATTCAAGAACATCCAAACTTTCCTATCCAAACCCTTGATTTTATTCCTTTCTTATTTTGGCCAAGGTGGAGGTTTGAAGGTGATGGAGACTTCTTTGTATTTTGGAGGCTCAATAATGCTATTATGTCTCTTCTTCCATTGGCTCTGACCCTTTAGGTAAGACTATGCCTCAAAAACAAGTGCAGAAAGGTTGAAAAGATCTTTTTCAATCCAAATTTACTAGTTGGACTATTAAATGGTAATTTTGATTTCTGAAGCTTCCTTGAGGAACTGGGGCAAATTGAGTTAATCAAATTTTCTAGACTGCTTTGATTCCCCTACAGCTGTACAGACCTGGCTCCTGTCGTTTTAAATTTCTGAGCTTTTATTTTTGTCAAGAAAATTGGATAATATATTCATGTGCTTAAAAGCAGCTTGAAATCCTCTTAGCAAAATGACCTATATGTGCTAGAAATGTTGCACCAACGATCCATGCATCGCTTTGAGGTTTTCATTTGGCCGTTAGTGTACAGGTATTCTTAATTTGTATTCACTCTTGGAGGGCTGTGTCTGAATTCTAGGGAGTTTCCTTTGTAGCAGACCAAATGCTGCATGCCATCAGGTATTAAATTAGCGCATTTTGATGATCAAACTGCTGTGAAGAAAATACTATTCCTCTTTCCAAATTTTTTTTGAAATGTATGTTTCACTTGCAGTCCTTTATATTCAAAGTCCTTGAGGTAATAAAGTCCTCAAAATATCTGCAACCTGAATTTTTCAGCCCATATAAGGTAAATCATGATAATAGCATTTCTCCTCATCTCTCTGCAAATGCTTGGCAGGAATTCCTGCATACTACCCCAATATTTCTCCCAAGTAGTTCTGAGAGTCCCCACATGGTGTTTCATCTGTGAGTGATAAACCTTGTCATCTTTGTGCCCTGTGGGGTCTGCCATTATTTGCCTCTCAAGTCCTACTCCAACTCCTTGTGGTGAGGTCTCCTGGTAGAGTCAATCCCAATGCAGAAGCTAAGTGAATGGTGCCTGTTTGGGATAATGATGGAAGATGTCAGACCAGCTCAAATAATCTTTGCTCTCCACACCCATGCTGCCAAGGAGCTTTGCTGACTATGCTGATAAGGGCAGCATCTCCCATTGCTGCCCAGCACCCTCAGTGCTTGATACTTGCGCCATATCATGACTGCTTGATCAAATTAGCTTTTTGTAGTTTTTTGTTTTGGTTTCGTTTCGTTTTGGTGGGAAAGGTTAGCCTTAAGCTAACATCTGTGCCAATCTTCCTCTATTTTGTATGTGGGTCACCACCTCAGCATGGCTGACAAGTGGTGTAGGTCTGTGCCTGGGATCCAAACTCACAAACCTAGGACATGGAAGGAGAGCATGTGAACTTAACCACTACACCCTGGGGCCGGCTCCTTTTTGTAGTTTTTACTGGACCTTCCACTGTAGCCCACTTGCCCTTAGAAGTCAGTATGGGACTGGGCTGGCAAATTATCACAATGACAAATTCAATACTCATGATCTTACTTCCCTTCTATTCTGGGCAGTTGCTTTGGATCCAAACACATGTACTCAACTCTCATACTTTGGGATGAGATTCTCAGAACCACTGCACCAGTCCTAGGATTTCCTAGGACTTCACCTAGGATAAACATATTTTTATCCCTGCTTTAAATAAAATTGGAGGGTAATATAATGAGCCTAAATTAAAGAACAATATTGGATCTGACTCCCCGGAAGCCATCTGAGCAAAAAAAAGCCCTTTAAATGCAAGGGAGGGGAATAGCAGTGAAGTCCCATAATCTCTAGAAACATGTCTTCATTTATTTGTGCATTCAACAAGTGTTTATTAAATGCTTACAATGTTCTAGATGAGAGATTGCAAATAGATTCCATCTTGTGTGCCAACTCTGATCAATTGGCGATTACTATCTGTAGCAGTCTGAGTCTACATGTGGGCTCAGCAGGAAAGTGTCATGAGTGATTAGCGATGTTAGCTATGGAGGAAGGAATAGGTAGCAGTGGCAGCAGATACACCAGCTATTTGCTATCCCTTTTCTAATCTCTGGAGATACAGCAGTAAATAAGACACAACATGTTTTTACATAGCTAAAATGCCCTGGCAACAGGAATCCGCAGGATTTTACTTTTTTCTTTCTTTTTTTTTTTTTTGCTTATATTCCCTTTCCAAGAGATGTCCTCAGTCATTCAAGCCAGCTCTGCCCATCTTGGCATGTCCTTGTGTTTGTCTCCTACTGATCCCACGTTTTCATCTGGATCTACAGCATCTGCAGCCTGCCGTAGCCTCACTCTTTGTGGTTAATGCACAAGCCTAGTTCATCTCCTGCCCAGAGGAATTGGAAATGACATTACAAAGAAAAACTGCCCCCAACTCAAGAAATCTATCTTGGAACATTCTCAAAAAAGTTCAGCTCCCCACAGAATGATACAATTTGACATCCTAATTAAAGTAACCACAGAGGAGAGTCAAAGAGGGAATGAAAGGAGGGGATTCACATTTCAAGCAGCAGAAGAAAATCCTTTAGTTGACTTGCAAGCAGATGAAAGAGACCTCAGTCCTGAAGCTAATTACCTACAGCATTAATTCAGGATGCGAGAGACAAAGGATGCACCTTTGTAAAAATGCCCCAAGATAGTCAACTGAAGCTGATTACTGAAAGCAAAGCTGGTAGGGAGGGCAGGGGAGTGCGTGAAAGGAGTTGTGATTCATGATGTCTTGTCTTGTTTCCCAAAGAAATTGCCAGCATGTGAGTTCTGTAAAAATAGATTAATCATTTGAAGCCAGATGCATCTTTTATTGAACCTGGCTCTTCCTTATTAAATATAGTGATTAGAACCAGAAATAAGGAAATAATACTTGGAATGATCTATCATTATCCCCATACACTTTACCGCTAATGAGGCAAGAATACTTTTTTTATTCAATAGGTATTGAGATAATCAAATATAAAACCAAAGCGTCTCTTCAATTTCCTGATACAATTAATGGATGAATATAATATTCATTTAAAAGCAAGGCTCTCCTTCACCTCCACAATCAAAGTAATTAAAGCATCTGGGTTGCTTTCCTTTTGGTTCTTAATAAGGGAAAAAATCTTCCTGGTTCTGCAGATGGCAAAGTTCTGTTATCATGCTTGGTCTGCTTTATAAGAAAAAGAAAATGCCTTCGTTAACGAATATGTGTTGTCTGTGGTATGTCATCCACTGTTTCTTCAACGAAAACATACTGTGTTGTTTTCCTAACTTCTCTTTCCCTTCTTCCTGGGACAGCACCTCCCCCGCTTTTTCTGGGAACTGTCCTTTCTTCCCCCGGATTCCAACCTTGTGATTTCCAGTAGGAATGCCCGTCTTGACATGATCCTGCCTTCCCCTCACCCCCCACGACAGATCAAGGGGCTGCACCAGACTCAGGATGGGTCAGAGTTCCTGCTCTGACATTTTAAAACTTGGAAACAGAGATACAGGCTGGTTTTCATTACTAGATGAGGTTCTTGGCAGGCATGTTTCCCACCAGGTGACATGGCGAAGCAGGGGTAGCTAATGTACAGAAAGAGGGTAATGAGAAAGCTTGAACTGAAAGACAGAAGGTCCTGACTGAATCCCATTTTCTGCAGAAGCCTAGCAGTATTTATTCCTGTGGCTCCAGTACTTAATTCCTGCATGAGATGCTCCAATACCCTTTCTGTTAATTTTTCATTTTGATTAAGCTAATTCAGTTTGAATTTTGGTGACAAAGAGCCCAAACTATTGAACTACCTACTAAATGTGCTAACAATTAACCTGGTATCAGTAATGCTGAGCAGTTGGGACTACTTCATCTAACCAGTGGGTAGACACTGGCCATCAGGAAGGCTCTAAGGAATGGTAGCGATTTGGGAATGTTCCGAGGGATAGTTGGGAATGGGTAGGGAGACTAGGGCAAATTTTGCTCCAAGCACAGCATGACGATCAGTATTAAAATGACCAAAGCCCAGGCCCTGCACATTTCAGGATTAATAGGGAGCCCCTAGCACAGTATTTACATAGCCAAAAAGTCAGATTATTAATCTTTTGCCTCCTATCCCTCCCCAAATACTTGCTCTCCAGGACTGCTTCTCAAATTGGCATCGCTTATCTGCTTTGACATCACATCCCTCCTTAGCACACCCTTTGGTCAAACCTTACCTTTCCCTGACTTTCAGCTTCCTGGGTGAATTCCCCACAGTTTTCACACCCATGGCATTCATCCACAGCCAACGGATCTTTGTTCTAGAACTGCACTGATCAATAGTGTCCACTAGCTACATGGGTCTATTTAAATTTGCATTTTTATTCATTAAAATTTTAAAGAGGTTAAAAATAGAGCTACTCACCCAGATTTCAAGTACTCAGTAGCCGCATGTGCCTAGTAGCTACTGCACTGGACATTTTCATCATGGCAGGGAATTCTGTTAACCCTGTCCTATCAGGTAGTCCTTGCTTGGCCAGACCACCCTTGGTTGCCCTTTTGGCAGCTGGTGGGAAAAGATGCAGCATAGGATAATGAAATATAATAGTCAGAGGTCTCTTATCTCTCTCAAGGATAGCAAATATGTTATAAGTACCTCCATGTTCTCCTGTTTGCCCTTGGCAGACATCACTAGTTAATCACAGCACTACTTCTCACTGAACCAAGACTTGGCTTTTGTGATCTTTCTGCACACTATGCTCCTGGAAGCTCCTAACAAAAATGGTCAGGGTGGGTCTTTGAGATAAGCCATTTAGAACCTGATTCTAGTCCAATCCCTCATTTAGCTAAAGAAGAAATCAAGGTCCAGTGATGCAAATGAGTAATAGAAACTAGACTGGAATTTAGGCCTTCTGATTATGAGCATATTGGTAGGCAAGTGACTTCTAGAATTAACTGCTGGGATTCAAATCTTAGTTCTAGCTTTTAATTTCTGTGTGGTCTTGAAATTACTGTTTTTGAGCCCCAGTTTTCTCATTTATGAACTGAAAATTTTAGCAATAATACTTCCCTCATTGGGTTGCTGTGGGGAGTTAATATGGTGATTAGTGTAAGGTGCCTGGCATACAATAAGCATTGAATAAATGATAGTTATTTTCACTATCTGTGTGGCACTTAGGGCCCCAGTTATTATTCCCATCATCTGGATGAGGAAGCAGAAAACCAAAGAGGTTAGACCACATCGATGTCACACAGCCAGTTCTCTGCAGGGTAGGGTTCTCATCTAAGTATTTTCATTCCCAGTCCAGCGTTCTCTCCACCATAACATGTTCTCAAGGTAATTCCTGCTTCCTTAGATCCTCTAAAACTATTCTTTCCCCTTCCACTGCAGGGTACTAAAGAATTCATGTATCTGTGTACTTACACAGACCTTTGACACAGCTGACAAAGAACCTGTCTTGTTGCCTGAGTAAGCTTTTTCCATAATTTATCCATCAGTGAGTTAGAAATGGACATTAAGGTGTAGGTCACAGTTCACTTTGTCCATTGCTCCCCAGGTCCATGAAAGTTGTGACTTACTAGGTAGAACTAATGAAACTGCTGATATTTGATAGTTTCTAACTTAGAAAAATTGCATTTTCTCACCTAATAATTATTTTTATTTAATGAATAAGGAAAACATGCACTGAGAACGTTAGTAATTTGCCCAAAGATAAGCAGCTAATAGGTAGTGGAATTGGGATTCAAATCTAAATCAGCCTGACTAGGTTAACCATGGTTACCTACTACATGTGACCTGGGGGCTGGGCACCCTATGACCGAAGCCTTAAGGATATTGTGGGAAGCAGAATTTGCTACCCCAAAATGTGTCTCTTTGGCTTGATTATTTTTAACAACAAAAGACTTGAGAGGAAACTTTGATCTTGACACTAACTGCCTAAAAGAATCTAGGATAGAAGGCCTGTTCCAGAAAGGAACTATCACCATAGATAACTACAGTATAATATAAACTAGGTGTGGTAAACATGGAGGAACCTAGCAAGGCCCATTTGATCCAAGTCCTCCCCATGTCCCATTGTCTTTGCAAGGTGTGGTAAACATTTGTTTACCAAGCATTTGCTTTTTCATCTTCGTGTGAATTGCCTTCTTCGTCTTTGAAGTCCCAAACCACTACCCCCAACAACCTGCTTTGTCTTTAGCTGAAGATAGTATTTTAGCTGGAGATGGTATTTAGGGTGGTGGCTTCAGCCATTTTGGTGAGTAACTCAGTTTTCCTGTGTTTCTCCCATGTATACTTGTTATTAAATTTGTTTGATTTTCTCTTGTTATTCTGTCTCATGTTAATTTAATTCTTAGACCAGCCAGGAGAACCTAGGGGGTAGAGGAATATTTCTTCCTCTCCTACAGTGTCATGGGGGAGGGATGGAGTAGCAGGTCTAAACAGAAGAATATCTCTGATTCTTTGACAACCACCCCATTGTGACAAAAAAATTCAGACATCATGCCTGACAGCCAAGTGGTTGAGAATGTCATTTTAATAAAACTATATTTTAAACCACTTGATAATTACCTACTATTGCAGAATTAACAGAGAAGCCTAAAACTTTCCATACTTGGAGTTTGTTATTTAGGCAGCATTTTTGTTCCCTTTGTATTTCCCTGAAAACCTTAACCCAGTCTTTATATTCTTACTGGAGTTTCCTTTGTCTTTCCTGCTTAGTAACAACCAGTACAGCTCTTAAGGAGGAAGGCTGTTTAAAGATATTTTCCCCCTGAGATGAATAGTTGATTTATCTTTTTCAATATGAAATTTTCTTTAAGAAGGTGTTTTGTATGAGTGCTTTTTAAACCTGAACATCATCAATCATCTTTTTTTCATCCAGAAGGATAAAGTAGATAATTTGTCCAGCAATTGTGTATCCTTACCTAACAGAATGGCGAGAAAGGAAACCTTTAGCTTGCTTCCTGTCTACCCAAGAGTGGTCCATATGCTAAATGTTAGTTTAATCCCTCAGGCAGTTGCCAACCTAAAGGTAGTTCCTGATGATAGAATGCCTTGTCAACATGGTAAAATAACTTATTTAAATTTTTTAATGAGCAAGTGAATTGATTGTTCTTACATGATTTCAAACACCTGGATTAGCTGATTTTTTTTTCAGAAATGTATCTATTTTTTAAACTCAATTTACCAATTGTTGTGTCTTTCAAACAGGACCCACCCCCTTTGCATGCTCACCTAAACAAACAGTAAACCTGTTTCGACACAGACTGTGGAGGAGGCAGGAATCTTGTGAAATGACTGAGTGGGGTTTGTAAATGTTAGTCAGCTATTAGCGAGTTTCAGCTGAAGGTCACATTACAATATTGGAAGCTGTGACACATGTAAAATCGGGGCATTTAGAAAGTAGAAAATTTTAAAGTGCAATGCAGGATCTCTCACTAGTTCATTTATCCTTGTCGCCACCACTTGCTCTAGGTATTGGTTATTTTGTTGAGGCATGATGTCAGTGATATATATATAAATCTATTTTCTGCCTGAGAAATTCTGTTTTTCTCAAGCTAGTGGTGAAGACTATGATCGCTTCTGTGGGGCTAGGCTGATTGCTGCTCTGTTGTCTTCAGCATCATTTCAGGACCAATTTTCTCAGGCATAAGTGTGTGCAGATGAGATCTGTATCTTCCGCGTGTTGATGTGCTCCTGTACCATTGGATCTGTCCCAATTCACCGCCCCAGAGCAAACATAGACTATTAATATTTTAATGAAGTACCTTAGGGGCACCATGAAAAAAACAGTCAGAGTGCCAGTTTCCCTCAGGGACTCAGAAACTAGGAGCATTTTCATCCATTGTCAGTCCTGCTACCCGAACTGTTTTCCTTGTTAAATCTTAGCAGTGTCATCTTTGGCTATTTTGTCACTTAGGTGCTGAGAGTAGCAGAGACATTCTTAGCTTTTTCTTTCAGTTTTGAAATTCTCTAGTACACTGTGGGGATAAAAACGATCAATGTTTATGACACATTTAGAATCATTTGGGAAAAGTGAAAAAAATCAGCTCATGGTAAACTAAAATCATTTCTTATCTCCCGGTGAAATAAAAGCTACTTTCAAATGTGATTTTCAATTTGACTGATACGGGGTGACATAAGCCTTCAACCTTGTATTGCATTGAACACCAGTCAAGGTGATCTCTTCTCAAAAGGTTACACACGGACAAAGGGACAGAAATAACACTGTGGTTCTTTATTTGAATTTTGATTGTACTTGGACACTGTTTTAAGTCTGGCTTCCTGGTTTGGTTCCGCCTTTGCTGGGTTTTCAGCGCATGAAATGCCCTTCTGCTGAAGGCAGCTGGGAAGGTGTGAGAGAACCACTAGATGGCAGAAATGCACTGCCTAAAATTGGAATGGCAATCAAGCAGCGCTCCTCAGCATCTCTCTGGGTACTGGCTGTGAGGGGGTGGGGAAGAAGGTGCACTGATTATTGACTGATCCACTGACCCCTGTCTCCTCTTCCTCTCCTCCACCTCTAATTGCAGTCCTGGGTCCTGTTCTCTGATAACTTCTCAAGCACTCTGCCAGGGTGGGTGGCTCTGAGACTGTCCTCGGGACTCCAGCAAGCAGGTCTACAAGATGACAGTGCAGCTTTAGTTTAAGGTGGCCTGAAAGGCTTTTTAACTTTCCCCAGCACTGTGGTCCTGGCAACTGTTTGAAAAAGTTCCTAAGTATGGCTGGGATTAGGATTCTTAGCTTTTATTGGGAACAAGGCAATAGGTCAACAAGACTACTTCTAATAAATAATCCCCATTCTCTGCCCTATGTGTGTTTGTTCACTCATTTTCTCTTCCCTTAAATGTGTATTTAGTTGCTACCATAAACTAGGCACTAAGGATACAAATATAAGTAAGACATATTCAGGCTGTGCAAGAAGCCTACAGTGCAGTTATGAAAGACACATAGGCAATTAATAGACAATTAACACAGGAGATGGTTGCTACAATAAGGATGAATACAGGACACTTTAGCATCCCTGATGAGCTTTCTGGTGTGAGTGAAGATTAAAGGGAGATCTCAAGGACAGTTAAGAATGAGCTGCACAGTCAGAGGAAGAAAATTCCAGGTTAGAGTCTAAACTAGAGTTAAGAAGAATCTAACCCAACTAAGATGGGAGAGAGCGCTGTCATTTGCGAACTTAAGTTGTCTGCCTGAAATTTAGAGTGGGATCACGACAACGGAAGAATCATCTGGTTTACATAAGACAATATGCCAGGTCTTGTGTATAGTATCAGCATAAACAAAAGTCATGTTTTCTAATCTTCAAAAAGCTTAGAGAACATTTTTTTCCTTCTTAATATAGTTTTCCTGTCGTGTTTATTGCTTCTCTTACACGTTTTGGATCTTGGCTACATATTGTGTTATTCTTCCAAATTGTGATTACATAAGTCTCATCACTTTTAGCTAGACTAAAAGCTGCTTGGGGGCAGGTCAGCAACCAAGACATTGATGGTTTCACAAAAATGCATTTTGAAAATTCTTGTTGAATTAAATGAAATATAACTATAGTTCCCAAAGCTACTTTTGACACATAGTTTGGAACTCTGCTACCATGAGTATTATTATGAGAATTTAAAAAAATATAGACAGACAGAAAGAAAAAGAATTAGGTTGAGTTTCATCTCAACTCCTCTCCTTCTGGTGACATTCTCATAACACTGCAAACAAACAAAGCAAGTTGGAACAGAAAACCAGTTGAATAACTAGGCCCTGAAATGTGAGAATAGTATATTGTTGATAGTATCCCTAATATCTAGGAAACTTTACAGTAAAGACATATACAACAGTGATCCACTTTTTGCACGTTCAGGCTTTGAGATATTTTATTTATTTATTTATTTATTTTAATAAGGACAAGCCTGCATGTCCTTATTAAATATTTGCTGAGCCCTATGTGTCAGCACTGGTGACATAAGGGTTAACAAAATAGGCACAGTCCTTCTCAGGGTGCTTAAGATCTAGTGAGGACAATAGACCTTAAACAAGAAAACACAAGTGTAATGTATTCCCATGATAATAGGAGCCTGAGTTGATGCACCAAGATTTGTCTCTCTTGTGACAACACATGTGTGGAGGAAATGTGTAGTTATGCTTATGAGACAGGGAAAAGCTGACTGGGTCATGAGGACCTGAATCCATTGTCTTGGTCATTATTACAGAGCTTGAATTCAGCTGTATTCATTGTCAAATGAAATAAGCACTTAATGAGAAGAGACAGGGAATCTCCTAGGTCCTTAGAAAGAGCCTCTGCACCAGAAGCGGCAAATGCACTAGGCTCCATCTCATGTATCAGTTCAGATGATTGGAAGTGGCCACCCGCAGTGCCACGCCGGACAGGATTTAGTGGGAAAGAGAGAGTGTTTTCAAATGAGCAATTGCTTAGAAGGGAGGATGGTGACACACGGATCATATTTGTACATTCTTCACTACACAATGGCTTAATCAATAATATTGATATTTAGAGAAAAAGGGCATGGAGAAGTTGGAATGTACCATCTAGAAACACAGGGATCAGAGAAGGAGCCCAGGGTAGGAACTACTCATTTCTGAATCTGTGAGACCCTGACATTCAGGTCTTCAGTCAGGCAAACGCTGTTAAGGGTCAGTCATCACATCAAGACCCTTTAGATTCTACTTTTCTTTGCTCAAATCCTATGCTCAAGAGGGTTTTTTTTTTTTTTTCCCCCAGGGAAAGATTACCCTGAGCTAACATCTGTTGCCAATCTTCCTTCTATTTTTTTTCTATCCTCCCCAAAGCCCCAGTACATGGATGTATATCCTACTTGTAACTCGCTCTAATTCTTCTATGTGAGCTGCCACCACAGCATGGCTACTGACAGATGGGTGTTATGGTTCCGCAACTCGGAAGCAAACCTGGGCCGCCAAAGCGGTGAGAGCACCGAACTTAACCACTAGGCTATCAGCGCTGGCTCTCAAGAGGGGCTTTTGATTCAGCTGCCAAGCTTACTAATTCTTGGAAGGAATACAGTTGATAAGAAGTTTGTGGTCATTAGGAACAGCTAAAATCTAGTTTCTGGAATTGTAAGTCTGAAGATTAGGCCTCTGGTTACGGCAAATTCATCCCAAGATCATGTCCTCCTAAGGTTTCTTGTTGATCAGTCTGGCCTGGTCACACACATTGCCTAGAAAGTACCTTCCTTTTGACTTTTTTTTGTTTTGTTTTGTTTTGTTTTGTTTTTTTGTGGGGAAGACCAGCCCTGAGCTAACATCCGTCGCCAATCTTCCCCTTTTGGCTGAGGAAGACTGGCCCTGGGCTAACATCCGTGCCCATCTTCCTCCACTTTATATGGGACACCGCCACAGTGTGGCTGACAAGCAGTGCGTCGGCGGGCGCCCGGGATCCGAACCGGCGAACCCCGGGCTGCCAAGCGCGGACTAAACCGCTGCGCCACCGGACGGCCCCCTTCCTTTTGACTTTGATGAAACCCACATGAAGTTTTATTAGTTAGTCAAATAAGCTAATTTGTAAAACTTATATAACCCACACAGAAAACTGATGTCAACAACAAATTATTCAACAAACTCACAGTTCTGTGTTTGGACCAATATATGCTTTAAAAATAAACAAATGTGACAATTAAAACATATAGGAATTTAATTTCGATGATTTTTGGCAAGAAAGTACTATTCATTTTCTCTTCTCACTGGCACCTTCCCCCTCTCCTTGCAAGTTCTGCAGAAATCTTTGCTGTTGAAAGTATTTAAATGCAAATTTTAAGTTTACCCACACATTCTGTTAATGATGTGAGAGTTCTAATGTATTTTATTTCTCACTTAAAAGATGAAGCAAAATGCAAATTTGAAGAATATTGAAGGAGTTTTCTTTCTGCCTTTTTAAATGCCTCCAACAAGTGCCATCCTTCAGGTTGACATACACAGGGAACAATGCCCAATAACAATTGCTGCTCAGTCTTGGCAGTTGGCTTGTATTTCTTGCAAATGAATATCTCAGGATTGAGTCACAGGAACTGTTTGCCACATGAAAGTGATTGTAAACTAACTCCTCCAAGGGAAAGAAAGACTTGAAAACACTGCAGACTCAATGAAACACTGATGTTCCAATGGCTCAGCAATCTGAGAAGTTCAGTAGGAAGTAGAGTAGAATGGGAAAGAACAGGAAGAGGAAAACAATGGGGAGGAGAAGGCAGAAGGCAGATCAAGGCAGAGAAGAAAAAGAGTCATAATCAATCTGAATTTCAGCTCTGATGGGTGGTGATTGAGATAGGCATTATGGAATATTTGACATAGCAGGATCCAAACTTTAAGCATCAGGCTAAGAGACTGAATCAAAGGGTTAAGATTTTCAAAGCACAAGCCAAGCTACTCACATAAAACGTATCATAACCCCTGTGGCAGATTGTTTAATAGTCACAATTTCCCCCCATCCCAATACGCAAGCAGTGAGACTTTGCCACTTTTCCCATAAAGAGGACGAGTCAAAGTCCCTCTGACACTGACTCTGGGCTTGGCCATAGAACACGCTTTGGCAAGTGAGACTTCCCACAGGAGAAGTTTGAAAAGTGCTTGTGCAGTGGGGTGGCTCTCTGGGAACACTACTTGAGACCCTGTGTAGCCTACTGAGGGATAAGAAGCTGTATTAGTTTCCTATTGCTAGTATAACAAATTACCACAAACTCAATGGCTTAGAACAACACAAATCTATTTTCTTACAATCCTCAAGTTCAGAAATCTAAAATGGGCCAGCAGGGCTGAGTTCCTTCTGGAGGCCATAGGGGAGAATCCATCTCCTTGCCTTTTCCAGCTTCCAGAAGCCACTTGCTTTCCTTGGCTGGGTTCCCCTTCTTTGCAACACTCTGATCACTCTTTCCGTTGTCACATCTCCTTCTCTGACTCTGACCCTACTGCCTCCCTCTAATAAGGAACATTGTGTTTCGATTGGGCCCACTTGCATAATCTACAATACTCTTCCCATCTCAAGATCCTTAACTTAATCACATCTGCAAAGTCCCTTTTGTCACATAGAGTAACATATTCATAACATATGAAGATTAGAGCATAGATATCTTTTCGGGACAATTATTCTGTCTACCATAAAGACCAAGTGCAGGAGAACCAAGGAGCCCCATCGCACAGCCAGAACCAAGGTACCAGATACGTGAGTGAGGCTGTCTTGGCTCTTCCAGCCCAGTCCAGAAGGCAGTCATGTCAGTGAACCCAGCTGAGACCAGCAAAACAACCACCCAGCCAACCCACAGAATTACAAGAAGTGGTACACCATTGACTTTTATCTCCTTAAGTTTTTGGGTGGTGGGCTATGCAACCCTCAAACTCTAATTTAAATAATTTATTTTCACAATAATTTAAATCAACCTTCTGGAAATTTTACATCTTTATTGGCAAGGGTGAGGTTCTGAAGAGGAGAAATAGTTTTATGACTTCCACAAATAGTTCTTCTCCTCATGGTGTAAGAACTCATACCCTTCTTATGTTGTGCCATACCCATTATATTTTCCAACCTACCTCTAAATATCATCTCCTTTTTGGAAAGGTTAAGAAGAAATCAGAAATGGAGATTTTTTAAATTCAACATCCTAATTGATTCTCTAGTAAGTATATGATTGTTTCCTTCAATCTTTATGTCTCTTTCCTTGATATAGTTTAAAATGCTAACAGGTGTTTGTGGTCCTTATCAGTGTCATTGGTAATTGTTCCAATTTTGCATTTTCTGAAACCATAAATGCTTGAAAATATCCCCTTATTCATGTTAGCTCTTGGAATTATGGAAGTCTGTATATAGTCTCTTTGGTGTTTTTATATCCCTAAGACATTTATGGACTACTCTGTTCCAATTAAAGCATCTGAAATTTGTTGAGCACTAATCTCCTCATTGGGCTCTATGGAATGCCATACAAATCAAGTTAAAAAGACAGAGCTACAGCTCTCCAAGAAGTTCCATAAAATTTAATTCAACAGGCTCATTGAGGGAACAAGAAATGGTTTCTTTGGTCTTTCATTAACTCAAATGTGAAACACTTGATTTGCAGCTCGTTCTTGACTTTGAAGATTATTATTTTGCCTTCTAGCCCATCTCCTTTTTAGAACTTTATCTTGAATGTCAATCCCGTTGCCTTGGAAGCTAGGCAAAGCTGAGGTTGATCAACTCTTAACTACATTTTCTATTGTTGGGTGTTACAATGATAAAGAGAAGGCTTTATGTTTTACTTTCCAAAGTCTCTTTGATGAGTATAGGTGACTGACCAATTCATCTATCTTTATATCATGTCTCCTAGCTTACCTGAAATTTCTCTCTCTGTGACCATATGGCAGTTTTAAAACATGTCTACAAATTGTTTGAAACTATTCACACTGAGAGGGAAGTTTCCTCTCCTCCCTTGTATCTAACTGGGCCTTAGAAACTTGCTTGTAAAGAATAGAATTCAGTAGAAGTGAGTCTGCATAACTTCTGAGGAGTGCCGTTGGATAATTCTGAAAAGGCCTTGCAGCTCCCACCTGGTTGACTCAGGACACTTGCTCAGGGGGAAGCCAGCCACCAGGTGAGAACATCTGAGAAGACCATGCTAGAAAGGCCATGTGTAGATGCTTTAGCCAGCAACTCCAGCTGAGCTTCCAGGATACCAGCACAAACTGCCACCCGTATGAGAGAGCCCACTTGGACATCCTGCCCAGAAGACCTTAGGATGAATGCAGTTCCAGCCTATATTTGACTGCAACTGCATGAGAGATTCCAAGTGCCATCTACTCAAATAAGCCCTTCCCAAATTCTTGACTGCAGCATCACGAGCAAAATAAAATGAGTTTTGTCTTATGACATTACATTACAGGGTACTTTGTTATGCATGGGTGGCAACTAGAATAGTCTTGGAAAGAAAAGCTTGAGTAGGTGCCCAGATGTATTTAAATCAATTTCCCAATCAAAGATGGCCTTGTGAGAAAACATTTAACTCATGTTCCAAGTTCAGGAACCTGTTCTCTGAGGGAGGCAGCTTGTGGAGAAGAGACACTGAAACTGGGTTTTAGAAATCTAGGGGTCTAGACCAAGTATTGCCACCAATTGCTATGTGAGTTTGGTCAGATCCTTATCTCTCTAGGACCTAGTTTCTTCACCTCTAAAATTGGAAATTAGGATGAAATAATATGTATGATTTCTTCTGTACTTTAAAATTTTTCAATTCTAATGACTTTTGAGATAGACAAATCAATAAAATGAATTGTTATGTAATATCTACCAGAAGGAAGCAGCCAATTTCCAAGTGGAATGGTTCACCTACGATTTTGTAGGAAGTTCTATCCACAAGTATTGAAAAGCTTGAATCCAGGTTTAGAAAATGGGGTTATCTTAAAGATTTTTATTGAACTGAAAACAGTGAGCTTTGGAAGATGACAGTAATTAGAAAAAGCTTTCCTACTTCCACTGTCATTAACTCAAGAAAGATGTTAGGTGTTATTTGAAATTACTTCGATGTAACATTTACTTAAATTATTTGTCATAAGAAACATAGTTATTCTTTTTTCTACTTACAAAATATTTGAGCTCTCCATTCTCCAGATTATTTCTATTTTATTTGGAACATGATCTTCTTGTTAGGGATTGAGATAACTTGGATGTGTGAACAGTGATTCATCCCCACACTCTGGGGGTGTAGAAGGAAAGGGTCTTTTAACTTTTCTTATATTAGATGTTACTGTAGTATTTATAACTGTATGTTATAACAAGTAGGAGTTATTTTTGTATTAAAACAAAAAAAAGATTTAAGTGTATATTCTTCAGATAAAGAGGTAAAATAAAGACGGTTTTTCATGATTTCATTCATTCTTGTGACTTCATGCCAGTTCACATTTAATAGAGTTTTGTTCCACCTTACTATATTATTGCCTAACTTTATCTTACTGTCTGTGTAGATTAACCAAAGTTTGGTGGGTTTTTGATTTAAGGACATTGTGTTCTAGGACAAGCAAAATACTATACTGAGATGTCAACATAATGCTAAGGCAACACAGAAGAGGAGATAATTAATTTTGAGTCGAGGAATCAGGTAAGTCTTTTGAGGGGAGATGACATATGAGTTGTTCTAGTAAATGGCAGAGCTACGATTTAACCCAGTTCTGTCCACGCCTCCAAACTCAAGCTCTTAGCCCTGAACTGTACTGCCTCCTCAGCCCCCCACTCTTAGATCTACTTTCTGGACCTCTCAGCAGATCAGAACTAGTTTCATTCCTTCATTCGTTCCTCATAAATGACTGTGGTAGGTAGGGTTGTACTAATACTAATATTTTAACACTAACAGTAAAACTAATACCCAATACTAACTAAGCAGTTCCTAGATGCCAGGTCCTTTATTAATAAGGAGATTATATCAGTTATCATCCAAATAGGGACCTCTTTTTAAAAACAGCTGGGTTGGGATATAATTGACATAATATAAACTATACATTTTTAAAGTATAGGATTTAATAAATTTTGACATAAGTATTCAGCCTTGAGGGCATAGTTACAATCAAAATAGTGAACATTTCTATTACCCTTGAAAGTTTCCTTATACTTCTTTGTGATCCTTACCCATCACTCATCTGTCCCCAGGCAACTCCTCGTCTGCTTTCTGTCATTATGGGTTAGTTTTCATTTTCTAGAAGTTTATATAGATGGAATTATGAAGTCCTTACTCTTTTTTTGTCAGGCTTTATTTACTCACTCCAAGTTGTTGTGTGTACCAATAGTTCAGTCCCTTATGTTGCTGGATAGTATTCTATTGTGTGAGTATGCCACAGTTAGTTCATCCACTCACCTGTTGATGGGCATTTGGGTTTTTGTCAGTTCTTGAATATTGCCAATAAAACTACTATGAAGATTCATGTAGAAAAATGACAGATTTTTACAGGCAGAAAAGACTAGACTCTTTTTAGCTCCCTGCATCCACCATTGTCATCTCCCTCTGGGTCTTAACAGATGCCATTCTTCATTCCTAGAACCGTCTTCTCTGAATGCCTTCTCTCTGCCCCTACCCCTACTGTCATCTGACACTCTCCATTTCACTCTTCACATCACAGCATAGACCTCACTTCCTTCTAGGATCACTTCCCTGACTATCACGAGTGGTCACCAGTGGACCCACCTATGTCCTCACATAAATATATTTTATATCTATACTTCCCCCATCACCAAGTATTGTAATTGCTTCTTTACATATCAAAGTTTCTCCAGAATTTACATTGTTTGACTAAATGTATGTTAAATGGTTGAATAAATAAATGAATGAAAGAAGAGTAAAGAGGAGGATTAAGAAAAGCACACCAGGGAATTAAGAATCTTCTATAATTAGATTGTGGTGATGGTTGCACAACTTTGTGAATATACTAAAAATCATTGAATTGTACGCATTAAATGAGTGAATTATGGTATGTGAACTATATCCCAATAAAGCTGTTTATAAAAAGTAAACTGAGAAATCGTAAGTCATCCTGATGGAAGATGATATCACATTAAGGAATAACCAAAAATGAGGCTGGAAAGAATCCTGAACATTTCAGCATCAAATCTAAATGTTCTGGAAGATTGAATGATCAAAATTCAACTTACCATCAAGTTTTTATCCCAATATTATCTCCTTACTTTATTCATTTACTTACTTACTTATTCATTTTTGCTAGCAATCTTCAAAGTATGTTAATATTAGGTTTCTAACTGCTTTTGTGTAACTTTCCCGCTGTGAGTAGCAATCCAATCTAGAATGGATAGCGTAATAAACTAGGAGCAAAGAGGAGTTCATTCCATACTTGGAACCATCGCTCTCCAGGAGACCTGATGCAAATCAGAACCCCTATTTACTGTCATGAAGGATAAGTGAGGATTTACCAGGTTGATAAAATTGAGAAAGGCATTTGAGGCAGAAGTATAATCTGCAAAAAAAGGCAGAAAGGCATTAATCATCATGATCATCATTGGAGGATTTGTCCTGTGGTGTGCATTTACAAGGTAAGGGTGGGAAGGGGCAGGAATATGAGACTAAAGAGGTAGGTTGGTGT
Source organism: Tapirus indicus (assembly GCA_031878705.1). Lineage (NCBI taxonomy): Eukaryota > Metazoa > Chordata > Mammalia > Perissodactyla > Tapiridae > Tapirus > Tapirus indicus. Next base: position 23,130,499 of record CM062935.1, read on the forward strand.
AAAATCTCTTTGCCCTGGAAAGAGCTTTGGATTTCATCCTATGGTCGAGGATAAGCCAAAATTTTTTAAAATTAGGTTTTTAAGAAGGAACGAAGACCATAGGGTCATGGTTAGGATAAATGCGATAACAGCTATGAAAGCATTTTGAACACCTGGGAAGAGAATGCAGCATAAATCAAAATCTTTTACTTGTCTAATTTGACCAGAGCATTAAGTTAGCCTCTCATTTGAATTCAGGCTTTCTTAGGCCCATCTCCATGCCCTCTCCTGCCTTCCCTAAAAGTCTCTGGTTCCAAGCTTAGCTTTGAAGGCATGCTCTTCTTAAATGCTCTCAGGAGGTCTTATTTTGTGTGTTTAGGATCAAGAAGTCAAGGGTACTCTTGGCTCTTCTTTTGAGGACTATCTTTTATCACCACAGATATTCCACCCTGAATTGAAGGTTATCCAAAACCATCTGTCTTGAAGGGAACAATCTTTTCTACCCTGATTTTTATCTATTGAAGCCAGCTTGATTTTCATCCATAACTACTTCTTGATTTTAACACTTTGTTAGAGACATATTTCATACCCATCAGTAGGGTATTTGTGTGTGTGACAGTGTACATTTGTGTGTGGGTGGGTGGGTGGAGGGTTGTATTCAATTTTTATTTCTGTATAACAAATTTCCACAAACTTAATGGCTAAAAATAGCACCCATTTATTAGCCCACAGTTGCGAAGGTCAGAAGTCTGCACAGGCTCAGCTGGATTCTCTGCTTAGCATCTTACAAAACTGAATTCAAAGTAGGCAAAGAGACCAGGTTCTTATCTGAAAGCTCTAGGGAAGAACTCACTTCCAAATTCATTCAGGTTGTTGGCAGAATTCAGAACAAGGACATTCTCTTACATAACCACAGTGTAATTATCAAAATCAGGAAATCTATCAAAATCAAAATACTATTACTTCATCCACAGTAATATTCAAATTATATCATTTCTGCCAATAGATCTATTATAGCTATTTTCTTTTCCAGCCCAGCATTCTATCCAGAATCACGCATTGCATTTAGTTGTCATGTCCCTTTAGTTTCCTTTAATCTGGAATATTTCCTCAGCCTTTCTTTATCTTTCTTGACACTGACATATTTTAAAGACTTATTTTTGTAGAATATTCCTCAATGTGGATTTTTTGGATGTTTTTTACTGATTAAATTCAAGTTAAGTATTTTTGGTAGGAATGCTAGACGTGCGATGTTGTGTCCTTCTCAATGCATCACTTCGGGAAGTATATGATATTGGTTTGTCCCAATGGTGGTGATGTTAACTTAGATTGCTTGGTTGTGGTGGTGTCTTCCAGAATTCTCCACTGCAAAATTGTGTTCCCCTTTATAAGTAATTTGTGGGGAATTATTTTGATTTATGCAGATACCTGTTCCTCATCAAACTAATTTTAGCATCCAATGATGATTTTTTTAACTCCATCATTTTCTCTATATTTATTGGTTAGCATTCTACTATAAGGAAAAACTGAAATATTTATTTATATCAATATAGACTCAGAGAGTCTTATTTTACTCAAAGCACTATAAATCATTTATATTGAGGCTCAATTTGACCCAGATTTGGCCAGTGGGATCCTTTCAAACTCATTCCTGTGTCTTGTTGATATATCATCATCTTTGATTACTTCCTTATTTCTTGATACAGGAAAACGTTCCAGGCTTGTCTTGTATTTGAGCCCTGGAATCAACCTTTTCTCCAAAGAGACCTGTTGCTTTTTAGAGAAGAATGTAATTTAGAAACCAATCGCTAGGTTTGCTCGTTGCTTCTGGCATGTTATTATGTTTGTGACTTCTCGGCAGAGAGAGCTAGGATATAATACACAGATACGCATATATATTTCTTTGTTTCAACAAATACAAATATTAGTTAGGTTAGTAGGTTTGCTTGTTTAATTATAGACAATAGGTGGGCATTTGTTTCCACTTTGCAGATGGGAGAAATAATCAGAAGGCTTGGAATCACTTCTTTTTTTGTGTTGAAGGAGCTTTATTCAGCAATCAGTACTAAATCATATATTTTAATAGACACTAATTTTTAGAACAGTTTTAGACTTACAGACACATTGAGAAGATAGTACAGAGAGCTTCCTTTTGTTCCAGGCCCATTTTTCCCTATTATTAAGATCTTACATTATTATGGTACACGTTACAATTAATGAACCAATGTGGATACATTATTGTTAAGTAAAATTCATAGTTTATTAAGATTTTCTTAGCTTTACTTAATGTTCTGTCTATGTTTCAGTTATGTCTCTTTAGGCTCCTCTTGACTGTGACAGTTTCTCAAACTTTCCTTATTTTTTATGATCTTGACAGTTTTGAGGAATACTGGTCGGGTATTTTATAGGGTGCTCCTCTCTTGACATTTGTCTGATGTATTTCTTATGAATAGACGAGGACTGTGTGTTTTTTAAAGGAAAATCACAGAGGTAAAGGGACATTTTCATCACATCATATCATGGGTGCATACTAGCAACATAATTTTTCACTGTTGACATTGACCTTGATCACCTTGCAGAAGGAGTATTTATCAGGTTTCTCCACGGTAAAGTTACTTCCCTCCCCTTCTATACTGTACTCTTTGGAAAGAAGTCCCTATTCAAAGCTTACAGTGTTTCCTTTCCTTGAGGGTAGAGCGTCTACGTAAATGGAATTCTTTCATGGGAGATTTGTCTTTTCTCCTTCCTTTACTTAATTATTCATTTATTTGTATCAGTATGGCCTCGTGGATATTTATTTTCTACTTTGTGTTATGATCCAATATGACTTTACATATTTTGTTGCTCAGATTGTCCCAGCTTTGTCCACTGGGTGCTCCCTCAGTTGGCTCCTCTGTCTTGTTGACATACTCCTATCAATGTGGTTTTTGTTTGTTCTGAGCACTTCCTTATTTTCTGGCACTACCAGATGCTCCAGGCTCATTTTGTATATATCCTGCCCCAGTAAGCTTGCTTTTCATCATGATATTTGTTAGTCATTTTGGAACTATGTTCTGTGTGGGTCTGAGCAAATGACTAATACATGTGGAGAATGGGAGCCAGGTTTCTCAGCCTTGGGGAAGCGAGTTAGAAATATGGAAGGGAGGAAGAATAAAAGGTTCTCTGTGGATTTGGATAGAAATTTAACATTTCAGTGTATATTTAATGGTTTTAAATTTAGAGATTTCACTGGCAATACTCCTTGTCTTAAAGTCTGTTTTGTCTAATATTAAAATGGGCAGTCCCCAGCTTTCTAATGCTTTTCTTTGCCTGATATGTCTTTTCCTATCCTTTAATTTTCAAGCTCTTTTTGTCTTTATATTCAAAGTGGATTTCTTGTAGATGGAAATAGTTAGCTCCCTTCTTTTTACTGGGGAATCTCTGCTTTTTAATTGAAGCATTTAGTCCACTTATATTTTATATAATTATTGAATCCCCATGCAGTCTTTATCCTACCACCCCCCATTCCCTTGTAGCTCTCTCTTGTCTGGTATCCTGCCCTACAAATTCCAGCCACTTCAGAAACTGGCAATTGCAATTTCTGCTTCCTTAGCTTAGTGAGCCCACTACCCAACATAAGCTTCTCCTCCCTGTTCTGCAGCAGGGGGAATGTCTGGGTGATCGTGGTTCCTGTCTTGTGTGTTTCCCTTCTCATGAGGACTGCAGTACCGTGCTACCTGTTGCTCAATTCCTAAAAAACTGTTGTCTCAGATATTTTATCTATTTTTATTTATTATCTATTTTAGTTTTTAGTGTATAGCTATTTTTTGTGACAGCAAGTCTAGTACAGTTACTGTATCATGCCTAGAAGGAGAGGTGACCAAACAATTCACCTTCTAAATGAAACATAACAATAAAAATACCATAGACCATAATATAGTAAAGTCAGTTATTCTGACTACCTTAATATATAGCTTATATCTTTTTATTTTTAAAAAAACTTTTCCAGTGTTATTGAGGTTGATTGACGAATAAATATTGTATATATTTAAACGTATACAAGTGATGTTTTGATATATGTATACATTGTGAAATGATTTCCCTAATCAAGCTAATTACATAGGTTATGTTTGTAGATAAATTGCAAATAACATTTCATTGCTAAATTATCTCAAATAAGGTCTTTAACCCTTTCAGATAACTAAAATTCTGGCCAAAGACAGAAAAATAGAAAGATATGTGATGTGACAGGATATGGATATTGTACAAGAACATAGTATTTACATGAGTATGGCATTTTGCTATTTCCAAGTTCTCTCACATACTTCTCTGTCAGGACTCTGTTGGTTACAAGTGACAGAAACCTAACTCAAAGTGAATTAAGCATAAAGGAGAATTTATTGGCTTGTATAACCAACATCCCGGGGTATCTGGCTTTGGTTATACTGTTGGGAATCTGTCTCTCTTCATTTCTCAGCTTTCTTTTCCTCTGTGTTACCTTGTTGGCTGACAGTTTGACACTAGCAGCTCCTGGCTTTTATCCTGCTAGTTTAGCAAGCCCAGCAAAAGGGAGCTCCTCAGTGAATCAATAAATAATTACTGAGAGCCTGATATTCTTGGAAGAAGGGATATGTACAATGGTAAACTAAATAATTAATGTTCTTGCCCTCAAAGAGCTGACATTCTGGTGATATGAGAGAGAGAATAAAGAAGTGAATAAATAAAATAATTTGGGCCATGGCAATTAATATGAAGAAGATAATGCAGGATAATGCAATAGAAAGTAAATATGATGGCTATTTTGTTTTATCTTCTAGGAAGTCCTATGTGTGTAAGGGGCATTTGACTTAAGACAAGAATTATTATGAGCTAAAGGTAGCCAGGTATTAATCTAGGAAAAGAACGTTGTAAGCAGAAAGAATAGCAAGTGCATACCTTCTAAGATGGGAATCAGAATAGCCTGTTCGAGGTACGGAGTAAAGTGAATGTAAAGAAACAGCAGATGTTGAGATAAAGGAGGTAGGAAGGAGTTAGATCACTAAGGTTTCATGGGCCATGGTAGGAATTTGGATTTAATCCTTGTTACAATAAAAGTTATTTAAGGACTGCCAAGAAATGTGATGAGACCTTCTAGAATGGTCATTCTGGAGGCTATTTGGAGGATTTCCCAACAATGAACCAGGAAAGAGAGTTTTAATCAGGCTTAAGTGATGTGCCCATCCCTACATCAATCACTGTGGCCAGCATAATGCAATGCTTTGGTTGGCCCATTGCAGGCTAACCTAGCTCCTGAGGCCGCGTGGTGGGTTAACTCCATCTGAGCTACATGAACTGAAAGTAGGGATGGGGGCGACCCTCTCACATTGATGTGTTATTTCCAGAAGAAGGATAAATGGATGCTGGGTAGATGCAAACCACAAAAACACGTCTACTCCATTGTCAAACATGAGCAAAGAGTGGCTGCCATTATTGAAAATGTCCTGGACCCCTGCTGTGTTTGGAGAGCTATTGCTCCCAAAGTCAGAAGTTTTCCTCACCAATTTGGGAGGTAGCATCTGAACACTGGGCAAGAGTCTGAACTCTGAACAAGGTCATGAGGGTCCTAAAATAATATGTGAATGTAAAATCTCCCATTACATAAGATGAAAATGCATTTTCTAATTTTTTTCCCATAAAGATATTCTTTACGGGAAATTCAAGTGTGTCTCAGTCTCTCAGGATTCAGTTCTTGAAGAACTTTGACCAACTCAAATACAGTAAATCACTAGTATTCCCGGTATTCATCTGAGATTCTGAAAGAAAGAAATTGTGAAATAGTGGCACTGTCAGTAAAGACGCAATATGTCCTCTATAAACAGCAATTCTTCTCAAAGGTTGGAGGAAAAATTGCTAATGCTACAGCCATCAGGTGAGAAAAGGGGGGAATGAAAGGAGATTCCAGAAATTTCAGATCACTGAATCTCATCTCATCATCTCAGTTCCAGGGAAAGTGATTGAGAGTTTAATTAAGTTTAGATAGTTGAATAAGTATAACCAGAGTTTCACTCACAGAATTTCCACATAGCATTTGGATTTGTATAATGGAACCTGTCTTCAGGGAAAACCTGCTTCCTGGCTGGCAACTTTTATAAAATTAATCATAAAAAATAATATCTGGTTTCTTTTATGCAGTCTCTGCTGCTGTGGCTAAAGTTAGAGCATGGATCATTCCGAACACTTCTTTTTCTTAATGAACACAGTATTTGGGATGACAGTGATTTGGGTTGTTACATCTGCTAAAGCTTATTATCTATTATTAGCTTGCACTATCTACTGGTCAAAAGTAGTAATCATTTTTATCCACAAAGATTTATTGAGTACTTATCTGTGCAAAGCTCTTTTAGATGCAGAGGCACAAAGAAATATGCTCCCCATCTTTAAGAAATCTGGTAACAAAATCATGGCATGCACAACCATCCCAAGAGGAGAGACAGCCTGGGTGTTGGCGGTGATGTAGGTGTCATTGAGAAGCTGGGATATTATTTGAGACTTAAATAAATGAATAACCGTCAGTTCTAAGAATAGAAGAGAGATAGGTGACTGGTGCTGTGTCATTCTTGCTTTTTCTTCAGTTTCTACATTCTCCTCCTGGATTAGCTCTTTTTTGCTACAATTTTAAATACTCTTTACATGTGCCCATGTTGTTCTACTTTATATTTCTAGCCCAGGCATCTCTCTAAAGCAGATTCACATTCTGCTTCCTATTGCACATCTCTACCATAAAAACCTTAACAGTACAGCCATTATGGAAAACAGTGTGGAGATTCTTCAAAAAATTAAAAATAGAACCACCATAAGATCCAGCAATCCCTCTTCTGAGTATATATGCAAAGAAAATTAAATCAGTACCTCAAAGAGACGTCTGTGCTCACACGTTCCTTGCAGCATTATTCACAATAGCCAAAATATGGAAACAACCTAAGTGTTCATTGATGGATAAATGGATAAAGAAATTGTGGTATATATAAAAAAGAAGGAGATCTTGCCATTTGCCACAACATGGATGAACCTGGAAGATGTTAAGTGAAATAAGCTGGAAAGAGAAAGAAAAAACTGTATAATCTCATTTATATGTGGAATCTAAAAAAAAGTCGGGTTCATAGATGCAGAGAGTAGAATAGTGGTTACCGGGGCGAGGAGGTGAGGGAAATGAGGAGATGTTGGTCAAAGGGTACGAAGTTGCAGTTATGTAGGATGAATAAGGTCTAGAGATCTAATGGACAGCATGGTAACTGTAGTTAATAATATTGTATTGTATACTGGAAATTTGCTAAGAGAGAAGATCTCAGGTGCTCTTACCACACACGCACACACACACACACACACATAAAAGGTAATTATGTGAGGAGATTTATATGTTAATTAGCTTGACTGTAGTAAACTTTCACTATGTATGTGTATATCAAAACATCATGTTGTACACCTGAAATATATATATATATATAATTTTTATTTTAAAAAATAAAAGAAAAAAAGCCTCAATGTGTCTTTTCTCTTAAACTTGCTTTTTCTTCCATAATCCTTATTTTGGTTAATGACACCACCAAGCACTACCAATTTAAGCCACCGGCCTCAGAATTGTTCTTGGTTCTTTCTTCTTCTTATACTTCCTTAATTCATCACCCTCCAAAAATCTAACAGCTTGACTTCTACTTGTTTCCTTCTACATTCCTCCTTTGCATTTGGTATTTACTTGTATTGATGCACAGATAACGTGATGTTGTATAAGTATTTACACGTGTGTGTGAGCTCTGAGTAGCGTTTACGACTTAGTCTTTGATTTCATTTCCAGTGACTAACGCCACACTGAGCACATGGGAGGTATGAAAGAAATGTTTGTTGAAGGAATTGTGTGTTTGACATCTATTATTTATTCAATAAATTATTTATCATTCACCCAACGCGCATTTATGGAGGACTTGCTATGTGGTTGGAATTGTGCTTGCTTGATACTGAGATCAAAGATGAAGGAGACACCGTCCTTGCTCTCTGGTAACTCACGGAGGACCAGGAAGAAGAAACACATAAATAAGTAATATTGAAAAATTAAAGTCAAGGTGGACTCAGTAATCTTAACATGTACCTTTTTTAGTCTCAGCATGTATATATATATATATATATATATATATAAATATAAATATATATATGTGTGTGTGTGTGTGTCATCTTGTTATTTGATAATGATGTTCAGATTTTGCTGTTATTCTCTCTCTCTTACTCTCTCTAGCATATTACATCAATGCATCATAAGTTAAAATTTGGTAAAGTCTCAGGTTGAATTATCACTAACAAAGTACTTTAGAGAATAAAAACATTTCCTCTTAAAAAGATGTGTTCCTAAGACTATGAATCCCAGCTAGGAAAACAAAAACACCGTGGGATCCTATAATTAAAGCCAGTCCTGATAAAAATAAAAATTCATCTCACAGCTATCCATCCTTGAGCATAAATCACAATGCAGTGAATTTAGGGACTGTAGCCAAGAAACCAGCGATAAAAATCTGAGAATATTGATTATTCCAGGTACACTGAAAAATTGACTTAAGAAAATTAATTAAACACCTCAGAAAGGCAAAAAAAAAAAAAAAAAAGCAAACATTAGAGTCTTTCCCAGAAATCATCTTATCTCAATCACTTTCTTTTAAACTGATGGAGAAGAGGCTCTTTTAGGTAAGTGCTAATGTTTACCCCAAAAGTTTCACTTGTTGTCTGACTGCCTCCAGATCCACTTTGAAGATTTTTTTGAGGTCAAGTAAGGTTCTAGTAGCTCTTTTGAAGTATAAAAAAGGAAGACTGTTCTTCAGGTTGAACTAGCCTGCAAGTTATTATTATTACCACTGAAAAATTGAAAAGTTCACGGTGAGCTTCCAAAATGGAATTAGTCTGCACAACTACAAAACCAAATGTTCTTTGTGTTTGGAAAGGGAGAAATGCTATCCAATTTTTTTTCAAAGACAGGTTATGGCACAAAGTAGGGAAGGTACATTAAATCAGCAGTTAGTACACTATTTCATTTTAGCACACCATTAAAGTGATTAAAAGTCTCCTGACTCTAAGCCCCACCACACTCAATCTCAGTAGACATTACCTTCACTTCATCCTAAAAGTTGATGCCATCGAGTTTAATCTCCCTTAACAGTCTTATCTCCCTCCCCAAAATTTATCTATATCCACTTCTGTCTTCTAATCCTTTCCATTCATTTAGAGGCTGTGGGAAGGGACCACCACATTGGGTTCTTCTTTGGCTGCTTGTCTCGAGTCCAGAAATACAGCAGCTTAAACAAGTTGGGGAGTTCTTTCCCCCCATATCTCTAAGATTGGGAAGAGGCATTCTGGGGCTGGTGCAGAAGCTCTGTAGTGGCAACAATGGCCCAGGCTCCTTTCGTCTTTCTGTTTCTCCTTGCTTAGCACTTGACTCCCATCCAAAGAGTTGCCTTATGATCAAACAATGGTCACTATAGCTCCAGCCATCATGTCTTCATGCCTGGAAGTAGGAAAGAAGAAAGGAGAAAAATCAAAAGTCATCTTACAGGTTAGAGAGCCATCTTTTTAAGAAGATTTCCTAGACCCAACAATTTCTGCCATTGGTCACTGTTCTGTCACATGGGCATTCTTATCTCCAAGCAGAGACAACAGACAGTTCTTCTAATGCTTGGCACATCACTGCATCCAGAAAACCAGGATTCTGTAAGAAAGGGAAAAAATGACAATGGATTTGAATAGGCAACTTAGTCACTGCTATGGTATCTTAAATCATTTCCTCTATCTTCAAATTTTTCCCTGTTGAAATGCTACAAAAAGGGCATTGAGGAAAAGGAACTGAAGCTTTGGAATCAGCCAGATGTTTAAATCCTGAGTTCATCACTAATTAGCTCTTGGATTTTCTCAACTTATTTAACATTCCCAAGCCTTAGTCTCTCTATGTGTAAAATGGAGATAAAAATACCTAATGTGAACACCTGTTTGGGGGACTAAGTAAGTAAAGAACTATATTGTCTGTAATATAATCAGTGCTCCATCATTTGTAGATATAGAGATACCATGAAATAACGCTTTGATTTTCTTTGAAACAGCTAGGCCTTCTTATTGCCCCTGTAGACACATTTTTTTTTTTCTGTCAAGTATTGATGTGCCTAGATTTTTTTCTTGTCTCCCTGACCTCCTCACTCCATGTTTCTCATCCATTATCTTGGTTTCAATTAACACTCAAATGCTGATGAATCTCAGCTCACTCAGACCCATTCTTCAGCTTCTGACTTACCCTGGGGTATTCCCAAACTGTCTGTAATTGGTGGGATAGTGGCCCCCCAAAAGGTATGCCCACCTGGAGCCTCAGAATGTGACCTTATTTGGGATAAGGGTCTTTGCAGATGTAATTAAGGTAAAAATCTTGAGATGAGATCATCCTGGATTAGGGTGGGTCATAAATTCAATGACAAGTGTCCTTACAAGAGACAGAAAAGGAGAAGACAAACAGAAACATAGGGGAGAAGGCCATGTGAAGATGAAGGCACAGATTGGAATGATGCATCTATAAGCCAAGGAATACCAAGAGTTACCTGCAGCCACCAGAAGCTAGGAAAGAGACATGGAACAAATTCTTCCTAAGCCTTCCAAAGGAATAAGCCCTACCAACACCTTGATTTTGGATTTCTGGACTGCCAAACTCTGAGAAAATAAATTTCTCTTGTTTTAAGCAACCAAGTTTTCAGTAATTTTTTATGGCAGCCCTAGGAAACTAATACTATGTCCCAAACTGAACTCCTCATTTACCTCTCTGAATGTATTTCTCTGACCATATTTTCCAACTGATTTTATGGTACCACTGTTCACATAGCCCAGCTTGTTATCCTCAACTTCACCCCCACCATCTCCCTTCTCATACAACTAATTACCAAACCTCATATCCCAATCTATCTTCATGCTCCTCAGATTATCCCACTCAAATATATCCTCCACACATTTGCCAAAGACAAATGCAGAACTAACAATGAGCCTGACTTGCTTAAATATCTGAGATGACGCCTCCTTTCCTGCAGGATAAAGCCCAAAAACCACATTGGTGATGACTCTGCACATTTCGTCTTGCCTATGAGCCTTTGTCCATGCTGTTCCTGCTCCTGGCATATCCTTCTAATCACCACCACATACCCACACTGCTATCGAATGCAATTTATTATCCATTACAACTCAATATGTGCACCACTCTGTCTAAGAAGACTTCTTGATCCCTGTCCCAAGTAGGTACCTTCCTCCAAGCTCCTATAAGGCCCTAGAGGTTTACCGTGAGCTGCATGCTTTGCACATGTATTAAATTTAAGTAAATTCATTATGGTGATAATGAAAATAAAGAATCTAACTCCCTTACTAGTTTGAGCTTCTTGGCGGCAAGGACTTCTCTCCTTCACCTCTTCATCTTCAGAAACCTGCGCAGTGCCTGGTGGACACTTGTCTCTGGATCTTCAATTTTTCCTCAATAAATGGTTATTGAAGGACTGAGGAGCTTAAATGTTTCTCCTGTGAAACTATCAATTCCCTTCACTATGTTTTATCTCCATCATTGGTACTTGTGTTCAACTAGTAACCTTGAGTCAATTCACCCAAGTTCCTCATTTCTTCTTTAATCAGACAGGGTCTCTGCAGAGACCTAAAGGGTCAGAGGTTAAATGAAAAAGGCTTCAGAGTCAGAGAGTCTGAGGTCAAATCCTGGCTGTGCTACTCGCTAAGTGTGTGACCCTAGCCATGTAAATCTCCCTGAACTTCACCCATGCATCTGTAGAATGCGAATGATTACAGCACCTACCTCATAGAATCAGTACCCTTTACTGGTCACTACGAAAAAGGCATGGAATAAAAATAGAGAATGTCTCAGGTGACTTGAGAGTCACACTGCTCTCCTGGCTCCAGTTCTCTATGTAACCTCAGCCACTCTGTCACATAGACATGGGCTTTAAGTTAAATGTTAGATTTTAATGATTAGTGCTTTCCAGTGGTGCGTAGATGACTACTACATGCTACATCCATTCTTCCATATTTTCAGGCCAGAGCCACTTTTTTGTCCAGAATGATTTTACCAGACTCCCAGGTGATCTACTTCCCCTTACTATGTTCCATTCTTATCCTAACCAATACATATTCTGTTTTCAGATGAAGTACAAGATTCGTATTCCAAAGTGTCATTTTGATCAGAATACCCTTCTTCATGGAAGCAAACAAAAGCTTCTGGTTTTCTGTCAAATTAAACTCAAATGCTGTCCCATAGGCTTCAAGGTCCTTACCAAATTGTTTTTCCAACAACATTACTCTGACCTACTTGTTCCTCTTAATTTCTAACCAAGTAAACTTACCTACTTTCCACTTCAGACAACAGGCCTGATGGCTGCCTCAAAGCCACTATACATTTTTAGTCAGGATCATATTTTGGAAAAATATTAATGTGCTTTTCTCCTTTGCATTTTCAGGTTCATGGGCCTCTTCCTAGTGAGGAGGAGACATCCATCCACCAAGAGAAAATCAAGTTGTTACCACAAGAAAGAGCTGAGAAGGAACAAGGTAATGATGAACTTCTGACATTCAAGATAGAAATTCTCAGTAGGGAGATAGCTTGTGGTCAGATTTTCTGAGAAAGAAGGAATTTTCAAAACTTGCTCTAGTTCCTGTCTATTAGTAAGAACAAAGACTGGAAGACGTGTCTCCTGTGATGCTTAGGCCATGGGGTTTGTTGCTCTGGCTAGAAAGAACATATAACAAGGAAACGGAAAAGTCCATCTTTTCTAACTATAGTCACTCATGGGAAATGAATGGCAGATGGAGCTAAAGCTATCAGTTGAGTCTCTACAGTTTACACTTGTTAGAGTTGGAAGGAGGGTATCTGATAAATTAAGGGATGTATTGCCCTGATTCCTCACTTCAGTTCTCTGAATAACTTTAGCAACTCTGTCCATAGATAGAGCTTTGGGGTTTTGTATTTTTACATCTTTTCAATTCCATTTTCTTCCTTCTTGTAAAGCTGTAAGATCCTCCAGGGCAAAGAAAAACTTCCCACATCTCATAGTTTGGTTTCTGAATTATTGGTGCCAAAGAATGGGAGTTCTTTCCCATAACCAAGTAAGTCATCATTGAACTACTAGGTAGAGGCTGTGAGATGAAAATATATCAATAAAACTTGAAAGAAAAAGATGCAAGGTCCTTATTTACACCTTCAGGCTAACCAACATTCATTGCTTTCCAAAGAATTGTGGCCATGATGGGGTATGTGAGGAAAGACCACATAGATTGGTTTTAACCTCAATAGATTGCTTTAAATCTTACTGCAAAGCTATTTCACATATTGCATCTAAGAGCCTGAAGAACGACTGAGAATCAAAACAACTATTTATGCTAAGACTTGCTGAAATGATTATGGGGACTATGGGCAGGCAGATTTAGGAATAAATAATTTATGAAAAAAGCAGAATGGAGAAAATGTATTTTGAATGAATTGACTAACTTTTTCTTTGCTGAGTGTGAACTATGCAAGGAACTATGCTAAGGCTAGGCTCACAGAGGTAAATGATGCTCAGTGCCTTCACATAGCTATTATTTATGGAACACCATTCTATATACTTCATGTGAATGAATTTATTGATACTAACAACTTTGTGATGTATGAACTATTATTACTTCTTGTCCCAGATGTTCAGGGTCATACAGTTGGTAATAAGTGAAGTCAGAATGTGAACCAAAGCAATTGGCTTTGGAGTCTGTGTTCACCACCGATATGGTTTACAGCCTTTAATATGGTTATGTGGCTAGATGCACAGGGTTGGCATCAGAGAGACCTGGGAAAACACCAGAAGAAAATTTAACAGAATTTTTTATATCTTGGAATGGAGAAGGACCTTCTAATAACGAACCAAACCCAGAAGCCATAAAAGAAAAAACTGGCATATTTGACTACATGACAAATAAAAACCTTTGTGTAGTCAAAAAAGCCATATACAAACAATATGTAAATGCCTGCCTAGGGAAAAATATTTGCCATATACTTAACATAAAGAGGTTAATGATGTTTATGGAAATCCTATAAATCAATGAGAAAAAAACTCGTAAAGAAAAGACATAAATAAATTAAGAAAAGACAAATCACAAGACAAAATACAATGGCCAGTAAGCCATGTAAAAAGATGTCAATATCACTAATAAAACCAAAGCAATGCAAATTAGCACTTCAATATACTTCCAACTATTTAATTGGCAAATATTCAAAAGTTTGATAGGAAGCAGAATTGCACAAGGATGTGCAATTTGACTCAATGATAGTGAAGGCCTTAATCAGAATCCCAGATTAAGCAGATTGTACTGATTTGGAGATTCCAGGGATAATTATTGAAATAGCCATGTTAATGTTTCTCTTTCCTCCTAACTTAATTGATAGTTCTTCATTGATAAAACTCATGATAAACCAAATAAAAAAGCTGAAACAAAATACAAAAATTTAAATAAACTCAGAATGTTTACTCCAGGGTCTCCTGGAAACCCACTGCTTTCTGTCAATCATGACATGCTTCCTCGGCATGACATGCCTTCATGGAGAGAACATTTGTGACCACAAGCTGTTTTTTGTTTTATTTTTATTTTTCCCCTTTTTAAATTTCTATACACAAGACATTTGCTATTCCAAAGACGTAAATTAATCAGATATTCCTGAAAATCTGATGAAGTGTGAGAAAAATGTAGAGTTGTTCATATTATTCTGAATAACAAAATCTCTTGAATGTTTTAAAGGAAGGTAAGAATTTCTTGGTACTTTAGGTAAGGGCCTTAAAACTATTTTTTTTTTTTGGAAGCAGGGAAAACCAGAGAAGAGAAAAAGTTGGGCACTGCAGAAAACTTTGAAAACTGCTCCAAACAGATAAGTAATCACGATGTGATAAACACCGTGCATTTCACAGACCAGCCATTTAACAAGATTCACTTTCTGCTGACTCATTCAGATATACCTAGTGGTGAAACTTCAAAAATAATAAATGAAGAGAATTAAGGCATGATCCCATTATCCTCCTGGGAGAACTGCTGACTTCACTCACATCAATCCTCTAAAGACTTATGTAAATTTTCAACTGAGTAGCTGGAATTCATTTTTTCCTGTAAGTATTTCACTAAGATTCTCTCTGGATAGCTTCCATCTTCTAACATTTTCTGGATGAATACCCTCAAGAAGGATCAAATACACTGATGGCTTTTATCCAGTTTGGCTTTCTTCAGAACTTAAAAAAAAAATAACCCTTTGGAAGATATGTTAACTCTTCCAGAGCACCCAGGTAATCATAACAATGAAAGAAGCTTCCTGAGTGTAGGGTTAGAAAGACATTAGGCTGAGGCATACAGATGGGGTGTCTAAGACCACTTCCATCCTTGAGTTGCTGAGATGCCGTGGGAAACTTGGTTAACTGCTGCAAACCTCATATTTTTTCATCAGTAAGATAAAGAGGTCGTACTTGATGACATTTGAGATCTCTTCATACCTGAAGTTCTGAAACCTGTGAGAAAATGAGCTCTAAATAAAATATTCTAATACCCTGAAATATGAATCTCATAGCTTAAATTAGATGGTGCCTTTTAATTGTGTTCTTATCCAGCATTGGTAGCTTGTTCTATGAAGCTGTTGAAATTACCAAATTTTATTCAAAGCATTTTTTCCATTCAAGTTTTTTTTTTCTTATCCTTGACATTATTTCTAATTATTTGATCCTGTTACAAATTCAACATTTGGCATGCCAGAAAGATGATTTTCTAGCCCCCAAAAAAGCTTTTTATATGAGGCAGAATAAACTTGGTTATGCTGTAGAAACAAATTAACTCAATAAAATCATAGCCTATTTGGGCTGGCCCCTGGCCTAGTGGTTAAGTTCAGTGCTCTCTGCCTTGGAGGCCTGGATTTGGTTCCCAGGCACAGACCTACACCACTCATCAGTGGCCATGCTGTGGCGGCGACCCACATAAAAAATAGAGGAAGATTGGCACAGATTCTAGCTCAGGGCAAATCTTCCTCAAGCAAAAAGAGGAGGATTGGCAACAGATGTTAGCTCAGGGTGAATCTTCCTCAAAAAAAAACAATCATAGCTTATTCAAAGTCTGGTGGGAGTCCTACAATGCCAGGGCAGTTTTCTTCCCTGCAATGACTCAGTCATCCTGGCTGCTCCCATCCTGTGGCTCTTTTGTCTCAACTTAGGTCCTCCACAATTATTGCAGCAGGGAAAGAGAGAGCTAGAAAGTCACTCACTGGCTCTGGCTCTTAAATGCTTTGGGCCACAAGTCATACACATCACTTCTGCTCATAGCTCATTAGCAAAACTAGTTATATGACACTGCCCAGCTGCAAAACAGCTGAGAAATGTGGGTCTGGGAGCAGATAGATAGTCAGTGAGCAATGCATCTCATATGTCTTCCATACCTTTCTTTTTTTTTTTTTAATCTACCATAACCTCAAGCTGGTCATTCATTATCCATCAATGCATTCATTGTCTCATATTTATTAAACACTAATTATCTGCAAGGTACTTGTTAGCTAACTTGGGTAACAAAAAGATGAATAGGATCCATTTCCTTCATTTAGACAGAGGAGACAGAAATCTACCATAAGCTACACGAATGCTATCTCATTTCATCTTTCCATTAACACTAGTAAGGTGTTGATACTTTCTCCATATTTATAAATAAGAAACTAGGACCCAAAGATCACACATGGTGAAATGCAGCCAGTCTACAATTCCTTCTCTGGTCTGTGTGAATCCTGTGGCTTTGCTTTTTTCAACATGAGCCCTGACTTGTCAGCCTTTGGTTTGCTAACAAGAAAGACTGGCTTGACTTGGGGGTTAGATGAACAGATAGCTGTGTGTTTCTTTCACATAAGGACACAGTTAATGTCATTAAGGGAGTGACATCTGGAGTCAAAATGCCCAGAGTCATAAATTTACTATTTGTTTACTTGGGCAAATTACTTAACTTCTCTGAGTTTCAGTTTCTTCATCTATAAAATAAATTATTGGAACAATTAAAATGGAAAAATAATCCTATGTAAAATGGTTGGCACATACTGAGTGCTGAATTAGTGTCACTATCAGCATCGCTATTATCGCCATATTTTTATCACCATCACTGCAATTCTAATTCTTGCCTACGTTGCAGGGCAAAGGATCCTGTGCTAATGATTCTGTGAACCTCAATTATGACCCAGGTTCTTATGGGGTTTTTTCCTGGAGTCAAGACTTGGCTTGTTATTGTACAGGACATTGTTAATTTATTTCAAGGCTTTCAGTTCAAGCAAAGGATCTCTTTTGGTCTTTAAAGACATTTTCTTAAGTAAATCAGAATTCGGTTTTTACTATCTTATCTATTTTACCTCATACTGGCGTTTATTTATTTTTTGTTAATTTCTAACTCACTCTTAAATCTTTATTCTTTAAATAGGTAAATAAGAAACATTAGTATAAGAAGGCATGTGGAAATCTTGAATCACAAGCAAGAGAAGGTTGGGGTCGTTTTATTCCAATAGCTTCACAAAGACTGAGCAACTGAAACTCTTTCAGGGACACACCTTCGACCTCCTCCTCACCAACAACTGCCCTCCCTTTGACCCACTTTCTGACCACTTCCTCCTGTATTTCCAACACACTTATACCAATATTCTAACTGTACCAATTCCAGACCTTGCTGAAACTTCTCATCATGGGCCCTACCACTCATTCCTATCAACCCTCTCATGTTTTCACATCTCTCCTTTCTAGCTTCCATTGTTCATCATTGCCGTCACACCCTTGCAAACACTTTAACTTCTTAACACCTCATTCCTCTCTTCCTACATTGTGCTCACTTGGCAAGGTCTCAAGTCTAATTAAATCAAACTATCTACCTATTTTTGCCCACAGTCCAGGAGCTGAAGAACATTTGTGGGTAAAAAAACAAACTTGCTCTTGACTGCTTTCATCTTAAAATCATGATTTCAAATAGTGTGTCAGTATTCAACACTGCTGTTCAGTTTCACATCACTTCCCTAGTTTTCCCACTCTCCAAAATGGCTATTTCATAGCTTCTTTTCTCACCTCAATTCTTGCACTTCCTCTTTCCAACAGTACACTGTCAGCTAGTGACATTACCTCATACACCATTGAAAATAAATAGAATCTGCCAGAGAGGAACACTTTCCTCTCCCTACTCCAAAACCTACAATGCCACCTGCATCTATTCCTACAACTTCTGCCGTCTTTCTTCTTACTCTGGATGACATGTCTTCATTCCCATCAAAGGCCAATGCCCCCACTTGGGTCCCACCCCCTATAGACTTTGCAAGGATGATATGTCTGAAATTTTACACTTTCTCTCTGTGTTCTCAATTTATTCCTGTCTCTTGTAGCACTCTTTCTGACTTTTGATCCCAAAGCCTTTCAAAGGTTTCTAAAGCCTCTAATTCCCTGTATTAACCCCTTTCTGCTTGAAATATCTGGAGTGATTTCTACTTTCCAGTCCAAATCCTGCATGACAACATATGTCAAACTTCATTGCCTTATAACTTTACTCTATCTCACTTTTCTTCTTGGAACGATATGTTTCTTCCCCTGATCTTTACATAGCTAGTTGCTCTTTCTTCTGTCATTTGGATTTTAGCTTAAGTAGTACTTCCTCATCAGCCATTCACTATCACACCATCTTAATTTAATTTGTGATGTACTGTTTATAACTATATATAGAAAATGAATGATCTTGCTCATTTGTGCATTCCCAGTATCTAGAACAGTGTTTGACACCCAGCAGACACCTAATAAATATTTGTCAAATAAATGAATGAAAACTGACCATATTACATTTTTCTGTGTACCTAGGAATATCAGTGATTGAAATTTTAGGTTATTCTGATGAATTTTAAGGGAAATCTATT
This sequence comes from Tapirus indicus, assembly GCA_031878705.1. Taxonomy (NCBI): domain Eukaryota; kingdom Metazoa; phylum Chordata; class Mammalia; order Perissodactyla; family Tapiridae; genus Tapirus; species Tapirus indicus. Next base: position 23,149,412 of record CM062935.1, read on the forward strand.
AAGGACATAAGACCATTTTAGGTACTGTGAGAGATACAAAGTTGAGTTAGAGGAGCGAGTAGAGGAAATAAGAAACATGATGCATACATGGCCACAGAGTAAGATAGAAAGTGGTATCATTATGCACATATTAAAACTATGGGAGTTCAAAAAGGGATATGCTACTTCCATTTGGGAAGATAAGGGAAGGTTTTCTGAAGGAGGTAGTATTTAAATTGGGCCTTGAAGGATATTAGGACTTATGCATGCAAAAGGTGTAGGAAGAGCATTCTAGAGCAAATGTTATCAATGGCTCAAAAGGGAGGTACAGGAAATTCAGAATACAGGGAATTGGGGATAGTTTTGCTTGGCTGGAAATTAGGGTGTGAAACTCGAAGGAGTATGAGATGATGGATTATACTTAGAAAATAATGACATCTCACATAAATCCCCAGACAGACAGAGATCCACTGTTTTTCATTTAAAAACTACTTACTCACATATACATGCAGATTTTTAATTTATTTAAGGTGGGTATTAAGTTTGCCGTTAGAGAATATCTCATTTTTGCTAACAGCCTTGAGGCTGTAAGATTTCTGTTTATTACATTAGAAGCCACACCATGTTTTACATTCTAAATGCTCTGTTTCAGATTCCATGTTGCCAATCTCTGCTCACTTTCTGAATGTGAAGTAGGCTGCATGCAAATGCATTTGCTTATAATGAGCTTTTAGCATCTCTCCTCCTCTCTGAGGATGAAATCAGTGCACATTCCGCTTCTTAAGTCACGCCAGTAATCTTCCTGGAGAGAGCACAAGATGATTAAGCCTACTCTAAACCATCATAAGCCTGTTGAAAGACATTGTCCTCTTGAACTTCTGCTTTACTCTAAAACAACTCAGCAATTGAATTTGCAACTGTCTCAGGATGAAGCTAAAAGAAGATATAAATCTTCCTTGATGTTCCTTAACAGCTAATAATAAAGTGATTGTTGCTGTATTGTAGCTTTATTAGTTTCTGAGACACTCTCTTACTCACTACCAATAATCATCCTTCAAAAGTGCATTCTTCTGCCTTGTCTTGCTAAACAGACTGCCTTCAGAAGTTATGTTACAATGCTGCTCAGTTAAAACAGTTGTTACAAGGTGGCTATTTGCTTACAGTTATAGAGTTAGAATGGGGGGATGTATTTTGTTTCCTATAAGCTCTTATGCCACTGGATATGAGTAATTACATGCATATAGACAAAATTCACAGCAGAGATTCTCAGTATTTAATTAATCACCAAAGATCAAGTAGTCACTTAATAAAAACACTTAAAGTACAATATCACGGGAGTGATGAAGCCAGTGAAAGAATACAGATTCTGCTCTTTCTCCAGTGGAGGAAATAGAGGAGTCAATTATATACTCAAATACGTGTATACTTTCTCATGTAAAGATGCTTATAGTCATACCTCCTTTTGGGGAAAGAAGGGAGGATCAAGACAAATTAGCTATTTATATGTGTAGTGCTGAGTTTTCTAAATCCAGGGAAGAATTCCGGGGAGTTATCAATACTAAGGAATTGTAGTTTCCTCCTTGAATGCAATGCAATGTGATTCATGATCTTAAAATGACCTTTTAGAGATATTCTATTCATCATCCTCTCTCTTATGCCCTAGTATAGATATACTGTATCTTTGATGATCTTCATTGTTCAGAAATTCTAGGAATTTTTTGATTCTCACAAACCCCAGTAGTAACAGACAAATTAAGCTTTGTGAAAGGAAATCTATTAAAGTCATTTATTACAGACAGGTCTGTTTCTGATGAATCCTATCAGGAGGAAACTGACAAGATCATCAAAAGTGGAGGTCACTGTTGGACCTTTTTTTTAAGTTTGAATTAGTTGCCAACAATTAACGTCACACCGAACTGGCCCACTTCCCTTGTTAATGTTTGTCTGATCGCTGCAGCTATTTCAGGTTTTAATCCCTGTAGTAACACTTTCTCATTTGCTGTTGAGGAACTAGAGTCTTAGAGAATTCAGGTGTTCTGTTCCAAGTCACACAGATGATTGATAATTAAACAAGGAATTTATTGAGATGAGAAAAATTTGATATATTCTATTCCATCATATTAGTCCGCAAATTCATACATATCTCTACTATTTGATTTATATAACTGTGAGTTTGAATTAGCAATGGGATTGGAGTTAGGGAAGGGTGACTGCTTTTCCAATAATTGTCATTTGACATTTCCTTTTCCCAAAGGAAACAGGAAGTCAACTATTCTTTTCCAATTTACCACAAGTCATTTGTGATAAACTGTGGTAAAAGTCAATTTACTACAAGAGCCAGCCTTGATGGCCTGGTGGTTAAAGTTTGGTGTGCCCTGCTTCGGCAGCCCGGGTTGTGTTCCTGGTCATGGAACCACACCACTCATCTGGCAGTAGCCATGCTGTGGAGATGGCTCACATAGAAGAACTAGAAGGACTTACAACTAGAAAATACAAGTATGTACCGGGGCTTTGGGAGGAAAAGAGAGAGAGAGAGAGGAAGATGGGCAACAGATGTTAGCTCAGGGTGAATCTTTCCCAGCCAAAAAAAAAAAAAATTTATTAGAGAAATGTAGTGGGAAATATATGAAATGCCTAAACCAGGGGAAAAGTGACAAGTCAACATAGCAAAGAGACAACACAGAGTATGCACCTTCTTAATTCAACCTCAATTATTTTGGCATTTAGGGAAATTAGGACAAGACTTGGCTTAAAAATGGAAAGTAACATTTCAAAAATTTCTACCAGCTGCTAGGCACTGTATGCTATCTTATTCACACAAAAATCTCTCAGGGGAGGTATTTTGTCATCATCCTACAAACGAAGAATCTGGGGTTTTAGAGAGTTTAGGAAATATCCCTAAGTCTACTCAACCAGCAAGCGGCAAAGTTGCAATTGGAACCAGGTGTGATTCCAAAGTGTGTATTATTTCCAGAACACAATTTTCTTCTTTCCATACTATTTTCTTAGACACAAATTTTGTGCAGTTGAAAAGTATAAACAAGTTTGTAAAAGGAATATTTCAAATGATGGTGAAACAAAGGGTGAGTCAAATTTTAAATTACCCCCGAGAAAATTTGTTCTATACTACCATAAAGTCAATCTAATTTTAAACAATTCTTTTCCACTCATGAAAGCAAGTTCCCTTAGGATTTCCATTAGGCACAACTTCCTGAATCTGAATTAATTTTGTGCTGGAAAGTAACAAAAGGGCATTTCTTTGCTGCTGAATACTTTCTAATTCAAGCGCTTTCAGAAGATGCAGGTAGCCTTATTCAAATTTATGATTTCTCTTCTCCCTGAAATAGTGACGTGATAACTCCCACATATATATGTTTCTAAATTTCCCGAAGCATCTCCAAGTCACTCACAAAAACAAGGAAACGTGACCCATTTCTTTATAGACAACAATACATTTCCCTTCTCGGACTGCTGAAAATCTTATCTTTGAAACTCCTTTGACTGAGAGCTAAATCTCTCCAGACAGGCTGAGGAGGATTAGAGTGTATTCCTTTGGGTAGCAGGCTAGCAGGGTCAAAGAAAGATAAAGGGATTTCAAATATAGTTCTGATGAAGAAGGCAGCCAGAATGAATGACTGAGGGACATGTACACCTAACCTAGGATACTTTCGACCCCAGTCAAACCCCAGAGGGGCTACTTCTGTAGAGAGCTCCCTCCTTTCTCGGAGCCTGCTGAAATAAATTCTGTGCCCCTTTCGGAATAGATTTGAATAGTGAATTACCCTGCTTGAAGATGGAAAAAGAATAGGGAAGCTTTTCTTTTCCCGTGAGGCAGCATCCCTATTTATAAACTGTAATGAAATTGACACAGGTAAACTGATTATGCTAAGTGTACTGGGTACAGGGAATCTCTGAATAATACTGTTTCCTTTGCCTGCTCTTTTGGGTTTATATAGAAAGCTGTGATTCTGGGGCTCAGAAGCTCAAGTCCCAATCAGTGAATAATTTATTAACCTTTAATAAGTTGCTGATCTCTTTGTACCTCATTTGAATTATGAAGTAATAGCTTTCTTAGTAAATTGTTTTGAGATTTCTTGTTGAAAGGATAAATATGTAGTAATTATGAAGCCTTTTTAGCAACATTCTGACAAGGGATTTCAATCTAAACCCCAGCTGAAAGGAACTATTTATTTTTATCAAGCTGAAAATGAACTAGTTGGAAATAACAAGTAACGAAGTATATTTGGAGTGTGATATTTTCCAACAAAAAATGATGTGGAATCATCTAAAACAGAGTGTTGTACAAGAAAAGCAATGTTTAGTTTTTGGGCATTTCCTAGGGGCTAGATGCTGGAGATAAAGGTGGATAAGACACCATCCTGACCTCAGGGAGCTCACAGTCTAGAAGGAGACACAAGCAAGTAGGTACAATACGGCCATGAACACCCCACTGCTAACAGAGATGACACAGTCACCAATTGTAGAACATGTCGGCCGGGTTTTCATGTCCAAATCAAAGAATTTTGGAGCTGGCAAGGATCCTAGAAATATTTAGTCCCACCCTTTCATTGTCTGAGGAGACCATGAGACCCTGAGAAATTAAGGGACTTGACAAAAATATGGAAACTCACATCTCCAGACTTCCAGTCTGGTTCTTTCTTTGTTACACAAATTGAAACTAAGTCCATCAGCCAAGTCTATGAATGAAATACATATAGTATTATATATACAGTGTACATATTGATATATAATAATATTTATATATCATAAGTATATAAATATTATGAATAGAATGTTATAGATGTATACATAAAGTTTGTATATTTATGTCAAATTATATATATTACATATTACATAATATACTATACTGTATATTATGTGATATATAATGTATATTATTTTTATTTGCGATATATATGCATCATATATATTATATATAGATGTTAACAATAAAATGAATAAATATGCAAAAGAAAGTTGCTTGGCAACCCAGAGAGAATTCATTAGACGATAGCCTGGATTCCTCACTTTTTTTCATTATTTTGGCCTGAGAAGACACGCCCTCTTCCCGTTGAAGTCATATCCTTCCTTCCCATCCCAGCATAAATGACAGCTCTTCCATGTATCCTCTCTTGATAATTCTAAATTACTTCTGGCTGTAACAGCCTTTCCTCATCCCACACCACTAGAAAGTGAATGCCTAACAAGCCCCTTAATTAAGAAGCAGTCCACATGATCATCGAGAACACAACCTTTAGAATCAGGCGGGTGCAGGTCGCGGCCACTCTGCCATTTCCTGGATACGAGAGTAAGAACGATTCCCTCATCTTTCCACACCTGTTCATTTCCTCACATATAAAATGATAAGAATTGTGCCTATTGCATTGTGTCTTTTCAGAATTCAAGTGTGCATAGGCACACAGCCCTCAGCATGGACTTTTAGTCCTTTTTTGTTTCCTTGCGCACTGTGACTGCTCAATAGATATTTGTTAAGGCAAATCAAATGTATGTTTTCCTTCAATTTTTTAAAATTTCTCCCTCTTCAATCTTAACTTTATTCTTTTAATTTTGCCACCCAGAAAGAGACAGATAGATCATAAAAGCTATTTTAAATTATTTATATTCACCTTTAGGTCTTCCAAGAAAACAAACAGGCAGCTGGGTCAGATTTTGCCAACAGCATTCTCTTTCTTGTCAACACAGAGCAACGAAGGCAGCTACGGAAGTATGTAAAAGCAGTTTTGTGAGAGTCTCAAAAACTCAGTTTTTGAGTTTTTCTGGTGTCTCATCAGCAGTGATGAGAGGGAAACAAACATCAAATGGTACTCTGAACAATCTCAGTAAGTAAGAAACGAATGGTGGAGTTTCTGAGTGTTTCTCAGTGCAGACACACATCGAATGAAGGGAGGATTATCCACAAGAATGCAAAATGAAAACTTGCCTTGGAAATTTCCAGGTAGAAAGGAAAGAAAAATGGTCATGGGATGTTTAGTCTGAATTGTCTATCTAAGTGCTCCAGTTCCCCTCTTGAGTTTGCAGTAGCGTCTGACTTCCCTCTCAGCTCAGTTTTTCACCTGTCTGGATTGTTATAAGGTTAACCCCTATTACATCCACCATCAAGTATATCACAGCTCTGCTCCATCTTCTTAGTTTCTTCATCTCAAAGAATTATTTTATGATCAAATGAGCACGTCCTACTAGCTATGCCTTCAAATACATCCCAAATCCAACTCCCTAACCCTACGAACAACCACTGTCACCTCTGACCTGAACTTCTACAAGAGCCTCCTAACCGTCTCTCTCTTTCTACTCTGGCCTGCTACCACCTATTCACCACCCAGCAGCCAGTGTAATAAGATTTAAAATATACAGATAAACTCCCCATTATCTTTAGAATAAAATGCAAACTTCTTACTGTAGCCTCAAAGGGCCTACACAATCAGGTCCCTGACTCTCTCTTTGACCCCAGCTCCTATCACTTTTCCTTCATTTGTTTCCAGATGTTTCTCAAATGCACCAGATGGGAGGTAACAAGAACTTGTGGCCTCCTTGGCCTCTCTGTTCAGAAGATTACCCCCTAGGATTTTTGCATGACTTGCATCTTTGATAATTCAGATGGCTGTTCAGAGAGGCTTTCCCTGAACATCCTAACTAATGCCCTCCGTATGCCCTCTTTCCTTACCTGAGTCAATTTCCTCATTACCACTTACTTTCTGGAATTAATTAGTGAGTTACAGTGATATTGTCTGTGTCTCTACACCAGAACATAAGTTCTGTGAAGCTTTAGCATCGGGGCCTAGAATAATGCCTGGCACATAGCAGGTGCTCAAGAAATACTTTTTGAGTGAATGAAGAACATGAAATATTCGTAAAGCTTTATAAAGTTGTAATATTTGTAAAGTGCCAAATGTAGAAATATTTGTAAAGTGCTTAGTAGAGTGTTGGGCATATAATACACACTCAGAGAAATAGTTATTTAAAAATTATATAATTTAAAATGTAATGTGAGATCAGGGAAAGTCCTATCAGGGTAGAATGACCTCGAATATCAGACTAGGAGAAGTGTCCAGATCCCTGTAGGTAGAAAAGAGGCCACTGATGGTTTCTTCATTTATATTCATTCCTACATGAACTGGATTCCACGCAGTCTATACTAAATGTCACTAGACAAATGCCTCTGTATTCTTAGAAGTTGACCGTGGGTTCAGTCTAGTAACAGAGTTTGCTCATCTGCATCTGGGATGTAGCAAGCTATTGAGCACAGCTCCTCTGCTAGAACTGACTCTAATGCTGCTGTTAGGAAACTAGAGACTCAGAGCATCTTCAAGGCCAAAGAACATTTGATCCTGGCATCCAGACCTTCTTGTTTTATGTAGACACTTCAGGGATTTAACATGAAGACATTTGGGGACAACGTGCAAAGGCTCAGAAAATCGATTTCCATCGCCGAAGAAGAAAGAGTACATTTTTACCAATTGCGAGCCTGTGAGCGACATTTCCTCTATTGCCACCATGATTTAAAGCTTGTTAGCCCTGACACGCAGGCAGAGGCTATTATTTTAATCTGCATTTCTGGAAGACAACCCTGACCCAGATTTCATTCTGGTGTAGAGTCCGTGTGAAAATGTGATTTCGGTGGCTGCTCCCTTAAGCTCCTGTCGCAGGCTGAGACAGAGAAAAAGAACTGGTAGGGGGAAAAAAATGAAACTTGGCTTTGCCTCGTGCTAACTCAGGAAATGAAATGTATTTATTTCTTTGGAAAAAGAGTCTCCCAAGTCCTTGGCGGAATGCTCAGAGTAGCCTTTATGTGAGTGCTGGAAGTTGTCTTTAGTCCAAGACCCAAGAACTGCAGTTCAATGTGTGCAAGATCAAACGCAGGTGCGGCCGAGATGCTGTGCAGTTCAGCGAGTCACCCTGAGGGGAGAGCCAGGTGGAAGATTCTGGGGGCGGGGAAAGCTTTTCATATTTTAAAAGATATTGAAGTACCACTGCCTGGAGATTTGAAGTATTTAAGGGACCTCTTGGAAAATTTCTTTTCACCACACAGAATGGTGGCAATAAGACTCAGAAAAAGAATCATTCCTTCAGAGAAGTTCTGTTTTTACCTCCCTACAACCCTTGGGAACTCTGAGGTAAAAATAAACCCAACTAAAATGTGAGATCCCACAGTTTTGTGAGGAGAGCTGGAAGCCACTCCAGCAACATAATACTTTGGTTTCATGTTCTTTTGTTCATTAAGTATTTATTCAGTGCCTGCTATGTGCTCATATGTGGTGGGAAGCAAAATTTGAATTTCCTTCACGGAGTCTACAGTCTAGTTTTAAAATGGCAAATTTGCCTTTGCCTTCTTGCCCGAGCTGCGGAGAATGACTTGACGAACTATCATAGAAGTCCTCCTCTGGGACGTTAGTGACCAATAAAATCTAAAAGAATGGAATCTTATTTCTGTTTCTCCCTGCTTCTATTATCACTTCTCTGGAGCAACTTCTTTCCAGGCAATGGCAGACATTAAAGTTAGTGACCTCCTTCAGGAACCTTCCCTCCTTGCTCCAGTATAGTTCCATAGCTCCTGGATGTACTCAGGACATGGTAGAAAGAACATGGGCGTTGGCATTAGACGGAGCCAGGTTCAGATTTTGGAAAGTCTTCAGAGGCTACACTTACATGCTATGTGACTTTGAATAATTCATGTTTGAGTCAATGAACCAGTATATAAATTCTGGCTGCACCCAAATCTTGTTCTCATGTGTACTGGAATCATTTTTTAAAACAAACTTTTATTGAGTCCTTACTTTACACGGGCCCTGGAAATACGAAGCTGAGTAAGACACATCTGGCTGGATGAAGTTTTAAATACAGAGGTCATTATAGTCCAGTGTGGTTAGTGGAATCAACACTGATAGGAATTCACAAAGTAGAGTGTGCCATGATGGGAAAATAACTGTTTCTGCCATTTGTTGGGGGCAGTGGGAAGGCCTAGGGCTGGGGAGAGGTGAGATGAAGACAGGCCGTGCAAGAATTTACTTTATGGTCAAAGTGAAGAAGGACATCCAAAGCAGAAGGAATAATGTGGTTCAAGACATTGGAGGTTGACCAACCTGATGTATTTGGAAAACAGCAAATATTCGAGATTGGATACAATATTTACTTTCATTTCCTATGTTTCTCTGGATTTCACTCCAGCCATTATATTTTTAATCATATACCTACAGGTGGTCTGCAGTTGTTAATTAATTAATTTATTTAAGTATGTTTTAGTAGTGTTTATTATGTGTTAAGCAATGTAGCAAGTTTGATCCTATTGGTATAGTCAGAGCTCATAATTACAGTCATAGTAGCTAAACAAATAATAATAGTGAAACTGATGTTTCAAAATTTTCCATAATGTTTCTGCCTAGCTGATTCTATTCTAGAGGTGAAAATCATTCTAGCACAATAAACAGATTTTGAAACAGCATTGTGCCCATGTATGCGTTGATCAAAGAGTTAAATTAATAGGGACCCTCTCCAGAGGGTTTCACAGAAGACCAACAAAATAATCATCAACTATTTTATAAAGGATAGAATGCTCAGTAATAACAAAAATCTCATCCTCTTACAAATAACAAAGCCCCTTTCAAAGTGATTATTTATAATCAGACTGTGGCATCTTTTCAAACGAGACACATCAAGGCCATAAGCCAAATATGTCTGCTTTCCAGGTGCAGAATCCCTGCAAACAAAGACCTGAGAGATTGTTCTTAGCTCTTGCTTAGTGGAAATAAACAGCTAAGGTATAACCCTCCTGCAGTTTTGAGACGTTAATAACTCCTCAGGTTGTGTCAGCCTGACATTGTGGAGATGATGACTAATGATAAGTTAGGTGCGTGTTAGACAGACAGAAATGGCTTGTCACCATGGCAATGGTTATCATGATCTGACTGTTATTATTCACAATGGTGAGTCACAGCCATTCCCCTTCATTACTTACCATCTACCCCAACCCCATGTAAGAGATATACACCCAGTTCCTGCTGTGAGCATCTCTGTTGAACCAGATCGTTAGCTCGCTGTTTATGCCTCCCAGGAATCTGTATGGAAGGCTCTTTTAGTGATGGATGTTTCTTTCTAGTTGTCTAGGAGTACAGAGCAAAAGATCCCTGCCTTCTGGACCCCAAGTATTAAAAGGGAAGTGAGTTGACCTGAGGGGTTATTGAACAAACACTGAGTGAAACCAGGAGGTAGCCATGAGAATCAGCTGTGGCCCAGTGCCCAGAAACCAATTTTGTCTATAAGTTAATTAGCCCCTGCTCACCTGCCTTTCACCCAACCAGTCATGTGATTATTTGTAAAGAAAGAAGGCTCAGCAATGTGCACTGTGTAACCCCACAGTACCAGCCAACTGTCTTTAGCAAATAAAGTTGAGTAATGGAGGGTGCTCCATACTTTTCCCTTAATTTATTCATTCAATTATTCATTCTCAGCATTCATTTATTTATTGCTTTGCTATGTATTAAGCACTGTACCAGTCTCTGAGGATGCAGTGATGGACTGTCCACATTTAAGGAGATCAAACTTTAGTATGAAAGGAAGTTAGGTAAACATACATCTGTAATACCACAGTGCTATAAGTTGTTTCAACAAACATCAAATTGAGCATCTATTATGTGCCAAACATTAGGTTCGACAATATGGATAAACTCAGAATTTAGTAGAAAATGTATTCAAAAAGAAAGACATTATGATAGTGTTACAAGAAAACCAATAAAAGTATATGAAGTGTAAAATAGTGTCAATGAGCAGATAGTATCCTTATTTAGAGATAACCAGAGAAGACTTACTAAAAGAAGCAATGCCTCAGTTTATTTTAAGAGATGCTTAGTGATTCACTCCTAGAGGGTCCGCGATGTCTTCTGCTATATGGAGCAAGCCTGTCTGCAGTAAAAGAGAGTAAGATCAAGAGAATGGCAGGGATAAGAGAAAGAGGGGTGGTGAGAGAGAGAGTGAGCTAGCTGAAATCATTCTAGTCTGTGGATCCTACTGAGTCTCAAGCCAGCTCCACCTCTGTTCATAAATTGCTCTCTGTTTAAATGATTTGAGTTGTGTGTCTGCCACTTGCAACTAAGGGTCCCGACTCATACAGAAAGGTTAGGTTAAACTGATGAGTAGAAATTTAGCAGCCAACTGAGAATATCAAAGGCATTCCGGGCAGAAGGGCCAGCATTTGTAAAAGGACAATGCATGTGATTTTATATGGCTAGAACACCGTGCTGTGAAGGGGAGGGGGAGTGGCAGGTGCTGAAGCTGAAAAGTTGGGCGGAGATCAGGACACAAATGACTTTGTAGATCACACAAAGAGCTGGGACTTTATCCTGTAGATCAGCACTTTTCAAACTTTTTTGGGGAAAGACTCATTTTTATTTTTTAATTTTTATTCCATCACAGGCCAATACTTTTGTAAAACACATTAAAATGAATAATTAGAAAAAGGACATAAAGACATACAGAATACTAGCAAAATTTTTAATTATGAGACTAAATTGACATAAAATCTCTCTTTCTAGTAACTATACACTTATTCTCAATTTCCGTACTTACCTTGTTGCAGACTGAAAATAAACAGTTTTCAATCCAACTCTAGTTCACAGACCACACTTTAAGTAACATGGCTGGAGATGGTGGAGCACCATTGAAAGGTTTCAAACAGAATTGTCAAGATATAAATTGAGCTTCTTAGAATGACAATGCCCAAAGTGTATAGATCAACAAAGATGTCTTTAATGATGCATTGCAAACTCTGCTCTGTCCAAAATTTTTCTCAGGACCTTGTATGAATGCATAGAAGGCATCCTGATAAAAGACTGATGACACAAGTTGTTAGATCTTGCTAACATTTCGAATGATAGAGTTAGGATTTTATCTTCTTAACTGTTAGAGCTACCCAAGAATGGAATGAGCTGACTTGTGAAATTATAACTTTATTCTTGACACTGGAGGTAGAAAGAGGCTGAAAGAAGAAGTGTGTGTGTGTTTGTGTGTGTATGTATACAGGCACATGTGTGCTAGAGGTAGAGCATGAAGTACCACTGAAGACAAACATGATATTTTCTCAGTTCTGCTTTTGGTCAGCCTGACTAGTAAACCACTGAGTCAAACACAAGAGGGAGGAAGAAGGATGCTTGGCCATATAAGTCTTCCAGCCCTGATCCAAGTATATGTGTCATTGTCTCAGGGTTGGGAAACATGAACAGTTGGTTTGTGTCCCTATTACCTGGTTATTTGAAATAGATCCTTCCTATGCCAGAACCAACTGGGGCCTCAAAATTGCCCCTCTGCAATACATTTCCATAAAAATTATGGTTTATTCTGTGGTCTATATTTAGTGTTAAAAAATATGTTCTGAAGGGCAAATAAATACCCCAAGCCCCAGAGATTGAAATAAAAATCTTTTTGGAGTGAATTTTGAAGAAATATTTTCAAAACCCAGCAAGTAACAGGAAGGATTCTCCACATGGGGTTATCACATAACATCCTTCTTGTACAGGACTAATAATTCAGAGAAAATGATCCCTCTACCCGACTCCTCGTACTCCCACACACCGACTGATTTCCTCAGCCACAAGCTGTTGGATATATTTTTGGTGTGATCTTTAAGGATGATCTTGATTGAGTTAATCAATCAGTTTCCCACAGTGCTGATATTCTGACTTCTCACTAAAGGCTTTAGCAGGAAGGCACATAATTAGACCCCCTGCACACCGGTAAACTGCATTATTGCCCTAGAATATACAATCTGCCTCCTAAAATTTTTCAGTCAGTGAAATGTCTGGAAAGATTTTCAGATCATTTATAGCAAATATTCAAAACAATAATAATAATCGCAATCTACTTTTTATTGGGTGTTTACTATGAGCTAGACAATATGCTAAATGTATGAATGTGTTAGATATATTACCTGATTCGATTCTACCTGTAACTCTATTAGGACTATTTTACTACTAACTCCTTTCTACAGATAAGGAAACTCATATATGCAGAAAGATTAGGCACCTTGCCCAAGGTGAAAAAGTTAAAGTCTAAATATAAATGCATTATAAATTCTAAAACTTCCAAACCATTAGAGGGGGGAAGTAAGTGAATAAAGAAAATGGAACATTCTAATAGAAGGCAGGAAAAAAGAAAAAAGTAAAGAAAAAGCTCAAAATGTGATTCAAGATATAAACTCACATTGATTAGTAACAATTATGAATGTATGTAAAGAGTAATATATATATTTTTGAAGAGACACAAATATAATGATCTCCAAGATATTGAAATAAATGATTTAAAAATATGCTTGGAAAATACCAACAAAAAATAAAACTGATGTGACTCTAGTAATATCAGAATACTACTTTAAGGCAAAAAAGCAGTGTTAAAGATAAAGAGAATTATTACGTGATAATGAAAGGAATAGTTTAGCAGAAATATGTATCAATGTAGAACTTGTGTATCCCTAACAGCATAGACTCAAAATATATAAAGCACATATTGTGAGAATTACAAGAAGAGGTATATCCATAAATTAATAACCATAATGAGAGACTTTTAACATTCTTCTTTTTGTAATGTATAGATCTAGCAATCAAAAACTTGGGGAGGATACAAAATTAAACAACAAAATAAATAAATAAATAAACAACAAAATAAATAAGAAAATAAAATAAAATTGAACAAAATGCATTAGGTTGACTGACACCCAACAATTGGACAATACGTATTATACTCAATTCTCTACAGATCATTTTCAAAAACTGACCAAAAATTAGTCAGTTTGGAATTATTGACAAACATCAAAGAATTCATATGATATAGATCACATTTTCTAATGACAATGCAATAAAATTAGAAATCAATTACAAAAGTGTATTCGGAAAATTTTAAATGTACTTCTAAATAACTCATGAGTTGTAGAAGATATTGTAACATTTAAAATGAAAAATAATAAAACCACTACACGTCAAAACTTACCAAATGCAGCTAAATTGGTATTTAGAGGGAACTTTATAGCTTGAATGCCTTTATTAGAAAATAGGAAAGGGTGGAAATCAATGAAATAAGAGTACAAGTCAGATGTTAGAAAATGAACAATCAAATAACCCAAAAAGGAGAGAGAAAAATGATGATGATGAGAATATAGAAATTTATAAAATTGCAAACAGACACAGTAGAAGATTAAAAAAAGCAAATTTGCCTTAATTACTGGAGTAATAAAGTGTACACACCTTAGACAAAACTTATCTTGAGATTATAGGGAATTTTCATAAATACCTTTTGACAGGAGAAGAAGAACATAACTGGAGATGCAGTAGCAATGGAAAAATCCAACATGAAATCTTCTAAATGCCATTATGCCAGTACATTTCAAAACTTAGAGAAACCGAACCATTTCCTAGGAAAACAAAATTGGCCAAAAACTGATTCAAGAAGGGAAAGAAAACTTGATTACATTTATAAACATTAAAGGAATTGAATAACTAGTTAAAAGTAATTTTGTTATAATTAGTTATACAATTAGTTCAAAATCCATGGGGGATTTCACAAGGATTTTCATGCAATAATTAATCCTATTTTATAAAAATTATTTCAGAATGTAAAACAGAAATTAATCTCCTTGTAACAGGTGGAATAGTGCCCCCCCACCCCGAGATATGTGCATGTTCTAATCCCTGGAACCTGCTATGGCAAAAGAGTGAATATTACCTTATGTGCGTAGCAAAAGATGTGCTTAATTTAAGGATCTTGAAAGGAGGAGTTTATCCTGGATTATCTGGGATATATAATCACATATATCCTTGTAAGAGAGAGGCAGAGGAAATTTTCAGACAGAAGAGGAGGTGGCAATGTGACCGCAGATGTAGAAATTGGGGTAATGGGACCCCGAACCAAGGAATGCCTGTAGCCACCAGGAGCTGAAAGAGGTAAGAAACAGATTCTCCTGTAGAACCTTTGGAGGGAGTGTGGCCCTGCTGACACTTTGAATTCATACTTCTGGTCTCCATTACTATAAGGGAATAAATTTTTGTTTTAAGCCACCAAGTTTGTGGTAATTTGTTACGGCAATCACAGGAAATGAATATACTTCCTGTCCCATTTTAAAAGGATAGTAAAATTTGATTTCTAAATTAGACAAGGGCAGTGTGAAAAAGGAAAATTTTAGGCAGAAATTCACTTATGAATACAATGCAGAAATCCTAAAGAAAATATCATGCCACTGAATTCAACTAAGTATATACATATTTGTATGTAGTATGTACATGTACATACAAATACTCAGTTTGTAGATTTTCATTCTTTCATCTTTTTTAATATGTGCGTTTGGGAAGTTTTGATTTGTAGCGTTTTCAGTGTACAGATGTGTATGTATGTATAAATATAATATATATGAAAATTTATGAGGGGCACAGAAAAAGAATATTGAAATATGGAAGGGAGGAATAATAGTTAAGAAAATAATAATAGTTAAAATAAATATGATAGTTAAATAAAAATAAAGAAAATTTTCACAGCTGAACTATATCTGTTTTTAGATGAAAGGGGTCATCAAGTATCTGAGTCAATGGACAAAAACAGACCCACACCAACATACGTTACAGAGAGACTTCAGAACACTGGGGACAAAGAGAATATCCTATAAATTTCCAGAGAAAAATAAAAGGTCACAGTCAAAAGATTTTATCAAAAGAAAGGCTGGTAACTAGAAGGCAATGGACAAGTGCTTTCAAAAATATAAAGGGAAATTATTTTCAAGGTAAAATTTGATACTGAGCCAAATT
The DNA here is from genome assembly GCA_031878705.1 of Tapirus indicus. Taxonomy (NCBI): domain Eukaryota; kingdom Metazoa; phylum Chordata; class Mammalia; order Perissodactyla; family Tapiridae; genus Tapirus; species Tapirus indicus. The sequence continues at coordinate 23,165,185 of CM062935.1, forward strand.
ATCAATTAAACATCAGGAAAGATAAAAACATTTTAAGACATACCAGGTATCAACAGGTTTCTTTCGCATACAACCTTGCTCTGGAAACTAACTAGAGACTATGCTTCACAAAAGCTATAGCAAAAATCTGGGGAAAGGACACACCAGAGACAGAAAACAGAAGATGAAGCATGGGGAGAGGGGGACAAAGGGAATACTCAGGATGATAATTTAGGGAGAGGTCAGGATGGCAGCTGTACACAGAGGTGAATTGGTCCAGAAGGGAACAGATCAATAGGCTCTGACATACACTTCTTCAGGAAAGTAAAATAATAGAGTTCCTGATGTATGTGAATATCTTAGGAGGAGATTTGAAAACCTGGAAAAGTGTTTGGAGTTGAATTATAACATGTAAATACAAAATCAAGCAAACAAAACCAAGCTCATTATTAGCTGTGGGGAAAACAAAAAATTGTTCAGGAAACAAAGTTATCATAAACAGCTGAGCTGCACATAGCATTTACATAGTCATAATATATAAACACTGAATATTAATGCTAACCAAAATGACGAGGTGCTTCTAATGAAAGAATGGGAAGATGTGTAGGGTTCATGAAGGGTGAAATCTCTACAGAGAGCAAGGTCCTTACTTCCTATAGTGGTAATTCAATAGATAAGGCCTCAAACTAAAAATGTAAGAAATAGTAATCCAAGTACATTATTTTGGAACACAAAAATAAAAAGACAAAATAATCAGATAAAGGATTAAAATTTTGCCTCTGAGGAAGGCAAAGAGATAGAGAAGATGGACAACCTCTTTTGGGCTCTAGAGAGCCACAGAAGTTTTAAGCAGGGGTGTAAATTAATCAGATTTGGGGAATCTAACTTGGGAATTTGCTAAAAAAGCAAATTATCAGGTCTTATCCCAGAAACTCTGAGGCTAGGGCCAGCAATCTGTGCTTTAACAAGGTCACCGGGTGATTTTGATGCATGCTAAAATTTGAGCCACTGAGCTATGGGAATTGGTGATTGGACATGTGGGTTGAAGAAGAGGAAGAGAAATGGGGACAATGTCAAATTTCAGGCTTGAGCAACTGGGCAATAAAGAGGTAAATAGAATTCAACATAAACAATGTGCAAGTACTTTGTAAGTGGAGTTATGCTCACAGCCCACCGATACCTGGGCAGGCACCAGGTGAGTCTCGAGCAGTCTCTGAACAACAACAGAGTGCACCTTCAAAGCCCATGAAAATGTTGGAGGTTTCACACTGTCTTACATATTTGACTTCCTCCATCCTAACTTCTGTTCAAAGTCAATTTTTGTTTTATCAACAAGTAGCTGTGGAGCTAGAATCCTTTACAATTCCTATTGAGAGGAGGGTTCTGACCTGCTGCTGAGATGCCACATGGGAAGGAGTTTAAAGAGGAGGGAGACTGCTAATGACAAAAGGAAGCAGTCTCTATGAAATTGATCTTCCTTCTTCCAAAAGTCTGTCTTGGGCCTTTCCATGTGTCACATAAATATTTTCTGGCCCAGTATTTTAGGGAACCAAAGAATGAGAAATGTATGAATAAATAATTTATTTGTTTTAGTGACTAGCCCAGGTTTTAGATAACAAATCACTAAAATAATTATCACTTTTAAAGCCTGGTGCCATAAGGCACATTGGAACAGGTCACTTCATTCCTGGATTACTGCAAAGTCTCTCAAGACCTGGCTTCTTATAACTTCATGCATCTTGCTCACTAATGCCAGATCAATCTTCTTCAAGGACCAGGAAAACAACTGACTCAATAACTAAGTCTTCCCTTTTTCTGAACACAACATTAAAATAGGTAAGAAAAGTTGTATGACTTAATAGGTGGAGTGTCTTCATCCCTTGATGAAGACTGAGTGGGAAAAATAAAAAGAGAGAATTTAATTCTCAGCATTTTTCTCCCTTACTTACTCGAAAAATCTGTTGGAAAAATCTGGAAAAAGATTGGATAGAAAATTGCTTTGAGCTTTGTAAATTCATATGCAAACATAAGATGGAAATGTGTACCCGAAAGACATTTCTGCCTTGGGTGAATTGGTCAAGCATGTTGCAAAAGTGTTGAGTAGACAATGCTTGGGGTTGGGGTTGGGGTTCTGGATGCAAAGTGGAGGAGCTGTCTAGAGGAAGGAAAGTAGGTAGGGGCCATGCAAAGTCTCAGGACATAGAATGGAGTCATTCTTTTTGGGGTGACCAAGGAGCATCATGCTAGTGACTATCAAAGGACAAGAAATGTAGCTCTGAGGCAGGCATCATTAGGTGGTCACCATCTTGGTGGACTTCAGGTGCTGCCTCAGCTTCCCAATAGCTTCTATTCACTGATGACGGGCAGTGCTCTCTTGAGAGATACCCAGGTCATCTGCACATGCAGATCTTCTCATAACCTGTGTTCCCTTCAGGTCCAGCCCTCTTGTCTTAGACAATCTACACATATATGCATGGAGTTTGCTCTAAGCCTTGTGGCTCTGTTCTCTCCCCAACCTTCTCCCTAGTCTGATGAATCTTGTTTTTTTCTCTCCTAGCCAAGGGGATGGAAAGGGTCTTTTTTGGCTCATACCCAAAATGTTTTTCCCAATACATTTATCTGTTCCTCAAATTCATTCTCTTCCCTTAAATGCCCAGATTTTCAAGACCTAAAGGACAGAAAATATTATTGTTCCTATGCTTTCTGTTATCACCTTTTAATTTCTGGGCTGAGGCAAGTAATTAGCTCAGATCAGCATAGTTTCTTGAATGAGAGGAAGGGAAAACTGGGAGAAAATAATCTCCACAAATGATGGCTAAGATTAAACTGACCCATCTGAAATTGTTGACATTCAACCCTTTTTACTTACAAAACAGCAATTTCAAATTGTTTAATATTTTAAAAACCTTTCCTACTACATAAAGATGTGTCTAAAAGACTTTTTACTATAGCTAAAATTACTATTTTTTAAAAAAACACAACTCAACATGGTGTAAACTAAGAATTAAGAAACTCTTAGTCAAAAAATTGAGTTAATTTAGGTGAAATTAACCAAAGAGAACTTTCTAGAAGAGGGGAGATTTTACTGGTCTTAAAGTAGGGATATGGGCTAATGGGGAAAATCAGGTAGATTTTTCCTGGGGGCAGGAATGACTTTGGTGGGAATGAGTTGCTTGGAAGGTAAATTGGTTGAGTGACAAAAGGGATTTTGTGTTAATTATCATCAAAAGATGTGGTTAGGCAACCAAAGGGCAATAAGGGTATTCTCACAGTCGCTCTGGGTTTGTGATTCTATTTATACCCGGCTCCCTTTAGCAAGCACCATGCTGTAGTGGAAGGAGCGCTAGATGGAAAATCAAAATGCCTGATTTTTAGTCTCAACCCTCACACACTAGCTGGGAAAGCTTGGAAGACTCATTAGGCTTTGTAAATCTATATTGCCATATCTACCGGAAAAAAGTGAAGATAATAACACCTCCTCTGCCTCTCTCCCAGGTCTGTTGTCAGGATCAAATAAAATCATGTAAAGAGCTAAAAAGAAATGCAAGTAATTTCTTTATTTAGGGGAACTGCTTTTGAAGTCTCATTTAGGCACAGGGTAGCCTCATGCATATTATTGATATCAAATTCAGAAAAGATGAAAATAAATTAAACTCATCTTCAGATGCCCAAGAAATGTCAATAATATTTCAATTATGAGTAATAAAAGAGAGCCATGAGCAAAACCTCATGTGATTACCCCAGGCTCTGGTTTGATAAACATTCTTCCTGGTGAAAAAAAATTATGATGATTTTGCTTATGAATTTCTTCTTCTTCTTCCTCTTCCTCCTCTTCTCCTTCCTTCTCTCTCCTCATCCTCCATCTTCCTTCTCCTCCTACATCTCAATTTGTTGAGCATTACATGAAGCCAGAGTCTAGCGTTAAGTACCTTATGTAATTCTTCACATTTAATTCAATATTATTCTCTTTTCTGTACTCTTTATGTTCTGTGGGCCAGCCTGTTGTGCTGAATATTTACTTCAAAATATAAATTTGTGTAATATAAACTTGTGGAAATAATATATTTAATTGGAAGAAAATAGCCTGATTTAGTCAATCCATCCATCTCTTCCCCCAACCAAAACCCCACATACACCCTGTAGGTTTCTCCATTCAATGGAATTTTTCAGGACCCATAACTGCCTCAGTCCACTTCTGCAAACCTGACTTTTCACACCCTCAGGGGAGCTTGACCTGAGCTCCCAGGCACAGACTTGGATGGCTTGGTCCAGGTCCTGTCCTCCACAGCTGTTCCATGATCCCTTTGGGCACTCCTGCTGCTGTGAGGTTATCTCATACAGCCCTGGACAGAACCCTCTCCATGTTATTTCTCTTCTCACCTTACTTAACCTTTCATATTAGTGACAATAAGAGTCTTTAGGATGTTGAAGTCCCATCTGTGAGGGGCTAATTGATTCACCTCTGTCACTGCGTATTTATTTTCTTTTTCCTCGCCTCCAGAATCAGACTCTGATCCAAAGGCCATGGCAACAGCTCATGCTGGCAAAATCCTGCTTTTATTATTTTTTCCCTGGCAACAATTATTTGTCCAGCTTGTCAAGTGACTGAGGACATCACGACAACCATCTGTTTCCCTCTGTCTGAATCCTTTAATGTAGTGAGACTCCATTTTCAGGAGCATCTCACTAATGCAGCTTGCATTTTCCTCCATTTGCTTGTGCTGGCTTTGGCAGTGTTTCTTCACTGGGGTTGGCATTTTCACTTCACGCTTGTTCGTTTGATTAGCATTCTTCACTTGTGAATTAACTGTTTTGCTTCCAACAAGGGGTCTCTTGGTTGGCTTTCCCTTAATCCTTGAAAGGTTTCCTTTCATCTCATCTATGCCGACACCATCTCTTTTTCCAGAACCAAGTTCTGTTGGTTGAACCTCCTAAGTGGCTCTCAACTCCCCTCCTGTTCTCCTGCATTGGCCTCAGTTCAGGCTCTCATCTTTTCTTGCCTGGAGGACTGAAACAGCCTGTTCTCCTTGTAGACAAGCCTGACCGCCTGCAAACCACAGGTCCCAAGTGATTTTCCCAAAACACAAGGCTGTGTTCATGGCTCTGCTTAAATCCCTCAGAGATTTTCCACTGGGCTCAAGCTAAGCCCATCCACTTGGTAATGGGAGGATATCTAGCAATGTCTGGAGATGTCTTCGGTTGTCAAAACTGGGGGCAATTGGAACTGGGGGAAATGGGAATTTCCAATGCATCCCTCTCTTCCACCATTTGCCTGTTAATGTCTAATCATCCTCCAAGGCTCAGCTCAGGGGTCCTCTAATTTTTATTTCTTGACCATGGACAATGTCTGGTGCCCCTCTTCTGAGCTTTTAGTCATCCAAAATTTCAAGCAATATATATTTATAGAGCATCTACTAAGTACCAGTACTGTGTTAGGTTCTAGAATTAAAATAGGGAGCAAAATTAGCATGGTCACTGCACTTTTAAAATCAACAAGCTGTTGGGGGAGACAGAAAGCCATCAATTAAACATGCTTCCCAACACCATGTGCACACCTCCTCTCCATATCAGAGGATTCATGGCCTTTATCATATTCTTGAGGTTTTTTGCTTTGATCTTGTATTATCTCTTCTTAAAAGCCTCTCTTGAACACATGAATCCAAGTTCCTTAGCATTGTGTTCCAGGCCATTCCCAATGGACCTTCCCATTACCATCACCCCTTCCCACCCTCTGCACCCATGGTCCCATCATGTTGTGGCTACGCCTGCATGGTTTTGAATGCTTTCCCCACCCTCTCACTCTTTTAAGTTTTCCTTCTTCCAAGACCCAGCTCATATGTCACCTCCTCTTCACAGGTTCTCAAAACACAGAGTTAGTTCCTCTGTCTGTGGGCACCCTTAGCACATGGTACTTATTTGTATCTCAGCACTCAGTGAAGAAAAATGGTGAAAAACAGTTTCTGGAGTCTGACAAATCTGGAAACTTAATCTTTCTAAGCCTTAATTTCTTCATTTGAACAATAAATAAAAGAATAGTGCCTACCGCATACATTTCTGAAACTATTAAATAATCTATATAAACTGCCTAGCATAGTATTAAGGACTCAATAAATGTTAATGGTTATTACTATTGCTAATCATATTGTAGGCTATATAACTGATTCTGTAGCTCTCCCCTGGACCAACTGCTTTCTCCCAGAGGATAGGAACCATATTTTATTCATCACTGCAGTCCAGAGACAAGAAAAACCTGAACAGTGGATGCTTTTTGCATGTTTGAGTCAAGTATGGGGACCCAATTACGGTGGTCCCTCCTGTAGCAATTTAATACCTAACATTAATTGAGCACTTACAAGGTACAGCAGCAGGGGTAAGCACTTCCACAGATTGCCTCATTTAATCCTCACAATCACCCTTTGAGATTAGTACCATTATTATTAGTTCCCATTTTACAGAAAATGGGGGCAGAAAGAGATAAAGAGCCTTCCCAAAATTGAACAATTAGCAAGTGGCAGAGTCTGAATTTAAATGGGAGGAGTCTGATTCCAAATCATTAGATCTTTATGAAAAAATTTAAGTCAATATTTATTTCAAGAATTCATTGATGATGGAGTACAATAGACACAAAGAAGCTTTTTGTCTAGATGCAAGTGATACAAAAACATTCACCTTTTTTCCTGAGCCACCAAAATTATTTCAGGCTTCCAGAAACCATTCTGAATAAGTCAATAGGGTGTAGGTGGGTGGGATGGGGCATGGGAGGTATTTGGCTTTTAACCCAAACCAGGCACTTTCAAACATGGCAACTACCCATTTGCCTTCTTCATTCTCCAAGATCTTATATGACAAACAATATGGGAAATATATAAATGGGAGCAGGAGAGAATTAGAGGGATGAGTGCATCACATCAGGAAAATTGAGAGAAAGATGGTTATTCACAGATGAATAAGGAACCATCTTGGTGGAGTCCCTGAGCAGGGACGATGTTGTCCCCTAATGATATAGGCCACCTACTCGCCAAGTTTTTACTGGGAGGTGAGGAAGGGAAGTATTAATAAAGTATATAAAAGAAACAGTCTCCGCACCATTTTGGTCACAGGTGGTTCCTATAACAGGAGCTTGTAGAGCATAACGCAGCTGTAAAGAGGATGGGGGTAGTTCTTAAGCTACCTGGGCTCCTATGGCACCTATTTAAATTCTTAATTTTAGCCAAATAAGAATCATCCCTGCAGCAGAGTAAGGTGAGCTACTGAGCATCACAATTTGCTCTTAGAGGAAACTGTAATTAATCCTCCAAAAAGTCATCTGGATGTAAAACTTGCAGTGTAGAGAGCAAATGTTACTAAAGCTTCAAGCTTTTCCCATGGATTAATCATGCTGCCACATCATCCTAAGACACAGTTCTGGGGGCCAGGCTGTGGGCTTGGGTTATAGGGGACACTGATGTGATGAGATCCTTCAGGCTAACTTGATGGCTGAATCTCTCAGCTCAGAGAGAAAAGCTAGATCGGGAGTATCCGCAAACCTATTGAAAAGCCACAGAAGAGGGGAGCCTCAGTGATATGCCTGTTTCACAGGCTGCAGTGTCTCACCCCAGTAACTCCCTTTCTTCTTTACTTTTCTTTCTTGCTTTTTTCTCTCTTTTTTTTTTCTGAGGAAGAATAGCCCTGAACTAACATCTATGCCCATCTTCCTCTACTTTATATGTGGGTTGCGGCCACAGCATGGCTGACAAGTGGTGTAGGTCCATGCCTGGGATCTGAACCCATGAACCTGGGCTGCCAAATCAGAACGTGCTGAACGTGCTGAACCACTATGCTACAGGGCCAGCCCCTGTTCTTTAACTTTTCTGATTGAGGAGAGTAAAAGTCATGGAGACCCCAGAAAACCAAATACAGTGGAAGTAGTGAGCTCTCAGGAGGGGAGGGGAGACCTGGGCAGAGATGAAAAGAAACCACTTGGATTACTAATTTGAGAAAAACATTGCCCCATTGGCCTCAACTTAATTGATTTGTTGGGAAGGAGTATACTGAAGAGGAGACAAAAGGGAACCATTGAACCTGCAAACAATCCAAGAGGAAAAATAAGTAAATTATTTGCAGAAGCTATTCGATTAAATGTGTATCCTTTAAATATATATATTATTTCACTGCTTGCAATGGGGAGGGGTCATTCCCCAAAGATAAATTGGGGCACTATTCACTATAAGAGGGAAGGCATGCTGGGCAGACAGAAGAAGCAAATGTACCTTGCACAAATTGTATATACTGAATCATGTATATCATTCAATTTATATCATTAGACAACCAACAAAGAGAAACCACATCTGATACTGTATGGACACACAAATCTTTAAATAATTAAAATGCAATAAAATATCCTTAACATGGGACTTAACTGAATGCAATTTGGTGTTCCAAGTTCAATCATGCACACAGAAGTTTCTTAAATATTTGTTGAAATGATGAATGAATTTCTTAAATTATTGGAGATTTCTTAATTTAGCTGAATCATGAGTTCTTTATTATAACCATAGGTAGTAACTGTATTACTTATTACATATTTAATTTTACTAGCAAAGCATCAATAATCATGCATCATACATGCAATATATATAGCATATGATATATAATTATTTGATATAGTACATCCATATTATATGATTATATCATATAATTATATGTAGTTATATATACATTATATATAACATATTATATATAAAGTTATACTAGCAAAGCACCAACAGTAGAGATTTCTGATTAATAGAATCCTCTAGTTGACAGAATTTTGGTAAGACAAGTTGTATTTTTATCATTGGCCAATGAAAGACATGACAGAGAGGTAATTCTTTGAATGACCAGGGAGTCTGGGGACATAAGTTTTACTCCAAGACTTATTTCTTGACCCCAGTTATACCTGAGAACTCCGCTCCTTCAGTATCCATAGATTTACTTTTTTCTGGAAACAGCACATTTTAGCTCTGAACCCAATTATCCTCACTAGTTCAGCCTTTGCTTTAGTTTCAGAGCTCATCTAAACAAGTGCTTTCTCTCAAATACATTTCTTCCCTTGCAAGTATGAACAAAATGAATCAGCAATCAGAAAGACAGCCAGGGTATGATTAGCCAGAGTGTACTGGATAAACAGTGTTTTAGTTCCTCACATGTTGACAAAATTTACAATATTGCAAATTACAAAATTTACTCTGGGTTATTCAGGGGAAATTAAAATTAAATACTGAGCATCATGACTTCACTGCCCTCCTGGCCAGACTTGAGCATCCAGATGGCATTCATTCATCTGGTAGTGTGTTGTTGTGGGTCTCATGGAGCCCTTGACTGGAGATTAGGGGCCTCGTATTGGCACCATCAGTGGCACCTGGCTCTCATCTCTACTCCAACAGTGCCCCTGTTGTGGTCGTAAGACTGATATGAAGAGATGATACTGCCACAAGCATCAGTATGGCAATTCAGTCCCCGTATAAAACCTCCAGAATGAGGCACAGACTGAGGGAACTTGCTGGATACAGTTGGATGGAAGAGAACCAAGCATGTAATCAAGGAGGCTCATCTGTCAGTAAAGAGGCAGCAGGGGGAGAAAGGAAAGACAAAGGAGACTTGCCTTGTAAGTCAAGCAAGGGAAGGAAAAGGCAGACAGATTATAAAAAGGAAAGGGGTGAGGGGCAGAAAGGAATTCATTCTATAAGGCAAAGGGGAAGAGGCTGAGACAGACAGAGTGATACTCTGGAGACGGAGACCAGATGAACGCTGCTGAGTGATAAGACAGCTTAAACCCATCCAGCACTGCAGGGAGGAAGTCTGGGTGTTCATCTGTGCACGTGTGTGGATTTGTGTGTGTGCTAGCTTGCTAATAGAGTAGGCGATCAGGCTGGGACTGCTGCCTGGGCCTGGGCTGGCGGCGCCATAACTGGGAATCAGCAAGTGAAGGAATAGTGAAAATAATAACAGTAAAGCAAATGCAAAGTTAAGAGATTGTACATGTTTCAGTGTGGAGAAATGTAAGAGCCCAGAAGAGGAGTGAGAAAACTTCTAGTCTTCATTCTGCCATTAATAAGAACAATAATGGCAGAAACTGGGTAAGTGCTGTGACAGGAGACCTGGGAAGCCCCCCAGATGTTTCTAGGCTACCTTGAAGTTGATTACTGCAGTCTCTGCATTCCCCCCACACCACTCCCAAACACACACACACCCTCAGTTATAGGAAAACTCTAAGAATAAAGTTTCTCTTTACTGTAGGTTTTCTTGAAGAAGCGACACAACAAATCATAGCAAAGCATCCTAAATTTATTATGCTCATCTTCCTGAATTCTTCTTAGGGGTTACTCACAAATCTCTCCTCCCAGATTCTCTTGTCCGGGTCCAAATTGGTGCCACAGCACCACTGAGCCATCTCCTCCACTTGTCTTCTCTCCTCTCTCATGTCCTGTTTCCTTTCAAAACCCTGGCACTGGCAGCCACGTTGCTGATGTGTGGCTCTTTCCAGCAATCAGGAAGTCTGGTCAGGTCTGATTGCTCATCTCTGGGGGCAGCCACCTGGAATACTGGTGAATATAATTTTAAACCTCATTATGGAAAGAAGGGAAGAAGCTAAAAATAGAAAGTAGGAAGAACAAGACTTGGAATCCTTACAAAGTGAGAGGGACAAGAAGACTTAGGGTCAAAATGATTTGCCAGTTAATGGGTATCTTAATGAGTGGTTCATTAGAAAATTGGGATAAGGTAAAGAAGAGATAGGAAGAGAGACCAGGTAGGATATCTTAAACATAAAATGAAGCAAGAAGAGAGACAAATTAATGTCTTCTTATCTATCTTGAAACATTGAATTAAATGACTAAACAAATATCATCTGTAAATATTATTCATAATATCCAATGGGGAAATTATATTTTAGCCAAAATGCCATTAGTGGAATTGAAAAAGATAGCCCCACAATTTGCTGCATTTGGAAAGAGATTTGTAAGAAACTAATAGAAGAATCTTAATGACACAGAGCCTGCACTTTGCAGTAGGGTGGGGGAGGGGACCACATCTCCATCCTCCTTCTTCCCTTCCTCCCATCCCTCCTAAATGGAGATCAGACATGTGTGTCAAGGGGACTTGGTCACTTTGTCTGCGTATTAACTGTTATATTAAGATTTGCTGCAAAAAGATAGTCCATTAAAGCTTTTCCTCTGAAGATGGAAAGGAGTCGAAATAAATTATCAGCTGAAGGACATTTTGGAAAGAGATCTTTAAGCATTCATTATTACTATTTAAGACTAATTGAAATCAATTGTTCCAGTGCCTCAACTCTGCCCAGTTCAGTTTTGACCCTGGGAAAGCTTTACTTCTTCCTACCTCAGGGTCAACAAATCGGGTTCTGATTCGTTAGCGGCTTTGTTAGATCTAAGAGGCCTCAATGAGGTAATTCAGCTTTTAAAACAGACTGTGTTTTCACTGGACTATAGAATTGAAGTATACTCCCCTTCTCATGAGAAGCAGGAACAGCTCAGAGCGATGCTTTGGGCTGGGAAGGAGGCAAGACACTCATTGAGGGAAATGTTGGCCAGGCTAATGGTGCATGAAACTGATGGCAGTTTCCTGAAGCAGTATCTAGATGATGCCAGCTAAACCATCCACAAGGGAGACATTATTCATCCCATGTCTTCTGTGACTCTCCCCAGGAAAGTACAGCCCAGCACCATCAGGGCTTTCTGCCTTTACATTTGCTGTATGCCAAAATTCCTTTTCCTAGTCTAACGTACAAGTGGATTATGAGATTCAAGAGCACTGGGGAAAGTTTTTTATTGTTAGCACTGTCAAGTCGGTTCCAACTGCTAGTGGCCCTGTGTACAGCAGAGAAATTATGGGAAAAGTTCTGCACTTGAAATGTAACTTATATGAGCCTGCCTCTGTGCCTGAAATCCCTACCCCAGTCATTTCTAAGGATATAGCTTTGAAGGCAGCTTTTAAAAGATAATGTTTCCAATTATTTGTAGTTAATTAAAACTGAAGTATATTAATCATAGGAGAGACCAGGAGGCAGAAGAATGGAATGAAGGATAGATCAGTTTTGATGGGAAATTAAACAAAGGAGAAGAAGAGAGGGTATGTGCTTCCAGAAGGGTGGGTTGGTGGAAAGAGCATTGAACCAGGAATCAGAGGTCTGAGGTTTGAATTTTCTCTTTGTTTCTTATTAACTCCATGACCTTGGATAAGTCATTTGGAATTTCAGAATCTCAGTTTTCTCATCATAAAATTGGGATAAGAGCATCTTCCCTAACAACCTCACAGGGCTATTGTGATTATAACTCAAGGTGGTCAAGGGCAGATTCAGGTTCTGTGGAGTCTGAAGCTTAGAGAATTTTGGGCACCTTGATTAGGGAAAATGGATTACAAAATTATAAAAACAAAATTAAGTATAAGTGTGGAAATTTATTATAAGAAAAGAAATTACAATACATTATGAAATCTGTATTCCCAGCTCAAATTTCTTTTAGTCAGATGCCAAAAATACTCCAAAGCAAATGGCCATGAAAAGAAACGTGAGAAAGAAGACAGTAAAAAGAGTGTGGTCTAACATATTGCCAGTAAAATACCTACTTTTACAAATTTTACAAAAATACAGGGCATGTGAACACATTGCCAGGGTCTCGGAAGGTATCTGTATCTGTGAGGGGCCCAGAAGCCAAAGCTTCCTTAGCTTCGTGGCAAATTGGTTTCTGAGATGTTTCTTAAAGGTCTTTGTGAACTAAAAAGTACAATATGAATGAATGGCATTGTTCCCATTTTCCCTATTCCCAGAGTTGTTGCCTGATGGAAGGTCTATTTACAGGCCACTATTCTAATACCATTACAGTAAACTTGATGCAAATTGAGTTTAGATTATTTATATCACAGCCACAACCTAAACTATTCAGTTAAAAGTGCACGTGTAGTTAAATTTCCTGTCTCAGATTATATACTCTGATTTGCATGTATAAAGCAGGCTTTAGATTTGTAAGTGATTTGTACAGTTTATAAAACACTTAAAATACATACACGTCATGTGTCACTTAATGACGGGGATATGTTCTGAGAAATGCGTCTTTAGTGATTTTGTTGTTGTGCAAAAATCATAGAGTGTACTTAAACAAACCTAGGTGGGATAGCCTACTACACACCTAGGCTATATGGTACTAATCTTATGAAACCACCATCGTATATTCGACCTATTGTTGACCTAAACTTCGTTATGCATCACATGACTGTACTTTTATTTGAGTTTTGTATTGTCTATTACTATGTAACAAATCATCCTAAAACTTAGTAGCTTAAAACAATAATAATCATGTATTATTTCTCATGCTTTCTGTGGGTCAGATATTTGAAAGTGGTTTGGATAAGTGGTTCTAGTTTGGGGTCCATAGGGGTTGCAGTGGTCTGTAGGCTTAACTAAGACTAGAGGATTTACTTCCAAGATGCTCAAATAGTTGGCAAGTTGGTACTGGCTGTTGGCCAGGAGCCTGTTTTTCTCCATGTGGGATTCTATTCCAGGTTGCTTGAGTGTCCTCACAGCTTGTTGGCTGGCTTCCCCTAGAGCAAGCAATCTGAGAGAGAGAGAGAGTGTGAGCCAGTAGAAATCATCTTGCCATTTATGACCTAGCCCAGGAAGTCATCAATGTCACTTATTTTGCATTCTGTTGGTCCAGGAAATTATAAGTCAGTCCAGATTCAAGTGAAGGGAACAAAGACTCCATCTCTCAAAGGAGCATTGTCAACATCACCTGGTAAGAAGAACATGTTGAATGGGATATATTGGGGCAACCGTCTTTGGAAAAGACAATGTGCTACAAGCGTCACACAAATTTGGGAGATGGGTAGGACAAACATTTCTATCTTCCTTCCTCAAGACGGAACACTTCAAAGCATTTTATCAGAAAGAAGCTTGGTAGGCCTGGGTTCAAATGAACACTGTATAGTTTATTCTCTGAGTCATGCTGGGAAAAATTGCTTACCCTCTCAGAATATCTGTTATCTTATTTGTTAGCTCTTATATAATATGGTTCTCATAAGGCTTAAATGAGAAAAAAATGAGAGAAGGGATCAACCTAGTACCTGAAACCTGAAATAGTAAATGATCGGTAAATGGTAGGAACATTTGGGAAATGAGAAAATAGCAACTGAAACATTAAATAATTATGAAATAATTTCTCAAGGTCACAAACTATAAAAAATCATCATCAAAGCAAAATCTTTTAACCTAAAGTCCAATAATTTCTTCATTATAAGAGGCCACTGAATAATGCACTCAGATGGCAAATAAATGACCAATACTTTGTGTTTGTGTGTAATTCATATATGATTCATCATATTACTTGATTATAAATAGGAGCCCTTCTTTTAGCCTAACTTCAAATACCAGCTGGAAAGTTAAAGCTCTTCCGGTTCCAGGTGCCCATTATTTATTTTTGGATAATAAATGTGATCCACATTATTAATGATGGAAGCACTGAACTTATGAATTACTTTTCAATTATTCAATTTGATGGGATATATATGCATAAAATTAATAGGAGCCTCAGTTGGGAGCAAATTTCCATTTTCTCCCTTTAGTTAACAGACAGTATAAACAATAAGACAGCTCAGTTTAGCACTCAGGAAAATGTGATCATGTTTTCAAATTGTTATGCATATTAATAATTGTGTTCTCTTTTCTTGAATATTAAAGATGATTAAGGGGCTTTGTTTATGTAGTGTTATTTGGGTCACATCTTTTGGGAAGTTGGCGGGAAGGGTTAGCAGAAAGGGTTTAATGCACTAAGCATAAATATAAGGTTTCTATAATTCATCAGCTCCACTTTTGCACACCTTCCTATGCATTTACAGAGACTGCATATATTACACAGTGATGGATGGGACGCTGATTAAATAAAATTTGTTGCTCTTGCCCAGAATACATGTATTTTCACATTAATTTAAAAAATTCTAAATGGTGTTCTTAAAAATGACTGACTGTTTATACCACAATTGAACACCAGAGCTAACCAGAGTTATTAGGAATTTGACAAATAAAAAGTTTCTCTTGAACATTCTCTAGACTTTGCAGAGGGTGCTGCTCACTTTTTCCCATCAAGACAAAGAAACAAAGTAAATTAAAGTATATAGCCCTATCTCAGATCTTCAACAATTCTTGAGTTCTTCAAGCCACTCAAAATTCTGTGCAAAGGTGTCCTCCACGTCTGAGGGAGTTAATGACACTGGAAAAGCTTACCTATTCCATCTCCCTCTAGGAGAAACACTGGGTACCCTTCATGTATTAAATGTTCTCAGAAATGAGGCAACAAAATCTATTTAGCTTGGTTTAACTCAGTGTTCTCAAGTGCATTTGAACAGGAAGTTCTTTTTGTTTGTTTGTTTTTTACAAGAACTGCAATTGACATCTCATAGACCCTCATCCTCTTTTACAGGTTACACACTCACTATTCCAGTGCATACCATTTTACTTAGCAAAGGTCCTACTGATGGGTATTTGAGTTGTTAGCAAGTTTTTGCTATTTTCAATTCCCTGTTTGTAAATTGTAGCATATATCCATGACTATTGTCTTTAGATAGATTTCTAAAAATGGGATGCATGGTCTTGACCTGGTCTTGATGTATAACCCATAAATCAACATCCTGAGCATCACCAAAATTGCTCCATGGAAACCCGAGTGCAATCATCTCCCCTCTGCAGTGGAAATCTTATGGTTTCTCCATAGTGACAATTAGAGTAAGAGGCCCTGACATTCAGGAACAGACAAAGCCCCATCTGCTGCATGTCTACAGAAGCCAGCTCTCTGCTTTACCCTGCTTCCATTCTGGATCTGGATATACATTTTCATGAAGTGTCAAGTCTGCCACAGAGGCAGCAGGTGAGCACCTCTGGCTTCCGGGCTGAGTTGCCTTTGGAATAATGTTCCTGGTTAACCTCAACTGCACTGAAGTAGCCCATGGAATGTGTACAAGTAACTGCACAAGTCACCCAGGATGAGCTCTTCTCCTGCACTGCCCTCTGCCCAGTGCTTTCAATCTCCTTCTTACTCATTTTCTGCCCTTGGCTGGTTACAAAAAAAGAAGTGCCTGTAGCACAGAGAACCACTCTCCAAAGTCCATCTGTTTCCTAGGGCACTAGTGAGACTCATCTCTATTTAGTTGTCTGCTCCAGTTTCCATTAGTGAGTATAATTTCTCAGTTAGCATTTGGCCAAATGATTGCAATTGGGAATCAGATATATTCTTGTGGATAAACATGATCATCATTCATGTATTTTGGAAAAACTCTGAGCCCATCCAATTCTCATTATGACTATGATAGTTGCATAAACCCTGACCTAACTATATTACTGATTGCTTTCCAGAACAAACCCCCTTTGTGCCGCCATAGCCAAACATCACTATCTAGTGTTGTACTCACTCTTGTAGCCAAACATCACTAGCTGACACCATTCCTTCTTCCCAAAATAACTTCCATTCTTTCTCTCCTTCCTTCACCCCTATATCCTTCCTCTCCAATTTTATGAATTTTATCTATTCTTTAGGACTTAGATCCTGTCCAGAACATTTTAGAAGCCTCCCTGCCCATCCTAGCCCAGCAGAATCTCTTTTTCTTCATTTCACTAGGCATTCACCATATTTAGCCTTGTATTCTGATTTCTTTTAACAATAAAATCTGAGTACTTTGTCTTCAATTGGACTATAAGCATTTTGAAGTCAGTGATTATCTTTTCATCCTTTCAGATTTAAGAAACATACAGCCTCTCTCATTTTCTAGAAACTATAGGAACAAAGGCACAAATGATGTATACTCAAGCCAGCATAACTATTTGTAACTCTCACCATCTTCTGTGGCATTCCTCATCAGTATTTGTTTTGGGGTTTTCTTTTTGCTTGAGGAAGATTTGCCCTGAGCTAACATCTGTGCCAGTCTCCCTCTATTTTGTATGTGGGTCACTGCCACAGCATGGCTGACAAGCGGTATAGGTCCACACCTGGGAACTGAATCTGCAAAGACAGGCCACTGAAGCAGAGCATGCAAAACTTAACTACTAGGCCACAGGGCCAGCCCCCTGGATTTGTGTGTGTGTGTGTGTGTGAGGAAGACTAGCCCTGAGCTAACATCCGTTGCCAATCCTCCTCTTTTTTGCTGAGGAAGACTGACCTTGGGCTAACATCCATGCCCATCTTCCTCTACTTTATATGGGACACCACCACAGCATGGCTTGACAAGCAGTGCATCTATCCGTGCCCGGGATCCAAACCCGTGAACCCCGGGCCACCAAAGCAGAGCACGCGAACTTAACCGCTATGCCACCGGGCCAGTCCCCGCTGGATTTTTTAAAAATAATGTATGCATGCTCCCACTGAGTCACAGTACTTAGAGTTTTCTTTCCTTTTTCCTAAGGTAGCAAATGCATTGTTGTCCTTAAAAACGATGTGTTTATACATTCAGAAAACTGGAATGTCTCATCGCAAATATTTCTCAGAATTTTAGGCAATGAGAGTGCCAGGAGTACCTGTCTCAGGTATTGACTGATGGCAAATAATTAGAGAAGAAAGATTATTTCCAAACATTTATTAATATCCTGCTGTGTGCCAGAACCCACCTGTGGTTCTGGAGTCACGCAATGAATAAGACAGACACAGTCCCTGCCCTCATGAAACAAATGCACTGAAGAGCTTTTGCTCTTGAAAAACTATGAACCCAAACTTGAAAGCTGAGAGAGAAAAGAAATATGAGTGGCCATTTGGAATTTTGGACATAAAATATAGGCATCACCTATTTTATGCAGACATGCTAGTACGTGGTTGCATAAAATGGGGACTTTTTTATTATTCTTTTATGGATTGGCCATAGACTATGCAATACAAGTGGGACATAAAAGAATAATGGAAAAGACGAGACCTGACTAAATAGATCCCTTGAAAGCTTTTTTTTTAACACTCTGACATGGGAATAAATTCCCTTTGCACCCTTTTTTTTGGTTCTGTTCTTTTCTGGGTCACCAGAAATGAAAATATACTAGGATAATGGCATGTGCATTAAAAATCTTTGCCATATCTCCAAGTCAACACTAGACCTTTAAAAACCAAAAGGAAATACTCAAAATGAACACATTGGGGGAAGGGTACTGAATAGCATTTGGAAAACCTGAAAATATCTACCCATTTGTCTAGGCTGGTGGCTATTACTGTAATAAGAAACTCAAGCCAAACAAATGAAACAGTTTTTTTGTGACAGTTTTCAGATTGTAATTGTGCACATTGTGAACACATACTAAGCAATAGATAATCCTCATGATAAGGGGTTATGAGAACGCTCTGCAGAATAAATAAAATGAGGGGGTTAGAGAAAGGCAAATTTTACTATAACCTTAGACTCATATATATGAAACAACGGGCTACAGATGTGTCATTTCCATAATATGATATAAAATAGCCCCTCATTGTGAGAAATTTCCAAGCCGCAGTGAATGATAGATGAATGATTGGGAGGTAGAATCAGAATGCTCTATGATAAAAAATGAGGCATTGATTCTCTGAGATTTTAATTTAGATTAGTTCACTTAGAAAAAGTAATAAATTGAAACGTACTCAACACAACTCACATTTGAAATGACTTATCAGGATTCCAAAATGAAACCTTAGACAAGCAATAATTTTAACTGTAACACTCACCCAAGTTGCCCACACTAAATTACAGCATCTTTACAAATAATTTGGACAAGAACGAGACAAGCAGTATATCTCCAAATGACGGAGGGGAGTTTGAGCCTAAATGCCAGAAGAAAAGACGGGAAAAGAACTGGAAGCAAGTGTCTGGCCATAATAAATTAGGGAGACAAACCTCTGAACTATTAGAAAAGTGATTCAATGTAAGCCATGCCATATATTTGCCCGATGCCTAGTTCAATTTAGTGGTTTCAGATGGTCAGGTGAAAGGCATTATCTGTAGGCAAATATAGAATTGGACCTTTTTAATTCATGTCTAAATTTCTTGAGATTTTAATTCAGTGTTCAGTTTCATTCTGAAAGAATTTTTTATTCAGTCTTTTCAGCCTTTTATATGTACAATTCAATTAAATAGTGCATACAAATCTGCTAACACAAAGCTTGGTCTATAGTGGGATAATAATAATAATAATGATGATAGCTAACACTGTTTGAGCTCTTATTATAAGCCAGGCACTGAGCTGAACATTCTTATTGCATTTAATGTGGAGTTCAGAAAGCATTATGTCTCCTTACGTGCAACCATGTCTCACTATTTCACTTAGTTTTACATTTTCTATGGTAAAATCACGACCATAGAACTAGAAATTCTTTAGTGTTTTATTTGCAAACTACTAATTGAAGACTCTAGTATCATGTTCTATGCATGTATTGTGCTCCATCGCCTTTTCTGTTGATTCATGCCACTTCCAGGATGAATACTTTGCTTGCCCAGTATGCACACACACACACACTGATATTCTTACAAAGCTCCCAATTTAAGTACCTTTTCCTCCTGACCCTTTTTGGGGATCTGGCCTTTTAAGATTCATTTTTTATCAGGTGGGCATTATTAAGTGATTTTCCCAGTGTACACAATTTGTAGTACCTGTCTCTGGAACTGTTAACTGCCCTTAGTAAAGAATGACTTAGCTTTTGTTCTGACTCTTTCATAATAGCTCAGCTTTCTACTCTCTACTTTAAAGAATTTCTCTTTTGTAGGTTCAATACTTACCTCCTTAGAAGTAAAAGGTTTAAAGTATCCTGGGATGCTTCAGGGACCATTAAGCTTAATGAGTTAACAATTTTTTTCCAAAGTGTATATGAGGTGCCTACTGAAGATAACTTTAACAGGTCTTCCTGATTTATTACAAAGAAAGTCTCTTTTCAACAAAAGCTTTCAGGCTGAACTTTCATTCTAGTCTAAGAGAAGCAAACTTTTGGTCTCGAGTGTTGCATAATACATCACATGCAGTTTCTGTATTCTTGGGCTATTTTATAACCAAGCTATCAATTACATCAAAGCTTGTCTCCCTACATAAAGATGCATTGACAGTAGATAAATCCCCTTTCTTTGCAATTGGGTTTCTTTTTTTCTTTCATAGAATTCCATTGAACAAGGATCACTTTTTCCCCTTTGAAATGAGATTTTAAATTTCACACATATTTATCAAGAAACAGTCAAAGCAGATAGGCAATTTTTTTCATAAAGATTTTTTTTCCCATAAAACCTCTAAAAGGCAAACACCGTGGAGTCATCAGAGGACCTTTTCAGAGGCAAGTTTTCAAAGCATCTCTTTAGCCTAGTTGTGTCCATCTAATAATGAAGACCCCTAAAGTCCCTCACATCCTACCCACCCTATTTGAGGCTTCAAAGGGAACTCCTAACCCAGAGGAACAGGAGACAGAAGCAACGTCCTTGTACGAAAAAGGCAGAAAGAGTCCCTGACAGGCTGGTTGGAGATGACAGGAGCTGCAGCCCATGTGAGGCAGTTCTGTGGGGTCACCATCCTACCACCTACCTTGACAAAGGGAGTCAGTGATTTCAAGGCCCTTAAGGTCTCCACTGACTTTCATCAGTCCTCACTCTGATTCAGGCTCTAATATTTCTAAAAAGATATGGCCCAGCATAAAGTCTTCAGTTCTGTAAACTTTGTCTATCACCTGTAAAATAGCCAGCCAAGATCAGCATGGCACACAAGTCACCCTAGGACCTAGAGCAAGTTTCCTATCCCCTCTGTGACCCTCATTTGTAAAATGGGGACAATTCATTCACTTAGCAAACATTTTTTGAGTGTTTATTATATGTTGGAAACTGTTTTAGGTACTATGAATACATCAGTGACCAAAAAAAAAAAAAAAAAAAGTAAGACAAAAATCTCTACCCTAAATTAGCTTACATTCTACCAAGAGGATTTAAACAATTTAAAAAAATATATGGATAAAGTATATGGAGAAGTGTAAAGCAGAGAAGGAGACCAGAAGTGAAGGTGAGAGTTGCAATTTTAAATAGGGAAGGTCTATCTGAGACTGTGACATTTCAGCAAAGACTGGAAAGAGATGAGGGGATAAGTCGTGGAAATATCTGGGGGAATGACAAGGAAGTAAAAGAGCCAGAAATGAGAGGATGGCTGAGTTCCAGGAGCAAAGAGCCTGAGTGATGGGAGAAAGTGAGAAATTGGGAGAGTAATAAGAGGTGAAGTTGAAGAGCTGACGCAGGGACACATTTTATAGAACTTGTCGTCCTTTCTACTGCATTGGCCTTTCCTCTGAGTGAAATGGAAGGCTATTTCAAGGCTTTGAGCAAAGTGATATGATCTTGGAGTTTAAAAGGGTCACTCTGACTACTGATTTGAGAATGGAAGGGGACAAGGGTGAGCCAGGAGAGAAGCAGGGAGCCAACTTAATAGGTAACAGTAGTTATCCAGACAAGAGACGATGGTGCCTAGGGCCAGGAGGTGGGGATAAATGCTGAATTCTGGGCATATTTTGAATGTAGAATCAACAGTAAACCAGCAGGATTTACTGACATTTAAGATATGTGATGTGAGGAAAAGAGGAGTCGAGAATGACTTTAACTTGAGCAACTTGGACATATGAAGCTCTGTTTACTGAGTCAGAGGAGTCTGCAGAAAGTAGCAGGTTGGTGAGAGGAGGACAGGAGTTTGCTTTTATACATGTCGTTTGAAAGGCCAAGTAGACTTTTACATGGAAATATTGAGTTGACATTTAGATAATGGTAGTGTTTATTACTTTAGATGATTTTGAGGATTTAATGGGCTTTATCATCTAGTCCTGCCTACTTCTCCAATCACATCTGCCACCACGTCTTGGTACTTGGTCTTGTCAAACTATTTTGTGCTCTTTCTCATCTCCATATCTTTGCACATGTTGTTTCCCACCTCAGGATGATATTCTCTCTTTGCCCACCCATTCCCTTCATTCTGCCCATTTCTTGTTGGCCATTACTTCAATTAGTTCCTTTCAGGTCCTCCCTTCTTCTACAATTCTGAAAAAAACACAAATAGGTATTATTTGTTTAAGACAAAGCAAATATCACCTCCTCTAGGCAGCCCTCCATGACTTCTCTGGGTGAGGTAAAAGATGTCCTCCTTTCACCACTCGTAGGTGTTTCTGGAGCTTTAATGACAACCATTATCATAATCATTATTAATTAATAAATCATTACTTAATTATCACTGTACTTACTGATTTACATGAGTCTCCCCTAATAGGCTATAAGCCCTATGGAAAATGTAATTGTCCTATTTCATAAGTTTTAATAAATATTTGTTGAATGAATGAGTAAACCAATGAATGTTTTATATGGCAGAAATAAAATGGAGAAATCATCACTTGAAAAGAATTTTTGTAATAAGAACATTTAACATGAAATTGATTTAAGAAGCAGCAAATCTTGGGTGGTCATCTCTGCTGGAGCTTTTCCTAACCCAATCTGTTCAGCCCTGGAGTCTGGCACAGTGCCTGGCACTGAGGAGACACTTATTAGATGTTTGCTGAACGAGGGACCGAATGAACTCTAGAAATGATTCACAAAGGAGTATTCTATCTCCATGGTCTGTGTAACTGTGGATGATTAGTCACTGGAATGAAATTCAGAACTTAAATTTCAACCAATTTGATGAAAATGCCCTTTCAAATTATTTCACAATAGTAATGCTGTCACAACCTTCTAGAAATAACTTATTCTTAAACACGTCTTAAAAGTGCCAGGCATCAGAGCCACCTGTCAACATTGGTTTGCCAATATCAGATAATTAAGAAGCAAATGCTTCTGAAAACAGCAGCTGCCAAGCATTTCTGAAAGAGGTGCCCGGGGTGTTCTGATGAACACTGAGCAAGAGCTGTTGTCCTTCCCTCAGTGTGCCATGTTCTCTTCCTTGGGCCACTCATCTAGCTGGAATGCCCTTCCCTCCATTTCACCTGGCGAACTTCTACTCCTCCAGGTTTCAGCCTGATGTCACTTCCCCCAGGACTTCTTCCTTGATCCTCCAAGATGCATGTGAGGCCCTTCCTAAGTGTTCCCAGAGCACCCCACACATCTCCCTATCAAAGCAAGGATCTCTCTTCCTTATAATTTCTTGGTCAGTTGCCTGCATCTTCTCTTTGTTATAATTTCAGCACACTTAACCCAAAGACTGGACTATTGGAAGCACACAGTAAAGATTCATAAAAGAAGCCAGTGGGTTTTGATGGATGAGGATGATTGGAAAAGCATTGGTGGACAGGGCTCTTTGGAAGGTTTGACTTACATGGAGGGTCCTAGAAATAGAATGTTCCAGGCATCAGAAATCATACTTTGTCTATCCTACAATTCAGCCTGGGCCAATCCCACTAATAATGTCCTGGGAAAGTCACCATGGCTGAGTTATGCTATTATGAAACTACTTAAATCTCTTTTAAAAGGTATAGTTTGCCTTAATTCGAGAATGTGGAGGCCTAAGCCATGTAGTCTCTCCTTACAGCCCTTCAGCGTTTTCAATGGTGAATAAAAATATCTGAAATTAAAATTTGACAATCTCATTGTCACTCCCACAAAGCTTCAGGCATTCCTGGGACTTTCAAACTACATCTAAACTAAGATTGGAGTGTTTTCTTTCTTTTTTTCCTCTTCATTACACAAAGGGTCATTCCAAACTACAACTTAGGGTGGAGGAGGGGAACTAGGGTGGATTTAGTCAGATTTCTTTTCCTGCATATTCATATAGTTTCCAGAAACATGCCTGGGCAAAATCTGTCTTTGCATTTCTTTGCTTCCCTGCCAAGACCCTTTGTGTGCACAGCAAATAATGTATGAAGTCCTTGAAACTACTGAACTCACATTAGTTGTTGGAGCTGTAGACTGAGAACAAATTGCAATTAGAGCACCACTGGAGAAAGAAACCAGTTATAAAACAATCCTAAATCCACTTAACATGCAGATAATGTTCAGTGCTTAGTATAAAATAGGCAAGGTCATTGCCGACTTGCACCAATCATCTCATGACTTGTGCAGAAGATAAATGGGCTCAGCCAAAACCTTACTAAGTGTGCTTTCAAAAGAAAATGACTATTAATACCATACGATCTCACTCAGAAATAGAAGATAAAAACAACAAACAAACACATAGAGACAAAGATTGAATTGGTGGTTACCAGAGGGGAAGCCGGGAGTGGGGAGGGTGAAAGCGGTGATTAGGCACATGTGTGTGGTGATCGTTTGTAGTCTTTAGGTGGTAAACAAGATGTAATTGACACAGAAATAGAAATATAATGATGTACACACGAGATTTATATAATGTTATAAACCAATGTTACCACAATAAAAAATAATAATAAAAAAATGCCTATTGACAAGCTAAAAAGTCCAAATTTTGACTATTGAATAAAATTAAAATCAGATAATAAAAATTTCATTGCCAAATTTTATTTAATTCTCAAATGCCCCTTTTTTTTGAAAGAAAAATTTAGTCTTTATATAGGCATTGTTAAACATACAACACACACACACACATACACACACTACATATGCTAAAAATCACTAAAGCCTAATATGGAACAAATAATCCCAAAATTAAATTCTAATTCCTTCATTAGCATAGATTAATGCTGACCTCTAAATTTATTTTCAAGTCAGATGTGATATTGTTTGTGTTTATTGCAACTCAAGAACAAGAAAAATGGAAGAATTAGAGCTTTCTAAGAATGACATTGTAAAACAGAGAACTACGTGTGAAATTATCGAGTGAGTCAGATCCCAGCTTTGAAATATATGATCGTGAAGTCCACACGTTTTTAGTAAATTAAAAATTTTATTATTCTGTGACAGATAGCAGTGACTTTCATGAAGCAGAAGACTATAGTTAGAAATAAAGAATGATTAAATTAAATTAACTGCTAAATTCCAGGTAAAAATATACAAGTTGCTTTATCTTCTTCTTATGATGGTGGATGAATCATTTCTACTCTACCATTTCAGTCAGTATGTAGCATTTTGAGGTCCAACTCATTGTTTTGTGAAGGCTTGAAAGCCTTAACTCCTGCCCTGCATGGTTATTGAATCTTCTCTGCTTAGAACCTACAGACTTGTGCCAATTCCAATCCCACCTCAAGTGCAACTGTAGAATTTTCGTCTTCTTCCTTGTAGCTGCTGGAGATTTCCCTTATTTATTTATTTTTTTTCTGAGCTCAACTATGCACTTTAAATTCTTATTTTCACCAGCATTTTTAGGTGTTTTGCTACGGGAAGATTTTCTGGCTATGTACTCCACCACACAGCCAGAAATGGAAATTTAAACAAGGGCTTAACTGAAATAGTAACAAGTACTTAAAAGAAAACGAAACCAGCATATATATACAAAAACAAGTTGTTTTTGTTTCTCATCATTGAACAATTCACAAAACATGTTACTTGATATAAGAACATGATATAAAAAGAGACCTTTAGATACCAAACACTCTTGGAAGGATTTGTCACATATTTCAAGGAAATATTTTGGTTTTTGTCTACCAGTTCTATCAATTACAAGAGAGGAGTGTTGAAATATCTAACTATATTTCGGGACTTGTCTATTTCTCTTTTTAGTTTTATCAGTTTTTGTTTCATGTATTTTGAAACACTGTTGTTAGGTGCATAATTATTTAGTATTGTTGAGTCTTATTGGTGAATTGAGTCTTTTATCATTACGAAACATACCTCTTCATATCACATAACATCATTCATAATGTTTTAACTCCAAAGTCTACTTTGTCTAATATTAATATAGCCTCTCCACCTTTTTAAGAAATAGTGTCTGCATGTTATATCTTTTTTTTTATTGAGGTCACATTGGTTTATAACATTATATAAATTTCAGGTGTACATCATTTTATTTCAACTTCTGTATAGACTGCATTATGTTCACCATCAAAAGTCTAGCTGCCATCCATCACTGTACACATGTGCCCCTTTACCCCTTTTGCTTTCCCCCATCCCCTTCCCCTCTGGTAACCATCAGTCTGGTGTCTGTATCTATGTGTTTATCTTCCACATATGAGTGACATCATATGGTATTTGTCTTTCTCCATCTGACTTATTTCGCTTAGCATAATACCCTCAAGATCCATCTATGTTGTTGCAAATGGCAAGATTTTGTCTTTTTTATGGCTGATTAATATTCCATTTTGTATATATACCACATCTTTTTTATGCATTCATCCATTAATGGGCACTTAGGTTGCTTCCAAGTCTTAGCTATTGTTAATAATGCTGCAATGAACATAGGGGTGCATATATCTGTTTGAATTAGTGTTTTTGTGTTCTTTGGATAGATAGCCAGAAGTAGGATAGCTGGATCATTATGTTGTTTCTATTTTTAATTTTTTGAGGAATCTGCATACTGTTTTCCATAGTGGCTGCACCAATTTACATTCCCACCAGCAGGGTATGAGGATTCCTTTTTCTATACATCCTCTCCAACACTTATTTCTTCTCTTTATAATAATAGCCATTCTGACAGGTATGAGGTGATATCTCATTATGCTTTTTATTTGCATTTCCCTAATAATCAGTAATATTGAATGACTTTTCATATGCCTGTTAGCCATCTCTATATCTTCTTTGGAAAAGTGTCTGTTCATATCCTCTGCCCATATTTTGATTAAGTTGTTTGTTTTGTTGTTGAGTTGTATGCATTCTTTATATTTTTTGGATATTAACCCCTTATCAGATATATTTGCAAATATTTTCTTCCAATATATTAACGTCCATAATATTTTTTCTATTTTTACTTTCAATGGGTCATCAAACTTTTTTTTTTAAAGATCAGATGGCAAATATTTTAGGTTTGTGGTCCACGGAGTCTCTGTCACAGCTACTCAATTCTGCCATTGTAGCATGAAAGCAGTCATAAACAATATGTAGATGAATGTGTAAATGACTGTTCTAACAGAATTTTATTTACAAAAATTAGTGGCTGGCTCATGGGCCACAGTTACTGACCCCTAATTTATATCATTATATTTGAAGTGAGTTTCTTATATACAGCATATAGTTGGGTCGTCTTTTTTGAAGGGGTGGAAACTAGGATATTTAAAATTAACTTTATTACCATATAAACTGCATTTATTTAAAGTGTACACTTTGATAAGTTTCAACATATATATAGACACATTACCATCACCATAATCAAGAAAATGAATCTATCATCATCCTCCAAAACTTTGTGCCTCCCACCACTTCCCACCCACCACCCATGTCCAGGCATCCACTGATCTGCTTGCTACATTTGTTTGCATTTTATATAAAAATTAAATCATGTAATATGTATTCTTTTTGTCTGGCTTCTTTCACTCACATAATTATTTTGAAGTTTCTCCATATTGATTAGTGTATCAATAGTCCATCCCATCTTATTCCTGAGGAGTATTACATTGTATGAATATGCCACAGTTCGTTTATCCACTCACCTGTTAATGGACATTTGGGTATTTCCCATTTGGGGCTGCTACAAATAAAGCTGCTATAAATATTTGTGAACAAGGCTTTGTATGGATATATGTTTTTATTTCTCTTGGGTAAATAGCTAGAAGTGGAATGGTTGGATCATGTGGTATGTGTATGTTTAAATTTTTAAGGGGCCAGCCTGGTGACATAGTGGTTAAGTTTGCATGTTCTGCTTCGGCAGCCCAGTGGTTCATGGGTTCGGATCCTGGGCATGGACCTACTCACTGCTCATCAAGCCATGCTGAGGTGGCATTCCACATAGAAGAACTAGCAGGACCTACAACTAGGATATACAATTGGGGGCTTTGGGGAGAAAAAAGAAAAAAAAAAGAGGAAGATTGGCAATAGATGTTAGCTCAGGGCCAATCTTCCTCAAAAAAAATTATTTTTTTAAGAAACTGCCAAACTGTTTTCCAAAGTGGTTATACCATTTTACTTTCCCACCGCCACATTTAATGTAAATACTGATATGGTTAGGTTTCCATCTATCATCTTGCAATTTTTTTTCTATTGATCTCATCTGTTTTTTCTTCTCTTTTTCCTCTCTTTCTGCCTCTTTTTGGGTTAGTTGATAGGTGTATGCTTCCATTTTATCTCCTTTTTTGACTTATTAGCAGTAATTCTTCATTTTACTATTTTAGTAGTTTCTTTAGGTATTTAGTACAAATCTTTAACTTATCACAGTTTACCTTCAAATGATATTATATAACTTCACATTATAGTATAAGACTGGCATAATAGTACACTTCATTTCTCTCTTCAGATTATTGTGTTATTGTTGTCATGCATTTTACTTTTACATATGTTATAAACCTCATACTACATTATTACTATTTTTGTTTAAACTATCACTTATAAATAACTACAAAAATGTATATATTTACCAATGTCTTTACCATTTCCATTGGTCTTCATTCCTTTGTGTAGATCCATATTTCCATCTGGTATCATTTTCCTTCTGTTGGAAGGATATTTTTTAACATTTCTATATTACAGGTATGCTAGTGAATATATTTTTTCAGTTTTTGTATGTCTGAAAAGTATTTATTAAACTTCCTTTTTGAAGGATATTATCACCAGATATCAAATTCTAGTTAGAAAGTTTTGTTCTTTCATTACTTGTATATTTGCAAATAATGAGTGTTCTCTAATTGTTGGGTCCTGGATTCCATGTATGTCTATTAGGTCTAATTGTTGATTGAGTCACTCAAATATTTTATTGTGTTTTAAAAATACTTTATCCTTACTGATTTTTGTCTACTTAACCCATCAATTACTAAGAAACATGTGTGAATATCTCTCTTTATGATAGTAGATTCGATATTTTTTCTTTTAAATGTGCTAAATATTACTTTATACTAGGGCATGTTGTTAGGTGCATAAAAGTTTAGAATTGTTCTTTTGTCATTATGATAGAGGTTTCTAGGGCTCACCCATATGTAGTTCTTCTTGCCTTCTGGATACATTGAAATATTATACTTCCCTGCCCCTTTGCAGTAAGGCGAGACCAAATGACCAGTTTACACTATGCGGGCTGTGAGAAGCAGTGAATGTCACTTCCAGTCTGAAGAATTTAGTTCATAGCATGAGACCCTCCAGTGCTCTTATCCTTCCATGGTAAAGAAGGCTATGTATTTCTGATGGAGCTGCTACAAGATGATAGGCACTCCATCTACCTGGGTTCCTGAGTGATTATGTGGAATAGAATATCACATTAACCTAAGATAGATATAAAATGGGAGCAAAACATGTTAAACACCTGGAATTTGGGATAATTTTTACTGCAGCAACTTCTATCCTGTCTGACTAATGTATGTAGTGATACTCTATCCCTAATGAGGGTTTCATCTCTAAAAAATTTTGTGTGTGTGTGTGGAAGACCAGCCCTGAGCTAACATCCATTGCCAATCCTCCTCTTTTTGCTGAGGAAGACTGGCCCTGGGCTAACATCCGTGCCCACCTTCCTCTACTTTATATGGGACGCCGCCACTGCATGGCTGACGAGCAGTGCGTCGGCGGGCGCCCGGGATCCGAACCCGCGAACCCCGGGCTGCCAAAGCGCAAACTAAACTGCTGCGACCCTGGCCAGTCCCTCTAAAAAATTTTTTAAATTATATTTTGTGTCATTCATAAAACTCCATTAGCTTCCTTTTCATTAGTGGTAGCTTGAAGAATCTTTTACTTGTTCTTACTTTTATCCCTTTTTGTATTTTGTTTCCTTTTAACTGTATCTCTTGTAAACAGAATATAAGAGAATTTCATTTCGATTTTTAAGTATTCCAACAAGCATTAAAGCATCCATTTAGCTCTTTCTAAATACTAGGCTCTCATCTAGATGCTAGAGATAAATCAATGAACAAAGCAGATTTTTTTTCTCTAATAAAATTGTATCTTTTATGGCAAGCTTGATTCACTCATTCCTATTGCTGATGTATTTTTACTTATTGTCTAATATTTTTGCTTTCAATTTAGTGGGGTTTTTTTCTTTTTGCTTCTTTTATTCTCCTTTCTGCCTACTAATGTACTGATCCATTTTTTTCCTCCTTTATTCATTTAGATTATACACTTGATTTCTATTCTTCTGGGATTACCATTAAATTTTTACCACTCCTTCATGTTTGAAAAATATGCAAAAGAAACCACTGTCTTTATCCTTCTCCTGAACTACATATAGTTATTAGAATATTTGTGACTAAATTTCCTCTCTTCTAACTTCATGTATTTGTTGTTTAGTATTTTAGTTATCCCTTGGTTTTATGTAATCCAATTAGTTGTTATTTTTGATTATTTAATGAAGTCAACGGTTGTTTGGATATCAGCCTATCCATGTTAAATTATTTCTTTGTTCAACAGCTTTCTGCATTCCTCTCTGTCCTCTGACTTCAATTTCCTTTTTCCTGAACTATATTCTTTCTGCAAGGATCCTTGGATGAAAAATTCTCAGTCTTTTTCTGAAAATGTCACAATTGAATAAGAAGTTTTCCGAATAAAATCTATTATTTGGTTAAACTACATGCAATTACCATTCTGTAGGTGTAAGGCTTTAACATCTGCGGTTTTTTATGGTTCAAGCGTACTAGATTATCAACTGTTTTCCGTCAGCATCTAAGGTCTTTTGACCTCCATTATTGTTGTTGAGAAATTTTATTTCAGTGTAATTATTTTTATCTATTAGAAGTAATTTATGTTTCTCTGACTTTTTAAATTTTTATTTATTATTCTTCAGTTTTAGTCTACTTTTGAATTTGTAGATTCCCTCTCTTTTATTAATTTTGGAAAATTAGCAGCTATTTTCTCATGAATATTACCATTGTCCTATTCTCTCTAGTGTTTCCATTTGGAATTCCTATTAGAGGTACTTTGGACCTTCTCATTCCATCCCCTTTGTTTCTAAACATGGCTTTCCTATTCTCCGTGTCTTGTCACTCATGATGCATTATTGACTTTTTCTCAGACAAATGTTTCTATTCATTAATTCCATGTGCTTATCTGCTATTAAACACATCTATTGAATTTTTAAGTTCGGTGATTGTACTCTTCTACTTCTCAAAGTTTTATTTATTTTTCCAAGTCTTCTTATTCTTTTCATGTAATTTCTTGTATGTGTTTAATGGCTTTGATTCCTTTATTTAACTCTTATTCATCTTAAATATAATTTTTTTCAGATTGTCATTCTGATACCTCAAGTTTGTATGACACTAATTCTGCTGTTATTTTGTGTGTTGACTCTAATGCATTTGAACTGTTTTTTCATATGCTTTCTTATAACAGGCTCATCTAGCTAATATCTTTTGTTGTTGCTGTTTTAACTGAGTATATTGCATCACCTAGATTCTAGAAGCATCTTTCAAGAGTTAGTTTGCATTTGTTTTTGGCAGACACTTCCTGGAGCCAATTTTTATGTTAAATTTTTGGGTTGGAGTTCCCAGACTACGTAAGCAGTATAAGTTCAAAGCACAAACCTGAATGAGGCATAAATCTGGAGTTTTAAATTATTTTTTCCTGCCATAAACCAGACAATAATCTTTGTTTTCTCCCTGTTCCAATGAGTAAGTGTTTTCAAAGTCCAATCTTTCACAATGAGTGTAGTTCTTCAAGGGTCCCAGAATTATGCAACAGTCATAACTCCAACTCCCAGCCCTATATACATCTAAGGCCTCATTGCCTATGACTACGGAGGTACTAAAACCACAAACAATAGGTTACCGATACCAGTATCTCCCTCTCCCCACTCTCCAGTCACAATTGCATCACACTTGTTTTTAGTTCTTCTTTGTTTCTGGCACCTGGAGATTTCATATCAGTGTGTATGTGTGTGTCTATGCATGTGTGTGTGTGTGTGAACTAATGAATGCATCTAAAGAACGTCATATTTTATTCAACATTTCCAGGTGTTTGTAGTACCTGTTTTCAAGTCTATACTTGGTACTTAAAAGTATTGTGGAAGAGAAAAGAAATAAAGAAGGGAAGAGAGAAAAGAACAGGGGAAGAGAGATGAAGACTAATAATCTCATGGGAAGAAAACTGGAAGTGAAAAGGCAATTAAATTTTGAACAAAAATGTGACAAGATGACACGCTGCTGATTCCTGAGTGCAAAAATTAAAACAAAAGGAGCAATCTTTGCAAAGTTGTTATAGGTAAAGTTTTCTTGGATAGAGCATAAAAAGCACAAATAATAAAAGAAAAAGAAATAAAATAGACTCCATTAAAATTAGAAACTTCTGCTCTTTGAAAGACAACATTAAGAAAATGAACATACAAACCACTGACTAGAAGAATATATTTGCAATGCATAAATCTGACAAAGGACTTGTATCCAGAATCTATAAAGAACTCTCATATCTCAAGAATAAGAAGACAAAAATGGGCACAAGATTTAAACAGATTTCACAAAAGAAGGCAAACAATAAGGAAACGAAAAGATGCTCAATATCATTAGTCATCAATGAAATGCTAATTAAAAGCAAATTGAGATACTACTGTATACTTATTAAATGGATACAATAAAAAGGATTTAAAACACCATGGTTTGGTTAGGATATATGTAATTTCCAAATATTGCTGATAGACATGTAAAATGGTATATTCACTTTGGAAAAGTGATTATCAATGTCTTATATAGTTAAACATACCTACCATATGACTTAACAATTCTTTGTTGTTATGCTGTCAAGTTAATTCCAACTCCTCGAGACACTGTGTACAGCAGAGCAGAACCCTGCCCGGTCTTTTTGTGCCATCCTCTCACCTTCTGGCGCTATATCAGACAGTGCTCCTCTGCTATTCACAGGGTTTTGATGGCCAAATTTTTGGAAGTAGGTGGTCAGGTCCTTCTTCCTAGTCTGTCTTAGACTAGAAGCTCCGTTGAAACCTGTACACCATGGGTAACCCTGCTGGTATTTGAAATATTGGTGCCATAGCTTTCAGCATCACAGTGTGGGGGATCAGAATTGGCCACCTCAAGATGT
This sequence comes from Tapirus indicus, assembly GCA_031878705.1. Classification (NCBI taxonomy): domain Eukaryota; kingdom Metazoa; phylum Chordata; class Mammalia; order Perissodactyla; family Tapiridae; genus Tapirus; species Tapirus indicus. The sequence goes on from CM062935.1 coordinate 23,198,125, forward strand.
GTCTCTCTCTACCTTGCTCTGAAGGACATTTGACCTCACCCCCTCCAAATTGTCTAAAGGAATTTCAGATGGGCCCAAGGACAGGCCTCACCTTGGAAGACTCTGGGTATCGATAAACCAGGAGGGTCTTTGCTACACCCGTTCTTATCAAAGTTCTGGTAATCTCCAGTTGTAAAGATATCTCCTTCTCTGTAGGGGAAGGAGAGGTGGATGACCTTATCTCTAGAAACTTGTCAGTGTGGAAGGAGAGGCCTTAAATCTGTATAATAACTTTATTGTGCTTTCCTTGTAATCCCTCACGGCTGACACTCCCAAGTCCCCCCCAAAATCCTCGTTTGTCTATATAAGAGGAGAATCTCCACCATTTTGTCGAGAGACACTCCCTGGTCTCTCCCACGTACATGTTTTATAAAGCTTTGTTTGATTTTCTCCTGCTATTCGGCCTCATGTCAATTTAATTTGTAGCTCAGCCAGAAAGGACCCAGAGTGGGTAGAGACACCCAGCCACCACAGGATGACAATAGACAGACAGAAGATGTGGTTCCCTGACCGGGAAAGAAACCCAGGTCGCAGCAGTGAGAGCACTGAATCTTAACCCCTAGACCACCAGGGCTGGCTCTAACAATTCTCCTCCTAGGTTTTTCCCAAATAGAAATGAACACATGTGTCCACACAAAAACTTGTATGCAAGTGTTCATGGCAACTTTATTCAGAATAAGCACAAGACAGAAACAACCTAAATGCCTGTCAACAGGTAGATGGATAAAGAAGGTGTGGTAAACGTATTCAATGGCATGCCACTCATCAATAAAATTAACAAACTACAGATACACACAATAACATGGATGAATTAGAAGAAACAAAATGCTAAGCAAAAGAAGCCAGACCAAAAGAATATGTACTATATTCTTTCCATTTATATGAAATTCTACAAGGGGCAAAACTAATGCATAGTAGCAGAAAGCGGATCAATGGTTGCCTAGGGCCGGAAGTGTAGAGAGTAGATGCCCTGCAAATCCGTACTAGGGGACTTCTTGAAGCGATACAAATGTTCTATATCTTAAGTATGGTAGTAGTTGCATGGTGTGTACATTTGCTCAAGTTCACCGGATTGCATAAGCCATTTGAAACCCAGCACAGCCAAGATGAAAAAGAAGAGCTCCTCACTAATGACAGATATTGGCTGTCCCAACATGGCTCTGGGGGCACTCAGAAGCAGATTTAATTTGATTTAGGAAAACAAAGCAATGTGATGTTTCATGTGCCTGACTATTGTGAAACGAATATCTGCTGCGTACCATTGGTTGTTACCATCTTTCCTGAACCAGGAAGGCACTAATCCCAAAGCGGGATAAACACTCTACACAGTCCTGTTGTAGTCTCCAGACCACAAACTATCTTGTAGCCAGGGCAATTAGCACCAAGTGACCAAAACTCACAATGCCTCCTGTGGTTTTCCCACTCTGTCTCCTTCAGAACAAAAAGGGCTTTATAAATTTCAAATGACATCATCATTGTCATGATATAAAAGTGCCATTCAGCTTCTCATGGTATTACAGTGAAGCAGCATCTGACCCTTTTCCTGTCAAAGACACCTGTCAGCCACTACTCTGGCGGATGCTTCCATTTGGGGGCCTTATTAGTTTTGTTACCATTATTGAAAATGTGCACTCCTCCATCACAGTCTTCTCCAGTATCTGGTAGATTCTGCCATGGAGGCCACAGTGGCAGCTTGACACCTGGTGTGTGAAATAACATGTCAGTGTCCAACCTTGCTTGGCAATGAGAACTGGCATTTTTAGGAGCCCAGATTCTCCAGAGCCAGAGCCTTTTCTGCGAGTGGATAAATATATAGATGAAAAGAGCCCTGATCACTCCTATTCCTCATCTATTTGATTGCATATTGTGTTGTTTTGATTTACAACCCACTCTCAAATTCCTGGTTTGATAGTATCTATTACCTGTGGTTGTCACTTGCAGGAATTGAACTTTATTTTCTTTACCGCTCTTCCGTACCTGTGTTGAATGAGAAATGGGCTTCTCTGTGTTTTCATTTTCACAGACCGTTCATAAGAAGGTTGACAGGCAAGTCCCTCAAATGCACATATGTGTGTGTATAACAAAGGGGGAAAAAAAAACCTGGAAGAAAAAATAGTCACTAGACCTTGAGCACAGAAATAAAGGGAAAAAAGAAAAATATACCGAGGTCATGTTTTTGTAGTTAAAAGCAAAGGGCGGTCAGATAAAAAATGCAAAACGGGGTATCAGGCTACCTGTTCCCCCTGCCACTTCCTAAGTTAATTAATATTTCAGAAATGAATATTTTTCATGTTTAAAGCAGTGACTGTAATTCCTACCCCACAATTTTGTTTTGAAGATTAAATCAGAAAATGCGCAGTGCCTGGCACTTTGAAAGTACCTATTTCAGCTTTGCCCTGGTAAAGATAGCACATTTGAACTGAGTTGCTGGGGAATGTCGAATCATCAGACTCTTTATAAAGGTGAAGGTAAAGTTTAGGGAGTTAGCAAGGGACTGTGCAGTACCCCAGGGCTAGCAACAGTGGGGAGCCATTTCCAGTTCTAACTGCAAGCAGGTACTGAGGAAAGTAGAAGCTCCCCCTTACATGAGCTGAGGTGTAGTAGAGAGATCCAGTCAACCCATATCGACCTGATCAACTAGCCCACCATATTCCACTCTTTTTCATTTTAACTTTTCCAAAAAAGGGCAGTCACATTTTATTTATCTTTAGAGCCAAAGAAATTTCTCCCAATCCACACCTAGGAAAAAGGAATTATCTCCTCCACCATACATGTAATTCTGATTTGATTTATAGCTTTGACAGTATTTCCCCCTGCACTACTACATGACTGAATAATTCTATCATTTAGATTTTAAATCGTAGGGATGGTGTCTTTCTCATCTGTGTATTCTGTTCAGTGCCTAACAAAATAGGTGCTCAATAAATTGAATTGGAGACATAAATTTGATTTACCCGCTGGCCTTCAGGTGATCTCATTGAGTGTTACATCAGGACTGATGAAAAGATAAAGGCCACAGAGAAAGTAACTGGGGATAAGAGGAATCATTGACAGGAGACGACGCAAAGCAAGCGATCCATCACTTACCTTTTGATCAAATACTTATTGAATGCTATTTTTGTGCCAAGTACTCTCTCTCTATTTTTCTATAGAGCAAGACAAGAATATTGGCAATCCATCCATTCATTTACTATTTTCACTAGTATTTATTCACATGGTCAAGATAGGGAGCAGGAGAAAGAGTGGTGTCTGGCATGGTTCAGATGTGATATGGTTTTTATGTAATCTGATGAAGACTAGCAATAAGGAAAGAGTGCAATGAAATCACAGAAGAGGGGCACCTGACCCAGAGCAGAAGGGCCTGACAATTAAGGCCAAAACATTAACAGTTCTTGGGGAGCACAACTCTCTCTGAGCGCCCAGGATTAAAAACTGAGGAAGAAAACCAACAGCACTTATCATGAACACAAACTAACCACAACCCCCATTAACTTAACACAGAAAAGGGCAAAACGAGGAAGCTTCTGGTGGTAATTCAGGCAGAAGCAGAGAGAGAAGCATGGCAGAAAAACAAATTAACAAACAACAACAAAAATCTTCCAGATGTCTACTGAAGTTTCCTGAGTAGGAATGGGAACACATTCAGAGCCCTCAAAACGAGAATGTATGTGCAAGAGCAGAAATGTGGTATTCCCGGGGGGATGAGCTAGGCAACTGAGCCATTTCTAGTGTCTGAGTCATTTTTAAGTACTAGACACCCCAGTCAATAGTTTCTTTGATAAATGTACCAGGAGATGGTCTTGTTAAATAAGATTTACATGCAAACGGGTTTTGACTGCAATTCAGAAATAATGCTTAGAAACAACTAACCTGAGTCCAGAAGGGCCCTTTCTCTCGGGAGAATGACTCCCTTATCTCTGAAGCGAAAACGCTTTCTTATTAAACACATGAAGGACTGGAGTTTCCTATTTACTGCTCAGCAGAATGAAGTTAATTTCCCATCATCGAAGATAAAGCCACTCAAGGGGAACTACAAACACTGGTTTCTGATCTTCTTGGGAGAATCAAATGAAAAAGCTGGCTTTTTAGGGGAATGTTAATGTCAGTGACACCCCCCGCCCCGCCCCCCCCCCCCCCCCCCCGCCCCGGCTGCTGTGGAAGTTGCGAACAAATCAGTTAGCTTGGTGCATAGCATGACCTCTGTGCCCTGAAATAGAGACTTCTGAGAACTGCCAATTGAGCCTCCTTCTATGAGAAGCGGTGTTTCTGGAAAGAGAAACAGTGTTACCGCCAGGGAGACATGGGTTTGAATTCTGATTCTGACACATTCAATAGTTCTATAACCACAGGAACTGACTGTCCCCCAGGGCTGCTGGGAATATTAAACAGAGTAAAATATTCATGTAGCCAACTTTTATTTATTTAGTGCCTGCTATGCACCTGGCATGTTTGGTGCTGGGAACATAGGGATGAGCAACAGAAATATTTTAAAAGACACTTAGGGAGATTTCATTCCAATTTCAATCAGATATCACACAAGTAAGCAAATAAATGATATAATTACAGTTGGTGGCTAGAGCCTTGGATGTGGATGGGCATATGACACTGCTCAAGCTAATGAGAATGAGACCTAATTCCCTATTGGAGAGCCTTTCTTTCTGAAATAAAAATAGTAACAAAGTCTCAAAAGATAAGACTCTTGCTTTTGTCCTTTATGCTTCTCCCTTCTTCCTCCCAGGAACACTGATGCAGTGTCTGGAGACACAGCAGCCATCTTGTGGCCATGAGGACAAAAACCCCCATGGTAAAGACAGTACAGAAGAAAGATAGAAAGAGCCTGGTCTCTTGGATGACTCTTTTGATCAGCTGCTTGGACTTCCTACTTTTGGAAAATTGTTATATGAAAAAAATTGATCCCTTCCTTTTCTAACCCATTTTGTTGAGTTCTCTTGTATTCAACACATAATCATAAATCCTAATTATTACAGTTGTAGATGTCAACAGAAGCCAGACCATGCAGAGCCTTATAGAACATGGTAGAGTCTGGAATTTAAGGATTATAAGCACATAGACAAGAAAAAGAAATAAAAGGCATCCAAATCAGAAAGGGAGGCATAAAATTGCCTCTGATGGCAGATGACATGATCTTATATATAGAAAACACTAAAGACTCCACCAAAAAACTGTTATAACTAATAAAGAAATACAGAAAATTTGCAGGATACAAAATCAACATATAAAAATTGGCTGTGTTTCTATATACTAAAAATGAACTATCCAAAAAGGAAATTAAGAAAACAATCCCATTTACATAGCATCAAAAAGAATAAAATACTTAGGAATAAACTTGACCAAGGAGGTGAAAGATTTGTACATTGAAAACTACAATACATTGATGAAAGAAATTAAAGAAGACACAAATAAATGGAAAGACATTTCACGAATTGGAGGAATTAATGTTGTTAAAATGTCCATACTACTCAAAGCAATCTACAGATTCAGTGCTATTCACATCAAAATTCCAATTATTTTTTATAGAAACAGAAAAAAATCCTAAAATTCATATGGGATGACAAAAGACCCAGAACAGCCAAAATGATCTTGAGAAAGAAGAACAAAGCTGGAGGCATTACATTTCCTGATTTCAAAATATATTACAAAAACTCCAGTTATCAAAACAGTCTGGTTCTGGCATGAAAACAAACATATGGTCATAGAGACCAATGGAACAGAATAGGAAGCCCAGAAATAAACCCACACATATACGGGCAACTAATCTTCCACAAGGGTGCCAAGAACACATGATGGGGAAACGATCGCCTTATTGGAAAAACTGGAGATCTGCAAAGAGAAGAATGAAATTGGACCCCTATCTCACACTACATGCAAAAATCAACTCAAAATGGATTGAAGACTTAAAGGTAAGACCCCAAACTGTAAAATTATTAAAAGAAAACATAGGGGAAAATCTTGATGTCATCTGTCTTGGCAATGATTTCATGGAGGTGACACGAAAAGCACAAGCAACAAAAGAAAAAATAGACAAGTGGGATTGCATCAAACTAAAAGCTTCTCCACAGCAAAGGAAATAGTCAACAAAGTGAAAAGGCAACCTATGGAATGGGAGAAAATATTTGTAAACCATATATCTGATAAGGAGTTCATATGGAACTCCTACAACTCAATAGCAAAAAGCAAATAACCTGATTGAAAAATGGGCAGAGGAGCTGAATAGACATTTCTTCAAAAAAGATGTAGAAATAGCCAACAGTTACATGAAAATGTGCTCAGCATCACTAATCATCAGAGAAATGCAAATCAAAACCACAATGAGCTGTTGCCTCACACCTGTTAGGATGGCTGTTACCAAAATAACAAAAGATAACAAGTGTTGGCAAGAATGTGGAGAAAAGGGAACCCTTATACAGTGTTAATAAGAACGTAAATTGGTACAGCCTCTTTGGAAACCAGTATAGAGGTCCCGAAAAAATTAAAAATAGAACTACCATGTGATCCAGCAATCTACTTCTGTGTATAAATCCAAAAGAATTGAAATCAGGATCTCAAAGAGGTATCTGCTCTCCCATGATCATAGCAGCATTATTCTCAATAGCCAAATGTGGAAACAATCTAAGTGTCCATTGACAGACAAATGGACAAAGAAAATGTGGTATATACATACAATTGAATATTGTTCAGCCTTAAAAAGAAATAAATCTTACCATCTGTGACAACCTGAATGGAGCTGGAAGATACTTTGCTAAGTGAAATAAGCCAAACACAGAAAGACAGAAATACTGCATGATCTCACTTATGTGAGGTATCTAAAATAGTCAAATTCATAGAAGCAGAGACTAGAATGGTGATTGCCAGGGGACGGGATAGGGGAAATGGGGAGCTGTTTTTCAATGGGTATAATAGAGTCACAGTTATACCCAATGAATAAGTTCCATAGATCTGTTATACAACATAGTGCTTACATTTAACAATATGGTGTTATGCACTTAAAAAACTTGTTAAAAGGGTAGATAGCATGTTAAGTGCTCTTGCCACACACACACACAAAAAGCAAAGGAACACAAGAAATCTTTTGGAGATGATGGATATGTTTATTACCTTGATTGTGGTGATGTTATCACAGGTATATGCATATGTCCAAATATACAGCAAAATACATACATTAAATATGTGCAATTTTTTGTATAAGTAAAATCAATAAAGCTAAAAAAGAAAATAAGAAAAATTTTAAATTAAAAATAAAACAATCAATTACATTCAATAGCAAATTTTAGGTTTTTAACAAAAGATTAATACTACTATTAAATTGGTAATATACATATATTTTATGTCAGTTTAGAGAAAAATTAAAATCTTAGATCAGATTTTCATACTACTACAAATATATTTTTTCTCCAACCTCTTCTCCATTCTCCTTTCCAAAGCAAAATCTCAGAAAATTACCCATAATGTACTTTGGGTCAACACTAGTGTGTCATGCTACATTAGGTACCAATGATTAAACTGACACCATCTGGTCTGAAACACGTTGCCTTCCCCTGATGTCAAAAGAGCAAAGACAGCAGAAGTCATATTTACTGTGCTGGAAACTTCTAAGTATCAATCCACAGAAGGCTGCTGAGGTTGAGAAAGCAGCATCCTAATAGTCACAAATTGCTCACAGTCCTGAAATTGTCCAGTAAGCTAATGGAAGAAATGCACAAAGAACACAGCTTGCAGTCTAAGGAGGTATCACTTCCCTATAGGTGAGAAGGGGAAAAGCTGCCTCTCTCCTTGGCCCCTTGGCACAGACAGCCCCAAATGGGATTTGTGAGACACAGGGCTAAGAGTAGACCTTAACCTCCTTTGTTATGATGGGAGGTCTCTAGAACTTGCATCATGATTATGGTCTGACTGTAACACTCCAGGGCCCAGTGGCCTTAGTCCAGTCTGTAGGAGTCTCTGTTTCCCCGTCTTGGGTTGTTGTAATGGTTTACACATTTTTATTGTGTTTGTAATAAATAACCTCTTCTGGTGTTTATATTATAAGTGCAGAGTGTCTCACTGCATAAGAAATCTCTGACTTCCAAGAACTTAACTTTTGCGTCATCAGAATCATGTATCACTCCGCGCAGTTGGTCAAACACTCATTAACTGCCCCATGGGCTTCTCATGGCCTATGCTCGGAAAACTTAACATTTCTGAGAGTGTCTGAGTTTTGTACAGTGCACAGAAAGATACACCAAATCATAGACAAATCTGAGAATCACAGGTTGGAGCACACATCAGACATTGCTTCTCCAAGCAGCCCATTTTTAAAGGTCTTAGGACTGAAAGGTAATTTTAGCTATTGGTACCCACATACCTCTCTTGTCTTACATTCAATACAGTGGGAAATAGAATTTCGATGATCAGCTACCCCACTGACAATTATTTTATCGCCATCTTATCTACAGCTCTTTCTCCAAATTTCTATATGCTTGGCTATATCGATTAATATTGCCACAATAATGCTATGTAAAAACTATTCCAAAACTTAGTACCTCAAAACAACAAGCACTGCTATTTCTCACGTGTATGGGTCATCTGGGAAGTTCTCCTGTCTGGGCTTGGGATGACCTCGTTTGGCCTCGCCCCGATTCTGCAGTTAGCTGGGAGGTTGGCTGGGGACTACTTGTCTGGAATGGTCTCTCTCACATGACTGTGCTTCATCTGAGATAACTAGGTTGACTGTTCTGTTCCATGTGTCTCATCCTCAAGAAGACTAGCCTAGGAAGAAGAGGAAGAAAGAAAGCAGAAGTCCACAAGATCTCTTAAGGCCTAAACTTGGAACTAGCATTCCTTTACTTCCACTACGTTCTATAGACTAAGGCAAGTCACAAGGTCAGTCCAGTTTCAAGGGTTAGGAGAAAAGACTCCACCTCCTCACAGAAGCTGTGGAACACATATATTGTAAAGGGCATGGCTTCTGTAAACCATTGATATGTGCTACAACTGGAAACCTTTACAATTATCTTTTATTTAGAAGTTGAACTCATTCATTACTCAACTTTTAGCTTATTTTGACTTTCAGGGTGACTTTCAAGAATGAGACTTACAAACCCCCAAGGCTCCCAGCTTATTAGACCCCAGAGTGGGGCATCCTGATAGTACTAAATAAGATTGAGATCAGGCAAATGAATCAGACTGCCAGGGCCTTGAGAGAGATCTCTTCTGAATGAAACCAACAGCTTCCAGCCTTCAACTCCTGCATTTGAGCAAGAGCGCTCATAGTGATTCAAAGAACAGTGCAACATAACTTGGCCCTTTCTGTGTTTTTGGTCTTCTCTTTCAACCTTTTATATATATATTTTAATATAAATATTTATATACAAATAAATATTAATGTGTATTTTATATAAAAATATATTTATATTATAAATAAATATTTATATATGTAAATTTAAATGTTTAGGTGCAGTATAGAGGGATGTTTCTGGAAGACTTCCTCCCATCTCTCATCTGGTTGAGAAGAGCTACAGAAATATTGTTTGTAAGTTCTAAAATTTATAAAATAAATTTACAAATACTATATATTTATATTAGACATCCTATGTGTGTATGTATATATACACACACATACGTATGTATACACGTTTTGTGTGTGTATATATGCTATATTTGCATATGTATATATATTCATGCACACATATATTAGCATGTATCATAAATTCATCTCTGGAAATTACCTACGATCGTGGCAAATATTGCTAAATATAAGTTTCAGGCTGAAATTCTCCTGAGATAAAAGTTATCTGTTAACACTGAGTAAAAATCAGCATGACAGTGGGTCCCAAGTCCCGAGAAGGTGTGCAGGGAATCCCCGCAGGTAGATAAGGCAGATCTGGCCCTAAGCTGAGTCTAGCACCTGGAATAGGTATTCAAGACTTGGGCCAATCACTTTATCATCACACCCATGCTCAATTGAGTGGATTAAAATTTCAAACAAGCCATCCAAGATGAAAAATATGTAGATGCCACTCTACCTTGAAATTTCATAAGAAACACTTTTTTGTTGGCTCATCTGCCTGTGAGCCCAAAGTGCTGCTTGGACCTACCCTGTCACCAGGAGGAAGGTCCTCCATTTGGTCGCTACAACTAGGGGGATTTCAGGAGGGCAGGGATAAAACCCCCTCTACAGAAGCCCACCATACCTCTGTCTTTGTTCTCCTCCATCCCTATAGCCCTGGGGCAAAACTGTCTGGTGCTGACAAATGGTTTTTGAAAATCAAACCTCAAACAGGAGCCTATGTATTTGTACATAAGGATATATGATATGTGTGTTTGTATAGTTTATGAAATGAATTATTATGAACACACGGTGTACATAAGAAACTCACTGAAATCTTGCTTCCTGCTGACTTGCTAGTTGGCCAAGCTGAGCTTTTCGGAAATTTAAAAAGCAAACTAATTTGCAAAATAGACGGCAAGGGCTTCGATGTGATTCTCAAGTATAATTTTCAATTTACAAGTCTTTCATCTGTCCTCACTTTTCATCTGCCCTTCTTTCCTTCAACATTATTTGAACCACAGCAGTTCCATCAGCGTGAACGTTCTGAAGAATTGCCTGAAGGCTTCCCTAAGGAGTACAGAACCATCTATTTGGATATTTTAAGGTACTTTTAACTGTAGGACAGTGGTCTCTGGACACCTGCCATATGTCATATGGATTGATGAAATTCAATCAGCTCAGGGTTAACCTGAGATAGTAATAGTTGTAGTGGTAGTAGTGGTAGTAGTAGTAGTGGTAGTAGTAATTTTAGTAATAATAGTAGTAGTAATAATACTAGCCACCATGTTGATCACTTCACATGCATTGTCTCACTAAATCTTTTTGACGACCTGTAAGATAGTTCTTTGAAAGCTGAAGAAACTGGCTCAGATGTTTTAAAACCGCATGGCTAACACATGGCAGAGGCAGGATTGAACCCAGGTCCATCTGACTCCAAAGTTCATGCTCTTATCTACTTCTCTGTATTGTTCCTAGAGAGACTGAAATCATGCTGACTTGCATGGTGCACAAGTGGTAGGCTGAAACCACTGGACCACGATTATTGGTGGCTTTACTTACAGATGCTCAAGCCACAGCTCACAGAAAACCAACACTGCACAGGGCAGGCCAAAACACTGATAAAGGAGATCCATACACCTACCTTGCAGCAGCATAATGCAGCTTAGGCCCCATCTTGGCAGAAAGACACATTGGAATATGTGGTAACTTGAGATAGGCTGATTCTGAGCAGAAAGCATTTTGACAGCTGCTAGGGCAAAGGAACAGAACAAAGTGACAGGTGACATGCAGCAGTAGGCATAGCTGTTTATCAGGAATGTGGCACAGAGAGGTCAGGTGGTGCACTCATAGCCTTGGGCACTATCAGCACTCAAATAATTACAAGTAACAACAGCCCTAAAGTGTCAACTTCTAGTTGAGTTCATACATATTATTCGTGCATTTGTAATAGAGAATATTTGCTGTTCACTAGGCCAGGGGCTGTGTAGAACACAGAATAACCAAGCTTTTTTATTGTTTTGAATTAAATCATTTCTGCATATTTTGTTAGATTCAATACATTTCAGTCACTGGCTTCTGTCTTTGAGGACTATAGATTCTAGTGAGAGACAGGCACATAAACAGCTGCTGGGATCTATAAAAAACACACTAGAAGTATTGAGTTGAATATTTTTTTAAAACCACTTGATTGAGTTATGACTGACAACAAAGAGCTGTACATATTTAACGGATGCAACTTGATGAGTTTGGAGAAAGTTATACACTCGTGAAGCCATCACCACAGTCTATGCCATAAATCTATCTATCACCTCCAGAAGTTTCTCCAAAGACTTGTGATATCAGGTCCATATTGATAAACTGGGAACTATGTTTATTATTGTACCACAAGGTACTAACCATTTCTCATGGTAGGCTTGCATTTATTCATTCATTTATTCAGCCAATATTTCTTGAGCTTCTACTAAATGTCAGTTACTATGTTCATCACTGGCATATACTTATAGTCAATATAGGGTGGCAAGAACAGACATTTAAAAAATGCAGAAATTTATGTTTAATTGTAAATGTGGTTAGTGCTACAAAGGAGAAGCTCAGGATGCTATGGGAGTGCAGTACAGAGGATCTAAAGCAGGCCTAATTGTGTGTCATTTAAATAAAGACTTGAATGAGAGTTTAGCCTTTATTCTGTAGGGAAGAATGTGGGACTCCTCCAGGCAGAGGAATAGAATATAGACTATGCAAAGTCCCTGAAAGAGAAGTTGGGTCTTCTGATGAATGGAAATGTAGCTGGAGTAAGAACAGAAGGAAGGAAGAGCAGTACCAGATAAGACTGAAGAGATGGATTGTGGAATGTCAACCATAGTTTATAGTTCAGATTTTATTCTAAGGTCACTGAGAAGTTACATGTTAAGATGGGGTGTGATGTAATAATAACAAGCCAGGAATTCTTCTAACTACTTTATATATGTTAACTCTACACCCCTTCTAGGTGGATAATTTGATCATCCCTCTTATATAGATGGAGAAGTTCAGCCTTAGAAAATTTCAGTAACTGATGTCAGACAACCAGCAAAAAGCTGAACTGGGATTCACACCTAGGCAGGCAGGCTCCAGAACCCAGCCGAACTGTTACCTGACACTGCCTGTAATGATTAGCTTTGTGTTTCAGAGGAGAATGAATTGATAGGCATGTTCCATATATCAGTTGTACCAGTTGGATCCATGAGTGAACAAAAGTGGACTAAGATTTCAAGAAGAAATCACGGATCATCTATCTGCTTGGGTATGTACAGCTGGAGGAGGCCTTTTGACAAATGTAAGCATCTCTGGCAGAAGTCCTTTCTGCACCTATAAGACATTTTGCACATAAGAGGCTCTGCAAAAATGGGACGCAGTCTATATTTCAGCAACCTCCATTAAGCTTTCATATACCTTCCCTGCATTTCCCGCCTTATAGCAAGCCTTGAGTTAATAAGACCTTCTTCACTGAGTGAAAGTTTTCCCCTCTCACCTGACCAACCATCCTGCATTCTGCTCCAGATATCACAGTCTAATAATTTTCATGTGAGATGCACAAAGTCAAACCCAGATCTTGGCCCTTGGGTGGTTGTGAATCACTGAGCAACTACAGCCAACCTTTAATGATGGCTAGAAAGTATTGAAAGTTTTGTCTTTCTTTCCCCCAAATGACCTGTGCAATACAGCAGTGATAATCACTCTCATATGCACGTGTGTCTTTCTGAAATGCTAGAAAAAACTCTGCCCCACCCAATTCCTGAGTATGAGAAACAAGGGGAATATAGTAGAAGCAGCTAGTAATTTAATTTTGTTTTGTGAATTTTCGTATATGGAAAATTCAGAGACTATAGATGTAGAACCCTACAGTAAGTTTACTTTAATTAAGCATTTTAAACTGTTAAAAGTGATTGTTTTCCAAAGTTTATTTTTTAAATAAGTAATATATTCATAATACAAACACAATTTTCCACCCATCTCACTAAAATTATGTACATATTTACATATATAATATGTGTATATACATTTGTACATAAACAAAATCCTAGTTCCCCATTCTTTAATAGAATAAATTGAGGCATATTTAAGACCACCAAGCTTCTTAGGACATTTGATGTCTTCAGGATATAGCATGTGTGGGTTGCATTTACAGTTCTATGGCTAATGAACCTTGATATAAGTATTATTCTACAACTGAGAGAACTTTCTCTGAAGCCATGTGGTCATCGTTGTCACCATTATTAGTAGTATAATAGTCTTTTTCAAATGAGGCAAAATTCACTACTTCTTAGGGTAGTGGATTCAGGAGACAGAATGCAAAAGAATTGCATTACTTTACTTTACTTCTAGTCTCCTCACTCCAGCCCCCATCTCATCACCTCGCCTTCTACAACTACCAAGCAATTTTGCTTCTTTGGTGCCAAATGGGGGAACTGAAGGCTCCTTCTTGCCCCTCAAGTCCTTTTTCATGTTATTCATGTAGCCATACTGAGAAATGAGTTGGGGGAGGAGTAGAGAATAAAGTTTTAGAGAATGTGTTTTGGAATGACACAAAGCTCAGTTTGAATCTGAGTTCTACTACTTGTTAGCTTTGGGGAAGTCACTTAAACTCTCGGAGCTGTTTCCCATCCATAACATGGAGGTTATCATACAGACATCCTGAAGATTTGTTGAGGGTTAAAGAAGAAAATGTATTTAATTTCTCATCCCAGTACCTGACACCTTGCCAGCTACTATTATCATTATTATCGATATTATATCAACAAGATATCACTATTATGATTATCATTTATAATGAGGAAAAGGTTGGATCCTATTATCTCCTTCCAGCAGCCAATTCAGTATCTTCTCTTCTCCCCTGTCCAAGACTCCTGAAGGGATGTGCCAAGCTCGAGTTGTTATTGCCATTTTGATTATTTAATATTCACTGAACAATGAGATGGTGCAGCATTTGTGGGACACAGAAGGAGATGGGGGCAGCCTCTCCTGCTCTGAATTGAGCTGGGAACATGGAGTTGGCTGTGTATGTGGCTGAGAAAAGCACAGCCAAAAAGACCATCTGGACCAGTGCAATCAGGGCTCCCAGGAAACCTGTGGGGCCTCTGACTAAACCAAATTATTTGGTTTCTAATCAACTTAATGTTAAAACTCTCCAAGCCCTCCTGTCTAAGATGCTAACTCCTCCTAAAGAGGCATGTGATGTATAGGAGCCCACATCAATCAGGCTGCTGATTTTTCTTCTGCCTCGTCTCACTACTGTCAGCTGGACTGATCCACTGGAAAACAGAGACTTTTCCCTTATAATAAAGCAAAACCCAAATGTTAATAAACACCACTGCCAAACCCTCACTTTAGGAGGCCTGTACACATTTGAGGGTTTATGGCTTTGCCACCCCAATAATACTTCTGGAATAGATGCCAGGTTCCCTTTCCTGTTGAGGAAAGTGGGCAAGCTTTTTTGGGCCAACTGTACCTTCTAGAACCACTCAGTCCTTGACCTCAAACCCTCCAAAAATTGTCTGAAGGCCGTGTGTCCTGAATTCCAACATAACATTAGTACAGAAGGTGTCTCCTGCAACATTTTAATTAGTGATAGGATTCTATTCTAAGTCACAAGATGCATTCTGTAATTGCTTTCTTTACCTCATTACCTGCTTGAGCTAGGTAAATGTCACTCAGAGAAGTCTAACTGTGTCCACATTCCCACAGCAAGTTAAGCAAGACTTTCCTATTAAAACCCTGTATTATTAAATTGGCCTACTGTGCTGGGAGAAACTTGAGATCAGACCCTCTGCCTCATTTTCCTTTGAATTACCTTGAGTTCCCCAGACACAGTGCCAAGCATATAAAAGCAGCTCAGTCAGTGTTTGCTGAACTGAGTACAACAGTTACTACCGAAAGAATTGTTTCTCAGCTTCCACTGATTTGTATTAGCAACCTCATGGCCAAGTAGTCTTACAGGAAGACCTCAATAACCAATTCTCCACCAATTGGACAAACAGTCAGTGTGTATATGAGTGTGTGTGTTTTAGATATGTTGAAGGTTGAAGAGGGGAGGAGGGGCAGCTATACTCCTGCGGAAAGAGGTAAATCTATTGTACAATTTCTCCAATATAGTGCCATGCGGTAATCATGATAGTTAGCAGTAATAGTAACTGCTGATCATATGATGGTTTACAGTTCACAAAGTACTTTTGCCTGTGATAACTCATTTGATCTTCATAAAACTTGAAGGGAATAAGAAGGGTCAGGATTCTATTCCCATTATACTTGTGGAGAGACAGAGCTCCAGAGTTAGCTGTGAATAATGTACAATGACAGAATTGGCTCTGTTGATGCCTATCCTGTTACACTTCCTACCACCCCTTCCCATCTGCTTCCTACACTCCACTTCCTTCAGGGCTCAACCAGGGATCACTGAGCCCTGGTTCATTCCTATATTTTAAAAGTTGGTATATTCCATAACTATTCATTCAACAAACCATCCATGATTACTTAGATGCTAGGCACAATGATGGGTTCTGGGGGAGGATAAAGCTAAATAAAAAAGAATGAAACTTGACCCCTATCCTATACCACGCACAAAAGTTAACTGAAAATTGGTTAAAGACTTAAATGTAAGACCTGAAACCATGAAACTCTTAGAAGAAAATGTAGGAAAAAAGCTCTATGACGTTGGCCCTGGTAATGATTTTTTGGAAATCACATCTAAAGTACAAGCAACAAAATCAAAAATGAACAAGTGGGTGGCCGGCCTGGTGGCATTGTGGTTAATTCACTTGCTCTGCTTCGGAACCCCGGGGTTCTCAGGTTCAGAACCCGAATGCGGACCTATGCACAGCTTACCAAGCCATGCTGTGGCAGGCAACCCAAACATAAAGTAGAAGAACATGGGCATGGAT
The DNA here is from genome assembly GCA_031878705.1 of Tapirus indicus. Lineage (NCBI taxonomy): Eukaryota > Metazoa > Chordata > Mammalia > Perissodactyla > Tapiridae > Tapirus > Tapirus indicus. Next base: position 23,214,628 of record CM062935.1, read on the forward strand.
GTTAGCCCAGGGCCAGTCTTCCTCAGCAAAAAAGAGGAGGATGGCAATGGATGTTAGCTCAGGGCTCATCTTCCTCACAAAAACAAAAACAAAAAACAAGTGGGACAACATCAAACTAAAAAACTTCTGCACAGCAAAAGAAACCGTCAACAAAGTGAAAAGACAACCTATGGAATGGGAAAAAAATATTTGCAAACCATGTATCTGATAAGGGGTTAATATCCAAAATATATAAAGAACTCATAAAACTCAATAGTAAAAAAACAAATAATTTAATTAAAAAATGGGCAAAGGACCTGAATAAACGTTTTTCCAAAAAAGATATACAAATGGCCAATAGGTTTGTGAAAATATGCTCAGCATCACTAGTCATTAGAGAAATGCAAATTAAAACCACAATGATATATCACCTCATGCCTGTTAGAATGACCATCATCAAAAAGACAAGAGATAAATGCTGATGTGGATGTGGAGAAAAGGGAACTCTTGTGCACTGTTGGTGGGATTATAAATTGGTGCAGCCACTATTGAAAACAAGGAGAAGTCCCTCAAAAAAATTAAAAATAGACCTACCATGTGATCCAGCAATTCCACTTCTGAGAATAAAGTCAAAGGAAACAAAAACACTAACTTGAAAAGATATCTGCACCCCCGTGTTCACAGCAGCATTATTTATGATAGCCAAGATATGCAAACAACCTGTGTCCATCAATGGATGAATGGATAGAGAAGTTGTGGTATATGCATACACAACAGAATATTATTCAGCCATAAAAAATTAGGAAATCCTACCATCTGCAACAACAGGATGGAATTTGAAGGTGTTATGCTAAGTGAAATAAGACAGATAGAGAAAGACAAATACTGTATGATTTCACTTATATATGGAACCTAAAAAAAATATCAAACTCATAGAAAAAGAGATGATTTGTGGTTACCCGAGGTGGGGAGTAGGGGAAGGGGTAATTGGAGGAAAATGGTCAAAAGGTACAAACTTCCAGTTATAAGATAAATAAGTCCTAGGGATGTAATGTACAACATGATGACTGTAGCTAACACTGCCGTATGATATATAGGAAAGTTGTTAACAGAATAGATCCTAAGAGTTCTTATCACATTTTACCCATTCCAGCCCAGCTTGCCCCTTTTCCCCCAGCCCTGTTCACTATGCTCAGGCACACAGATTTCCTTTCTTTTCCCCAAGTTCTTCCTTCCTCAGGCCTTGGCACCTGCTGAACTCCCTTCTCCACCATTTTGCCTGGCTGGCTCCTCCCTAACATTCAGGCTCAACCCAAAGCTCATCTACTCATAGAGGACCTATGTGACCACCCTGTATAAGTAACTGCCTCCCTCTATCCTACCCTAGTCATTACCATATCATTTGCTTTCATTTTCTTCTTACCACTTATCACTATCTGAAAATGTCTTATTTCAGTCTTTATTTATTTGTTTATTGTCTGTCTCTCCCACTAGAATTTGAGTGTCATCATCACTCCTGGATCTTCATGTCTACCACAGAGCCTGGCACAGATTAGACAATCATTAAGTGCTCATTAAATAAACAAGTGGACGAAAAAGCAAAGGCAGCTTTAGGGTGACTTAAATTCTGCCCTACATTGGCGTTGGTATTTAAAATACCCCAATTTCCATTTGACTTTGCTAAGTATGGAGGGAAATGGCCATGTATTATTACACTTGCATCAAATCACATCAATATCCTCCATCCAAATTATGTGTAACTTGTGAGTCAGTTTCACTCTACTGTCTCCAACCTCTTACCCTCCTCTCTACCCCATCTCATTATCCACCCCCTGTCTCCACTGTCCCAGTCAAATCTATTTCTGTATGTGAATGGAAAGGAATTTACATTTATCCCATTATCTGGGATAGTGTCCTAGCACACCAGGCACTATGCTAGGTATTTTATATGCATTATCTCAATGCAATTTGCTATAAACACCTTCAAAATATTGTCAGGCCCTACAAATTTGCATTATAACTGCCCTACTCCTTTTTCTTTAAACTCTTTTTCCCTTCTATCTTTTCCACTCCCTATTTATTCCTACCAATTCCTTAAGATAATTGTGTATTCAATAGACTGAATCTAATTTTTAAAGATCCCTCAATATGGGCCAGAAAAATTTTTATGGCACATTTTGATCACTTGACTCTTTAAATAAGTCCTTTAATCGTTCTTTTAAAATAAAGAACCCCTACTTTGATGACACCATTAGTGTGGTTCACAAGTTCGTGTTTTAAGAGCAGGGATCTAGTTCAGAGTGAAGGAAGCTTTTTATGTTCTCAGTCCATGCTATGTGCAAGCCATGGCACTGAGAGTGTCACATTAGTTATCTAATGATTACAGCAACCTTAAATACAGGAGTCACCAATCCCTATTTTACTGGGAGAAACTTAACTCTGCTTCATAATGTGGCCAAAACCACGCAGCTAGAAAAATGTACTGGATTAGAACAAGGGGCTGAGTGAATCCAAGGCTAGAATTTAAATGCAGACATCTAGTGTTTATAACAAAATGTATGGAAGAATTAGAATGCCTCACTATCTTATTAATAACTATTAAGGTCTGCTAGACAAGAATACGTTACTCCAGATAAGATAATTCATTGAATACTGTTCTGCACAGGCCATGTGCTAGGTGTTATTGTTCAAAGATAAATAGGAAAGGAAACAGATTTCCTTCTTTCTCATGAATGAAAATATTCCATTGTGTGTATATGTATATATGTATGCTACATTTTCTTTATCCATTCGTCTGTTGATAGACATAAAGTTTGCTGCCATGTCTTGCCTATTGTGAATAATGCTGTTATGAATATGAGAGTACAGCTCTGTCTTTGAGATCCTGTTTTCATTTCCTTCAGATATATACCCAGAAGTGGGATTGCTGGAGCATATGGTAGTTCTATTTTTAATTTTTTGAAGAACCTCCATACTGTTTTCTATAATGACTGTGCCAATTTACATTCCCACCAACAGTGTGCAAGGTTTTCCTTTCTTCCACATCCTCACCAACACTTGTTATCTTTTGTCTTTTGATAATAGTCATTATAACAGATGTGAGGTGTTATCACTGTGGTTTTGATTTGCATTTCCCTGATGATTAGTGAAGTTGATCACCTTTTCCTGTACCTTTTGACTATTTGCATGTCTTCTTTTGAGAAATGTCTATTCAGACTCTTTGCCCATTTTGTGTGTGTGTGTGAGGAAGATTAGCCCTGAGCTAACATCCATTGCCAATCCTCCTCTTTGTGCTGAGGAAGATTGGCCCTGGGCTAACATCCATGTCCATCTTCCTCTACTTTAGATGGGATGCTGCCACAGCATGACTGACAAGCAGTGAGTTGGTCCACACCCGGGATCCAAACCTGTGAACCCCGGGCCACCAAAGCGGAGCACACGAGCTTAACTGCTATGCCACTGAGCTGGCCCCTCTTTGCGCATTTTTTTAATCTTGTTATTTGATTTTTGCTATTGAGTTGAGTTTCTTACATATTTTGGATAATTAACCCCTTATCAGATGTATGATTTGCAAATATTTTCTCCTGTTTTGTAACTTGTTTCTTTACTCTGTTGATCGTTTCCTTTGCTGTGCAGTAGCTTTTTAGTTTGATGCAACCCCAATTGTCTGCTTTTGCTTTTGCTGCCTGTGCTTTTGGGGTTATATCCAAAAAAAAAAATCATTGCCCAGACCAGTGTCAAGAAGCTTTTTTCCGAAGTTTTCTTCAAGTAGTTTGACAGTTTCAGGTCTTACCCTTAAGTCTTTAATCTATTTTGATTTGGTTTTTGTACATAGGGTGAGATTAGGGTCGAATTTCATTTTTCTTCATGTGGATCTCTAGTTTTCCAAAGACCACTTATTGAAGAGACTATCCTCTCCCAATTGTGTATTCTTGGCACCCTTGTCGAAGATCAGATGACCATAAACACATGGATTTATTTTTGGGATTTCTATTCTGATGCATTGGTCTATATGTCTGTTTTGATGCCACACTGTTTTCATTACCATAGATTGCATTGAATCTCTACATAATTTTGGGTAGTATGGACATTTTAACAATATCCATTCTTCCAATCCATGAACAGGTGATATCTTTCCATTTATTTGTGTCTTTAAATTCTCTCATCAAAGTCTTCTAGTTTTAAGTGTACAGATTTTTCATCTCTTTGGTTAAATTTGTTCCTAAGTATTTTATTCTTATCTATTCCAGCACTAAGATTCCAAGCTCATCTAATCCTCAAGTCATTGCCCAATATTTTCTGTTGTACAATGATAAACACTGACATCTCAGTAACCGGAGAAAGAAGTGAAGTGAAATACTTCAAGTTCTGGAACAATCAGTAAAATTTCATCAGGAAATATGACCAATTTCATGATTTGATTGCACCTGAGCAATACTTTTATGAAATATATTTTTCAAGGGAGAAGCAATGCAGGCGTGTTTACTTCTCAGAGTTGATGCCTAACACATGACTTCAGGGTTTTTTCAGGACCTCCAGGGTTTAGTTATTCAGTCATTTCTTAATCCTTGATATAAATAAAAGTCTTCTAGACTAATACAAACATGTCTAAAGCAATATTGTACTCCCTGACACTGCCTGACATGTAGTTGATCAATAAATATTAGTAAAATGAGTTGAAAAGATGAATTACATGAATTAATGAAAAGTCTCAGGTTAGGGAATTAGAGGTTTTCTTTAAAATCTCTATATTGAAGTGTCTCTGCTATTGTGCAAACGTTTATAGCCAGGTAAAACATCCTCCATAGTTGGAGTATAAGTGGTAAATTCTAGGGTGTTTAAAAGCTATCAAAATAATAATAATTATGATAAGAAGAAGAAAAATAATTTCATGTCCTCATCAGCTATACTTGATCATAGTGCCTCCCTCAGAATTTTTTCTTTGGTCAACATTAAAGATCATCTAATCTAAGATCCCGAAAAATCTTCTCCATGATTCTGTATTTATAAAAGTTTGGAGATTGAATGGAAAGAGACTTTGCTTCTTGTTTATGAATTTAGAGCTTACTGAGCCAGGGAAATCTGAACTGTCCTTTCCCCATCCAAATTCATACAAGTTGCTAAACTCTATGAGGATGTAGAAGCCAGAAAAGGAGGCTTCATCTTTCTGGGCCATTAATTATTCATAGAAAGTATTGCTCTAACAAGATGTCAACACAGGGTACTCATATTTTTCTGATTGTGGACTTCTGCCATGTCAGAGACAGATTTGGAGTGGAGAATGGGGCAGTAACAGAAATTCTTGTTAATAAATCCCATGTATATGTCAAATAAAATCCCCTCTTCATCTCTGAAAAAATGGGAGAGGGAATGGAAAAGAAACAGGGCATTAGTTTATTAAGTTCCTACTGATTCCAATTTGAAGAATGCAGTTCAACTTCAAATGATACCCAAAGTCACATCTGATCCTGATTCTATTGTACGGGTTAACTCACCATGGTTTACAATATCTTCAGTGCAGCTGGCACCCTTTCTTCTTCTGTAATACCCCCCAAAACTCCTAAACTTTACAGATCCGGAGAAATAACGTTTGATGGTACCATTGGACTGCGTACAACAACCACGTTTTTAATGGCTGCCAATAGGACAATTATGTTTTTAGCAAATGGGTACCCCTTTGAAGAAAGGAAATATAGGGCAATTACATTGATACATTGCCTCCTTGACACACCTGAGAGGGGAACAATTCAGCTTGACATCTCTCAACACTTCCTGTCCTTTATGGTTGAGGAAGCACCAGTTTGTTTGTTTTTTACAACTGTCAAGGATTTCCACTGCCTCTTCCCCCATTGGGGTTGCATACCAACGACCAGGATGATTTCAAAAGTGCCCCTGATTCATAGATCACATTCAGTCCCTCTTAAACCAATCTGCTCCCCAAATGAGCTCTTCCCTCCAATAAAGATTGAGAGGGTAAGAGTGTATTTTTGTTATAGTCCTGATTGGTGTCACGGGAAACATTTTCTGCCATGATTTTAGTGATAAAAAGATAAAGACTTAACCCAAATTCTCTTTTTTCTGACTTTATTTTAAACAACACACATTCACAGTTTAAAATAGAATTTAAACAGGTGCCTAGTAACAGAATGACAAACATTAAGTGTGAAGGCTGAAAGCTAGGAAACTGAACCACATATGGTCACCTTTCTTTTTCGTAACATTCACCTGCACCGAACTGTTAAGTGGTTTTACCACTGTCATGCCAAGCAGGACTTGTAAAACTTGGGATGTGGGTATTCAAAGAAAACATTTGCTTGGTGCCTCTAATGATTTCTGTAAGTAGTCATTTAAACAGATTGCTCTATGATCCAAAACAGGGAATGCAGGAAGATGAGCTGAGAAAATAATTTCCTGAAGGTACTTTAAAGCTAACTGTGGAAAATGAGGTTTGTCTCTTTGCAGAGTTCTCTGGCTCATATTTCATTGGGTGGGAACAGAGCCTGTCGGACACATTCTCCAAGAATCTATGAAATGAATATGCCCGGGAGCACTTTTTTGTTTTTTGACACCAGAGAGCTAAAGGCCTTTATTGGCTTGCAAAATTTAACAGATAAATAATCCAAATATGCCAATGACAATTTAGAGAACAGAAGAAGGAAATGCACCTGGTTAGAGCAATTGTGGTTACGTGAGAGAGAGAGAGAAAGAGAAACCAAGGAAGTGATATTTCACAGGAACAGGGTAGGAGGTCTGGGAGATCTATGACTCTGCCTTCCTTGAACTGGACAGTTATACTTTGTTAATAAACGTACTTTGAGTGACTAATTCAGCTTTTACTTCAAAGATAAAACTAGAAGTTTTCAGAGCATGTCAGAAAGGGACTCAACTATTTTTAATGAATCCATGACCCCTCACTAGGTAACACTCTCTCAGATAAACGCCTTTATCTCAACAAACCTCGATTCCTCCATGCAAGAAAGGGCTGTTTAATTTTCACCAATAATTTTGCCACTCTCTTGTGGGAGTTGTGTTGATGACTCAAAACCTTATAAAAGTTGGGATGATATAAATCCCTGTGCACACATCAATACACACTTTGTATATAATAATAAATAATAGTTAATATTGACTGAGTGCTAACCTCATGCTATGCACAAGTCCAACCTCTTTATTAAATTCTCATACATCAGAATAGGGAGATTTTACTGAGGAAACAGAGGGACAGAGCACTTAAGGAACTAGCTTGAGGTCATAGAGCTAATAAAGGGACGAGCTAAGATTCAAACTCAGGCAATCTAACTACAGAACTGATGTTCAAAGAATAAACATTCTTTCCTTCATGTCCTTCAACATTCCCATTTCCCATCTGTGACCAAACATATGGAACACATAAATTTCTTTTATGGGCCCTAACATCACCATAGAGCCCTAGATAAATCTTGACTGGGTGCTGGATGACAGAGAAGCATATTAAGGACAGAGAGTAGTGATAAAGTTGGCCTGATTTCAGTACTCTGAAGGATAAAGCATATTGCTTTGAAAGACATGAAAGATCACCAATGTTTTGATAGCCAGAGAGAATACAATGCCATGAAGTAAAGAATTCTACCATGCTACGCCAGCAACTTCAATGGCCTGGAGTTCTGACCATGCCAAAGAAGGGGCGAACGGAGAGTCAGACCTTCAAAACTGATGCGTGGGGCACAAAGTCCCTTGGTGGCATCTGCTCTTTCATCTTAAATCCTTAAAATACTGGTTGCAGATTGTCTTGCACTTTATCACAGAAACATCGAACTGTCCAGAGTTTTCAATCTAGTTGACTAAAGAAGTAGAATTTCAGAGAAATAGCAGAAATGGCTAGGAGCCATGGGGCAATTCCTTTGGTTGACATGCAAATCTCCCTCCCTTGTGATTACCTGGCATTCAGCGTGTTTCTGACATAAAATCAAAGATAAACATGATTTTAAAAAGCAAGCAAGCAAGTATAGTAGAACTTGTGTGTTTGGCAGGTCATCGGGTCTTAAGGGCTCTGTCCTGAACAAAATATGGAAAAGCAAAACCATTCAGTGGCCCTTGAGACAGGAGAAATGATTTGGAGTGAACCATCCCTTACATTTTGAGAGCCAGCTGAGGCAGGGACATTAGGAACCTGAGTGGCTCTAATACTGGTTGCCTAAATGTGCTTACTGAGGTGGGCGACAAGTCTATTCATCTCCACTGAGCAGGGCGAGCCGTCAGCAGAATGCTAAGCAGCTATTTCAGTGGTGCTGATTGATTTGCAGAGATGGCACAGATGTGACCTCCTCAGTCAAAGTCAATGTTTTCTTGGCCCTCAAAATTTCAGAAAAATACAAATGTAAATGAAAAATAATGACAAGGCCCACATATAGCCCCAGAGTCATTGCCTCAACAATTATTAATGCCTGCTAGGTTTCCAGCATCCTGCTAGATGCTGACAATGACATAAAAATCATCAAAGACATAACTTCTGTTCTCTACAATATTAATAAGAATAAAGTAGCAAAAATTGTATAGTTTTTGAAGTCACAGAGTTGAACACTTCCTTTGCTACACATATCCTGCTTTTCAAATTAAAAATGAACAGATAATGCAAGCATGACTTGCACGTAGTCTTCCCTTTGTCTCGAATGCCCTTTTCTTCATCTGCTGGAGAAATTCCATGTATAATTCAAAGTCTAGCATGGCTGTGACTTCAATGACATGAAGTCTTAATGGCCACGCCCACACCGCAGTCCGCATCCTTTCTCTGTGCTCCTTTTATACCCTATCCACATCAATACAGTTTAAGATGTTATTGTAGGTGTCTGGGTATGTTTCTGAATCCCCCACTTAGTGACCTCGTTTGCTTGAGGTTCTTCTAGACTTTGGCTGTTTCTCTGAGTAGGTTAAAAGATAGAGAAGTTCAGGTTCCAAACCAGACCCATTGAGGCCTGCACATCTTTATTTTTCTCTCCACAGGCGATGTTGAGTTACAGGCCAGGTTTTGAAGCACTCACTCTGCCTGATTCCTTTTTATAGCTTCAATGTCAAGCAAATGCCTAGCACAAAGCAGGTGCTCAGATCATGCTTGTGGACTGAATGAATTACTTGCATCCACTTCATTTCTTTTTGCAGGTAAATATCTAAACTATCCGTGGCACCAACTTGCTGGGGCAAACTAGGATGTTTTTGTGGACTCTTCTTAAAGACCTCTGGGTTTCTACAACCACACTCTTCGGTTGGTCCCAGTGCTTTAGCACTCTGGTAGGTAGAAGTATTTTCTTTTGAACATTGATTGTATGAAGTTTTACAATAAACAAGTTAGAATTTAAAGATCAGAGAGATTTAGTGCCAAAATGTGACAAGGAAATAAAGGTTAATTGTAAAGGCTTCTGTTTATATTCATACACATGTCCAAATTCAGAGTAGAAAAAATACTGATAAATTTCTATTCTAAGGTCTATGATCAAATTTGTTACTGCCCAATGGGCATTTACACCTTCAGACAACATATTTAAAATAGAACTTACTAAATCCTCCCTAAACAGTTCTTTCTCCTTGTTAGAGGTAAGGGCTGAAGTTCAGACAGTGCTAAGATGGTATCATATAATCAAGGACTCATAATGATAGAATCTTGCCTTGCCACTTGCCCTTCTTCCCTGTGGAGAAGAGAATTAGCCATAAAAATAATAACAGCAGAATATGGATCAAAATACCACATCATTAATATCTGAGTCAGGATCTAACAACCCAGTGAAATGTTTCTTGGTTTAGAACATACTACTTGGGTTGGAGGTTGACGTGAGCCTTCCATTTCTTTTCTATTATTTAAATTTAAATCTTGAGACCAGCATACTCAATTCTCCCTGTGCAAAGAGGGAGTGGGAGGGAGAGATGGATAGCCAGGTCTGCAGACAAGGTCTTGGTCTGACTTACCCACCCAGCTCTGTGCTCAGAGGAATTGGAAAAGAAAAGGAGAGAACCATGCCTGGGCCTGGGTCAAGGAGACACACTCTGTCTAGGTTTATTTACCAAGGGGACAAGAAGAGAAAAAAATGAGAGCATGTCTCCCTGGCTTTCAGACACAGTAACCCTGTCTAGGAGTAAAACACAGCACAGGGAATGTCCTAGTCTCAGATAAATCACATTAAATACTCCTGCCTCCTTGATGAAGGATCTGCAAAGTGAGCAGAAGTGGATCTGGAATGAAATGAGCAGCCTTAAGTTACTTCTTATCCTGCTGACTTCTTGTCAAAAGGCAGCCATCCCAAGTACCAGGTCCCCATGCCCCAGTCAACCACCAATCGTCTCTTATAGCCTGTAAGTGTGTGTTGGCTGTTAAAAGTGGAGGTGGAGAGTACTAGTGGTAGCCAGTGGGTAGAGCCCCGGATGATGCTAAACATCCTACAATGCACAGGACAGCCCTCCACAACAAAGAATGACCCAGCCCAAAATATCAATAATGCCCAGGTTGAGAAACCCTGGAAAAAACATTTATTGAGCACCCACTTTTTATCACACAAAGAAACTTGTTATTTACATTTATTATCCCATGTAATTCTAAAAGAAACCCTTTGATGAGAGTATCATCCCGATTTTCAGATGATGAATCTGAAGCTCAGAGTAATTGAGGACCAGCTCAAGGTCACATATCTGGAAGGAATTAGAAAGGGATTGAAGCCCTCATTTCTAATTTCCTCTCACATTTATTCCTCTACCACAGAGTTCCCTATTTCCACCATGTCACTCACGTCTCCCTTTCCTATCCTTATTGTCACTGGCATAACTCAGGTTCTCTGGGGGCAAGGTCTTTTGGCAGGTCAGCCCACAGCCAATTCAATTAGTTCAGGTTTCCTCTTTCCTTAGCCAGACTCTTGTGTAGAGATGCTACAAGTTTAGTGCTACCTAGGACAGGACGCAGTACAGAAGCACTGTCAGTCCATTACTTTTAAACTCTGCAATTTATTCATCCCCTTCTTTTGAAGAATGCGGACTCATCTTTTGCATGCACTTCTGAAATAATGGCTGATTGTCAATACAGATTACTTGGTCAAAAAGAAACAGCCAAAAAAAAAAAAATGTTCAAAAGAGAAAGTATAGATGGGATTTTTGGATAAAATAGATCTGGGTTTCAGCTACTTTCTAACTTGGACTTGTTTATCTCTCCCACTTCATGTCCTTTAACTCACCCCTCACTTAGTACCCCCCAGCCACAAGGACCTTCCTCAATTCCTCAAACACACCAACTTCTTTCTTTAGGGTGTCCATTCATGTTCTTGCTTCTTCTAGAACATGCTTCCTCCTACAATCCATGTGTCTATCACCTATTTTTTTGTTCAGGTCTCAACTTGGACGCCATTTCTTCAGAAAGGCTCTCTGCTGACCTCCCCTAATCTAAATCAGCCTCTCTTCTTTCATATCACTTGCCACTGTTTGTCGTATATTCTTGGTGGTGTTTATTGTGGGATGCCTGTCTCCCCACAAAAGGGAAAGAGCTCCATGAGGGCAAAGGCTCTATCAGTTTGGTTCATCAATGCTCAGCCCATAGGCTGCACTGAAAACATTTTTTGAATGAATAAATGACATTGGTTAAGTTACTTAACCTCTATGAACCTTATGTCCTTATCTATACAATGATGGTATTAACTCCAACTTCCCAATGTTGTCATTAGAGTGAAATGAGGTGATATGTCTAAATAGCCCAGTATAATGCTTGGACAATAGTTGGTGCTCCTTACACATTATTCAGGACCTGAGAGTTCTTATCTTAATTCTTTGACTAAATTATTTTCCATGTGACCTGGGATAAGAATTCTGCCTCTCTATGCCTCCTTGTTTTCTTTTATTATTAGGTCACACCATATGAAAGCACTCAAAAAGCAGAAATTTCACAATTTTTTATTTGTCTAGGCCTCTTAATCAGAGAAGTAAAATATCATCCAATAGCTTCAGACATATTAGAACATAATTTGTAAGCAGGATGGAGAGAGGGCATTTCTACCCCATTTAGTGTGTAGTCATGTTGACAGACTGAGAGTCAAAAGATATTGCCCCAAATCATATTCTAGCTTGGTGGGAAAGTCAAGTTCTAATGGGGTATTAGGCCTTCAGATTCTCTTTGACCCCTGACTTGGCTCTTCTTATCTCTACTTCACGTGTTTTGGGAAAATTTTGTGATTCTTTTCCTTGCCACTGATTCCTGATAAGACTTTCCTGAGTTCAACTTGACCCACTCATCCTCAGGATGCCTTATTGAAGGGAAATGAACTTTTTATTGTCTGTGATTACAAACAGCTGTTATTTGAGCCCCAGTCAGTAATAATCTATACACATGCTCCTGTAATTGAACACAGCTACTGATGAGTTGATAAACCAATTGATTGATGAATCTGAATGCATCTTCATTCATGGTGGATGGAGCTAAAGAAGGATAATATGTGCATTGTACCATATCATGAATTTCTCAAACTTCTTCTTTTTGTTCCTTATTTTTTATGTTCCAGAAACTGCAGAGCAACATGGAGTGGCCTGTCAAACTCAGGAAGCTGACAGTGTGACTGAGCTAATCCCGGGGGTCTTCACAGAAAAGGCAGTCGGCGTCCTGGTCGGCTGGAGATTCCATCTGAATGGTGAGCGAGTGAACAATAAAGCTATTGCTGAGGGCTTTAGCAATCTCTCTCCGAATGACCTGGCTGTCCCGGCTGGCTGCTGTTGATAAAGAACCACAGTGAGATTGGCACTGATTGCACACATATGGGCGACTGCTAAATCGCCAGCTTCACTTTGTCTTTGAGCCGGTGGGGTGGGGTGCAGTCAGAGCACTCAGAAGGAGCCACGATGCTCTGACAATCAGCTACATTCACACAGACAAGGCAGGGGAAATTCTAGTGCAGCAATGTACCCCATCACTATGGGAACCCTTCCTACCCACAGGTCTCTCCGGGGTCTGGCACTCCTAAGAGCTGAGTGGGCAAGGGGAGATAAGCCCTGGAAAAAGCCAAGACAGAACTATTATTTCTCATACATCCCTGCTTACAAGTCTCCAGGGATCACTGGGTTGCAGCCCTTGTATCTAATCAGAATTTATATCAAGGCTGGTGACAGGAACCAGGAAGCATTTAGAGCTCCCCACAGACCTTTCTTAGGGCGGCAATGCTCACTGCCGTCTATTCTCTTGTCCCAAAAGGTATCAAGAGGCTGTAAAGTTACTTCCATAGTAACCCCATTGTTTACTAGATTTTTCCATTTGCAGTGAAATATTGGTGTAGTGGATGCTGTAAATTCCCTGTAGCCAGATCTGAGTCTCTCAGCGAAGATGAGGGTGTCTGAAAAAGCACAGTCCTCAAATACCTGTCACTGGTGTTCCTGTATCCTGCCTCTAAGTAACTTCTTGAGTAATTTTTTAGCAGCCTAATGTATCATCCTTGGCCTGAGCTGTCTCCCGAGGCAGTGAAAGACCTCCCACTGCCCATTTTCCCAGCCCTATGACATATCTTGGAGAAAATTACCCTCTACTTGAGAAAGTAGGTTTTAGAATAAACCCAACATCCTAAGAATGATCTCACACAGGTTGCAGAATTTCTAACCAGTAAAGGAACCATTATTAATTCCTACCAGCACATCTTTTAACTTGTTAGAGCCTTAAGGATGGTACTGTGTCTCCTTCATCTTTCTGTCTTCAGTGGTAGGCAAAGTATCTGATACACAGGAGATACTCAATGAGGATTTATTGTGGAATTCATCCCTATTATTTAACTGATAGGACACTGAGTCAAACAGGTGGAGTCTAAGGCCTTAAAGTTCGGGTGACATTTTAGCCCTTTGTTCTACTTTCTACCCTCTGCAGTCAGCCGTAAGGGATGACTGTTGGCATCATTGTTGCCATGATAACATCAACAAGGGGGTGGTTTTCAAAGGCCCTTGGTAATACTACAGTTGTTACAGTTGTTTTGACAGGCAATAGACACTAAGGGCAGCTCTATGAAAAGGAAGGAAATTACTGACATAACAGGACAAGGACTGAATTTTGTCCAGAGTGTTTACAAGATTCACTGACCTGCAGCAACATGAACCGAGAGAATCACTTGGTTCATTGACAGAGACCAGATGTGCAAGCTGTGCACAGACACCACCCCATCCACTGCTAGGATGAGCTCTTTCACACCGTTGTAATTCAGGTTCTTCGGCACACCTGACAAGAGGAAAGCGAGGGGGGTTTTGTTACTCAACTAAATACAGCTCATTGACATGGCTAAACAGGGCTGCAAAGTCCTCACCAAAATATCAACTTGCCCTTCCCTTTTCTGGTTTCTTACTTCAGATGTTTATAAATCAGAGTCACCTGACCATTTCAAAGGGTTTACCATTAATCGAACAAAGGATATTTTTGCAGAATTTACCGTGCAATTACCAACAACAGTAATCATCCTTCATTTTCAGGGTGTATTATTAAACCAATTGTGCTTTTCCCAATTATCTTTGCATACACTCTGGAAAGCAAAATGAGACCACATGGGATTTGGAATCAAATAATTCCTGGTTAGCATTCTAACTGCAACTATTGTGAATTTACCCAAATCATGGAATTTCTCTAATCCTCAGCACATTTGTAGTAAAACAGAAGTGATAAGAACAATATGTAGTTCACAGAGTTACTGAAGGAGCAAATCAGAAAATATCTTTCCTTTGTAAACTGTAATTCTATACAAATGTTGGCTATCCTACTGGTCACTCAGTGAACTGTGTTAATACGGGATCCTAACATTGTAATACCATCTTATTATTCGGTTTGTAAAATTTCTATTATTTTAGGTACATTAGTCAGGGTTTAATGTCTGAGTCACAGAATGTAATAGTTTGTCATCCTTGTATATAAAGGCATGATGTGAGGCACACAGGAATTTGGGGAGCCTGACAATCAATCAGCTATTCTTTGGGGCTGAAGGAACTGGGGTGTCTCTAGCCTGGAGAAGAGAAGGCTAAGGGAAGTAGCATTACTTTTTTCAAACATTGCACAGGCTGTCATATAGAAGATGGGAGGACATGAAAGCGTAAGGGCGCTTGCTTTGGTTAGCTACAGAGAGAGAAACCCAGCCAATGGTTGATTAGAATCATAAAAGACATCAATTTGATATAAGAATTTTAAAAAATCAACTCAACCAGCACAACAATGGTAAAGCCATTTGATGCCATTAGTAAATTCCTGTCAACTAAAGATGATCCAAAAAGGATGCTGTGGAAGAGATTTCTAAGGATGACCACATTTTAACCTCTACTTCAATCAGATATATACAACACAAACACCTAGTGTGTTTGTTAAAAATAAATATGTGTCAGCTCCATTCCAATCCTGAAAAAAATTTCTGTGGATGAGGCTCTGAAATCTACACACTTTCAGAGTGGCTCTCAACCTTGCATGCACATCAGTATCACCAGAGGAGATTTTAGAAATCTTGATGACCAGGTTACACCCAAAACAATTAAATCAGACTTTCTGGGAATAAGACCCAGCACCAGTAGTTTCATAGTTCATTTGGTGATTCTAACACAGCCAAGGTTGAGAACCATCACACTAATGTTTAGGAGCCACTGGGCAGCCCTACCCTGCAGTGGTACTCAAGCTTGGCTGCATGTTAACATATCACCATCAAAGCTGCATGTTAAACATCAAGGGCAGCCCCCACCCCAGTCAATTAAATCAGAATCTCTGGGTATGGAGCCTGGGCATAAGTATTTTTAAAAAGCTTCCCAAATGATTGTAATAAGCAGCTAGTTGAGAACAACTTACTTAAAGAAATAGGGAATCCTTAACCCTCCTTTTTCAAGATTTAAGAACCTTGCTCATGGGGGTTTCCTCCTTGGGGCTAACTTAAAATTCTCTACAGTTTGAGTTTAGTTTAATCTCACTTCGTATTGTTTCATGGAGGTAACAAAGAGCTGGTCAACATGTTCTTTCACTCTATGAGCTGCAGAAAACTCAGGGTACTAGAAACAAATTAAAGGAGTTCTTGTCTCAGATTAGCCATAGAATGTGTGTGGAGTCATGGATGAAATTGGTATAATATTGTAATAATAATGTAATATCGTAATAATAATAATAACACACTTTTCTGAGAAACTACCATATGTCAAAGTTTGTGCTAAGCACTTTATTTTTAGTGATTATCTTATTTAATAGTTATAAGAACTTTAAGAGCTAATTATCAATATAACAATTCCTATTTAACTATGGGAGAGGAAATTGGGAGTCAGAGAGGTTAGGAACCATTGCTAAGGCCACAAAGATAAGTAGGATGTCAGATTCTAAAGTCCATGCTCTGAGTATGAAGTGTTATGCAAACACTAGACTCTTAGGTATTGCAACTTAAAATTGACTATTATGCCTAATGTGTTGTCTCTGGGGAGTGTCATCCCTGGGGAGTTTCATTTGACCCTTTGAAGACCTGCTGTCATTCACCTAGGACCCTTGATATGAAGTCACTATCAAGGATCTATGCTTTTTCTCTCTGGCCTCCTTTATCTCTTTACTTTTCTGAGGAATAGATGTCCCCTGTTACTTATTTTACTGTATGAAATAATGTTGACAAGCAAGAGAATATGCTCGCACTGGCCTCAATGCTCCATCACATCCTAGAAACCTTTTTTTCTGAGGGAGAGCCTGAGCAAATATTAATACCTCCAGGATAATACTGAAATTAGTATTTAAAAAATAATTACCAAGGCTAATAAATATACGAAAAATCACTCAATATAACTCATAATTAAAGAATTGCATATGGGATCAATACGATATAATATTTCACCTATCAGATTAGAAAAGAATTAACAGTTTGATAATACCCAGTGATGGTGAGGATGAGAGGAAATGGACACTCTCATATGCTTTTGGCAGGAAAGAAATCGACGTGGTATCTTTGGTAGAAATGGCAATATCTATCACATTTTAAAATGCACATAACTTTTGAAACAGCAATACCACTTCTAGGAATTATTCCACAGATATACAAGTGCTAAAAATGTACAAGAATGGTAATGACACTATTGTTTGTAATGCCTATCAATAAACAAGTCCATGCATATAGTGGAATACTTTGTAGCTATGTGAAAGAATGGGGTGTATCTTTGTAAGTACTAATATGGAAAGATCTCCAAGTGAAAAAAGAATGGTGCAGAACAAAATATGTATCAAAGTGTAATCCCATTTGTATAAAAGAAGACATACACGCACTATACATATATATGCATATATAATACATGTACGTATATATGTAAATGCATAGATTTTTTTTTTCAAAGATGTGTGTCAACTTATTAGTAGGTGTTACCCCTGAAGAATGGCACTGAGAATTCAAAGGCAGAGAAATAGGAAGATTTTTTTCTTATCATTTTATACCTTTCCATATCATTTTAAAATTTTACCAAGTACAAATATTATTTTATGCTAACCTAATTTGAAAACCTAGTTTAAAAATTAAGTATCTTCCAGACAGGAGTTACCTGCCAGTTTCAATAATTAGCTGCATTTTCCTTAAATTAAAAAAAGATAATCGCCAGAGATCTAGAGCTGTACTGAGAGACAGAGAAAGTAGAGTATGGTCACCTCAAATTGTACACCATTTGTCTTTCATCCCCCTTTAAGTCAATAAGTTCCATAATAGCAACAAGAGCTGCCGCCAAGCACTCAGCCCTCAGGAAAGGAAATGGATGCGTCTGTGATGTGACAAACCAAATATTGTCACCTTCAGAAACGGAAAGTGCACTTGTTACTCAGTGAAGCGTGACTCCATTTTCTGTTTCACTATCAACACTATCATCTGCCAACGACTATAGTGCACGCCGAGAACAAAACCCTTAAATGTATATTCGGCCGTGAACACCAAAGAATTGTGAGCTGTTCCTGAAGGCAATGGCACTCTGAGACTGTGTCTACCTTATGTGGAATGAAAGGACTAATCCAGTGTTTCTCAGAGTGTGGTCCCCAGACCAGCAGCATCAGCATCTTATTAGAAATTCAAATTCTTGGACCTCACGCCAGCCCTACTGTCTCAGGAACTGTGGGGTAAGCCCAGCAGTCTGTGTCTTATCAGACCCCCAAAGAGATTCTGATGCCACTAAAGTCTGAGAACTGCTGACCTAGTCTAACAGGGGTTTTAGACAAGTCCTTCAAAGTAGTTTGAATGCTGCCTGAAGAATAGATTTATGCCATCTTTCTTAGGTCTTTTCCATATATTTAGGGATAAATTTATATTTTTTCAATATCTCCCTCAAGGTCTGTCTTTAGTGTTTGGATGTATTATTTTTACTCTGTGCCATATCATTTAACAGTTGCTGGAGGAAAAATAGAAGCCAATCCTTTTTATTTGTTCCTATTGGAATAAAAATCATAATATGTTTTCACAAAAATTCTTTGCAAGTTTACATTTTCTCTATAATGCAAATTAACGGTGGGCACGCCTTGAAGCCATTCCCTTTTGTGATTAAAGGGAAGAGAAAACATTGATCCTAAAATGATAGTAAAATCACTCCTACCTTCCATGAGTAAGATGGAGATGTCCTTTAAGATAGTAATGGTGCTGGCCAAAACCAGGACGGAAAAGACAAATGTGCAGATTGGGTCGGCCATTTTGTAGTCTGGCTAGAAAATATAGGGACTTCGGTTAACTGAATTCGGGCCTCTCATATAGAAAGTCTTATTAATAAAATAAGGAAACCTCCCTGCTTCCTTCCTTCTCTTCTACCCCCTCACCCTCCTGACACTTGACATCCAACTCAAAGGAAGACTTCCTGAAGACTCAATCCTCCTTTTAAGCTTTAAACTATCAGTGACTGAACAAGGGGGACTACAGGATGTGCCGTCCCCACAATTTGAGAAGTAAAGAGAGGGGCTGGCCCAGTGGCATAGTGTTTAAGTTCCCGCACTCCACGTTGGTGGCCCAGCGTTCCGGGGCCCAGATCCCTGGCGTGGACATACACACTGCTCCTCAAGCCATGCTGTGGCAGCCTCCCATATAAAATGGAGGAAGATGGGCACAGATGTTAGGTCAGTGCCAATCTTCCTCAGCAAAAAGAGGAGGATTGGCAACAGATGTTAGCTCAGAGCTAATCTTCCTGACACACACACACAAAATAAGTAGAGGGAAAGATATCCTTGAGTGTTCTCTCAAGAGACCTGATTTAACTTTTCTCAAATTAATCGAAGTACAGAGTATGTAATGGAAATATGCACAAATTTGCACAACATGCAATGACTTTTCAGCCTCAATTATGATGAGAAGAAAAGGACTTATCTGCTCAGAGGTTGCATACGACCAAGGTACAGCTGGGGCTTGGACTTGGCAGACTGGGGTTAGTTTATTTCTTTCTCTCCTAAGTATGATACATACTGGAGGCAGACATCTTTGATACAGTCCTAAGAGTAGGATCTGAGGCCTCATTCTTGCGCTCTGTCACCACTGGAGCCCTTAGCCTCAGGGTGAAACACCTGCTATCCTGCCCTTGTTGAAGTTTTGTGCCACAAAGAAGTCTGTGTCTCGTTATCTTTAAGAAACTTAGCATCAACACAACCTTTGTAAGAGTATTCTCAAACTCCACTAACCTGTACAATTTTGAACTACTTTGCCTTAAACTTAAAGCTTTCAGCGAGCATTTGCTCAACTGAATTCAGATATGTCTTTGTAATTTTTATTTATATGTTTTCATTTTTTGGTAATAATAAAGAGTCCTGGCTAACTGAACAATCGTGATACGAACGGACAGAGCTAAATGCTGTTCTCCTCAGTTACCAACCCCCACCTCCACCCTACCCTACCTCTGTTAGTTCTTGTTATTACCAGATAAAGATCTGTGGTGAATATTTGTTTAGGGTCAGAGGTCCACCCAGGATCCATTCCCACTTTCCATTAGCACCCTGCCTCTTTGGGGAGAAGTTACCTCTCCCCCATTGTGGGTGATATTGGCAGGACAGTCAATCAGGTGCTCTACCCTCCACAGCCAAGAAGCAGGCATACAACCCAAGCTAGGTCAATTGGACTCCTTTTCCCCGAAATATGAATCTTCAGCAGAGTGACAAGAACAGGAAAAAAATAAGCTGAGTCGCATTCATTTCAGCATGGTACTGGGACAGAAGTTGGATAGTTTCTGAAATCTAGAAACCAAAAGTTGCCCTTATTTCTACCTCATTTCTGTCCAGGACTACGTTCAATAAATTTCAGCTAACAAATATATTTTTTGCTTCAGTGAGCTAGAGATCTTTTCTGTTGCTTACAACCCAAGAACCCTAAGGTATTGACAGTTTCTTTGCTGTCCATCTTAACCCTATGACAAAAGGAACTACTTCCTGAAAGACTGACAGCCCTACAGTTAAAGACATAACTCTCAGGAATTTGGAAAGTCTAAAGTTTCAGTCTTTGGGTGATTGTTTGTTTGTTTAAATCTTGCAAAGTAGTTTGTGTAGGCAAACATAGGCTGTCCACCCTTATTTAAGTTAACATTGGATGGTCAGCTTCTGTACTACCTAATCTATAAAATTACTATGACAGTGAGTAAACTCAGACATACTCACCTTAAAGTAGATAATAAGTGCACTGGTTAGCACACTGATGCTCTGAAATAGGTCTCCAAGGGCATGCACAAAAGCTGCTTGGACACTGGCATTAGCTTGCACTTCCTGGTGATTGTGGCTAGGGCGTCTCTGATGCAAAATCACAGTTAGCCTGAAAGAGAGAACAGTGTCCTTGGCACACATGAGATTAACCCTTAAAAACCTATGCAGAATAATGGAGGAGTTGACAGGAGCATTTATTATCCAAAATGGCAGATAGTTGAAATATTAATGCTTTAAAATGTACTGTTTTAGACTAATTTTGAACACAAGCATATCATAGAATTTTACATTTTTCACACAAGGACAGATGATGAAGATTCACCTCAATTTTCTCATCCATCTATCTAATGCTACTCTGTTTCACATTCAAACTGGAAAGTATCACTTCTTAGATGAAAGCCAAGTACTTCACAGCAAGCAGGGGAAATATTTATTGAGGGTCTGCTAAATGTCAGGCAGTGAGCTAGGCTTAAAGCTGAGCTTCGGTGGGAGCTTAATTAAATGTACTGGTTTTAAATGCAAAATGCAGCAGAAAGAGATAAAACAAAATAAGAAGTAGTGAATTTCATCAAGGTTGGATTTTTTTATTCTTTTATTTTACTTAATTTTGTTCATATCCATTAGAATGTGAAATTTGAATAATTTCCTAATGGCCAATGATGAGAGTACTGTGCTTATGTATATGTAACTATTTATCAAGGGACTGAAATATATAAATGTATTATAAATGTGTATATTTACATAGAATATTGCCAAATTTAACTTCTCCTATCCAAGTCAAAGAGATAATTAGTATGTACCTGATTCTATTTATCTACAACTTTAAATGGTATTAGACCAAAGGTAAAATGAGAAACTTTTTACTGATGGTCACCAGTATTTTCCCTAGAAACTCTTTCTGAACATTTTGGAACAAAGCGAAGAGAAAACACATTGTATAATATCATGTATCCCAGTCTATCTGCAGGTAAAGTGTCTGTTAAATCTCAGCCCACCTTTACAAAGTGGAATGACTGCTACCCAACAAGATTTAATCATTGCAGAATGTTAAGTTTTCAGATTGTCAGTGTTTGGGCGGAAATTCACCCTCAATTAGGAGTTTCATTTAAGGTTCTTCAGACAACCTGATATAACTGGCAGTTAATAGACTCTCTTTTTAGATCTGCCATGTGTGCTCATCACATTGTCATGCATTCTTTTACTCATTTTATTTAAAAAACTTACTTAGGGACTCTTGTATGTCAGCCACAGTTAATGGACATAAAGGGGGGTGAAAGCAGACATGGTTCCTCCCTAGTGTAGCTTTAATTATGATGGAGATGGCAGAGATTTAAAAAAGACATACATAAATGGGAAATTCTAATTAGAATAAGTCTACTAAGAACTGGTGCTATGGATAGTACAACAGGGGAGTCTGATTTAATTAGAGAGACAACGCAATTGAGCTGGATTTGAAAGGTTATGTTAGAGTGAAATAGACTACGAAGAGAGGGAATGTTTCAGGCAGAGAAATCTTAGCATGCAATAGCCTTAAGGCTCTGTCAGTAATCTTCTTCCCAGAATCCCTTTGCAATTTCTATTAGAAGGATCTGATTTTGGGTCCCCAAGGAACAGTTTTATTCCCAAATTATGATTCTGATATCTCTGTTTTCAGACAACACAGCATCTAGCAGCACTTGAAACCTGTAATCCCAGTTCTGGATGAAAACAGAGTATTAGAGCCACTCAGCATCTTTATCCATAAATAACTACCTACTTGCATGGGGAAGCCAGTGCTTTTCAATTCCCTTGTCTTTCTAAGTATGAAAAACACCTGCAATGTTAAGGTCAAAGTTCAAAAGCAGTTGCAGTAAAAAGAAAATTTGGATGGTATCTGTTTAGAAAGTGAAACTCAATCATTGAGGTCCCAGATTTATGTGGCAGTTAGCTAGGTATATCCTTCATCCTCGTGTAGCATCAAGATGACCTATGTGACACATGACTCTCGGGAAAGTATTAATATTTTTATTGTTCCTGCTGCCTTGTGGACATATTGTTCTCCTCACACAAAGATGATGTTATTGACCCCCAGTCAGCAGGACATGTGCTCTGGCTTATTTGTCTCCCAGTGGTGATAGATTTGCATTGATCTCCCCACACTTTTTCTCCCAGTGCCAATGTGAAACACATTTTCAAGTTAACTGGGTGGAAATAGGGATCCAGTCAGTGACAGCAGATCCAATACCACCCCTGATTGTTTAGCTCAGAGATTTGGAGCAAAAGTTCGCAAACTAAGAGATGAGGAACTGAGGCAGGCACAAGGTAAGGGCATTTGAGTGACCTGAGGAGCTTTGAAAAGTGTGTATGCTCAGATTATCCTCCGATTCCAGACATTCCATTGTGCCTTCTCTTAAAAGCCACCGTTCAAAGTTCTGTTCATCGATCACTGTCTTCTTCACTTTCATGTATAAACCTACCTCAGTGCATGTATCACATTGCATTGCAAGATAGGTAGACAGATGATAGATAGTGCAGGAGTTTCCTTTTGTGGCTGCAACAAATTACCACAGAAGCTTTGTGGCTTAGAATGCCATACATTTATCTTACAATTCTGGAGGTCAGAAGTCTAAAATGGATCTGCAGGACTGCATTCCTTCTGGAGGCTCAGGGGAGAATTCATTTTTTTCACCTTTTCCAGCTTCTAGAGGTCACTTACATTCCTTGGCTCCAGGTCCCTTCCTCCATCTTCAAAGCCAGCATTGCAGCATCTTTTCTCCTCTCTGACCTCATGCCTCCCTCTTATAAGGACCTTTGTGGTTACATTGGACCTGTCTGGATAATCCAGGATAATCTCCCCATCTCAAGATCCATCCTTAACTTAATCACATTTGCAAACTTCTTTTTATTATATGAGTTAACATATTCAGAAGTTCCAAGGATTAGAATGTGGAAATCTTTGAGGGGCCATTGTTCTGTCTACCACAGTTGATGGATAGATAGATAGATAGATAGATAGACAGACAGATAGATAGAGTTTTAAGTAGGGTTGTCCAGAATCAGACTATAAAACAGGAAGGAACAAATTGACCCAAAAGGATCAAAGTCCTGGTCTCAAAACCCCATTGTCATGAGCAATCAGGTAGTTTATTTGGGAAAGAGCAGACCAATATGACGACGACCACATATCCAAAGGACATGATCACATGTCCCATAAGAATGATTTAAGACTGCCTGAATAAGGGAATGGGCCCACAGGCGGAAACTAGAGAGAGAATTTAGCTAACACAGCTCACAGAAGAATTTTTCTACAGTCACAATGATGCAAAGATAAGATAGACTGCTTTTAAGGGAAATAAATTCCCTGTTATTGGTTCTGTTAAAATGTATGAAATTAATGACCATTTTATGGGGATGCTGCAAAATAGAATTCAAAAGTAGAAAGAGGACTGAAGTAAATACAATTTAAGATTCTTTCCAACCCAGCTCTCTGGGGACCCGTAATGTGCTCAAGTAACAAAAAATGAACAAAAGTTAAGTCACATCCCATATGGCACCATCAATGTGCATGAAAGTAGAATGGCTAGGAGCTCCATTCTGGATCTGGTGGGTCTAGACTCAAATCCTGGCTCTGCACTATCTCATTGGCAATTTATTTAACCTTGCTGAGCTTCAGTTTCCTAATCTGTAAAGTAGGGGTGCTGTGAATTTTGAGCTTGATAATGTAGATCAAAAGATCTTAGCACAGTCTCTGGCACATAGGAAGCATTCAAAATGGTAGCCATTAGAAGCTGAGAGTAAAACATTCTTTAACTTAAACTAGCACAACCAGCCTTATTTTCAGTCTTAGAGCCATTTGAACACTCTATCAGGTTTCTACCATCCTCAAAAGTGGAGGAATTAAAGAAAAATAAACAACAACAACAACAAAAAAAAAACAACCACAAATCTATGTCCAAAATAAATTAAAGACAAGCTTCATGAGCAGTGTGTGGGGTGACTTACATAATGTTGACTGCCACTGCACAGCCTGACACGATGATCATCACGGTCGCCTGGATATGGTAATCAGGGTACAGCAGGCGCTCACACGCCAAGTACACCAACACACCAGTCACCACCCAGATGCATATGATAGACAGCAGGGCACCAAGGATCTCTAGGGATTCAAGCACACAGACACCCATATACAAAGAATTCGTGCATCACCTTAACCTCCCCAAGAGTCACAAGACATTAGTATTCTCTCCCTTCCAAAAAAAAAAAAGGCTTCGAACTAGTTCACTCAGCGAATTAACAAAGCAAGAGTGTGGATGGATTTTAGCACTAAGATGAGGCACTTTAATGTTGCATTCATAAAATACCAGTGTCTGACTTCATTATGCTCCATCTTACTAAGTAATTTTTAAAGCATATTAATTGCTGCCTGCCTTTGCTGTTTTCCTCAGGGATTTTAATTTAAACGGGTGCTAAAATGATTGAAACTTATTAGGCAATGAAATAATGAGACTCAAAGAGTAAAATGTGTTTAGAAACTCTTAATTTCTCCATAAAACATTTACAACTTGCCAGTACCAGTACCTTTTGTGGAATAAATAGTAAAAAGGAAGGCTTCAGAGGGTACTTGATGAAAATGAGTTCCATTTGCCAACTCAACATATTATAAACACAGAAGCAAGCTCAGAGGTGTATCAACACTCTGACCGCATTTTAAGAACATCAGTAAGGAAAAGAAGTATCCGAATAGAGACATTTACATTAATATTTAAAGATAAGACAGTTCCATCTGCTGCTGAGTTAAGCACATTTGCTCACTTAGGAGTCCCTTAACACCTCACCTTGATCTTTAACTCCACCTGCAGGTAGGCTCTAAAAGGCTACAAGGGTCTAGAAACATTTTCTGAGTCAGTAGTCAGGCACATTCCATAATTTTTACTTTCCCCCTTTAAAGTCGAGCAATGGAACATGCTGTTTCCCAGTGTGGGACTATGGTTTCCAGACTCTAGTCATTTACATACAGCCTTCATGATTTTTGCCATATCTACATGCCACCTATCTACATGCTACATGTCGTCTTAGTCACTTACATTTTCTTTAAAGAAATTCTTTTTTTACAGTTAGCTTCTTCCTAAACAAAGCTCTCCGTGAAATTACATGTTTGATGTGCTAGTTGATTTTCTAATACATACTAAGATATGTAATTATTGTTCATGTGACACTTAAAATCATCTGATTCACCACCAGTGGTACATTTCTCACACTATAGGAAACACTGGTGCAGATGTTTAGGGCATGAGGTCAAGATTCAGACATATACGGTCTGCCGGTTCCTGGCTATATGACTTTAGGCAAGTAACTTAACCTATTTGAGGCTGAGCTTCCTTATCTATAAAGTGAGTATAATAATAGCCTATAATGTCTATTAAGTTGGCATATGTTATGGGTTGAATTGTGTCCCCCTAAAATTCATATGTGGATATCCAAAGCCTCAATATCTCAGATTATGACTTTATTTGGAAATAGGGTAGTTACAGATGTAATTATTTAAGTTAAAATGAGGTCGTATTGGAGTCCAACATGGCTGTTGCCCTTATTTAAAGGGAAAATTTAAACACAGACATGCACACTGGGAGAATGCCATGTAAAGATGAAAGCAGAAATCTATAAGCCAAGGAATGCTAAAGATTGTCAGCAAGCAATCAGAAGCAAAAAGAGAGGCATGGAACAGATTTTCCCCTTACAGAACTCAAAAGGAACCAACCCTGACAACTTCTGATCTTGGACTTGTATCTTCCAGAACCATGAGAAAATAAATTTCTCTTGTTTAAGTCACCAAGTCTGTAGTACTTTGATATGGCAGCCCTGGGAAATTAATACAATGTATTGCAAACACTCAAGAAATATTTATTCTTTTATTGGTCTAGCCAGGCTATTTAAAATCCCCCACTGGAAAAATGTATGAGAACCAGGCCCAAGAATTTCTGGTTAGCCAGAAATGGAAATTGGGTTTGTCAAAGTCAACTAGTGATTTAGTTGACATCTTGATTGACTAATTGATTTAGTCAACTAAATCAGGGTATGGAAGTAGAGTATATCCAAATCTAAATCCAGGGTCAGAGAGGCCATGGTGAAACAAGGGCTAGGAAGACAAAGCCCAAATACCAAGTCCAAAAGTCAGGAGTAGGATCAAACATAGGACTAAACAAAGAGTCAAGAATTTAAAAGTAACTAGTTAGGGAAGGAAGCATGTCAGGGACCATTGACAATTGCTGCTATGATGATTGTTAAGAAAATTGTTAGGATAGTAGGGTCATCAGGCTGACCACCAGTCTGTGGTTACGCTAGCTCACCTATATGTCTATAGTGGTGCTGCCTAATATGATAGCCACCAATCACATGTGGCTGTTTAAATTTAAATTAAGTAGAATTAAAAATCTGGGTCTTCAGTAGCACTAGCCATATTGAAAGTACTCCATAGCCACATTATACTCTGTATTATAGAACATTTCCCTTGAAGCAGAGAGTTCTATTGCACAGCACTTGTCTTCGAGAGTGTCAATGCTCCTGGACTTCTGTGACCAGGATGAGAAAGTACAAGCAGTGATGTAAATTCTGAGTCTACTCTACCTTTACAAAACAGCTTACCAATGGTACCAGAAAGGGTAGAGCACTAAAAATGTACACAGACAAATGATGGGTGCTCAGCCACAGGTACATGTTTCAAAGTGCAGCTCTGTTCAGAGACTGAAAAAGCATCCTCAGATTACACTGTGACAAACTCTCTTTATTGCCTCATCTCTCTCTGAATGTTAACGGAAAGGCAATTCAAAACACTTGGGATGATAAATTGTTTGGTGTGAAATTAGAACTTCCTGTTCATTCTAAGCTTGAAAACTCACAGTCCACAATCGTCAGTGTACAAACTGTGGTCTGTGTCCAACAGCACATTTCAGTGAAGGCTGGTCATGTTAGCACGTTGACCACCCTGCTCTGCCCTCAGATCTCCTTCAAATTGATTTTCTCAATCAGTGTAAAAATACAGAATTGCGACTATTTGTTCACATGATTTGCACAAAACATTCAGCTGGAAGCTCTTCTAGTTGATATAAGGAATAATAAAGAGGAGGAGAAGCAGAGTGGCAGTTTTTGTGTTGGGAAGAGGGGTGGATTAAAAAAATAAGCCAAAGTAAAAATTTCCCAGATAATAAACCCTCATCATGACCTGGGCCACTTCCTAGACAAGAGCAAGCAATCAATCAGTGGAAGAACCATCTCTAAGAAAACAGGAAAAGTAAAATTTCATTCCCTCCTCTTCCTCCTCCTCCTCCTTCTTCTATTTTTGTTGTTGTTGTTGATGACTTCTTGAGACAGATGCTCAGCTGAGCCATTCACTGAATGACTAAATGCTGTGTGAGCAGGAAAGCCCATATTCTATTCCCAGCTCCCCTAGGAGAAGTTCTTCAGTCTCTCCAACTCTTGTGGGCTCTCTGTGCCTTCCTTTGCAAAATGGAGGAAGCTTTACCCCATCCTCTCTCCCAGATGCAGAGTAATATAATAAATAATATGGCTCTGACCATCCACTAAAACCCTTGGGCTGGGGTGGTTGCTAAAGTGATATATGTATTCCTGTTGTCCCGTCGGAGGAGAGGTAGCACCATTAATCTGGCTGTTAGCTGAATTAACATTGAGAACACACATTCCCACACACACGTCTATTTTACTCTGTGCACCAGAGATGTGCCTTTAAGGGATTTTCAAACAAGGTTTTGCTTTGTCCCTTCCATTTTTATCCTTGATTTGACTCTGTAGCACTACTCTGTGTTAATGCTCAATTTGTACACTGTACCTGCTCGGTGCCATCCAAATGTTAGCCGCTTGGAGCGGGGCCTCGATGACAACCACAAGGAGAAGAGACTGAGCAGGAAACTGGTCAGGTCAATTAAGAGGTGGGCAGCGTCTGTGACAACAGCAAGACTCCCAGCAATGTGCCCACCTAGGGGATAGAGAATATCACACAAGGTTAGGGCCCCAGAGTGTAACTGGATTCATATGCATACTAACCATAGCTGGTGAAAATGCCACAGACTCATAGAACCTTAGAAGAGAAAGGGTCTGAAAGTTGATTCAATCCATCTCTTCTTTCCAATATGACAGGTAAAGAAACTGAATCCCAGAGAGTGGGTGGGATATGAACATGTAGAAATGAACTTCAAGGGAGAGGCCATTCCTCCGGGAGCAAAGGTACAGAGACAGGAAAGTGTGGGGCACATTTGGAGAACATCTCAGTTAGACCAGGGCATGAGGATTCAAAAGAGGAATACAAAAAGGTACAGCTGGAGAGGTATAGGCCAGATTCAAAGAGTCTTGCACTCCAGACTGAGGACCTGGACTTTTGTCTGAAACTAGATGACACAATCAGCCCACTGGTGTGTTTTTATTTGACTTGTGATTTTCCCATAGTCTTTACCACTTCCTTCTGCTCTACTAGTTTATATTATCCACCTGCATTCCAGATTCCTGTTATGAATAGTGGGGAGCAGTAAGGAGAAGGGGCAGGCACCTTCCAGTGGAATTGCTGAGCGCAATAACAATTCAATAAAGCATGGAAGAGAACCCAAGCCATGGCTCCATTTGGTGTGCCCCCTCTACTTCCCTCTAGTCCTTTGAGAAAAGACCTCCAGCCTCCAAAATAGAAGTCAAAGGAAAACTTTGTCTTTTCCTTCCCAAACAGGGCTTGTTGTTTGACAGCAATAACCTTTATTGCTCTTACTGCATCTTGCCAGCAAAGAGCTTCTGCTGACTGATTAGTCCTTCCAGCAGCTGTTTATTGCCTTGTGTACTACACAGCGACGGAGACTGTCAGTCATCAGCCCCTCCATCATCAGACTCACCTTGTCTCGACTAATGATTAAAAAAAATTAAATATATGGCTCATAATTGCAATAATCCCCACAGATCGCTGGCTCTAGCTATAGTTAATAACTGGTTTGTCAAAGTTTAATGGTCTGAAGCAAAGTAGTCTTCAAGCTTGTTACTGAGCTGTCAGTACAAAAATTGGAATGATTCATTAGCCAAAAAGCAACATTTTGCTAACAAATCAGCTGTCCTTCCAATTATCCTCTAATGTTGCTCTATCTGCCAAACTTGGGCCTGATAATAAAGCTGTGTTAATAATGCATTATTTCTTGCCTGGAGAATTGACTACATGCAGATAAGCAGCACGCTACAGTCTCATCAATGAGTGATGGTGATGATTCTATGTGCTGGGCTAAAATTGTAGCCTAAATCAAAGAAATGAAGTCTTATAGGGTTTCTTCAACAGGCTTAGCTGAGTCAGGAGGACACTGAGACAGAAAAGGGCTGGCTTTGGAAGAAGCATTTAATATGGAGGCCCAGGAACTGAGAACCATTTTGCAATCTCAGAGCTACTTATAAGGACAATCCAGAAAACTGTAGGCAATTATGCTAAATCGTATGGAGCAAACTGTTTGCAAGAGGTAGTTTGTGACTGAACTTGCATTTGCTTCTGAAAGTATTGGGTATTATTGACAATTGATTCAATCATCCAGGCAGTATTTACTGAGCCCTTACTGTGCATGGTACAGAGATAGGGTATACACAGGTAATCAAAGTTAAACAAATCACCATCCCTCTCTTTAATGATCTCATTATCTAACACTCACTGTACTGAAGATATGCCTAATGGGCTAGGGGTTCCCCTTACCGGGAGCACTGAAGAACTTGTCATAGGAGAGAGGGGTAAGAGTTAGCTAGAAGATAAGGGTTTTTCAGGATGAGATAAAAACAGATAGATAAAAAACAGAGAGAAATGAAAGAACACGGCACTTTATGGAAAAGCAAAAGATGTGGAGTGTTGGAGAAGTAATGAGAAATGAGACTGGAAAGGTGGGCTGGGGACCCTTGCTTGGGGTATTATATATCTTGCCAAAGAATTTGAATGTTATCCTATGGGTTAAGGAGATCTACTTATGATTTTGAGGCAAGGTTCTGACATGTTCAGATCTGTATTTAAGACAGAGATCTTTGCCGAATATGGAGGCAGACTTGGAGGGAGGAGAAGCTGGAGGATAAGACAGTAATAGCCAGAGGAAATTATGAGAAAGGCGTGAAGTAGGCAGTAGCAGTCGTATTTCTGGATTACTTGGCAAGATGTAGAAAGAAATGCACTTATAACAAGATAGGAGAGGCCCTGAGGACAGACTCTTCTGAGGGCCTGTGGGGTGAAGATGACAGTAGGAGAACAGGGGAACCATTCGTCCTGGGTCTCATATTCACCTCAGATTTAGAGAGTTGGTTTTAAGTACACATGACATTTTCCACAGAGAACAGAGAAATACTGACAGGATTGAAAGAAGTAAATGTTCATCTGACAACGTTAGCCTTGTGTCCCATTACTGTACCACACCATTGCATGCTATTAATTCATATTTTTAAAATTCTTTAACTGTCTTTTGAATAGCATTATTATATTATACAACATGTTATGTTGAAAACTCATGGAGTTATTATTTAACAAGTATTTAAAATACACCACAGTTTGCATAGGCATGTTTTAACATTTCTTAAATTTTTAATCCCAGTAACCTCAAAAATTATAAGTAGCCTAAGCCACTGAGACACCGTGGCTCTAGTGCAAAGTAAGTTCCCTTATCAATAAAGCTTGTGGTTATACTACCCAGCTATAGCTTTCTCTTACTAAGAGAGATTTTTTTTTACTCTGAGATACTTACCATCTTCCCCAGCCTGCTCCCAGCTCTGTGTTCCTGCCTATCAGTCTAGTGTTTTCTCCATCCTTGTTTAACTCTAAAAAGTCCTGCTTCAAGATGCCTTTCCCCGACACTCTCAATTTCTTCCATTAATGGCCATTCTTGAGCTTATTCTTCTGAAGTGTATGTCCATCTTTTTAAATAGAGATACATGTTTACATCTGGAATGTAACTCCTCTTTATGAACTTTCTATGATTAGGAATTTCCACAAGAAATCAGAAAGAGTCCCAATTCAGCAGCTTCAAAGGCCCATTAACATTGGAAAGACTGATGCTTATAGCCTTCTTTAATTTCTTCCCCCAATCTGCTACGCACCCTGTGGCCAGTTATCTCACTAAACACAACTCTATGACCTGATTCTCCCCTGTTCTAAATGTCAATTACTCCCCAAAGTCCACAGAATGAATCCAGATTCTTCAGCCAGGCCTCATGGTCCTTCTTGACTCCCAACTACCGTTCTAGTTTTATTCTCCACCACCCATGTTTTACCCTACACCACTGCCTTAGATAGGTTCTTTCAGTTGTAAGTCATAAATGCCCAGTTCAAACTAGCTTAAACAACAACAAAATGATAATATATTGGCTCAAATAACTGAGAAGAAATCTGGGTGGGATTGGATCAGATGCAGCCTAATCCTAAGGTTCAAAAAATGCTGTTGGTGCTCTGCTCTGTCTCTGACTATAGCTATTTACTGTCCTACTGAAGACAGACCTCCTCTCCCTCAGCAAGAAAGGTGGGCCTGTGGAAACTCCAGGTCTATATCATTTCAGCATAGTATTTTAGAGGAAAAAGAGCTTTTCTCTAGCCTCCCTATATAAAGACCCAGAGACTCTGACTAATTGAGCTTGGCATCTCACACCCAGCTTTGTGCCAGGAGGACCAGAGCAGCAACTAGCACAATGAGTATGAGAAAGCTTGCCGAACAGTCAATACCAGTCTACTACAAACAGTGGCACCCAAATGTGGCTACACATCAGAATCACTTGAATTGCTTTCTAAGAATACAGATTTCCTGTCCTGTTGCAGACCTACCCACTCAAAATCTTTCAAAATCTTTTCCACATGCATCAGGTGCTGCTCATCTGGGCCCCTTCATCTGAAAGGCCTTTCCCATCTCCCTTTTAGCCACCTCTCAATTCCTACCCATCCTTCAAGGCCTTGCTCGAATCCCATATCCTGCAGAAGGCCCTCCCAGATTCCCAAAAGTGATTTGAGAATAATAATTGCTTTCTCTGCCATGGTAAAAAAAAAAAAAAATGGCTGTAGAGTGGAGATGAGCTAGGGGTTGGGGTCGTGAATAATGGCCAGGGTTTTGGTGAGTGAGTATGGCGAATGAAGAGAGGGCCTTTCCATTCAAATAAAAAAGCATAAGCAAAAGCCTCAGAGACTTTAGGTATAGTGATTATTTTGCATAGAATGAAGAAATAGCTGAAACAGAAGAGTCATGTAGGAAAGCAGTAAAAGAAAAAGGTTGATAGTCAGTTGGGCAGTCAGATGGTGGAATGACTTGAAAGCCAAAGTAGAATTTTTCATTTTGTCCAGGATGCCAGAGCTTTCCAATATAGCGATGTCTTTTCACTTGGAGAAACCAAGTGGGGTCTGGCACAGAGGGAGCCCCTGGACCAGCCTCTTTCTCCTACCAGCACCCTTGTCAGTTTACCCTAGTACTCAGTATAATTTCCTGTGCTTGCCTTGATGGGGAAAAGGTGGTGAAGTCCTGAACTAGGCAAAGGGGAGCCACTGAAGAATTTTGAAGACAGAATTAACATGACAAGAGTAATGTTTTAGGAAAATCAGCTCAAAATCAATACAGCTCCAATTCCAAGTGATTGTCTGTCAGTGTCCACTTAACTCCTTTACTGACAACATCTCTTTCTTCTGACTCTAAAGTCTAGAACTCATAGACTAATTATTAGGAATGAGAAGGAAAGGAAGAGATTGATTTGCTCACTCCAAGTGAATAGCTTCCCATTTCCCCTCTAAAAGTATAAGTCGTTTTAAAAGCAAAATGACAGGGCATAAGGAAAGTTACCAGGAGAAAAGTGAGTTTTGTGAATGGGAGACCATCTCATTTTGGACTATTGATTAGACATCAGTTGGGAAGAGGATGTTGTCTACTCTCAGCATCCACACGGATTCAAGGAAAAGCAGAGGAAGAAAATCATGGAGGAAACAAGCCAATTTTCACATCTTCCCAAGCTGTGTTTGTATGGGGCGGTGCCAGTACTTTATTTAGAAGGCTATGAATTTCTAGTCCATCACCTTTTCAAATCACTTTTCAAATGGATTCTGGTTTTTCTTTTAGATTTTCCATTTTTCGCTCTCTTACATGAGCAATTGAATATTGTCCACAATCTTATGAATTTCAGTAATGAAAAAGAATACCTCTCTAGCCTAGATGTCAATGGATTTCCAAAGGGGGTTTTCCAGAGTGAAACTGCTAAAAGTAAATTCCTTGCAACTCCATCCAGCTATTAAGTTGGTTCATTCAAAAGACTTACCCTGGCTCTAGCAATTGTGTGGTATCCATTATTTTTGTAAACTTTGACTGGAAGGCTATTTGCCAACCCTGGATTTGTCTTGGACTGGATGAGTCTAAGTTCTCTTCTAGTTTTCAAAAGCTATAAAAGCCTGAGTATATAGGTCATAAGATTCTATCGCTTGGAGAAACCAATTAATTCTGGTTGCTTGCTATTATAGTGCAAAAAAATAGCTTAGCAGATTCTATTTTCCTACAGTCTCAGGTTATTATTAATTTATCCCTCTTTTGGGGTACTACAGAGAAAACGAAGCCAAAATATTGGTAACAGAGTGTAACAGGTAATAGTGGTAACAAACTGGTAGTAGCTTATGGTACTATATGCCAGGGAGCTTGTAGTGTGCTTTCTTTTTTTTTTTCTAAAAAAATAATAAATAAGATAAGGTTTTGCATATCAAAACCTTTAGACTAAGTTAATAGCTTCATGTAACTTTATTATTAAAAAAAATAAAGGAAAATATATTAAATAAGGATATCACCTAAGACATTAAAATATGCAATAAGAATACAACTCTAACCAAAGAAAGATGGAGGAAGTAAAAATGATTTTTAAAGCCAAAACGATGAGTTAAAAAAACAGAAGAAAAATTAAAATAATAATATATTCAAAAATGAATACAATTACTATATCAATAAAATAGCCATCTACCAAGTTAAACCAAGGAGAAGAGAAAATATGTAAATAATATTAAAATGAAAAAGGAGCTGGAATAAATAAGAGAATACCAATGTAAGACTATCATGTTTCATTGAATGATAACAAATTTGAAAATTTCAATGAGATGAATGACTTTGGAAAAATATAAATGATCAAAATTTACTCAACGTGTAGAAATTTTGACTATGTCAATGAATGAGGAATAAGCTAAAAAATATACCAAAAAATGATTTCCAAGAATGTCTCCAAAGCCAGATAATTTATCAGGAAGTTCTTAAAAAGGAAGAGAGAATTACAATGCTGTATAAGCTGTATCAGTTTTTTAATAAAAAAGAAATTATTAAAACTAAGCTTTCCATTTTAACATGCACAACTTTGATTCAAAAACCTAGAAAAATAACTTCCGAACAGAAAACTATAGTTAAAATTCAATGATCAAAAAGGTGTGGGGCAGCCTGGGGTTTGCAGGTTCAGATCCCAGGTGTGGACATATGCACCGCTCGTAAGCCATGCTGTGGCAGCATCCCACATTCAAAAAAATAGAGGAAGATTACCACATGTGTTAGCTGACAGAAAATCTCCCTCAGGCAAACAGAAGATGGCAACAGATGTTAGCTGAGGGCCAGTCTTCTTCACCAAAAAAAAAAGGTGTAAAAATCCTAACAAAAATATTAGTGACGCAGATTGACCAATGCACTGAAAGAATGGTCCACCACGGTCAACTTGAGAGGCACCATAGTGAGACCGTAAGAACATGAGCTCTCGAGTTCTGCCTGCCTGCCCGCTTGCGCTGTGTTACTGAAGTAGAGTACTTTACTCTTTGTGCTTCAGGTTTGTGGTCTATAAAGTACAATTAATAAGAGCACCCACCTCTCAGGAATTTCATGTGGACTAAGTAAGGGAATACATGGAAAGCACTCATCACAGCTCCCGGCACATAGTAACCATTAAATATTAACTATTGTCATCATAATGCCAGAAATGCAGAGATCATATTATATTAGGAAATCTCTTAATAAAAAAGCACATCAACAATGGGTCAAAAATTTTAAAAAAATACATTTAAAAGAAAAGATACTTGATCAAAGTCAACACTTGTCCTTGATTATTTGTTAACCATTAAAAAACTAGGACACGGAGAACACTTCATTAACATAATAAAAATACTTAACCCCTCAGGAAACATTTTATTTAACAGTTAGTTGAACAAACGATTTGATTTAGTGTAAGATATTATTTAACATGGTAAAAATATGAAACATACAGAAGAGATATAACTATTGAAAACAGGAAGAAATATGTTTTTTGCACAAGAGAGGGTTATCACCTGGGGTGGGGAGGAAGGATGAGAGGAGAACAAGGAAAATGGACTGAGACACATTTAGAATGATAATAATTCAAATACACTGCTGAGTACAAAATGAATACACAAAATGAAAACTTTCCAGAATAGAAAATGTAACCATCCAGAAAACAGGATATGAGAAAAGGAAGACCCCACTCACCTCTGGAAAGAATAAAACAAACACATAAAATAACTATAACTCTAGCAAGAAATAGGCTGTCCCTGTGTTAAAACAAACAAATAAGCAAACTAAACCACAAAACT
This sequence comes from Tapirus indicus, assembly GCA_031878705.1. NCBI lineage: Eukaryota > Metazoa > Chordata > Mammalia > Perissodactyla > Tapiridae > Tapirus > Tapirus indicus. Next base: position 23,250,780 of record CM062935.1, read on the forward strand.
TTGATGAGAGATATAGAATATTTGGATAAATGGAGAAACATACCATATTCCTGGAGGGGAAAGTAGTATTTAAGGAGATTTATGCTCCCAAATTAATTTATATACCAATAAACTCATAGTTAGATTTTGGAGAGAACTGAACAAAATGATTCTTATGTTTAATTAGAATAATAAATAGGAATGAATAGCCTTTGCCTTTTTTCTGCTAAATGAAGAACAATGAGGAAAGAACAGCAGATATTATAACATGTAAATCTACATTAATTAAATATGTTACCACTGACAGAGACCAGCAACACAGATCAATGAAACACCTTAGAACAAACCCTATTATTTATAAAATTTGATAAATGATAAAAGAAACATGGAGGAAATAATTATTCCTTAAATGATGCTGAAACTTTGTTAGCTATTTAGAAAAAGAATTTTCAATCCTTAGAGCATATCTAATTTCACATTGACTTAAAATTAAGTGCAAAACATTGCACAAGAAAAAATGGTATTTACCTTCCCAGTAGATAGAAAAGGCTTACTAAGCATGAAAATAGTGAAAGAGTAGTAAAAGAAATCAGGTGAAAATGAAATATTTGATACAATTACCTGTATAAAATTTGAAACTTCTCTAAGTCAAACCATAAATTAACCAAAAGTTAAAAAGCAAACAACAAACTGGAATAGTGCTTACAACGAATATAACAAAAGTTTATATCCTAACTATATAAAGAGCTCCCAGAGATCAATATAGAGAATTACAAATACTCTTTTAAAAAAAATGAACAACAGACATTAAGAGGCAAGCAGGAAATGCATTAACAGAAGGAAATTCAGATCACTAGTAAGCATGCAAAAAATATTCTAATAGTAACAATTAAAGACATGCATATTAAAATAAAGCATATTCACTTTAACAAAGATTTTTAAAAGATTAAAATAAATTCTGGGAAAGATTTGGAAAGAGAATCATTCTCATGTAGAGCTGGCAGACATATGAATTGTTTCAAGTTTTCTGGATAACATTTGGCAGTATGCCTCAAGAAGTAGTACAAATATTCATGTCCTTCAATTATTTCCACTTTTAGGAATCTCTTTGAAGTGATTAACGAGAAAGGCAGGCAGAGTTTTATTCAGATTTTTCATTACAGCATTGTCCGTAAGTAGGAAAAAACTCCCTAAATTTCTAACAATAGAGAGACGGTTATGTAAATCACAGCGGAGCATATTATAGAATATTGTTCAGGCATAAAAATGTTTTTGAAGAGTATTTGATGGCACGGTCAAAAGCATTCAGTATGCTCTCAGTTATGTTTAAAAAAAAAACCTGTGAGCTATGAATAGAAAATAGATTGTACAAAATTACTCCACAATGTTATTGGAGGTTATCACTCAAATGTGGGATAGTGATGAATTTTATTTTGTTTCCTTCTATTTTCCAACTTATCTACAATGAGCATGTTGTTACTTTATACTTACAGAGAATATTAAATCTTTCTTTAAAAGAAGAACCTAGGTAACCGTCCCGTATGATGCGGGGTTTTTGTTTGCCTGTTTACTCGGAGAGGTCTTCTCAAGAAACACTCACCCACCACCTCCGCAATCATGAAAACGAAGCATATTCCCGAAGCAGCGCAGAGTTTCCACTTGGCATAGACTTGCTCGTCTGCCCTGTTCTCTGTGGCCTTGGAGTGGCCGTGGCAGTGATAGATGGCTCCTGACCCTGGCTCCTCTGGCTTCTCTCCAGGACGTTGATCTTTATTCAAGGGCTTCTGCTGGAGTTCCACACTATGGATGGATTTGACGGAAGCAAGAAGTAAACAGTTGCAAACAAACACCTCACCCACAGCCCTGCCCTTTCTCCGAACGACAGTTAGGATATTTGCTAACGAGCTAGGAAGTTATAATTCACAGCTCCTTCTACAAGAAATACCAAGTGTAAGGAACAAGCAAGAAATTTCCTTTTGAATTCTCAACTACTGAAAGGTTTGCTTTTATTCAGTCAAGCTCTTGTTCAGTCTGTAACACGAGTGATTAAAAGATATCAAAGGAACAGGAGAAAGGAAACATATACATTGATGTGTTTCCTTCCCAGTTACTTCACTTTGAAAAGATTTTGGATACTGTGCTACGAAAAAAGGGGCAATGTTAGCTACATGTATATGAGCCAGCCAAATGACTCAAATACCCACTACCACATGCCATCACTCTCCCTTTCTTTTCCACGGAGAAATTGTTAATAGATCATAGCACTTTTTCCTACTGAGTCCGTATGGACCCTCAGAAGCCTTCTTAACACAGCTTTGCAGACAATCTCTGCCAATCTATCAAAGTTGTAATGAGAGTTAAATCTACTTATACTTCCTAAAGCAGGCAGTGCATATCAATTCTGCTCAAATACAAAGCGTTATATAGAGCCATTTATAGAATCATGGAATTTCACAGATGAAAAGATTGTAGATAACATTTAGTCCAACCCCATAGTTTCTTAACTGAAGAAATTAAGGTTCAGAGAGGTTAAGTAATTGCCTGAGGTCAAGTAGCCAGGAAATGGCTGAGCTGGGATTCCATGGCTGGTGTTTTTTCCAGTACGCCCCGCGCTGCCTCTGTACCTGAACATCAGTCACCCAAAACCAATCTTTGCTGATGCAAATGTCAATGTCCTCGGATCTTGAACTAATCAGATTTAAATTTTTTTAAGTAAACTTATCAGAAGACATTAATCAGATTCTTAGGATTAAGAACTTTGCATTCATGGCTTTGAAAGGTATTAAAACCAGAAATAAATTAGCCTCCACTTGAGGAGCTATTTTCATTTGTCTTATCCCCAGCTGGAATTAAAGTTCTGAAGGGTTTACCTTAGATGATGATGATGATTATGATTTTAATCATTATTGTATTTGGGTTTTTCTGAATAAAATAACGTATATATTCATTATAGAAAATCTGGAATTGCAGAAATGCACTAAGCAGAGGAGAAAATCACTGGCAACCTACCTCCAAGAGACAACGATCATTGATATTTTGTTTTTAAATTTGTAATACATGAACACAATTTTTTTTTACATAATTCGGGACCAATATTAATTAGGATGTTTTTGGTTGCAAGTACAGAAGACAAAGCTCATGCTAGGTTAATTGATAAAGGAGAATTGTTGGTTTCACAAATGAAAACGTCTAGAGGTATCATCAGGCTTTAGTCTGATTTATCAGGGCTCCTGGTAACTGCTCTGCAGTTCTAACTATGCTTCAACCTCAGGCTAGTTTTCCTCATGGTGGTGGAATGGTTGCCCAAGGTAATCAGGGCTATTTACTTGCTTTTTCTTATACAGGGAGAGTGTCCCTGTTCCCACTTGCTAAACAAGGGTCCTGAGTTGCATACTGATTTGACCAAATGAGAACCAATCTCTATAGCCGGAGGAAAATGGATGGGCTAATTGGCTTAGACTTTGTTACAATTAGAGGATCAGCTAAACCCAACCAGGCTGACTCCCAGAGCTGAGAGTGAGGTAAACGCTACCCAAATCATGTAGCTGCAACTCAGTGGAGATGGGCTAGAATGGATTGTGAATGAAAAGATCACATTAGGATCCTATCAAAGATACAACTTTGGAACCTTATTCTTAGCTGTAAATATTGTTAACATTTTCTCAATTTATTAAATATTCTAAATCATTATTTTTAACCTATAGAGAGCATTACATTTAATATAGATATGTCACACTATTAAGTGATTTCCTATTATTGGACAATTCATTGTTTTCCAAGTATTTGCTCATATAAGCACCACTGTAATTCACATCCTTATAGTTAATCTTTGCTCAATATACTATTATTTCCTTCAAATGTAATCCTAAAAGGGGAATTACTTGGTCAAAGAGTACCTACATTTGTAAAAATTTTGATGTATATTCCCAAATTGGCTTTGGGATGTTTGTACTGATGTTTTAATAGTACTGCAGGTTTTGAGCAGTTCCAAATAATATTCATATCGGAATAAGAACCATTTGGCAAGAGGCACATAAAGTATTTATATCTATGAATTTTTGCTTTTGTAATGTGATACATACTCTGGTAATAAACAACCATTTAATACAGTAGTGTGGCCGATCAGTGGTCATCAACTCAGAGGAGCCTGAGAACTAATGAGAAAACATTGTGGAGGTTTCCTCTTTCCTCGTGCTTAGAAGGCAGCATGAGCAGGACAGGGTCACCAATTGTTCTGGCTCTGTTCATATGATCACTGGTTAACTGCGGTCATAGGAAGCTTCACTTTATTTTATGTTTTTCATGAATCTTGTGGCCAGAGAAAACCAGGTGGTAAGTGACCAGGAGAGAAACTTATCCTGGGAAGTTTAGAAGGCAGACCAAGGCACGGGCACAGCCTGTGGGTGATGCTACACAGGGAAAAGTGCAAGAAACCTGGCCAATCTTTACTTTTAAATACTGCTTTTCTGTCCTAGACCTAAGGTTAACCAATGTGAATATACTTTGAGCTAAGATTGCTTCTGGAAACACTAAGGCAGAAGTCTAAAAGTGGGCTTCAAAGGGTCCATTGAAATTACATGCAATGTGTTCGTGTGTGTGTGTGTGTGTGTGTTTTATGCAGGGAGGCAAGAGCCCATGGTCTTCACTGGGCTCCCAGAAGCGTCTATGATTCCAAAAGAAGTTAAAAGACGTTCCTCATTGTCTCTTTAGAGTGGTCTAAAGTGGTCTAAGTGTCTCTAGATACAGTACAGGCTCTTAATCTGAAAAATGATGTGAATTCTAAGAAGAATTTTAAAAAGTAGGTTCTAAAAAGCAAATGCTATGATGCATCAAAAAATGAAATGTGAATTTGCTGTCAATGAGTAAATCACCATAGATTCCCAGGCATTCAAATATGGTCGAGGGTTTGAAGAGTATGAACACTGTGCCAGAGCAAAGAAATTTACTGTAGCATCAAAGAGCAAAAAAAGGGGGAGAAACAGAGAAGAGAAATAGAGAAATATTAGACAATTTGATGCCATTAGACTAGAACTTTGAGTTCAATTTTTAAAATAGGAGCTAGAAAATGGAGTTTTATTTTATGATCTTGGAGAAGCTTTTATTTTTATTTTGTATTTTATTTTTGTTTGGTGGTAAAAGTCAAACTCCTTTGTTTCTATATATCTAAAATGTAGATGGTAATATTTTTCAGCTTCTTACTTCACATGTTGACTACGTTAAATCACTTCATTTTTGTACTTTCACATCTCTTCTCCCAAGAACCTTAAATCACTATTCCTGTTAGAAGAGTAGATGAAAACTTAGGTCCCACCATGCATTTCCAACACTTCATGTATTGATTCAACCAACAAAGAGGTATTGTCTGCCTACGGTGTGCCTGCACTATCAGAGGTGCTGGTGATACCAGGGCCTTTGAGACAAAATTTCTGACCTAAGAAGTTTATATCCCGGCAGAGGGAGACAAACAGTAAACCAGATGATAGAAAGAGAGGCTGTGTAGTATCATGGGCAGTGACTGGGCGAGGAACTATATAGAACAGAAAGGGAACTATATAGATGACTGCTATGGCATAAAAAAAGAGTGAAATTGGATGAAGTCAAAGAAGTAGGCAAAAGTCAGATCATGCAGAACTTTGCAGGCCATTGTAAAGGGTTTAATTTTCTTCAAAGTGTGAAAGGAGAAGTTGGAAAGTTTTGAGCAGAGAAGTAGCATTATGTGGTTCACATTTCTAAAATGATGACTTTGGATGCTTCTTGGAAGGCTAGAGTATAAAGAGGCAAAACATGGAGACCATTTATTTGATTAAATGTTTGTGAAATAAATGAGTGATATGAAAGAAGGGTTTTGAGGAGAGAGATGTAGAGAGAGAGGGGAATAGAAATATTCACAGAATCAGATATAATTTCTTGCCCTAGACTAGGTAACAGATGCTTCACCCCCTCTTTAAAACAGCTTTATTAAGATATAATTCAAGGGCCGGCCTGGTGTTGTAATGGTTAAGTTCACGCACTCCGCTGCAGAGGCCTGGCGTTCACAGGTTCGGATCCCGGGCACAGACCAATGCACTGCTTGTCAAGCCATGCTGTGCTGGTGTCACATATAAAGTAGAGGAAGATGCACATGGATGTTAGCCCAGGAACAAGCTTCCTCAGCAAAAAGAGCATTGGCAATGGATGATTAGCTCAGGGCTAATCTTCCTCACACACAAAGAAAGATATAATTCATATGCCATACAAATGACCCATTTAATATGGACAATTTAATGAGTTTTAGCATATTCACAGAGTTGTGCAACCATCATCACAATCTAATTTAGAACATTTTTGTCACCCCCAAAAGAAGCTCACACCCATTGGTAGTAAGGTCCCAATCTCCTTACACACAACCCTACCCCAAGCAACCACAAATTTACTTTCTGTCTCTAAAAATTTGCCTGTTCTGGACATTTCATATAAATGAAACTATGTAATATGTGATTTTTGCAATTGATTTCTTTCATTTAGCATAATGTTTTCAAGGTTCATCTATGTTGTAGCAAATATCAGTGCATCAGTATTTTATTGCTTTTATTTCCAAATAATACTCTGTTGTATGGACATACAACATTTTATTTATCTGTTAAGCAGTTGATGGACATTTAGGTCATTTTCTCTTTTTTTCTTTTTTTTGCCTATTATGAGTAATGCATCTATGAAAATTTGTATGCAAGATTTTGTGGAAGTGTTTTTTCATTTCTACTGTATGTTTTCATTTCTATTGTTTTTCTATCCATGGAATATTGACCTCATAGAATGAGTTGGAAAATGTTCACTCCTCTTTTATTTTTTGGAAGAATTGATATTAATTCTACTTTATATATTTGGTGGAAATCACCAGTGAAGACATCTGGGCTTGGGATTTACTTTGTGTGAAGTTTTTTTATTACTGTTTCAATCTCTTTACTTGTTACAGATCTACTCAGATTTTCTATTTCCTGTTTAGTTAGTTTGGCAGTTGATATCTTTCTGTGAATTTTTCCATTTCATCTAAGATTATGTGCATTTTATTTTATGCAACCTGTTTTTAAATCAATGAAGAGAAAAAAAGAGTAAAAATGCTGTCTTTTATGATTACCTACATAATTACCTTTACTGTGCTGTTTGTTTTTTTGCTTGTTAATTCAAGTTAATGTCTGGTGTCATTTGTTTTCAGCATGAAGAATTTCCTTTACTCTTGAGTAAGTGAGTCTGCTAGCAAAATATTCTCTCAGTTTTTGTTCATCTGGGAATGTCTTTAATTCACCTTCATTTTAGAAAGATAGTTTTTCAGGATAAAAAATGATTAGTTGGCAGGGGTTTTTTTTCTTTAAAAACTTTAATAGCACATTAAAGATGTCATCCCACTGCCTTCTAGCCTCCTTTGTTTCTGATAGAAGTCAGCCGTTAATCTTACTGAGATATTCTCGTATATGATGAATCTTTTTTTCTCCCTTACTGCTGTCAAGATTGCTTTGTGTTTTGCTTTCAAAATTGTGACTATGGTGTGTCAGGGTGTGCATCCATTTACCTTGATTCTTCTTAGAGTTTGTTGACCACCATAGATGTGTAGATTAACATTTTCACCAAATTTTGGAAATTTTCAACCATTGTTCCTTTGAATAGTTTTTTGCTCCTTTTCTCTCTCCTCTCTTTCTGATACTCCCATTATATGTGTGTTAGGGCACTTAATGATATACCACATTTCTCTGAGGCTCTGCCAATTTTTATTCATTCTTTTATCTCTCTGTTCTTTATGCTGCATGATATCTATTGATCTATCTTCAAGTTCACTGATTGTTTCTGCTGCCAGCTCACATCTACTGCTGAGCCCCTTCATTCCACTTATCGTACTTTTCAACTTCAGAATTTCCATTTGGTTCATTTTTATAATTTCTATCTATTTTTATTGATATTCTCTATTTGATGAGACATTGTCATCATACCTATCTTTAATTCTTTAAGCATGATTTTCTTTAATTCTTTGAACATAATATATAATAGCCACTTTGAGTTCTTTGAATGCTAGGTCCAACATCTGGGCCCTCTCAAAGGCGGTTTTTATTACCTGTTCTTTTTACTGTGTATAGGTTATTCTTGCCTGTTTCATTGTATGTCTTGTAATATTTTGTTGAAAAGTGGAATTTTTGGATGATATATTGTAGCAGTTCTGGATACTGATCCCCTGTGGGCTTGTTGTTGCTGCTGTTTACTTGTTTGCTTTTTTATTTGTTTAGTGACTTGGCTTGTCTAGTTCAGTGGAGTCTATTCCTCTGACTTTCTCTGCATGCACAGCCTCTATCATCATTCCTCAGAGAGTACAGCCTTGGGCACACATACAGTCATCCTCACCCACCTCCACCCCTTTGCCCAGGGATGGTGATCATTTTAATCATGTTTGCTTTGAACATCTCGTTCCATGGTCTTACTGTTAAGCTTCTGGCTGCTCTCCTGTATTGGTATCACACCCGTTTTTCGGCCTACTTAATCACTTGCTGATTGCTCTACTGTTTTCAACAATGCCCTAAGGCATAAATTGCTCCACTTTCTGGTCCAATTAAAGTTGGATCCTGTATGAGTCCTCTCCAGCTGCTATAACAAAATACCACAGACTGGTTAGCTTAAACAACAGAAATTTATTTTCTGATAGTTCTGGAGGCTACAAGTCTGTGATTAAGGTGCTGGAAAATTTGGTGTCTGGTGAGAACTCTCTTCCTGACTTGTAGATAGCTGTCCTCTTGCTATGTCCTCCCATGATAGAGAGAAAGATCTCTGGTATCTCCTCCTCTTTTGTAAAGACACCAGTTCTATCCTATCAGGGATCCCCCCAATGACCTCATTTAACCTTAATTACCTCCCTAAAGGCCCTATCTCCAATACAGTCACACATGAATTAAGGCTTCAACATATGAATTTGGGGGTGACAAAAAAATTCAGTCCATAGCAGCCTCCTTTACAGGGGTAGTATTTGAGGCCAATCTCTGTGTCTTGTGCCAACTCCAGGAGGGCTCTTTTTACCTCTGTCCTTCCCTGGCTGTTTCTGTTAAGCTTCTAGCCAGTCTACCATTTGGATTGTTGCTCTCATGGAGCAACAGCCTACTCTTGATTGCTCATTAGCAAAATCTTCATTGTTTTCAACAGTGCCCTTATGCTTGAAATTCCCCATGTCCTGCTCCAAATAACTTTTAGCTGATGTGTCATCAGTCCTCTAAGGGAAACATGCATAGCTCTCTACCCTGCCTCTTCCATGGGTAGAAACTCTGCTTCACTGCACTAGAGTGGTCACTGAGAGAAGGCACCATGACCTACTTCTCCTGGAGTGACACCTCTGCTCCATAAGTGGATGCTGAAGAACCTCCACCCTATGTGTGAGCCAGGGCAGGGATATTCAGGACCTTGCTGCTCCTGGACTAGAGATTTTCCCCTGTGAGTAGGGACTGGGTAGAAGAAGGGGGCTCCAGTCCTGTTGGCCATGTCTGCATTGAATAGAGGTTCTGTAACAAGGAGCTGGGACAATGAGAAATTTCAGCAGCTTTTTGCTGTAGGGGTGAACTGTAGCCCTCAATCGGAAGCTAAGGGGAGAGGGATCCCAGTCTTTTGCCCACACCCACCTAGAGTAGAGCTTCCATCACACTGAGCTTGGAAGAGAAGGAGGTTAATGGAGCAGATCATGGCTCAAATGTCACAGACTCTTGCTTCTTACTGAAGTTTAGTAGATTTTCCTGAATAAATAGTTCTCAATTTGCTGCATGCCCTTAAGACAATTTCCAGAAACTTTACACTGTTGGGTTTTTTTTAATATATTTTTTTCAGTTAAATGGTTGTTTCAGTGGGGAACGAGGTCCACTGAGCTCCTCACACCACCATTCCAGAAGTCCTTCCATCCTTCCCCCGCACACACACGTTTAAGGTTCATACTGAAAAGATTCTAGCAATTTGCTCCTACCATCATTCCCTGCCCTCACATCCCCTGCACTTCTTTAGTATATGACTTGGGGAAAAAGAGAAACTCGATCCCTCCTGTCCAGCACCAAGAAAACCGTATTGACTGTGTAGGTCAACTTTATACAAGTATCTCTTTGTTACCATGAGCCCAAAGCATAGGAAATCACATCACTGGAATACAAATTTGGTGGGGGATGGGCAGGGGAGGCCACACAATAGTGTCCATGGCACCTACAGGGCCCAATATTACTACTTCCTGTGGTAAAATGTTTGTAAAAATGACATCAAACAATTCTTGTCATCCTATATGCACATGCCATAAAGAGATGGAATCTATTGTCCTGCCCCTTAAATCTGGGACTTGGGACTAAGCCATCAAATGAGGTGAAAATGATGCTGTGCCAGTTCTGGGCTCCGGCTGTCTAAGACCAGTCAGATTCCACTGTTCTGCTCTTGCTACTCTGAACTGCCACATAAAGAAGTCTGGGCTAACCTAATAAAATGAGACACCACACACAGAGAGAAGGCATAGGAAGGAGAACAAAGACCAGTCAAAAGTCAACACAAAGACCCCAGACATGTGAGTGAAGCCATCCTTGACCCTCTAACACAGCCCCGACACCAGCAGAATACAGCCTTATGAGCAAACCTAGCTGACTCCACCCGGAGCCCTGCCCAAATCCTGACCTTCGGAATTGTGAGTAATAAAGTGATTGTTGTTTAAGCCACCAAGTTTTGGGGGTAGTTTGTTGCACAGCAATAGATGAATTAAATACTCCTTTTGTAGAATTAGATGATAGAGATTCCTTCAGGTTAAATTACTTAACAGCTGGTGACAATTTAAATACAAAGCTGATGATAAGTAGAAAAAAGGGAAGGAAGGAGAAAAGAGAAGTAATATCAGAGGACAAAGTTGTCTATGAAATAGAGACAGAACAAAAATGTGAGAAAGGAGATTGGGGGAGGTGAGGAAAGGAAAAGAATAGGTGAGGAAGTCAAGGTACATGTGACCTCAGGAGGAAATAGTTTAAGGATCCAGGAGGCCGCATGGTGAGAATGTGTGTGCAGGAGAGGGGGAGGAGGTGGGGGAACACCAAGTTCACACAGGAGGCATGGGTCCAGGTCCTAACTCTGCCAGAATTAGACATCTGACCTTAACAAAGGCATTTATTCTCTCTGGACTTCAGTTTCCTAACTGGTAAAATGAGGGTAAATAATTTCTTCCAGGTTTAATTGTTTTAATTTGAAAAGAAAATAAAAATGAGTGTGACAGTTTTTATTGTCACAGTATCCTGAAATCCGTACCCATTTATGAAGTGAACGAGATCCTGTAACTATAAATAGTTGCCTTATTTGCATAACAGAGTACTAATGACCTATTTTAATAAGGAGGGAAATACTGTTATTTTAACAATATAGAGAGGCTCTCTTAATAGTATCCATGGTCTTAATAATTTATCATCCAAAATTCCTGCCTGACCTAACATGAGGCTCGGTTGGTTATGATCTCAAGAAGTCACGTCTAATATTATTTTCTAAGGAAAAATAATTCTTATAATGTAAGGTAATAGGTGTGCCAGATTCTTTGTCATACATTTTTAAAGCAAAGTTATAAATATCCTGGGAAATAGTCCCTTTGCAGTTGCTCAAACATTTGATGCTATCAAACATAATGTCGTTACTCTGTAGAATATTAATTTGGTTCCATGAAACAAACAACAACATTACACATATTATTAATGTGTAAGTATTCTCTTAAATTCTGCTCCTAACATGAATTCATTTCAGATTTTCATTCATCCATCTATATGTACTGAGTGTGTTTCTCTTTGCTCCCCACTTGGATTGAACTCCCCGAACATACCAAACTCTTGTTCTTATATGTCTCTGTCTTTACCAGGCAGTTATCTCAGCCTGAAAAACTTTCTCTAACCCTACTTCTTAGGTGAGATTTCTCTAGCCTTACTCTAACTCCTTTTCATTTTTCAGTTCTCAGCCTATCACTCCTTAAAAGCTTTCTCTGACCCCCAAAGTCCAGCTGAGACCTAGGTTACCTCAAGATATTCTCATTGAACACCCCCAGAATGCCACTTACATGCTATTTTGGAATTGCGTATTTCTTACATGTATTCCACATTGGACTCAAGATTTCAAGAGGACAGAGATCTAGGACTGGGAATACTTTCTTCTCCATTCTATATCCAGGTGTGTTCGATCAATAATTGTTAAATAAGGGGAAAATGAATGAATATATTGCACATGGGACTGTGGGAGATGTTGGAACTAGAACTGCATAGAACTTTAAATTCAGGTATTTTTAATATAGGTGTGTATCTTAGATAATGTTATTATATGATTTAAGAAAATAGCAATTAATTTTAAGACCAATGTAACCACAATTTTGCCACATAGTTGAAAAGCCTTAATTTAATATAATTTAATAAAATATAATTTAATAAATTTAATATAATTTAAAAAAATTTCTATATATAATTTAATAAAAATAATTAATAAATTTAATAAAAATTTACTATCTAAATATAATTTAATAAAATCTACTATCTATCTTAAAAGTGGGAGTAATTGAGGAAAAGAAAGGTAAACACAGATTGTATAGTCTATTTTCTGGAAGAAAAGCTACAGATGAAAAATACATTAATAAAATGTGTCCTTTGTGCACTTACGATATTTAAGGAATCAAATCAACTATAGAGAGTATTGCATTTTTCAGGATTTGAATGATATGAGTGAGTCAACAGTTTATAAAATTTTACAAAATGCCCCCAAGTTGCACAGCAAAAGTTTCCAATTCTAAAGCAGTAGAATCAGGACAGAAAAATGTGAAGCAGAAACAGATGTCTGTTACCTGTCTAGTGTAAAGGCATACATCTTCGTGGCTTTGTCATTCACAAGGTAAGTTCTTTCAAGAAACTCCATGGTGGTCAGGGTAAGAGCTTTTGCTGTTGTTGCTGCTGCTGCTGCTACTGCTGTTGTTTAACTCACTGTCCAGTTATGGAAGCAAAGCAGCATTACAATTATTCACACACTTTCCAAAGAAAAAATAAAAAGACTTCCGAGACTTAAAATAACAAGCCTCCTACAATGTTCTTGGTAGGTCTGCTGAAATTACAGCCTCCTTGGAACATTACCCGGCCTCGTTCTCTCACCCACAGAAACTCCTTTCCTAGCGAGATTTTCATATGAAGTGTGTGTGTGTGAGAGAGAGAGTGTGTGTGCGTGCGCACACATACTTCCCATGATATCTGATTCTATTATGCTTTCTAAGAGGTAGAGGAGTTCAAGGGTTCCTACTAACTGCTGATGTAGGGGTTTGGTATTCAGAGCACACCTGGGTGAGCTGCAAACAGCCACCCTTCTGTGCACAAATCTCCTTTTTCCTTTTCTTTTTCTCCCTTGTTGGCGGGGGAGGGGGCGGTTCTCTCTCAATCTAAAAGCATTTCTCCTGTGATTTAGTTCTAAGATGACCTCTAAGCAGCTGTCAGGATTTACTTCTCCTCTCCTAGGACCATTTTGGGATTTCACCACTGAAGTGAGGACATGGGTCGTTAGTTCCTGAAGTCTGTAACCTGAGAAATTTCCTGGTGTGGCAGTTTTGAAACCCTTTTGACAGGCAGGAGAAGAGCAGACTCAGCTTCTAAATAACTAACAGCCCTCAATCCTGCAAAAACCAGAATGATTTCGGTTCTCCCTGGCCAGGGTACCCTCTGCTGAGGAAAAAAAGACTCACCCAAGGAAACTCTACCAGGCAAACCAGTCACAACTCTTAGGAATGGAGCCTTCTGAGTTGCTTCAGAGAGAGAGCTTCAGCCCCCAAACTCCTAGGAATTGACATCATTTTTCATTACAAAGCACTTTCCTTTCCAAATAGTAGAAGGGACTATAGTCCAATGGCAACAGCCTTGTCAAATGGCAGGCATTTGTGTGGGGGCCAAGGAGCATTCAAGACCTATACAGATGCACGCAGGGTAGGTGAGTGCAGAGTGGAGAAGAGGGCATAAACCCAGACCACTGAGTTCTCACTTCCTTCTCCCTCTGTCGACACTAACTTCCTAATGAGAAAATGCACAGTAGTGTCGTCCCGGAAGAGCCCAGTGGCCCAGCAGATTGGGAGTTTGCCTATCTTGCTGAGCAGAGATCTCCCACAATGACCTCATAAAATAAATATTGCCCCCTAGAAGAAGAGTGGGATTCAATGACAATTGCAAAAGGCAGTGAGGGGAGAAGTCACCTTTGGCTGAGAGTTAGAACATCAGGTCTCCTGCCACATCTGTGGTGAAGCTGTACCTCTTGTTTATTTTAAGATTTCAAATACTGTCATCTATAACATAAATTCTGAGGTCTTTTCATGTGACCCCATTGCCTAACTGATCATTAACTTTGCTCTGACTTGATGGAAACCAGAGAAATGGCTCTCAGAGGCCATGTTTCCTTGCAGGAGAAATTCTACGTCTTGCATTAGCAGAATAAAAACCAAAGTATTTCCTTCTCGTACATCTTTACTCTTAACTTTGCAAAATAATAAGTTATTCTGTGGAGACAAAAGTAGGAAACCAGAAAAGAATTACTAATCTGTCCACACCACACACTGCCACACTTTACGGCTTGAATCATTTGCGAGTAGTTCCTAGCACGTATGAGAGGAACAGAATTCAAGTGAATGAATGTCAAAAAGTGAGGAAACTGCTTAAAATCAGACTGAAATCCATTAAGGATAAATGTAAAGAAGAGAGGATAAGCAATATTCAAATGCAGGCAACAGAATATTTGGCTGTAGATATTAACAGGAAAAAAACAATCTGGAAGTTTGAGATTCTGCAGCACAAGTTTTGTCACTTGCAGTGACATGCACAGATGTCACAGATGCACAGACATACTTATATCTGTTTTTTGATTCTGCGAGAATGGAGATACACACGAGTTTGTTAACGTGAATTTCCTGTGAGGCAAGGATAGAGTGAGGGTATATGAGAAGGGTAGGGTAGGGCTAATATAGGATAGGGTAAGACAGAGATGGGAAAAGACCAAATAGGGACCCAAGTAAAAAAGGACAAGAAAATATTGTACCAAATAACTGTATTCTATGGTCTCTCCTATTTATTTATAAGTTGAATTACATAAAATTGCCAGTTTTATAAGCCCAATATGATTTACAACCAGCAATTTCATATAATTTGACTTATATATGCACACTTATACATACCAATAAAATGTATATGTATATGTGTGATATTTTTAAAAATTGAATTGCGTATTTTTAAAGTATTAGGAAATTAGGTACTGTTTTAACAAAGGTTTGTGAATTTCTAAGTGCTACCCTTGAAGATAACTAGTTTACTATAAACCAAAGCTCCTAGTGTAAGTAGCACAAGAGCAGGGAACAGTGGATTACAGCAAATAGAACTTTTATGTTAAAAAAGTAAGTTTTGCTGCTATAAATTTAGATGTAGATGAATTATGCTCAAGAATTGCATGCATGTTACATTGTGTAAAATATTCATCTGTTGATCACCTTATTGTTTTACAAACTTTTTTTATTTTCTGCTGAGAAAAATTGGCAAAATCTGTTGCTATTCTTCCTCTTTTTGCTTGAGGAAGATTCACTCTGAGCTAACATCTGTGCCAGTCTTCCTCTATTTTTGGTATGTGGTTTGCCACCACAGCATGGCTGCCGATGAGTGGTGTAGGTCTGTAACCGGGAATCGAACCTGGGCCACAGAAGTAGAGCATGCTGAACTTAACCACTAGGCCATGGGCCCGGCCCCTACAAACTCATTTTAACTGCACCATCATCTCCCTGACCCCCATATGTTGTCAGCACAACATTTATGAACAATTTCCCATCCTCCCCGACTAACATTTGGACACTTTGGCATGTACTGCCCACCAAGGGTTAATGGCAGACTCCACAAGAGTCACAAATATGTATTTGGAAAGCAACTCAGATCAAAAAAGAAAATCCACTCTCTTGTTGACAGTCGGTTTTGGTGGGCATTATGCTGCTCATACCAGTTTCCTAGGCAACCCACTTCCAAACCATCCTGAATTACAGGTTGTCCTCTCCACCCATTCTCCATCACAAGCTTGTAGCAACTGAAGGAGCAAAATGCAATTTATAACAGTTACCTCTGGGAATAAATATTCTGTCAGTGCAGAACATCACTGACACAACCAAAGACCTGGCTCAGCTCCCCAGTGCTGGCTGTTTATGGCAACAATTTCTTAATAGGATTTTACAAGCAGTAGCTAATACTTGTGCAAAAATAATTTACACAAGTGTCTTACACATTGTTTGATATTTCACTTGCTGAAAGAATGTGTGTATTTATGCAAAACCACAGTGATCATCCCTAGACACTACAGTACTAAGTTCTCACAATTTGCATTCCCAAAATTTAAACTCCTAGTTCAGAATACTTCATGTTGCTATTGGGTGCACGTAACTATCCTTTAAAAAGAGATATGAAAATGTGCTTGTTTTTAAATAATAAATGTGGATTGTCATCCTGTTTGTATCTTTCTTGTTTGTGTGGAAAGGCAGCATAGTGATGCAGTTTCATGCCTGGGCTTTCAACTTAGATAGACTTAGTTTCAGTTTCTGGTTTGACCACTTCTTTACACGTGTGACCTTGAACAAGTTGCCTGACCTCTGTAGTTTTCAGTTTCTCATCTGCAAAATGAGGGCACTAATAGAATCCTGATCACAGAGTTCTTGTGAGGAGTAAAAGAGATCATGTGTATAAAAGTTCTTAGCATAGTATCTGGCATATAAACAATTTTATATACGTATGAGTTGCTATGTACTTGGCCATGTCTAAGTACATGGCTAAGTACTTGGCTCTCCCTGAGAAAATGGTCCCAGTCTTAGCAGAATTACGCATGGATTGAAGACTCCATCAAGGAAGGAGAGGTTACTGGAAAGAAGACCTGGACACTTGAACCTGCCATCAGCTGTATGATTTTGGGTAGATCCCTCAAACTTTCTGGGCTCAACTTTCTCAAATAATAGATTTGTGCCTGCCTCATTCTACCTGCTCAGCAGTAGAATGGCTTTCAGAATGTGCCCTTTTTGTTGACACAACAGGAGAGGAAATGCAAACTCAATCAGATTAATCACCTGCTAAAAATTCTGGACTTAACACATTCTCATATGGACCATAAAGATACTATTTCAAAGTTGGGTAGCATTTCCTTAGCAAGGTGGTTTTATAGTTATTACTGCTGTGTGAGTTTTCCAAACATTCCATCCCAGGAATGTGAAAACAAAGACATTGGAAATTTAATTGGACTTCATTTTAAAGAATGTTATGAAAATTTCATTTTAATCTAAAGTAAACATGTATAAAACACAAACCATTTCCTGATATTTCATACTTTACTTGAAAATGGACTGAAGGCCACCTGAATTTTATTTCCTTCTTGATAAATTGGAACTTTATTCCTCTCTTTTTCTGCCATTTTTATTTTTAGGAAGACTAAGCTGTAGAAGTGTTCCAGTGCAAATGCAATTTGTATTTGTTGAGAAAAGAAGGACGTGATAAAATATTGATACTAAAACAATAAAAGAAATATTTTATTAAGCCTGATAGATTCAAATAAATAGTACAAATATAAACTGGCAGTGTTTTGGAGGGAGGGAATATTGGGCTAGGTGGTTAAAATGTCTACAAAGTGTATATTTTAGTGGTTAGTCTCCATGTCCCATACTTCCTTTTCCAAGCACTCCACAGACTTAAACTAATTAACCCCTAAATACACTCTCTGAGCTAGATATGGTTGACTGTGTCTTGCAAACTCCAAAATAGTTTTCTGCTGGTTTCACATCCCCACAACTGTATGTCTCTCTTTATTTTATTTACATTGGCAAGCTAGAGAGGGCTCCAAGGACCTAAGCTACGATTTTAAGGCGTTAGGATGAGAAAGGTAGAAAAAAAACATACTTTCTAATATTCCAGCTCCTTGGTCTATAAATGCACAGAGCATCACTAAAAACTAAAGTATTCAATTTCTGAATTTAAAAATAAGAAAGAGAGTCCTCTTGTCATTATCTGGAATGCCATCATTTAATTTTCATGAGTACAGTTTACTTTCCTTTAGTGAAAGTCTTGAGGGGCTGATAATTCGTCTTAGGAGAAGGATTTTCACAGCAAGTCCCCAGATGAATGCCAAGAGAGCAAAGTCATAGCTCATCTTCTCCTCTGAATCTCAAAGCCCGGATTTATTTGACTCGAGGCTGACAAGACTGCCTCTCAGGAGATAGTCCAGGAGACAAGACAAAAGCCTCCTGGAAGCTTTCCCCTGAAAGACTAAGCCATTGCTTTTCGTATCAAACCCCAAATGAGTCAAGGGATGGCAGCTGGGTGTTCTACTTGGAAGCACAACCACAAAGCACGGCAATTAATTCATCTCTTCTCTCGGTATTAATGAATTTGCATCCAGTGAGTCTACCTTTTAAAATGCTGCTAATCCAATTGTAGCAAACATCACCACCACCATCAGAGGATGAGTTCTTTGAATTCATATCCAACTCCAACAAGTGAGGCATCACATTACCTTTTGCAACCCTAAACTCTCTACTCAATCACCCAGAGATTGGTCAGAAGATGATAGGAGCTTCCATTTCCTTTGCAGTCAGCTAACTCCGAAAAAAGAAGAAAAATAATTATTTAATTATTAACAAGCAAACACATAACACATTATTGAAAATAGATTTGGCAACAGATTTTTAAAAGGATTTGTATCCTTAGAATGATGTTCCCTTCAGAATCTAAAACTAAGATTTTTCTGAGTCTTCACTAGAATTGTGATATGTCATCATTCATAGAAAAGAAAGTTTCATTTTAAACATTATAAATGTTCAGATTAAACTGCTACAAAAAAATAACATCCAAGACACAGACAATGACAATATCCTCGTATTTTAAGTATTATTTTTGCAACAAAAATCAATACAACAAAACAATACGAACAGTTTTCGATAGAAGTTAGTTAGAATGGGGTTTGGCATAATCTGCACTTCCTAGTCACAAATTAGTTTCCAAGAAAGCTGGTAAACAGCAAACTCAGATGCCCCTTGGCCATTTTCTAGTGAAGGAAACAGAAGTAGAAATCAATTCTGTGATTAATGTAACGTCCCAGTGAATACTAATTCTCCATCGCTTCTTAGAACCATTATTGTTATGGATGTTGCTGTCAGCAAACGAGGAATAGCTCTTTTTACTCTGTTGTATATGATATAGTCATTTCTCCTTAACATTTTAATAAAGACCAGGCCCCCAACCAAAGTCAAGTATACTGATCAGTCCTAGGGTTTGAATACACAGGATTCGTTGTCTGCTCAGATACATCCTTCTCACTGCTGACTGGCCAGATTACAGGCCGTTGGGTATTCCACTCTAATCCATGTGGTCATTAGCTACTAATTCAAACTCTTTGCTGGGTAGATGTGATTATTTAATTGCTACCCGATGGCTTAGACAATATAGTATACTTCTGTGTATTAAACTCTTCTCTGAGGCTATTTCTCATCGGGGCTAGCTTATTCGACACCTGAATCCAGCCCAACCACCCATTTTAACTGATACTACTGCTGAGTTGACCATGCTGTCATGCTGAATGTACCCAGTTAGTAAAGCTGGGGGCTGCAAGTTCAAATCGTGTCCTTTTTACTGATTTTCAGTGTGTCAATGGATAAATTTGCATCCTTCTGCCCCAATTTCCTAACCAGAAAATTTTGAATGACAGTACTGAGCCACTTCAGAAGACTCTTGTGAGTAAAAATAATCCCCTTCCTCCTTCAGAGGTAACAAAATACTTCCCAAGTATTTAATATTGTTAAATACTCACCTTAAATATTGAGAAGTCATTTATGGATAAAATAAATTAAATGAAGCAAAAAGTAAATACCACCTAAATAAAACTTTTAATGTATTTTTAATTTAAAAAGTAACACACATACACCACAAAATATCTTTAAAATTCAAGAAGGTAGACAATGAACAATAAGAGTCCTCCTACCTAAGATCCTAGGCTAAGATCCAGGGAATAAATCAATTTTAAGAATATCCTAAATACCTTCATGGAATTCTTTGTGTATTTATGGGCTCATGTACACACATATACACTTTTTTTTGCAGTCCAACTTAATGTGTATTTTAGGAATGATTTATAAGTCTGTCAATGGTTAACTACTTACCTGTCATTTCTTAATTATTAATCGACTTTATTTTCTACAACATTTTTAGGTTCACAGAAAAATGGAGTGGAAGGTACAGAGATTTCCCATTAGCCCCCGCCCCCACACATGCATGGACTCTCCCATTATCAACATCCACAGCCAGAGTGACACATTAGTTACAACTGATGAACCTACACTGACACATCATAATCACACAGAGTCCATAGTTTACATTAGGGTTTGCTCTTAGTGTTGCACATTCTATGGGTTGTGATAAATGTATAATGATAAGCATCCACCATTATAGTATCATACACAGTAGTTTCACTGCCCTAAAAATTCTTTCACACACATATTTTAAACCAAATTTGCCCAGTTTTTATGAGGCTACTGTCTGGTGAATCCTAAAGTAGCATTGATAATGCAGCTATTTTCTTTCCTTTTGCTCTTGCTGGGAGACTCCCAGGTGTGTCCTCTATCTCCTGGACCAAGAAGATTTGATGGTTGTGGCTGCTGTTCCATAACTCCCCCATGAGTCAGCATAGACTATTCCACGTCCCATCTCGTGTCTTGTTTACTAGCAAACTGAACAGGCTAAAGCTCACAGAAGTTGCTTTTCATTGGGAGAAAAGTGAAAGAAGAAAGCACGAAGCCCTTGGAGACAATTCAACTCATTGTTCAACCCAGCACCTGGGACATCATCCCCCTCCTCCTCTTCCTCCCAAGACTTGATGGAATTCCTACTGCTAGTGACTAAACTCTAAGTTCATGCTGAACTCCAGTAATTTAGACAGACACAATTCCTGCTCTCTGAGAATTTGTAATCCAAGAGAGAAGTGCCTTTGAAGAGCAATTCATTCAGTACTGGGTATCATACCATAGTAATCACACACTGGCAGTACTGCCAACATATTTAGACTGAAAGTATGTAACATTCATTCACAAAACCTGAAGAAAGAGTGTGGAGAAAAGTGGTTATCAGCAGCCCAGCTACTTTCAATGCCAATTCTGGAAATTAGAAACTCCTATCTTAGCCCCTTGGATTATTAGATTTGGCTCTGTCAATCATAAACAATATTACACATCACACATCATCTTATAGTTTCTCATCGCTTTACAAAGAAAATCTTACTCTCTACAGTCTGAAATTATAGACACTGAAGCTTATAACATTGTTCTGAGCAGTTAGACAACTTAAAATGAAACATTTACTTTGTCATGTGAATCCAAATATTTTCCTGTCTTTCAGGGAAATGTCACAAGAAGGTGAATCTTTCCTGGCTTAGTCTAATTGTGGAAGTAATGACAGTGCACAAGAAATAAGATCTTTTCCAATACCCTAAGGGCAAAATTATCCTTGTCACTCTACATTGCAGATCTCTTTTTCAGAGAGTTTCGGTTATTACTGTTCAGCATAGTATTTACAAACACTCAGCAACTTATTATTCAGTAGATGAGAGGAAATGGGAAAGCTACCAAAAAAAGTAATTTAACTAAGACATTAAGTAATGTGAAAAGACTAATTAGAAGTGTGACTTGCCCATCATTTTCCCCTAAGAACCACCACATGAGATTTCTTTCTCCAAGGTTTCAAAAATAAATGCGGTACATATAATAAATAGACTTTAAGTTGTTTATCTAAAATGAACACCTGAGGATGTAATAGTGGCCTTAATGTAATCAACAAAAACCAGAGAACATGTCCAGCGGCCTATCTTCTAGAGAGCAGCATGGTATATAATTGATGGTAGATAGTTTCCCCTGAACTAGTTACCTTGTTTTTAAAATTGGTGCTCAAAAGAATAAGCTTCCTTTACCTGGAAATGGCCCTCTTAGACATCTCCCCAATACTGCCTCCTCTTCCTGGGACATTCCTCCTTCTGGCTGTGCACACGGATGAGACCTTCTCATCCTGAAGGTCTCAGCTCAGATGTCACCTTAGAGAGCCCTTCTCAGATCTCCCTGCAAAAAGCAGTGTGATCTCAGCCATATGCAGTTTCTCTCCTGAATACTGCATTCTTCATTCCTTTCAGAGCCTTTATCACTATCTGTGTTACTCTCTTTATTTTTTTGTTTCTGATCTTGTTTATTCCTACAAGAATGCAAGCTCTTGGTGGGTAAGGGCTTTGCTGTTTCACACTGTTGTATACCCAGTCCTTGGTATAGAGTATCTGGTATGTGATGGGTGAACAATACAATTTAGAAATAAATGAAGGAAGAAACAAATGACTAAGTGGATGGATGGAACAAACTGGTGAGAAAATATTACATAGGAATTCAGAGTAAACCTTTGGAACTCATGTAGACTTGAGTATCACTCTACTCACCAGCTGGGTTATCATAACCTTTCTGAACCTGTTTTCTTATCTACAAAATGGGGATAATTAGATTTTTCTCATAGGATTGTGGAAGAGTAAAATGCAATGAAGATTAAATGCAAGAATTTATATAAAATGCATTTCAGATTTATATCTGAAAGCTAATACTAATTATTCAATAAATAAAAGATATCCATATTAATATGTCATATATAAAACCAACCTGTAATCAGATAGGCAATTCTGCCTGATCAAATACGAAAAAAAAAATCACAAAGTACTTTCAGATCTAGTTGTTAAGTTGACTAACATGGAGAAAAAGGTATAATAGACTGGATTTTTCTGTCTTAAAAAAATTTAGAGCTGGCAGGGATATTAAGCTTGAAATTGCAGTGCTAACTGGCATGTCTTAGCTATATCTGCGCTTCCTTGAAGGAGGAAAAAATAGAGAGAGAAGATCATGGAAGCCGACACATTATGGAAGCAAAAAAGACAACTCTGACATTTACTAGTTAAATTATTACACACTTAGATCCTAGTTTAATTATTTTTCCTTCTTAAAATCCAGAAACTATATTTCTTATTTCTTTTACTAAAAGTTGCAGAATATACTTTATTCCAGTGCAATTTAAACTTTTAGGTACATTTGGACAGTATATATTCATTTTAAAATATATGTGGAGAGAGCCAATTTATTACAAGACATGAGAAGTTCTGCATTATTTCTCACTGGTGCAAAACTAATCAGCTTTTCCCAGTCATTGCACAAATATTTATTTTTCCATTTTATCATCCTTATAATCGCAGCTTAAATTAGAAGAGAGCACAATTACAGGCAAAATCTGGAGCAGGAAGCTTCACATTTCCAAGCATCCTAGCCACACTGATTTTCCCAAGCCTCAAGAGCCATTGCTGGCAGAGTTCCCCTCTCCACTATGCCACCCCATTGATGGCACCATTTCCCCATGCACATCTCCATTCACAGCATTTGGTGAATTTTCTCCTTAAGCTGAAAAGCAATTCCTAAAATATAAGTGTAATCTAAGGCTCTAGAAGTAGGAATGAAAATTGGTGGCATAAACTCCTAGTTCCTCCACTGACCACATCAGAGTTATGCAAATCTGGGCTGTGTCTCTTCATGTGAAATGGAGAAGGAAGGATGAAAAGTCTAAGAGAAAGGAAAGAACCAAAACCCATAAGACAAAGTTACATTTCCAAATTTGGGGACTAGATTCAAGAATCTCAATAAATGCAACAAAGAACCTTCTTAACACCCAAATTTCTTACCCTGATAAAAATTCTGGATATATGCTGATATGAACAAATGGGGAGCTCCTGGCTCCTTGAGATACTTGGCTTTAACCCCAAGTTCCATGATATAAGTCTTCCCAAGTCGAAAGTCTTCCCTGTATTTTGGCAACTTTCCTAGGGAAGGGAAAGAGTAGGAAGGTGTCTGCCTTCAAGTTCTGCTTCTATGTAAGCTATCTTCATTTAGCAATGCATTAAAGCAGAAAAGAAGCTCTCCTTCGTTTTTTCACAAAAGAAATTTATGCACACAGTGCATTGATGAATGTAGCAGACTTACTAAAGATTGAGGGCAAAGATGAAGGAAGAAATTAAACTGCAGCCATGTGAAAAATCTGAAATGGCACTCTAGGCATCACTGTTCTGAAAAGATACTTCAGTCATTTTACTAATTAGGCTTAAGGTTTTCACTGGTCATTCACTCACCTTGTCTCAATCTCTCTAGACGACTTCTATTTCTTCACCCTTTTTCTGTTCTTCTCTCTTCTTCCTCTTGGAATCATAGCAAATTCTTAAACTTATCATATTCTGGGTAATTCAGAAATAATCTTCTGTTTGTCTGATTAGTTACCAGGCAAGTTAATTAGTTGGTTGAAGAGTTCTCTACCATCACAGTGAGATATTTATCAAGGTATTTTCCCTAATGAGAAGAATTCTCTGACTAAAAAGAATTTTGATGCTAGAATTTTGGTATCTTGACCTTTTTCCCCCTCAATTCCTTAAATGGCATGATATATGTGGCAATCTTTACTGCCATTCACTGATATTCAATTATCCTCTCTTTCTGGACATAGGGGAGGACTTCTATGCACCCTCAAAATTGGATGTGATCATATTGCTAATTCCCAAAAGGTTGAGGGTGAAAGTCACATGAATTACTTTCTGGTACTTGGACTGATAACATGAAGGGAAACAAATCTTTGTCGCTATAAGCATCTGAGCTCTGTGGCCTGTTTTTGCAGCATAATCCAGCCTCTTCTGGCTAATACAGTATTCTTATCACAAAGGCTTGACACAACCCTTTGACCAGGTTTTACTGTCAGGGGAATGAGCACTTAAAACAAGTTCTACCCTTTGACAGTGTTCTCTCTGAGTCTCATGGCCTTAAAAGGCACCACGTTTGCAGAATTTGCTCATAGTAATCAGCTCATATAATTTTCTGCCCATCCACTCCCCTCCCCAGCTTTGCCTCTGCCTTGGACATTGCCTATCAAGAGCTTGTCAAGTTGAAACTAACCAGGCACTTCTCCAGTGCAAACAAAAAGTTGAGAGAAGGGAGATTTCCCCAAAAGAACTCAGTATACTGGTTGTATCAGCCAATACACAACGCTGGTTCTTTGCTCAGTCTCTTCATCAGTAGTTCCCAATGTCTTCAGTGTCTTTTCTGTGGTTTGTCCCACCACATCTGAAAATGAATTGAGAAATTAAGCAACTATCTTGTATGTGAGGTACATTAAGAATGGCATGTCCTAAAATTAGAAAGTGACAATATTGCACAACTGTGTAACTTTACTAAAAATCCTTGAAATGTACACATGAAACATGTGAATTTTATGGTAGATAAATTATACCTCAAAAAAGCTGTTAAAAATGACAAAGTGGAATATATGATTGCTTTAGGGGCCGGCCTGGTGGCGTAGTGGTTGAGTTCGCACGCTCTGCTTCGGCAGCCTAAGATTCACCAGTTCAGATCCTGGGCACAGACCTATGAACAGCTCGTCAAGCCGTACTGAGGTGGAGTCCTACATAGAGCAACTAGAAGGACGTACAACTATGACATCCAACTACCTACTGGGGCTTTGGGGGGAAAAAAAGGAGGAAGATTGGCAACAGATGTTAGCTCACGGCCAATCTTCCTCAAATAAAAAAAAAGGAATATTTGCAACAGAGCAAAGAGTGCTGTTTAAAAAAAAGAAATATATGATTGCTTTAAATAAAGTATAATTTTAAAAGTCAAATATTACTTTGTTATGAAATTTTCATATTACCGTGCACAAAAAAGATACTATAAACTTTCATTTCAGTATTTCAAGAAGTATGATTACGTCCCCAGAGTATTAATGGCTAACAACGAAATTAGTTCAGGTTTCTAATTAATGTTACATTTAAAGATTCCATCATGTTATTTTAATATTGATAGCCTATTGATGTAAATGTCATCACTACTCTCTTTCTTATATCTCTTCATGAATTACATGAAATCAGGTAGATCACATTAAAAACATGAAGGCATCTGGTCAGAGGAGTAGACCTTTAGTCTCTGTGTCATCTGAGTAAGTGGGAAAGTTTAAAAGTTGGCACATACTCTCTATTGTCATGTGTTAACACTTAGGCCCAGGAGAGGATGGTTAATTTCCTAGCGGCAAGGAGCAAATAGTGAAGGTGGAGGAGATTGAGCCTGGCTTGAGGCCTGCCCTCTAAACTGAGACAGAAGATGCAGAAACTTCCCATTCATTCATTCAACAAATGTTTTTTGCATGCCTACTCTATGCCAGCAATGTGCTCAATGCTGACATTGCAATGGTGACCAAATCCATATTCTAATTGCTCAGAGGGATGCTCAGTATAATGTTAAAAACCATGACAAGCTCAGTCATGATTTGGGGAGCAATAAGCTCAAGGATTTCCTTACAAAGGAGTAGAACCCAATGGAAGAGAACGGAGACTGAGGTCCTCCACGGAGTAGACAGAGTGTGGTCATCAATAAGGACATAAAGGATACTGCAAGTCTCTGTGGTCCTCTCTTGTCAGAAAAGAGACTTAGGCTTCAATAAAGGATCAGGCAGCTCAGAGGTCTTCAGTGGAACACCCAGAGCTCAAGCGTGGGGTGGAACCTAATACCAAGCCCTGCTAAATGAGAGTATGAGAGTGATTAAAATTGCCTGCCTCAACTATGGGTTCATGTGGGGGCCCCAGTGGATGTCAGTCCTCAGATGAAGAGTCCTTTTAGATGGTGAGCCCAGCTGTTGGAAGTTGTGATGAGTACAGACAAGGAGAGGCTGTATGGCAGTGGTTAAGAGTATGGGCCCTAGGAGCAGAAAACTTGGATTTGAGTCCTAGTTCTGCCATTTATGAAGTAGGTAACTTTGGGCAAGTGGTTTAATCAGTTTCCTTATGTGTAAAAGGTTGATGACTATAATAGTATCTAATTTATTAGATTGTTGTGATTATTAAATGAGATAATGTTTGAATAGTGCTTAGAATATTGCCTAACCCTCCACAAACTCTCAAGACATGTTACCTATTATTAAAGGATGCCAGGGTCTAAACTTTGCAGCTGCAAATAGGTCTCTTGATCTCGTTTTCCCACATAAGATCCTACTATAAACCAATTAGAGTGAGTCTACAAGCCATACAAAAGTCAATCTTATCACTGCTCCTAAGCCTTAGTTACTAATAAGTAATTAGCTTGAGTATAAACACCCAATAAGGCAGTGTCAAATGTAAATGACCACTCTAATACCCTGGTTTCCATTTCAGTAAAATTCCACATACCGTAGATGACACTGTAAGAACACTCTACATTTTTTGTTAATAAAGCACTGTGCCTTCCCAATACTACAGTTTCTACCACGTCTCAAGACTCCAGGTTTCCTGAGAGCATTTTAAGGATAGGGTGTTATATGATGTTAGCCATCAGAATGAAACTCAGGCTTAATGACCAAACTTATGACCACATGATGTGATAAAGGAGTGGGGGGCAGGGAGGTTACAGCACAGAGGAAGGAAGAAGGGCTGAATGGGGGCTCAGGGTGAGATGGTAGAATAATTCTTAAAAGAATATATTCTTCTCACATTCCCCTTAGCTTCCTCTTTGAATAAAGTGGATGTGGCAAATGGAGAGGGATACTTTAGCAGCCAGAGCCCTGGCATTGGCCAGGAGTCTCCTTTTCTTTCTTGTTTGCAAACAAAATGAAGATGGAAAAGAGGCCACATGAACTCACTCCCTAAGAATTCTAGCACAGAGTTGGTCTCAAATGTTTCCCTAACACAAAGTGGATGAACTAAGAGTGTAAGAGACAACAGCTAATGCTGTGAATTGCTTTGTGAACATAGTGGAACTCTGAGATTGTTTAGAAAACACCCTCAACTACTAATCTCACAGTTTATCAGCACCACATTCAAGTTTCTCTTGGCCTATAAGTAGAGCCTGCTTGGAATGTTCTCTGGGCACTCTTACTGACACAGGTAATCAAAACTTGGATCTTCCTTCTCAAATTAGGGTTTCTATATTCCTTGCCATGGAAGCCAATCAAAAGGGGGCTGCCTTACTTGATTTCTACCAACTCTGACTCCCCATGGATGTTAGGCCTGTCTCCAAGGCTCAAAGGCATTTGCCTGATTTCCGATATCACATCTTTGAGGGAGTTTCAACTTTAACTGAATTGTTTACACTATTTTCTTTCTATAAATTCACAAAAATCTTACCGTCACCAATAGCAATGCAAAGATGAATGACTCAAATTGTTGGTTAGGTAATAAAAGACCAGGTTAATGAATAGTTTCATGCATCAAAAGAAAGTGATGATGTCTTTCAAGTGAGGAGGTATGCTGAGAGAAGGAGCAAGATATGTTTAGAGACATTTACACTTGGGATGGCTGACCTTTGTAAATATATTTGTGCAGATAATAAAAGGAGCCTGCTGTAAAATACTACTTCAAATCTGCCTTAGTTTGGGGCTGCTATAGACTTTCAAGTTCTGAAATTATGACTTATCCAGGTTAGTAATGCATTAAGAATGCCCTGCGGGTTTTTTTTAAAGAGCTATTGATCTTAGATTTTAATTTAGATTAGTTCACTTAAAAGTGTAATAAATGGCAGGGCTCACATGTTGAATCACTAAGGCAGCAATTCTTTTAAGAGTATCAGTCATCTGTGCTTCCAATTTAATCAAATCTCTCTATAGAGTTTTTAGACGGTATTTGAAATAACCACATAACCTGTCTGTGAAAGGTGTTTTGAGTTGCATGTCAAAAGTTGAAGAGAAATTAGAAAGACAACTTATAGTTTTAAAAGACCAATGATGACAGATGGGCACTTGCTTTTATTTTATTTGTGAGCAACTGTTGTTTTGTAAGGCTTTTTTTTTTTTTTGAAAGCGAGAGAGAAGGTACAGTATCTAAACTTGAAAAATAACCCAGAGTGTGTCTGAGTTAAATTTGCAAGGGCTAAAAGTCTTTAAGAAGCTAGGAAAAGAGCAGTTATATACTTTTGGTGACCTCTAGGAAATGAATTCTTGGTCATGTTCATGAGGAAACGGCAAATATAATAAAAGGAGAAAAGATGAGACAGATCTTGCTGTTAGCATTAACTTGCAATGTTACCTTAGAAGCCGAATATGTAGTCTGAAAGGCCTTTTACCTCTGACCTTTCCAGGTTTCAATGAAGATGTCATCATCTGGTCCTTGAGATGCTAGTGGCTCCCTGCTGAGATGAAACCAGAGGGGCCTTCTTCTCTGGTACTGAGATTGCTTCCCCTCCCTTAATCCTATAAAATTCATTTAGAGCCATCTTTCCTGACATTTGTACATAAAGCAATATAAAACCTTACAATATAAATTACATCTGAGGGATTCATCTGAAATTCTATTTCACTGTTTAATAATTAAAAGTTGAAAACCTCTCTGTAGCTTTATAGCACTAAAAAAATAAATTTTCTTGATAAGGCATCCTCCTCCCAAACAGTGGAAACTATTGGCACATTCTGCAGAAAGAGCTTAGTGATTAATAAATCCTACCCTCTGGGATGTGACTCCGTGGTTGAAGCTCTTACTGAGGTGGTGTCACATATTCAGAGTTCCCAAATTATTCACCCATTTACAAGTGTGTGAATTTAGCATAAGTGCCTGCATTTTCATGAAACGGGGATGGGCAATAGTATCCACTACACAGGGCTGTTGCAGGATTAAATGAGTCAATATAAATAGAATGCTCAGAACAGAGCCTGGTACACAGAAAACCCATGTCATCTCTTGTTATAATTGTTACTGTTTTTGTGTTGTCATTCAGGAGAACCTTTTTGCTTCACATGAATGAGAAATTCTTTGGAGAAGAGGCCCCTCTAGGAGGACAAAAATGATGGTAGCTACAAATTGCTTTTGCATTTTTAGAATGTCACAACATTAATTTTCAAGAGTCTAAAAATCATAGAGTAGTAGGGAGAGGGAGCAGTGTTCTAAAACATTAGGATCATAGGCAACGCTCTGTGGGTGGAGAAGAGCTACTGGGGTAGTTTCAGGAGTTCTAGGAAAGGCTCTTGCCCCAGCATTGGTCTCCTGTAACCCTCACTCATGCTTGAGCCCACCCACATCCAAACACTTCCAACTAGTGAAACCATTGCCCCTATTCAAATGCACATACTTGGAGAATAAACATATTAAGTCACTCTTTCCCACAGACACTTGAGTATAAACTAAACCATCAGAACTTTTCCAATTTCACTGTAATAGCTACCTGAGAAGAGACTGTGATGGTGGCAAGGAAAAAGAGAGTAATCTATAGGACAGCCAGATTACCTACCAGTTTGCGAGGTATGCTGGGAATAATGTGTAATTAATAATTCTAATTCTAATTTTTTATATAAAAATCAAGGCAGACTTAAAAGTAATACCCATAATTATGCCGCTCATGCATTCTGGTATTTTTTTTTTTTGAAGTAGGGCACAAAAGAGTGGACTTACAGCAAGGACACTTGGAATTGTCCATACTCTACCATGTATTATGTCTAAGCCATAGACCTGATGAGCAGGAATCACACATATGCCATTGGCAGGGGAGCTCTTCCCCTCCATAAAAGTCTCTGCAAACCTTCCCCAAGCCACTCACAATAAAAGCACACAATCAACACACGATACAAGCAAAAAGAATGTGCTTGCTCTGCAAATGCTGCTTCCAGATAAGTCCCGAAACCCCGCTTCCTGCAAGTCTACCCCCAAGCACTTCCTGTATTAAAAATCTGGAACCACCAATGGCTTTGCACCTGCAGTTCCTCTGTCTGGAATGATCCTCTCCAGATTCCAGAATGGCTGGCCCCTTGTCATCACTTAGGTCTCAGATCATCTCCCACTACCTCAATGAGCTTTCTACCCAACAGCCCTGTAGAAAGTGGCTCCCAACCCACCCCCATCTTCAGTTATGTAACTGTGGATCTGTCTTTCTTCCACTTATTGTTAACTGAAATGAACCTATTTCATTTTTGTTTGTTTGACATATGCCCCCCTTGCCCAAAAAGAATATCAGGGAGAGAAAGACCTTGTTTGTCTTCTAACACATAGTAAGTGCTCAATGCCTGTTTGTGGAGTGAAATAAAATTACAATTATGAAAGAATAATTGTAACATGAATACTTACTGCTACTAAAAAAAATGCAAACCTCTTGAAGGACTTGGGGGTGTGACCAAGAGGATTCAGGGTAGAGGTTGCACAAGGGAAGAAGTAAGTACCCCAAAAGGAACAAAGAGAATTGGAACAGAGGACTGATGGGAGGGCAGAACGGCCAACAGGGCTGATACTTGGCAAAGATGACCTGTAGCTACTCACGAGTTTGCCTCCAGCACATGCTAACTAGAGCACTTCCTCTTGCTGGTTTTCCATTTAGAGAAATCTTAAACAAAGAGGGCAGAACCTAGATATAATTCAGATCTCCTCATTCTCACTTCTGAGGCTGCTCCAGGCCTCTCTGGCAGTCATTCTAGAGGGCTGACTTGGTCATTTTCACACAGCTATGGAATATTCTATGGCCAGGGAAGCATAACCTACAGAAGGATGGCTTTCTGTTAGACCCCCATGTGTTCTGTCAGTAGCCTCCAGTCTCACATAGCTGAGAATCTGCTGAATGAGGAGAAGTAGGAATCTTGAGCCTCTGGCTCACTAAAGAGCCAATTAATTCACTTTTTAAAATGAAACCCTGTGTAATAGGAAGGCTGGGGATTTAAAGCTAACAGGGGTCAGGTTAACCTTTGAAGGAGGAATTCACTCTAGTGATTACTCCACTGCTTAAGTGTTCAGTAATAAAACTTAATTCCTCCAGATTGATTTTCCACTCTCTAGCATCACCAAATCGTTGCTGCTCCACCGAGTATACTCCCTTGGTGTCCAAATGCTGTGATGTGAAATCTGAAGAGCAATTCAGAGGGGTAAGATGGGAGGGGGTATGACACAGGAATGCAGGGGTTCAGGGATGGTTCTTGTCAGTTGAACATTGGTGGTGTTTTTCTCGTCCAAATCTTAATCTAACTTCCTCTAACAATTATTTCTAGCTGTAGACAAGCAGTCTGATAGCACTTTTCTGGAGGAACTTTATAAACCATAGGAGAGAAACGAGCCTCTGTTTCTAAGTGACAGATGTCTGAATTCT
The DNA here is from genome assembly GCA_031878705.1 of Tapirus indicus. Lineage (NCBI taxonomy): Eukaryota > Metazoa > Chordata > Mammalia > Perissodactyla > Tapiridae > Tapirus > Tapirus indicus. The sequence goes on from CM062935.1 coordinate 23,282,893, forward strand.
CTAATTTGATGGATGATAAGATGAGGTGTCCATTCCCACCTGGAGCTAGGTCATCACTTTCTAGTGACCTAGTGATAGTTTTCTCCAGCATCTGCGGCTGTCTCATGACCCAACTGCCCTGAGAGGTCACTAAAGGAGTAGGTGATTAAAACGTGGTCTCTAAGTAGCCTGTCATGTTCTTGTTTTACAAATCTCTGTGTTTTCTAAATCTACCAGTGTCATCACCCACTATCTGAACCTCTCTCAGAGCACCTACATTATCGGACCATGAATTTTAATTATTTTATATATTACATCATTATCCTAAAATAAACACTCTATGAGGGTGGGAACTAAGCCTGCCACACCCAGTAGTTTTTGCCAGTAGTCAAGCCCTCAATAAGTTTTGTTGAAATGAGTTGAATACATAAAATGTCTACCACAACGGTTTCTGTATTTGTGTAGCTCAAAAGTGCTAGAACCTCACCACACTCTGGCACATTAACAAACCTGCTGTTCACATCTCTGAATCCTAGAGGTAAGAATGCCTAACATATAATCATAATGCAGGAAATTGTTAAATCAAATCCCAGTTCCTGGGTGACAGTGCCAGACACGATACACAGAAACTTCTCCAAACCTTAAATGTTACAATAGCAATGCCTTGCTTTTGGATGGCACTAACACTTTTGCAACTATTTTCTTATCTGATCTTCACAATAGCACAGAAGAGAGGAAGGGCAGATATCATTATCTCCATTTTGAAGATAATACATTGGGACATAACACAGTAAGTGATTGCTTCAGTTCCATAGCAATCATCAGAACAGGAAGTTGGCAACCAGTCGCACCCAGGCCTCTAGACTACTAGTTCATTCTTTTCCCTCTAAACTACACCACGACATATGCCTTCCTAATACTGTACTTTTCATACTTTCATGTGCATACAAATTGCCCAAGGATCTTGTTACTACACAAATTCTGTTTCCGTCTGTCTAAGGTACCTCAAATTCTGTATTTCTAACAAACTCTTAGGGGATGTTGATGCTGCTGGTCCAGACCACAATTTGAGTAGCGAGGTTCTAGAGGGCAATGACTATGCTAATCCATCTTTGTATCTTCACTGCTTGGAACATAGGAGGTTCTCAATAAATAATGGTTGACAATGAAATAATGAATGACCCACTACACTTGACCCACTTTTATTATCTCTAGTGACGAAGAGATACTAAAACACTCAAGAAATAAGCAGTGAGTTAACGAATTAATTGAGCAGTCAATGAAACAAAGAAAGCACTGACTGTGTAGAAATCCATGTGACCATACTTGATGGAAACACAAGGACTTCCAGAACAGGAGCATCCTTGGGATACACCGCAGTGTTCGTCCTGTGCTAGCGATAAAGTCCATAACAACACATTCTGCTTATGCGATTGCATCCATCAGAATATATTTTTGACTTTTTCATTATATTGAAGACTTTTTTTCCAAGTCCTTTTTGTGCTCTGAGGACATTGTCTCCCTAATACTTCCTGCCAAGGCTCAGTGAAGTAAATCAATTTCAGCATTCTCATTTTTGCTCTGGAAAAGTCTGAGTTGTCCCAGTCTCTCCAGCAGGGCTGAAATTAGAGCCTGGGCTTTCTGCCTCTCAGCTCAGATCTTGACACTCGGCTGAGTTTCAAGGAGTTTTTCATATACACCAACTCCTTTATCTGCGCAGCGTTCCTGCGTGGCAAACAGGAGGTTGCACTTCAAATGAAATATTTAATTGTTCTGAACTGAGTTATGAAATGAAGGCCTTTATTAAGAGTAAGGAATGAATACAATGGAGCTTAATTAAAATTCTCTGAACAGTTGGTGAGATAGAACAATACAACCCACATTAAACCATTTTCTAGGGACCCCATCTCTCAAGGTCTGGGACACAGGACACTCTGGCACTTTGAATCTGCCTCAGGAAAGCATGAAAACACTTTCCATTTATAAATTAACCCGTAAATGGTGTTACCTTCACAAACTCCTAGCAGCAATTATAATTTTCAGGAAGTGGGGCTGGAGGGGAGGAAGCAACAACCAGAATAGAGAGGAATGGACTGCCATCCCCTTCTTTACAGAGGCACGCGGCCCACTGCAGCCTTCCTTTCACCAAGCTGGAGCCACTTGACTCCCACCTGAGGCACAGACTAGCCCCGTTATCAAGGACATTTCTAGATGTTATGCAAGAAAGACATTTTGGAATTGAGAATCAAAAACCCCCAATTATAAAGAGAAAGAAAAAAACACCTCACCCGGGAGCAGAGCTGATTTGCTGTGCAGCTCCCTCAAACCTTGTAATCTGGACTCAGCTTCCCAGCATCGCTTAGCTCTGTTTTCCTCCAGGTTGACTTCATTATAAGGAAGCCGTCCCCTCGGGGCGGGAAGATGGCCTCCAGTCCCTTGGACCTGCATTGTAAGAGCTCAGCAGCCCCAGCGGAAAGAGAGTGCCTCTTTTTATAGTAGTTCACACAAAACCACAGGTTTCACTCTAATTATTTTAGCTTAGTCCATTTGCCCAAGGCTAAACCAATCACCATAGCCAGAGAGTATAGTGTTGTATTTAGTCAGGCCTGGTTGGGTGCCCCCTCTTGGGCTGGAGAATAGAGCCCCACTGAAGCAGAGCAACTAAGAATTTGGAAGGAGTAGTTCCCCAAAGGAAATTTGGGGTGCTGTTACTAAAAGTAGAAGGAAGGGGTGATGAGTAAGCAAGCAAGAGAGATCTACTACTAAGTCTGATCTTACATTTTGTCTGAATTTTAACAACTAGGTTTCTCATTGGTTCCAAAACCTAGTTCCTAACTTGAACACCCTTTCTATTAACTGACTGCCTGTCTTTCCTATATCTGGGTCCTGTCTTGGTAACCTGCCTGAAAACAACAGTAATAATAGCTAGTAATGTTTATTAGATACTTACATTATGCCAGATTTTGTGCTAAATGCATTATACAGTTTGTCTAATTTTATCATCACAAACACCTATAAAGATGTGTTTTATCATAACTCCATGTTTAGTTGAAACAACTGGGGCTCAGTGTTAAGTAGTTTTCCTAAGGTAACATGACAGTTATGGGAGAACCAGGATATAAAGTTCTGTTTGATTTCAGAGCCTAAGCAATTAATCGCAATGCTGTGTTGCCTGGCTATATCTCCATGGACTTATCTACAATTAATGCTGGCCTGGTTTTGGCAAATCACTTGACACCTTTGGACCTTATTATCCTCACCTGTAAAATAAGAAAGATGATTCCGGCTCCAATCTGCCTCTCTCATCTCTCAGGGCTATTGTGAGGATTAAATGAGGTAATGTGTAGCATTGTGATTATGCTATTCCTTAAATACTCAAGCAGAATGACAGATACAAGTATAAATTTGGATATAGAAACAAATACAGCACGCCAGTTCACATAGTCACTCACTTCTAGCTCTGCCAAGAACACATAGCCTTTTCAGCCAGTTCCCTGGTCCTCTCAGACACTCTGGGACTTGGTGTACTTTATCCCCCAAAGTGGTGGAGCTTCCTTGTATTCCCCATGTATGTCCTGGTGTCCGGCCACCACCTACAGATCCTTCATTCTCAGCTTTTTACAATCCTGCTCTGCACGTCTGATGGCCACCCCAGGAAGATATCTTACCATTCTCTGTGTCACCATTCCCCACTTGGTGCCCATGACACATGTTAACCTTATGTCATTGCTCCTGCTCATTTTATCTTTTTGGCACTTACACCCATATGACTGGAAATAAACCCTCAGCTCTGTCATCCAGAATGAACAAGTGACAGAATGCACAGTGCTAGACTACAATTTATACCTATTTGATGACTTTTTAAAAAGCTAATGTTGCTGAATTCCTATAAAATTCAAAGGAGTGGAAAGAATTTGGACAAGTCTCAGCATCTCTCTCTGGGGCCCATCCCAAACATCAACAGCAGCCACATTTTCTGTCATCTTTTTAGGGAGGGTTTTTTTAACTGACATTTTTATTCTAATAATCTTACCAGGTATACTTATCTTACAAGGTATGGTGGGGATTGAAAAAATTCGGAAATTCTTCTTTAAATGAACAAAATGCTTTGCAGTTCAATTTAGTTTTGCAAAACAGAGAGGGCTTGGAAAGTCAATAAAGAAAGGGTAATTCTAAGCATCTTAATCACTATAAATGCTGAGCTGGCTCTTCTGTGAAGCAGTTTCCTGACTGGTATCCACGTGGTAATTCCTCTTAGATCATACCCTCAAAAGGAAAGTCTTCTTTGAATTCTCAGCATTTGTCCTTAACAGCACTAAGCCTCTTTGTTAAAGACTTTTTACCTTGGTAGACAAAGTTGAAAGCATATGAGACTGTTGAGATAGCAATTTTTCAACCTAATAACAGCGTGTCTTCAGCAAACGTAAATACCGATGTTGTAGCTTAAATGGGTGTTTCAGAATTGTCAGATAAGGGGCCATTCATTAAACACAAGTGAACAAACAACTCTCCAGCCAAAATATACTCAGGGCTCTTGAGTGTTTATAAAATCTGGTTAATTACTTCTCTTGTTTTTTCTTATTTGCAGGGGATGCATTTAAAAGGTGAATGGAATGCTTCTTCCTGACCTCAGTCATCAGGGATGTGATGGATGTCTGAGAAGATTTTCAGGAGCTAGAAGTTAAGGATTTTGTCCCTACCGTTCATTAACTATCCTTCTCTTAATCAAGCTACTTAACCTCTCCGAGCCCCAATTTTTTCATTTATAAAGCGGAGAATATTCTTTACCTCTAGAGGACAGCTGTCGCCTGCCCTTTGTTATTCCCTCCTTTTTCCGATAACGACAACTTAATTTTCTTTGGAGAAGCATTCCTTCCCATTCTAATGAAATTTACATGGGGCTGTCCTCGCACATCCTTCCTTCAAGATTAGGTATATGACACAGGCCTAGCCAGTGTTTGATCCCTCTGGCCACTGTGATTGGTTCAGGTATGGGCACATGATGCAAATCAGTCTAGTAAAACTCAGCCTCAGGACTTTTACTGGAACCATCAGTCAAGACACTTTTTCTATGGGATATCCAGTTTAGGAGAAGAAGGCTAGAGCCATGGGATGCCACCTCATGGAGAGGGCCTACTAGAGAGCAAAACTGACACAGAAGAAAGAAAATTATCAAATAAAATGGTGACACCAAAACCAGGAAAGTAGGTTTGGTAAATCTTCAAATAGCCAACAGCCCCTAGACAGGATTGTACACAATGGATGCTCAATAATGATTTGCTAGAGGAGTAGATAAAGACATTTTAGATCTTGTATTGCTCAACTCAGGAATGCTACTCAACGTCCTGAGAATGGTTTATCTTCTTGTAGAGTGGAGCCAGCAGGACTAAAGGCCAGAACTCCATGCTTATCCACCCAACTTCAAGGATTCTTAGCAACTTTTGGAATCCTTTATCACCGAGAAGCCATATGAGTAGGTAGGCTACACACCTGATCTTCACCTTGGCTTCATCATATGTAAATAGGGGTAATGGTGGTTTTATAAACTTTGTTTTAGGAGAATTGTGAGGACCTGATGAGACAATAAGGGGAGAGATTATTCTCCATTCTTCAGTTCATCTTGGGCACTGAGGGCATCTCCTCTGAGCGTGGTTCACTCCCTCGCTAAAATAGCACTGCTAATTCACTCTTTGGAGCCATTTCTGGAAAGAGTTTCTGTACAAATAAAATTGGAAAAGTCTGACTATAACATATTAGACCTGCTGTGGCCATTGTTACATATTACTCTAAACACCATGCTGCTTATTCTTGTCATCTGGGAGTATTTGATTTTAATTTACCTATAAACATTGGCTTCCTCTATAGATTTCCCATCCAGCAGTCCCTGTGCAGGCAAAACTTCCATTAACTTTAATAAAAGTTTTAAACCTGAAATATTGTTAAGAGGTGGCTGATATTTTATTCATACTGCTGATGATTGTTTGAAATGTCTAAATTGTTCCACTGATGCTCCAATGCTGATTAAGGGAAAAACATAGTTTTACTCATCAAAATAAAACATTATCCAAATATAAAATGATGCTGAGATATATTAAACAATAAACTCCCCTAAAACTTTTTTCCCTACAAAGTTGGGGACCCTATACATCACTAATTATATATTTCAGAGCAAGCTGATTAATAACAGAATGGTGGAGGTGATGAGAGAGTGAAGGAGAGGTCATTGAAATTGACTTGGTTTTGCTGCACTTACTATAACTTTTAAGACTTTTCCATGAAAGCAAAATAAAAATAATTATCCCAACCCCAAATCACTGTCTTTGAATTGTAGTTGATTTCGTATTGACTTACCTTATCCCACAGAGTTTTTGGTATTAGTTATTGCTGTTTTTTAGCTGAGCATATTTGGAGGAGTTGGGCTTATGGCTCAAATATCCAATCTAAATTTGGTTCTCTGATAGCAATGGATGGATGACTCATCTCTCATGGGAATGATGAAACTTGGATCATTCTGTCAATCACAGATAATAGATTGGACGTCTGGCCCCAAATAATAAAACTCTGCACCACGAGATAGTATGGTCTCCTTCCCTTAAATGACAATCCTCGTTTCTAGCTGGTATAAGCATTTCATCTTCAATAATCGATCACTGTGACAGAACATCTGCTGTTGGCAAAGCATGTTTAAAATTATATTATTCAGTCATTCTCATCTCAAAGACACTTTCCATCTGCTCCCCAAATCTAAAGCACATTGCAATACACAGGTCCTTTCATGCAACGACTGATTGCCATTATTTTTTAAATTTACGTTATCAAAAAAAAGCAAAGGCAAACTTTCCTCTGAGTGCTTCATGGCCTATATTTTGTACTTTGATATGACATTAAATGCAGGGTCAACATGACATCCTGCTTTGGTATAGTGCAAAATGGTTTCAACTTCATCTTAACAAGGATGATGTTCTGGCAAAGGTACACTGTCCATATAAATCTGTTTATTTTGCATAGTGGAAGAGAACATGGAAAGATTCATAGTACAAGAAAGTCTATCAGTGGCCATGTGAGAAAGTCTTAGGATGCTCTGCTCACTCTGTTTCTATCACCTAGAGATTTATCAAAGAAGGTGCTGTCAAAAATTGTATCATTTGAGCCAAGTGGCATTTTCCTCCAAAGAAAATACTGATGCCCAGGTGTTATGCAGATAAAATGTTTTTTTCTTCAATAAAGCATATGGGGGTCATGCATGACTGGAGAGAATATCCCATTGGCATCACTGCCAAGGTGATAGGTGTGTCATAAGCCACCTGGCTTCTGACAGAGAAAAATGCCAGGATGTTCTGGCACAGTGTAAGCAAGATGTAATCATTCTGAAACCATGTGCATGGTTGAGTTCCATTTTTAGATGCATTTGTTAATTATAATCAAAAATGGGCTGGAGATTCCAAGTGGAAAGTCAAATGGTCTAATTAGATGGGAAAGTAGCACAGACTAGGGGAATAAATACTGGACTGAGAGTTAGCCAATCCAAGTTCTGGGTCCTGCACTACTGCTAACAAGCTCTAACCTTCGGCAACTGATTTCACCTCCAGATCCTCATCTATAGAAGAAGCTTGGCCAAATGACCCCTGAAGTCCCCTCTCACTCTAACATTCTCTGGAGCAATAATCAGAATCCAATTTATCCCTAGATTTTAGTAAAAGAAACTCAATAATTTAAAACTATGTTGCCTAATATAGTCTCATTTGGGTATTTAAATATAAATCTAAATTAGTTAAAATTAAACGAAAGTGAAAATCCAGTTCCACAGTCACACTAGCCACACTTCAAGCGTTCAATAGCCATATGTGACTAGTGGCTTCTATATTAAACAGTGCAGGTTATAAAACATTTCCATCATTGCAAAAATCACTGATTTATAAAGACTATTTTTCACCACCTAGAGCCTGGTGGCATTCTATACATATTTGGGGAATGAATAAATGAGAGAAGGAGAGATGAATAAAGCCAATACAAAGAGCTACCACTGAAAAAATATCCAAAAAATGATGATGTGCCATGAAAATGAAAAGAAACCTCTATTCTATTCTTATATTCTGGGTGAAGTCACACCTGAACTGATATGTATAGTTCCTCTCTTTGCAACTTAAGAGAGGTAGCCTGGAAATGGAGAACAAATAGAGACAAGCATTTGTGACGGTTAGTTTTATGTGTTAACTTGGGTAGGCTATAGTATCCAGTTATTTAATCAAACACTAATCTAGATGTTGCTGTGAAGACATTTTGCAGATGTATTTAATGTCTACCATCAGTTGATGTTAGGTAAAGGAGATTACTCTCAATAACGTGGATGGGCCTTATACAGTCAGTTGAAAGGTCTTAAGACCAAAAAACTGAGGTTTTTCCAGAGAAGAAGAAATTCTGCCTCAAAACTACAACATAAAAATCCTGCTTGAGTCTCCAGCCTGCTGACCTACCCTATAGATTTCAGGTTTGCCAGCTCCCCCAATCTTATGAACTAGTTCCTTAAAACAAAGCATATATATATTTAATAATTTAATATTTATATTAATATTATAATTTAATTTAATATTTAACCCACTTCCTGGTACCAAAATCTATATCAGAGGCTGATGATATTTAGCTCTCAGGGATCCTGTTTATAATTATTTTGGTAAAATTTATAGAAAGGCCATCCATTCGGCATTCTGTAGACTGGTGACTCTCACAAAGTCCTGTCCATTTTTGCCATAAAGCTTTCTGCAAGATGCCCCAAATGATGACTTGTAGTCACCAGGTGCTCTTGCATTTTGGTTGACCTTTCCTAGACTCAAGATGGGAGGCTCTTACCTCTCTGTCTCCTATGATATCAATAAACTATTTTTTCTTTAATTGAAATGTATATTTCTTATTGAGGAAAGCAGTTTGAGAGCGGAAATCTTGGGTTCTAGACTGAGACACGGTGTGGTATTTGTCAAGTTACTTAACCACTCAAAGCCTCATTTTAAAAGAGGGGAAGGTGACACTTTAGCTGAGACATGAGACCTGAATAATAAGAAGAAGCCAGTCATTCAAAGATCTCGAGGAGGGAGGGAGAGGAGGTGGGCAATGACTAATTGAGACAGCAGGCGCAAAGACCCTCAGGAGAGAACAAAAACTGTTTAAGAAAAAAAGAAAATGGTTTGGCTGGAGGCATCCATACCTGAAAGTTTATAAGGAAAGATACATATCTTATACTTTATATTAAGCTGCTCCTGCTTCTAGCATGGTGACTTAATTTGCTGATGAATTGATTCTCTCTACGAGAACTTTATCCCCTAGTATAACCTGTTTTCTAATATTCTTAACCATATGCAATCATTTTCCACTAAATCTCTGTGCACTCAAATAATTTCACTCCTCACTTGGTGTCTCTGCTTTCTAGCATTGTAATGGGAAACTATTATGACAGTGTCTCAAAAGTATTATACATTTTCACCTTTTTCCCCAGAAACCAATTATCCTTCCCATTCATTGCTCTGCTCAGAACTTCCTCCAATTCATCTCTATGCTCTGCTGCTGAGCTAACAAAATGGAACAGCCTTTTTTCTAAGAAGAGCATTACCGAAGACCAGAGGGACAATCTCCCCAGTAGGCCATGACTTGGTGGGTTTTTTTGTGCCCCGTCCCAAGCGGTCTGTTTATTTTCTGTTACTGGATCCCATTGCAAACACAAAAGTGCTCTTCTGTCCATGACTCCCATGCCATTCTTGCAGCCAACTTTTCAGTATTTTTCTTGCTAACTTAGTGTCTGTTTCAGATATCTTCTCCCCAGATGGTGGTGTACTTTATGAATTGAATCTCGACTTCAATTCTGCGTATACCTTCTGCCATTTTATGTCTGGAGTCATTTGTCAATTATTTCTGTATTCAGCAGTGTCTTAGAGAATCCATCCAACTGTGAGCATCTAATTCTAAATGAATAGAATCAGAAATTCTTAACTGTGATGTTCCCAGGGCAAAAATCTACTAGAAGAGCTGCTTTTTCTGACATGGGGTAGATGCCAGAGGCAGAACATATTGAGAACAGAGCTCCAAGTGCCTTGGCCTACGAGCCTAGAGGCCTTGAGTCTCACTCTACATTCTCTATGGCCTTGTGTCAGCCATTTCCCCTCTCTAGTGCTCATTCATCTTCTATAAAACAAGGACTAGAACTATCGGTGGTTTCCAAACATTCTTTTAGCACTGAACGATTTTTTTAAAACACATGTATTATTGAATTGAATTCAGTGAACTAAAATGGCACTGTTTGGATTCGCAGTTGAGACTGCTCAGTCCAACTATCTGCTCATCCCTTTGATAGTCCTCCATGATCCCTGGCAGCTCTCAAAATATAATTTATAAACCCTTGGATTGGATGATCCTGTAGGCCCCTTTCCATTCTCTGGGTCTACAAGAAGTAGGTGGTACCTGGGGAAAAGAAATGTACAGAAATGAATATGAGGGGGAACCAAAAGATAGTGGATAGAAGAGGCAAACTAGTTTTAGCTGAGGATCTATTATCTCCAGGCATTGATAAGATTAAGAGGTGGCCACAGGCCTTCACTAATAAAAGGAGATTCACATGAGTTCTCAACAGAAATTATACATTTACACATAGCTATACCAACCGATAATCCAAACATCTATGACATGAAACCAAAGTTATATCTCAAATATAACTGAGTATCCACATCTTTTCTCCTTTGATTACAGTATGCCACCCACCCTTCCCCACAACAGCATTACTGAGCATTCAGTGTCCATGTAGTATATTGAGTAGCAGTTTATTCCTGACACAGATTTGCGGCAAGGAGGAAGCCATGTTCTTTCACAAGAATCTGGGTCCATTCAAAGACAAAGGTTAAAGAAGGACAGACATGTTCAAACTCTTTTGGAGCTTTTGAGTAGAGTGTTTTTAACATTTCCATTCTTGCACCAGGGGCATGATAAAGAGAGATAGCACTGCTGACTTGTCCTGGCTGATCAGAATGCATGTTCATGACCTCATGTGCAATAAAACTATTGAAATACCTGGAGGAAGCTTCATCCCACAAAGCATGTATTCGTAGAAAAATGAGACCATGTTCAGCTTAAATTCTACTTTCTCAGAGAACTCTTCATTAATTAGATGCTCCAATTTTGAATTAGGTCTCCCTGTTATTCCCTCTTTTGTACCCTGTTACTTAGCTTCATAGAACTTACATAAATTTTTAATTATGTGTTCATTTATTTAATACCTCTTCCTCCTCTAGACTGCAAGCTCCACGAAGGAAAGAATGGAGTCTACTTTATTGCTTATTTTCTTTGCTTCTCTGCCTCCACACTAGAATGTGAGCTGCTTAAAGAGAGGGGCTAGATAATTTTTCTTAGCATCCCCAGCTCCTGGTGGCACTAGTAAAGCAAAGAAGCCAGATGACCCAGGACCCCATGGTTTTGTGTGTAGGAGGGAGGTGGGGAGAGGTCCAGGCTTCAAGGATAAGTAGAAAGTGAAGTTAAAATATTGCTAAGGAAAACCCATCTGTACTCACATGACAATATTCCATTCCCTCATTCTTTGCTATATTTCTGCCTTTAGTCCCCACTCTCACTGCTCCCTTAGAGTAATATCTTTTCTCTTATAATAATGTTACAAATAATGATGAGAGTTTAAACTAATATTCATTTATTTCTTATTAATAAGTATTTATTTATAACTATTTTTCAAATACTAGGTGCCAAATACTATTCTAAGCAGTTTACACTATTAATGTAATAACTTATGTGTGTGCTTCCTGGAGGCCGGAACTGTGTCAGAGTCTGATTTGCAGAAATCTGGGAGAAGAGATTTCTTTGACCTGAATGTTAGATGAATCACGAGTCAGAGGCAGGCCCATGGCATCAGAAGCATTCAGTTGCCCCAATGGTGGATGGAACCGATTGTGTTCCACTTTTCAAACAAGACAGAAATGAGGGATGTGGGATGGCATGGAAAGTAGGCTTCATTCCTCATTGCAACTTTAATCATTTGGAAACAACAACCTGAATAGTTTTGTAAAAACTATTCATCTAAGCTTAGCAAGAACAGTGCCGCTATTGATTAGCAATGTCTGCCACACATGTGGATAAAGAGCAGCAGTGGTCTCCTTGTGTATTCACCAAACCTCGCACTTCTGCAGAGGAGAGTTCTTCCCAGCCATGCCCCTGGAAAAGGGAAAAATTCAAATACCATCAGTGCACAAGAGAGATTATAACATCAAGACCGCATTTTCTCCTTTCCAGAATCCTTGGCCACAACTAAGACCACAAGAGCTGGTGGAAGAGAAAGAGATAATGAAAGGATGAACGCAAAAATGTGCAAAGAAAGAAAACATCTTAGTATTTCAGTTCATCACACCCTTAGGAAAAATTTCTCTGAACTCTCTTCTGCCAACTAGATTTGACTTCCTGTTCTATGATACTACAGGTTTTTATACATTTACTTCATAACAATAAGCACAGTTTGTAATTATTTAAATTTATGATAGGTTGAAAATCTTATGTGCCTCCCACTAGACGATGAGCTGAGCTCCACAAAGGCTGAAACTCTATTTTGCATCATTCACATCCAGTATCCACCTCACTGCCTAGCAAGCAGAGGGCCCTCAATAAGTATTGAATATGTGACTTAATGAATGAATGAAGCAATAGAATTTGGAAAGACTTATTGAGAGGTTTTGACTGTCTCACTACCCCGTGGGACATCATTTGTAGTGTTGTTGTTGTTGTTAAATTCACTTTGTGATTAACTCAGTTTGAGAGTTGAGGAGAGCAGAATGAATGCCAAGTTTGTTTATGTCAAACAAGTACCATTCTAAGAAAAAATAAGAGGACTTTTCTAACAATAAATCCTATCCTCAAGAAAGTTTTAGTTTCTAGTGTTACTAAAAGTTATTTTAATAAGACAAAACAGTTGAGCAAATAAAAAATAGTTCCACACTAGAAATAACCAATCTCAAAAGTATATAAGGCAATATGATTTAAGTTCCTGCATCTGATGCAACTTTGGGGGATATGGGCCATTGAGGAGCAAGGGGAGAGAAATACTCTAGAAGAATCATGACCAAATAGGACTTGATAAGAATGGGGGCACATTCAGCTTATTTGGTTAAAGATTCAAACCCCATCTAAACTCCTTGAATTTTCTTTTAAAATAAGTTGTGAGTCAAGAAACTGTTAAGTCATTGTGTAAGAGGAATCACAGACATGGTTGTCACCAGCTACTTTCATTCCAAGAGAAGGATACTTGGGCCATGAGAGTCTCTTACCTCATGACCAAGGGAGGGAGACTAAGGGAGAAAGGAGGTATCTACCAAACTCAAGGAAGCAGAGTCCGTCCTTTTTTTAGAACTTGGTATTGAGAACTTAATTCTATCAGGTCCTTGTAAGGATAGGTTAGGGAAGACTGAGCTGGGCTGATAGCTGCCTAGTCCCAATACCTTTAGCTAACACAGGGGACCTCTGACACATGTTCCAGTGGGATGCAAGCCAATACTAAGAGCAGAGTAGAACCCAGAATACGCCAGGCAGCCTGCGAAAGACACTGGTTATTCAAGTAAGTTGTCTCTCAGGCCAGTCCCAAACAAGGAGACACAGCACAGGTTCCACCAACAGAAAATGGAGCCTTGCTCCAGGGGGCATCCATGAGGGCCTCACCTCAGTGTCTCCCAGGAGCAACACAAGGAGCCTTCCTAACTTGTACCAGAGTCTCACCTTAAGGACACTTGTCTGTGTCTCCCAGGTTCAGCTTCTTACTTTCTACTTATAGTCTCAGCTCTCCTTCTCTATCTAATCTACTCTTCAGGTCTAGGCACTAGTGGGCACTCAGTAAATATTTGTTGAATGAATGAATATTTACATCATCATTCTAGTAATCTGAGCCAGCTATATAGTTCGCAGGTCCTGGTGCAAAATGAAAATGTGGAGTCTCATTTTAAAACCAGGAAAAAAAAGTGTTGTTAAAGGTACTAAGATACAAAGCTTTCCCTTTCTTCCATGTCTTCTCTCTCAACTTGTCATGATGTTTTTTTAATTGCTGCTTAATTTATTCTCAGTAAAGAAAAAAATTTAAATTTAAATTATTAGCATGAATTTTACCATCTTTATCATGCACTGACAATATTAAATGCAAATATAAGAGTATTTAGCTGACAGGCAGAATTACTGAAATTACATAATTTATATTTCATAGCTCATACAAGCATTTGTATTTAATTCTTACCGGAACAGTGGAAAATACTGCACAAAACTAATTCAACTGCTTTTATTTCACTTCTTGTTATAATTCTACCAATACTCTCTACCTTAGACCTATAGATTATTAAGGAAACTGAAAAGAAAAGGAACAGTGGGTGGTCCTATATTTCCTTTACCTTCTATGTTATTGTTTTCAGCGTTAAGTGATTGGCTAATACAGGAAAGTAAATGAGCAAGAAAAGATGTAATAGGATTCCTTGGTCTTTCATGTTTCTTTGAATATTGTTGCGTGTCCATGAGAATCAGAGTGAGGACCCTGTGAGCGTTCACTCTAATGCTCTTTTGTACACAATATATTACCAATTGGATCAGCCCCAAGACTACATCCAAAGTCTAGGTCAACTGAATTGTTTTCACATACCCCATAGAAATACTGTCTTTTTATTACCTTGTAAGATTAGTCTGGGTGGCTAGAGGTAAAGAGGAAAAAGACAATGAGGGAAATACATAACAAAGTATTTCTGTGGTCAGTTTTTATCCATCATATTTCTAGTCCCAAGGGTTCTAAACTGATTAAGCACAAATATAGCTCCTGACCAATGTGGCTTTGTGGGGCTCTACAGGGTCATTTCCCTTACCACCAAGATAACTCAATTCAACAAATATTTATTGAGTTTTACCACATGCTTGCTGTGACAATGCCAAGACCAGCTCTAAGGAGGCAGGGCAGAAATTGAAAGCTGGCTGTAAATCAAGCTTTTCTCCCTGGGAACCACATGGATATTTAGCAAAATGGAATAAAAAGGCTTCTGAAAAGTAAAAGGGAAATTCTGTACAAGAATCCATGTCCCCATCTTCAGTGTGCACACAATTTCACGCTCTCTCACCCTAAAATTGGCTTTGTCAGTACTCTTTCAAGATAAATTACAGTAAGAAAAGGGACCTAGGAGCACGTTAAGAGAGCTTTGGCTTTCTGTTTCTTGGACTCATTGAAACTAGAGAGGTAAGTCAGGAAGAGCTAGCTAGAGAATCTGGAAGGACTGCTGTGGTTTACCTTGAAGACAGTGGTCAGGCTTCTGGAGCTCTGCCAACCTAATTGCAAAAAAAGAAAGAGAGATGTTTTCAGATTAATTGTGAACCTAATCTAACTGTTTCGTGTTCCAGGAGTGAAAAAAGGATTTGAGAAGAAATAGTTCATTTATCCATTCATTCTAGGAATATTTTCTGAATTCCTACTCTATATGTCAAGCATCCCAGGCGCCCGCCGACGCACTGCTTGTCAGCCATGCTGTGGCGGCGTCCCATATAAAGTGGAGGAAGATGGGCACGGATGTTAGCCCAGGGCCAGTCTTCCTCAGCAAAAAGAGGAGGATTAGCAACGGATGTTAGCTCAGGGCTGGTCTTCCTCACAAAAAAAAAAAAAAAAGTAAATACAATACAGTGTGCAAGTATATATAGCTAAGTATGGGTGTTATGGGACATCTCAGGGGCTGGCCCAAAACCCATGCCTGGGTATTTAGTAGCTCCTAGCACAGCGTGGGTGCTTAATAACTATTTGGTGAATGCATGAATGAATAAGTGAAGACAAAGCTTCTCAGAGAAGTTAATAGATAAGGTTAGTCTTTAAAAATGCATTAGGAGATATCGAGATTGTTCCATGCAAAAAGAACAAGTGCAAAATCCCAAGTGCAAAAGGCAGCAAGGCATATCCAGGCCATTCCAAAAAGATGACTATGGCCAAACCATATGGTGTGAGAAGGGAAGAGGTGAGAGATGTACCTGCGGAAGTGAGCAAGTGTCAGGTAAGGAGGAGCTTCATATGTCATCTAGGGGGACTGGACTTCATACAAAGGGCAATGCAGAGCCCTTGAAAGGTTGGAAGCAGGAAAGGAATGTGATCCGATTTGTATTTTAGGAAACTCACTCTGGCTGCAGCATTGAGCATGGACTTTTACAGCAGGAGCCCATTATTGGAGTGCAGTGGCCCAAATGTTGCAAGTGGTGTAGCCTTCCAATTTCCTTCCCCCAACCCTCTGCCCAAGAACTAGAGTACTCTTTTCTGCAGTGGATCCCTAGCAGGAGCACTCATCTTCTCTCAGCAGGATTAAGCTTCCTGACTCCTGTTGGTTGCTCACAGTTGTTAGTTCTCAGAAAGATATGAAAGAGCTTCATAGGGGTGATCTTGGGGTCTCTGGGGTTGTCAGACAGTCAAGAACCAAGTATAACAGACCCATCGTTCCAACAAAATCTCAGTTTGAGAAATAGAGTGTCTGTAGTTAATCCTCTAATTTTTGACATCAAATATGAGGAACATTCTCAAAGGAGCCAAGACTTGACTCAGCTCATGTGCAAGGAAGAGAGAACAGTTCCAGACTGATCAATTTGTCCATTATCCCTTATTCAAAATCCTCTGACTCTTTTGGAGTTACTTTGTTCTTCATGCTAGCCCAACAAATATCTTAATCTTCTTTCTTATGTATCCACAAGAACTTTTAAATTGTCTTTGACATCCTTGTACAGTTATCTTACAGAAGTTCCTTATAACTAAGGGCACACATTTGGAGTTAGACTACCCAAGTTCAATTCCTGGATCTACCACTTACTAGCTGTATGACCTTGGGCAAGATAGTTCAACTCGTTGAGTCTCAGTTCTCCCATCTGTAAAATAGGAATAATAATAGTTCTTGTCTGCTAGGGTTGTCCTGAGAATTAAATTAGACAATTCGTAAGAACCATTTAGCACAGCACCAGCCACATAAGAACGGCTCAGCAAGTGAAAGTTATTACGCTGCTCATGGTCTTTGTCCAGATAAGACTCAAACTTTTCTCTGCACCCCTTTCTGTACACATTCATCTGTCCTATGACGTTCTAAAGATAGTTTTAAAGTAAGTTGCTTCAGGTTTGAATAACTCTAATTGTACTTGTCACATTCAGAAACAACTTGCAATTCCATTTAATGTAGACATCAATAATTAAATCTCTAGAGGATGAGTGATTTCTACGAATCTTTTATTCGTTACAGAGACAAGTAGGTATAATGTAAGAAGAATTGGCTAGTGAGTCAGAGAGACAAGGGTTTAAATCCTCACTATGCTGAATATTCTGAACAATAAAGTGATCTCAAGAAATTTAACTAACCCCTGGTTTCTCCCTTCTGTATGAACAGAGTAGTTGTGAGTTTTTAATAATAGAGTATATGTAAACTTCCTGGCCCATAGCAACTGCTCAATAAGTAGAAGTTATATATATATTTTTTAACTTACTAAAGAGCCAGGGGAAAAATGAAGATTTTGTAGCCTAACCCATTTCTCTTTCTCTGTTATGTACATATTTGTTCCTGAAATAGGGTGAATTCCCAAAACCTCATCAAAGGAAAGATTTGAACATAAAAAAATAATAAATCTTTTTGGGATTGCTATCACTTGTTTCACGTAGCTTAGAGCCATTTTGCCTAATATAAACCTTTATAATGTCATCAGGAAGGAGTCAAACACCCTTAATCCAATAATTTCTTGGTTATTATTTCACAAAGAGAAAAAGTCAGATTCACATGAGGACTCCCTCTTCTTCATTACTCCATGTAGCAAGATGTGCTTGATTTTTAAGTAGCTCATATATAAGCCAATTATAAGTCTCTGGTGGAGAGACACTATACTGGAATCAGAGATTCTCCTTACGGCCTTGAACTTCCCCATCTGCCCACTTTGGAGCAACCAGTCACACCTAGAAAAAGACTAAAATGCAGGTGTTTACAAAACACAAGAAGAATCAGAGCTAAAAGTTCCACTTGGGGAAGGTGGTGCTTCCTAAGGGTATGAAAATGGAATTTCTAGAGAATGCAGCTTGGCTTGACCAAGGCTGTACAAGGGAGACTGTTTGCTTAACGGGGTAAAGGAGAGATGGTACATCCTCTTGGAATACCCTAATAAAACTGCAAGTCCTTCCTATCTCTTCTCTTATGTGATATGAGTGTCAAATTAAATACAGAGGGTCATAATGCCCCACCTGTACTGCTCAAGAATTCAGGGATTCAGCCCTCCTACAAAACTTGGGGAAGCCTTTCATGGTCTCCTGCCATACCCAGGCAAATGGGCCACCAGAGTTCTTCTTGTAGATGACCTGGGAAGAAATTCTGACTGTCAGACTCCACAGGCATGAGGCATTAGGAGGCCAAATGTTCTAGTCCTCCCCTTTTCTCCATTTGTCCCACTACCCTAATAGATTTAGGAGAACCACACAGTGTAGAACAAAAAAATAGCCCTGCTGTACTTCATTGGCCTGAAGTGGTCTCAGCCATTAAATAGATCCATCATGTTACTCTCAGAAAAAATTACAGCCAAAAATATATTAAGTCGCAGAGCAGAATTGAGTATATAACGCTCCATTGCTTTATCTCTGTGTTCTTATCCTGGAACTAGCAAAGCCCAGGGGGTCATCTTGTAAGTGACCTGAAGATAGAGACTGAGAGGAAGCTGTCAGGAGCCCACCAGGAGGACAAAGGACGTGGATGACACTGTGAGTGTATTTATTAGTCAAGACAAGCGAGGTTAGGCTGTGGTGGCAAATTAACCCCAAAGTTCAGCAGCTTAATATGATAAAAGTTTATTTCTCATTCATGTCATATGCCCACTGCAGGTACATAAGGGCTGTATTCTACTCACAGACCCAGATTAACTGAGGCCTTGTAGCTACATCCTCCGGAACACTTCTCAAAACAACAGAAGAGAGGTGTCTTAGGTCTTAGGTCGGGCTACCTGGGCAACAGATGGAGATGATATCTGTGTAGAAAGGTTATTGGGGAGTAAACTCAGAATTTCTACAAGAAAGAGGGAAATTGGTTGGGCAAAGAGACTGTTGAACTATCATGAGGTAACAACAAAGGTCTTGGCCAACTCCACAGGGAGTTCTGGAGCTGGAATGCTTGTTTAGAGTTGTCTCATTTTAAGGCAATGGGTCTAGGCCTTTATTACCCTACATCAATCCTCTCCATTAATTCAGTCTTGCACTCTACATTATTCTAGTATGTCCTGTTATATGGCATTCAGTCCTCTTCAAATTGCCTACTCTCATACTTCACATCACCACAACAAACATTCTTGCTTGGACACCCATCAATTGCCTCTTGTTGGATCTTTCAGGCTGGTCTCCCTAACATGGTTGAATTTCTGGTACCTGAAACCTTGAAGTCCTGGAACTCAGCCAAGATCACTAAACTGGGACAAAAAGAAACAGATATCGTCTCAATCTTAAAATTCCTTGAAAGTGCACTTTCTGTGATCAGCTATTTTTTTCTCTTTTAATCACTTGAAAATTATTTCTCACTATCCCAGTATATAAACATTAATTTTCATCATTATGGAGTCATTATATACTTCATCTAGACTGTGCCCTGTGCTTTAAGGACCTAGAACAATTATAATTAAAGCAGGGTATGGATCACTGAATATATGGCATTAGTCCTTGGACACTCGGTAGCTATTAACCTACTTTAATAATTGACTGCGACTATTGATTCTTAAATAGAGCTATACGTTTCTATCTTAGTGGAACCAATCACAGTTTATAAGTCTGTTGAAGAACAGCTGACTTCTCAAAACTCAACTCACTCTGTCTCAGGGACTCCGGAGATAACGAATAACAACTAAAGGACTTCTGACCCCATGGATGACTGGAGCTGGGCTACTACTTGAGTCCAACTCAAACACACCATGAGTATTTCCACTGAAATAGTACCTAGGGATGGAGAGAGAGGGTATGAGGAGCAGGAAAAGCTAACAGAACCCGCCATCATTGTAAATCTCCTGTTGTTGCCTACTTAAACCAGACTTCACAAACAGGCAGCCAGCCATACACATAGTTTTGAATTAGGTGCCAATCTTTAAAATTGGAAGATTTCCCTTAACAATTTGTATTCCAAGTGTGAACTGAAAAGTCAGACCTGATGATGCTGGCCTTCCTCCCTTGTGGCAATAATTGATTGAGGCTGAGTAGTGGCTGCTCTTTAGAGGGACAAGCAACTCACTTTCCAGTTCACCAGGGCACCAGTATTCCCTATTGTTATGGACTGAATTATGTCCCCCCCAAATTCATATATTAAAGCCCTAACCCCTAATGTGACTATATTTGGAGATAGGTCCTTTAGAGATAATCAAGGTTAAATAATTTCATAAGGGTGGAGCCCTAATTCAATAGGACTGATGTCCTTATAAGAAGAGGAAGAGACACCAGGGATGCACACACACAAAGGAAAGGCCATTTGCAAGTCAAGGAGAGGAGCCTTGGGAGAAACCAAGACTGCTGACACCTTGATTTTGGACTTCACACTCCAGAACTGTGAGAAATAAATATCTGTCATTTAAGCCACCCAGTCTGTGGTTTTTTGTTATGGAGCCCGAGCTGACTAATATACCCGTTGTGCCATCAACACTGTCCATCACCCCACCTGTGCTTGAGAGTTTTCCCCCACATGCCGATCAGCTCACTCATTACCTCTCTAGGTCTAGGAGGAATTTTGAGTCTGTCACCCATGATATAATCACTTTGACCAACAATAAAAAGCAGATGGTTCTGCAGTTAAAAAAACAGCAACTTTGGGAAAAGATATTGAAGTAGGTATAATTAAACCAGGCTAAATATTTAGGTAAAAACAGTTTCTGCAAAGGCAAACATTTCTCACACAAAACAGACCACCGTGAACAAAATTTTAACAGAGTTTGTGAAATTGTATCAGATGTAAGTTTAAGAAGAATGTGGCAGTTAAGATCACTGATTTTGAAGTAAAAAGAGAAGGAAATTCTGAGTTCATGCCTTGTCTGTGCCAACTTCCATTTACGTGCCCTTGATT
This sequence comes from Tapirus indicus, assembly GCA_031878705.1. Taxonomy (NCBI): domain Eukaryota; kingdom Metazoa; phylum Chordata; class Mammalia; order Perissodactyla; family Tapiridae; genus Tapirus; species Tapirus indicus. Next base: position 23,303,946 of record CM062935.1, read on the forward strand.
TCCATTTCTTCGGCTTTAAAATAGTGATGTAGTGATGTGTCTGCATGTACAAAGCACCTAGCACAGGGCCTGCAACAGAGAAGAGCAAAGTAATTGGAGCTATTCATTCTGTTAGGATGCTTTCTGCTACAAATAACAGAAATTTCAACTGAAGATAGTCTAAATAATAAGGAATTGAATTGGCGCAATAACTAGAAATCAAAAATTGGGGTGGGTTGCAGGATTGACTTAATCCAGTAGCTCCAGCTGGCTCTGTTTCTCTGTAGATAGCTTAATTCTTTCCTTTCCCATGTGCCAACTTCATCCTAGGACTGGCCGCTAAGTGGCTGTCACAGTTGTGGGCTCCACAATGTCCAGAAGGAAAGATATATATTTTCCTATGACCTTTTCCAGAAGCACCCACAAACTTTTCTTCATTCCGCATTGGGTCAAATGCCTATGCCATTTCCCATCAGTAGGGTAAAGTCATGATCTGATTGGCTTAGCCCTGGGTTTCTGAACCCATCATTAGCACGGAGAAGGGTACCATGAGTAGCTTAAAATAATCAAAGATCACTACTACAGTTCTGATGAATTAGGTTCCCCTGAGGCACGTGGGCTACTTGGTGGAGGTGGTAGATATCTGAACAAAATTAGGGTCCTGTTGTGAAGGAAGTGGATAATAGAACCCGTGTAGGTGACCAACAATGACCAGGAAAGGGAATTCATAATTTGTGGAATTGAGGTTTTACTTAGACCTTTGTATGTATTAAGTGGCATAATATAATACAATTATATTATATTATCTATATATATTATATATAGATAGATAGATATCAACAAATTCAATCTTCACACCAGTCCTGTGGAGTGGGCCTTATGATGCCCACTTTGCACATGAGGAACTGAGTGTCAGAGAGAGGAGTGTCCTGGGTCACAAATCTAGAAATTCATTAAGAGTCAAGAATCACACCTCTGTGATACATTCCTTTTCTGTACAGTGAGAATAGCAATAGCACCTATCTCATAGAGTTTTGTGAGAATTAAATGAGTTAACATATATGACATGCTTGGAAGAGCACCTGGCACATAGTAAGCAAGCAATAAGGTCTAGCACTGTCATAACTTCATTTCATGGAATCTAAGAGTCCATCAGTGGTAAGAAACTCCATTATTTTGGTACCATTAGGAAAGAAAGAAAGAAATGCTGATAATTAAACTATAACTTAAGGCATTCTTATCACTTAGAATTTTACATCATATTTATTGGAAGAGTGCTTTCAGCTTAATTAAACATAGATTTTTTTTAATCATAAATCACTTTTGTACATACATAAAAAGGAAAATGTAAGTGAAATAAATTGTTTAATAAAATTGTCTAAAACCACTTCAAAATTCAGAGTCCTAATCTTCATCACTTTTCCACTTAGAGTCATCAATATCCAAGTTCTTCTACACAATATCATCCTCTGTGCCATGAAAAGTGCTGGTGATGAAGTATTTCCTAAAACAACCAGAATACTACAAAAAGCCTTTACTGAGGGTCTCCTTAACATGGTTTTGTAATTATGTAGAGCTAATTTTCTTTGACTCTGGCTCTAGAAGTATTGCCAATACTCTGAACGACAATTGGCTTCTAGTGGTTAAAAGAACACTCTGCTCCTGTCTCCAGGATTTCCTTCCATGTTGTTGACACCCATTCAGCAAGTTTTGATGCTGACACTTCGAATGCATGTACAGTAATTCCAACCACTTTACAACTGCTGCCTCCCTAAGAGAGATTATTAAATGCCATCAATTGAAAGATGCATCCCAGTTTCAGAGATCTTAAAATATGAAAGATGTGAATCTTGCAGTCGATGAAATAAAGTACTCTTATTATTAGTTTCACTCTTATTCTTATCTGTTTGTCTCCAAAGACCACAAGCCTCACAGTAAAACCAAAATCAGATGCCGGTAGCAACAGAATGTTAATCAAATACACAAAAACTGAACACAAAATGAGTTGCTCTTCACTCCTACTGAGCAAGTTAAGAAATTACAGGAAAGAGTCACCAAAAAAAGTTCAGTTGGAAAAGTATTTTATCGGTTAGAAATAATAAGCACAGAGATTTACTCTGGCAAGCCGTCCTAAGAAACTTTTTAAAATTTTTCTTTCTAGAATGGTGAAAAAAAATCAGAAACTTGCACTGCAAACATATTGAAATGTCCATCTAGGCCCATCCCTTTGTCCTCATCAGAAAGAGCCCTGATATCTGTATTTTTAATAAGCTCCTCAGGAGATACTAAGGCCTAACCTGGGTAGGGTGAATAGACCACCACTGGCCAATTACTCAGCTAAGCAACTTAGGAGAGCTGAGACAGGAGCCACTTGAAAGGACAACCCAGTGAGAAGGGCTATTGCCTGGATTCTTAGATTCATGGAGAGTTGATGGAGAAGGAAAGACATTGCCTCTCATGTTTATTTTTTAAACTTGCTCTGTGAAAAAAAAGTATCACCTTTCTGACCTACACTTAGTTATTTTAATGAAAAGTAGTAGAGTTGCTTCTTTGGTTGAAAAATTGGGATCGGTTAAGAATGCATTCTCTTAAACAGAAAGACTACTTCAGGAACCACAGATAAAAAACACCTATTGCTCAAGCTTTAAAGTTCACAGGATGGAAAGGTGCCAGTGTCTGTCAGATACAACCACCAACATTTCAAGATGCATGAGGGGTAGACAGGTGGTCTCGTCAATGCTACATCTGCTAATAACTTTGCAGAGTTCAAAAACATCCCAGTAGTTCTTTAAAAGTCTTATAATTAGCTATGTCAACTAAGAAGCTTTAGAAAAATAGTACATATACTACCAAGAGGTGTCACTAGAATAGTACTTTTCTTTTTTTAAATGCCAAGATGTCCCTTCTAGAGATATTTCACAAACCTCAAGGTCACCTTTATTCATTTCTGCTACACTTTATTAATTTAGTTCATCAATCAGTCAGTCTATCAGTCAACAAACATCTTTAAATTCCTACTCTTTGCCAGGCACTGTGATAAGTGCTGGCAAAAAAGAAAAATGACTAAGACTTGACCCTTCTTCCTGAAGAGATCAGATTCTAGTGGAGACAGATATATAAGATAATGATTAAAAGAGAGTGTGATGTGTAGTTTGATAGAAAGAAGCAGAAGAGGCAAAGAAGTAGCTGAAACCAAATTTAAGAATTGGAATAGGTCCATCTTGGAGAAAAGAATACTCCCTATGGTTAATTACAGCCTGGTTCTTCCCAGAAGTGCCCAGTCCATTTTTTTCCCCTCTTTCTTAGGTAATCAGAGTACAAAACAAGTGGTACGATGACTATGGCAGAGAGCTTTGCAATTTTCTTCACTCCTCTTGATGAGTAACTGTATTTCTCAGAATTCACTACAGTTTAAATTTTTGAAGTACCAAGAAAATGCAGAGGAAACCAATTTCATATCTGATTACCTTTGGGGTTTTTTTGCCTTCCCAAAGGAAAAAAACAGTAGCTCTTCCATTTCAGTAAATACAGAAAAATAGACTTACTCCTCCTCTTGAGACATTTATTTAACCAGAAATGATTGGAAGTTGGTGTTATCTGGATGCTTTAGTAGGAAATGCTCTGGACAAACTTTATTAGCATATCTGGTGTGATACAATTGAATAGCACTTAGAGGCCAAGGGACTTCAGATAAAGAGAATACAGAAATTTTTTGTATTATTTATTTTGCAACTTTTTAAAGTCTGAAATTATTTCAAATTGAAAAGTTTTAAAAGACACAATAAGAAGAATGGAGCAGGATTTCACCAGGATGGGAAAGACACGAGAAGGTAGTGAGAGAGGGAATTCAAGGTAAAGGTACCAAGACATGAACCCATGTGGTGTATCCAGGTAACTCCAAGTAGTTTAAAGGCTGGAATATGAGATATCCAAGGCAGAGGGGATAGAGAAGAACATGGACAAGTATGACACAAGAGGGACAAGACCATAGAGGAACTTGTAAACCATGCTAAGATTTTTCATTTTTGTAGGGTTCTAAACCCCACTAAAGAGTTCGGAACAGGAAAGTGACTTGATTACATTTGCATTGTAGAAAGATCATTGCTGTCAATATGGAGAATGAATTGGAGGACAGTGAATCTAAGAATGAGGAAATCAATAAGAAGGCTATTTAAATAGTCCAGTATAAGATTATATGGAAACAGGAAATCGTAAGACCATCCAAATTTTGATTCAAATTTGATTAAACTTGCAATGGAAATGACACAGCACATGTCACAACAGCATTTTATGAGAAATCTCAGAAGGAAGAAAAGTTGTTGGCACAAAGAGCCCTTGAGACTGCAAAGCACTGGGCTGGACATCATGATTTATTATAAAATTATAGAAGGTTGAAAAATACTTGCAAGCACATTACAAAAGCATGATAAATAAAGAAATTGGTCAGGTGTAGTGAACAAAATTAAACCTAGAGTACTTCATATATTGCTATTATAAAATTGAGATTCTGGCTAGTTTGCTAAAACGGGAAAAGAATTCCCTGTAAAACTTTGCTTTCTAACCACTAAGATTTGTAGTTTTCTCCTATGAAATATAATCCTTAATCTCCAGGTAACTGCAAGCTTGTTTTGCATGTTTGTGGTTGGATGTATTTTACTCACTGTATGTTTGTGATAGAAATTTGCACTTGCTAGATTATGTTTGTTGTAGAAAATTGAGTTTACTCACTGAAATTGTAATGTGCACTGACTTCTTTCTGGAAGTCCTGCACTACACAAGAGGCAGGAATTTGAAAGTGTTGATCCTTTTTGTTGCCTTTCTCCCTATAGTCATATTTGAGGGGGGGGGAACTAATGTATAATTCCAGGAGATTCATTCTAAACCAAGAAGTCTGTTTCCTCCGCAGTGACAAGGGCCCTAACCTAGGACACAGATGGTAATGGAGAGGAACAGATGGAGTTAAGTGATGGTATAGAGACAGAAAAATGGGTTTTACTCATTTATAGGATATAAATGATGAAAGAGAGTGGAGGATACTTCCCAGATTTCTGTCTTAAGTGATGAGGAATACAGTGGTGACATTAACCAAAATATAGGAGAAACAGCAGCTTCAAAATATAACAAGCATCATTTGAGACATCCTGATTTGAATGTGCCTTTAGTTACGTTCAAGGGGATGTTGACAATATGAATCTGAGCTCAGAAGAGAGACTGGGGTTGGCCATAAAGATTTGAAGATTGTCACCATATTAGTGATGGCAATAACTATGACACTGATGTCCACTGAAGTGCCCACTAAGCACATTTACCATATAATATCTCATCTGACGTAGGTAGTTCAAAAGCAGTCATTCCCATTTTGCAGATGACTACACTCAGGACCAGACAGATTCGAACTCTCCCAAATTCACAAGTCCACTCCAGAACTCAGATCCTGTGACTTCAGCACCCACGTTCTTTCTATTTTTCCATGTTGACTCATAATGAAACCATTGTGTGCAAATCCATGGGAAGGGTCATGGAGCTAAATATTGTGCTCTCCAACTTGGTAAATCTAACCACTCAGAAACAAATTTCAAATTCCCCATTGCACTAAAATAGTAACAACTTAAACACACACAAGCTTATGCACACTTCACTCTGAAAGTTCTGTAGATAGTTATCACCTTGCTCCCACAGTTGCATCCGCCTCCTTCATGTTGTACTTTTAGAAGTCCCCCTCCTCCTGTCACCAAGGTAAAAAGAGCCCCTCAATTAACCAAGGGCGATGTTGCTATCTACTTGCTCTCCTTTGGTGAGAAGAATTCAGTTGTCCTGTGCTGTTTACCTTAATTTGTAGACACACTGAGAGGACAGAACAAGGAGACTGTTGGATCCCACATATCATCCTTATGGACTATTCATGGAGGTTTGACAATGTTATCCACTGTGTCATTGGGGTTTATGATCCAAGTGACTCGGACCAGAATATTCTCAAACCCAAAATATATTTTTTATGAGAAACTAGTCAAAACTCATTGGTGAAAGCTTATTTATTTTCTAGAGGGAAATAGTTTTGAATGTTTGAGGTGAAGTGGTATTGAATGGGATGAATAGGATTTCAGGAGAAATTTTTTAAAGAATGTGGCCTATTTTAAAGCAAAAAGCAAGAACTATTCGTGGAGTAGAAAGAAGCAGTGAGGGAACCAGAGAAGGAAACAAAAGCAACGCTACTCAGAAAAAGCACTAGTCTTGGAAGTAGTGTGTACTCAACCATGCAGAATTGCATCTACTTTAAAAAGTGCAAAATGAACATTTTCCAAGTAGAGTCACAATGGTGATTATTGAAATACAGCAAAATGATCCAGAAATCAAAAGATATAAAGCAATCTCAGCAACTGAAATAAAGCTCCAGACATGACACTACTCTCACATCACACATAGACGTCAGACACCATATATTTTATACCCAAAGATGCCATTACATTTAATGGGAATTTTATATGCACAAAGACTCTGGAGTTTGATACATGACATGAATATTTGAGTTTCTAGTACCAAAAATGGACAGAAAGGCCCCTATAGTCTTGCAAAAGTTGGATTTGGGATTTGAGAAGTTTTTTCTTTGGTGGGAGAGGATTGCTACTGGGTTCTCACTTGGGTTTCCCATTTTATGTTCCTTTAATGTAGAGACTGACAAAACAGCTCCTATAGATGGGTCCATAAAATATCTGGGATTGAGTGAGGAAAATAAAATCAAAGGTAGTTGATGACAAAAAATAAAATACGGAGTAGGGAAGAATAGGACGTTGTGAAAAAGAGTCAGAAAAAGGACTTAAAATAAGTAAAGAACATAAAGAATTGGACGACCTTTTTGTGGTGATCTGGTAAATTTTATCCTTGACTAGATATATGCTAGGTATTAAGGAAGAAATATTGTCTTTTACAAAATACAAAAAGTAATACGTATAAGCATACTCTAATAGCCAGTGTCATTGGAGATAGGCTTTTTTCACTATATCTGCATTTTTCAAATGAGCATGTTTATTTTTATGATGGGAAAATGCCTTAATTTAAATACATATGATTCTTTCCTAAGTGAAAACTTGAAGTTCAAGCATCATCAGCTTTTATAATAACGGTTCAGCCCATAACTTGGACCCATACAACATTCATTGTAGAAAGAACTGAATATGAGTTAGAAGATCTCACTTCCAATTCCTGTTACTAACTGTGGAATTTGGGCAAATCACTTTCATTCTCCAAGCTTCTGTTTCCTAATATATAAAATCAGGATAGTGATGGTTATTCCTCACCTCACAGACTTATGAAAAATGATAAATGTATTTCCAAGCACAGTGACATCCACAAAGCGTTACTGTGCTAAATGCACATTAGTTCAATTTCACATAGAAGAGTTACTTGTTAAAAAATTTTAGTTTGTTTTCTTTTTATCATGTACACTTATTTAAAATAAAAATACAAAAAAGTATAAAGAAGAAAATAAAAGTCAACCGTAAATATCACCATCCAGAAAAAACTCCTGTAACGTTTTCAATCCCTATATGTACTTTATGGTTATATATGAATGCTGTGTCAGGCAGAGACTTGGTAGAAAATTAATTTCAAATAAAGATGGTTCAAATAAAAAGACAATGCAAGGACTGCCTTCAGAAGTGTGGGCAGGGTCAAGGGATGGGGAGGCACACAAGGAAAAGCAAAAGTGGGAAGCTGTCACCACCCCTTAGCCAAAGGTCACAAGAAGAAAACTATAGCTACTTGGCAGGATCTGTAGTCATGGAGAGCCACAGATTTGGTACCAAGGGAGGAATAAATCAACCACAAGATCTTTCTTCTCCAACCCTCCAACCCTATCCTAGTGCCTTTCATTGGCTAAAACCAACTGGAAGCCCTCTGGTGGATTTCCCAAAATACAGTCTCTAAGATGCAACCTCTCAGGGCACAGAGACAAGAGTGGAAAATCAACAAGATGGGAGGTCCCCAAATTGAGAGCAACTAGTATGTGTATTAAAATGGGAAATATTGTATACCATTAGTTTTGCATATTAAACTTTCAGTTACCATTACATCAATGACCACTTTTCCATGTTATTGAGAGTTTCTTCCTGTGGCATAATTTTTTATGACCTCATAGCATTACATCAACAGGATATATTCTAATTTATTTGAGGCATATAAATTATTTCTTTATTTTCTCTTCCAAATATCCTCATCTCTCAATATTTTTGCATTTATCTCATAATTGTCTTATAAATTCCTTGAGTTAGAATTACTGAATTACAAGATCTAAACAAATTGTTAAAATTCTTGGTACACACGCCGAATTCTCCTCCAGAAAGTACACGAGGGCACCCATTTCAGTACAAATACTCACCCCAATACTAGCCTTTTTTTTTTTAGTTTTGCCATTTCAATCAGTGAAAAAAACCTATTCTAATTTGCATTTCTTTTATTAGTAGTATTAAACTTGTTTTCAATTTCACCCTATATTTCTTCTCTAGGGAATTGTGTTCCTATCTTTCCCTGGTTCTTCTTTTACACAAGGAATCATTTGAAATAAGATGTTCTGGTGTCCATTTATTCTCTACTTATTTTAGGTATATATGTCTTATTGCTACAAATTATTTTCTACCATTATGTTTTTTTAAATGTTCAAACCTTAACAATTATATGTGGAATTTCAATTTAAAATCTTAGAAGCTTGGAATTTCTTATTGTTTTGTAATTATTAAATCATAATTTGCTATATAATCTACCATTGACATCTGAAACTATTTTAAACTTAGGAAGACAGACAGAAACATAGAATGCAGATGGGAAGGTGATTTGCTGAAACCGTCTAAATGATACTTTTTAATAATCTATTCTTCAGATAAACAAAGAAAGAAACTAAGATCCTATAGCAGATTGGAAAAGCATGGCTACAGTATTTTGCAATTATTTCCACCTAAAGGTGGAGAGTATGTTCCCACCCCTTAAACCTTGGCTGGCCTTGTGTCTTGCTTTGACCAATAAATAGAATGTGACAGTGATGTCATAGGGATTCTAGAGCCTGGGGTTTAGGAGACTTTGCAGCATCTGCTTTTGTCCTCTTGGAAGGAAGCTGGTCTAGCCTAGAGTGAGAGGCCATGTGGAGGAGGACCTGGTTCCTTGATCTGCAGCCACCACCAACAGCCAGGCATGTGAGTGAGTCCATATTGGACCTTCCAGCCCAGTTGACCTTCCAGCAGAATGCAGCCATATGAGCAAGCCCAAGCAAAATCAGCAGAGGAAACACACAGTCAACCCACAGAATTGTGAGAAAAAATAAATCTTTTTTGTTTCAGCCACTAGCTTTTGGAGTGGACTGTTTCTCAGTAATCATTAACAGATACAGATCTCCTAAGGAGATGTGTCTCTGAACCACTGATTGATTTCAGTTTTATTCTAGAATACGGATGCAGGAACAATAGAGCAAGAAAGTTTTCTCCTGGAAGTAAATGAAGAAAGAATGTGAAAGAATCACATGTGAGTTGATAAAAATCTAGGTGTATTGGTTTGGAGAGGAAGAGGTGATTAATAAAATCAAATTATATGTGTAAACCACACCACAACTAAAGAGTAAACCCACTTGGAGGGCGCTGTAGGCTTCTTTGGGTCCATCCTCCCATAGACAGACCATGCTGACAGTGTGCCCAGCCCTAGGAAACCAAGATACCTCGGGGTGCAGGATACAGCCACTTGAGGAGACATAGCTGGTGATCTGTGGGTTTTCCCAGCACCTTCATATTCCAGAGCAGCAGTCTGAAAAATTCAAGAATTCTAAATTCAAATCTGGCCTTCAAGTTATGATAAGGTATACTTACCAAGATATGAAGATAAAATATTTTAAGTTTAAATTGATTTAAAACTAAAATACTTAGACTTACGTTATCCACCTCCATTACACTCTTCTCCAGGACTCCATAAATATTAGAAGTAGTCCCTAAACCTTTAAATGGGGGTCCACTGACCCCTGAGGGCCCATCAGTATATTCTTTCCCATCACACATTCACATTTGATGATAATTTTTTCATTTGAGTTTCAATTAAACAAGTATTGACTTAGCACTTGCTATGTGCTGGATACTCTGAAAGGTGGTGCTCAAGAAGTACTGAAATAACTCTTTGGTTGAAAATAAATATCCCCAATGTCTTTAATTTTGGAACACCATGAGTTGGTTTTGCAAAAGTGGATGTAACTTTAAGCAATCTTGTTTGCTTTTTATAGTCTCATTTCTAATTTCTTTTTAATAAGAATCTGAAACATAGATGGGATTACAGCTATTCTTTATAGTTTTACTGTGTTCTTATAGTTCTTTATAGTTTTCTCTTACTATGTGTATTTTCTCGCATTTTTTTTTTTACTGTGTTTTGGTTTGCATTGCTCTGTAATAAAATTAAAAAGTGAAAAACACTCAAACAATATACAAAACTATGAAAATATTCTATGGCTAATTCCCTGAGCCAAGAAAGTAGTGCAATGGATGGCAAGAAAGGGAGGATTCAAGGGATATTTGGCAAGAAATTTAGACAAATCTTGGAGACAGAGTAGAGGCTGTGATTTGAAGAGGAGAGGGGGTCAAAAATGATGACCAACCTTCTGGTTTAAGCAGTTAATGAGAAGGTAGTGTCAGTCACTGAGATGGGGAATATCATGAGTAGGGAAACAATTGAGAAGACAAAGACAATAACTGAATACCCAAATGCTGCATGCGGAGAAAGGATGAGGTGGCAGAAAATGCCATCACAGGATGACTCTTCTTCCAATTAATTAAGGCCACGATCACCCTTGTTTTAGAATAATCACTCCATTTGCTCACTTTTAGGATGTCTCTTTGGATCTGAAGCCCGTTCCTTACTTTTATTTCACTCGGTATTACATTTTGCTAGTGAAGCACTCCTCTTCCCTACAACACTACAGACAGACCCAGAGGAGTTGACTCCTAGAACCCCTGATGGAAACACTACAGGGAATTAAAACTGGGTTCGAGTCTGGCTGGCTGCAGTACCTCCTGTTAATGGGTAGAAATGTAATATTCATTAAAAAGAATTCAGACTTCAATCGCTCTAATGATCATGAAACTTCTTTCATCAATGCATAATAGAACAAAAAGATTGATTTTCATTAGGAATGACTTGCAACATTTTTTTACTTCTTATATAAAAAATAAATCTGTTCAAAGTCTTATAAGGTCCAAGATATTTCTGATCTGCTTGGAAACGGTAGGTAAGTTTTTATACAGTTCTACTCTTCACCACTATAGTCAATTTAGAATACTCCATGTCTGGTGAAATTTAGCAGCCTAAAATTGCTTTCAATTAAGAAGCCCCTCACTTCTCTCCCTCTGCTCACTAAAATATTATTTTTTAAAAGAACATTTATTATAACTAGGACATTGTGTAGCTTCTTTTTTTCCTGTAATAGATGATGGGAAAAATGAGGAACACAAGATAGTCATACTTAATATTTTGTAAGTGTCAACAAAAGACTGAAGAGCTCTGTCAGAATAAGATCTTGTCTGTAGGCACATGCATTTTCGGGGTGTCAAAGAAATGTGAGTCCTCCAGAGTGCATGGCCACTTTAGATTGTATAGACTTTCTTTGTGCTGTTAAAACAGGTTCTTGTTCAACTGGAAAGCCAATCTATTTACAGACTTAAAAGGGTAGAATGGGAAGGGCCCATAGAAATCACCCGATCTGATTTGGTCAATGAGAGCATCACATTCTCCTGGCCGTAGTGATTGATCCAAGGATGGGCACCTGACCCAAATCGGTGAGACACATGGAGGCTGAGCTGGGGCTGCTGGGAGGGAATCGCACACCCTGCCCTCTTCAGTTTACAAATGTTCTGAGCATAGTGAATGAGCGATGTTTGTTGGTGTGTACTAGAGTTTTATATATTGAATGAGTGAATGAAAAAAATTGAGGCCTAGAGGCCTAGAGAGATTTGCATGGTTTTCCCAAAGTCACAGAGAGATGATGAAGTAGTAGTGAGGACTCTTTTTCAAAGAGAGAAAAAAACAAAAACAGCCCTCCAAGTGGCTTGAGCATGAAAATTACCTACTGACTTCTCTGATTAAACTCCAGCGGAGGAGGCTTTCGGGCACAAACTGGATGCAGGATCTCAAAAGATATGATCAAGGCTTGGCTTCTCTTTATATCTCCGCTTTGCCTTTACAGGTCATTGGCTTCACCTTCAGGCTCCTAGAAGTCTAAGCCAACCCCTTTCCTATTGCCAAAAGTCCCAGAAAGAAAAAAAGTATACAACTTTCCCAGGGGTCCTAGCACAAGCCTCACTGGATCTCATTAACACTGATTGGGTCCTGTAGTCAGTCTTCAATCAATCACTTTGCCAGGAGATTGTGATGTTCTAATTGACCCAGTCTGTGTCGCATGCTCACCCTGAGCCAGTGGGAGTCAACTCCGTCTGAAACGCATGGGAATGTGGGGTCAGAGTGGTTCCTCGGGGAACCAGGAAATGTTCTATTACCAGGAAATGCTGGGTGGTAAAAACCACAAATGCCCAAAACAGCAGCGAAGCAGCATCTGAATCGCCAGGGCCATGACTTCAAGAAAGGAGCTATTTCTACCACCTCTCCTTGCCTTGTAATTAAAAATCTCTGAACAAGCTTTGAGAAAGACAAGATATAGCAAATCAACAATAAATGGATAGAATAGGGAGCTTAAGTGTACTGAATACAAAAACAACAGAGCTTTCCAACCAGCTTGCTTATTCCTCAGGACCACTAAAGCAATAAGACAGGGAAGGAAGGGGTTCCCCTTCTTGCATCACTGCCCATTCTTGGTTTGGCTGGGGCCATTCACCCACATTGCTGCTCCACTTGATCTAAGGCTGAGAGTTTGACATCCTATGGGTCCATGAGAGAGAGAAAGAAGATGGTCCCCTTATCCCCAAGATAAAACCTTCCTGTGTTCTACATTATGTGTTCCACTAACTCATAAATTAACAGCTAAAAGCAGTGACCAAAAGTCAATTGAGAGCAAATGGGGGGCCAACTGAAGCATCAGGGGCAATGAGATCCATCAGTGGCAAACTTCTCAGTTTTCTCAGTTTTGCTGAGGGCCAGCCAGACCAGGCTCTGCCAGCTCTAGTCATATTTGTAATTGGGGCGCTATGCTCCACAGGATGTCTTCTGCAACCTCCACATCTCATCCCATGTACAGACATGGGATCATTTGCTAATATGCTTCTTAAGGCTTATATTAGCCATACAGACAAGACTGAGCTCTCTCTTCCTTCTTGGTTTCAACATTCCTGGAGAAGGAACCGATTGCCCCAGCTTACATCATTTGTCCAACATCAACCATCCAACTGAAGCCAGAGAGGGAGGACATGGGAAACAAATTGGCTGCTCCCGTGATGACAATGTAAATCAAGGAGAGGTAGTCCCAAAAGAATTGGGATGAGGGAAGAGCAGACAATACAACAGGTGTCCAAGTCAGGGCAATTTCCCTGCCTCTGGCTGGATGCTACTACTGCTGCTGCCTGCAGAAAACTCTAAATCTTAGGCCAGAGCTATACCAAGGTATGCAGGGGTACCAACAGGCTAATAATTTGGTTCCCATTCATTTATTTAATATAAGGAGAAAATATTTTGCATTAATATAAATCATATTCTTCTCTTTTTATATTCCAAATAAGGAATTTGTTACATGATTTTTTAACTCCTTTCAAAAATTTTTCTATCAGTAAAAACTGATAACAGTTAGACACATCCTTGCTAAGCATGGATGTATACATGTATATGCATGTATGTATACAAGATTTTAAGCTTTGCTTCCAGGTTTAACATTGGAACATCTTTCTCACTTTCAGAGGACATCATTCCCACTTTTCTGTAGCTCATGGCCTCCAGTTTAATCGTGCAATTTTTCTGACACAGATAACTTCTTAGGAGACATACCAAAGTTCTTAAAATTTAGATAATAAAATGAAATAGAAAAATAAACATAAAACATAATTATCATAGTGAGGTCAAAATTAAACACACATTCAGGGGCTGGCCGGGTGGCGTAGCAGTAAAGTTCACATGCTCCACTACGGCTGCCCGGGGTTTTCATGTTCGGATCCCGGGTGCAGACAGATGCACAGCTTGTCAAGACATGCTGTGGCAGCGTCCCATATAAAGTAGAGGAAGATGGGCACAGATGTTAGCCCAGGGCCAGTCTTCCTCAGCAAAAAAGAGTATTGGCAATGGATGTTAGCTCAGGGCTAGTCTTCCTCACACACACACAAAAAAATTTCAACACACATTCAGATGTGTAAAGACATTGAATTTCTTCATTTCCCAGAGTTAATCTAATCTTTCTCACAAGCCCTTGCCATATTGGATAGTAGAAGGAAAACTTGGAATCAATTTTATCCATTAAATTTGGTCCCATCCAATAAAATAAACAGTCGCTTTACGTGATCCAATGTTGCTCAGGTAAAGCTCTTTTCCCTTGCAGATTTTCTTCCTCTTCTCTCACTCCTCTCCAAGATGGCAGGTGATTGTCAAGGGGATGGAGAAGGAGGGCTCACAGGCCCTCCTGGTGGCAGGGAGAGGAGCTATCATTTCCCTACACATAAATCCTTGCGTTCTTCTCTGGCTATCTTGATCACTGGGATGGTGTCCTTTTTTCATCTGGTGATGAGTCATCCTGCTGGCATCAAATGATAAAATCTGTGGAAGTTTCCCTTACTTTGATCAGTGTCCTATGACCACCCCTGCTGAACTGGCCCCTCCTTAATAATTGCTGGTGTTGTGTATACCCCTGAGGTCTCACTGTAACTCCTTGTTGATCCCTGGGCAGAATGGTCTGCCCAACAGTCATCAGCTGTTGGGCTACTTCACATCCCCATGGCATCCCTCCCGTTAAGCTCACCAACACACACCATCAGCTACTTCCCACATGTCTCTGCAGAAGGTGTGAGAATTTCTCATATCTTCCATGTCATAGAGCTGGAGTCCTCACTCTGCACAAACACTCTACATCAAGGATTTTATTCTGAGGTGGCTACCACAGGTTGGAGTGAGAGGATTCACCATGAAAGTTGGTTTCTTCTCAGACCCCCTGCAATGGAAAAGTAAGTCAAAACTACCTCTACTTTTGGACCTTCCCTCAACTTACCTAGTACATCTCTGTTAGATTTTCAACCCAGAATGGGAAGGTCAGGACAAAAGTGTCTCAACTCCTGTTTTGACTTACTTCCATTCCCTTCTCCTTTTGACAATAACTGGGAAGTGAAAGAGTTATGATTTCTGTATGCTCTTCCTTCCAAATCAGAACTTCCTCTACATTATTTCCTTCTCCTTCCTGAAGTAGAATTTTCCATCCCACTTTCCCTGAGTCTATAATGTCAAGTGGCTACCAGGGAACAAGACATATGAGAATGAGGAATAAAAAACACACAATTTAATATTTTCAAGATATTATCCCATTTGCATTTGTATTTTTGCATCCAAGAAGGGTCAGTTCTCTCAAGGGTACCTTTTTCTTTTCTTTTGAAGTTGTTGCCTACTTTAGAAAAAGTTCGCCTGATTTATATTTTGCCTATTCTGTAAGGAGTCACATGTGAAGTCCTGGATAAAAGAGGCCGTACCACATTTCTGACTTATTCCTATGGTGTTTTCATGTCCTTTTATAAATGGACACCAAAGGAAAGTCCTCTGGATGACCCTCCCTTAGTCCAGCTCTGCCTGGACCATAACTTCTCTGATAAAAGAGAGATTTAGCAACTGCTAAAGGAAAAATGAAACTTTCTCCCTACTGTAATTAAATGAACTGAGAAAAGGAAGCATTTTGGAAAGAAGGTAAGCAGCCATCCAAATAATTTCTGCCAAGAATAAATATTTGCAGATTTGTCTATTGATGGGAAGCTCTAACCCCTGATTATAATCTGGCTTGTGTAATGCTGCCCATGAACTCACGTTGTTGGGCATGAACTGATGAAGCATTATGTCATGAGCAGCTGTTGCCTGAAGACCTCTAATGGTGCGACATAGAAAAGGTCCTGCACTGTGCAAATGGAGGGCATCGGTTTTAAGTGAGGCTTTCAATCAGGAAAAGCCTATTTCCTCCAAAGGGACTTTAAACTCTCTCTAACACCATTACTGTTGCCCAAAGCCATAGGTTAAGCACAGAAAGAGATCACAGCTATCAAAGAAATTCAGTCCTGAAGTGAGAGAGAGGAGGACAGCTTCACTCAGCCACGCCTTGGGTCTAATCAGACTCTGAAGGCCTCACGTGTGCTGCTTCACCTCCCTCCAGAGTTTCCTAGATCTGACCTCAGCCTCATGGCCACACCTGTGAGCCACTCTGCACACAGTCTTCTCCTCTCCCATGTCATTCCTGCCCCCATTCTGCTAACTCCTTGCCCTGCATCAGACCATTACCACATCTGTCCCTAAGCCTAGTTGTCTAGGTCCAGTGGTTCAGTCTCAATATCTACCTGCCCAATCCTGCTTGTGTCCCTTTTGGAAGGCCCAACTCTTTCCCAAGCTATGCCCCTGTTTTAATAACTCCTATTTCTAGGGCATATCACAATGGTTTCAAGCACATGGGGAAAAGTGTGAAGGCAGATGGGGGCCAAGGCCACGAAAGAAGCTGGTCATATTCTTAATAAGATAACACCCTGCCATAGTATTCACACCACCTTATGATGGGGTTGGTGGTTGCTCCGGTGTTCTGTACCATTCTAGTATTCTGCACCAAGCACTCCAGTCTTGGCTTGGCAGTATAGAGAAGTATAAATTTCAACTAACAATGCACCCATCCAGTTAATGAAATGTCTTCAGATTCAAACTGCTTAGGGATAAGTTAGTCATGCTGTTGGATATTTAAGCTTCCATAAATGCAACTCCCATATAAAATAATTGCACATATTATTTTATGTTGCTGCATCACAATTATGAGAAACAGGGCCTTAGAAGCTCCACAGCAGAGTGAGAATTCCTGCCTTCATGGCTGGGCCAGTAAATTTGGTTGAGAGAGTAGCAAACCATTTGCGGATGCCTCCACGCAGCCCTGTGCCTGCCCTATCCTTCCTCTTCCTCTCTGTGATACTCAGCTGTTCTTTCTGGTCCACACACAGGCTTTGTCCCTCATTTAGGTCTCCTCTTGCTTCTCTCACTTGGCCATCTCACGTGATTCCAGCTCAGCCCTGCTCTCAGAGACTGCACAAGTAAAATGCCATTTGCTGATACTGCCTTCCAGATTGCAGACAAAGCCGGTGGTTGAACACACCCAGGTCTCTGCCAAGAGTCTTCAGACCCCAGTGCAGCCCACAGCGTGGGCAGCCAAGATCTTGGCTTATAACTTATAAAGAATTGTGCTGGTTATTACAACCTAGAAGAAGGTCATTGTCCCAGGGGCTTTTTAATATTTTGGTATTATTTAAAGATGGAAATAATATTATTTAACTAACATGATTTCCATCTTAAAATGGAAAATGCCTAGGATATATTTTATGAACTGCTTGATTGCTTCTTCTGAGATGATCTTTATTTTAAACATGTTCATATTTATAGGATTCACTTTCAGGGTAAAGATAAAGAGGCGATAACTCAGTCTGTGAGTTTTCTGTACTGTGCCTCTCATCAGTTAGGAAAGCTATGAGAAAGCTTCTCTGACTAGGTTTGCACACATCTTGCCAGTGGTATACGTGTGCATGTATCCTCATGTGTGCTTCTGTGTGCACGTCCTAATCCACTGAACACATGCAAATAGGTGATGGACAGTCAGATGGTTTCTCGTTTTGCTGTTCGGACTTTTATCACTGAAAAACCAATCTGGAGTCATAGAGAGAACCACTGAAAAAGGACTTTAATCATGAAAAACATGATCTGATTTAATTGACCAGAAAGCTCATCAATTTCTGCTGCTCCGTCTATTGATTAATAACAAAACAACACTAGCTGTCTGTCTGAGCAAAGGAACAGACTTACTGAGTAAAGCTTGGTAAGTAGCAGCACCAGAGAAGTCTTCTAATTATTTACAGACTCAGAAACCCTCAATTGTTGCTCAAAAATACAGAAGGAAAAATAATAAAGGCAAGCATGGAAAAAGAAATATGAACATGAAGTTCATTTGAAATATTTTTGTTCCCAAAATATATTTTGAATGAAAAGAACAAAAATAAAGTGATGAGAGGGAAAGTTACCTGGGGAAAACAAAGCCTGCTGTGAACTATCTGGTGGTTTGATAGAGGAAAAGGAATATTTTCCTCTAGAAAATTTCCTTCTGCAGTTTTTTGGCAGCTGGAAAACATATGTGATAAAACAAAGACATAACTGAGTTGACGAGGGATTGAAGTCTAATCAGATTTAGGAAAAGCCAAATTGTCTCTGGAGTGGAGAAAGAGAAAGAAGAATTTTTATAGAGCACATTGGGAGAACACTATTTACTTCTCTCTGGAACATTGATGAGCTACCAGGTAATGAAATTTTTATTGCAATATTTGCTACAAACTGGCTTTATTTCCTGCGTCTGTATTTTGGCTTTGTTGTGTCCCCCCGCTGACCTATCCTGTTTGGCATTGTGGCCTGTATGGCATCTCCCATGCCATCCTTTCCTCCATTATTTCTCTTTCTGACCAGCTCTACTACTACTCACTTGTCCCTTCCTTTGTTCATCAGGTTTCTTGAGATGATACTGAAATATTTCTCTGGCTTTCTAGATTGTTCTCATCCTCTTTCTTCCTTTCTTGCTGTTGGCTTCTGAGCTCAGTGCAGACCTCTATTCTGTCTCAGAGTAGAACTACCTCTCCTTTCCCATCTCCTACCACTGTCTCCTGGGCTCTGGAACAGCACCTCCATCCACTATTTTGACAACTCAACCTGCATGTCTTGCTGACACTTTCAGATCAACATATCCAAAACCAAATTCATTATCTCCCTCCCAAACCAACTCCTCCCTCTAATTTCCCTGCTTCCGTTAATGGCATCTATAGCTTAAAGCCCTTCTTCTTCAACTCCCACATTCAATCAATTGCTTCTGTACTGATTCTCATGTCCTATCCTTCCTTCTCATCCCCTCTGCCCCCACGCTAGTTCAGAGCCTCATTACTCTTTGCCTGACCTAGTGGGAAAACTACTCCATTGATCTCTCTGCCTTCACCCACTCCAATCCATCCTACACACAGCTACCAGATTAATCATCCTGAAATACAGCCCCAATCTCCTTGTCCACCCCCAGTTATAAAACCTTAAAACACCTCACTGTCTTTGGAATTAAGCACAAATATTTCATTCTGCCACTCAAGTAACTTTACAATAGAACTTCAACCCATCTATTGAGATTTATCCACCACTACTGTTTATCATCCAACTAAACCAATGTGATAGGGAAGAAATCAAGAAAAGTCCAGAATTGGGCTTTTGCCTAGAAGTTTAAGTGTGCATATTATTCATGGGTAGGGGTGTGGGAATGTCAAAAGTAGCCCAAAGGCAAAGAGAGTTGTCCAAAACAAGACCTGCCAATTGCATAGTTCTTTCCCCAGTTCATTACTCTGTAAATGGTAGATGCTCCGTGAATTTTTGCTAAGCAACTTGCTTTTACTGCATTTTTAAGCTAGGATTTTTCATTTGGACAACTCTCAACCAAAGAGCAGATGTTTTCTTATGCTTTTCTAAATCAATGTGGCTTATTATTCTCAGTTTTCTGTTAATGTACACTCCATTACAAACACATTCCCCAGGCTAGGACTCAGCTATATTTTTGATGGAGAAGAAGGAACAGCTTTCACTGCAGCCAGATTGATAAGAGCAGTTCTTTTCTCTTTCATCTTTCAAATAACAGTGCATCCATCCGGCCAACGAAATGTCTGCAGGTTCAAATTGTTTAGGGATCAATTAATCGTGCTGTTGAATATTCAGACTCCCATAAACATGAGTTTAATATAAAAACAAAAATAACGATAATAGTAACAATTTCCCAGGGTTGTAAGTGTTCTGCAGTATGAAAAGTTCTTTCATGGGCTTTGTGGACTTTTCTCCCCACCATTAATTTTTTAAGTTAGGTAAAGAAGGTATAGTGGAGGGATTGGCAAACTTTTTCTATAAAGAGCTAAATATCTCTAAATCTTTATAAATATTTCTATAATGGGAAATATTTTAGGCTTGTGGGCCATATGGTCTTTGTTTCAACCACCCAACTCTACCTCTGTAGCACAAAAGCAGCCATAGACAATATGTAAAGATAGGGATGTGTCTGTGTTCCAGTAAAATGTTATTTATGGACACTGAAATTTGAATTTCATCTCACTTTTATGTGTCACAAAATATCATTATTCTTCTGACTTTTTTTCAACTGTTGAAGAATGTAGAAAAATATTTCTAGCTTACAGGCCATACAAAAAGAAGAGGTAGGCTGGATTTGGCCTAATGGCCATGGTTGGCCAACTCCTGGTATAGTGCTATCCTCATTCTACAATGAGATTTCTATAGGTCAAAAGTTGAAATGACTTGTGTCTGAAATCACATAAGATGGTATCAGAATTATTAGTGAAACTCTAGGCCATGTCATCTGACCAGAATTCTAGTCCCTTTGCTCTACAACAATGCCTCCCTTCATTTGAAAACATCTAAGAGTGGCCATCCATTCTTCCAAGCAATGAACAATGCATCCAACATGGGGAAGAGTATCTGAAATAAGACTGAAGAACCACAAAATTTCATCTTCCCCAAAGGGTTCACGAGCAGTGTCTGACACCTCCCTCCAAACTAAATGCAAAAAAATATGTGTGAGTTTGCATTCACAAGGACTCTCTCCATGACCAAACTTTAGTCTCACTCCTCTGAGCCCTCTTCTTGACTAGGCCTCACCCTCGGCCTGCAGTCCTTGGCTTGCCATGCCCAGTTTTAGCAAAACAAAAAACAAAAAAAAGGAGGGGGAGACCATGTTGTACTGCTCCTGGGACCTACCCGGCCTCTTGGGATTAAGATGGTGCTCCTTAGGGAGGGTAAACACACAAATCCATGCCATACGAAAGGGACTAAGAGTAGTAAAGACACCCACAGCACAGAGCCCTGACTTTGGCCAGAAGCCTTTCCCCTCAAAACTACCACTGTCATGATGGAAAGTGAACACTGATGGGGACAGCAGCAGGAGTGACTGGGGGAGTGCTCACTGGTTAGCATCATGTTGGATGACAGGGAGGGTGACCAGGGGAGGAGATTGGGAGAAGCAAGATTCCAGAAATGCCCTGAACCTGAAGGCTTCTGCTAGATAATATTGATTTTATTGTCCTTGGTCAGATATTACACTGTAATGTGAAAACGTGCTTAGGTAACATGGGGAAACCACTGATATTCTTCACTGGAGGGCTTAAGCCAACAGAAACAGGGCTATCTTGAGACACTGCTCAGTTATATAGAGGACAAATGGAGTGTACAGACTATGGACTTCACACACACGCAGAGAACTTGTTTCCTGAAACATTTGTTGCTTGGTCCCCAGATTACTACCATTTATGGTCATGAAATTATTGTGAAAGTCAGAACTAGTCAGATCATGGAGAAGGGCATCTAGATTATCCAAGTCTCCAGATCACTCTTCATTTGTTTCTGTCTTAGTTTTAGAGTCTTTTTCTTGACTCAAGCTAAGAATGGTGGAGCTGCTGTACTGACTCACTTCATTATCCCCTCCTTCCACTTTGGACTGGAGCTGTTTAGAGAATGTATCGCTAGGATTATCTCTGTCCAGCAGATACCTAAGAAGAGCATCATTTTCCTTCTTCTTAGCACTTAGCTGTTCCTTCTTCTCATTTCCAGAGCTTTTGGTGAAATCTCATCTTCCAAGAAACTATTCAAATATGAAAGATAGTTTTCCAAAAACAGGCTTCCCTAGACCATGCTCTCAGCTTTTTATGTTTTAAGGAATCTACCCACTTATTAATGGCAAGTTTGTGCCAAGTAGCATGGATATAAATTTTTAAAGGTCAGGAAATGAGTTCTAACCAATAAAGATCTTAGTGACAACCAGTGACCTATATCAGGACAATGCAGTATTACTTTATAGAGACTGATAATATTATTTTAATAAGGAAAAATGCTTGGACATGTTTAGAGACTGAATAAGGAGATTTGGTGAAAGGGCTGTGTGTGTGTACACATGCATCTGGGAGTGGGGAGGATTGGAGATGGTGTGATCCCTCTGACATGCCCAAGGGGTCCTTTAAGTAACCTTGGGCTTGCTTTAATCTATGTCTCTCTGGACCTGACTTCTATCGACATTGAGAAAACTGAAGCAGTTCCTAGAATCTCCCAGCTTTTCTATTTCTCTCCCAGCTTTCTATTCTGCTTTGCTTATACCTGGTTTTCTCCTGTGTTGACACTCATCTTTTCTCTTGGTCAGCGTTTTGTGCTTGACCTTCATCTGCCTCCAATCAAACTTGAATCCAAAGTCTATTCTCCTCCAGACCCACTGCTCACCGTCAGTTGCAGAAGAGGCTTAACAGACTTCCCTCCATCACATTCATTGTTTCCCTCCTCACTTAAATGCAACTTTCTCCTTTTAGGTAACTTGCATTTGAATTTTCTTGTCCATCTAACTTAGAAGTATTAGGCCCTAAGGACATGTACCAGTCTTTTCTGGTAGATGCTAGTACTATAAACATTCAATAAATAAAAATAAAAACAAGCTTTCAATTGCATTATGCTTATATTCCCCAGTCTGTTTGACGAGTTTCCAGTGATGCTTACAGAAAAAAAGAAAATCTGACATTCAACCTGTCTGAAGGAAAATTTAAGCTGCAGCTAGGAAGTCAACATGAGAGGACATTAGAATGTATATATGTGGATTTGATCACAGGGTAACTAATCTACATTTTAATAATCAACAGATATATGTAGAATTCCTCTACTCTCCTTCCTAACCTTCGTACTCCAGACCCTACTATATGTCCTTACTGAAGCACATTTATATATACATTCATTATGTTAGTGGTTATTTAAAATTTTTCCACTATTTCATCACTACATGTGGGATGCTCAAATAACCACAACAAGTTCTGGTGAACTGGAACTGTAATGATGACCACATTAGGGTGAGAAGACACAGAATACAGAAAAGGAATACTAATTGGAGAAATAGCAAACAAGGAATGGGGATTTTAAATGACATTTGGAATCTAAATCAAAATGACGTCCTAAAAGGAGCTGGAGAGGGGACACTGCTGGTCCTGTGATTGCTGTTGCTGATAGTAGAAGTCATGCTATGCAGCCCAGCAACTGCTGCTGTCTTTGGGGAAGCCAATTTAGGATTTGCTTCAGTAGCTGTAATTTAAGAGTAAGGGCACTAGGATTTGCAGCAAAAAACCAAGGAGATTTCTATCCACATTGCAGAACCTTTGGGTTCACACCTTTCTATTCTCCATCATCTTTTTGCAATTAGAGAGCGGATCAAGTAGAAGGAAATGATCATCCACCAGCCCTATATGAAAATTATCAGCTCCAAGCCCATATGATAGCTTTCTGAACTCCGCTCCCTGGAGAAGGACTGGTAACCAGGCATTTCCAAGCACTGATTGAAGCTCATTATCACCAAACTGATTCTGTAGTTCAATTTTATCCACCCCATTTCACAGATGGCCAAATTAAGGTCCTGTGAGGTTAAGGAGCTGGCACAGTCTCACAACAACTGAATTTCAAGGTTCTTGAACTGGACATCAAGGAGTGCCCCGTTTATACTGGAAGGTATTCTCTCTCAAAATGTTTTAATGAGGGAATCAGAGTTAAGTAAAAAATATGGTATGAGTCTTAAGGCTCTGAATAAAATGCTCTGCAGAATCCACGTGAGATTTGGTAGCTAATGCTTTTTGTCAAACTATTGAAAACAGACTCTTCTGACTCTGGCTATCTTTGGGCTAAAACTCTATTTCCCTTATCCTCTGCAATCCTTTCCATTTTCCCGGAATACCTCACATCTAAACAATATTTTACATAGCTCTGACTATTTTAACCATCCCCCTCCATTATTCTAGTCTCACCACAATGAAAGGGGGAAAAATTTCATATCAGTCACAGCTAGAAACTTGTCCAGTGCTGTTCAGTGCAACAAAGCAGGGATTTTGGTGTTCTGTCTGTTTGCACGTTGATGGTGATGAACTGAATACTATTAAGAATTTCGTGTCATTTTCCCTTGTCAGTTACCTCACCTACAAAATGAGGTTCTAACCCCATAGAGCTGTTTGAAGGTTAAATTTGATGGTATATGTAAAGGATTTAGCATCACATCTGGCATACACTAAGCATCTGTTAAATATTACCTATTATTTTTTATTAAACAATATCCATATCTATAATGAATCTTCAGTGCAATATGGTAGAAAGAGCATAAGGTTAGAGTTAATCCAGAGGTTTATGTTCTAGTTGTGGATCTACCACTGAGTGCTTGTTTGTATGACTGTAAAAGACCTTCTTCCTCTCTCTAATGTGGGTACCAATACTGTTCAGTCTTCTCAAATTTATAGGAAGGATCAAACAGGCTGGTAGTTTTCAAGTACATTTTAAAACATTAAAAGTCTACACATGCAAGTGTGAGTAATTATTTCAGTCATTCTCATCATTAAGTCACTGCTATAAGATAACAATGAGTTCATTGCCTTCGTATGGGAAGGTATGAGTCATGTATGAGAATAATGTAGCAATCTTTGGCTACAGACAGAATGGAGTTCAATCTCAGCTCTACCACTGATTTTCTTTGAGGCCTTGGGAAAGTCATTAACCTCTTGGAGCCCTGATTTCCACATTTGTTCAGTGGGGCTAATAAAGCCTATAGTAATAGAGGTTCCCATAACAGCTGGGTTAGGACTAAGGCATAGACGTTCCAGAATATGGATCTGGGCAACACTATCCCTGTTTTCTGTCTGTGTCCTCTATTTGCCTGAGACACAGAGAAAACTTGAATCTGGTCCATAATTGGGGTTTAAATATATGCAAAAGTGATTCTCTGGATTGGTATGGTTGGAAGCCAGACTATAGAAGAATATTGAACCCCTAAGACAGAAAAATCTTAGTAAATGAGGAAAAACCACCACTAAGCACAACTGACCACCAAAAAAAGGAGGCTTACCATACCCTTTATTATCCTGAAATGAAATTCAGAGATAATAGAGCCTACCTACATACATAATGTTTTTAAAAATCAATAAAATGGCTTAACTATAATATGAAGGAGAAATAAAGAGGGAAGTAATTTAGAATAAAATCATTTGCACTTCATAAAGTAACAACTGGGAAGTGATAACACTGGGAGATTAAGTGAAATAAGCAGAAAAATGCACCTCTATATAGAATCCCACCACTACAGTCCAGCTGACCCAAAAGTCAGTAACATTGGCAACTCACACATCACGAGCGGTATTGCCGTTGGTGATGTAATTTTCTAAAATAAACAAATCCTGATGATGTTCTGAATGAGATGAAATGTGATGTTCTCTCAATTTATATAATAGTTGCATTCTTAGAAAATTCAGTGTATATTAAAACTACACACAAAAATGTATTATACTAATAAGAAACATAGGTTAATTCCTCGGCTTAGTTACTGATAAATAGGCTTTCCTCATCTAACAAATGTCTAGGTGAACATTCAAAAGTTTGATGGGTACAGGACAATTTGTTTGGGGCAGGACTGTCCCAAACACCACAGGATTTCTAGTATTCCTGCCCCAATCCACTGAGAGCTTCCCTAATCACTTTAATAACCAAAACAGTCTCATAAATTTCAAAAGTACTCTCTAGGGGGTAGTACTATACCCAATGAAAACTATTGTCCCAATGAGTCAGTATAATCTTAACAAAATCATAAAACTATAGTAATCAAGTAACTTCATAATCTGTCCCTTCCTCTTGTCTCCTCTTTCACCCTAGAAATCCTAGACCACTTTCCCTCGTTCTGTCTCTACTTTTAAATTAAATTATCTTTTTAGATTATACTCTGACCACATTGCGATTCATATTTGGCTGCCTTTTCTCCAGATCTTTCATCCAGCATGATCAGTGGGCATCAGAACCCAATTCATCAGTAATTTTAGTCCCATTTCATAGAGGAGACAACTGAGCAAATGAATGCAGGTAACTCGCCCAAGGTCATGCCACAACCTGTCTGCAGAGATTGACTAGAATCTGGATCTTTCTAGATCTGGCCACTGAATCCCTTTTCCTTCTTTTTCCCTCATACACCGATGACTTCATTAGCCTTTTTAAAAAGGAGTGGGCGGGAGAACAGGGAAAACCTCTATCGCTCTGTTTTGCTCTTTGATAACTCCTTTGGTGAGAAATCAGTGGTGGAGGAGGAGACTCCTGAAATGGGCTTCCATTAATCCAAGTCTTGCCTTCCCTCATTTGCATGATTAATTGCAATCTGGCTCTTAGAGTACTGCTAGCCACCACCAAGGCGTTTGCTCCATTGAGAGCAAATCCAATCCGTCTTTGAACCTGCTCAAGTGTTGATCGGATGATGAGCACACCCAGAAGTAATAAAGCAGGGTCAGGTTACAGACTCATTCAGCGGGGGAGACAAGCCGTCCCCACGCTTCCTGTCTCCCTCCCTTGCAGAGATGTGGTGAGGAGTGTAATAAAAAGTAATGATGTGGAAGAGAGCATGCTGTTGACTTCCAAGGGTCAAGTCAGTACAACCTGTGCAAGGTCCTGACATTTTTACTCTTTTTTTGGTACAGAAATACTGAACTAAAAAAATACAGTGCCAAAGAAAAAGAAAGAAAGAAAAGACAAAAACGAGGGTCACTTCAGACACTTTAAAATGGATTCCAAATGAAGCATCCCAATATATCACGAAGATTGCTTTTCAAAGGGAGAGAGGCAGCTTGTGAAGACTGCCACATGGTGCCACCTCTGTGAGTGACACTGGACTCACTCTTCTTAATCACTGTGGACCATTCTGTGAGCAGCTATATATCAGCTCTCACTTCTGGAAAAGCCATTTTCTAATGGGACAGGTGGGTTCTTGCTTATTCTGATAAAGAGACCTATCATTTCATGAAGTGATTCAAAGGATTTATTCAGTATTTTCAGAAGGAGAAGGGCATGGTGCCCACTTGGGGACACACAGTAGCTAAAGAAGATGACAGTTTGTAAACAAATTTTTAAAGCTTCCAAGTGACTGCTCTATTTCTAGGGGCTCTGAAAATGATAAGTGGAACTTTGTGGCCTCCAAATTGCAATGTTGTAGCTGGGACCTCCTCGGACAAGAAAGGAGTCTTTTAAAGGCTTCACTGCAGGGTTTATTCAGATATTATCATCACCTAGATGGTAGAGTAGCATGTGAGAGCCAACAGAACATGCTATTGCAACTTTAGGAACGTTAAACAATCTCTTCACTTTTTTCCTTAACTATATACACATCTACTTCACGAGGTTATGGAGGATTTTATAGGTTACAAGTGGCTGACATATGGACAGTCATGTAGTGACCAAGAGGAGACCTAAGACCATTAGAGACTGATGTGGAGTAGACAGAATAGAAATACGGCTCTATGCATTTTCATTTGAGGAGTACAAAGAAGCCCTACCTATCCCCAAAATCTCCCCGGTTGGGGTTATCATTATCAATGATATTGTTAATACCTTACATTTGCTTAGTGAGTTCTAGTTTATAAAGACTTCATTTTAATCTTATTTAACTCATGCTAAAAGTCTACGAAGTTAACTATTATGACACTAATCGGTAAAAATCTCCAGTCTTTTAAATTGAGCCATATGTTTCTAAAATCTCCTTTTAAAATTTTTGGTAAGACTAACATTGGTGGGAATTCAATTTTGGCCATGAAGACAGCATGTTGTGATCAAGATTTACTTCTCTTTTCGCTACGCTCATGCTCACCCTATAAAAGAAAAGGAACTGAGATTGTTTTTTAATCCAATAGGGAATGTTGCAAGGGTAATGATCTTAGAATAACACAGTCTTATTTTTAGAATGAATGTTATGTTTTTAGGGTGAAGATTTATTGCATTCATTCATTCAACAAATACTTGTTGAGCACACATGCCCAGCACTTTGCCAGGCAATAGGGACATAATGGTCAGCATTTTTGTTCAAATATTTACAGTATACTGAGTCATCCTACTAAACCAGACAGAAAAGGAAAGTTAGGAAAAATAAGGTCAGGCTGTTTTAGGACATTGAAAATAATCATATTCAGCAGGATCTAGAGATAAATGAGCCAATTCCACTGAAGGACGGGAAGCATAAAGTGTTACCGCGATAGGTGCATAGAGTGGCATTTTTAACAATTGTGGCAAGCAAAGCACTTGACATAAAATGTTAGGGATATAGGAGTGGAGTCTAAGAAAGAAAATATCTTGATGTCATTCTAGTCCTCTCTCCTCTTCCCCCCAAATCAGCTATCCAATTCTTGTTCCAATAAGTATCCATTTACAGGACTCCTGACCTCAAATCTGATGAACATGTTAAATTCTTCCAGCCTGGTCAATTACACTGAACATATATAATACAACCATCCTTGGGAAAGAATGTTCTACCAAGGTGAAATGACCCCTAAGGATCCCTGGTCAACAGATCCACTCTCAGATTCTGATCCTTTTGACTTCTTAGTTGTAAAGATAATGAAGGACTATATGTAGTACTTTCCAAGGTCATCTACATGTTGGACTTGGGAGTTGATGTCAATCACCCTGAAATGGTGCCAAATCATAATCTCAGCTTCTGAACTTCCTAGACCATGTTAGACTCCAAAGCGTTTTTACAAATATCATTTACATCCCACTCCCTTTAGTTTAGGGAGGGATTAGGGATAGAGCTTGAGCTTTGGATCAAATCCATGACCTGTCACTTAATAGCCTTCTGGTCTCAAGCAGGTTATTTCACCTAGCTAAGACTTGGTTGCCTTATCTATAAAGCAAAGAAAACTCATCTACCCTCATAAAATCGTTGTGAAGATTAAATAGGGTAATACTTGGGAGAGGGCTTTCACCAGAACTTGGCATCCAGGAGTTTGCCAGACATGCTTATAGTACCCATCCTCCCACATCCTCTCCAAAGGGAAATTGGCTACCTACACCCCCTGCTGTCTAACATCCATGTGGGTGATCTGGGATCCCACCTTCCACTCATCCACAATGATTGGACCAAAGAAGTCACCTGACCCAAAAGCAGACAATGCACAGGCAAGTCAGCAACTATGACCAGTTGGCCTGGCTCAAAAATAAACAAATTAGCAAGTTGAGTTGAACAAATTCTTCTCTCTGGAATTTAAATTTAGAAAAACGGGAGACTGAAATAGTTAACAATGAAGAATGAGAAGGGAAAAAGAAGTTAAATGGTTGCCTTGGCTATATAGCAAGCCAAAATCATGGGTAGGCATAATCAGTGAGCAAGCAGAAAATACATAGAGTGGAGATTGAGAAAGGCAGCTGTAGAAAGAGGAGAACAAAGCAGACACATAGAAAAAGAAAAAGACCTGGAGAAAAGGATACAACTTTCTCTCAGTTCCTGAGCTTTCTGTTCTGATTCCATTTCCAGTCTATGGAGATCCTTGGAATAGCCTCCTTTTTATTGAGATAACTTGGGTGGAACAAAAGTCTGATTAGGGACTCGATAAATGTTAGTTCCCTTGCCTTATTTACTTGTGTATTGTTATTTGTCTCATTACTTATTCATGTATCCATTCAATAATCTATTTGTCACGGTAAATCATTCTTGACCACCTACTCTGTGCCAGGTATATCCTGTCTACCGCGTTTGTACTGTGGGCTTAGCTTATATCCTTCCTAAGTGATAAGTTTCCATTTATCTGGGCGTTGGAGAAGGAGATGGGAAGCACACAGGAGTGACCATAATGGTGAGGGAAATAGTTAGACAATTAGTGGAAGGCTCATCAAATTGCTCATGGAGGGGGCTGCCCTCTCTAATTCTGGGCAGCTCAGCCCAGCTAGCTCCAGCCTCAGCCTCAAAGCTGAGAGTAAACTACCAGGCTAAAGTCTGAAATTGCTCCTTCTTTTATCCCTCTCCCAATATGCCCAGCCTCGGAGAGGGTGCATAACGTCTCCCTTCGATCCTGCCCTCCGTGGTTCATGAAATGTGTCTCTTTTCCCCCGCTCATTCCTCAGACTTTCTCATATACCATCATCTGTCACAGGGATGTTGACAGCTCAGAGTAAGCCAGCTTTAATTCTATGGATTATTTTCCTCTGTCAGCCTTAAAAACAAAAAGGAAAAAGAAGGGGAAACAAAATGTCTACTGAGGCTCTCCTTGAAGGAGGGTAAAGAACCAGAGGCACGAGGAGACGGTGTCAGAGGTCTTGGGGCAACTGGCAGGGTCTGAAAAGGTCTGTCAGCTCAGGTTCACTTGAGTGTCCAAATGTTAAACAAACAAACAGATGGCTTGTCTCATGGATGTTTATTAGTTTCACAGCTCTGCGTTGGCTGTGTTTTAAAAGAACTGCAGCTGAGAGCAGAGTCTACATCGTGCTTCTACCCTGCAGATGCCTGGAGTCAGCCCATCTAGGTCAGGGACTCCAACCTGGTTCTTCAAAGACAGGAGTGGGAGTGGGTGGCCTGTTTTCAGTATTTCCAAATCCCAGCAGATACTGCCTATTTATCCACAATAAGACTGCAGAAGCTGCCAAAACCCAAACCTCTTCGCTTTTGGCTGGAATGATGTTAACCCAGGCTGGCTGTGGTTGTCATTTCCCAATAACCAGAAACCTGACTTGGCAATCAGGGACCTCTTTGATTAACACCAAATAGACAATAAATTAATTGTTTCATTAAATAAAGCTAATGTGTTGAATAGGTGAAAATCTTTCAAATATAAGATGGAAACAATAAAAGGTGAGCTTACTGGGGAGACAGAAATATTCTTCCATGACTTGATCGAGCATTTCAGCTTTCTTGCATTCAGGCAGTAAAAAGCACCCTCAGGAAGTTCCCACAGTGGCAATACTAGGACCGTTCTATAGGGAAAGAGACATGTTAATGGTCCAAACTACTACCCTCCAGCATGCTTTAAAAGGTCAACTTGTGGCCCCATCAAGGCTGGGCTGGCTTCCAATCAGACTGCTGAAAGGATGAAATTTTGCTTTTTCACGAAGAAAGAGAATGAAGAAAGGAATGTTGTCAGTAGGGAAATTAATTCCTGGCAGGCCACGAAGTGTTAAATTCCCTGTTGGGTTCTCTGCCTCATATTTGTTGAATGCATCTTGCTGATGGAGCCATAAGGAGCACCGCGGAAACAGCAGGCAATTGCCAGCTGGTCCGGAGGTGGCGGAAGCCTTCCTAACACAAGATGGCAGCACAAGCCTGCGTTTGAAGCAAAGGCTCTACTTTAGGGCAGCAATAGTCCTCCCACCCCAAGAGGTTTTTATTCTCCTTGAATTTTAACCAATTGTGTTACATCTTTTGTCTCCAAAAAGACAGAAATAGGTTTTCTCTTTCCCTCTAATTGATTTTAAGTTTCCTTTTGTTCAAGCTCTGCTAAAAAGAGGAGAGCCCTATTTCAAGGGTTGACCCGCTTGAGACTTCTATTAAGTGGGCCAAATAATTATACCCCCAAGACAAACCTGTTCTCTGAAAGTCTCTCAGTACCGTCAGGAGCAATGCTTGTGCTCTGTTAACCCACTGACGGGCCGCCTGGGAACAGTCATCTCCCCTGGGGATGTTTTGGCCTTCTGTTCCAAACCAAACTCTTTGTTGATTGAACAAGAATCATCTGCAGTTACTGTCCTCTTAGGACTGGTTGGTATATTTTAGAAGGTGATAAATTTGCCCACTGGCTTCAAGGTCCCATTGCTGGATTCTCAATTGCCTTTTTTCTCCCCAAGTAATAACATCACCTAATGAGGACAAACAGCCTCAAATGCGTATTCAGTTATTTCTTCAATAAATAAACAATATTACTGTTTTCATGGTCTTCCTTCCATGCTGACTTTCTGTTGCTTATGACAGCAGCCCCCAAAACAGTGGAGAATCCTCAGCCATGGCTCTCTCTAGCTTCCAGACCTTTGTGTATGCAGTTACGCTCTGCTTAAAGCACTATTGCTTCATCTCTTCACTTGGCTAATGTCACCACATTCTCCAGTTATCAATCTAAGTGTCACTTCCTTTGGTATGTTTGTCAATTGTCAAGGCCAAGTCCAGATGAGATGCCCCTCACATGGCTTCCTAAACTTTCATTGTTATAGTCCTTCTAACATTATATAATAACTACCAGTTGATGAATCAGTATCCCCCCAAAACTCTTCAAGAACATAAGCTCCTCAAGAGCAGAGTCTCCATCTAGCTTAGTTTACCCTATATCCCACAGCATGAAGGTGCTTAATCAATATTTATTGAGTTAAATAATTGTAGAACTAAAAACATACTGAAATTTGTGCTTTTTCTCTTTTTTTTAATTCTAAGGAATATTTTATTTTGGTTACCTATTTGCAGCCCTTACACTTATTCTTTTACCTCCTAATTTTTTAATTCTCTTGTGTAATTTTAATTACATATGCAATGTGATGCAAAGTCTAAGGTTGCCTACAATTACAAGCTTTAGAAGAATCTGCTGTGACCTCTATCGCTCTATGGTGAATTAAGATCAATTGTGTTCTGGTGCTTGTTTGGAAAGATTCAATCTCCTTTCCCCTCGACATTGGCCTACCCGCGGCATCTTCCAACTTTGCCGGTTTAAAACCACAGGCAGAGTTGTCAGGCCATTTAAAAAGCAATAAACTTAAAAAATTAGTAACCATAAAGTGGCCAACTCCTAATTTTGACAGTTAAAAAGTCTCGGTGTATGTATGTTTTACCCTGTTTTGCCAGCATGGAGGGATTGATCATTCGCCTCTCTGAAGTGATTGCCCTTAAGAAGAAATACAGGGTGTACGTGTATCTAGATGAAGCTCACAGCACTGGGGCTCTGGGTAGTACAGGTGGAGGTATGGCAGGTTACGGTAGCCTGGATCCTGAGGATATGGACATTATGACAGGAACATTCACCAAGGGCTTTGGTGCTTCTGGAGGATGCATTGGAGGCAAGAAGGTAAATGGTCATGAGACTCAAGCAATTAAGGATGAAGGTACTGGGTACTAGATTCAGCAACTCACGTTTAGCAGGTAGAGTCCCAAATTGGGACGTGGAGATCCTGACTGTGTTTGTGGTTTAGGCTCCTAGTGCCAGTGGGTTTCACACTTCAGCTGCCTGGTGAGTGACTCTGATGAACTAAGTGCTGGTTCTGTTCATTGTTTGTTTTCTCTGAGCTTCGTTCTAAACTAAGTGCTGGTCTGAGATATAGAATACTCTCTGGTATGAAGTAACGAAAATGTTCTAAAATTAGATAGTGATGAAAGGTGCACAGCTCTGTGAATATACTATCAGCCACTGAACTGTATACTTTAAAAAAGTGAATACTATGGTATGTGAATTATATATCAATAAAACTGTTCTTTAAAAAACTCTCCACAATATTAGGAAAAAAACAATATATGTCAAGTATTTGTATGTGGCATGTAATAGGTGCTCATAAATGTCCTTAATTCCTCTTTTTTATTGTTTTATTATGTTTTAATTTATTTTTTATTGAGGTATAATTGACATACATTACATTAGTTTCAGGTGTACAACATAAGGATTCAATATTTGTGTACATTGGGAAATAATCACCACAATAAGCCTAGTTAACATCGGTCACCTTACATAGTTACAAAATTTTTTTTCTTGTGATAACTTTTAAGATCTATTCTGTTAGCAACTTTCAAATGTGCAACACAGTATTATTAACTATAGTCACCATGCTGTACTTTGTATCCCCGTGACTTATTTATTTTATAACTGGAAGTTTGTACCTTTTGATCCCTTTACCCATTTCACCTACTTCCCACCTCCCATCTCTGGCAACCGCCAGTCTGTTCTCTGTATCGATGAGCTTGTTTTTCTTTCTTGTTTTGGTGGAGTGGGGGGAGTATGGTTTTTTGGTTTAGATTCTACATATAAGTGAGATCATATGGTAATTGTCCTTCTCTGTCTGGCTTATTTCACTTAGCATAACGTCCCTGAAGTCCATTCATGCTGTCGCAAATGGCAAGATTTCTTTTTTTAAGGCTGAATAACATTGCATTGTATATATACCACATTTTTTTTATCCACTTACCCATCAACGAACATATAGGTTGTTTCCATATCTTGGCTATTGTAAATAATGCTGCAATAAACATGAGGGTGCAGATATGTTTTCAAATTAGAGTTTTCATTTTCTTTGGATAAATAACCCAGAAGTCGAACTGTTGGATCATATGGTAGTTCTATTTCTAATTTTTTGAGGAAACTCCATACTGTTTTCCATAGTGGTTGCACCAATTTACATTCCCACCAACAGTGCACAAGGGTTTCCTTTTCTCCACATCCTCGCCAACACTTGTTAACTCTTGTCTTTTTGATAGTAGCCATTCTAACCGGTGTGACGTTTCTCATTGTGGTTTTGATTTGCATTTCCCTGATGGTTAGTGACACTGAGCATCTTTTCATGTACCTGTTGGTCATCTGTACATCTTCTTTGGAAACATGTCTATTCAGATCTTCTTCGGAAAAAATGTCTATTTGATCTTTTTTAGTTGGACCATTTGTTTTCTTGCTATTGAGCTGTGTAAATTCTTTTCATATTTTGGATATTAACCCCTTATCAAATACATGATTTGCATATATTTTCTCCCATTCAGTAGGTTGCCTTTTAATTTTGTTGATGGTTTCCTTTGCTGCGTGAAAGCTTTTTAGTTTGATGTAGGCCCATTTGTTTATTTTTGCTTTTGTTGCTTTTGTTTTTTGTGTCAGATTCAAAAAAACCATTGCCAAGACCTATGTCAAGGAAATTACTGTTGATGTTTTCTTCTAGGAATTTTATGGTTTCAGGTCTTATGATCAAGTCTTTCATCTATTTTGAGTTAGTTTTTGTGTATGGTATAAGATAGTGGTCCAGTTTCATTCTTCTACATGTGGCTGTCCAGTTTTCCCAGCACCATTTATTGAAGAGACTGTCTTTTCTCCACTGTATATTCTTGGCTCTTTTGCTATAAATTAATTGACCATATAAGCATGAGTTTATTTCTGGACTCTCTATCCTGTTCCATTGCTTTATGTGTTTGTTTTTATGCCAATACCATATTATTTTGATTACTATAGTTTTGTAATATTGTTTGAAATCAGGGAACATGGTGCCTCCAGCTTTGTTCTTCTTTCTCAAGATTGTTTTGTCTATTTGGAGTTTTTTGTGGTTCCATACAAATTTTAGGATTGCTTGTTCTATTTCTGTGAAAAATATCATTAGAATTTTGATAGTGATTGCATTGAATCTGTAGATTGCTTTGGATAGTATGGACATTTTAACAATATTAATTCTTCCAATCCATGAGCACAGAATATCTTTTCATTTATTTGTGTCTTCTTCTGTTTCTTTCATTAATGTCTTGTAGTTTTCAGTGTACAGTCTTTCACCTCCTTGGTTAAATTTATTCCTAGGTATTTTATTCTTTTTGATGCAATTGTAAATGGGATTGTTTTCTCAATTTCTCTTTCTGATAGTTTGTTACTAGTGTCTAGAAACACAACAGATTTTTGTATATTGATTTTATTTCCTGCAACTTTACTGAATTTTTTAGTTGGTCCTAACACTTTTTTGGTGGAATCTTTAAGATTTTCTGTATTTAATATCATGTCCTCTGCAAATAGTGGCATTTTTACTTCTTCCTTTCCAATTTGGATGCCTTTTATTTCTGTTTCTTACCTAGTTGCTCTGGCTAGGACTTCCAATACTATATTGAATAAAAGTAGCAAAAGTGAGCATCCTTGTCTTGTTGCTGATCATAAAGGAAAAGCTTTCAGCTTTTCACCACTGAGTATGATATTAGCTGTGGGCTTGTCATCTATGGCCTTTATTATGTTGAGGTATGTTCCCTCTCTACCCACTTTGTTGAGATTTTTTTATCATGAATGGATGTTTAAGAACTTTTTCATATAACATAACTATGGTTCCAATCTATTATTTTTTGAGACTTCTCATTCACTTGAATTTCAACATATTGTTTGCAACCAGGGGGGAAAAACAGAATTATAATTAGAAAAGCTGTAGAATTGTGCAAATCTCTGGGTAACTCATGGAACTGTGTCACAACATTATCTGTATTTTGTTTTTCTACAGGGAAAAAAATGTCTGAGTGTCATAGCTTACAGGATCAAGTTTAAATCCCCCTGCTTGGCAGTCGAGTCATTCTAAAACCTGGCCCTGTCTTTCCCTACCCATCTTTATCTCATAGTTGGTACTCTTCTCCCCCATCATGTGTGTTGCTCACTTTTCCAAGATATATGCCAGGCTCCTCCCACTTTTGTTACTTATTCTGACCACGTGATTTAGGACGGCTTCTCTGGTATCTCCCTATTCGTGCAGTTCCAACTCAACCTTGCAAATGCCCTCAAGTCCTCTCTCTACCAAGAAGCTTCTCCCCACCATTAAAGCCAACACTGATTCCCCATCTCTGAAAACCCACCCCTGAAGGTCTGTTTCCTGTGACCATGACTTCTGAAATCAAAATCACAACTAAATGAAAATGAATTATGCTAGTATTCTGGAAAACAGGCTCTACGCTCACTGGAAGTATAAACTATAACATTCTGCTTATTCTCCAGTTATTTCCCAACCAAAAAGTAAGCTACTCAAAGAAAGATTTATCTTATATGTCTTTGATATCCTGCAAAGTTCCTGATGTGATCCTAGGCATAAAGGAAATACTCTGTAATTTGAGTCGTATAGAGTAGGCTATTCTATAAATTGACTGATTAATAATACAAAACTAATATCAAACAATCTACTATTATTTAGCTTATTCCATGTCTCAGCAGTCTTATCACAAGAACAGAGTTGAACCTAAGAATCTGAGAGGCCTCAGGTGTCTGTCTCTTCCTGATACCAGGAGGGCTATGAACTAACACTTTAACAGGATTCAGTCTTTCCCAGACAGCAACACTCAAAGCAGAACTTTAAAAGCAAAGAATGAAACGGCACTGGATTCCATGGATCCAGACCAGACAGCACCTGAGAATACGTTTCCCCATCATTGTCCCCTCTCATACATACATATGAGTGAGAGTCTGCAAAATCCTGTCTGATTTAGGCATTGCCAAATACCCGGGCTATTAGTGGGACAGTCACTTAATTCTGCTCCATTTCCTGAGCACTCAACCAAGGAAGATGTAAAGTGCTATGACCACATTTCTAGATAGCTCACAAATTAAAAACCTTAAGGTTTTCTGCAGTTTCCAAAGCAAACCCAGAAAAGCTGACAGATGACTGATATGATTACTACATTTATTGGCATTAGAACACTGTTATTTTATTGCTGGTATCAGAGTGACATCATTTTTCATAAAAACACCATAATTTCCTTGAATGTCATAGAAGGTGAAACTCATTCTCATGGAAATTGAAGAGAACAGTGCAAAGTTTCAGTCAAAAGGGAACTAAATGATACAGATGATAAAATGTACTGGCTTTAAATTTCTGTCCATAAACCAGGAGTGGAACTACAGAGAATTAAGCTTGAGATGAAGACTGTAATAACCTGAAATTAGTTTAGGCATCCGTCTAATCTCATTTTTTCATGGTGGAGAACTATTCATTGGGAAATCTGTTTTCCTTCATTGGCCAATATTTCAGCTGTCTACTGCCCAAATGAAAACACTTAAAGTGGGAGGGGATGAAGATGCTAACTGAAATATATCTTATTGGAGATGGCAGAAGCAACTCACTTCTCAAAAAACACACAAGACCGAAGATATAAAGCACCCAGTGTGTAAAAGTCCTTTGCTCACAGTATTTAGGCTCTCATCTGCTAGGCTGTCAGAAATTCTTAAGGACAAATCCTAGAATCCATCACATATAAATTCCTTTTTCAAGTAGCTGAGGTGATGAAGCCTGGATAAGTGTTTAGAATTTCCTTCCTATTATGTTATATGTCCATGTTCTTTCTTTCTCCAATCCCACCTCAATACCAACCCCACTAGATTCCTTCTACTGCCAAGGGCTTTAGAAAACCTTTACATTATTCATTCTTCCATGGATTCATTGTATTTTGGAAGCCTCACAAGAACCTGAGTACAGAGGTGGAGGGCAATAAAACAGTCAGAACAAATGGCAAACCTTTCAGTTTGGCACTGTGGAATGTAGCGTGCATCTGTGCATTCCTCTGTGTGCAGCTGGAAACTTCTCAAATCTGGTCCTCAGGTTATGTTACTTGGGCAAATAGTCCTTTAGTTAATCTATGGGAGAAAGCCCTCAAGGAGAAAGGCAACATTATGGACTAGTGATTGTCAATTTTCAGGTACATAGCTATCACTTGGGGTTTTGCAAAATGCACATTCTGATTCAGTAGGTCTGTGTGTAGGGCCTAAGACCCTGCGCTTCTAAGAAGCTCTCAGATAATGCTGATGATGCTGGTTCATGGACCACACTTTGAAATGAAAGGAGTTAGCTTACCTTCTATACCAGCCTGGGCTTCTTGCAGCTAAGTTAGTACTTGTGCTTGACTTTATGAAAACAAATTTGAAATGATTCCAATTCACAATGTTTGTCAAAATAAAATGTGTTTCATTTCCAATTGGGGCCCGTATATGCTAGAGAGTAAAACAGATATTAATAAACCTAGGGAATGAGGTGGGTGAACAAGGAAGAATTCTTTGATCTTTTACATAAGCACTTTTCTTTCTCAATTTCCAAATACATATTTTGTTTCTTTGTTAAAAGTAGCTAATGCCAATTTTATCTTGCAGTTTTATTAAAAAGTTCATCTCAGCTGAGTACAAATCAGTCACAGAAATGTCACCATAGCCCATGTGCATCAGGCACAAGGATTAGACAGAGCAGAGCTCTTCATGGCCTGTTTTATTTTGCTCACCCAAAAGAAATCTCGTGTTCAGTTCCAACCCAGATGTCATTTGGGGTGATATTATATAGAAATTCCAGTAATTAAACTCACTAAACTATGACCAGCTGGTGTCAACCCTCGTGCTAGGTCACTAATTGCTTCCTTCTCTTGTATGAGAAGACATCTAAGAGTTCCTCTGTGTTCTGAATTAGTTACAAGCTCTCAGGAAAATGACCTCAGAAGGCTCCATGAGCTCAGCCAGCGGCGATCAGAAAGGGATTTGTGTGTGTCTGTATGTGTACTGTCCGTGGGCGTATGCACATACACAGGCTACATGAGATAGGAAAAAAACGGTGAAACCTGAATTTCAGATGTTCGTGCAGAAATACCAGTATCATTACCTAAAGGAGTCATCTTCCACAGGGGGGATAAGAAAATAGTTTACCAAAAGGCCTAGACAACTCCAGAGTAGATCAGAAGAAATCCAAAATCCATAATACGTGGCATTGGAGACTCTCCCCTGCATTCCAGACAACACTTAAAAATTGTAGGTATTTACTAAGCACCCGCCATATGTGCACTAGTCATACACGTATGGAAGAGCCAAAGGCATAGAAAAGTCAATGGATTCATTCAGCTACTATTTACTGATGCTTTCCACTAAGAGTACAGCCATTGCCATCAAGGGACCTCTTGGGTAAAGAATACTGTTTAAGGCCTCCACAATGTCTTCTCCTGTCCTCAGAGATTAAAGCTCAGGGGAGGTGACATGAGTTACGGACAGTTGCATTATGTATCTGTATAAGCTACGAGGCAGAATTTAATGTGGCTACAGGTGTCAAAAGAGACTTGTGAGTGATGTGAGACTTGAGCTTCATAGAATGTGTAGAAGTAAAGACAGCAGAACTGATAAGAAATATTTGCCCATTGGGATATTTTTATCTAATAAGAAAGGCAAAAATAAAAATGCATACTGTACACATATATATATATATGACACACATACATGCACACACACATATATAGGTATGTATAGATATAACTACGCACTGTGCTGTTGACAAGAAAACAAATAGTCTCTCTTATAAGAGAAGCTGAAAGTATAAGTGAATTGACATATATCTTATTCACTCTTCTAGCCCCAATACCCAGCACAAGGCCTGATACATGATGGGTGCACCAGATTGTCTGAATAATAAAGGTATAAATCTTCATTTATTCTTTGAGTTCTGAGCTGGAGGTAAGACCCTCCATGAGTATTCCTGGATCATCCCCCCAAATTTCTCCCGCCTTTGCCCTTCCCTTCATCTGTGGCGGTGTCATACCCTCAACCACCACACATGAAAGTTGTGAAGTCAGGGAATGAGTTCTAATGCTTCCTCAGAGATCCTTTCAAAACACCAGGGCAAAGTGTTTGATAAACATGTGTGGGGTGGTTGCAGTGACCAAATAACCTGCTATGTTTTAGTTTAAGATCATCCTATTAATTGTACAGGGAAAATGTATTAAAAGAAAACAGAAAACAATCCAGGTCGTTGGTACAAAGTAGCTTAAGCTTGATAAGAGCGTATTCTCAAACATGATTGACAGGAGCATAACTTCACTTTTCTGTAGTGCAATTTTACTACACCTGTTGCAAATTTAAATTCATATACCTTTTAACACTTCCACTTCTAGGAACTTTTTCTACAGTTATGCCTATGTGTGCAATTATATATGGACAAGAGATATTGATTGCAGCATTGTTTGTGGTAGCAAAATACTGAAAATAAACAAAATGTGTATTAGCATAGGAATGATTCGATGAGTTCCAGTACGTTCACCCAATAAGACTATGCAACCAAGAAAAAGAAGGAAACAAGCTCTAAGACTTGTTAAATTGAAAAGAAATTGAAGTACAGAGTAGTAGACACTCTTGATGGTTTCGAAGGAATGTGTACACACATAACTGATTATAAGTGCATAAAATGTTTTAAAAGATGTACAATAAACTAAATACAGTAGTTGCCTCTTGATAGGGAAACAGGAGCAAAAAGAGAGCTTTAAATTCTCATGTAGACCTTTCTGTATCATTTGCATTGCTTTGCTATGTACCCATATTGGTTTTTAAGATACATTTTATAAAAATGCTGTTTAGGAAAATAGAACAACTTAAGGGTATTTGGACATCACAATAGGCGACATATCCGGCTACAAACACTCCAATCACTATTTCCTAGCATTCTGCCTCAGGATGGCAGTCTCGTTCTTCCATTATTTCATTACTCCAACAAAAATTTAATTTGGATTTCCTCCAACTGTTCTCTGACTCACCTGCAGTGTCTGAGTCCACAGTGAATTCAATTATTAAGGCGCTACTTCTCCAGAAGGAAGACTTTGGTTTTATTATATTTAATCCATCTGATCTTTTTCTTTTCTAACTTCTTCTCTCTTTTAATCTCTCACAAACACAATCCTGCCTCACCCTGTATAGAAACCACATGCTAAAATGGAGTTTTCCCTTTATCAGCCTGGTGGGTGGTCAGTTTCCAGAACCTTGCCACGGCTAAGGAATACCATTTAGACACCTACCTTGGATGTATATGCCTTGTTTTCTCATTATTCTAAGTGGTGTTTTTATTTTATTCCCTTTATTCCTCATTCTTCCAGTTCTACACGTTCTTCTATACCCACTATGGTATTTTTTTCTCAATAGAATATTTGTTTCCAACAAAATTTTGTGGGACTATCCATAGAGTCAAGGTGGGCTTCTCTGGATTAAATGGGAAGGGGGGATGCTGACCCACCTGCATGCCTCTTCTTCCCACTGCCCACTCGCCCCTTACTCTCTACTCTTCCCCCACCCTACGGAGTTGTATTCTGAAGTATATCACCGAAGGATGCCTAAGGTTCCACAGTAGAGTTTAAAAACCGCTGTCTAAAGCAAGGAAAGTCAGCTGTAAGAAAACTTAAGCTCAAGTCAATATTTTCAGAAAGAGGCAAAGTTATTATGGTGAGATAAGAGAAAATGTAGCTCTGGGATTCAGCCCTTCTAGTCTGAGCTACAGAGAATGCCTGAAAACATTTTGTGCACAAGCCTTCCAGGCAAACCACATCACATTAAAGGGCAGCTGAACAGATTTCTGCCTGCCAAAAACCTACTACTTTTTTAAAGTGAGAATAAAAGGGATTTTAATTTGTTATGACTCCAAGAAAATACGTTATCAAAAAAATTACACCTACAAAACCTGTTTTCCTGATGTTAAAAAAAAAAAAGTTTTAAATGGGTTTGCTAGAAAGCTCTGTTACTCTGGAACTGCTCTCCCTCTCTGGTCCTCAGGCAGGGTTGAGACAGCCAGGGAGGTCTACTCCTTCAACGGACAGCCTCCACCTGGGGCAGAAAGATTTAGCAGAAATCACTAGGGCCTTGGAGCCCAGCTAGGCTCAGATTGGCCATGAACTTGGGTGTGCTACTTAGCCACGCTGAGAGCCTCAGTTCCTCCCTTGTAAAACGAGGCTAGTGTCTGTACGTAGCGTGGTGTAGTAGTCAAGAGCATAGATCAAAGCAAGACTGTCCCAAATCCCAGCTCTAGCACTTTCTAGGTGTGTTATGTTGGGCAAGTCTTAACCACACTCCATGCCTCAGTTTCCCCATCTGCAAAGGAGGGCAAATACTAGTACCTACCTCATAGGGTTGTTACCAAGATCCAGTGAGTTATTTTTGTAAAGCACTTAATAAGTACCCTATAAGTATTTGTTATATATCAGTGCATAGTAGCATTATCTAGTGATATTTAAGTTACACCAAAAACAGAAGTGGAAATGGTAAGTGCTGTGGATCAGAACCAGGTGTGAACTCAGAGTGTTAGGAACGGATGGTTTTCATAAGCCCTTCTACCCTCTCTGGTGTGATTTTTTTTTAAATTATTGTTCGTGTACATGCATTACTTTGATATTTTTTAAATACTTAAAAAAATGAAACCCACAGTGCTAGATATGAGATATTGGTCAAATTACTTAATCCTACTGAATCTGTTCCTTCTTTCATAAAATTAGGACAATAGCCTCAATCATCTTTTGTTCCCTTTCTATCACTTTGTTTCCAGAAGAAAACACTGTTTCTGAAGTATATAGGACAACTAGTTATGTGACCTTGGAAATCGTGCAGTCTTTCTCACTCTATTCTCATCAGGATTGCACTAGATCTCTGAAGTTTCTTCAGCAATGAGCCAGCGCATGATATTTTGTTATCCTTTTAGCTTTGGAAAATACAAATGTTATTATCTTATGGTTCTGTAGGTTTGAAGTCCACCACAGGTTCCACTAGACTAAAATAAGGTGAGGGTGGAGCTGTGTTCATTTCTGGAGGCAATACGGGGGAATTCATTCCCTGCCTGCCTTTTCCAGCTTCTAGAGGCTGCCTTCGCTCCTTCCTTCTGAACTTCCTACAGCTTCAAAGCCAGATTGAGTCCTTCTCACATCTTATCACTCCGACCTCCTCTTTTGCTCTTTTCTTGTCTTTAACCCCCTACACTTTATTCATTCTGATTGAGGTGCAATTCATAGAATGTAAAATTAACCATTTTAAAGTGAACAATTCAGTGGCATTTAGTGCATTCACAATGTCGTACAATCACTGCCTCTATCTAGTTCCATAACAGTGTATCACCCTCAAAGGAAATCCTGTGCTCATTGAGCAGTCGCTCCCCATATTCTGTTTTTCATACCCCAGCAACTGTCAGTCTGGTTTCTGTCTCCATGGATTTTCCTGTTCTGGATATTTCATGTAAATGGAATCATACAGTGTGTGACTTTTCGTGTCTGGCTTTTTTCACTTCATGTTTTTGAGGGTCATCCATGTTTAGCATGTACCAGCACTTAATTTCTTTTTTATGATTGAATAACATTCCATTGCATGGATATACCACAATGTGTTACCCATTCATCCACTGATGGACATTTGTCTGTTTCCACCTTTCAGTTATTGTGAATATGCTGTTACGACCATGCTCGTGCATGTATTTGAGTACTTGTTCCTGTTTTCAATGTTTTTGATAGATACCAAGGAGTAGACTTGTTGGGTCACATAGTAATCTTATACTTAACTTTTTAAGGAACCACCAAACTGTTTTCTACAGTAGTTGAGCCAAGTTACTCTTAATTTTAATACATCTCCAGAGAGCTACAATCTCTCCCATTCATGTGGCCCCCTTCTGCCAATACCTCCCAGGATTGCAGCGGTTCCTCTGATATTTATTAAAGCAGGAAG
Organism: Tapirus indicus; assembly: GCA_031878705.1. NCBI lineage: Eukaryota > Metazoa > Chordata > Mammalia > Perissodactyla > Tapiridae > Tapirus > Tapirus indicus. The sequence continues at coordinate 23,348,069 of CM062935.1, forward strand.
CCCACCTAAAGAATGTCCTATATGTGCAAAACTGCTAGAAACTCCTAGAAGACTGGCAAGACTTTCTAAAGAGCTTGAGACCTTTAGAAACTTTGATGAAGGTGCTCTCTGACAGACACATGCTCAAAATATGTTAGGTGTTTTGTAAATGTGGAAATAGTGTCAAGTCAAATGAGCCAGCTAGCTTTTAGAAGTTGAAAAGCAAAACAACTACAATTTCAGTCTTCATAAAGTATTTCTTCACATCAAATCTTTTATTCATTTGGCAAAAACGTACTAACTATGTACCTAGCATTGTGTACTGATTAAATAACATGACCCCCCTTATCAGAGAACTCACAATCTAGCTAGGAAAACAGACAGTAAGCAAATAATCATGTTAGAATGTAACAAGTGCTAAGAACAGGGTGTGGACAGACTGCCATGGGGGTGCAGTAGATGGAGGAATTTATTATGCCCAAGAAGCTGAAAAAAGGCTTGACAGAAAAAGAGATTTTCAGCTAGATCATAAAGCATGAGTAGGAATGTGATCATCAGAGAGGAGCTGCAGCCTAGGGTGCTATGATCAATGGCTAGAGAGTGTACCATTGCAGCACATATTTAGGGAATCCTTAAATAATCAAGGATATCTAGAAATAATAAGTTGTGTGAAGGCGACTACGAGGGAGTTCTATTGTTCTATTACCAGCCATAAAACAAAGTGACCCCTGCCAGCATGCAGCCATCCCCTTGGCAGCCCATTCCTAACAATGGAAGTCCTCTGGGGTATCAGTAGGTCACATTGGCTTAGCATTGGCATCAAGAACATGCAGGAATGTGTGACTTACTGCTGGGGGTATCAGGTAGAAGATTTCAAGACTTCAGAATGACATTTCTCTGAATTTCTAAATGCATTTGTCAAAATCCTAGACAGCTCTATCGTATAGAATATAAGCACATAAGCTTTGGAATAAAACTGCCCCGGATGACTTCTTTTTCTCTCTAGGCATCAGTTTTCTCACCTGTAAAATGGGCCTCATGAAAATATCTGCGCTGTAAGGTTTTGAGAGGATTAAATGACCAAATATGCATACATTTCTTAATGCAGTACTAAGTACATAGTAAATATTTGTAGATGTAGCCTAATGTTATTCTTTTTTTGTGTGTATGAGGAAGACTAGCCCTGAGCTAACATCTGTTCCCAATCCTCCTCCTTTTTGCTGAAGAAGACTGGCCCCAGGCCAACATCCGTGCCCATCTTCCTCCACTTTATATGGGATGCCGCCACAGCATGGCTTGACAAGCAGTGTGTCTGTCTGAGCCTGGGATCCAAACCTGCGAACCCTGGGCCGCCGAAGCAGAACACACAAACTTAACAGCTACACCACCGGGCCAGCCCCTAGATGTGGCCCAATGTTATTCTTAAGAAGCTTTAGTGATTCAAACTGATTTGGTTCCTGGGAAAAACTACATGCTTCAACTTTCTCTTTGAAATATTTGGGTCAAGGGGTCAGTTATAACCTCAAAATCTTAATCACCAAAGTCCTAAGAAGATCCGGATTTTTTTGTTAGTAAGCCAGGAAAGAAAATTCTATGATTTTTTGTTCTTTGTAGAGCCCTAAATAGATGCTTCTCTTGAGAATTTTTCCAAGAAGTGTTCTCAGCTGCGAAAGCACACATCTCTGTGATGATATTCCCTTTACTTCTTGAGCATTTCCTTGAAAAAAGGTCAAGACTGACTAAGAGAGAGAAGTCAAGGTTTTAGTAACGGTAGTCTCCTATTGGTTAACAGAACTTCAAGTATGTTACATTAGTGTTTGCTATTTGAGTCCTTGCAACTATTCAGTGTTGCATTTCAGACTATCTAAATAACTCAGCAAAAGCTAAACCAACCTTGACAGAGCTCTATCCTCAGGTGAATTTAAATTTAGAAAAATGGAGATTATTCTGACACAGCTTAAAGACTTTTCTTCAAAATCTGTCACATTCAACAACTGTGTCCAGGCAGAAGTTAATTCTTTCCAGTGTGACAAAGAGGAAGATAGACCAAAGAGATCAAGCTCAGACATTGGGCATGCCTTGGCTTTACTCAAAAAAGAACTGGTAAGAACATTGGAAATGCTATTAAATTTACATAAAGAGAAATATGGGAGGAAACATGAACAGATCATGGGAGCCATAACTGGGAATTAGGAAATATGCCTGGTCAATAATTAACAATAAGTTTAAGAGAGCAGAATACACTGTATGTATTTTTACATGCAGAGCATCTTTCCTAATGAAAGTGATTTTTTGGGGGTTTTGTTTGTTTGTTTTTTTAACAAAAGCAGGAAATGCCCACCATAATGGCAATGTATGGCTGATTTGCCTAAAATCTGACAGCTCATATAGCCATTAGCAATTTATTGATATGTAACTACATTTCTTCTGATGAACCAATGAATGACCCAGAATCACTCTTGTTTGCTCTACTGCTTCTTCTAGGCTTTTCTTAGGACTATCATCTGCAGGGAATTTCCTGTGCTCTGAAAATATCTAAGATCTGCCCTTATTAAATGCTGCATTTTCATCAGACTTAAAAACGAGGCATATGTTCTTCAGTTTAAAAATCCAACAAACAAACACTGCAACCTTTTGGAACTTCCATACTTTAAATCTTTCCATTGTATTTGGAAAATCATCCCCTCCATCTTGTTTAATAATTGGTTTCCAAGTGACCACTCAAAGAGTGAGTTTTTCTTCAGTGTCAAATACTCTGACGTTGGACTGGGTCATTTTGAATCTGTTCACAGTGTTGGATGACTCCAAACAAATAAGAAAACTTTGTACAGAAGAAAGACTGTGTCCAAAAATTGGTTTTCTGTTCAACTCCAATAATTTACTTGTTTGTAATTATCTTTCCATTACATTGACTCTTTGTCTTTATGTGAGAGGCACTGAGCTTCATTAGCCATCACAGTGAGCAAAGGAAATGTAGAACTACTGATCCACCTGGGTGAGCTGGGGGTGTTACGATTATGGGTTGATGAATTTAAAAACTTTCACTTGAGTTTTCAAAGCAAGTCAAAACTACTTAAAATAGTTTCTGTAGTTGTCTTTTTTTTTTTTTTTTTTGGAGATTTGCTCTGACGTTCTAACCTTGAAGATTTATCTCTGAAACATATTTCTGATTATACTGTAATCTCTTAAAAAATGAAAAGAAACAGTCTATGCACTAGAAGCACTAAAATTTCACAACTGGAAGGTGACTAGATTATCAGAACAGAATGTCGAATAAACTATAACAATTGCAAGGGCTTAAGTATCAAAAGTCTGTAATATGTGATAAGTCTTTAACCAATAGAAATACTCACATCTTATCTTTTATAATTCTTACCTATAAAGTTTCACATCTTGTCTTATAATTAAGAGAATTAAATCACTGGAATGGCACTAAATGTGAATAAATGGAGAAAACAGTAATCCTGGCAGAGCCAGTGCGACTTACCTTAGAAAAATGAATAAGCTCAACATCACCACGAGCAAAGGACACCAATCCCATTTAGAAAGTACTGGAAATAGTAGTTGTGCCTTTCCTTGGCCTTGCTATGTGGTATCTCTTTAGATGAATGCATTTTTTCCATGAACATTGGTTTCTTTTCCAGAAGGTTATATGGGATAAAATAAAACAATATTGACATCATGTGCTCACTAGGAAGTAATATGTCACTAGGGCAAATGAAAACTAGTCCTGATTACCTTTCTGATAAGTTGAGACTATCTTAGCTTATCCTTAACAATGTCCTTTACTATTACCTTAGACAAAGGTATTAGTAGTTTGATAACCTTTACCTATTAACTATGTTGGATCTTTATTATTTATGAACATATATCACATGCATTTTTCTTTATATATATCTATATAAAGACATGCATATCATATGTAATCCTTCTGCCTGCTGATTTAAGGCAAGAGGAAAAGATTCAGAGGCTCAGAGACTTTAGGTTTTCATACATTCAGTTTTGAAAGAATTATTTTTTTCTGCTTCAACAAAAAGGACATCCTTCTTTTTAATAGTGTTCCTGATTTACTGCTAGTTAAGAATAAGAAAATGAGTATGTTAGGAAGATGCAGAGATCTACACATGTCAGAAAAATCCGGAAAGGCATTAAAGATGGCTCATGTTTCCTTTTTTTTTTTTTTAGCTTTATTGGGATGTAATTGATATACAAAAAATCATGCACATTTAATGTATACTTCTTGATGAGTTTGGACATATGCATAAACCCATAATACCTAATTCCAAGATTCCCAGCATTACCCAGCAACCCTTCAGAATATAGAGACCATCCATCCCCAGAGACTGGGGCTGTAGTGCTGTGTTTGTACTTCGTAAGCTTTTCTTTGAACCATTTCGTGAAATTTTTGTTGTGTTCGTATTTCAGGGCAGTGGTTTAAGTGATTCCTTACTTAAAAGATTTGACATTTTCTGGGGGTTTTTATTTTGTATCACCATCTAAATTTCTCATCTTAATTTTATTTTTGTGCGTACTAATAGCCTAGCAAGTATCAGTGATTTTGATGTGAGATCAGACAAAAATCCTTGCCCTCCAGACCACGATGTCATCTAAAATGCATCTTCTTCCTCTCTTCCTCCACGTTTCTTTTCCTTCATCACCAACAAATCAAGTGATAGCCAGTAAATAGGCAGCATCCTTCAAGACCAGAATTTATTTCCAAGAAAGTTAAATTCCTTGGGAGAAAGAAAAACATTGCTAGACCCCGTTATAAATTCTTTGCAAACATCTTAAGCATGGATAACTCTATGAAGTATTTTATACATGAAGAAACTTAAGCTCAGAGAGCTTGAGTGACATACACAAGGTCACACTGTAAATAATAGAATTAGGATTTTACCCCAGTTCTGTGTAACTCCAAAGACCCTACTCTTTCTTATAACTTACCCCTTCTCCAAAGACAGTGGCAGGAAGCAGGGTGGCGGGTGAACATTAGAACAGAAGGAAAAAAACTATTCAGAAATGTGAATTTTATTACCTTGTTCTTCAAATAGAAATGATTGGTAGGAATCACAGTGAGACTGAAGGGTATAGGTTAGCATGTGACTCAGGACCCTGCCCATGCTCTCCTCTAAAGTGCTGGCATTAATTTCTTCACTTAACACTAATTTATTGGGTGCCTTGTAAGAGTCTAGCACTGTGCAAGTCACTAATGTAGCACAGTGAACAAGAGTCTCTATTCAGAGGAGCCAAAAAATAAACAAGTAGACAAACAAAAATATAATAAAAAAATAATTGGGTGGTCTAAGTTTCTCTGAGAAGTTAATATTTGGTTTGAGCCCTGAAGAATGGGAAGGAAACAACTGTAGGAAGAATTTTCTAGGCAGTGAAAACAGGACACTCAAAGGCCCTGAGACAGGAAAGGTCTTGACTTGGAAGAAATTGAAAAGCAGACTACTAATGTAGCCTTGTGATCCCTGGGGTGGGTGATAGGAGATGGTGTTGGAGTGGTAGACGAGGGCTGACCAAGAAGGACCATCAAGCTAAGATGAGGGTGTCGTTCCTCTTCCTATGTTCTACTTTCTTCCTTCTGTCAACAGCCAAGCACAAAGCTTTTTATTTGGGGCAATGCCTCCAATCAGGAAACACACTGTCCTTTCATTCTCAGTACCTCCTACAGGACCTCCTATTCTGTGATAATGCCTCACATTTTTATGGGATTTACAAATTACAAAGGACTTTGGGCCATATTTTTTCTTCCTCACCACCACCAGAATATTAATGTAGTCTGGTACCTGTGTACCTGGGCTGTGGAGTCACTTACACCTGGGCACAAATCAAAGCTCTCTACTTCATAGCTGTGTGACCTCACACAAATCTTTCTAGATCCACCTAATCTTTCTAGATCTCAGATTTCTCATTTCCAAAAGGGAACACCTATCTCACTGCATTTATTCTGTGGGGATTAAGCAAGATAAAGTACCTAGATTGCATAGCGGAGGGCCTGGTAAGTAGTAAGTGCACAGGATATGTACATTTTTAACCACCCCCCCCACCCCATTCTGCAGATAGGGGAACCGAGAATCAGAGATAAAGTGACTTGTCTAAGACCGCACATTTAGGAGACACTAGAACCAAAACTTCAGACGCTTCATCTAAGTGCTTTATTCCCTCCACTGCAGTGAGTCACTGCAGAGTGAAAGGAGGTTAATAAACCTGCTTCCACCCTATGGGAGAGGGAATCATGTACAGTGAGACGAAGGTCAATTTCTGGGAGTGTGGGATTAGTTTGAGCACTGATCTAAAAACTCTTACACAAGAATTTCTTAAGGGCATACTTGCTTTCCATTAAGCATTTCTCTTTGTGATTCCTGCTGAGTAAAGGAAGAAGAAAAAAACATTCTGCCCTATGCTTTCTTAAAAGGAAAACAACAAATGGAAGTTTGATGAAATTGTGTGAGTGCTCTTGACTTATCTTTACCCATCACCCTAAAATGTGCCCAGATGGAAGATAAATAGTGTTATTACATCCAGCACTTAGGACTAGGTTCCAAAAATGCTGACAAATCACTAATCCCAATAAAATATATAGAAGTTAATTATAACTGAAGCACACAGAAGTCAGCTGGGAGATGGTAATCAACAAGATTCACTGAATGAGCTCTCTGTGCTTTGATGTGAAGGAGACATCGGTTGTCTCTCCTTGTCTTTCTGCATCTCCCTTCCACCTTGCCTACATAACTCCTAAAGTGCAACTCCACGCTATGAACAAATGTACTACGTACTATGTACAAATGTACTATGAATAAATGAGACGGAAAGGAAATAAGGAAATATTCTCATTGGCTCATGCCTGAGAGACATTTTGAAAGCCCAGACACTGCATATAGCCTGGTGCTCTCCCTGTTACCTTAAGCTTGAGGTCATTCACTGCCATTTTCTTCTCCCAAGAAGAGTATCCATCAGGCGTTCAGCATGGTAACATCTTTCCCTGAAATGTGATTAGCTGCAAGGCCACCAGAAGTTCAGGCAGATACCAACTGCTATTAAAGCCTTATTAGGAAGGCTAGTCAGATTTCAAGAGCTCTGGTTCTTGTGAGAAGGCAACTAAATTTTCTGCCCTAGAGAGACAGGATCAATCAGCCCCGAATCAAGGATGAGTATGGGCCAAGAGAATGGGAAGGGAACTGGACGTAGGTATTTTGATTTCTGCTGCCCATTCCTTTTGGATCTCTAGAGGGAGAACAGTGATGCCATTATCCCCAACTCACTATCGATTCATTGGTTCATTCACTCAAAATACATTTTATTACATGCCTAACTGTGCAAGAGATATAATCTTCTCAACATGCATCCCAAAGAACATTGGTTATTCAAGAAATTCATTGAGAAATCTACTTTTATAATTCTAAAAATAAACTTGGAAATGCTGACAACTCTAGTCTCCTCCAGAAGACTCACAAAGCATAAAAGTTCTGAGAAGTTCTACATCCAAACAAAAACTAATTTTGTTTATCCCGGCATTTCTGAAACTTATGGCTTACAACCCCTCTCCCCCTTTGCAACCAAATGTATTAACAACTCATGGAACTAATGTTTCATGAAGCACACTTCAGTGAAAGCTACAACTCTATCTAATCAGCCCCAAATTTATTTTTTAACTCTGTAAATTTCATAGTACCAAGATACCCTTTGAGATTTCTGAAAAAATCTGCTTTCCTGCCTAAGCTAAGTACCAAAAAATGAATAAGCCTTAACTTCTTTGGGCTTCAGTGGAAAAATTAAAATCCATGTTCCCCTGACTGAATTTAAGAGTAATGATGGGCAGGGACTTATAGGGGAGGAAGGGACCACAGGGAGTATGGAGTCTTGCTCCCTACTTCTGTGCAGCTCCAGAACAAACCATTCCAAGTCTCATATGTTCATTGGTCTCTCAACAAAATGCACAGTGCTATTAGTATACACTTACTGGGTGTATTTGGGGTCATGAAATTGAACTACATGCCCACGGATCCTTCCCTCAAGGCGGTTCCAGTCTAGCATAGGAATAATACTTGCACAATAAAGATTATGTCACAAGATGGCAAATGTAATTGCCGTAAGGAAAGTGCAGATTAAGTGCAATGAATGATCCGGGGAGGAAGAGATCATACCCAACTTGGATGGAAAGAGATCATGGAAGACTTAGTGGAAGAAATAGCATTTGAGACAGAACCTCTTCCCAAGTATATATGGAAAATGAAAGGCAAATATTTTGCCAGCAGTTGGACCAAACTGGTAGTCTCTATCAAAAGAAAATAAACCAAAGCCACCTGGAAGCAGTTTGCAAATTCTTCAACTTAGCTAGGATGATAATGTTTCTGCTTTCAGGGAGAGTATATGAAACCAGCTCTTCCTGGTTTATTATAGAATCCAGTGGGGCTCTCTGGTCAATAAGAGGGACATTAAAAGTTATTTGTTCCAACCCTCTTCTTCCCCTGTTCTGACATTTGAACCTTGCATGGAACATTCCTTGCAATAAGGCTGGCCGGCAATTGCCTCCTTTCATCCTGTGCCCGGCCCACGCCTCTTCTTACCGACCTGGTCCCTATAAGTACTTGAGATCTTAGCCTTCAGAATAAAGTCTAAAAGTGATGGTATGCCCATAAGTCCTTTGAAGATGTGTGCTAGACCTATCTCTAGGGCCTCACCTCCTTTGTTCTGCCTGCCTTGCCCTCAATATTCCAGCCATGTCAACTCTTTGCAGTTTCCAAAACCAATCTTGATTTCTTATGCCCCTACTTCTCAGTACCTTTGCTTATGCTGCTACTTCTGTCTAGAATATTCTCCCAACATACTGTCCCCAGAGTTCATTTCATAGACTTTAGCATTTTTTCAAAGTCTATTCAACATAAGACATTTTTATATAAGTTGATTCTTTTTAAAAAAAGATACGTTGAGCTTCAACTATTTCCAGGCATTGTGCTGATTACTGGGGATAGAAAATGGAGTAAAATGGACCCTGTTTTCTGGGGCCTCAAAGTCTTTGTGGTAATTGTTGTAATTATCTAGATCAAAGGTCTGAAGACTTTTCTTAAAAGGCCAGAGAGTAAATATTTTAAGTTTTTAGGCAAAACCAAGGCGAATATGAAGGAACTTAGATGACCATTTAAAACTTAACCATGTTAAAATGTAAAAACAATCCTTAGCTGGTGAGCCATAAATAAAAACAGGTGGTTTCCCAGATTTGGCCCAAGGGCCTCAGTTTACCAACCTGTAGTCTAGACCTGTGCTATCTAGTGCAGTGGCCACTAGCCACTAACTGGTGACCACTAGCTGCTGAGCACTTGAAAAGTGGTGAGTCCAAATTGAGATGTGGCTTAAGTGTCAATACATACTAGATTTTAAAGACTTCGTACAAAATACAAGAATGTAAAATATCTCAGTATTTTTTCATATGCTTACATATTGAAATAATGATATTTTAGGTATATTATTTTAAATATATATTACTAAAATCAATTTTAACTATTTCTTTTTTACTTTTTAAAATATGGCTGCAAGAAACCTTAAGATCATATAAGTGACACATTATATTTCTATTGGACAGCATTGGTCTAGATAACTTCTCTATTGGGCGGAAAGCCATAGTCCAAAATGAACTTATGAAAAACAAAAACAGAAAACCTTTCATCTCTTCTGCATCCCTTCCCCCAACCAAGAATCTTCTTAGCAGAGTCTTCCCTGGCCTGGGAAGCCAATGAAATTTAGACTCTTCTCTATCATTCAGTCACTGTCATATCATGTTGCTTTATTTTCTTCACAGATATTTCTGGAAATTTCATATTTGTTTGTTTCCCTACTTATTCTCTGTCTCCCTAGAACTTCAATTCTACAAGACAATACACCTTTCCAATCTTCTTCACTGGGTTCCAGGTCAAGTTGGCCATTTGGTACTGCCTTTTGCCTTGTTTTCATTGGGTCCTATGCCAGGCACAGAGTAAGTGTTTAGTAAATATTTTGATTGAATGAAAGAACTATAAATATGGCAAATACAGAGAGGAGATGCTGTTGAGGAGACTGGGATAAAAATTAAGTGGAGAGTGAGGAAAACTTGCATTCTATTATGATTTGACAGCCTCAGAAACTGAAGCAAAGAGCTTATGAGCAGCTTGATATTAGAACACAAGACAAATCTAGCCCAAGCCACTGGCCCCTGTGACTATCTTCTTTAATAATAATAATAACAACATTACTACTCCGTTGCATTTACTTTGTGCCAGGCACAATTCTAAGTGCTTTTCATATATTAACTAATTTAATACCTAAACAACCCTATAGGAGAGGCACTATTGTTACTTTCTTTTTACAGATGAAGTAACTAAAACATAGAAAGTGAAGTGACTTACCAAGGTCACATGGCTTGTGTGTGTCAGAGCCAGTGTATAAGCCCAGACACTCTGATTGTCTTAACCATCTGACTATACATTAAACGTCACTGTTTTTCCCTGCTTTTATTAGCTTTATCCATTGTGAACATGCTAGAAGAATATTACGTAGCATGCATTAGAAACAGAGATCTTTTAAAACTCTGTTTAAAAAGTGAATGGGAGTATTATTGTAACAATGAACTCTAAAACTTCAGAATAAATGGAAAAAGAAGAATAACTCTTTTTCATGTTGTCTTAAGCATCCACCCTGATGACAGAGAAAAATAAGGCAAATATTTTCTGTTCAGCCTTAAGTATTTGTACATTTTAATCTCTTGCCTCGTATATTCATCAGAGCAATTTTTCTGTTGGTTGTAAATTTTCTATGCAAATATGTGTGAAACTTGTGCTATCTACATATATTCCCTATTAAAGTGATGATTATGTCTGTTTTCAGTGACAAGACAGGCAACCCAAAGTGGACATTAGACTAGCAGCTTTGAGGCACATTTCAACAGGAGAGATGAGAGATTTGAGAGGTTGATTTATTGGCAGTCTCTCAGCCTGGATGTTCAGCTGAGAGCTGCTTTGCTCCCTGTCCCTTTCTTCCCCCACTCAGTTAAGGTAACCTGATTTTCCTCCTCCTGTAGAGCCCAGACCACCCCCCCCCCCAGTCTGATATCATGTCTGATCCTCAGCAGAAAGAATGCACAAAACCCCCTAACCCAAAATCCTTCAGTTAAATATCAACTTCCATTAGCTGTTGATGTCCACTCATTCAATGAATATTTACTGAGCACTTTCTGTGCACAACACTAGATTCGTTGCCTAGATTCTTATTCCTCAAACTAGTTTCCTGGGCACTTATCTTTTTTTCTTCAATATCCCAGCTTGTATTTCTGGTTTCTCCTGGCTGGTCTGGGCAGAAAGCCTTGGGTGACTTCTCCAGGATTAGTTTACCTGACATAAGATAGTGTATACACCCAGAATTATCTCCTTTCTCTTACTAATGTCTGCTCCTGGTGCTTCTTATTCAAGGTCATTCCATTGTTACTTCTCCTTCCTCTTCTCCCACATCATTAGACACCATTGTTTGTGCCAGAAGTTGACCCACTAAACAATAAATATATCTGCACTTTGTTCCAAATTTTCAATAAATGACCCCAAGAATATCCCAAATTTCTATCCTAGTTTCTAGAACACCACTGAAATAAAACATAATAACAATTAGGACCATTTGAAGAGAAGAATATAGCTTAGCATAGTCTGTTGTATTTAATATTGCCTACTTAATGCAAATTATTCTACTTTAGGCATGTGTCCCAAGAAACAGTAATCCTAACACAGGTACCGTGAGAAAAAAATGTCCTGTGCAGGAAACCCTGTATTCTACATTCCCATCTTGTCTCACAAACTGGTTTGACACAGGACCCCCATTTTTTTTATAACATCCATTAATGTCCCCATTGAACCCACTTTAGAAAGTGCAGCTTTCCTAAAAGGAGACAAAGATGAACCAGATTATTTTCCACCTTCAAGGGAACTTTACCTTGGACTGGAGCACAAAGAAGGATGCACAGCACAAAACAAGAGTAACACAAAGCACAAATGTGTGTGTTTGTGTTTATGAGCAGAGGGTAAAAAATATGTATGAGCTATGGCTCAGTTTCATTGTAACGTGACTGGACTTTCACTGGAATGACAGTGTAAGGGTTTATATCCTGAATCCCTACCCAGTCTGGGACATATAAGGAAAATCAGATGGAGGGAAATTTTTAAGAAGTTTTATGGTTGATAGAGAGGTCCTTAGTTCTCCTGTTTATGATGCTTACAGCTCCCCATAAGCTCCCTTCACTAATTTCTGGTCCTTTTAATCACCCCTAAGAAGAATTTTCAGCTTTATACCAAAGTCTAGCTGCATCTCGGTATCTTTATGGCTGTAATACTAAGTTCAATCATGTGTCACTTAACGATGGGGATACGTTCTGAGAAATGTGTCAAGAAAAATTTTGTCATTGTGCGAACATCACAGAGCATACTTACACAAACCTAGATGGAATAGCCTACTACACACTGAGGCAATATGGTACTAATCTTATGGGACCACCAGCATATATGCAGTGCATTGTTGACCAAAATGTTGTTATGTGGCACATGACTGTATTTATTTTGCAAACTATTCTCTCATAGACACTTTAAGTCTGAAAGGGGCCTAAAAGACCATCCCATACTCATATTTTATAGGCTCAGCATATTTATGTGACTTGGTCCTGTTGAGACAGCTCGTTCATGGCAGGTGAGAGAGCAGGATCAAGGTATAGGGACTCCCAGTCAGAGAGCTTAGCAGCCATTGACCTCCCTTGGCCAACCCGGTGAGGACGTCCTCAAAGCTGATAGGCTAATTCTATTTACAGACTTCATTTGGCACACCCTCATTACTGTCACCCATGCCCTGGAAGCTAAGAAGGACTGGCAAGGAGCAAAATGTTAATACAATAACACACATTCACTTTAAAAAAGAATCCTACCAAGTTATCAGTGTAGATACTAATTTGTTCTACGAGTCCGATCACCTCTTCAGTATCATTACTGGTCCCTGCGGGTTCAATTCTCACAAGCCCATGTACAGTAGTAGTGCTAGAGTCATCAGGAGGGAAACGAAAACATATTGATAGTCTGTACCATTCTTTTTTGCCAAATAGTCTAAGTTAAACATTCTGTAGCTATTAAGGCCCAAGAGTTTCATTAATTTAATTGCTAACGATTTATGCTTCAATCTGCTGTCATTGAGAAATGGCTGATAATGATGAGTTAATTCTCACATGACCTACAGTGAGAATTTGTTCTTTTAACGTGTCTATATAAAACTAAAGTCTTCAAAGAAAATAGATTAGGAAAGACAAGTAAAAAAGAGGAATTAAAGTCTACTTGAAAGAAAACACTCCGCATCTCCTTACCTCTGTCCCTTCTAAGACAATTCTTAGACTCCTTTAATCTTTCCTAAGAAGGATTTTCACCTTCACCCTAGTCTGGCTCCAGCTCTGGGTATATTTATGGTCGTAATTTTTCAGCTTAAAGCGCTGTATAAGATGCCTTCCACGTTATAGGCAACAGTTAAGTATTTATTTAATGAGAAAAATGGATGACTATTATTATTTTACTATTTTCCTTCTTTACTTGTGTATTTTCTTCTTTTATTTTCCTTAGAGTGAAGCTAGAGACTGTTCAAAAAGGGATACCTAAATAGTTTGATACCTTCCTACTTAATGCCTCTGCTGTTCAATCTTTGTGTTTCCAGTCTTAGGTTACGAAATACCTCATGTTTTCCACAAACTATTTCATGTGTGGAACTGAGAAGGACTCACACAGTGGAGACAACGACAGAGGTACATGAGCTGTAGAAAGCAGAGTTCTAACAGAAATAAGTATTAAAATGGCAAAGAAACATTCTCATATCTTTCCTTGCACCTCACTGTCTATTCCTCTACTCCCTACTTCTATCTTCCAAGTTTCTAGACATTTCTACCCTTTGACTGAAGAAATACAAATCCATTTTGCTAATATTCTCAAAGCTCAACCTCTCCTGACAGAGGAAGTAATGAAATCTCCATGAAGTTATAAGAAACACTGATTGCTAAGGAGATAGCCAGAGGAGGTGCCAGGGTCTGCTTGCTCTTTCATTATAAATAGCCCCCATTAGAAAGAGGCAGTCATGCCAATGTTGAATTATTAGATCTTTTTCTTAGATCTGCAAGATTATACATTGTCATTACAACAATTATAATTAAAACACTGTTTGTTGAGTTCCTACAAAGTGCAAAACACAATGCTTGGCACTGGAGAATCAAAGGTTATAGGAAGCATAATTTCTGCCATCAAAGGCTTACAATCTATTTGAGAATTCTCTCTATATATATGCGTGTGTGTACATATGCTTACATATATTGTACATTACAAAAATTTATGTAATGTATATTACATATATTACACATATTGTATATATAGTATATATGTACATTGTATAAAATTGTATATATGTGTACCCATACATTATATATACACACATATACATCTAATACATACACATACATATATGATGATAATTGGGAAAATTAAGTTTGGAATTAGAAATTAAATTGGGAAGATTAGTGAAATATTGCAATTGGCTATTGTTAAAATAACAAATAATATTAACACAAAATATAGAACAAAACAGTCTGTACAAATTAAAAATATGAAATAAAGGAACTTATAGGAAAATAACTCTTTGTATTTTGTCCATCTTTAATTTTGTGTACATTTTTATTTTGTATATACTCTTCAAATTTAAAACAAAGTTAAAATACAAGACAGCATATGTTAAATTTAAAATGACTGATATGGGTACAGGCAACTAGCACAGAATTTCAGAGGAGAAAGCAACCTGAGAATTATTCTGAATTCTCTCCAAAGTAAGCTACATACATACAGTTTCTGTAAGTTTTACAAAAAGTAAACTCTTTACTCCATACTTAGCCACTAGGGAACCAGAGTGTGGAACAAGGAAACTTCCTGATCTAATGAAATCTAGATTATACAGTCTTTTGAAATAATTTAACCTTAACGTTTTTATAAATATACATAAACTAGAAGCTTTAAAAATATTTATCAATGCCTATGTTTTATTGAATAATTAAAAATTGTTTGTCATTAGGTGATTATTGATTTGCAATGAAATACCGTAAAACTTTTTAAAGAAGCTTTAGAGGATTGAGTATTTTATTTCTCCCAAAGAAGTCCAACATCATCCCTGGCTTTTTTTTTCCCCCAATGAAATTGAATACTATTTTTTTGGCAGTACCCAAAGATAGTGCAAAGTTACACTCAACCCATCCCAAAGCTACAGAGGGTCCACTCCAGACTCTAAAGCAATGAGTCTGAAGCCCTGAGTCTGGCAAGGAGTGCCTTCTGCTGTTAGCTCTCCAGGCTTCTCTCCGTCACAGGCTTGGAAGGCAGAGCAGGGTGGAAGTGTTTAATTTGTAAGCCATCACCTCCTTTGGAAGCTTACCTTAGGGATCTCACAAACATTGAGCTACATAGCACCACAAGCAACTTTCCAATAAGAGGGCAGACTAAAAATTTGTGATTCATTCAATCAAGGAAGACAAAACCTGAACCATGAAACATTGGTCAAGACTCCTTGATGTCAAGTGACAGAAACCCAATTAAAACTAGTTTAATCAAAAAGAGAATTGGTTCCCATTACTGGAAAGTCCAGGGGAGGATCTGGCTTCAGTGTCTCCCAATCATCAAAAATTTGGCGTCTCGTTCTCTCTCTCATTCTCTCTCTCTTGCTCCTGCTTTCATAGCTATTTCTCCATGTGAGTTACCCTCATTCTCTCAGATGGTGTAGCCTGAGGATGGAGTAGACAAAGAATTGAGTATAGGAGAGTGGAGTCTGAAGAAACTATAGCACACCCAGATACGAAAAGTCAGTCAGCGATTAGATATATGAGTATAGAGCCCAGAACAAAGAGCTCAATTAATAATTTTCATAGAGTACCATGAAGTAATAATAGCAACATTTATTGAGCATTATCTATATACCAAGCACTTTACTAAGCAGTAAACCTCACTGAACCTTCAAAATTCTGTGAGATAGTCTCAGAGATTTTAATGAATTGCCCAAATTCCTACAACTATTAAACCATGGAGCTACTAGATTCTAGCCCAGGCCAGTGTGACTCCTAGATGCCAAAGTGTTGGCTGCTAAGGACTCATAACTGTCCTCTCCCAGAATTTCCCTTCACAAAGGGAGCTCTCTCAACAAAGGGAGGTGCTTTGCCCACTTGATAAAAGCACCAAGGTCCAAACACCTTGCCTCAAAGAGAGGAGACTGCAAAGAACTTCCCATGGGATCTCCAGAGGCCTATGTTGCACTTGAACCAGAGTTAAGATTCACCCTCTGCCCAATTCTCCTTCTCCCCCTTCCTTACATGTGTTGTTCCCCAGTGTACCCCTGATAAAACTCATATACACCAAACTCAATCTCAGATTCTGTTTCCAGGTAACCAACATAAAACAAGTTCAAAGCCTGTACTATTGACCTTTATCATAAACTACTACTTCAGATCAAGTTTGTTGACTTTGCCTGCTTAACTCCAAAGAGTTGTGAAATGAATCATGAAGTTTTGAAAATGAGCAATTTCCAAACAGGAGACAAAAATATATTCCCATGACATACTCAGAAAGGTGGCATAATTTTATGTGAATTGTGGACCCAGTCAACAATTTTTCAAGGTAAATATTTTATGTGCTCTATTACAAAGCTGAGCAGAAGGCCTTCATCATGTTGGCTTACTCTTTCCTGTCTTCCTAGCAAATAAACTGTTTGATAAACAGCCTGAATTTAGGAACTTTTCCTTTACAGAGTTTTACAATAGCTAGCTTGCCTGAACATCAGAAATTATTTAGATACAAATTGTTTCCTTGAGGAGTAACCATGGAGTCCTGCACTCCTAAGTCACTAGGACTTTAGTTAATACTCCAGTTCTGTGGTATGATAAATAGGCACAAAGTTGCCAATCCCCAATCTTAATCTGAGTTGCAACAGAAATCATGTAAGAAAGATAAGAAACAAAGAGCACATTGTCCATCTAGTCCTTGAAGGGCATTTCAACCTCATCTGGTCCTTCTAGAATTTTCAGAAAACACTTATTTTTTTCCCCTTCTCTCTCAATATTTTTCAATACAAAAGACTGACCCCCATGTTATGATTTCTGAAATTCTAGAAAGTCCTCCATGCTCTCCTAAATATCTCCTCTCATTGACTTGAGGATATTTGTAGTTCCACCATTAGAAATTCTTTCTCTAATGTCAGTCAAGGTTGCCAAAGCAATAGCAACCCTTTAAGCATTTTTACTCCACTGCAGCTCAGTATAACTATGATTAGGTTTACCAGCAACTTTCTAAACAGGGGATTTTGATGACTAAGTTGTTGGATAGGGGGATGGGGTAGGAAACCAGCATTGGTAGAGCAGTTATCTGTTCAAGATATTTTACAGACATGATTTCATTTGATCCTCAGCTAACTCTATATTATTATTCTTTTATTGGTGAAGAAACTAGGTTTTGGAGAAGTAGGTAAATTGTACAATACTACATAACAAGAAAATATCAGACATGGCTCCAGATGTGAGCCTGCCTAACTCAACAGCACCATCCTCTACAAACACTGGGCTTATAAAGGGAGAAGATCATGTCATCAAGGCAGAAAAATGAAGAGGAAATAGGAACTAAGACACAAGCAAACACTTTGCCTCATGAGCATCATTGTACTAGGCTCTGGGGCCAAGGACAACATGGGACTACACAGAGCATGACATGAACTAAAGGGGGCCCTGAGATAAAGGGCTCTTTCCCAACAGAGAGACAAACCATCCCTATAAAGCATAAAGGCCACCTCCTCTGTAACCAAGGCCAGAAACATCTGTAAACTCATTGAAACCTCAGGTGCCAGAGATAGCCCACTCTGGATCGTAGATTCTTGTCCATTTCATACATCTGTCTTACCGATAGTTTCCACAGCCCACACTCAGACAGAGTTAGGCTGCTCTGAATAGGACTCTGGAGACAGGTGCAGAAGGGAGTCTCCTGAACATATCGGATATAAGTTCTTCTCAGTAGGTCTGTATATGAGGTTGCAGCTTCAATAAAAAATAAAATAGTATTTTCTTGAGGATTGTCTACTGCTAAAGCCATCCACAGTATCTCTCCCTACATTACCAACAAAACTTAGGAGTTTGAAGTAGAAAACGTACTCCTAGGTACAACTTTAGTTCTCCAAGTACAGTAGGGTTCTTATTAGTATCATTGGGTTTAGACAAAGTTGACCCAAGCCCCCCAAAAATTACACTAAGATATCTACTCATTAATCACAATTCTAGTATAACCTTGTCTCATCTTGGAATGTTACACATGGGGCTCAAATAGTATTATGATGTAGTGGGAAGACAGCATGAGATTAAGAACATGGGTTTTTGAAATCAGATAGCCCTTGATTCAAGGCCCAGTTCTACTATTTTCTAGTGTGTGGCTTTGGACAAGTTACTCAATCTCTCTATGCCTTAGTTTTCATGAGAATAAAATGGAGATCAATAGGTATCCAATAAGTCTGCTGTGAGGGTCAAGTGAGATAAGGTATGAAAAACCCTTGGTGTTATCTCTTTAATTCTCACATCATGACTGAATTTGAAGGAAGGAATTAAAAGTAACTTACCATGAGAATTTGCTCCTCTGCCAGGTAAGCACATGTCTATTCAGAAGGAAAATACATTAGTTTGGCTGAAGGAATACTAAAATCACTTGGTTCATCTGCCTTCGGGCAATAATCCAGAATGTTAGTAACTAAAGAGCAATTTCCAAACTCTAAAATCTCAGTTTACATCTTCACAAAACAATCTACTTTGGAAAAATAAGGTGAGAGAAAGAGAGACTTTAATTTTTATGAAGCCAAAAAAATACATAATACACCAAAAAATGCCTCCAAAACCTGTTTTATGACACAGAAACAAACATAATCTTAACTTATATTCTAGAAAGTAAATGTTGGTTTTTTAACCATCTATTTCTCTCTTACTTGTAGCTGTATGATAAGCAAGATAGTTATCTACCTATGGGTACATTTTTCAAATGGGACATATCGCCTCCAAAACCATGTGCTATAGCACAGACTTTAGAATTTAAATTACCTGACTCAAATCTCAGCTTTCCCACTAACTAGCTATGTGATATTACTCAGCATCTCTGAGCCTGAGGGTTCTCATCTCTAAGCTAGGGATATTAATTCCCAACTGCAGCAGACATGGTGAACTGCTGACCCAGCAGCCATTCTTCCACCCTTATTCCAAGCCAGAAGAGTCCTCCACAAAATATAGAGGCTAAAGTTGCCAAACACTCGCTTTCCCAGCTTCTCTTATAATTAGGAACAGGCATGTGACTCCTCTCTGGCAACTGAATCATCAGAGGATGTCTGTAAGGGTCTTCCGGAAAAAAAGTTTTTCTGCCTAATTAAATGAGAGAAACACACAAGAAGAAAGAGACATCTTCCCTCCCTTCCTGCTTTGGGAACAGCAGGGTGAGGGCACAACACTTGGAGTTGCTGCAGCCATATTGCAACCATGAGGGAGAAGTGAATAGAATCACGCTGAAATAGACTCAGAAGCTCTGACAATGTAGAGTTGCTGAACCAACTCTGTAACTGCCTTCTCTAGGACTTTGTATTATGTAAAAAAATAATCTACAGTGGCTTAAGTCATATTTGGTCCTATTTTCTGTTATTTGCAGCACAAACTTCCTAACTTCTATATTATTCCTTAGAGTTCCTGGGAGGAATAAGTGAGGTAGCCTAAATGGAGGCTCAGAGAAGTTTAGTAGTGCCTCTGGGTAACATTACCCTTAAACCTATAACTTTTCCTATAAAGCCAATCCCTTTCTTTACCATAGATCAACTGCTGGTTCAACTACCTACTTGCTAATTACTTAACTTGCCTGAGCCTAAGTTTGCTCACCTTTAAATTGCAATTAATACTTACTTCATGGAGTTGTTTCTAGAAATATGTGAATTGGATGCAAGTATCTATCACTAGAGGGTAAATCTATTGCAAAGTGAAATGGCAGATCCTGATAAAGTTCCAGAATTTCATGAAGTTGGTGAGATTAGGTTGGGAAACTGCTTAGGTTCTTTGCAAAACCACCCATAAATGAGGATCTAGGAGAATTAGACAAGTTAGCAGCTGAAGAAGAAAAAAACGATGATGATAATAAATAAGTGTTTCAAAAGAGAATCACTCTAGGTGGAAATGAAAATGGTATAGCTGCTATGGAAAACAGTCTAGCAGCTCCTCAAAAGATTAAACCTAGAGTTACCATATGACCCAGCAATTCCACATCTAGGCATATACTCAAAGGCATTGAAAACAGGTATTCAAACAAATATTTGTACATGAATATTTTTAACAGTACTATTCACAATATCCAAAAGGTGGAAACAACTTGACTTTTCAACTGATGAACGAGTAAACAACATGTGGTATATTCATACCATGGAATATTATACAACAGAATGAAGTACTGATACGTGCTACAACATCGGTGAACCTTAAACATTATGTTAAATGAAAGAAGTCAGTCACAAAAGACTGTATTGTATGATTCTGTTTATATGAAATATCCAGAATAGGCAAACCTATAGAAACAGAATATAGATTACTAGTTGCCTAGGGCCAGGAGGATGGGGGATAAGGAGTAGGGAGTGACAGCTAACGAGTATGGTGTTTCATTTTTGGATAAAAAATGTTCTAAAATTGATCGCAGTAATGGTTGCACAACTCTGAATGTACTAAAAACCGTTGAATTGCACACTTTAAATGAATGAATTGTATGATACAGGAGTTATATCTCAATAAAACTATTATCTTTAAAAAGGCAGAGGGACGACTCCAGGATCAGAGAATTGGGAGAGGCCATGAGAAAAATAGATCAACCTTTGAATATTTTTCCCAAAATGCCTCTGTTTATAACCAAGTTGCTAAAGTCAAATGTTCAGTGAAAAATGGTATTTGGTCCATTATATAGTTTACCCAGAAAAATTACAGCAAAAAGAAAACTAAAATGTCAACACTTGGTACATTCTTGTTCTAATTAGGGCAGAGATTCATAATCTTCACTGTATTAAGTGTAAGAGAAAGCACGCTTGTTGACATAATTTGTGGTCTCTGTTTAAAGATAACATTCCAAACCATTTGATGATTGAATGATTAACTTCACCATGAAATGGTGGTACCTTGTAAAGTGGATTTGCTTTCAGAGCTCCTTTTCTGGTGCCAGTTATCATCAGATAAGACGGAGTTTCTGTCCACTGAGACGGAGACATACTTGTAGATGCTGTCAAAAGCTCTTTTACATTTGACGACTCGTGTCAGAGAACTCAAGGATCCCAAGAGGAATTCCTTTCTACCAAGCGTCATATGCGCTCAGCTTAGTATGTATTTCCCAGGACTTTCTTCAAAGACCAGATATTATGACAGAACTATTTTGCAGAGGACTGAAGAAGATCCATTCAAAATGCATCTCCCAGACCTTCGTCTAGTTAGATTTATTCTCCAATACCTTCTGTGACATTTTTAAATATTTCCTTTCACTGTGAGAGGAATTTCGTGATGAAATCTCTTGAAGAACAAAAGGAAGAATATGTGCAGATTGAAATGGCAATTTAAAGGGCTATTGTGACCATGACTATCCCCTTGAACTGGCTACAGCTGTGTAAACCCAGGATGGGAGGTACATAAACAGGGATTTGACAATGAGACGCCGCCGAGTTTTGCTAGAGCTCAGATCCCGCAAATTGGTTTTAATTTTCAGTAATACCCACCATGTCTCTGACTTAAACAAGATACATAGTTGGCCATTCAAACACGTCTGTGTAAAGCCATATTGGATGAAACAGGTCTTTTGGCATGCGACATCTGAAATTCTGGCTTTTTCCCTCTGGATCACTAATCGATTGTAGCTCTCTGCCAATAAATTATTGTAAAGAAATTAATAGGGAAACCTATTCATTATCACTGTGTATGCTACTGAGATTCTAAAGAGCCTGGAAGAAGAGTGCTGATTATTTTCATTTATCAAAATCCCACTCATCCTTTAAGACACAGATCAATTCTCACCCCTTCCATGAAGCCCTGAATGTCCATGCCCAGGAATGGGTCTCCCACTGTTCCCAAGTCCCATAGTGCCAGTTTTCTCTATCATACAGAAGAAAGTCAGTAGAATACAAAGGACATCTCGGTAGACTTTACATCAAAGTTTGAGTCCTGGCTCTGCCACTCCGAGGCAGAGCAATGACCTTGGGCAAGCAATTCGTCTTTCAAATTTAATAACAACAACAATGATGACATGTGTTGAAACCTCACCATACACAAAGCCTTATGTGCAATATAGTATTTCTAATCCCTGCAACAGCCTACAAGGTACCTATGATTATTCTCCACTGTAAAGCTGAGGAAACTGAGTAGTTGAATAACAGGGTAGCATATTTAATAAGCTAGTCTTCAAGCTCCAACAAATATGCATATTCCAATTCATTAGCCTACTTTTCTCTCTTCTTAGGAGGTGCTCAATAAATAGCAGTTATTATATATATTCTGGTGATATCGATTTGTTTATTGATTAAGCATATATGCTCCATTGGGAAATTTTAAAGACCACGTTATCCACTGTGGTCCCAGAGGACCCCTGGGTTTTACATTTACCATTGGCAACCTAGAGCTTGAATTTTACACTCAGCAACAAAAGAACTGCAGCAGAAAACATCAAAGGCTATAAAATTCAACAAGATTAGATACCTGCCATTTCTCTTTTTTTTTCTTGATGAAAATAAAGCCACTTTTCATAGACACAGAACACTTTTGACTAACATTTACTGTATGAGATCCAATTTGATTATCCAAGCATGATAAAATATTTCAAAATATTGCAATTTCACAATTAATGAATGCTAAAAAACAGCATCCATCAATATCAACATTTACTGAAACCTCTCTACAAAATGTATATATTTATTCCAGATAATTTTTTTATTTTAAGAAAAATTGCAAGAAGAATTATAGTCATTTCAAGGTTAGGCAAGAATTCCAGAACTTTATTTGGAATAACCATGCTAAGCTCTGGAACACAAGTTTTCAGCTCTTTTTAAAGTCTTTGGGGCAAGGTTGGAATGTCAACTGAAGGTATATAATTTGTAACAGAAAGAATTCCTTTGAGGACAACAAACTACTTGCACTTAGCAACCTGGAGTTTATTTATCTTATCGTGCTCTTGGCAATGATCTAAGAAGTCTAGCTTCTGAAGAAAATGGTAAATGTGATCAAATTAGGAATTGACCCTGATAAAAAAGCTAAACTTTCTCAATTGACAGCTACTTGCCTTAGATATCAATCCAGTAAATTAAACCAGTGGACAAACTTTTACTAATAATGGGATGGAACTTTCAATGCATGAAAGCAATGTGGTATAGTGACAGGAGCAAAGACTTTAAAGGAAAGAAGACAGGAGTCTGCACCCTGGCTTTGTATGTGCTTGAGCAGTTAATTAACATGCAATAATTAATTATTGAGAGCTCAGCTCACTCTGGCTACTGTTTTAGGTATTAGGCCCTAAAACCACTCTCTAAGCTTCTGTTTCCTCATATTAAATAATTCTAAGGAAGAACTAAAAATAATGTAAGCAAAGCACATAGCAGAGTCCCTGGAATACAGTAGGTGACTGACAAATAGTAGTTGATATGATATCATTTTTCCTATGGCAGTGGAGGGTGTCTGGAGGAATCTGATCTTTACAGTTCGATTTGTTTTCTTCTCCATCTCCCAATCAATGTGGCTCAAGCTCAGTTTCATTATTTCAGAAATATGATCTTATCCCAATTCTTAAACATAAATGTTTACATGAAAAAGAAAAATTAGTCACCTGAATATTTTTCCAACCATATTAACATAAAATATTTTGCCAATAATTGCCATCATTTTAGAATGAGTCAGTTATTTGGCATGTTGCAATAATAATACTTGTATCAGGATGCTTTCAGTTGCAGCTAAGAAAAAAACTCCACTCAATAGCATAAACAGTAGAGGAAATTTATTAGCTCATATAATTGAGAAGTAGAGACTAAACACTATATACTATCACATGTCATCCTTCCAATGTGCACATTTTTATCCCTATTTTATGTGAAATAAATGAAGCCTGGAGAGATAAAGTAACTTATCCAAGTTCATATAACCACTGTGTGATGGAGTCAGTATTTGAACCCAGGCTGACTCCAAAGTCCATTCTACTTTTAAACCATTTAGAACAATCCCTTGCACAGAGCACCCAATCAGGGGCCGCCCGGTGGCGCTGCAGTTAAGTTCGCGCCCTGCAGCCCGAGGTTCGCGGGTTCGGATCCCAGGCGCCCGCCGACGCGCTGCTTGTCAGCCATGCCGTGGCAGCGTCCCATATAAAGTAGAGGAAGATGGGCACGCATGTTAGCCCAGGGCCAGTCTTCCTCAGCAAAAAGAGGAGGATCAGCAGTGGATGTTAGCTCAGGGCTGGTCTTCCTCACAAAAAAAAAAAAAAAAAAGAGCACCCAATCAGTATCAGCATTTCATGACAATTACTAGGCTATTTTACTTTCCAAAATATGATGGTTTTTTATCTTAACATTAGAGTATCGTGTAGAGATAGCCAAAGAATTCAGATGAATATACCATATTACAATTAGTTTCACCTTTCAAGTCAACAAATGCCCAGATCCTGGCACAAAACTAAACTACGTTAGAGGAGATAAAACACTTGCTCTTCATTATAAGTTTACAATTTATGCGCTTGTATAGCTCTTCAGAGATGAAAAGGAGTAGTGCCTGGATTAGCACATTTGATCCTCATAACAAACCTGGTCAGCATTTCTATAAGCCTGACCGTACTGCCAAGGGTCAGGGCCCACAGTAAGGGTGGACTGGCTAGAAATATTTACACAAGATTTGAATATGTGCCTTAGCCCAGGGGAATTTGTGCAAACTTCCACCATCGCTGCCCACCCCTACCTCATTGGTCCCACTCCTAACTCTAAGACCAGTGCTAATTTCAAGAAATAATGACAGCTGTCCATAACACAAGAGTCAGAGCTAACACTGCTTGGGTTCGAGTCAGAACATTTAAAATAAAGCAACAAGTTCAAACAGCTTGAAATGCAACAGGAAATTTTTGGCCCTTTCCTGCTTGTCTTCAATAAACGTAAGCATGCCTCCCCAAAGGACCAAATTTTCCATCAAGGATTTCCCAAAGACCAAAATATCCAGGGCCATCTTAAGCTCGTGGGCCAAAAATCTTCCAGGACATACTTTCTCATGAAAAGAAAGCTTTCAGGAAAATATTTCTATTGTTTTTCTCTCTGCAGCTAAATAAAGTTCTATATAATTTATCCATCTATTATATTTTCATTTCTGCATGTTTTTGTTTCATAATTTCTTTTCCTTTGTATGAATGTGAAACCTTAATTCATCTCTTAGAGCATCCTAAACATAATTATTTTAAGGCCTATATCAATATAAACTATCATAGAATTCATGGTGTAAAATGTGAGAAACCTCATTTAATAGTAAAATAAATAAGTCTGTCAGGCATTGCTATAGAATTAATTGCATCTGTAGTACATTTATGTCCCAATAGTTGATTCTGTTGGCTGTTTTTCTTAAAGCTGGTTTTCTTCATGTGTTTATGAATTCATGTTTGTAGGCTCCTTTTGAAAGGAAGTCTTTTGATTTGGGTTTGGATTTGGGCTTTATTTCTCTCACATCTGCACGTGAACACACTCTCACTCACCTTCTCTCTCTGTCTCTCTTACTCTTGCCTTCTGTACTCACTCATCTCCCTACATGCTTCTCTCCACAGTTGCCTAAACATGCCTCCCACACCCAGCCCCCAGTCCAGAACCAGGTCTTTTAAAGGAGGTTTAGGACATACATTACTTTCCTAGGGCTGCTGTGATAAATTACCATAAGCTCGCCAGCGTCAAACAACAGAAATTTGTTCTCTCACAGTTCTGGAGGCCAAAAGCCCTAAATCAAGGTGTCAGCAAGTCCATGATCCCTCTGAAAACTTTAGGAAAGAATCCTTGTTTGCCTCTTCTTAGCTTCTGGTGGTTCCCGGTATTCCTTGGCATTCCTTGGCTTGCAGGTAGCTGCATAACTCCAGTCTCTGCCTCTGTCTTCACGTGGCCTTCTCCTCTCTGTCTCTATGTATCCTCCTCTCATTATAAGGACATGTCAGTCATGGGGCCCGCCCTAAATCCAGGCTGATTTCATCTCAAGATCCTTAACTAATTATATCTGCAAAGGCCTTATTTCCAAAGAAGGTCACATTCTGAGGTTCTGGATGGCCACGAATTTGGGGGTACGCTGTTCAACCCACTACAGGTCATAGGCCCTAAGGCGATATTGAGAAGAACACAGAAGCAGTTACCAAGCCAGTAGGAAGACAAATTCCTGGCCATCACTGCCAGTTGAAGACACAGTATCTCTTCACCCCAGCCCTACCACCTGTTCATGTTCCTGTCCCATTTCTAGTTCTTGAAGATGTTTGCCTCATTTTTGAACCTAGTATCTGCTAAGGTTTCTTCCTTTATGTTTTATCTCTCATTGCTATATGTTTGGGTACCTCAAAGCATGAGTTTAGTGCATCATCTTAACGGCTTTCTGCTTTAATTTTTCTTATACATGCTGTGTAAATCAAACAAGATAAGCATCTGTCACTTTGCAACCGCTGCTTAGCTCAAGCATTCCCAACTTCAGCAAGTCTTCTCAGACACCCCAGTTGGAGGAGTCCACTCTGCTTTGTACCCAGCTTCTTTGCAGCAATGGCCAAATGATAGCATCGTTCATATGTGCTTGTCTCACCTTTGGACTGTGAACCATCTGGGAGCAGAGACTCCATGTTTTCTCTTTATATCCCCAATATCTAGCACAATATGTGGTTCCCTGCAGCCTCATATATATTCACTGAATGAATGAATGAACAGAGCAACGTCAATAACTCCATGAGTCTTGGGTCCCATTTCATCATGTTTCTGCCTTCTTCCTCATTCCAAAGAAATTCCTCCGATAAATATTCCTCATTTTCAAAACACCATCTGGGCTATTTTTCTATGTACTCTGACTAAAATAAAATTTCAAAGTCCTATTTTTAGATCAATTTCATTTGGCAATTAGGCTATGGTAAATAAATTTCACTCCCCTGTTCTGGTTTTAATTCAATGCAAAAACATCTCAGAAACAATTTACCTTTTTTAAACAGCTTTAATTTTCCAACAGCTAAATCATTATAACTGTTCATCAAGCCCCTGTAAATAATCTAGCAGCTGTGAACATTCTATACATCTAACAAAGAAATATTTTTAATAGAGGACAGGGAAATGTCATAAATAACGAGAGTTGTCGTAAAAATTAATGTTTTTGCATTTTACAGTTCATCTGCAATGAATTATAGATTACATTTTAAAGCGTGCTCTGGGCTACCGTCTCATAAAATCTATCACCAGAATAGCAGGCAAACTGTTCAGTCCCTCATTTTGTAACCCACTGCCCCTCTGGACAGTCAAAGAATCAGAATAAGTGTTGGCATAAAATCTTCTGGAGGTGGATGGTAAGAGTGGGATGGGGTATTATGAAGCCTGTTTCCCATCTTTAGTTTTCTGCTTCTGGTAGTTCAAATGTACAAACAGATTTTCAGAAACTGTGCCTCAAGTGTTTTTCTGGTCATCAGCTCCTTTTGAGACAAAAACAGTGTACATATTTTGTTCGCTAAATTGGACTTTGGTGGGTGAACTTATGCCTAAGGACACCTCCACCTTGAAGCACTCCAGGTTTCTATGTTCAAATCATTTCCTATTTAGGAAAGAGCACAAACGATGGAGTTTGGGAGTTGGGCCATGTTTCCATTTGCTTTTGCACTTTCCTTCTGATGAGAATGGTCTGGATGCCTTTCCAAATGCCTAAGTCCCACTGAGTAGGAGCCATAGATACATGCAAAACATCAAACTCTCAAGGTTTCACAGCTGCCAAATAAATGTACACTGCCAGCGTGTCTCAGAAGACCACATCTCACAGAACGGCAGACGTGGGGTCTGTCTGTGTACAAATGTGTGTGTGGTGGCCTAAGACCTGCCCCAGATAAGGATGAGACCACCCTCTCTGATCAAGGAGGGAGAAACAGAGACAGAAAGACAGGGAGCTGGGGGTAGGGAGAAGGAACTTAGGAAGGTTGTAGGAACCGAGGTAAAGATAAATTGAAAACAATGTAGGGGCCGGCCTGGTGGCATCGTGGTTAAGTTCACATACTCCACTTCAGGGACCCGGGGTTTGCAGGTTCAGATCCAGGGCAAGGACCAACGCACCGCTCATCAAGCCATGCTGTGGCGGCCTCCCATATACAAAATGGAGGAGGATGGGCACAGATGTTAGCTCAGGGCCAGTCTTCCTCAGCAAAAAAAAATAAATAAACAAATAAAAAGAATATTTTCCAAGTGTCTGTGACTGAGAGCCTGAAGCACTGAGGTCTCACCCCAGCTCATTCTCTGAGCTTGTTTCCTCACCTAAAATGAGAGCTTTGGACAAGACAGTTTCTAAGATCCCTTTCAGAAGCAACATTTTATGAGTCTAAAAATAAAAATATTTACAATCCATATTACTTATTAGAAACTTTTCTAGGTTGAGAATATGAAACCTCGGACATAGTGGCTGCTTAAATACTGTCCCCCGGCCCCCCACGCCTCTGGTACATCCAGCACCCACCACATCAGCCCCAACTCCAGGCTCTAGTCACATAAGGTGTCTTAGCCAGAGTGGCACATCACAGTCACCAGAGGAGCTTTCTAAAGACACATCCCATGGCCTGCACCTTCAGATTCCATTTCCATAGCCAAGGAAGGGGACAGGGCTTTCATATTATTATAAATGTGACTTTGCTGTGTACTGCCAGTGGAGAGTCACATCTAGTGGGAAATGAGTCTTTGCACCTTTGAGGTGTAATTGTGAATTGACCCAAATACAGTTAGAAATTTGGCCCTAAGCGTCCTATTTGGGTCGCTTATCTAGCTGAAGAGTCCTCCAGGTCTAAAACCCATGGCTCTTTCAAATGAGTTCTTGTCATTTCAGGAGCTCCCCATACCCAAGCATCTCCCAGTACTTTACAAACATGTATTAAAACTCACTCTGAGGCAGAAAATGTTATCGCAGCCATGGAGAGGCAAGGCAGAATCAGTTTAGAGGTTGAGATTTCGCCCCTAGTACCAAGTCTGGTGTACTCCTGGGTGGTTTGTCATTAACATCTGAAGAGGTGTTGGCGTGACTTTCCATGCACTTACTAATTACATATGCAAATACACACACAAAAAATGAAAAAAAAGGAGAGAAAAAACCAACAGTGGCTTAACATCAGTCATACTACATTTTTGCAATCTTCCTCCATGACCAAGTTCATAATTCATTTAAAGAGATCACTTCTTATACAAGCTAAGACATATCATGTTATTTTTCCACAGCCTCAAATAGTAGGCATTATGCATGTTAAAATTTTGAGGATCTGCTTTGCTTTTGGAAGGGAGAGGAGAAGGAAACTTCTTTTTGAAGTCTAATATACAAACAGAAAGATTTGTAAGCAGTAAGTTTACAACTCAACTAGTTCTTACAAAGTGATCCACCTGTATAACCACCTCCTGGATCAAGGTATAGACTATTACCAGAAGCCTGGAAGCCTCTCTCTTCGTGACTCCTGGAATTACCCTTCCAAGTAGCTGTCTTTTTTGCTTGTATATTAACATGAACAAGTAGAATCCTACAGAATTTTAGACTGTTTTGTGTCTGCTTTCTTTCACCTTACAACATTTCTGTGAGATCCATCCATGTTGAAATGTGTAGCTGTAATCTATTTTTTCATTGCTGTATAGTATTCTATTGTGTGACTAGACCACAATTTATTTATCCATTTGACTCTGCCTAAACACCTGGGTTGTTTCTATCATGAATAATATGCTATGATCATTCTTATGTATTCCTTTTGATGCACGTATGTACTCATATCTCTTGGCTCTATATCAAAAAGTAGTATAAAATGGTTATGAGGTCTGCATGTGTTCAGATTCAGTAGATAGTGCCAACAGTTTTCCAAAGTCCTTGCACCAATTTACACACCCACAAGCAATTTATGAGGGGTCCAGCTGCACCATAGTCTCTCAATTTTATGTTCTGTTGAATCATTTATGTGAAGTTAGATATATTTCTTCTTTAAAAGTTTAGAAAAATTTACCAGTGAAGTTATCTGGGTCTAGAGGGGGTTTTGTTTGTTTGTTTTTGAGGAAGATTTTTAATTATAGATTCAATTTCTTTAATAGATATAGGCATGTTAAGATTTTCTATTTCCTCTGTCAGTTTTGAAAAATTGTATTTCTCAAGAGATTTTTTCATTGTCTAACAATTTCAAATTTATTAGCATTACACTTTTTATAATATCCACTTGTTATCTTGACATTTTTCTGTAGGCTCTCTACTAATGTTATTTTTGTTCTATTTAATTTTTAATATATATATTTTTATTGAAGTATAATTAACATATAACATTATATTAGTTTCAGGTGTACAACATAGTGATTCAATATTTGTATATATTGTGAAATGAACACCACAATAAGTCTAGTTAACATTCACCACCTTACATAGTTACAGAATTTTTTTTCTTGTGAGAACGTTTAAGATCTACTCTCTTAGCAACTTCCAAATATATAATATAGTATTATTGATACAGTATTATTATTAGTCACCATACTGTACATTACATCCCCAGGACTTATTTATATTATATCTAGAAGTTTGTACCTTTTGGCCACCTTCACCCATTTTGTCCACCCCGCTACCCCCTGCCCCTGATGACAACCAATCTGTTCTCTGTATCTATGAGTTTCAGGTTTGTTTGTTTTTAGATTCCACATATAAGTGAGATCATATGGTGTTTGTGTTTCTCTGTCTGACTTATTTTACTTATCATAATGCCTTCAACAATCCATGTGTCACAAATGGCAAGATTTTCTTCTTTTTTATCACTGAATAATATTCCATTGTGTATATGTATATGTGTGTGTACACACACACACACACACACACACACACACACACACACACCCCATCTTCTTTATCCATTCCTCCATAGATGGACACTTAGGTTGCTTCCATATCTTGGCTATTGTAAATAAGGCTGCAATGAACATGGGGATGCAGATACGTTTTCAAGCTAGTGTTTTTGTTTTCTTCAGATAAATACCCAAAAGTGGAATTGCTGAATCATATGGTAGTTCTATTTTTAATTTTTTGAGGAACATCCACGCTGTTTTCCATAGTGGCTGCACCAATTTACATTTCCACCAACAGTGCACAAGGGCTCCCTTTTCTCCACATCCTCACCAACGCTTGTAGTTTCTCATCTTTTTGATAATAGCCATTCCAACAGATGTGAGGTGACATCTCGTTGTGGTTTTAATTTGCATTTCCATGATGATTAGTCTAGTTTTTTCTTATCAGTTGCAACTATTAATTTACTAAGATTTTCTAATAACTAAATTTTGACGTTATTGTTTTCTCAGTTTTGTACCTATTTTCCATCTCTTTGATTTCTGCTCTCATTTTTATATATACTTATTTACAATTAGTTTGTTCTTTGTTTTCTAACTTCTGAAGTTGGATAATAGAGCCATGCTTTGAAATCTTTCTTCTTTGCTAATATATACATTGAAAACTATTAATTTCTCTCCATCACTGCTTTAGCTTCATTCTACTAGTTTTGATATATTGTGTTACATCATTATTCAGTTCAAACCATTTTATAATTTCCATTCTCTTGATCAGAATGGTTTAAAAGTATGTTTCTCAATTTCTAAACATTTAAATATTTTATACTCTCTGGTTTTGAAATGTAACAATTCTAAAATGGGCAGAGAACATATTCTGCTGATTGAAAGTATTTAAAATACAATGAGACTTGCTCTATGTCCCAGAGTATGATGTTTTTCTAAATATCCCATGAAAAGAGTGTGTATACTGCAGTTGTAGCTATAGCATTAGATATAACATTTTATATATTTTGATTTGATCAAGTCTATTAATTATATTGCTCATATCTTCTATATCTTCACTGATTTTCTGTCTGCATATTCTGTCAGTGAGAGAGATGTGTTAAAATCTGCAACTACAGTTATAGATCTGCGTCTCTCTTTTGTTTGGTTAATTTTTGACGATATACTTTGAAGCAATGTTATTAGGTGCAACCATACTTTATGTTGTTACATCTTTCTGTTGAGTCAATCCTTTATCATTATGAAATATCTTTCGTTATCTCTTATGCTGCTCCATCATAAAGTCTACCTTGAATGATATAAATATAGACATACCAGATTTCTTCTGGTTAGTGTAGTACATGTTTTTCCATGCTTTTAAACTCAATCTACGTTTTGATTTCATTTGTGGGTCTTGGAAACTAAACGTAGTTTGTTTTTCTCTTTTCCTTTCTTTTTTTTTACTCAAATAGGACAATTTTTGTCTTTTAATTTATGTGTTTATTCCATATACGTTTATTGTAGTTACTGATGTAGCTGAGTTTAAGTCTGTCATTTTGATTTTTTCCTCTGTTCAATCTGTTCTTTGTTCCTTTAGTTCTCCTTTCCACATTCTGTGTATTAATCAGGTCTTTTTAATATTCTATTATATTTCATCTATTACCTCTTTTGTTATACTTGCTAGTATCATTTTTATAGTGGTCACACTAAAAATTACAATGTACTTCTTTATTCTATTATAACATATTTTAAATTGTTACCAAGGTGAGAGGGATTAGGAGGTAGATAAAACAGGTGAAGGCAGTCAAGAGGTACAAACTTCCAAATATAAAATAAATAAGTCATGGGGGTGTAATGTACAGCACAGTGACTATGGTCAATAATATTGTAATACTCATTTCACAGTGTATAAAAATATCTAATTATTATGTCATACACCTGAAACTAACATAATGTTATATGCCAATTATACCTCAAAAAAACATAGAATTGAAGCAATACCATTCTGTAATGCATGTAGTGAATTGTTTAACAAGATTTGTAATAAAGATGTTTCTAACAAAATATATGTAAGCAGCATTCAGCAAAGTTCTCTTTCAGTGAATGGAAGCGATACCCATCCTGTATGCATGTAGTAACGTGTTTTAACAAGACTTGTAATAAAGATGTTTCTAACTAGCTCCTTGCAAGCTACTTTCAGCACATTATTTTTTCAGTGAATGGAAGCGATACACATTCAGTAATGCATTTAGTGAAGTGTTTAACAAGACTTGTAATAAAAATATTTTTAACAAACTAAAAGAAAACTCGTTACCTTTACCACTGCCCACACAAATATACAAGCTCATATCCATTTTTCTCTTCTCATGTCCTTTGTGCCATTATTGTCATATATTTTACTTTTGTTGATATTATGAATTGCAAAAAAACTTTATTGTTTTAAACAGTCAATATTCATTTATACTTATTCACTTATTACCTTTTATGATATACTTCATTCCTTCCTGCACTTTCATGCTTTCATCTGGGATCATTTTCCTTCAGCAGGAAGAACTCTCAGCATTTCTTGTAGTATGGGTGTGCTGCTGACAAAGTCTTTGGCTTCTTTTTGTCTGAAAATATGTTGATTTTGCTTTCATTTCTTTTCAGAAATATTTTGCTAGGTATGGCAGTCTAGGTTGATTTTTCCAGCACTATACAGATGCCATTCCATTGTTTTCTGGTTTCCATTAGGAATTCAGCTATTAATTCTAATCTATTTTTTCTCTCTGCCTGCTTTTTAAGATTTTCTCTTTGTCTTTGAATTTTAGCAGTTTGACTATAGTTTGCCAGGTGTGATTTTCCTTGTATTTGTTCTGCTTGGCACTAACTCAACTTCTTGAATTAGTGGGGTAAAGTCTTTTTTATCAGATTTGGGAAATTCTTGGTCAATATTTCTTCAAGTATTGCTTCTGTTCCATTTTCTCTCTCTCTTCTTTCTAGGCTTTTAATACAGCTTTGTAAACCTTTTGATTACATTCTCATTAATTTTACGTTTTATTCTTTTCCTTTATTATTTTCTCTTTTATGTTGACTTTCAAATTGGATATTTTCTGTTACCACATCTTTGAGTCTACTAGTCTTATGTTGTGTCCATTCTGCTTTTAAATCCATTCAATGAGTTCTCTATTTCAGATACTGCATTTTGCAGTTCTCGAATGTCTATTTCATTCTTTTTTATAGATTTTGATTATTCATTTACATTATTCATAGTGTCATGCATTTTCAATCTTTTCTTCTATTTTTAACATAATAATTATAGTCATTTGACATACTTAAATGCTAACTCCAACATGGATTATCTCTGGGTCTAGTTCTATCCTTTCTCCTGGTTATTGATCACTTTTTGTGATTTTTTTTTCCACGTCAGTAATTTTTCAGACATTGTAGATGCTTCAAATTATGTTTTCTTCCTCTCAAGAATGTTAAGTTTGTTCTGGTAGACAGTTAAATTACAAGCAAATCACCTTGATCTTGTCAAGGCTTAGTTTTAGGCTTCATCAGTGTGGGTCTTAGAATTTAGTTTTGCCCACACTCTTAGGGCATTGTTTTTACTCCTAAAATATGTCCTTCCTGTTGTCTCAACTGAAATTCCAAAGTGTTCCTAAGGTCTCTCCACTCGGTCTGGATTTTGACTGCAAACTCTGTCTCCATAGCACTGTGCAACCTCTAAAATCTTTGCTCAGCTCTCAAGCCTCACAACAAATATTCTCTGCTAAGCATCTCAGAGTTTCACTCTGTGCCTGTAGTTTAGGATTAGGCCAAGAACTCAAGGGGATTATTTACTCAGATTAGGGGAGTTTACCCCTAATAACTTGGCTGCCTTTTCTCTGGGACCATGCTCCAAAATCCCAGTCACCTTGGCAGTCTAAAATTTCAATCTCTGTCTCCTTCACTTAGCAAGACTGCAATTCTCTGCTTAGGCTCCATGTTCTTATTCTGCAATTTGGAAACTACTGTCAGGGAGAAAGCATCAGGAATGAGGGGATCACCTCTTATGCTTACTCTCTCTCAAGGATTAAATCTCTGTGTTTGTTGCTATTCAATGGCTATAAATAGTTATTTTACATAGTTTGTCTAGTTTTATATATGTTTATAAGGATAGGGTAAGTCTAATACCAGATGAGAGAAGTCTCCTCTCCTTAGGTGTTAGCCTCTTAGCCTCCTCTCTCCACTTAGTTTCTGAGCTTCTTGCACTATGCATGCAGCCCTTTGTAACTAGTAGATGCCTCATGGGGAGACTGCATATAAACTCTTAGGCTCACTTTTTTGTGACTGCCATGGTAGGCCTGCTCTCCAATTTTTGTCTCCCCCACCATGAGACTGTCGTAAGCTCTAGGACACCACTTTTACTTAGCTTCTAAACTTCATATTGAGTACAGATGATTGCCAACTTATGATGGTTCAACTTACAATTTTTTCAACTTTATGATGATGCAAAAGCAATACACATTCAGTAGAAACTGTACTTTGAATTTTGATCTTTTTCTGGAATAGTGATATGCAGTATGATACTCTCTTGTAATGCTGGGCAGTGGCAGTGAGCCACAGATCCCAGTCAGCCATGCAATCACAAGGATAAACAACAACACACTTACAACCATTCTGTGCCCATACAACCATTCTGTTTCTCACTTTCAGTAGAGTATTTAATAAATTACATGAGATAGTCAACACTTTATTATAAAATAGGTTTTGTGTTAGGTGATTTTGCCCAATTGTAGGCTAACGTAACTGTTCTGAGCACATTTAAGGTAGGCGAGGCTAAGCTGTGATGTTCAGTAGGTTAGGTGTATTAAATGCAATTTTGATTTAACAATATTTTCAACTTATGATGGTTTTATTGGTACATAACCCCATTGTAAGATGAGGAAGGTCTATATATGCAAATGCCCTTAGGGGATAAGACCATGATAAATTTAGAGCTTATGACGTATGTTCTTTCTCTATTGAATCCTAGCCCCATACGTCTGGTCACCTAGTTCCTTTCTGATACTTTCAAAACCTGCTTTTTGCTTTGTTTTGTGCTTTAACTTAACTTTTATAGTTGTTCTCCGCAGAAGGGTTAGTCTGCTACAAGTTACTCTGTCAAAGCAAAAACCCCTCGTTTGCATATTCTATTTGACCATCTACCAGAACCATTTTCTACTTCTGGCCTGAAAGTTAAAATAAGCTAAAATCAAATCAAGGGAAGAGATGGCGTAACTGGTTTTTCTAAGCTTTGTCACCTTGTTATTTTCAAATCCCTTCCTACATAATTTATACCGAGTTTCACCTATAATGTAGTTCATTGATGCAAGTAATTTCAATGCATTTTCGTCAAATAAATCTCTCCAGTGAAATATTCTTAGTTAATAACTGACACATAAAAAGCCAGAAGTATTTGCCAGAACCATAAATTTTAAGTAATTTTATAGCTGTTGAAGAGTGGGATGTTATTCCAAGCTGCAGACCCTGCACTGCCAGTCTTCAGGGCCACAAGACACTTACTGTGGAATTAAATAGACCTAGATAAGCATCATCAAATGTGGCTTTGTGTTCTCCTTTTTCCACACTAGCAGTGGACCCTTGCATAATCCCTGAGACTACAAGTCAGAGGGAATATATTTTTCTGGTCAGGAAAAGTAATTTAAACTCCAGTATTATGAATGTGTACCAACTAATATCAGCAGGAAAATAAAAGATAAATGGGCTGAATTTACATATCTATTGTTAAGCCAAATCTTTCATTTGGTCTAAAGATTAAGATTCACAACTGATTCCATGAGTGATAAAATTGTGTCTGAATTTTGCAAGTAAATTGGAAAAAAAATAGAAAGTAGTTTGGAATATCATGTGAAAATCCAGGAAGACATCAAAAAAGGAGAGATTCTTAATAGAAGATAGTGGAATTAGTATTTGAAAGTAGAGAAAGTGCAAGGAAAATGCCAACTATTCTTCTAGCACTTCATTTAAAAAGAGAAAAGGAGGAACAAAAATGCTTCTAACCACTGTAAGGTGAAGGAGACTCAAAAATAGAATGGTAAATAATAGCTAACCAAGTCACCAATACTACTCACCTCACAAAACTGTCCCCAGATAAAATCTTATTTTTAAGCCTAGACTTCAGGTCTATATTATTTGAACAAAGTCTTAGTTCATACATACACACCCATACAACATATAGGAATACACACACCTCTCTAACAAATTTTGTTTGGTTGTTTGGTTTTTAAAGAACTTTTTTATTTTAGAATAACTATAGATTTATGGAAAAGTTGCAGAGATGATAAAGAGTTCCTGTGTAGCCCTCACCTAATTTCCCCTAATGTTAACATCTTATATCATCACAGCACATTTGTCAAAACCAAGAATCCAACACTGGTACATTGCTATTAACTAAACTTTTAGACTTAATTTGATTTCACCAATTTTCCAGTAATGTTCTTTTTCTGTTCCAAGGTACCACTTTGCATTTAGTTGTCATGTCACCTCAGACTCCTCTTGGCTCTGACAGTTTCTCAGTCTTTCCTTGTATTGCATGACTTGGACCATTTTGAGGAGTACTGGTCAGATATTTTGTAGAAGGTCCCTTAATATGGGTTTGATTGATGCTTTCTCATGACTAAACTTGGAGTTATATGTTTTGGGGAGGAATATGACAGAGGTGAAGTGCCCTGATCACATCATATCAGAGAGT
The DNA here is from genome assembly GCA_031878705.1 of Tapirus indicus. Taxonomy (NCBI): domain Eukaryota; kingdom Metazoa; phylum Chordata; class Mammalia; order Perissodactyla; family Tapiridae; genus Tapirus; species Tapirus indicus. The sequence continues at coordinate 23,385,843 of CM062935.1, forward strand.
ACAAGATATCTACATGACTTATCATTGGGGATGTTCACCTTGATCACTTGGTTAGGCAGTATTTACCAGTTTCTTCCACTGTAGAGTTGTATTTTGTCTCTTCCCATACACTGTTCTTTGGAAGTCATACTCAAGGGAAATGGGAGAGATTAAGTTCCATCTCCTTAGAAGGGCAAAAAAATGTTTCCAAAACCTGGATTTTAGGAACAAGCATGAAAGGGTAAATGAAAACAAATCCAAACTCTTTTACTCAGTGTTTTATAACAATGCCAAAACTAATATACGGTATACATTATTACAGAAACCAGCACAATAAAAACTTAAATACCATGATTTCAACCTCAGGAATTGGAAATTAGTTTTCAGTTCTTGCTGCTCAGCTGAATGACCGAGTAGGTGGCATAGTCCTGAGATGGAAAGTATGTGGGCATGCCATCCCCATCCTCATGGCAGACATACTAACCAATCAAGCAGTCTTTTCTAACTTTACCCAAAGTATCTGTGGATTTCTTTCATTATCGATTGATCAAAATCATTGGCACACAAGTTGAAAATATTTGCCACTCCTGGCAAATGTGAACTGAAGAATGACCACTTGGCCCAGGAAGTAGTTTCCCACAATACATTTCCAGGTGGGATTGCATTTCTGATCCAATCTCGTAATATAGACTGAAATGTCCACTTCTGCATTATACCTATCTCTATCCTGAGTTGCACACAACTCCATGTCCTACTGTTCCTACTTCATCATCACTTTCATTCATCACCACTTTTTCATTATACATCTTTACTTTCAGGATCAGATGACAATAGTCCTGCGGTGAAGTAGATGGGAGAAAGAATGAACAACTTAGGTAATTCCTAAGTTGTTTTCATGTCTGAAGCTGCTGAGCATAAAGTCACCAAACTGGGAATCCATACAGACTTTACAAAACTTAAGGATGCCTTCCGTTACTATGAAATTTATCTAATCACAACACCTAACTTAAAGCACTAATGCTGGCAATTGATGATTTATAAATAGAAGACTAACATAATTTCTTATTTTGCTTCCAGCATTAAAAAGCACTGCCACAAAATTTGCTATTGTGCTTCAGCAAACATTTTCACATTTATTGAGGAGCTAGAATTGTGCAGCACGTTGAGTTACTGAGATATCTTTATTCATCCCCTCCTCCGTGTTTAATGCATCAAAAATATCCTGCCATTCTAGGAAATCAACAGATGTGATCCTTCTTAATTATTTATTTTTTATGCATTCAAAATTATTTTTTGAATATCTACTTCGGTGACTTGTGTTAGATTCCGTAAGGGCCACAAAGTTTCATAGGGTAGTATTACTGCCTTCAAGGAGGTTATACTCTGCAGTAGGAGACATTTGCATAAATCAGAGATTATGATGAAAAGTCTGTATAAATGGGGGAGAGTATTACAGGCATTAGGAAGATAGGATCACTTCCCTCTGAGGTAATCCTCAGAGAAGGCAAATATAGTTCCCAATGCAAGCCTGAGTTTGTCCAGTCATTCTACAAATATTTATCAAATCCCAAGTATATGCCAGTGGCTTGATTGGAAGCTGGAGATTATAGTACAACAACAAGAATAATATTAATGATTACTTTTAATTGGAGCTTTCTCTGTGCTGGATGAACAAAATTATAGGCGTGGTCATCGACAAGTGTTCTGAGAGGAGCATGCATAAGATGCTACAGAAGCACAGAGGAAAATCGTCTAAAAAGGAATTTATGGAAGAGAAAGGCAAAAATTCTAGCAGACTTCCTAGAGAAGTGACTCTTAAGCTAAGTTTTAAAGAATGAATGGGGCCAAAACACCACTCCCAAAGAAGGAAGAACTGGGGGGGAGGGCTCCAAAGCAAGAGACTTCATGCACATACTAAAAGAGATTTGGTGTGATGGGAGGGAAGGGTGCTGCCCATGCAAGATGGGGCTGGAGGACTGGACAGTGTATGGAAGGAAGAATGAAGACCCGAGCTTCAGAGTATTTAACCATGTCAGCTGACTATGTAATACAACAGAACAGCTTTAAAAGTGAAGCTTACACTAAAATATCTTCCAATCACCTGCCACAAGCTCCTCTGGGTTATGAGATTGCCTCCAGAATGTCCAAGTAATGCGTTGCCCATGGAGATTCCCCCATCTGCATGAATGAGTTTGTCTCAGAGTAAGAGTGAGCAAAGCAGAGACCTGGTTGGGCAGGACATGGAACAGAGAGAGTCCATTGGTGAGGAGAGTGGTCCTGGAGTATAAGTCTAAAACACGGACATCGACCCCAAGTAGGTAAAGTGCCAAATGGGGATATCTTAGTTTAAGAGTGAGCAGAAAGAAAACACCTACCAAAAAGTAAAAATTTAAAAATTAAATAAAAGTATTAGATCAAACTTCGCCTAGCCCATAGGCAGTGGATTTTTTCTTTTTGGCAGTTGGTGGTGAGATGTCTGGATCAGATGCTAACTAAACAGCTGATGGAACTTCATGCTGGCATTCAAGACTTGAAAGAGGAGTACAGAGACTTCACAGGTGTGCAATTCAACTTCCCTAAGTCCAGGCCAGAAGATGTTTATTTTAATCATCCATTATTAACAGAGCTGTCCCCTTATTATAAAAAGTCTTTCAGAAAGATATCCTATAGAAGAAGTTCTATTCCATGACACGAATAGAAACTGGATTCTCTGACTTGGGCAATACTCATTCTATTTCTAACGCTAAAAATTGATTTTTCTCCTTTACCAAAGTGCTATTGTCCGTGGGGTATCATATTGTATCTTTTACTTACAGATACATTTTAATACATAAAGACTAAACAGTAACAATATAGACTTGTAAGAGTGCGGGTGACATATCACTTCATTTATCATCTCTCCTTAGAAAACGAAAGGTGGTGAGGTAAAAAGAATAAAATTATATAAAGGAGAAAACTTTGATTTTTCTCAGGTCTAGGTTTTTTCTTTACCATAGCTAGTTTTTAAAAACTAGAAAATACTCATTCATAAGGACCTTCCTTACAGTTGCAGTGAAAATCCACCTCACACTATCTGCCTGTTTACAAAACCCCCTGTGTGCCTGCCCTGCCCTTTCTCCAGGCTGGCAGTATGTTTGCTGATGGGTGAGAAGGTGGTCACTGTTTGTCATGCAGCTTTCTTAACCAGCGTATGACAGATGAGCTGCTAATTTTGTTTGTTTTTAGGTCTATCTTCTGACTTGGTGATTGATTCACACTGCAGATTATCAGTGGAAATTAAGTGTTTTGGTCCAGCTTTTAATTTAAATTTTAATTAAATTTTTGATCCCGCTTCTGAAATGTCCAATAGATAGAATTGCCCTATCTATCCTATTGTCTGCTCATCAGTGTGGGATTTAAGCATGTCCTCCTCTGTCTTGGCCTGACTCCCTGTCCGGGGGTCCACGTAGGCTCTCAGTGGACAGTTGTGAGGACCTATTTACTCTGTTCTCTCCCCACCTGCACACTAGCCTGTGGGTCACTGGACACAACCCTTATATCCCCTATGCCATAGGTCAATGCCAATTAGATGGTAAATAAATAGTAGCTAAATAAACAAATGAATGTATAGATGAGTGGATGACTAAACCATGGAGAAAACTAAGAAGAAACTATTTATTGATATTTCTCTACTGACAGTCTTCCCTCACTTGACAACTACTAGGAAGTATAGTCAGACTTCTAGAACTATGTGGGGGGTGGGATATTTCCTACTGAGGACCCTCTGATGAATCTCATCTTCTCTCTCACTAGCACAGCAAAGTAGAAAGTTGCTGAGTCTCCAGAGTGTAAGACTCATCTCAGTTGGCCTTAGAAGCATCTCCTTTCTTTGAATTTATAAAAACTTAGTCATCACATATTTCAAAGAATTTTAATTTTAAAGAGTAAAATGCAAAACTTGTTCTTGACAACCTTATAGTGACACACACACACACACACACTCACTATTTCTTAAATCTATTTAGAATTCAGAAAAACCAGAGAGCATTTCTTACTTCTCAAATAAGCAGAGAATAAAAATTTGGGTAATTTCTAGAGTAGGTGAGGATATAGGAAATTGGCACTTCCATATCTTGTTAACAGGAGAGTATTTTGATGCTCCATTTTTTTTCTTTTTTTTTTTTGGTGAGGAAGATTAGCCCTGAGCTAACATCTGCTGCCAATCCTCCTCTTTTTGCTGAGGAAGACTGGCCCTGAGTAATCTCCATGCCCATCTTCCACCATTTTATATGTGGGACACCGCCACAGCATGGCTTGATGAGCAGTGCGTAGGTCCGTGCCCCGGATCCAAACCCGTGAACCGCAGGCCACCAGAGCAGAGCGTGCAAACTTAACCACTACACCACCTGGCCAGCCCCTTGATGCTCCATTTTTAAAGGACAGTTTGCCAATACCATCAAACTTGTAAAAGCACATATCTTGTAATTTAAGAATTTCACATCCAGGAATTTATTTTTCATAAATTGTTGTACAATAATACATACAGGAAAATTTATTGCAACATTATTTAGCATTGCAAATAAAACTCCTATAAACAACCTAATTGTCTATTATTAGGAAAAAGTTTATATAAATTATGGTTTATCCCTGCAGCTGTTAAAAGTAATGAGAATGATTTTTATGTCCTTCTGTAAAGAGATACATCAAGTGGGAAACATTAAGTGTTACAAAACAGTATATATATTATGATTCCCTTTGGGTCTAAAAAAAGATAGTTGTGTGTGTGTGTGTGTGCGCTTGTGTATGCTTAGAGAAATTCTAGAAAGATACACAGGAAATAACTGAAAATGGCTACCTCAGGAAATAAAACTGGCAGAAGTAAAAGCAACATTTTTCTTCAAATTTTACCTTTCTACATTTTGAATTTTTTAAATGGGAATGAGTTACTTTTAGAATTTAAAAACAAGTTAGTAAAAAAGAGTTGTGTCTAAAATAATAACTAGGTTAATTTTATAATTTTGGGGTGGAAAAGAGCTTTCTAAACAACACACAGACCCAGAAATCATAAATGAATAGATCAACAGATTTGACCACATAAATTTATTTTTAATACCAAGGGAAAAAACATTAAAAGGTATTGTCTAGGGCTGGGTGAAGGATTTTTAAGTTGATACCAAAAGTACAATTCATAAAAGAAAAAAATATGATAAATTGATTTCATCAGGATTAAAAACTTCTCTGTGAAAGACCCAGTGAAGAGGATGAAAAGATAAGCTACAGACTTGGAGAAAATGTTTGCAAATTTCTTAGACAAAAGGCCTTGAATCTAGAACATATAAATAGCTCTCAAAATCAGCAGTTAAAAAAAAGCAAATAATCCAGTTAGAAAATGGGCAAAAGACATGAACATACATTTCACTGAAGAGGACATACAGATGGCATGTAAGCACATGAAAAGATATTCAACATCACTAGCCATTATGGAAATGCAGATTAAAACCACAATGAGATTTCACTACATACCTATCAGAATGGCTAAAATAAAAAATAGTGATGATACCAAAAGTTGATGAGGAAATGAAGGACATGAAGAAATTGAATCACTCATGCATTGCTGGTGGAATGGAAAATGGTACTACCACTCTGGAAACAGCTTGATTGTTTCTTTAAAAACTAAATATGCAACTACAGTATGATCCAACAATTGTACTCCTGGGCATTTATCCCAGAGAAACGAAAACTTATGCTCACACAAAAGCATGTACACAAGTGTTCATAGCAGCTTTATTAATAATAGACAAAAACTGGGTCCGCCTGGTGGCGCAGCGGTTTAGTTCACGCTTGGCAGCCCGAAGTTCGCCAGTTCTCAGATTCGGATCCCTGGTGCGGACTGACACACGGCTTGTCAAGCCATGCTGTGGGGGCGTCCCATATAAAGTAGAGGAAGATGGGCACGGATGTTAGCCCAGGGCCAGTCTTCCTCAGCAAAAAGAGGAGGATTAGCAACGGATGTTAGCTCAGGGCTGGTCTTCCTCACAAAATAAATAAATAAATAAATAAATAATAAATAAATAATAATAGACAAAAACTGGAAACAACCCTAATGTCCTTAAATAGGTAAAAGGTTAAACAAACTGTGGTACATCCATACCATGGAATACTGCACAACAATAAAAAGGAGTGAACTTTTGATGCACATAACAACCTGGGTGAAATAAAAACAATCCCAAAAGATAACATATTGTATGATTCCACTTATGTAACATAACATTAATGGTTACCAGACATTAGGGACATGGAGATGAGGTGGCTGTGACTATAAAGGGTTAGCATGAGTGAGCCTTTTGTTGATGAAACAGTTCTATAGCTTAATCATAGTGGTGGTTACATGAATCCACACATGTGATAAAAATTGCTTAGGACTACACACACACACAAGTACACAAATGTAATCTCATACTTTTGATGGAAATATAAACTGTTGCAATAAATTGATGCAGCTCCTCTAGAAAGCATATGCAATATAAACTTAAAATGTTTTAAATATATGTGCCCTTTCACCTAGGAATTCCACTTAGGGAATTTGCTCTAAGGTGATAAAGTTTCGAGTGTGAGAGATTATTTGTGTAAGAATATTCACAGTGGCATTGTTAGCAACAAAACATGAAATAAACAAACCAAAATACAAAATTGGAAACAACCTAAATGTCCACTATAGAGATTTTTTTCAATCACCCCAATTCTTTGACCTTGTTCCCATCAAAATGTAGGCTCCACTTCCCTCCTCTTGAATCAGGGTCTGCTGTGACAGCATGAACCAAGAAATGATGCTTTGTGAGTTCTGAGGCTAGGTCAAGATAGGCCCTGCAGCTTCTGCCTGGTCGTCTGGAGAACTAAGCCGTCAAGTAAGAACTTCAACTACCATGAAGCCGCCATACTGGAGCAGGCAGTCCCAGCTCGGCACAGCCTTCCAGCCAACCCCCCATCCCAAGGTGCTGCTCATGAAAGTGAATCCACTGTGGCAGTAGATCCTACAGTCCAGTCATGTAAGTCATCTCCAGTCCCAGCTGATGGCCAAGACATCATTGAGCAGAGCCATCTTGCTATGCCTTTCCTGAATTTGTGACCCTTCGAGTCAGTGAGTATTTATAAAATAGTTGTTGTTTTATGCCATTAAATTTAGGGTGACTTGCTATACAGGGGTAGTAATTGGAACATCCATTAGTTAAATAATGTGTTAACTAAATAGTAGTGAAATCCTATGGCACCATCAGAAATGATGCAGTGTCTTTATGTTGGTTAACATGGGGAAATCATGGCAGCAAATGGAGATATTCAAATGTGTGTTAGTTGGGGGATAGGGGGAAAACAGAGGCATCTCTGGAAAAATAATCACCTAAATGTGATGGTAGTTGCCTTTGAATAGGAAGATGTTTTGTGATTGTTACTTCATTCTTTACCTTGTCTTGTCATGTTATAGAACTTTCTATCCCCTTTACTAGTTACAGAAACATCCTCCAGTTGCTGTGAGTATTGGCTGGTAAATAACTCACAGTTGAGTTGCCCTTTTTTCTGGAGAATTGTCCTAGCCCAAAAGAAAGTCTTTTTGCCAGGGAGTCAATTCATATCCCCAGACCTCAGCCAGTGACTGATTGACACAAGGATACACAGGTCAGCCTCCTTGCCTCAATGGAGGACCAACTCTATATTCCAGAATTTCCTGTGGGATCAGACTGAAACTAGTCTCCAGTTATCTTAGTCTGTTCAGGCTGCTCTAACGAAAAAGCACAGACTGGGTGGCTTATAAACAACAGAAATTTATTTCTCACAGTTCTGGAGGCTGGAAGTCTAAGATCAGGATGCCAGCATGGGCAGGTGAGGGCCCCCTTCCTGGTTCGTAGCTGGCACCTTCTCTCTGTGTCCTCACATGGTGGAAGGGACTCAAGATCTCTCTGGGGCTTCTTTTATAAGGGCACTAATCCCATTCATGAGGGTTCCACCCCTCATGACTTAAGCACTTCCCAAAGCCCCACCTACTAATACCATCACCTCTGGGGGTTAGGATTTCAACACATGAATTTTGGAGGGACACAAACATTCAGACTATAGCACCAGCTGAGACTATACCATTGCTTAGCTTTCCCCCTGCCCTTTCCTGCTACCTGAGAACGCACGCCCCCAATAGATACTTGGACAAGAATCCCCATCTCAGGCTCAGCTCCTGCAGAACCCATTCCAAGACAAATGTGTGTTATTTTTAGCAAAACATTATGTTTACCAAAACATAATAACAACAAAGCCAAAAGCAATAAAAATTGTGTTGAATCAATTTACATCATGGATGTTAAAAGAAAATTAAGGCAATAAGTACTTATCGGAAATTTCAGCATTCAAATGACAAAGTCTCTGACTAAAGTTATATGAAGTTTCTCATGACTTAGAAGGAGCAGGGATCAAGAAATCACATCCACAGTAGTTTTCCTTATTTTTATAACATCATTTTAAATATTGGTCATTCAGATTTTCAGAAAAATGCAACCTGATGTTATGCTTTCTTCTCTTCCTTCCTTTAAGCCTTCTTCCCCTTAAGAAACAATCCTGTCTTCACCTCATGAAAGTTTTAAATTTTCCTTCTCATCTTACCTCTGCTACCTGAGAACTGCTTTTTGCTGGCATAGTTAAAGCAATCAAATCCCTGGGCAAAAAATGTCCAAGGCAGATGATAACAGACTACTTTCACAGGTGGGAGCATCTTGAAAAAGCAATTACTTCAGTGGTCCTGGAGCAGGAAGCTCAGCACTCTGGGGACAAGCAAGATAAGAAGAATTCACTTGGGTTGCCCTGTGCTTCTGTTCGGTGCCTCAGTAGTCTCCTTCACAGGTTCCGCCATTTTTTCTCAGCTAGCCGCTTGAGTGCAATGTAAGGAAACTCAATCACAAAGCTTTCAAGATTTTGACAAATGTCTCCCAGGAATGGGCCTGAGGCCACTGGTTCCCAAAGATGCATTAAAGAATCATCGTAGAGCAACTAATCTCCTGTCCTGTCTGACCTGGGCAGAATGGAAGCCAATGACAAGGAAAGTGAAAGTCATCCATCTCCCAATTCCCTGAGACATTTGGTCTCCCTCCCATCTCTGCTCCACACTTTTATATTTTCTTTGGGAACATGTGATGTTGGAATAAACGGTAACTGAATCGCTCCTAGAATTGATACTTAAAGAAGACAAAACTCTCTTCCTTTATGATGATTTTAAAAAAGAAAAGAAAAAGAAGATGTAGCCCTTCACAGGCAGGATGATGGTGAGTCACACAGGTAGGATGATGGTGAGACACAGGTGTTTCTAAAACAGAAGAAAATATATACTGAAGCATTCATAAGGCCACTAGCAGGATTTCAGAAATTTCCTGAAAATCAGGGATAATTCTATATGCAGAATGTCTCCAAGGGACAGTACAGATTGTGCCTGAATGCTTGGACATATTTGTGGTAAATATACAGCGTGTGACTTTCTTTCCTAACATTTTTTGCAAGATATTTTATTTAAGCTCCTGCACACACAATAAGAGAGAACAGAGATGAAGGGGAAAAAAATAGCAAGCAACAATTGCCACCTGTCAGACTTACCTGCATTTTTATCCTGGGTTTGCAGTACTATTGATCATCTCATTTAGATTAGGAGCCTGTTAAGAACAGGTTCTGCTTCTTGTTACATTTTATAAAGCCTCAAGCATAGTGCATGCTCAAAATAAATGTTGTTAGTGCTTCAAGTCTGCTCTTTTTTATTTGTTTCTTCTGCTTCAGTTAAATGATGCAAAGCTGTTCAAAAATTCCCACCTACCCCCAGAAAAAAATCTTTGAATGATAATACAGATTTTAATACCTATTCATCACTCATTCTGTCAACAAGCATGTTTATTGTTAATAATAGCAAACATTGACTGAGAACAGACAACATGCAAGGCCTTCTGCTAAGACTCTACACATGTAACCAGTATGTTGAAAGACCAGGACTTGTATGTTAAGACCTAGTTAGAGTACATACTATGCTGGTGTGAGACAGTGACCAAAATACAGGCTTAAATGAGAAGATTATTTTTCTCTTTCAGGACAATCAGACAGGAACAGGCCAGATTTGGCAGGATAGCTCTGCCATCCCCAACATGTAGCCTCCAAGGTTCTTCAGGGAGGAGCTATTTCCCAACAAGCAGAAGGGAAGAAAAGGAAAACTCATGGCAAGAAGGTTATCTCTCAGGGTGGCAGATAAAAAATACAACCACCAGAGCTGAAAAAGCTAAGCTGAGTTTATTTTTTGGCTGCAAAAGAGAGCCACAGTACTCCAAACCAAGTTCAAGATGGAAGGCTAGATCTAATGTGCAAGGAGGAAGTTTTTCCCATACGGGGCAAGAATCTGAAGGAATCGTTCTGACTGATTAAGGAGAGGAACCTTAGTCTCTTTCAGATGGCCATTTCTCATATTTATGTCACAAAAGCATGGGGAGAGTTCTCAGAGGTCCAAGACTCATTGCAGGCACTTCGGCATGCACATTCTTGTGTTTTATCCAACAAGGAGATGACCTGGAAGCTGTATGTATCTCTTCCACTCATGACCACTGTTTCAAACATAGTCATGTGGCCACACTCACTGTGAGGGAGGCTGGGAAATGTTGTCTTTTGCCTGAGAGTCCACATGTCCAGCTAAAACTCAGGCAGGTTCTGTTACTAAAAGGAAGATGGGAGAGTGGATGCTGAGGAATAATTATTGATCCCTTCCACATTTTGCCATGCTGGCCACCCAAGTATCTATGATCATCCTTCTTCCAATTCACAGAACACCCTCACTATCTCCTTTAAGTAGATAAATCCAAATTCCATCCAGTCCCTGCATCCACACCAGCCTCCAGAATCTCTAGGTGATGTACAGCCATCCGCATCAGGTCTGAGGTTGACTCCTGGTGGTCCAGTGACTTACAAACTAGTAGACAGGTGACATGCGCTTCCCCGTTTCTAGGCCCGCACACATTCAATAGGCAGTGGTAAAGAAGGAACAGCATATTCACAATAAAAACTCCCATTTAGAAAAGGAAAGGATGGGGAACACTCAGGAGTCACTGGTCCGTGGCCCTGATGACATCCTGCTAAGCAATAATCATGAGGACCTCCTGCTTTGGCAGGGGAGTGAGTAACCTGGATTGTGATTTCTGGGAATGACTCCCCTCTCTATTGCTGTCTGTGACCCTGGCTTTGCCCTCCAGGAGAGTCTTCCTTATCCATTACCCTCTGTGGCCCACTCTGAAGATGCTGGAGATTATGCCCTTCTGGACAACTCATTTCCTGCTTTTGCAAGTTTGAGATCCTGATGGATTCTTTAGGGATGAGAAAATTCACAGACCTTTGTAAGGCAGGCTTATGATTTCTTGGGCAATACAACTACTCCCAAAACTCAGAAGGCTGCTTATCTATTTTCTTCCAGTCAGTTCTGTGCAGCAATGTGCTAGATCTGGCTTACACTGGCTTGCAAGAATGTACTGTCCACATCTCTTCCCAACTTCACACGATCAGTGGCATCAGATTGGTAGCTTGAAATAGACCATGGTGGGAATATTTTCATGAAAATAAGCAGACACTAAAAATCAAGGCTTTTTTTGTTAACATAAAACTGGTTATTAAACATTTACCAACGTACCACAGGTTCCATGTGAAAGTAATCAGTCCCAAGATCTCTTCTAGACAACCTTCCTAAGCCTGCTTCTCTCCCCTTCTTTATTAGCTTCTAGCTCAGCCCATTCTCCTCTTCTCTATTTCAACAACTACCTTAAGGCCTGACTCAGAAGGCCATAACTACCTCCCACTAGCTGAACAGTCTTAATGGGACACCCTTGAGAAAGGCTACAAATGAGTCTATCTCCTGTTGTTTCAGGTGCAGATGAAGTTGACTTTCCCAAACTTGTAGGCTCCAAATTTAGAGACTTTCAATTTAGACCAAAGATCAAAGGCAGAGAAATCCTCCATTAGCACAGTTCCACTCCCTTCCATCTCCCCTTACAAATTGGCCAATTCTTGCCAGAGCTCATTTCTTTCCTCTGAAATCTTGCTAAAAGCAGCAAGAAGCAATCGACACACATGAGAGTCTACCTTTTCCTAACCACTTTTCTCTAAAGTTAAGTGATCTTCCCTCCAAGTCATTGCAGGTGACAATTTTACCAAACAAGTTGCCAGGACATTACAGAGGGGTCACAAGACTTCCAGCCTTAATATGTTTCTTGGTCACCTTCTACTTGACTGCTAAGACAGGCCACATATTTTAGGCTTTGTTATGGCAGCAACATAACATCTGAAGCTTCAGATACTAATTTCTATAGTAAGTAGGGTACAAGTTAAGCTTTATACAAAGATACCAAATATACAGTGTCTTAAATAGATACAGTTTATTTTTCTTGCATATACTATCCCAGAGCTAAAGCAATCTAATGCTGGTGGTATATATCTGATATCCAAATTGTTCCATTTGTTGCCCTCTCTCTGATATCCAAATTTTACCATTAGTTGCCATTTCCCATCCATGAGGAAAAGAAGGTTTAGACAAAGCAGATGTTTTTAGGAAAATGACCTAGACGTTGTAGATAGATTTCCACCCACATCTCTTTAGTCCAGACTTAATCACATGGCCACACTTAACTGCAACAAAAGCTGTGGAATGTAGTGACTAGTGGGCATCCAGATGACAGGCTGAAAATTAGGGTGCTCATTACTAATAAGGAAAACAGGTGGAATGGAACTCTGTGAACAGTTAATGGTCCCTGCACAGGCCTAAATAGAAAACAGGATATTGTTTATCATGTGTCAGCATCTGTATATCAGCTCTGGGAAGCAGGTCTTCTCTGACCACTTGGGTGAAATCTAGGGTCAGTCCTATGATTTTCTGGCCACTCTCAAATATTAAAAAGTCTGCTGGGCACTTTATCCCCCAAAATATTCTCAGTTCACTAATTCATATGTCTAGTCCAGCATAATAATTAAAACTCAAGCATCCTTTAAAAGTTAAAGCTTCTTCTGCTGTGAGCTCAGGCCTGCTGAAGATGGAAACCTACATTGAGAAAAGAATGAGTATATAGTTGGCTTCTTTTCTATTTCTCTTCCTTGGGATGGTCCTAACCATCCTAACCCAGCTCAAAAACAGCAGACACTTATTCCTCCATGGTTGAAGTTACTCACCTGTTGACTCATTTCCCTGCCTCAATTCAACAAGAGTTCACAGACACTACTACATTTATTTAGTGGGGAGGACTACAGAAATCAGGTCGGAGACCTCTGATTCAACCCTGGTGCCTGGACAGCCTTTTCAGCAAATGTGTAAACTGTTCCCCAGACACCTGCATCATATGCCACCAGGAGTAGGAAGATGTTGCATAATATTCCTAATGAGTAGAAGATGAGGTGTACATGTATGATTAGGCACGTTTTATGGGAAGGAGAAAAAAGTAAAACATTTGAAGAAAGGTAATTGTGGATGTGGTTCTTTTCTCACTCAGCAGTGCTTTTATAGTATCTGAAATGAGCAGTTATGGGATTTGAGCTAGTTTTTCACTAGGTTGCTTGCCTTATGATAGGAAAAATCATCAATTTTTAATTTAAACATTTATTCACATGAATATCTTGGTTTACAGATACCTCTCCTTACCTAGTAAATTTCAGTGGTGCAATTTAAAGGAAATTGAGGCTAAATTTTCAAGCAGAATCTATGATATAAGTAGAGGAAATAAACCATACACATTTTGCACAGTAGAACCTCCATCATTATGGCATTAAGGCCATGTGCATTATTACTGTTGCAACGTTATTTGGGAATTTGCCTGTTTGATTATTGCTCCAAATAGAGTATTAAAGTAGTGGAAGGATGCAATGCTCATTGTCTAAGGAAATAAGCTCATGGGAGAAAGAAGGACTAATGTTCATTACCAGAAACCAACATCTTTCTGAATTTGATTCTTTGAAAACACAGAAAAAGATTTTTTTTTTCAATTACTTTACCTAAAAGCTGTTGAAAATGGGACTGTCAGTCACAGGTCTCAAAAAAATAAAGTTAGTGGCTTATGCAATAATGTTAGCCATCAAATCTTGCTCCTTACCTTTTCTGCTAGTTCATCTCCAAAGATTGATGACTACAAGATGAAAGAAGAAAGTGGTAAAGAATCAGGGACACGGACCAGTTGAATTGCATAGAGAAGGTCCCTTGATTGAGAGATGTGGGAAATTTATATACCATTCCCCCACCACAGCCACTTTAATTTAATTGATTTGTTTTTTCTACAGGGAAAGTCTCTATACATTTACTATCACCTCAACATAGCCAGCGATAATAATAATAGCTAATACATGATACTTACCATGTGTCTCCGCTTTTGTTCTAAGTGATTTTATATGTATACATAAAAGATAGGATAAAAACCCAGGCTCAAAGTCTGTGCTTTTACCCACCATCCAATGCAGCCTCTCTGATAATAGCAGTAGTTATTGTGGTAGATTGTATTATTGTTCCTGGCTATTCATTCCCTCTTCCTATAAGAGAATTAAATATACTCATTCATTGCCATGAGACTTGCAGTGCCTTAATGGGAGCAGTATACTTCCCTTCCCCATTAATGGCAAGCTTGGTCATGTGACTTACTTTGGCCAAAGGACTATCAGTCTGTCAAGTTCCCACAGAAGCTTAAAGAGACATCATGTATTTCTTCCAGTTCTTTCAATCTCTCTCCCTCTGCTATGAACACATAGATGCTGCTCCAACTGTCTTGCAGCTATTGACACTTAACAGTGGCAAGAATAAATGTTTGTTATCCTAATCCACTGAAATGTGGGGGCTACTTGTTACTGCAGCTCAGCTGATTAATACAGTTATCATCTCTTAAGTGCCAATATGAGCTGAAATGAATTCTCAGATCTTGAAAGTGTAATACTTTGTTCTTCAGAGTTCGCGAAGGAAGTTAGTATATAACTGAATAAACCAAGAATCTTCACATGTTTTATAAGAAAATATCATTACCTTCATTTTATAAAGGAGAAAACAGATCTCAGATTAAGTGACTTGACCAAAATCACAAAATTAGTATTGCAAAGCCATCCACAACCCTCATCTATCTGTGTGATTTCAGGGCACAAGTATTTCTCATGATAGTACATTGCATCTTCTTCCAGGAGACAGAAGATTCCAGAAAACCCATTTTACCTGTAGAGAGTTCATGACACTGGAGTTTGAAAACTCAGACTCTCCAACCCGCAACCAGCTTGAGCTAGAAGTTCCCCAAATTGCTAGATGTGTCACAGCATGTGTTCCCTTTACTAATCTAAAAAAAACTACAATTGTTAAGTTATACTGTTGAGAAAGAACTATCACTTCTAACTCTACCTGGTTATGCTTTATAATCTATATGCCACCATAGAAAACTACCATATATTTTATCAATATTAATCATTTTCATTTATGGACTTGGTTTACTTAGGTACATACTCATTACCCCTGTGAATTCTGAAAGACAAAGTACCACACTTTGAAGATTAGAAAATCCAATTCAACTTGATGGCTCAAAGTTATAGAGGTGAAATGTGGCTTGATCAACATAGAAATCAGAACGTATCACACTCCTGTTAAGTATCAATGTCCTGAGTGGACAATCTCCATGGCAATATGGAGAAAAATGTCTGACTGGACAACCTGCTTCAAGGAGTAGATATAGAATAGTGCAAATTAAATTAATTCCCCAGGCAATTTAAAAATCATATGGAAAAGTTATTTAGTTCTTTAATTTTTTTAATGTTAACTTTCCTTATCTCCTCTTTTCTCTTCCATCTTCTTTTTTATAAGCTAAATTGGAATCACCAAGATTTTGTAGATTTTGTTGGTGTTTTTAAATTTAGACTATCACTTAAGACTAGGAAATCTTAAACACATATTCACTCTATATTTTTAAAACTCCATTCCTTGACCCTGGGGGATTTTTATTTGAGTCTCAGTCATGTCTTGGTTCTCCATATAATGTACACCCTTACTCTTCTCTTGTGACATTTACAAGATGTAGCTGTTTATTACTTTTCAAGGTTTAAAAGTAGCAGCTAAACAGTCAGAAACATTCAGGGAATGAGAATAGATTACTGCAAATTATCCTGAATCTCCCTTTGGTGAATGAGGCAGAGACTTGTTTCATTCAAATTTTGGGCCTTGCGTCTAGACATGTATTTAGAGGATGGAAAGCTAGCAATCAAGTGTTTTCTGGCACCCAGCTCCATTGACTTCATGGCCCGGACAGGCTTTTTGTTGTCATTGTTTTGAAACTGAGTAACAACACCCTCTCCTCCCTTATTTCCCTGGTAATTTTCTTCTATTATTGGGCAAATATTTTACAAGAATCTGATGTCATCCTGGGAATATTGATATTCTCATTCCTATTTTCTAAAATAGGTTATCCATGGACAAATTCATTAGAGTCTCTATCTCCTTATAATTCATTGATGGTGGAGAACCTAAAATGTGACAGTTTGAGAGGCTGCTTATGAAAGCTGGAGAAGAAGAAGGAGGAAGACATCCTATAAAGTGACTCAAAGATATTACAGACTTTTAGGATCGCCCTTAAGACAAAACATTTTTCCAGGATTATGGCCTCATTGCCTGCTTCTGTCCCCGAGGGCTGGATGAACTTGGGAGTGTTAGAAGCTCCAACTTTCACGTAGAGGAGGCCTGAGGAAGGCAGACACAACCCAAAAGGGAAGAGAGATTTATCTATGGGTAGCGAGCTGGAGTCTGGGAATGAAAGTCCTATCTAACCAGCCGTTGAACTTGAGCAAGTCCAAGTCCACTCTGACCCACTGTGTTCTCAGTTGTAAAATAAAGATGTTAAAGTGGCAAACCTCTCAAGTCTCTTCCATCTCGTGCACTCACTCTCTCTGGGGACTCCCAGGGATTTGAATCAAGCTGTCAGCTGCACCTTTATTTGCTTTACTTTATTAAGAGTTAAAAACATTCTTAAGGATGAACTTGTAGTAAGGAGATCTCCTAGTAGAAAAAACTCGTTAGTGACAATGATTCAGGAATTTTTCTGCTCAAGGTTCATATAAAGGAAGAATTAAATGTTATTCAAGCCAAAATTCACTGGAGCCCATTCAGTTTTTTTTTTTTTTTTTTTATTCCACTAGCAGAGACTGCTAGAAGAAAGAAAAGGGAATGCTCCATAAATGGAACTAATTCAGAAGAAACTGGAGCTTAGAGCCAATGAATAGGCAAAAGGTAAGGCCCTCAAATTCCTGGGAAGATGTGGATCCCCCTGCCGCACCAGAGAGTGGGGGTACAGTCACATTCATTAGAATCTCAAAGGACAGAATGACTTCAGCTGACATCCAGGTAGTGGGAAGATAAATGAAATATATTTTTAGAATAATCTAATGTATGTTATATCTTGGCTTGGAGGAGCACACTTTTTAATTTTTAATATTTTTTATTGTGTTTACATTTTATTCTTATTTTCTTAGAAGGTAACTGGCAATATTAGCAAGATCTCAGGCTTTAGAATTAGCTATCCTTTGGTTTCCAATCCAGCTTTGCTGATTACGTATGCTTCAGAGACCCAGTTTCTTCATTTCTAAAATGAACATAAAAGTACTATCTACTTCGCATGGTAGTTGTGAGGTAGCTGTTGATACTTTTAAAACGTATTCACTAGTGTTTACTGGGTTAAGATATGTGAAGGGACCACTTTCCCCAACAAGGCACTTGAGTGGGTTGTGGAGACATTTTGGGTAGCGTCAGGCAATTTTGAAGTGAGAAAGAAAAACATAGAGCTCTTGGTACCTTATTTTGGCTTCTGTGCCTGCTGTGTGAGCTTCTGAGGACACCCTAATCCACGATACAAGCCTTGAATTGACTCAAGCCTGGAAATGGGTTTTTCCCAGAAAGTCCAGCATCCAGATGCTATGGGCAGAGCTGCTACATAAATACTTTGCTAGCTTGATGAGCTCCCCTAAAAGCACCCTGTGGGCCAAATATGTAATAGTGGCTCTCTGTCCCTCTTAACAGGAGTTTTTAAAACACTGTATAGAACCATAAAAATAGTTCATATCAGTTTTTCAGTTGGTTCTCTCTCAGAAACCATTATGAAAGTCTGCTAAAACACCACAAATATCATCTGTTCAGCCACACTTTGCTTCTGCTTTAAATTAACAGCAATCTTGGGTTTCAGTTCATTAGAATGTTCGGAATAGAGATAAATTAATTAATGGATTTAACAAGCAGAATCAGTGTGCCCGTACTTCAAAAGAATAGCACTTTTTTTTAATGTCTCCAATATCTCATTAGGAAAAACTGGTCAAATTGAGGCCAATAATTCAACTCAATTTGTCTCCTTTGAGCTTCAGGTATTCTAAGATTGTAAAAATTCACACCTACACAGATCGAGTTTCATGTAAATTTACTGAACTATCAAACTCCTTGCAAACTACACTGCAATGAATGTCTGAGTACATAATACCTTTAATTTATATAAAGGCTGCTTTCGGAAGGCCTTTAACAGTTTCACAAAGATTATTAGTCCTCAGAATAATCTTTTGAAGTTGGGAGGGAGAATAAATTACCAAGGTACAGGGTAGCCTTGAAAGAAATACTTTCTCATTAAAAGTAAGTTCAGGGGCCAGCCCAGTGGCGGAACGGTTAAGTTCATGTGCTCAGCTTCGGCAGCCCGGGGTTCGCAGGTTCAGATCCCGGGCACAGACAGATGCACCGTTTGTCAAGCCATGCTGTGGCGTCGTCCTATGTAAAGGAGAGGAAGATGGGCACTGATGTTAGCCCAGGGCCAAGCTTCCTCAGCAAAAAGAGGAGGATTGGCAACGGATGTTAGCTCAGGGCTAGTTTTCCTCACAAAAAATAAAAAATAATAAAATAAAAAAGTAAGTTCAGTAAAATGATGCAGCTGCTGTGGCAAGCAGTTTGTGATTCCATAATAAGCTAAATATAAAATTACCATGTGGCCCAGCAATTCCATTCCTGGTTGTATAGCCCCAAAGAACTGAAAACAGGTATTCAAACAAAAATTTGTACACATATTTGCAGCAGTACCATTCACAATAGCCAAAACATGGATCCAAATATCCATCGACTGATGAATGGATAAACAAAATATGGCATATCCATGAATATTATTCATCCATAAAAGGAATGAATATGCTGATACATGCTACAGTATGGGTGGATCTTGAAATCGTTATGCTAGGTAAAAGAAGCCACACACAAAAAGCCACATAGTTGTATGAATCCATTTATATGAAATATCCAGAATTAGCACATCCATAGATACAGAAAGCAGATTAATGATTTCCAGGGTCTAGGAGGAGGGAGAAATGGTGTGTGACTGCTTAATAGGTATGGGGTTTCATTTTGAGGTGATGAAAATGTTCTGGAACTAGATGGTCTTGATGGTTGCACAACATTGTGAATGTACCAAATATCACTAATGGTGAATTTTATATGTCTTCTACCACAATTTTTTTAAAGAAATTTTTTGAGTCAGTTTGATTCTCCATGTATCTGAAGGGATAACTACAAGCCTGCCTGAAATCTAAAGGGGGACTTCAGACAGCTGCATGGTTCCCGTCAGACCAGGTGTTCCAGAGAAATAAATGAAGCCCAACTTAAATAATTTCCCCAATCCCAGGCTTTCTCCTTCCAGGCCTGAAGATCTCCTGAGCTTTTAAATAAAGCCTTCCCTGATCTCCCCGACTCCCGGTCTAATTTAGGTGCTCATATAATACCTAAGTATAGGTATTATACAATACCTATATTAATGCCACCACATTACATCATAACTGTTTTCTGGCTTCTCTCCCTTTCCCACTGGACTCCGATTTCCTTGAGTCTTGCAAATTTTTCTGTGATCCCTGCCCTCAGCCTTGGAACACGGAAGGATTTCAGAAATCACTCTACCTCACGTATTAAAAATGACAACTATCCACTGCTCCCAAATTATTAACCTGTTAACGCACTAAATAATCCTTCATGAAAATGGTAGGTCAGTTCCCCTTCCAGTAAACTGAAACCAGATCTTTGCAGGGCAATGGCATTTGAGAAAAGCAGCGCCTTTAGACATGGCTATGGTCATACTATTTACTACCTGGTGACTAAATGCGATAGGAGCAACGTGAGATTTTTGTGACTTTTATTGATCTCTCTTTAATTTTTAATTCTGTGAAAATGAATCAACTATTGGCTAAACTGAATAAACTCAAACTACTCCCAGGTTATTGATGCTCATAAAATGTCATGAATTTAATGCCATGGCTAGAGTGAGCATCAACAAGAACAGTTTTGTGATGGGTTGGGGAGAATAAAAGCTATGATGAGGTAAAATCTATGTTAATGTCTTGACATCAAGGTAGAATGAGAAGGTAAAACTGGAGGTGGGAAAAGGGGAGACTACTTAAAAGAATTGACAACCATTTTCTTTATACGGAGGTGGCATGGCTTTCATTGGTGTAACTGAAGATTGTCCAGCACAAAAAAATTGGTCCTTATTTTTAGTTATTGCTCTCTAAAGCCTTCTCTTCAACTATCCTAAAGCCAAAAGTCATCATTTTTGGCAGCCTCCATGGGACCTAATTGCTCTACAGTTAATGAGTCAATAAGATGAGTTAGTTTGTTCAGTTCCTAGGCAACTATATTGCAAACAATTTGTCTTCAATGGTACACTAGAAATAGATTAAATTATCTTGTTGTTGTTTTTGTTGTTCACTGTCAGAAAGCTCAGGGCTCAATATTCAACCCACTGGTTGCAAATATTCAAGACAATATTTCAAGTATTGACCCTACCCTGGTGTCAACTGTTCATCCTTGTTTTATTTATCTTCATCCCACTTTCTCATCTGTATATTTTTTTCTGCCTTTACACGTATAAATTTTTGTAGGTTGCCATAGTCTTTTTAAAATAAGGCATTCTATTATACATGAATAGAGAAGATTCAACTGTACCTTAAATGAATAAGTAAATAAACAAATAACTGTAATAATTTTTCTTTCTTTCTTCCTTCCCTTATTTTGTATTAAGGATATGGAGGAAATCTTTAGGATATTCAATATTTAAGATAGGAGAGCCATAAAGAGCAGAAGCACAAAACAAGTCACAACAGTATGCAAGCATTAGTATTTTCCACATTCTTTAAGACAAAAATCAAAAAGGAGATTTTCCTAACATAAAATTCTCATCAAAGATGCAGAAATCTGCACTTCCCTCGGTTCCTCAAATGTGATTGCTTCAATTTCTGTAGAATTCCTCTAGATTCTACCCATTTGAGTTTCCTAAACAAGTAGACAGAAACTACGAGCACACACATATTATCCCAAAATACTTAGCCAATTATCTTAATGAACTTATAGAGTTGTTTAAAAATAACTGATGTACGACTAAATTCAACCATTTGCTATCCCTTACTACTATATTGTATGTGGAGACCTGTCTGTGGACTTCTACAAAAAGGAATCCTTTTCCCCAATTCTAATGTTGGGAAGAGTGAAGGCAGTAGAAGGAGGGAGTATAAGAGAACTAAAATTCTCCTTTATCGTAATAGGAAATCATAATGTCTAAAATCAACAAAAGAAAGAAGCATACTTACATTATATAGAAGATAAAAGAATTGAAAGTGGTTTCCTTTGGGGATGGTGGGGAGATACCATTAGAGCACTGATAATTTTTGTGAAGACTTTTGGACTTTATTACTTTTTTATGTATTACATGTGTGTATTACTATAATAAAAGGTAAATTTTAAAATATTCTTTAATGACTCTCCTTGCTCTTAAGGGTCAAGTCTGAAATCCAAAGGGTAGCTTGCAAGGCCTTTCATCATAAGGCCACCTCTGCTTCCCACTCCAGCCACACTCCTGGCATCTTACCCCTTCCTTCTAAGCTCCAACTATATTGAGCTTTTTCACCTCCTCCTAGTCAATGATGACTTTGCTCACCTCTGGGACTTCCCAAGACCAGCTGCTTCTGCCTCAGACCACTGACTCTTCCTCTTTCCTCTCCCAACCTTCTCTTGTCTATGCTTCCTGAAGCCTTCCCTCTCCCATCACATCCAGGTTAAATGTGCTTCCTACTTACTCCCTCAGCATTCTGAATTTTTCCTGCCACAGCATCTTCACATTGTGTTATAATATCTGATTGAATTATCTGCCCGCTCATCTAGAGTATAAATGCCACAAGAGCTAGAACCCCATCTTTCATGTTCATTGTCCTCTATTCAGCAGCAGCAAGATGCTCATTTCAAAGTTGATGCTCAACACATACCTAGAACAGTGCCTGACTCCCAGGAGACACAAAAAGAAAGTTGAATGAAAGAAAGGAAGAGAGGGAGGGAGAGAGAGGGAAAAAGAGAGACTGCAGGGAAAGAAAAAATGTTTGGACTGTTAGATTCATGTGTTAATTTAACTTAACCCAAGGCAAAATTATGAAGTACAAGGAATTTAAATGTGGTATTTTTCCTCTTTTTTTTTTTTCTATTCCTTTCCCCTCTTTAACGTTCACCATGGCATATGCTAAAGCTCAGTGTTTTCACAGCACCACTTAAGCTAATTCACACTAGAGTTGGTGACAACACTGTTTCAAAGGCTGATTCTAAAGGTATTAGCTGGGGGCCTCCCGGTGGCGCAGCGGTTTAGTCCGCGCTTGGCATCCCGGGGTTCGCGAGTTCGGATCCTGGTGCCCTCCGACGCACTGCTTGTCAGCCAGGCCGTGGCGGCGTCCCATATAAAGTGGAGGAAGATGGGCACGGATGTTAGCCCAGGGCCAGTCTGCCTCAGCAAAAAGGGGAGGATTAGGCGACGGATGTTAGCTCAGGGCTGGTCTTCCCCACAAAAAAAAAAAGCATTAGCTGGAGACAACAATGCTTAACCCAAAGAATCTTACAGATCATTTTGAGTTCAATTCTTCACCTGAGAAATGAAGCCATGAAGCTTTTATGAAACAAGCCCAGAGACATCAATGACTCACCAGATCTCACACAGCAAATTCAGCTCAGAGCTGACACCCACAGCTGGATCTTCTGACTTCCCAAACTGTACTCCCTCCTGGAGGTAACATCTCCTACTTAGGGAGAATGACCTCTTGGGAAACACGATGAGGGCGATGTTTCCAAAGTCAGACAGGCAAGTTTTCTTGCTGTCTTTCCTCCCTCCCTCCCTCCCTTCCTTCCTTCCCTCCACCCTTCCTCCCTCCCTCCCTTCCTTCCTTCCTTCCACCCTTCCTCCCTCCCTCCCTTCCTTCCTTCCTTCCGCCCTTTCTCCCTCCCTCCCTCCCTTCCTTCCTTCTGCCCTTCCTCCCTCCCTCCCTCCCTTCCTTCCTTCCTTCCACCCTTCCTCCCTCCCTCCTTCCCTCCCTCCCTTCCTTCCTTCCTTCCTTCCACCCTTCCTCCCTCCCTCCCTCCCTTCCTCTTTCTCTCTTTCTTCCCCAAATTTCAACAGCCTCAAGTAACACCTACCTCAGAGGGTTATTGTGGGTTTAACGAGCTGTTGGCTATGACAGCACCTGGTAAATTGTAAACTGTAAAGCACTTGAAGAGCTGTAAGGTTCAGGATAAACAGTAAACCTTAAAGCCAGTACAAATGAGGGTAGATTCCAGAGGACATGGGCTGTGTTCTCAGCAACCAGACAATCCCTCCTCGAAATCTTGAGCTATTTCTTGGTGTAACAATCCCTCACTGAATCCTGTAGAAGCTTAGAGAGACTGACTTCCTCAATACCAACTTAGAAGCAATTTTTGTAGAAACTCAATTTCAGGCTATTTTTTGACAGTTTACTAAACTTCCCTGATATAAAAATTTAAGAACTGATGAACAGTTTACTGTGTTTTGCTGAGACACTTTAGGAAATTATCTCATTCCCACTCCTTCAGTTGCTGAAAAATGAAGTGGCTTCTCTGACAGAATCAGATCAGAATCAGGTAGCAGGTTCCACAGGCACTGGGATATCCTTAAGGGAGGGTGAGCATGGGGAAATGTTTTCAACAGTCAGACATTCACTGTAGAATTCCAGAGTCTCCACGGAGCTCAGGAGGGGCTCCTCTCAGACAAGTCTGTCTCCAATATGCTTTTGTTCATCTCCTTTTGCATAGGATGGGTCCTCACTAAAGGCATGTGTGAAACATTTAAGCAATGAAACGATGTCTCTGGAGTCCTGTGCCCCTAGTTTCTGATGATATCCACAGTTGCAATCCGACAATGCACCATCCTGAACCTTCCCCCCAGGAGGTTGCTGGGTTTCAAGTGTGTCAGTTAGGAAGCTTCGGGTGCAAGGAACTGAATACCCAAGTAAAAGTGGCTTAAACAATTGGGTTCTATTATTGTTGCCTCCCAGATCAAGACTAGACATAGGTAGGCAGTCTCGGGGTTGGCTCGGCAGCTCAATGATGCCACCAAAGACACTGCTCCTTTTCATCTTTCTGTCTTCCCATCCTCAGAGTGTCCATATATCTCCCACCTTGGTCACAGGGTAGCTGCAGCAGGTGCAAGCTTTACAATCTCATGTGACAAGGTTCCTAAGCAAGAAGTAAGGAGGAAGAGAGTTGACCTCCTATCTCTCCTTTTGTAAGAAAAGAAGATGTTTCTCAGAAACCCCCAGCAAACTTCCCCCTATGTCTTGTTGGTCAGAACAAGATTGCATAGCCATCCTGAGCTCCAAGAAGGCTGGGAAAAGTGAAACTGTCATTCTCAGCCTCTATCTTGGAATTGGGCACTTCCGATAGCAAGAAGGATGAGCAAATGCTCATTGGGTAGGCTGTTATAATAATGAACACTACTTGAGAAAGATCTAAGCACTTCATATGCATTCATCCATTAGATCTTCACAACAAGCCCATGGAGTACACGTAATTATTGTCATTTTGCAGAGAAGCAAACTAAACTTCAGAGATGTTAAGTAACATAGTGAGGCAGTGAAGGAGCCAAGATTCCAACTCCATCGCCTGACTCCAGAGGATGCCCTCCTGAAGACATATTCCACAGCTCTCAGCCTGCAGTGTCTGCCACAACAGACAATCCACAAGGGAGCTTCTAAAATCTAACACATAAAAGATCTGAGCAACGCTTCTCTCCCTCTGAAGTGCAAATGTGACATTTCCCCCTGGCTGCAGTCGAGGTTTGGGTGAGAAGAGTAGAGAGGTATCCAAGGGTGACAAGAATTGCTTCCTGTCATCATCAAGGCTGCAACAGCTGGGGCCACAATCAGGGCAAGGGCTGGGAGAGTCCACTTCACGGCCAGGGCCAGTGATAAACAGTCAGCAGTGCTACCACAGGTACCAGAAAGTCAGGGGTGAGTGAAGAGTCCAGTTACAAGCAGGCAGGATTCAAATAGAAGAGAGTTTCTAAGTTAGAAGAATGTTTTAGAGGCCACTTCCAGTCTTCCTCTCATCTTCAAATGAGAAAAGTGAGACCCAAATAGTGTGGAGTAATTTATCCAAGATCACCCAACTAGTTTATGTAGAATGTAAGACACAAAATGAGGGCTTTTTTCCAAGTGGACACAAACAACTTGGGGGCATGTTCTCAATGAAACCTTCTTTGTCTGACCCTTGCAAAAAGCATCCCTAGCACTTCATACAATCTTCTGTTATAATATTAAATTTATTCACTCGTGCATGGGTCTCTTCCATTACTTTGGGAGCATCTCAATAGCCAGACCGCACCCAGACCTGAACACGAATCTTGACAATTCTCACTTGCTAGCTGAGTGACCCAAGGCAAGTTGAATAACCTCTCCAACACTCATTCTCCTCTTCTACAAAATGAGAAAAGCAACAGTTCTCACCCCACGGTGTTATTGGGACAATTAAGGTTTAAATGCACACAGCACTGTGTGCCAGGCAGACTCGGAGGTTGATAAGTAGCAGCTACTATTCATATCATATCTCCCTGGGCCTAGTCTGGTAAATGAATTTATCAATCAGCAGAGGAAACTCAGAGTCAACATCATAACAGAGCCAGATGGCAGAGTGTTAAAGAGACATAAAGATGCGATGAAGAGGCACAGGAAAAGTCTGAGTCCAAAAGGGTAGTAAGATCATGTAGAACTAAAGATATGAAAGAAAAAAACACACAGGAAGTAGAAGAACCTTGACCACTCACTCAGTCTCCCAGACCCGTTTTGGGGTTCTTTATTGGGCTCCTCAAGATTTAAATAAGATGGGTACAATCTTCACTAGCTTCTTTAGACAGACCTAAAGAACTTAAAGCAATTTGCTTTAGGTTGTATAGCTGGTAAGTGGCAGAGCCAGGACTAAGTACCAAGGCCAAAGGACTCCACAGACATGTTCCGCGAGCCTACAAATCACTGTGAGGATTAAATCAGCTCACACACGTGGCGTTCTTGGCACAATGCCTGGCCCAGGAGTGGCAACTCACCTCATCCCTAGTTTCTTTATCATTACATTCCACGGGTCCTTCCCGCACTGTTCCCAGCAGAGAAAGATGGTGACACTATTGCTCCTAAGGAAGAGGGGAGCCTCTTCTTTAGCAGAGCCATCATCAGGAAGCAGTGAGAGGTTCATGACCCCCCAAGAAGCAGTACCTGACTTGAGCTGCTATAAGAGGTGTGCACCCATCTCAGTGATGCACAGCGAGTTCTATTGGCCAGCACTTGGTTCAAGTGAAACTAGAGGCTGCCAGAGCCAGAGGTAGGCAGGGTGGCATAGATTCAACCTTAAACCTACCCATATTTCTAATCCTCTCTTAACCCTCATTGATAACATGGTCAAGAGGCAGGAGAAATGGTGGTGGTGTCAGTAGCAACAATGAAAGCACCAAGAGAGAAAGCAGCTGGCACTGGAGGGCCTTGTGCCAGGCTCAAGGCCAGGAGGGACTCCAGCAACGATTACAGCGGTAAATAAACAGAGCTGATGGCTGCACCGGGGCCCAGTACCCTGCCAGGGAAGGGACCAGGGGAGATGGGATTCTTGTAATTACTCTGGTGCAGGCTCAGTCATCATGGGTTTACCCACATTGGACTCTGATCTGTCCCGAGGCTGGGCGCTCCAGGAGCACCTGTTACAGCAGGAGTAGTTTGGAAGCCAAACAAACTGTGGATTCATCCAGGCTGCCTGTAAAGGGATTTAATGCCTAACAACCTGTGCAATGCTCCTAACTGTCATAATTAATTTGGCACCCTTTCACTGGTAGGTACTCAGCAAGTATCATATAGTGAAGGCCCATTTCCTGCTAACATGGTTTTTCTCCCCATAATTAAAGCTGTGAGAAATTGTGTCATTTGAAAAACCTTAACACCATATTTTCCTCACTAAACTGCGTTTTTACTTTCTCTTCTTTTGGCCCTCTCTATCCACTGTGGGTATGAACATCTTACTTTCTTTGGCTTATTCAGTTACTGCTTCCCTGTTGCATCATTTAGGTTATAATTATTTGCTCGTTTTCTCCTCCAGCTGGCAGTAGTTTGGTCCCTTCCACCTCCTTTTCTTGAAAATGTCACACTGTTGCTCTAGCTTATTTCCCTTCCTGGAAAGAAGGGAAATGTAGCCATTGTAGGCACATCCCCACATCTCTTAGAAAAGTGGCCTTGCTGTCTTTCCATCTGCCGCAGCCAACAGAACCAGAATCCAGCAAGCTAACAAACAGCTGAGCGTCATTGCAAAGAAAAAATAAGAAAACAATCTGGCTTCTGCTACGTTAAAAAAAGGGGGTTGGGGGGAGGGATATCATATGAGAGCAGAATTCACTTTATGAGGGGAAACAAAGCAAAAAACATTTAATAACTATAGTGTCCGTGTATCAAGCTCTCATCGTATCTCCCTGTTGACAGCTAACATCCCAGGCCAACTCCACTGATCAGAGCTTCCAAAAATAAGAGACTTTTGAAACAAATAGTTTCTTATTCTGTTTCTGCATCCCTCACTCCTGAAAGATACAGTGATGCAAAGTTTATTACTGAAAGATAGGGGGGGAAAAGTGGTGACCAAAAACTTTACAATAACTGTGGACATTCTTTTTGTCTGAAAAAGTGAAAAACAATGCATCCACTTTCAGAAGTTCTCTTTTTAAGTTTCTTTCTTTTGATTCCCAACAGAGTACATTATTAGTATAATTGAATCATTCACATGAATACTAACCAGTGTCAGCTTCTGTGTATTCTGTGAGGAATTGAGCTTATAAAATAAATCATCTTGAGGATTTTCTAAACACAAAATCACAATTTATAAATATCGACTTTAAAAATGCATTTGAGAATGACCACTCCAACATTTATTGAAGTAGAATCTTTTTCAAAGAACAGATCACAAGGAATTCCACCAACTCTTTCCTCAGAATTTCCTCAGTCATTTCTAAAAATGACTTTGCAGAAGAGACATACAGGAAATCTATCTTACAAATATAATTGAAGAAATCAGTCTGTATATTTACAAGCCAAGAGCTCACAGGCAGAATTTTTCAAGAAATTCAGTGGCCAGATATCAGGATGCTGCCAACTGCTCATTGACAAAGTCCTGTAAGTTGGACATAATAATACCTCAGTTTTACAGAGGGAAGAAATTAAGTACCAAAGGGCTTGGACAATTCACTTATAGCAGGAAAAAAAAAAAAAAAAAAACTTAAGGACAAACTAAACTTGGTCCCAACAATCCTTGTAAACAACTCGTATTTAAGAGAAAGACCATGTCCGTTCTGTTCTCCTTTGTCTTTAAGTACTATTTTTTATTGTTAATTACATATTAAAATTACATACATTTTGTAAATTAATTTTTATTTTTACAGATAATGACCATTATAAATATTGCTTAGATCTGCAACTTTTTTATTAACTTTATTTTCTGCACTAAGAAGGCAGCATTTTTAGGGTAGAGGTAAATATTCTAATTCAACATGAACCATTTTAGCTCCTAAAAACTTAACAAGGGAATTGTGTTAGTCAGGAATCTTTTGGGTACAAGTCATAGAAGTCCAACTCAACTGACTTAGGCAAAAGGAGATTTTATTAGAAGGATATTAGAGTATTTTCGTATATCTAAATGACAGCAAGGGCTGGGGTTTTATACAGCTCGACCCCAGGGACAAGGAAGATCAGCTCTCTCCCTCTCCTTCTGTCCTCTCAGTGGTTCAGTTTCAACCTCCTTCATTAGAGCTCACGCTTTCTCACGTGGTGGCCGTCGGCAGCTTCCAAGCCCACTGTCCCACAGTTTCTACAACAGGAAATACTCCTCTACTCCCTTAGTACTAGTTCAAAAACTCCCAAGGACAAGCTGATCAACCTGACTTGATCTGCATGACTATATCCACGGAGGGATGGAGAGTGGGATGCTTGGTGGGGGGGTGGGATACTGAATAGCTAACTAGACAGACAAATGAAGAATAATCAAGTAAAACAAAAACAAGCACATGTTCTGAAAGTTCAGGTAATGCCAGAAAGTTAAGGTGGCACAAGATAGAATGCTAGAAATTGGCATTAAAGCATTCTTCAACACACTTTTTTTTCACTTCCCAGCCAAAACAATGAATAAATAACTTTAAAACTTGGTAACACATCATTTTCTATCTTCCGCCTCTTAGATGTTTTCTGTCACTTCTTTGTGGCATCTAAGTTTTTGGCCTACAAATTGCCCCTAAAATCTTATGCAAGGCATCCATGATGGTACTGTCAGAATTATTTCAGAGATGTCTATGTTATTTTTAGGGTTCAGATCTTCAAGTGTGCATTTCCTTATTCCAAATTCACAGCATTATCTTCTGAGCTTTGAGATTTTGATGCAATTTCCAGTTCATACTCCTTTTTCAATTGCTGCATTTTCATGTTTAAATCCAGTAAAGTTCTGGCCAGCTGGCAATTTTGGAAATGCAGTTCCAGCTAAAAGTTAGAAAAAGAATAAAGATTTTTATTAGCCTGAGGTATGGATCAAATGAAACTGCTCTCTGCACAGGAAAAATAAGGACTTTATGGGAAAGGAAAGTAAGATATCAAGAAAGATGTATTCTTCATCTTATTCTCCAGTTCTAACTGTTTGGCCTGGCTATAAAACTGACTTTCTATACGACAAGGTAAAATCCAGATATACAAATAGCTTTTGAAATGGCCTTGAAATGAAAACAAAAATAGCTGATGCACAAAGCTGTCCAAATGAAAAATTCCTGTGCATGGAAGGCTGTTTTCAAGCAATGGCATGTGATCTGTGATGAAATCATTTATCTTTATGAGTTTTCTGAGCTACAGGATAACTGCCCAGGGCCACCTGAGCATTCGGGACCTGAGCCCATTTACTTGATTACTTGTCATTTCAAGTTTTTAGGATTTTAAATGGTCTCTCTGTCGAGCAAAAACATTTAACGACACCTTAGAGGCACATGTACAGTTATGTGTACTTACATAATCTAACAATTTTCACTCTAGAGTGAAATCTGTTATATAGCAAGGCTGACATTCCCTCCTCCAATGGGAGATTTTGAAGATCTTCATATATTTTAAAAAAATAGATCTCTAGGGCAGTTTACCTAAGAGGCAGTCCAATGAACCTTAGTCCAACATAATCTTTGTATTATAGTTGAAAACTGATAACCAACTATTTGCAAATTTCTTCAACTGGCATCTTGTTTAATTCACTTCATGAGGGCCTTATTCTCTCTGCTTAAAACCCTTCATCAACTCCCCAAAGAAACCAGCCCAGGACAAACCAGGGTGTCCTGTTGCAGAAAGCAAATATTGGTGATCCCCTCCCAATTTGCAAAACAAAGTCATTGGATAAAATTTTCTTTCGGTTTTCCTCTGACACATTTTTCTTCCTTCTTTAGCACCTGGAACCACTTCTCTGATAGCAAGAGTTAGCAATGAATAAGTAAATGAGCACCCAGCAAACAAATATTAATAATAATAACACAAGAACCAGCTCAAAAAGCCCCCACACCTTGCTACATGAAGCTTCAGTTCTCCAGTGTGGCACAGATGCTCTCTAATCCTGCCCTGCTTTTCCGGCTTCATTTCCTGGCACTCTCCCCACACCAGCCCCCACTGCAGCTGGTCAGACACCTTGCCTGCCCCCATATAAACACACCAGGCCGAGCCACATCTCCTTCTGCCCCTTCTGCTTAGAATGTCCTTTGCCACCCCCTTCCTGCTGAACCCAGTCAAATGCCAACTCTTCTTAGAAGCCCCTACTCTGTTCCCCCTTATCTGTGCTCCCACAGCATTCTGTACATGTGCCTCTCATAGCACACAGACTACGCTAGACTGATGATTGAGGGCAGAGTTCGTTTCATACTCATAATTGTATCTGCAATTATGGGTGCACTGCCTGGGCACACAACATGGTGGGTTCTCTGTATGTTTGTTAGAAGACTGAGTGAATGAATGAATGTATGAATTGATGAATATCCACCCTGTCCTTTCATGTCAAGAATCAAGGAGTAAAATTATTGGTGACGATTCACCATCTAAGTAAAGTAAGTATGTGTAATTCACGCCTATTTGGGAAATTCAAACACTAATGGTCCCTTAACTTTTCTTTCATCATTGATCCCTTTGAGAATCTGATGAAAGCTATGAACCATCTCCGAGGAAAAAAAATGCACTTTATGCATACATAAAATTTTGCATATGATTTTAGATATACAGAACCCCTGAAATCTATTCACAGGCCTTAGAAATCAACACATCCCACTAAGACCAATTCAAACAACAAAGAATAGCATAAATAATATAAATAGCAACGTGTCTCTAAATTATGTTCCTTACACAAATACCACCCTAATGTATGATACACGCACACATGTGTATTAATGTATGCCATTTCCTATAGAAGTCTGGTTAATGGCCCATTATCAGAAACTGCTTCTTCCAGTGGTGACGATGTTAAGCTAAAGCATCCACACTCTTTTGCCTCTTCCTCACGACCAGTCACACACATTGGTGAACTGGTTGGCCAAGATGTTAACCACGCCCTGGAGCCCAGGAACACAGCATCTGTGCATGTGTGAAACTCTCTGGCTTCTTTCCAGAAACACCCTTGATCTTTGGTGCCAATGATTTGCCATTTTTTTGGTACAATCAGTCTCCAAGGTCCATAATAATAATTATCATCATAATAAGAGTCACTGAATAGTGCCTATGTTGTAGGTACTTTATACAACATTATCTTACTTAATCCCTACAGTAATCCTATGAGATTACTATCTCCATTTTACAGATGAGTAAACTGAAACTCAAACTTGCTAATTAACATTCCTATAGAGGTTGAGCCAGTAAATGTTGGCAGAGCCTTTAAATGTTAATGCTGGGATCTGAACTCTCATCTGTTTGGAATTTTATTCTCCACCTTCTCCCCACCCCAATATATATTACTTGCCTAAAACTCCTACTGGTAAAGCTACCTGTTAGAATATTAAGCTTGGAAGGTGTCTGAGTTTATTCGATATAATCTCTTTATTTGATTTAAATATGAGTTAACTGAGGTGCAGAGAGGGGTGGTGACATCCCAGGTCAGTAGCACAGAGATGGCTGAGCCAGGTCTCAGCCTTCCAAGTTGCAGTGTTGACCCACAGCACACCCCTCCAGGCGTGTATCTCTGCTAATGAGGTGTCTCCGCCACCCAGCCGCTCAGGTGCCAGAAGAAAACCACGTGTTTCTTCAATATGGTTGAGTCGGAGATAACTTATCCCTTGTCAAATTCAAATTAACAAGGATAAAATTAGATTTATTACCTTAATGCTCTTCTTAAACTCAGAAACAAGATAAATATTGTTAACGTTCTTAAATCAGACAATTTACTGATGATTGAGTCAGTTCTAAAGTAGTAGTTAATATTTTATTAGTATTCAATGCAAAAGAGAATTTTCCAAGTCAAGTCTTCGCTACACACATTCACAGCCAGCACCATTTTAAGTTTGAATTGCTCTTATTCACTTTGTCCTTTTCAAATTTTGTCTATTTGGAAATTGTTTAAATGAAGAAAGAGTAAACTCAAATATTTACCTATGCATTCCCTCCTGTTTAACATTCGGACCTAACCTGCCTAATGTTTAAAAGCTACAAAATATCCTATTGTATAAAATATCTTATTATTTTCTGAATTCTCATCAAGGGGAAAGATGAGACTAAAACTTTCGGAATAAAAGAAATAGTTGCTGATGGACTCGCTCCATCAATCCTATGAGAGTTTATTTCATTGAAATTTTCTCCCCCACATCCCATACACACACATACTAAGAGTTCCCTATAGGGTAGAAAGATACAGAACAAGTTGGGGAGGAGTTATTGGAGTCTTGGACGTGTCACCAGTAGACTCAGCCCCCCACAGGTGCCAGCATCCCGCGTCCTGCAGGACCCCTTCCCTCCCAGATGCTGCTGGGGAGGTGGGGGCGTCAGCACTCTGTCGGGCCGCGAGCCGGCCTTTCCGGGAAGACGGACGGCCCGGCTCCTCCTCGCTGCACGCCCGCATACTCTCAGTGCCTGGGAACAGCTCCCCTCGGCCTCCCAAGTCCCGGGGTGAGCCACGTAGCCCGTGGCTCTGCAGCCCAGGAGGGGGCCGCCCCGGGAGCCGGCCGCCCAGCGCGCGCTCACCAGCTCCGCGCGCAGCCGGCCCAGGGCGCTCTCGATGCGCGCCCGGCTCTGCTCCGCCCGCGCCGCCGCCGCCTCCCGCGAGCGCCTCGAGCCCCCGCGCGGCACCGCCCGCTGGAAGGCGCTCACCAGCCGCCGCCTGAGGTCTTCCAGCCGCGGACTGACGGCGGGGGCCTCCTCCTGGACTTGCACGCTCTTGCCCCCGGGGAAGCCGCGCGCGAGACGCGGGGCTGGGGGCCTAAGCCCGGCTCTGCCCGGGACTCCGTGGGGCCCGCGGGAAGTTCTCTTTCTGCGGCGGCGAGAGTCTCCCGGGCCCATCTCGGAGATGCCGGGTCCCAGCCTTCCAGGCATGTATTGCTAACGGCTTGTTCCCCAGGGCGAGAATTAGGCGGGTGAGGGTGGGGGCGGGGGTAACTAGCGGAACCGGCAGGACCCCTGCCACGTGGGACGCCGCTATTGCTCCGCCACTCAGAAGCGCTCCATTTCTCCCAGCCTCATCTCCATAAGTTCTCCTCCTCTTTAGCAACAAATGAAGGAGGTGGTTCCCATAACTCGAAGTTCTTAACTAGATCACGTTTTCTTGCTCCTAGGAGTGTCCTTCCAAGCGGAAAGCTTGGGTCCATCCAGGTAGGTGGAGGTTGAGGTACAGATGGAAGGTTTGAGACCAAAGGTAAAATATTTTGTCACAAATATTTGTCCGGTTGCCTTGAGTATTTAATACTTTATCCCTTTAAAATAACTTTTTCCTGACTTTCTGTCTGCCAGGCACTCTGCTAAAGGGGCTGGCCCTGTGGCATAGTGATTAAGTTTGGTGCTCTCTGCTTCAGCAGCCCAGGTTCATGGGTTTGGATCCCAGGGACGGACCTATACCACTCATCAAGCCATGCTGTGGTGGCAACCCACATACAGAAAAGAGGAAGACTGACAACAGATGTTAGCTCAGTGCCAAACTTCCTCACCAAAAAAAATCTGCTAAAGGAGGTTAAAACTTAGAATGTCCTTTATTCCAGTTACCTAGATCAATTCTTCCCTAGTCCAAGTGCCATCCTGCTCCCACCTTTACATTTAGCAAAGCCACCTTCTCTCAGGCCTTTGGAACACAAGAAGGAGGTTGAATGTACAGATCATACTCCTAATTCATGCAGAACAGCAGCAAAACAAAAATCTGAAATTCCTTATGCAAAAGCCTAATCTCTCTTAATCCACTTACATAAATTCATAAACATTTATTATCTTTCACAGTTTCTATGGGCAAGAATTTGGGAACAGCTTAGGTTGTGATCCAGCACTTTAAAGACATTGTAGTCAAATGTCAGCTAAAACTGCAGTCACCTGGAGCCGCATGTGACTGGAGTTGGAGGATCTATTTTCAAGTGAATCACTCACATGGTTAGATATCTCTAATAAAATATGTACAAGATCTATATGAGGAAAACTCTGCTGAAAGAAATCAAAACAGAACTAAATAAATGGAGAGATAGTCCATGTTCATGGATAGAAATACTCAATATTGTCAGGGTGTCAGTTCTTCTCAATGCAATTCCAATCAAAATCTGAACAAGTTATTTTGTGGATATCAACAAACCAATTCTAAAGTTTATACAGAGAGACGAAATACCCAGATTAGCCAACATAATTTGAAGAAGAACAAAATTGGAGGGCCAACTCTACCTAATTACAAAACTTACTACAAAGCTACAGTAATCAAAACAGTGTGGTATTGGTGAAAGAATGGACAAATAGATCAATGAAACAGAATAGAGAGGCTAGAAGTAGACCCACAAAATATAGTCAACTGATCTTCGACAAAGGAGCAAAGGCAACACAAGGGAGAAAAGATAGTCTCTTCAACAAGTAGTACTGGAACAACTGACATTCACATGCAAAAAAAAATGAATCTAGACAGCCATACTTACATCTTTCACAAAAATTAACTCAAAATGGATGATAGACCTAAATGATCATAGACCTAACTGACCAAAACTATAAAACCCCTAGAAGATAACTAAGAAGGCCACCTCTCAATCGTTTTGTTGTTGTGAAGAAGAAGATTAGCCCTGAGCTAACATCTGTTGCCAATCCTCCTCTTTTTGCTGAGGAAGACTGGCCCTGGGCTAACATCTGTGCCCATCTTCCTCTACTTTATGTGGGATGCCGCCACAGCATGGCTTGACAAGCAGTGCGTCGGTCCATGCCCGGGATCCAAACCTGCGAACCCTGGGCTGCCAAAGCAAAGCGTGCAAACTTAACTGCTACACCAGTGAGCGGGCCCCCTCTCAATCGTTTTGAACACTAAAAGGAAGTTGAATGCACAGATCATGTTCCTAATTCATGCAAAACAAAAGTCTGAAATCCCTTATGCAAAAGCCTAATCTCCTCTCTAAATCCCTTAAACAAATTCATCAGTTAATATCTACCTTTGTTGCAACTAATTTCTATTTTTTTCCTGCTTATGATACCTTTCCCTGGGAAACCTGGATCTCAACTCTTTTATGTGTCCTTTAGCTGTGCTTTGGGATCTTAGATCTTTTGCTTCCTCTTCAGCCATCCCCTATGAACAATTATTCTTTTAAGCAATGGTCTCTGTGTGTTCCCACCGCAAACAGAATGTCCCTAAGTGCTTTGTGCAAAAAGAAACAAATACTACTATAGGTTTTCGAGAAAGGAGATTTTTTTCTTACAAACCTTACTATAAATATTGTAATTTTTTCAATGAACAGCTCAGTGGTTTGAGCCATTCGAGAGTCTGTGGGGAACATGGTCATTTTGTTTTCTGGCTGATGAATAGTTGGCAAAAATTCCTTTTTGGTTGTGGAATGTCCAGAATGTAGCTGTCTTTCTAGCTTAATTTGCCAGAATTCTGAGGTCAAAATGCTGTTTTCAAATCCCAGCTTCACTCCTTGCTGGCCATGTGGCTTTGTGTAAGTGCTCTGGTCTATTTGTTCACAAGTAAAATGAGAATAATCTTTTCCTCCTCACTGGGTTGCTGAGTAGATTGACTAAAGCACCCAGGAGTGCACTGAACCGAGTAGGCCCTCCATAAATGTGGTTCCTGCTTCTTATCTAATGATGTGATTGGGGTTCTTGCCATAGGGACATATTTCTGAACATTCCATCAGTGCTATGTGTCTAAAAGATACAGGAGAATTGGTATTAGGATTGCAAGGGAAACTGAGTCAGGTCTGAACTACAACAGTGAAACCAGACTGGCAAATGTCCATTCCAGTGGGTTGGATGACCATTTTAAATTGTCAGTAATCATTTGGAACCAGTATAATCATCTCAATCATATCTTCTAAGTGTGTGTGTTGAGTTGTATCATTGTTCAAAATATTATCTGCCTCTTACATTGGGAAGATTATATTTCTCCACTCTGCTAATCTCGGGCTTGGCTAATCTTGCTTAAGCCCATGAACTGTGAGCAGAAGGGACATGTGTGATTTCCCAGCAAAATCTTTAGGTGCCATCATACGATCCACCCTCTTCTCTTTTCCAGCAGTGTCCCCGGGCAAACAGCTCCTTCACCCTGGGTCCTGGAATGCAGATATCATGGGGCAGAGGGGAATGTGTGTAGTTTGAGTGAGAAGTAAACATATGTAGTAATCCAAGGAGGTGAGTGAGTTTGCTTCTTTGAAAGCTCTGATATCTGATTCTCCTTGATTTATTTCCCTTTCCTAGAAGTGGAGTGCAGAAGTAAGCATCCAGAGGACTGAGAGTTCTGGTAAATTGAAGTTTTACTGAATCATTTCTGTGAAGAGACGTACAGAAGCTTATTTGCCTCAAACAAGGAAAACCTAGTTGTTGGAAGGTACAAAAAATTTCTAGTAACTGTCCAAATACATTTGCTCTTTTATTAGCCCAATTTAAATGGATTATGACATACATGAAGTGTAGATAACAGTGACTGTTTTTTATTGACAGAGAATATATGAAAGACATGTGCAGGATACTGTATGATTTTAGACTGTCAGTTCACACTCTGAGAAGAACACTACAGCTTCGTTTCCACGTCAAATATAAAAAGAGATGTGTTTCTTTTAATATCGTTTTGACTGTTTATCTTGTCTTCATGCTCTGTATCTTGAAGACATTTCAATTACAGCCTTCTTCTAAGATTCAGCTAAACATGACACCAAAAAAGTACAGAAACAAGACAACTTATGGCACTCTTCTGCAAGGCCTTTTGTGTACTGTGATAGTTGAGTTTGGAGAAATAGAATAAATGTCAAATTTGTCCAAACAGCAACTTTGATACCCAGTTCCATAAATATATTTATGTTTTAATGTAGGGTACACAAGTTAACTATTTCCTTTGGCAATTTCAATTCTAAGAATAGTTATAGGTATATAGGAAGCAATATCTGCTGGCGAACATTATTACTGATCTGCCAAGCACTGCCCTTTGCCCATATTCATCACAAATACATGATTCCCAGCCTCAACCGTCCTCCCAGCATCGCTGGACAATCCTTTAACTCATTCCATCTTGGCCATTTCAAATCCCTCGCAAAACCATTCTGGCCTCTGAACACCACGTTCTCTTTGTGCCTCCATTCCCATCATCCTACTCATAAAACTATTTTTTTTCTTCACTGAGACAGTATTAAACAACTATTAACACACATAGCACTTACATCATGCCAGCTACTGTTCCGAATGCTTTACATTCAATCCTTACACCAACTCTATGAGTTAAGTACCAAAATTAACAACATTTTACAGATGGAAAAACTAAGGCACAGGGAAAGTTAGAGAGTAAGAAGTTATACCCAGTCTGTGCTCTCAGCCACTAGGCTATTTTGCCAGTTAAATAATCAAGATGACCAGGTGGGGACACCCTTAGTTTATCTTTCTTTCCTGTACAACATCAATATCTTAACCTATTATTCTGTTTTCACCACCAAGCTCAAAGAGGGGGAAAAGGGGAGTCAGAGTTAGAAAAGAGTAGGATACTTCCTCTTTTGAACCAAGAAGAGAAAAATTATTCAGAAGAAAAATGGATGAAGTTATAAACAATGAAAGGATGTAACATAATGGAAGATAACAGAGTCAAAGTCAAAAACAGGGATTACAGGGAAAAAAATGAAGCAAAAACCACAAAGAGAAACATATTCATGGATATTCTTTTTTTTTTTTTTT
Source organism: Tapirus indicus (assembly GCA_031878705.1). Lineage (NCBI taxonomy): Eukaryota > Metazoa > Chordata > Mammalia > Perissodactyla > Tapiridae > Tapirus > Tapirus indicus. The sequence continues at coordinate 23,424,507 of CM062935.1, forward strand.
TTTTTTTTTGTGAGGAAGACCAGCCCTGAGCTAACATCCACTGCTAATCCTCCTCTTTTTGCTGAGGACGACTGGCCCTGGGCTAACATCCGTGCACATCTTCCTCTCCTGTATATGGGACGCCGCCACAGCATGGCTGACAAACAGTGCTCGAGAGGCGCCTGAGATCCGAACCCGCGAACCCTGGGCTGCCAAGTGTGAACTAAACTACTGCTCCACTGGGCCGGCCCCTCGTGGATATTCTTTGCAGCACTATTTGTTACAATGAAAATTATAAGCAATCTAAGTATCTATCAATAAGTCTGGTGGAAGTTGCTAGATACCCACTCAACCTCCATTCTACCCTTCTTCCTTATGAAAGAACCGTGATTGTTGGAAGTGTCCATTTGACCCACTAAAATATTACATTTCCCCTAATTCTTCACAGAAAGGAATGGCTATGTGTTAAGATCTGATCACAAGATATAAGCCGAAATTGTTACGTAGACTTATATAAAAGCTCTTTGAAAAAGTAACTGACTTTACTGGCACACAATTTTTGTTCCTGGCTTTCCACTTCTTCCTGCCTGGAATAAATTTGATTGCTGGAGCTCCAGCAGCCATTTTTGGACCATAGTATTACTCTGAGGATGGGCGCCCTGCTCGGTATCAGAACACTGAAAGCAATCTATACCTGAAGACATCATGCAGTCATTGCCCCTGCCCAGGACTGTCCAACTCTTCTTACAAGAAAAATAAAATCTAAAATCTCTAATGTTTTTGTGCCACTCTTTTTTTTTTTTTTTTTGAGTTTTTGATACTAAAAGCCAGAAGTAATTCCTAATTAACACAATGGGGAGAAATATTTAATAAATTATGGTATATTAATAATTTAGAATTCCTTGGACCCGGTTTTTAAAAAGGTCGATCTATGTGCTATCGTGGTAAGAAATCCACAAGGTATTATCAAGAGAGGAAAGTTAGCTGTGGAATAATATGTGTCATATGATGTATATATATATAAATTTTTTGCAAATTATATATAAATATGTTTGCATATGTATTTTAAAAGGAGGTTAGATAAATAAATGCAAAATCATTAGCAATGGTTTCCTTTGGGGTCCAGGGGCTGGGGGAATGAAGGCAAGAGCCTTTCGTTCTCTAATTTGTATATCTCTTTATTTCAATCTTTAACAACAAATATATGCTGCATTCCTTGTGTTATAAAAATAATGAGGGTGAAGAAAAAGAGAATCCATTCTACCCTAACTCCCTGGGATTTTTTTAGACAGAGTCTAAATACATCAGTGCACTGCATTGAGAGTCTGAAAGTTCAAATGCACTTGTTTTGACATTCCATTGATTTTCACTTCTCTCTGGAGCTAAGTATAATGTATAGACATAAAATATAAATATTTAAGCTATTCATTAACCTGTATTTTTTTCCATTTCTAGAATGGGTCCCCAATTTACATCTTTTAAATAGGTATGATCCAGAAACTTGGCAGCTATATGCTGCAAGACTGCCCTTCCATTGACTCCCTCCTCTTTGGCATGGACACCAATGTAAACGATAGAAGAGATTTACCTGACTTGGAAAACTCAGCCCAAATGCTGTGGGCTTGGTAGAAAATATATGTAAATGCATCCCTTGTGAATTATTGGTAAATACAGGAAGCCATTAGAAACCTTCAGTTACATTATTACCAAGCATACGATGGCTCCTTTGTTTAATCCAAAATGACACCCACAATAGTTATATGAGTTGATTTTTTAAGGGAACAGCAAATATATTCTATATGTATGTCTGCACAAGAATATTTTCAAAATGCTCCTTTACTATTTATCAAAAGGAGTTGGGGAACCCCAAGATCTGAGATTCTCTTAAAGCTCTGAATAGAGAGGGAAACATACCTTCTTTCTTTTTTATTGTAGTCTATAGAATCTGTCCAGATTGAGAAGTAAAATCAAATTATACAGATCCTAAACATAAGACTTTAACCAAAAAAAAATTATTTCTCTTCATCAATATAATATTGAACATTAAATTAAAATTAAATAACATTAAAATTAAATGTTAAAAATATAACTAAGTGTCTAGTAAGGAGAAACAAGGTGATATTTAACTGCAACTTATAACGGTGCTCATGGATCAACAGAACCAAATGGTGTTTGTTGGGAACACATCAGCTCTCTCCGTTGGGCAGAAAAGGTCCATTTCTTCTCCCAAGAGACCACTTTCCTCTGACCTGTATCAAGCTGATCAGAAAGAAAATCAGAATTTCTAAAAAATTGTATTACTCATTCATTTAACTCCTTTCTCTTGAATGGAGAAATGAAGGGCGTTGCTTCTTGTATCTCGTTTATACGACAGTATTGCTTTTTATGGGATTGCTCTATAAAGGAAGAGTTAACAGAGTCATAAAAACATCGACAACCTCTGGCAGATACAGAATAGAAAAACACTTGAGAAATGATGATGCATATAATAGAGAAAAAAGAGCCAGATATGTTAGATGGGCGTGAATATAAGAAGAAACAAATAGTACTTCAACTTACAGTTTGTTGTTTTTAAAAAAAACCACCAGGACTATCAAGTAGAAGATTAGTTTCTATATAACAATAAAACAGCCTGGCATCTAAAATTATGTGCACCAATTCTCACTGATTTTAATGTTTGTGGAGGTGTGGTGCAGAGCACCAACATTCATTCATTCAGCATGCCTTCATTCGAGAAATGTTTTGGAGTACTTATCTGCCAGGCACGGTGCTAGATGTTGGTATGGACATTTTTCTTTTTACTCTTGCCTTTTTTTGTGTGTTAATTTGATGTCCCTACTAACCTTTTATTTCCTTCCGTCATTTCAAATCCAGACTCAGTGATGAACAAAAGAATTTCCCAGTCCTGAAAAATACTAATCCTGGAAATTAGTATACATGCCTGAAACTACTCCATTAATAAAACAAAACAACAACATCTCTCTTGCTTTAAATTAATCTAATAATTAGACTCTAAAGTTTTCACAGACACTTGGCTTCTTGGCTGAACTGTAAATTTATTTGGCTACAGGTACACTCACACTGCTTAGAAAAGTTATGTGCTAAGTGTGAATCGAGATGATGAAAAGTGAGTACCTGGAGTGGGTTCTCCTTGTTTGCTATTTTAGTGTAGACTAATACTACATAGACAGACACTTTGCAAATACTTCTTTTTTTAAATTACAGAAAAATCTTAAATAAAAAAATAAGAAATCAAAATTAGAGGGAAGAAAGTGACTTCTGAGACATGATTCTTTGAAGGAGGAAGAAAATAATGAGTAACTAAAAAATACACTGGTAGAAATACCATGTCTAGAAATTGCAGAATCAGTAATTTAGTGACCCATAGCTCTATAACCCTATAGAGGAAAGCAAAACAGTAAAGTGAATGAGAAGGTTCTAGAAATCTACAGACATGTGCTCTTTATTCACTTGAACTTAGACTTCTCTTTCTCTTGTTGCTTTTCTACAAACTACATTTGCTGCTCCTGGACTATTTCTCAGACATGTTCACTCCTCCATCACTTTGCACATGTGCAGTTCCTACGCGTGGAATGACCTTCTCACCTTGCCCAACTCTTCTGATGAGCCGTCTTCAAATTCCCTAGGCAGGAATAGAGTCTCCCTCTGTTGTGTTCCCATTGCTGTATCCATAACTCCAACTTACTCCTTGTTATGCCAGACTCTATTCCTTTGTTATCCCCTTTAATCTGTGAGATTCTGATGCAGGTACCTTGTCTTATTCGTGGGTTCTAGCCCACTGTTCCATAAATGCCATGGGAAGGATGGATGGATGTTAAACTAAAGAGTGAGGTACACTTCAGTCCTATAAGGTTCAATGGAATTCAAGTAACTAGTAGAGAAAATTACACATTTGTGATTCTAGGAATATACAACTTCTTTTTAACCATGGCATCAAATGAGGCTAGCTCACTTTTGCCAGCTATGGGAAAGTTAACTGAGCAAAGTACAGAAAACAATAGGAGGCTGTTGCTTGCTGCTTTCCAGTACCCGGGAGCCCCCTGCTGCCCAGAAAAATAAGACATGCAACCTCTTCCCCGGTTAATAGGCAGGGTTAGACACACTTAACATGCAACCTTAAAAACTTACTTTTACCATTTCACACACCAGATGATCATTATCAGCTGTTTTTATTATCCTCCTTCTGAATCGGCCAAGTCCTCTTTCTAGGTTTTCAATTTTTCTTAATGGTACCACCATGATCCAAGTCTCCTGAATCAAACCCTCGCTCCTCCTGCTGCTCCTTCTCCCCTTTGTCAGCAGTGTTACTATCATGTATTGAACTTTTGCTAGCTGCCAGGCACTGTGCTAAGCTCTTCACATGGATTACATATCATTTAACCTCTCAATAACCCCTATAAGGCAGGGTATTATTTCATTTTAGTGAAAAGAAAACTGAGGCTTTGGATGGTTAAGTGACTTGCCTTAGGTTGTAGACATTGACAGGGGACAAAGCTGGGGTTTGACCAAGGAGTTCTGGCTGCAGAGCTCTTAACCAGTTGCTTCCTTCCAAGCCACTGCTTGTGCATCCAGCCTGAGTCCTCCTTTCAAAGCCCACTGCTACTACAGTTTAGCTCATTATATCACTCAAACTATATGATCAGAATCATAGCTGTGTTCCTTACCTCCTGCCTCTCTCATTCTACTGACATCTGATATTTCACCATTAGGGTTTTATTAATTTGGTTAACTAGTTACCTAACATTAGGGAGCTACCTACTCTTTCTAGATCCCTGAACTTTAGACCTTTGAAGCCCTAGGGCCATATTTCAAGTCCAAGAGAGTTCCCTGATCTCTCGCCCCCTTCATTGTAGTGAGTCTGCTCTCCTATCTTTTTCTAACACTGACAACACTGCTCCAACCTTTGTGTTCTTCTTCCACTAACCTGGATTAGCGCCGGCATCATAGGTGAAAGAGTTGATTTTGGAGACAGATAGGTTTGAGTCCCTCCTTAGCCACCTATTAGTTGCGTGATGTTGCAGAAGACTTCTCATCTAGCCTAATTTGATAATAAACAGCTGAATATTTGGAAGTTTTTCTCCCCCTAAACCCAAGTCATTGTACAGATAATGAACCTTGAATTTTGAGGATTCACTAAGTGTTTTGTGAAGGATGAAATATCAGCATGCAGAATAACCATTAGATAAACTAACGTTGTAAGAGCAAATACAAATGACATTAATAATAATTTATGTTTTTGCATTATTAAAATATTTTACTAGCAATATGCATGAGTGCTGGTTGAAAATTGATGCTGCTTGAATATAGATTGAACAATTCTTCACTTTGCTAATTTTCAACCCAACATCTTTTAGCCAATAATTTCAAACAAATGAATAGCACGCACACTTGAGCATTTTGATTTGATTTTCTTTATTTCTATAGAAGATATATTTCAATCCACTGGAGTATGCTAAGCTAATTTTCCTTCCTCACTCCCCAGATTACCTTTCCTCTCCCATCATATACACCAAGATGGCTCCAAATTTCTCATATCTAACCAGGAAAAGGGGGCAGGGGGTGGGAAAGACGGGAAGAGTAGTGGGCAAATATGGTCTGAACCTCCCGGATTGCAGACCCTGCATACCTTTTCTGGCTGCTGATAAAGGTTTGTTTTAGAGGCAGAAACCAACCAAACCGTTGATTCTAACGTTGCTCAAATGTGTTCTAACAAAACAGCTACCACTCAGTCTAGCTCTTCTACCTCTGGTTGTCTATTTTCAAGTAACTTTGGTCAAAATTGTATATCTAACTTTTGTTTTCTTATAGACTTACCCCAAAGAAAGAGATATTTAATGAAGAGAATATTGGGCAAGGACTCAATATACATGTGAAAACTGTGTGTTTGTTTGATATTTATTTTGAGCCATGCCTTCTTGGCCAGTGTGTAGTGGGAATGGGGACTGGAAAGTAGAATTGAATGTTCCATCATTTGGAACTTGACTTTGAAGCTTACAGTCAAATATCATATGGTAATTTTTTCATCAAAAAATACACAAAAACAATGTGAGCTTTGGGTGATGTTTATTACTCAACGGTGATACCTATTTATCAATTAAACCTCCAGAAATACTTCTAGAAAGAGGCAGCTTACAAAATTTGATGAGTTTTCACTGATGACACTGTGATAAATCTCAGATGGCCATTCTCTGGGTTCTAGGAAAATACAAGAAGAGAGAGCAACTAATGCAGATAGAGTGATGGCTGGGAACTGGAAGAACTGCAGAAAAGTCGAGGCCAGAAGAGGAGGTGGAGGCCAACCACAAAGAATCTTCTCTCTGCCACACCAGGAGAGTAACATAAATAAGCAGTATACAGAAGATGCCTTAATTAATGATCAGAAACCAACTCTGTTTGCGACTTTGAATAATCCTTATATAGGCAAGAAGCAACATAAAAATAGCTCCCAGTGGTCCGAAATGTCTTACTTTCCTTAATGTCAGTATTGTGTCCTAATCATGGATGTTCAGAAACCCAAGCCTCCACAGCCTCGAGGAAGCTCCATCCTCAAAGAGTGATAACAGTGTTTTTGACTTGCTTGGCCTGTTAACGTGCTTCACCAAAGAGGGGGAAATTGGTTCATATAGTTTCAAAAAATCTTCAACAAGGATTTTTGAAAGTTTTCTAGTTAATTCTAAGTTAACCAAAAAATGTTTCAAGGTGTCTGGGTACCTTATTTCTCTAGAAAGAGATTCTCAAAGTTTTATTTCAGTGATTCAAGGCTTTAAGTTGAAGCAGAAACATACATCTGAGCTAGAATAATGGGGAAGATTCTTCATTATGGGTTTCAGTAATCAAATAATTAGGAAGAAAATGTTATTTGAAAAGTAATCACTTTGCAATATATACATACATCAAATCATTGTGTTGTACACCTTAAACTTATACAATGTTATAATGTCACTTATATCTCAATAAAACTGGGGAAAAAGAAGTCAGGAATAGGAAAAAGGCTAAGAATGTAGGTATTAGATGAAAACAATCAGAAAGCACTCAGTAAACACATTTTTTTCTCTGAAAGAAAGTTATGATTCTATAAAGACTTTTTTTAAGTTTTCTGATAAAAAGTAATAAATATCTATTGAGAAAGTTGAAATATATAAGGAGACAAATGAATACCACCCAAATTTCACTACTCAGACAGGACCGCTGTTAATATTACGGTAGTGTCTTACAAAGTTTCTTAGCCTCTCTGAGCTTTAGTTTCCTTATTTGTCAAATGAGGTTAATAATAGTACCAACTTCATAAGGTTATTCTGAGAACTAAATAGATGAAACATGTGAAAGCTTAATGTTTGGTACAGAGTAAGCACACACAAAAAAGGTTACCTGTCATTATATTTCAATGCCTATCTCCATTTTTTTAATTTTATAAATCAGGGTCATATTTAGCTTTTGTTTCATATCATGATTTTTTTCATTAAAAATATTATGAGCATTTCAGGGGCTGGCCCAGTGGTGTAGTGGTTAAGTTTACACACACCTTTTCAGCAGCCGGGGGTTTGCAGGTTCAGATCCTGGTTGCGGACCTACATACCACTCCTCAAGCCATGCTGTGGTGGCATCCCACATACAAAATAGAGGAAGATTGGCACAGATGTTAGCTCAGCAACAATTTCCTCATCAAAATAATTATATATATATTATATTATATATATTATATAATATATATATAAAGTGAACATTTCCCAGGTTATTAAAATTCTTTACAATATATTTTTAATAGCTTCATAGTACAGTATTCCATCTTGTAGAGCATGGTTCTCAATCAGGTGCAATTTTGTCCCCAGTGGACATTTTGAAATGTTTAGAGACATTTTTGTGTGTGTGTGATGAAGCTCGGCCGTGAACTAACAGCCGTCACCAATCTTCCTCTTTTGGCCGAGGAAGATTGTCACTGAGCTAACATCTGTGCCCATCTTCCTGTACTTTACATGTGGGATGCCTCCACAGCATAGCTTGATAAGCGGTGCATATGTCCGCGCCCAGCATCCAAACCTGCTAACCCCGGGCCAACGAGGTGGAATGCGGGAACCTAACCACTATGCCACCAGGTTGGCCCATAAAGACATTTTTGATTAGCGCAAATGAGGAAGTGAGGTACTACTGGCATCTAGTGAGTAGAGGTGAGGGGTGCTGCTAAACATCCTACATTGCACAGGACAATCTCCCACAACAAAGAATTCTCCAGCCCAAAATATAAGAAGTGCTGCAATGGAGAAACCCAAGAATGTATCAAGATTTTTTTTAAACCAAGCCATTCTTATTAGACATTTAAATAAATTCTATTATTATTATTATAAGTAACACTGGAATGAAAATCCTTGTATTTCCCATTTCCTGAGCCTGCTCTGTGGTCTGCATGATAATTTATTTTAAATTGCATCAGTATAAGCATTTTGGGGGGTGTGTGTGTGTGTGCGCGCGCGCACACGCGTGTCTGTGTGTATGTGTGTGCAGACTTGCAGTTAAGAGCATAATGCAAATTATCCCTGATTCATATCCTGGGACAATTAATTAGCATTTGAAATGTCCTAAAAGGGATCAACATTTTACAAATAGATTATTTGATACTTAAAGTATTCTTATTGATAGCTACACCAGAGGGTATGTTATTTAATACTAACGGTAGAAGTATTATTTTGACATTGGCATGTTAACCAGCAGATCAGTTTGAGGATCTGGAAACTGACCCCAGAGGTATCTGTACCTCAGTTTGAAGACTATTGAGTTAGATGAAAGAGAGGCTGGTATACCAAGCAAAGGGATTTTCAATTTATCCCATAGACCAGGGTTTCTCAACTTCCATACTATTGACATTTTGGAAAATTTGGGGAAATTCTTTGCTATTGGGAGGAAGGTCATCCTCTGCAGTGCAGTGAAGAATGTTTAGCAGCACATCTGGCCTTTAACCACTAGATGCCAGTAGCAGCATCCCCCTCCCAGTTGCAACACCAAAATGCCTTCAGATATTGCCAAATTTCCCCTAGGGAAAAAAAACACCCCTAGTTGAGCAACATTGCCATAGACAAAAGGTAAGTCATTGAGTAGTTTGAAGCAGTAAGACACAATCAAAACTGCAAGATTATTTTTACTGCTTTTAGAAGCAATTGCAGTGTTAATATAGAGAAAGGCCTAATAAACGTTTCAACGAATTGGTAAAAAAGAAAGAATCTTTGGGGACATTTGCCTGTCCAGTATCGACACACATTCTAAAGCTTTATTATTTAAACTGTGGTACTAAGGTAGGAATTAATAAAGAGATCCAAGAAATGGAAGAAACAGTCCAGAAATAGGTTAATGTTAGAAAGAATAGTGAAATGAGCATTCTCACACAATATGATGGTATCAAATGGTGTAAATTGGTACAATCCTTGGAAAGCTATTTGTCTATATGTATCAAGTTAATAAAATATTAATATCTTTTGGGACTGTATACACATGTCAGAATATTGTGAAGTTGTTAAGAATTATCTTGATAGTGTGTTATAACATGCAAACATGCTTACATTACACTTATAAGTGAATAAAAATACAGAAAACAATATGTATATACATATTGAATACAGAATACAACATACATTTTGAATGCATGTTCAATATGAGTACAATAAAGTTAAAAAACTAAAAGTTTAAGAGAGTGTGGAAAAACATTTAGAGTGCTTTTCCTTAAGCAGTAAACATTTCATGGGCTATTTTTCTGCTTTTTGGTTTCTTTTTAACAGTTTTTCTACAATGAGTATGTGTCGGGGGCTGGCCTGGTGGTGTAGTGGTTAAGTTAGCACGCTCCGCTTCAGCGGCCCAGGGTTTGCAGGTTCGGATTCCAGGCACGGACCTACGCACCTCTTTTCAAGCCATGCTGTGGCAGCATCCCATATACAAAATAGAGGAAGATGGACACAGCTGTTAGCTCAGGGTGAATCTTCCTCACCAAAAAGAGGAAGATTGGCAAGAGATGTTAGCTCAGGACTGATCTTCCTCACCCAAAAGTGAAAATAAAATAAGCCTGTGTCAATTAGGGGAAATTTTCCAAAAAAAGTAGAAATAAATTGTAATTTAAAACTTGAATGGAAAAAATTAAATAGAAATAACCAAGTCTACTTTTTTGCCTTCGTTGAATGTTTCTCTTGACAATTTACCATTACTACCATAGCCTTCTTGGAGAGACATATGATGTTTTGTTGGAAAAAATCCATGCTTACTGACTTATCCAGGAAAAATTGGAAATTGAAGAACATGTAATGAAGGGTTTATTTATTTATTTTTTTTGTGGGGAAGACCAGCCCTGAGCTAACATCTGTTGCCAATCTTCCCCTTTTTGCTGAGGAAGACTGGCCCTGGGCTAACATCTGTGCCCATCTTCCTCCACTTTATATGGGACGCCGCCACGGCATGGCTGACAGGCAGTGCATCCGCGGGCGCCCGGGACCCGGGCTCGCGAACCCCGGGCTGCCAAGCGCGGACTAAACCGCTGCGCCGCCGGGCGGCCCCATGAAGGGTTTATTTTTGCCTGATTATGAGTCAGTGTTTTGGGGAAGCTGGTGATATGCATTAATTTTAGACTTAATTTGTCTTCTTTCCCCTCACATCGGTGACATTCCATTCTAGGAAGAGCTTCATGATGGTTTAAGTCATCCTCCATCGTCTTTCTTGACAGTGTTCATCATGAAACGGAGACAAATTGCTGCAGCTCAGGGTAAGAAAGAATCTAAACTGAAATTTGTTGGTTTGAAGTTAAGACTGAACTTGAAGTTAAGTTATGAACTTAAATCTTTCTTTATCTGAAATTCAACTCTACCCATCCACCTTGCCTTAGATTTAGAATGTAATTCCTCTTTCTTATTTGACATTCACATTTTTCTTCAACCCATGTAATTTATTTTTATGATTGGCATCTTGGTTAGATTAATTTTTGTCATTTTTTCTCAGATGTGTTAACACACGTAACTTTATTATTTCCTGCCTTGACATAGTACAATTTATACTTAATTAATGAAATAACCTACCTAGGCTAAATGATATTCATAGAGAATTGTAATAAAAGTATCAGAGAAATGAAATATATTGAGTTATTTTTTAGAAAGTGAATCAAGATAAATTTTACTCAAGAATACAATTATTTTATATATCCACCCCATCTTTAATAATACTGTCTGATTCCTATTACTATTAAACATGTCAGTACAATGCCTCTTAATTAATATAATAAATTACTTCTACTAGATTTTATAATCTCAAGTAGTTACTAGCAAGACAAAATTTGACTCCATAGTCCAAGAATTATAAATATATATTGAGAGGTGCTTAATAATTAAAATAACTCCTGGAAGAATATCTTTGGCTTTTCGCTTTTCTATTTAAGTAGATATGTTCCCATTCTGGTGAAAAGTTTAAAATATAAGACAGAAACTATTTGTAATGCTGACATTGGAAGAAAGGCTCACCCTTAATTAATAAGCTTTATGTATCACGTTTAGAGAGAGACACTGTTCTAGAGGAAGTTTATTTGACTCTCAAACGGATTCCATGAAATATGAGCCACATTTTGCTTTCCAATTTGATAAACCAAAAGAACCACCTATTAATTTGCAATAAGAAGTACAGCTATCAATAGCCAATCAGAATGTTCTTACCAGTTAACACATCATCCTCCAAGAAGAAAAAGTCTAATTAAAAACCCAAACTATTAGATCTTTTCTACCACACATGGCCTTTTAAATGAGTGAAGTTTTAAGAATCCAATAAGTAACACTACTTTTTTCCACTCTTGAGCTTGGCACCCACTAAGAGAGGATTACTGACAAAAGTGTCATTGTAGAACAAGACCTGGAAGTGCAGCCACAATGATCTTTCTTACACCGCACTTTTCAATGCTCACAAGCACCTTGTGAAGTAATTACACTTACTACCACCGTTTTACAGATAAGGAAACTGAAGCAGAGAGAGGTCAAGTAATCTGCTCATGTTCAAAGATGTACTAGATGGTGGGGCTGGAAATGTGAAGCCAGGCAGTCTGACTCTGGAACCTACATTTAAAAACACTGGCTGCCTCACATCACAATCTTTTTTTGATGTGAAAGGGCTTCTAATAGCTTGAGAACAGAGGTACAAGCAGGAAGCTCTCTTTTGCACTACTGGGTCTCAGTCATTTTGACAATTGACAGTTCCTCTGAGAGGGTCACTTCCATTCAGTGGCAACAACTCAAGTGAAGCCAAAATTGTGAGGGCCACTAAGTCTAAATTGACCACATTATGACCATGGCCAACTGTGACACTGGCGACATGTTTGTATAGGTTCCTTGGCCTTTATCTGGACTAAAACCTCCTACCTTGTCTACCTCACAACTCTCAACCCTTCAAGACTCAGTTGAAAAGGAGTCAATTGCCTATTTTAAAAAGCATGCTCTGATCCTCCTGGGAGGTGAAATGAGTCACACCATCCTCTTGACTTCATAGCACCCTAGGAGTTTCACTCATCTAGCACTCACTGCATGTATTTTAGATGATATATGTACTTGCCTACATACAAGCTCCATGGAGACAGAAATGGCATTTTATTTATCTTGCTCCTCCTAGGACTTAGCACACCAATTATGTACCTTAAAAAAGGTAGGCTATATAATAAATGTTGTAGAATCATAAAATCTAGCCCAATCTTATTCTGGCTGTTTGAATTCTTTCTACAACCCCACAGGTTTTCCAGTATATCTATTGTGGGCTATGTAAGTGTGGGCTCATAGGGTTTGGAGGTTATGTGAGTATTTAGCTCTGGGTATGAGAAAACTCAGGAATTGAGAAGAAACAAAGTAACCTTTACATGTAAGTTATTTTTACAAATTCGTAGATAGAAAGTAACACATGCTGGTTGTAGAAAACTACAAAAATTATAAAACACAACTCTAATCACATCACCTCACTTCAACATCAATATATTCCTTCTAGCCTTTTTGTTGTTGTTGTTTTTTGCTGAGGAAGTTTCGCCCTGAGCTAACATGTGTTGTCAGTCTTCCTCTATTTTGTATGTGGGTTGCCATCACAGCATGGCCACTGACGAATGGTGTAGGTCCATGCCCGAGAACTGAACCCAGGCCACCAAGTGGAGCACACCGAATTTAACCACTAGACCATGGGGCTGGCCCCTCCTTCTAGTCTTTTTAATGCCGGTTGTTAAGCCATTAAAATAATGGAAAAGGGGAGTAATAAAGTCTCTTTAAAAAGTAAAATATTTTAGTTAAAATGATACGTTAAAAAGAGAAAAGTAAATGTGAATGATATGTCTCCCAAAACAGAGAGAAGGAAGGTTTAATTAAGTCAGCCAAAAAGTATTGACTGGCTACTAAAGAGAAGACAAATATGGATATAGTAACGGAATCACCTTTGTGACCTCAGAATCCCCAGCTCTCAGATGATGATCAGTAGATAATTCCATTCATTCATTCATCAAAGGACTATGACTCAGCAGAGTATCATGTACTGGTTAACCCCCAATAGATTAAAAATAACTGCAGAACACATTGTATCATTTATCCAATAAGTTCACCCAAAAAAAAATTTCCAACTGCCTACTTATCAAAGACAAATTAAGCATGATTCCTCCCTATTTGAATTTATGTAGTAATCTCTTATCAACCTCTGCAGTCTACCTTCCTGAAAAGTCTTACTTTCATCAAACTCTACAGTGGCACAAATCAAGGTCTCCTATGAAATACGGAGTTAAAAATGATTTAAATGGCATTAAATATATTTGTGAAAGAATAAATAAATATTTCAAAAAAGATCTGCTTCCAAAACAAATCAGATTCATGGTGTTAATACCCCGTTGTATTAGATAACCCTTCCCATTAATCGCCACCTTCTATTATTCAGGATACATTGCTGTGATATTGTTTTGCTAAGGCAAAATTGATTTCCCCACAATTTTAATATCTTTCAGGTTTTCATATTTTTGAACTAGCCCTTACTGGCTTGAAATGTAATGTCGTTAACATTTGTATTCTTCCTGTTTTGTTTCAACATGCTCTGAAACACCTGCCTTGTCATAAATTATCACAGTGCTTGAGGGCACAGTTTCCTGATCTTGAATCCATAGATAGAGAGGGTGGAGTGTATACACACAGAAAAATTCTCTCTCTGTGATATCCTCATAAATACACACCTGTGATCTCCAAGAGTGGGGAGTTAAATCTGGATTCATTAACAAGACTGAACTGAACCACATATTTTTTTTTTTAATCAGGGTTACATATACAAGACCCCATTATCTCTTTCAAAAAAATATTGTCCAAAACCTAATATTGAACAGAACCCTATTTTGTAATATTATTCCAAACCTCCCTCTGGGAAGAAATTAGCCCTCCTGATAATATGCATAAGTAATTTTCTCATGAGGTTTAATGGCTTTATGACTTCTTAGAAACCAGTCATCCAAACTCCCAGCTGACTCTCACTCAGTGAGTGTTAGGAAATATTGTTTTCTATATTCCAACAAAGATTAACTATTCTCTTTTCCTATAAGTGTCATTATCAAGAGTGAATCTTTGAATTGGCCTTCTGGAGGCCTTTTTGCTGGCATCAATGCTCATAATTAAATCCTCCAAAAACTTTTTTTTAACATCTCAAAATCTCCGTCAGCAAGTCATAGTTTACAAAAGATTCTTCTATATAAGAAGACGGCAATGTAAGTCGATAATTACAGTGTAGTGTAATAAAAGCCACTTCGTAGTTATACCCAGTGTGCCATAAGGATGGAGGAAAAGTGTTGAAAGCAGACTGGGGCCAGCTTTACACAAGGGAAATTGAAGATGGCAGAATTTTTGTGAATATCTTACGGACCAGTTTTTATTCAATTTGTATTGTTTAATTTTAGTTTTAAGACAGCTGCCATTTCCTACTATTTTTGCCAAAAGTACATTGTTTTATCCACATTACAGCTCAAACAAGCTTTTATAGAATAACTGGGAATTTAACAACCATGGTAATATCATTACTAGGGGAAAATGTTACAAATTATAACCAAAAAATCCCAAGTCTACATTGCAAACACAACCAACTGGTAAATCAAGACTTCTTGCTAATCTACACGGTAGAATACAAAAGGATGAAAATAATTCGTAGGTGAATTCAACTTGATTTTGCTCTGCAAGACGTTCTCAGAAAGCAATTTTTTGATCATTGAGTTGGAGTCCCAGGTACCTTATAATAGGAAGGAGAATTTCAGCTGGTGGACACAATGATAACATTAATCACAGCAGTTAAATCTTCTGTTACAAATTAATCCATTGGCATTCTGGTGTCTGAATTAGTCTTTTGCAAGTTAAAAAAAGGTGTAAGTTAATGCTAAAGTTGAGTCCATGTATATATACACATGGTATAGAATCAGTTCAACTGCTTTAACTAGATATTGACTCTGCCCTTGGTGCTGTCTAATTGATATTTCTTCTTCACTTCATTGTTTATTGTTAATGACGTGGATAAAGTTATAGCCAAAAAATTTCCAGATGACACTGTTGACAAAATCAAAACTGAAAAAGACCCACACGAACTAAGATGAACCAAAAATCCACCAATAACAAATTAACTAAGGATAAATATGGGAACAATTGCATACATACAGGAGGATGTGACTTAACAGAAGCAGCTATAATAACAATAAAAAAAAGTCAGAGGGGCTTTGATTGACAGTAAGCTTAGTGTAGGTTAAAAGTAGGGCACAGCAAAAGAAAAAAAACTAATATGAACTCAGCCTATTTTCAAATGCGATTAATATTCAGTAAGTTCTTATTTTGTACTATGTTTGGGTCTTCCATATCATCATTAAAGGTTTATAACAAAAGAAGGAATCAATCAGTTTTACTCTGTGAAGGTCAGACACCATCTGGAGAACAGTGTGCTATGTTTAGAACAAAAGGGAACAGTTTAGTGTGTTGGAATTGCAAGTTTTTAGCGAAATAAATTCTCCATAGAAAGTGTTTAACAGTATTTATTGTAGAAAGTGTTTAATAGAGAATTTCATGTTTGCCATTTGTTTTGAATTCTAAAAGGTGAAACAGTTAACATAAAGGGAAGAACTTGTGTGGAAACGTTCAATTTTTACCATGTGAAGAGTGCTCTTGAAAAGTATCTCTTAATCTCATATCACTTCAGCCTGACAGTCTAATGACTGAACCAACCATCTCTGATGTTAGCTGATGACTAATTCTTGTCTGCATCATATCTCTATTAGAAAACATTCATTTAATTCCACAAAGACATCTTCTTAAATTAAAATAGAATGAGAATCACCTAATTAAATCAATGAGCAAAATTGCAATCTTTGGAAAAACCAATCTCAGCATAGCAGCGAAGGTTTTTTCCATCGGGGATAAGGACTTTCATTCCACCCTGAATTTAGGACGAAGTCTACAGAACTAGAGTTCCATGAACTATTAATTTAACAGATAAGAAGCAACTCCCAGATGTTTCATGCAATTTGGAGTGAAAGATTCATTTGCCTCTGAGCTACACTCGGAAAACTTCAGATAGTAAAAGGCTCCTCAACATAAATGAACTAAGAAAATTACATGAAACTCAATTTGCTTTCCTACTTGGAAACTTTTGACTTCTGGGATGAAGAAAATGAGTACAATTTTCTATAAATTTATGGATTCAACTATATGAATGCCAGCACTGATAATATATCTTACTGGAAACACGGGAAGTTATTGCTGGCATCCTCTCCTTCCCCATTAGAAAATTGAAAGACTGCTCTTGCTATCCCATATTTCATGAAGCAGACTTCTTGGTCTCTGTGGCCTATATTTGGAACAAGACTAATAAATGCAATCTGGGATGGGTTGTAAAACCACACTAGATATGCTGGAATTACACAATTTAAAGGAGACATTGGATTTTTGATCCCAACTTTGGGCTCCAGGCAGAGCTGTTTTATTTTCTTTTATTAGGAAAGACCTGCAGGATGCAGCAAAGACCACCGACAAACTAAATTTCCAAAAGCTAAGTAAGTATTAGCTGATAGTTGAGCCCATCGGTTATAGAGTCAGACAGACCTCAGTTCAAAGAGTGAGTCTGCCACTTACTAACAGATAGTTAAACCTCCCTAAGTCTCAGTTTATCCATCTGTGAAATGGGATAAAAATATTACCTATAGCAGAATAAATAATATATATAAATATACATAATATATGCATATAATGTTTTATTTCTTTCTAGAAATTAATGGTGCTATGTCTAGTTTCACTCACCACCTGTCAAAGTGCCTTTAATGTAGCAAATGCTCAAGAAATAGCAGTGATTATCAATATCATTATTATAATTATTGGCAAGAATTAACAACATTAGCCCAGTGGTTAAAAGTACAGTCTACAATGCTAGTCTTTCAGGGTTTAAATACAACTTCACCCTTTCCTAGTGATCTTGGATAAGTTACTAAGCTTCTCTGCTGTCAGTTTCCTTGTCTGTAAAATGGGATGTTGATGGCGCTTAATTCAGAAGGTTTTCATAAGGAGGAAATAAATACCTAAAATGTGCTTAGATTTTCAACAATTGATGCTGGAACAGCTGGATATCCACATGCAAAAAAAAAAAGCTAAGCACAGACCTACACTCTTCACAAAAATTAACTCAAAATAGATCACAGACCTAAATGTAAAACACAAAACTGTAAAACTTCTAGAAGATAGCAGAAGCAAATGTAAATGACCTTGGGTTTGGTGATTACTTTTTAGATAAAGCACAAAGGTACAATCCATGGAAGAAATAATTGATAAGCTTGACTTCATTAAAATTAAAATTTTCTGTTCTGCAAAAAACATCATGAAGAAAAGAAAAAACACAAACTAGAAGAAAATTTTTGCAAAATATACATCTGATAAAGGACTGTTGTCCAAAATAACAAATAACTCTTAAACTCAACAATAAGAAAACTACCTGATAAGAAAATGGGCCAGGGGCCAGCCTGGTGGCATAGTGGTTAAGTTCGTGCTCCACTGTGGCTGCCCGGGGTTCGCAGGTTTGGATCCCAGGTATGGACCTACACACTGCTTGTCAGCCATGCTGTGGCGGTGTCCCACATAAAGTAGAGGAAGGTGGGCACGGATGTTAGCCCAGGGCCAGTCTTCCTCACAAAAACCTGAGCCACAGTCCTTAACAGATACCTCACTAAAGAAGATATACAGGTGGCAAATAAACATATGAAGAGATGTTCTACATCATATCTCATCAGGGAAATGCAAATTAGAACAATGAGATACCACTACACACCTATTAGAATGGCCAAAATCCACAACACTGACAACACCAAATGCTGGCGAGGATGTGGAGCAACAGGAACTTTCATTGCTGGTGGGAATGCAAAATGGTGCAACCACTTTGGAAGACAGTTTGGCAGTTTCTTACAAAATTAAACATATTCTTACCATATGATCCAGCAATTGTGATTCTTGGTATTTACCCAAAGGAGTTAAAAACTAAGTCCACACAAAAACCTGTACACAGGTGTTTACAGCAGCTTTATTTGTAATTGCCAAAACTTGGAAGCAACCAAGATTTGCTTTAATAGACAAAGGAATAAATAAACTGTAGTGCATCCAGACAATAGAATATTATTCGGTGCTAAGAAGAAGTGAGCTATCAAGCCATGAAAAGATATGGGGAAACCTTAAATGCATGTTACAAAGTGAAAGAAGGCAATCTGAAAAGGCTACATATTGTGTGATTCTAACTATATGACATTCTGGAAAGGACAAAACTATGGAGACAGTAGAAAGATCAGTGACTCAGGATTTGAGGGGAGGGGAGGGATGAATGGGAGAGCACAGAGGATTTTTAGGGCAGTGAAAATAGTCTGTATGATACTATAATGGATACTATAATGGTTACTCTAGCATCTATCATCCTGGACATGTTTAGAGAACTTTGTTACTGGTCCATGTTGGATTTCATTGTCCATTGAGCAGATGAGTCTTGTCTTTCCACACTTGCCCTCCTGCAGCAATTCCTTATATTAATTTAGTTGTTTTTCTATAAAATTATTCAAAGTGTAAATCATCTAGGTTGTAGCCATAAAGAGAAATACAAACTACAGAGTGATTTAACCATCCTTCCGTGATGTTTTGGGCGAAACTGAGCTCCTCGTTCTCTTGATGAAATTACTCAGGCCTGGTGACTTCAGGGATTCCCCAGACTGGCTTCATCTCCTTTATATTTCACAGGGTAGTAGGAAATCCTAAGGATTACACATCATTCCCCTTCTAAACATTTTTTGGCCTTGTGCTTTCCTGATTCTCCTCCTTTCTCTTTGATTTCTTCTTCTCTGATCCATTTTGCTACCTCTTCTTCATTGTCCTGTGCTCTAATACCTGGTGTCTCCAAGGCTCTGGCCTCTCCTCTTGATTAATTCCTTTAATAGTAGTCTAATCCACTCCCCTGGAAGATGATTTCCAAAAATACATCTTTACCTGTATCTTCTCATGAGAATTCTGGTGTCATATGCATAGAGGATATCTCCTTTTGGTGGTTTGGTCTCCAGACTCATATATGGCATCAAAGGCCCTTTTTAGCTTTAAAATGCCCAAAGCTAAGTCCTATTATGATAAAGCAAACTGCTATTGCCAATAAACATTGACCACCTTTCCAACTAACCATTCCATCAATGGAACTTTGCTTATGCTGTTCACCAAATCTGGAATCCCTCATTCATTTTTAATTTCACCCACTGAAAACCTGTCCATCCATCAAGAGGCAGCTCCAATCCTACTCCCCCACTGGGAGTCTAGTTCATATTCTTTTCTCCCTTCTTTGAACAAGAGTCCTTAGTACTATGGAGTTTATGGCTTAGTCTTTAAGTGTTGCATGTACAATAGTTCTTTTCTGTGCAACTAGATAATAAACTATTCTACGAAAGGACTCAAGCCTAAATCCTCACTTTTATTTCCAAAGCAATATGGCTCGTTGTTAGGCCTATAATAGCAATGCAAAAAATACTTGTTGATTGATTCACTTTAGGATCACGATCTGACTATGACAATGAGACACAGTCTCTGCCCTCATACAGCTTACAATCTAGTGAGAAAAACAGATATTAAACTAATGGCTATTGCCAATAATTATTTAGCTAAAGGTGCAATTAATACTAAAATTGTCTCTAAGATCCAGTTTTAAATTCTCTGCCTTTGTTCAGTGAGTCCCTATGCTCCCAGATCCATAGAAGGAGCTGCCTCTTCCAGATTTCAAGCTCAGATCAATTTTTTAAATTATTTCACTCTTCTGACTTTAACTTGGTTGTCCTCAAACAGGGATGATATTGCCCCCAGGAGACATTTGGCAATATCTAAAGACATATTTGATTGTCACATAGGGAGGGAAAGGGAGATGGTACTGGCATCTAGTAGGTAGAGGCCAGAGATGCTGTTCAGGATCATAGGCACCGGACAGCTGCCATGACAAAGCATTGTCCAGCCCAAAATGAGAATAATGCCAAAGTTGAGAAACTGTGCTCTAACACCTTCTCTCTCACAGATGTCTTCTGTGTAGTCTTCACCTCAGCCCACCTCCCATGTGTTCCTTTCAATCCCTAGACTAATATATGATTATAATGGCAAGGTAATGGTTTTTACAATAAGATCACTTTTATCTCAGACAAAAACTAGTATTTTTAGAATATGTATATTATTTCTGAGGGTGGAGTATTTTGTCAAAGGAAGATAAATGTAAGTTGCTCTCTCCTGCAGAAATGAGTTTATTTTCTCACTTTTAGCCTTCCATTGAAAAGAGGCTGTGTGTCAAAGCCAGCCTGTTTATTATTCTCCACCCTTAAGACATGTTTCAGTGATAACAACTTATACTCAGACTTTATTCTGATGAAATAGCTGTCCTATAATAAAGATGAAGACTATTATAAGGACCTTCCAAGAGGTAGAATTCAATCATATAGCTTATTAATTCTTCACAGAAAAATGTTATATCAAAGACGGGTATGTATTTTTAAAATTATGATGATGATTAAATCTAAAAAAATAAAGAAAAAACACCAAACCAGATAATGACATCTTTAATAGCACAGACTATTATTTGAAAGTACAGTGGCTTCAAATATATTGGCATTATTTCTGTTCTTTCATTTCAAGGAAAAGTATTAGTTCGAATTCTATCCAAATCTTTGAATATCCTAGTTCAAGATATACAACCTGAAGAAATTTCTCTGAAGAAATTTCTGCTTTGGAATGTGACTCTCTGACAGAGTGCTCATCCCCTCACTCCACTCCAGCCACAGTGGAATCCTTGCTGTTTCTTGAAACTCCCAGGGAAGCTCCTGCCTCAGAACCTTTGCACTTTCTGTTCCCTCTCCTGGACCCTCCTTCTCTAGAAACCCACATGGCTCATCCTCTCACTTCTTTCAAATCTTCACATAAATATCACTTTCTCAGGGAGCCTTCCCTTACCCCCTCAATTCTCTTTACTCCCATCCTCTGCATTGTTTTTCTCCTTTTCACTTGTCACCTTCTAATGTACTATATATTTTACTTATTTGTTGTAGTAAGTATTCAATAAATATGTGCTGCATTCATTTAGTAAATAAAAGGAAGGAAAGGCAAGGATGCCAGCAATATCCATTTTGCTGGAGTGGATTTAATAGGCATGGTCCAGCTCTGGAGCTCTAACGCTGGTGGCAGCTTCTAACTCCAGTCCGTAGCTAAGGTGTGTGATTCTGGAACCAAGTGTCCCAGCAATGCCTTCTGATCCCCCAGCTTCCTGACAGTTGCAGAAGTAGCCCTTTCTTTAGAGGGTGGTTCTCAGTTGATATTCTGGGAGTTACTTCTGGAGACACAGCTTGAGCCAACTCTTCTCCACAATCTGTCTCATTCATCTTAGATTATCCACATGTTTCCTATTATCCACAACGGAGCCCTGACTAATATTATATCCGCACTTTACAACAAGAAAACTGAGCATCGGGAATAGTAAAGGACAGCAATAAGTCAAGCCCAAGTTTATACAATCCCACAAACAAAATGAACCATTCTAGAGCCCTCTTCCAATGACTCAGAATAGTTAAAACCTACTCAGTGCCAGAAATTCCCCCTCTTAATCCCTCAGAAACATGGATTTATGGAACTGAAGAATAAATATATTCTTTCCAGCCCAGTCCTCTGCCCGGAATAGTTTGCTCCTGCTAGGGATGCCTGTTAAGACTGCTCCCAGGAGGCAAAAAAAAAAAAAAAAAAAAAAATCTTGCATCTCAATATTTGAGCATTTTGCATAATGTATCCTGGATGATATTTTTGTGGAATTTTCAAGATACGTTGTACTGGGAAACTCAAACTAAGTCACAAAAATCGGCTGTTTGGTTATGAAACATCCGTTGTGGGTTTGCAGTGCGTATTACAGATTCAAATCTTCTTTAAAAATTGCTTGTTTTCCTTTTCTGATTACCCAGTTGATGACTCGTGTGATTTGGGACAATCAGAGGCTGAGAATCTGGCTGTTGCTTCCTGTCTTTTGCACATTCTGTTGAAGCAGCTAAACTCTTTCTATGTCTAGTTATTTTGTGTATATCTGTGGAGTTTGCTTTTGAAACTGAAAACATTTTCAAAGAGCAAACCATCTCAGAAAAATATCATAGGGGGAAAATCTTCTCTATCATTTGTATAACATTATACAGACAAGCCAAGAACAGGCTACTCTGAAAAGACAAACCTGGTAAGAGGAGATTCCATAATATAGAAAACGAAGTAGGAGGGATCAGAGGATGAATAGGTCCAACATATTTTTTCAGGGATATTTGGAAGTTAGTAATACAAATACTAATATAAATTAGTTAGTAATGCAAATAGTTATCAAATAACATGTGAGTTAATTATATTGCAATTTTACCACACAGTGGGTTTTTTTCCTATTTATTTAAAGAGTTATTCTGTGAGTTTTTGAGAATTGGTCCAAGAAAGTACAGAAGGGATGAACAGCCCTTCTAAAGTTGTAAGTTAGATAATGAGAAATTGTCATTATTATTAAAAGTCATTAAAAGAAAAGAGAATCTCTCTTTGCCATCAAAGTCAACAATAATTTGCCCACTGCTCAAATGGAAACCACACCCTAACAACAAAGAGAATGCCCCTTAAAAATGGCAGTTTCATATTATTTAATATGATAGTTTATTAGGTTTACAAGAGAGAAGAGGAGAGAGAGAGGGAGAAAAAGAGAATAAAATCTTTGCTACCATCAATAAAAGTTATATTTTTAAAAAGGATTTTATATGAGAGAATTCTGTCACAAAGCACCATTACACAAAATGTTATCCTAAATATATTATATAGTATAAATAAATAAACAGGGCAACTCCCACAGTGTACCAGGAAGTATCAGGGCAGAGGAACTGCAGTAGGTGTGCAAAGGTTGGAGAAGGAGCCTGCTCTGTGCAGAGTCAGGTATGTATAAGATGGAAAAGGAAACCCTGGGAAGGGGAAGTCTCACATTTGGATGTGTGGGACTTGCTAAAGGGCCCAGCTTGTATATTTTTTGATTAATCATTAAATTCCACAGCCTGACACATTGCCACACGTATGGTGGTTCAGTAACTATTTGTCGGAGAGTTTGAGACCAATGATGTCTTCTGAGCACAGATGCACATGGGAACTCCTTTCTTCCTTCTTCTTGTCTTAAATTGTGAAATGATGCCTGGAGCAATAGGCACCGTGTTCCAACCATGAAGCAACCAGCCGATATTCTAAGGATGATAGAGCAGAAAGATGTAAAAGACGTGGCTCTTTGACGATGTCAAGGAGCTGCTTCCTCCAGATGTTTTGCTTTGAGATTTTAAATGTTTTATGTTTTATTCTTTTTTTATTCTCTTTATTTTTATTTTCTATTCTTTATCTTTTATTCTGAAACCATTGTTATTTATTACTCGCATAAAAAAGGTCATTTATTACTTGCAGAAGAAAAAATCTTAATTGATATACCCCTAAAAGGAAATATGTATCTTTTTTCCAAGTCCTCAAAAATAGGCTTGGTCTGATTTCAAGGCTCCTTCACCACAGCACTCCCAGACAAAACAAAAAAAAATCACCTGCTTGCTGATACCTGCAACGTTTCATTTAATAGAACACTTTGTCTAGAATATGTGACATTGATTCATATTTAATTGTATAGCACCTGCTTTGGGCATTGTCTTTGGGTCTGCTCCAAGAGAGAATTTCCTGTTTTGGGAACTTTTTGGCTCACAAATTCAGATAATCCTCAACATATCTACTTTTTAATTATTACAGGTTTCCTGGTTCAGCCATTACTAAGCTTTTGTCCTTAAACTCATCACACTGCTACCGTGTATTGCATAAATAACCACCTTTTAATTTCTTCCTCATAAACCATCTTTTTTTCCTGATTCTTCCCTCAAATAGTCACAAAACACTATCTGTGCCTGTTATCAATTTATTGTCTCTCAGCTCCAAATCCACCTTTCTTCATCTTTCTTTGCGATACTGGAGCTGAACTCTGTAAACATTTCCCCTTTGTCAGCTGGTGCAATGTTAGGCGTTATCAGCAGGGGGCATGGAAGAGACATTGCTGGAGGAAGGGGCGGCTCTTCCTGGTTCTTGTGTGCGGCTTCTGCTCCTGCAGCTCTTGAAAGCAAGCAGCATATGGGACACCCAGTGGCACTCACGCTCCAGCAAGTTTTGCCGGCACCACTGCAGAGTCTCGCTAGCACCTCAGAGGGTGGCTTCCCAGTGAGTTTGCCCAACATCCCAGAGGGCTGATTACCAGCTAGTTTCATTGGGACCCCAACAGGTGGTTTCCAGCCAGCCCCTGCTGGTAGCACTTGAGCAAATTTCTCTGCCATTAATAGGCCACAGCCACACCCTTTCCAACAGGGTCTGGATGTCAATGCTGGCCTCCTTTCAAGTCTTTTCCTTCCGTGGATACTTAGCCTCAGCTGTAGAGGTAGTAGCTACTCCCTACATCTGCTATTCTGAGTTCTCTTTATTGCTTAGTTGTTAATTCTGTTATTAGTTAACTATCAATTATTTGTCCCTTGGTAATTAATCCCTGCTATAAGTTCATTATTAAATAATAATTCTTTATATTGAAATGTTCTACTCAAATGACTGCGAGACATCTGTCTCCTGGATAGACTCTGACTGATACACCATCTCTAGGTCATGCATTCTAGAATTCTCACACATTCTCTAGAATTCTGCATGGGGTATCTTTATCTTACACAAATGTCAGGAGTCTACTGACTTCCAAAATGAATCAACCTATCACTTGTAATGCCCAGGCATGTAAGGTCAGATTTCCAAGCCTGGTAATCCAGTGTATTAAATTTAATCAAAATATATTATTTTGCAAAGGTCCAGGAATCAGGAAAAACTCAAAGACATTGAATTTCTGTTGGGGTAGCCTTCCTTAAACCCATTAACATTTATTTTAATTGCAGTTCCAAGACAATGTTTCAAATATCTGTCTGAGAACTAAATTGCATGCCTAAATACTTCAATATTTGGGAAAGTGTTTGGGTATCAGAAATGAACTCTACTATTGCCTACAACTCAAGGATTTGAAATATTTTTTATTCTACTAATATTGAGCCTATAGGCAAACTACATTTCTTAAACTACACTTTCAACCCACACAATTGGACATCAGAACATCTGAGATCCTTCCGCTCTGCAGCATCCTTTGTCAAGAATGACCAATAGTAGAGGGAATATTTGCAGATCATATATCTGATAAGGGTCTAGTGTTTAGAATATATTAAGAATTCATACAACTCAACAACAAAAAGACAAACAACCCAATTAAAAATGGACAAAGTACTTGAATAGACCATTCTCCAAAGAAGATATATAAATGGCCAACAAGCACATGAAAAGATGCCTCGGGCCATTAGAAATGTAAATTAAAATCACAATGAGATACCACTTCACATCCACTCAGATGAATAGAATTAAAAAAAAAAACAGAAAATAACGAGTGTTGGTGAGGATATAGAGAAAGTGGAACCCTGATACATTGCTGGTAGGAATCTAAAATGGTGCAGACACTAGGAAAGAATTTGGCTGTTCCTCAATAATTACCATGTGACTTTGCAATTCCTCTCATAAGTAAATACCCAAAAGAATTGGAAACAGTCTTCAAAGAAATGTTTGTACACAAATGTTTATAGCAACCCTATTCACAATAGACAAAAGGTAGAAAGAATCTAAATGCCCATCAGCTGATGAATGGATAAACAAAATCTGGTATATTCGAAATGTTATTCAGTCACAAAAAGGAATGAAGTACAGATACACACTATTATATGAATGAACCTAGAAAACATTATACTGAGTTAAAGAATCAGGCACAGCATGTCACTTAGTGTATAATTCCATTTATGTGAAATATCCAAAATAGGAAAAGCCATGGATTAGTGGTTTCCAGGGGCTGGAGGGAAGAGGAAATAGGGAATGACTGCTGAATGGGTATGGGTTTCCCTTTTGGGGTGTTGAGATTATCCTAGAATTAGACAGTAGTGATGGTTGTGCAGCATTGTAACCGTACTGAATTGTACACTTTACAATGGTGAATTTTATGTTATATGTATTTTACCACAATAAAGGGGAGGAATTGGAGGTAGAAAACATGAAGAATGCTTTCACAAAGTTTTGTTCTAAAGTGGAGCTGAGAAATAGTGCAGTAGCTGGAAGGGGGTGTGGGGTGAAGGGAAAGTTTTGAAAATATTGAAGATAGTGCTATAATATAATAATTAGCAAAGAGGTGCTTTTTGAATGGATGATTAGATGTATGGTTACCAGACAGACATAGACGGTGGTAAAGTTCACCTTGGGATGAAAAGATGAAGACTGCCATTGATCTGTTAGATCCTTAACAGGTGATATCATGACCCACCTTTGCTTGTGACACTCATGGCCTCCCTGCACTAAAGAAACGAATGATGGCAGTAGGGAAGCAACATAAATATGGAAGACCATAGAGACTGATGTGTTGCTTAAAATATCAATTAGATTTCACCCCAATTCATCTTCCTGTAGAGAGATGGTGGATAAAACTCACTGATTTGTGCTAACAGCAAGATGTATGAGTGAGAAATCCTATTTCCAATTGATTAATTGTTGGTGAATAAAACAGATGAATAACCTTTAATAAATTCCAAATGGTCTAGAGTAAATGCTGGTTGAAAAACACTCTGTGAGTCTTTGGAAAATTGCTTATTTTATTTTTTAAAACATTTTATTTTGGAGAATTTCAAACATATGCAAAGAGAGAGAGAGAATAAAAGTGATCTCTCATATACACTTCACCCAACTTTGACAACTATCAACTCACAGCCAGTCCTGTTTTATTTATACCCCCACCCACTCCTCTACTATCATTTAACATGTAAATATTTTAGTATGAATATAAAGGGTAATGACACTCTTTAAAAATATAACCGCAATACTGTTTCACACCTAAAATGAATAATTCCTTAATATCATCCTCTTGAACCTGATCTCCCATGAACTAATGGACGAAGAGTTTGTCCAGTTTGAAAACTTCTATTATGCAACTTAAAATCCTATCAGTGGTTGAAGTAACACTTTAACATAAACTAAATCCAGTTAACTCCAGACAAGAAGTACACTGTCCATAAGAATATATATCAGATGCACCTTTGCCA
This sequence comes from Tapirus indicus, assembly GCA_031878705.1. Lineage (NCBI taxonomy): Eukaryota > Metazoa > Chordata > Mammalia > Perissodactyla > Tapiridae > Tapirus > Tapirus indicus. The sequence continues at coordinate 23,452,201 of CM062935.1, forward strand.
ATTAAGGGTGATTGATTCTGTACCATCCAGAGAACCTGCTGTAGTTACCTATACTCAATATAATGCTGAGGAGGAAAAGGTGCTAGCTAGAAAACTCTGTCCCAGGAATAACCCATGACCACTGCACCTTGATAATTCTACATGTGCAGAGACTTTCCTGTACAGACTCGACATGGCCAAAGAGAAGTGTTGTTTGGTTTTGGAGGCAGCATCTTGGAGAAACACGTAATGGAGAGCTTTCCAGGACTCACCAAATTCACCAACTACTAACAATTTCAGATAAGGTGAAATGCTGCCTTCAGAGGACACCTGTAAAGTATTGCCAGTCAGCCTAAGATCTAGAATAAGGAACTGCCAAGTCTTGGGACTAAACATGTAAATTCACTCTTCACCATGAAAGTAGTGACTGTGAGAGCAAAAGAAAGATGCCGGAGAAGCTGGCTATGACTATTGATTTACAGGTCCTGATTTTCTCCCCTATGGTGTAAAATGTTGTGTTTTTAAAAGAAGAATGGAATGTATGACAAAGAGTTGGAAGAACACATTTGGTGGGACACCTACCAGCACAATCAAAAAAATAATGAAGGGGCAGAGGTGCTTGAAAGTGAGGTTTATAGCGGGTAAAATTCTCCCATTGAAATGATAAGATAGTACTCTAGGAAAGATCACTAACTGATATGACATGGATGACTGAGCTACTTGAAGTTAGAGACCAGACATTCATTTTTATATCCATTGTATCTTGTAAAGCACTTGATCCAGGTAAGTGTATCAGTGAGGATTAGATACAGCTGCAAATAGAAAAAACAAAAATATCAAGACATGACTTTATTTCTCGGTTACATGAAAGAAGTCTGGAGGTGGGCAGTTGAGAGGTTACATGAGAACTCCACAAAGTTATTATGGATCCAAGCTTGTCCGTCTCACTGCTCCACTATCCTTAGCATAACCCTTGTGCTTGTGGTCAGGATGGCTGCTGGGGCACTAGCCATCACATCCACATTCCAAGCAGCAAGATGGAGGAAAGAGAAGTGTGGGTTGCCCATTTTTAAGAAATCTTCTAGGAATGCCCTCATAACACTGAGTAGAACATATTCACTTGGTCACACCTAGATTCAAGAGAGGTTGGGAAATGTAATCTTTCAGCTGGTGCCATGTGCCAAATTAAAGAAACAGAGAAAGATGTTGGGAAGCAATTCTCAGCAATTGAGTTTTGTTTTTGGTTTATTTTGCTGAGGGAGATTAGCCCTGAGCCAACATCTGTGCCAGTCTTCCTCCACTTTATATGTGGGTTGCGGCCACAACGTGGCTGACAAGTGGTGTAGGTCCATGCCTGGGATCTGAACCTGTAAACCCAGGCTGCTGAAGCAGAGCACGCCAAACTTAACCACTATGCCACAGTGGCAGCCCCTCAGCAATTGAGTTTTTGAATTCAATATAGAATGAAGATCAACAGTGATGGAGAAAAATCAGCAGATCTCAGGGGAAAAGAATAGTAAATATGTTGAGGAAAATAAGTATATCATTAAATATCTAAATATACCAAGAACAGTAACTACAATAATATTAAAATAGTAACTATTATTTACTGAGCTCAAACAATGTGCCAAGCACTATGCTAGATGCTTTAGATATATCGTCTCATGTAATGAACACTATAGCCATGAAGGTGTAGATATAATTAGCCTGATTTTACAGTTGAGAAAACTGAGTCTCAGGGAACTTGAGCACTTTGCTCAAGGTCACACAGCTATAAATGGAAGAGCCATGATGCAGACCCAAGTCTATCTGATTCCAAAGTCTATTGCTCCTTGATGTGGTTCACATACCAGCAGCCTTGGAACTACCTGGAAGCTTGCTAAAACAAACAAACAAAAAACAGAATCTTGGACTCCACCCCAAACTACTAAATGCAAATCTGCATTTTAACAAGTTCCTGAGATGAGTTGTAAGCCCACTGAAACCGGAAAAGCATCACTCTTTGCCACTCTGCCATGAATATATCAGACCTCACTGATAATAAGACTTCAACTTTAGTCTTAGGGAAAGAATTTCTGTCTGTTCTGTTACACTGTGAGTTTCTATAATAATGTTAATTTCTCACATATGATTAGCAGATGGGGGATTATTTCCAAATAACATGGAAGTTACATTAGCTCAGGTGTGATTTTTTTTTTCCCAACCACATTAACTTTTTGCCCCCATTGAGTTAATGCAAAGCACATTAACACAGTTGAGCATCCAGCCATGAAGGACACGGGACTGTACATGATTCCCATTCACTTCAAGGGGGCTCCTGGCTCAGGTTAGCCACATGCTGTGTCTTTGAAATGCTTACTGCAGGAGTTTCTCTTATCTCTGTGCATTTTGCCCTCGTCTCATAACTCAGCAGCTTCTAGCCTTCCTTACACCCCTTCCATCAAGCCACCTCCACCTTCTTTTTAGGAAAAGTACTACATTTTCTGTATTATTTCCTTGATTAGTGGCAATTGAACATGTCTTTTTAAGTTTGCAAGGATTTTTTTATCAAGATGTTACCATTTTTGTTAGTTGTATAAGTTTTAAGAGATCTACCCCAGCCCTATTTTCCTCCATTTTGCCCTACTATTTTTTTGTGTGTGTGTGTGAGGAAGACCAGCCCTGAACTAACATCCGTCGCCAATCCTCCTCTTTTTGCTGAGGAAGACTGGCCCTGGGCTAACATCTGTGCCCATCTTCCTCTACTTTATATGGGACGCCGCCACGGCGTCGCTGACGAGCAGTGCATCCGCGGGCGCCCGGGATCCGAACCCGCGAACCCCGGGCTGTCAGGTGCGACTAAACCGCTGCGCCACCGGGTTGCCCAGTAAGCAATTTTGCAGAATGAAAGGAACAATGTATCTCGCATTATAACAATAAAAATGCCTGCATTCTGGTATGGCTAGATGGTTCAGAGGAAACACTATCCATCTACTCTTGATAAGCACCCATTATTCTCCAAGATGCAGCACTAGTACAGAAGAGATGATGGGCTCGAAAATTGAGGAAATGCATCAAAATAGTCACTGATAAAAACTCCTGGTTAAAGAATTAAAACTGCTCCCAGCATTGAAATGTTGTTAGCATAGTGAAATTTTCTGAGAAAAGTTCAAGTGATTAACAAAGACCCTGACCCAGCTTCTGCCTCTGCAGCTTCCTCTGGTCTCAACCTCAATCTTTGACAAACTTATACTCCCATCTGGCCTGGAGACCTGCAGCATTCCTGGGCCTGCTCCTGGCCCCTAGCGGTTTCTCTTTGCTGACATCTATCTGCCTGAGAGGCCCTTAGCGCAGCCTTGACAGGGCAGTTTGCAGCCCCTCTCTGGAGCACAATCCTGACTCAAACCCACATGCCTGAAGCTGAGCACATGACTATGAATGAAATCTACCATTTCTATGGCTTATAAACTCCCTCTCACACACACCATTACTACTCATTTATTTAACATCTAGCATAGTAAGAATTGGTGTTTCAATACTGATGTTTTGTCCTTAATCCTTCTGCTTCTTATATAATTTCTGTGTCTGATTATAACATTTTTTACTATAATTGTCCTTAAAATCAATTTTCTTTCTTTGCGCGTGTGTGTGAGGAAGATTCACCCTGAGCTAACATCCATGCCAGTCTCACTCTGTTTTGTATGTGGGTCACCGCCACAGCATGGCTAATGAGTGGTGTCAGTCTGCACCTTGGATCCAAACTGAGAACCCAGGCCACTGAAGCAGAGCACGGTTAGTTCAACTTAACCATTAGGCTACGGGGCCAGACCCTCCATTTTCTTTTTGATCAAAATATTACTGTCCCTTTTAGGGATGAAAAAGATATTGTTGACATTAGAAGAAAAGCCAAAATCTGAAATTTTTTTTCTCAGTCACTTTCTGTCCATTTTTCTCTGCTTAACCCAAAATTGTAAAGAGGCTATTCACTCTTTCTGGACTTTTCTATAACGAACTTTAAAACTTTATGCAACAAATATTTTATACTTTGATTTTTCTTTATTTAAATAAAAATTTTAAAAGTGCTGGTGCAACATACTTAATACTCACTCATTAATAATATTGAAATACTCCTGAAAATCTATCCATTTGCCTTTTTCCTCTCTTAATCTAACTCCTCCTATTATTATAATTTTTTTATGTTATGGAGAATTATGTTTTAAAAGCTTGGCAATTCAGAAGAACAAGTGTATAAAATTATGTGTAAATCTTAACCCTGCTATTATGTGTTGATCATCTCTTTCTGTAAGTTTTTGTTTGTTTGTTTGTTTGTTTGCTGAGGAAGATTCACCCTGAGCTAATATCTGTTGCCAATCTTCCTCTTTTTGCTTGAGGAAGATTGCCCTGAGCTAAAATCTGTGCCAATCTTCCTCTATTTTGTATGTGGGTCGCCACCACAGCATGGCCACCGACAAGTGGTGCAGTTCCATGCCTGGGAACTGAACCCGGGCTGCCAAACTGGAACACGCCAAACTTAACCACTAGGCCATGGGGCAGGTTCCTTTTTCTGTAAGTTTTTATCTCACAAAAATGTCTCAAGTGTGTGTGTTTGCATGCACATGCATGTCATAGTGAAATAATAAGACATAGAAAGAACATAGCTGTTGTATAAACATACTCAAGATGGTGGCAGCATCCATTTCTTCAGACAGTGATTATCCCAAATCATACAAGTCATCAACTGAGCAATCAGAAAAGAAAAGTAGACCATTTTCAATGGAAGGAAGATTAAATCTGTAATTTAAATCTGTCCTGCCATGGTTTTAGTTAAACAAATTCACAAATTTAAAATTCACGTATTTAAAATTGACAAATGCACATTCATCATATAAGTATTTCCAGGTAAAGGAGATATTGACTGCAACTAACTTCTGTAGCAAGAAAAGTTAACTTGACGTTTTAGGACAAGGAGATGAATGAATATGTAGGATGGAACTTCAAGCCAGAACAGAACATATACTTTGTTCAAAAGAACCAAATCCAGCAGATTTAGGGGACTAGAGTTTTATGTGAAGAAACTATGTAAAAATCCATGAAGGGGAAGGTGTGCTCCTGTGAACAGCTATTGGATAAGAATAAATGGTTCAAGAGAAAAGAATTGATAGGACTTTAGGAGTTCAGTACTGGAAAGAGAAAAAGAGAGAGGCACAGGAAGAGAGAATAACCTTTTCAAATAAGGATTACAAAATGGACATAGAGCAAAGTATAGTTAAGAGGGCCATTTAGAGTGTCTGGGTATTTGCTGATGCTCTTAAAAGTTGAATATCTGATAAATATTTTCTGTACCTTGCTGGTATTTCATTACTCAGAAGATAGAAGGAACAAGAATAATAGTCACAATTTATTGAGTGATTACTCAGTTCCAAGCACTATGCTAAGTACTTTTTATACATGATCTCATTTAATTCTTTCAACAATCGTGAAAAGTAGTATCCCCATTTCTATAGATAAGGAAATCAAAGCCTAGAGACGTGAAGTAAATTGCATCTGGTAAAACAGCTAGGAGGTAGGAGGGATGAATTTAAACCCAAAGCCCATATTTATAACCATCCTTCAAAGATAGAGAAAAAAAATCTTAGAGAAAAAAGTAAGCCTGCTGATTTAAATGTTAGAATCAGATTGTCACTAGAAATTAGGAAAACAGAATTTTTTATTCAAATTAAAGGGAAACATATTTGATTCCACTGACAAAAACTCTAAAAGCTAATGTAATATAAAAGAGAGAGGAAGTGGCAATGCATATTCATCTGACTGTAGTTTGAAACTGAGATTTAAACTCAATTTTAATATTAACAGTGAAGAAGGATTCACCATGCAATGTGGTCTTATCCATGTGATTCTTAACCTGACAGGAGGCCTCCCAGATGATTAGTTTCAGATCATTTCGCAGCTAATACACTTAAACAAATTATTTTGAAGTGATGAATTAAATCGCTCACCGGCAGTAATAGAATTTTCTATTGTAAAGAGCTTGTTAATGCAAGAGTGTGGTTTTTGTTTTTTGGGAGTTTTTTTGAGATGAGCAACAATTGCTGGGATTGAGTTTGTTTAAAGCCAAACCAGGAGGAAGGATTTAAATGTTTTGAAGATTCAATCTGTACTGGTTGAGAGAAATCACATAGAAAAGAGTAAAGATGCATGTACCCCTTCACTCCCCAGTTTGGGATTTCAGCAACTATCCTTAATGCTAGCTTCTTAAAGTCCACACTAAAAAAAAAAAAAAAAAAAAATGAAGAAAAGAACAAATAAAAAATTTGCCCAACTGAAAAGGGATGTTCACTGGATGAAGCTTTGAGTTCTGACTGTCATGGCCACATGGCTAATGGAATCCAGCCAGTGGAATGAACCCTGCACCAAGTCAGAAACAGAAGACCCAGAGCAAGTGGAGCACAAGACTGTTGACTTCCTTATCCACCTGTTGCAGCAACATAGGAAGGGTAAAAGTAACTTGTGTTGTGTGTTATTAAAACCCTGGAAGGTCCAGGACTTAAGGGTAATTGTTGCTGACAACAAGGAATGTATGCGTTTAGATGTGTGTTTTTCCTGCATAACTCTTTACTTTAAAATGTGTCTACACTCAGAAACTATGACAGAGAAGTAAATTATTCCGCCATCTTTTAGGAAATTCCAAAACAGGCAGTTAAAAAACTAGCACATAATTGGGCTGGATTAAAAGCTCTGGAAGTCCACATCAAAAGATGATACTCTCACTATTCCCTGCTCTAGCTACAAGCATTTTGTCTAGTTCTGGGTGCCATTCTTTACAAAAAAATTTTATAGAGGATAATGGTCATAATGACAATGAAAATAGTAATAAAAATAACTTAGATTACTGCAATATGCCATGCACAGTTACAAATGCTTCTCCATGTATTAATTCACGAGTCCTCACAACAACCCTCAGATGAGAAACCTGAAGCACAGAGTCCTAAGTTCCTTATTCATGGCCATAGAGGCAGTAATTGGCAGGGCCATTTTGTAAAGCCCTGAAATTTCGGGCAGGGAGTGGACCTTTTTTACAGTAATAGTGTTATTCTAAATAATACAGAGGATCTGGGAAGACTCCGTTGAGGAAATGACTTTTGAACTAAGATGTGGAAGATTAAGAATTAATTAGACAAAAGTGGAGGGGATGGAAATGCGAGATTGTTCTAAACACAGGGAAGAGCAAGTGCAGAAACCTTGAGGCAGGACTGTTCATGGGGCATTTGATGATGACTTAAAAGGCTGAGTGACTGGGGCACAGTGAGGAAGAGGCGGCAAGAGAAGAAGCTGGAGCAGGAGGCAGGGGCTAGATCATTGTATCATCTTAAGCATTTTGGATAATAGTGTCAAAGCTATGAAAGAGTCTTTAGAAGGCGAGAGGAGTGACCACATATGTGTTTTGCAAAGGTTCTTTTGTCTGCATTGCAGAGAATTGATTAATTGAAGGAGGACAAGAGTGGAGGTGGAGAGACCAGCTAAGGAGAATAGAAGCCTCACGTTCAGGCGGATGGCAAAACAACAAAACAAAGAAACAAAACCCTCATATAACATTCTTCCATCTTCCCTGTCTCAATGTATGCCTCCCCTATCCAGTGTATCTAATCCTGCAAGCCCCAAACCAGAGAAATCATCCTTGCAGCTCTCTCTACTACAACCCCATATGGAATCAGTCACCAATTCCTATTGGTTTTATTTCCTAAAAAACAATCCCTCAAATAAACACAAATTACATCTAGCCATTTACTCTAGCCCCCTCCAATATGCCTGGATGGTCTTTCTAAAATGCAGAAGCCTCCCTTAGTGTCCAGACACACATGCTTTCTTTCTTTTCCTCTATCCCCATCCTGCTCTCTACTGCAACAGGACTTCTGCACATGCTGTTCACTCTTCCTGGAATTCAACCTTCACATCTCAGCTCCACTATCAGTTCCTCAAGGAAGATCTTCTCTCCCACTCCCCAATTGCCCCACTATCAGGTTTCCCTCTACATCCAGCTGCTTCTTTGTGGCACAAATAAGTATTTGTAGAAATTTTAAGATTCCTCTCTAGCTATACTGCAAGCTTCATGAAGGCATGTACTGTCTCTGTGGTATTCATCGTTATATCCCAGACCACAGCTATCACATTATGTGATTATAGAGAAGACCATTTACAAATATAGGTTGAATGAATGAATGTGCCCCTACTTTTTATGGAGATTGTTTAAGGGTTTATGCCTTCGTCACTACAGAACCATTAAAATGAATTTTTGTGTCGGGGGGCACGAAAAACTGCACAACGACAGTTCTTTCCTCTAAAACAAGCCTCAGAATAAGGCTAAACCCAAGTAATCACTTCACTGGCGAGCACTGCGCATGCGCTATTTTCCAGTTTCACAACGCTCGAAGACTCTCCAGCAAGAGGATCACGTTTGCGCTTGCTCAATTCGGGGCTGCACAACCAGGGGGCGGGTTCCAAAGAAAAGGAAATGGTCACTGCGCCTGCGTCGCCCCCTCTGGGTCCGAGGCTGGCTGCGCAGGCGCACAGGTACCATTTTGACCGTAAACATCCTGCCGATTTGAACCGAGGATTTGGGCGGCAGGAAGAACCGCGGCGTAACGGCAGCCATCTTGTTTGTTTGAGTGAATCGGAAAGGAGGCGTCGGCTGTGGCGGCGGCGGGAGCTGCTCCGAAGCTACACCTCGCAAGGGCTCCCCCCCTTTCCCCGCCCCCTCCCCCGACCCTTTTCCCCTCCCCAGGCCACCCAGCCCGCCCAACTCCCGGCGGAGAGCAAGGTAGGATCCTCGGCCGACCCCTTCTTATTCTCCGGCTCCATCCCCCCACCCCTTCCCCGCCGTCTGGGAGCCGACTCCGGGGTGGGAGCGGGCGGGCGGGCGAGGGAGAAGGCGCACTCGCCGCGCCCCCGCACGGGACCGTGCTGCCACTCCCCGAGCTCCCGAGCGGCCCCGCCGCCCGCCGAGGCCCCTTCGCCCCGGGCCCGCCCTCGGCCGGGACCCGCGCAGCCTTGGGCCCGCATCATCGCCTCTTCGGGAGCAGATGGTTTTGGTCCATTCCAAGGCCAAGAAAGTCGCTACTGCGCCGGTTCCTGGGGGGCCGCATCCCCCCGAGGAGGCAGAGGGCACCCCGGGCCGCGGAGGGAGAGGAGGAGGTTTGAACGAGCCCGCTCTGGGAACCGGGCCGCCGCCTCCTCGGGTGAAAATGGCTGGCTGCGAAGACGCGGGATTCGGGGCGGGAGGGAGCGGCGGCGGGCCCGGCGCCCGCGGTGCCAGCTCGGGGGGGCAGCCACCGTCCCCGAGTTTGGGTGCGGGGGTCGGCGACATGCGTCCCCTGCCACTGCGGGCGCCGGGGGCGGAGGGCGGCGGCGGTCCCCTCGCCGGGGACTGCCGCTCTCCCTCCCCTTTTTTGCAAAGGAAAATTTTTAAGTTGGAAATATTAAGTATCGGACAGACCAATAGAAAACGCGACCAAGGGAAGTTGTTTCTGATTCTTAGAAAATTAGCACAATGGGTCCGCCTTCCCCGACTTTTCTGATAATTAGGGATATTGAGTGTTGTGCAGACGCTTTAGAGAGGTGTGTGTTCCTGACAAATGCTTGGTGTCTTTTTTCCTCGCCGAGAAGGGCTTTGCGAACGATCTGCTGTGATAGTGTGGGGTGACACTGTCGAGTTGTGTTGCCAGACTTAGCGGCCTTCTTGAAATTTGAAAGAAGGAAACGCTGGAGGGGTTGTGTGGCCACCCTATGATTCGTTAGGCTGTCTTCAGCGCTCAAAAACGCGCTTGTGTTTTTAAGGGTTTCTGCTGAAGGCTTGTGTTTCGAGGCTTCTCTTTGCAAGAGAAAGTTAATATTTGCTCTCGTTGTACTGTTTAGAATAATCGCTGAATTCCAGAAAAGAAAATCCTATTTTCTGAAAATGAATGTAAATGCTAATAACTGTGTGAGTCTGCAGAATTTTGGAGACAGGCTGGAGAAGCTTTTCTAAGTTGTAGTCGTTAAATTTCTTTGTTTAATGTTGAAACAACTAATAATTATTTTTAAAAAGATATTGATGAGGGCATGTTATATCCAGTGATTAACTTAACAGTTGGTAGATAGTTGAGGTGTCAGCAGTGCATAACTAATGGACAAAGTGCTTTTTATACATAAATCAAAATTCCATTGGTAGAGCATAATCTTTACCTGTTTTTGTGTTTATAAAGGCAGCATATTAGTACACTATACAATTAAATTTTCCGCTTAGAATGGTGTGTGTTTAAAGTTGAGGGTTTGTTTTCTGATCAATTCCTATTTATTGGAACAAAGATTCTGAGAAATTTTATCTTTGCTAGTTTGGTTATGGAAGAGAAATTTCTAATTCTTGAGAAATAAAGATTTGGAGGTTTTTTTGTTGTTTGTCACGTCAGAATTATTAGGCATGATCGTGCTGACTGGTATGTGCTCTGCTGTGAGATTTTTTTCCAAGTTACTATTTACATCCACAGTGGCACTGTGTTAGGGATGCTATTCTGTTTAATTCTCATAATTCTGTTTGGTAAGTATTTTCCCCATTTTATAGATGAGAAAGCTAAGACTCAGATGTTAACTTTTAACCATTACAAAACAGCTGAGTAAGGAGGGAGCTGAATTTGAACCCAGGGCTATGTGATTGTAAAACTGTTGTTCAAAGAATGTTAGTACCAAAAGGGAGGAGAGCTCTAGTGTGCAGGGTTGGAAATACCTTCTGTCCCTGAGACACTCCCCCATCCCCCAGAGAAATAGTTCCATTTTTTTCTGAGTTAGATATTATTATTGATGTTTCACAAGGTTACTAAATCGCTGAATTTCAACCTTCTAGGTTTATACAGTTAGGAAAAATGAACAACAGAGTTGAAGCAGCTTAACTTGCTAGTTAATGGCAAAGCAAGAGAGTTTTTACTTTGAATATGTATGCTCCAGTTAAAAAAAAAAATAGTACAAAAGGGTAGGCCTCACTTTCCCTGAAGACCCACTTTCCAAAGGTAACCAGTATGATAAGTTTCATTTGTATTCCACAAATATTTTGTGCTTATGCAAGTGCATGTAAATATAGAGAGAGCATGCCCTCTTTTCCTTATATACATATATATTTCATTGTTTAAGGCTGCATGGAATTCTGTTGAATGGCTGTATTAATTTGTTAAAAATCACTTATTAGCAGCAAGGGAGGTTATTTCTAATATTTTGCTATTAAAACTCCCGTTGGCAAGGCAACAGAGTATTGTAGTTAGAGGTGCGGGCTCTGAAGTTCAAGTTCCACTTGCATTAAATATTAGTGACCTTTGGCACATTACTTATCCTCTCCTTTTCTCTGTTTCCTGGTCTGTAAAATGGGCCGGTATTTAAAGGTCTGTCATAAGGAGGGTGGACACAAAATTCTTAGAGCTTAGTAAGTTTTTTTGTTTTAACTGTTATTAATATTATACATCTCCAAGTATATCTTTGGCATTATTACTGCAGTTTCTGGCTAGAAAAAGTATGTGTGTTTTAAATTGTCATAAGATATTGCCAAATTGCCTTTCAAAGAGGTCGTACCGATTTATACAACCATTTTTCTACCCTGCTTTCTAACAGATGAGGGAAATATTGGGAATGACTAACAGCATTGTAGAAACTTGAGCTGTAATTTGACTTTGGTTTTGGGGAAAGATCTTAAAGAAACTGCCATTTTTTGCATTCCTGAATATGTTCTAAAATATCAACTTTTCTGCCATTTCACATCAGGCTTATTTTTTAGCATCAATTGAAAAGTTTGCTGCTTTAGAAAAAAATTGATTGAGAAATCATGAAATGGCTAAATTGTGCTCTGGGACCAAATGCAGGCTTTCTGCTAAGATCTTTTGTAAAGTATTAGCAGAGTTTAGAATCTTCAAAACCTATAGAGATTAGTCAAACTATTTTTTTTCTTTAAGATTCCTTAAAGTTTGGTGTTACTAAGGAAAAAAATGGTTTAAAAGGCAGCAATGATTGCACTTTCTCCTTTTTTAGGTATAAGCCAATAGTTGAGCCACTACTATGCCTCAGGCTTCCTTTAGTTATTAGGGTGATTTCCTTTTGCTAATTGTTTCCCAGATTAATTTTAGCACCACTCTACTTTAGTTACCGGCTGCCCCCCCACCCCCCCCATCCCATGCCAAGAAAGCATCTGTTTAGGAATCTGTGCCTCAGCATAGCTGGGATATTTTAGGCATGGTACTCTGACTGGCAGCTGAAGTGCTGGCCATGAGCTACTGACACCTGTTGAGAAGTGCCAGTAGTTTTAATTCCTAAAATCTGCAGAATTTTTTACATATGTCAATTATGAGATCATTCGGTGTATCCCATTTCCTTGTTTATTAAGCACGTATTTAATAGCTGTCATGCGACCAGCAGTATTCTAGGGTCTTAATATTAAGGAATTTTTAATTTATTTGGAACACAGCTATCTTCTGTAGTGAAACTAGGGACTTGTGTATGACAGGGATTATATTTCTAAGAACATCCTGCTATATTGGATTTCTACAAAATCCTGTAGATTTTATTTATAATGTTGTAGAGGCAGCTTAATTTTTGTGCTAACAAACTTGAAGGCTTGAAGTAGAAACAGTGATTTGCAACATAGGATTATGTTGTCTTTGATTATGGGAAACATATTTTGATCTATAAAATTCTGCTAAATGGAATATAAGATGCGCTTGAAGTGCTGTCATTTAATGCTCCCACAAGCGTTTGATCTTAACTCTTCATAATTTAGTATTGCTTAGTTCTTTTAACTCCAAATTTGAGAGAGAGAGTTCACAACACTAGACAATTGATGAAGCCTGTTTTATTTTCTCCTTTTGAGAAAATTTTCCTAGTATGAATTAATGATCCCTGGGAGCATCTGGTTCAGGGAATGAGAATTTCAGGACCCTTTGCCATTAAGTGATGGAGAATGGAGATGAGGCAAACCTGACTGAATTATTCTTGGTGCCACCACCCTCCCAAAGGTTTTTGACAGGCGTAAAACCTCTTGCCTGTGATATGTTTAACTAACATATATTTTCTGTACATCATTGGAAAGAATGGGGCACAGTTTTTAACGGAAAGTACAATAAGCAAAATTCTCATTTTAAAATTTACAATCTATGAAAACATGAAAATTAGGGTTAACTTACTCTGGATCTTTTTTTAAAAAAAGCTAATTCAAAAGAAATTTTACATTCCCACTAGCAGTGTATGAGAGATGCAGCTTCTCTGTATCCTCACCAGCATTTGGTGTTGCCATTTTTTAAATTTCAGCTCTTGTAATAGGTGTGCAGTGAGATCTCATTGGGTCTTAGTTTGTATTTCCCTAATGGCTAGTGATGTGCATCTTTTCCTGTTCTTATTTGCCATCAGCATATCCTCTTCTGTGAGAGTTCTTTTCATTTCTTTTGCCCATTTTCTAATTGGATTTTTTTTTTTAACTCTTGAGTTTTATGAGTTTTTTATATATTCTAGGTCCAGCTCCCTGTCAGATAAGTGGTTTGCAAATATTTTTTTCCCATTATCTTGTCTTTGCATCCTCAATGGGCTCTTTCATAGAGCAAAAGTTTTCAATTTGATAAAGGCCAGTTTATTGGGTTCTTTTCCTTTGGGGGACATTTTTTTCAGGTGTCACGTCTAAGGATTCTTACCAAGCATTAGGTACCAAAGGTTTTCCCCTGTGGTTTTTTTTCTAAAAGTCTTATGGTTTTACATTTAAGTCTGTGACTTATTTTGAATTAGTCTTTATATAATGTGTGAGGTTTGAGTCGAGGTTCATTTTTTTTGCCTATGGATGATATCCAGTCACTCAAGCATCATTTGTTAAAAAGACTATCCTCCTTCCTTTGTTTTGCTTCCTCATCTTTGTGAAAAATCAGTTGGATTTGTTTATGTGGATCTGTTGCTGGGTTCTCTGTACTGTTCCATTGATTTGTGTGTCTTTTCTCTCCGCCACACAATGTTGACTATTGTAGCTATATAAGTCTTGAAATTGGTAGCCTAATTCTTTCCAGTTTATTCTTTTTCAAAATAGTTTTAGCTATTCTAGTTCCTTTGCTTTTTCATATAAGTTTTAGAAAAATCTTGTCAATGGCTGTAAGAAAATTGACTAGGATTTTGATAGGAGTTGTGTTAGTTTCTTTAAAAACTACATGTACACTTAACATGCTACCCAACATCATAGTTCAGGACACTTGTCCCAAAGAAATGAAAAGTTATGTTCACTAAAAGTCTATATACATGAATATTTATAGCAGCTTTATTTGAAATAGCCAAAAACTGGAAACAGCCAAATGTCCTCCAATATGTGAATGACTAGGCAAATTGTGGTGTATCCATCGCATAGAATGCTACTCAGCAATAAAAAGGAGCATACTATTGATAGATGCAACAACTTGAATGGATCTCAAGAGCATTATGCTGAGTCCAAAAAGCCATTCCAAAAAGTCACATACTGTATGATTCCGTTCATATAGCATTCTCAAAATGACAAAATTAGAGATGAAAAACAGAGAGATGGTTACTCAGTCTTAGGAATAGTAGGGACCAAGGAATGGGTATGACAATTAAAGGGATGGTGAGAGGGAGAGCTTTGTGGTGGTGAAATAGAGTAGTTCTTATTTGCTTGTGGTGGTGGTTACACAAATCTACACATATGATAAAAAGTGCTTTTCATGTGTTATGGGTATGCCTGAATTTATTTCTGTGAAAGCATGGCTTGTATATCTTATTCTAGTCATAGACATTTTAGAAAAAGGTAGAAATTCACCTTTGGCAAAATAGATTTTTTAAAATCTTCTATGAAAGGGAAAATAAATAAGGGAAATAGCAGTTTACATAGTTAACGCACTCTCCAAGGTGGAGTTTTCAGGCTGCCTTTTTTCCTTATATATTGGTATATTAGTTTGCTGAAAGACAAAACGTGAATAACATACTTGTATTTCTACTAAGGCTATTTCAGTCATAAGATAAACGTTATACTGTATCATTGTCCTGAGTTTAGTATTTATAAGTAGACAAGTGCTTTTCAAGTTCCTGAATTAAGAAAACTATATATGTAATATTTTACCTTTTTAAGCCTCAGCTTTTCTAAACTACTCACCTGTAAATGGGGCAACCCACCTACTTATCTTCGCTTGGTAGAATGTGAAATACCTCACACAGTGCTTGTCGTCAGGTAGCAATTATTGTATAAAGCTTTTAGCTGAGAATTTCAATTTTTATTTGAGTTCTAAAAATGGAAATGTCCACATCGATTAATATCTGTGCCTGAGTGTTTGTCTTCTTGAACATTCTTTTCTTGCCGTGAAGAATATATTCTCTAGCTTGGCCAGAAGCAGACTATTTCCACAGTCAGTAATCAGAATAAAAGTGGAATTAACACTTGATGGAACTTCAAAAAGAAGAATTTTCTGATAAAAATTTTTACTTTTTAAAAAAAACTAGCACTTTTATTTTAAGATGACAGTGGGGCATGAAAGTGATTTGACTCTTGACCCTTTTCCCTTCAGCTTTTAATATTTTGGGGTCTTTTTCTTGTCCGCTCAAAATTAAAGCATTTGGTTGGTTGGTTTTGATGCATACTATGCTCTACCCAAGCCTTTCATAGTTCTCATTAAAAAGAATAGGAAACTATTTTATTTTTGGATTTCTTATATGTCTCAATAAATATCTCAGTTCTCATATGGTATTTATATTAACTTTTTCCCCTTCAGGTTTCCTCCTGTTCATAGTCCATCAGAACAATGTTCTACGCACATTTTGTCCTCAGTAAAAGAGGGCCTCTGGCCAAGATTTGGCTAGCGGCCCATTGGGATAAGAAGCTAACCAAAGCCCATGTGTTTGAGTGTAATTTAGAGAGCAGTGTGGAGAGTATCATCTCACCAAAGGTACGTTGATGTTGATATTTTCATTCACTTTATTGATTGTTTATTGTTATGAGAAATAGAATTCTTTAAAACAAATTTTTAGGTAGACATCTGTGTGTATTGGAGGCAAAGAAAATCCATAGATCATCCAGAGTTCTAGTTTGATATTCTCTTCCCTTTAAAAATTCTATAAATCTATACATAATAGATATTTTTATTTGCCTGTTTTAATGGTAGATAAGCAAGAAGTCAGGCAGTACCCAAATATTTTATATTTGGCTTTCAAAATGTTTTTATACTTAAATATGTGTTTGGGTGTTCCAGATTTAGGAATTTACAAAACATTCAGAATAAGGTCCCGTTAATTAGAAAAGTTTACAGGGGCCAGATCAAACTACCTTATCCACCTAGCAAATAGTATCCACACCACTTCCTCCACCTTAGCTTCACAGGCCTGCTCGCTGTTTCTTGAAGATCCCAAGCTTTTCCCCCATCTCAGAACTTCTGCACTTGCTGTGCTCTTCCCCTAAATTTTTAATTACTGTCTGTCTCCCACTAGAGTGAAAGCCTTACGAATGTCCTTACATTGTCTGCCTTGTTTACTGCTCTGTTTCTAGAGGAGCTTTTATTGACATCCTCTGAATCTGTTCTGAAGCAGTGGTTTCAACTCTTGGATTTCACAAATAATATAACCTAAAGTAACACAGGGCTTTTGTGTTGCCAGGAAAGGATTTTAAAACACACAGGCACAGTTACATTTACTTAATATCATTAGGATTTCATTGAAGAACAGACATGTTGACTTCAAAAATGTATGAAAGACTAATCTCAAAGGGAAAAAAACCCTTAAGTATAATTTTTTAATATATATTACATCTGTGTTTTAAAGGTCCTTCCCTGGACCTTGTATTTATGCATATGCATACACACACATACATGCACCATTGTGAAACGTTTGAGATAACAGCTGTCTGGACCAGCATTAGGAGCCACTCTTAGAATTGGCAGTTTGGACGGTGCTGGCATAATGTGTTAAATAAATAAGAGTAGTTCTTTATTGCTGTAAGAGCGAGAGGATCTTAGGAATAAAGCTAGGATGTAGCAGAGACTTGTTCAGAAAGTTAAGGTGGGAAAGTATGTATTTAGGCAAGTGAAAGTTTGTATTTGGAATTAGAGTAAATTATAAAGTTTCCGTCTGTATATGGAATTTTGGCTGGTTTTAGAGTTACAGCTTGTGGAATTTATTGGTATTAAAGACATTTCTATGCTGTTATTTCTAAGACAATACTAATTTGAAAAATTTACAAACAGGAAAAAAAGTGACCTATAGACCTACTGCCTAGAGAAACCTTTAGTATTTTGGTATGCCTTCTAGACTTTTATGTGTGCATGTTTTGTATGCATAATTTTTATGCATATACAGAAAAACTGAATTATATGTTTTATATCAAGACTGCATTCAGGAAAAACTCTGTTCATAGCCCTACTGTCATTTTTAATGGTTGCATTGTACAGTGTCATAGTTTCTATCCACAGAACCTAAATACAAAAAAACGGAAACATACTTGACCTAAATTGAAGTGAGATCATTTGTGTATTCGTAAATTCACTATAGTAATACTAATGTTTGTATGATTATGGGGGGCTGCTCTAGACACTCTTGGGAATGTCTTAATATATGACATATACACTGCATTACTTTTATAATATTCAAGAAGCTCTGAATTCCAAAACATATTTGGCCCCTAGGATTTCAGATAAAGGATTTTGGACCTGTAATTCATTGTTTTGACTGTGCATGATTTGTTTTAGCAGTCTGTCTCTTTTTTTTAAATCATATTTTTTCTAATTTTTTGAATTTTAATTCCTCTGATCCTATACAATGCAACCATTAAAAATTATGATACTGCCATGAACAGAGCTTTTCCTGAATGCAGTCTCATTACAAAACAATGTGATGCAGTTTTTATGTACACTGACACACACACAAAACTGTGTATATGCCCACATAAAAGCCTGGAAGGCATATCAAAGTATTATTAAAGATTTCTCTAGGCGGTAGGATTACAGGTTGTTTTTATTATCCTTTTGTAAAAAAGTAACCACTTAGTAAACGTTGCTTGCAAAATCTTTTGTTCACATCTGTAGGCCTTTTCTTAATATTGATGTTGAGGAATATAATTGATGTGCCAAGTGATATACTTAAGATTTCTGGTATGCATTAACAATTCGCTCTGTGGGGAGATTGTACCAGTTTGCACTGCTAGTTGAATTGTATGAGAACATGATGTTTACTACTTTTTATAGTTATGCTTACTGAGATAAGTGAATGGAAAAAGGAGAAATTGAGCTCTTTTCTTGAAATTGACATGGGTGGCTAATCTTTAACATCCATAAGCAAATATTGAGGGTGATTTAGCTTAAATGGATAGCAAATTTTTTCAAAGTATGTGCAGAGTACTTTGTACCCTGTTAGGGACGCTACAAAAGAGTACAAGACAGTCTGATGTGTGAAGGTATGCTCCAGCAGCCGCAAAGCAAGGCATGTGGTTCAAGAATAATGTAGAACACTGTAGTGTGTGTGAGAGAGAATAACTTTAAAAACCATTTCTAAGTGGGTTTTTATTTAATTTTGTTTTATTGTGATTGCATATAAAGATATTTCCACAGGGTAAACTGACCTGAAAATTTCTAATATTTGCTCTTGGTGTGCACTTCTTGTTATGGGAAAATGTTGGTTTAGTTGTTTAAAACAAGTGTCAGACACATGGCTCAGTTGTCACTGCATGCCTTCTCTCCCCCGCTTCCCCTGTCTCTCTCCTTCCCCTTCTCTCTTGTTCTAACAGCCACTGGCCACCTCTGCAGAGCTTTCCATAGATGTGTAGCCTGTGTTCTTTATTATACCTACACTCTTAATGTGACAGAAGAAATGTCATACCTCATTTTCCCTACTTCTAGGCTAAACTCAGAACCAAACTAATCCAGAAAGAAAGCCTTTGCCCAAACACCACCTTCTAAAAGTTGCTAATTTCGGACAAGCTAATGGCATGCAAAGGTTTTTTTTTCCCCCTCATCCTTTCTTATGTGAAGGTGCAGTCAATATTAATTTTAAATTTCCTAGGACCACATCATAAAAGTAGATTTTTCCATTAGGAGCAATGTTTTAATTGGGTATTATTTTTCATATTTATGGGATGGGATTTATCATCAGAGTCCTCAATTTGATCATAAATTTATGATAATTTTTAGATACCTAAGAATTTATAGCAGTAAACGTCATAATTTATGCTGTAAGTCACATGAAGTGGCCATAAATGAACAGCCTGAGAGTCATTATAAGTAGAATCCTAGACTGCTATAGAGAGTACACATAGAACTTAAAAATACGATGTTTTGTTTTAAGTAATATAACATACTAATTATAATTTAAACCTTAAGCAAATGTTTAACAACTTTCATTGCTACCTTAGAATTTAATGAGTTTTATGGTATGATTTGGAAAGCAATCTGGGAAAGTTTGAGTTCATGTTGTCTTACTCTCTCAAAAAATTTTCCTTATTATAGCCAGAGGAATTTTGGATCATCCTTTTTAGATTGGGTGTTTACTTCTCTCATTCTTTTCCCAACTACTGTGTCTCGTCCTACACACTGGATCACACAGAAGCATTGATCAAGATTACCTTGAAAAGAACAGGCTAGGGAGTATATTTTCTTGTGAAAAAAGATGGGTACCGTTATTCTTCATCAGTTAGTATGTTTTCTAGTCAAATAATAAAAACTCAGTGAAAAGTGGCTTAAACAATAAAGAAATCAACAGTGTTACTTAACTAGCAGTATAGAAATGGGGAGATCTAGGATTGGTTCAGCAGTTCAGTGATGTCATCCAAGGACTCACCATTCTTTGTTAGCTTCTTGTCCTTATACTTATGGTCTCGTGGTTACAGGGTAACTGCAAGCAGCTGCAAGCCCCACCTACTCACATTGCAGAAAAGGGAGAAGGAAGAGGGGGGCATTCTTTTTTCAGGAAGATCTCTCTCAAAAACTCACTGACATACTTTACTTATTTCTCCTTGGCTAAACTGAGTTATGTGCCCCACTCAAGAAGAATTAGCAGAGAGGCATGAGACAGTCATCTTTCAAGACTGGGGACATTTGCTCCCCAAACAAAATCAGAGTTCATGTAGACAGCAAGGAGCAATGGCTTTGGATTGGCAACCAAAAGTGCCACATAACTCCTTAGTATGCTAATGGCAACAATCCATGGAATGCCTTAGTGCCTGCTTGTAGCTACCTTCATGACTGTTAATTTATGAATTACTGCCTGTCTATCCTTTGGGGATACTCAGGGAATTTACAGGTAAAGGCAGTGAGAAATAAAATATAGGCAATTGTGAGGTAACTTCAAATAATGATCAGAAGTATTAGATAAAGTAAAAACTGCCTATAAATTATACAAAATACAAGCTTTGACGTATGATTACTTCTAAAACAAAAAAATTCACTTTATAAATAGATTATTAATGTTTTATTCACAGGTAAAGATGGCACTCCGAACATCAGGGCATCTCTTACTGGGCGTAGTTCGAATCTATCACAGAAAAGCCAAATATCTCCTTGCAGACTGTAATGAAGCGTTCATTAAGATAAAGATGGCTTTTCGACCAGGTATTGTTGACTTTTTTTTTTTTTAACTTGGGAGTTTCTAGTGTTTAGTGTGAAAAACCACTAAACAGATATTCTTGATCAGCATATTTTGTTTTGTTTTAACTGCAATACAAGGGTTCCTTGTATGACGGTTGGAGAGGCAGTGGTTCAAGGGAGGAAACCCACTTTGCTTCTGTTCTGTGTATGGAATTAGGACAATCACCCCTTTTTTGTTCTTTCTTTGGAGCTGCGTTTTAACCCTTTTTTCAGCAATTTATGTAGAATTTAGTCATAAGAGGTTGAATTGTTAAAAACAAATTGTTACATGATTTTTTTAAATATAGTTCAGAAAAGAAAATCTTAGGATTTTAATTTTTTAGTGTGTTCTTTTTTTTTTTTTGTGAGGAAGACCAGCCCTGAGCTAACATCCGTAGCTAATCCTCCTCTTTTTGCTGAGGAGGACTGGCCCTGGGCTAACATCTGTGCCCATCCTCCTCTACTTTATATGGGACGCCGCCACAGCATGGCTGACAAGCGGTGCATCGGCGGGCGCCCGGGATCCGAACCGGCGGACCTTGGGCCGCCAAGCGCGGACTAAACCGCTGCGCCACTGGGCCGGCCCCTAGTGTGTTCTTTTTTGTGTGTGAAGAAGATTAGCCCTGAGCTAACATATGTTGCCAATCCTCCTCTTTTTGCTGAGGACTATTGGCCATAGGCTAACACTCATGCCCATCTTCCTGTACTTTATATGGGACGCTGCCACAGCATGGCTTGATGAGCGGTGTATCGGTCCGTGCCCAGGATCTGAACCTGGGAACCCCAGGCCGCCAAAGCGGAGCGCGTGAACTTAACCGCTACACCACCAGGCCAGCCCCTTTAGTGTGTTCTTAAAATCAAATTCACTTTTAACTTAATTTGTTGAGACTGAGACTTCTTGTTAAATGTTCTTTGTAGCTTTTCATTGTTTTGTTTTAGATAATAGTTGATTCTAAAACTGTACTCTAGCAACCAAACTTCTGTCTTCATAGATAATTACTAGGGTATTTATCTGAATTCATATATCATCCTATAATTTTTTTAAAGCATTGATGAAATTTATTCTAATTAAAATAATCTGAATGTGTAGGGGAGATGCCTTATACGGTACTTTCTACTGAGGTTATATTCTGGTACTTCAATTTATTTTAATTTATGAACAGTGTAATTTTTGAGATCTAAGATTTTAAAGTAAAATGTTTAAGGCAGAGGTTATGATACTTACATGTGGCTACTAAGTGCATTTTGCTTAAATAACATGCTTTTTGTTTATTTTTGTCTCTTGAATATATTGTTATTATAGACAGCTTGGAAAATATAGGGAAAAATAGAAAGAATATTAAAATCATGTAATCTTGCTTTCCCTAAAATAACCAACACCTCAGTATTTGGGGTAGTCCTTTTCAGTTGTTCCTTTTCCTCATAAATTTCATGCTTATTTAGAAAACTTAGTAATATTTATGTTCTTTTAAAGACCTCAGCTTAATGCATAATTAGTACTTTGACTTTTTTTTTTATAAAGCAGGTAGTAGTATGGCTTATGATTATAGAAAAATAACAGTACTTGTGCTTCAGGGGTACTTTGCATATGTTATCAACCTTTCTAGAATATAACCTTAGGAAATTATACTGACGCTACCTTCCTTTGATCCCTCGATAATCTATGGTTTAGCCAGGACTTAAAGCTCACCATTTCTTTTCCAGGTGTTGTTGACCTGCCTGAGGAAAATAGAGAAGCTGCTTACAATGCTATTACTTTACCTGAAGAATTTCATGACTTTGATCAGCCGCTGCCTGATTTAGAGTATGTCTCTCTCCCTTTTTTTTTTTTTTTAAGTTGTTGACTTAATCTGCAAAAGCCATTTGCTTCTAAATGTATAGTTTTGCTTGGAATGTTTTAACATTGAGTTAACATGTAGCTAAAATACATATGCTTTCATTTAGGATAGTGTATAAATATGAAACGTATAACCTAGAAGTATTTCTTCTATAAGAAAATTGTATAGAAGATGTCAACTTCAACACAGCTAAGGTATAAGAATTCTGATGTGCTTAGGCCAGAGGTTGTGTAAACTGAAGAGTCGTCCAAGTGTGTGCTTTACTTGAACTGTTCTTCATGGTTTTTCTTCAGAGGTATATATTAAAGTCATCTACTGGTTATCTTCTTAGCCAGGCTATATACAGGCACAATTTTTGTTCTTTGTTTTTTTAAATAAACATATTAGATAACTTTCTGTAAAGAGCAAGAAGAGGTCATTGTCAAAACACACATTTAAGAGGAGAAAGTTGTACAGAGATGGCCATTATAGCACAATACTGTGGTATGTTTCCCTCTCTTCAAGTCCTGAAAATCCAGCTATCATTACCATGACGGAATGTGACTATAACTTTCCAAGTGATTGAATAGCACAATTGTCAACCAAGAAACTCTCTATATCAAGCCCCATTTATTTTTCAACAAATTTCTCTGCTTTTAAAAATGATCTGTGACTCCTAATTAAATTTATTATTTTGATTTTTTTTGTTTGTGTGTGTTAATTAGTACTAGGCACTACCTAGTTCCTTTACTATTTTCCTCTACTTCTGTTTTTTTTTTTTTTTTAATTTTGTATCAGAAATTTTTTAACATAGCTAAACACTAGAGAGATGAGTATTATGAACCCATGTACTGATCATCCAGCTTCTTTATTTATCAAAATATTGCCAGTTTTATTTTGTATTTTCCCAACTCACCTTCCAACCCCCACTGGATTATTTTGAAGCAAATAATAGATATCTTATTTCATCTGTAAATACCTCAGTATGTATCTCATTACAGGTAAGGAGTTTTTAAAACATATCCGTAATAATATTGCAGCTTTAAAAAAATTACAGTCATTCCTTAGAATAATATTTAATTAGGGTTCAGATGTCCCCAGTTGACACATAGGCTTTTTTTCCATTTTGTTTGAGTTAGGGTCTATGTAAAGTCTACAGGCTGCATTTCGTTGATATGTCTTGTAAGCCTCTCGTAAGAATCTGTAACACCTCTGCATCCCCCTTGTGTTTTTCCTTGCCATTTATTTGCTTAACAGACCTGGTGATTTGTTTTGAAGCATTTACATTCTGAATTTGGCCAGTGATCTTCCACATTGGTGTTTAAAAATATTAAATGAATTAAAAAACATGTAACGTTAAACAATGTGTGAGAGCTTATTATTTGATAGAGGGAGAAACAGTCTCAGAAAAGCCAGGTAACTTCAGTGTTCACACAGCCTGCAACAGCCTGTAAGTTGCAGGACCTTGATGAAAACTCATGCCTGTTTAGCCCGTGCCTTTCTTAGTTTTTCTCTCTATACCATATTACCTTATGTAGTGATTTCAGGATATTATATTTTGTTTGCTGGTCATTGTTGGTTTTAGGATATAAATATAAATTAACTTCTAAATCATTTTTCAGATTCTTGGACTGTATTTATATAGTATTAAATATTGACACTTCTAAACCTTGATAGGTTGTACGTGTGTTATTTTTCTTCTAGAGAGAATTGGGGTAGTTTATTCTTTATTAATACATTACAGTGAGACTGGAGACTAAAATGTATTTAAAATTCTTTTAAAGTGACATTGATGTGGCCCAGCAGTTCAGCCTGAACCAGAGTAGAGTGGAAGAGATAACCATGAGAGAAGAAGTTGGAAACATCAGTATCCTACAAGAAAATGATTTTGGTAATAGAGAAGCAAATCACTAGCCGTTAGCTATAATGTTACAAGTATGTTGTGGCACTACTAGCAATTTGGAAAAGAAAATCAGACATGTTACATTCATGATGACAGAAAGACTTAAAATTTCACCTTATGCATTTTCATCAGGAAAAGAATTTGCCTTCCTACCAGTATATTAAGCATTATTTCCATTTATGCACTGCGAGTTCATTCTTTGCCTATTCCAACTCCCCCCACACAGTGATAGAACCTCTGTATTGATTTGTGTGAGAAGTCCCAACATGGAAGGAATGCTTGCTTTTAAACTAATTAGGATTGAAGCAATTGCTTTATGTACCTATCTTTTTGAATAGTATTCAAAACTAGTTGCAAGTCTAATTCTTTTCTTGGTGAAAACACATTATCAAGGAAGTTTAAGCCTGTGAATGTTAATGCAACCTAATACATATACATATTTAGATTTACTTAAACATATTTAGGATAACTTAAATTTGAATCTTCCATTTGAATTTGCTAGTTGTGCCCCAGAATGTTTATGAAATATAGATGCTACAGATTTAAAGTTTAAACTAGCTGTTTTAACATTCAAAGATAAATAAGGCTTGAGTCAGCAAATGTGACATCATAATTATACTAAATTATAAGCTGTTTTCTTTTGTAATGGTGATGTTTCTAACTTTTTTCAATTGATGACTAACTAAAATTTGTTCAGGCGACTTTGGAATGGATGACCGTGAGATAATGAGAGAAGGCAGCGCTTTCGAGGATGATGACATGTTAGTAAGCACTAGTGCTTCCAACCTCCTATTAGAGCCTGAACAGAGCACCAGCAATCTGAATGAGAAAATTAACCATTTAGAATATGAAGACCAGTATAAGGATGACAATTTTGGAGAAGGAAATGATGGTGGTATCTTAGGTAGGTCACAACAAGGTGGTTATTCTAACATAACTTTTTTATTCACTTGTGGTGTTTTAGAGCAATAGCTAATTCTGGCTCTCGAGCAGCCCTCTAGGTATATGTGTGTGAGTTGTGACCAGTTGCTTCAATAACATTTTTTGTAAAACTGTAGCCTAAAGATGTTACAGCAATACCTGATTTTGTTTAAAGGTGCTGGTCTCGGAGTTTTAAGTTTTACTATTTCTTAAAACTTCTCTATTTGTTGTTGATATTTTGTTAAGTGAATATGTTTTAAATAGATATGAACTAGAAAATGTAAATTAAGAATGAGAAATTTTTTCATATACTAAGTGTTTTATACTTTTGTGCACTACCTTGAAGAGAAGCAGATGCAAGTTAAATACAGATTTTAATTTAATCCATTTTAACACAATTTTATTTTTCCAGTGACCAGCTATTATTCTTTTAGCATTTCTTTTTCAAATTATAACTAAATTACATTCCCTATTTCAGATGACAAACTTATTAGTAATAATGATGGCGGTATTTTTGACGACCCCCCTGCCCTGTCTGAGGCAGGAGTGATGTTGCCAGAGCAGCCTGCACATGATGATATGGATGAGGATGATAACGTGTCAAGTAAGCATTTCACGTTCAGTGATCTGGGCATGATTGTGTGGCATCCAAAAATGATCTAACGTAAAAAACCACAAACTAAAAGTTCCAGCTTTTAATGAACTATAAATCCCCTTAAAAATAGTGCTTATGATTACCAGTTCTGATTCTCTTATATGTTTAACCCTGTGCCCCTCCCCCTTTTTTGGCCGATAGGGTTCAACTCTGGAGGGACTTGCTCATAATTAGAAGTGTATTTTCTTTGTACCAGTGGGTTTCTTTGTTTCCCAGAGGGATCTTTTTTTTTCCTTTTATAGGATATGTATTAAATACTACCAAGGCCTTTTGTGACCAAATTTCTATTTTTATAGTGGGTGGTCCTGATAGTCCTGATTCAGTGGATCCTGTTGAACCAATGCCAACTATGACTGATCAGACAACACTTGTTCCAAATGAGGAAGAAGCCTTTGCTTTGGAACCTATTGATATCACTGGTGAGCAAACAAACTTGTTGGCTAATAAAGCTTAGAGCATATGGTCCTAGTCGTGGCTCTTGTCCACTAATCTGCTGATCTCATTTTAGATAACTAAGCTTCTTTCTCCTTTGTCACAGTCATCTATCATAGAATCTTTACTTAATTCAATTATAATTCGAGTATCTTATAGAATATCTGTATAAGTTGCTGTGAAATGTACAAGTATAGAACAAGCTTTCTGCTAATATGTACCTGAGTCTTTTGGGGTGACCAGAATGCTAGCAGGTCACATGTGTAACAATTAGAAAACATTGCAAGGCATTTTATAATAAAGTACAAGATTGACTAATCAATTATCTTCCAAATTCTAGATTCTGTATAGTTGGGCTACAATCTGGGAAAACCTGAAAATACTTTTGTTAAACAGAAATATCAAAGGTTCTAAAGTCAGTATTCTGTTTATTTTAGTGCTTATTAAGAAACATAGCAAAACATTTAATTGGGAATGCTGCTTGTGAGTAAAAGAGGCAATTTGAGATATGTAATTCGGAGGTGAAATTTTAAAATTCCTAGATGGTTTATGGGTACAGTGCGGTAGAAAACTTGAAATCAGTTACAGCATAATTCAAGATACACTTATTACTTAGAAGTAGAACAAGATTAACTTTTTGGGGGGGATTTCTTACTTAGAATCTGTTGACTGAAAATTGTGACTTAGGCTTCTGGTTTAATAAAGCAGGCTTACTATGTACCTGACTTTACTTAGAAACTAAAAATATAACAATGAGCAAGTCTTTATCCTCATGGAACTTAAAAGACTAATTAGAGGAATGTGGGTAATTAAGTAAAATATGTACTATATTAGTGGCAGATATTACAGACAACTATAAATGGGGTAAGAGTATTTAAATACTGCAGTGTTGAAAATAGGATAGGCTTTGTTGGCCATTGTAAGAACTTGAACTTTTACTTTCAGGGAAGGGAACTCAGTAGCTGGAGGACAGGAGATGGACAGAGGCTTTCACTGTGTACCATCTTTTTGACTATTGAAATTTGAACCACATGAGTGTTTTATATATAAAAACCCATGGGGTATATAACATGTCTGACAGGATGAAATCTTGAGGAATTTATTTAATCCCATAAGCTTTTCTGTATCTTTGCAGAGTTTTAGTAAGGGTTAGAAATGAATATACAGAAAGTATCTAGGATGGAGTTCCAGGTCCATCAGACTGGGTTTGAGCTTGTTTCACTTCATCGAGGTGCTTATACGGTTGCCCTATATGAATTGTAACTTTTCCAATAAAAGTCATAGTAATTGCAACCATTTATGGAGGACTCAATCTATGCCAGACACTATACTAAGTATTTTACAACCCCTAAGTGGTTGGCCGTATTTCAAATGAGAAAATGAAGAGGTAAGCAAGATAAGGTAATTAACTTTTCTTAATGGTCGCTCAGCTAATAAGTGGCAGAAACCAGGACTTGAGCCCAACTCTGAATCAAGTCTATGTTCCATGTTTACAGTATAAAGCTACATGGGCAAAAATGTATTGGCTCTTGCATTATTCTGCTTATTTTGTGCTAAAAGTCTATACGTAATTGTTCATTCAGTCAGTAAATTTTTTCTGAGCACCTCTTGTTGGCTAGCCTCTACATAGTACCTGAGAATTAACAGATTCTGCCCTCTTGAGGCTTAAACTTTCTACTAGGTGTGTAGAAAAGTAGACATAATGAGACCAAGTCTGAAAGCTGTATGTTTCATGCTGACCTCTCTGGAAAATGACCTTATTTTCTTTTATGATTCCAGTCAAAGAAACAAAAGCCAAGAGGAAGAGGAAGCTAATTGTTGACAGTGTCAAAGAGTTGGATAGCAAGACAATTAGAGCTCAACTTAGTGACTATTCTGATATTGTTACTACTTTGGATCTGGCACCACCCACCAAGAAACTGATGATGTGGAAAGAGACAGGGGGAGTGGAAAAACTCTTCTCTTTACCTGCTCAGCCTTTGTGGAATAACAGACTACTGAAGGTAATACAGTTTGCCTTTTTTTATTTTTTATTTCATATACATTTTGACCATTTTTAAAAATAAACTTTTAATAGCTTTGTTTGAATCATTTTTGATCAAGTATTATTCAACTTTATGTCAGCTTTTCTTTTTGTCTCCATTAAATCACAGTATACTGAACATAATCTGATCTGAAAGATCGTGATAGGTGACACCTGCATTTCTAAAAGATGTAGAACAAATGTTCCCTAAAAACCCACTGACATGTTTAATAATAGTTCTCTCTCTCCTCAACCTCCTATGGTAAATTATTACTTTTCTTGCTTTAGTGTGTACTATGTTTCAAGGCTGCAATCTTCAGATGTTGTTTTCTGGCTAAAGCATGGGGTTCTTTTCCCCCAGTAAAGAATTCTGGCTTTATGAGAGTTTTTTTTGGTTACAGGCCCTTTTCTGATCACTTTATGTTCCAGACTATTCCAAAACAAGGTTCTGAGGCACCTACGGAGTGAGGCAGTGCTGTTAGGCTATTATTCTGTCTCAAGTTGAAATATGCATAGAACCAACTGATTTTACTATATATTTTACTGTATTCCAAATTTAAAGTGTTTCAAAGAAGCGAGGCTGTGGTAAAACTGCTATTTATTGGAAGCACAATTATATAATCATTTGGAAGAAGGTCCTTTATAGATTTATATTCTTTGACTCAGTGATCTGTTAATAGGAATTTTTCCTAAGCAAGTAATTCAAAATATGAAAAAAGCCACATTTGTAAAGATGTTCATTACATTGTTGTTTATAGTTAAATTTTTAAAAAGGAAACTTAAAAGTATTGAAAAATGATTCATATATATATCACACACACATGTATCTCCACTCAGTGGAATTTTATGTAGTCATTAAAAATATTAAAAATCATAGTTAATAAAATTACCATATATTATTAAGTGAAGAAAGCGCTGATATTTAAAGCTATTTGGTATGATTCCAGTTAGATTGAGCTTTAAGTATGAATATGAAAGTAAGCTGCAGGCAAATAAATTTAACACTTCAGTGTTATCTCTCTGAGTTACAAGACAATGGGTAATAAAAATCTTATTTAATTTTTTTTTTTTTTTTTTTTTTTGGTGAGGAAGACCAGCCCTGAGCTAACATCCGTTGCTAATCCTCCTCTTTTTGCTGAGGAAGACTGGCCCTGGGCTAACATCCGTGCCCATCTTCCTCCACTTTATATGGGACGCCGCCACGGCATGGCTGACAGGCAGTGCGTCGGCGGGCGCCCGGGATCCGAACCCGCAAACCCCGGGCTGCCAAGCACGGACTAAACCGCTGCGCCACCGGGACGGCCCCCAAAATCTTATTTAATTTGGAGTCCTATATTTACAAATCATTTTAAGATGGAATGAAGCGTGAATATGATGTAACATTAGATAGAAATCATGCTAAATTATATATACACTAATGAAACTATGTTTATTAAAACATACTTATGGAAGATAGAAATGTTGGTGGTGGGTTTTCACTTAATGTGACATTCTGTAATTGAGATTTTTCTTAAATTTTTTTGACAGCTCTTTACACGCTGTCTTACACCACTAGTACCAGAAGACCTTAGAAAAAGGAGGAAAGGAGGAGAGGCTGATAATTTGGATGAATTCCTCAAAGAATTTGAAAATCCAGAGGTTCCCAGAGAGGACCAGCAGCAGCAGCAGCAGCAGCGTGATGTTATCGGTCTGTTCTATTAGAATAGTTCCTTGAAATTTAAATGAAGGTTTGGCTTAAAATTTACCTGTATATTGCCAAAGTAAAAGACAAGAGACAAAGGAGTATACTCAAATTTTTGGAAAGGGAAATACAAGCCTTACTATATCATCTGATTGCTTTGTTGGATGCAAAGCTGTTTTCAGAATGGTATAAGGTTCAGGACTAGCTGAGTGATAGTCTGCTAAAGGATCGTCCTGCGTTGGACTGGAGGTGGGACTTGACCTTTTAAAGCCCCTTCCCACCCTTAAGTGTATTATTATAAATTGGGTAATCTTTGTAGAGGTAAAATTTTTTTCAGCTCTCTTCATCAGAGAAAGTACCTATGTCTTGGTGTATTAGTATTAAAGGTAAAGTATTGTTGAAGACTGTATGACCCAAGTCTCCTCTTCACATCACCAATTGCATGCAGATGAGCCCATTTTGGAAGAGCCGAGCCGCCTCCAGGAGTCAGTGATGGAGACCAGCAGAACAAACTTGGATGAGTCAGCCATGCCCCCACCACCACCTCAGGGAGTTAAGCGAAAAGCAGGACAGATTGACCCAGAGCCTGTGATCCCTGTAAGTAAGCACATCTCTCCATCAAGATATTTGGGGGTATTCAGACAATTATTTTAGATCCCTAGTAGTAGCAAGTGTTATTTAAGCCCTTTTGAAGTATCTTAGTTTGGGAAGAAAATGGCAAAGAATGGGTTCGGAGGGAAAGAATGGCAGCTGATGATGTGAACACAGTGTGCCCTAAGTAGGAGAAGATGTTCTGGGAGTTTTCAGTCTTTCTGACTCTTTTTGTATAGAGTCTACCTTCAGAGTGGCTTAAAGTGA
This sequence comes from Tapirus indicus, assembly GCA_031878705.1. Taxonomy (NCBI): domain Eukaryota; kingdom Metazoa; phylum Chordata; class Mammalia; order Perissodactyla; family Tapiridae; genus Tapirus; species Tapirus indicus. The sequence continues at coordinate 23,483,037 of CM062935.1, forward strand.
GCATTCTGGGCTAATGTGGAATCCTTGACTCTAAATTTGGTTCTGGCTTATATATTTTATTTTTTTTCTTTCTCAAACATTAGTCCAGTGTGAATCTGACAATTCTAAGTAAAATAAAAAAAGCAGTATATGGAACCTGATAAATTCTACAAGTATGAAATATGTTGTAAGTAAAAATGAAGCAAACTTCCTGCTAAATAAAAGAATTTTTGTACTTAAAAATAAGGTGGTAGATTCTTGCACATTTCAGGCCAAAGTGGGGACAGTTTGTCACTTTCATAATTATCAGCTTCATTTCAGGTGTCTGATCACTTTATTTTTTGCTTTTTCATTTCATTTCTTTTTTCATTTGCTTTTTCATTTCTTTGTCAGCACAACTGAATGGTTTTTTTCTCTGGTTTTATTGAGATATAATTGACATATGATGTTGTATTAGTTTATGGTGTACAACATAATAATTTGATATATGTATATATTGTGAAATTACCACAATAAGTCACATTTTTTTCTTGTCACGAGAATACTCTCTTAGCAACTTTCAAGTATATAATACCGTATAATTAACTATAATCACCGTACTGTGTATTAGATCCCCAGAACTTCTAAACTTGCAGTTAATAAGATGAATACTTTTTGACCAACATCTCCCAGTTTCCTCCAGCCACTAGTAACTACCATTCTACTCTCTGCTTCTATGAGTTCAGCTGTTTTAGATTCCATATGTAAGTGATACCGTACAGTATTTATCTTTCTCTGACTTACTTCACTTAGCATAGTGCCCTCAAGGTCCATCCATGTCGCAAAAGGCAGAATTTCCTTCTTATGGTGAATAATAGTGTATTATAGCACATCTTTATCCATTGATGGACACATAGGTTGTTTCCATAGCTTGGCTATTGTAAATAATGCTGCAGTGAACATGGGAGTGCAGGTATCTTTTCAAGATAGTGATTTCCTTTCCTTCAGATAAATACTCAGAAGTGGAATTGCTGGATTATATGGTAGTTCTGTTTTTAATTTTTTGAGGAACCTCCGTATTGTTTTCCATAGTGTCTGCACCAATTTACGTTCCCACCAACAGTGCATAAGAATTCCTTTTTCTCTACATCCTCGCCAACACTACTTATTTCTTGTTTTTTTAATAGTAGCTGTTCTAACAGATGTGAGATGATACCTCATTGTGATTTTTATTTGCATTTCCCTTATTAGAGATGCTGAGCACCGTTTCATGTATCTGTTGGCCATTTGGGTGTCTTTGGAAGAGTGTCCATTCAAATCCTCTCTCTCCATTTTTTAATCAGATTGGTTTTTTTGCTCTTCAGTTGTTTGAGTTCTCTATATACTTTGGGTATTAACCCTTTATCAGATAGCTGATTTGCAAATATTTTCTCCATTCTGTAGGTTGCCTTTTATTTTATTTATGGTACCCTTTGCAGAAGCTTTTTAGTTTGATATAGTCCCACTTGTTTATTTTTGCTTTTGTTGCTTTTGCATTTGGTGTCAAATCCAAAAAATCATGGCCAAGACTGATATCAAAGAGCTTCCTGCCTATGTTTTCTTCTAGGTGTTTTATGGTTTTGGATCTTATGTTCAAATCTTTAATCCATTTTGAGTTGATTTTTGTGTGTGGTATAAGATAATGGTCCAGTTGCATCTTTTGCATATGACTGTCTAGTTTTCCCAGCACCATTTATTGAAGAGGCTGTCTTTTCCCCATTGTGTATTCTTGGCTTCTTGGTTGTCGATTAATTGAGCATATATGGATAAGTTAATTTCTGGGCTATCTGTTCTGTTTCAGGTTCTAGTTTATTCTTTAGCAAACATTCCTGCGTATCTCCAGTGACAGTTTTAGGCTGTCTTGTTTAAATAATTAGAATATACTTGTCAAATTGCTTAAAAAAAAAAAAAAGTGAAGCAACATTCATTCAAGCTACTTGAAGTGAAGCTACTTCATTCAGACTGGCTGCCGTGAAGTTCACTTAGGATAGGAAAACATTTAAAATAAGTATAAAGGAAGTAAGGTCTGGCTTAAGGCTTCCCAACCTTAATTAAATCTATAGAATAAATTAATCTGGGCAGAGGGAGGCTTTTTGGTAACTTAGGCTCTTGGTTCAGCCTCCATCAAGACATACTGACAGAAAAATACTCTGCCAATTTTAAGAACTAGTTCTCTATGCCCTCTGGTGGTAAGGAGTTGTCAGAAAATCATTTTTCTCTAGGAGCTCAAGAATGGGAATGGGAACAGGTAATGAGTGGGTTATTCTAGTACTGCTCTCCTGGTGATCGCTCCCTTGTCATTCCTTTGGTTTGTTAAAGACTGTTTTTTAATGTTATCAACTGTTTATGTTAAGCCTGAGAGGACGGAAATTCAAGAGCTGGACCCAGAAAAATAATCTCCTCATTCCTATTATTTGCTTCCATAAGAGCACCAAGGCTCTCATTTAGAGCCCAAGCTTAGTTGTAATAGCCTTAAGGCAATGTTATGCAGTAATGGTTGACAGTACCAAGCTAATTAATGTTCAAGCCTTTTTGCTTTGCCCTGCAGTCAATGAGTTGTTCTGTTTTGTTTTTTCCTAAAATGTTACTGCAGAAAGTTTTTGAGTTTTTGACTGTTTATAGTTTTTCTTGTTATTTACACATTTCTCACATACACTTTTAAGTATTTGACTCCAAAAAAGTAAGTATAAAAACAAAACATTTTTGCTCTAGGATAATAAGATAATGGGCTAATTTCTTTTGTAAACTGTTTTAATGTTGTTGTAACTTTACAATAAAAGAACAAAATCTATACTATGATCAGTTTTTGATTGTATGTAAGTTGTGGAAATATGGAGAGAGAACCCCAGTATTTCCATTTTGAAAACTTCTGCAGCTGTGTATTTGTGTATTTAAAAGACACTACGCTTAAAGTATGCATCTTAAATTGCCTTGTTTTTATTACCTTAAGCCTCAGCAGGTAGAACAGATGGAAATACCTCCTGTAGAGCTGCCTCCAGAAGAGCCTCCAAATATCTGTCAGTTAATTCCAGAGCTAGAACTTCTCCCAGAGAAAGAGAAAGAGAAGGAGAAGGAGAAAGAAGATGATGAAGAGGAGGAGGTAAGGAAATGTAAAAGATCTCTGAATAATTCCCATTCCAGATTTAGCAAAATTCTTCAACCAGCTCCCTTTTACTTTTCATATTTGAGCTAAGTTAATTGTTGAGCATCACAGTGATGGAAAATGTTGAAATATAACCAGAATTTAACCATATTCTTAGTGGTCTAGATCATATTTTATGCTGTGCTGTAGCTCATCGGTTCCCTTGTGGGCTTTTGAAGGACATGGGACTACCCTTTCACTGATTTCTTGCTTGACTTCTAACTTGTTTCTAGCTGCTTTATTATCTTGTAGCCAGTGGTCAATTCTTGCTGCTATTAGCGTCTGCCTCTGGTACAACCTCTGTCTGCGGCCTGGAAATCAGATAACCATTTTCTGTTTGTGTGGGTTTTATTTTTGTTTTCTTGAGAACTGGGTGGCATGTACTTGGCTTAAAATAGATTGAATGAAGGCTCAAATGACTTTTATTTTCTACAAAGTAGAGGTGCTTTATGAATTGAATTCCTTTTCCTGGGGCATGCTTTGGCTGTTAAAGGTCTTTGTTTTTCCTCCTTTTTTCTGGATCTTTGAGGTTGTTGTATAAGACTTAGAATATATTCTTCTATTTGATGCTCTGTCAGATGTTTTATTTAGACCTTTATTTTAAAGTGTCTTTAGGTAGCATTGAAGCTTTTAAAATTTATTCTAAGACTAGCAGTTATAGATTGGATACATTTTCATTAGCATCTGTTTGTATTTGTAATTTATCATTATGGCAGCCTCAGATGTGGTAACCATTTAGTGCTTATCTTTACTATGAGCACTACGTTGTTTTAAAGTCAAAATTTAGCCCCAGAGCTATTCCAGCCTATGTACTAGGGTGTGCCATTATCTCAGACTTATTGTTGGTAAATCAGTATTTAAAATTGTTGTGGTTCCTATTATGTGTGAAGCTGTTGATTCCTGGCTCTTCGGAATGTGGTATATATTTTCAGCATAGCCTGGGAGCATCTCAGCTCTTGCCCCATGCCAACTTCAGAGTTCAGAAAGTCATTTAGGAAGGAGGTCTGTAGGTGGCAGGTGACTGGGAGCTGAGCAGCTCAAGTAAAACATGCATTATAGATTATAGCCCATTTCTTTTAAAACACCATATAGACCAGTACTGCTTACTCATCTTTGGTGGTCTGCACAGACTTTGGTACTGGTCCAGAAGGAGATTAGGAGTCTGTCAGAATATAAATCATCTAGATGCTACCAAAAAAATACATAGGTAGTCATTTGAAATAAACTGTGCTTAGTAGCATAGTTGATTTATATCCCAGCATAAGTTCCTTATGGTAACAAAGGCCAATAACCAACAGCTCACCAATTAGCAGTCGTTCATGGACTGTGTAGACCACATCCTTATAGACCAATGTAGAATCATATATTCAGCCAGATGTTTGCTTGCAGCTACAGAGGACTTTCTTTTTATAATTTAAGAAAGACAAACTTTAGTGTTCATACTAGATGCTAAGTGATTTTTCAGCGGCATCAAGTATAGTTTTCTATTAGTCAAAATACACAATTTAGAGTGTTTAGGCGATACAGAAATATTTCGTTTTTCAGCAGAGTTGTTTTGTCAGCTTTTTTTGTGGGGGGGGGGTGCCATTTTCATTCAGGATGAAGATGCCTCAGGAGGCGATCAGGATCAAGAAGAAAGAAGATGGAACAAAAGGACTCAGCAGATGCTTCACGGCCTTCAGGTATGCCAGTGCAGTCTCAGAGAAAGACTTCATCAAAGATTTTTGGCATTGCTCCCTCAAAAAAATAGTTACGTGCTATAACCAGAAATCCTACTTTTGTGAAACTTTTTCCAAAACTACATATTTGAAACTATTTTCATACATAAACTGTTAGGCCAAGAGTATTCCTGGAAAGCATCCAGGCAAACACTTTCCATATGGTTATCCTGCAAAGCAGAACTATGGTGGTGTTTTATGGGACTATTTTTGTGTGTCTACATCTTATTTTCAGTTGATCAAATTTAATGTGTTGAATCATTAAGTTCGCCGAATCATTTTGTAGTGTCAGATGCCACTTATCCTTAGGCCTCAATGTATCAGATACAGACGAGATATCTTGAGCAACTATGAAATACCAGGCAAGTTGCTCAAGGTTTCCTAAAATAGATTCAAAGGATAGTTGGATTTTATAAGTCAGTTGAAATTTTAGGAACCGTAAGTGCTAGATTTTACTGTTTATCACAGTAGATGCCCAAAGAAGTGAGTTGTTTTAATATTTGTTGGAACAACTGCTTTTGATTTTCTTTTGATTTTAGACATAGTATAATATACTTTGTCCCTTTACCTGCTTAATTAACTTAATTAACTATTCAAAAAAGTCTGCTCCCAGTCTCCAGCAGAATATACAGTATACTTTTTCCAGTATCCAAAATTGGCATCCTTTAAAATTATTACTGGGGCCAGCCCTGTGGCCTAGTGGTTAAGTTGGGCCCACTCCACTTTGGCAGCCTGGGTTCAGTTCCCAGGCATGGACCTATACCAGTCATCAGCGGCCATGCTGTGGTAGCAACCTACATACAAGATAGAGGAGGATTGGCACAGATGTTAGCTCAGGGTGAATCTTCCTCAGGGGGAAAAAAAACTACTACTTAATTGTGCAGATTACTATCATTTAATTCTTCCTTTTTTATTTCAGCGAGCTCTTGCTAAAACTGGAGCTGAATCCATCAGTTTGCTTGAGTTATGTCGAAACACAAACAGAAAGCAAGCTGCAGCAAAGTTCTACAGCTTCTTGGTTCTTAAAAAGCAGCAAGCTATTGAGCTGACACAGGAAGAACCATACAGTGACATCATTGCAACGCCTGGACCAAGGTTCCACATTATTTGAGCAGCTAGAAACATTATAGCTAGTGTCCATTTCACTAGTGTGTACAAATTGCCCCCATGTGTAGGGCACACAAAACCCTTTGAGAAAATTTAGATTTTTGTCTGTACAAAGTCTCTGCCTTTTTCTTTCTTCATTTTATAAATTTAACAATTTCATCTTTAAGGGAAACTGCTTGTATGGATTGTAGTTGTGTTCTGATGGAGAAAACAAGGACCCAGAAGATTGTTTTAACAGTTCAGAACAGATGTTGTGCAATATTGGCGCATGTAATAATGTTGAGTAGCAGTCGAAAGTCAGGATTTTTGTCTTAGTTGTCCATTACTCTGTTGGAAAGGAAAACTTGGCAGGAAAAATGCCTCACAATTAAGAACTATGGTGTGAGTCTTTGACAGAAAGAAATAGTCTTTTCCCATCAGTAACACCAGCAGTCTTCTTGGTAGCAACTGTGCTTAGGGATGGTGGCCGAAACAGAGATTGTCCTCTTGAGAGATGTTTTAAAGTATAATTCCATAATGACCAAGGGGATGTGTGAAATTGTGCTGTAACTAGTCCCCTTCAGCTACAAAAAGATAGGACTTGGTTTAAAGTGTTCTATTTTATTAAATCATTCCACTTGAAACTTTTTAATGAACCTTAACTATTCTGAAATCTGTTGTTTTAGTGAGGCTCTAAAATGAGCAGAAATAGACTTTTTAGAGTAGATTGAATATAAAAACATTTATAACTTTCCAGGAGCTATAAATCAAAGTTTTAAAAAGATGTTTGGATATATTTGAGTATTCAGATCATGAAAATAGAAATTCCTATGTGAACTGAAAGGACAGACTGCTGGGAGGTTATACACATGGTTGACAACCTTGAAGCAGACAGTGCTGTAAAAACTAATGGCTTCTCTGATATTTATTATGAGTTTTAGTACTGGTCTCTCCAATGCTGCACACTCCTGTGTTTGGAACTTTATTTTAATAGCTTTGCAACAGAAATCCTGTATCTGGTTTCCTATAATTTAAGTGAAGAAAAACACATCCAAATAAAGGCTTTATTATTATTAACAGACCAGATAGCATCAGAAATTATGTGACTATTATGATTATCAAAGTGTATCTTAACTTTTTAGGGCAAAATTACTCACTGAAAGTTTCTAGCTTAAGCGTTGGCACTTTTGTGGAAAAAAAATCACTTTTGAAACTCAGACTTCAGTGTATACCCAGTAATTTAAAATTATGTGAAATGTTTTAAATTTGTGAACTCGTAATTACTGTTTTGATGATTCAGTTTCTTGAGGATGGTAATTGTATAAATTTGCTATTGCAGCTTTATTTTCAATATGATGTGCCTGTAAACCATGGATTTTTCTCCTTTTGTAAAAAGACATTGTAGATAATTGAATGTTTGATTATAGAAAGGTCATTAGTTTCTTGTTACACATTTTGTTAGTCTGGTTTTTGTTGCTTATCGAGTTTAATATTGTTCTTGAAAATAGTTGATGCTATGTTATGTATAACTTTTCTAATAAAAGTTGTGTTATAAGCTGTAAATGTTGTAGTATTGGTTATTCAGTTGGCGTTTCCTAGGAAAATATTGATGAAAGAAATTAATTATGCCTAATCTTTTATTTGCCTTAATGGAATAATATTCAAATAGTGAATTTTTTAAGAAGTCTTAGACTTAAAAAATGGAAGACTAAGATAGTTTGTTAACAGAAGAGCCACGTGATCTGAAACTTTGATAGATGTATGATTGTTATAATGTATATTAGAACATATTCAGATTAAAATGAAACCAACAAATGGCTGGTGCTGAGGAATCTTTGGGGCACAGATTTATCTCTGTACTAAGTACATACAAATGATGACTTGCCTCTGGGGGTATGTCCTGGGGAGGGGGCGGCCCTGAACAAACTCAGCTGATGAGCATGTACCAGAGATTTCCTGGGTGCATCTGAGAAGCCTACCGAAAGCCAGGGCATTCAGTAAATTGGAATGTACCCATCTTTTGCCTTCAAGCCTCTGACTTGTCCCACCCCCACCTGTGAGCTTTAAGACACTTAAGATTTTATGCTTTAAAGCCTTGCTATATCTTAAGCATAAATATTTAAATGCTGTTTCTAATAGTAAAGCCAGTGTTTCTCCTCAAACCCAAAGATACTCTTAATTTGGGACTCATCACCTATTGTAAAGATGGACTAGTAAAGGATTATAATCGAATGAAAAAGTGATGGGAACCTAGAATACAGCATGCCAAAGTACCTGGGGGTAGTCCAAAAAGGGTTCTCAGATGACAAAAAGCTTTTGCTAAGATTTGAATGATAGCGTAGTAAGTAAAGTGAAATGGTTTTGTTTTAGGTTATAGCAGAACCAATGAGATTTCACTTGGGACTAAAAAGCCTAGGTGGAGACTTTGGGAGTAGAATCCTGTGTCTCGACCTCCTTCTTCAAATTTAGAGCTTCCAGAAGGGTGCAGTAGAAAAAGCGGTGGGTTGGGGGTCTGGAAACCCAGCTTCTAATCTTGATTTGATTACAGAGCCTAAAATTCAAGAAGCTTTATTCTCTATCTGGGCCTACTTTTAAGATAAAATGAACATGAATTCCCACCTGTTTCCAAGAGTTGTGAAAATCCTATGAGCTAATTAAAGGCAAGTTGAAAAGCAGCTAACTTTTGTATGATGGGGATAACATTGGCTTTTAGTCAGGCCACTCAGGTGTATGTGCTGGGGCAATGATCCTAAGGTACCTCGTGTGAGATGGAAATCTCCACTTGGAAGGACCACGTGCATCTCAATCCATCTAAAACTGAACTAATTCTTAGTCCTTCAGACCCACTAATGCTTTATCTTGATGAGTGGCTCCTTTACTTTCCACATCTCCAATACCTGGTGATTCTTTTATTCCAGTACATTCACTTAGCATTATTTAAGACTTACAGAGATGACTGCAGCAACATCATTCATTCATTCATTCAAAAGATACTTCATGAGTACTGTCAACAATTATCAAAATGTTAATGTGCATATAAATAGCACATGTCAAAGTTCTGTTTAGCTCATTAATAAGGGAACCAGCAGGATAATAAATAATTTAAGAAATGGGATTTTTTTATGTTGTCAGTGAAAAGGAGAATGCTGAGATAAGGTCATTGATTTGAATGCAAAACTAGCTAATATTGACAGAGTGATAAAACAAAAAGCAGTTGTAAGACTTCTGGGACCTAATCAATTGTGAGTCCTACATTAAAGTTATATTCCTTCAGTACTGTCAAATAAATAGTGTAAATAATTTACATAAAATTATGTAGTCTTAATTTTTCTAGTCATCACATTTTTAAAAGGTGACGTTAATAATATATTAAATCTAGTGTATCCAAAATGCACTTCAAGATGTAATGAATGTTTTAAAATTTTCTATTTTTACTAAATTTTAAAAGTCTAGCATGTATTTTACAACTCATCTCAATTCAGACTAGCCACATTTCAGATAGCCAATAGCCATATGTGACTAGTGACTACCACAACACAACTGTAGCATGATATTAAAAAGTTGCACAATCTTAATGTAATTTTTCTAAACCTATGCAAGGTGCTCAAGAGTTCAAGAATGCACAAAACAAGTTCTCTGCCTTCATAGAGTTCACATTCTAGCAAGGAAAGAAGTAATGAACAATAAAGTCAAAAATTTAATATGTTAGGAAACAGGTTGCCATATTAATAGGGTGGTCAGAGTAGGCCTCATTTAGAAAGCGAAGTTCTGAGCAAAGAATGGGGAAGAAAAGAGAGACGAGGATGTATAGGGGAAGAGCTTCAGAAAGGGAATGGCTAGAGCAAAGACTGAGGCATAAGTATGCATGACATGTTCAAGATAAGGCAAGAACATACTGGCTAGAACAAAATGAGAGGGAAGGGAATAGAAAGTCAGGTGGGAGATGTAACAGGGGCCAGATCATGTATAACAGAGGTTCTCAACCTTGCTGCCCTTTGCAATCAACCAGGGAGCTTTAAAAAATATCGTCTGGGTCCCACTCCCTGTGGACTGTTTCTCTGAATTCCTATTGCCCACTGAATGCAAAATAGCTGAATGGATGCGTGGATCCATTCATGCCTTTATAAAGTAATGAATGGAATGTATAAAAGAATAAAGGAATTTATAAAGTAATGAATCTCCCACCACAATCTTTGAGTAACATTGACACTCCTGGAAGGTTTATCTAATTTGCTGTGTGGTTTGGAGTAAACCCTGACATGCTGCCACCAGTACCCAAATTTGAGAAAGAAAGGTCAAGTGAGAAATAAACTGGAATTTGTGGTTAAAAGGACCAGAGTTTCCTTGAGACTCCATTTGCTCAACTATAAATTTGAGCCATTGGTGCAGAACTTGCAAAGTCTTGTGAAGATTACGTGAAATAGAGTGCCTAAAAGAGCGAGCACTCAATAAATTGTGGCTAGTGTAAAAATGTTTAAAGCAAGGTATTCATATTAGAAAATGGAGTTTTCAGAATATGAATTTGACAGAGTGGGATACAAAATAGGAGAATGAAGAGACTAAAGGACATTGTAAGGGAATCTGAGTGAGATGTCAGAAGGAGCCTAGAGGATGATTGCCCTCTGAACATTCCCTCCCTTTTGGCACATTATCTTTCCTCTGCCTGCAATGCCCTATGAGATATGCAATCTTGGGCTGCAAAGATGGTGACATAGGAGGCTCCTGAACTCTGCTGCTCCCATGGACACACCAAATGTACAGCTACACAGGAAGCAATTTCCTTTGAAAGAAATCCAGAAACTAGATGAGCAACTCCTACACATGGGGTGAAAATTGTGGGTTTCTTCTTAGACCCACATCAAAATGAGTATAAAAGGCTGAGTCACACTCTCTCCATAAACCCCACCCCCAGCACAGTGGTATACAATCAGGAGGGAACTCACAACTCCCAGCTTCTCCATGAATAGCAAAAGTCTTGTATCCCACATCTAGCACCACAGCTTTTAAGACTCCTACCCAAGGGATGGGTCCCCAAAATACCTAACTCTGAAAGCCAATGGAGCTCGTATCCTCAAGACCCACAAGACTATAGCAAACAAAGAAATTCTTCACAGGTGTGTGAACACTCGACTGTGGCTATCCCCCCAGGGCTCAGCACAAAGGGAGCAGGCAAAATCACCCATCTCAGTCTTTCCCTGAAAGGGGTCTATTTGCACACTTCAAAACCTACTGCATAAGAGTTAGGCTTCCAATTTAGCATGTGTATAGGGGCTGACTGTAATCCTTCCCAGAGACCTAGGAAACTAGCAGACACCTCCCCTGCTCTCTCCCTCTAGCTTGCTCCACATTGCCATTATCTCCCTGAAAGGAACCTGTACACACATCTGACGCCCCCAGCTTTTGCAGGTAAGGAAAATGAAGAAACAGGAATATGTTGCAAATGAAAGAACAGGATAACACCTCAGAGAAAATCCATAATGAAATGAAGAAAATCATTTACCTGATAAAGAGTTCAAAATAATGGTCATAAAGATGCTCACTGAGCTCAGGAGAAGAATGGATGAACATAATGAGAACTTCAACAAAGAGTGAAAATATAAGCAAGTACCAAATAGAAGTCACAGAGCTGAAGAATACAATAACTGCACTGAAAAATACACTAGAGGGGTTCAACAGCAGACCAGATGAAGCAGAAGGAAGGATCAGTGACTTGAAGACAAGGCAGTGGAACTCAATCAATCAGTAGGCAAAAAAAAAAAAAAAAGAAAAGAAAAAAATTAAGAGCGTAAGGGACTTATGGGGCAACCCTCAGCAGACCAACATTCACATTATAGCGGTCCCAGAAGGAGAGAGAGAAAGGGGCAGAAAATTTATTTGAGGAAATAATGGCTGAAAACTTTCCTAACTGGGGTAAGGAAATAGACATCCAGATCCAGGAAGCCCAAAGAGTTCCAAATAAGAGGAAGCCAAAAAAACTCAGAGCAAAACACATTATAAGTAAAACGTCAAAAGTTAAAGATGAAGAGAGAATTTTAAAAGCAGCAAGAAAAAAACAAATTGTTACATACAAGGGAACCCTCATAAAACTATCAGCAGATTTTTCAGCAAAAAAGTCTTTGCAGGCCAGAAGGGAGTGGCATGATATATTCAAAGTGCTGAAAGAAAAAAATTCCAACCAAGAATACTCGACCCAGCAAAGTTGTCATTCAGAATTGAAAGAGAGTTAAAGAGTTTTATGGACAAGCAAAAGTTAATGGAGTTCATCACCACTAACCCAGCCCTACAAGAAATCTTACAGAGACTTCTTTAAGCTGAAAAGAAAGGGTGCTAAGTAGTAACAAGAAAACATGTGAAAGTGTAAATCTCACTGGTAAATGTAAAAGTAAAAGTAGTGGATTAATCACTTATCAAATTAGTATGAAGGTTAAAAGACAAAAGTAGTAAAAATTACTGTAATTAGTTAAGGGACACAAAAGATAAAAAGATGTAAAATGTGACATCAAAAACATTAAACATGCAAAGGGGAGAGACTAAAAATATAGAGCTTTCAAATTAGCTCAAACTTAAGTTGTTATCAGCTTAGAATAGACTGTTATATAAATATAAGTTGTTACATGTAAGTCTCATGGTAACCATGAAGCAAAAACCTATAGCAAATATACAAAAGAGAGAGAGAAAGGAATATAAGCATACCACTAAAGAAAGTCATCAAACCTCAAAGGAAGAGAGAAGAAAGGAACAGAGGAACTACAAAACCACCAGAAAATTATTAATAAAATGGCAATAAGTACATACCTATGAATAATTTCTTTAAATGTAAATGGACTAATTCTCTAATCAAAAGACATACAGTAGCTGAATAGGTGAAAAAACAAGACCGACCTGTATGCTGCCTACAAAAGACTCACTTCAGATGTAAGGACACACACAGACTAAAAGTGAAGGGATGGAAAAAGATATTCCATGCAAATGGAAACCAAAAGAAAGCTGGGGTAGCTATACTTATATCAGACATAAGAGACTTTAAAATAAACACTGTAATAAGAGACAAATAAAAGCATTACATAATGATGAAGAGGTCAATCCAACAAGAAGATATAACATTTATAAGTATTTTGGCACCCAAGATAGGAGCACCTAAATATATAAGGCAAATATTAACAGAGCTTAAAGGAGAAATAAACAGCAAAACAAAGATGGTAGGGAACTTTAACACCCCATTTTCATTAATGGATAGATTATCCAAATAGAAAATCAATTAGGAAACATCAGCTTTAAATGATACATTAGACTACATGGACTTCAAATATGTATACCAAATATTCCATCCAAAAGCAACAGAATATACATTCTTCTCAAGTGCCCACAGAACATTCTCCAGGACAGACCATATGTTAGGCCACAAAACAAGTTTTAATACAGTTTTTTTTTAAAAAACTGAAATCATACCAAGCATCTTCTCTGACCACAATGGGATGAAACTAGAAATCAATTACAAGAAGAAAACTGGAAAATTCACAAATATATGGACATTAACATGAACAATCTATCTGAACAATTCACTGAACAGTCAATGGGTCAAAGGAGAAATCGAAAATATTTTGAGACAAATTAAAATGGAAATAAAACATACCAAAACTTATGGAATGCAGAAAAAGCAGTTCTAAGATGAAAATTCATAGCAATAAATGCCTATATCAAGAAACAAGAAAAATCTCAAATAAACAATCTAACTTTACACCTCAAGGAACTAGAAAAAAGAAGAACAAATGAAGCCCATAGTTAGTGGAAGGAAGGAAATAACAAAGGTCAGAGCAGAAATAAATGAAATACAGACTAAAAAGACAATAGAAAAGATCAGTGGCACTAAGAGCTGGTTCTTTAAAAAGATAAACAAAATTGATAAGATGTTTAGCTAGACTTACCAAGAAAAAAATAGGACTCATATAAAATTATAAGTGAACGAGGAGATGTTACAACTAATACCAAAGATACAAAAGATAATACACTACTATGAACAACTATACACCAACAAATTTGACAACCTAGAAAAAATGGATAAATTCCTAGAAATACATGACCAACTAATATTGAATCCTGAAGAAATAGAAAATTTGAACAGATGAATTACTAGTAAGGAGATCAAATCAGTAATCAAAAACCTCCCAACAAACAAAAGTCCAGGACCAGATGGCTTCACTGGTGAATTCTACCAAACATTTAAAGAAGAATCAATACCAGTCCTCTCAAACTCTTCTAAAAAATGGACGAGAAGGGAACACTTACAAACTCATTTTACCAGGCCAGCATTACCCTGATACCAAAACTAGACAAGAAAGCCACAAGAAAAGAAAATTACAGGACAATATCCCTGATGAACATGGATACAAAAATCCTCAACAAAATATTAGCAAACTAAATTCAACAATACATTAAAAGGATCATACACCATGAGCAAGTGGAATTTATTTCAAGGATGCAAGGATGGTTCAACACCCACAGATGAATCAATGTGATATACCTCATTAACAAAATAAAGCATAAAAAGCGTATGATGATCTTAATAGATGCAGAGAAAGCATTTGAAAAAATTCAACATTGATTTATGATAAAAACTCTCAACATAATAGGTATAGAGGGAATGTACCTCAACATAATATAGACCATATATGACAAACCCATAGCTAACATTATACTCAGTGGTGAAAAGCTAAAAGCTTTTCCTCTAAGATCAGGAACCAAACAAGGATGCCCATTCTCACTGCTTTTATCCAATGTAGTATTGGAAGTCCTAGCCCTAGCAATTAGGCAAGAAAAAGAAATAAAAGGCATCCAAAGTGGAAAGGAAGAAGTAAAAATGTCACTATTTGCAGATGACATGGTCCTGTAGAAAACCCTAAAGACTCCGCCAAAAAACTGTTAGAACGAACAAACAAATTCAGTGAAGTTGCAGGATACAAAATCAATATACAAAAATCTATGTTGTTTCTACACACTAATAACAAACTCTCAGAAAGAGAAATTAAGAAAATAATCCCATCTATGATTGCATCAAACAGAATAAAAGACCTAGGAATAAATTTAACAAAGGAGGGGAAAGACCTCTGCAATGAAAACTATATGACATTGATTAAAGAAATTGAAGAAGACACAAATAAATGGAAAGATATTCCATGCTCATGGATTGAAAGAATTAGTATTGTTAAAATGTCCATAATACCCAAATAAATCTACAGATTCAATGCAACCTCTACCAAAATTTCAATGGCATTTTTCACAGAAATAGAACAAACAATTATAAAATTTGTACAGAACCACAAAAGATCCAAATAGCCAAAGCAACCTTGAGAAAGAAGAACAAAGCTGGAGGCATCATGCTACCTGATTTCAAACTATGTTACAAAGCTATAGTAATCAAAACAGTATGTATTCTTGTATTGGCATAAACATGGACACATAGATCAGTAGAACAGAATAGAGAGCCTAGAGATTAACCTACACATAATGGGCAATTAATTTACAACAAAGGAGCCAAGAATTTACAGTTGAGAAAGGATAGTCTCTTCAATAAATGGTATTGGGAAAACTGGACAGCCACATGCAAAAGAATGAAACTAGACCACTACCTTACACCACACACAAAAATTAACTCAAAATGGATTAAAGACTCAAATGTAAGACCTGAAACCATAAAACTCCTAGAAGAAAACATAGGCAGTAATCTCCTTGACATCAGTCTTGGCAATGATTCTTTAGATCTGACACCAAAAGAAAAGGCAACAAAAGCAAAAATCAACAAGTGGGACTACATCAAACTAAAAATCTTCTGCACAGCAAAAGAAACCATCAACAAAATGAAAAGGCAACCTACTGAATGGGAGAAAATATTTACAAATCATGTATCTGATAAGGGGTTAATATCCAAAATATATAAAGAACTCATACAACTCAATAGAAAAAAAATCCAGTTAAGAAATGGGCAGAGGATCTGAATAGACATTTTTTCAAAGACATATAGATGGCCAAGACATACATGAAAAGATGCTCACCATCACTGATCATAAGGGAAACGCAAATCAAAAACAGAATGAGACATTACCTCACATCTGTTGGAATGGCTATTATCAAAAGGGCAGGGGGCCGCCCAGTGGCACAGCGGTTAAGTTCGCGCTTGGCAGCCCGGGGTTCGCGGGTTCGGATACCAGGCGCCCACCGATGCACTCCCTGTCAGCCATGCCGTGGTGGCGTCCCATATAAAGTGGAGGAAGATGGGCACAGATGTTAGCCCAGGGCCAGTCTTCCTCAGCAAAAAGAGGAGGATTGGCGACGGATGTTAGCTCAGGGCTGGTCTTCCCCACAAAAAAAAAAAAAAGGGCAAGAAGTGACAAGTATTGCCAAGGATGTGGAGAAAGGGGAACGCTCGTGCACTATTCGCGGGAATGTAAACTGGTGCAAGCACTATGGAAAACAGTATGGGTGTTCCTCAAAAAATTAAAAATACCATAAGATCCAGCAAATCCACTTCTGGGTATTTATCTGAAGAAAATGAAAACTATCTCAAAAAAGGTAGCAACAGCCCCATGTTCACTCCAGCATTATTTACAACAGCCAAGACGTGGAAACAACCTATGTGTCCATTGTTGGATGTATAAAAAAATTGTGGTATATACATACAATGGAATATTATTCAGCCATAAAAAAGAATGAAATCTTGCCATTTGTGACATGAGGGCATTATGTTAAGTGAAATAAGTCAGACAGTGTAAGACTAATACTGTTATGGCATTACTTATATATGGAATCTTAAAAAAAGGAAAGAGAGAGAAAGGGTGCTCATAGATACAGAGAACAGATTGGTAGGGTGGACTAAATAAGTGAAGGGGTTCAAAATGTACAAACTTCCAGTTATAAAATAAATAAGTCATGGGGATGTAATGTATCGCTTGGTGACTATAGTTAACAATACTATATTGCATATTTGAAAGTTGTTAAGAGAGTAGATTCTAAAAGTTCTCATAAGAAGAAAAAAGTTTTTGTAACTACGTATAGTGACAGATGCTAACTAGAGTTATTGTGGTGATCATTTTGCAATATATACAAATATCAAATCATTGCGCTGTACACCCAAAACTAATATAATATTATATACCAATTACACCTCAATTTAAAAAAAAAAGAAATAATAGCTGAGGACTTTCCAAACCTGGGGAGATAATTAACATCCGTTTCACAAAGCTGATGTCACCCTATTATCTTAATGTAAAATACCTTATCCAAGACACATTATAATGAACCCGTCAAAAGTCAAAGGCAAGGAAAGAATCCTGAAAGCAGTCAAGGAAGAAAAGATGGTAACCTACAAAGGTACCCCCATTTGGCAATCAGCAGATTTCTCAGCATAAATCCTAGGCCAGGAGAGAGGGCAATGACTTTCAAAGTGTTGAAAGAAAAAAAATGCCAGCCAGCAAAGTTATCTGGTAGAGTTGGAGGCCCCAGGGCATTAGAGGGTGACTGAGCAATTCTGAAAATTAGGAGCCACTTATTTTGAGGACCTTCTTTTCCTGCCTTATAGTTTTACTTTCATGCTGTTTCCTCTAAACACTTACATTACTGTCAACTAACAAGTCAGCACAGAAACTTTTCTTTCTTTTTTTTTTTTTTTTTGCTGAGGAAGATTCTCCCCAAGCTAACATCCACTGCCAATCTTCCTCTTTTTGTATGTGAGCCGCCACCACAGCATGGTCAGCAACAGACAAGTGGTGTAGGTCCATGCCAGGGAACCGAACCCAGGACACCAAAGCAGAGCACGCCAATCTTAACCATGGGCTGGCCCCAGAAACTTTTAAAGTGGTGGGAGGACAGGGAGGTTCTTATTTCAAGAACATGTTTCCAGGAGTATTTTCTTCCTGTTCTGTATTCCTCTCTCCCAGCTGTGCTTCTGTCATGAGTGCAAATGCTTAGGTAGGCCAGGCAGGTGATGGAAATGAGTGAAGTGGCCAGGTGTGCAGCAGTAGCGGGTAGATAAATAGAGGAGGGAGGGATCCTCCTCTTCTCGGTGTCTTCTCAAATCTCACCAACTGCTGGTTCAGAAAAGAGGACCCAACATCGCCATATTTTTAGGTTTATCAAGAGAGGCCAAGAATCCAGATTCTTATGTGAAAACTCCCAATTTTTAAATATACGATTCAAAATTGTTTTCAACATCATGCAGGCCACAAGTCTGCAGTCAGATCCAGCCCATTAACCTCAGGTTTGTGGCTTGTGTTGAGCCGAGTGTGAAGACTATAAGAAAAGTAATTTTGTGCCACTAAAGCAAGGCTCCCTGGGCTCTTTTCTCAGTCATTGCTTCCAAGACCACAGGCTGGCTGCTTCCTCTTTAAAGAACACTGTCTTAATTCCTCCCAAGGTCTTTATTTGATTCTTCAGGCCCACAGGGAGAATTCTCACTTGACTTTAATCTTAACCTTATGCCCGGCTGATGCCTTGTGTGATATGTGTTGTATAAGCATCGCATAAGCATATAATCTAATGGAAATCTCTTCTTAGACGCAGGGCTAGAAAAATTTAAGCCTACAGACAAAAGTCTCAGCCCCTTGAATCTCCCAAGCCAAACAATGCGGTGAATCTCAGATGTTATGAATACAAAAGTCATGTGGGAGATTGTGAATCTGTCAACTTGAAATTTGTCCCAGGAATCTGCATTTTTAACAAGCATTCCTGTGGTTCTGAGGCAGGCCATTCCCAGATGACATTTTCAGATCCCACAATTTAGCCTTATCCTCAGAGTTGCCATTTTGAACACTTGGCCAGCATCTGGAGCCCCGACTGGTGGGAGGAAGAGACCTCCATGATGGGCTATTATTTATGCTCTAGGATTAATCAGTTCTCAGTTGGCCAACAGCTGTTCAGCAGAAAATTCTCATGCAATTCAAGGATGGAACGAAGCTCTCCAAGTTGAGCAAACTGGTACAGTGTTATTTCCAGAGGGCATCTGGCCAAGAGGGCTCTCATGTCCCATTCCAATTATCCCAGCTGCTGACAGTCTCCTATGCACTAGGAAAATGAGGAAGAGAGCCAACGGATGGAAAATAATCATATCAATGGCAATATCAAAACAGTGACAGATTCTCTTTATCCGGTGAGTTTGGCCTAGCAGTTGAGGACATGGGATTGGAATAAGAGAAAGGTGGGTTCAGGATCAGCTCTGCCTCTAACTAGAAATCATGGTGAATGTCTTAACTTCTTTGTCTTATTTCTCTCCTAAGGAAACTTGTGGGCTCCTGTGAGGATTAAATAACATAATGCAAGCAAAGCCCTTAGCATAGTGCCTGGTCTGTGGTAGCTGCTTTGTATCCATTAGCTGTTACTCAGGCTACAAATATTTGAGTGCTTTACCCCAAGCAAGGCATGATTTAGCTGCCAAGTGTACTGACATGAACAAAACGGACATGGTTCCTGCCCTCACAGAGCTACATTTCTGGGAGGTTCAAGTGAATCAGGACACCTTCTCCAAAGAAATAAACCCTCCTTGGATTCCCCCAGAGAAGTTATTCCTCCTATCTTCTCTGTTTCCACAATATTTTATTTATACCTCCTTTATGAAACTTATCACAATCTACTGTAATTTACCTGCTTACTTGTCCTTCTTTTGCCTACATGGCTTTGAATTTTTGGAGGATTTGTCTGTAATCCCAAAACTCCTTAGCCCAGAGAGTGACTCTGAGTTGGGTTGTGATAAATTTTTATTGTATTCAGTATCACCAATGGTAAAGGATGAAAACAAAATAATTAATCAAGCCAATGTCTGTAGATATTGATCTTAAGAGTGGAACATGAATTCTTATTGTTTTTAAAGGCTCAATATCTTGCCTTAAAAAACAAGGAAGGGACAAAAAAACTAACAAAGAAGGGAGAATAATTTATCTGCCTGCTTCCATCTCCCAGTGGGCAAAGGTTTGCTCCATGGGAAATTAAGTACCCACCTGTTCTGGGACCACCACACAGTCTCCTGCCTCACCTGATATGGAGAAGCCCCAAGGCAGGAGGCTAGGGGCTCTTGTAGGGTTTGCTCTTGTAAAGTTGTTTCAGAGCCCTCCAGCAGAAATGGTTGGATCAGAACAAATAGCCAAAGGCCCCGGATTCAAGTAATACATTGACCAGTTTGGAAAAGAACCCCTCAGAGTTTAAATAAGTAGTAAAATACAGGAGAATACTTGATCTGGGATTCCAAATTCCCACAATAATTCTTGGTATGAAACTTTGCTTTCCAGGAAACAACAGTGTCACTTTCTTCATGCTGTTTGAAAGGAAATCGCAGCTAGTAAATCCTGACTTTCTTTTCCAAGCCATCCCAAATGGGTTTCGATTGACTCTGCTGAAATAACAGACTGCCACATTTGCTGGGTTGAAGAAGTTGCATATGAAGTGTTCTCCCCACTTTACCAAGCCTGCAGATCATGATGAGCACTAAATGAGGTCGTGTATGTGCACATACTTTGCAATCTGGAAAGCTACGCAAATGTAGTTAAAATAATAACAACATAGCTTCCTCAGGAAAAAGAGATACCATATTAGATGAAGCTAATGTTCTGGATTAACCTGAAAGTCAGGTCAGCAAGGTAAGAGGATACCACGTAGTTAAGGTGGATTTCTTGGGGTAACTATTACAAGTTTCATGAACTTAAAAGTTTGGGGGAATTTTAGCACTTATGGCTTTTCTTGATGAGACTCTGGGGCAGAAACAACTTTCCACAAACTTTTTGAAACTTTGTCACAGTGGATGGCTTCCATAATCATACCAAAAGGATAAAATTAATGAGGAGAGGGATCTTCAACTTGACAAACATTTAGTGAACACCAGACACTATGCTAGGTGCTAATAGCATATAAAAACATAATCCTTGGAATTATACCTTCAAAGATTTCAAGGAAGCAGTGAGTGGCATTTGAACTAGACCTTGAAGAATGAGTGGGAGTTCATTCGACAGGTGGAATACAGAGGATAGGATGGAAGAGCTTTCCAGAAAGAAAGGATAGCACAAGCAAAGCATGGGGGCAGAAAGGAAGAGGGTTAATTTGGAAGGCCAAATATAAGGAAGCAAAGCCAGGGTAGCAGGCAGAGGACAGGACCAACTCTCAGGCTAAACAATCTTGCTGGACTTTCTACAGATTTTAGGCTCAGGGACCACCTACCATTTCTCTTTCCTTCAGCACAGTCTTCTTTACGTTCCCATGTTCACCAACAAATATGGCCTCTCAACAGCCTTTTCTGCTTTCTGCTTTTAATCAGGTCATGTGGGATTTTTATACCTCAACAAACCAGACAGAGAGTAGAAAGCTGAAAAACATTTCCAGACAAGAGCAAGTCTGTTTGTTGAGTGGGACCATTTTTATAAGTCCTTCTGGTTCCGGCTGTTTACACAGGAGCCTTACTGCCAGGAAAACTGAGCTGCCCCATCACTTCTCCCGTGTCTCACGCTCTGAGAGCCTGGATGTGTAGGAAGAATGCTGGACCCTGGAAAATCATTTAGGACAAGAAAGAGCTAGAGATATCTAGCTCTTCAGACATTTCCCTGCGTTGCTGACAGAGGCATTCATGGCCAGGAGTAGTGGCAAAAGGGGTAGGCCAGGAGTAGAGGGTGAAGAGCAGCTCAACAATTACTTTTCCTGGAATCTTTTGTCAATGGCCCTTGTCTTGATCCTGAGCCAAAGTCCAGGGCAGAATGCCTTTGTAATGGCCCAAAGGTGACAAATGATTAAGAGCCTAGGCGGGGCCGCCCGGTGGCGCAGCGGTTTAGTCCGCGCTTGGCAGCCCAGGGTTCGCGAGTTCGGATCCCGGGCGCCCGCCGACGCACTGCCTGTCAGCCATGCTGTGGCGGCGTCCCATATAAAGTGGAGGAAGATGGGCACGATGTTAGCTCAGGGCCAGTCTTCCTCAGCAAAAAGGGGAGGATTGGCAACAGATGTTAGCTCAGGGCTTGTCTTCCCCACAAAAAAAAAAAAAAAAAAAAAAAGAGCCTAGGCACAGTCACTTTTGCTCATAGGGGGATCACAAAATGATGATGATGATAATAATAATACATTTTTTGCCCACTTAATAATAATTATAATAATGTATTTATCATAGCTAGAATTTGTAGACTACTTTCTATAGGTCAAGCTCTACCTTAAGTAGGTCACATGCATTATCTCATTTACTCCTTCCAACATGTCTCTGAGGTCAATTCTATTTTTATTATTAACTTCATCAATAGATGTGGAAATTGAATGTGGCATAGACTATAATGAAGATTCCATTTTTTTCCTCTACATTTCATGGCTCTACTGTGGTTAGATGAGGTCATGTGACCAATTCTGGCCAATGGGCTCTGAGCATAACTGAAGCATAGTTCTTCTCAATTGAGACAATGAAAAGCCCACGTGTACATCTCCTCCAATTCCTGTCTACCCCTAAGCTCAAGTGATTGTGAGGGTAGGAATACCACGAAAGCTACCAGCTAGTGGACTCTCCATCAGGCTGGTCCCTGAGTGACTGTGGGGGGCAAAGCCTTCTCATAAACCTGGGATAAATATTTCCAGGATCAAAGGATAAGCATTTGTCCTATTAAGCCATTGAGATTTCAGTGTTAATTTATTACTGCTGCATAATCTAACCTATACCTGTAATACACTGAGGACCTAGGAAGTTTAGTAACTTACTCTAAGTAATAGGTCTAGTTAGGTGAGTGAGTTGGAAGAAGAACTGAAATTTCCTGGTTCCCAGGCAAGTCTTCCGACTACACAAATTCAAATCTGTCTGAAATAAGGGCCATAGTTTCTATTGCACCATTCACCATGTGTGTGGGAATGACTCCAAAAACCTATCCATGAAGGACCCAGCCCATATGGGATGTCTCTTATAGGCAGCTAATGGATTAGCTCTCACAGGGTATCTGGTTAGAGGCAGATGTGAAGACTGAATTCCCAAGCAGACCTTGCATGTGACAAAGCGGAAATGTCACTAAAACTAGAATACAAGCAGAGGGATCGCTAAACAGCCTCACAAAGTGGCATGAATTCACCACAGCCCAAGGCCTGGCCCTCAGGCTTACCCAATCTGGTCGGCAAACCCAAAGCAAATTTATTGCTCTGGGTCTAACTTGGAGTATCCAACCCACAGAAGATTTAATTTAATGTGACTTAATGACTGTCACATGGCCCACAATGATTTTCTTGGCCTGACTAATTAGTGAATTTTTACAGTTG
The DNA here is from genome assembly GCA_031878705.1 of Tapirus indicus. Taxonomy (NCBI): domain Eukaryota; kingdom Metazoa; phylum Chordata; class Mammalia; order Perissodactyla; family Tapiridae; genus Tapirus; species Tapirus indicus. Next base: position 23,506,224 of record CM062935.1, read on the forward strand.
ACACGATCACTCGTTCATCCTTGAAATATATTCTTGACCTGGCTTCTGGGATATCTCACTCTCACCCTCTTGGTTGGCTGTTTGTCTTACCCCACTAGAAGCTCATTCTCAGATTCCTTTGTTGATTCCTCTTCATCTCCCTATCCTTAACACTGGAATGCCCCAAGCCTCAGTCCTTGAACTTCTCTGTTCTATCTGCACATTCTCTTGGTAATTTCTTCCAGTCTCATGGCTCTCAACAGCATCCACATGTTGATGATTCTCAACTTTATATCTCCAGCTGTGACTTTAATCTTGAACTCTTGGCTGCCTGTTTGATGTCTCTCTGGGACATCTATTAGACACATCAAATTTAACATGTCCAGAACTGACTTCTGATCTTCACCTACGAACAAGCTCCTTCTGCAACTTCACCATCGTAGCTAATGGAACTCCATGCCAGCAGTTCCTCAAACCCACAACCTTGGAGTCCTCCTTGACTCTTCAGTTTCTCTCACACACCCCACTTCATACCCTCCAACAAATCTTGCTGCTCTGTCTTCAAAACAGAGCCAGAATTCACCACTTTTTACCACCTTTAGTCACCATCATCTCTTTCCCTGGATGACTGCAATAGTCTCCCAAATGGTTTCCCTTTCACTTTAGCCTACTCCCTCCCTCAAACTCTTCCCAACACAGAAGTCAGAGTGATCAGTGATCGTGTTAAAACGTTTGTCAGAATACATCACTCTGTTCCCAACCTTCCAATAGCTTCCCATCCCTCTCAGAGTAAATGCCAGTCATTATAATGGCATGTAAGGTCCCATGCAACTTGACTCTCCCCTGTTACCTCTCTGATCACATTTCCTACTTCCTTTCCCTTGCTCATTCCACTCCAGTCACTCTGGCCACCTCGTTATGCCTGGAACAAGCTAGGCTCATCGCATCTCAGGAATATTATACTGGCTACTTCCTTTGCCTGGAATGGTCTTCCCTCAGATGCCCACATGGCTCACTCACCTTCTTCAAGTCTTTGTTTGAACATGATCTTGTTGAAGAGGCTCTGCCTGATCATCACCCTACCAAAATTTGAAACATCCCCAACACTTCCTATCCCCCTCCTTTGCTTTATTTTTCTCCATAGTTCTTATCCACAGTTAAAGTACTATATATTTTAAGTGTGTGTATGTATCTCCAGTAGGATGAATGAAAGCTTCATGAGGACTGGAATTTCTGTTTCCTTAATTCACCCCTGTATCTCCAAAACCAAAACAAATAGACTTGAACATAGCATATATTTGGAATTTATCTTGAATGAGTGATTATTCTACAGCAGATATATATCACTGAACTATGTTCAGAAAGTTGCTTAGTGAGCGTGGATTTGAGCAAGGGACAGTATTGATGAGCCAAATATTTTAATGATGCCATTTTAGAATAGAGATGTACCTGTCATAGGGGCCAGAGTGTTCCAGACTATGGGGCCACTGATTCTCCACTGCCAAGGTTAGCTTTCTCCACCTCCATGGCTAATGAAGTAATTCTTCTGGCAAAATGACCTATTTTTTTTTCTTCAAACCTATTATTGCCACCAACTAGGTGACAGTCAAAGCTTGCTTTGGTCTAGGAACCATTCTGACTCTTCTATAGAGTCCACATCACATCTTTTTTGTGCTGATTGAATAATTTGACTCTTAAAGAAAAATTTCATTTAAAATTCTCTGTTTCAAAGTTCTTGAGAGCACTGCCCCTTTGTGAACCAGGGAGAGTTCATGGTCAATTCTCTCACCTAGGCTCCATTCAGCTGAAGTAACCTCTTCTTTATCACGCCATCTGGTAAAGATGTGATGGCTGTTTATGTAGATGAGCTGCAACTCTTATGTAGCATGATATTATTTTTGGAATCAAATAGATATTTGTACAAATTTCAACCAGCGGAGCATCCTACAGTCTGATTCTCTGCTCCTAACCCTCTATGCTTTCCTGAGGTGGGGGATAAAACTTCATGATCAATGATGATAGGGAAACCCCACCCCTTGCCACACACAGAATTATGCAGATTGGTTTCTACCTTCAGCACTGGTCAATACTACTGGCCAATCGCTTGACTAGTGGTTGTACTTTTAATGACTAATCTAAAAAGACTTTCCCAAAATCCTCCACTCATGCTCACTCCTCCCTGCTTCCTTGCACTTAGCAGATTACTTGCTACATACTTATAAGAGGAAATTTAAGCCCTTAGCCTCAATATACCTCAACTTTCTGCCACTCGCCTATAAACTTTCCTCTACCCACATGCATCGTTAACTCGTTTCCTTCAGCCTTAGAAGTTTTCCTTCTAAGTAAAAGTTTAATCCCCTCCTATATCCTTCTGCTTCCTCTAAATCCTTGCTCCTCAATTACCCTGCTTTTTCCTGCATCCATCCTCTCTCTCTCTTCCTCTCCCTCCTCTCTCTTTCTCTCTCTCTCTATATATATGATGGCAGGAAGAAGGAAGGAGAATATGAGAGAGAGATTTTATATATATTTTTGTCCTTTCTGTCGTCATATAAATATACTCAAATCTCAATCCTGCCTGCCAATGGCATTGTCTGCCCCTTACCTGCCATCTCGTCTCTCCCATGTACCTCTGGAATGAGACATTGACACACATTGTCTATACTTTCTCATGTTCCATTCTGTCCACAAGTCACTGTGGTCTGACTTCCTCTCTTCTCACACTATGGACATCACTCATTGCTCATGCCAAGGTCAGCAACTTCATAATTGCCAAATCCAGTGATTGTTTTTACTCTCTATCTCACTGGATTTATTTTCTGGATTTGACACTGTTTTGAAACTCTCTCTTTTTTGAAGTTCTGAATTCCCTTGGCTTCTGTGACTCCCACTCTCCTCTTACCTCCTATCCTCACTTCTGTTAAATGTTGGTGATACCCTGGTCCCATCCTCAGATCACTGTTTGTCTTACTCTTAATAAAAACAAAACTAAACAAAATTTGAAAACAAAATTCAAAGAGAAAAAATTCAGACATTATCAAGCAGCTACTTCATAAATACAAACTTTAGCTGCAAACATTTTTAATGACTGAAAAACAATTCTAAATGTATGTCCCACTCAGGTCAGTGGTGTCTTAAAGAACAAAAGTGGTGGCTGGGAATTCTCTGTTTGTCTTTATAGGCTTCCTTCTAGGAGAAAAATACCATAAATAGATCATTTTTTCTTGATTTTTGGGGGGAGAAATAGGTTAAAGGGAAATTCAAGAACTGTGGTCCATACCAAAGAGGATATCAGGAATAATATGGAAACTCCCTTACTACAGTGGAGAGGCAGCTAATAAGAAGGCACCCAGTGGAGGATCCAGAATGACCATATTGAAGAGCTAAAAGAGCCTCCTAAGTCAGGATAGAGCCAAGAACACAACACACAGTGTTTGTATCAGTTAGTTTTTGCTGTGTAACAAATAATCACAAAATCTGGTGGCTTAAGATAGTAACCATTTATTCACAATTCTGTGGGTCATAAATTGGGACTTGATTCAGTTGAGATGGCTCATTCCTGCTCCACGCGGTGTCACCTTTGCTCATTTATGTTTTTGTGGTCATCTGGTGGTTGATGGCCTTACTTACATGTCTAGTATTTGGTCGGCTGTTGGTAGGGACAATGGATATAACTAGGCCATGTGCTAATGTTAATCTAGCAGGCTAACGCAGGCTTAATGGGGTTCTCAAGAGCAGCAAGTAAGGGCAAGCCCAGTGCACACAAGTTTCAAACCTCTGTCTTGCATCTTGTTTATTATTGTCCCATTGACCAAAATAAGCCAAATCACCAAATCCAGAGTCAATAAAGGGACTACTCAACCAGTCTGGATTCAGAGAACGGGATTATGGTGGACATTTTTAAAAGAATCTAACCCAGTGTTGTTTAAAAAAAAAACAATAACTAGTTGGGAGACCCCACACTATAATACTCCTCAAAGTAATTTTTTTAATTGTGAGGGTAATACCAGAGTAAGGGACTTCTTCCTTGTGCCATTTTGCAGGAAAACAAATTATTTAAAATATTTTTTTATTCTGCAGTCTTATACATTGTTTTTGTCTCCCTAGCCTCCTTTCCCTTGGAGAATCACTCTTTTCTCCTTCAATGTTTCTGGTGGGGTTTTCAGTTATAATGCCATATCCTAGTTGCTTCTACTCTACCCCCATGACTCTGTCTGGCTAAGACTGAGTCTGGTCCAGAAGAGAATACATCACCATTCAGAACCAAGCAAGTGCCTTCCCTAGGAGTGATATACGGATATGGACTTGGGTGGAGATAGAGGACAGAAAGCCATTTGTCTGCTGAAGGATATAAATCTGGACTAAAAGCCAGTAGCCATATTTCCCAGCACATTGGGAAAGCCTGTCTGCAAAGAAAAGACTAATCAGGAAAAAAAAGTGGAGAAAGGTAAAGTATTGACCCAGTGGCAATGAAAGCTCGTTCTAGTTTGTGAGGTCCTGGTTCCTACAGTAATTCCTCCCATTCTGCTTTACCCCAATATCCTTTCCTAAGTGACCCAATAAATTCCCTTTTTCTTAAGCTAACTTGAGTTGAGTTTCCATCATCTGCAACCAAGACCCTGACTGATTTGAAACCCTGTAATAGCTGTGAAATAAATTCATCTCCTCATTCTCGCCCAATCACCATCTTGAGCTGTCAACTCTTAAATGCTTCAAAACTTCACTAGAGAAAGTGCTGTCATAAAGGGGGTATGGAGGAGGAAGGAAGAGGAGCCTGAAGAAAATGAATGGACCACTGGTATAGGAAAACAGGATGAAAAATCACCACTCAGAATGGCCTGACAGAAGAAAAAGGAGACAGATAAATGGGTTACTTTTGGCAGCCAAGAAAATAAATGAACGGATAAGAGAGATGACATAGAATACCAAGAACAGTATTACCTGAAACACTCATAAGAGTGAGAACTCAGAACAATGGCTTTGGGGTTGTCAGTTGGTTGTCTTTTGGAAAAATATTCTTAGGATCATCATGAGAAAGAAAAAAGAAAGGAAAGAGTGATGAGCAAGCTACCATACGGCACATTAAAATGAAAAATGGCTTGTGAGGAGAATTACTTCTTGATAGAAGCACAGCCCTGTTACTTCTAAATTTTGGTTTTCTATCAAAAATCCATTAAGATGATACAGACTTATTCTCACACAGAAGCTATATCATATGCAGGTTTCCCAAAGGATCACATTGTAAAGTATAATCTGGGACAATTATGTTCCAACTTTCTGTTCCCTTTGGGATATAACTAAGTTCCTTTTCAAGCTGCCTATCTTGTTCTCTAACACCACCCTAAATTTTTTCTCCCCAACTTTTACATTTGTTTGACAATGTTTCCCATAATCTCAGGACCCTCTCAACAACCAGCTCTAGATCAAATTTTTACTTTCGAACACAACACAACTACTGAGAGCCATTTCCACTGTGATGTACATATAATGTAAATACTCTGCCAAACTTAGTTTCAGCATGTGTCCTATTATCTATGTGGTTTGTTCACAGTATTTTAACTGGAGGGGAGGGGGCTCTTGAGAGGCTAAGAGGGGCATGACTTACAGCAGTTATCAACAGTCCCTGGATTTAAGTACAGAATCTCTGCTTATACTACCGAATTCTTTTGAGCATGAAATAAAATTCTATATGCGAAAATGCTTTGGAAAGTAACTCCAAAATGAAATGAGTCATAATTATTAATTATAAGGTATTTTTTGTCTTTATTTGTTCACTCTGTATAGTTTGCTTCCATGTTATGTGGAAGTGTTTCATAACTAGTGACTCAGTTTACGGCCCAATAGTCCCACCTAACCTATCCACAGGCGGTAAACCCTGACATCATGGAGATGTGTCCGGCACACCTGCCCCAGCCCAGCAGCCTCTTTATAGCTCCTCCTGGCAGGTGCCCCCAGCATCTGGAGCTAGACCCCCCTCTCCTCCCATTAACCTCACCCCACACACTGGCTCCAGCCTCAGGAGACCTGACCTGAACTAAATATTTATTCACTAAAATAGAGATATTAATATTAAGAAAATAAATATTATGGGAACCAATACAGGAATGAGAATCAACTTGGGGCCCAAGATGGAAATGAAGGAAGCCAGGAAAACAGAAAAGTTTCACAGAGTTGATAGAAAGCACGGGTTTGAGAATCACAAAATCAAATTCAAGTCCTAACTCTGCCACTTATGTGCTCAATAAAGTTGAATGAATAAACTAAGTTAACTTAATTTTCAGTTTCAATTCTCATATGTAAAACACAGAAGTCAATACCTGCTGCAGAGGGTTGTTGTATAGTTTAATTAAGGTAATGTATAGAAAATGAATAGGAGAGTGTCCGATACAGAATTATTGCTCAATAAAGAGTATCTACTTCTACTACCGTTATTATTATTATTATTATTCTAAAAATAATGAAACAAAGCATATCTCTGATTCCCTTAAATAGTTGGCCCAGACAACAGGGTATTCAACATTATAATTGATTAGTCTTTGATATAAGAAAAGTAGCAAATAAATTATAAGAAAGTCCCAATTTTCCATTTTTGCCTTTGGGCAAAAAAGAAATATTAACCCAACGTAGGCCATTACCATCTGCTTAAAAAAAAAGAAAATTCTCAGGGAAAAAAGCTAGTCCTACGAAATTAAGTCTGTAGTGGAAGAACAATGTCCAGGATTCAGGAAACCAATGTTCAAGGCCTGATTTTGTCTCTATCTCTTCCTACATTTCGGTTTTTCAGATGAAGAAGGTATAGGCAGGGAGAGAAAGTGACTTCTCAAAAATGCTGAATGATTTCTAAATCCCTTTTAGCATGAATCAGGATATGGTTCTGTGAAGTAGTCAAGGGCTGGTGGGGATCAGCACTGATATGGTCTCCTGATGCCTCTTTTGTTGGTGACCCAATGAAGCCAAACCAGCAAATCAGCTGATATTCCACTTATTACTAACTCCAACTGGACCATTTCCACCTGTCTGCCTTGGATTGTCAGTCAGTTTCTAGCTTATCTGGGTTTCCTAGCATCTGTTGTTGAAGGAGGCTTAGGGGAAGGTGGAGTCTGCTTTCCAAAACAGGGCATCACAAAGAAGGCATCATGAGAGTTAAATCAGACATCTGGGAAATTTAAAAAATTACAGATTCCTGGGGGCAACTTCTGAAGATTCTGAGTCAATGGGTCTCCAGTGCAGCTCAGAGACTGTATTTTTTAAAAAGCTTTCCAAACGATTACAATAGGTATCTAGATTTGGGAACAATTGTTTCCATAAGGAATTGCAAACTCAGGTTCCTACAGAACCCAGGCAAATCAGGCTAAAAATAAACAAAGTTCTCTAAGTCCGTATTTCATTTTCCCACTTCTGAGATAGAAATGAGTTTAAGAATTGTTTTCCTTTTCTCTTTTAATTTCACCATAAGAAAAACAGGACAAAGAGAATAATAAATGATAACTGACACTCAGCCTTAGTGCTTTCTTAGTTATGACTGCAACAACTTTTCTTAGTTGGGGAGCAATAGGGAGTGGTGGGGACTGCAGCAACCTGGATAATTCACACTCCATCTAAAAGGAGCACCACTACCCAGCTCTAGCTAATAGTTACCTTGCAGTAATGTATGCCCTATATAGCCAGACATTTTAGTTCATCCAAAGGGGAAAAAAGTCAGGAATCTAGATTTTGATGTGAAATTAACAAATTTCTAAATGATGGGAACTCATATGAATTTTTTAAAAATATTATTTGAAAGAAACAAAACCTATGTGCAGAACACAAAGAGCCAACAAGCCACAAGTCTGAGACGTCTCATCTGTGTTTGCACATTTACCTCTTCCTATAGCAGGTAGAACAGGGCAGTGGAAAGAGCATTGCCTCTGGGGGCAGAAGTCCTAGATCAGCTCCCAGTTCTAGCAATTTATAGAGCAAGTCTTGAATTTTTCTGGGCTCAGATACCTCATTTGTCAAATGGAGCAAGAAAATTTGATGCGCACAATTGCTCCGGGGATAACTGCAGTCATAACTAAGAAAGCATTTCATAAACTGTAAAATGTGAGCTCTCATTACTACAATTAAAACAGAAAACAGAGTTGCACGAAGTAAAATGTTCTCAGGCAGCAGAGACTGAAAAGTTTTGTCGTCGGGTTGATCTTAGAAAAAGAGAGTTCTGGGTCAGACAGTTTCATGTTCAAAAAATGACAGGATCAGAGACTTCAACTCAGCACGACCTTTGCTTTTGGCCTGATTTTGTTTCCATTCTCTTTTTGTCAAATGGTGAAAGCGGATCGCTTGTCTCGGCAGGGACCTGCAAGGCTTGGATGCTGGAATCCTCCAGTCTCCTGGCATCATCACCTGCCACAGCTGGAGGGAATGTGGAGAGAGAAGAAGGGGTATGGAGAGGGCAGAGGCAGAGTTAGATGCAAGTGAGAGGATACAGGCCCTGTGACCTGAATACAATGGATTCAAAGACAGAGGATGAAATTGGTGCTGATTAAATGAGAGGAGGCCCCAAGCCCAGAAGGCTGGATTTAAAGCTATTTCACTGATGTGGAAAGTCATCTTGGCACCAGCTAGCAAGGAAAGAAGAGAGGCAAATCCGTCATCAGCTAAGCCGTGCAGAGAAGTTTCAGGCCCCCAAACCTAGGAAGCACTGCTCCTGGTGGAAGCTGTCAAGTCAGACGGATAAACTGCTGGGCTCCTACAGTTTATTGAGCCTGAAATGAGTGGAGAAGGTCAGATTCTCTCAGGGTTAAGTTACATTCTCAAATCTTCCAGCTGAGGAGGAGCTGGAAATGAAAACTAGGAAGTGCCTTATTGCTGTCTCGTCTCTTCTAGAAGTGACTCCGGCAGAAATTATGCGAAGTTTAACTAAAACAGCTGCTTCTGACATTTTGTACCATGGACACTTTTATCTGTTGAAGCCTGTAGACTGCTTGTCAGAATAATGTTGATAAATGCTCAAAATAAAATGTGTGAATATAAGGAAAACTAATTATGTTGACAAATAATCAAAATATTAAAAATATTTGTTACCTAGTAACAATAGTGCTTCTTTATTAATGAGTTAAATAACTAGGTCTATCAGTAAGTCTAAAAACTTTCATAATTAAAGTAGCAATGAGTAGTAATGAGGATCAACAGCAACCATATTGTGATATGAAAATGTGTGTGGTTTCTATTGATGAAATCATAAGTATTGCTGATACTCCTGTGGTTTGTTGCCTACATTTATATTAGAAAGAAATTCTATATTTCAATTAGAAGTTAGCAAGGGTGTAATCTATTTACCTTCCAAGTTCAGAGATCCCTTAGGGATCTGAAAACTTCAAATTAAAAACCTCTATTATAAGGTGATAGAAACTAATTTAGTTGACCTCTCCCAGCCCTCAGCTTACAGGCGAATGAATGTAATTCTTCAAATCCTTCACTTTGGAAAGCTACAATTTTATGTTATTGGTCAGAATATTTGTACAAAGGGTAAATCTCATCTAAATAAACAAGATATATTTATTTTCTATAAATTAAATTTAAAATTCAAGACTCCATACAATCAAATTGGTAAGAAACCTCATGTCAGCCATTTGTGGTGTTCCTACCCAACACGCTTTGGGAATTTGTCAAAATTCCTCAGTCTCATGTCACCTAGGAGGGGCCCTCTGGGTTGATCATCTGTTCACACAAGTTACCCATATGATGTCCACTGTCCCTCTCTGATGCTCCCTTCAGGTTCAGTGACTCTCCGTTGCTTGAGACATGGAAATTTTCCTTTATGTCTGCCTAAGTCCTTTCTTCCTAAAAGTACCACATGGTTATTCCTCTCTAGACGCTTCAACCTCTCCATGATTGTTCTCTCACATATTTTCTCCAAGGGCTGTAAAATGTAGACAACTATCTACTTAAATGGGGGGAAAGGAAAAAAGAAACTACAGTAGGAGGGAAAGTTAATATTTAAAAATATTATCCAGTCACATATTTCTAAAATTTGACTTTGAAACCAATTTCAGAAAAAAATTTGATGCATTTGATATAAAAACCAATCTCTTAACTACACAGAAACTTTATGATTTAATCAAAATTGTCATTACTCAATTTGCTGTCCCACCTTGTTTACCAGGTTTTATTCCAAATAATTCTAGGCTATTGGCAAAAATAAAATCCATTCTCAGCAGGCAAAGAATTGCAGCTCTGAGGATATTAAAAATATGCCACAGGAAGGACTTTCTAAATATGACTCAAAAATCCAAATGCTATAAACGAAAATATTGATAAATTTGACTATATAACAGTGACAAACATGCATGGAATAAAAAACCACAAACAAATTGAAAACACAAATAAAACACTGAAAAAGGGGCTAATCTCCATAATATCTAAAGAGCTCCTAGAAATAAAATACCAATGGGTAGAGGGGGGAGTGGGGGGAAAAGGTGAAGGACAAGAATATACAGGAAAGCAAAAGAAATACAAATGATCCTTAAATATAATACAAGATTCTCAATCTCATACATAATAAGAAAAAAACAAGTAAAACTTCAGTGAGAGTTGTCCCCTTCTTGCCAATATGGACCATAGGTATTGGGTTTATCCTCCTACATGAAAAGTAAAAAAACAGTTGAAATTGATGATACAACAGTTTTCAGACATTGACTACCGGGCAGTTCAGGACAGTGGTCCTTGAGAGAAGGGAAACAAATGAGAGGAGCCGTCTGATCGTCCAGCTTACTGCTTGGAGAGAGCTTTCATGCTGCCATGCACAGGGGAAACCCAAGTGGATCTTGACAGTCTCCCTGAGTTGAGAGACAGAGCTGGTAGTCCTATGAGGAGAATTCACAGTGTCTAGGAGAATTCCTGTGTCTAGAATTCACAGGACCACCCGTGAGAAGTGCACAAAGAGCTTCAGCATTCTGCAGAGGGTCCCCCTCGAATCTTCAGCTGAATACTAATCAGTGAATGCACTGAGCAAACTACCTGAGACTGTGGAAAGAACCTCACAAGTGAAGCAGAGCGTCAATACCTAGAGATCACACAGGGATGGGAATTTGTGTTCCATCACCCATAGTGGTAAGCCTTGTAATCAAGGGCAATTGGGTTGAGTTCTCAGAAAATTATTGCCTCAGTAGTGGGAAAAAGTTAGCCTGACACTAAAGATTGTTCTGCACATGCCTAATAAAGTTTAAAAGCAAGACTTGAAAAGAGCAAATTGTTCCCAAGGAACATAACTCCATCCCAGTAAGGAAGCTCAAGAATATAAGAATATGAAAATATCTGGCATCCAACAACTTAAAGTTCATAGTGTCTAAGAGCCAATTCAAAAATTTCAGGCATTCCTAGGAGGAGGAAAATTCAATACATAATGAGCCATAAATTACAAAGATTATAGAATGAATAGACATAGACTTTAAAACAGTTATTATAACTATATTCCATTTGTTGAAGAAGGTAGATTGAACATGTTAAGTAAAGGCATGTAAGATTTTAAAAAATTAAAATGGAACTTCTAGAAGAGAAAAATACAATTATCATAATGAAAAAAATCACTAGATGAGATTAACAGACTATTAGACACTGTAGAAGAAATTATTAGTGAATTTGAAGACATAGTAATAGAAACTATCCAAAATGAAACATAGAAAAAAGACTAAAAAAATGAAGAGTGTCAATGAGCACTGAGGGAAATTCAGACACCTTAATACAAAAATGGAGTCCCTGAAAAAGAGAGTGGGCAGAAAAAATATTTGAGAAAATGACGGCCCACAATTCCCCAAATTTGATGAAAACCATAAAGAAATTTAACAAGCCCCAAATACAAGAAACATGAATCCAAAACTAAGGTACATCATAGTCAACTGTTTAAAACCACTGATCAAGAGAAAAATATTTTAAAAAGCCAAAGAATAAAGACATACTATGTAGAAAGGAATTAAGATAAAAACAACAGCAGAATTTTCATCAGAAACACAGGAAGCCAACTTTTTTGCTGTCTACAAGAAACCCACTTTCACTATAAAGACATAAATAGATTAAAAGTAAAAGGATGGGAAGAGATACAACATGCAAACACTAATCAAAAGAAACCTGGAGTGACTATATTAATATCTGACAAACTAGATTTCAGAGCAAAAAATATTACCAGGGTCATTTGATAATGATAAAGGGGTCAATTAATCAAAAGGATATAGAATCCTAAACATCTATGCACTAATAACAAAGCTTCAGAAGATAAGAAGTCTGATCAAGCTCAAAGAGAAATAAGCAAATCCACGGTTATAGTTGGAGAGCTCATCATCCCTTTCATAAAAATTGTGAGAAAAAGTACACAGAAAATCAGTAAAGATATGAAAGTCTGGGACAAGAATCACAATCAACTTGCTCCAAATGATATTTATCAAACTCTCCAACCAACAACAGCGGAATACACATGCTTTCCAAACATTGTCAAGACAGACCATATTCTAGGTCATAAAACAAGATTCAACAAATTTAAAAGGACTAAAAACAAATAAAGTGTATTCTCTGATCACAATGGAATTAAATTAGAAATCAACAGAAAATTTGCTGAAAACCCCCAAATCTAAATAAGGGATTTCTAATAATGCATGTGTCAAAGAAATCAAAAGGGAAATTAGAAATCATTTTGAACTGGTAAAAATGAAAACACAAATTATTGAAGTTTGTGGGATTCAACTAAATAAGTACATAGAAAGAAATTTACAGCATTGAATAATAAGGTTTTGAAATCAACGATCTAATGTTTCACCTTAAGAAACTAGGAAAAGAAGAGCCAATTAAACCCGATGTAAGAAGAGGAATGAAAATAATAAAGAGCAGAAAATAATGAAATGGACGAGAGAAAAACATTAACAAAAAAAGAAAACTGAAGACCAATATACCTTATAAACATAGATGCAAACATTCTCAACAAAATTTTAGCAAATCGAATCCAGCAACATATAAAAAGTACAGTACACAATTACCATATGGGGTTCATCCCAGAAATGCAAGGTTGCTTAATATGTGAAAATCAATCAATGCCATTCACCATATTAACAGACTAAAATCAAAATGTCATATGATCATTTCAACAGATGCATAAAAAGCATTTACTTGACAAAATCTGAAATCCATTCCTAATAAAAATTCTCAGCAAGCTAAGAATAGAAGGAAACTTTCTCAACCTAAAAAAGGGCATTTACAAAAAATCTACAGCTAGGGGCCGCCCGGTGGCGCAGCGGTTTAGTCCGCGCTTGGCAGCCCGGGTTTCGCGAGTTCGGATCCCAGGCGCCCGCGGACGCACTGCCTGTCAGCCATGCCGTGGCGGCGTCCCATATAAAGTGGAGGAAGATGGGCACGGATGTTAGCTCAGGGCCAGTCTTCCTCAGCAAAAAGGGGAAGATTGGCAACAGATGTTAGCTCAGGGCTGGTCTTCCCCACAAAAAAAAAAAAAACAACAACAACAAAAAAAAAACAAACAAAAAAAATCTACAGCTATATTCATAGGCAACACGACTCTCCATGTAAAAATTCCTAAGAAATATATTTTAGGGGCGGCCCAGTGGCATAGCAGTTAAGTTTGCGTGCTCTGCTTCAGTGGCCTGGGGTTTCGCAAGTTCTGATCCCGGGCGCGGCCGGAGGCACAGCTTGTCAAGCCATGCTGTAGCGGCGTCCCATATAAAGTAGAGGAAGGTGGGCATGGATGTTAGCCCAGGGCCAGTCTTCCTCAGCCAAAAAGAGGAGGATTGGCAATGGATGTTAGCTCAGGGCTAGTCTTCCTCACAACAACAACAAAAAGAAATAAACTATTTTAACAAAGTTGCAGGATACAAGATCAATACACAAAAATCATTTGTATTTCTACATGCTAGCAAGAGATAATCAGAAAATAATTTTTAACAAAATATCTTCAACAATAGCGTTTAAAAATATGAAAAATTTGGTAAAAGATGCGCAACACAGGTGTACTGAAAACTACAAAATATTGCTAAGAGAATTTAAAGAAGACATAATAAACAGAGAAATATACTGTGTTCTTGGATCAGAGGACTTCTCATTGTTAAGATGTCAATTATTCTCAAATTGATCTGTAGATCAAATGTAATCCCAATCAAAAGCCCAGCAGGGTATGGAAATGCGGAGCCGAGCATAGCTGAAACAACTTTGAAAAAGAATAACAATGTTAAAGGATTTACACTTTCTGATTTCAAGGCTTATTGTAAAGATACAATTATAAATATGATGTCATATTGGATCAGGATAGACAAATAAAGAGAATGGAATAGAGAGTCCAGGAATAGACCAATATATATATTGTCAATTGATTTTTGACAAAGGTGCCAGGGCAATTCAATGGGGAAAGAATAATCTTTTCAATAAGTGGTGTTAGAGTAATCGGGTAGCCATATGCAAAACAATGGACCTCAACCCTTACCTCATACCATACACAAAAATTAACTTGAAATAGATCACAGACCTAAGTAAAACTAAAACTATAAAACGTCAAAAAGAAAATAAAGGAGAAAAATTTAATGATCTTGGATTTAGCAAAGATTTCCTAAATACAAAATGCATGAACTATAAAAGAAAAAAATCAACAAACTGAACCTCGTCAATGCCCCTAACTTTTGCTCTTCAAGAATCACTGTTAAAATGAAAAGTCAAACCACAGACTAGGAGAAAATATTTTACACACACAGAGCAATGGACTTGTATATAGAATATATAAGGAACACTTACAACTCAATAATAAGACAAATAACCCAATTAAAAATAGACAGAGAGAGATTTGGAGAGCAAATAAGCACATGAAAAATTGCTCAATATGATTAGTTACTAGGGAAGCACAAATTAAAACCACAATGAGATACCATAACATACACCTTCTAGAGTGGCTAAAATTAAGATTGAGCATACCTAGTGTTGGTGAGGATATGGAGCAACTGGAAGTCTCATTAACTGTTGGTGGGAATGCAAAATGGTACAACTTAACTTTGGAAAACAGTTTGGCATTTCTTAAAAAGTTGGGCATATACCTACTGTATATTCAAGTCATTCCACTCCTAGGTATTTACCCAAGAGAAATGAAAGTATGTCAATGTGTAGACTTACACACAAATGCCCACAGAACGTTAATTAACAATGACCCCAAACTGGAAAAAACAAAACCCATCAACAGGTGACTGGATCAATAAATTGTGGTATATCTACACAATGGAATACTATCCAGCAACAAAGAAGGCTTAACTATTAATACACACTAATAGTAACTATTAATGACAGGATGGATGAATCTCAAAATCGTTAGGTTAAGTAAAAGAAGATAGATGCAAAAGAGTATGTACTGCATGATTCAGTTTATATAAAAATCTAAAAAACATAAACTAACCTATAGTGACAAAAAAACAGATCAGCAGCTGTCTGGGGCTAGGGGCAAAAGAAAGGATGGATTGCAAAGGGGCACAAGGAAAATTTTTGTTTTGATGGAAATTTTCTGTATATTTTGACAGTAGTTTCATAGGTGTGTACATTTGTCAAAATTTATCAAAATGTATACATTAAAGTCAATTTATTTTATGTAAATTATACCTTAATAAAGTTGATTTATAAAAAAAAGAAGAGATGTAGAAGCCTATTGTGTTAAGAAAACAGTCTTAAAATTAAAAGGCAGAAGTAGAACAACACTCTATGTTGTTTTTATCAAAATGCAAATTTCTGAGGACAATTGGCAAAATGTCAAAATATTTTAAATGAAGAAATCCTAACATTGTGATTCTGGAAGGGAAAACATTCCTCAAGGTGGCTATTTTGAAGACAAAAATATTCAAAAGTTTTGGTAGGTATGTGGACACATTTATAGTCTACTCATTTTTGTAGACTACTCATGATTCTTGAAGAGCAAAAGTTAGTGACATTGATGAGGTTCCGATTGTTGATTTGTTTCTTTTACAGTTCATGCATTTTGTGCTTCCATGTGTAGGCGAGTACACACACAAAATAATCACTCATCAGATCCACCACAGAATCAGACTTTAGAATCTTAACACTCAGTCTTATCCGCTGAATATCAAGTTCAACAGTGTGATAGTCTGATTCCATGTTTGATGCTTGATTGACGACAGCTTTCAAATTTTACCCCTTCCTTTTCCTCTTCTGCCCTACATCTGGGAAAGCCGATAAGAAAGTCCACACGTGGCCTCCCTTGGTGCCAGCAGGCAATTCAAATCTCACAAGCCCTGAACCACACACAGGAACCCTCATCCCAGCCCCGACCCCTAACCACAGTAAAACCCCATGCCAGTCTCTTTTCCTTGCTCTTTCAAGTCATTTTTGGACCAGCTTGGGAGCCAGCCCTGATCTCCCCAGAAAGCCCCATTATATGAGTAATAAATCTTTTCGTATTCTCTTGATGCATGTATGGTGCCATCAAGTTTCAACATCTGAACAAAATTTGGGGGTGAGGATTGGGGGAGTGCATTCTGTCTATGCAGAGTGACTACAATAATCAGCTACAACTCGTTTACTATAGCTAGGATGGGGGGGGAGTAACCAATGTGAGTATGGTAGCAGCTTCTAAGATGGTCCCCAGTGATCCTCACCTCTTGATATTCAAGTTTTTTCCTCTACTTCAGTGTCAGCTGGACCGAGTTACTTGTTTCTAATAAATAGAATATGGGAAAGTGATGGGATGTCACTTCTGAGATTAGGTTACAGAAAGACTCCGTCTTCCATCTTGCTTGCATTCTCTTGCTCCCTTGAGGGAAGTCAGCTACCACGTTGTGAGCTGGCCTGTGCAGAGGCCCAACTTGAAAGTTGATCCTCCTCCAAGAGACCCTTTGGACAAGATTGCAGCCCCAGCTAAAACTGTTACTGCAGCCTTGTGAGAAGCCCTAAGCCAGAGGCATCAACTACTCTGCTCCCAAACTCCTGACACAGAAACTGTGAGATAATACATGTTTGTTATTTTAAGCTTCTAAGTTTGGGGTAATTTTGTTACTCAACAATTGATAAACTAATACAAGGAGTGAGTTCCTGAGTAGGAGAATTCTTGGAGAACAGAAATAATTATCCATAAGACAAGAAAGAGGAAAGATTAGTGTCTTGGAGAATATTGGGAAGATAAAGAAAGGGGGCGTAAGAAATTTCAAGTAATAAATTGGAAGCAGATCTCATGATGACTAGTACAACGTAGTCAGTGGTCTTAATAAGTGCAGCAGCTGATTGCCACAGGTAACCAGGAATCACAAGTGTCCTCTTGCTCTGAGAAAGTCAGTGACCACATCACTTTGGGAGGGAAAGTGTCCTTTTTTCCTACTGGCTTGAATCTTTGGTTGATCCCATAGGAACACCCAGGCATGAAGCAATTGCTTTGTTCCTATCAAAGTCGTCAATGAAAACAGCCTGTCAGTTGTCCTTTATCAAACAGTTTCACAGAGAGCAATTTCACACTAATTACAGCCCAGTCTTGATCTCCTGTCACTGTTACTGATTGCCTACATAAAACGAATGTCTTAAATGAGCTGAAGTTCAGGCCCCCGATCCTTGTTTCAGTAGTGGTAAACCATCATTTTATCTGACATCATTTTTTTCCAATCAGAATTTTCTTCAAGTATCATCTGTAGAGACCTTCCCCCTGCTATTATCCTGAGAAGATCAAAGGCATGCAATAGGATCTGTCTCAGTTCCTCTGTATTTCAAATCTCTCTGAATAATTACCAATCATCACCTTCTTTTGCCCTGTTTCAGAAGCAGTGGCAGTCCTCCACCTTCGCAAGGTTGGCCCCTCCACTAGAGCTCTTAACCCAGTCCCTCTCTCTCTTTGCTGAGCCATCAACCACTTCCACTCAGATCTTCCTTTCCACATGTTCCTTTCTCTTAGTCTGCAAGTCTTTCCACCCACAGATATGTTCCCGCACCATTGATGCCCCTTCCAGCTACCATCCTATATCTTTCTTCCCCTCAGCTGAATTGCTTCTTGCCTTCTTATTCACTCTTCAGCCCAGAGAAGTTTGTTTTATATATCTACCATTCTACTATATTGTATTCAAAATCACCACTGCAAGCAGAATTATGGTAGGATGGATCCCGAATAGCTGCCAGTTCTGATGAGCTTACAGATATGTCCATGATTTAATCATCCTCTCATTCAGTGAAGATCCATACACTGCCTACTATGTGCCAGGTACTGTTCTATATTTACCATCAGTTCATAGACATGCTAGGAAGTAAGAATGCCAGGGATACAGCAGTAAACAAAGAAGACAGAAATGTCTGCTCTCTTGGAGCTTACATTCTAGTGTTGGGAGACAAACCAAAAAGGAAAACAAAATAGTTAAACAAGTATAAAGTACGTCAGCTATGAGAAATGATATGGTAAAAATAAAGTAGGGAAAGGGGCTATGCAGCGCAGTGCAAGTGGGAGAAGTGGTGAGGCAGGATTTTATGGAGAAGCTTCAGGGCACAGTGGTTAGGGGAGAAGATTCTGGAGCCAAAGGACCTAGGTTCTTATCACACCTCTTCCATTTTCTGTGTGTCCTTAAGCAAGTTGTTTAACCTCTTTGTGTCTTAGTTTTCTCATCTGTGAAACAGGAAGATGTTAGAACGTATTGCATATGGCCGTGTAAAGATTAAATGAGTTTACTATATACAAAGTATCTATAACAGTGCCTGAGTTCACAGGAAGAGCTAAAAAATGTTAGCTATTAACACTATTAGTCATTCATTCAATAACTATTTACTTAGCACCCGTTCACCTGCTGGATGCTATGAAGTGTATTAAAATAACATGAGACGCATTCCTGACCCCTCAAGGAAGAAGGTAGGAGTACACACACAAAACCACAATACAAGACGGCGTAAAGCCTCTAATATTTCAGAGGGAGACATTACACTCATATTGTCACTCTTTACGTAACAATATCAATGTGCTCTGAAAGCATCTTCTCATCCAGGGTTTCTCTTGGCCTTCACTACAATCGTGAGAAATACTATTGTCCTCATCGTACCTGCTGGGAAACAGAAACACATAGATATCAACTGAATCCCTATCCAGCAACTTAGTGACCCAGTCACCCTCAGATTCGTGAGATGACACCATGAATATATCAATGTGTACAGAAATGAAATGTGGGAACTGCACCTGAGTCCATGAGAATGCATGCCTTCTCAAAACAAACATTTCGTGAACTTCTCATTTACTTGAAATGTATAGTGCCAAAAGACCATATTTTTTAATATGAATGTGGGGTTTCTCTTTTTCTTCTTTTCTTCTGAGATCTGCACTCAAGCTGTGCTAACCAATGATTTCAAAACAACACAAACGAATAGTGCTTTACTCAAGAGCTCTTGAGAAGTTTTGTGTAAAACGGGTCTTGTAAATTATCTCAAGGGCTCAAAAGGGAAGCTTTCAATATGAAGAATCTTGGGAATGAATTCTTTCAGAGAAACAATGGTTTGTTCCTAGATTGACCCAATTTATCGATTTCATCTTCTTTTAATGTATAGGTTTTCAAATATCTAGCTGAGCTAAAGCAGCACACCTGACTTGGGAGGAAGTCCGATTTCCCTCCCTAGGAGAAAATCACATGAGAGACTGCTGAGGATGGTAGTGTCCTTTTAGTTAGTGGTGGTGGTGCCATCAAGTCAACTCCGAGGGACCTTGTGTACAGAAGAGTGGAACCCTGCCCAGTCTTTTTGTGCCATCCTCTCACCTTCTGGCACTCTATCACACAATGCTCCACTGCTATTCATAGGGTTTTCATGGCCAATTTTGGAGGAAGTGGGTGGCCAGGTCCTCCTTCCTAGTCTGTCTTAGTCTGGAAGCTCCACTGAAACCTGTCCGCCATGGGTCACCCCACTGGTATTTGAAATGCGTAGCTTTCAGTATCAGAGCAACACACAGCCACCATAGTATGACAACCAACAGACGGGTGGTGTGGTTCCTTGACCTGGAAACGAACCTGGGCTGCAGTGGTGAGAGCGCCAAATCTTAACCACTAGACCACCAGGGCTGGCTGGTAGTGTTTTAGACAGTGGGAAAATGTGTTTGTTTTCAATGGCAGATTCAAAGTTTAGAAAACTGAACTTCCACAATCTTGGGAAAGCTGTCCATAGAAGACTTTTGGGCTGGAATATATTCTTAGAAATATGAGTCTGCTCTGAGATTATAAACAATGATCTGGAATGGTGCAAAGTTCTTAGACTTCAGGGCCCTAGAAATAACCTACATCAATAACTTATTCCTAAATCCTCAAGTGTTCCAGCTTGCAATTGAAAAAGACAGTGTGATTAGTAATATTTCACACTTGTATCGAACAAGCTGTGATCTTTGCATAACGGAGAAAGCTTCGTGAAAGATGGCAACACACTGGTCTGAACCATCAGCAGCAAGTATAGGAACCTAACTGAAAGGCAAAATGAAAGATAGGGGCTGATATTTACCAAGTTCCAGCAAGACATGAAGGTGATGTTGTGGAAATGGATAAGCTGAACACACAGGTGATGTGTATTCAAGGCATATTCTTCTCTAAGTGGCTTTTATGGTTCTGTTAAATGCAGTCAAGGCAATTGCCATTTTAAATAATCTTTTCCAGATCATATTCTTACAATGTTTTGCAACCTGCTAAATTGGATTTTTTGTTTCAAGGCTTCTAAGAGCAGGTCTAAATCCCTGAAGGAAAATATGAAGAGGGAGGACTTGATTGTGGTGGGCTGGATGACTGGGAGAAGAGATAACGGAAGAAGCATAATCGTTCTCTTGCACACCGAACACACCTGCTAGGTTGCACTTCATTGTCACGTGTGCCACTGGACTAGACTCTAGAGAACCAAAGTGGCTCTTGCTGTTGGAATAGCGAGGCCCTTCCAGCCAGTGTCCTGCTAGAAATGACTCACTGCTCTGGTCACTGGCTGCCCTAGCAACAGCCTGGATTATGCCTATGGGTATAAGAGCCAAGCAGTCCTGAGTGTTTGGATCCTGTTCCTCTACTCACTAGGATGAGTGATGAATTCCTCTACTCACTAGGATGAGTGATGAATTCCTCTACTCACTACTCGCTGTGTGATTTCGGGCAGGATGCTCCACATTTCTAGTCTCTGTGTCTTTATCTGTAACACTGGGATCATGACATAGGACCTCATAACTCTGCTGTGCAACCAAAGGAGGCAATACCTGCACAGTAATGGCACACAGCCTGGCACAGAGCAGGGGTTCTGCATGTCAGCAACAGGCACAGAGGCCATTCAAGCAGCATCAGGGGCCCCTAGACGATTTGTTCCACGGAGGTGTTCTTGGCGTGATAATAAGAGATAATGATCGTAGAGCACTTACTGTGTACCAGGCAGGCCATGTCCTAAGTGAATTACCACGAATTAACTCATTTAATCCTCACAATGCCCCTATGAGGCAGGTGTAATTGTTATGACCATTTTATAGAGGGGGAGACTCAGGGAGGAAGCGCTTGTATTTCTCACCCCAGGTCAGTCTGCAAGTGAAGGATGGAGGCAGGGTTTGTCAAATGTCATAAGTCATATGTCATATACGTATACTTCTATATACATGTATATATGTCAAAACTATATTCCTAGCCTAAAAGGACTTGGACAGGTCAACCTGCTGCCTGTCTGCATCATGGACAGTAATGGCTTCTGCAAACAGCAACCTGAAAATTAGCAAAGGAACATCCAGGGTAATTTCCTATGGTCCTTATGGCATCGTTGTGTATCAATCACCGAAACCAGAAGGTAGCAGTCACTTTGAATTCCACCCCTTCTGATGCTCCTCATCCCATGCTCCAACATTCCATAGATCTATAGATTCTATAGCTGAGACTTCTCGTGAATCTATCCCTTCTTCTCCTTCTCAACAACACTGTTTGTAGTTCAAACACTTACCAATTTCCTTTTGTATAACTCGATCAGACTCCTACCCTTGCTCCTTGACAACATTCTTGCCCACTCCTACCCTCGAGAAATCCATTTTCCTCATTGCTATTGAGAAATCATTCTAAAACACAAACCTTATGACGTTGCACCTCTGCATAAAGCCTCAACATCTACAGAATGAAGTCTAAGCTCCTTATTAAGGTACATAAATCCCCCAATGATCTGCTCTTCTCCTCTCTTCCCACTCCCTCAGATGTAACCACACATGCACTGGCAGATGCTGTTTCCTCTGATGAGAAAGCCCTCTCTCTCCCATATACCCTCCCCCATGGCTTCCCTCTCCCATAGCTTTCGTTTGGAAAGTCCCTACTCAATCATTAAAGCTCACCTCGAACATCACCTCCTCCAGGAAGTCTTCCATGATTCCCCCAGGCAGTTACCTGCCTTCCCTTCTGTGCCTCTAACAGCCAAACCATACCTTTTCCTCTAATATTAGTGTATAAGCTCTTGATGGCAAGTGCTGTGTATACACAATATATTAGCCCCAGAATGGTCTCTGGCACATAGTAGGGGCTCAACAAATAGTTATTGTATTTATAGCCCTATCATACTGCAGTATAGTTGTTTGTTGGGGTGTCTGCCTTCTCCATAGGAATGCGAGCTCCTGGAGGCCAAGATGGTCTCTTCCACCTCTGTATCCCAGCACTTATCATAGTGCCAGACAGAAAGTGAGTGCTCACTGTTTGTTGAATGAATTAATGCACGGAAAATAAATGAATAAACCGCACAGGCCTCCAGGGTTTCCTTTCCTGTCAGCATAACCTAAAATATGTTTAGTAGTATGTCTAATACGTCTAGGATATCTAGTAGAGTTTAGAGAGAGCTCTAACCAGAAGCAAATCAAGTTCAGCTGGAAGATGCCATTATAAAACAAACTAGATTCCAAGAGACCAAAAGGTACACTGGTTGCATGTGTCTTGAACATAAATTAAAATATTTATATGTGAAATCCAAATCTTAATTTGGAAAAATAATAGCTTTTGCAGGATGCCTATTCAGTCATATTTCTTCATCAAAGCGAACTTTAACAAGCTGTGATTTGATGTGTGGTCTATAAAAGGCAAAAATCCTATCCCGTTTAGGGTTTATAGAGAACTTGTTTTCACAACTGCTCCTGGGAACTTTTGCATTCATTACATCATCTCCCTGTGAGGTCGGTGTTATGATTACCATTACTGGGGATGAATAAATGAAGACAGAGAGCTTCCGGTTTATGGAATACACCCCTGGTGTAGCAGACCCTGGGGTCCTATATTACATCAGGGTGTCAATGGAACAAATCCATCCAGCTAAGTCACTCAATCTCCAGAATGACGAGTTGTCTTGTGGAAAAGTTGCCCTAAAATGGGACCTCATCTCCTGAAAGAGGTCTTGGTACTTCTGCCAAATGTGCTCCTGCTCACCTTAACACCTGAGCTCGCTATGGAGACAGGTGAGTTATTCAGTTCCATCACTTCATTGAGCATCTACTGTGTTCACTGAGGTCCTACTGTCCCCAGCACACAGTGTGATTTCTATAAACAGAGAAGGGCACAAATGGCCCTGAAAGACATGGATGTTGCACCAAAGACTGTGAATAATTCCTGGTAACAGATTGCCGGACTAAGCAAAGACAATCTTAAGGGGATATTTAAGGATAAGGGAAATTTTAAGAATTAAAAAATGGGGATATGTTGGGGCCAGCCTGGTGGCATAGTGGTTAAGTTCACATGCTCCGCTTTGGCGGCCCAGGATTCACGGGTTCCGATCACTGGTGAGGACATACACACAGCTCATCAAGCCATGCTGTGGCAGCATCCCACATACAAAATAGAGGAAGATGGGCACAGATGTTAGCTCAGGCCAATCTTATGCTTATTTGGTGCATACCAAATATTATCAATGGTTTTTCTATAAAGTGAGAATATGATTAGTCTTTAGTGTCTTCCATAGACTTGCACATATAGTGCTTTTATGATCAGATTATAAGTAAAAAAAGTTTTAAAAATAAAAATGCATTGTTTAAAGAAAAAAGGCTATGAAATAAATAAATGACCCCAAGAAGGGGGAAGGGATAGAGATAAACACACACATTTCCTAATGTTTGTAACATAGCATAATGTTTGTAACATTATGCTCTCCTTTGCTTTCCTGCTAGGACCAGGATCAACCAGACTCATCCATCCCCAACAGGTGGGATTTGAACTGCAAGGAGAAGTGTCAAGTTTCTTGGCTGATTTGGAGAACCACATTTTCTGAATTTCTCCTTCAGCAGTCTGGTGTATTAGATCATAATCATTGCCAATGGCCAGAGCCCCAAACTCTGGAGTAGAGACCCCAGCACCGGCCTGGGAGTGGAGTGTGCACTTGAAAGGCTAGGTTCTCAGGGGATTGGTTTTCCTGCAGTGTAATGTCAGCTTCCAAAATAGGAGGCAGCGGGCAGTGCTGCTGGTGCTCAGAAATTGGAGATTCATCTTGGAGTTTGAGGAAGTCTATGGTGGATATTTTCACACTTTATGTATCTTAATGGTGAGCAGGAGACACCAGGTGTCAATTTATTTTCTTTTGACATCATGATAAAGAAAACCCATCTTCCCAGCAAAAGAGCTGAGAGGTAGAAGGAACAGAGCAGGAGATGTGGTCAGGCCAATCTTTGCCCCAACCTCCCACAGAGCCACAGATCTGCTCTGAGGTCCAAAGTTGTTCATGTATTCATTCAACAAAATTTGCAGTCTCTGCCCCAGCTCAGGCCCTGTGCTAGGTTTAGGAAACATAACGATGTCTAAGACATGGCGTGTGCTCTGAAGGACTCACAGCCTATGAGTGAAGCAAGCTCAGAAAAAAATCAAGTACACTACAATCTGCGGGGTGTGATAGCAGAGGAGTGAACCAAAAGTGGGGGGGCAAAGAGCAGGGAGTGACTTACATAAGCTGCCCCTGTCAGCATCCTTGAGACAGCAAGATTCTCCATCCTCCGAGGCTTACTCATGGAGACAGGATGACGAGCAGTTAGACCTCACAGTTCATGCTAACTCAGAAAATAAACCAGTCAGAATTAGCTAGAAGTCTGCATTGAGAATATTTTCTAGGAAATTGTGTTTTATAACTGCTGAATACACACAATGATTCATACAAATTGCCAGAACTGTTTTCCAGCAATTCTCTAAGTTCAACATTTGATAGGACTAGGGGTTTGGGGAGAAGTGAGTCCTCACTATGTTATGATACTTAGTTTTATTGATCATATCAGCATCTTAATCTCAGCACTGTGTTGCCCAGTGCCTCTCAACCCTGACTGCACATTGACTAACCTAAGGCTGTTTTGGAAAATACTGATACTCAGGCTCCATCCAGACTATTTGGATCAGAATTTCTGAAGTGCAGGCCTTGGCCGTATTTTTAAAGTTCCCTGAGTTATTCTAATCTGCAGCCAGAATCAAGAACACAAGTTAATTCTCTATACCCCAGTTTAATCACACCCAAAAATGAGAGTAATAGCTTCTGTGTAGCAGCATCTGAAAGTTATGGTGAGGGACCAATGAAATGGTATATGTGAAAATACATGAAAAAGCATAATGTTTTATCTAAATGTAAGGACATATTCTCACCTTAACAATCAATGTGTAGCAATCCTTTAAAATATTTACTTCTGGGATTGTTGGCTAGTTGGTTGTAGATTTAATATGAGCCAAGATCATATAAATTCCTTGGTGAAGAGTCAAAGGTGACTGCTTACCAGCTCAGATCAGATCAGATCAGCGTGGACATTGAGAAACCCAAAGTGATAAGTGTTTGGTTTACTGACTTACAAAAACTATATCAGCATTAGACATACAGATGGCATAGAAACAGGAAGTACAAATCATATCTAATGGTAATTTGGGCTGCACAAGGAGGAAGGAGGGGAGCTCATATTTATTGACCACCTTCTGTGAGCTATGTTCTTTGTGTGTATTATCTTTTAATGGGCAGATGAAACTACCATGATACTTTTTGAAACATTAAGTTATGAAATCAGTTTAGTGGGTCAAAACCAGTATTTATTACATAAAATACAATGGAAAAAAGAACAAAAATATGAGAGTGCATCAAATTTATGAAAGTTTTGTTTTGATAATACACGTGTGGTGTGTGTGCATATGTAGCATATTGCACTATGACATAAGATTATATTTCTTAGCCAGGCTGCCGCCAACATATTTAAAAACCACCACCCAAAAAGACTGTCATTATGAAATCCAATATACAGATGAATAAACTGAGGCTCAGAGATCTTAAATAATCCACCCAAGGCCACATAGCTAGCAAGGGACAGAACTCATTTTACCAATATACCATACTCTCTCCTGGAAAAGACAAGCCTTACTGATGAATAAATAAAAGATATGTGCAGAGAGGAGACCCACACGTGTTAATAATTACTGTTGTTTTAATAACACTAGTTGAACGACAGTATTGCAATTTCCTAATTTTATTGTTGAGACCTAGCATTTTCCAGACTCACTGATTTATTAACTATCATAACCCTAGGCACGGTTCAAACTCCAGCTAAATTTTCTTTTCATTTTCATCACTTCTAAGCTGGGTTGGAACTCCTATGCTCTAGGCTCATTTTTCCTTTATTATTCCAGGCACATTATTTCACCACAAGGAGCCGTAGGTTCCCTCCCTGGCTCCCCTCACCTTCCTGCGAGGTGCAGCCTCCCCACGGCTAAGCCCGCCAGCCTAGGGCAGGGCACACCTGGCTATCTTGGCAGACCCTTGTGGCAGAGCAGCTGAGTGGGCAGATCTGCACATGAGCACTGCACCTGGACAAACAGGACTCCAACTTGTCGGCTCCAAGGGCAATATTGCTCCATGGGATCATTTTCCTGATGACAACCTCAGCGTTCTCACAGGGAAATTCCTTCCTAACTCAGTGTCTGTAAAACTCCAAGAATGCCTTTCATTAGCAAGACAGACTTCAGAGTGGTTTTGACAATTTGGAAATACCACCAAGTGATAGTTCAATGATTTTATGTGTTTTTCTTCTTGAGCCTCCTCTGTTTCTTCAGACCCACAGATTATTTTTTCACTGTGGCTCAGAAGAACCCTGATCTTGTCCACAAAATCCTTTTGCCTAATGAAAAATGATCAAGCAAAAGTACCCAAACCTAAAAGTTGGAGGGGAAACCCTCTACAGACCACCCCACCCAGGCTCACAAAGCCAAGAAGGTTCCATTTGAGGGTAGGTGTTATTTTGAGGGGGTTGGGGAAGCATCTTTGAATGAGGAGGTGTCACAGAGATGGAGGTATGGTAGAATGGATCTGAGAGTAGAACTGTCTCTAATCAAGTTGAACCTACTGCCCAGGCTGCTGAGAAGAAATTTTCATCTTTTCTATGGTAGTAAGGAGGCAATGGCTCTGTCAGTCTTGCCTTATTTGGAGGGACATGGACTTTGATTAAGGGGAGGAAGGACTGGGTACATCAATTTTCAGGCCAGTGCAAAAAAAAATGGGATCCCTTGTGAAAAATTAATAAGAATTTCAAGATGGTGACAGCAGAATATTAAATCAAACAAGGAACCCTGTGAGACCACGAAGAGCACCCTTAGGGGAAAGGTTGCATTTTAAACATCAACATTGGCCTTGTCATCTGAAAACTGAGGCATTAAATGAATCCTTCTTCTATCTCCATCCCCTACTACCAGGTGTACACATTTTTACATGGACTCTTTGGTTACAATGTCCCAATATGGTTGTATAACTAACATTTAACTAGAATTTACTGTATACCAAGCCCTGGACTAATTATTTTACGTACATTATCTTGTTTAATCCTGACAAAAACCCTAGGAGGTAAGAACTACTGTCATTTCCATTTTGTAGGTGAAGAAACTAAGACTTAGGGATGATAACTTATTTGCCTAAGGTTATTTACTAGAAAGTGGCATTTTAAGGAAAAAACAAAGATCAGAGTGGAAATAAATGAAATAGAGATTAAAAGACAATAGAAAAGATCAATGAAACTAAGACCCTTTTTTTTTTTGGAAAGATAAAATAGACAAACCTTTAGCTAGACTTACCAAGAAAAAAAGAGAGAGGACTCAAATAAAATTGGAAATGAAAGAGATGTTACAAGTGATACCACAAAAATAAAAAGGGTCATAAGAGACAACTATGAACAATTATAAGCCAACAAATTGGACAACCTAGAACAAAATGTATAAATTCCTAGAAATATACAACCTACCAAGCTGAATCATTAAGAAATAGAAAATTTGAACACACAAATAACTAGTAAAGAGATTGAATCAGTCATCAAAAACCTTCCAACAAACAAAAGCCCAGGACCAGATAGCTTCACTGGTGAATTCTACTAAACATTTAAAGAAGAATTAATACCAATCTTTCTCAAACTTATCTAAAAAATAGAAGAGGAGGGAACACTTCCAAACTTTTTTCATAAGGCCAGCATTACCCTGATACTAACACCAGACAAGGACAGTATAAGAAAAAAAAATTACAGGCCAATATAGCTGATGAACATAGATGTAAAAATCCTCAAGAAAATATTAGCAAACTGAATTCAACAATACTTTAAAAGGATTATACCCCATGTTCAAGTGGGATTTATCCCTGGGGTACAAGGATGGTTCAATATCCACAAATCAATCAATGTGATATATCGCATTAACAAAATGAAAGACAAAAAATTACATGATCATCTCAATAAATGCATAAAATGGATGCTGACAAAATTCAACACCCATTCAAGATAAAAAACTCTCAACGAAGTGGGTTAGAAGGAATGTACCTCAACATAATAAAGGTTATATATGACAAGCCTACAGTTAACATCATACTCAATGGTGAAAAGCTGAAAGGTTTTCCTCTAATATCAAGAAAAAGACAAGATTTCCCACTCTCACCTCTTTTATTGAAAACAGTACTGGAAGTCCTAGCTAGAGCAATTAGGCAAGAAAAAGAAATAAAAGGCATCCAAATCAGAATGGAAGAAGCAAAACTGTCTCTATTTTCAGATGCTATATTACATGTAGAAAACCCTAAAGACTCCACCAAAAAATGTTAGAATGAACAAATAAATTCAGTAAAGTTGCAGAATACAAAATCAATATGCAAAAATTGGTTGCATTTCTACACACTAACAACAAACTGTCAGAAAGAGAAATTGAGAAAAGAATCTCATTTACAATTGCATCAAAAAGAATAACATTTCTAGAATAAATTTAACCCCAGAGGTAAAAGGCCTTACAATGAAAACTATAAGACATTGATGAAAGAAACTGAGGAAAACACGAGTGAAAAAATATTCTGTGCTCATGAACTGGAAGAATTAATATTGTTAAAATGGCCATACTACCCAAAGCAGTAAACAGATTTAACACAATCTCTATCAAAATTCTAGAAATAGAACAAGGAATCCTAAAATTTGTATGGAACCACAAAAGACCCCGAATAGCCAGAGCAATCTTGAGAAAGAACAAATCTAGAGGCATCACACTTCCTGATTTCAAACTATATACAAAGCTATAGCAATCAAAACACTATAGTATTACCATAAAAACAGACACAGACAAATGGAACAGAATAGAGAGCCTAGAAATAAATCCACACATATACAGTCAATTAGTTTACAACCAAGGAGCCAAGAATACACGTTAGGGAAAAGGTAATCTTTTCAATAAATTTTATTGGGAAAATTGGACTGCCACATGCAAAAGAATGAAACAAGATCTTACGCCATATACAAAAATCAACTCAAAATAGATTAAAGACTTGAATGTAAGACCTGAAATCATAAAATTCCAAAAAGAAAACAGGGGCAGTAAGCTCCTTGACATTGGTCTTGGTGATTTTTTTGCAAAGGCAACAAAATAAAACATCAACAAATGGGCTTACATCAAACTAAAATGTTTCAGTAAGCAAAGGAAACAAAATGAAAAGGCAATCTACAGAATGAGAGAAAATATTTGCAAATCATATATCACATGAGGAGTTTATATCCAAAATACATAGAACTCACACAACTCAACAGAAAATTAACAACCTGATTAAAAAATGAGCAAAGGAACTGAATAGACATTTTTCTAAAGAAGACATTCAAATGGCCAACAAGTACATGAAAAGATGTTTGACATCATTAATCAGGGAAATACAAATCAAAACCACAATGAGATATCACCTCACACCTGTCTATTGTCTATTAGATAATGTCTATTATCTAAAAACGAGACATAACAAGTGTTGGTGAGGATGTGGAGAAAACAGAACACTTGTGCACTGTTGGTAGGAATGTAAATTGGTATAGCCATTATGGAAAACAGTATGCAGGTTCTTCAAAAAATTAAAAATAGGACTACCATATGATTCAGCGATTCCACTTTTGGGTATTTATCCAAAAGAAATGAAATTACTATCTTGAAAAGATATATGCACCCTCATGCACACTGCAGTATTGTTTATAATATCCAAGACATGGAAACAACCTAAGTGTCCATCAATGGATGAATGGATACATATATATATATAGAGAGAGAGAGAGACAGAGAGACAGACAGACAGACAGAGGGAAAGAGAGAGAGAGAAAATGGAATATTATTCAGCCATAAAAAGGAAGGAAATCCTGCCATTTGCAACAACATGGATGGACTTGGATGGCATTGTGCTAAGTGAAAGAAGTCAGACAGAGAAAGACAAATACCATATGACCTCACCTCACTTATATGTGGAATTAAAAAAAAAACACACAAAAACACTCATAGATACAGACAATAGATTGGTAGTTTCCAGAGGCTGGGAGTGGGACGTGTGGGCAAAAAGGGTGAATGTGGTCAAAGGTATAAACTTCCAGTTATAAGATAAATAAGTGCTGGAAGTATAATATACAGCATGGTGACTATAGTTAACAATACTGTGTTGTATATTTGAAAGTTCCTAAGAGAGTAAATCTTAAAAGTTCTCATCACAAGGGAAAAAAACTGTGTAACTATGTGGTAATGGATGTTAACTAAATTTATTATGGTAATCATTTTTCAGTATATACATATATCAAATCATCATGTCATAGATCTAAAACTTATACCATGATATATTTAAATTATATCTCAATTCTCAATTTAAAACAAAAAATAACAAGTGTTGATGAGGCTGTGGAGAAACTGGAACACTTGTGCATTGCTGGTGGGAATGTAAAATGGTGCAGCCACTATGGAAAACAGTGTGGCAGTCCCAAAAAACACTAAACACAGAATTATCATATTATCCAGCAATTCCGCTTCTAGATGTATACCCAAATGAAATGAAAGCAGGGGCTCAAACAGCTATTTGTACACCCATGTACATAGCAGTTATTCACAATAGTCAAAATGTGGAAGCAACTCAAGTGTTTATTGACAGATGAATGAATAAACAAGGTATGGTGTATACATACAATGAAATATTATTCAGCCGTAAAAAGGAAGGAAATTCGGACACATGCTACACAACATGGATGAACTTTGAAAACAGTATGGTAACTGAAATAAGTCATTCACATCACAAAAGAACAAATACTGGATGATTCCACTTATATGAGGTTCCAAGAGTTGTCAAATTCGTAGAGACAGGAAGTAGAATGGTAGTTGCCAGGGGCTGGGGTCGGTGAGGGGCGGGGGGCAGAATTGAGGAATTAATGTTTAATGGATACAGAACTTCAATTTGGGATAAAGAAGAGTTCTAGAGATGAGTGGTGGTGCTGGTTACACAGCAATGTGAATATACTTAAATGCCACTGACTGAACTGTACACTTAAAAATGGTTAAAATGGTAATTTTTTTTGTTAAGTATTTTTACCACAATAAAAAAGTGCTGTTTCAGAAAGAAAGAAAGGAGTATTCAGCTTGAGTGTGGAATGGGACTGGGGAGAGGCAAGAGAGGTACTCACCACAGGAGAAAACTTTAAGGGGATGTGAAGAAACTCAATAATTGGGAAAATACTACTGTAATGAAACCTTTTTTTTTTTTTTAGAAATTGCAAGTTCTAATTTTTTTTTTTTTGAGGAAGATTGGCCCTGGGCTAACATCTGTTGCCAATCTTCCTCTTTTTTCTTTTTTCTCCCTAAAGCCCCAGTACATAGTTGTGTATCATAGTTGTAGAGTTGTAGCTCTTCTATATGGGATGCCGCCTCAGCATGGCTTGATGAGCGGTGAGTAGGTCCGCGGCTGGGATCTGAACTGGCAGCGAACCCTGGGCCACTGAAGCAGAGTGCACGAACTTAGCTGTTATGTCACCAGGCTGGCCTCCTGCAATCTTTTAATTAAACTTTATATTTTGAGATAATTGTAGGTTCACATGCAGTTGTAAGAAATAATATTCCTGACACCTTTTATCGTTTCCTCCAGTGTGGTATATTTACTATAGTTAAATGTCACAATTAGGTTATCCACATTGATACAGTCAAGATACAGAACATCTCCATCCACAGAAGGATCCCTTGTGTTGCCACAACTTCCCTTCTCACACCCCCACCCCTGCCCACCTATGGTATAAAACATCCTCAGAGTTCCACCTCCCCACGTGGAGAATTAGAAGGAAAATGTGGTGGGATCCATTCCCTGAAACACCTTGTTGTATTCTGATGTTATTTCTACCTCTTGTAATAAGATATATATTTGTTTGTTTACAAGAAAAGCCATTGGAAAACTTCTTTGTTAATATGAGGAATATTATCAGGGTGATTGTCGTTCTCCTTAAATTCTTCTCTAAAGCCATAGAACACTGTCACTGCCAAAACTTTGTGGCTGTAGATGCAGCTCAGACCCCTGTAACAGACACTGTTGGTTGCCTGTTCTACATATATCTAAGCACCTGCCATTTTCTCTTTCCTAACAGAATCCTACTTTTGTTTTATTCATCCTTCTTTGAGCATCTTATGTTTCCAGAAAGGCTGGCCTCATCTTTAAGTCTAGTATGCTTTTGATTGTCTAAGCCAATCACAAGGACCCATTTCCTTTGCTACTGGTGTAGGCCTGGACGTGTGAGGAAATTTGCACCAGTGAAATGTAAGAACTGATGCCTGGAACAAGTGGCCATCTTGTTGTCACTCTGAAGACAAAGCCAACAAAGTTGAGGGCAGAATCAAAAGAATTAAAGAAAAACAGAGATGAAGCCCAGACATCCAGTGCCTACAGTAGCCCTCTCCCTAGACAGACATTAGGTGAGAGAATTAATGCACTTATTATTTAATCTGGTTGGATTGTGAGTATTCTGTTACTTGCAGCTAAAAGCATCTTATCTGATGGATCCCAGTATTCTGTCTAAGATTTGGACTCAGATACAGAAGATTCTGTATCATTTTTTACTTTGTGACGATACAGGTATACCTGATACCAAAATCCATATTGCCTCTCTATTGATCCATATACATGTTACCAATGATTATATTTGAGGACCATTTTAAAATCATTCTGGAAATTCCTTTAGTTTTCTTCATAGGTGTTACTCAAGGTTTCCCTGGCTAGCAACAGTTTGAAAACTACATACTTCTTAATAGGAAAAGGATCACAGCAGTTCCAGATGCAAGTCACCACAGGTGATTTGTGTAGAATGGAAAAAACCCTCACAGGTAATCAACAAAATGATACTGCATCACCCTAGCTTCTCCCCTGTCTGCCCATTGTGTTACTTTAATAACAAACATATGGAAGGACAAATTAGCTGATTCTCTGGGGTAAGCCAGTCAGGGACAGAGTCCAAACCAAAGAGAACCCAGATTTACTCGGCAAGCCCATATTTTCCTGGAGTGCTTTAGAAAACTTATGGATGAAACAGCTGCAGATCTTGGCTATTCTGGTTTAGCAACCCATGGTGCAAGAAACTGCTACGTGGAGATAATGATCAGCTAGTATGAGTGTGGTTCTCAGTCCCTGTGGAGCTGCTTCTTTTTATTCTGTCTTACTGGACCCTCCTCACTCATTCCCCTTACAACTATAAACATAGATTGCTGGTCAGTCAACACAAGCTTTGTCAACACCCACAAAAATGGAAGGGGAGAAACAAGTGAGTTGCTAGAACAGTGCTTCTCAGACATCTATAGCATGCAAACCACCCGGAATATTGTTACCATAGAGATCATGATTCATTACGTCCTAGATGGAGCCTGAGTTCTACATTTCCTGCAAGCTCCCAAGTGCTGCTGATGCTATTGGTCTGTGCACCACTCTGAGTTGCAAGGACCCATATCATCAGGACTTGCAACTGAATTCCCTGAGATTAAATTCAGGCTATAATGAGACTAGGGTTTCGCTTTTTGTCGGGGGCTTACATTGACCAGGTTAAATAGAGATCTTGCGGTCAGCCGGCCTCTCTCCAGTGGATAAAATCATGACTTGGGAAGAAAAGCAGGCTTCAGTGACCATGGAAAGAACATGAAGACAGACTGTGTCCCAGTACTATTGGAATCCCTGGTTTCAGCGGCTCTGGAAGCCCTGCTGAATTCCCACGAAGCCTGGTTGTTCAACACTTGATCAGATTGCCAGAGCAACTTACTTCCTCTCTTTGCTTAACCAACTTTTGTTGGATTTCCATTACTTACAACCAAGATTCCTAACAATTAAAAATTGTAATGCAATGGATAAATTATTATATATCCCTAAGGATGGATTATACAGCTGTCAAAGAGCATTATTTCAAAAAATATATTGGGATGGACAAATAATATAAGGTTAAGTGAAAAAAGCATAATACCAATGTATGTATGTATATATGTAATAGTCTGAATTATATAAATTATATAAATTTCTGAAGAATAATAAAAGTCAATACTCAAAAACACAGATGGTAGATATGTAGGCTGAATAATGGGCCCCCCAGTATGTCCATGTTCTAATCTCGAGAACCTGTGAATGTTATCTTATATAGAAAAAGGAACTTTGCCAATATGATTAAGTTAAGAATCTTGAGATGGGGGAAACTGTCCTGGATCATATTGGCCCAATATGATCATAACAGTCCTAAGAGGGAGGCTGGAGGGTCAGAGTCAGAGGTAATATAATGACAGAAGCAAAATTGGAGGGATACACTTTGAAGATGGAGGAAGGGGGTGATAAGCCAAGGAATGTGGCTGGCCACAAGAAGCCAAAAAAAGGCAAGGGAACAGACTTTGCCCTCAGAGTCTCCAGAAGGAACCAGCCCTGCCAACACCTTGACTTTACCCCAGTGAAATTTATTTCAGACTTCTGACCTCCAGAACTGTGAGATATTAAATTTATGTTGCTTAAAGCCACTACATTTGTGGTAATTTTTTATGGCAGCAATAGGAAACTAATACAGTAGTTGTCTCTGAACTTTCCTTTAACAAACATGTTACTTTTATAAGAAAGACAATTTAATTTAACAGAAGTATAGCTTGTTATAAGAGGTAGTATTACTAACACTTTTTTACATTGTAACATTGCTTGGTTACTGCTGTTTTCCAGGACTGTAGAATATAATCACAGTGCGGTCTTATTTCAACACATATTTCAGGAGAATGTCACTTTGTATTAATAGAATTTTGACCCTGTCATTCCCGTGGGAAAACTCCTGCCTTCTGCTGTTAATATCCAACAGGTGACTTGAAGTGCCTTCACATGATTGACACCTAGTGAAAATCAAAGGTCAACTGATATACTCAAGTCACAGAGCATGTCATAGGTAGAGCAAACTCATAACACCACTTGGAATTCTCCATTCTCCTCTTAGTGTATTTCCAGCATCGTGACTCTGGAATCAAATTTGGAATCACCAAGAACAACAACAAAAAAGATGTGGCATGACTGCTACATGCCTGAAGGCATCTAGTGTAATATTAAAGGTCTTGAAACTCTGAACACTGCTCATGAAACAATTATAGGAGGCTGAGGGTCCTGGTCTGACATTCCCAACCCCAGGCTGGGATCACTGGCCCCTCTTATGAGCCCTCATAATCCTCTGTGTACGTTTTCATTTTTTCTGTCGTACTTATTCCACCCTATCATAACTGTTTGCTGATGCTTCCATCTCCCCAACTAGACTTTGATTTCCTCTAGGATAGGGTCTATGTCTTATTCCTCTTTGATTTCCCAGCCTAAGACAGTGCATAGTAAAGGTACTTAATAAATGTTTGTTGAATCAAATTAAATTGGATCCTGGCCTTAGCAACAAAACCTTAGAAATCTTACTTACTCAAGATAATGAAAATTCAACTTTCTTGATTCTATCTTCAAAGAACTTGCTAAAGTGGAATAACATGACATCTGGACCAACTCTTCTTCAGGCTTTGGACATACATGAGATTCTTTATAGGGGAAATCTGTCAATCTTTGTTTAACTTGAGTTTAGATTTCAAAGGATAAGATTCAGACAACGCCCTGGATCTCCAAAAGAATTCATGATGAATAAGAGTCCCATCGAGTTCCCTTTTTGCCAGGATTAATTCAAGTTAGGTCAATACTGGTTGATGACAGCTCTATCCTTTCCTCTTCGAGATGTTTTGCTGAACATGGGTGGGGATACAAAAAAATTCTTGAATTCTTGGTCCCTTAGGATCTTCTCAAGAGTCTACTAATGTGGCTGGCTGGATTTCTTTCAGCATACCATTAATATATAAATGTTTTGACTTTGGAATCATATTGATCTGAATTTAAATCCCAAGTATAACTTTCGATAGCTGAGAGACATTGGGCATATTATTTTATCTATCTGAACTTTAGTTCCATCAT
The DNA here is from genome assembly GCA_031878705.1 of Tapirus indicus. Taxonomy (NCBI): domain Eukaryota; kingdom Metazoa; phylum Chordata; class Mammalia; order Perissodactyla; family Tapiridae; genus Tapirus; species Tapirus indicus. Next base: position 23,542,863 of record CM062935.1, read on the forward strand.
TTAGAAAATGAGGATAAAATATCCACCTGTTGATATTGTTGTGTATTTATATAAATTGTGTAACATAGAAGAATTCTTGCACATAACAAATACTCAAGAAGTAATAATTGCTATTATCATGAATAATAATTGTTATCCCACACAAGCGACTCCAAAAAGGGCAAGGCCTGATGCTACATATACCTAACTGCCCTACATTTGGAAGACACATCTCCCCAGGTATTTTTTCTCTCATCTATCATCTATCATCTAGGAGTGAGGCCATCAGTAAATATGGTTTCATCTTCGCCCATAGAACTTCAACCATCAGAGAGAAGATTCACACCTAATAGACAAATCACCTTGATATTCCCATTTAGATTGACCTTTTGCACATCCATGCAGTTATTCTCCTTCTTTGGAAACTAAACCATGATTGACCTCTTACCTCTAGCCATTTCATATCAAAGGTCCCTAATACTTTAGGATTAAAATCTCTAAAGTGCCACAGATGAGAAACTTCTGTTCCTAACCAAGATGGAATAAGAGGGACTAGATTTAGTCTCCCACCTGAAATAACTTAAAAACAGGACAATATAGGAAACAATGGGTTCCAAGATAATGGACATCAGCAATGAAGGACTGTTCCCTGAGAGTGGAAACAAATGAGATACTCCCTTCAATTGCCATGACTTTCTGCCTGGGGAGAGTTTCCAGGCTGCAGAGCATGGAAAGGGAACCCAGGTAAAGTCCATCAAACTTCCTGAGATGAAATTGAGAGTCAGAGAGGATAAGGAAGATAGAGTTCAGAAGACAGAGTACCAGATATGAATGAGCTACAGAGAGCAATCTTGGAAGATCTGCAGAGGATGTCCCTTGAGTATTCAGCTGAGTACTGATCAGCAATTGCATGTAAGTAAACTACCCAGGCCAGGAAAAGAACCATCTGAAAGCATTATAAGGAGCAACACTTGGAATTCAAACAGGGCAAAAAATAGTTCCTCTTCCTACCAGCCAGAATGGAAAAATATAATAATTCATAAGATCTTGGGTAAATACTCAAAAGAGTTTTGTCTTGATAGTGGGGCAGAATTAACCTTAGACAAACACTGGTCTGGTCTCACCTAACAAAGTTTAAAAGCATACCTAAAACAGTTACATTGTTTCCAAGTAACTTAAATGCATTTTAAGACATCTCAAGAATATTTGTATAAATACAAAAATATCTAGCCACCCAACAAGGTACAATTGTCAATGTTTAGCATCCAATAAAAAATTCTAGGCACTCAAAGAAGGAGGAAAATATAACCCATGATAAAGAGAAAAACCAATCAATGGAAACAGACCCGTACATGACTTAGATATAGAATTAGTAGAGAGGAATATTAAAACATTTAATACAATGAATTTCAGATGTTTCAAGAGCGAGAGGAAAGATGGAGCATATTTAATAGAGATATGGAAAATTTTTTAAAGACCCCAATAAAACATCTAGAAATGAAAACTATAATGTTTGAAATGAAAAATCAAATAACTGAATGAGATTAACAGCAGATTAGACATTGCGAAAGATAAGACTAATGAACTTAAATATATAGTAACAAAACTATCTAAAATTAAACCTGGATAGAAAAAAAGACAAAAAATAAATAAACAGAGCATCATTGAGCTGTGGGACAATATCAGGTAGTCTAATATATATGTAATTGGAGTCTAGAAAAGAGAACAGAGTAACAGGAAAAAAAGAAATTGTGAAGAAATAATGGCTGAAAACTTTTCAAATTTGATGAAAACTTTTCAAATTTGATGAAAACTGTAAATCCACAAACCCCAGACTCCTACCAAATCCTAAGCACAAGAAGCGTGAAGAAACCTATACCAGTGTGCATCATAGTCAAATCACACCTAATACATTATATCAACAGAAAAAGCTTAAAAGCAGTCAGATGAAAAAGACACATTAAGCATAGAGGAACAAAGAAAAGAAGACAGAAGATTATACATTAGAAGCAATACAAAGCCAGAAGAATATGGAGCAAAATCTTTAAAATCTTAAAGAAAAAACTATCATCGCGAGAGAATTAGAAGACAAGCCACAAACTGAGAGAAAATATTTTCAAAATACACATCTGATAAAAGACTGTTATCCAAAAGAATACAAAGAACTCTTAAAACTCAATAATAAAACAACCCGATATAAAAATGGGTCAAAGACCTTAACAGACATCTCACCAAAGAAGATATACAGATGGTAATAAACATATGAAAAGATATGCCACATCATATGTTATCACGGAAATGCAAATTAAACAACAATGAGATGCCACTACACACCTACTGGAATGGCCAAAATCCAAAATACTGACAACGCCAAATGCTGGTGAGGATATGGAGCAACAGGAACTCTCATTCATTGCTGGTGGGAATGCAACATGGTACAGTCACTTTGGAAGACAGTTTGGTAGTTTCTTACAAAACTAAATATACTCTTACCGTATGATCCAGTAATCATGCTCCTTGTAATTTACCCAAAGGAGTTGAAAAGTTATGTCCACCCAAAAACCTGTGCAAGAATATTTATAGCAGCTTTATCCATAATTGCCAAGAATCAATCAAGATGTCCTTAACAGGTGAATGGATAAATAAACTGTGGTATATTCAGACAATGAAATATTATTCAGTGAAATGAAATGAGCTGTCAAACCATGAAAAGACATAGAGGAACCTTAAGTGCATATTAAGTGAAAGAAGCTAATCTGAAAAAGCTAGATATTATATGATTCCAACTATATGACATTCTGGAAAAGGTAAAGCTATGGATAACAATAAAAAGAGCAGTGGTTGCAGGTGAGAGTGGGGAGATGAATGGGTGGAGCACAGAGGATTTTTAGGGCAGCGAAAATACTCTATCTGATAATATAATGACGGATATATGTCCTTATACATCTATCCTAACCATAGAATGTACAACACCAAGTGTGAACCCTAAGGTAAACTATGGACCTTGGGTGATTATGATGTGTCAATGTAGGTTCATCCTTGGTAAAAAAACAAACGTATCATTCTCGTGAGTGATGTTGATAATAGGGTTCACCATGCATGTGTAGGGGAAAGGGGTAAATGTAAAATCTCTGTACCTCCCTCTCAATGCTGTTTTAATGTCTACAAAAAAAAAATAGATTATCTGAATAGCTCTTCATCTCTAAAAGAAATTGAATTTGTAGTTAAAAAATCTTTCCATATATAAAACTTCAGGCACAGCTGGCTTTACTGGTGAATTCTACCAAACATTTTAAGATAAAATAATATCAATTCTACACAAATTTTTCCCAAAAATTGAAGAGGAGGTAATACTTCCCAAATCATTCTATAATGCCAGCATTACACTGATATTAAAACCAGGCAAAGGTATTACCAGAAAAAAAATTACAAACCAATATCCCTAATGAATATAGAGGCAAAATTTCTTAACAAAATTTTGGTAAATAGAATCCAACAATATATAAAAAGGGTTATATATCAGGATGAAGTGGAGTTTATCCCAGGACTAAAAAAAAGAAACTTTACCATCATCTCAATAGAAGCAGGAAAAGCATTCGAAAAAATATATCGATTCTTGACACAAACTCTCAGCAACCGAGGAATAGAAGGGAATTTTCTCAGCCTGAGAAAGGCAACTATAAAAATCTACAGCTAACAAAATACTTACTAATGAAAGAGAATCCTTTCCCCTCTAAGATCAAGAACAAGTGGATGATATCTACTCTCATCATTCTGTTTAACATTGTACTGGAGGTTCTAGCCAATGCAACAAGGCAAAAAATAAAATAATAAACCAAAACAAAACAAGCAGCATCAAGTTTGGAAATGAAATGAACCAGACAACCTGATCGACTAGGTAGATTCCACAGAATCAAAATCCCAAGAAATTGAAAAAAAGCTACTAGAATTAATAAGTGAGTCTAATAAGGTTGCAGGGTGCAAAATCAAAATATATAAATCTATTGTATTTATATATACTAGCAATGAACAAATGTAAGTCAAAATTGAAATTGCAAAGAACAATATCATTTTCAATAGCTTCAAAAATATGAAACATTTTAGGGATAAATCTAACAACAACAAGAACAAGAAACTTGTACCCTGAAAAAGAAAACATTGTTGAGGGAAATTAAAGAAGACCTAAATAAATAAAGAGATGCACTGTGCGGGGCTGCCCGGTGGTGCAGTGGTTTAGCTCACGCTTGGCGGCCCGGGGTTCACGAGTTCGGATCCCGGACGCCCACCAACGCACTGCCTGTCAGCCATGCCGTGGCGGCGTCCCATATAAAGTGGAGGAAGATGGGCACGGATGTTAGCCCAGGGCCAGTCTTCCTCAGCAAAAAGGGGAGGATTGGCAACAGATGTTAGCTCAGGGCTGGTCTCCACCCCCCCCACCCCCGCCAAAAAAAGAGATGCACTGTGTTCATGGGTCAGAAGATTCAGTATTGTTAAGATGTCAGCCTTCTCTAAATTGATCTATAATTTCAACATAATCCAATGAAAATTCCAACAGACTTTTTTTGTGAAAATTGACAAGCAGATTTTGTAATTCATATGGAAAACTAAGGACTGGGAATAGCCAAAGAAACTTCGAAAAAGAAAAACAAAGTTGAGCACTTAACACTACCTGATTTCCAGACTTAGTATAAAGCTAAAGTAATCAAGAAAGTTTGTTATTGGTGTCAGGATAGACAAATAGATAAAGAGAACAGAACGAACAGACCTGAAATTGATGAACACATTGATTTTCAATTGATTTTTTATAAAGGTGCAAAGGCAATTTGGTGGAGAAAGGATAGTCTTTTTTAAAATAAAAATTATAAATATATGAGGTGTAAAACATGACATTTCGATATACATATACATAGTGAAATGATTACTATAGTCAAGCTAATTAACAAACCCATCTCCTCACATAGTTACCTTTTTTGTCTGTGCATGGTGAGAGCACCTGAGATCTACTCTCTTAGCAAATTTCCACTGTAGAACACAGTATTATTAACTATAGTCACCATGTTGTACATTAGAACTCTAGAACTTATTCATTCTACTTCGCTGAAACTTTGTACCCTGTGACTAAAATCTACCCATTTCTCCCACCTCCCTGCCCCCGGTACTACCATTCTGCTCTCTGCTTCTATGAATTCAGCTTTTTAAAATTCCACAACGCTGGAGGCATCACACTTCTTGATTTCAAACTATTCTACAAAGCTATAGTAATCAACTAGTATGCTACTAGCATAAAAACAGACACATAGACCAGTGGAGCATATTTGAGAGCCCAGAAGTAAACTCCCATATATACGGTCAACTAATATTCAACAAAGGAGTGAAGAATACTCAATGGGGAAAGAATAATCTCTTCAATAAGTAGTGCTGGGAAAACTAGATAGCTACATGCAGAAAAATGACATTCAACCCCTATTTACACCACTCACAAAAATTAACAAGAAATGCATTAAAGACTTAAGACCTGAAACCATAAAATTACTAGAAGAAAACATAGGGAAAAAAGTTCCTTTATATTGGTCTTGGCAATGATTTTTTGGATATGACATCAAAAGCACATCAACTGAAGAAAAAATGAACAAGTGGTACTACATCAAACTAAAAAGCTTTCTGCCTGGCAAAAGAAACAACCAACAAAACGAAAAGGCAAATTACAGAATGGGAGAAAATATTGGCAAACCATTATGTGATAAGGAATTAACATCCAAAATATATAAAGAACTCATACAACTCAATAACAGCAACAACAACAAAATTCTATTAAAAAATGGGCAGAGGAACTAAATAGATATTTTTCCAAAGAAGACATCCAAATGATCAACAGGTACTTGAAAAGGTGCTCAGTATCACTAATCATTAGGGAAATGCAAATCAAAACCGCAATGAGCTATCACCTCACACCTGTTAGAATGGCTATCATCAAAAAGAGAAGAGATAACGAGTGTTGGCGAGGATGTGGAGAAAAGGGAATCCTTGTGCACTGTTGATGCAAACGTAAATTAATACAGCCACTGTGGAAAACGGTATGGAGATTCCTCAAAAGCTAAAAATAGAACTACCATATATACTAATCCAGCAATCCCACTTCTGGATATACATCCAAAGGAAATGAAAACAGGATCTCGAAGAGACACCTTTCTCCCATGTTCATTGCAGCATTATTCACAATAACCAAGATATGGAAACAACCTAAGTGTCCATCAACAGATGAATAGATAAGGGAGATGTGGTATGGATATAAAGTGGATTATTATTCAGCCATAGGAAAGAAGGAAATTCTACCACTTGCGACAACATGGATGGACTTTGAGGGCATTATGCTGAGGGAAATAAATCAGACAGAGAAAAGATAAATACTGTGTGATCTCACTTATATGTGGAATCTAAAAAAAGCCAAACTCTTAAAGCAGAGAGTAGAGTGGTGGTTACCAGGGACTGGGGGATGGTCAAATAGATGTTGGTCAAAGGGTATAAACTTCCAGTCAGAAGATTAATAAGTTCTGGGGAATCTAATGCACAGCATTGTGATTTTAGTTAACAATACTGTATTATACACTTGAAAGTTGTTGGGAAAGTATATCGCAAAGGTTCTCACCACATAAAAGTCATGGTAATTACGTGGCATGATGGAGATGTTAGCTAACGCTATGGTGGTAATCATTTTGCAGTATATAAGTGTATCAAATCAATATGTTATAGACCTTAAACCTACACAATGTTACATGTGGATAATATCTCAAAAAAGCTGAGGGGAAAAAGAAAAACTAGAAATGAATATTTTTATGTAAAGTTATACAATATTTAAATAATGGCAACCAAATCAACATTTTTTTTTTTTTTTTTTGGTGAGGAAGACCAGCCCTGAGCTAACATCCGTTGCTAATCCTCCTCTTTTTGCTGAGGAAGACTGGCCCTGGGCTAACATCCGTGCTCATCTTCCTCTACTTTACATGGGACGCCGCCTCGGCGTGGCTGACGAGCAGTGCGTTGGCGGGTGCCCGGGATCCGAACCAGCGAAGTCCGGGCTGCCAAGCGCGGACTAAACCGCTGCACCACCGGGCCGGCCCCCAAATCAACATGTTTTAAATGCCGTTCGGGACCAAAAGATGAATTACAAATATGTCCCCAGCCACCATCCTCAGAACTCAGTTCTGAGCTTTGGGACAGGCTGAGACTGAGAAACGATGGAATCCCAAGCTGTTTCCCTCTCTCCTGGCTCCTCGCTTAGAAACCCCCAGGTGGCAAACACACTTTCCCTGGCCCCTAGGGAAGCCCAGCCCAATTATTCTCCACTAGGTTGAGGGAAATCAGCTTAGCAAGCTTGCCCACACCTCTGAGCCAGCCCCCATACTCAACAGGAACTCTGCTTAAATAAGAACTCTGCTTCCCATCCTCACTTCCTAACTCTTGCACATCCTCCAGGGCTCAGTAGATGTCACTTTTCCCAGAAACATTGCCTTACTCCCCAAATCCAAATCCCTAATACCTGCTATGATTCCCATCCCTGGCATCTATCAAATTGTGTTTTAACTGTGTTTTTATTCATCTTTCTCCCCCAAGATCCCATAATAGGACAGGGATACCACTGATTTCCAATGCCCAATCCAGTGTCTGACAAATAAATATATACGGAATAAATGGATGAACACACACATCCCAAGCTATTCATTTTCACCCGAGCTAGTTTCCTTTCGTAGGCTTTCCCCTCAAAGGTAGAAATTCAGCTTTTAAGATAGTCTCCCATAGGTACTTTCATTGGTACTTCCCATAGGTACTTAAGAAAATTTTAGTTTTTTTTTTAATTATAGAAGTTTTAAAAGACATTCTCATAGAAAATTTTTAAAAGAAGCAGTAAACACAGAGAATTTTTAGGGCAGTGAAACTACTCTGTAAAAGCTTATAATGGTGGATACATGTCATTATATATTTGTCCAAACTCATAGAATATACAACATGAAGAGTAAACCCTAATGTAAACTATGGACTCTGGGCGATAATAATGTGTCAATGTAGCTCCATCCATTGTAATAAATGCACCACTCTGGTGGACAATGTTGATAATTGGGGAGGCTATGCATGTATGGGGACGGGGGTATATAGGAAGTATCTGTACCTTCCACTCAATTTTGCTGTGAACCGAAAACTGCTCCAAAAAATAAAATCTATTGAAAACAAAAAAGGCAAACAGAACAAACATGAAAGTCTCATTTTATTCCTCTCACTTTCATTCCACTGTCAACAGTTTGGTGAATAACTTTCTCTTCTTCTTTCTATGCATTCATATACCTTACATAATGTGTGTACATATATACACATGCATCTTTTTTGATTTTTAAATATACAGGAAATCATACTATAGTAATGTTCTGATACTTGCTTTTTTACCTTACATGCCTTAAAGCTCTTCCTGTATCAAAACATATATCTTTACCTCCACCTTCTTAATGGCTACACAGAATTCTAAAGAAGAGAGATGTGCCATATTTTATTTAAACACTCCCCTATTGAAGATATTTAAACTGTTGACTTTCATTTTCCAACTAACATTTCTATAATGTTTTAATTTTTCTGATAAATGTGTAATGCTTTTTATGTAAAAAAAAAAAAAGGAAAGGTTAAAAACAAACAAAAATACCATCTCTCAAGAGCTGGCAGTCTGGTCTTCCTCAAGTATTGGAGATGCCACTGTCCCTGGCACCCCAGGAATTTCAGTCATGCCCTCCCGTGCCCTTTTCTCTGCAGGCAAGTCATTTAGAACAATCATTTAACATCCCTCGAATTAGACTCTCCAGTTCTAATGGCCTTGACTACATGTGAATTTTAAGAGCACTCAACCTATTGTAACCAATCTCATCATTTATAAAACAAGGTTAATAATGCTCACATCATAGGGTCGTTATACAAGAAGGCTGAGGTAAAGGGCAGCCGGGGCTGCCATATAGTTAGCCATCTTCCAAGACAACCAGAAACAACAAAAGGAAACTGTAAGAATCTCTTTTATCGTTCATAATGGATCTTAGATTTAAGGGACGTAAGAATCATAATCACCTGGGGTGCTTGTTAAACTTGTACAGTCTAGGCCTCACCTACAATGGTTTTTATTTAGCTGGTTTGAGTGGGGCCAGAAGTCTTCATGTTAAGCAGGGGATGCTCCAAGTGAAGCTGGTACAGCTGGTCCATGGACCACATTGGAGAAACACTGTGCAGCTGCGTTTGAGCTAAGTCAGAACAGGAGCTAATCTGCTGCTACGTGATGCCCAGATTTAACGAGGTGAGAATAAGGAAAACAGTGGTCTAGCCCTCATTTTGGTCCTGTCCTTGTGACTTCACAAGGAGGGGTCTGAAAATACTCAGAAAAGTAACACAAAAGCACAGTTAATCTTGAGCAAATACTGAGTTTGTAACCTAGGAAAGTGTTAAGCCCCTTACATCTGTAGCCTAATACTAGGAAGTCATTAGAGATGACTTAATGAAATGGCCAGGGGCATGAAACCAAGGCTACTGGCCCTGATCATGCCTGCCAAAGCTTCAGTGCAAGCAACAAAATTTATTTGGCCTATATTTGGTAGTTTATGCTACATTCATTTATTCATTCAGTTAGCTAAATGTGGCTACTACACGGTAAAGCTTCAAAACTGCTTTTTCTACCAGAAAAACTGAAATAGAGTGGTCATCTTTGATAAAGGCACAACACTATGTACATGGGCATCAAGAAAGACTGGTGCTTCCTTGTAGTTAAGTTAAGAAACATTTATTGAGGGGTGGCACAGTGGCGCAGAGGTTTAGTTCGTGCTTTGGCAGCCCAGGGTTTGCGGGTTCGGATACTGGGCGCCTGCCAACACACTGCTTGTCAGCCATGCTGTGGTGGCGTCCCATATAAAGTGGAGCAGCATGGGCACAGATGTTAGCCCAGGGCCAGTCTTCCTCAGCAAAAAGAGGAGGATTGGCAACGGATGTTAGCTCAGGGCCGGTCTTCCTCACAAAAAAAAAAAAAAAAAGAAACGTTTATTGAATACCTCCTCGCCTTTGGTATACATCTATCTTAGGCTACTTTGAATCTTACTTCAAATGCCACTTCCCATGTCAAGAAAGCCCCCAGGCAGAATAAATTTTTAAAAATTGTTTATAAGTGAATTTATTTATTTACTCATTTATAGTTATACCTTGCCTTGTGCCTTCCAAAATCAGACTGACGTTACATATCATACAATCAAAGAATTTTATGGCTGGAAGAAGTTTTATTATAACAACACTAATCTCAACATAATAAAATTCACTATTTACATATCTGTTCCCCAGGCAGATCACAAACTTCATGAAGGGAGACCATATCTTATTCATCATTAATTCCTGTTACACTAGGTATTCAGAAAATTAATGACAAGATTAAAATATTTAGAGGCCCTCTACAATAAGATTTACACCTTCACTTGTGGAAATTCCTAATCCTTTCAGGAGGAATTTGACTTCTGGAAATGGCCTAATTTCTAATCAATTTTGGAAAAAAGATGTTTGGAGGAAAAATCAAAAGGTAAATTACAATAATAATTCATGTTCTCTTGTGTACTTTTGAAACTTCTTCTGAAGATCATTTCAAACTTGGGAGGGATTCTATGCAGTGTCAGTATTATGAGAAAAATGTACTGTTTCCCAAGGTACTACTTTGAAGGACAACATTCACTTGTTGGTGCTCATATATGTGTCTGTTCATTCATTTTATGTGTACTATCTCAATTAATTCTTTAACCCCTATGTAATGGAGGTATTATTGATATGATCACTTCCTCTACATTTCTGTTTACTCAAAGTTCTTGCTCCCTTGTGGCCCTGACTTCTCTTGGGGTGATATCCCCCCCATTACCAATTGCCCAATTCTCTTTGCATCTCTTAGTCAAATTCCAAGGGGAGAATCTGATGGATCCAAGTTAAGGATTGGTTCCTGTTGGGAAAAATTCTCAGACAAAGATACCCCATCATCTGACCTATAGATAGGCTTATTTGATCAGATCCTCACACCTGGGCCATCCAGCTTTATTCAGGGGAAAGTGGTGGTGTGAGGGAGGCATTGGTCTCATGTTAACACAGTGGCAGTTTACATTTAGGAAACCACCCTTGTCAGGGTAGTAGAGGTCTAGACTCCCTGAGATTACTAGGAGGCTATGGACTTGGCAAGCTTGCTGAGGTTGGACTTGTATTTAGTCTCTTTCCAAGGATTAAGGCAAAAAAGGTAAAATGCACCAGAGTGTGTTCTTCAGGAGACAGTGATCTATCACCTGCTTACTGCTGTATTCCAAGCCCCTAGAACTGCACCTGGCACCTGGCAAGCATTCACATAATGTGATAAAGGATGATTAAATCCAACAATTCGAGGTCTTCTTAAGAGAGGCAGCTCCAAAGGTCAGTAGACCTGAACTAGTCTTTCTATGGCTGTATGATCAAAAGGAACATGTGCAGTCAACGTTTCTGCCCTTAACAGATGCTTGTCAATTCCGGTCTTTGGGCATGGAATAAGAAAACCCTGGAGGAGGGTGCTGAAGAGGAGACCTATGGGGGGCTGGAGCTCCCTCTAGGGGCCAAAAAGGAGTATCCTCAAAAAATGCAGCGCTGGCTCGATAAGCAAATTTCTATTTTAAGACTAAAATTTTTAATGTTTTAAAATAGAGCAACATCACCAGAACAACTTCACAGAGTGACATATTTAACAACAATTCTTTTATTACACAGTCATGCAGCAAATATTAAGTATCTATTATATACCAGGACTGTGTGGTCTCTTAGAATTTCCTACCGTCACTATCGCTACAAGTATCTTCCAGGCAACGTAATTTAGTGATTAAGCCCACAGTCTCCAGGTTCAAACCCTGGTTTCACCACTTGCTAGCTGAACAAGCTTGGGGAAGACACTGAAGCAAGGTAACTCTAAAGGTCGATGCACCCTTTTCAAAAGGATAAGTTAAATATCTGGAGGGAGAAGAACTTGTAACCCACAAATCCTCTGCTTGAGGCCCTTTGATTAAAAATCTTGGTTGCTTATTCATTTGAAGTATATATTTCTATAAATCAGAGTGACTGTCACCTTGCATCCAAATAAGGTTGATGAAAATTGCAACTGGGAATCTCCACTTGGCCCTCTCATTTCTGTCTCGGGAAAGGCGCTAGACGAGGTTCAAAGCCCCAACCATTACCATCACTAGGAATGCCTTAGAGAGCATGTAATTCAGTGGTTGTCCCATAGACTCTAGGTTCAAATCCTGGCTCACCACTTGCCGGCTGAGAAACCTTGAGCAAGTCTCTTAACCTCTCCGCTAAGCTTCCTCATCTATAAAATGAGGACCTTCTCTTTGGAGTTGTGGGGATTAAATGAAATGCACATGAAGGGCTTGGAGTACTGCAAAGCAACATTGTAAACCCTCAAAAAAGTTAGCCATTATTGTTATGATTACCTGATGGAACAACCACTTGGTTGGCTGAACAGAGGTTTGACTGTAGACTGGAGCACACCCCCCTGTACACACTCCCATCACAAAGAGGACCATATCAGCCTTGGTGCAGGACTGGGTGAACGAGTAGAGTCTCACCTGCCCCCAAGAGATGAAAACAGTGTACTGCTTGGCTTTTGGTAGAGAATAAAGGGAAAGTGAATCTCTTTATTGCAATTGCAGTTAAAAGAATCAAAGTATGACTTCATCTAGACAAACGTGACATCTCTAATTTTGGCAGATCCCAAAACGGGATGTGCCTTTTAGGATGCCCGTCCACCCTTCTCTAACACCAACCCATTCCATACACACACACACAGGGTGGAACACAGACAGTTTTCCACACCAGTAGATTTTATGCTCCATTGAGAGTGGGGACTTTGCTCCCTGCAGTATCCATACAATCTACAAGAGCAAGTGGCTCTTGCTCTCAATGAGCATTTGTTCAACGAGCAAATGTGACCATTTCCCTCTGAAACAGCTGATTAGAGAAGGATGAACAATTTCAGACCCTGGGCCAATAAGATTCCCTCTTTCAAAACTTTGCATTAAGGTTCTGGAGAGAGTGAATTTATGAACAGTTAGCCCTGGCTCTGTAATGTGATATAAGCTCTGAGGGTAAGGGCATCCTTGAACAAAGGGGGAGATGGCGTGGGCACGCAGGGCAGAGGCAACTGGCCATCCGAGAGGGAGAAAAAAATGAAGCAAATGCACAGAAAATGCAGAGACAAGAGATCTTGAAACTCTAGAGAGAAAGAGATGGAGCTGGAGGGAGTAGCTGCCTTGGATCCACATTTCCAATTCCTGATTCCTGGTCTTTATGAAGCTTGGCTTCTTCCCTATCCTTAGGATTATGGGAGATATTCCGGTATCCTTCCATCAAATCCACCCTTTATTTACATCAGTTTAACTGGTTTTAATCTGTACAATGAAATAATCCCTAAAATAGTAGGAATTTACCAAGGTGTACAAAGAAAGATGAAAATGTTTGAAATGGATTCAAAGCTGGAACATTTAGTAACTTTCACCTGAAATATTATAATGGCTCTCCTGAAATACTATAATATTATAATTAGGTATAGGTGCCTATGCCTAATTTTCATAATGAGGTAAATGTTTACTTAGACTCATCTCCGAAGAGTCGTCTCTGCCTTCCTAAAGAGTTCAGAAAACTTTTATAGATTTTCAAAGAGCTTTTTCCTCTCCAGTGCCTAAACTATCTGTCTACTAAGGGTGAATTTGCAAAAAAAATGTTTCTGACAAAAGTGAAATGCAACATTTAGAACTTCCCATTAATTTAAATAATTTAAAAGCTTTTATTCAGGGTGCTGAATAACTGTTTTCAGAATATATAATGTGATTTTCCAATGAGAGCAGTTACTCTAAGGATTATTTTGCCATAATCCGTATATATTTACAAGAATTTAGTTCTCCTGGGGCCGCCTGGTGGCGCAGCGGTTTAGTCCGCGCTTGGCAGCCCAGGGTTCGCGGGTTCGGATCCTGGGCGCCTGCTGACGCACTGTTTGTCAGCCACACCGTGGCAGTGTCCCATATAAAGTAGAGGAAGATGGGCACAGATGTTAGCCCAGGGCCAGTCTTCCTCAGCAAAAAGAGGACGATTGGTGATGGATGTTAGCTGAGGCCTGGTCTTCCTCACCAAAAAAAAAAAAAAAAAAAAGAATTTTGTTCTCCTGTCTCTTTTCAGTTGTAGGACAATAAGCTGATTGACTATGTGGGTATGACCTGGAATACTTTGGAAATCCTGATCTTTCCTCCGAAACTTGCTCCACCTGCAGCCTTCCCCATCTTGGCTGATGACAACTGTATCCTTCCAGTTGCTCACACCAAAAAACTTACAGTCATCTTTACTCTTTTTCTTCCACTCTGTTATGGTTCATGTCCCCCAAAAAGATTTTTTGAAGTCCTAAACCCTAATACCTCAGAATGTGATGTTATTTGGAAATAGCGTTATTGCATTCATAGTTAGTTGAGATGAGGTCATATTGGAATAGGGTGAGCCCTCAATCCAATATGGCTGGTGTCTTTATGAGAAGAGGAAAAGAGACAGACACATGAGAGGAGAGCACCATGTGATGATGGGAGGCTGCAGCCCCAAGCCAAGGAATCCCAAGGACTGCTGGCAAGCCATCAGAAGCTAGCAAGAGGCAAAGAAGCATTCTCCCTTACAGGTTTCAGAGGGAACACGGCCCTGCCGACACCTTGATTTCAGACTTCTAACTTCCAGATCTGCAAGATAATAAATTTCTGCTGTTTTAAACCACCGAGTATGGCAACTCTAGCAAACCAATACAACCCTACATCCAGTTGATGAGCAAATCTTCTTTGCTCTTCCTTCAGCATACATCCAGAATAAGATTACTTCTCAATACATCCTAACTGGTCTCCCAGCTAGAGTCTATTCTCAACATGGAAGCCAGGGGGATACTTTAAACTCTCAAATCAAATGATGACACTTTCTGCTCTGCCTGCAATGGCTCTCCATTTCCTTTGAGTAAAATTCAGAGTCCTCACAATATTCCATGAGGTCTAACCTGCTTTCTTAAGCCACACTCCCTCCTGTGACCTCTCCTGCTAACTAGACCTCTCTCTCTCTCCCTCTCTCCCTCTCCCTCCCTCTCCTCTGTTTAGTCCCACTGACCTCCCTGCAGTTCCTTGAACAACCCATGCAGCCTCCCACTTCAGAACCTTTGCATTGGGTGTCCTCTCTGCCTGGAACAGTCCTGTCCTAGATAGCCAGAAGTTGCTCCCTCACCTCCTTCAAATCTCTGCTTAAATGTCATCTTCTCAGGGCCAGCCCGGTGGCGCAGCGGTTTAGTTCGTGCTTGGCAGCCCAGTGTTCGGGGATTCGGATCCCAGGCGCCCGCCAACGCACTGCTTGTAAGCCATGCTGTGGTGGCGTCCCATATAAAGTGGAGGAAGATGGGCACGGATGTTAGCCCAGGGCCAGTCTTCCTCAGCAAAAAGTGGATGATTAGCAACAGATGTTAGCTCAGGGCTGGTCTTCCTCACAAAAAAAAAGTAAATAAATAAATAAATGTCATCTTCTCAGAGTGGCCCACTCTGATCATCTCATTTAAAACTGCAACCTCTCCCACATTCTCATTTACCCTTATCCTTGTGTACTTATACTTTTTGTAGCACTTATCACATTCTAGTATGTTAGACAACTTATTTGTTAAATATGTTTATCGTTCATCTTCTGACTCCACTTCCCCAAAAGAATTTAAGTCCTACAAAGGTAGGAATCTTTGTCTTTTTTGTTCTCTAACGTATCCCAAGCACCTATACAGTAGGTGCTCAACAAATTTCTATTGGATAAATGACTACCAAAAGGACATACCAGCTGCAGACCCCAGTCAGCTCTGCACTGCCCTGTCAGTGGTATGCTGGAGCCTGCTCACACCAGCTCGCATCTCTTCCCAACTCCTTGTTTGGTGACATCAGGTGGTAGTTTGGAATCAGCCATGTTGGGATAATTTACACCACAGAAATTAGCAAGTGCCACAAATCAGGGCTTTTATTTATTTTTTTTTTTCCTTCAGGAGAGCTGACTGCTAAACATTTACCAGCACACCACCACTGCCTAACACTGTGAAAAGTGTTATAAGAATATCTGAGTTTTAGCTGTGAGGCCAACTGATAAATCAGAACTTAGCTCATTTGGCTTGCTTTGCTCCTCAGAAGCTAAACTGACCACTGAAAATAAATTCCATTCTCTTGTCACGGTTGATGCAACAGTATTTATCTGTTATGATCACTACCAAGAAGAGTAGCGGATTAAATATTGTCACAATCAAACAATGCATTATGGTCTACTACTGAGTCTACTACTGTATATTGAGGATACAAATAAATGTGGATAGGTTCTCCATTGAAATAATTCCTCAGTTTAACTCTTGCTGAATTTAATAGCACAATCATCAACTTGGTGTTAGACTTTAGATTAACTGAAGAAATGGTTGAGAAGTGCTGTGATAAGAAATGATGACACTAAGGTAAATAAGATATGGCCCTTGTCCTCCAGGTGCCCTCAGTCTGTTAAAGAGAATGACACAGATAACATTATGTGGTAGGAACTGAAGAAGATATATAGAAGATATTTCAAGATACAGAAACATGCAAACAATCAAGATTATTTTTGCCACCATCTGTGAGATTTTTGCTATTTTTTTTCTTGATTATCAACACAATATGGTAAAACACAAGCCTGATGATAACAATTTGGGTATAATGCAAATGATCATTGGATCCTGCCTTCTGAGCACCCCTGAAAGAGGTCAAGATAATGTTCATATCTTCTGGGTGGTGATGGAGGAATGGAGGGGAAGGTAAAGTTGGGAAGGAAATGGAACCACCCTATCTCAGGTGGTGAAGAGGCAGAGGATGGATCCCCATCACCCTGGTCCCATGTTTCAAAACCAGACCAAAGGAAGCAGGCATCAACTAACCAGGAGATTCCTGAGAGTCCCAGACATAGGACCCTGAATTAGGGTAACAATGTGATCTAATTTGCTTGGGATCATCCTGGTTTATACCTGTCACCCTAGTATTTGTCTAGTTTAGCATGTGTCCCAGACAAAAGTGTACCAGTTTAGACGATAATCATCCTGAGAAATATTAAGACAGAGCAGACGCCTGCCATCAGGTGGCGCCAAATGAAACAGCATCCTGGGATTCTGGACCAGCTAGCCTGGTCATTCCTTAGCAGGAACATGATGCTATATTTTATATGAATCCAAAACCCCACATATTATGGAAATTTGGAACATATAATGGATTTTTTGCAATTTGTTTGCATTTTCCTGTCAGTCTCTTTCACTCTTCTCCTGATAACCCCTCTCTTCTCTATAAGAAATACATTCACACACACCCACTATGACCCCCAGCCCCAGAAGTGGCACCTGAGAAAGGACTGGCCAGCACCCCCAACTCTAGATCTTTTCTCTATAAGCCAAAAAGTGTTGGACCATTTTTCTCACAGAAGTAAGATAGAACCAGCTAATAATATAGCTTTAAGTCATGTTAAAAAACATTGAACCTTGGGGCCAGCCCAGTGGTGTAGCGGTTAAGTCCATGCACTTGGCTTTTGGTGCCCCAGGGTTTGCAGGTTCAGATCCCGGCTGCGGACCAACACACCACTTGTCAAGCCATGCTGTGGCAGCATCCCATATAGAGTGGTGGAGGATGGGCACAGATGTTAGCCCAGGGCTAATCTTCCTCAGCAAAAAAGAGGAGGACTGGCAATGGATGTTAGCTCAGGGCTAGTCTTCCTCACAAAAAAATTAAAAAATTGAACCTAATCCAAGTTTCTACATCTTCCTCAGAATCTTATCATAAGGAAGGTACTACATAGCTCTCAAAATTGTCCTTCTCCATCCCCATGGCTACTGCCTCTCATTTCAGGCCACGATCATCTCTTGCCTGGACTATTGCAATGGTCTCCTAAATGGGCTACCCATATCCATTGTCCACCCCTACTTCTTACCCTGCAAGTCCTCCCATATTCCTTAGAGTTACCAATGTGATTTATTCAAAATTCAAAATTCATATATCACCATATTACTTTCCACAATGGCTCTCCATTGCCTACACGATCAAGTGGAGGTAAAGACCTACAGGGACTCACAAAGCTGACTCCTGCCTGCCTCCTCAAATGTACTAGCCTAATCTATAGCCACACCCCATTTGTTCTCCAAACCCCAAGCCCACAGAGCTGTCCACTCCGGAGCCTTCCATACCTCATTGCCTTGCTCAACTACATCAGTTACATGGAACACTCACTCCTCTCTCTTTCCTATCTCAATTTTAGAATCACCCCTTCTTCATAAGCTATATGACTTCCAAAGCACCCTGAGGGGGAACTTAACATATCTGTCCACTTGTCACACTTTATTGCCTTATTTGTCAATGTGTGTCTTTCTCTAGTATCAGACCTAAGCCCTTTGAGGATAAGTCCCGCCCTGAGACTAACTTTCTTCCTATACCCTCTCCAACCCCTCAGCCCATCCTTTTACCTCATATCCCCTCTCAAGTGGATCTATTTCTTCACTTCATGGTCTTCTCAGCCCTCCTTCAGGAAAATCTTTGGCTCTCGTATTTAGTAAGCCTAGGTGGTAATGAAAGCAAAGGACTGCATTGTGAATCTGTGAGAGAGCCATTATCAATCTTTTCTTTTACCAGAACAGAACAATTACTCTCACAGAATTTTCTCACATCATTTCCATGGCTCCAGGATATGTCATTTTGCATTACAAAAACAATTCCTTTTAGCCCTTCAATACTCAGTAGACTATAACCTGAGTCACTATTGTCAAACAATGCTGAGACGCATTTTCCTAAATAGGTTTATCTCTTTCACGCTGAGCGATTACAGACATTGGACTAAAATGAAAAATGTAAAAGTAATTAATTCATTGAAGTTAGATCTAATTCCATGCTATAAATGAATCTTTGGTTATAGAAATAACTGATTTCATTATTTTGTTCATCAAAAAAAGTTTTAAACACCAGTTTAAATCAGAACCACTTTTCCTCCTAAATTTTTTTTTTGGGGGGGTGAAGAAGTTTGGCCCTAAGCTAACACTTGTTGCCAATCCTCCTCTTTTTGCTTGAGGAAGACTGGCCCTGAGCTAACATCTTTGCCAATCTTTCTCTATTTTCTATGTGGGTCGCCGCCACAGCATGGCTTGATAAGTGGTGTAGGTCTGCGCCCAGGATCTGAACCCGCGAACCCCAGGCCACTGAAGCAGAGCATGTCAAACCACGACACCACCAGGCCAGCCCCCTGAATTTTGTTACAATTGTATTGCTTTGGGGGGGGTGGTTAAAAGAAACAATTTTTTTGGTCAGGTTTATTGAGATATAATTTGTACACTGTAAAGTTCAGCAAATTTAGGTGTACAATGCTGTGAAAGTTGGCAACAAATACTGTTCTGTTAACTACTACCACAATCAAGATAAAGAATATTTCCATCACCCCAAAATGTTCCCTTGTGCCCTTTTATCATCACTCTCCTTCCCTCGCTCCCAGCCCCTATCAACTACTAATCTGTTTCTGTCCCTATAGTTTTGCCTTTTCCAAAATGTTGTGTAAATGAAATCACACAGTTTGTTAGCCTTTTGATTCTGGCTTCTTTTACTGAGCATAATTATGTTGAGATTAATTCATGTTGCTGCATGTATCAGTAATTCATTTCTTTTTGTTGCTGACTAGTATTCCATTGTATGGATATAACAGAATTTGTTCAGCCATTCTGCTGTAGATGGACACTTTGATTGTTTCTAGTTTTTAATGACTATGAATAAATATCCTATTCAGATTTTTCTGTAGACATATGTTTGTATTTCTCTTGGAGAAATACCTAAGAGTGAGACTACTGAGTCTTTTGGTAGTGAATGTTAAACTTTATAAGTAACTGCCAAACTGTTTTCCAAAGTAGCTGTACCATTTGGCATTGGAATGCAGGGTAGTCCATGCATTGGAATGGTACACCAGGAATGCATGAGAATTCCACTTGCTCCACATCCTTGCCACTGTTTGTTTTTCTAATTTACCCATTTTAATAGGTACGTAGTGGTACCTTGTTGTGGTTTTGCATTTTATTAGTTTTAACCCCTTGATTTGAATATGAACCCAACGAGATCTAGAGAGAATACTGCTATTTATACGAAAAAATACTTCTCAGTTGTAATTGTAAGACCTGAAAGAAGCACTTAAAATGCTAAACAAATTTTAATCACTGATTTTTTCCTGTGTGTGTGTGAGGAAGACCAGCCCTGAGCTAACATCCGTTGCCAATCCTCCTCTTTTTTGCTGAGGAAGACTGGCCCTGGGCTAACATCCGTGCCCATCTTCCTCCACTTTCTATGGGACGCCACCACGGCGTGGCTGACAGGCAGTGTGTCGGTGGGCACCCGGGATCGAACCCGTGAACCCAGGGCTGCCAAAGTGCGAACTAAAGCACTGCACTACTGGGTCAGCCCCTAATCACTGATTTTTAAAAAGTAATTTTTCTTATTATTTTACTTTTGAGAATGACTACTCTCTTCTCCCATAAAAAATTAACAACCACTGTTCTATAGAGTGTAAAAAATTTAAAATAAAAGCAACAAATATTTATTGAACCCCATACTCTCTACAAGGCTATATGTACAAATCATCCCTTGTCCTTTCCCCAATATCCATTCTTCTCTTCTTCCTTAGTAATAGATCTCCTGGTTTACCTGGGTATGTGGCTAACTGGAATAAAGATTATATTTTCAGTCTCCCTTGCAACCAACTGTGGCTACATGTGGAAACGTGATGTGGCAACTTCTAGGATCTTTCCTCAAATGACAGTTGGCATGTGCCCATTGCTCCCTTTCTACTTTGTCCCTTCCTCCTATGTGATGGCAAGAGCTAAAGAAGCCACTTTAGTCCATGACTTAACCTTGACAATGAGGCCATGCGTAGGGGAGCAATAAGATAGAAGCAGCCTGAGTTCCTGAGAATTTTGTGGACCACACCAGCCTTGAACTGCCTACCTCTAGATTTTTGAGAGAAATAAATTTCTCTCTTGTGGTGTAATTCTTCAGTTCTCCCTATATCCACATCCTGTCCATGGCCTCATCACGGGCAGAGCGTATTTCTCACCCTCTGACTGTGGGCTGGGCTCTGACTTCTTCATGGATAGAAACAACTGTGTGCTTGTTCTGAGTCTGGGCCTTATGAGGCCTCCCGCATTTCTGCTTGCTGTTTGGTGCCTCTTCTTTTACTGGAAGAATAGCCTTGGTTAGCCTGGCCCCACCCCAATCCAAGGAGGAAGGAAGCCATCCTGGTCAAACCACAGACCTTCAGTGAGAAGCAGAGCTGCCTCAGCTGCCACCACCTAAGAACCATCCAGTCAAGCTCAGTTTAGATCAGCCAAACCACAGCCAACGATTGTAAAAGACGATTGACGTAAGTCAGTGAGTGTTGGCATGGTTTATTTTTTAGGAATACCTTATTAATACACTTGTCCAAGCTACTGTCTTTTTGCCTCCCTGTTATTTAGAGCCAAACCAAATCCCAATTAATTCAGATACAAAGAAGGATAAGACAAAGTCCAAGCCCTCCAGGAGCATGCAATCAAAATGGGAAAATAGGAGCCAAGTTAATTTAATGAAAAAAGGAAGATCTTTTTAAAAAAGGCTGCTGTAACAACTGGATATATCTATATAGAAAAAAAATGAAATTTGACCTCTAACTCATTGCATACACAAAAATTAATTCGAGATGGATCATAGATCATAAACACAAAACCCAGTGTTGAAATCAATTTCTAGGCCCAAGATGGAGCCACTCCTGCCCAGGGCACCACGTCAGCAAACTGAAACTTAGATAACTTTCATGTCCCCATGCACATTCTGCTGGACCAGAACTGCAGCATATCCAGTCAGCCAGGCCTCAAACGCCAAACCAACTCTGGGCTCCATACTTACTTCCTTGTTCCTTCTCATCCCAACAAGGTCAACTATGTGGCCCCAGCCCATCAGATATTTTCCATTTTTCCCTTCCTTGTTCTTTATTCTATAAAAGCTTTCTGCCTCCCGCCCCATTTTGCAGTTCTCCAAAAGGAGACTGCCCACTTCATGAAGTGTTAAATGAAGTGTGTATCACCTAAATTGTTTTCTTGAATCAGTTTTTAACACCAGAAACATAAATATTTCTTTATCTAATTATACTGAGTGCCCACAATGTGCTGCTTTAATAAAAATAATTCATTACAATTCACTAAATACTTATTATGTGCCTGACACTGAAAAACACTTTTACATGCATCATTTTACTTCATCCTCAAAAACAACACCATAACTCCACATCCCCACCATATTTGCAGGGGATAACTATGTTTTTGCCTAGCATTCATTCCTCTTGTTTTGGTCATGGCACCTGAGTTTCCTTAGAAGACCCACTTCTCCCTTATACTCACTCCTTGTAGTTTCTCTGGTGCTGACTTCAGGCTCTGGTTCCAGGGTCAGACACTTGAAATCCTGGTGTCATCGTTCCCAGATTCCTGGCGCTGCCTTCTGTCTTCCACCTTCTGTTATGTTACTCTAGATGTATGGGATGTGGGCTCCATCCCAGACCTACTGAATCAGACTCTCTGAGGGAAGACCCAGAAATCTGAGTTTTAATAAAATCTCCAAATGATTCTTACACATGCCAAAGTTTAAGATCCACTGTTCTATTAAGTGCTTTTAAACCCCAACTTCATATTAGAATCACTTGGGGAGCTTTTTAAGTATTCAGAAGCCCAGGCATCTCCCTTAGAGATTCTTGTTTGATTTTCTGAAAGATCTCGTTAGAGACAAATTTGGAGCCAAGGGATGAGAAAGGCTGCTCTGAATCCTAATGTCCTTAAGAAGGAAGATAGGGCCCAGGAATGTGCCTGCAGAAGTTGACAGTGTGGGGGAGGACAGAGAATGAGGGTAAAGGAACAAACATTTATTTTCTTAGGTCATTAGGTAGCCTTCTAAAATACAGGTTTTAATGGCTGCCTAGTATTCCATTATAACCTGTGAACTATTTATTGAACATGTACTAAGTGCCAGAAACCGTCTTATTTACAATCCATATTAAGCCTATTTTACTCATAAGAATGCTGGGGCTGAGAAGAGCCCCAGTCGATTATCGGACCTGGAACTACCTGACTGCTAGACCCAAGTTCTTTTCTACACCAGAGGTTCTCAGTCTGGCCACACATTAGAAACACCTGGGGAACATTTTAATTACACAAATGCCTGGACCCCACGCCAGACTAAAAGAATCTAAATTTCTCAGGTGGGATTTGGGCATCTATTCGCATTTTTACTATTCCCCATGATTCTGATGCACAGTAAAGGCTAAAAGAGCCACTGTCCCACAGCATTCTGCTTCTCATGCTAACTGTATATAAACCTATTTCTAACTTCCTTTCTCCTTTTCCAATTTTAGCAGAGTCGCTTTCTTCTCCCTCATTTGTTACTTCCTCAAAGCCACCAAAAAATCTCCAATGGTCCAGAGTGTGTTTAGCTAGAACATGATAGGGACCAGACACGTGCTGACGGGACATTACATCCCGAAGGGCTAGAGTACTTGCTCATTGCAGGAGAAATAATGGGGAAAGGTGAGGTGTCATCTTCTCAGGATATCAGAGCAGAGTGCACATTGGTGCCATGGACAGCCACACAGTAGAAAGGACGCTGAATCAGACAGCACCTTTGAATGTGGTCAGATGATGGCTCTTTTATAATCAGCTTTTATTTTTTTTTGGAGCTAGAAAGGAAAGACACAGTGTATCTTTGTCCACTGGGAATTAGCGATGGCCTCTGGAAACAGAGCTTCGGAATTGATGAGGGAGGCCTGTACGTAGTCTTGCATTGTAACCACACTTGTTCCAAAAAATAATGTGTTTTACAGGCATCAGAGTGTACCCACATGCAACCACACGCTGTCTCTCTCTGAATGCCTCCCACTCATGTACACGCATATTCAGATTACCCCAATCAGAAGAAGTCATAAAACAGAAGGATGAGAAAAGTAGCAAATAACTTTTAGAGGCAGATGAAGTTAATAACGTTTCAATTAGGATGTATGATATTTTGCCAGCCAATATATTTCTAAATATTTCTTCCTTTTCACACAAATGTAAGATTCTTTTCTCTAATTGCTGGTTATTTTCAAATGTCAATGTGCTCAAGGAATAAAGTTTTGAGAATGTGTGTGCTGTATTGGCAAGCAGTTAGCTGGCCCCATCTTGTCATATATAAAAGAAACAGTGCGATACTGACAGTTGTGAGTTAGGAAGGCTGGAGACCCTGTGATACAGGTGATAATCATAGAGTTCATTTCATCCAAGTCAATTCATCCATTCTTTCATTCATTCATTCACTCATTCAACATTTATTAAGCACCTAGGTGCCAGAAATGACGTCAAACACTGCTAGAACACAAAGATTAAATAAAATAAGGTCTTTGAACTTGAACCAAAGAAGAGCCTAGTGACAGCTCTTGGTGTCTAAATGTATTGTTTTAGGGAATGATGATGGGACATAAAAACCCAGAAGCTGTCAGGGTTAGGGCTGCTCCCTGCCTGACGAGTTATCTGGGCTCACCAACATTCTCAGGGGCTGCAAATGTGGATGTACATGCTAACACCACACATGGGTCTTCCAAACTTCCATGCCATTCCTTGACAGTTTCCTTCCATGCCCTGCGCTTTCTGAATGTGGAAAACTCTACAAGTCCCAGTAGGAACGTTACTACGTCATATAGCTAAGCAGCACCGTGCTCGCGTTGCTCATCACATAAAAGATTTACATTTGTTGATTCAGTTTTGGAGATCTAAATATTTCATTACACAGGGATTACATTTTCACATTGAGTTGAACAAAACATCATCGTAAAATAGTTGTGCAAAGCGATGAGCATTTAGAAGATTTATCTTTTCAGCATTTCCCACCTGTGGAAAGGTTTAGATAATTTGTAACACTTTGGCAGCTAAATGGAACAGATGGGATCTTTCTGACTGCATCATGGAGTGGATAGTGAGCATTAGCAAGCTGGCAGGGAGCCACTCGGGGTTAATTCATAGGTGACAACGAAATGAAACGTTAGCACCCAAATAGCTTGTCAGTAATTTTTTTTTTCCTTCAAAGAAACTGGAAACAATTCATACATTTTCTTTTCTTCTTTAGCAGCCCCTAAAAACATCCAAAGTACAGAAGTATACTTCATTCAATCTACTTAGTTACATGACTAATTCATGAATAAGTATGTGTTGGATACCTACTGTGTGTATAATACTTTTTAAACAGCTTTATTGAGATATAATTCACATAACACAATTCATCCATTTAAAGTGTACAAACTCAGTGATTTAATATATCCACATTGTTGTACATCCCACCACCACAATCAACTTTAGAATTTTTTCATTACCCTGAAAACCCTAAACCTCTTACCCCCTACCAGCCTGCATCTCTCCCAGTCCTGGGTATCCACTCATCTACTTTCTGTCTCTATAGATTTGCCCATTTTGGACATTTCATATAAATGGAATCATACAAAATATGATCCTTTGCAACTGTTTTCTTTCACTTAGCATAATGTTTTCAAGGTTCATCCATGTCGTAGTATGTATCAGTAATTCATTTTTTTATTGCCAACAAACATCCCATTGTATGGGTATACCACATTTTGTTTACCCATCCATTCATCAGTTAATGGACATTTGGGTTGCCTCCACCTTTGGTATTATGAATAATGCTGCTATGAATTTTCACATACAAGCTTTGTGTGGGCATGTTTTTATTTCTCTTGGGCATACACCTAGGAGTAGAATGACTGGATGATATGGTAATTCTATGTTTAAGCATCTGAGAAACTGCCAGACTGTTTTCCAAAGCAGCTGCACCATTTTACGCTCCCACCAGCAATGTATGTGGGTTCCAATTTCTCCACATCCTTGACAACACTTCTTTTTTGTCTATTTAATTATAACCATCCTGGCAGATGTGAAATGGCATCTCATTTCCACTTGTCTTTTCACCTTCACAGAAATTTTCTTAGGAAGGTTTTTGGAGGGGAGAGAGAGGTTGTGAGAGTGTTTTATAATCTTGCAAGCTTATCTTACTGCTTAGATGTGATTTTTTGCCTGATCCCTCTTCCCCTCTCTTTGTAATAGTACCCCCCCCCCTTTTTTTTCCTTTGGTGGACTCTCACTTATCCAGTCTCAGTCTGCATAATTGGAGTAGAGCTGACCACTTTCCCCTACCTCCACAATGGACACATGAATCAAGCCTGGCTCTTAGAACCCTTGTATTAGATAAGAGTCTAGTCAGGAGAGAAAAACCACACCAGTTATGTGAACAGAGACAATTTAATACAAACAAATATTAATTAAGTATCAAGTTGTTAACCAGTAGCTAAATAGGTAAAAAGAGAATTCTAAGAAGCTTGGAGGTAGCAACTGCAGGAAGCTGCTTCTGCCCTTAGAGTAAGGGGAGAAAGGGAAGAGGTTGGAATTATTAAAGCTCACAAGCCTGGAGAAGGAGCTCTGTGGAGCTGAAAGCTCTGAGGAGGTAGACTCTAATCCATTGGTGCTAACGTCACTCATCTCAGAGGAGAGACCCCATGGATCCGGTACACAGACAGACAGGTCTCAGAAGAACGGGCTCCAGCAAGCTGATGCTGGTGTCTGGTTTTCTGGTTTGGGGAGAGGAGTGGAAGCAATAAAGCTGTTTCTGCAAATGTCGCAAATTGGATTTAGGGACTAGTAGAAACTGCTGAAGAAGTGACCTTCACAAGAACCTCAAGTGGTGAGGGAGTCTATAGTAAGCTCACAGAAAGAAACATGTCCTTTCTTCCTCCACCCTCCTTCCAGGACTCGCCTCTAGTGCCCCTCATTGGCAGAATCTAAGAGAAAGCAGCTGCCACCAGGGAATTGGTTTACAGAGTTCCAGCTCCAGCATCACCATGTAGAGTATAGAAAGGTAGGCTTGGAGCTGGCTCTATCCACTCCTTTGGCTACTCAGCGTCTGTTTGCACTCTTCTATATATATGTTAACTTTTTACAACAATTAAATAACTCCCTGTTTCACCCAACGTGATGCAACCATCCTTCAAACAAATGATGATATTCTCACCCTCTTCACAAAATGAGAAGATGCAAAGTCCCAATGGTCATTGTAGCTATTTCTAAGCTATGCTAATTACCCCTCGAATTCAATTTCAGTCCCATCTGAAATTCTGTCACTTAAAGATCAAATGGTAAAGTTAACTTCAAATTAAAAAAATGTATAAAATAATTAGAGAAAGGAGGAGAGAGAGAAGAAAATAGTATATATGTGGGAGTGCATGATTCTATTATATATAATATATAGTATATATAATGCATATGCACATATATTTGTATTATTTATATTACATTAATATATTATTTATATGTTTACATTACATAAACATATAGCTATAGAAACATACACACATAACAAGAAAGGAAGAAAATATTCACAGCTGAAACATAACTTATGTAAGTGGTCACAAGGCCATAGGTGATATTTTAAATTTCCTCCTTCCACTACTATATTAGTTATTTATTGCTGTGTAATGAATTACTCTGAAACATAGTGGCTTACAACAACAAACATTTATCTTATGTGGCTTCTGTGGGTCAGGAATTCAGGAATGGCTTAACTGAGTGGTTCTGCCTCTCATGAAATCACAGTCAATATGTCTGGGTTGCAGTCATCACAAGGCTTGAGGAAGGCTAGAGGATCCATTCCAAGATGGCTCGCTCACATTGCAGGTAAAATGATGCTGGCTGTTGGCAGGAGGTGTCCTTTTCTCTCCATGTGGAATTCTCCATAGGGCCACTTAAATAGCCTCACGACACAGGAGCTGGCTTCTAGCCAGAGCAAGAGGTCCAAGAGAGAGCAAGATGGAAGCCACCATGTTTTTTATGACCTAGCTTCAGAAGTTACACACCATCATTTCCATAATATTAATATCCTATTTTACACGTGTCAGCTCTATCCAGTGTGGGAGAGGACATACAAGCTCATGAATACCAGGAGGTAAGAATCTCTGAGCCCCATCTTGGAGGCTGGCTACCACAACTACTCACTCATTGGTTCCTTTGACCTCAGCCAGAACCTCAATTTGTTCCTTAATTGGTGAGGTAACACAAACTTTCATTCCTGAAAAGTCTGAATAGCTCAGGGTCCCTTTGTTTGTAATAGTTTTCAATTAACACTTACTATTGGACATAGAAGTACTAAGAGGCATTTTGGAGACTCTCCTCGATTCCAGAAATAGTCTTCTCATCCTACTCTCATCCTGTAGCAGCAATGCAGTTTACTCTTGGAAATTAGAATCAATCATGCCAGCCAGTAGAGTAACTCCTTTCTTTGCCTGGTGATTCAGGAGCATAAGAGAGAACCCCCCAAATGACCCAGTAGCAGTCTTACCTGCTAAATCAATGGAATTATTTTTGTGCCCTTGGTAGAAGCATTCCTCCTTTGGGAACAAGATCTCCAAGCCAGTAGAGCTCAAAGTTGTTGGGGGAGGAAGCAAAAATTCTCCAAGTAGGTTATAAGATGTAATAGTGAGAGAAGCTACTCCTACTTCCATCCCTTAATTTCTGGACCCATGTATTCTTGCTATGGGAGAGACACACCATATATTGGCCTCTGATTCAAAGCTTATACTGTATCTTGTAAGAGGTTTCAGGGTGTTATCTCCAGACTGGTGCTGTAAGTAACGACATATATAGCAAGACGATTTAATACCACAAATTCCCTGATCAGAAGTAATGTTGGTGGAATACCATTTTGGCAAATAAGGCATTTTGTTAAGTGATGCTGGAGGAAACATTATGAGAAAGAAAAGAAAATCCATATACAGAATGGGCTCTGTTCCACTAAGGATAAATTTCTACTCCTTCCATGATGGAAGGGATCTAGTGTAATCAACCTGCCACCAGGTGGCTGACTGCTTCCTTCCCCCTCCTCTCCAGGAATGGTGCCATACTAGGGGCTCAGTGTTGGTCTCTGCTTGGCATATTAGGCACTCGGCAGTAGTGGTAGCTAGGTTAGCTATGTTGTTGAAGCCCATGCATAGTCTCCATTCCTGCCACCATAGCCACTTTGTTCATGGGCCCAGTGAAGAAGCACTCACTTGGCGGGGAAAGAGGCTGACTGACATCTATACAAAGTGCCATGTTGTCCACCTGATTATTGAGAGCCTCCTCTACAGTGAATGCCTATTGATGGACAAAAATCTTCATACTCTCTGCCCACTCTGAAAGATCCATCCATACACCTCTTCACTGGACATCCTTCCCTCTAATCTTCCAATCCTATTCCTTCCAAGTCCCTAACTACCAGCCAAGCCATTAGTAACTGCCCATAAATTTGTGCAGATTTATGATTCTAGACATTTCTTAATCCAAACTAAGTGGACAACTAGATGTATTGCTCAAAGTTCTGCCAATAGAAAGCTTTCTCTTCATTGCTGTCTTTCTGGGCCATCTATGAATGGGGATATAATGTTACCGCTATCCATTTTTGGTAGTTAGTAGTATATAGTATGGAAACATCTATAAACCAGGTTCAAGTTTTTTTCTCCTCAGTCAACTGATCATCGGAAATCTCCATGAGGCCACAGGTGTGAGTTGAGGGAGAGGAGGCAATGCAGCAGAGGTTGGGGCCAAAGGAGTATGAGCCACTCACTCATGCACCCTCCGTGTACATGCTGGACCTGCTTTAAGCCTGATCTCTTATGTACCATTTCCACTTGATGCACATGCCCAACTTCAAGGCTTAATGAGCAAATAATATCCAGTTAACTACAAAAAGTTCAGATTGCTTGGTCATCTGATGTTCCATGCCTAGGTCTTTATCAGAACCCACTAGTAAGCTTGTAGCTGTTTGTCAAAGGATAATAGTTATCTGCAGAGAGGATATGAATTTTTTTCCAAATCCTTAGATGCATGGGCCATGATTCTTATATTGTACTTACCAGAGACTCCACACTGCTGCATACGCAATACTTGCTACATCAAGTATCATTGGATCCGACGCCCCAAGCAGAAAAACAGCTTGCACTGCAGCCTAGACTTGCTACAGAGCCTTCTTTTCTCTAGTCCCCACACAAAACTCTCAGCCTTATGGGTTACTTAGTAATTGGGTCAAAGTAACTAAAATGCAGCATCTGTTCCCTCCAAATCTCAAAATGGCCTAACAAGCTTTTGTGCCCTTTTTTGAGTGATAGGTGGTAGTGGTGCAGCAGTATGTCTCTAAGAGTTTATTTTGACTCACTGCAGACCGTTGGACCCTCAGAAACTTCACTGAGGTGGCAGACCCTCACTTTTCATAGGGTCTATCTCCCACCCTCTGGTTCATAAATCTTGACTAAGTACTTGCTACTTCCTGCTCATCAGATTCAATTTGCATAATGTCATCAATATAGTGGGCCAGCATGATGTTGTGTGAAATATCAAGATGGTCAAGATTTCTGTAGACTAGAATATGGCTGACAGCAGGTGAGCTGCCTTAGCATGAAGCAAGACTATGAAGGTATACTATTGACCCTGTCAAGGAAAAGCAAACTGCTTTTGGTGGTCCTAGCAAATTGTTAAAAATTGGGGGAGAAAGAAAAATCCACCTCAGGTGCCAGGAGCTGTGTCAATTTGTTCCAGCAAAGATATTACATCTGAAAGAGCTGCTGCAAATGAGTCACCCTCTGATTAACATTAAAATAATCTATAGCCATGCTTCCAGATCCATCTGTCTTCTGCACGGACGAAATAGATGAGTTAAATGGAGATGTAATAGGAACCAACACTTCTGCATCATTCAGGTATTTGATGATGGTAGTTATCTCTGTAATTCCTCTAACAATGTCCTATTCTTTTATTCTTTTGGTTTACTATCCTGGTAGGGAAGAGAAGTTCCAACAGCTTCCCCTTGATCCTTCATACCCTAATGACATAATGAGAGAGCTAATATGGGGATACAATTTGTTGCCTAGTTTGTCTTTAACAATTATACATTCTGGAACTGGGGAAAAAGCACAAGGTGGGCTCATGGGCCTACTGAACCTACTGTGATCCAAACTTGGCCTATCACTCAATTTATCACCTGACCACCCTTAACCCCCACTTTGAATTGGACCAGCAGCATTTTGAGTCCCTAGCAGTTAGCATCAATTCAGAGCCAGTGTCTAAGTAATCCTCAAAAGGTCTGGATATTTCTATTCCCCAGTGCACATTCATTCTAGAAAATGGCCAGTCCCCCTGGGGAAGGCATAGAGGAAAACTTGCAGCAGTGCTTCAGGGTCCTTCCTCAAGAGAACCCAGTCTCCCTTTAAATTAAGGGGTTCTGGGACAGTGAACGGTTTAGGTCTAGAAACTGGATGAGAGATTATGACTCTCCTTTGTGGTAGACCTGACCTTATTTTCATTTATTCAACTAGTATGTATTGGCACATGCTACTCCTAGTACACTCCTTGTCCTTAATATTACAAAGGAAAACCAATGATGTAGTCATTGCTGATGAAAAATGTAATTACAAAAACTACTTCAAGTAGATCCCATCCAATATTATTGATAAATCTTATGTCATGAAATATTAGCTAATGAAGCCATCTAATGGCAAAGATTTTTAAATAATTTATCTTTACCATTCTTTACATTTTGTGTGTGTAGTACAGTAGTAAATCTATATATTTTATAGATATACATATGTTATATGTATATCCAAAAGTTTTTTTATTGGCAAGGATGTATGATTAAATGTTTGGAGGCCACCAGTCTAAGATCATATGAGAAATTAGTTCCTACACTCAGTCCAGACACCTAATCTTTTGCCTTTATTCTTAATTAGTTCTGGATCTCACACTATATAAATGCATATACATGGAGTTATATCGTTATATTTATTTACACCTAAACTAAGAATTCTTAAGAAAAGCCATAGTACAATTAAATGACATATTTTTAAAACATTTTAAAGAATACAAACTATTCATTTTACCCACTCATGAAAAACTGCTAATTAAACTTGTCAAATTCCGGCCATCTTGCCCCACCTAGACACAGAGACATAAAATACAATCTAACTCTGAGCAAAAATAGAAGACAGGAAATCTTTTTACTTTTGAAACTCAGTTGTTCTGAAATGACTTCTAGTTTTAATTTACATACTTGTGGGGGTGAGATGTGGCTGTAGGGCTTTGAAAATATAGGGAATACAGATTCCTGCCCACACTCGACTACAAACACTTTATTTTGAAGTGTTCATAAAAGATAGTGGTTTTCAGAAACACGATCAGCTTGGCAAACTTCAAAGGGTTCAAAAGCACATGTATTCCACTTTTATCCCCAACAAAGCTAGTAGCTACCCTCTAAAGCAGAGGATCTCATTTTTTTTCCCAAACCACAAAATGGATTATGATCACATGTGCATACTTCCGCAGACAGGAGATCCTTTGTTATGATATCTTTTGAAGCAATTTTACTGGCAAAATATATAAATGACTAATCAAAGCTTTAGGATACTAAATAATCTACTTTGTAATACATTGTATTTTTAATTTAAAAATTACTTTTATAAAAATGAGTTGACTTTTCCAGTTCTCCAGTTCAGACACTATAAATAGGCAATTAGATAGCACTGAATAAATATAAATAAGCATTTTGAGTTCCTGGACCTAATTTCAACCTGGGGTGGGGTGGAGACCCCACACATACAAAAAGCAGTGTTCAGACACCAGCTGGGTATCCTACAATTCAACTCAGTTGTGACACTATCTACCTGGAGATAGCATTAGATTCATGCTAAGGGTTCAGTCCTACAAGACTGCCCACCTCCCCCCACTGCCATTTTAGACGCCAGTCATAAGCCCAGGCTCTTACCTCTGCTTCTGACTGATGGCTATAAATCAGAGGTTCCCATGACTCTCCTTGGTTCAATCAATTTGCTCGAGTGGCTCACTGAACTTAAACATTTTATTTACTCAATTACTAGTTTATTATAAAAGGATATAACTCAGTAACAGACAGACGGAAAAGATGCATAGGGCAAGGTATAGAAGAAGGGCGCAGAGCTTCCATGCCCTCTCCAGGTGTGCCACTCTCCCCACCTCTCCATGTGTTCACCAACCCAGCAGCTCTACAAACCCCATCCTTTGGGTTTTTATGGAGGCTTTATTACATACACACAATTGATTAAGTCATTGGCCATTCTACCCTCCCCATCCCCACCCCCAAGATTGGAGCGGGGGTGCGACTGAAAGTTCCAACTCACTAATTACATGGTTGCTTCCAATAACAACCAGCCCTCATCCTAGGTGCTTTCCAAAAGTCACCTCATTAACTTAAGAGATATCTTGAAGATCTCATTACTTAGGAAATTCCAAGGGTTTTGAGCTAGCAACTGTGAAGAATACACATTTCTTATTATAAACCACAATAAGCTTTGTTAAAAACAGGAACACCTAAAGTTTATGCATTTTAGCATATTGATATGAATATCACCAGTGTACATTTCACCTGCTTTATCACTTTGTCTACATTTGCTTTGGTAACCCTAATTCTCGTCATTATTGACCAATGTTATCTTTCTTCACAGGAACTACAGAATTATATTCACATTTCTCTAATTGTCATGCGTTGCATAAGGACATTTCAGTCAACGACAGACTGCGCATACAACAGCAGTCTCATAAGATTAGAACCACACAGCCTGGGTGTGTAGTAAGCTATACCACCAAGGTTTGTGTAAGTACACCGTGATGTTTGCACGACAAAACCACCTAATGATGCATTTCTCAGAATGTGTCTCAGCAGTTGAGCGATGTATGACTGTACCTTTGCCTTCCTTTTTAAAAATCCTGTCAAGAATTTAAAACAGAATCATGAAATGACAATCCGAACACTAACCTGGCTTGCTAAATACAGCCTGTGCGTTATACCCAGTGTAGTTAAAGCTATAATTCCACTTTCCACCAGAAAAGCATCTCTGAATTCAACTGAGTGACATTTCTATAGGAATGTTTGAATTGTCTCAAACTTAAGTCATTTATTTTAGCCATTAATAACAATTTATTCATGATGTACCTCACACCTGATTATGACACTCTAACAACACAGGTTAAGAACCATGACTCATGTCACAGGCAGCTCAAAGTCAGGAAGTACTCATCAGGTTCCACCTTTTCAACAACTTTATACTTCAATCTCACAGTGCAAAAACATTGTAATTTTGGCCTGATGGATGATCAAAACAATTTGGGAGGGGGCTGAAAAAGACAAGTTTGATTATTCACTTTCTAATTTACACACTTTTTAAATACTTTAGACACTTTTTAAATAGCATATTCATATATTAGTTACATACTCTTTAAATAACAGATTCACACCCAATCATAAAGAGTATTACTTTGGAATTTTTGCTATTGAAGTTAACATCTACATCTGAAGAAAATCCTCCTCCCTTTTGGACAAATGGAACTCAAAAAAAGTAATGGAATTTTTTCCTAGGACTTTATAGAGGTTCTTCAGAGAAAGTGAGTGAAATTATTTTCAACTGAGAATTCTTTATCTTGCCAGATTGTCAGTGCAACCAATAAGGTTAGAGACACTGGTTGAGCTTCAAAAAATGTACTTCCTATACACTCTATGCTTCACCTCAGCAAAAGAGAAAATCAAGAAAGTAAAATGAAGACTCTAGGAAACTGAAGTGACAAACTACATCCCTGGATAAAGGCAAGAAGTGCCTGGGGGATAGCCGAGCAACATGCTCAGCAGAAAACCTTTCCACATTGGAAGATGGAAGGCTCCAGGAAATGTATCTCCAGAGGTAAGAAATGACCTGATATTATCACATGGAAAATTATATTATGAGGCCCCTTACAAAGTTATTGGAGAATGTGGCAAGATCAAGTCAGATGCTAAAAGAGGCCATTATTAACTTTCAGAATAACAAAAAAGTAGTATAAGAAATAAATTCAATCATATCGTGTTACTTGGTTCAGTGGTGAACAAAGTTTATAGTCATAGGAATGAAAATACTAAATTTGGGAACATACTGGAAAAATGGAGGAGTAATACAAGGAAGCAAAATTTCCATTCTTTCTAGTAGGGAGTCAATAAATAATGGATGGGTCAAAAGGTAGCAGCATATTCATATTATTTGAAAATATAAAGGTAAATTCTACAACTACTGCATAAGTTGAAAGAACAAGTTTCCTCTGTGAATGTGCAAGAGGGACTACTTCTTTTTTTGTTATGAGCCTTTTGACACTATTTGATTTTTAAAACTATTTGCATGTAATGGGGGTGAGGGGCTGCAGTGAGAGACAACAGTTTTACATTGAGAACAACCTCCAAAATCACTGAGTAAGAAAAGTGAACACTGTCACACCTAAACCCATCCACTCTGTTTTGTTTTTGTTTTTCTTTCTTTTTTACAAATAATTTTAGGCAAAGGCTTATGAGTCAATATTCATTTACAAAAATAAGTTTAGTCTTTTATCCTAAGTACTTCCACAGCTTTAAAAATTTATTTTTTACATTTGAATGTCTTTAGTATAGGATTTATTAGCCTTCTGCATTCTGCTTTTCAGAAAGTACTTTTGAGGTAGATCTGTTCCTGATTCTTTTTCTTTTTTTCTTCTTCTCAGAAGCAGATGAATTTGCATCTTGTGCTTTTTTCTTTTTCTTCAAACAGCTAAGAGGATTGGGGCCACTTATTTTCTTGCGCTTCTTTCTTCTCTGCTCAGGGTTTTTCACTAAACCCTGTTCCTCTTTGAGTTGCCTGATACTCTGTTTCTCATGCACTGAGACAAGCTGACCCGACTCAACTGCTTTAACAAAGGCAACTGTTTTGGGAGAAGGTTTGTCCAAGACTATAGTGTTCTGAATAACAAACATGAGAGGAACTCCAGGTTTTTTCTTTACTTTCATAGACAAATTCTGATCCTATTAAAAAGAAAAATAGGAGTATTTAATTCAAATATGTCAATTAAATAAGATGTCTTAATGTTTCTAAGAACTTAAAGAGGGTTATATTAAAAATAAAAGAGATCACAGGTTTTATTTTTCAAATCAGTATGTCTCACTAATGTGAGTATATTTTATGATAAAGAAAGAAAGAGAAACATAAAAACTGGGCATAAACAGTTAAGTGTGAACTGGACTTATCAATATTCCAGGACCATAAATTACAAACTAATGCAAAGGTAAATACATTAGGTGGTGTTCCTTGTTTCTACTCTAAGATATGCTTTAGAAAGGGTCAAGAATGCTCACAGAGACTGAAGGAATAGAAATAAAGTAGAAATTAGCTGACTCAGATTCTAGATTCAGCTTTGCCTATAAATAAGTAATGTTAATTCTGAAAGCATATTTAAGAAAATCTGTACATATGTGAACTTCTTCATTAATATCAACCTCGAGAGTCTCTCTTCTCCTACCTCTCAGTCTTTTTAAAAGCCTGAAACTGTTCCATTTTGGTGGTAGTCTCAAATAATATGAAACATGACTTTTTGAGAAATAGTATAAAATACAGGAACATGAAAAAACATTCTGTAGAATGTAAAATCTTTGCTCTACTTATCTTCCCTTCAAGAACCCTAAAACTATCATCACATCTCTATGTCAATAATTTTCTATTTTAAAAAAGGAAACTTTAGTAATTAAGAAGAAAATCAATATGCTTAAGGTTCTCTTCTCAAATTCTCTAACAATTGCTTTTACTGACTGCAAATTACCTTAGAAGCTTCTATTTTAAAAAGTCAAAACACATTAACAAACCACTTCCACTAATTTTTTCTGATTATAAATAGCTCCATGTGAGCTATAATTAGAAATGATTAAAATTGACCTCTAGTTTTAAAAGTAGTATCACCTGTGATGCCACAAAATAATGATGAGGATTTCCCTCTTCAACCATGGAAAGCAGACATTCTGATCCACTCACTGCATTCTTGAAATGGGAGCAATTTCGAACTTGGCATTTTTGGGCAATCAGTTTTGCCCCATATAAGTCCTTTCCCAATGTTTCTAACTCTTTTAACACACACCTGGAAAAATAAAATGTTATTAGCAGCTCACAGTGATAACAGATACATAAAGCAAGTATAAAAAGTAATACTCAATTTTTTTTAAATAAAACTATACCATTACAATCTGAATTTGCCATATGGTAGCCACAAATCATAGAGTACCCATTTCACTATTTTTTTTTCTTTTTTGTGGGGAAGACCAGCCCTGAGCTAACATCTGTTGCCAATCCTCCCCTTTTTGCTGAGGAAGACT
Organism: Tapirus indicus; assembly: GCA_031878705.1. Taxonomy (NCBI): domain Eukaryota; kingdom Metazoa; phylum Chordata; class Mammalia; order Perissodactyla; family Tapiridae; genus Tapirus; species Tapirus indicus. The sequence continues at coordinate 23,580,215 of CM062935.1, forward strand.
GGCCCTGGGGTAACATCCGTGCCCATCTTCCTCTACTTTATATGGGACGCCGCCACAGCATGGCTGACAGGCAGTGCATCGGCGGGCGCCCGGGATCCGAACTCGCGAACCCTGGGCTGCCAAGCGCGAACTAAACCGCTGTGCCACCAGGCGGCCCCCCCATTTCACTCTTAAAAGACCTGGAAAATGCATATACCAGGTAGAAAGAACAATAATAATAGTCAAAACTTACCAAGTGCTTCTGTGCCAGGCAGTATGCTAATTGCTCTCTACATAAACTTTCGCTTAACCTCCAAACAGCCCTATGAAGTTAGGCTGCTTACTTTAAAATTATCCTGATTTCAGAGCACTTCATTCTGAGAGATTTCAAGTAATGTGCCCAAATTCAAATTAGTAAGTGGTAGAGCTGAAATGCGAATCCCAGAAGTTTGACAATAGATGCCTTGCCTCAACCATAGTGCTATATATGCTTCTACTTCAAGCACAAATTGGTATATCTTCAAAATATTTTCAGTTCAAAAAAGTAAAAATTTTCAAGTCATCAGGTTGTTTAAAAACAATCACAACTTTCTTTGACTCTTCATTTTCATATTAATATAAGCCAATGTTTTCAAAGTGTCATCTATAAACTACCCATATCAGAATGACATAGTGATATTAAATTGTATTAATTTCTAGCTCCTTTCTTATCCCCAAATCTACACCTCTTGTGGAGGAGTCAAATACTAGCATTTTAATAAGCTCCCCAGGCACTTCTTCCATCACACTAAAAAAAAAGAGAAAGAACTATTGAGTCCAAGATTTCTTCAAACCTAGCCAGCCCTTGCCAGACTCTACCTTGCCTTGACCCCCTTTATCACCCCATTAGTTTTTGTTTTTTTTTAAGATTTGCTTTCTGTAGTCATCAGTTTTGACCTCTACTTTGAGTTTCAGGCCCAAGCTGCCAACTATTTATTGAATATTTCTATGAATGACCTGCCATCAACTTTTCAAATTCACCACATCTAAAATCAAACTATTTTCCTGCCTCATTCTCTTTGAATTTATTATTATTTTCCCAGACACCCTGGGTAGAAATCAGAACTCCTATCTGACCTTTTCTTCCTCACCCTCACCCCTACCCCATCAAGCTGTTAGTCCTATCTAAGTGTTGGTACCTATCTCAGTAACACCTCCCTGTAGAACCCTTGGGTTCTGCCTTTCCTCTCCCAGGTTCAGGCTCCCATTATTTCTTGACTAAACAACCACAAAACTGGTTTGCTTGTCTTTACTCTCTTGCTTCTCCAACTTACCCCTCACATGGTTGCAGTTATCTTTTCTAAAAGATAGTTATCAGGTCTGATAGTATCCTGCTGTTCTACTTCCTCAAATTAAACTCCAAATTTCTTCAAACCTGAATATGAATAAACGCTCTAAATCTAACTACTAGTGGCAGCAAATACAGTCTACAGAAAAACAAGCCATCTGTTTCTTAAAAACATAAATAGCAAATTTTAAAAAGGGGGGAAGAGAACTGTTAAAGTTAAAAAAAACTTGAGACATGGAAATTAAATGCAATCTATGTACCTTGTTTGAATTCTGACTTTAAATAGGCTTCTTTATTTCATGATACACACCAAGGATTGACAGAATATGCTTCAAAATAAACCATCAGTAAGGTGTGGGGGGGTAAGGATAAATGAAACAAGATTGGCTATATCGATAATTGCAAAAGCTGGGTGACAGATATTTCACTATTCTACTTTTATGTATGTGTGAAATATTCCAGAAGTTAAAATAAATTCTTTAGGGAAAAAAATGCTGTAGAATATAATTTCATGCAGTACTTCGCAACCTTCTTTATATCATAGTGCTGTATTCAAAATGTTAATATTTATATGGGACACAGGGGTAAATGGAAAAGCTGCTCGTGGCCATAAGCAACCAACTCAGGGGCACAGGGCTATCTAAGGACTCATCTGGCAGTCCTGAAGGCTAAGAGGATCAAAAATTTGGGGGTATCTATAACCCATTTGAGGAATGCTTGAGAAGTTCTGAATACGGATAGCTATTCATGGAGTAGTGTCATGTGAGAAAAGCAGGCCATTAACATCATATGCACAGTAAGAACCCATTCTTGTGTGTGTGTGTGTGTGTGTGTGTGTATAAAGAACTGGATGGATGATATAGCACATTTTAACAGTGGTTACTCACGGGTGTGCTATTATGGGTCATTTTAACTTTCTTTTTTCACTTATCTAAAGTAATATTCTACACTGAAAAAAAAAAAACCTACTAAGTTTCTTAATAGTAGCTCCTCACTATCTAGCCTCAATCTATTTGTCTCCTTCCCAGCTTCATTTCCAACTATACTATGTGCTCTAATCTCTTTCCCAGGCACTTGGCAACTCCACTCTCTGGTTCAAGAGATCCTCACAACAAGGAATGTCACATCTCTTTTCTGTCACTCAAAATAGTCCTTTCCCTCAGAACTGAACTGTGACTGGGCTCCACAGTTATCTCTATGAAACCTTCATGATTCCATCCTCCCTCCCTCCCTCCCACCCCCGCAAGGCTCCATCCTAAGTGTTCCCACACTGAAGCAATGGAGGAAACCTCAGACCTGGATTCAAAACACACAGATTGGAGGCTGACATATGCACTTTCTTGGCCACGAGGGCTGGGAGTTGGTCCTGTTCACCAAATTATCCTCAGTGGCTACAGCAGTGCTTGGCAAATGGCTAGTACTTACTAAAACGGTTGAATAAACAAATAACCTTGGGCAAAGTTCTTAATCTCAAATCCTGATTTATCTTTCTGGGAATCGAAGATGTTATCTCACAGGGCAGCTGTGAAGCTTGCAAGTTTTTTTATTTAAACTAGGAAAAGCTATGCAAATAACAGTAACCATTTAGAGGGGACAGGTTTTGGATACCAATATAATGCTCTACATACACTATACCTCGTTTGATTCTTACAGCAACCTTATAAGTAGTTCTGGTCTCTTTTAGATGAGAAATCCAGGGCTCAGAGAGGTTAAATAACTTGCCAGAAATCACAGAGCTGGTAGCACTAGGACCGAGATTTCAAGTCGTGGTGGACTACAAAGCATGTGGTCTTATTCTCCAGGCTAACGACGCGCAAATCTTTTCAGGGCACGGTACTTTCTGCCTCCGTTGTGGATACTCTCCTGACCTCCTGAACGCCACCACTTAACTGTCAACTCCTCATTGGCGGGGCGCCGAGCCCCTCGTGGGCTCCCCACGGAGGCCTGTGAGCTGCGGCCTCGCCTCTACCACACACGCCGAATGCCCCGCGCCGCCTCCCGGCCCCGCCGGGCCCACCTGGTGGTGCAGAGCTGTGTCTCCCCCATGAGGTAGCGGGGCAGCTGCTCGCGGAGCTGGATGCGGCCCCGCAGCGCCGCCTGACAGAAGGTGCCGTCCAGCAGGATCTGGTATGGCTCGCGGACTCCGAAGTTGTTGCGGAAGAAGCCGAGATGCTTCTTGGCGTGTTTCTGCCTCGTGATCTTCATACCTGGCTTACCCGGACCGAGGCCCCGGGACCCGCGAAGCGGCAGCAAACAACTCCAACACCGCCAGCTACTGGCAATGCCGGGCGCTCCCGGAAATGAAGCCCCTTTGGCCCCGGAAGCAAACGCCCCCACCTCCCGGGCCAGCCCGCGTTTACGTCACGCCCAGACGAGCGCGCGCTTCACCGCAGTGCCCGCGCGCTAGGGGGGCGTGCCCTCGGGGCGGAGCTTGCGCCTAGGCGGGAAACCACTGGGTGCAAGATTTCGCGTAGGGGCGCGCGTGCGCAATCATGGGCCAGATTAAAAGGAGCAGCACGCTGGGTTTAACGCGTTAGTCTGTCAGCCTCTCAAAGATTGGCAGTATAATAATAATCAATGATAATATTGAGGCTTAATATGTTCCAGGCACTGTTCTAAGTGATTTACTTTATGTTATTTCCTTTCATGTTTATAATTCCCAAGTGAGGGAAGGGAAGGGACCAAAGTGTATTGGACAACTATGGGCAGATTTGTACTGGTTGCCTTCCTATAAAGAAGTTAAACACGTTTGTTAAGGGCGTGTGGTTCTTTAGTGTGAGAACTATCACTGGAACCCAGGTCACCTGCCTAAGGTTCAAATGTTCTTGCTTCCCGCCCCCCTTCTCCTCCCCACAGGAACCACTCTCCTTTGGGAGCCAAATGTCAGGGCAGAGGATCCCACCGTTTTGCATCTCCTCCTCCCCTTAAGACCATCCTAAATGACTCCCACAGAGTGTTTGTAAGGAACCCTCAAGAGTTTTGTTTTCTAAGAGTCAAAATCCCAAAACTGGAGTCCTAGTTCTGCCCCTAATCCAAGCTGTTTGACCTTGAGCAACTCCCCAAGAAAGCTGGGTTGGGCTTCCTCACTGTCAAACTCGTTGGCAGGACTAGATTTATATTTTAAGAACCCTTTTTATGCCTCTAATCTCTGAGGTAGGAAGACTACATACTAGGCTAGTAACAGGAAGGTACAAAGCTGATTGAAAGTTTAGAGATTACTTGGTCAACTTGATTAATGAAGAGAGTGAATCAGAAAATTTTGTTTCCCAGTGGCTAATTGCCAAGTATCCAATTCAAGGCAAAATAATCAAAGACTGGGGAGTATGGCATTTTGCATTTTTGTCCTGGCCTGGAATCTGTCCCAGATCTAGTTTTGGCTAAAGATTGAGAAAAAGAACCAAAGTAGAAAAGTGATTTACAAAGTGATTGAGATGTATTAGTTACATTTGGGCTTTTATTAGAAAATACAGGTTTTTGGAATTGGAACTAAAATCTTCTGTAATGTTAGCCCTGTCGTGATTCCCAGCACAACACACTTAGATGGCTGCTTTCATTTCAATGAGAATAGATTTAGGAATTGGAAGCCATGAAGAGTTATTGTAGGACTGGATTCATGGTTCTTGAATTTAATTGCTTACTACTTCCCAGTTTGAATCCTCTCTTTATCCCTGTGTGCCAACCCCCCACTCCAGCTATACTCCCACCATAGACAAAGAAATTATTAACCACCCTACCCTTGCAAACCAGTTCAAACATTTTTAAAAATAGGCTCACAGATTAATCTACCAGCTGTCCTGTTTGCCACTTTTCACTACTAAGAAAAATGTGGTGCAGGACTAGGGATTTGAGTCATATTCTAGTGTTTTTTTTTTTTTATTTACTAAATTACAGCATAATTTTTTTCAAGCTTTAGGTATATGACAGTGCCATTTGCACACCTTACCCTTATTTTGCAAACATGAACAGTATATAATGGTGATTATCAAGTTTATAACGATTTTCTATTACAGCAGTGTTTCTCAAAACATGATCGGGACATGCAGAAAAAGCTCTTAGTATGCTTGTTTAAAATACCCATTTCTGATTCAGAACAAGTACTGAAGGAGAGGGATACTATTCAGAGAGGAAATGACATTTATTACAATCTCCCCAAGTCATTATTATGCATGTTAGTGTTCCTGAAGGACCATTTGCAGCATCACTGTTTATCCAACAGGATATTTTTAATAAGTGGTCCACTGAATACTTTTTGGCCTGATGCCAAATGACCTAGTATGGGAAAATCAATATTTGGCCACAACCAAGGCAGAAGCCAAATATTGCCATTATTGGATGAACTATTTGGATATGTTTAAATCTGAAATTTTACTTTGAAAATTATAGTATCACTATAAAAATTTTAACAGTCATTGAAAAGTTTTTTGACCTTATAGTGCAGGGACAATAATGTCTCAGCATTGCTAGCTGCTAGCTTTTTTCCCAGGTCACTACACTGGACATTTTCCATGCCAAATAAACATTCAGCTGGGGTAGGTAGGGCATTAATTTATTTTTCTTTATTTTTCATACTCTTCATATTCTTTATTATGTCTGGATCAAAATAATTTATAATGTGATGTTGTTGTACATGATTTTGAAGTTTTTTTTCTTCATGAAATTTTGATGAAGCCAAGTTGACATGAGAATGATTTATTCTTGCAAGGTGTGACTAATTCCCAAACAAGACTCCCTCATGAAAGATTCATGACCTAAATGGAATTAAATAAGTAAACATTAAATACAATTCATAAAGGTTATTTTGTTTAATTTCATAAGTGCTAGTTTACCAGATAATTCTGCAAAGATATCTATTGTGATATTCTTCTGCTTTACATCCATGTTTAAATATTTATAAACATTTGTTAACATTCATTAGCTTAAAAAGAATGCAATGTTCTTCCTAATATTATCTAGCTAACATACTCTCTATATAAATAAATTCCCTAAATAAATCATTTAAAACAACTTAGGTAAACCGCTGCATATTGAGGGCCTGTTAAGTTCTTCACTAAGATCCCTTGATCGACTCAGCTCTGGACTTGCTTATTGTGAATTTTCATATATGGCAGAAGGTGTTATGAAGGTTGGATCTGGAGGCTGCCACATTTTTAAAAAATATTTTTATGTTTCTCACATTACAAAAATAACACATGCCTGTTATATCAAGTGGAACAGTGGAATAATATAAAGATATTCATCCCCTCTCTCCTTGCCCAGCTAACACATGTTAACCACCTACTGTGCAATTTTTCTGTATTCATATACTTATATATCATTTGATACATATATGCATACATATGTAGGGATTTTTGTCACTCTGTGTTATTCAAAAATGGAATCATATTTTATCAATTCTATACATTTTGCTTTTCTCACCCAACAATCCTTAGGGAAATCCTCCCCCCTCTGCCCACCAAACACATAGCCCAAGTCAATTGGCATAGTTCTCATTCATTATTTTTAATGGTTGTATGAAATTTCCCACAAAATCACCACATATAACTTAACAGATGTGGCACAGACTATGAATTGCCACCCAATATCTTTTCTCTTCTTTGTAGTAATACAATCCTGATTGTATTCTGGATAGTAATGTGCCCAGAGAAGAGAATTACATTTTCCAGCCTTCTGTGCAGTTAAATTTAGTCATATGATTAAGTTCTAGCTAAGGATATGTAAGCATAAGTGTTACAAGGGACTTCTGGGAAGGCTGCTTAAAGGAAGCTGAGTTAGCTTGGTGATGGGCACTTTTGGGTTTTTTTGCTCCTTCCTTTCTACTCCCTGGAATTTGGATGTGATGAATGGAACACTAGCAGCCAATTATAGGCCATGAGGTAAGCTTGAGGATGGAGGCTATGTGCTAAGCTGGCAAAGCAGATAAGAAGAGTCTGGATCATTTGTAACTGTGAAATTATCTTTCCAAATCTAGACTTTTTACCTCTGGACTTGTTTTACATGAGAAGAAAAATAAACTTCTACATTGGTTTTAAAAATATTATTCTAATATTATTAAATATTTTAATATTTCTTTTCTTTTTTTGAGACAACTTTTTTAGAGCAGTATTAGGTTTACAACAAAATCGAGAGGAAGGTAGAGAGATTCCCCATACATCCTCTGCCTCCACACATGCATAGCCTCCCCCATTATCAACATCACTCACCAGAATGGTATATATATATATTTTTAGCAAGGATGACCATGCACTGACACATTGCTTCTTTCATATGCAGCCAAACCCAATCCTAACTGATAGAGTAAGTGAAAACTACCTGCTAGAATTAGAGACTTATATTGACAGATGTCTTTGATGAAACTTTGATGTCAGTTAGTGTTTGCCAATACAGTTGCCCTTTCTTTGAAGAGGTTCAAAATCCTAGTTTATAAGTTTTCTGTAAAAGGTAAAGTACTTTTTCAAAGTAAAATAAACTGAATCCTTTTTACATACTATAGAAGCTATCTTGACATTTGTTTCTTTTGAAAGTATAAACAATTTGATTTGAACTGGGTATGTGAGTAGGATGTATCTCCTGTTGAGAAAAGTTAGTTTACTATGAAGGACCCCAGCTGCTTGGGCAAGAAACATCAAGGAAACGTTAGTGTCACCCAGTTGTCAATTAAAGAAAGTAAGCAGGATTTCTATCTATCTGTTGGCCCAGTTAGTACCAGCCAGTTCTTCCTCCTGGGTAAATGAAAGAGAAACTGTTTCAGAAAAGGTTTCAAAGGATTTCTCTTTCTCAAGGAGATTTCTAAACCAGACAGTAATCAGGAAGTGCCCACCGTCAGTTATCAGATGACTCTTGTCGGATGGCAGTAAAATTAGACTAGCAAATTTGCTTGCTATAATAGTTTATTTGAATGAAATCATATGGAGGACAAATACCGCCATGTGAGGTAAGCCGAAAGGAATTCAGTATTTCGCTATAACAGATCTGAATAGTGCTCTCCATTGGGATTTTACTACAAAATGTTTAATGGTATTAATTAAAGCGGTAAAAACAAAAACTGGTAGAGAGGAATGAAAAGTTAAGAAGTGGCAGCAACATGTAAAATGTTTTACTTTGATGCATAACAAACTGCCATTTGAAATTTAATGAAATCATAACTGAAACTGGTAGAGAATTTCATACTGTACGGGGTCTTTCATTTTAACCTCTCAAAGCATTTTAGAAGATTAATGAATCTTTATAAAATTACTCTAGGTAAGCAAATATTATTACTGTTACTTAAAATTTAAAGATTGAAAATTATGTCAGATTATGGCATTAGAAGGATTTTTCTAAAAACACTATTTATTTATATTGAACAAAATCTTGAAGACAGTCCTTTCACTCATGGTTTCGGATATATATTTAAACAGCAGGAGGACTTCAGGGCAGAAACTGAACTCCTGGTGGCAAGAAATTAAACAGGCTTTCAATAATTCGGTAGAATATTATTTCAAAGTCTCGTATTTATAACTGAATTACACCAATACGAGGTATTAATTACATGATATTATACAAAACGGAAGTCACTCGGAATCTGTGCAAATTTTTTCAATGCAAGATGACTTTGTTTTAACATTAGTTGGTAAGTCATAAATCAAAATACTGGGATGAGAAGGTCAGATGTTGTTTTTAAAATTATTATTTCAGCAAACATATAGAAAATGCCACTTGCTGAGCCATATGTATAAATGAATTTTATTTTCTTTTTATTGGCTCTCACTTTACCCACTCCATTGTTCCTTTCATAATACTGAACAGATCACTTAGCTCTTCAAAGTACGGCCTCACATAAGTTGCATTCCACCTATGTACACAGAAGGAAGCACATGACTTAAATCTATCCCAATCAGACTGAAGAGAAAGACTTTTTTTTTCCATGGTGGGGGGGATGTTTCTTTTTCTTGCAATAAACATAAAAAAAGAAGTGCACTGTGCCCATTGCTTCTGGCAGCTATTTTGAGATTAGTGGGAGAGCCAGCCTGTGGACAGAACCAAAACATGGCAGAAGACAGTCAAAAGAATCACAAAGATACGGAACTGGAGTCTTTAGACTGCTTCATTTGGAGTATGCCCCCTTAGATATTTAGTTATGTGATTGATGGAGCACATTTCCTTCTTGTTTAAAATAATTTAAAAAATTTTTTTGTTTACTTTGCTTTTGGTTACTTGCAGCCCAAAGCATCCCAACTGATGGAATATCTGTTAAATCTAGGCAAACAAAATGTATCTTAAAAGTAAAAATTATACTATTACCTGCATAATACCTTGCTTCAAAGAAGTTTAAGATGTTCTGCATATGTTCTTGTTTCATCCTAGACAACATTGTGAAGAGGCTGAGATGCAGAAGTAATTGATGGCAATTAGCTGCTTTCAACTATCTCCCAAAGGCATCTTTTCTGCTCCTGTTAAATATTAAGCAAAGTGTTTAGCATTTTAAGACAAATGATCTTCTTTGGCCAAATGAATATTTGCAAACTTCTAAAAAGTGGACTAATTTAATCTGAAATTTTAGTTTTGCCCTATTTATATATTGTTTCTTCTGGTTTTGCTTACGTCTAATTTTTGTGTCTTAGACATGGCTCATTAATTATGATGGCACCATATATTCTCTCACAGAGGGGGAGATGGGACAGTTATTGCCCTTTCCTCTCATTTCCATAGAGAAGGGAGTTTCTGATCCCCTCCTCATGAGTGAGTAGTGTTGGAGGGTAGATTTCCTATTTCTCTCTATACCCTATTACTTGTGATTTCCTAAAGAAGGAGGGGCTAATCCGATGTTTTAGACAATCCCATAACCATCACATAAGGGTATCTCCTTCTCAAGGGTAGAAAAGATCTTTGTGCTCCTTTCCTGGAAAATAATCTACACAGAAGAGGTAAGAACATACACCCATTACAGAATCTCTTACTGAAAACATTGAAAATGGTGCTTCCTTCATTTCTAATGGGTACTAGAGAAGAATCACCCCTCAGTTGTATGTCATGAATATAGTTACTTCCCAGAAGGACAGTAAATAGAAAGGTCAGATTACTTTCTACTCTCTTTCTTTACACCAAGGCTGGAACAGATGCTATATTGGTCCTATAGAGGTTGGCTGGGGGCCCCGAGCAGAAGCACTCTGTCTACGTACTCAATCACCAAGAGCGCTGCTCATCTCAGGCTCGAGACTGTCAGATATTCAAAGAAACAGCCTTCCATAGAGGTCTGGAAGCAGGCAACAGCTGAATAATAATAAGTTGACAGTTTAAAAAAATCATTTGGCTCATCTAAATACTGAATAGGAATAAAGTATTTTAAGAAAGACTTTGGCTCATCTTTGTTGTCTTGACTCTTTCATTTTATTGCATTGAAAAGGATTTAGGTAAGTCTTAGCCAAGAGAGGGAAAGCAGCTCCAACACTGGCTGGCTGTAAGGCATGGACTGGTCACAGTGTGACATTCACTGGGTTGTGTTTTCCTACTGGATAGAGTTACTATGCCACCAAAGCAGAACTAGTCAGACTGTTTATTTTCTCATTTTTCCACTCAGGTATGGCAGGCTATCCCTTGCTTCCTGTCCCCATGCGGTAATCACCCATGGGCAGGGCCCACAGCTTGCTTTGGAAGGTCCTCACCATCTTCTCTCTTTTTGCCTCTGACTAAATTTGAAATATTTCCAGCAAATATAGAAGTGTGTTAAAAACTTTAGTTCCTGTGACAGAGAGAATGAAGAACACATTGTTGGGAAACAGGGTAAATTTATTTTATTCACTAAATGAATATCCACAATGAAATTAATACCCACAGTTATCAAGCAGCCTTTTTGAGGGGCAGAAATACAACTTAATGCTTATGACCAACCTTCTTTGAGTGATTTAATATATTCAGTATTCTGCTTTAATCTATTATTTTAGATTATTAGATTATTTAATTGGTTCTGCATGTTTTAAGTTTATTTTTCTAGGATCTTGAAGAGGGAGCTTAGGTTATTGCTTTGAGACATTTTCTCTTTTACAATGTATGTATTTAGCTCTAAACTTCCCTCTCAGCACTGATGTAGCTGTGTCCCACAAATTTTGACGTTTTATATTTTCATATTCATTCAGTTCAAAAATGTATGTGTTTTTTAAAATTTCCTTCAAGACTTCTTCTTTGATCCATGGATTACTAGAAGGGTGCTGTTATTTTCCAAGTATTTGGAAATTTTCCTCTTACCTTTATGTTCTAACTTCTAGTTTGAATTCCTTGTGGTTGGAGAACATACCCTGAATGATTTCAATTCTTTTAACTTGTTGAGGTTTGTTTATGGCTCAAGGTATAATCTATATGTTCCATGGGCATTTGAAAAGAATGTGTATTCTTTTGTTTTTGGGTGCAATGTTTTATAAATGTTGATTAGACCCTATTTATTGATGTTGTTGCTTAGTTCCTTTACATCCTTTCTGATTTTTTCTCTCTCACTCTTCTATCAGTTGTTGAGAGAGAGGAGTAGATGTCTTCAACTATGATTGTGGATTTGTCTATCTGTCCTTTGAGTTCTATGAATTTTTCTTCATGTAACTTCAGCTTTGTTGCTGGGGCATACATATTTAGAATTGCTAGATGTTTTTAGTGATTGACTATTTTATCGTTATAAAATATCTCCCTTTGTCTCTCGTGATTTTCTTTGCTCTGAATTCTTTATGTGATATTAATATAGCCACTCCTGCTTTCTTTTGCTTCATGTTTGCATGATATACTTTTTCATCATTTTACTTTCAGTATGCCTATACCTTTATATTTGAAGTGAGTTTCATTTAGACAGCCTGTGGTTAGGTCATGTTTTTATCCATTCTATCAACAGTTGTCTTTTAATTGGTATATTTAGAACATTTATATTAATCTAGTTATTGATATATTTAGGCTTAAGACTGCCATTTTATTTGCTTTTTTCCTATTCTCTTTCTCTTTATTTATATTTTCTTTTTATTGTATTCTTGTGGATACTGAACATTCTTTAGAATTTCATATTGATTTATCCATGGTATTTTTTAGTGTATGCCTTTATAAAGCTTTTTTTAGTGGTTTCTCTAGGTATTACATTAGATGTGAATAACTTATCACAGCTTACTGTTAAGTCATTTTGCCAGTTCAAGTGAAGTGTAGAAACCTTACCCTCCTATATGTTCCTTTACCAGCCACTTTTAATAATGTAATTGTCTTAAATATTTCTTCTCCACACCTTTAGAACCACATGAGATAATGCCATAATTTTTGCTTTAACTCTCAAAAATAACTTAAAAAACTCAAGAGGAGAAGTAAAGTTATTGTAATTACCCATATTTTTGTTTACTGTTCTCTTTACTCCTTAATGATGTTTCAAGCTTCTTTCCTTTATTGTTTCTTTTCTTTGTAGAGAACATCTTTTAGTCACTCTTTTAGGGTAGGTCTGCTGGTGACGAATTCTTTTAGTTTTCCTTCATTCAAAAATGTCTTGATTTCCTTTTTATCCCTGAAGGATGTTCTGGCTGGATATAGGTTTCTGAGTTGATAATTCTTTCTTTTAGCCGTTTAAAAATATGCAATTTCGTTCTGTTCTCTGTGGTTTCTGATGAGAAATCCACTTGAATTCTAATTGTTTTTCTCTTATAAGTAAGGTGTGGGGATTTTTTTGCTGCTTTCAAGATTTTTTCTTTGGTTTTCAGAAGTTTAACTCTACTATGTCTTGGTGTGAATTTCTTTGGATGTAACCTGTTTAGAATTTGTTCAAGCTTCTTGAATCTGTAGGTTATGGCTTTTCTCCTATCTGAGGTTTCAGTTATTACTTCTTCAGATACCTTTTAATCTCTGCTCTCTTTCTTTGCTCTTTGTAAGACTTCTATGACAGGATTGTTATATTTTTTTCTTATACTTCCAAAGTTCCCCAAGGCTCAGTTCATTTTTTTTAGTCTACTTTTTTAATATTGTGGTAAAATATACATAACATAAAATTTAACATTTAAACTCTTTTTGAACGTACAATTCAGTGCCATTAAGTGAATTCACATTGTTGTGCAACCATTAACACTGTCCATCTCCAGAACTTTTCCATCATCCAAATTGAAACTCTGTACCCATTAAACAATAACTCCCTAATCTTCCCTCTTCCTAGGTCCTGGTAACCATTATTCTATTTTCTTTCTCTACAAATTTGATTATTCTAGGTACTTCACACAAATGAATCATACAATATTTGTTATTTTGTGCCTGGCTTAGTTCATTTAGCACAATGTTTTCAAGGTTCATCCATGTTGTAGCATATATCAGACGTCCATTTCTTTTTAAGGTTGAATAATATTCCATTGTATGTATATACTACATTTTGTGCATCCATCTGTTGAAGGACATTTGAGTTGTTTCCACCTTTTGGCTATTATGAGTAATGCTGCTATGAAAATTGGTGTACAAATATCTGTTTGAATTTCTGCCTTCAATACTTTTGGGTATATTCCTAGATGTGGACTTGCTGGATCATTTGGTAATTCTATGTTTAATTTTTTGAGGAACTGCCATACTCTTTCCCGCAGCATCTGTACCATTTTATATTCTGTTAATCTGTGTACAGAATGGGTACTTCTTATGTTCCACCTCCAGTCCACTGATTTTTTTCCTTTGTCCTTTCCATTCTGCTGTTTAGCCCATCCATTGAGTTTTTAATTAATCAATTAATCATGTTTATTTTTTTGCTGAAGAAGGTTTGCCCTGACCTAACATCTGTTGCCAATCTCCCTTTATTTCATATGTGGGTCGCCACTACAGCATGGCCACTGATGAATGGTGTAGGTCTGCACCCAGGAACTGAACCCAGGCCGCCGAAGCAGAGTGCACTGAACTTAACCACTAGACCACTGGGGCTGGCTCAAGTTTTTTATGTTTGATTATTGTATTTTTTAAGTTCTAAGTTTCCATTTGCTTCTTATTTATATCTTCTATATCTTGGTTGAGACTTTGAATTTCTTTGTTGAGACTTTTTAAAAATTTGTTTCAAGTGTGTTTGTAATTGTTCACTGAAACATTGTATGATGGCTGCTTTAAGATCTTTTTCAGACATATCTGTCATTTCAGTGTTGGCATCTATTGATTGTCTTTTTTCCTTCAGTTTGAGATCTTCCTGGTTCTTGCTGAGATGATGAGTGATTTCTTAATTGAAACATAGACTTTTGAGTGTTTTGCTATGGAACTCTGGGTCTTGAGACCTTCTGTTTTAGCTGGCTTCCTCTGACACACCTCTAGCAACAGAATGAGGAGGAAGTCCTTCTTGCTACTGCCCCTTGAGGGTACAAATAGAAGTTCCACATTCAGCCTCCATTGACTCCCTGAGGGGGGCAGGGTGGGATACAATTCCTTGTGAATTAAATAATCAGAGTTCCAACCTCCACTAGGCCTCCGCTGATACCTCCTGGATGGGAGGGGTAGGAGTGCCTCATTATTGCACTCCTTGTTTCCTTCACTGACACCACTGAGTGGGTGGCCTCATTACCATTGTGGTGAAATCCTGACTCCCCACTAGGCCTTCTCTGACGTCACTCGAATGGTGGACTGGATGGGTACCTCATTACCGTCTAGTGAAGGTGGAAGTTCGGTCTCTCCACGTGGTCTCCACTGACAGAGTGCAGAGAATAGACTTTCGTTGGAGCTTTTTGGTCTGTGCCTACTGGTGTTTCAGGTCGCTGGACTTCAGCTTCAGCTGGACTTCAGCTCCAAGTCTGGGATATAAGTGGACATATATAGAAACCTGGGAAATCACCAGTGTGTTGTTCCTTGGGTCCCAACGTGCCTATCCAGTATTCCTTCTTTTCTAAACCTTTCAGAGTCTTCTTATGTTTCCTTTATAAATAATGTTCAGGAGTTTAGTTGTACTTTTTGGGAGGCATAGGGAAAAATATTTCTACTTCATCTTCCCAGAAGAAGTCTGGATTTTGAATACACTTTTAAGATGGAGCCTATAGTATGGATCAGGGTGGGATGTGGGGGAAACAGAGGAGTCAAGAGATGACTCCAAGGGTTCTGGTCTTATCAACTAGAAGAATAGAGCTGTCATCAAATGAGATAGGGAAGACTGTGGGAAGAACATTTTTCTTGGGGGGAGAGGGGTGGTATCTGGAGCTCATTTTGGAAAGGTTAAGTTGGAGGTGCCTGTTGGACATTTAAGTGGAGATGCTCAATAAGCAGATGGACATGCTGGTGTGGAGTTCCATGGAGAGGTCTGAACCTCTGAGATATAAATTTGGGAATCATCAGCATATGCATGGTGTTTAGAGCCTTGAAAGTGGATGAGATCACTATGATAAGGAGTAAAGATAAGGGAATGAAGATGTACATGGACTGCACTCTAGCCAGTGAGACAGAAAGGAAACCAGAAATCCAAGTGAGGGAAGTGTCATTGCTTCTAGGCCCTTTCTAGTTAGGGTGATCATATTGATTTCCTAGTTCAAATTCTACTTCTCGAGTCTCTCTCTCTCTCTCTTTGTATTTATACATCTTGGCTCCGGGGTACTTCATGCAGAAGACCCACATGTACTGTCTTGGTTTAGATGAAAAGAACCACTGTAGTGTGATTAGCACACAGGACTGGAAAACCCTAGTAGAATATTTCTAAGGACAAAAAGTTGCAAAGACATTTTAAACTTTACTTAGTGTTTTATTAGATGTAATATTGGCATTGTAATTTTGAAACAAAACAATGTTATATGTGTTGTAGGATAAAGCAATTAATAGATTTATTATTGTTTGTAAGTAACCTGGGTGTTTTCTGATGCTCATCACTCCAGCTACCCAATGATAGGCATACACCTCCAGTTCTGGTTCTTCCATGAGGGATTTTCTTTCTTCTTCTTTTTTCTTTTTGGTTATCTTCCTACTACTGATTTCTAGTGTAATTCTACTATAATGAACCTTCAATACTTCTGAATTTGTGGAGAATTTTCTGTGGCCCAGGATGTGGTCTATTTTGATATATATTTCATGTGCACTCAAAAAGAATGGATATTAACTTTATTCTGTATCATTAGGAATTTGTCAGGCATAACTACCTTTGTTCCCAGATTGTAATACAACACCAGACACCACCAAAAAAACAGCAGAAAAGTTCAGAGCAGGATATGCCCTTCATTGGTGTAACCACTTCATCAGTTCTGCATAGATATTTATTGAATGAGTAAACGTTTCAAAAGTGAATAGGCAAAACGTCATTTGGAAGCAGGGAAAGAATGTTTTACATTCCTTATTTAAAACGGTTTTCTAAAGCAAAGTATTCAAAGACTTGAAATGTATATTTCAGAGACCCTGAGTCATAAGTCAGTGTGATTTTTAGGGAATATGTTCTGCATCATCCTTCAACACTTTACATAAAATAAGTTCTTTGGTACTTTACTTAGGTAAATCCTACACGAACCTAATAGGAACAAAGGGCTATTAGTTCCGGGCTTCTTAGCAAAGTTCCCACGTTTTAATTAACTTCCGTATAATCGAAGTGTTTAGAGACCGCTAACTAAAATGACATAAAAGACAAACTGCAATATCAGCTCGCCACTATTTAACCGAATGATGTTGGATAATCACGTCTCGGTTTTCCTAATACGTGTAATGGAACTTAGTACAGCCCTTCGTAGTTTACAAGATTGGGAATGCGGCTTAATTAAAAACAAATTAGAAGTGAAAGCATTTTTACGCATGAGACACTAAAGAAATGCGAGCTATAATGCTATTATGATCAACCCCCTAACGGAGACCGACTAAACATAAAACAGAAAACATTTCAAAAGGTCTACCTTTTCTTAAAACATTCAATGGGGAAGCGGCCGCAAATTCACAATGCGCACGCGCAAAGGATTCCATCGGAGAAGGAGGTGAGGCTCGAAAAAAGGAGGGAGGCGGGGCTCCAGGCCAGCCTTTCCTCTTAGCTCCGCCCCTCGAATGCCAGATTGCGCTTGACGTCAAGTGAAGTTGTACTTCCGCTTCCGGTTACTCACGTTTCTCTTTTTTCCTGTTCTGCTGGAAAGATGGCGTCCCGCAAGGAAGGCACCGGCTCTGCCGCCACCACTTCCAGCTCCGCCACCGGCGCGGCAGGGAAAGGCAAAGGCAAAGGTGGCTCCGGAGATTCAGCCGTGAAGCAAGTGCAGATAGATGGCCTGGTGAGTGGAGTTCCATCTCCCCAGGCCCACGTGGGGAGCGCAGTTCCCAGCCCAGTCCTGCCCTACGCGTTTCCAGGCAGCCTCTCCTCTGGGTTTAGTGAGGTTGGGCCAAGGTTTTCCCCTAAAATCGTCCTTTTTCATCTTCACATTTTGTTCGACGGACGCGACAGCCTTCGCTGCCTTCTGACGGGTGAGATGAGGGCTGAGAAAGGGGATCGAGGCTAGAGTTGTGTGTGACACATTTTTGGGGTCCTGTTTTGAGAAGTTTGGGAGAGGGGATTTGGAGAAAGGCTCTTCTGGAGACAAGTAGGTGACGGAGGTGTAGAGAAGAATCTAGGTCTCTAGGGCTTTTGCGAGGGGAGAGTAAGGGAAACTTCACTGCTTGCCTACTGGAATCTGACATCTCTAACTTCCCGAGTGGAAATTTACTTTGTAGCCACTTTTGAGCCTGTGTGTCAGCGTCCTACCTGAAACCGCCTGATTGCAATAAACATCTTTTATGTTGTCTTCTCCTTTCCGTGTCTGAATGTTGGAGTGCCTCAGAATTTGGCTTTGGGCTTCTTTCTACCTAGTCTCTGCTTGGCATAGTGTAATAAAGTATAAAAGCATACCTCTGGAGCAGACTGCCTGGGTTTGATTCTCAGCTGTAAAATTAGCTGAATGACATTGGGGAAGTTACTTATTCTCTTTGTACATCCTTTTCTTCACCTGAGTTGTTTTGAGGATTAAAGTTGGTTGAGTATGTGTCAATTACTGGAGCAACGTCTGGAACATGGTAAGCTATCATTTTAGCTGTTGCTGTTACTGTTTGTAGTAGTTACCGGAGTAGTAGTCTCTTTAAGGTATTCTCATCCCTTCTCGTGGCTTTAAATATTATTTATATTCTCATAACTCCTAGATTTATATTTCTTGCCGGACTTGGCTCTTCAGTGCCACTCTTGAATATCCAGCTGCCTGCTTGACATCACTATTTGGCTATTTTATGGCACCTCAAATTTAACATGTCCAAAATAAAATTAGTGACTTCTGCGCCTGCTTCCTCTCTCCCCCTCATTGGTCTTACCTCAGTCTTTCCCATCTTAGTAAATGGAACTACCATCTGTCTCTTTGAACAAGTCAGAAAACCTAGGCATTAATCTACAGTTCTTGTTTTTCACACTCAGTGTCCAGTCCCTCAGCAAATCCTGTTGGTTCCACCTCCAAAATATATCATATTCATCTGCTTTGCATCTATATGCCACCTACTGTATCCAGTTACAATAAAATACAGACTTCTCACCACAGTTCAAGGCTCTGCTACTCTTGCCTCTTTCTCCATACTCACTTCATACTTCTTCTAGGCTCCGGTCACAATGACCTTTCAGTTCTTTGTTTTCTGTGCCTGAAATACTCTGAAATATTTCTTCCTTCTCCGTGGCTTCTTTTGATCTTTTAGGTCTTGGTTTAAATGGCGCCATCTCAAGAAGACTTTGCCTAACAACCTTGTCTAAAGTAGACCCCTCCCCACCACTCTCCATCACACCACCCTATATTTCCTTCATAGCATTTTTCACTGCTTGTGACTGTCTTGTTTTCTTGTTTTTCTCCCCCACCAGAATGTAGGCCACTGAGGGCAGGCAGGGACTATGCTTTTTCACCTGTTATATTCCTAATACTGAACCCATTAACTGACATAGGTAGGATAAATGAATGAATGAAAGATTTCATTTTATTTTTGTACTATTCCTAGTTCATGTCTTGATATCTTCTTTTATAGACTATTTTAGTGGCATCTTGTGTTGTTCTTTTAGCCCTCTTCAGTACATCCTTCATACTTTTATTAAAACAATCACTTAATGTGAAAGTTCAGATCTTGTTAACTTCTTTCCTGAAATGTTTTCAGTGAGTTTGCAATGAATTCAAGGCTCACCAAGATGTTGTCTTTGCTTTCGTATTTAGGTTTACTTCCTACTATTTCCAGCTTTCGCAGGAACTGTACGTTCCAGCCACACAGGACTATTTGGTTACCCTGATGTTTAATCCCATTTGTTCCTGGCACCTTGATAGTGGCCAGGACCAATTTTTCTTCTTGTATTCTTGAACTTTTCCTTTCCTACCTTTGGTCCTGTTTCATCAATTCTTCTGTATCTTTAATATTACCTTTTTCTTAACATATGAACATTGTCAGGACTTTCCCATGTTAAAATGTTCAACTCTGTCTCTTTTTTTTTTTTTTTGTGGGGAAGACCAGCCCTGAGCTAACATCCGTCGCCAATCCTCCCCTTTTTGCTGAGGAAGATTGGCCCTGGGCTAACATCCGTGCCCATCTTCCTCTACTTTATATGGGACGCCGCCACGGCATGGCTGACAAGCGGTGCGTCGGCGGGCGCCTGGGATCCGAACCGGCGAACCCCGGGCTGCCAAGCGCGGACTAAACCGCTGCGCCACTGGGTGAAAGCTTCTAATTTCAGCACTTACACAAAAACTTGGTTGCATTTGCTTTTCTCTTAGAAATTAGTTCATAATTTTGTTTTTGTAAAATATTTAAATTATGGTCCTTGGATATTGTTTCATTTGGCAAGATATGAGAAAATATACTTAAAGAGAAAATAGCTGTATTTTTTCCTGTAAAATACTATTTATAGAAGATCATTCTATAAAATGGTTATATTCTGTAAAGATTAGATTTAATAGCAAAGTACGGTGTAATTTACACATCAGTCTATTTGATGACAAACTGTACTTGTTTCATCAAAACTGAAAGGGCTGAAATGGATACTGGTATATGCAAGAGTAGTATTCTGTATTCTTGTTGATGTTGGTACCAAGCCTAAGCATACAAGAAAAAAAATCAGTAATAATCAGTGGTAATTCAGTATTAACTTAGTCAAAATATAAAACTTTTTTACCTTTGAGTCTGAATATCAGCTATATTTTGGCATAAAATATCAAGATTTCGTTTTCCCCCTAAATAGTACCTGCGTGTCACAGGTATTCATTGTATCCTGATGATTAATATGAGATTGTGTTTCTCAGTAACTTCTATACTTTCTATCCCTATCCCCAACTAGTTTCATTTGATGTAAATAGAAAATCTATGGGACAATAGCAATGTGCTAAAATGTGATTTTTTTAAACAAAAGCAATATACATTCATTGTAAGAAAAGTTTGGAGAAATCACTAAAAAACCCACAAAGAAAATTAGTTTATAAGCTTATAACATGAGGATGGGCAGCACCATTGAGATTTTGGGGTTTACTTTTCTGGTGTTTTTCCTATGCTTTAATAAATACATACAATTGAAGTTAATGGGTTAAAGGTTATGCTTGTTTTTGAGCATTTTAAGCATGTTGCCAAATTGCTGTCCAGAATAGTTGTATAGTACAGTTTACTTTCCCACCTACAGAGTATTGGAGTGCTGTTTCTTGGCACCATTGCCAACTAAAAGTTATGATTTTTAAAAATGTAAGTCTTTATTTTTAAAATTAAGTATGCATGTTAGTATGCTTGGTACAGTGATTCAATTCGATAAATATTTCCTGTCCGTTAGTGATATCACCATCTGCCCAAGTCACCCAGGCTTCTGCTGTCATGTTGGTTCCTTAGGGTTTCTCTTGAATTCTCTTAAGATCACTTACTTAGTTTTTGAGTTTATAGTGATTGTCTGCACTATTCATTTCTTGCTCTCCTTTCTGAACTTCCAAAAACCTCGTGTGACTGCTCTTACAGATTCCATTTTGTATTTGGCCATCACACACAACACTGCTAAGTAAATGATCATCCTCAAGGATAGCTGTAGTCGTAGAACACAGAAACCCTTTGGAAAATCCCATTACAGAAAATAAAATCAAACTCTGTAGCCTGACTTTTAAGATCTTCTTTACCTTTTGTTTTTAGCTTCCAAATGAGGGCTTGTAGATACTGTTTTCAAGTTTGCTTGAAAGGTAGCCTTTAAAACAATTAAAACCAAAATCTTTTCCTTTTAGATAGAAGAAAACTCCTATTTCACATATTGTGCAGAAATGCATAGTCTTCAGTTTTGTTCCAAACGCCCTCTTGAGAAAGGTTAATAATCACCTTCTCCTAGAATTATTATGGTGTACTTTTTATACTGGAAAACTGAAGCCTTTTAAATTTATTAAACCTATTTAATTAGACACAGCCATTACACTGGATACACATGGTACACAAATCAAAAGGCAAAAAAGAGTAGATAGTGAAAAGAAACTCACTTTCATTCCTGTCTTCAAGCACCTTCTTCCCAGAGGCAATCACAGTTACTCTTTTTTAGTGTTTCCTTCTGGACCTATTTTAGCAAGCACTGCCTCCTGTTAAGGAAGCAGAAACAAACTAATCGAAGCGCCCAAAGATCACCTAAGGGCCTTCCAGTTAAGCAGTGGTTCATGCTCCTGAATATGAGAAACTTAAAATGTGTTAGAAGTAGACAGTTTATAACAGTTTTGAAATTTTTTTGTTTTATATGAGAGAAGAAATGAGTTTTGTTCCAGCTAAGCCTTTTTTATCACTCGTTTTACTTTAGAAAAATTACCTTCCAGCTACACATGGTAAAATTTGCAGATTGGTTATATATATTGAGTTGGTAAAGTAAAAACTTAATGTTATAAATGAAACACCCTTATCAGTTAACATTTAATTGTGGTTATATATTTGTATGTTTGACTGCATTGTTGTGCTTAGTCATGACTGATTTTTATGATGAGAGCAGTGCCATTCTGTTGGATTTCTTGAGGCTACGTTGCCCTGCTCCTCCTTTTCCCAACAATTATTAGTTAATTTAACTTTAAAACTGTGGACCATCACTGAGCATTAGATCCAAGAGAATAATAATGAAATATGCTCTTTCAACTGAAATATTATAGAAGTGATATTGATTAAGTGTATTGGAGCATTGTAACTAATCCCATATGTGTCAGGAGCAAAATATCTTTTTTTTCTATTGAAGTTACTTAAATTTCTTTCACATCGAAACTTAACAGCAATGATTTAAATCCTATTTATTATTTGACTCAGTTATGAAATGGAACTGCTATCCCACTTGAGCCATAAAACGTGTTAAATTTAAGACTAATGATGCTTTCTGCTTTTTGAATTTACATTTTGGCAATAACTACCTTCTTTGTTCAGTGTTAGAAAAAGTGATCTAGGCTTAACCAAATAAAAACCGCCAAGTTCACGGATCAGTTGGTGAAAGAAGCCAGAATTAAATGAAAGTCTAGGTATTGACTTTACAGAATATGCTAAGGGGAGATTCTGTGGCTTTACAGTTTCTTTGAGATTAACATTCTTCTACAGTCATAGCTGTTCCTTGACAGTGATTGATGTGAGAAATTCAGGCTGTGGACCTTACCTCCCAGAATCTACAAAACTGGAGTAAAGCCAGCTAGGAATCATGCACCCTGCCTGACCTCTTCTCCCACTGGCTGCAACCGGTGAAGTTTGGGCTCTGCCTTTTTATTTCAGACTTGTAGGAAAGTCTTAGTGTGGATCTAATCTTTGTTTTTAGTAAGGATAATGGGGTTTTAAAAGAAACACACACACACACACAGATATTTTGAATGAATAAATTTAATCTCTTTAATGAGACTTTTTAATGAAGATTTAAAAAATTTGTTCTGACACCCTGTGGAATTGGTTGTTATAAGAGATGGCTCTAGGTCCAGATGACTGATAAATCTTAACAAAAATGGACGTTTGGTGTCAGATGGTTCATTTTTTTTTTTTTTTTTTTTTTGGTGAGGAAGACCAGCCCTGAGCTAACATCTGTTGCTAATCCTCCTCTTTTTGCTGAGGAAGACTGGCCCTGGGCTAACATCGTGCCTATCTTCCTCCACTTTATATGGGACGCCGCCACGGCATGGCTGACAGGCAGTGCGTCCGCGGGCGCCCGGGATCCGAACCCGCGAACCCCGGGCTGCCAAGCGCGGACGAAACCGCTGCGCCACCGAGCCGGCCCCAGATGGTTCATTTTTATTAAGTTATATTTATGTCTTATTAGACTGAAAAAAAAAAAATCTCTGAGGAATAGACTGAACACTCTGGGGAGACAAATGTCAGTGCCGTGAGGTTACCTAGCATGTCCTAGTCACTCACTAAATATTTGTTGGTTAGATGGATGGATGAGTGAATGAGATTAGGTGAAACATTTATTATAATAATAGTAGTTGTAACAGTAGCTAAATTTACTGAGGATTTACTAGACATTGTGTACTAGGTGCTTTGGGTGAATTGTTTTTTAAACCTTGCAACAATGCTATGTGATAGGTACTGATTTATCTCCACAGAAGATAGGTGGGGCTCAGATGGCTAAGGTAACTCGCCTGAGGCCAAAGAGCTGGCACTCAGGCTTTATTTTGGATTCTAGTGCCCAGCCTTTCAACAACTATGCTGTGAGTTTTCTGTTTGTACAGATCAGAGATTCACATTTGTGTATTTACTCATAAAAATTAATTTTTAAGCTTTTACTGAAGTTTTCTCTCTCACTTGAACATTATATTTTCACAAAGACATAAAGATTAGTTCTACAGTTACTGTATACTAGACAACAAATGGAAGACGGCGGATAGAAGTTTGAATGTTGGGCCTTTAGCTGGGCTCACTCACTGGGTAAATAATTCACTGTTTTACCTCTGTCTTATAGAGCTTGCAATTCAAAGTGGGCTTCTGCTGCTGAAATGTTTGTTTTTACCATTCTTAAAAATACAGTGTTCAAAAGAGAATGAAAACTGAGGGGATAGTGGCCTGACTCCCACTGAGGAGTATGCCTGTCCTCTCCTATAGAAGCAGCAAGGGGATATAGAGGAAACTGTGGGTTTGATAGCCACAGTTTGGAGTTCACATCTATTGAGATAATGTTATGTTTTGAGAGACATGTCAGTGACATAAATTTAAAAATGTTTGATGATAAAGTCTGAATGTCCAACTTCTGGAGTTGGGAGAGAACTGTCTACCTGCCTAATGTTACAGGTTCTATAAACTAGCACTACCCAAAGTGTGGGGTGTAGTTTGTGAACTGCTTTCTGGTCTACATGAGACAAGCACAGGATTGAGACTGAGTGTTGAGAAATTTTATAGGAGCTTGATACTGCTGTGATAGCCAAGCGTGTGATCCCTGGGTTTACATTTTCTCTACTTTTTAAAAAATTTTACTTTTCTAGTAAGTAATCTTTATTCTTTCACTAAAATATTGGTCTGTGATGGACTGGAGGAAAATGAGCTCTTCAGTACTGATAGCTTGAGAAGCACTGTTATAAACTATTTTCATACCTGTTTTAGCTCATAGCATCTTCCTATAACCAGAGCATAATAATATTTAATAGAACCATATCTAAAATACTATTGTGATCACTAAAGACCACTAGATTTGCTTTTTCTTATTATTAGTTTTAGTGGTAAAAGACTTTAATAATTTCAGCATTTCTTTATCTGTGAGCTGTTTAAAAAGATGAACAAATAGATTCAGTGTTTGCTTATTCTAGATGCACAATACGGGTTGCAACCTCTGAGCATTCCCTATGAACTCAGCTTATAAAGGATGGTTAAAAACGATAGATGGTATAGTTTACAATTTAAAACTACTTATGTCCCTAATCGTTTTAACTGGGCTTTCAACAGATCCTTTTCTGTCTATTAGAGAGACAGTGGGAAGCCTGCTGTTTTGCTTGGTGAAGATTTATTGCCATAAGTTTGCATAAAGTTTAAATTGATATTTTGCTGAATTGTAATTTGCTTAGGTTAGACTTCTCTTAAACAGATCTCTCTGCTTGTTGAAAACCAGTCTATATGGTCAGAAGTTAACTCTTTCCCTTTGATGGTGTGTACATATGCATATTTTCTGATAATTTGTATATGTGTGTGCAGTGACATCTGTGAATAGAGTTGAAGAGTAACCGTATCAACAAGAGATTAGAATTTAAAGTCAGCAGGTGCTCAGGCTTATAATTTGTGGATTTTTTTTTTCTTCTCCTTTCAAAGCCATTTAACCATGTTTCATTCAGCCCATATTTTACTAACATACCCAAAAGAACATGCTAAAATCAAGATATATTTCGTCCACATCATTCTGTCAACTCAGTAGCACTGTCAAAAAAGGAAATTAGTTTATTCTTCTTTGTGAAACTCCATGGAATAAATTGCAGTAATCGCTGTATTTTAAATAGTTTTCACTTAATTTTTCTTTGAATTAAAAACAAATACATGCTTATTATAGCTAAGTAAATAATACAAAGATTCATAAAAGAAAATGTATGTCCTTCCACATCATTCTTGTTTATGCAAACATAAAATCATAACTGCATGTATATAATAGATTTTTATTATACTTTTAACTGAGCTCCATTAATTTTTAGATTGTTTCTAACCCTTTATGTGTCATGGGCCTCTTTGGGAATCTGATGAATGCCACAGACCTTTGCTCCAGGAAGATGCCCTTAAGTATATAGACACAAAATATTGCCTATGATTTTAAGAGGTTCTTAGATCTCTTTAAATACATCTGTGACCTTCAGGTTTGGATGTTTGCTTTTAGGGCTTATACACTTTGAGAAGTATACTTGTTAATGTAGAATTTTGGGTACTGTGGATTTTTTTAACCATGTCTTTTTTGAGGTGGAGTGGTAAACATTTATTCAATTTCTGGTGAATTAGTTTTACATAAGCACATTTTTCTAGCTAACCGAAATTATCTATTAATCTCATTAAATTCCAAAATACTTTAAAATAATAGAAAAATTCTAAATGTTATACTTCTTTGACTTCTAAAACAGTACAATTTAATTTGTTCTTGATTACCCAGGCTTATTATAAACTTGAGTTTAAATATAGATATATAATTATATATTATACATAATGTAGGGATATAGTAGTGGTTCTTAACCCAGTTCCTTGGACCTTATAGCATTTCAGGGGATCTTTGAACTCTGAAATTGAAAGTAAAATTGGAAGTGGGTGCACATATGAATTGTTTCATCAGACAGACTTTTTAGAGTGTACACTGTTTTTTAAAGTTAAGGTATTATTTGTGCACAATAAAATCCATTCATTCTAAATGTACAGTTTGATGAGTTTTAGTAGTTGTAAACAATTGTATAATTGACACCACAATCAAGATGTAAAATAGTTGCCTCACCCTAAAGAGTGTTCTCTTCTTCGGTCAGTGTCCTCCCCCTCATGTTGGCTCCAGGCAACCACTTACCAGCCATAGTTTTGCCTTTTCTGGAATTCCATATAAAAGAAATCATATGGTACATAACATTTTGTTTGACTTCTTTTACTTACTATAATGTTTTTGAGATTCCTCCTTGTTGTATGTATTGATATTTTGTTCCTTTTTATTGTTGAGTAGTATTCCATAGAGTGGATATACTGCAATTTGTTTATTCATCTACGTTTGGTGGACCTTTGGGTTGCTTCCAGTTTTGGCTATTATGAAAAATGCTACTGTGAACATTTGTGAACATGTTTGGATGTGAGGGTTTTTTTTTATGGATGTTTTCATTTCTCTTGGGTAAATTCCTAGGAGTAGGAATTTGGGTCATGTAGTAAGTGTATATTTCACTATAAGATACTGCAGTTACTGTTTTCTACTTTTCACCAACAATTTTCATGGAGCTCTAGCTGTTTGGAAAGGTCTCAGTTTCTACGTCCTTGATTCAGACAAGTAAGTCCAAGACCCCACCTCCTGACCCAGGGCAGAGATTGGGTTGCAACCCAGCTCCTAGTGTTTGGGGATTCTATCTAGGTTTGATGTCCCTTTGGGCACTGCTGCATTAACTCACAGGGTTAATGCTCTGGTTGTGAGTTTTTTCTTCTAGCTTGGTTTACTGTCTATTTAAATATAGACATTTTAGAAATGCAGTTTATTCAACATTTCTACATGTATACAGGAATAGAGGGGGTTGAGGCACTTCAAACTGGCATATTGCAAGGTCTGGAAGTCCCAGATATATTTCTTAAATAGTTTTTAATTCTGAACTTTATTAGAGTTGCTACTTTTATTAGAGGAATTTTGAGTGGTAGCTTCATAGACTGTTTATCAGGTAGTGACCCTCACTCAGGTGTTAGAAATATTGCTGATTAAAAGCCTTGGTAAACCTTTCCTGAAAGGATTTTATTAATATAGTGTGTTTAATAGTTAATCAACAAAAATTATGAAATTGATAGTCTTTGAATTATGTAATGATATCTTAAGATGTAACTGTTTCTGCCAATAGGTAGAGTTTATTATTTATGTACCAGTGCTTTTAGTAAAAACCTGAAAGTGTACCACTTCCACCCTAGTGTTCATCCATCTCTAGGCGTTTTTGTTTTTGGTTCCCCTAAAATACAACTTGTATACTTTATGAAAAGTAAATATTAGCATTTTTATTTCCAAGATTTAAAATCCATAGTTGGCAAGTATTCTCTTCACTCAGGTCTTCATAGGGCTGACTGCTTATTCTTCAGTTCTATGCTCAGCTGTCATCTCAGAGAGAGAGAGGCCTTTCTTGGGTCACCCCAGTTAGGGCTACCTCCCCATTACATTCCCCTATTTATTTTCTTCATAGCGCTTTTCACAATCTGTAATCACATTAATTTTCGTAATTGTCATTCTACAATAGTGGTTCTTAAAGTGTGAGAATCCCCAACACTTTTTTAGAGGATCTCCAAAGTCAAAATTATTTTCATAATAATATTTAGACATTATTTGTCATTTTTACTCTCATTCTTTCATAATTGTTCAGTGGAGGTTTCCAGATGCTACATGATGTGTGATATAAAAGATTGAATGCAGAAGCAGATATGAGAATCCAATTGTAATTTCTTTTTGGAAATGTAAATGTTTTACAAAAATGTGAAACTGTCATTTTTGTGTCCTGATTAATTTTTTTTGTTTTGGAAAATATTTTTCATTAAAATGTAATTTTATGTTAGTGTGTAATGCATTCATTGTTGTTTTTAAGTGAACAAATAAATATTTTGAACATTTTTCAGTTTGAATGCTAATTGTAAATATCAATATAAAGGTTCTTTGGGGTCTTCAATAATATTTTAGAGTGTTTAAAAGGGTCCTATGACCAAAAAGTTTGAGACTTGCTGTTCTAAAATTTGAGCCCCTTGAAAGTAAAGACCTTATGTGTTTAATTTAGTTTCATATTCCCAGGGCCTGGCAGAGGTAATTGGCCTGTAGAAGTTACTCAACAGATATCTAGGTGAATGGATTAATGAGTGAACAAAAGAAGCTGAAAATAACAGAAGTCTGGTGATTCTGTGCAGGGCTTCCAAATCTTTCTGTAGTAACTGGTCTTTGCAGACATCATATTGGATTGAATGATTGATGATAGAAAATTAATCCTAATTCATTGGAAAGCACAATCTTTATTTTGGCCAGATTAAATTGTTCCCTGCTATGGAACTGAAAGTTCTTGGTAATGATTTTGATAAGAGAGGTTTTAGAAATTCTACTACGTCTTCCTTTCTAGGAAGGATGGAAGGTTTTATCCATCATGCTTATTAATTGTTTCAAATTTTTGGTTTATTGACTTCTGGTATAATTAATTTATTTGGATATTTTAGATTGTTAATTATATTTTATCCTATAATGTTGAGAATACTTTCTTACAAGTTAAATCCTTTGTTGCTTTTACCCTTTTGGGCAAAATTAGGTTTTCATTTTTTTAAAAGCCAGACATTTTAAAAACTAGTATTGTGTTCATTAGGGATTGCAGAATAGTCTGCTTTGCTCTTTCAAGTTGTCTGCACTGAATAATAAACAATAGTAGGAAAAAATGGTTCCTCTAGGGTAATTTCAGCAGATAGGACATCTGTTTACTATCTCGCAAGTTAGAATTCCTTGCTAAGATCTGCTCAACTTGAAAACATGCAAACCTCAGAAAGCTGGGAGGCAGTTCTAGAGACAGCTGACCTATTCAGAGAACAATTCTTACTGTGCAGGGCAAATCAAATAGGTGTAAGCATTTAGACCCAGAATATGACCACATTTGGGAGGTGTAGAAGAATTTGGTAATTCAGGGTTCTGCTGACCAGTTTGTTTCCATTACTGGAAGCATAATTTATAGAACAATCTTCATTTACCCACTAATTTATAGGATAAAGGAACTTGGTCAGCACCAGTCTTAAATATGGGATCAAGCCATAAAGCATAGGTCTTATTCTGCTGCAGAACACTTGAATGCTTCTCAGATGGATTGCTGGCATTACCTTTTCTCTCATTTCTATACTGTAGATGTTCTTACAAGTAGGGCTTGAGTTCTTATTAGGGGGTGATAGTTATACTTTTATAAATAAAATGTTCACCTTTAGGTCTGTATTTCTCAGTGTCCTCACTTTTCAGCAATGCAGGGAGTCTTAAAACAGAGGAAAGGAAACTTGTGGTTTAACAAGTTGTGTACGTTGCAGTCACCTGAGGAGTTACAACAAAAAACAAAAAAGGAGGGCTGGTCCATACTACCTCATTAAAAGCTGGAATGAAGTAAGGTGTTAGAATCACCTGGAGAATCTAAAAATAAAAATGGAAAAAACCAAAACCAAAAAAAACCCCCAACTTAATAAAGGAACCCCAGCCCAGATAATTAACTCTGAATTTCAGGGGTTAGGTCCAGGCATCAGTATTTTTAAAATACTGATGGCTCTAATATGTAGCCAGGGTGAAGACCTTTCTTCATTTATTTAAAAAAGGTCCCCAGGTCATTTTGATAAACTGAGAGCAAGTGATAGTGCCTGAGTATGTGGGATCATTTGTGACACTTAAAAAGTATACTGTAGGAGTATGTTTTTGTTTTGGAGAACTATTAAGCTTTCCATGTATCGGTTTTTAAAAGTAAGGACAGGGAGCATGACATCAATAAACAGGATTAATTAAAAATATATCAGCACTGTTTTATGGACAGAGGCATATATGGTTGGCTGGAGGGGGAGGAAATGAAAGACTGGTGAGCATGACTGAAACAGGACTTTCGTGGCGGAACATTCCCATCTTGTGGCTTGTGAGAATAGTGCTGCTAAAGATTAAAAGCTGTATTGCATTCTTGCAACTAATGATGGTTTCCTGTTGATGCTACTTCTAGTGATCAGGGCACAAAAAATTTGACCACCAGCACCATTCCCTCAAGGTCTTTTGCTGCCTGACTCTGTTGTAATCCTACACTGAACTTTTCCTACTACTTCATGCACTAAGTTCTGCTTCTGCAGCCTAGTTACAGGGCCTTCTTCCCAGGCTGTTGCCACTGCATTCTCTTTCAGCCTTGTTATTATAAACAAGGTTTGAAGTACCTAGTTACTCATTTATTGTGAAGTAATTAAAAGAACCTTGGAGTCAGAAGTCAGATCTCACATCCATCCCTGATTTAATAATTCTATGTCAGATTATCTCTGTTTGCTCATCTGTAAAATGGGAAAATAATATTACTGATTTCATAGAGAGGTTATGAGGATTAAATGACTAATTGCACGTAAGACACTTAGTGGACTGCTTGACATATAAGTGATCGATGAATGTTTGCCATTCATTCCTCTAGCAAATATATATATATTTTTTTTTTTGGGGGGGGGGGAAGACCAGCCCTGAGCTAACATCTGTTGCCAATCCTCCCCTTTTTGCTGAGGAAGACTGGCCCTGGGCTAACATCCGTGCCCATCTTCCTCTACTTTATATGGGACGCCGCCACGGCATGGCTGACAGGCAGTGCGTCGGCGGGCGCCCGGGATCCGAACTCGCGAACCCCGGGCTGCCAAGCGCGGACTAAACCTCTGCGCCACCAGGCGGCCCCCCTCTAGCAAATATATTTTGAGTATCTTTTATGTACCAGTCCCTGTGTTGGTTGTTGAAGATGTGGTGTGTAAAACATCCCCTCATTTTTATGAGAACACTTAAGAGGAGAAACCATGCACATAACATGGATTCTGTGTCACTTATAGATACCAATAATCTATGGAACATTTTTATGTATACAGCAAATTCTTGGTTATTTAAGTAGAATATCAAAAGCCTGTATGTCAGTTAGTTAGTTCTAATCAAGAATTTTCTTTTGACATCTAAATGGCTCATGCTCTCAAGTTTGTAATGCAATTCCACTATATTTTTTTGAACTAAAGAATTGAGATTTTAGTGTATATGTAGGAAATAGGAAGGCCATACAACTTCAAAATAAAGAATGAGTCAGCTTGGTTTTGATAAAAATGGTTTTTTAATTTTTTTTTTCTGAATGCTTTATTTCATCAGATTATATTAAAATGACAAGATCATAGATATTAGAGTTGGAAATTATTTTAGTGAACAGCAAACTTTTCCTGAAGGCTTTCTGTTTTGGACAGCCTTAAATGCTAAAGAGAATTCATCCTTAAAATTGATATCTTTCTTGAAGCTATCACCTGTGGTCCTTAGTTTGCCTTTCAAAGTAAGACATATCCTCTAGTGCCTCACCATTTGAAAAGTGCTCTTTGTGATTGTGTAGAGTCTGGAGAGAGATTTGAATTCATTGAATTGGTCCTCACCACAGAGTTTTAAGCGTATTCTCTTATAATTATCCCTTTCTGTGTATTCTTATCCATGCTGATTGTTTTTAGCAGATAGTTAAACCACTGTGCTCTCCCATGTCTCAGCTTGGTACTGTTAACTGGTAAATTTGCTCTTTGGTCATCCTAGAGAACTGAATATAACAGGTCAGCAATGCTGGAAAGAGTGAGATAATTTCTCTTGCTTGGAGCACTGTACTTCTGTTGATGCTGTATAAAATTATATTAACTCTTTGGGCAGGCATATCAAGCTACTGTGCTGTATGGTTACATCCCCCCTGCCCCCCATCCTTTTACAATTCACTTTTGTTAGAGTTGAGACAGTGTTTTAATATGATATTTTTGAGCTGTGGTGACTCATTTTTGAATATAATTTTTTTTTCTCATTCCTGTTTTCTTTGTAAAAGGAAATAAGGTTATTTTGGCCTGGCTTCTTTGTGAAACTATGCCGGCTCCTTCTCATTGGTACTCCTCTTTGCACACATAGGAACCAGCTGTTTAGGAATCAGTTCTAGAATTTGTCCGAATATCTATGTTAAGCTCATATGTCTTCTAGCATCTTTCATTTAGCTTTGATTTTGATGGTGGTTCAGTGATCTCATTAATAGGGTTAAGTATCCAGGAATCTAGGTAACCTAGACAAATGGTAGGTGTGTTTGTAATAACTTTTTATCTGTTTTGCTTATCCCCTCTTAGTCATCCATGTTTCTTCTATTTTTTAAGTGTGAAAATAATTGTCCTTGACAGAGAGGCACGTTGAATAGGAGTTAAATAGTTCTGCTTTCTTTTTATTGACAAAATCAATAGTATTGATTGTTTATTGAGCATGTATTACGTGGCAGACCCTGTATAAAATATTTACTATACATTGTCTTTTTTAAAATAATATTGCTATGAAACAGCTCCATTTTGCCAATTAGAAATCTAAGGCTTAGGAAGATTAAATAGCTTTCCCAAGGTCACAGCTAGGAAATGCTGGAGATAGAACTCATACCCATACCTACCCATACCTCTTAAAGCCCATTTTGTGCCTTTCAAGAAGTGGAGAGATCTTTTATACAGGGATGCGTAAGATTTGTGCACTTAATTCATTTCACTGTATTGAAAGTCTGCCAATTTTATCAGTTGGTGTTCTTCCACAGTAAGCTCTCTTTTCCCTGCTAACTGCTTGCTATCCTTAGGAGGTCTGGATCTTATTGATGTAAAGTCTTTTTGGGTCTATTCATCACAGAGTCATTGCTTCACGTCTATTACTAATGCATTGTTTTAATTATTAATTGAGTTACTGATATGAAAACCATCTCCTTGTTATTAAAGTGTACACATAAGCTTTGGAGTTTGACTTGGTTTAAATCTTGGCTTTCCCACTTCCTGGTTTTGTGACCTTAGCCATTTACTTAATTTCTCTTTGCTTCAGTTTTCTTATTTGTAAAATGAGTATAATAATGCCTTTCTCCTAAGGTAATTGTGAGAATTACGTGATTTGATAAGACATGTAAAATAATTAGAATATTGCCTGGCTCATAATGTTTAGTAATTGTAACATGTTGTTATTAACTGGTTATTGATGATTAATTTCTATCAATAATATATTTGTTTTAAATAAGACGCTAATCAATAAAATACTAATAATCATTTTCTTGTTTGATTTATTTTTCCCTGTGAGAACTTTCCATTATATTTTAGATTGTGTTGTCCTTTAGTCTTCAGGCCATGGGCTTATACTGAATACTACTACTACCACTACTACTACTACTATTAATAAAAACTATGTGTTGGGGCCGCCTGGTGGCGTAGTAGTTAAGTTTGCACACTCTGCTGAGGTGGCCCTGGGTTCGCAGGTTCGGATTCCGGCATGGACCTGCGCACCGCTTACCAAGCCGTGCTGTGGCGGTGTCCCACATAAAGTAGAGGAAGATGGGCACAGATGTTAGCCCAGGGCCAGTCTTCCTCAGCAAAAAGAGGGGGATTGGCAGCAAATGTTAGGTAAGGGCTAATCTTCCTCACAAAAAAAAATAAAAAAAGTAAATACTGTGTGTCAAGCACTATTCAAGGTGCCTAGTAACCTCACGTAGGAATTCACATTGTTGTTTACTATAACTGTAAACTTTTAAATTAATGGGCTGTTCAGCCATACAGTGTTACCTCTTTATCTTTATGGAAATACTAAAGGAGAGAGTAATATAAGAGCTGGTTATTCCATTAGAAGTTACTTGATGTATTCTTCACATTGAGGAAAATTAGGTAGTGCTGGAGACTAGGTTCTCTTTGTGTTCTCTGTTACCAAACAGATTCTTGTTGGATACATGTTCCCATTGTTGCTTCCTCTGACTAATGAGATGCTCTGGGAACCATCTTCGGACGTTGAGAGTTTGTCAGGGGGTTCTACTTTCAGATGGCCAGATAATTGAGGTCTTTATCTCTGTCTTGTTGATGGTTTTATCATCTATGTCAAGAAGTTATTTTCCTGTTAACAAAGGTTAACAGGATCACTTCCCCTCTGATAACCTCAGGTTGAGGTGACACTGCTTGATTTGGCTGGAGGGACTCCTGGAGGCTAGACCTTTGGGGAGCCTTGACCTGAAAGTCAAGAGTGCTGTACATAGACGTTACTGAATATTCAAAGTTCAGGAGTTTCAGATGTACAGTTAGACTGTGTGAGCTTTATTATTCATGTAAGGCTAAAGGAAATGATTTGTAAGAAATTTGATAGTGCTATTATATAATTTTGTGGTTTTGCAAACTCACTAGTGTGGTTTATGTATTTTTTCTTTGAAATAAAGAAAATATAAACAATAAGAATGGTTCTTAAGCTCCCTTCTGTATTTTTTTTAGGTGGTATTAAAGATAATAAAACATTATCAAGAAGAAGGACAAGGAACTGAGGTGGTTCAAGGAGTGCTTTTAGGCCTGGTTGTAGAAGATCGGCTTGAAATTACCAATTGCTTTCCTTTCCCCCAGCACACAGAAGATGATGCTGACTTTGATGAAGGTAAGGATACTCATCTCAAGTGTCTTTGCAGTGCACACAAATGGTTAGTACAATTCTCACCATAATCTTTGATCATCTGTTATTGGGAGTCTATTAGGCTAGCCTAGTTCATTTGATTTCTGAGTTTCTTGAAAAAATTATACAAATTCTCTGAAGTGAGAATTTGTTTGAAAAATTTTATTCGTTTGGCCTTTACTTATTTGGCATTTGTGATTCAGATTTTAGTAATTTCTGTTGGAGCTGTGCTGATGTTACCTTTCTCATTATGAAATCAGCTTGCCAAATAACTTACATTATAAGGGACAGGGATCATGATTATGTGTCCAACACCCACTTCTTTCTACAGTATTTTAACTTAATCAGTGTTTAAGAGATGAGTTGATATCAGAAAGAAGACTCTCCTTAAGCATTTCAGGAGCATTTTGTTTTTGTGCTCTGGGTGTAATTGCTTTGTTAGCAAAGGCTAGTAGTAGTTAAAAACTCACACCAAAGGCCAAAGTCAGCATCTAAAAGATTTAAAAAAAAATTTAGTTGAAAATAATTTTTTGCTTGTCTGAACTCTTAGAGCTCATTTTCTATATAATTTTTATTTTTTTATTGTGATAAAAATATATAACATAAAATTTACCATCTTAACCATTTTAAGTGTATAGTGTAGTAGTGTTAACTATATGCACATTGTTGTGCAACAGATCTCTATAACTTTTTCATCTAGCAAAAACTGAAATTCTTTATATCCATTGACCAACTCCTCCCTTTTTCCCCCCTCCTCCAGCCTCTGGCAACCACTGTTTTACTTTTTAAGTGTTTGACCGCTTTAGATACCTCATTTATAAGTGGAATCATGCAGCATTTATCTTTTTGTGATTGGCTTGTTTCACTTAGCTTAATGTGCTCAAGGTTCATCCATATTGTAGCAAATGACAGAATTTCCTTTTTCAAGGTTGAATAATATTCCATTGTCATTTATAGACCACATTTTCTTTATCCATTTATCTGTTGGTGGATATTTAGATTGTTTCCACCTCTTTATTATTGTGAATAATGCTACAAATATCTCTTTAAGATCCTGTTTTCAGTTCTCTTGGATATATACCCAGAAGTGGGATTTGCTGGATCATAATGGTAATTCTGTATTTAATTGCTGTGTGTGTGTGAGGAGGATTGGCCCTGAGCTAGCATCTATTACCAATCTTCCTCTTTTTGCTTGAGGAAGATTGTCACTGAGCTAACATCTGGGTCAATCTTCCTCTGTTTGTGTGTGGGATGCACTGCAGCATGGCTGATGAGCGGTATACAGGTCTGCACCCAGAATCTGAACCCATGAACCCTGGGCCGCTGAAGGAGAGCACATGAACTTAACTACTGGGCTGGCCCCTGTGTTTATTTTTTTGCAAAACTTCTATACTGTTGTTCATAGTGGCTGCACTAGTTTACATTCCCACCAACAGTGCACAAGGGTTTCAATTTCTCCACATCCTCACCAACACTTGTTATTTTCTGTTTTTTTTGATAGTGGCCCTCCTAACAGGTGTGAGGTGATATCTCACTGTGGTTTTGATTTGTGTTTCCCTGATGATTAGTGATGTTGAGCATCTTTTCATATCCTTGTTGGTCATTTTTATGTCTTTTTGGAGAAAGTGTCTATTCAAGTCCTTTGCCCATTTTTTAGGATTTTTGTTGTTGAGTTGAAGGAATTCTTTATATATTATGTTTTTTAACCCCTTATCATGTATATGGTTTGTAAATATTTTCTCGCGTTCTGTAGGTTACCTTTTCACTGTTGATTGTTTTCTTTGCTGTGCAGAAGCTTCTTAGTTTGATGTAATCCAGCTTGTCTGTTTTTCCTTTTGTTGCCTGTGCTTTTGGTGTAATATCCAAGAAATCATTGCCAAGACCAGTGTTACGAAGCATCTTCCCTATATTTTCTCCTAGGAATTTTATGCCAGTACTGTACTGTTTTGATTACTGTTGCTTTGTAATACATTTTGAAATTAAGAAGTATGAGGCCTCTAGCTTTGTTTTTTTCTCAAGATTATTTTGGCTATTTAGGGTCCTTTGAGGTTTCATATGAGTTTTAAGATGGTTTTTCTATTTCTGCAAAAAATGCCATTAAGATTTTGATAGGGATTACATTGAATCGGTAGATTGCTTTGGGTAGTATAGACAGTTTAACAATATTAAGTCTTCCAATCCATTTATTTGTGTCATCTTTACTTTCAGCAGTATTTTGTAGTTTTCAGTGTACAGGTATTTCACCCCCTTTGTTAAGTTTATTTCTATGTTTTTTTATTCTTGGTGTTGTTGATAATGAGCTTGTTTTTTTAATTTTCTTTTTGTCATTCATTTTCTGTGTAACTTTTAACTGATGACTTTAACTTTGATAACAATGGTTACTTATTTCATTTGACTTCACATCCTCATGTTACCTTGAACATATAATAGACACGGAGTATATTCTTGCTAAGGTTAGTGCCTTGATGCTGCAATTTGGTCTACAAAAGTCATTTTTTATTAAATTAATGCCTCTAGAAACTAACCAAGGCTATTTTATTCGAGGCCATTGGGTATTTACATTTTTAAAAACTTTTGGGCAGTATGCTTTTTTTTTTTAAACTGGCCAAGCTCTTCTTATTTCATCTGAACTACTGTAATATTTATGCTTCACACAGGATTAAGGTTGGGATTTCTCTGCAGTCCATTCTGGCAGTATTAGGATATCTCCATTCCTCTATTTACCAGCATATCTGGAGATGCTTAATTATATTTCAGTAATAACTATTTTTAGAGCTGGAAGACAAGGGGAGAACACAAGGGTTTGTTAACACAGTTTCTTTGGTTTATAAGTGAGGAGCCTGAGAGGTTCACCTGAAGTGACTTATTCGGTTGCTGGGTTAGTAGCACAGTTGGGAGTAGAATTCATTCTTGAACAGTTTATATTGTCACACAGTTTTCTCAGGTAATTAATCTTATTTTATAAAATTCTCAATTTAGAGTATGAGCAAAAAATAATGTTCAATGCAATTATGATAAATGAACAAAGCAAAATGTATTAGTAATTTTATGTCTTGATCATTGGAAGCTAACTTCTCTTGTGGCTTGAGGTAATTGACCATATGCTATTTCATTAACCCATACTTTAAGAACGTCATTAAAAAATGTTCTAACAACACTGAGATGAGGAGAAACTTCAATTTAGCATTAAATAATAAAAAATTGCTGGGCACTGTGTGCTGTGTACTATATGTACATTGCCTACAATCTGTTGTTACTCTGCACAGTTAAAGGTTTTATCAGTCCCATTTTCCAGATTAGGAAACTGTTGCTCAGTAAAACAGATAACTTGTCCAAAATCATTTCACTGGGACTTGGTAGAACAGAGATTGAAATCTGTGGCTGCCTGGTTCCAAAACCCATGATTTTCCTGTATATGGTGTTGCTTTTAGACACTTAGTGAAGTGGAAGCCAGTGATTAAAGGCTGCTGAGTGTAGAGCATCATTATTCCGTATCTGAAGTTGCTCTTTGGGCAAAACAACTAAATTTATTTTTCTTTGTTTACCTTTAGAACATTTTCCCTTTTTCTTATACATGTGAAAAATCTAAGATAATACCCCATATTTTTTCATAGCCTCGGGTAGTAGTCTTGAATTTTAGGTTCCCACCTAATCCATTTATTTATCTGAATAGGCATTAGGTATGTAGTCACCATTAGATTTTTATCGAACTTAGATAAAAGCTGAATTTTTCCATTATATGGGTGTATTTTAGAATAGAATAGTCCTGCATGTTGATTATTTTAAATCATGCTAATGCCTCATTTTTTTTACTTATTGCTTTTCTGTTGTTTTATACCTGCTAGTACTAATATTTATTCAGAGAAGGATCTTTTCTTCTGCCTTCCACCTTCCATTTTACTTATGGAAGTAAAATACTCACCAAATTTTTCATAATTTTAGTGATTACATATTTTGAGTTGCTTAGAGTTTTCTCCCTCTTTTGGGGGAGATGTTCGTTTTTGTTTTGGTGCCTGATGTAAAGTGGAGATTCCTAATCTGTGGTCCAAAAGTGAAATGTTTTAAATCAGGGGTTGGCAAACTGTGATTCCTGGGCCTGCTTTTGCATGTAAATTTTACTGAAGTATTGTCTTGCCCATTCATTTATGTATTTTCCGTGGCTGTATTCCTGCTACAGTGGCATAGTTTTGAGTAGTTGTGACAGAGACCATATGGGCATCAAGCCTGAATTTTTTACTGTTTGGCTCTTTAAGAAAGTTTGACCACCCCTTTTTATATATAACTTTTTCTTGTTATTTTCCCTCATAACAATGAAAAATAAGGCAATCGTTTTTTTTTTCCATCATAAATTGGTGACTTTTTGTTTGTTGTGTTTTTTTCCCCCCTAGATGCTGCCCTTAACGTTGCCTCTGAGTCTAAAATGTATTGTGAGCATTGTAGTAAAAATGCTGATATTATTGGGTGTTTGTTTCACTGGTGCACGTGGAAAGTATCAGAATAGATAGTATTTGCTTTAATTTTAATGCATTTTTCCTTTAAAAATAACCCCACCTATTGAGTTGTTTGGGGGAACTGTCTGTAGATAATGGGGAAGAAAGGCATTCAATTCATGGCTGTAGATTTGTGACCAGGTGTTGTGGAAAGGTAATGGTATGAGGCCAAGAAACTTGGTTGGGAATTTCAGCTCTACTCTTAGGATCTGTGTGACTGAATAAAACTTCACATCTGAACCAGTTTTTTCTGACTCTAATATTTAGCACATTTTAATTGCTCACTTAGTGAGTAGTAGAAACTAGCTGAAGGATAATTTCCTTATGTGATTAACTTTTTTGGGTTAGTGCTGCCTTGGATTATGTCACAATAAGGTGATTCAAAACCAAGAAAACTGTTGTGGTGGCATGAAATTTCTCGTTTGTTTCTCTCCAAAAATTCACATTTTGTTTTTGCACATGTGATAACTCTCCTTTGAGTGGTTTAAATCCTGATACACTTTTATGTTACAAAACTTACTTTCTAGTTGAAAGTGAGATAACTTGCTCATATTAGAGAGTATATGCTTTTTAAAAAAATGGGTAGAAAAACTCATATTAAAATTCCCATTAGGGGGCACTATTATCAAGCTTAGGAAAACTGGAGACTAATTTGTTTTCTCAGACATGCAACCCGAGGCTTGCTAAAAGGGAAAAATATTTTCATCTGATAACGTTCAGATATTGTTTTATACAACTGAATTCCTTAAATACGTTATAAAGTGCACTGAATTAAACACAGATCCAATAACTCACTGTCTTGTTTTTCAGCAGACTAAATCAATTTAGTGTTGCAGGTGATATAAGAAGCTTACCTTATTCTGCATCAGAGCCAAATCCATAATTTTCATATTTGGAGTGGACAGATTTTTTATTTTGCTGTCTTTAAGTCAGTCACAAAGGATGATCCTTGGCCTTCAAATACGTTTCTTTCAAAAATGAAGCATGAAAACTGTGTTTGAGTGTAACTACTAAAATGCAGTTAGGGGAATGAAATGATGCCTAACTTATTAGACAGTGTTAACGTGTGCAGCATATGATTACTGAAGTAATTCCACATATTGAAGTGATATATACACACACATACCTTTTAGCTTTTTTGTTCATTTCAGGTACTTGAAAGTTATTTTCTTTTTTATTACTCAAGTTTGCTGTTAGAGCGAGAAATACTACTATATACTATTATGCACAATTATTTTGTTATCATTGAGCTTCCAAAAGAAAAGCAGTGATGTAGAGTCTTAAACAGACTTTTCAAAGGCTAACATATGAATTGGCAAAAATGTAATTAAAATAAGATGTATTGGGAGTAATTTTTCACAGTGTAGGTGTTATTTTTGTATCACTGGGTTCAGAGAGAGTAGGTTTGTATAGTTACATTCTTTGCAATACTTTATACATAAGTAAGCCATAGTTTATGTTGGAGAAAACTCTGCTTAGTTACTTGCTTCTTGAAGTCTCACCTTCCTTCTCTTTCTTTAGTTTGCTTGCAGCTTAGACCCAGGGCAAAACTGCTTGAAACCTAGCCGATGATTACTCTTTCAGCTTTGTGTTGATTTTGAGTTCAGGGAAGAGTTGAGTCAGGATAGAGAGAGCTTTTCAGAATTTTTAGACAGATGGGAACATTTTGTGAAAAGACGTGATGTTTACTTATTATTTTGTATT
This sequence comes from Tapirus indicus, assembly GCA_031878705.1. NCBI lineage: Eukaryota > Metazoa > Chordata > Mammalia > Perissodactyla > Tapiridae > Tapirus > Tapirus indicus. Next base: position 23,621,388 of record CM062935.1, read on the forward strand.
ATCTTCTATCTGTGTGAATAGTCAGTGATCGTTGTGATCTGTTCGACAGATTGATTTTTTTAAAAATCCCATTTCTTTTATTGCATTTTTTTAAGAGCTTTCTTGGTAGACATATTGGAAATACATATAGATGGTTTGGGGGTGTGTTTGAAACTTATTGGAGAAGTAGGAGCCTGTTTACTTTGTGGTCTCAAATCATTAAGAGAAGGTATGATAAATATTTCAAATACGCATCTGAGAAAAAAAAATAGTTCTCAGTAATTCACTTCAGCATTTATCCAGCAAATTACATTGAGTGGGTGGTGAAAAAGATACAAAGATCGAAATCCTGGTTACTGCTTTGAAAGATTTTAAGTGGGAGAGACAAGTGTGTAAATGAAGAATTGTGAAACAGAGGAATTGATATAAGTCTAGAGTGAGGAAGGAAGAAAAATGATAGAACATCCAGATAATGAGCTACTAATTCCTTTTGGGGGATGACTTAACAGGGGAGGTGAAGTTTGATTTTGTAGGTGGATGTCAGTTGCCATTTTAAGTAATTTTTAAGGAAGTTATATCTTGTGAGTTTGTTCTAATTATTCATATTTCTCAGCCCTCATAAATAACACAAGCATCTCTAGAAATAAAGAGAAAGCTATTTAATATATATTCAACTTGGCATCTTTATCGTTCAGAGTTAATTATGTTCCTTGACAACATTTTTCAAATTCTGTTGCTGATTTTGTATCCAGGTAGAGACGTTGTTTTTGACGTCTTGGCTCTCTTTGTACATAAAAGGACTCATGATAATAATTTAGTGCCATCTTTATAGAAACTTGGGACCTGTGCTGTACTTAGCTCTTTTTAAAATAGTTAATAAATATTTAAATAAGCTATCTAATAAATTTTCAATATTTAATACAATATTTCATATGTATTTCATTTTAAATGAAACATTGTGTAGGCAGGTAACTAGAGAGTATTTCTCCATGGAATTATGGTGTAATTCTCCTGAGGTACTGATCTCTTTGTTGTTATTCATGGTAGTATTTTGAAAATGTTAAACCATTCACATTTAATGATTTATTGCTGAATATTCAGGACAGTGAACTTTAGATTATTGCTTACTTAAATTATTTTGATTCCTCAGAAAGCCTATGGTTTGTGATTTGAAACTGACTTAAAGACCTTAAACTTATTCTGTGTGTTTAGTTTTGGTTTATTAAGGTATTCAGAATGTGAGAAGTAAAATCCAAATACGAAATATCAATCCCGATATTTTTATGCCTTGTTTTGTTCTTTCAGTTTGAGTGTCTGGAGATTTTAAATACAAGAGTGGGAGCAGAGGCTAGCTTCGTTTTAAAAGCTTGAAAAATATTTTTGCATTTACTTCATGTCTTAAAATTTAAGGTTTTTTTTCTCTTTTAAATGAGTTGGGAAATTTCTCTCCATGGAAGGATATACTATTGAAAATGTGGTCAAGGTAAAAGATTTTTCGGCTTGAAGAAATTAAAGCGCTTTACACTATACCCTCCCTTGGTCCCTAAAGCGTAAGTGCTATGGTTTGGAAAGAAGCCAAGTAAAACCTGTTCAAATTTTGTGCAGACTTAAAGTAATACTTTAAGATTTGAAAATTACAGGTGGATACAGTACTTAAATAGTATTTAAAATTCCTAAGTTTCCCAAGTCTAAAAATGTAATCCTTAAATTACTATTCCCAGTGGTTTAAGTTTTAATTAAATAAAAATTGTCTTACTTTTGAACCACAACAACTTTAGGTATAGATATTTGAATTTGTTACTAAACTTTAAGGTAATAACCATTAAAAATGAACTGTTTTGGCACTAATTAAAATGTCAAAAAGCCACAGTTACAATGTGTAACCCAAGATCCTTGCTATTTCTGTTTTTCCAAAAATTGTCCTAACCAACACATTTCAAGCTTGCTTCCTGTCTTGGCCAGGAGAAGTGCTACCCAGCTTCACTCCCGCAGTTAAATATGTTACCTGATCTGCAAGTTTTATAGATTGATAGATTAATTATAATTAGATCTGATGTTTTGATGCTAATACTGAGTTTTCCAAACTGCCCTGTATATTATGGGAGTGAAATCTTGGTCATGCTAGTAAAGTGTTTTGTATTTGTCTCTCTAGGTGAAATTTTCATAGCTCTTGAAACTTTTATCTGTTTGAGATTACTCTTCATGGCTTACGTATTACCAGTTTCAGAGTGGTGTTTTCATACCTTTATCTCCTTTCCACCATGAGGATTATTTTCTGCCCTTTTTTTATCAGTAATTTTTACTCAGTACATTTTAGATGCTTTCAGATATATTTGAAAACAAAGGCAATATTTATTTGGCCTAAGTAGCAATATAACGGCATAGCTTTATAATGCAGCCTGCATCTCCCCCACCCTCATGCCCATACACACTCACCCTTTGTTTTCTCTAACATTTAACCTACAGACATTTTAATATACAGACAGCCTTTCTTCCCTGCTTGATTGGTGATAGAATCACAAAATGATGCCAATGGTCTTTGCAGAAATGTATCTGTCTTTTTTCTGTTTTATAGAATTGATAGGTTATGACTTGGTACAGACATTGTTTGGTGGCAGGCTACTAACACCCGACCAGCAACAGTGGCTGTAAGAGTCCAGCAGCAGAGTCCTAGTTGGGGCTCTTTGGACTTGGAGCATGCTGTTAATAACCCCGTTGGGCAGCAATGACAGCAGCAACAGTCACTCTACAAATACCAGTTGTCCTCTAGCTACTGTAGCTTCCCGGCTCATCTGCTCTCACTTTACCTTGTCTTTTGTTTTTCTTTCTTTATTCCTTTGTTATTCATTGATCAAATCAATATTTCAGTGGGAAGTATGTGCCAGGCATTTCTACTGGGCCTTGCATACCTACACCTCTGCTAAGGATATTTTCTGGTGTTTCTTATTTAAGGAACTTAGCTGTTCTAAGCAGTATATTTGACTGGAAGCGTAGGGAGACTTGTTAGCACATCATGTTAGTGAAATCAGATTATTAGTATAAAGTAAAGATTATGTTGCTATATTCAGGTGAAAGTGTCTAAAAATATTTTTGTATAGTTGGAGAATGACTTGGGTTTACAAACATATCTGCACATCTATACATCTCCAAGTTGGCAACTCAGAGTGATTCGATTGTTTTGTAAAATAATTTTGTTCCTAAAAATTTATAAATTCATCATCTGTTGTCCATTTTTATATTGGATTTTATATTTTATTTTTGATCTCATTTGGTAGTGACTCCCAAAACTTTCAAGTTTCTCTGTCACTAATTTAATCTATAAATAAATGTACTCAGTTTTAAGTCTATTACCAAGACTCTTGGTAATGTGAATTATTTCTCCTTCATTTTAAAATTTCTTCTCCTGCTCCTACCACTCCCATCACCACTTCCACCCTGAAAACAAAGATAAAACAAAACATTAAAAAGGTTCAGTACTAGAAGGGAGTGAAGTGTTGTATGAAGAGTAGTGATATAATAATACGTCGATAAGTATTACCTATTTTCTCTGGTGATAAATGAGGAATGGGATGGTATAGACATAATGTGAAATATTCAGATCACTATAAGCCATATCTGGGTTATTTCACTGCTACTTGAGGAGATATTTGTTAAGACTAACAGTGAGACTCTGATGTTTTGTCAGAATCTAGATTTTTATTTTTTTCCAAATTGTCTCCTCATCCCTACAGGCAGCCTGATAAAAAATTATAGTAGCCAGTTCCACATATATGGAAATGATGTGTATGCACATATACCATTATAGCTCTTAGTGGAGAAAATTTCTAAAGTCATTCATACACAGATCTTGCAAACTTTCTGAAAGGCATAAAAAGGAAGGAAATTTAGACTGAGTTCTGGCTAAAGTTCTGGTAAAGTTCTGGCTTGCTGCTAATTGTAATCTTGCATCTCTGCAGCCTCAGTTTTCACATTTGCAGAGTGGATCATAACAGGAACTTCTGTAATTCTTTTAGCAGGTGGGAAACTGAGGCCCAGCGAGGCCCAAGTCTAAAATGATTGGCCAATCCAGAACTAGAAACCCCAACATGCTCATCTAATGTGGAATCCATCACAGTGTAGGAAGATTGGCAGTAATCCCAGTGTTTTGTCAAAATTATTATGAGTGAGTGTTATAGATACCTGCAGTTGTAACTTGTAGGCATGATGTATTTACTTAAAAGGCTACTTAGTGTTATCATTTACTATCTCTACAGCTGGAATCAAGTGATTGTTGAATTTAACACTAGACTTCAGAAAGTTTCATAGGTTTCTGTGTGTATACTAGGTATTAAATGAAAATAAAGGGCAGTTCTAACCTTCAGGTTAATAGAAAATTAGTGGTGGTTAAATATATACAGTCAGTTCAGACACTCTAAATCCATTTAAATGCTGAAAGTTAGCACAGCTTCTAGTATTTTGCTATGTGGAATGGAGAAACTAATTAAAAGTATAGATTGATCTGGGTAGGTTAATGGAGGAAAAAATACATTCTTATTAAATGCCATTGAATGTAATTACAAACAATAGTTTGAATAGATGGTTTAATTTGACTTAGGAAATCAGTCCTGACTGATGACACAGGAAGACTTTCTAGAATATATTGCTTTGCAGATGACTTAAATAGACAATACTGATAAAGCCTGTCATGTGAATTTCCTTCTTTACTGAGTACACAGTATGGTTAAGTGGTATGTTTTGCAATGCCTCCAATCTGCTGTGACTGCCATCTGTGCAAGCAGAGTGAAAGAGAAGAAGAGAGCATGGAAAGGAAACGGATCAGTTAGTTAGTTGTAAGGAATCTTTGTGAACACTGGGTGCCACTCATGAAACACTGAGCAGTTAGTGATTTTCCTTTGTATCCAGGGCGACTAGCTGGCTATAAACTGGAAGTGTACAGTACATACAACTCTCACGATCACCTTTTGGATGTCATGGTACTTATATCCCATGGTACTTGTGGTTGAGACCAACCAGAAAATTCAGGGACAGTAACCATGATCATTCTACATTTTTCTTATTTTTCTCTATTTTTTGATATAATCTTTTTCTTGCTTCAGTGTTTGGCACCAATGTTGAGGTGGATTTAGTATCCTGATATTTTTACTTTGCCTAAATAGAATCTTTTTGGAAATAAATTTTGCTATAAAGCAAGTTTTCTGAGAAACATTTAAGTACTTTTTAAAAAGTCAGTAAGGCCTATAGCTGGGAAAATTGTTTCATAATTTTACAAGTTGTAACTAACAGGGAACCATATAAATGATGGAGAAGTTGTGTATGGGTAAGAGGAATTGACTGGCAGAATCTGACCTGTATACTTTTGTCAGTGGATACATCTCTTATTTGAATCTGAGGTTTATAACTTGTAAAACAGTTCTTTTCGTGAGTATATGGTTACCTTTTTGATGTAAACATGTGAGCCTTATAAAACTGTGTTAACCATGAGTCATCTGGTACCTCCTAGGGAATGAACATAACCTTATATAGATGACTAATGATACAAAGCCACTGTGGTTTCTGTGGTTTTATCAACCATGGCTCCAGTTCTAAAACCTTCAAAATGAGACCCGCTCCTTCTTTTTACATTTTTTTGGACAAAGAGTTGTCTTATCAGAAAACTGCAGTAACTTATGCAGATCCGTAACTGGGGGGAATTAATAACAGAAAGTTTTTGTTGACACCAGGAAGCAGATTAAATAGTGCAATTGTGGTAATGAGTACCATATATGATAAGCCTGAGCCACCTGGGTTTTATTAGGCTGCTTGATACTTTGATCACAATATTATTTCAAGGCTTGTCTATTTAAATTGCTAAGGTTTCTTGTCCTCTTTGAGATTTAGACCATAATTTCTTTCACTGCAAAGAGATTTTTTAAAAGAATGGCTCTGGCCAAGCCCGAATTCTAGGGAGGTGCAAGTTCAGCAGCTAAGTGAACCTTGGAACGAGAAAACCTGTTAAACATAAAATTAAAGTCTTGAAAGCACAGCAGTTGAGTATCAAGTTCATTTGACCTTGCTTCTCTTTAGCTTTTTGCATAGATCATGATTACACTTCGTTTATCATATGGTAGTGAAGCACTATAAGGATGTTTGGTATAATTCAATTAATTATTGTTTGATATAAATATATGCATTTAATTCATGTTTTGAGAATGTAGTGTTGCTGTTGGTTTCCCTTCAGCTGGTATTAAGTGGTTTTGATGAACATCTGAGAATTTATGGAAAGATCTTTAACTACTTCACCCATAATGAATGAATTATAGTAATCACAGAATTTAATTTGTTTGATAAATTGTCTTTGAACTGGAAATTTTAAACTTTAGTTATCCTATTAATGTAGATGAATGAAATTTTTAGTCATCAAAATCAACAGACTCTCCTATTAATTTTAGAAATAGTCTTTCATGGGTAGTTAATGGTATCTTTGTTATGTAGTTAAGCAAATGTTTTGGCTTGGGAAAATAAATATTGATTTTGACTAGTAAAGAGAGGACAGGGGAGGTTTTATAATTTAAGATATTGTTGTCCTTAGCATAATAGTAATAATAATCATTATTAAATGCTGTTTTGAAAATTTACATGTAAAATGCTTTGTACGTTTGTTCATGTGCTCTTTAATTTTCACTGTTTTGATTTTTGAGTACTCCTACAATTGTTGTAATTTGGCTTGAAGTTTCCATGTCCCAGTATAACTTTTAAGCCTGGTAAAAGGCAATTAAGAATGTAATGATCTTCTTTTAATATCCCTGACTTGCCCTTGGCAGTGAAAAGGGTATGTGGAAGTGATAATCAACAGCCTTTTTGTTTTCCCTGATAAGGAGAAAAGTATTGCAAATAGGAAAAGATTTGAACATTGGAAAGATTGCTTACCAAGCGTTTGTAACATTCTTGTTTTTAGAAAGAAAGGGTAGTACTTTAAGTTTTGGAGATACGTGACTCATTGATCCAGGAAAGATGAACTAGTATACAAGGCAGAGGCATAGATTTAGGAATAAGTATGTGATACAAGCGTAGAAAAATGAGAAGATCTGACACTTAGAACAAAGGCTTAGTTTAGGGGAATGGTCTGGAATAATAATAGATAGGGTTAGATTATGGAAGACTTGGAATGCTTGAAAAAGAGGCTTGGACTTGAAGCAATTGTGCATCATTCTAGGTTCCCCAGCAGAGGTGTGATAGTATAAAATCAATATTTTGTGGGTAGAGGCAAGAAAAACAGATGGATAATGACGGTTTGAATGAAATATGGGCAGTAGCAATAAGAATACTAGAGGGAGAGAGAGAAGAAATGGCAAAAGATTGAGTTCAAACGTATACACACATTTTGAGGGTTTGACTTTGTGTATCAAATAACTTTAATATCTGACATATTCTAGAAAAATTAAATTCCTGTTTGTCATCCCTTTCCCTCTTGAATAGTTTGTTAAAAGCTCCTGTTCTGTGATAATAGTATGTATTACAGAGCAGATGGGTACAATAAATGTAAGCTGTTGATAACCAGCAGGGGGATTTCTGCACTTGTAACAATACCAGCTTTACTAAAATATCAGATATTTAAGATTTTTCAGTTCAGGGAGCTGTTGGAGCCATTTTGAAAGTACATACATTGTTTGGAATAGTCAGTGTGATATAGATGTGGACTGATATTTTTAGGGCTTTCTTAAGGAGAGAGGATTTATCTTTATTATAAAGCTCCATAGGACAGAACTAAGATCTACTAAAAGTAGAAATGAGTGAAGTAAATCTTCCAACAGAATAGTCCATTCATGGGTTGGGATTCCTTAGACAATTGTGCCCTGTCTTAAGGATAGTTTTTGCAACTTGTTAGATTCATTCATTCACTTAACATGTTTACGGAATGCCAGCTATCTCAGGAACTTTGCCAGATATTGAGTGATAGCAGAATGAACAAGTGAAGGAGAGAGAGATTAGACAGTTAACCAAACAAAATAATTAGTTTGTGCTAAGTACTGCGGAAGAAATAAACAGATGCTTTAACAGGTGGTGCCCCCTCTCTGAAACAGGTCCTTTCAGAGAGTCCCTGGTGCGGAGGTATATCCAGGCTGAAGGATAAAGCGTATTCAGCTGAAGTGAAGGATAAGCAGGAGCTAGCTGTGGGAAGAGCCAGTAGAGCCTCAAGTGCAAAGGCCACCCCTGAGATGGGAATGAGCTTGGCCTTGTTTAACAACTCTCAGAAAGCTAGTCTATCTGAATAAAGCCTGCTGAATGAGAAACAAGAGGCTCTGTCCTTACCAGCCTTGTAGGAGTGTTTTTTTGTCGTCGTCGTTTATTATTATTAACCAACAAGAGGCTATTGAATTGAAAGGTTTTAAGTTATATGTTGTAATCTGGTTGAATGGATGACTGTCATGTTCTTTGTAATTCTATGATTTAATGTAGGACTCTTCTTCTTGATGTTAAACCTTTGAAATATTTAGGGAAACTCTCTTGGTGATTGGATTCACTGGTGATAGTGTTTATACCAAGAAAGTTTATTTATAGCCACTAGATAACGTTCATACACAAGTTTGTTTGGAGTCTTTATTCTTTATTAAATTTTTTGTTTTGGATAATTTTAGATGAACTAAAAAGTTGCAAAGATAGTACAGAGAGTTTCCCTATAACTCTCAACCAGGTGTTCCCTAATGTTATCTTCTAACATTACTGTGATACATTAGTCTAACTAAAAAAGCAACATTGGTACATTATGGTTAACTAAACTCCAGACTTATTAGATTTCACCAGTTTTTCCATTAACGTCCTTTGCTTTTCCAGGATCCAATCCTGGATACCACATTGCATTTACTTGTCATCTCTCCTTAGGCCCTTCTGGTCTATGACCATTTCTCAGTCTTCCCTTGTTTTTCATGATATGGGTAGTTTTGAGGCATACTGCTTAAATATTTTGTAGAATGTCGCTGAGGTTGGGTTTGTTGGATATTTTTTCATGATTAGACTAGAATTACAGGTTTTGAGGGAAAAACCCACAGTGGTGAAGTGCCCTTCTCATTACGTTCTTTTAAGGGTAGAATGATATCCACATGACGTCACTGGTGATGCTAACTTTGGTCACTTGGGAAAGGTGGTGTCTGATGTCCTTTTGAATTATCACACTATCTTAGAAATCTTTATAACTTAAGGAAACATTAGGACGTGAATGTTTTGCTTGAAAAATTAGAGTTTCTCTCTTGGAAGAAACAACTTGAATAACTTTTCACCTTATACTGTTTATTCCTAATAGTTTAATATCTAAACAATATGGGTAAACATTATATATTATATGCCTTAATATGTGACTTTTCATACAGATTAAACGAAAATTTTGCTTTACTTATATATTATACTATCTCAGACGTACTATTGGGGACTAAATTCATACGGGTGGATTAGTATCCATCTCTGACAGAATATGAATTAGATGTTGGAGAACATTCATTGTAGCTCATCAACACTTCAATATCAGGAATATTTGATACAGGAATTAACGTTTCCCATGTGTGATGCTACACAGTGTTTTTGGCATAGTTAATTTCTACTGCAAAGTACCTTTTGTACAAAGGAACTCTCTGGACTTTTACATGTGGAGTAAATACAACTTTGATGTCTGTCATAGAGTATACTACCAAAGTTAGAGCTACACATTGGCATACAATCTATGAAATTATTTAAGAGGTGAAGAAACAAGTGCTTGAAATAATTTACTTAAAAATAGCCTTAAATAGCTTCTGTGTTCTCTCTGGGATGTTTGAAACATTCAGCTTTTAAACTATTAAAGTTAAGAAAATAGGAAAGGATATATTAAAGTTTTAGGGACATTCCTTTGATTTCCCTTTTGTGCAGTTGTTCTGTTTGATTATTGACTCCAAGGATCTCTTCAGATTTGTTGACTCACCTTACTCTTCTGTGTATGGAATGAAGCAGCCACCATACATCAAGATTTTACTATCTCTTATAATATAGATATTTTTCCTAGCTATTAGTAAGAATATAGCAGTAAGAAACTCTTTTTCCTTTATCTTTTTAACTGAAAAGATCATTAAAAAGTAAAAGGCTTGAAAGTTAGCAGTGGGGAGGCAGTAATCTTTGAAGGTTGTCATCCTCGTCATGGTTATTGTACTGGTAATGATAACATTACAGCCTCATTTGTAATTGCTGACACCTACTGAGCACTTGTCACGTGCTAAACATCGTGGTGTTGAGCACTTGGCATGCATTCATTTAATCCCCCATCTACTTTATGAAGTAAGTACTGTACTGTTCCCAGGCCGTACATGGTTATGGCCAAATGGCTGGTACAGGAAATGATTTCAGAAGAGGAAGTCACTTCAGCACTAGGTTGAACTAGTGGGATGTGAACTGGCTCTTGAAGATAGGTGGTTCTTGCATGAAGACTCAGTTTAGATGTTATCCCTACACCCCAGACACGTATCCCTGAGGCAGGTCCTGGCTGCATGTTCTCATGGTTAATAATTCACAGGTCATATGCTTAATTTTCAGATGGTACTTATCAGACTATATATATTTAAACCTCTTAATTTAAAATAATTTTAGAGTTACAGAAGATGCAAAGAGTTCTTGTGTATCCTTTACGCAGCTTCCCTTAATACAGTTATGTGTCGCTTAACAACAATAGGGATATTCTGAGAAATGCACAGTTAGGCAATTTCATCACTGCAAACATCATAGAGTGTACTTAATAAATCTAGATGGTATAGCCTACTACACATCTAGGCTATATGGTACTAATCTTATGGGACCACACAATGGTATACGCAGTCCATATTAATCACAATGTTGTTATGTGGCACATGCTGTATTAACATCTTATATAACCATGGTGCATTCATCAAAACTAAGAATTGGTACAATACCATTAACTAAACTGCAGATTTTATTTAAATTTCTCCAGTTTTCCCACTCATGTTCTTTTTCTGTTTCAGGATCCAATCCAGGATACCATGTTGCATTTAGTTGTCATGTCTCTTTGGTCTCCTCCAACCTGTGCCTTTTCCTTGTTTCTCCTGCCCTTGACACATTTGAAAAGTACTCTCAGCTGTTTTGTCCATTGTCAGTTTGGGTTTGTCTGATGTTTTCTCTTGATTAGTCTGAGGTTATGGACTTTTGGGAACAATATAAGTGAAGTGCCCTTCTCATCACATCATGTCAGGGGGTATATCATCTCAGCATGTGACTTAGTACTGATGATATTAACCTTGGTCACTGGTTTAGGGGGTGACTGCCAGTTTTCTCACTGAATAGTTACTATTTTCCCCAAGGAGTGAGTCATTAAGTCCGGCCCATACTCAGGAGGGGAGTTAAGTTCCACCTCTTGGTAGGAGGAATATCAAAAAATTTTTGGAGATATGTGAAAAACACCCCAGTAATTAATAAATATTATGAGGACTGTCAGACTATATTTTAATTATCGTTTCAGTTATTATTCACTTTTACTAGACTGGATGCTTGTTGAGCTCAGGGGCTGAGACTGATTTATTGTTTCACTTGTGTGTAGAACAGTGGCATATGGTAAATGCTCAATTAAATATTTGTTGAATGGCTAGAACTTGAAAAAAGGGAGATTGTGAATTGCATACAAAGCTAAAGCAGTTAAACTTGATCCCGTGGGTAATGGAACAGTATTAACAGTGTTTGAGTGATGTGACAAAAATATTAACTGTTTTAGTTTCCTTTGCTTTAATTTTGTTGGTGATTAAGGAACATATTCTTTAATTCTAACATGATATTTAGAAAAAGTATTTTTCTTAGCTTTGAAGGAGAACTGATTAGAGTAAAGCAATTTAACAAAATAAATTTAGACCAGAAGTCTTATTTTATGATTAAAGATAGCTGGTTGAATGTTTTGAGCACACCCTATATTTAGAAGGATGGACTTAACTTGGGAAAGCATATAATTTCTAAGTAAATTAGCAGTGATAGAAAAATCCCTTCCCATTTCTCAAAAAAGGTGTTTAAAAGTACCAATGTTATGTTTAACTTAGCTTTTGCATTATAAATGGACTCTCTGAACCCCAAGCATCCTAAATTTAACCTCCATATTGGATGCCAGTTTTACTTATGGATGCCTTTCTGACTTCGCTTCAAAATATATAAATGTTTCTTTTTTATTGTTTTTAGAGAATGTCAGTTGACTTACTAGAAACAGGAAAAATAAGCCATGCTTGCAATTGACCATTGGACTTTTTTGCTAAGTAGTAGCTAAAAAGTGAAGAGGATTTTTCTTTAAGAACTTGAAGACTTTAGGAGATTGATAGTTGACTTTAATCTTTTCTTTCAGGTGCTATTGCCACCACCACAGCAAGGATGAGTTTTCTGTCCATTTTTCCCTAGGCAGTTAAGCAGTTCTTGCTCCACTGCCAGATTATCAGTGGCTACTTAAGACTGTTAAAATACTGTCTTCTATTTCATTATTTCTATTTAAAAAAATCTGCATTGTCATTTAGTTGGAATGTATATGAATGAATAGTTGGAAATGTAAATCACTGTCTTCAAATCAGCATTGTTTTGTAATTCATAAAATGATACACAGTTGGATGACTTATACATGGTGGACTTATAACTCAGTGGGTTTAGGCATACACACTCAAGTAAATGTGTGTATGTATGTAAAATTTATATAAATTCTTAACAGCCCACCTCTGTCCATTGCTAAGAGCCACTGATATTAACAATGTCTTGCATCTCTTAGTAGAAAAAAATCTTAAACAACGAAATTTAGGGGTTGGCAGCATTAAAGAAGTAGGAGTTTACATAAAAGATTAGGATTTCTCAAAATGGGGAAAGAGGTTCGTGGTGGGGAGAGGTTTTGAAATAGAGGCTGTTGCATGACCAAAGGTACCAAGAGAGATGCAGAGTATGTTAAAAGTTAGTCATTTAGCTTCTGTTGCCTCATCTGTAAAACAGAGATAATTGACACCTACAATATAGTGTATATTAGTTGTGACCATTTTGTTCAAGAGTTTGGTCTTTATACCATTGATAATGGGCAACTATGAAGGCTTTTTGTGAATATTATAACAATGTTCAGATCTGTTTTAAGAAAAAATATTAAACTGCAGTAAGACCAATTTGAGCATTGGTGCTGGGAATGAAGAGAAAGGGGAGATAGGAGAAATTTGATGTCTTCTGAGTAAAGGGGTAATTTGCATTAATGAGTGACAGCTAATTTGACATACAGGATAGGCTTATGAGGATCTGGAAAATTGCAGCTTAAACTCAATTTTGAATGAAATGTATATGGTTTGCTTCTTTGAATAATCAGCTATGTCAAATTTATTTTATATCAGATTGATCAATTTGTTAAAGCTATGGTAAAAGTAACTGCTATTATCATTATGTTGCATGTGAAATCATAGCTACCTAGTGGCCATGATAGTGGCCCTCTGGTTGTAGTGGGTGAGTCATAGGCTCTGGAGTTAAACAGACTTGTGTTTGAATCTGATCTGGTCTAGAGTGTGGTAATACCGTTTACCCTTTAGGGTTGTTCTGGGGATTAAGTAAGAACGCGTGTAAAACATTAAGGCAGTGCCTTAACTCATAGTGAGCACTTAATGAGGAGTGGTCGATACTGTTATTTTTCACAAAAACACAACTTTGGGTACATTTTAGGTACAATTTTGGGTTCATTTGTATGCCTCGAGGCATATGAAATATATAGGGTCTATCTCCCACTGTCGCATAATTTTACTTAATCAATGGAGATTATGCTTATCAAATTTCAAGTTCAAGCCTTATTGAGTAGACTGTTTTGCATTGTATAATTCAAAGTAATCAGGGCAAGTTGAAATTTAGAAGATTTTTTAAACAGTATGATATTGAATGGGAACAAATAAAGGTTTAGGCCCTGAGGGAAGAAACAAACCATTACTAATTCAATGTGAGGAGGACAGGCTCAGCTAGGGGTTTCTGGTAAAGTGGGTAAAAAAAGTAAGTTTGTAACATAATGCATTGGGATCCTCACCTCCTTGTAGGGCTTTAAGGAATAGGGAGAGTGGCTTGAGGATGGACAGAGAAGACTGTGGTCACTGTACAGTTTTAGTTTAATTTACAAGCTCTCTGTTCCTGGTGCGTAGCAAGGTATTTATTGGTAATAGAACAGAGGAGGAAAGCCAGCAAATTTGCCAGCCTTTGGGTCGGTGAAGGCAACAGTAGGTCCTTGGTATCCCATACACATGCAGATAGGCATGCATTTTAAAAACCATATATACTTTTCTAAAAACCTAAAAATCTATCCTTTATTATTATTTTTTAAAAATTTCATCCACTCCTGTGTTTCCCTTGGGGTGATCTGCATCCCCTTGGTAAAGCCACAGTGAGACTACTACATCTGAATGTATTGTATTGCTGGGAGTTGGGTATCCTAGCCTTTTTTGTTTGGCTGCGTGTACTGCCTTAACTGTTTTTATTTCATTTGTTACTTTTCTTTTAAAAAAATTTTGGTTTCTGTGCTTTTCATTCTGCTTTTGGAGCAAGGCTGTTCTGCCTTATATATTTTGTATTCAAATTTATACTTCATCAATTTTACCCTCACAAATTATTTTGATTTTTTTTCCTCAAGAAGACTAAGCATGATACAAGAATTAAATATGTGAGTATATAGTAGAAATTCAATATCATGCTAACAAAAAAACCCCTGTATTGTAAGTATTCTGGAGCCCTAGTCATTGAACCCTATATTTTAGGCAGAAATAAATTATTTTAGAAACAGTTAGTACAGTGCTTTGGAATCTGATCCTTGATGTAGTTATGAAATATGCCTATCTTCTATCATCTTAATCATTATTCCTAATTATTAACCATGTTACAGAGCTAGAAAACTTTGAATAGTGTCAGAAAAGAACCATTGCCAAGTATTTTGGGGGATTTTCCAAGTATTTAGGGATACTTTGAAACTTTGCAAGTATCCTATTTAAAAAATTGTCAATTTAATCATATATATATATGCACACACACTCATGGTTTCCTGTTTTATCCAACAGGTTACTGTATGTTACTGTCACTATTTTGATGTTCATTTCATCCCCAGTTTGATCAGTAGGATCTCATTTAAGGTAGCTGTGTCCTTTTGCAATGTCCCCATCGATTATTTGAGCATTTCCTTGCTCTATGGCATAACATGATGTTCCAGGCTCATTTTCTACTTTCCCTGTCACAGCTCTGGAATCAGTCATTTCTCAAAGGAACCCTGTATCCTCCTAGAGAAGAATGGTATTTAGAAGACAAGAACTGAGCCCTGAGTGCTGATTGCAAGTGGAGTGTCACTACTCATGAGCTTTTTGAGCTGACAGAGCTAGGGAATGTATGTATGCAAGTACACAAATAACACACAGATAAACACATTTACATCTGTATCTGTACTGAAAACCATGAGTTCACACTGAAACCTTCAACTCCAATAAACTGCAACTGAGTTTATTCTAGTTTTCTCCCTTTCCGTATTTGTAACTCCCTTCTCTGACAGTGAAAACACTGGCCCATGTTATTCTTGATACATTTACTTATTTGGTTAATTTCTCCTTTATGTAACTAATCTATCTCAGCAGTCACACCTTTTCCTCACCTTGCTCAGGCTCTGACTCCACCTTCCATCCCCATCCCCCACGCCCACGATGCCTTCCTCACCCCACTTGGGCTCCATTACACTATGCCAGACCACTATGCCTGCATTCCTTACAGACCTGCTCAATTGCTGATTCTCTCCGTGCTGTGCTTCTTCCCACCCCCCCCACCTTCCTCTCTTTACTGAGTCTCTGACTCCCCAGGCCAACCACCCTCTTGTGAGGCCACCTTTCTTACCCTGTTTAGGCTTGGACACCTCTTCACCTACTTAGGCTCCTACACTCTGCTCTGGACCGTTGCATACCCAGCTACCCCCAAGCTGTGGACCTTTTCTTTGGAAAAAATGTACCTCTGCACAGTTAGGCACAAGAATTTAGGAGGTTGACACTGGTTTTTAAGACCTTGGCATTAGATGGGATTTTCTTATTGCTGTTTTGTTTTTAAAGACCGTGGGCACGATTATGGGGGATAAATAGAGGAAGCATGAGAGAAACTTTTATTTTCTCATTCCCTGTTACTGTATTCGAATAAATTTCCTTGAGTCAGTTTTAGCTCATGCTTCCTTCTTTGAAGATGAAGCTAACTGTCTGTATCACAGAGTATCTTTATCTCATCTGAACATAATTTTGTTTTAGGGAAACTGTTGTAAGAAGAGGTTTTAGAAGTACTTCTCAAGAATAATGTACATGTAGGAAACACTGGAAATGATGGACCAAAGATGGTTCAGGTGGTTCACGGGAAAAGATATACAAATAGCACTTAAATATGTAAAAAGATGCTTAACTTTGTTCTTAATGAAAGAAATGCGATTTAAAATTACAACAAAATACCAGTTTTCACCCTTCAGATTTGCAAAGTTTAAAAAGTTTTATAGCACATTTAATTTCACAGACACTGTGTGGGGCATCAGGCACGCTCATCCGTTGCTGATGGGAGTTTAAATTGGTACAAACTGTGTGAAGAGAAATTTGACAATATGAAAAGTGGAAATATTTGCTCACAATTCTTTCCCTTGCAGTTTTACTTAAAGGAATTTGACTCATACATCTCCTTACCACGTATGTGAAGTGATGTACAAAGATATTTATTACAGGAATGTTTAAGATCAAAAGATTGAAATAACTTAATGCCTACCAGTAGGAGAATGATTAAAATATGGTGTATCCATTCACTGGGATGCCACACATCTGTACAAAAATAGGAAGAACTCTTGATGAACAAGTGTGGAAAATCTCCCAGACATATTTTTAAGGGAATAGTTTTTTTTTGAGTATGCTACCATTTTTTTTTGAAAATATGTGAATTTGTGTATCTTTATGTGTAATAGGCTTGTTTATGCTTAGACTACCTCTTTAAGGATACAAACATAAACTATAAACTGGAAAGAGTGGTGACGTCTGAGGGGCATAGGAATGAGAGAGACCTGCTTTTCACTTTATATTTACTGATTTTGAAATGTAGGTACATGTTACTTAAGGGAAAAGTTATAAAATTAATATACGTGTGCAAATAATCTTAATTTTACATTGATCTACTCAGATGTTAATGCTTGCAGGCTGTTTCCTTGATGAGTTACTGCTTAGTGTCTGTCTTCAGTGTAAATGACTTTCCAGTGCTTGGTTGCTTGTTATTTTGAGCCTGTGCCTTGGGAGGAGGGGTTCAATAGATAAAACAAATTTTATATAAAAAAATAATAAATTTGCATTTAAAATGCACAAAGTGGACTCTTGACATTCACAGATTTATTATTCTTTCTTCCAATTTGGGGTCAAAGTATATACTCATTTAGTGAATTAGCCTAGCAGGCTGCCCAGTTTAGCATTCAGCATTCACCTATCAGTGTAGCAATGTGATTCTTTATTCATTAACATGTTGTGGGTGATGCCATTTGGAAAGTGATTAAAACTTTGTTTATTTCTGGAAAAGTGGCCCTGAAAATAGCCACCCTTCACTCTTAGGGAGGCTCTTCTTTTAAGCTATTGCTTACAGTCATGAACAAGCAGTTACTAAAATTTGCTGATGTCTAAATGATGCTAATTTAGTTATAAGATTAAAAATGTAGTTTCTCCAAAGTTGAACATTTACTATATTTTTGGTCATACTTTAGCTCGATTTGGTTATGTAACAGAACCAAATTTAGTACTTTGACTTCCTGATATATTCTTGCATCATTGTTACTGAAGGCCAGAAACTTACCTAGTGTTCAGGAGACAACGTTTTCATTTAATTGTATGCTTTTCTGGACATGAGCTTTGAGGATTTAATGATTTGGACCGTGAGGAACCTTCTCTACAGAGTTAGTTACTTTGGCATATAAATTAAATTCATTTTATTCCTAGGTAGTAGAAAGAGATAAGCAGAAAGTATTCTATGACGTAAAGATAAAATTAATTTAAGCTTTATGCCAGATAGAAGAATTTGGGATTTATTAAGAAGATACAGACTGTAAAAACCAGCTGAAGACCTACTGTTCTCTTAGTGTCTCTTAAATTTGATATTAAACTACTAATATTTTAACTTGGAGAATAAGTTCATTAAGTATATTATTATGAACACAGCATTTCTAAATAAATGTCTCAGTGCCACAATATAAGATGAAAATGCAATGGGGGTGTCAGGAAAAGCATTTCTTTTTTGAAGGACAGATTATACTTTTCCCTGAGTCCTCCTTAAGTGGACTTTATTTGTCAGAATAAATGCCAAAACGTTCTCTAAATGTTTTACAAAGTTCCAGTTAGGTTAGATTTTAAAGCAATGTTTACTTTTAGTCAAAGATGATAAGCTAGGTGGTCTTTTCTGTAAGTTAGAAGACTCAATTGGTCCTTACTGTATTGATGCTTTTTTTTTTTTTTTGGTATAATCGAAGTCCTGGAAAAAGTATGGTGTTTGTACTTTTTGTAAATCTAATAATCTTTTCCAGTGTACTGAGAATTTGCCAGTAAGAGGAATCTTGGGTAAGTCTTTATAAAGAGAATGGTTCTTTCTTCCAGCTTCTTTTAGTTTATTTCATATTTTTGAAATCATGTTAAAATTTTATGGGATTTAGGGAGCCTTTCAAAGTGCTTGCAAAATTATGTGTATCTCTCTATGCTTATCCCTGTAGTCTATTAGATTTTGTTCAGTCCGGTAGATAAAGAAGGTGGTACCAGAGTGGGATCCTAAGGAGGATGTCTTAAGAGGTTGTTAATCTAGAAAGCAAGACCTTATCTGTCAGTGTGAAAAAGTGAGCATTTGGAAGAGGGAATTTCATATTGGTGATTCCACTAGCTATGAGAAAACCTCTGTTCCAAGAGGAATAATATAAAAAGGAATTGTGTCTAATCTACCAAACCTTAAAATTGAAAATAGGAACTTTATACACCTCCCCTTTTTTAATTAAAAGGGCATTTCTTTCGTAGGTTTAAAAAAATTTATTTTTTTAATAATGTGTATAGTTAGAGCTTCCTTGTGGTGGTGTTTTGAGGCAAAATTTAAATGACTAAAGAATATAGTATGGCAGGCAGGAAAGCAAGATTATTTAGTACATGGTAAACAATCGAAAGAACACTTGCGAGTATGTGTATTTGGAGTGTCCTTGGGGTTTTTTAAGCACATCTCCTGCCCTACCAAAAGCTAGGTTTCTAGGGGTTGGGGGAGTGAGTCAAAACCAAAATGTGGCATTTTGGTCTTGGACTGGAGTCTGCTGTTAGCACTGTTAGCAGTATTTCAAACTGTAGTATATATGTGTATCATGGGTGCAGTGTACAAATGGGTTGTTATTTATAAATGGAAAATGAAAGTTACTCTTTAGCTTTCCCAACTTAATAGTTTAAGCAACGTTTGCTCTCATGAGGCGTCATCAGACTTAGCAATGTAGTGAACTACGTTTGCATTAGGGCTGTTAGATGCCGCTTTGATCGAAGAATACTGCTGGGAAACAACATTTACCCGAGCAATAAGCATTGGTGTGGAGTGTATTCTCAGAGATACAGCACTATCACTAATTTTGGTGAAAATTACTATGGACTTAGCCAGGATATGTGTTCATATTCTCTCACATTTTATTTGATTATTAGGGCCTTTAACGTGTTCAGAATAAAGCGTTTCTTATTCACTTGCTTAATTTAGCAAATATATTTAAAGCATTTCTATCTGTTTTTACTTTTCTCTTTATTTTATTTAAAATGAATACAGAGAGCAGAACTAATTTTTGCATATTTGCTATATCTAATTATATTAGACATTTTTCTTCTACACACTGAGAATTATAGGAAAAGTAGGTTATAATTAGATCCCAAAGTAAATCAGCCTAGAAATGGTAGTTAGGATCAAAGTAATGTTATAGCAGTCTGGAAGGATTAATAAATCTAGTACTCCCTTTCCTGGGCTTAAATATCTGCTGTAGCAACCTTTCAGTAAGTTGCGTGAGCTCAGTTAGAACTTCTTTTCAAACCTCTTGTTGTTTTTTTCCTAGTATATTTCCAACAAGTGCAGTTATTGGTGGGGCTGAGGGATAAAGAAGAGAGGAGCTATTTTTCTTTTAAGCTGTGTTAGCCCTCAATCTGATTATTTTAGATTGCTGTATTTTCATTAATAGAGTCAGTGACTTCAGTAGTTACTGTTAGTGGTCCCTGAGAGGTTTGTCAGCTCTAAGTTCTAGCCCAGCTCTTTGCTTTCGCTTAAGGCCAAATCATAGGAAACAAAAAAAAGTGGGAGGCCAGTGTCGAGAAGGACCTGGGGCTTAGTATCAGATGTGACTGACTTATTAATTGTGAAAACAGAGGTGATTTTAAACAGTTACTCAAGTGATAGTGATTATTATGGATAGGAATGTATTATCATATGTGGGAGGAGTAGATATGACATTATCACAGACACCAGTTGTCAGACTCCTTGGATTTTCTGGGATATGTTCATGTTACATATACTTTCCTATTGATGCCATTCATTTTAACCATAATAGTTTAAATTAAATACAGGAGATCTGACTTCTCAATGTGACAGGGCCTCTGACTACATCTGAGTGTTTAATAAATATGTACGTAGTTTCCAGAGTTCTTGATGATTCTGTAATAGGAATATGTTGATTTTAATACTGTGTCATTGATTAACACATATCCAATCCATATTACTGAGCTCTTTTATATTATGCTTATTTTCTTTGACCCCAGTCATTCTTTGTTCTAAAAAATACTCATTGTAATTAATTGTTGGATGAAAGAATGAAACCTGTTCCTGCATTCAGCTGATGGGCATGTTTATTTAATTCAGAAACTTATAGTCATTTAAAAATATATTTTGGATTATTCCACCATCTACATTATTATTTTTAAACAGATGAGGCTAGAAAAATTGTTCTTACCTGTATTGATATATTTTATACATTATTAATTTTTTGTGTATGTGTGAGGAAGATTAGCCCTTAGCTAACATCCATTGCCAATCCCCCTCTTTTTGCTGAGGAAGACCAGCGCTGAGCTAACATCTGTGCCCATCTTCCTCTACTTTATGTGGGATGCCTGCCACAGCATAGCTTGATGAGCAGTGTGCAGGTCTGCACCTGGGATCCGAACCTACGAACCTTGGGCCACCGCAGTGGAGCGTACGAACTTAACCACTGTGACACTGGGCTGGCCCGTATGCATTAGTGATTTTTAACTTTCTTGAGATATAATTCCTATGTCATACAGTTCACCCATTTAAAGTGTACAATGCAGTGATTTTTAGTATATTCACTGTTATGTGCGGCCATCACTTCCATCAAATTTAGAACATTTTCATTACCTCAAGAAGAAACCCTGTACCCTTTAGCTATTACCGCCCTGTCCCCTACCCCATCTCTAATATTAAGCAACCACAATTTACTTTCTGTCTATAGATTTCTCTGTTTTGTGCATTTCTTGTGAATGGAATCATGTATTGTGTGGTCTTTTGTGATTGACTTCTTTCACTTAGTATAATGTTTTCAAGGTTCATCCTTGTAGCATGTGTCAAACTTCATTCTTTCTTTCTGTATACATTCTTTATTGTGGTGAAATTTTTACATATATATAACAAAATTTGTCCTTTTAGCAATTTTTAGGTATACAATTAAGTGCCATTAATTATATTCATAATATGTGCACCTATTACCACTATCTATTTCCAAAACTTTCTCATCATCCCAGACGGAAACTCTACTTTTTAAGCAGTAACTTCTCATTCCTCCTCCCCTTAGCCTTTGATAACCTTTAATATACTTTGTGTCTCTATGAATTTGACTTTTCTAGGTACAGTCATGCGTTGCTTAATGCTGGGAATAGGTTCTGAGAAATGCGTCGTTAGGTGATTTTGTCATTGTGCAAACATGATAGAGTACACTTACAGAAATCGAGATGATACAGCCTACTACACACTTAGGTGATACTAATCTTATGAGATTGCTATCATATATGCAGTCCATTGTTGACTAAAATATCGTTACGTGGCATGTGACAGTACTTCATATGAGTGGAACCATACAGTATTTGTCCATTTTTGTCTGGCCTATTTCATTTAGCATGTTTTCAGGGTTCATCCATACTGTAGCATGTATCAGAACTTCATCCCTTGTTATGGCTGAGTAAATTCTACATTTTGTTTATCCCTTCATCAGTTGATAGACATTTGGTTATTCTGAATAATGGTGCTATAAACATTTGTATATAAGTTTCTGTATGGATATTTTGTTTTTGTTTCTCTTGGGTATATACTTAGGAGGGAATATCTTATAACATTCTGTGTAATTGTTTGAGGAATGGCCAGACTTTTCCAAAGTGACTGAACCATTTATACATTAAAAAAAAAATCAAGATACTCATTAATTTTGAGCTTTTTCCATCATTTAAAAAATATTACTTCCTCTATCCCATTTTAAAACATTTTTTATTGCAAAATATATTTACAGAGTAAGAAGTATATGAAACAAATGCAGTTTGATGAATAATTATAAAGCAGACATCCACATAACCACTACTTTGGTTAAGAAATAAGAACATGGATAGCACCACAGACTCTCCTTGAGTGTTCCTACCTATCACAGCTCCCTTGCATTTCCCCTAGAAGTAACTGGTATTCTACTTTCGTGAAGCTTAATCATTTATAGTTTTACCAGCTATGTTTTTATGCATTATGAATTGAATTTTGTCTCTTTTTGAACTTTTAAAAAATTTTATTGAAGGCACATTGGTTTATAACATTGTATGAATTTCAGGTGTACATCATTATATTTCAGCTTCTGTATAGATGGCATTGTGTTCACCACCAATAGTCTAGTTTCCATCGGTCACCATACACATGTGCCCCTTTACCCCATTCACCCTCCCCTGACCCCTTTCCCCTCTGGTAACCACCAAGCTATTCTCTGTATCTACGTGTTTTGTTTGTTTAGCTTCTACATATGAGTGCAATCATATGGTCTTTGTCTTTGACTTATTTTGGTTAACTCTATAAATGTAATGACAGTATATGTTTTCTTTATGTCTTACTGCCTTTAGTCAGCATTTTATTTGTGAGGTTCAGCCTCTGTAGGTCATTCACTTTTCATTGCTGTATTCTGTTGTGTGAATATATCACATTTTATTTATTCATTCTGTTGCTAATGGGCATTTGGATTGTTTCCAGTTTTTATGTGAAGTTTGTAAATTTTTAAAAGCACTGCACATGTGAGAACATTTTATGTGCTAAATTTGGCCATTTACAACCCTTATTTAAGGTATGAGTACGGGAGAGATTAGGCACCATTCTTTGTTTAGAGGTGGTGCTTGAGCATATTCAGAAGGCATATCACCACTGTCTGATATGTTTGTGGTGAGTTTGACAGTAGTTTCTTGTTGTAAAGTTTTTGGAACTTTCCCCTTGATATTCAAATGTTTCTTTAGATTTTCACAATAATGTGAATATCATGTAGATAAAAGTCAGGGAAATTATGAGTTAAATTGGGCTGACTGAATGTGGCATTTATCTTTATATTTCATTGCTTTGCATTGACAGGAACATTTTGTTGTGTTGCATTTAAGCTGTGGTTAGAGTGTGTCTCTTGACCTTCTGAAGTACTTTATTTTTAACTATCCTAAGCTTGTATTATAAGTATATGCAGGCAGTAGTCAGACCTGATTCATTCTAGATTAGTGTCTTGGGCATTTTAGGTTTCTTATTTGAATGAATGATTGCTTTCGTGACTGAGTTTCTATTGTAAGTAAGTATCTTTAAAAGGAATCATGAAGTTAGGTACATAAATAACTTAGCAACCCTCATTGTTAGAGAGTTTTTTTTTTTTTAGGTGGTTTTCAATAGATTTGAAAATTATTCCAGAAATGAAAGCAGCCATGGGAAAAACAGTCTGGAAACGATGCAGTTTTAAAACCCTGTAAAAATGCCCCAAATTAAACAAATATCTCCTGGCCTTTCTAACTTAAAAAAATTTGAGCCAAGTTAGAAAACACTTCATAAAGCCTATTAAATGGCTGAATCAATTTCTCTTGAATTCCTACATTTATTTGTCTTTAGATGATATAGTAACAAAATAATGTAATTATAAATTGTAACAGTTGTTTATTTGAAAACTTGCAGGTTGCGCTGTTGATCTGTGAATTTTATGATACCAGTTTGTGGTTTGTGTCTCTCTTGCTGGAGCTCCAATGTTGAGACAAGCAGGATGTGGATTTCTAGTCCTTTTCTTGAATGTGTAAACTTTGTTGATCCTTACTAATTGAAATTGTTTTGTAGTATTCCTTTAATATGCTATACAACCTAAAATGCCTTTTGGAATTTTGATATTTTCTTGATGGCACACCTAGTTTTTGCACAAGCGCCTTTTAAAGGTAACATGTAAAGTTGCTGAGCAGATTCCGTTTTTCATGTTAACTGTTCAGTCTGTCCACATTACCTAACGTCAGGCTTTCATTATCATCTCTTGCCTGAACTATTGCAGTAGCCTCTTAATAGGTTTCCTTGCCCAAGTCTTTGCCTTTTTAGTCCATGCTCTACTCTAAAGTGGTGCATTAAAAGAGAAGTCTGAGAGTGTCACTCCTCTACTTAAAACCCTTCTCTGGCACCTTCTCGCCTGCACAGTCAAGTCCAAGTCTCCCTGACTTGTGGCTTTTTGAGATTTTTGTCTCAGGCCTGTGTTTCCCCCTTATTTCTTTTTTTCTCCTGTGCACAGTATATAGTATAAGATTGTTTATAGAGTTCCCTAAAAATTCTGACGCTTTCACACTTGTATGCCTTTGCCAAGTGGTTTCTTCAGGCTGAAATACTGCCCTCCCTTTTTCTGCTTGGCAAGCTCTTACCCATCCTTCAAAACCTAGTACAGGTTTTGAACTTCTGTAAAGCCTTTTCTAATGCCTCTGTCCCCATAATCCCCTTTGCATTAATTCTGCACCCAGTGCATCTATTGAATTTATTGCATGGTATTGTTACGCTGGTTTTCTTACCTACTGTGAACTGCTTGAAGGCAAGAACTTTGTCTTAATTTAAGGCTGGCTGTCCACTTTTGCCATAGTGCCTAGAAGTAGAGCTAGGTCCTCAGGAAGTACTGGCAGAATCATCTGGAATTGGAGTTGAGACTGACTCTGTAATGACTTTGAATATCTTTTCACATCCTCCTATTTTTAATGTAATATGGATGATCTGAGCCCATTGGGTCACCTATCTTTTATTTTTCAGGATGTGTAGACTGTATTATCCTTTCTGATGAGTAGGTAATCAAGATATCCACAGAACCACCACAAATACACAAAATTCACTCCATACGGCTTATCGTTGACTTTGAACTTGGTATAAAATCAATTCCTGATGTGATGCTAAATGTTTTATATTTTAAGTAATATGGTTTTAATTCAGAATATGGAACCCAAAATAAGTTTCATAAATAACACTTGTAAACTATTCCCTAAGGCTTTTGTGATTAGTTGTTCAGTCCAGCAGAGAAGCGGCAGAAATGGAAAGGCAAGTATTCTTTCTCTTCATTGATGACTTCCTGTGTTTAATAGTAGAATTAGTCTGTGATTGTATTCTCTTTTCTACTGTCAGTAAAGTTTATTGTATTAAAATGCTGGGTAAAATCCGCTGTCTCTTTCATGGGTACTAATGGAAGTAGCTGATAGTGTGAGGTGATGGAAACATTTTATTTCTAAACACTTTTCAGTTTGCAGTTGATTTCTGTGACTCCAGGGGCTTGATCCTTCACAGCTGTTAGAAAACGTTAGTGGGTTCCTTTCCTGCTGTGCAGATCTTTCCTTGTTTGGGAACCTTTCGTGGCACAGTAGGGGCTTTTAAAAGTGTCACAAATGTAAGGCAATTTATATTGGCAGCGAGCGTAGAGTTTTGTTGTTGCTGTTTATGGCGGAAAATGGAAAGTTAAAAGTAAATGGAGGAGAAAAGCTGCTGAGCGTGGATGGTGTGCTTGTGAAAGCAGCCTCTTTTGGGTTAATAATGCCATCTCTTCTGGTCATCTGGACTTTCTCAGTTTTCCTTTCCTATTTCTTCTACTCCAAATTCTCTTATTGGTGAGTTGAAAAATAAAAGCAGAATAGATTGATGAATCACAGACTAGAAATAGTGTACATCCTGTTTTGATTAATGCCTAGGTTAATATACTTGGGGGAGGGATGTAATCAGCAATCACATGGTAGAAGCAGTCTATTGAATAGGTACATATTTTGAACTGAAGTATGTATTTATTACAGAAATATTTCTCCAAGTACTCTCTGAGGCCCAGTTAGCACATTGCCGAGAAAAAGAAAGCACTCTGTGGCTGACGAAGATGCCTTTTTAGTACCTTTTTCTTCTTGGGTAGCTTTTACCACTTAGCATGGAGATTGCAGCTATCATATTGGAATACTAACCTTAGCAGCAGCTGGGATCCTGAAGCATGTTACACATTTCACCAGATGTTCCATTTCTTTTTAGAGCAAACTTCTGGTTAGTTTCTTCTATCAAACACTATAAGAAATCAAAATTTGAAGTTTTAGATACACTGCGGCTGTTTATAGATAAGAGAGGGAAAATGCACAGTCTTTTATAACCTGAAAGACTGGGTAATTTGCGTAATATCAGATAAGTTGTGCTGCATCTACATTTTACAAATATTTTTCTAGTTGATGTTGCATCTCCATTCTCTATTTAAAAGTTTGGGAAATATATATATTTCAAGAAGTACCTCTTATGAAATCAACAGTAAAGTAGTATTCTTTGTCAATTGTACAACAAATATTTATGATTTACATACTCCTTCCAAAAAAGCGTTTGAAGCAGATATGAGTTTCTTGCTAATTTGACAATTTAAAACATTTTATAATTGAACAAATTGTGGGTATCCTTAATCATAACATCTGCAGGATGTTGATTTATAAACACTGTAAAATGCTGTGTTGTTTTCATGCTATGCATACTTCCTGTAGTGTATGCTTACAGTTCAAAAGAATTATTTTCTTATCTATTTCCTTCAATCTTTGAATTTTAGCACTAGTCATCATTCAGAGTCTAGAAGAGATTTCATGATATTCCAAATTTCTGTGTTTTTCCTTCCCATCAGTAATGGTCTAGCAGTTTTATGTAACATTAAGTTTTATGTAACATTTGTAAAGTAGCAGTAGTAGCTAAGGATAAATGAATCATCTCGGGTTTTTTGGAGTAATAAGAACAGAATAGCCACACAATAATTTTAAACGGAGAGGGAAGAATCACGGTGTCTTTTCTTTAAGCAACTTTGCTTTGTTCGTTTTCCTTCTACATCTTCACTTTAGGGGGGATCCAGCAAGAACAGTTTTTTTTATAGTGGATGTATTTCAGAAGATACACTCTCTGTTCTTCCTACTTGCAATCAAATATTTTGGAAAAAGCCCTCATGTCTGCAGGACTTCCATCTGGTGAGAACTTGATCCTCTCTGCCCAGTTTCATTTTGGCTCTCTTTAGTGGTTGTAGCATAATAGCTTCTCTTTGAGATTAAAACACAGAACAAAGACGGGCTCTTTTTATTAATAGATGAAAGACTGCAGATTTGTGATTAGTCCTTTTTCCATAGGGAATTATTAGAGACAGGTCTTCTTTTCTCCTTTTAAACTCTATTTTAAAATTGTACTACTGTAGTGGACAATTTTTACATTTTCCTCATCTGTAAAATGGGCATGCTAACAGTACCTACCTCATAGAACTGTTGGGAGGATTATTGCAAATTCATGTGAAGTGTGTAGGCTAACAATAAGTGTGGGTTATTATTAGTCATCTTGTAGCTTAAAAAAAATAAAGATAGCTAAAATTTTAAAAAGAATTCAACATGTAACCTGCCTGGGTTATGTAAATCACTGGGTTAAGTGCTGATATGACCTTAGCGTTCACAAAACAGCATCTTCATGATAACCAGGGATTATGTTTTTTGCTTTTGCCCAGTTTTGGTATTGTTCTCTTATAGTCTATTCTGTGAATATTGATATCAACCATTTTTTCAAAAAATTTTGTGATTTAAATAAAAATTTTTAGCTTATGTCATCCATCCTATGTGCACACACACAATTGCCAAATTGAGAAAGTTAAATAGAAGTTGTTATGGACTGAAAGTTTGTGTACCTCAAAGTTCGTGTTGAAGCCCTAACTCCCAGTGCAATGGTACTTGGAGATGGCGCTTTTGGGAGGTAACTAGAGTTAGATGAAATTATGAGGGTGGGGCCCTATCAGGTAGGATTAGTGTCCTTATAAGAAAAGACACCAGAGGGCTCTCACCAGGAACCAATGAACCAGCAGAAATGAACTTTGATCTTGGACTTCAGCTTCCAGAACTGAGAGAAAGTAAATTTGTGTTGTTTAAGCTACCCAGTCTATGGTATTTTGTTGCGGCAGCCCAAGCAGACAAATACACAAGTGAAGCTCAAACAATTGGAGTAAATAGGTATGAGGTAGGCTGATCTCTGTCATACTAAGGAGAGAAATTCATTATATAGGGCATTGTGACAATGAAAAGACATTCTGCCTAATGTGTCGGGTATGGCTCTGTCTGCTGTTATTCTTGATAGGAGAGCAGATGTCTATTGAAATTTTTGTTTTGTGACTCCATCTGTAAAATGTTATTGTTTAGTAGATGGTAGGTACTTGGAGATGTTTTGACCTTAAACATTCATGCAAGTTTAGTTGATTTTCTCTGGACAAGAACTTAATGTACTGGTCGTAATTCAGTGTCAGATGATTATCATCTAAGCAGAGGTCTCTATGGAAAAGTTCATGCATCACAACCATAGCAAACAACATATCACAACATTTCATTTTTATATATTCTCAATTAGAAGTAACAGGCAGTTGGAAGGTAAGACTTATACACCAAGAAATTAAATATTTTGTGCTCAAGTGGCTTCAGACCACTCTCCATATCTTTCATAAAATTACATTTTAATTTTGTAGAGAAAGTAAATTTATTAGGTACAGACCAAGCACTTAGAATTATTTTTGTTTTTTACTTATTGTGAGTAATTTAGCCAGGTTATGCAACTCCTACCTCTTGAAATGTGATCTGTAAAGTATTTTGTGAGGACATTTGAACTGTGCTGCCTCTGGAGATAGGAATATCTTTTTAAAGAGTTTTTCGTCTGTTTTTGAGAAGTCCTTGGAGAAAGTGTGTTTAACATTGCCTAATCTATATAAAAGTAAAGCGGGAGAGAGAGATGCTTGGAGAGAAAGACATGGATGGTGTCAGTGAAAGCAAATAAAATGGATAAGTGCTAATTACTGTTAGTAACTTAACTTTTTTTACAGCCTCAAATGAGACACTGGTCACTTAAGTTATGCTTTTGACCTCTATGTTTTGATCTGATCGCCAAGCTTCCTTTTCCCAATGAAATGCTTGAGGAAGGAGTCTTCTCATCTTTCCAGTACTCAATAGTCTTCAACTAATTTTAATTCTGAGTTTTGCTGTGAGTTTAGTGTGACTTGATCCCTTCAGTATAGTGGACAATTGTGTAGCAAATGGACTCTACTTTTATGCTCTTTAGTCTGAATATAGCCTTTGACATTATGAATTTCTGTCTCCCAGACCCTCTGCTGCAGGTCCATAGGAACATCTGGTTTACCTCTTGAAATGCTTCTGTTACTGAACTCCTCAAATTCTTGCATCTCTCTTGCCTTTTCTCTCCCTAACTTATCTATATCTTTAAACTTTTAACTATCACTTTAGTGAGAATGCAAATTTTGTTATGAATTAGAGAATAGAATGTACTCTATTTGAACTTTTAGCCCTTGCTGAGTTTTTCTTTTTTAAGTATGTTTTTTGAATTATAAAAAATTAATAGAACGATATTTCAGGAAATTTGGAAAAAAGGAAAAATTATCCGTGTTGTATCTTTAAAACAATGATGGTTAATAATTTGGTATATTTCCTCTAAGTTTTTAAAATATGCTTTAAAATTTTAAATTTTAGAGTGTTTTTACTTTTTGTATCTGTTTCACATTATATTACATATTGTTTTATTGAGTGACCTTCACCATCATTGTTAAAGCTGTACTGTAAACTTTTAAAGGCATGAACGTATCACAGCTAACATCTTCCTATGGTCAAACATATTAGGTAAGTTCTAATTTTTTGCTGTTACAAACAATTTTTGATGACCACTTAAAAACATAACTTTTTCCCCCAAACTTTGAATTATAACCTTTCTGTTGATTTCCAGGAGAAGAATCAGAGTTACAGGACATAAACATTTTTATGGTATATTGAAAAGCATGTGTGCTTGAGTCCTATTGGTCACTTACCTATTATATGGGCAAGTTACTCATGAGACAAATGGAAAAACTTATACCTACCTTACATAGGAAATATGAGATATATCTGATTTATTGATTGAAATATAATAGGTGCCCAGTAAGTGGAAGCTTTCTTAGTGCCAGCATTTTCCCTTACAGGGTGCTGCTGTCAGTAGTATAGAGTACCATTTAACCGTGACCACATACTTTACCATGCAAACTGGGACACGTTAGTCTCAGACCATGCGGAATCATGTGGGGCATCAGGACAAGTGTAAGCTGGAACCTAGCCACACTGGAACATCTGTCACCCTACAGTTAAACCACTTCTTAATCATCATTGGGCAATTTTTTTTTCTGAGGAAGATTCGCCCTGAGCTAACATCAGCTGCCCATCTTCCTCTTTTTGTATGTGAGCCGCCACCACAGCATAGCCACTGAGAGACAAGTGGTGTAAGTCCATGCCTGGGAACTGAACCTGGGCCGCTGAATCAGAGTGTGCCGAACTTAACCACTAGGCCACGAGGGCTGGCCCTGGCATATTTTTTTAAGTTACACATTTTTTAGGTGGGTGAAAATTACATATCTTAGTTCAAAATTATCTGTTTACAAATAATGTTGAATTATGGACTGCTTATTTTACCAATGGAGTAAAATTCTCCACTTAAACATAATCTTGAATATTATCTTTATTTTTCTACAATGTATTCTTCTGAAAAAGATATAAGTAAAATTAGCTATGTAATGTTGATTCATCCTTTCTAAATATAGAGACAGTTTCATACAGTCCTCATTGAAGCTTCTAATAACTTGGAATGTTTGCAGTGTTCCCAGTTCTTTTCAGGATTTTTTTTGTCTCTTTCCTGATATTAATTACTCTGGATAAATTTGCATATGTTATTCCTTTTGTGTACCATAAAGATTGCTATCATAAGATTCATCTGAATCTTTTATAACAAGGACTTACTGAAGTACCCACTTGAGCCCGGCAATCTACTTGATGCTGGGGATGCAGTGATTTTATTGGGAAAATGTAGACATAAGACAGTTAAAGCGGAGTGGAATAATCCTATGAAAACAGAAGTACGTGCACAAAATCGAGGCACTTCACTTGGACTTGGGGAACCTAGAAAGTTTCCAGAAAGAAGGAACTTCTGAGCTAAGACCTGAAAGATGAATAATGCATGTCTAGCCTTACTTTTGCCTGCCATGTATATTAGTACTGCTGTATTAATTCAGGCTTGTGGTCTACTTACCGCCTGTTCTTTCTCTCATTAGTGTTAGTAAATAGTATCGTACTAAGAGACAAGTTAAGAGAAGACATGATTGCTGTAATTGACCCCCAACTTCAAGATCTCAACTGCTCATGTGTCTGTTATTAGTTTTTCTAAACCTTTTTTTTTGTGAGGAAGAACCAGCCCTGGGCTAACATCCGTAGCCAATCCTCTTTTTGCTGAGGAAGACTGGTCCTGGGCTAACATCCGTGCCCATCTTCCTCTACTTTATATGGGACGCTGCCACAGCATGGCTGATAAGCAGTGCGTCAGCGGGCGCCGGGATCCGAACCCGTGAACCCTGGGCTGCCAAGCGCGAACTAAACTGCTGTGCCACCGGGCCGGCCCTGTCTAAACCTTTTAAAAGTCCTGCATGTTCCTGGCCTATATCACATTTTGGTAGTAGTGAATTTTATGAGTTAAATACTTAACATAGCAGATGAACAGTTTTTTTAACTTAAGCTTCGCTTTCTACCCTCAAATTTTGATGTTTTCAGAGAAAAAGGCATTGAAACAATCGTGTTCATATAAATTTTACATATTGAAGTGTAAGATTGACTATGACTTTCCTAGAAGACTCTTCTACATTCTTAATACTTGTTAGGTTCTTAAAGATTGTATGTGTACTATAAAGGATAGTGAGTTCATCACTGTGTCTCAGTAATAGTCAGTTAGTAGGGTAGTTTGTTTTGGTTTGGTTACCATTTTTACATCAATTATATATTTTTGTTTGTTGAATTTGGATTTTTCATTCCTATTGTGTTGTAATCCCATCTCAAAAATGCGGGGGAAGTAGCTATTCAGTCATAAAAATAGTAACATAATCACTGTGTCTCAGAATAATATAAATGTGACAGTTGAGCAGGACTCCCATATCTAGATCCATGTTCTGAGGAGAGTTGGGGTTTGCTCCCCAGGGAACATTGGGCAGTGTTTGGAGGCATTTTTGTTTGTCACCACTTGGGGGTGTGTTACTGGCATCTAGTGGGTAGAGGCCAGGGATGCTGCAAAATATCCTAGAATGCACAGGACAGTCCCGCACAACAAAGGATTATCTGGCCCAAAATCTCAGTAGTGTCCAGGTGGAGAAACCCTGGCCTAAATGGAATGTGAATCTGTCTATGCTAGGAATGAGAATCTAGGAATGTGATGATTTACCCAAGCAAATGAAAAAGAAAAGTGGGACTAGGAATGACTATGACATATCCTGAAAATAGGTTTTATTGACTTCTTGAGTCCTTTGCCCCCGGTCCCTAAAGGTTTTGATTATTTTTGAAGCTTTGTCAAGTGGTGGTATAGTGCCATCAAAACATCTGTGGGATTTCAAAATAAACTACAATGACATTTTTTTGTAGATCAATAAAGTTTTTCCAGGACAAATGTAAATTAATACTTTCCAGAGAATTATTTCCCAAAATAATGAATCTGGTTGCTAAAGATGGACAAAAGTCCTCAATTCCAGAGCGTCATTCGAAGTAGCACTTTTTTTTAGCATAAACAAGCAGAACTTACACTATTGCAGAGAACCTGGTAAAACCAGCTGCAAAGTTAATGACGAATACTATGTTTGGAGAGAAAGCAGAGTAACTCTGTTGTCTCCTTTACAAAATGACTGTTGGATAATATTGCCTAGTATCGATCACATACAATATGCAGAAACACTTACTATTAAATGTGCACGTTACTAGGTAATCAGCTTTACAGTTGAGGTGCACAGAAGCATTCATTCTTAGTGTATGTGTTGATCTTGTATGAAGGAGAAATGCTGAGTGATTTTTTGATCATCAAGGAAAATCCATGATTCAAGGGGAGAGAGTTTTTATTTAACAATTATTTTGTGAGCTATGACATAGACTGGAAAAAGTGTGTTGAGATCATTACTGATATTGTGTTTTTAGCAAGAAAAGGGCATTGCTACCACAGTGCCCACCCACACACCACTTTATTTACAGGCAACAGCTTCATTGGCTCTAGAATTCTCTTCCCCTCCTCTCCTGTTTTTGCACCTGAACATCTATGAAATTGGGATGCATTTTTTAGTCCATGGTACTTTAAAATTAAAATTGCCATCCTTCTTTCCTTTCTCATACTCACTGGAGTTTTAGACTTGATGAAATAATGTTACTATGCTTTCTAATGTTAATTTAGTATGGAAGGAAATAGTGAAAATAATAAAATTAAAATTTCCGTCTTGGAGTATTTATCTTTAGAATATGCTGAAGAAAAAAATGTGTGGCAGGAGATTGTCTGATCCTGCTTGTTCATACTACCTGTGATGAGAAAGATGCCTGCATGAATCTTTAACATGAGAAAGAGATTGCATTTTTATACCTTCTTTATGACATAGTCAATGCCAATAAAAGCTATTCCATTTCTTCAAATAATTTGCTAAAGTGGCATGTTTTAGCTAAACATGTAGTATCCTGAGTAGCTTTATATAGTATTACTTTTAAGTAAAGATATCAGTTTTTAACATTGAGATTATGATACTGGGATGAGTAAAGTGTTCCTACTTTACTAAGCCTTGATAATTTTAATTTATTAGGGAAAAATTTGATGAGATTGCTGGGTGTACTTTTTTTTTTTGGTGAGGAAGACCAGCCCTGAGCTAACATCCATTGCCAATCCTCTTCTTTTTGCTGAGGAAGATTGGCCCTGGGCTAACATCTGTGCCCATCTTCCTCCACTTTATATGGGACGCCGCCACAGCATGGCTGACAACCTGCGAACCCTGGGCTGCCAAGTGCGGACTAAACCGCTGCACCACTGGGCCGGCCCTGCTGGGTGTATTTTAAAAACTACATGTAAATGCTGCAGTAGGATATGAATGGCTCCCAAGCTTAATGAAATCAAGGATTCGAATCTAGTCCCCCAAATTTTCCTAATTAAAATACTAACTTTTAGGTATAATGTATTCCTTGGACAGAAATTTAATTTGGAGTCTCTATTTCATCCATATATGCAGCATCATCTGAAGTAACAAAATGCTTGCTGCTTTTCCTGATGGTCTATAAGTCTGAGTAAGGAGCTTCAAATTTAGTAGAAATAAAATGAGAAAAGAAGCTTCCTAGGTATACAACCTAAAATCAAATCATCCATCTCCAGGCTGTGTATTTAAACTCTGGAGATAGATGCAGATCATCTCTGTTGCTGATATACAGCAGTTTTTTTTTTAATTTTATTAAAACTTTTATTTATATAATTAAAATTAGGATAACTGAACTGTATTAAAATTTGAAATTGGTGGTTTTCATGAGTGCCAAATGTCCATTAAATGATCTGGAGGTGATACAAGTCTGAGAGACACTGTTCCGATGCTTGTTTGTCTGAACTATAAGTGTTGGAAGGAAAATCTAATGACATCTTTCTAACCTCTTCCTCCTCCTTCATAGCTAGCCTGAGGCCTGTTTTCTATGTGAGGAACCCAGACATGCTCTTTAGTCTAGAACTTTTGTCACTTCTCAAACTGTGATCCTTGTTACTCCTTCCCCTCTTCTTAACACTCTTATTGTAGGGTTTCTAGACCATATTTTTTAGTCGAACTGACTTTTTCATTTATCTCTGTGGAATATTAGCACCTGAAGGCACAATAGAATCGATTCTGATTTCAAAACTTAGCAGAGAAACTCATGAAGTTTTATTCATGGAGGATTTTTATCTGGTCCGAGCTTTTAATCTTTTAAAATGTCAGATCTCTCACAAGGGTAATCACTGCCATTTTACTGTTATTTACTGTTAGCACCATTACCATGTAATAAGCATTAAACCAAATCATTTTTTCATTTGAGATGATTTTAAAACTATATTTTTAAGGGCAGTTTGGTTACTTGGAGGTTTTCTTTTGCTTTATTTTATTGTATTTAATGGCAGAGCCAAAATTGCAATTCAGTTCTGTTTTCTCAGCCTGCAACTATTCTCTTGTACTATATTATTTTGCAAGATAAGAACCCAGGCCTTTGACTCCCAACCTTGATTTCCTGGTTGTTATTGACAGAGATAGCTTGTTTACTCTAAAGGCCCACAGTACTGTATGGGATTACCTAGATATTTTCTTTAGGGAACATTTAGCATTTGAGTAGACCCAGGAACGCTGGCTGTCACCCTGGGTGTTGTATCTGCTCCTCTCCGCTGAAGTGTCAGCTGCAGGAACCTTTTCTGTCTTCATTGCCTTAAGCTGGACAGCACCTAAAAGTCTGGCACATTGTAGCTTGGAATAAGTATTTGTCACCAGAATATATGAAGAAATGAATTTGCCGTTTAAGATTTTCTTTCCCAAAATGGAAGGAGGAAGCATCTGTAAGCCCTTTGTAATCCGTTTATCTGACTGAGTATTGTAATCTTTTCTGCAAGGAAAAGATATATATCCTTTGGGGATAAAGGTGGGTTTTGTTGTTGTTGTTAAGGTGATATTACCTGGTTTGAAAATGCTTTGAAACATTGCAAATGCTCTGATTAAACTTAGCTTTTTAAGCAGGTATTGCTTGATCTGCCTTTGGCACATTTTCAAAAGCCTCGGCATGCACTGCTGGCTCAGTATCTGTGGATACTGCAGTGAGGGGCAGTTTTTGGGGGGGGGGGGTTGGGGGAGGAAGAAACACTCTGAAACAAGTTCAGGGAAAGTAAAACAAAGATAGCTCTTCCCTAGATATTTATGCTTCCCTAGTTATTTATTTATTTATAGTTGTGCAGTTTATTTCTATCAGTGTAGCCTGTAGAGGTTAATTCTATTTCAAACATCTGGCAGGATCCTGCCTGCCAATTGTGGAAGAGAATTATTTGGTCTGTTTTGTAGCCTTCCAATATCTTTCTGTAGTAATTTTCTTGCCTTTCAATGATTTTCACTTCCCCCCTATACACTGTATTTCATTTTCCTCTCTAATCCAAGAGGCCCTCCATAGAAAAGCATCTTCAGGAGTTTCAGATTACATAATGACAGCTGATTAGACAAGTCTCAGTAATGGCTTCTAGAGATCTCTGAGTAAAAACTCCTTGTCCAAGGATAGGAGTAGGACAAGGATAAGAGTGACATTCTGTTGGGTCTCCTGCTTAAAACTGGGCTTTTCTCTGGATCTTTGGCCTGTCATTCTTATTCTTCTTGATGGTGTATCTTTGGTGATACCACTGCTATTTGTGCTACTGTTTGGCTGCTGCTGAACTGAGTTGATTACACTGCCTCACACCTAGCCTCTCCCCCTACATACACACAGAGAAATGGAAGTTCCTTGAGAGCCAGGACCACATTTGGCTTGTTTTCCACTCATCTCGGTACTTGTTACTCTCTTTTGGATCTTGAGCCCCTTTGAGAGTTTTATGAAAGCTTTGGACCCTCTCTCTACAAAAGTGCATATGCACATGATTCTGGAAAAAGGAGATTGCAACGGGAAATGTAACATGGCTTCATTAAAAACAAGCCACGGGCTTATTGGTTAAGTTCGTGTACTCCGCTTCAGCGGCCTAGGGTTTGCAGAGGTTCGGATCCCTGGGGTGGACCTACACACTGCTCATCAAGCCATGCTGTGGTGGTGTCCCATATATAAAATAGAGAAAGATGGGCATAGATGTTAGCTCATGGCCAATCTCCCTCACCCAAAATAATTAATTAATTAATTAGTTAAAAAAAAAAAAAGAAACAAGCCACAGGTTTCCTAACCTCAGGTTTATTGTGGCTGCCATGAGGATTTCTGCTTGATCCTTTTCTCAGCATAGAACTGTATTCCTTATCCTATAAAAATAGGTTCGGACGAAGTAGGGCATGTAGGGAAAGAGGTGGGGACAAGAAAGGGTAGCTAGAGAGTGTGGTTATAAGTACTTCTGTTTCTCTGATGTTAAGTAATCAATCCAAAGGACATTATTTGCCCTTCCTAACCTTTTTTTTTTTTTTTCTATACCTCCTGTCACTTTCCATTCTTTGTAGCTTTCCCTTCTTTAGGTTGCAGTTAAGGATATTCTTAAAAGATCGTGTCCCCCAGGCTTTCTTCTTATAACATCTTTAGTACTGATTTTCTAATCCGCATTGTCCTGATATTTGAAGGTAAAGGAAACTATCTTTGCACAGATGAGGCTGCCGGAGTGAACCATCCCAGTAAGTGATAGATGGCGTGTTATAAAGCGGTTTGCTCTGTCTAATTGAGTTGAGCTACTTCACTTGGGTGGACAGTATTTCCAGTAACCTTTACCCAGTCCCTTGCATAAGCTGGCACTGCTGCTCACTCCTCCTTCGCATCCCCACCCCCCATTCTTAGCACTGTTTTTAGTCAGCTGCTGGGGAGGGGGCGGGAGCTTATTTCCTTTCTTCGGAAGAGTTATAAATGGAATTAGGAGATAGAAACTTATATAATACAATGCAATTATATTGTTATATACACAGTAATAATAGAGCACCCAGGATTACCTTTTCTTGAAATCTAATTTCTGTAGCTTGTCTCTTTCTTTATTGAATCTGTTCTTTATTGTACTGAATATAATTAGCTTATAGTTTTAGTATCTAAGAAGTATTTTTTTCCTTTTGTAATCCTTTTTCATGGTAGATTCTTTTTGATCGTGTTCATATTTGTACATATGAGTTCTGTTCGTGAAATGGATGTTACAAATTCATAGACCTTCTTATTTTGTAGTCACACATACGACCTCTAATCCTCTTCCCCATTTTCCTCTACTTTCATTATAGAGGTGGAAAAAGGGGAGTTTACACAACATTTGGCAACCAAGTTAATCAAACCCAATTTTCCAAAAACTTTTCCTTTGACCCAGATAAGTACCGTAACCTCTGGATTCTAAATAGCATTTCTGAATAATAGGTGATGGTGAAAACCTATTGAACTCTTCTTGCGATTGTTCAGTGCACCAAGCTCTCGTTGTGAATGACTTCATATAATCCTCTTAACTACCTTATAAAGTAGGCACTGTTTTTCCTCCCATTTTACAGCAGAGGAGACCTAGGCTGAGATAACTCATCATAGGCTACAGAATTAATATGTGATAAAGACGGTGTCTTAGTTCGAGCTGCCATAACAAAATAGAAATAGACTAGGTGGTTTAAACAATAAGAATTTATTTCTCACAGTTTTGGAAACTGGAAGTC
This sequence comes from Tapirus indicus, assembly GCA_031878705.1. NCBI lineage: Eukaryota > Metazoa > Chordata > Mammalia > Perissodactyla > Tapiridae > Tapirus > Tapirus indicus. Next base: position 23,660,059 of record CM062935.1, read on the forward strand.
CAAGTTCAAGGGACAGCAGGGTTGGCACTTCTCACTGTGTCTTCGCATGGCCTGAGTACTCAGTACTACTGCCTGTGGATGGAGAAAGAGAGAGGAAGCAAGCTCTGTGGAGGGCACTAATCCCATTATGAGGGCCCCTACCTTATGACCTCAACTAAACCTAATTACTTCCCAAAGACCCCCATCTCTAAATACCATCACATTGGGGGTTAGGGCTTTAACATAAGAATTTTGGGTGGTACACAGTTTAGTCCATATCAGGTGGTATTCCGACCAGTTTGGCTACTTCAGATTCTGAGTAGCTGGTATCCTATCTGTTCCCAGCTCCCACAGTTTTGGAGCACTGGTACCCAGGTTAGTTGTTGACTATGGTGAATGTAGGCAAGTTAGCCAGCAATAGAAAATTCTTTCGATATGTGTGTACATACTCCTTTAATATCATATGCATTGCACAATTCTTTTGCCAAAAAACGTGGAAAGTAAGGGTAAGAATAAATAAGAAAACAAAAATTATCTATGATCTCACTCCCTGGAGGACTATTGCCATTACCATTTTAGCATATTTCTTTCCAGTCTTCCTCCTTACGAGGAGGGAGCAACGCAGGTTGTGTACATATTGGCATTTATGTGGTTAATAGTTTTATATTCTTTTTTTTCTTTTAGAAACTCATGAGCGTTTTCCCATGCCACTTAAATTTTTAAAAAACATTCTAAATACCTTGGAGAAAACAAATTTGAGAGTTGCTCAGAAGGTAGATGACTCTATGAGCTGAATGTGGGAGAAGTAGTCAAGATTGATGACTCAGAGTGCACCTTACTGAGGGAGAAAACACAGAAGTAGTAGGCTTGGAGAGTGGGATCCATAAAGTCAGTGTGTGTACCTTTATAGTGTGCACTATCTATGGGACTTCCCCTGAAAATGCTTATTAAGCAAAGTGACATCTGGAATGCAGATAAATTTTTTAAATTACCATCATCATATGGTTGGAAATTGAAACCACCATTTTCTAGGTGAGGAAATTAAGACTCAGATAAATGCATTAACTACCACCAGCTCATTGGGCAGCCATATTGAAGAGGGCGCCTTTTAGAAAATGATGTCACTATAACTTTATCAGGCTCGCAGCACAGGTGGTGCTCCGTAAGTCGATTCAGAATGAACAGTTTCATTTGTACACTGCACACAGTACCTCCCAAAAGTGGTCATTTGTTCTTTTAGATGCTTTGTAGATGCTCACTACTGATGCATCTCATTCTGTTTTTTGGACAACTGGAGTTTGAATTGATGGATAGTGTCTTACAGGATGAAACAATTCATTTTGGTAGCCCTGTATCCTTTTCTTTTTTTTATGATAACTTGTACAGACTGTTTTCTATGTTATGCAAAGTACTCATAAGGCTATTTTCTCCTTGTTTTACATTAAAAACCCAGATTTATAGGAAAGGTAAATCAAGTGTGATTATTCTATTACAGAAATGTCTTCTGTTTCTCAAAAAGTTGCACAATAGTTTTCTTTTGAAACCTCACACGAAAACTTTATATTGGAGTTAAATACTAGGGAAAGTCTTACCTACTTTAAGATCTGATGTTTTTCTTTCTCCCTTTGGATAATATAAATGACCATGTTTCCCGTTTTGCTTTGATTGCCAGAATGCTCAGAGCCAAATTTGTATATTTTAATCAAAATATCTATGTTTTACTTCACTTTGTTCAGATCTCTGCCTCACCTTCAGTTTGTACTTTCTGTATTCTGATTTATACTTTACCTGGTCCTGATTTTTTGATTATTTTATGTGTTTTAATGCAAGCTACTTCATGTCCTTTGTGAACATGGTAAGATGGGTATATATGTATATATAAAATTTCTTAGTAGTTGTGACCTTTCTAGTACATTAACAACAATAACGTTTTGAAACGTTCCATTCTTTTAGAATACTTTCAGCATGTAACTGAGCCACCATTAATCTAGTACCTGATATATAGCTGTAAATATGACAGATGTATTACCTGTGTCCTCACAAAAGAGCTTGTTACATAGTGTGAAATATATATATTTTTAAATTCAGAGATTCTCATTTGGTCTCGTAAAATGCGATGCTCTTAATTGTAGCAAGAGGTAGCAGTGGTCAGTAGGTTATTCTTTAAGTGAGAATTTTTCATGGTGAGGGGTAAGGGGTCTGCAGCCCTTGGTCCTGTCCAGGTGAATTTACTTTGTATAAATAGATCTCAAATGACATAGAATTAACTTAGTAGTTGCTCTCTATCACCCACGTATGTGCATGTGTTTTCATGACCGAGGGTGTAAGTATATAGATTTTAAATTCACATAACCTCAAAGAAATAGGATCACTTGGCTGTGTTTCATGATTTGGTTAAGAAGATAATATGAATTTGTTACAGGATGTAGACATTTTCTGTGAAGAATCCAGTTTGTTTCACACAAGACTTCTTGAGACACATTAAAACCTCTCAAAAAAATCTGATTTCCAATAATTTTCAAAGCTCCTACTAGTTTTAAAAGAAAGCGTGATGATCCCCCCCCCCCACCCCGTGCCCCCATTTCCTTATCTCCAGCTGGGTAGTGAGAAGAAATTATTCGTTAGAGCTCATAAGCACTTTAAAGAAGAAGTTAAACCACCGAGGACAAATGAACTATTTTAAAAAATATTCCTGTAAGATTGTTAAGAAAGGCAGTATTTTTGTTATTTCTTTTTAAATAGAACAGATTAGTTTCTAGGTAGAGTGGAATTTAAATTGTACACTTTATTGTGAAAAACTGAACTGTTACCAAAATCCTTAAGCAGTCACAGGGGTGGCCTTAATAACAGATGTATTAATTGAAAAAAAAGATGAATATGTGGTACAGACTGGGTGACGAGAATATGGGAGTTTTAAGAAATGTGTGTATTCCATAGTTCTTTCGACGCAAAGTAGACTCTTAATTCTTTTTTCAAATGCACATTCTGTTTGCTTAAATCTACATCTGCTACTAGCTTTGAACATTGCCTGAAACGTATGTGTGGCTTGGCAGAAAGTCTAATATGAAGAGGAGAGCACAGAACAGTTTGTCTTGTTAAATAATGGGGCAGAGCCTTCACAGTTCATAGCCTGTCAGTGCCCACTGCTGTCCCATGGTGCTGCTGGGGAAGAGGCTTGTGATTATTTTCTTAAAAGCCCTTCTTAGGTTAGCCCTCGTGCTCAAACAGATAGGAGATTTTGATGTATTCTACTTCCCTGTCATGTTTGTTGAAATCATTGATTTGTTTCAGAGTTGTGGGTTTTGTTTGTTTGTTTGCTTTTAAAGCCATTTGCATCTCATGATTGAGCTTATTTGTTCCTTTGCTGCAAAGAGCATGTACTAGATCTGGTCTCTGTTTGTTCCCTTACTTGATGTGTTTGCACAGGTCATCTTTGATCTGAGCCAGTTCTTAGTCACAGAGTAGTCTTGGCTTGAGTTTCAAGTAGTAACATAGAATGCAGTGTTTTAGGAGTTTGATGATGTATTTGTGATAATTATCGACTTTGACATTTAAAAATCTTTGAAGGTAGTTTTATCACTTAAAATCTTACTGGTAGTGCTAAATTACTGGTTAATTTAGTGATCAAACATGCACAAGCTGTGGTTTCTGAGAACCTAGAAGTTGTATATTTCTGTTATAACTCTGTGTTATGCTTTATTGATTCAGAAATAATTTATTCTACACTTTACCAATAAGAAGAGATGAAATTCTCTAAATGAGTAGTTGTCTGGGCTTTGGAGTCAGAGAGTCTGAAGTTAAATTGAGTCCTGCCACTTTGCAAGCTGTGGTGAACAGTTTTTCTAAAAGGATTTCAATAATCGTGATTAGCTCATTAGAGTTATTGTGAGGAATAAAGTCAGATAACATATGTAGACCACTCAGCAGGAAGTCTGACATAATAAGTGCTCACGAAGTGCTAGTTTTCTTCCTGGTGCTTAGCTCTACCCTTTCCCTCCAGGCTATATCTATGTATATTTTTAATATAATTTCATTGTAATATATTTTAAAATAATTTGAATTTATTTGGTACAATATTAAGTCATTAAATAAGACAGCAGGTCCATTAAACTGTTTTTAATTTTTAAAATTTTAAAATTGGGTTACTTTGTCCTTTAAAAGTTCCCTAATATGACATCTATTTTTTTCTTCATCTGCCAGACAGATCTCGAGTTTTTAAGAGTATGCTATAGCTTTTAACTTTCGACTTTCAGCTCATCTAGCCTAGCAAATTGTGGCAGTTCTTTGTTCCTGTTTTTCAGTGATAAATTGTATTTCATGGGGGCTCACTTAAAATAATAAAATTAAAAAGATGATTTTAAAAATGAGAGTGAGGAATTGAAGGTGTAAAGAATGCTGGTTAATTATTCTGCTGAACTGAAAAGCTTCTAATCCATTGTCCTTCCCAGTGATCTTCAGGAGAACTCAAATTTCAAACTCTGGTTGTTTGCCAGTGTAACTACAGATATAGCATTTAAGTATAAGACAACATATTATTTTCAGTGTTTTCATATTTGGAGATAAAACAAGAGAAAGCCCAACAAATGTGGTGGATTTTTGAAAGGAATAGTTATTGGGCAGCCTGCCTCAGTTAAGACAGTTTTAGCTCTAGGCAATTTAAAATTGACTGTTTTGCAAAGAGGATATCTGGAAAAAGTGAATGTGAATATACGGGTGCCAAACTTCGAACAGTTATTCAGTGTTGTAAACCAGGCTCTCCTGTGCTTGGGACAGGCTTAACCAATTAAGACAATTGTAGAGGTTGAAGAGATTTATAAAACTTCGGCTCAGTTTTATAATCCTTCCAAATTGTGTAGCACCACCTCAATTGCTTCTAAGTGTAGCTTTTGTATTAGTAATTTGAGTTGGCTTAGTAGTAACTGCCAATTTGTCTTTGAAATTCATTTGCTGTGCACTGTTTCTCCTTAGTAGGTAGGGTGTTTGCTTTTTCAACTAAGAATATTTAAAAGGTTTTTTCCTAAACTTTTCACTAGACAATTCTGAGCCCTTTTGTTGAATATTATTATAAAATTTAAAATAGTCCCCCCTCCAAAATTTTTTTTCTCTTGCTATTCATCTTTGGGAAATTCCTCAGGAATATTTAGCCATTAACTCAGAAGTGAATATCATTGATTGAAATTGCTGCTTGGGCTTCTGTTAAATATTAGAACATTAGAACAAAAATGAAAGCGTGTCCAACCCTGGACCAACTCTACAAAGTTGTCGATACATGCTTGTTCCTTACTTCATTGATCTGCATTAATGCAGCAGTACAGAGTTATGGCACTTTATATCAAGGAGCCTCACTTTTTCTTTTCCTTTTGTTTCTTTTGCTGTGATTCTCTTTGTTCTGAAGTATGAGGCGCTGTCTAGATAGGACCTTATCTCTGTCTAGCCACATCTTTTACACCCTTCTGTTAAAACTCCAGCCCGGGAAAGAGGCCCGGCTAGGCATGAGAAGGCAAATAGCACTACCTCCCACTCACCCAGAGCCTGTGAGCTGGGGCAAGGCATCTTCACAGCCACTTCCAGATAGCATGAGACTCCTCCCCTGTTACCTTAGTGTGGCAGCTAAACTGGGTCTCTTGTGTGTGCCTTACCTTCCCACCCCCAGATACCTCCCTTCCACCCCCAATATAACTCCTGAGAGGGACTAGCGTAGCCATAAAAGCAATGGCATTCACCTGGGAGATTAGAATCTGGAATTACCATCCTTTATTTCCTGTGTAAAATTTACTGGCATGTCACCATTTCATGATTTCTTCCTTGTCTCTTCCATAGGCCAGAGGGATAAATAGGCGTCAGCTCGTGTGGTGGCTCAGATCAGTTGATTAATGCTGGCTCCCGGGAGCACGGTTTGAGACATTTTAGTGGGACAGTCTGCTGTGCATGTCTTATCCCTACTTAAGTTTACCAGGATGCTTTTGTAGGGTTTGGTTTTGTACTTTTTGAAAACTTGGGTTGGAGGAGGAGGAAAAACTGTGGGTGAAGGGAGACAAGGGTCACACGTCTGCATCACCATTACAAGGAGGACATGGACCTAAAAGTCTGCAGAGAATAAGCAGTTCCCTTGGCTGTTTGTGAGTTGTCTCTTGTGCCTTGGTTTGTATGTAATAGAGAAAAAGTCAATTCTTTTTTTTAAATTTTATTGAATCAAAGTGGTCTCTTTGAACCGTGCATTTATTAGAGCCTCATGTGACTGGTCTTGGTGACGACTGGGCCTCAGTGTACCCCAACTCCACTTTGGAGTTCTAACACCCCCATCCTCACCTTTTCAGGGATCACTTGCAGTCCTTTTAGATCCTTTCTTACTCTGTGTGATGCCTCTAAGACGACATTCATTTTTGTTTTTTCAACTGTGTTTTTTAATTTTTAAAGTTGGAGTGGTAAGTCCACACCAAGATAGAGAATTATCTCATGTGCTGGAAATTTCACATAGAATAGGCCCAGCACTTATTTTTTTGTGTAATAGTGAAATTCCAGTGCACTGTAGATTTTCCAAAGCAATTTTATCAACTCACCTGTCATTGCTCTTAACCCTTACATTTTTATATTCATCTATAATATTTAGGTCACATGAAAACTCTTATGACCTTAAAAGTAAGTTTTCTTTAAAGCCTTGCAAAATCTTGTGCCATGATTTTCTAAGTTCTAAAAGAGGAAGATGGAAGTGCTCCCCCTCCCAACCCCTAATAGTGTAGAAGCTCATCTCTCCACTTCTCAGTCCCCAGAAATAAATACATTGGAGCGGTGGTAACTCCACAGGGCACCAGGCCTCATATCCCTTAGTCTCTTCCCTAGCTAAGAGCAAGACTTCATTTTCATTCTTATCCTTATCCAAGGGGTTGTAAGGTAGGTAAGACTCTGGATAAAGAAGGAATTTGGAGGTTTGCTACTGATCATAGTTTTTTACCTTATGCATCCTGAAAATGCTATTATAAAATCTATTGTATTCAGGGTATTTGAGAGAAGACTTAGTAAGATTACAGAATACTTTTCAGAAAAATTCATTTTTATTTCAAGTATTAATGCATGCTGGAGGCCCTACTTTAGTTTATAGAAAAATCATTGCTTACAATTAGCATATCCAGTGAACAGTGTGAAGTCAGCATTTTGATGGGGATGAGCTCTCAGATCTTTTTGGAGATGGGAAACACCAAGCATCAGAGAAGGATCATTAACTGGATGGCGGGATCCCCCATGAGAGAAATCTCATAGTGGGCATGAGAACCTAGATCCCAGGTCTTTTCTTCTTTTCTACTATTGCAAGTTGGTAGACTCTCACCTCTCCTTATATTATAGCCAAATTGTACATAAATAGATGTTTTGGAAGCACTGATTTTAGAAAATCGTCTTATAAAATCACGTTTGTACTGTCAATTGCTTGGTAATCTCCCCCCATCTCCTCTTCCCTACCCCTTTAAAATAAATAGTAAATTTAATCTGGCTCGTTTTACTTGTGATATTGGAACTTTTCATTTGTAAGTTAAATTTGATTAAATTTCATTAGCCAAATCAGTGATTTTAGTTTAATTTAAAAGTTATATGGAATTTTAAAGCAGAAAGACCATAGCAATGATTCTATCCCAAATTTACGTGGGTGATATGAATCTGCTAAACTGTCTGGCAAGGAGATCTCATGTGCTACAGAGACAAAAATTTAAAATAAAAGACAATTGATATGTTTATCATGTTAATTTTATACTGTTTCTTCTTAAGGGCTATCATATTGTATATAAATAGGAAAACTCAAAAAACATAATTCTTGAGTAGTTGATGAGCTGGCTGCTGTTTTATCATGAGAAATATAACCTTCCTTGGAATAAGCAGATTTATCATTTCTTTGCCTAGTAACAAGTGTTGAAAATAAGACCATGTTCGTCTGAGGCAGGTTCTTTTATACTTTATGATCCTGAATTTTGTTTGCTTTTTAAAACCATAGCGTTGTATCAAGAAAATGACAGACATGTAACTTTTGCTAAAACCTGATTGAGTTTTTAAAATGAAATTATTAGAGTCCAAGTTAGGCAAATATATTTACTCAACATAGCTTTGCACTCATTATAATGGAAACAGCTTGTATATTATGTTGACTATGAAATTTCCTTTTGTATTATGTATTTGCTACTCAATATTGGGCTATATTGCTTTTTTAAAATGTTTTATTTATTATATTATCAGTTTGTACCTATTTTGCTAGTAATACTGCTTTAATAATATATTTTATCGTCGTTAATTTGACAAAATTAAAAGTCATCCAGACTTTTCATTCTGTACATGGTGATTAAAATGACTCCATTCTAATGAAAAAATAGTATCTATTGCTTCACACAAAGGAACACACAGACAAGAAAAAAGATTTCTTTTTTAAATTTAGCCTATGCAGCAGGGGGCACCAGATGAAGGCAAAAATGAATTCTTATATTTTAAATCAGCTGCAGCTTGTATCCTGTTCGTATTTAAATAATGTGGTAGTTAATTGTTTTCCCATTAGTTTTTTTGATGGTTTTAACTTCTCAGTTCTAAAAGCTATGTTAAAGAAGACATTGATAACTGTTCTCACTCATTAATTCAAAGGAGACTTCTTAGAACCAACCAGTTAAGTAATTACACACATTTTTTTCTTAAACATTTACTATTTTTAGAGTTTTAAAAAGGGGAGTGGAAACTACATTTAATAAATAATTCCTTGTTTAGAACAAGGCATTAATTATTATTGTGTTTTTAATGCCTTTTCTACAAAATGTTTTTTCATTAATGAGAAAAGGAAATCCCCATGATTTAAAGTGATTTGAAAGCTTAGTTTTATTTTCTTTATATGTGAACTGAATGAATTTTAAATCTGGAAACCTGTTCCTTTAGCTAATAAATAGTTGTGTAGAAATTTGTTTCTAAAAGGCTTGTGTTTAGTATTGGTGACATCACCGCATAGTTTTCCTTTTGTCCCTCCTCCCGTCGTCTAGTCCAGTATCAGATGGAAATGATGCGGAGCCTTCGCCATGTGAACATTGATCATCTCCACGTGGGCTGGTACCAGTCCACGTACTACGGCTCATTCGTCACCCGGGCGCTCCTGGATTCTCAGTTCAGTTACCAGCACGCCATTGAGGAATCTGTCGTTCTCATTTACGGTTGGTAGGAGTTTCCTTTATTATTCTTTTCTTCCCTTAATGTCATTACTACTATTTTTGCTTTCTGTCTTTTTGCCTCTAAGAGCAGCCTGGCAGGCCTTCTCAAGTAAATACCAACCCTGTTTCTGCAGCAGCCTCAGCAGCAGCTAAGTCTAGACAGGGTTTCCTTCTTTCTGTTTATTTTTCTTGCTATCAGAGCCCTGATGTGTACATTTTGGAATGCTGGAGTAGCTGCTTCATTTTTATTCCACCGTCTCCCCTCCCTCATTTGAAGGGGCTGGTGGAACTAGACCAGATGTCTCACAAACCCCGATTGCTAAAGTGTCTGGCTCTGTACGTGACTGACCAATCATAACACAGCGTGCCAAGTTTTTTTTATACCTCTGACAGCAGCGTACAAAACCTGGACTGTTTCTTAGCACAAAGATTTTTTTCTTTTCGGCCTATTTAATGGTGTTTCCTCAAGCTCTCCAGACCAGATGTTCTGTGCTGTATCAGAACTGTAGGCAATTTAACAGCTTTATAGCCTTCCCCCTCCCCAAACACTCACAGTTTGCCATATCTGGCAGACTTGCATATAGTTTCCAGCTGAGAAGTAAATGTAACGTCCTGAGTATCTGTCAGAAAAAATACTAATGAATACGATCAATCTTATGAGCTGCCCCAAAATTGTTTCAGTATGTTAACAATTGGATTACAGTAAAGAACAAGTTGTTAAAGTGTACTTATATTGGCTGGAAACATTGCATCATCAGACCTTGATGAATTTTCCACTTGTTTCAATCTATTTTGGTTTTCATTTTATCACCTATTGCTAAAAGTTTCACTGTGTTAAGTTTCAGACAACATGAATGTTAACACAGGTTTTAGGCGAATATTGGCGTGCTGGAGCCGTTATCATGCAGCAAGTGCTAAGCCCCCTTACTCACGGAGTGTTTAAGCAGTTGGTTTTGACAAAATTAGTTTCTCTAAAACTGAAAAGACACTTTTGTGATAGCAGTTTGACTTTAGTGGTTTTGTTTTTAGAATCTATTCTAAGTAAGAAATTTGAACAGTGATTATTAGGATGGATCAATTTTGTTTGCAGGGCTGTTCATGTAAATTAGTTGACTGAACTACACAAGTGCACACAGTGAGCTTTCATATTTACTATTCACCAGTATTTTCCTTCTAAGTATGTATATGGGATGTATAGAACATATGATGTATTTAATTTTCATTAGGATTAGTGGTTCTTGCTGAGGAATAGATTTGAAAATAACTATTTTGAATTTTATATTTTTACTTTAGGCAGAAAGTTTTTCTGCCTATTATAAGTAGGATGATCCTACATTTTCACTTACTGTTTGCTGTTCTGCTTTGAGTCTGCTTCAAATTGTGTTCTGATTATTTATTTTGATCTTCATTTTGTAAAAGGGTGTATGATAAGTAACAGAATGTGCTTAGAACCAGTGTCATTTGAGCGCTGATAATGACAAAATTCTTAGTAATTTTTTTCTCTTTTCCTTGAGATCCCATAAAAACTGCCCAAGGATCTCTGTCGCTGAAGGCATACAGACTGACTCCTAAACTGATGGAAGTTTGTAAAGAGAAGGATTTTTCTCCTGAAGCGTAAGTGTTTGGGGGCCTGTGAGGCGTATAGTAAAGGACTGGGTATTTTCTTTTAAGATTTCAGTTTGCCGCATTTATTGAATCCTCGGTGGTGGCGTGGTAATGCTTTTGCCATGTGCACGGTAGAAGTTTTTTGCGTGGCCAAGTGCCACTTGATTTCTCCCTTTCCATGTTTAAACCGTTCTTCATGAAATGTCTCATCTGTTCACACCAAGGGTGAATTCAGTTAGAGTGGGACTTAATTAGCTACTGGATTTGAAGAAATAAATGATTAAGTAAAGGGAGATGGAACAAGTGAATGGCGGCTGTCACATTGTAAGTTCCGTGTCAGAACAGTTGAGAGCTGTATGTCTTATTTTCTGAGCTCCTGTTTCATGGGTGGGGGGTGGGTAGGATATAAACATTGTAAGTATTCAATAAGGAATGTGGCTTATTGAAAATTTTATGAGTGATAGTATGCATAGAAGTAATTAATAAAGCTGTTTTGTGATCCTACATAATGGCATTGGAATATTTACATTAAATTTTTTTTTTAAAACATTCAGTATTCTTTCATTTTTTGTTCATTATAGGAATTTACATTTCTTATTAAATTAAAGTTAGTGGCTTTGACTTCATGTAGGACAGACAGTTTGTTGCTGGTTTCCCATTTGGCTCCTAAAGAAATTAAGGTGCAAAGAATTTTAAGAGAAAGGCTAACTCATAAACAATTCCTGGATGTGATAGTTGTAACTAAACTATGAGAAGTTGCGCTTTTGCTGTGTTCTGAACCACTGTATGTGGCATATCCTGTGAGCGTTCTGTTAGGTGTTGATCTCTTTAGTTCAGTAGTAGGCTTTTAAAATGAACTTTCCAAGAACTAGAGTATTTTTCTTTTCTAGCTGTATTTTATGTGTTTTAGATACAGATTTATATAGCATAACTTCCTATGACATTTACATTTTAGCATCAGTGAAATTTTGAAGATACCTGATTACAAAGAAAGAGTAGTTTTTTTTTTACCAAGAATCTTATTTTCTGGGCTTATAGCTCAAACTCGGGTCATTTTCAAAGTTATTTGAATCACTCGCCTTATGCTTGCCTCTGTAAAACTCTAGTTTCTCTCCCTTTTTAAAAGAGTGCTAGTGAAACAAAGAAAGATGCTGAGGAGGGCCTGCAATTAGGGGAAATGTATGAAATAGTCAATTTAACACTTACTTCTGACCACCAGACTAAATTATTTTTAACATGCTTCACAGATTGAAAAAGGGAAATATCACCTTTGAGCACATGTTTGAAGAAGTGCCGATTGTAATTAAAAACTCACATCTGATCAACGTCCTAATGTGGGAGCTTGAGAAGAAGTCAGCTGTAGCAGATAAACATGAATTGCTCAGTCTTGCTAGCAGGTAAGTGGCCTTGCCTAATGAAAAGTCCCTTTTTATCACTTTCTGCAAAAGATTCTTTTACTTAGACTTTAACCTATGAAACAAGAAAAAAATTACTTAGGCACATTTTGAGGTTACTAAGACATACGTAACAATATGTAGCACTTGTCTGCCGCAGCTAAGATCCCAGGAAGAAGGCCAAACTGATAAAGTGAAACAGTGTTTGAACACTAATAGCTCCTGTTATAAGAACCCTCTGCTGCCTTTACTATATCATTGTTGCTTTGATATGGTAAATGCCCATGGGGGAGGTTTTTTAAATTTGGCTCAGCTTTGTTTATTGTACACTGTCCTTAGAGGCTTATGGTATTATGTCTGGATATTTGATAATGCTTGGGAGAAAACCAAATATGCTTCTTTGTTTTACCAGTGGCACTTGTCCTTGTTCAGATCAGACTGTGTTAGTAGTAAACTTCCAGTTTGAATTTTCAATTAAAATTAGAATTTTCTGAACCTGACACTGGCTTTTGCTATCTTAGACAGTAGTGACATAATTTCCTCCATTGTGACTGCTTTAGTTATCTAGTTGCTATGATATTGCTTAATATATTGGTAAAATGCCGACTGAGGTGTTCCAAAACAGATAGATTTTTCCTTTATGGAATTAATGTTTCTTTTCTCCTCATTTATTGCTCTTAACAGAAATATGAATAGTCATGTATATAGCTTCTCTTAAATGCCCATTAAGCATGATGTTAGTGATTGTTTTGTAGTGGGAGAGTGCTAACAGCAGACCTGTAGAATGAAATTAAATGGACAGTCAGTAATCAATCAGTATGCATTTGTTGAATGACTGAAAGAAACAAGGTGCATTTTCTTAAGCAACCAATTTGGAACAGAAACTCAATTATTATCAAATTTCTAGTTATCCCAGATAGAAGCTTGTACAAGAATATACAGACTTTGTACTTCTTCGGTATAAGACAAGTGGGATAAACCCAGAAGGACCAGAGAGCCCGGTGTTCTTCTCCATGCCCTGAGATGGGTAGGGCTGTGGTTCAAATGCCACCTTCCATTGCATGAAGCCATCACAGAGGCCACCAGAAAGTCTTTACAGGGGAAAAGAGATGGAAATTGGATGGTAAACGGAGTGCTAAATGATACAGCCAGGTTGCAAGGCTAGTTTGGCACTAAAGAGTGTACTGTTTAACTAGAAACATATATTCATAATGGTCTTTTAATTTGTCTCTTTTACAAGGTCATATTTTTCTTTATTGCTTTTACAAACACACTCGGCACACCTGTATTTAAAGCACTGAGCTAAGAACCTTTTTCAGCATGCAAGGTTAAAATTTGATGTATTAAGTATGTAGTTATATAATAATTTTAAATTTACTACGTGAAAGTTTTTGCTTATATAATTTATGTCTTCACCTTTTCCCAAGCTTCCTTTATTGAGCATACAAAACAAATATAGCCCTTCTGTGCTTTCACATTACCAGTGAGCTGGTCTGTAATGTCTGTTTGTCCAAAGCAGCATTTCTAATAGCCAAGAAAATGTTCCCAGTTCTCCATAGCAACTAAGATCTAGACAAATATTTTATTATAGTTTTTATCTTCTGTATTTTATGTGAAATAGGAAGAGAGGCCTTTTGCTTTCCATGTGAAGTTATTTAAAGGGTAAATTGGTGTTTCTGTTGGGAGGAAAAAATGAAGCAACCTTGAAGCAGTGCTTATACTAATGGACTATTACATTGACTCAAATTGATAATACTATTTTAAAAGACTGAAATATAACCTTTGTTCATCTCAAATTTTAATTTCTGACATTAGTAGCATGATGCTGATAATCAGGCCAGTTGCCATAAAAATTTTTCTCAAAAACCACATCAGAAATCATTCTTAAGCAGCTATTTAAAACATTTTGCTTGGTCTTGCTTTTCACAACCCATATGCGGGTACCAGTTCTTTGATTTACCAGATAAATTTGTTCTATGCTCTGAATAAGATATACTGCATTCCCTTTCATTTAGAAAAAAAAATTTAATTTTTAATTTTATTAGATGGTAGTTCTAGTAATGGTTGTTTCATAACAGCCTTTATTAACTTTTAAAAATGTGTTACACAAGACTTCAGCTTTTCACATATGAAAAAACAATTCTGTTTTTATTTCCTCTTTAAAAAAAGTAAACTAAGGGTGGGCATCATACATTAAGCCTAATAAGGACAAATTGTTACTGTAGCCAGAGCAGACTTATCACTGCATGTCTTGTTTCACATCTGTTTAAGTTATCTGTTTTCAGTTCTTTGTTTCCTTGGCAATAAAAGAAAGGGCTATATTATTGAAACTCCTAACAATAACTCCCTGTTTCACTATTCCAGTTGAACTGATACTGAAAAGATTCCTGTGAAATTGCTCTTGGTAATGGACCTGATTTCCTGTGAATGTTATCTGTGAAATAGTATTATTAATTCCTTTTCCCCGTCAAGGCCTGTACTGTGCCGACTTTTGAGTGTTTCTTATTGGATATATTTCTGAAGAGCATTATAGTAGTATAAATGTTATGAAATGTTTAGAGTCCATATATCTATGCTTGTGTTCTTTCACTATAATTACGTGTACCTGTAACACATATTATTAGTACTTTACATTAAGGACGTTCTCGGGGGGAGAGGGAGGGTCTATTCTAGAGTGGTACCTTTCTCATTGCTAAAGTCAGTGTAGTCAGTCACCAAAATTTAAGGTCTGGAAACAAATAATAGATCTTCTTCTGCATACGGCAATACAGCAATACCTCGCCTTTATGGTTTTCTCCAGTGTCACTGTCCCATCCCGTGTTGTCATCCCCCAGCCAGATCACCTAGTCGTAGGATTGCTGGTGATCTTTCCCTTCCTTTCCACCTAAAGACATAAATGACTTATTTAACAGCTAATCATGTAGTTAATTATGGCATTTCTTGAATTTAATGTAGCTATTTGGGCCTCACTTCTTCCATTGGTGGAAATGAAAGAATCAGTGTCTCCCCTTAGGGCAGTCCCATCCCTGCTCCTCCTGCCTTCTGAGGATCTGACTCTGTTTTCCTGTGCCCTCCTTGCTCAGATATCTTCAGTTCCTCCCTTCACTGGTCCTTTTCTGTTATGTTTTTGACTTGTTTTTCCCACTTTAAAAAAATCTTGAAAATATTCAACTCTTCAGAAAAATTTAAAGAATAATAACAGAACAAACACCCATAAACCTTTTACTTGGATTCACCAGTTGTGTATCTTGCCACATGTGCACACACTCTCTGTGTACATGAACATGTACTTTTTTTTTTTGAACCATTTGAAAGTAAATTACAGACATGACTCTTAACTCCTAAATACTTGAGCACTCATCTCCTAAGAATAAGGACATTTAAACTTAAGTCTCCCTCATCTTAAAAAAAGCAACAAAGTTACAAAAAGAGCACCTCTTGACCTCATGCCATTATTATCCATCTCTTTTTACCTTTTGCTTCGTTTTCCCCTTTTTTAATAGTCAGACTTCTTAATATGTGTCGCTGTCTGTATTTCTTCATTTCCCACTTGTCCTCAACACTTAGCAGTGTTCCATCTATTCTGTGTTGTTAGAGCTCTCACTAAAGTCACAGAAGACTTCTTTATCACTATATTACTGGATATTGTAGACGCTTAAACATTTCATATATTGATAACCTCTTCTTCCTGAAATACGTTCTTTCCTTGGAGTCTATGAAATTACATCTCTTCTGGGTTACTTCTCATTCTCTACAATGAGGCCTCTTCTGCTCATCCCTAAATATTAGTATTCCTCAGGATCTGTCTTCCCCCATGTACATTCCTGGGATGATTTCATCTTACTTCCCTATCTTTTGCTACCTTAGACCAGGGCCTCATTATTTCTATTCCTGATTACTTTCACAGTCTCCTAATTTCCTGCTTTTAACCTTTTCCTCTTTCATTGTAGTGATCTTGCTAAATGCAAATTTTATGATCATATTACTCCTTTGCTTAAAATTTTTGACTGGTTGCCCATTGTCCTTATAATAAAATCCAAACTTATGATCCTAACTTCCAAGAATCTTTGCGCAGTGACTGTTGTCTGCGTCTGTAGTTTCGTTGCTCTTTTTTCCTGGTCTTGCCCCTCTCCTGTGCTCCTGGTGAACTGAATTACTTGCAGTTCTTCAAATGCATCAGGCTTTTCATACCAGAGTCTCTGAACATGCTGCCTGTGCCTAGTATAATGCAGTGTTTCTTCTCACCTTCCTTGTCTTCAGCTCCTCTTCAAAAACTCAAAATTCAGCTGTCACATATTCTGGAAAGTCTCATCTGATCCTACCAAACTATCTTTTATGCTTCTGTTGTAGGTCTATTACAGCGGTTACCACCACCATGTTGTATTTATCTATTTGCATTCCTCTCTTCTCACTAGAATGTGTTAAGTGCAACAATTTCTTACATATTTAATCCTTAGTATCTAACAGAGTGACTGGCAAAGTAAGTATACTCAGTGATGTGTGTTGAAAGAATGCATGTGAGACTATACAGTATTGTTAACTTTCAATCCTGAGGTTATTTGGAAAGTAATGTGACTATATCTAGATGTTTGATTAGCTACTGGAAAACAAACCATTTTAATTCCTTACCTTGCACCATCAGCCGAAACACTTAATTATGGGTGAATTAAACTATTAAGAAATTAGAAGACAACAGAGTGAATGCTTAATCTAGTTTCCAAAGAAGAAGAAATATTTTATCGTTTGTGATTCACAAAATTACAATGGAATAAGATAAATATGAAATAAAATTTATTTGAGAAAAACAGTTGATTCCTAGATAGGTTAAGTCATTAGGCCAAGTCACTGGGTCAAGCTTTTGTAGATAGTGCCAGACCTGGGATTAAAAGATAAATTTATTTGTGCATACACACACACACATGTAGACACACCAGTTCCATGCTCTTTCCACTATTTGAGAAAGAGCCACAACTTGCTAGTTTTCTTTAGGGTACAGATGGAATCCACGTAGAATCCATATTTTAACTGGATTTACTTTCATTCATTCCCAGTATTCCCAATCTGTTTCTTCCTCAGCCTTCCTTTTCTCTGTAAATGCTATAACCAACTAGTCAGCTACTCAAGCCAGAAAATGGAGTCCCCTTGATTCCCTTCTCAATTCTGCCCACTTTTCCCTATGCTCACTGCCACCAACCTAGTCTAAGCCACCACTATTTCTCTCTGGAATACCAGAGTCTACCAGTAGACTCTGTGTGTGTGTGTGTGTGTGTGTGTAGTTTTTAAAGTAGAGAGAAAATTCATATGACATAAAATTCACCACTTTAAAGAGTACAATGCACGTTAAAGAGTACAATGCAGTGGTTTTTAATATATTCATAATGTTGTGCAACCATTATCACTAATTCCAGAACATTTCATCACCCCAAATAGAAATCCCATATGTATTGAGTAGTCAGTCCTCTTTCCCCCATCCCCTGGCAGCCACTAATTACTTTCTGTCTCTATGGATTTGCCTATTCTGGACATTTCATGTAAATGGAACCATACAGTTAAGTGGTCTTGTGTATCTGGCTTCTTTTACTTAGTATAATGTTTTTAAATTTCATTCATGTATCAGTACTTCATTCTTTTTATGAGTCAATAGTATTCTGTTGTATGGACGTACCACAATTTATTTATCCATTCATCCTTTGATAGACATTTGTGTTTTTTTCCACTTTTTGGCTGTTATAAATAATGCAGATATTAACATATGTGCACAAGTTTTTAGGTGAACATATATTTTCACCTCTCTTGAGTATATACCTAGGAGTGGAATTGCTGTGTCATAGGCAACTCTATGTTTAGCTTTTTGAGGAATCACCAGACTTTTCCATAGCAGTTGCACCATTTTATATTGCCACCACAATGTATGAGTGAGCCAATTTCTTCACATTCTTGCCAGCACTCCACAGTAGACTCTTAACTGATCTGGTTTCTATTCTCCAGGCTATTCTCTGCATAGCAGCCAAACTGGTCATTTTAAAATTTAAGGCAAGAGGCCAGCCTGGTGGTGTAGTGGTTAAGTTCGCACAGTCCACTTCGGTGCCCAAGATTTGCAGGTTTGGATCCCAGGTGTGGATGTATGCGCTGCTTATCGAGCCATGCTGTGCCAGGCATCCCACATATAAAGTAGAGGAAGATGGGCGCTGATGTTAACCCAGGGCCAATCTTCCTCAGCAAGAAGAAGAGGATTGGCAGCAGATGTTAGCTCAGAGCTAATCTTCCTCTCTCTCTCTCTCTCTCTCTCTCTCACACACACACACACACAATTAAGGCCAAACATGTCACAAACATGTACAACTCCAGGGCACCATTCACATTAGAGTTGAGGGGTCTTATTCACACTGTGTTGTTGGAGTGTTGTGTGGTGCAGCCAATGGCTTCCCATATGTGCTTGTCTGGCCTCGCTAACCTATCACTGTGCTCCAGCCACGCCAGCCCTCTTCTTTTTATCTGTCTAGTTCTTGCCCATCTCAGGCCTTCAATCCTTGGGCTTTCTTCTTCCTAGAATACTTTTTTGCCTGATTGATTCCTTCTAATCTTTTGCTTTCAGCCTGTCATCTCCTCAAAGAGATAATTCCAACCATACTACCTAAAGTGGCTCCCTACCTCTCCCTTCCCGCCTTCCCACTCCCAATCAATTATAACCTCAATGGAGCTAGAGATCATGAATGTCTCATTCACTGTTGTCTCGCTGTTTGCTAACACTTAGGCTGAAACATAGTAGGTGTTTAGTAAATATCTGTTTGAAGTGAATGAATGAGTACTATTTGTCAGCTAGTTATTTTTGGAGTACATCTGTGTAGTAGCAGGCTTTACCCACGTAGGAGATAGTTGCAGGCAGAAAGCAGTGAATATGATGGTCATTGTACTAACCAGTAGCATCACTTTATAAGAAGATGTGGTAAATGTGCTGCAATAGAAATTTCTGGAGAAGAAATGTGAAAGACTGAAATACAGATTCTAGGAAGGGCAAGAGGAAAGGAGCCCTCTTTCTTTATCTGGCTTTGCAGAATAAATGCTATTATTACTCTTTTAGAACCTGCTAGATAGAGAAATCATGTGCAGTCATGTGCCAGAAGTCTTAGTTTGTTTGCATGGATCTTCCTTTCCTATGACTACTGATTTAAATGGTCTGGAGCACAACTGGGGGGAGGGGGGATGCTAAGGAAAAGGGTTCAGGAGTACTGAGCTTAGAATTAAACTTGTTTGATCAGAAAACATACATTATAGATATCCTGCTAGGTATGTTCAACAGGTCCTACCCTGACATATGTATGCCCTGACAGTAAGAAACTGAGCTATTTCAGATACTCTTGTGGTTACAGTTGTGGGTTCAATTCGGAAAGTTTAGTAACAAGCTGAGTCAGGTTTTTTTCCTCTACCCTTGCTCTTATGTGTATGTGTACTCTCATTCTTTTAGCAGATGGCAGATCAATTTAATATCTCAGAACTGTTTAAGCAGTGGCAGAACTATAGCATTAAAGTATGACATGTCAGCATATTTACTTTACATTTCAGCAATCATTTGGGGAAGAATCTACAGTTGCTGATGGACAGAGTGGATGAAATGAGCCAAGATATAGTTAAATATAACACATACATGAGGAACACGAGTAAACAGCAGCAGCAGAAACATCAGGTTGGTATTATGGAAAAATTCAAGAAACGTAGAATTCATTTCTAAGGGCGATGCTTCAAGAGTCATCTTCAAAGTGATCTAAATTATCTTTGATAAAGCATTGACTGCTAGCTAGTAACTATATCATATTTTAAAAGATTATTCTTTATATAGGATGTCTTTAGTATATTATATACAAATTGTACTTAAAAATACCTGTCTTAAAGAGAGCTGGTATATTAAGCTCAGATTGTAATGCCAAGGTTATGCAAATAAGAGATACTTTTCTTGAGAAAATCAAAGGCAAAGAGATTCTAGAGTGTCACAGCTCATTTCTTTACTAACTATAATTGGTTTGGTAGTGGCTCATTGCAGCGTAGTTAGCAATCTTCAGTTCATTTAAAAAACTGAGCAATTGTGATTAAGAGCAAGCAATTTTGATAGGACATAATAGACCAACTGCTGTGAAATAGTATAATACAGATAGAAACCCTAGAATTACCTGAATATTCTCATATGCACATATATACTACTCTGGCTAGTTAACCTTTTCTTTATTAGTGTTGCCTGAAGGCCACATGATTTTCACAGTTTCTAGAATATTGTTTTTGGACCATATTGCTCTGAAATATTCTTTAACATTTGGTTCATAGATAAGTTGATTCCAGAATGTTTGTCTGTGAAGGTGTTTGTATATGAGTACTCTGTGTTCATTAAAATGTACTTTAAACTAGGTGTTGTTAACTATAGAATTCTAAGCACAGCTAAGTAGTTCTGAGACTTGTATTTATAAAATTTTTTAGATAATCAGGGTTCCTATATTTAGTGAAATTTGAAATACTTTGTTTCTACCACAATTAGAATTTTAAAAACACATATAAATCTATAAAGTATCTTTTTTAACTGAAAAGATGCTGGTGAAGATGTTGATAGTGAAAATCTCTGATAAAACTTTTAGGGGGAAAAAATCCGCAACAAACTCAGCTTGATTCCATTCTCCTGCTCGTTCTTCCTTTAGGTGAAGGACTCAACCTGGGGTATCAAATTGAAAATATGACACCTGTGAGACAGTTGATTCTGGAAACCAATCTTACAGATATTTTTTCAGAACTCTAATATGTCTTAAAATTTTGCATTTGACATTTATTCTTACCAGCACCATTCATAACCCTTTTTAGCTTTGTCTCACTTCTATTCTCATACCCCAAAATAAGTATAGGAATCTTTGCAAAGCAAGTTACTCCCCTACTTTAGGAAGAACTATGATTTCTCTTGGTTTTCATTGGAATTCAAGGACTTAAAATTTTTATTCGCCCACCTTGATTTCTCATTACTTGACCTTTTAAGGCTGTGTGTGAGATGTTATTTCCTCCATTGTTGTAAGCAATCCACAACTATTAGCTCTTGATTGTAATAAGTTTGTAGTTGATCTATACCTTTATATATATCCCCACCTTCTCTTCAAATAATCATAAGAATCCAAAGTTTGAAGGTTTTTGAAGCATTATCTGAGTTAATATTCATTCTTAGCTATAGAGCTAAAGCCATAGATGTGTTGTTAAGACTAGTAATAGTATTTAGTGTTATAATAATAGTAATAGTAATGATGATGTTATATGTGTGTGTGTGCGTGTGTATATATATTTTATATATATATATATATATATATAAAATCAGTATTATTGTTGTTTTGGTTAATAGGGATAAAGTTGACAGAATTCCCCAATGTGTTAGTTCATGACTTAGTTAAGGTGCATCGTACGTGAAATGCTGTCATTTACCCCATTGTCGTAAATGGTGAAGTTATTCCCTTTCGTTCACTGATCATGAGCTTCTTTGCCGTTGAAGCCTCTTATTCCTCACATAACCAGTTTTGTTTTTCTGAACATTAGTTATAGACTCTTAGAGCTCAGAGTGACACTAGAGTTTACAAAAAGGAATTTTCTTCTACTGTTGCCATATTTAGCTTCTTAGAAGCAAGAGTTCCCAGGGGTTACCATTTATAAAACTAAGACTGGAATTCAGAGCAGGGGGTTTTGCCGGTTGCATAAGTGAGGAGGGTCTTTTTTTTCTCCTCAGGTAGAGAAAACTAACCAAATCTTTTCCCCTCTGAATTTTAGTATCAGCAGCGTCGCCAGCAGGAGAATATGCAGCGCCAGAGTCGAGGAGAACCCCCGCTTCCTGAGGAGGATCTGTCCAAGCTCTTCAAACCACCCCAGCCCCCTGCCAGGATGGATTCTCTGCTCATTGCAGGTACTGTTAGCCAGTGCAAAACATGGCTGGTTTTCTCTAATCTTGAGGAAGCAGAAGACAATGAGAGATTTACAAACAGAAAAATAGGTCATAAAAGCCAGTGTATTTAAAATGGTTGAACAATGAATTTGAATCTAGCACCTGTAATTTCTGAAATTTAAGCATTTGTCAGTCTTTATTTCTAAAGTCTTTTCAGTGCTTCACTCTGTTTATCTAAACATTTTTGAGGTGGCATTGTAAACTTTCTAAAATGGAAAGGTTTATTTGAGTCATCTTTCATGGAAACCAAGAAAAAATGTTTACAATCTCATAATGCAAAAGATCATTTGGATGAAGTCCCTTACTTTTCATGTTCTAGTCTAGCACTGAGCCCAAGTCTATTTGTGGATGTTTGAATTGAATTAAATTTTCTGACTTGAAGAGCACTTTCCTTACTTTGACTTAAATTATAGCAACATGAATGTAATTCTGGATGACTTTCTCTGGGGATACTTAACATTTAACACCGCTTTAAGTAGTAGAGATCTTGCATCCTAAGCTAGGACTTGATTTTTGAATATATAACATTCGTGCTCTATTTAGCTGTAATTACCTCATTTCTGTATACATGTTATTGTTCAACACTGATTCAGTCAGCCAGTTGTCTGTGAGAGATTTATCAGAGTGAAAATCCTACTCAGAGAAAAGGTGATCTTTCAGCATTTCTCAATTCTATTGGTATATTTTTAGTGTGAGGGAAAAATCCAAATTCCTTAAAACTTTCTAGTGCACATATAAATTAAATTTGGGAAACTGAGACACATTCCTTACTTAAGGTCCAATTAAAAAAATGTGTAACCGTTGCATCAGATTAGATCATTAGTTTTAAGACTTAAAATCAGCGTTGGAGCTCTTCCTTCAAGTGGACTCTCTGCTCCTGCTCTGTCTTGGCTTGGGGCAGGAGCCCTTAATATTTCCAGAGCTCAGACTGAGAAGTGCTGTTACTTGTTCACTCTGGGTCGGGTGGGTCGGGTTGGTTAGTTGTATGATTTGGTATCCCCTTCCTACCCAAGGAGAGCCAGTGCTGTTTCCGCACTTGTCTCAGTATAGTGTAGGTCTGATCTGCATAGTCGGTACATTCTGATTGACATCCAGTATGTACCTAACTGCCTGTAACCTTTTAAAAAGTTGTAGTTTTTCTTTCTTCTCCATGTAACCATGAGTGGAAGATAGCTTAAGAACTTGTATTCCTTTTTTTTATCCTCTATGGAGAAATAGAATTGATTCTTATAACCTCTTGGTTCAAAACAAAAGAAAATACTGGTGATTCTGTATTATGCTGATTTTCTTGTTTGACTAGTGTTTTAGGTCATTTTATAATTTGTGGAACATTATGACTCTCTTTCTCACTTTCCTGAATGCACAGGCCAGATTAATACTTACTGCCAGAACATCAAAGAATTCACTGCCCAAAACTTAGGCAAACTCTTCATGGCCCAGGCTCTTCAAGAATACAACAACTAAAGAAAAGGAAGTTTCCAGAACAGGAATTAACATGGACTCTTGAGATCACATCGGGGCAACTCTTGGAAGAAATACATTTGCATATTGAAAAGTCTTTCTGGTCAATAATAAAATAAAAATAAAACAATCTTGACTGCTTACTCATTTGGTTTTGGACATATCTAGCTGCTTATTTTTGTTTTGCTTATACCTGTTTATTCCCAAAAGATAAAACAGCCTTGACCAGAGGCTTCAGCAGGCTCAGACCTACAGAGTCCATCACTTTTGCCACCTCTGAGGTTCCACATTTCAACCACGCAATCTAGTGCTGTTTGTCCTGTCTCCTGACCCAGAGGTCCTGGCACCTGCTGTGAATTCTAGTACTTCATCACTCTCAGATGAGCACCCTGGAAGCCAGGCTTCATTTACTTGCCCCGGCACCCCTGAGCCCCAGGCCTGGAATCTCTTGGCGTGCTTCCTATAGGTCCACCTTTTGTTCAGGTGATGGTTGACCAGTCCCCGTTCTCACAGGCCACTGGGCATAGGAATTGAAAAAAAAATTTATTTCGCTAAAGGACTATATTTTGTGTGAAAATGAAATTCATTCTGTGTATGTTTTTCTATGTTTATCTTTTCCATACCATGGAATAAAATTTTGCTAGTAGGAAGTTTTGTGAGTGGGGGAAGAATTGGGAGAACAGTAGTACACTGGAAAAAAAACCTTGTAATAATTTTGCATTTGAAAGATTATCAGAGATACTGCTATTTGTGTAATGCCAAAATCAGTGAAATCTACCAGCTGGTGGAGGTGTGCCTATGAGACTTATATGGTGATTTTCACTTTGAAGACATAATTCCTAGGAGGATAGTCAGAAGGATCAGATAAAGGGAAAGGATAGTTGAGAAATCCTTTTTTTCAACATTGTTTTGGAGGTACCACTGGGGATCTGGGGTCAGGCAGCCGGATTGAAACCTGGCTCTTCTCACTTTAGTTTGTCCTTAGACCGACAAGTTGGTTAACCTCTCAGTGCCTCACTTTTCCTCATCCAAGTGAGATGAGAAAAGAGGTGAAGCGTATTACCCTATTGGGTGTGCGTGAGTGTTGAAGAAATGCACTGGGGATTGGGGTGAAGCACATAGAACAGTGGATGGTATGTGGCAGGCACTCAGTAAGTAGTAGTAGTGTGATGAGGTGTACACTCTAGCCTGTGTATTCAGGATATTGGGTTGTTAGCAGGTTTTTGCTTTTGTAAAGCACAAGGCCTTGAACATTCTAGAATCCAAGTACTTGCTCACATATGTAATTATTTTCCTAGGATAAATTCCTAGAGGTGGACTTACGGTCAGAGGGTATATAAAACTCTAAGGCTTTTTACCTGTATTGCCAAATTGCCTTCAAGCAAGATTGTACTGATTTGCACTCCCACCCATGATGATTCCTTATTTGAGTCAACACATATTTGAGTGTGACTGTGTTAGGCAGAGGGGATATATTGATAAACAACTGGCCCTGGTCCCTGCCCTTGTGGATTGTATACTCTATTGGTTCATTTCCCTGTATTCTGATTGCCTAGATTTGGAATTATATTGTGGAGTTATGCAAAGCACTCTTGAAGTATCCAAGAGCAAAAGAAAAGGAAGGAAAATCAGTTCAAACATAACCTTAATTACTGTTTTCCTCATGGTGTAAGATTAATTTAACAGAATTCGGTTATATTTTTTAAAGGTGTGATTCTTTCATAAATCCCATATGACCGTTTTAGATACCCATAACTCAGAGTAATACGTGAGGACACACTTAACGGAAGATTTCAGTAGTTTCTGAGTTAGGAATTACTGTAGTGGGAAAAACTTTAGAAAAACATGTCAATGGAAATTAAATCTCTACAGTATGTAGTGTTAGGGAATAGCTTCTGTTCGGCATTTGATTTGAGTGCTATATTCTGACATTTTTCAGGAACAAATACGTGTGGTTCATCTTCTATAAATATTTTCAGTTTCTTCAAGTTGAAATGAGAAAAGCTCATAAACTGAGTACCAGGTCTAATAAATCATTCACTTACCTAAGAACAAAAAGAAAAACCTAGCACGTTAATCTAATGGAAACTTAAATGTTACAAACCAAGAAAATAAAAATTTGACATTAACCCCATAATCATTGATAATGCTTTATAAGATTCTAGAAAACATAGCATTATTCTTAATTGAAAATACCTGAGAGAATGAATCTTTAGCCTGCCTTAAATACCTTATTCTTTTAATGTTAAGGTAAACTAAATGAACTTTTTTCTCCATTTTTGGAAGCTTGGAAATTGAGATGTGGTTATCTAATGTTGATCTAATTGGTGGAGCTTGGTGTAATTTCTCATTTACAGCTTCTAAATACTTAAATTTTAGTGTCTTCTAAAATGTTACTACATTGTGCACACTGTTTTTGTATCATTCTTTAGAAAACCTGCGTCAGCTTCCCTTTCAAACCTGCTAGCATTGAACTCTGGTATGGATATCAGAATGTTATGAAAACTTTTTGAGTTGTAAACTCCACTTTTATAGTAAACATTTCTCTTTCAAATTAAAAAATTATATACCATTTAACACTTTTTTCTTTCTCTTGTCACTGGGCATCTTTTTTTATGATAGGTTTTTTGTGTGTGTGTGAGGAAGACCAGCCCTGAGCTAACATCCGTTGCCAATCCTCCTCTTTTTGCTGAGGAAGACCGGCCCTGGGCTAACATCCGTGCCCATCTTCCTCCACTTTATATGGGACGCCGCCACGGCATGGCTGACAGGCAGTGCGTCGGCGGACGCCCGGGATCCGAACTCGCGAACCCCGGGCTGCCAAGCGCGAACTAAACCGCTGCACCACCGGGCGGCCCCTCTGTGATAGTTTTATCTTAATATGGAGCAAGGGTGCTTAATGGGATAGTACTAAACCGGGGTCAACTCAAGTGGCTGTAGGGCTTTTAGCAAATGACTCAAGTGCCCATCTGTAGAAAGCACGGTCAAATCGTCAGTGCCTTGGAGAGTGCTTTGGTGCATCCCAACAGACGATCCCTTCCTTATTTGGGATGTACAGAAGGGGTGACAGTGGTTAGTAGATAAATAATGAAGGGAAGGATGAAGATCTGGGTCTGTTAACACAGGCAAAGGTGAGGGAAGAGCAGTGGATGGTTTCTGCATCCCATAGTCTAAGAGTGCTGCAGTGGAGGAGTTAGAACCTGCTTATTAGGCAGTGACTCCCAAATTGGAGTCTGAACCTCTTTGGCTGGTTTGGAACAGGGGTTGCTCTGACTCCAAGTTACTCGAGTCAGGGAGTGAGGGATGGGGAGCCAGAGCTACTGGGAAATTACAGTTAGCTGGAGCAAACAGCTGTTGGCCTGATATCCATTGCCTTGAGCTTGCTTTCTACATATATGCACACTCCCTGTAATGCACCTTAAACCTATTTGGCTCCATAGCTACCGGCAGAGCCCAGAATAATACTGAAGCCTCCTTAGTGATTTTAGGGATACAATCCATGGATGCAGAAATGATTTCCAAGAGCTACCACCCCCACTTTGGTGAGTTTGGGCCATTATGTAAGGGTTTGGCCTATCTTAGATGTTTCTTTCTGAGTATCCTCCTTATTCTCAGGGGCTGTTAAGCTCTCACAGCCATTGTCATATGATCAGTTTATTAGAGTCACAATTTGACTCCATGGGATTGATGTTGACGTCAATTGCATTTTCTTATGACTATGAGTTAGGCAACCCATTTTCAATCCTTTCGTTGAATCAATGGCAAGCAGTCTACGAAAGATTGGATGCAGCCTCAGAGTTTTACTGATTTAGGTATTCCCTGGAATCTTCATGAGCTGAGGGAATAGTAGATGGGGTACTGAATCATGCTTCCTCTTAAGACTTGTGGGAAGTCCTTTTCAATAAGTTTCAGATACATATTTAGTTTCTTTCCCTGTGTATCCTCCCATCCTCCCTTCCCTCCAAAAAAAAAAAAAAAATATGTACAAGAAAATTCTAATCCACTGATGTACTATGAAAAAAGGTAAAAATGACTTTCTCTTAATCCAAAAATGACTTTTTGCATTTGAACGGAAGCGAAGGACTTGACCACTTCCCCATCAGACCCTTGACAGTGCAGGGGGCCCCATTTCCAAATGTCCTTATTTAAAGTTGAGGTGATTGCAGTAGGAAAATATTCTTATTGCTTCTGGCATTTGTGTCAACCTCAAGACATAAACTCAGGTGTCACTTCTATTTCCTTCAGTAACATTTTTTTTCATTGACCCTTTTCCAGGGCACAGCCATTTCTGGCATCTTCCATCTTCCTTTGTGGACATGGAGGCAAAGGATTTGTTTAACTTTCAGCAGTGTTTACTGCTTCTGACAGTAAATGGTCCTTGCCTTTTCTTCTTGGACTGGAATCTCTCTTGCCAGTGTTTTACTCTGTATGTATTGGAAACAGTTATTATTTTGTCAGATCCCCTGGGTAATCTTTCCCCACCTTTGTTTATCTTGTCATTTGGCTTTCACTTGCTTAACTCATTCCTAGATTCAATCTGTCTATGATTCTTGAGTTTTGATTCTCGCCCTTCTCCATTTTGAGGTCTTTAAATTGCATTTCATTTTTTAAAAGTCACAAAGATTTTAATTTTTTCCCTGACTGAATCATGCATCTCTAAATGCCATAATTCTCCAATCAGGCAGGCAAGTGTCCCAATAACCTCATCTCCTAGATCACAATGGTGAGGGTCTATTTTTCTCTTTGATGCGTGCAGCTCCCATTATTGCTAATGAAAGGTCTTCATGTGCATTAAGGGGAAGCTAGACCTCTAATGAGATACAGAGAGGAATTGCAGCTGATCATTTCCACTTCTAGCCCACTGTACTATAACAGAAATGCACTCTCAGGAGGCAGTGGGCCAAAGAAATACAAAATGCATGTGCTGCCTGTGTAAAATATCTAGTCTGGTCCTAATGGGTGGAGAGTATTGTTTTGGTTTGTAGTCTCTGATATTCCATACCTGCTGAAGGGGACCCCTATTATAGAGGCGAAAGACCCAGATACTTGGAGAGAACGTGAGTAGACTAATTACATTGCCTTTGAAACAGCTTTTAAGAACGATCTCCTACATTAATATATTATTTTACAGTTCACAAAGTACTTGCTCGTATATTTTCTCATTTGGAATGAGAAAGGAGTACAAATGTGTTAGGAAGCCAGTGTGCTTGGTACTGAGAATCCTAAGGGAATGAGAAACATACCATCCCAGCTCAGGGATGATGAAACCAAACTTCAAAAAAGTTGTGATTAAAGCTAAGACACTCCTAGGGGGCAGAACCAGGACTGGAGCTCAGGTCTTGAATTCTCTCACCAGTGTGTATGAGAACCTCCCTTCTCAATACAATTCTAGCAAAATAGTTCTCGTTTCAAAATAGCTTCCTATTTGTGTGATATCTTTACTTCTGTGGTGAACCACTCTCTTCCCTACCCCTGCCAGTTTGGGGAAACTTTCACCCCCTAATTCACCCTCACCCCCTAAATCATAGGGTCCTAGTGATGAGTCCCAATGTCTGTGTTTATAATTGGGCCAGTGTGGACACCTCACGCAATTGGTGACCCTTTTCTGGTAAATGAGAATTGAGATTAAGGGATTCCAGTGTCCATTCGGACTAATTTCTTGACTGTAGAACATTAAACCTCTTGTAAACTATTTTATAATGCAGGACTGAGCAGCAGAGAAGAGCGTATGGGAAGAAGCAGAGGGGAACAAAGATGAAAGAACGCTTCTGGGTGCCTAACACTTGGATTTTCTGTTTCCAGTCCCTTTCTGAGGCCTGTTTGTATTCCTGCCCTTGGGTCTCACAAAAACACATTTGAATCTTAACACTGCCTTTTTCTCAGCAACTTTGAGTTGGTTTCTGTTGCTTTCAGCCTCAAAAATACCAAACCCAACTCATGTATATGCCAAGGCTGATTTGCTATTAGGCCTCAATAGACTTGAGAAGGTGCAGCCTTGAGAGGCAATAGGAGAATAAAAGTTATTTTGCAAATATATTAATAGAATTTTAGAGCAGGAGGGGACCTAGCCCAATCTCTTGGCCACCAGCAACACTCCCATTCACAGATGCGGAAACAGGCACCAAGAACTTTAAATATTTTCCAAATTAGCCTAGGGGGCCGGCCCAGTGGCATGGCGGTTAAGTTCTCACACTCCACTTTGGGGTCCCGGGGTCCACTGGTTCGGATCCTGGGCACAGACCTACTCATCAAGCCATTGCTGAGTCAGCGTCCCACATAGAGGAACTAGAAGGACCTACAACCAGGATATACAACTATGTATGGGGCTTTGGGGAGAAAAAAGAAGAAGAGGAAGATGGGCAACATGTGTTAGTGCAGGGCCAATCTCCCTCAAAAAACAAAAATAAGTTAGCCTAGATCATTCATTCTTCTTTTGTATTCTGTGTCTCAGCATTTCTTAAAAAGCTTGAATACTGCCCGTTATATACCGAGCCTTTCTCTCTGATGCCCCATGGAGTTGAGGTGTGTTCTCTGCAGCATTTGGAGCGTGAGGGTTGCACACTCTGGAAGGAACAAGGAGTTAGGGGCATGTCCCTGTCACCCTGACTCTTCCAGCTGGGAAGTGGATGGAAGAGGTGTGCTTTTGCTGCTTTGCTGGAGATTGGTGGTGTAAACAGGTGGTGGGCTATTCTAAATTTGGTCTGAGATGAAAACATTTTAAGCAAACAACATTAAGCTAGATTCTTTTGACAGTGAAGTATGTCTTTAGAGATGCAGTTGTCAGTTTTATTAAAGTGCAAATCAGCATTGGAAAAAGACTACGTGTGTGTGTGCGTGTGATAAAACACTTTGGAACGCTGTAACCCACCTTTGCCTCTGCCTTCTAAACTTAGGATGACATGGTGTGTGGAATCCATGCCTTCCCACTCCCAAACTTAGAGAAGAAGGAGGTCTGGAGCAATTTGTTACAAAGACATTTGCATTTGTGATGTTCATGTCATTCTGTTCATGCTTCTGTGAATTCACAAATGTACAGAAATTCAGAAATCATCTGGAGTAGGAAAGGGAGAAAGAGAAGGTGTTGATTTTGCATTTTGATGAAGCCCTGATGTGGCAAGTCTCAGATGACAATCTCTCATCTTGTATCGATAGAGTATAGCAATCGTGGGGCCTTCTGCTGAAAGTGATTAGAGGCTGGCCATGCAAACCCTCCATGGATTCTGAATATGTTCAGTGTTAGCAGTAAATCTTTGTTCCTGATTTAAAGCACACTTGGACAGAAAGATGATTTTCTCCGGATGATCTTATGTACTAGATGCTTGCCTCTCATTACCTCTAGGAAGAAAGGCAACCAACCAACCAGCCAACCAATAAGAGTGGCATTTTTCCTTAAAAGAATTGAGTGTAGCTTACCCTGTGAGTTCAGCACTTCTGAGTCTTTATGTCTAACTTGGCAAGTGGGTTTTGGCTTTGCAAATGGAGCATCACTGGGATGAAAGTAGAATCCCTTAGAATTACACTTTCAAAATGGTGACACTGGGTTTTCCTCTGTACTATATTAACGTTAGAGCATCTTCTGGTGGCCAGACAGCAGACAAATGTGCCAAACACTGTGCACAACACTGGGAATGAAAGGGCAGGAATTCCTGATCCTAGAAGGGTTTACCCAAGGGCAGTGGTTCCCTAAGTGTGGCCCCTGGAGGAGCATCACCTGTGAGCTTGTCAGAAATGCAAATTCTTGGGCCTCAACCTAGACTTACCGAATCAGGAGCTTTGAAGGTACAGCCTAACACCCCATGCTCTGACAAGTGCCCCAGGTGATTCTGGTACTTGCTGAGGTTTGCTCTGGAACAGTGATTCCTGAATCTGGCTGTGTGTCATTACTGCCTGGGGAATTTTTTAAAAATCAGGTCTGAAATAAGGCCTGAGAATCTTTTTCTTTCTTTCTTTTTAAGTTTCCAGAGATGACTTTGGGAAGACATAAGGCAATAATCATTATAGAGTAGCCACCTCTTTTAGAAGTTAAAAGTAATGGTTATGTCAGGTCATGGAGAAGGAAAGGGATTCCAGAGAGAGCAAAAAAGAACCCAGGTCTGGAGGCCTGCTTGGCCAGAACCAGCACAGAAGAGGAGGAGGAGGAGGAGGAGGAGAAGAAGAAAGTGGAGGTGGAGGGAAGGAGAGAGGACAAAAGGCTGGAAGGATCCACAGGTCCAGAGAGCCTGGTGTGCAGGAGCCTTTTCTTGGAGAGTCACCAGCATCTCACACCAGGTGCACAGGGGCCCGAGACAATAGCAGAGCTCTGTTTACCTGACTGCTAACGGCAGCAGCCACCTAGAGGCACCGGTGTCATGTACCCCAGTGAAAAGGACAGCAAGTGTGCGCCACTTCACAACCTTGCATTGGGCGAAGACTTAGTGTCCTGAGTTCTGTTTTGAAATCTGTATTGAATCCCGGCAGCGGGAGGGAGAGGAATTGTGATGATTTGCCTCCTGCCTTCACCCTCAACTCCCCCTAATTAGGGTCTAGGAGTCAGATTTTTTTAAAAAAGAAAAGAAAACAGAGAATATTCAAATATGTGTTTTTTTCTAGCAAAAATGTAATCATTATCATAAGCCCCCTGATTTATGGTGAAAAGCATGTTGATGTTAGAAAAAAAATAATCACACTGTTCTCTACCTTCACATTCAATCGGAGTCATGTGCAATTCTGTTAGAACTGATATCCCCAAAATATGACGCATGGAGTCTTTGGAGAGATTTCTTGTGTATTTGGGCACCATCGATAGTGTTAAACCAGAGCATGAGAGAAATTCAGCATTCAGTGATGGGATTTCTTCTTGAGCACCTTTATAAAATTGGCAGGGAGAAGTGCATCTTTATTAAACTGCAAAGTCTTGGCACTCAGAGTCTGTTCAGACTGGAGACTGCATGGACTGCTTGGGGAAGGCGTATCTGTATATCTTGAGGTAATTGAAACAAATCATTGGAGGCATTGAAAATAGAATTCTCATCTTTTCTGCTGCCAATATTCCTTTCTTCCTCTCTACTTCAACTTTTTTTTTTTTGCAGTGTTTCCTGAAATTGTCTTTTTTTTTAAAAAAAGAGCATATAGAAATTTAGATTTAATTTGTTACAGCTTGCATTTCAAACTCTGGAAAAATGAGAAGTAATTGGAAGATAACAGGAGCAGCTGCCTAACCAGTTGTTTCAAAATATGGCAATAAAACATTAAACTTCAGGCTTGCTATTTTTGTGCATGGATGTTTGTCATTGGTTATGATAGATTTCTGATCTCCCTACCAAGTTAATATTTTAGGAGGGGGCAGGGGAGGATGCTTATGACAAGTTATGGACTTAGTTATTCCTGAAGAAAATTTGTAATAAATGAGGGCCTGACTGTAAACTTCACATGTACTAGCAATTATTCTCTTTTAAAAGGAGGGGGAAAAAAAAAAACAAACAGCTGAGCATATACCACATTGCTTAGTTCACCTAGACGGAAAGGCAGCCTCAGATTTTGGATACTACCATTGGAAAGAAAGCCTGTAACTGATTCGGCACATAAATCCTAAGAAGAATTTGGACTTAGAGGGAGAATGAGCAGTTTTGATGGAAGATGCAGTTTATTTGCATTACAAATAGGAGGTATGAGATGGTTAAAGTGTATTAAATGAACATCCAACGCCACACAGGGACGGAGCTTCATTATTTCTGGAAATGGAATTAGCCCGCAGCAACAGTAGAAACTATTCAGGATATTTTAGTGAAAATGGTGTTACATTTGCCCCTGGAGCAAGGTACAATGTGTCTCAAATTGGGCATGCCCAGAGCAGCTGTGTGGGCGTTCTGGGGAGGCAGGAGATGGCTGCAGCCAGGGGACC
The DNA here is from genome assembly GCA_031878705.1 of Tapirus indicus. Classification (NCBI taxonomy): domain Eukaryota; kingdom Metazoa; phylum Chordata; class Mammalia; order Perissodactyla; family Tapiridae; genus Tapirus; species Tapirus indicus. The sequence continues at coordinate 23,693,500 of CM062935.1, forward strand.
AGGGATGGCAGTGCCTATGAAATGTTGCAGGCTCTTTGATGGGAATGGAGGGAGTAGAGGTGTTTCCCAAAATGTGCTCCAAGGAAGACTAGTTTTGTGGGATATTCATAGGTGCTACTTGGGGGAAAAAACCTTTTCTGGTCAAATAAATTTGAGAAAAGCTTGCTTCAATGTCATTAGACTGGGTTCTTTACTTCAAAACTAGCGTAACTTTTAATATATAAAGTGCAGTGTAAAGTTTTAAGAAGAAGCAGTACAGCTAGTGGCTTCCCTAAGCACAGAGCTGGTCACTATCTGAGCACTTTCACTTAACTGAGTGCCCAGGGGTCAGTTGCTCCTGTTTTCTCATTTTTAAAATGGAGATAATAGTATTAGCGTGACCTATGTGAAATTGACAGTATTTGACTTTCAAAAGATAGCACTTTCATATGGCTCAGCTCAGCGCTATGAGCACACTATGTGTGTGTATAACAATGCATGCCTCCTAGGACTATCGGGAGAATTAAAGATGATGTGGATGAAGCTCTTAGCACTCACAGAGGCAAGCATTCGTGACCGGGACATGGTGGTTGAATGCGTGGGCTGTATGACCAAAACAATGTAAGCACAGAGCCCTTGTCTCGAACAGTAGCTGCAGGACTGACATGGGATTCCATGGCAAGGTTGCTAGAAAGCAGGGGTCTGCACGTTTCTTTCTGTAAAGGGCTAGATAGTGAATATTTTAGGCTTTGTGGGCCATATGGTCTCTATGGCAACTACTCAACTCTGCCGTTGTAGTGGGAAAGCAGTCATAGATAATATGTAAAGGAGTGCGTGAGGCTGTGTTCCAATAAAACTTTATTTACAAAAATCAGGCGATGGTCTGGATTTGGCTCCAGGCCATAGTTTTCCGACCTTTCCTTTAGACAAAGGAAAACAGTGAGTTGTAAAGGCAGAAGACGGAATTGGGTGTTTGGAGACCTGGGTTTAGTTTCTAGATGTGCCACTAACTGTGTCAAGTTGACTTCTTTGAGCCTTAACTGGTTTATGAAGTGGCTTAGTATTTTCTGCCCTGATAAACTCACAAATTGAGGACAGCATGGAAAGAGATGCTATAAAGTCATCTCTAAAACCTATGCAAACCTATAGTATTATTTTTCTAGAGTTATTATCTGTTCATTTATTCATTCATTCAACAAATTCTTGTCCTCTGAATCAGTACTTCAGGGATATGGTGGTGAATAAGACAGGTATTGCCCTTGTCCATATGGAGCATACATTCTCTTGGGGGTATTTATTTTTGGAGTATTGTTATACGATTTAAACGAAAAGTGGTGCTGTAAGAATTATTGATTCCTCCACTTTTTACAGGAAACCCTTTGTCCTGAGTAGACTAGAACAAGGTAAATGGGAAGGGGAGTTCTTCAAATATAACCTCGTCAGAGGAGAATAGGTTGACTTTTCCGAAGATACTTACCAGATAGGGCTTAGGATGAAGTCAGCTTAGTCGGTATTTGAGCTTTAGCTACAGTCTTGTGTATAAGAATACTGTCTTCTGTTTATACAGCAGACTCTGCTTCCAGCCACAGATGTTTCCGGCACCTGGTTAATTTATCCAGGAAAGGCCAATGCTCATTAAGACTCCCAATTCCCAGAGCTAAGTTTTATGGGTGGGGAAACTGAGGTACTGAAATTGGTTATGGGATTGGCTCAGATCACAACTCACTGTACGTAGGACTCTGGCCAACACAACTGGCAGGTGCTACGGATGGGACCAAGGTCTCCCTCCCTGGGAATACCTGAGTCTCAAGAGCGGCTGAGACTTCTCAGACCCCCGACTCCAATTAGGCTTAAGAAGTATTAGAGGGACTGGAGATCCTGCTGGGAGAGAGAACCCGTTTCGACAAAGGAGAGGCTTGAATCAGGAAACCAGATGCTGCTTCAGGGCAAAAGAACTTCGGCAGCATCCGAGCTGAGTCGGAAGGCTGCAGTCTGTTGGAGACAAGTGGGACATTGTGGAAACAGGGTCTCTCTACTTCCTTTCACGGGGCTGGTTTCTTCTGTCCCTTGAATGGCCCATATTGTCCCTTAGTGGAGAAATATCCTGGAACCCAAACGGATTCCTGTCTAGATGGTTGTAATATCATTTGTCACTTTCAGTTTTGCTAAGCACATCCAGAGTTGGAGCAAAACGTCTTATCTCTTCCCCCCAGTCTGTGGCGGTGGTTACCAGCTGGGCGGGCGTATCAGAACCTCCAAAAGTGGCCCCAGGGGTGTTGGGAGAGTAGGAGTGTTAGGTATAGTTTGAATAAGCTTATTTAATATAATGGTTTAGTTTTTTATTTTGAAAATTAAAAAAAAAGAAAGAATCAGTTGGTTTCATAATTTGCCTATCTTGGCGTTTGCCAAAAGCGAACTACCAAAAGTGAAGCTCAGTCGAATTTTCTTGGCCAGTTGGGAAAACAAGTCATTCTAAAAATTGTTGGTAGACTGGGAGATTTTAATGTTTATCAAAAGGACACATGGGGGGGCGCCGCCTGGTGGCGCAGCAGTCTAGTTCGCGCTTGGCAGCCCGGGGTTTGCGAGTTCGGATCCCGGGCGCCCGCCGACGCCCTGCCTGTCAGCCATGCTGTGGCGGCGTCCCATATAAAGTGGAGGAAGATGGGCACGGATGTTAGCCCAGGGCCAGTCTTCCTCAGCAAAAAGGGGAGGAGTGGCAACAGATGTTAGCTCAGGGCTGGTCTTCCTCAGCAAAAAGAGGAGGATTGGTGATGGATGTTAGCTCAGGGCTGGTCTTCCTCAGCAAAAAGGGGAGGATTGGCAACAGATGTTAGCTCAGGGCTGGTCTTCCCCACAAAAAAAAAAAAAAAAAGGACACACGGGTTTTGTTTTGTTTTTTAAGATAAAGAATGAAATAAAAATAGATTCATTTCAGTTGCCTGGCTGAAACAAGCCCAGAGCCGGGGATTCTGTACACAGGCACAGCGATAATGTTAAGACTAAAAGTGATAAAATGCCACGTCTTTGAAAGAGCTGAATGCCAGCCTTCATCAGGGACAAGAATGGCTGGCTAGTGGGCTTTACATTGCATATGGAAAGCCAACGGATTTGAGTTTGCCGGGACTGGTGAGAGCTGAGAGTGTCAGTGCAAGAGCAAATCTATGACTGTGACCCCAGATCCCTGAAGCTTGACTCTGGCAAATACGTCATAGATGTTCCTGGGTGATGCAAAATCCAAGCTAAGCAGGACCTCACCAACCAGGATGTGGAGGTCAAACTTAGCTCCTGGTTCTGTGCAAAAGGTTTGTTAGCTTCTGTTTTGAAACGCTAGAAGGAGGCACAGGACGTCAGCAACAGAACTAAGCCACCAAGATTTGGGTTTTTTTTTTTGTCACCACAGCAAAACTGAAACTATCTTGATTTACTAAGCCTCAATTTGCTCATCTGTAAAGTGGGAGTAAGATTAACCTCACGCTGCTATTGTGAGAATTTAATAAATTAATGTTTATGAATTGTGTAGTCCGTGCCTAAGACAGACGAGGGGCTCCAAGAAAGGTAGCTATGTTGATGCTGATGTTACAGTGTTGAGGAGAACTTTTTTCTCCAGCTGTTGGTATGGTCACTCCTATGATACAAAGGCTCTGAGGGATGAGGCATTGTTGTCGATTCTGTTTGGGATGCTCTTGGAGCTGGGTTCCCAGAGGATGAGTTAGATTTGCTCTGATTCATCCACAGTCTCTCAACTGGTCTTCCTGTCTATGAGCATTTATTCATTTTACACTTATTAATTGAGCACTAGTTATACACCAGGCCTTGTGTTACACACAAGCCTCTGGGGAAACAGTGGGGAATAAGCAGGAATTACTGCCTGCATCAGTGCCGGGCCTCCAGGTCCTCAGGGAAGCAGATGCTCTTGGAGAGAAAAAGGGGAGGGAGCTGGAGGGGTTGGGGGAGAATTCAGATGGCCCTGTGAAGAAGTGGGCAGGAAGGAACACTGGGTAGCAAGAGTCTCTGACTGCAGCCCAGTTCTAAGAAGGTTTTGCCCAGGTGAATAGGAGCCCTCAATGCTAAGTAGTCTGTCAGAGGAATCCCACACCTGACAGGAATGGCCTGCATTCAGTGCTGTCCTCAGTGGCTGAGACTAGCCCACAGGAAGGGAGGCCTTGGCAAATGCAATGGTGGATGCAGAACACAGCAGCTGGGGCCAATTGTCACTTACCCTCCCTGCAGCAGGAGGCCTGAGCAGCACATTTTTAGGGCTGGCACACTGCCTTCAGGAATTTACAGTCTGGAGGGGGAGATAGGCATTAAACAAGTAATCACATAGGCAACCAGTGATTTGCAATTGTAGTTAGAGCCATGGAGGAGAAGTACAGGAGGGTATGAGATGGTATCACAGAAAGCCTGCTATTAAGAAAGGTGGGGAAGTCTTCCCGGAGGAGGGAATTTCCTGGGGCTGAGGTTGGAAAGACAAGCAGGAGTTGGCCAGGTGAAGAGAGACTGGAAGATGATTCCAGAGAGAGTGAGAGGCTGGGGTTGGGGCATTCTAGGGGACGGAGAGAGAGAGAGAGAGAAAGACAGGAGAGTTGATGTCTGACAAATCATCATAGAAATTCTGGGGGGTAAAAAAGGATCATTTCTGTTCTTTCCTGAGGTTTTTTCCTTTAGGATTCAATGGTTGTATTTTTTTTCTGGAAAAAAGAACTGTCCCCTTACCCCACACACATACGCTCTAAGGAGACCCAGCTGAGACCTTGTACATAAAATATCAAAGAAGTCTGGATTTATCTGCTCCTGGGGGGACATTGGGACATGCTGGCCTTATTGATGAAGACTTTATCAAATCGTTGATACCAGGGGGCCTCCCAGTGTTGAGGAGAGGTCCCAGTCATCTCCGCTGTATTAAAAAATGATGAAATGCCAAAACAGGTTATAAAATTAATCCTGTGAGTGTATCTCAAGGACACAATATATCACTTTCATGTTTGGAGACTGACAGTAACAGTCTAAGCACGAGGCCAGTGGTGTCCCGTCCACCCGCCCCCCGCCGCCTCCCGGCCACATGCCCTGCTGAGTCCTCTGTGTGGGTGGCTCCGCGCAGGTCACGGTGGAGATGGTAGAGCATGGCTCGTGCACATTGACAAACACAGATTTGTGCGGGTTGGTGTTAGTAAGAGGGACCAGGAGAGATATAGGTCTTCTGAATTTCCTGTGAACGTTTTGTCTGAAATCCATGGCTTTTCTTAAACACTAGAAACCTCAGCTGATTTCTAAAATAGGCCAGTGTCCTTAAAACCCGTTTCCCTTCACCTAACCACCCTGTTTGGACCCTCTGTCCTGGCTAATCAAGGACACCCGTCAGAAGAGCAGGAGGCCCCACTGATCTCTGACATTGTCCATTTCCACTTAGCTCCCATGCCCCCGGTGGAGACTGGTCTTTTCCTCTTCTGCCTTAAATATATTAGCAATATGTATAAATCTCAGTGGCCTTCTCTTGGAGGAGAATAGCATTTCTAATATTATTTAAAAGAAATCAGCTTTGCGTGAGGGAGCGTTCAATTCTGTTTTCTGCCCGTCTGTGCACCTGAAGAAAGATTTTTATTAGATTAGAGTTTGTCTTAGGCTGTATTAGCATTAGGTATTTTATCTGCTCTTTTTCGTGAGAGGAATGCTCCCTCCCACGCGCCCTCCGTAGCTCATTCCAAGTCTGTACATCTCATTGTGCATCTGCTGTTGCTTTACCCAGGCCTGAGTAACCGCTGACAGTGATTGGCAGAAGAGGGTTTCCAAGAATATTAAAAAAAAAAAAAAAAAAAAAAAAAAGAAAAAGGAAGGGAAGAGGAAAGAGAGGGAGAAAAGCAAAGCAACTAAAGAGTGAAAGAGAGGGAAATTTTGCAGAAAAACGACAAAGAGCCGATAGACCTCTGCTTGCTTTATGGAATTGATTGGACAGACCAAGATGCTGGCCCTTTGAGTTACAGTGACCAGCTGGCTCTCGCTGTGTCACCCATATGACACCCTTATTTGGAACCGATAAATCTTGTATTCAAAGTGCTGACTGGGATGTTTCTGGCTTGCATTTTCTCAGCCCCTTGTTCTTGGCTTTTAAGCACAAGAATCCCAGTGCAAGAGGAAGAAGGATGGATACAGGGACACTATAGTTTCCCGAGCATGCCCCACCATGTAAATTGTGGTTTAGACAGAATGCCTAGATCCAGAGAGGGTGGGAGAGCCAGCTCTCACCTTCTATTCATTTTCTTGTTTCTCCTCTCCTTCCTGCTATCATTCCCTTTGGAAGAAAAGTCTTAGGCAGTGTCTACACAGCTTTAGAGAAACCACATGGAAAATGTAAGCCCCACAGAATAATTCTCCAGGTGCTGTAGGTAGATGCCTTTTGTGACATGACCTTTCTAAAACAGAGCCCTCAAAATGCCCCTCCCCCTGCTGAAAATGCTTCAGAGTTGGCTCTCCATTGCCCCCTGAATATGCCCCACCTTGAGCTCTGACATTGCCCCCTGAAATTTGCTGGCCAGGAATTTGGTGAACTGGCCCTGCAATACCTTTAATGTCCTTTGGTGCTATTTCCCTCACACACCTTAGGTGCCTTACGAGGTGTCAAGTAGGGTCCAACCAGAAAAACAGGAACCCCTGTGAATTCTGAAAACAGAGGGGATTGAATGCAGGGAATTAATTGGTCCGACAGGTAAGGAACTGCTGAGAAGCCAACAGGGGATGGTGCAGACGCCCAAAGGTTAACAAGCAGAAAGTCATAGATGTAGGGACAAAGGCCACAGATGGGGTCTTGGTCACCTGGCCAAAGCAGAGACCATGTGGGCCTGTCCAGCAGGAGCCACTGATGAGACAGTGAGACAGAGCTGCCTAAGTCAGGGAAGGAAGGAGAGAAATATTCTGGCTTTTTCTTTCTCTTTCCTTCCTGTCTTAGTCAGCTCGGCTGCCATAACAGAACCACAGACTGGGTGGCTTAAACAACAAACACTTATTTTCTCACAGTTCTGGAGGTTGGAAATGCAAGATCAATTGCCGTCAGGGCTGGTTCTTGGTGAGGCCTCTTTTCCTGGTTTGCAAACAGCTGCCTCTTGCTGTCTTCACATGGCCTTTCTTCTGTGTGTGCAGAGAGAGAGAGAGAGCACTCTGGCATCTCTTCCTCTTCTTATAAGGACCCCGGTCCTATCAGATTAAGGCCCCACCCTTTTGACCTCATTTAACCTTAATTACCTCCTTAAAGGCCCTATCTCCAAATACAGTCACACTGGGGGTTAAGGCTTCAACTTAATGATTTTGAGGGAACATCAGTCCATACACTTCCTATCTCCTACCAGGGCCTTCCATGGGTCCACCCAATGGCTGACATGGGAACCTGGGAAATGCAGTCTACAGGGTCAGGGCCTGTGTGATAAAGAACAAAGCATGGGGTCAGCATCTGCTGAGTTATGTGGGGTGTGTGTACAGGAGTGATGAATATATGATCAAAATTGGGGTTCTGTTAGAAGGGGAATGGGGGAATGGATGCTGGTTGGGCAACCAGCAGTGTCCACCTCAGAGTGATCAAGTCTCTTTCTGTTTCTGGAACTAACCATGTTTCTTGCCTTGTTCATGCGTTCTCTTTGCCTGGAGCCCTCCCCACCCCCTTTTCTCTTTACTACCCCTTTGCCTGGCTGACTTCTCATCATCAATGCCATCTCACCTACAGGTTATTTTCTTTCATTTGTGTAACAACTATTTATTGAGTGCCTACTAAGTGCCAGGCACTGTTCTAGGCTCTGATGACATAAGAGTCAAACCAAGTATCCACCTTCATGGAACTTACATTCTAGGGGTGGGGGGAGGCAATAAAGAAATATATGAGCAAATAATAGTATTTCAGGTAGGGATTAAAAAAGTGGACAAAAATAATCAGTGTAAGGAAGACAGGGAGTGCCAGTGGTATGGGTGGGGTGTCTAATAAATGCCATATTGGCCAGGAAGACCTCAGAAATAAGTAGTATCTAAGCAGGGAATTTTTTCCCCAGTTTTATTGAGATGTAATTGACATACATCATTAAACTATAAGTTTAAGATGTACAGCATAATGGTTTGACATATATATTGTGAAATTATTATCATGGTAAGTTTAGTTAACATCTGCCCTCTCATATAAATACAATAAAAAGGAAAAGCAAAAAAAGAAAAAAAAAATTTTTTTCCTCGTGATGAGAACTCTTAGGATCTACTCTCTTAACAGCTTTCCTGTATACCATACAGCAGTGCTAGCTACAGTCATCATGTTGTACATTACAGCCCTAGTGTTTGTTTATCTTATAACTGGAAGTTTGCACCTGTTGATCACCTTCCTCCAGTTCCCCATCCTCTCACCCCCTGCCTCTGATAACCACAAATCTGATCTCTTTTTCTGTAAGTTAGATTTTTTTTTTTTTTTAGATTCTACATATAAGTAAGATTACATAGTATTTGTCTTTCTCTGCCTGACTTATTACTCTTAGCATAATGCCCTCAAGGTCCAAGCACATTGTCACAAATGGTAGGATTTGCTCATTTTTTATAGGTGAATAATATTCCATTGTATATGTATACCACAACTCTTTATCCATTCATCCATTGATGGACACTTAGGCTGCTTCCATGTTGTGCTATTGTAAATAATTTAAGCACAGGAACCATGAAGATTTCCATAGGCTGAATAATGGCCCCCCCAAATATGTCCACATTTTAATCCCCAGAACGTGTGACTATGTTACCTTACATGGTAAAAGGAACTTTGCAGATGTGATTAAAGACTTGAGATAGGAAGATTATCTCATATTTTCTCAGTGAACCCAGTGTCATCACGAGGGTCCTTATAAGAGGGAGGTATAAAGGTCAGAGTCAGTAGTAGGAGATATGATGACCAAAGTAAGAAGTTGGAGTGATGTGAGGAAGGGCCAGGAGTCAAGGAATGCAGGTGGCCTCTGGGAGCTGCTAAAGGTAAGAAGGAAGATTCTCCTCTGAAGCTTCCAGAAGAAACAGCCCTGCTGATTCTTTGATTTTAGATTTCTGCCCTCCAGAAAGGTAAGAGAATACATTTATGTTGTTTTAAGCTGCTAAGTCTATAGTTACAGTGGCAATAGGAAACTCATATACTGGTAACTGGGGGAAGAGTGTTCCAGACAGAAGAACAGCAGGTGCAAATGTCCTGTGGTGGAAAGTGCCTGGTGTCTTGATTCCATTTGTTGATTATTTCCACAATTAACAAATTCATTTACACTAAATGTTTTATCAAGCACCTGTCACACGCTAAGCACTTTTTGCCTCTCCCCACCCCCACACCCTGGGCTTACCTCACTGTTAAAATTGTTTGTGTTTCTCACGCTTTGACTATGAACTCCTTGAGAGCAGGGGCCTCGAGTTTTTCATTGCTTCATCCACAGTGCTGGTACAGAGTAAGCACTTAAAAAAAATGCTGCATTTTGAAAGTTGAAGACTCTTCAGGAAACTTCCCTCCATGCAGATAAACCCATGGGACCACAGGATGGCCTGCAGAGTGGTCTCCTTGGGTATTGATCTGCCCACCATTGTCTGGATTGTGGATTGGGCAAAGAAAGATATGATGGGAGGCACGGGCTGACTGTGGTTATGACATATTTGATCAGATTTGTTCCTCATTCATGGGTCAGTAAGTTCTGTTCGTTGTGTGAGGGGTGATAGTGGAGTCACTCATTAACGGTGATGGGGCTCAAGGGATCACTGTTGCTGGTGAGGGGAGACCTAGCCCCTCAAGGTCACCACATTAAAGAGTTTGCTGCTTAGTTCCTATGTAATCCTTTCTGAGCCCAGCTGCCATGGTAACTGGAGAAGTTATCAGAATCCTTTTGTAGGCCTGAGGATGCTCTCTCCCTGCTGCGCATCTCCCTGGGGTGGTCTCTGGCTCTTGTCTGCCTCCCAGCTCAAGCACAAGCCTCACCAGCTGGGCAGAGGCGCTTTCATCAGAACCGTATGCTGATTTTCAGGCTGTCTGCTCACCAGAGTCTTCATTATTTCACACTCCAAATACTTGAAACTGCCACTGGGTCACCCTCAGCTCCCTGCAATTAACCATTGGCTTTGAAAATCCAGCTGTGCTCAGCATCTCAGAGATGATTACAGATGCAGGGAAGGAGGTCAAGGCTCTCGAGTAAGACAGTTGTTGCTGGAGGAGGGAGGAAGGAAAGGCGTCAAAAGGCAGATGAGTGTCTGGGTGTGCATGCAGAGGACAGCAGGGTGCTGGGAAGAGAGAAGGGCAATGGGAGAGAAAAGGCAGAAGTGTGGAGGAGGACAGGGGATGGTCTGAACACTGGTCGTTAGGACGGGAAGAAAGGGCTTACAAAGAATGGGGAAATGCAATGAGAACTGGGAGAAGGTGTGCGTGTGTGAGTGTGTACACACATGTTTGTGTGTTGGGGTTGCACTTAGAGATGGAGAAATGTTGGGAGATATTTATGGAGCACCAGAAACAGAGCGAGGGCCTCTACCTTTGTTATCTCACTTAGACTTCCCCTCAAATATTTGTGTGATAGACATTATTATTCCCCTTTTTATAGATGAGGAAATGAAGGCTCCGAAAGGTTAAGAAGCTTTCCCAGATGGCACGTGGCAAGGTTGTAAATGGCAAGGTCAGGATTTAAACCCAACTCAAGCTGACTGTAGACCCTTGGCTCACTCTAGCGTTTATCATAAATTTAAGAAGATAACAAACATCGAGAAGTGGCTCTGCCCTTGGAGTTTTAGAGCCCTGAGTAGTCTAGGACCTGCTGCCTAGCCTGACCTGGTGACAAATGGCCCCATCTCAGTGATCTATGAGCCAATGTTTTATCTTGCACTCATGCCCCATGTTCATTGTGGGTGGCTTCACTCCATGACCCAGGCTGAAGGAACAGCCTCTCCCCTGAAAGCTGTGCTGTTTGTAGTGAAAGGAAGATAGAATATGGCAAATTCTGAGCTAGCTTTTAAAGTCTCTCCTTGGAAATGTCACACATCCCTTCTGCTCATGTTTCTCTGGCAAAATCATGTCCCATAGCCATGGCTGTTGCCAATGGGGTGGGGAAGTGAATCTCCCCTCAAGGAGGGCATTAGATGCTTTTGGATATCAATATGGTCAAACATAGGCAGCTGGCAGAAACCCATGGGGCTTCAGGATTTCCTGAGACAATTCTGGCCTTGGGTGTGGCAGGTGCCGGGCCGTCTACACTGGGGCGGGAGCATGTAGAAGTAGGAGAGCCAGAAATACTGTTAAGACCAGGAACTCTGTTACCATGGTGTTATCTAACCTCTGTGATCCTGTTTCCTCATTGGTAAAATGGGGGAAGTAATATCTTCCTCTCAAGATTGTTGAGGATCAAGGGAGATTGTAGATATAGGTCTGTGCATATTAAGCAGTCAGTAAATGTTACGTTGCTTCCCTTCCTCCTGCATCAGAGTTATACTTATCTGAATTTTCAGAACACATATTAAGTTTGGATAAAACCATTAGGAGAAATGATATAGTAGTGAGTCTGAGCTGTGTTACATTAAAAAATTGTTTAGAGCCAGCCCTGATGGCCTGCTGGTTAAATTTCTGTGCTCTCCCCACTTCAGCAGCCCGGGTTCACTTCCTGGTGGCGGAACCACGCCACCTGTCTGTCGGTTGCCATGCTCTGGCCGTGGCTCACAGAAGAACTAGAACGACTTACAACTAGCGTATACAACAAACTGGGGCTTTTGAAAGCAAAAAAAAAAAAAAAAAAAACAAAGAGGAAGATTGGCAACAGATGTTAGCTCAGGGTGACTCCTTCCTGCCAAAAAAGAAAAAAAAATTGGTTGACAGAGGGCTTTCCATCTCTTTTGATTTAGTCATCAATATCTAAAAATCAGGAATTAGACACAGAAGCTTAATATTTGAAACTGCAAGCTCTCTGGGGGCACAGACCATCTCTGTCAAATGCACTGCTGCGCCCCTAGTTTCTAAAATCTGGCATGAGAGTTGCTCAATAAATACTTGCCAAACTGAAGAGTGAGAGAAAAATAGGGCTGCGAACAAGGGGGAATAAAAGATCAGTGGGGTATTCTTTCTTTTAGCTTTATTGAGGTATCTTTGACAAATAAAATCAAGAGGTATTTAAAGTGTGCATCGTGGTGATTTGATATATACATATACATTGTGAAAAGGTCCCCCCATCTAGTTAATTAACACAACCATCACCTCGTATATTTATCTTTTTTTCAGATGTATGTTGTTTGATTTGCAAAATACTTTTACACTTTTTGACCTTGTCACAAATATTTAAACATCAGGAGATGACCCATAAACGTTTGGCTTCTCTTGAAACAGCAAGAGATATGGCAGCATCAGACCAGGAAACGTTATAGCGATGACAAGCTGGAGCTGAGCAGGAGCCGCCCTCTCCAGTCAAGGTGCACAGTTGCCTGCTTGTCACTGTGGTCCTCTGTCCTGCTTCACTCTGGTGTGTTTCCACGGTGGTCCCCGCAGGCCTTTGAGTTTGAGAAATCATGAACATGGTCCACCCAGGAGCAGCTAAAGTCACAGGTGATGATTTGTCTCAAAAAGGGAAGACTACACTTGGGTGGGTTAGCTGTCTTCGGGTCAGCAAGGTCTGTCATACCTCGAAGGGGTCTGATATGTTCTGTGTGTCCCCAGAAGGCTGGTGGAACCAGCCCAAGTACTGGGGAGGGAGAGAGGCTGAGTTGGGCTCAAAATAACCAGCAGACATGAAATATTTCCTAAAAGCCTACTACATACCAGGCTGGGAGCTGGGGATATAAAGATGAATAAGTCACACAGAATCTTTCCCCCAAGATCTTCATTCAAGTCTAGCTGGAAGGACAGTCCTAATTAGTACATTTTGTTCGGAGCTAAGGTGTGTGGGAATAACAGGGCACATTTCAGTGACACTCACTATGTGCCAGGCTCTGCTCTGAGCTCTCTATACAGGGTGACACACTCATTTCTTACAAGAGCCTCGTGAGGTAGGCCCTATTACCTTATGGGGTCCAGGGGGCTTTTACGCTCTTAGACTTAGACATCAGTATTTGAATAAGGAGTTAGACAGATGAGGAAATTGAGGCAAGAGAAGTTAAGTAACTTGCCTGCGGTCACACAGCTGGTCAGTTGCAGAGCTGGGTCCAACCCAGGAGCTCGAGCAGCAGAGTATTTGTGCTCAACCAGCCATTCATTCCGCTTCCCACTCAGCGAGGACTCCACAAGTGAGGAGGTCAGGGTTGCACTTTGAAGAAAGACGAGCTTGACAGATACACAGGTGACTGAAAGCTCTTAGAGGCAAGGAGATGAAACGGAAAGGAATTAAGGATTAGAGTATCCAGCAGTGGAATCAGCAGCCTTACGGATAACGTGTCGATCATTTGTACGTGGTCACTGGTGACGCCGCAGAGCTGGTTGTACATGGCTTCCTCCAAAAGGCTCATTGGAAATAAAGAATGGCACATCCGCCTGCATTCCTAGAGACAGACTTCCCTGCAAGACTGATGAGTGGACAGCATGTGTCTGGAAGATCTGTGCAAGGTGGAGGCCTCTTTTAAACTGTCACTTTTGTGAGGACAGTCTGGAAGGAGTAATGAAGCCCCAAGAGACAACGGGAGTTTGTATGTTAATCCCTTGCTCAGAGGAGAGCCCGGACACTCACTTTATTTGGCACTGCAGTGGGTAACCCCAGCACGACAAGAGGCTCATCCTGCGCACATAGTTGGAGGTTTAATGGGGCTTCTTTCACAAAATCCACAGAACTCAAATGAACTCTGCAGCTCCCCACAGATTCGTATATTAGAAAAGGCAAGAGCTTGGCCTGATTCTCTGTTAGTGTTTTCAAACTGTGGTTGTTGTATTTCCTTTGGCCAGTAAGATCTAGCATCCATTGCCCAAGAGTTTTGAATAACTAGCATCACTCCACCATCCTCCACGGCCCTCTCAGATGCTACCATCGTCAAGCCTTCCCACCACCCCTTACTAGACGTGGTCTCTCTTTCTTGAGGCTGTGGAGCAATTTATCTGGACTTTTCTGAGGGTGGCCTTGAAAAAACTGCTTATTCTCTATCTCATCTCTTTACTTACAAAATGATCATAATTAGTAGTATCTAGAGCTGTTGTAAGGATGAAATGTGATAATCTTTAAGTTCTCAGCACAGTGTCTGGCACAGAGGAAACCCTCAATAACTGCTTCCTTCTCCCTCTCTCCCTCCCTCCACCTGTCTTTCCTCCTCCTCCTCCTCCTTCTTCTTCCTCCTCCTCCTTCTCCTGCTCCTCTCCCTCCTTCTCCTCTTCCTCTTCCTCCTCTCCTCTACTTCTTCCTCACCTCCTCCTCATCTCCCTTCATCTCTTTCTTCTCCTCCTTCTCCGTGTGGTCCTCCTCCTTCTCTTCTTCCTTCCTCCCACCCTTCTTTTTCTCTTTGTTACTGTTTATTTTTAGAGTTTGGTGAGCATTGCTGTACATCAAGCTTCTTTGTGGTTTCTTCTGATATTCTCAGCTTTAAACATGACATGTATCAGTCAGGGTCTCAGCAAGAAACAGGTGACATAATCAAATCAGGTAAATTGAAGAGTCTTTAATAAAGGAACTATTAAAGCTTAGGAAGGCTGCAGGGAAACCACAAGTGGTACAGCAAATCTCTGAACCTAGGAGCAGTAGGTGCCGGTAATTCCCTAGGTCTGAAGGGTAATGAGACTGTATCAGTTGATTTTTGCTGTGATAACAGACAACCTCAATATCTCAATGTTACCTTAAGGCTGTAGGTTGGCTGTGTTTCTGCTTCAGTCTCCCGGGGTCAGCTGGTTTCAGCTAGGCACAACTGGGCTTAGCTAGGCTTGGCTGGCTTGGCTGTCTCACATGTCTTCTCATTTGAGAACCTGATGGTAGTTCTCAGAACCCCTCATTTGAGGGCTGATGGTAGTCTCTCATGGGGACATGGGGTTCTCACAATGGAGGGCAGACTAAGAGGTGCAGAGCCAAACCACACAAGGGCACATATCAAGCTTTTGCTCTGATGAGATGAAGGTCACATGTGCTTGTGTTCCATTGACCAAAGCAACTCAAATGACCAAGTCCAAAATCAGTGGGGTGGGGGTTATACTCTGCCTTGAGAGAGAAAATAAAAATGTGTGAACAAATGATACAGTCTGTCACAGGGAGACAGTGCTTGCTGGAACCTGGAGACAGAGAGAGCTGTGAGGAGAAGGCAGCCTACCAGGAGCTGCGACTTTGCATTGAGGGTGCAGCCAGCCAGGGAGCACAGTGGAGGGGTCTGGGGGAATGAATGCCCCAAGCCCAAGTCCTCCCTCCCTCTAATCTCTGGTCGGTTCTCCCTGAGCCTGTACCCAACTGGAAGCCAGAGGCAAGAGAGCTTCTTCTGCGTGTTTGCAGGTCAGTTTCCTGGGACAGAGCCAGGGTGGAAAATGTTAGAGAGTGAATCTGGAGAGGCAAATGGAAGATGATTTGCTTCCTACTCAAGGCATCATAATCTGATTCATAATAAGGATATTAACATTGCAGAAAATGTACCACAAAGTGTTTCTTAAAGACCAGCAACTCCTCATTCCTAAATGACTTAGGAGGAATTCCAGGCTGACTGTTCGTAAAGTTAAAATGAGGGAAAAAATTAAGATGGCAATAAATCTTCCTTGAGATCATGCTATAAATCTAGGAGAAAGCCCTTTTGGGTGACATAAGGCATAACCTTTAACAGCTAATAGTCTAGAAACTGTTTGCTTCTGACCGTTCTGAGTTCCTAAGTGGTTTCCATTCCAACATTGTCATTTATCTTGTGATATTTACTTTATTGTGGTAAGTTGTGATGTTTTTTTTTCTCAGTGAGTCTGTGATAAAATAAACTCACCAGAGTAAGATGAATGCCAACTTATTAACAAGTGTCACTCACTTAGAAGGGAATGGAGCTAAGCTGGCCCAGTAAGAGGTGTAAGAGTTTTGCGTCCCTCAACATTAATCTAGAGGAGATGCTCATCTATGCATTTATGTGTTGTTACAGCCATGTTGATATAAGAACCCTGAATTCTGAAAGATTCTTGAGCAAGATAGTGTAGCACGGTAAGGGGTCTCCGCAATGCCCTGCATCTCTCCTCAAATTCTTTCCAGTTCTTCCAGGACATGGTACACTCATGTTTCCCTGGTTATTCAGATACCCTAGACTCTGGGACCTGGAGTTCCCCATCAGAACTACTTTCTCTAGGGGGAGGAGAATGTTCAGGATCTTCTCCCCATACTCTCACCTCTGCCCAGAGAGGGTGAAGAATTCTGCCTGACCTTCCATTGCTCTCTCCACTCATTTTCTAGCTTCCTTTTCCTCACTCCAATGCAAGAGGAAGAGCTGCCAATCTGGGTGGTGAGATCCTGAGACACCAATGGAATGCACTCTCTGTTCTCTGCCTGATTGCCATGTGTGTGATAAGTTCTCCTGTGGGTCCTGCATCCATGTGGCAACCCCACCCAAGGGGTCCTGTTACACATTGGTCATCCTCATCCATTTGGCTGCTCAGGTCAGAAGCTTGGGGTCTGCTCACAGACCTCACCGTCTCTGTTGAAATGGGAAGAAGCCTAAACTTCACGATCCTCCCCAATTTACCTCAGAAGCCCACTTTATGGGACTGTCAGAGGCTTGTTCTGCTTTTAAATGAATTGTATTTTGTTTCTGTTTGATATTTGTTCCTTGGTATGCTTCCTTTGCCAAGAACTCTAGAGGAGAGGAGGAGCTTGGGAGGAAGATTGGGCACCAAACCTCATCCCAGACCTAGGCTCTTCCCTTAGGCTTCATATCATTCTCTCTTTCCATTCCTGCAAAAATGTGGTTGAGTGGATACTGAACATCACAGACGACTTAGTGTTGAAAGAACTGGGTTCCAGTGCCAGCCTCGCCAGGAATTCAACTCTGAGATGAGACTTTGGGCAATCATTTAGTGCCTCTGAATATTTTCCATTATCAGACAGGATTTAGTTGCCGCTAACACAAACCACTTTAATATTTTTAATCAGAAAGAGAATTAGGTCCTCATAAAATCCTTGAATGTTGGAAGGGTGGGCTGAGACTTCAGGAGTGACTTCCAGAACACTACAGAATCATCCCACTTGGGGAGCTGCCATCTGGGCCACGGTCATGAAGCTAGAGAATCAAGAAACTGATGGGTCCAGGAACATGCTGTCCGGGTGCAATGGCAGCCATTGCTTCTAGAACTGTGCCACAGCTTCCAGGTCCACATCTGCAAAACATGGACCCCCATAATCTGTCACTTTCCTCCATGAAGTCAGCTACAGACACTGGGACTCCTGGATTTGTTACTGAGGAAAAGCCAGTGCCTCCATGAACAAGCCGGTCAACAACACCACCAGAAGGACCCGAAATGAGACCCTTACCTTCATTACACTTAATGAATCTCATGCAGTTGTGTATGGTTGGCCAACCTAAATCACATTCAAATTTTAGCTATGAGAGATTATGGGAAATACTACATTTAGTTTTTCAGTCTTTGCAGTTTGAGAAGGCATCCTAGGATAGTGGATATAGAACTTCTTTTTTCCTGGAACCCAAAGTTAAAAATACATTTTAATCAAAACTCAGATTGTGTGTCTGTATGTGTATGTGTGTGTGCACACATGGGTTCACAACGTTTTACAAAACAATATTAACTTTACCGTGTGTAATGCACTCTAATATTTTCTGTTCTATTGTATTCTATCCTATCCTATCCTATTCTGTGCCGTTCATAGTGTTCCATGCTGCCCCATTCCCTTCTATTTCATGTTTTAAAAAAGCCGGTTGTGATCACTGACTTAGATTTCCTACATGATTGTAATATCAAGTTGATAAACCCTGTACTAGAGAAAGAGTGCCGTTGGGCCTCAGTGCACCATATCCACTGCATGCAGGCTATCCTGGAAAGATTTTTCTATACTGCAGAGTTCTAGATTCTGTAAGATGGCACGGTCTTGGATCCTATTTCCCAGAGGACCTCCTCCACTGTCACAAATTGCTGCGATAATTTAATGTGACAAGTTGCTGGATATGCGTTAATTGGTTGGGCTGCCGTTCTTCTCAAGGAGTATGTAGGAATTTTCACACAGGTCTCCCACAATTAATTCCTTACTCCAATTCAGTGTTCTGAAGAGTGGGAATTAGGGAGGTGGGAGGGCCTTTCTGAACCTGTTGGTCATGCTGTGGAGGAGGCTAGCTCTCACTTCTGTGCCAAGGACTCTTCTTGCTTCCAGGTGGTTCGTGGGACTGGGCTTTTGTATCGATTTCTGATACCTGCAGTGGGAAGGTGTTTTAACTGTGAGTCTTTCATGAGATGGGCCTTTTCAGGCTGCTAGCAAGTGTTTAAGCTGCACGTGTAATCACTCAGCCCCTGTGGTGTTACCTAGTGAGGGGCAAACTGCCTTTGGCACCACCAACCTGGCTGCTGAACCACAAAGTGGGAGAGAGAGAGACATCATGGCCACAATCCTCATTCCCATTGTTCTGCTAGAAGAGATTTCTCTTTATCTGCTGATTTGACGCAGGAACCAAATTTCTCTCTTGATTATTTGTGATTTCTAGGTCTAATACTTGAGGTCAGTTACTAATCCCTCCTCCTCCATCTAGTAAACTCCTCTTTATCCCTCAAAACACCGACTCAAACTGAACCGTTTGTGTGAAGCTTTGACTCTCTTGGGCGTCACTGGCCCCTCATCTGAGCTCCCACAGCACTATTTACATTTCTCTTTTGTAGCAATTACTGTAGTTGTTCTGTCTGCGCCTCCTCTTAGATTAATCATCTCGAATATAGAGCTGTGTCATTTTCATTTTTGTGTCTGCAATGCTTGGTCCTCAGATAAATGTTGAATAAATGAATAAATGAATAGCTGTTCTAACAGTTCCCTTTCAAACCTGTTTGTATTTTGTTAAAAATAGTTTCTTTCTCCCTGTAACTTTAGAAATGTTAAATGGGACACAACTAGGTTTTCTTCTATGTGTCTAAATTGTTACATAAGTAATATAAAGTAATAATTTATAAATAAAATAATACGGGAATTAGCTACATATGTCGTACAATGTAAGCCATGTTTGTATTTTTCTTAGATAGAGCAAATATTGCCCTTTTTTTTAGTTATGATAAAAATTTGAGACAAATGCAAACTATGACCCCCACAGATGGTAAGTGGTCTCTCTTCTCCATGTCGGATTCATTCCCCTTCTCCGTGAGCCCTTTTCCTTCCCACTCCTCTGGGCATGTTTTCCCATCAGCCTCTGTGGTATAAACTTCTAGTTACTTCCTCATATCCAGTTCTTCTTCTCCCTTGGTAATAGGGACCCCGATTTTCAGCTGAACACATTGCAACCAACTAAAAGACTATATTCTCCAGATTTCCTTGCAGCTAAGTAAGGCTATGTGACTATATTTTGGCCAATAATATAGATGCAATTGGAAGTATCAGTGAAAATTATGGGAAATGTGTTTAAATAGAGAAAATGCCCCTTTTTCTGCTTTCCACCCTTTAGTCTGAAACTCAGATGTGATGGCTGGAGCTCTAGCAGCCATCTTGGATCAAAAAATAGTGGAGTAGAAAAGTGAATGGAACCTAGGTCCTTTATGACTTTGTGGAGTCACTCTATCAGCCCTGGAGTGTCTACCTCTGGACTTCTTTTTTTTTTTTTTTTTGTGAGAGAACAAAATCTAGAGTGTTTAAGCCACTTTTAATTTGGGTTTTCTCTCACAGGTGGCCATACTTTGTCCTAACTGATGTAATGTCTCACTGGCTCATCGATGATTTTAGCTTATAACTGTCAGATCCCAAGGTCTTTGTGAGGTACATGTGCTAAGTGCCTAGAGATAGGGCTGACACAGGGTTGGAGGGTTTCAGAAGGGGACACATCTCATCTCTTCCTGAGGTGGATAGAATCTCTTCGAGCTAGTAGCATACTAACACTCTGGTTTCACAGTGAGCTCCTGGCCTTGAGACTCTCACACAGCCACTTGAACTACAAAATGTATGTTCCACGCACTCAGTTCTCTAGAGGGCCCAGCCCAAGGACACCCTTATACTACCTGCAGAGGGCTAGGCCACCTCTGAGCTTTCTCTTGGCAAGGGCAGTGTATGGGAATGTGACTCCTCACCTGAGACATCACCATGCTGAGGGACACTGTCTACTAGGATGCCAGGAACCCTGTGGTCACAAGTGGCAGGATGGGAGCTACAGAGTCCTAGATGTCAAAGCCAGAAGAGAACTTAGAGATACCTAATCCAGCTAATTCATTTGGCAGAAGAGGAAATTAGGGTTTTAGAAGTGAATTGACACACTAGACAGAGCTGAGACAAGGATCTGGGTTTCCTATTGCCAGCTTACTGTTCTTTCTTGAACACGGTACTTGATGTTGCCTGGTGTGTTAGTCCAAATTCCCCAAGAAGCAGATTCCAAGACAGGATTAAATGTGCAAGAACTTTCTTAGGAGAAATGTCTGCCTGTGTTAGAGAAAATGGGGAGGGGGCTGGAAAAGCTTGGGAGAGTTGGCAGACCATGATGCAAGTCTGATTTCAAGTGAAGGAGAGAGGGAGGTAAGGTTGGGTGGAAACATTCTAGACTGCTGTGTAGCCTAAGGAAGACCCATCAAGGCTTTTGGTAAGTCTTTGAACCACAGTCGGCTATCTCAGGAGTCCTGTGTCTCCCAGAAATAGGTTGGCCTTGGTGTCTTGACCCATGGGAGCAGCCCATGGGAAGTGTGGCCTCATAAATGCAGCAATGGATTTCCAAGCTGTGTCCCTTGGTCGAGTATGCTCCCTGTAGTTAGAGGTCTACAAGATACATTCTCATGGCTGCCACACCTGGTATTGATCCTCTGTCAATGCTTTTACACCTGTAATATAATTTAAACTTGTGTGCATCCAATTCAAGTGTTTTTATAGACAAGTAGGCAGATAGGTACATTCTTTGTGTGAGGACTGACATAGTTGAGTCTTCCATTTCTTATGACTTGAGTGAATTTTGAACCAGGCAGTTGAAGCAATTGAGGTGCTCTTAGATGGGGAGAGATCTCGTCATTGAACCTGAGAGACACAGCCCTAAATGTAAACCATGGAATCAAAGCAATCACACTTCCTGTCTTTTCCACATTTGTTTGGGGCAAGTCAACAGGATTGCTGGTTAAGCTCGCTGACAGTTTCTAGAAAATTGTATTAAGTAAGACCTTATGCAAATTCCAACTACAGGCATGTGGCTAATTCTTCATCATTGGATTTCCATGTGTTTCTCTGCTTGCTCCTTTAAGTCAGGGCTGCAAGGCAGATGGAGGACAGAAACATGTGTTGTATACTGTGGACTCTGACCCTTACATGTGATCCACAGAGCACTACAGAGCACCTGGTGAGACTTGGGGACTCCAGCTTCTTAGGGGTCTGCAAGCATTTCTTCTGCTCAGTGACTACCCAGCATTCCCCAGAACCAGAAATCCTGTAGGTTGAGCATGTGTGCCCTATGGAAGTGGTCAGGGTCTTTGACTGGGCCTGGGCCAGATGCAAGAAGCAGAGGCTAATCAGCAGGTGCTGCCTACCTATCTCCTGTTTTCTGCTCCCTCATGCTGGTGCTCATATTGCCAGAGGAGGGGTTCATTTACTTTACATTCAATATGTGCACCACTTATGTGGGGCCACGAGATGAATAGAATACAGTTCTCATCCTCAGATTGCTCACGATGTGGTGGGTTGATAGACTGCTAAACAGAGAATTAAATCCAGTGTGACAGGGCAATGAGGGCAGAGCGAGAGAGAGAGAGAGAATGTGCTAGCAGGAGCCAGAGGAAGAGCATCTAACTCAGACTGCAGGGCTCAGGAGAGACTTTCTAGAAGAAGCGATATCTGAGTCTTAAAGGAAAAACAGAAATTCACCAGTTGAGGATGGGGTGGGAAGGGGACTCCTTGCAAACTAGATCATTGTGTATGCAGTAAATTACAGGCTGTTTGTGTTGCTAGAAGAGCAATTCTCAAAGTGTGGTCCCAGGACCAATGGAGGTCCCTGACATCTTTACAAGGGGTGCATGAGGTCTCATTCTCTCACGGGTTTACAAAGGAGTTTTCCAATGCCATATGAAGTGATATTACAATGGATTAAATGCAGAAGCAGATATGAGAATCTTGCTGTCTGCTATTTAGCCAGACATTTAAGAGATTTGTGTACATATAAAACAATGCCACTCCTTTCACTAATTTTTTTTGGAAAATACAGTTATTTTTCATAAAATAGATATTATTTAACATGTAATGGGCTTATTATTGTTAGTTTGAAATCAATTAATAAAATATTTTTAAAATTTCTCAGTTTAAATTTCTAATACAGCAATAAGTTGATAGATACAATTCATATAGACAATAGGTTTTTAGAATCCTCAACAATTTCTTAAGAGTATAAAGAGGTTACATTACATTGCAAAAGGAAATTTGTATGTATGAGTAAGGATTTTGAGATGGGGAGATTATCCTGGATTATCTGGGTGGGCCCACGGTAATCATGAGGGTTCTTATTAGACAGAGGCAAGAGGGTCAAAGTCAGAGAGAAGAAATGGGATGATGGAAGCAGAGATCAGAAGGATGTGCTTGGAAGTGGAGGAATAGACAGAAGGCAAGGAATGCAAGTGGCCTCTAGAAGCTGGAAAAGGCAAAGAAATGGATTCTCTCCTGGAACCGCCAGAAAGAAGGCAGCCCTGTTGACATCTTGGCCTGTAAGACTCATTTTCAAACTTGTGACATCCAAAACAGCAAGGTAATAAATTAGTGTTGTTTTAAGCCACTAAATTTGTGGTAATTTGTTACAGTAACAACAGGAAGTCAATACCCATTGCCTAACTCTACCAACACTGAACCCCTCAAATAGTCCGTTAGTGTCTGCTTAGATCGGAGCAGAGTTCCCCTTGAGGATGCCTAGTAGCCTGTCTCTGCTTATCGATGGTTTCCTCTTTGTGAAAACCAGTAGGTGAGAGCTTTTATGTTGCATGTGTGTATTTGATGTCGTAACCAGAGACAGGCAGTTTGGAGCCTCGTGTACCCTCAAATTTTACTCCATTGCCCTCAAGAGTTATTTACATTTCTATTTTACACTTAATTCATTTTAATAATAAACTGACAATCGTTGAGAACATTTATAGATTAATTTATGCATTGATTTAACAGTATTGATTGAGCATCTACTACACCCCAGGTGCTGTTCTAGACACTGAGGATAGAGTGGTGAAGAAGACAGATACGGCTCTTGTCCTCAAGAGGTTACGTTCAACTGGAGAAGAGTCAATAAGCCAGTGAACAGATGCATGAACCATACATCAGATTGTGATTATGTCCTGTGAAGAAACTGAGTGTAATGATGTGATGGAGGGTCAACTGGAATGTCCTTTTGTTTAAGGTGGCCAGGGAAGGCCTCTCTGAGCAGGTAACATTTAAGTCAAGACCTGACGGCTGAAAAAGAGCCAGTTACTTGAGGAGCTGGAGAGATTCGGTGTCAGTATCCCAGGCAGAAGGAGCAGCAAGGACAAAAAGCCACAAGATGAAAAGAGCCTCAGGTATTGGAGGGACAGAAAGGAGACCAATATCGCCGGAGTGGCTAGAGCTAGTGAGAAAGCAGGAGAGTGATCGAGAGAGAGAAGAGGGCGGCCAGTCAGTGTAGGGCCTTAGATGACACAGAGGCAGAGCAAGGAGCTTGGATTTTATTTTCAGGGTAGTGGGAAGCCATGGGGATTTTTCACACAGGGGAGTGAGATGATCTGAGTTTTGTTTTAAAATATTACACTAGCTGCTCAGTGGAGAATGAATCATGGGACAGCAAGAACAGAAGCAAGGAGACCCATTCTGCTAGTTTATAGTAGTCCAGGGAGCAGATAATGGTGGTCTGGATTAGGAGAGTAACCAGAGACAAATAAATTATCCGACTCATGACATATTCTGGAGAACGTGCCTATGGGTCTAGGTGTCAACTTGGATGTGTGTATGGAAAAGGCAGGGAGGGGTGAGGGAAAGGGAGTGAGGGAGGATGACTCCTCGGTTTTTGGATGAGAGGAGGGGCAGATTTTGGAAGCAGGACAGGAAATGACGAACTTTCTTTTGGAAATGCTGAGTTTGGGGTTGCCTGCAAGAGATACAAGCCAAGATGTCAGGTAGGCAGTTACGTATGTGACTCTAGCTCAGCAGGGAGATCAGGGCTAGGCAGGAAATTCGAGAGTCATGAAGACATTTGGGCCGTTCAGAGGCCAGGTCTGGATGAGATCACCAATTGACAGACAGTGTCGACAAAGAGGCGAGGCTGTAACAGAGCTGGGTGCGCTGACCTTGAGAGTTCAGACAGGCATGTTGAAAACGTGCCAGGCAATGAGCTGGTGCTTGGCATACGACATTTTATTCAACCACTTAGTCTCAGTTGTTCCATAGTATCGTTGGCCATCTCTATGCTTTATTCTCAACTCTGACCGTAATTGGATAATCTAGTCCACAATGCTCAAGCATTTCTAACTGTTGGCTGAATTGAACAAAAGATGAATCTTTCATGACTGTGAGTTTTCACGCAAGAGAGCTGCTTCCTGGAACTTACTGTGAGAAGAAGGAAACAGGATGGGTGTCTGGGGCCGGGAGGGAGGCATCTGACTAAGAAGAAGCCTCCTTGACTTACCTGGTAGAAGTGCTGGACAATGAACCCAGCTCCATGGAGAGAGGAAAGCCAGGAGCATCATTTCTGCTGGAAATATTAGGGGCACACTGCCTTGTTCTGAATCTTTGAATAATCCAATCACTGACCTTTAAAGAATTTATATTTGTATACATTTAACCATTTTAACAGGAATATATACACATTCTATATTTTGAATCAGAGGCTCTCTGCTTTGTGTATTTTTTTCATCCCCCCGCCCCAAGAAATTCTGGACTGATAAGTAGATGACTAGGGTTCTAGCCTTTTCTCTCTTGCTATCTGATGGTCTTGGACCAGTCATTTAGTCTTGTTGAGCCACAATTTCTTAATCAGTAAAAAAAAAGTGGGGAACTGGTGAGGCTTGATGTAAAGGTCAGTGAATATTTCAGAAGCAGAAACCCTGTGAGCGTTCTGTAAAATTTGCACACACAAATGAATAGATAGGGAGTACTTATAAAAGAATATGGAAAACCACCTGGATGGTTTATGGATCAGATTGTTCTGGATCATCAGATGAAATATTCCATCAGTGAGTCGGCTTAGGTTGCAAGCTATATATTGTCTTCATGGAAAGCAAATTAGATACTTCAAAACCAATTCTTTTAATTGAAATAACAGAGAAATAGCAAACTTTGCAAAAGGGCAGGGGTGCACGTTATTTCTGCAACCAAATCCAGAGTTAGCTAATGTGTTATTTTCATGTATTCTTTGGGATGCTACAGGGAATGACAAACTTGGAGCACTTATTCAACAAACATTTATTGAGCACTTACTGTGTGTCATTGGGCTAGGCACTGGAGATAAGAAATCAGGAAAATTAGACAAGATCCCCGTCATCATGGAGATCACAGTCTGGTGGGAGACACAGACAAGGAAAGAGAGTCACAGTACAATGCAGGAAGTGCTTCTGAAGGGGAAATAAGAGGAGAGAGCCTAACACAGATGTGGAGGTGAGCATGTTAAGGAAGGTGTCTTAGTCAGCTCGGGCTACCATAACAAAATACCAAAGACTGGGTGACTTACACAACGGACATTGATTTTCTCACAGTTCTAGAGGCTAGAAGTCTCAGATCAAATGCCGGCCAACTCAGTCCCTGGTGAGAGCTCTCTTCCTGGCTTGTAGGCAGCCACTTTCTCACTGTGTCTTCACATGGTGGAGAGAGAGAGAGCTCTGGTGTCTTATAAGAGTACTAATAAGAGTACTTATAAGACTACTAATCCCGTCATGAGGGCTCCACCCTCATGACCTCATCTAACCTAAGCTACCTCCCAGAGACCCCACCTCCAAATACCATGTTACTGGGGGTTAGGACTTCAACATATGAACTGGGGGGACATAATTCAGTCCATAGCAGAGGCTTCCAGGAACAAGTGAGATCCAAGCTCAGACCTCCTGAAGGAATTTGTTGGGGAGGGTGGATGGGCATGGGGAGAGATTGGAACAGGAAGCGAGAAATGTTCCAGCTGAGCATCCCAGATGACTTACTATTTTCCTATTTGCTGAGTTTTTAAGCAGGATCTTCTCACCAGCTGGAGGCTCCTGTTTCCCCAGCCTCTGGCTGATGATCTTGTAGCTGTGCCTCTACACCCCGACCATACGCTCTCCTCTGCGAGTGCCCCCCAACCCTGGGCATAGTTAATCTCGTTGTCCTCCATGCTCCCACAGCAGATGTTTGTGGCTCTCTGGAGAACTCTCCTAGGAAACAGAGTTGAACATACGTAATATGAGACTATGAGATAGGGTGGACCCAAGTGAGCAAAGGCAAGGTTTTAGTTTTTTGTGCCTCTCTGATGGTGTCTAGCACCATGCCACCCTACACTGATCATTTAGCTTTTGCTTAGCAGCAAACCATCCCCCAAACTTAGTGGCTTAAAACAACAACACTTTTATTTAGTTCATGGTTCTGTGGGTTGTCTGGGAGTCTCCTCTGGTTTGGGCAAGGGCAGATGATCTTTGCTGGGCTCTTTCAAGTGCCTGTGGAGAGCAGGCAGGCAGATTGCTGGCTGGAGGATCTCAGACAGCAGGACTGGCACGTCTGACTGTTGGCGGTCTGTAAACAGCGGCACCTTGATTTTCGTCAGTGTGGTTCTCCGTGACCCAGCCTCTGATGACATTTTCAATACCTTGTCCATGAGCCTTACGGGCCAACCATCCTTATTTGTCCATTTCCCCTCAGAGGGCAGGGACCATGTCTGTTTTGCTAAGAGCCATTAAACACTTCTTGAAGGAATGAATGAAGAATCTTTGTGCAGCTGCCCAGAATAAGCACCCGTTACGATGGGGATAAGACTGAGAAGTCCACCATAACATTTACACCTCCATGACGAAGAACTTGCTCTCAGTGTGTCACTACATCCTCATCCTCAAGGCTCAGTTCAAATGTCACCTCTTTGGAAGCTTTCCATCGTTCCCTAGCCAAATTGATCAGACTGTCCTCTGTTTTCACAGCACTTTGAGTAGACCTTTATGACAGCGTGAGTCATATGATTCTACTTATTGTTTGTGTGTCTCTTTCACAACTGAACTGTCAAGTCCTCGAGGTGTGCGATAAGGTGGAATCTGCTCATAATGTGCCATCAGCACGTCTGCATTTAAATCCTGAGTTCAATCATTTACTATTGTGTGGCCCTCTATAAAATGGGGTCCATTCAAAAACATTTATTCTACAAGTACTTATAGAGTTCCTACTGTGTGCTAGGCACTAAACTGGCATGAGGGATGAAGTAGAGTTTCCAATCTAGAGGAGGAATGAAAAGGGAAACACACAAATACATTCCTACTTAGAAAACTATGACATGTGATGTGAGAGGGAACAACAGGGGACCCATTTAATAGTGTGGCCAGGAAGACCAATCTGAGGAGGTGACTTCTAGTTTGAGACTAAAACCAAAGAGAAGCCAACCATGTGAATGTTGGATAAAGTGTTCTAAGCAGCAGGAGTGTTTAGTATGGAGTCTGGGCGAAGAAAAGAACTGAAGGAAAACTAATATAATTAAAGGGCAGGGAGCAAGAGGGAGCATCGAGGGATGGATTTGGAGAAATAGCTGTCTTGTAAATAGCTGTATCCTCTTTGTCTGTGTTGGGAATATAATAGGTGCTTAATAAATTAATAAATACTTGTTGAATGAATGAATGTGTAATTGGAAGACTGAAATCAGTCCTAGTTCTCAATAAGAGTTGGGTTATGACAGGGTCAGAGAGAATTTCTTTGTCTTCTACCTGCCTCCCAGTTTTGGCCAACAGACCATGGCGGACGGACCTATTCGAATGGGCTGTGCAATGTGGAAATCACCCCATGACGGAATTTTGTTGGCTCTTGTTCCTTTTCTGCACCCCAGTTCCCCGTGCTGGGTGCTTGCTTCCACAGGGCAGGGCTGCTACATCGTGGGACACCATCACTCTTGCTGTTTCCTCTCAATACCACCGTACCTGCCAGTCTGGGCGCTCAGTAACAGGACTGATGAACTGGACTTTCCAGGGATCCAAACTACCATGTGGGAGAGCACACCTCTCCCCCCCTTATATCATGCTCTGTCCCAGGGGTAACAAGTCAGCACTCTTTTGCCTTCTATTGTCTGACCACCACTTAATTTCCCCCTGAAACCCACCTCTCTCTGAAATACAAACTGGAGACAAATGTAGTGATGAAACCCAGTGCTCCACTCAGAACTGCATCTGTTTCCCTGTGACTAAGGCTTTGTCACTGGTCCAAGCTTGTCTGCTGACCCTCTTCCCAATTAGGGTGCGAGCTTTCCCAGGAGGCTTCTCAGTCCTTTATGCAAATGTCCTGCTGGCAGCCCAGCCCCACCAGCTCATTAAATCTGTTTAGATGTATTTGAATCCCAGAGGTGGACATAACTTAGGCTCAGGCTGGGAGGGCCGGTAGGTCTGAGGCTGCTTTCTGTTCTTCTCCTCCCCACTCAAGAACCTTTATTTTCTCTTCTTTCTCTGGGGAAAAGTCTGGTAAAGGCATTTGAGATATGGATTATTGATGCATCATAATGTTTTACATCTGTGAGAGACAAAACTGAAAGTCAAGCGAATGACTCCCTAAGTGCAGGAAGGAGCATGTTTTTGGATGCTCTTGAAATCATATAACATGGGCAACTCTCTATCTCACGAACCCTTAAAGCTCTTCTTTCATGGTGGTGTGCCTGGTATGTTGGGGTAGGCAGAACTGAGGCAAACAGCAGCTGTGCCAAGGAGCAAAACCCAGTGAGTCACTCTCAAGCTAAGAAGAGGCTGGGTCGCCCTGTCAATTTGTCAGTTACAACAAGACTGGGGCTCCGGAGCCAGTCATACTTGGTGTGGAATCCCATTTGATCACTTACTAGGTTTAGGAACATTGGTCACATCGTCTCCCTGTGCCTCGCTTTCCTCATCTGTGAAATGGGTAGAATAATAGTTCAGAGCACTGACTTCAGAGTCAGACTCCAGCACTCACTATATCTGCGAATTTGAGTAAGTTATTTCGTCTCTCTGTGCCTCAGTTTCCTCATCAAATGGTGATAATAAGACCTTATTGAGTTGTCATAAGGATGACAGGGGTCGATGCACAAGAAGTGCTTGACACATGGTAAGCACTACAGGAATATTTGCTATTTTTGTTGATATTATTACTGCTTGTGCCCACCTCGTAGGTCGGGTGTGAAGGAATGAGATATAGAGCCTGTGAAGACCTTCTCTGGCTGGTGAATTTCAGCTCATATTAGTATTGCAACATTATGAAGAGCTTCTCTGGCTGGTGAATTTCAGCTCATACTAGTATGGCAACATTGCGCTCCTAGCTCGAGGCACCTGCACTCAATTCTGTGTGAACTCCTTAAGGTGAAGTTTTCAAGTTAGGAGAAGCCTCTCAAACTTGCTTTTCACTTCCACACACTCTCTCCGATGACCTAGTTCTCTCCAGGATCTTCTGTGAGGAATGTCAAAAGCTTTCACGCGTGTAGGAGCTGCCCTTAATCCCTGATAAGGGGAGTACGGAAGGCACACAGCCGGGTGATATGAGAGCACGGGTTGGGGGGGGGGGGCTGACGGTGTCACGTTCAGCGTGTTGTGATTTCTCTGCTCTATAAAACACCTCATATAAACGATAAAATAAAATGTTTACATTTTTACATTCCTATAAGTGCTGGGAGGGTGGAGTGAAGTGACTTGGTAGATTTCCAAATCCACGAGGCTTCGGGGATTCTGGTTTTGCTTCACCTGATGCGAACGGATGCTCCGTGGATTCTGTGGAAAGCACATTTTCTGCTTAGGGGGACAGCTGGAGACCCTCTTGGCTCTGGGAGCTTGGAGAGAGGCTGGTGTGGCCCCTTGAGTGAACAGTCACTCAAGTTTTTGATAACTGGAGCAAGGGGGGAAATTTACATACATATAAAATTTATTTTTCTGTTTTTATGAAAAGGAATTTTAAAGACATGCGACTTCTAAAAATTTCTACTTGCAGCTGGCTAGTTTTCTGAGCCACCATGAAGACAGAGCAAACACCCTGCCGAAGTTTAATCATAAACTGATAGCTGTAGCTTGGAAAGGGGGGAAAAGTCTGATTTAATAAGCCGACAGATAAGTCAAACACTCACAAATGGTAATTTACAGCTGCAAAGGGCAGTGTTTTAAAATCACCCTAGTGAATTATATGTCTCTGAAAAAGTAACTATGTATCTGAAAAATTATGTTCTTTGGTAAGACTTTAGACAATATTTTTTTGGCCCTATCGCCTCAGTTAGCTTATAAATAACAGTCCTTTCTACTTTTATTTTCCTAGATTAGCTAGTTGCCACCAGCTCCGGTTTCCTGGCTGCAATTGAACAGCATTCTGCTCAGCTGCAAGCGCGCTAGCATTCCTCCTCCCTGTCCCCGAGGAGACGCGGGGGTGTGGCTTTCAGCTGCCTGTGTGGGAGCTGATTGGCTTTGAGGATCTTCTCTTCTCATCCAGCTCCCCTGTCTCTCTCCCCTGCCTACTCCGCACGCCACCACCTTGGAAGGAAAGCATAGCTATTTCTTGCTCATTCAGTCACTCAGTTATCAGCCTTTCACTGTAGGCCTACTGCACAGAGAGCGTTATGCTAGGAGGAAGGCTGTGACACGCACAGGTGTTCCCTGCAGGAGGCTGCTGGCTGATGCAGCTTGCACTGCCCTCCCAAGCTGTGCATCTACCTGGAGGAAAGGGCGCCTTTGTCTAATGTACACAGAGGGGCTTCATCGGCCAGTGAAGGGCCCTGGTTAGGGGGGCTGAGGGCCCAGGGGAGATCTTTGTTCAAGAACAGCTTCCTATCACTGCCATTCAACCATCAAACACGATGGCAGTGGGATTTAGGGCTTAAAGTGTATTCTGCATTGTCTCCCATTAGTCTGGCTGAGCAAGGATTCTTAAGCACAGTGACAACAGCATCAGTGATGACAACAACAACAAACGGTGGCAGATTGTATTTTCCAAAACTGGCTGCAGCAAGGTCTTCATCCCGCAGGCCCTTCTAAAATGCGAACTTGCCACTCCCTCCTCAGATGGTGGAGTCTATTTCTCTACTCCCTGGAGTTCCATTAGTGCTTTGGCCAATAGAATATGGGGAAATGACCTTACCTGGCCCGGCAGACTCCACTTTCAGCCTCTTGGAGATCAGCTGCCGTGGAGAGAGTGGGACTCCCCCGTGACCACCAAGTCATGAGAGACCCAAGCCATGTGGGGGGGCCCTGGAGGATGGGAGGCCGTGTGAGAGAGCCCTTGGAGAGTCAAGGGGCCCTGGAGGGAGGAGCAGACACCTGTGTGAAGGAGCGGTCTCACAGAGGCTTCAGGTGACTCCAGTCCCACGCGTCCTCTCGCTGCGTCCACACAAGAGCCCCCAAGCCAGACTTGCCCAACTGCGGCCGATCAACCCACAGAATGGTGAGAGAAAAGACACTGTCATTTTAAACCACTGAGTTTTGGGGTGGCTCACTGCACAGCAATAACTGAAACACCCTCCTCGCCTCCTGCAACCTCCTCTGAAAACGAAATTCCATGGTTTCAAACTGAATTCTGTTTTGCTTCTTGCAACTTTATTGCGAGGAGCTAGAGCCATGGAGAAAACAAAGAATATGGGATGTGACGGACATCTCGTTGTAACAGACTCCTGGTGAGTGGTGTCCACGTTTTCTCACAAGCAGGGTTTGGGTCTGTATTTCCCTACTTCTCATTTTACCCCTTATCTCCCTGCCCCCTGCTTTGACATAAGATACCCGAGAATATGTGAGGTCCATTCATTCACGTGTTATTTGTTGTTTTGTCATGAGGTGACAGTCACTGAGAGTTCAAGACTCCTGGCTATGGGGGGTTCAGAGAAAAGGAAGCACCTTCCCTGCCCCTGTGAGACTCGCCACTGGTGGGGAGACTTGGACATAGAGACAATGAATGACATTGCACGGTGATGCCACAGGACAGGTATCTAGGAAGCACTTCAGAGGAAAGAGAACTTCCAACCCCCCTCTCCCAGGCCACATGCAAGAAAAATTGAGCGGACCTAACTGGGCGGAGTCTACCCTGCCACCCTCTGTGTCTGGGACTCTCTCTGTGAGCGAGGAGACCTGCGTGTGGTCTATGAGGACGGAGGGTTATAGTCAACAGAGCGGTTGGCCACAGTCCCAGCCTCATTAGCAGCGTCGAACTGGGGACTGACTTCCACCCTGACCATTTGAAACCACTCTCCTTCCCACTCCACCCACACACCTCCAGGCTCAAACTCCAGTGGCATTTATGGTCGGACTTACTTGCGTTTACTTGCCTTGTATTGTTTACTAATTGTTTCCTATGTACCCATTTGGCCTCCTTAATGAGGCTGGAAGTTTCTTGAGGGTCTTATTCTTCCCCTTTATTCCTTGTCTACTAGGTGGTATTGGGCGTTTAGAACTCAATAATCACTTAACAGTCAATTAACGAGTATGGAACTGGATTGGATGGGTCACAAAAAATTAGAAATAAAAGCGTTCAGATACCAAGAGAGTCTTAGAGATATATAGTCGTTTGCAAAACTCTTCCCATGTGTCAGGCACCGGGGTGAACACTTTCCAGTGGTTAACTTATAGAATCATTACAACTCAATAAAGTAGGTACCATCATTCTTATTTTATAGCTGGGGAAACTGAATCCTAGAGGATAAGTTACCCTGGTCAAGATCGTACAGCTAGTTAAGTGGCAGGCCTGGGTTTCGAATCCACGGCACTTTGGCTCTGAGGTTTACGCTTCTACCATGACACCTTATTGCCTTACCTTTAAAGTCTAATTTGCAGATCAAGTGGGGTTGTCTGTCAAATATAGTGCAGTTTTTATGTGTCTGGTCTCCCAATTTCCCCAGACTTTCCAGTTCTAAAGCTTGTATGCTTGGGCTTAAATTTAGCAATCTCTCATTTCCAGCCTCTGACTTATTTTGGATATCATATCCAAAACTTTGGATCCAACGTGTATATTTCTTGTGCAAGCAAAAAGTGCATACCTTCCAGCATCTGTTACTTATCATTGCTCTGCATTAAATTACAATTGTGGATTTAAATTTGAAAAAAAGTGTGTTTCAGTACCAAGACTTTGATGTGGAAATGAACAAGGGTAGGAAGTAAGTGATACCCCCCATATTTTTCTGTAATGGAGGGAGATGTGTAAAAACATTCAAAGTCAAGGGAAGTTGTCCTGGTGTTTGTTCTTAGTCTTTGGAGGAGATTGCGGAATGCCATACTTGTGCTGGTGTTGAGGACAAGAATTCACTCATGCCTCCCTAAGTCCAGATGGTCTAGCCTCAGAATTTTACCTCAAGCACTGCCTGATTCATGTTCTCAGTCTTCGGTGGTTGCAGTAGTTCTTCTCTGCTGTGTCTAGCCCAGCTCCCGGTTGGGAGACCCCAGTAGAAGCCAATACCACATGCCCTCATTTCTCAATCAGGGTACCTTGGTCAGCTCATCTGTCCTTATAAATCAAGTTAAGGCAGCACGGATGAGGGAAACTCATACAAATCAATAGGAAAGAGACTAATTGGATAGAAATATGGGTAAAAGATGTAAACAGCGTGTGTTAGTCTGCTCGGGCTGTCATAACAAAAGACCACGGACTTAGTGGCTTAAACAATGCAAATTTATTTCTCAGTTCTGGAGGC
Organism: Tapirus indicus; assembly: GCA_031878705.1. NCBI lineage: Eukaryota > Metazoa > Chordata > Mammalia > Perissodactyla > Tapiridae > Tapirus > Tapirus indicus. The sequence goes on from CM062935.1 coordinate 23,727,286, forward strand.
TGGGAGTCCAAGATCAAGGTGCCAGCAAGGTAGGGTTAATTCTGAAACACCTTCTCTTGATCTGTAGGTGGCCGCCACCACTCTGGGTGATCACATAGCCTCTTCTTTGTGTGAGAATGGGGAGAGAAAGAGTGATCTTTCTGACGTCTCTTCTTATAAGGACACTAATCCTATCAGAGCAGGGCCCCACCCTTATGACCTCATTTGACCTTAACTACTTCTTTAGAAGCCTCATCTCAAATTCAGCCACACTGCAGGGTTAGTACTTCAACATATGAATTCTGGGGGGACACAAACATTCAGTCCATAACACAGGGGTATCACAAAAAGAGTAATATATATATAGTCAGTAAACATGTATTATTCTTTTTTTTAACAATGATAATAATAACTAACATTAATTTGGAGCTTACTGTATCCCAAGCATTGTCCTAATTACTTGATATATATTCACTCATGAAATTCCTATAAGAACTCTATGATGAAGTAGTTTCCATTGTTATCTCACTTGATAGAAGAGGAGCCTGATGCACAGAGAAGTTAGGCAACTTGGCCAGCGTCTCACAGCTAGGAAATGGCAGTGTCAGAATTCAAGCTCAGGATCTGGCCTCTGAGCCTGTGCTCTTGACAACTCTCTAAGATGCTCAGACTTGTTCACAGGTACAAACTAGAACAGTGCACCATTTTTTGGCCATTAGATTGATAAAAATGAAAAAGCTTGATATACCTGGTGCTGGCAAGGTGAGGGGGAATGGCATTTTTACACACCTTTGGTGGAAGTGGAAACTTTCAAAGGGCAATTTGACAATACCTATAGAAATTAAGTATGTGTGCATTTATACTTTGAGCCAGCAATTCTGCTTCTGGGAATTCACTTTATAGATACACTTCTAAAATTACGCCAAGATATTAGTGCAAGGATGTTCACTGCAGTGTTGTTTGAATGAGTCAAAAACCTGGAGTGTGTCAACCAATAGGGCAGAGTTCAAAGAAATTGTGATAATTTGTTTGATGAAATGTGGATCTGTGAGCACTGATAGGCATATATCACAAAGATATACTGATATGTTGTATTAGTTTGCTGGGGCTATCATAACAAAACCCTACAGACTGGGTAGCTTAAACAACGGAAATTAATTTTCTCACAGTTCTGGAGCCTGAAGTCCAAGATCAAGGCACCAGAAGGATTGGTTTCCTCTGAGGCCTCTCTTCTTGGCTTACAGATGGCCGCCTTCTTGCTGCCTCTTTGCATGGTCCTCTCTCTGTGTGCACGTGCCCTGGTGTCTCTTTGTGTGTCTAAATCTCCTCTTCTTCTAAGGACACCAGTCAGATTGGATTAGGGCCTACTCTAAGGACCTCATTTTAACTTAATCACCCATTTGAAGGCCGTATCTCCAAATAGAGTCACCTTCTGAGGTACTGGGGATTAGGGCTTCAACATATAAATTTGGGGGCACACAATTCATCCCATAACACAGGTGAAAAAGAAAGATGGATAACCTGTGGGTAGTATAATCTTTAAAGTGTAATTTAAAAGCTACGTCAAGGCTGGTATATGCATTGGAAATTTGTCTGTGAAGGTTTCTCAAACAGATTAACATTTGGGGTGAAAAACTGGATAAGCCTGGAGTGTCATTGAGGGTAAACTCCTATTTTCTGTTTTTCACCTTTCTGTATTTAATATCCTAATCATGTGGAAGCTTTGCTTTTTAGTTTATTATTCAAATATCAGCAAGGGCTACCTAGATAGTGGAATTATGCATCATTTTAAATTTTGTCTTTAATTTTTTGTTGAAAAACTTCATAGATATTATTAAAATAAAAAATATATTCTAAAAAAGGAACAACAAGAAAATTGAGGGGAAAAGGGAAGCATGTAGGTGGAGAGATTTACTGGTTTATGGTCAACTTTCTCTCGTTTTCGGTGTGTTGTGGTATATTGATGGCATTTGAAAAAAACTTCTATAAAGTTTCATAACCCATGGTCCCATCCCCATTTTTCTCGTATTATTCTGATTTATAAAGTTTTCTTGAAGGTTAACCTGTGTTAGGAAAGTGTTGTGTTTTCTCCTCACTGAAAATAACCCAAAACGAAAAAAAGAGGTTACTATCAACTCCTGACTGTTTACATTCTATCGATCTCCTTTAGGGATTAAACACAGCAAATTGTTAGTCATTGTCCACCTTCTGCCACCAGCAGGCTCCTGTGTCACCTTCTCAGATCATCAGTGTGTTCATCAAATGTCAGGGAATTTTAACATTTGTTCAAAGGAAATGTGATTAGGAGGGAAATCTACTGCAAAGGAAGGGCTACATAGTTTTCTCCAAAGTGAAATCTCAATCATTTCTTTGTCATTTGCTGGTAGGTACTGATGTGCTACTACTTCCCTCTAATAGCAAAGAGTCCTTTGAATTGAAATATTTTAACAGTTTTACCCCACGGGGAAAGGAGAAGGGGAGGAAATTGCATTTATTGAGTGCCCACCCTGTACTGACTGCTTTACCTAGATTCTCTCACATCACAGCCAGCCTATGAAGGGAGGATTATTATTTCCCTTACAGATGAGGAAACAGAATAGGAGAGCTTAAGGAACAGTTTCAAAGTCTGGCAGCTGGGGTATGGATGGAACCAGGATCCATTACCAGGACTTTGGATTCGGAAGCACACATTCATCTCAGCCTCTGCCACCTGTTCACAAACAAGGGCTGTGCGGGGTCCTCGGGACACCGGGCTTTGGCACTTGGTGAGACTGAGCTGGACAGCAGGTCCAAGGCCTGGGTTTCCCTTGGAAACAAGACAGTGGAAGAATCCTCACTCAGCCCAAGAAAGACACTGGTTAGAATGCGGAGTGGTGCTGCTGGAAGGGTTTCTGCTAATCCCTTCCTTTCACAAAGGAGAAAAATGAGACCCAGAAAGGTTAAGTGAATTTTACTCTTATTTCTTATACTTCCAATTTCTTCTTTCTCTTTTCTTTTTGTAGATTTAAACAACGAAGGAGCAAGCTCTGCAATGCAGGGCGATGGTTTGTCGGTGGGGTCTCTGTGGGCTGTGTGGCCTCATTATTTTTTCAGTTGACTGCCTAGATATACTTTAGTATCAGCCTGTGTGTTTCTTTCAAGCTTTCATTGAGAAATAAAACTTTTAAAATCCTCATTTATTTTATTATATATATTCTCATAGTAAAAAAATTAAAAATATACAGAAATGTAAAACAGAGAATGAAATTCTATGTGATTTCTCCCTCCAGAAATAAAAGTTTGGGGTATACCCTTCCACATATTTTACTGATATAAATGAATACACCCCACGTGGGGCCACACTGAAGCCTGAGGGAAAAGGGAAAAATCAACAATACCGATCTTGTCTTTATTTAAAATTTTGACAGTTTGTTCATCATGGATTTTTTGCAATACTTTGATTTTTAAAACATTGTAATTAAATATTATTTACCTTGATTACTGAATTTTTTGGCACCCCTTGAATTTTGCAATGAGGTGAATTCTGTTGTTCTGCCTCATCTGTCTCACCCTAGCTCTGGCCTGGGAATACACACATTGTTATTAAAAAGCTTTTTTTTTGGCTTGTTTTACAAAATGAAAAAATCATTACGTCATAAGAGGAGTTTACACATCAATAGCACTTACTATATAGTTCTATAGAATTATAGAGTTCTTTGTGCTTTACATGTGTTAAACTCAATCCTCATAACAGCCCAGTGAGGTAGGTGCTGTTTGTATTGTTCCCATTTTGCAGATGGAAAAACTGAGGCATAGAGAGTTAAAGTGCCCAAGCCACACAGCAGTTAAGTGGCTGAGCTGGGATTTGAATTTATGCAGTGGGGCTCCTAGGGTGCGTGTTCAACCTACTATGCACTTCTCTCTCTCTCTTTCTACACACTGTCCTGTCACCTACATTTTTTTCTTACTCTATCATAGGCATCTTTCAATTTCAATATGGAAGACTCTACCCCATCTTTGGATTCCCAATATAAGTGGAAATAGCGAGGAAAAAAACCCCAAGCATTTCTCAACAGCTTCTTGACAATCCTTCCCCTTTAGCCAGCATTCCCCCCTACCCCTGCCCTTTGCCTATCAAGACTTTTGACCATTGCAACGGTAGCATCCCCTCTTTTGTGCCAATGCTCTTATTTTGAAGATAATTGACTCGAGCCAGCAATCTGGCTGCTGTGTATGCAGAGCAAGCCACCTCTTCACGAGCTCAGGGGAAACATTTGGAGCACAGATTGCAAAACACCTGAATTTGAAATGTTTATTTCTTGGTTGGCTTTTATTTTCTTCCAACTATCAAAGAAACTCTGGCTGAAGCTGACGCATTAATCACTTGTCTAATTTCATTTCTTAAAACCTAGTTATTTTTAAATGATAAGTAACATGATTTACTGCCCTTTTTGATTTAGAAAGATGTTCAAAATGCAGAGCGGTGTCTGCCTCTTTGTTAGCATAGTCTTGGGATGCATTTTCTTTTGCTTTTTGTGATAATTAAATGCTTATGCTTCTTTCATTTAAAATGCAGGTTCATTATTGATATAGTTCATGCACTCTGGACCATTTAATTTAGGTATTGGTTATTTCTAGTAAAATGCAATCTGGTTGGCGTCCCTAGATAAGTGGGCTGAGAGGAATACTCTTACCCATTCCGATTATTTTGCAATATGCTCCCTTTCCGTTTGTGGGTAGTTAGCAAATTCTGCTAACAGGGTCACCACTTCAATCCCTAGATGGCTCAGTTCCATGGTCAAAGTCTGCGCTCTGACTAGGGTGTGGAACACTGATCACAAAGGGTGTGTGTGTATGTGTATCCTTTCAAATCTTTCATCACTTTGTATGGTCTGAGTAGATAACAGGCCAGGCAGGGTCAGGTCCCTTTAAGTGCCAGAGGGTAAGAACAGAGCCTGACTGGTTTGTGTGATGGAGGTGGTGGGTAAGTTAGGTGGTGTTATGAACTGAATTATGTATGTCCCTCCCCAAACTCATATGTTGAAGTCCTAACCTCCAGCATCTCAGAATGTTACTGTATTTGGACATAGAGTCTTTAAAGAGGTAATTAAATTAAGAAGACCGTGACTGGTGTCCTTAAAAGAAGAGATCAGGACACAGACACAGAGAGAAGGAAGACTATGTGAAGACGCAGAGAGAAGACAACCATCTACAAGCCAAGGGGAAGGGTCTCAGAAGAAACCAACCCTGCCAACATCTTGATCTCAGACTTCTAGCCTCCAGAACTGTGAGAAAATAAATTCCTGTTGTTCAAGGCCCCCCAGTCTGTGGTATTTTGTTATGGCAGCCCTAGGAATCTAATTCAGGTAGAAGGTGGGTAAAACAGAGTGGATTTTTGACATGAATTACATACATTTTTGGTAAGTTGGTCAAGTTCAAGATCTCATTAATTTTACTGTCCCTATAATTTCCCTACCTGAAAATAGATTTCCTGTTCTTGAATTGTTGTGATTCCCCATGTTATAATGAAGTAGCTTTTGTAGCCTAAATGGACTAAGTGTACTAAGTGGTTGGAAAATCCAATGATTCACCTCTGAGGAATGGGCTGTGGAGGACTAAGGAGTGGAGCTGCCCTTCTAAGGCTGTTTCGGAAAGAGAGGGCACCACTCCCCCTTGAGTGGAAGCAAAAGAGAACCGTTGCTCTCACATGACAAGCCTTGTGCTATGACCTTTACCTCCTACATAGTCTCCTTTCATTTTTACCACAAACTTGCATGATGTATTATATTATCCCTATTTTATAGATGAGAAAACTGAGGACATGGCAATTATAAGAACTTGTGACTCAAATAGGTCTGCCTGTATCCAAACTCCATATTATTTTTATTACACCACGATGACCCTAATTTCTTTTTATTAACGTTACTGCTTTGGTCCCTATGATGGCTAATTTTTTTGTGTGGGGAAGACCAGCCCTGAGCTAACATCTGTTGCCAATCCTCCCCTTTTTGCTGAGGAAGACTGGCCCTGGGCTAACATCTGTGCCCATCTTCCTCCACTTTATATGGGACGCCACCACGGTATGGCTGACAGGCAGTGCGTCAGCAGGCGCCCGGGATCCGAACTCCCGAACCCCGGGCTGCCAAGCGCGAACTAAACCGCTGCGCCACCGGGCCGGCCCTACGATGGCCAATTTTATGTGCCAACTTAGCTAGGTTATAGTGCCTAGTTATTTAGTCAAATGCCAGTCTAGAAGTTGCTGTGAAGGTATTTTTAGAATGTGATTAATATTTACTATCAGTAGACTTGGAGTAAAACAGATTACTCTCTATTTATTGAATGGGCCTCATCCAATCAGTTGAAGGCCTTAGAGCAAAGGTTGAGGTTTCTCTAAGAAGGATGAATTCTGCCTCAAGACTGCAGCATAGAAGCCGCCTGAGTTTCCAGACTGCCGGCTTGCTTTGTAGATTTCAGACTGAAGACTGCAGCATCAACTCTCGCCTCAATGGCCAGCCAGAAATTTTCCGGCTGGCCTGCCCTACAGAATTCAAACTTGCCAGCTCCCACACTTGCAGAGCCAATCTCTCTCTCTTTCTATCCTATTCATTTCGTTTTTTGGGTGAACCCTGACTAATACAGTCTTTAATTAAACTGGAGTCTTCGGCTTGAAAGGTAGAAAGTCTCACCGTCGCATTAGTGGAGGTTATCCGCTGTAACAAATAACATCCAAATATCAGTGGATTGATGCAATAAAAATGTTATTTTCCACATATCATGATCCAACAGAGTATTGGAAGATTGGCTTTCTCCATGGTGGTTAGGGAACCAGGCTTCTATCTGGTGGTTCTGCCATCTTCCAGGGCTCCTGGGGTCCACCCTGGATTCTCTGCGTCTGCCTGGGAAAGGAGGAAAGTGTGTGGAAGCTCTCATGAGGGGTGTTAGAGGTCAGGTCCCAGGTGGCACACACTTTCTCCCGTATTCCACTGCCCAGAGCTCCGCCACATGGCCGCTCCCAGCTGCAAGGACGCTGGGACATGTAGTCTTCCTGGGAGAGCCCAGAAAGAAGAGTAGAAACGTAAAAAAAGCACTGGCTTTCTCTGTGACACCCTTACAACTGTCATCATGGCTGCAGACGTGACAAGGGGAGCAGTAGGAAGAAAATCAACAGAATAAATGGATGTTGTTTTTGAAAGGGAACATAGTGTTTCTATATCTATTGTTTTTAATCTGTGGATTTATAATTTTAATATACACATACAAAATTCCAATCAAAATAACTACAGGATTCTTGCCCTGGAAATTATCCAAAAATTCATTTGGAAAGATAATGGAGCATACAACCAAAGGCAGCTTTGAGCAAGAAGAGCAGTTAGGGTGGAAAATATTTTTCCACCAGATATTAGACAAGGCTATAAAATAATACTTTGCAACTGAGATACCACTTAATACCAACTGGTAATGGTCAGTGCTGGTGATGTAGAAAAATGAATAAGCTCATGCCCTGTTGGTGGCATTGTCATTTGGTACAACTCTTTCATAAAGCAGTGTGAGGAGGTGGATCTATCTCTCCAACTATCTGTCTCTATGAGGAGCCATAAAAACGTTCCTACTCTGACCCAGAAATATTGACCATAGGACTTTATTTCAAAGAAGGAATTTAGCATTTAAAAAAACCTATATGTAAGGGTATATTCATTGCATTATTAGTCTTAATAGGAAAAAGATTGTTGCTAAGTTTACAAATATCTAGTAATTATCTTTAATGAGAGTCCTCTTTTTATAAATACCCAATGTCTCATCAGCCACTGGTAGAATAAGAACTGAAAAATAGAATTTTGCTTTAAATTGATGAGGAGAAGCTGAGGCAGAGCCTGGCAGTAATTGAATATTTGCCCACAGCTGTGGAGTCATGTTGTCTTTGTAGATCTAAACATGTTTCTTTTTCTCTCCCTAGTCTGGAAAGCCTACTATGGTCATTATTAAGACAATTTTCCTAACTTTAAAAAGCCTCAATTTTGCTTCCCTTTGGAAATTCTCTTAGGCGGATAGAAAAAAAAAAGATTAAAGTGAAACCCAGCCTCACTAATGTTTGCCCTTGGCAAACAGAGGTGCCCCAGGAAGGGAACCAGGTGAGGATTTGATAAATCTACACCGTGATTTACCGTGTATGTGCTGAAGACCGACAGGGAAAGAATAGTCTGGCTTCTTCTTGTAAGTCACAGACATCTTTGTTGATCTACTCTTTGTTCTAAGATGAGTGAGGTGGAATGCTTGGGCCCCTTTGCTGGAAGCATAAAGAGACTCTGGACCCCATTCTATCCTCCATTTCTCGACTGAGCAGAACTAGTGTGGAGAAGGCGGTGGGGGAGGATTTCTAGTGCATTTGGACACCCTTTGCCTATAGGCCATCGGTGGCAGTAAATCCACTGGGTGGTGCCAGGTGAGTAAAAGGGGCAGGGGGCAGGAAGGGATAACCCAACTGAGGTCCTTGTCTCGCTGATGGGTGCAAGTCTTCCCCAGAGACCTCTATTTTCTCTTCAGCTCTCTCCTGAGATACCACTGAGAGACAAGCCCCTCATAACTCCTATGCTTCCTTGAGGAGTCAACCCAGCAGCCTGGCTATCTAATCTATTTTTTTTTTAAAGGTCTCTCTGTAGAAGACACAAGTGGGAACAGATTTACCAAGAGAAATGGCAAGGGAGACAGAAATCATAACAGCAAACACAATAATTATAGGATTGCCAAAGACACAATAACAACTCTTTCCCAATGCCTCCCACTGTCCTGGCCGGACTCCCTGATTCCTGGGCCCCGAGGCCTGAGCTCATGACTACTGCGGTCCCTGAACTAAGTGCCGGGCCTGCTCCTGGGTAGTTGCAGGGCCCTGGCCTGAAGTCCTGGGCACGCACCCCCACAGCGGTGGTGGGAGCTTTAAATAAACACAGCCCAGGGGAAGAGAGAGGGAAATAAGAAGTCTGTGTTCTCACACAGCACATAACAAGGCTCCTTGTGGCTCCAGCACAGGGAGCTCCCCTTCCAGCTGTCCCAAACATTTTCTCTTCCAAGAAAGCACTTTACAAACGATACCTCGGACTACAGGAACAGTTTTGAGTCGCCAACCACACAGCGAGCCGGAGGTTTGGGAAAGTCCCTCGGTGCTGGGTGGAGGCAGGCGGCGACCTGGAGGCTGGGACACGGTGTTCCTGTGGTCTCCAGGTGTGATCCAGATGCTGGCTTTCTTTCCTCTTCTCGGGAGAGTGCTGGCATGGGTGGTGGGTCCGGGATGCTCGGCCAGCCTGGGATCTGTGTGGATTTCTTCGCTTTGCCAGGGTAGCTGGATGTTCTTTGTTCTCTCCCTTTGTCTTTCTATTCTTGATCTCTCTGTCTCCTTCCATCTTATTTTCATTTATTGAGCATTTACTATGCACATAATACTGTGCTGGACATTTGGGAGGCTGCCAGGAAGTAAAAGGCATGCTTTCACCTTCCAAGGAGCTGAGAGTCTGGTATTGGAGGCTATAACCTGAACCAGAAGTCAAGAGTCCTTGCTTCTAGAACTTGTCTGTCACGGGTCAGTGGTATGACCTTGGGCAAGTCACTGACCATATTTTGAGTTCAGTTTCCCCATCTGTAAAATAGGGATGTCATATAAGTTTATACCATCATTTTCTAAACTCTGTTGAGTTTTTATGGTGTCAAATAAGTAGTTTGTTCACTTGGTGGAGAGAGATGGCATTGCAGAGTTCTTAGAGAAGGCTTTGTAGAAGAGATGGGATGTGAGTTAAGTCCCAAATGATGCATAGGGAAAATTAGCAAAGAGAAAGCAACCTACAAATCCAAGAGACTAGAGATGTTGGGAGGAGGAAGTTATGAGGAAGTTGTGGGTTAGGATGAGTGCAGGAGGAATTGAAAGGAAGGGGCAGACGAAGCAAATATTGTGAAAGATAGATCTTGGATATGGGGAAATGAAAGAGAAAAAAGTTATACCAAGTGGTCTTTTTATTTTAAGCACAGACTATCTCAAAAATGGCGTATCACTGATGGAACTAAAAGACAATAAAGGGGGTCAGTCTAATGGGGGAGAGGCTGAGCTAAGTTTCAGTATGTTGAATTTGAGATGGGAATAGGACATCCATTGGAAATGTCCAGTGTGCAGTTGAATGTGTATAACAACCCTTAGGAGAAAGGTCATGAATGACCTTCAAAGATTGGGGACTTGGTTGGTTAGAGGTTCATGCTGAAGTGATGAGATTGGATGAGAGCTTTGACAAAATGTGAGAAAAAGGAAGAGCAGAGGGTTAAGGGATGAGATTTGGGGACTACCTACCATTCAAGGAGAAGCCAGTAAAGGAGACAGGGAAAAATCAGAGCCAGGAGTAGGGCTAGGAGAGCGAGGAGGGAGCTGGTTTCCAGGCAGGTGGGAAGGGATCTAGTAACACCAACACGTGAAGGAGACCTGAGACATATTGCTGGGATGGCAAACAGATGCTCACTGTTGCTCTTTCCTGATTTCGTTATTGGTTCTTCTTCTGGCTTTTATGGAGATGTGATGGGACATTTTGGGAAGTATAGTGGAATTAGTTTCTTTAAGGGTCTTTATGCTTGTTCATTTATTTTTAAGAGAAAATCTGGAGGAAATTAAGTTAGAGTGTGAAAAACCCTTATTTTACAATATTACTGCCAGATTTGTAGTCAGTTTAGTGTAGTAACTACCTCATTCCTTAAACATTAATATCGAAGTTGAGATTGTAATATGTTAACTATCTTAACTTTTTTGGCAGAGGGTGTGTCACAGGCCACTTTGGGTATCTGAATGAGCTATGACCCTTCTCAGAAAATACACAAAATTTAGCATAGATATTTAGGTGCAGGTTCTCTAAAGCACATATGGGGTCATATACCCAGTGAAGAACTCTTAAACATGGTCCAGTTCCCTACATTGTGTAACCTCTCTGGGTCCATTTTTCTTGTTTGTAAAGTAAAGACAATTCTTTGTACCAATGAAGATGAAATTAGCAAACACAAATAAAATGGTCAGAACAAAACACAACACATGGTGAGCACACAATAACTGTGACCTGTTACGGTTACGATTGTTGTTACTAGATGAAATTTCCTCAACTAAATGACTGCTCTCTAGACAAAGCTCTTTTTTCCTAAAGTATTCATTCATTCATTCACTCACTCAGTCATTCAGTCAGTCATTCACTCCCTCCCTGACTCAGTCACTCAGTCAATCACTCACTCATTTTCTTTCTTTCTCACTTTCTATTAATTTGTTCTAGGATCTAGGGAATCAGAAGAAACTAAAGCTGCAATCCCTATCATCGAGAAGCTCTCAATTTAGTCACATGTAAACAGACACTTACTTTCCCCTAAAGGTTTCAAAGTCAAGATTTCAAGTAAGACAAGGGCAAAGAAATACATTTGTAGACAAAGACAGTGTTTCTGTTGGTAAGATTTTAGAAAAAGATGAATGTAATTTGTTACATGCATTGAAATCTTATGTGTTTGGAATCCATTTGTTTGGAATTGATGAGAATGGAATTAAATCTTAGATTGAATAGTAGCATCACCTTCTAATAATCTTAAAAGTGGAGTTTATTAAACAAAGAAATAGTACAGAGAACCAAGGAGACTGTCCATCAGGTGCTCTGATATGACTGGGTTTATTTCCATTGCAGCATCCTGAAACTTATTGTCATCATTTGCCTACATTACACTGTGAGCCACTGGAGGGAAGGGAGTCTATCTCATTCATTTTTGTGCCTAATACTGACTAACTGGATGTGTGATTGTATTTAAAAGGGAAAAGAATTTTCCATTCATCCTTTAAGCCATTTTAACAGAATGCACTTGTGTAGAACTCTTTAAGGCAAAATTACCAATGATTCTCTGTTCATTAAGATGTCTACTTGGCAAACACCTTGTTAGTCTATGATTTGTATTGTTCTAGAAAGTATTAAGATAACTTTAAACATATTGAATAATTCAGAAGTTTCACTAACCCTGAACGACCTTATCAATTAGATTAAATTAGCATGATGTTCATATTTACTCTTTTAGAAAAGCTTTTATCTTAGAAGGCAAATGGAAGAAAAGTCTGAGAAGTCACTTACTTTTGCTGTCTTTGGGGTTAAGAAGGGGCTTCATTAAACTTTTTTTTGTTAAAATTCCTTTAAAATAGTTTTACATACCACTTGAGTCCCATTATGTATTTTTTACATTAAGGCTGAACAAGCTTCTGAATATAAAATCAAACTAGGATTTGCTCCTGAACAATGTGAAGAGAAAAACAGATTTCTTTTCACAATTGTATCTAGATTTATTAGGAAAATGTACTTTGAGTTAAAACGTTTTTCATAAGAACTAAAGACAAGGTGCCCCATTTTACTGAATAAGGTAGAATGCGGTTTGGCTTCTTGGTTTGGCTTTTAAGGACACCCAGTGTCCAAGTTCAACCTCTTTTTCTAGTCTCTCTTTCCCTGTCTCCCTAATCATACCCTCTGATCTACCCAGGCACATCTATTTACATTTCCCCAAACTCAGGTACTTTCCAGCCTGTTACCCCTACCCCTCACAGCCCACTGATTTCCTCCCCCAACCCCAGGATCTAACATTCAGATAAAATCCTATCATCCTCTGGGAAATGTTCTCATCCCTCTCTAGCTCCCGTTTGGAGATAATTCCCCCACCCACACTTCTTTTTTAATTAATGGTTACTGAGTGATTACTCCAGGCCAGTCACTGTGCTAAGTGGTTTACAGGCATTATCATAACAACCCTATGAGGTAGGTGAAGTTATTAGCCCCATTTTACAGAGAGAGAAACAGGTTTTGAATGGCTAGTTAATTTTCTCAAGATCATATAGCACAGAAATGACAGAGCCAGGATGTCAACCCATTTCCAACTTCCAAAACCTGAGTTCTCACCCGCCATATTATTCTGCTTCCCCTGAGCTTCCCTGAGCACTCTTTCATTTCACTCCTTTATTACTGAAATGGACTTCCTTTTAATTTCAAAAAATATTTTAGTATTTTTAGTGTTTTTTCTGTACTTTTCAGTGATATTCAATTGGACCATGAAGCCCTTTGAGGGCAAAGATCACGGCCCCTTCTTAGTACTCCCCTTTGGTTTCTAACATGATGTCTTTCAGATAGTTGATGACTGGTAAGTACTTCCTGGAAGTAACAGTAAAATAGATTGATTCAACCGAATGGATTTCCCCTATCTTGAAAGCCAGGATTATCCCACAGTTTAGGTTGTCTGTCCTCATGGAATGTTATAGACTGAATGTTTGTGTCGTAGGTTGAAGCCCTAACCCCCTGTGTGATGGCGTTTGGAGATGGGGCTTTTGGGAAGTAATTAGGTTAGATGAAGTCATGAGGGTGGGACTCTCACGATGGGATTAGTGGCTTTATAGGAAGAGCAAGAGGAAGAGAGAGAGATAGTTCTCATTGCCCTGTGAGGACACAGTGAGAAGGCAGCTGTCTGCAAGCCAGGAAGAGAGCTCTCACCAGGAACCCAATTGGTCAGCACCTTGAACTTGGACTTCTAGCCTCCAGAACTTCAAGAAAAAGAATTTCTGTTGCATTTAGTTATAGTAGCCCAAGCGGACTGAGATATAGAGGTACATTAGAAATGAGGGGTCCTTAGAAAGTTTATGGAGTGCTGGGATGAAAGGAAAACACCCAAAGGGGCACCTAGAGAGAGAAAGGCTTGTAGAAGCCTCACTGTGTGCTTAGCTCCTCTCAAGTGGGTCTGCCTTGTGAGCAGTCCAACCATGGTGCTGCATCCAGAAAAAATACAATTTTGATATCTGATGCTGGCAAGCAATGAAGATCTTTATTTCAGTCTCAAATAATCAGAAAGGGGATCACAGTGCATTCTCTTCACCCATTTAAGTTCTTTCAAGGTCCCATTGATCAGAGTGTGGCAGCCTCTCTAAGCTTCCTGGCGACACGCCCACACTCGGCCTCCCCTGGTTCTTCCTGCTCTCACTCCTTCTCCCAGTGCAACCTGTCCTTCGGTGCGTACCCGAGTACTGCTAGCCTAGTGTGTGAACACAACATCTTCCACAGAAAGTGGGAGTGTGTGGAGGTGGGGGAGGTAGTCAGAGTTGTGGCAGAGTGAGATTATTCTGGAAAATCTGGTGAAAGCAGTTGGGGAAGATTTGAGAGACAACTTGGTTTTCAGGTACTCTAGTGAATTGAAGATTGTGTGATCACCCTATAGTGACTTTGAAAAAGGCACGTGAGCTGCATACTGGTCTGCATAGTATGCTTTGGTGGCAAGGATAAGAAGGGACAGGAGAGTCGTTGGAGGACTTTTAACATAACTGTAATGATACCTAAACCTATTGAGCACTTACTAGACACTGTTCCTGGTTTACCGGCACCATCTCATTTGATTCCTTCAATCCACTTAAGACATAGGCACTTTGAAGAACCCCTATTTTACAGATGAGGAAATTGAGGCAGGGGGAGGATAAATTATGTGCTCGAGGTTATAGACGATAAATGGCAGAACCAGGAATGGAGCCCACACAGATTGGTTTTAGAGCATGTGCTTTCAGCCATTCTTTTCTACGGCTTCAGGTGGAGGGAACACAGTCCAGACTCCCCTGACCCCACTGAGGGTCCAAAGCAGAGGAGTTGCCAGTCAGACTGGTTCACTATTTTCTAGGGGTAACTGTTCTGGAAGCAGCATTTTCTGAGCCTCAACAAATATAGATTTGGTACTTCCTTGATTTCCAAATGCATTTACATAGTGGGTGGATTGATAATTTCGAGTGAGAAGGCAGCACAAGGGAAGGTAGCAAGGCGGAAATGAAAAAAGGGGATGCTAACATCAATCCTTATGGACCTAGAATGGGTTAGGTTACAGCACAATTGTAAACCACCCCTCAGTTTCAGGAGCATAATGGAATATATTCTATTTCTCCTGCCACGTGTGCAGTGCAGGCCAGCAGGGTTCTCTGTGCACAGGGTTTCAGAAGGACAGAGCTCCATCTTGATAGGTACTTACGAGGTCCCTGCAATAAGGGAAGACAAAGAGGGGAATGTTGTACCAGCACTTAAAATGTCTACTGATAGTGACTCAATCACTTCTGTTGACATTTCATTGGACAAAGCAAGTCATATGGTCAAGGCTCATTTCAAGGGGGTGGAAAAGTGCTATCATACCATCTTTCTGGAAGGAGAAAAACCAGAAAGAGTTGATGAACAGCATCCAAACTACCAGTGTCTGGACAGGGTTGAGTGGAGTGTAGATCCTGATTCAGCACTGGGATGGTGACGAATGTGGCATAATGCAGTTAGCAGACACAACAGAGAGACACAAATGGATCTACTACATTCTTTCCCCCTCAAGAATCGCTCATTCCAGTGGGGGAAGACAGAGAATGCACTGAGAAGATGCCCAGAGACAATATCATCATTTTAAAATATTATCATAAAAAAGTATTTCCTACTCATCTGATTATTCAAACCAAGAGCAATTATGTGGTTGCATGGTATCATGGGAAACAGACTCTCCTTGTGTTTCTCTCCAGGCTTGGTAGGAACAAGCTTTGTGGCCATTTTCATCTCCAAAAATGTCTACATGCAAGAACTCTTATTCACAATCCACAGTTCATAAAATTTTATCAAGTGCCAACAGTAAAACCCAATTTACTTGTTTCCCTTTAAGTATCATTTTGTGCTTTTTTTTCTCTTCACAGTTTGAGTTAAGAACCCTCTTTAGGTTGATAAGAAAGATTTTATTTTCCAATTTGATTAATGAGTGCTTTTTCAATTATGTTTCTTTAGAATTGGAAATAAAGTTACTTTAGACAGATTCTGATGCTTCCTGGTTTGTCATAAAAGTACGAAGTTAATAGATTGAATTAATTCTCTTCTCTTTTCTTCTTCTCGTCTCTTCCTCTTCTCCTCTCTCTACTTTTCTCCCCTCATCTCCTTTCCTCTCCTTGCCTCAAGTACCAACCCTCTTCTCTCTCTCCCTCTCTCCCCCTGTCCGCCCTCCTTCTTCCCCTCTCTTCCTATCTTCTACGTCACTGTCATTTTACCAGCTCCACGTGCACCTTCTATTGACCAACATCTACCTACTTCTAAGGTCAATATCTAATACCGTTTCCTCGGGGAAACCCTCATTGTCCCTTCATGCCAGTTTGTGTCCCTGGAATGAACTTCCATGGTATCGAGTACTTTCTCTTCAGAGCTCTTATGAAAATATATTTGTACGGTTATTTGTTTAACATCTTCCCCCAACAAAACTGCAAGCTCCTTGAGAGCAGGCTCCAGGATTCTCTAGATCATTCCTGTGACTAGAGGTCCTAACACAACACCTGAGCCATGACAGGTGCTCAGGCACTATTTGGATACTTATTTAGTCAGCAATGCTATTACTGTCCCCCATCCTTATGTTTGGGTGACTTGGTGGCTTTTTGGGGGTCGAAGGGTGGAGGCCAACTCGGATGGGCAAGAGCTGACAGCAGAGAACCGCCAGAAAAATGAGAACAGCAGCAAGAAAAATATCTGCTCAACACCATCCTGCTTTCTTTAAGTGTTGATATTTTGTGGATAGTGGTCAACTGACATTTTAGACCAATCCAAGCTTATTGCTTCAAAACTCTGAAGTTTAAAAGTGGTATTGATGGAGTGGTACATGGGGGGAAAACCACATTTTTTCCACCAGTTACGTCAGGTCCTCCTTTGCCTGCCAGGATGTCTGATATGATAGACTGAAAGCACCATTTTCTTGGTAAAACAAACACAGACTTCTCTTTAAAAACACCTTTGATACTTTATGAGTAGGGCTGGTGTATGTAACCGATCAAGACCAACATATGGCTTATTATGACATTTAGCTGATTAAAAAAGTCTAGACATAAACTTGAGATTTCAGAAATGTTTAAGTTAAGTAAGAAATACATTTTAATGTACAGTAGATGTGTACTTAGTCCTCGGCCACCTGTATCCCTGCAGGAATTACAGAGCAGGAAGTACTTTTGACTCAAGAAGTGTGTCTGAAAATTAAGGTTGTAAATTAACAACAGCTTGTCTATTAGATTATTTCAGCCATAAAGGACTCAGTATGTTTCAAAATGCTCGTGATTTTCAATACATTTCTGTGGCTCGATTTAATAAAGAGTGATGCTGGGAATGGCTTTGGCTTGAAGGTCTGCAAAAGCACATTTTTAGAAAATCCTAGAGAATAAATAGTAGCTGCTAGTTAGGCTGTGGTAAAACACACCTGTGGCTAATGGAAAAGGAAAAGCTTGAGCCGCCCCTTGGCACCAGCCTCTGGGCCTAGAGCAGGGGGGGTGCTGTGGCTTAGTGGTCTGTGCCCGGCCCCGGCCCCAGTGCCAGAAGCGCCAGGTTCTCCTCCTGCCTCCGAGGCCTTGGGTACAGCAGCATTCTCTCTGGTTTTGTTTTCCTTGTCTGTAACTGGTGAATAATGAGGCCTCATTAACACACGGGGTGGCTGCGAGGATTAATTGGCTAATGTTTGGGGCCAAGCAATTTGAAGTGGAGCATCTTATGATTAGTTGTAGGGCAATCCTGAGGCTTAGTTTAGGTTGTGATTTTTGATTAGTTTTTTTGTCAATGTGACCCGTCCTGGGCATGTAGGAGGTGGGTGAAGTCAGGGAAATACGTAGGGGTGGGTGGGTCAGGGGATGTGTTTTTCAGGCTTCTTGAGAGAGAGAAGAAGAGAGAGTGAGAAGAGATTGAAGAAGGAGGAGGAGGAGTAAGAAGAGGAGGAGGGAGGGAGAGAAAAGAGAGACGAGAAGAGAAGAGAAGAACAAAGAGAGAGATATTGAGCGAGTGGACACGTCTGAGGTCTCCGAGGGCCTAGTTCCCATGTGGTCTGTGAGTTTGGGAAATACTGGCATTGCCTGAGGTGGGACCAGGGTAGAACAGAACATGGTATTTTTGCTTTTCTCCTATAGCCAGACTATTGAACTGGCAGAAAGACATAGAGTTCATGGTGACCTGAAGCCCATTCGCTGTACTTGTTTTGCCAAGGTTTTAATTCTGTCCGTGTTTGTGAACTTTGTTAACCTTTTCCTTTCTGAAGCATTCAGTGGCTAGGACACCTGCATGGCAACCAGGAGAATGGGGTCCTTCCCCTAGTCTGTGATTTACTGGGTGACTCTGAGTGGGGTACTTCGGTCACCTCCTTGAAAAAATGAGGAGGATCAGATAAGCCAAGGTGTATCAGTTAGCTTTTGCTGCATGACAAACCACACCGAAACTCTGTGGCTTGAAACAGCAAACATTTATTTAGCTCACAGTTCTGTGGTTTGGCCCTGGGGACTGGGCTCCTCTGGGTGGTTTTGCTGGTTGGGACTGGGATTCGCTGACCTCAGCTGGGCTTGCTAATGTGTCTGCGGTCAGCTAGAGGGGCAGCCGGGGCCGACTGGTTTATGATGGCCACGTCTGGATGATGGGATGATTGGAGCCTTTCTTCACGAACTCGCTCATCCTCTAGGCTAGCCCAGGCTTGATTCACGTAGTGGTCAAAGGTTCTCAAAGAGTGGAAACTGCAAGGTCTCTGGAGGCCTAGGCTCAGAACTGGCATGATCCAGTCATATCCCAGCCCAGACTGGAGGGCGGGAAAACAGACTATGTTTCTTGATGGGAGCAGCCACAGAATATTGCGGCCAATATTTTCTTCAAACTACCACACCAAGGTACCTTTCAGCCCCAATAGACAATGAACAGAAATTAGGACCAATGGGAGAATGGCATCTATTTTTTTAAGTTCAGCTTTAAAAATCTGAGGTTATAAGTCCTGGCTGCTGTTTTGAATTCATTATGTGACTTTGAATAAGTTTTTCAATCTTCTTGTTGATTTTAAATTGTTGTACTAGGCTTCTTTTGCTTATATTTTACTAAGAAAACTATCGAGTAGTTAATAAAGAGTTTTATAAAGAGATTTACCTATTCTCAAAGCCTGGTGAGTAATGGACATTTGGTAAACAATTACTGAACACAAAATTAATACATGTATTAGTACATACTTAGGTTCTTTAAAAGATTTTTGGCAACAAAAATTTTTACTCACAGTAGAAATCTAGAAAAGGAATATAAAGAGATGAAAATAGAAGTCATCTTTTACTCCATCACCAGAGGTAATAATGTATAATTGTTGATTTTTTGGTGTAGTTCCTTCAAGAATTTTTTTCAATGTATATGTCAGTGTATCTGCTGCAAATGTGAAATCACACTGTAATACTGTTTTATAACCTGCTCTTTCACTTTGATAAATACGTGTAGACTGCCTCGTTTTTGATGACTGCACGGTATTCTAGTGCACACATGTGGCACAATTTACTGAACCAGTCCTCCACTGTTAGGCATTTAAATATTTTCTGGCTTTTAAAAATTATTGTAAAAAGCATCATATGAACATTTTAGCACTAAATTCTTTGACTACACTTGTGGTATAGTCAGAAATATATTTGGTCTTTGCCCCCGGTTCCTGGCACAGGGTTCCCGACACCCTTGGAATTTCCTGAATGATAGGAGTATTGTTCAGCATTCATAAGGAGCCCCTTTGAGCACACCTGAGTTTATGCTAGTTAAGTGACTTAGGGCGGGGATCCTACATAGCCTCACGATGGGGCTTGTCACCAAAAAGAAGGTTGGAACTTTTAGCCCTGTCCACCAATCCCTGGGGAGGGTAACGTCAGGGGGTGTGCACTGCAGATTAAATGCTATAAAAACTCTTGAACAATGAGATTTGATGCACTTCTGGATGAGTGAATGCATCCACGTGCCAGGAGGGTGGCAACCCTAGTTCCACAGGGTTAGAAACTTCAGGATCTCGCCCTATGTACCTTTTCATCTGGCTGTTCACCTGTATCCTTTATAATAAACGTAATCTAATAAGTAAACTGTTTTTCCTGAGTTGTGTGAGCTGCTCTAGCAAATTAATCAAACCCGAGGAGTGGGTTATGGGAATCTCTGATTTATAGCCAGTCGGCCAGAAGCACAGGTAACAACCTGGACTTTTGGTTGGTGTCTGAAGTGGCAGTGAAGGACCAGTCTTGTGAGACTGAGCCCTTAACCTGTGAGACGTGATGCTAACTCCGGGAAGATAGCGTCAGCACTGAATTAAATTTGCAGAACTTCCAGTCGGTATCTGCTGAGAATTGGAGAATTGCTTGGTGGTGTTGGAAAACAATTCACCATTCTTAAATATTTCCTTAGGATGTATTTCTAGAAGTGGTGTTGCATATTTCAAAGAATGG